>CM057351.1:29810836-32310836 GCA_030015575.1 Agapanthus africanus
ATAAACTCTACTTCCTGGGTATTGGATACCGGATCAGGATCTCATATCTGTAATTCTTTACAGGCGTTGAGAAACCGTAGGGTTTTGAAGGCAGGTGACATGACCCTCAGAGTTGCGAACGGAGCTAGCATGGATGCTAAAGCCGTGGGGGACTATCACCTGGGAATGTCAGATGGGCATGTTTTGGTTTTGCGTAATTGTTTTTTTATACCCAACGCAACTTGTAATATCATTTCTGTATCTTTGGTTTCTAAAGAAGGTTATGAATTTGCGTTTGTAAGTAATGTTGTAAACATTCACCTTAATCAAGTTCTGATTGGGTCAGGTACACTGAGCAATGGTATATACGTATTAAACCAACCACAGATTTTCAATGTCCAGAATACACACAAAAGAAAGTCTCCAGATATCAATCAGGCTTTCTTGTGGCATTGTAGACTGGGTCACATAAATGAGAGAAGGTTGACTAAGTTACATACAGAAGGATATTTGAATCCGTTCGAATATCAATCGTATGCCACCTGTCAATCCTGTCTCAAAGGAAAGATGACAAAGACTCCGTTCACTGGACACGGAGTAAGAGCGAGCGAGCTCTTGGGGCTCGTACACAGCGACGTGTGCGGTCCAATGTCTACACATGCGCGAAGCGGTTTTTCTTACTTCATTACTTTTACGGATGACTTTTCAAGGCTCGGACATGTCTTCTTAATGAAACATAAATCCGAAGCCTATGAAAAGTTCCAGGAATATAAGAATGAAGTAGAAAAACAAACCGGCAAAAGTATCAAGATTCTAAGATCGGATCGAGGTGGAGAATACTTAAGTGCCGAGTTCCTGAACTACTTAAAAGAGAATGGAATTCTCTCTCAGCTTACTCCTCCATACACTCCGCAACATAACGGTGTATCGGAGAGACGGAACCGCACCCTATTGGATATGGTACGGTCCATGATGAGTAATGCTGAGTTACCGCGATCATTCTGGGGATATGCGCTAGAATCAGCCGCATACCTTTTGAACCGAGTTCCCACTAAGACTGTGCCTACCACACCATATGAGTTATGGAGTGGGAAGAAACCCTATCTTCAATATCTGAAGATCTGGGGATGTCCGGCTTTCGTCAAAAAGCAGCATGCGGACAAACTCGAGGCACGCTCAGTACTGTGCAAGTTTGTGGGATACCCAAAGAACACCAGGGGGTATCTTTTCTACTACGCAGAAGAACAAAAAGTCCTTGTTTCTCGTAATGCCCACTTTCTAGAACACCAGTTCTTAGAAAAGGAAATTAGTGGGAGCGCAGTAGAATTGGAAGAAATTCCAGAACCACAGACTATTACTGAAAGCTTAGAGGAACCAGAGGGTTCAAAAGAACAGGACATTCCTATGCCGCTCCGCAGGAGTAGTAGGCAGTCTCATCCGCCCGAGAGATACTATGGTTTTCTCATAGACGGGGATAGAGAGGATTGCATCATAGATTATGATGAGCCTACTTTCTTCCAGCAGGCCGTTCAGAGCGTTGACTCGGTAAAATGGCTGGATGCAATGCGGACCGAAATGGAGTCCATGTACACCAACAAAGTATGGACAGGACATTGCTCCAGACGGGGTAAAACCCGTAGGATGCAAGTGGATCTTCAAAAGGAAGATTGGTGTAGATGGACAGGTTGAGACCTATAAAACTAGACTTGTAGCAAAGGGTTTCCGTCAAAGACCTGGTTTGGACTATGACGAAACCTTTTCTCCAGTGGCTATGCTGAAATCCATTCGGATCCAGAGTGACAAGGATGATTCCAAGTCCATGTCGGGTTTTGTCTTTACCCTCAATGGAGGGGCGGTGTGTTGGAAGAGTTCCAAACAGGAAACCGTTGCAGACTCGACTATGGAAGCGGAATACATCGCTGCATCTGATGCCGCAAAAGAAGCTGTCTGGATGAGGAAGTTCTTGAAAGAACTTCAGGTGGTTCCGTCCATTGTTGACCCAATACCTCTGTATTGCGACAACAACGGGGCTATAGCTTTAGCGAAGGAACCCAGGTCCCATCAGAGATCCAGGCACATCTTGAGGCGGTATCACCTGATCAGGGAGATCGTGGATCGCAAGAAGATCGAGGTTCGGAGGGTTGCTTCAGAAGAAAACACTGCAGATCCATTCACCAAGGCCCTGCCCCAGACTCAGTTCGAGCGGCTGATCGAGATGATAGGTCTTCGATACGCCAGTACATGGCCTTAGTGCAAGTGGGAGATTGTTAGTGTATATGCCCTAGAGGCCATTATTGTATCATACTAGTTTGTATATTACTTAATGGAAGCTTGGGATATTCACCTTGTATAAACAATCTTGCTAAATATAGTAGTATGCTACTTGGTTTGTTTCTACTTCAATGTGTACATGTGTTTATTTTAGTATATCACCTATACGCATTAGTGGAGCCCTTAGGATCTTTGCTTGATTACCAGCGTTGTGATGGCAGTCACACTAGTGGGGGCTGGGTAATCTATAAGCACATCCTTATACAGGTCCCTAGTCGCAGGACTATCGAGACAGGGCATCGATACTCCGGAGTAGACTAGCGTATGCGCTTCTCATCCCAGTGTGGGAGATGGCCTGTCCCACAGCCATCAGTACGTCGTACTGGAGATAGTATACGGGTGCTCGTTGGGTTACGAGTACACTGGACAGGACTCCTCAGGAACTGACAGGTTGGTATTATACCTATCGTCAGTTATCAGTTCCCAGGTGACATGAGTACAGCTTATTCCGCTGACTTGACACTGGCACTTCGCCTCGAGTGTGTTCCCACTGCACTTTGATCACTACCCTACCACGGCTCAAAGGAGTCGTGCAAACAGGTAATGGTTGGGTGCAGTCCCGAAGCACTTGGAGGCAGTGACGGTTAGACAGGATTCGTCTCTCCCGGTATTGGGGGTTGACATCGCGCTGTGTCTAGGAGAGCCATTACACGAGTAGTCCCTGGCCAGGGCAAGCGAGATATACTGGTAGGCTTCCAGTGTTATATAAGGGTGTTTTGGGCTTCACTCCGACACGACTTGTACCGCTATTAGGGGACTGACGTTTTACCGCCCCCTAGGCCCGACATGCGATGTATTAGACGAACAGACCGGACTGTACGGAGACTGTCACATTCAGACTCAGTAGGAGTTCAGATGGGGTTCACCTCGTCAGCCTTCTTGTCGGCATCTACCTGGGGACCGTTATGCACAGCTAGTGCCGCTTGCGGTCTGTGGTTAAACCCACTGCCAGCGTAGTGTCGAGTCTTTAGAGTCCCACACAGAGGGTATTCGCCTCTGGGCAAAACAGAGTAGAGGTCGCATGGCTTTGCGACAGAGTTCGTTCTCATCCGCGCACTTGTGCACGTTTGGAGTCCGGACGCATATTACTGGTAGGCTCTGGTTTGAGCCAGATACTGGTATACGTTTTGGGGTTGATTTTATCTCTTGGTATTCATGTTCCTCGGAACAAGAATGCGGGTGTGTATGCACAGTTGATTGAGGCGGAGGAACAGGATTTTCATTAGGGTTTCGGAACGGGTGCGTATGCACAGTTGACAGTCGTCTTTTTCCAAACCCTAATGGAATTATGATATATCTATTAATAATATTAATCAAATGAAATTGTGTCATGGTTGGATTTTGTTGACTTGTTGACCATGGTTGACTTGTTGACCATGGTTGAAGGTTTGGCCATCATCATTACAAAAGAAAGATGCTTTTTGATTCTTGCAAAACCATTTAAAGAATGTAATGATAATGGTCATTCCAAACCTTCCATCAACTATTTCATTTTATTATTATTGTTAATTGATAATTCTTTTCATTTTTGATATGGTTGTAAGAAATGAAAAGAATAAGCTCATTCTATCATAACCATTCTCTCTCCTCACTTGTTCTTCTTCCTCCTCTAGTTCAAGAAGAATCCTTCTCATGAGTTGAGAATCCCTCTCCTTGAGATAAAAACATCCCAAAGACACTCTCTACTCACTCTAGGGTCAAAGGTTTAGCAAGCCGAAGATTCTAGTTCTCTCAAAGTTCGAGAAAGAGCCCGAAGGTTGAACCCTCAGATGGATCCATCTTTGACGGAAGAAGGCAACGAGGAAAGCACCATCAATCCCTACAAAGGTTTCAAGAAGAAGGAGTTCAAGTTAGGTATAACCTTTCATCCGAGTAGCTAACTCTCTTTAGCTTGTTTGCTAGTTTTAGTTTAGGAAAAGATCCCGACTTTGTTAGTCCATGTTGCCCCATGCGCTAAAAATTTGATTTTTATACCGTTTCCGCCTCCCCGTAAGAACCGGGGGTCGCAACGTGGACTTACAACAGTTATATATAACATCACAGATATGTGTAACCCCCTGCCAACCGACATACTAGCAGTTAGGGGAGGTTTACGAACACATCAAACATTTCACAGATATAATCAAACATGCAAACACCGTATAATTTCGATCGATTAAACACTTTTAATTTTGCTCCAATACTTCTCTGTAAATCTGAAACCTGAGCAAATATTAAAAAAATACCAGAAAATCCCAAATATCACAAAGAAGACACAGAAGAAAAATGGGCTGAATCGGCCCCAACTCGGTGGCGGAACCGCGGCGGATCGGTGGGATCGGCCGCGGTTCCGCGGCGCTTTGGCCGATTCAGGAGACCATTTTTCTTGTGTGTTCTTATATTTTCATGTGGGTCATTCTGGAGGTCCTTGAAAAATTTTTGGACCTCATTTAAAATTCGACAGAAACTACAAGATATCGGGGTTTTTCCGGTTTGTTTTTCCGTTCGAAATTCATACAATTTTGCAAGTGTGTTAATTATTGTTTAGTGAGGCTCTGATACCACTGTAAGTTGATGTGCAACACCCCACGAGTTGCGGGGAGGCGGAAATTTGAAAAACAATCATGTTTAAAAGGCGAACATCAACTAACCGAAGATCGTTTCTAAACAATACTTAACAAAAAGCATAGAGTTCTAAGCTACTATGTAAAGAGATTATACCAAATGATTCTAGTCCTTCGTCTTTACGATATCTACGGCCTCTTTGGATCTCCACGTCCTCCTCGGCTTCCTTCCATGATAGACGATCCACCCGAGAACCCTAATCCAAGCTATAACCTCTAAACTTGAGGTTACTTAGTTTCTCTAGTTGCTAATTAGAGTAGCTAAGGTGATGTAGAGATAGGTTATGGAGTGATTAGTCTTTCCTAATCCTTGTTCTCAACTCATGGGTGGTAGGATTAGGGTTTGGTGAAGGAGAGAGAGCTTGAGGAGAGAGAATGCGAAGATGATAATGATGATAATAATAATAATGATATTGCTTCTCACTTGATATATGAAGCATAATGAATTAAAAAGAAATGAATAATATGAGATTATTCATCATGCTTCATAAATGCAAGTGGGTGATTCATTATGTGAATCATTAAGCATTTAATAATGCATGAATGACATGATGAATCACCCACAATGAGTCACAAGATCATTAAATGACAATGCCACCTCACCCTCCAAGTCACCACCTTCTAGAAGCTTCTCGGAAAATTACGAGAACGCCCCTCTCATCCGTGAAAACACGGAAAAACTTTAGACTGTATAAATCCAATAACCTGATACTAGAATCTGGCTTAAACCAAAGCCGGCTAGTAAAAACTGTCCGAATGTCGTACGTGCGTTTAAACACGTATGCGTCCGAACCTTTGTCGTAAAGCCATACGACCTCTATATCTTTTTGCCTGGGTTTGGGAAATCTCTATGTGGGACTCTAAATACTCGACTACTACGCTGGCAGTGGGTTTAACCACAGACCGCAAGCAGCACTAGCCATACGTAACGGTCCCCAGGTAGTTGTCGATAAGAAAGCCGATGAGGTAACCCATCCGAAATCCTACTGAGCCTGTCCGTGACAATATCCGTGCAGTCCGGTCTGTTCGTATAAGAGTATCGCATGTATGGTCTAGGGAGGTGGTGGACATCAGACCCGTAATAACCGTGCAAGTCGTGTCGGTATGGCTCAAGACCATCCGAGAATCTACTGATCAGTCCATCAGTAATTCTCAATCAGCCCTGGCCAGAGACTTATGGTAATGACCAACCGACCACAGTGCGATATCAACTCCCTATACCGGGAGAGATGAATCCCTAACAGTCGCTCACTGCCTCCACGTGGCTCGGGACTGTGCCCAACTAAAACCTGTTTGCACGACTCCTCTGAGCCGTGGTAGGGTAATAATCAAAGCACAGTGGGAACTCACACGAGACAAATGATGACTTTAAGTCAACAGACTATCTGCACACATGTCACCTGAGAGCTTCTATCTGACGTTAGGTATAATACCATCCAGTCAGTTCTCGGCGAGTCCTGTCCGGTGTACTCACATCCAGTGAGCATCTGTATACAATTTTAGGTGCACACCACCAATGGCTGCGGGACCATTCCATCGCCCCTCGTCAGGGTCTAGATATTTATACACTAGTCTACTCCGGAGTATCGATGCACAGTCTCGATACTCCTGCAACTAGGGACATCTAAGGATGTGCCTATTGACTATCCAGCTCCTACTAGTATGACTGCCATCACAACGCCGGTAGTCAGGCAAACACCCTATGGGCTTTATCAACATGTATATAAATGAATACAACACAAAATATATCATATTTTAAGATAAAGACAAACCAAATAGCGTATTATCATATCAAGCAAGACTGTCATGTACAAACATATCCCAAGCATCCTATACAATGTAGGCCTCTAGAGCATATATTTCCAACAGAGTCTTGTGTGATTCCCATCGTGCTTTGATTTCCATCTTACCACGTTCAAGAGATCATGCAAAACGATGGTTTTTTGGTACAGTCCCGAGTCACATGGAGGCAATGAGCGATAGGAGGAGATTCGTCTGTCCCGGTATTGGGGGTTGATGTTGTTGTTAGTTATATGTATGCCCTAGAGGCCATTACTGTACATGCGATGTACATTGTAGTGGATGCTTGGACGTATATAGGGAGGACTTTCTTGCTTAACATGATAGTATGCTATCTGGTTGCTCTTTATCTTAACATGTACACTGATTGTCTCTATGTTACATGTTAATAAAGCCCTTAGGATGAGTACTTGACTACCAGGACTATGATGCAGATCATATTAGTGGGGACAGAGTAGTCGGCAAGTACATCCTTCAAATATTCATAGTCGAGGGAGTATCGAGACAAGGCATCGATACTCCAGAGTAGACTAGCGTTTACGCTTCTCGACCCATGTGATGGGCGATGAATGATCCCATATCCATTGGTGTTTGACATTAGAGATGGAATACGGGTGCTTAGTGGAGACTTGGTACACTGGACGGACTTACCGAGAACTCCCAGATGGTATTATACCTCACGTCATATGGCAGTTCTCTGGTGACACTGGTACAGATTAGTCTGTAGACCCAAGATCGTCATAGAGTCTTGTGTGATTCCCACTGTGCTTTGATTTCCACCTTACCACGTTCAAGAGAACGTGCAAAACGGTGGCTTTTGGGTACAGTCCCGAATCACATGGAGGCAATGAGCGATAGGAGGGGTTTCGTCTCTCCCGGTATTGGGGGTTGATGTCGCGCTGTGCTCGATTGGCTATAACAGGAAGTCCCTGGACAGGGCTGCTTCAGAGATATACTGGTAAATGTTATCAGTAGTTTCTCGATCCGTTATGAGCCTCATATCGGCATGACTTATCGAGTTACCAGGGTCTGACGTTTACCACCCCTAGACGAGATATGCGACATATCAGACGGAGAGACCGGACTGTACGGTAGTTTTACTGATTGGATTCGCAGGAGTATGAACATGCATGCTTGTTGATCTTCTGATCGCTCAATACCCGGGTGGCCGTTACGTTTAGTAGACCGCTTGCGGCTTGTGGGTGTTTGATATGATCATCACCTACTGCCGGCGTATTGACGAGTCTTTAGAGTTCTACACAGAGGTTTCCTGGCTCAAGCGAAACGGAGTAAGCGCACATATGTGGTATGTGCGGGACCGAGATTAATATGATATGTGATACTGTATTCTATTCTCGCGACTTGTAACATCAGTCAGTTATATGTGATATAGCCGGGTTATTGGATCAAGTGTTGATTCGATAACTTGTTACATTTGATATTGGTCGGTTATATGTGATATAGCCAGATTATTAAATCAATTGTTGATTTAATAATTTAATGTATAATTATATATTTGATATATTAAGTTACATTAACTAATACTTTCTCACTTGATGTGCACATTGTGTTTATGTGATATATATATTTGTGTACATGTTTGTGTCATGCTTGATGATACATGCAACAAGGGTGTGTGTGTGACTTACACCATGCTAAGTATAATGAAGGGTTTTTATTTATTTTGGTAAATCAAAATGGTGGCATTTTTGTCATGGCAAGAAGCTTGGAGAAGCTTGGATTACCATTGACTTAGTCCACAACTTTTGTTTTGCCTAAGATATTTATTAACCCAACCATTACACTTAGCCATGGTTAACTCTCTACAAAGGTTAAGTATATGATGCTTAACTCATCCATGGTTGCCATTATTATTCACTTGATAATTATCATAAGAGTTTTCTTCTTCTTCTTCCTCAAAGCTTTCTAGCTTCAATGGAGATGGGGGAAAATGAGTGAGAAAATCATTTTTAAAGTGAGCAAAATTCCTACTTCATCATCCTCTACTACTTGCCATTTAGTATATGGTGTTTCCTTCACTGATTTCACAATTAGTGAAGAGGTAGCTTGGGTTGGTGTCTTCTCGACGTAGATCATCTTCGGCCTCGAAGACTTCGATGCAAGCTTGTTCATTTCTTCATGGGAGCCACTCTAGAGTCCGAGAGTTTATGATCGCGGTGAAGGGATTACTACATGGAGCTATTGAAGTGAAGGACCGGTCTACAAAGGTTGTATTCCTTGCTCACTTTAGTTGTAAAGTTGTTTGCATATCGATTCGTCGCATTTTCTAGTATACGATTCTAGGTTAGGGTTAGCTAGAACGGCAATTTTTTGAAATTGGTATGGATGATGCCTCCCGAAACCTTGCTGCCGTGTTAGGAAACTCTACAGTAGTATCAGAGCTATGCTAGAAAATTAGACGGATTTTGTTAGGATTACAAAACCGAAACGACTCCGAAACTTGCAACACGAAACCCTAGTTTCTGTCGATTTTAAAAGGTCTTCAAATTTTTTTTAAACAACTGTAGAATGTTGTGTGAGATGCAACATGAACACACAAGAAAATTTAGCTCCCCTCGCCGGAAAATGGCCGGCCACATGCTCATAAAGTTCGGCCTGCATGGCCACTTAGATGTTTTTGGGGTTAAATTTTTGGGTGTGTTCCAGAATCTGGGATTTGGTGTTTCAGGTGTTGTTTGTTTTTTCTAAGTTTGCATATGATGTGATCTTACACTATAAGCAATTCGGAGTGTTTCGTATTCATAGTTTTAACATTGTTTCGGGTATTCGCATGTTGTCTAGGCGAAGTTAAAAAGTTCGATCGAATGTCAAAAACCCATTTTTCTAAGTTTAAGGTATTCGGAAAATCATGCAAGTAATTCTGTGAACCCTCTAGAAGAATGAAACCCTAACTCGACTTTTTGGATCGTGGAACCGCGGTCATACCCTAGGGTTTTCCGCAGTTCCATGGCAACATGAGTGAGGCTTGGATCTGCCCTTCTTCGGCTGGTGCATAGCTACTGTGGCATATTTTGGGTATTATTAAACTGTGCTCAAGTATTGAGCTCTCGGGGAATTATGGAACTTTGATGATTCGATCGAAAAGTTTAACGTCTTCCGGATATCATGTGATGGGATACAATACTTAGAATCCACACAAATTTGAATTTTATAAATCTAGCAATTTAGTCTCATTTAATCGGTTGTCACAGAATTTTGATGTGATCAAAAGTCCGTCGCAATCACGTAGCGTATACGGATACTCTCTGGTTAACCTTATTAGATAGCCACGCCCCATAGCCCCGACCAAGTGACTGTAGGAGAAACCCGTCGCCAAAAGCATCCGTTCGGGTGCTCACGGCCGCGGTATTCCGCCTCAGTACACTTCGTCGATGGCATCGGGGGGTGCAGCCGTCTACTAAAGTTTCCAACGAGCATTCGTTCAGGATGTCGGGAATCTTATTGAATTGCCCGATTAGATATTGAAAAGTGTTTTCAAGTTCGAGACTAAAATGCGGGGTTTGTTCCCCTCCGAATGGCGGCCAAGACATGGACAGTCTTGCCTGAAATTCGGGACAGATACTAATTGGTGCTATCCGTCTAACTCTCCGAAGATGCCAAGTTGATTTATGTCACCATGTATCGGAGGTTTAAACGGATGCGTCCGATGTAGCAGACTTCGTCAGATTCCCCCTCAATCGAGGGGTTTTTGATTGTGGGGACGCTCTTCCCTGCAGGTGCAAGCCCCTTCAGTTAATTACGCTACCGCATTGCGGTAACAACTTTCTCCTTCTCCAGATGATCACTTCGTATCGTGTGTGTTTGTTTTGTGTTTGGTTGCCCGTGGATTGTATACGGAGACTGAGTTATGTCGTCGCCCGTAGGGCGTGGACTAGTCCAAATCCGTATCTTTCTTAGATTTAGGTTTGGGGGTTGTGTTTAAGGATACGTTAGCCTCATTTGAGACTAAGATCAACTTAAATGTTTGTTAAGGATATGTTATTCTAGCTTTCAGACTAAGATCAACTTAACGGGATCGTTTAGATCCAACAAGAGAGCAATTAAGGGGGCCCTGTTGTTTAGTTTAGTGACATTGCGGTCAATAGGTAGTTTAAGGACATTGTGGTCCATTGTTAGTTTTAAGACATTGCGGTCAAGGTTAAGGACATCATAGTCCATGGGTTTAAGGACCCCACAGTCC
Organism: Agapanthus africanus; assembly: GCA_030015575.1. Taxonomy (NCBI): domain Eukaryota; kingdom Viridiplantae; phylum Streptophyta; class Magnoliopsida; order Asparagales; family Amaryllidaceae; genus Agapanthus; species Agapanthus africanus. The sequence continues at coordinate 29,821,751 of CM057351.1, forward strand.
GGCGTTAGTTTTAAGACATCCCGGTCAAGGTTAAGGACATCATAGTCCGTTGTTAGTTTTAAGACGTTGCGGTCAAGGTTAAGGACATTATAGTCCATGGGTTTAAGGACCCCACAGTCCGGCATTAGTTTTAAGACATCACGGTCAAGGTTAAGGACCTCATAGTCCATGAGTTTAAGGACCCCACAGTCCGTATCAATGTGTGGTCATCGGGACCCGTCACCTCTTTGAAGACGTTGAGGAATTACAACGCCAAGTATCAAAGGAGTGAAGAGATGTACTCTTAAACCAAGGTAGATTAAATGATCTTTGGCCCAATTTGGAACCAAGACCAATTAACTATATTATGAGCCTATTAGCCCAGTTAAGTTTGAATTGAGGACTTATGGCCAGCCTGGGCTAAGTCCAATATTGTTTAGAATATTGGCCCACTGTTGGCTCATTAAAGGAGAGGCTTTGCCTCTAGAAACTTAGCCAATTGGGCTAAAGCTAGTGTTAAACACTAGAGATCAACAGTGTTGAACACTAGAAATAAGATTAGCAAGTTAGTGTTAAACACTAAAAGATAATCAGTGTTAAACACTAGCAACATGGCTTTTAAATTAGTGTTAAACACTAAAACAAATCAGTGTTAAACACTGCAAACAGAGATTTCAAATTAGTGTTAAACACTAAAGCAAATCAGTGTTAAACACTAAAAACAGAGTTTTCAAATTAGTGTTAATCACTAAGAAAATCAGTGTTAAACACTGCAAATAGAGTTTTCCAAATTAGTGTTAAACACTAAGAAAACCAGTGTTAAACACTGCAAATAGAGTTTTCCAATTAATGTTAAACACTAAGGAGGGAGGGGTCACGTGCGGACACGTGAGAGCGCCCTGATTTCCCTTATTTTATTCTGCAGGTAAGTGTTTAGCACTTTTAATTCTGACGGCCATCACGTGTGAGCACGTGATGGAGGCCCACGCTCTGATCTATTAGAATGCTCACTAGAGGTCACGTGGTGACACGTGAGGGAGCCCTAGAGCTATTTTCTGTTTCTTTTGCCTTTTTCTCTGTGTGCGTTAGGGGTCACGTGGGGCACGTGAGGCATTGCCTCAAAGTTCTTTTCTGTGGATCTTTGCAGGAGTCACGTGGTAACACGTGAGGTGAAGCCTCACTTTTTCTTTTCTGTGGATCTTTGCAGGGGTCACGTGGTAGCACGTGACTCTGACTAATTGCATGTTTTAAAGATCTGTTCATCTTTTAAGAATTAAATTCTTCATAGGGTCAAACCCCAGCAATAAACTTTAGAGGAATTAAATTCCTTCTTTCTTTTGAAGAATTATATTCTTGGATAGGGTTAAACCTTAATTTCTTTTCTGTAGGAATTAAATTCCTCGTGTATGTAAAGAATTAAATTCTAGCATAGGGTGAAACCCTAATTTCTTCTCTTTTTTTTAAGGGAATTAAATTCCTGTGAGTTTGAGAAAATTAAGTTTTCAATTAGGATTAAACTCTAGTTCTGTCCATTCTGAAGGAATTAAATTCCTAGGGTTAAACCCTAATTTTATCTTAAAGGAATTGAATTCCTATCATTCTGTGAGAATTAAATTCTTAAAGCTCAATTCCTCTTCTATGTTTTAGATCTGCATGGCAGGATCTCAACCCAATGAGAATTAAATTCTCAATTCATGGGGAGATGTGCACTTTGCAGATCCTCAACCAGAGAAAGAACTAAGTTCTTTTCTTTTTATAAGAGTTTAACTCTTTTGAGAATTAAATTCTCTTTTGAAGCCTCTCTTTTCTTACCTAGGGATTTTCTTTTACAGAGAATCAAATTCTTCTTTCTGAATTTTCAATATTCCAAAGCTCTATATCTCTCTCTCTCTCTGTATGTATATCTCTCTCTTTTCTTTGGGCTCCTATTTATAGGAGAAGGAAAAGAATCAATCTGTTTGGTAAATCTCTCATTGAAAGATTTGATTTGTTCATTGAGAGATTTGATTTATCTTCATCATTAATCTGGGCCTTTAGATTATTAGGTGAAATTTATTCACCATTGGATTTTAAATCCAAAGATATCTCTTTGTTATTTCGGTTTGATTTAAAGGGAAATCTTTCCAAGTCCAAGATTTTTCCATAAATTGGTGATATTTAATCACCTTTAGATTTTTAATCCAACGGTTTCAGATAATCTTTTTTCATTTTGGAAAGATTTGAAAGATCTTCCCTCAGAATTTAATTCTGTCAAAGAATAAGGCTTTTAAAGCCGGTCACGTGTGGGCACGTGACCCCTGGTCACGTGTAGGCTCGTGTAGGCACGTGACCCCTGGAATGGGCTTCTCTTCTTCTGCGCTCTGTTATCTTGCCGCTGCTTAACCATCACGTGCCAACACGTGACCACTGGTCACGTGTGAGCACGCGATGCCTCTTCTGAAGCTTCTTCCTTGATTTTTTTAATCAGGGGATGAATGTGCTTTGTGCCGCTGCTTTAAACGTCACGTGCCAACACGTGACCGCTGGTCACGTGCTAGCACGTGATGTTCTTCTGAATCTTTTCCTGATTTTTAATCAGGGAACAAATGCCCCCACAACGTTGTTCTCACGTGTCTGCACGTGAGTGCAACACTGTCACTTTTGTGACCGTCGGATCTGTCTTAGGAGTAGGGTAGATGAAACGTTTTCCATCACATCCTATAAATGCCCATGTCCTTTCAGAAGAGCCTCCACCTTTTCTCATCTTCTTCCTTTGAGAACTTTTCCCTTGAGAATTTAATTATAGTTCCTCAGAGCTTAGTTCTCTGCTTCAAACTTTTCAGAGTTTAACTCTGTTTGAGAGACCCTTTCTTCAGGTAATGATCTTCGAATGATTGAGGAACCCTTAAGTATACTTTTTCCAAAAAAAAAACTCTCTGGATTTTAAATCCACACCAAGGGTTTCACCCCTTTTAACATGAACCCATTTTCTTCAAGTTTATCAACGAAAATAGAAAACCATTTAATCTTCGAACAGTAGATCTCTTAGGGTTCATTTGATCTTTAGGGAGATGATGAGATCCGTTTCCTTTTCCAAGGAATTTAATTCCGTTTAAAGAAAATGTTTCTGGGAATTTAATTCCCTTCTCTTAATAAGGAATTTAATTCCTATGAAGAACTCAGTTCTTCCCATGGAGGCTTCTTAGGGTTTTCTTGCCCTGGGTTGTCTTTCTGTAATCAATGAAGAAGAAGCTTGCAATGATGTCTTTTGTTGGAATTTAATTCCCTTAATCCTATTTGATTTGTTGTAGAGTCCAAGGTGGATTTCTTTTAGGGGAGTGTGTAGGGTTATTTGAAGTCCCATGTTTATTTAATTAGAATATTCCCTTTGTCTCATTATGATTGCTTGGCCTCATTATTAACAAGCCGTCAGCCTGATTCTATGGGGCCCATGTGTTTTGTAGCCAATGGTCCCATAAAAAGAGTTTGCTGTCGCTTTCTTCAACTGTCTTCATATATATATATATTGCTGGCTTCGCTTCTGACAGTTTTCCTTTATTTGATTTTAGGTGCGATGGCTTCTGTTCCGTGTTTTCCCTTCACCCGCTCGGAGGCCGCTTGTCCTCAATCACCATCCGGCGAGGAAGCGATGGCAATGATCCGGGCTCATGACCCGAACTGCACCAGCCTACTTTTATGGGGAACTTGGTACAGTCATATCATCCGAGGTCGCCGGAGTTTTCTCTGTGAAGTGCCGACAGAGCCCACTTTCCCGTTCTTGCCGATGGACCCTCCGAGGACAGTTTTCACTGTGGAGATGCCAAATTGGACTTCAATGGGACGGATCGAGCCTTCGACAACCGGTATCCCGAACCATCCGATCCCAGCTATAGATATCCTGGGACGACGTATTTTCCAGGGTGAGGCCCACCCATGGGGACAGATATATAAGATAGGGCTCACTCCTCGACACCCCACGGGCTACCTCCTCTGGGCTCGCTATATTCTTTCTGCCTATCGTGCGTGGCTGCAAAAGGTCGGGCTTTACCAGGCAATATATGCGTCGCTCTTCCATTATCAATCCCCACATGTCTGATAGGTAAAGGCGTTCTTGAATCAATGGAATCTCCCCACCAACACTTTTCTTCTGGGGGACAGAGAGGTTTCGATCTCTTTGGGGGAGTTTTATGAGATCTCGGGGCTGCCCGTTCGAGGGACACTTTATGAGGAGTTGCTGCCTTGTGATGAATACGTCTTTGAACCCGAGTTCGCACCGCTCGACAGCTTGTCTGCTGAGAATGCCGTCCGCCACAAATGTCCCAACTTGATCACGGTGCTAAGTATCTTTGATCGATTGTTCACCGAATCTGAGGAGCAGGGCGTTACTTTTAAGAGCTTCATTGCCTGTTTCCTTCGCGAGGGCGTCTTGTCGAAGACAACTCCGAAGTTTGCAAACATCAACGACCCTTTCGGGTTTGGTCCGAAGAAGCTGCCGACCAATGAATCGGATCTACCGCAATACTACATCCCCATAATGTCTCCGATGTCTTTCGAATCCATCGCAGCTCCCGGCATGGATGAGGAGACGTTCTTCGTTGGTTTTATCAGTGTCTGGCTCAGCTGGTTTGTCATCCCTATGCATCGCCGCTTTATGAGAGCTTTGGCCATCTATCCGGCTCACCGTATAGCTGAGGGAACGTGGCTGGCCATCGGCATCCTGGCATTGGCGCATCTTTATCACGGGTTGGACGCTGCGGCTAATACTTCCACCCCTGGCATAGATGTGGTAAACTTTTCGTTTCACTACTTTACGTCTTGGATCGAAATGCACGTCTCGGGTGCTTTTGCTATGCATCAAAGGTCTGCATTCTACGACGCCTATACCTTCCCGCGGCTTATACGATTGGTGGATGCTTCTGCCACTGACCCGACTCAATTCGGGGCTATTCGGGCGTTGATTTCTCCTTATGCTACTGCTGGCGGGTCGGTATTTAATGATCGGGACTTATCTTCTTCTGCGGGTTCAACCCAGCCGCTTTGGGACCTATCAAAAGATAACACGCCCTCTTTGAAGCCCCGGGAGGCCGCGCGCTTATACGCAATCAGACCGGGTTACCTGGTATTCCGTCAGGACAGCGCGGCCCTTTTCATGCGGTACAATCCACATCGCTTTGCCCGGCAGTTTGGCTACGATCAGGGCGTCCCATTTGAAGCCTTCATAGTCGCACCGGTTCCTTCGCTCGAGGCCGTTCGAGATGCCTCCCATCATTTTGTGAGGCTGAACACCGGTTCTCAGTTCATGATCCTCGATGGTGATTACATGCCCCGATGCGTGGGGTCGTTCACGGGCTGGTATCTCCATCGAATCAACCTGATTATTATTGAGGAAAGAAGGGTACTTCTTGGTCACGGTGCCCCTACTCAGGTTCCGGCAATGGGAGCTACGCTGCGACCGCACGCCCCGGTCCGCTTTCCTCTGAGGGATATCGGCATCGCGCTTATTCCGGGGGAGTCGGGGGTGGATCTTACTCCAACAGCTGGTATGCCCTTGGGTACTCGGTTGCGGGGTAGACGGGCTCCAGTAACAGCGTCACCACCTGAGGTAGCACCGCCCTCCGTGGCATCGACAATGGCGGTGTCATCCCCGGTTGTGGCACCGGGTGAGGGTGACAGGGATGAGGGTGTTGAGGGCAACGTGGGCCGGCGCCGCACTAAGGCTCCGCGGGGATAGAAGCGGTAGTCCTCGGCAACTGGCTCTGGGTCCAAGCATCGAAGGAAGGTTGTTACTAACTTGCTCGACTCTTTAACAGAGTCTGAGCCCATTCTTGAGGATGAACCGTTGGCCCTAGAGGAATCAGATGCTGGACTACTTTTCCCGGGCCGCCGAGGAAGCCATACAGTTGGCTGAGGCCATCGGCGTTCTAAAGATGAGTCTCAGAACGCAAGGGTCCCCAAGAAAGCTTATACTGCCGTGATCTTTTACGAAGACCCCTCATGGATCCGGCGACGGTTTATCGGCCCTTTGGAGGAGTGGGGTGAAAGGGCGCTGAAGCAGGCTGCTTCGGAGGGTGCTGCGGACGCGCTTTCCTTATGGACTGGCGGCCACGAGTCCACCCTCGAACCCCGGCGAGCACGCCTCGTCGAGAAGGAGCATCGGCTTGAAGAAGCCATATTGAAGGCTTCCCTGCGCATTGGTATGTTTTTTTTTTATTTCTTTGCAGTTTTCAGATTGTTTATGCTCGTATATATGTATTCTGATTCTTGTGTGGATTGTGCAGAGTCATCGGCGATGGGGGAGGTCCCTACGGGCTTGTTGCAGCTAGAGCCCGTTGACGTTCCTGATGTAGCCTTGCTCGATGTAGAGGGGGCTGACGAGGCTGTTCCTCTTGCCATAGAGCCTCCAGTGGCGGTTCCTGATCACGGAGCGCTTGCTCCTTTGGGGGCTGCCGTCCCAACGAATCTTCTTACGAGCGGCCCAGTGGCTGGAGGAGAGGTAGTCGGGACTACCCTCCCTTTGCTGGAGCCGGAGATCACGGCGGAGGCCGTTGAAGCCGCCATCCCCTCGACTCAGAATGGGAGGAGTGTTGAAGGCAACCTTCTACATTTTAAATTAGCAATCTTTCTGTTGTCTAAACTCTTTTGTTTTCTCAGAATTGCGCGGGCTGGCGGCCTCTATCGCTGATTTGTCTCCTCGGCAATCGTTTCAGCGCCTATTGGAGATGGCAGCTACGCAGGCGATCTCCCCTCAGCGCATCGTCCTTTCCTCTGGACAAGGTTAGTGTCGTTCATCATTTCTCATAGCATCGTTGTTATTTTGCATGTTGACATTGATGTTCTCTACAGTTTTGGAGGCCGATGATGAGGTTGAGGTCCTCGAAGGGCCAGGGGAACCTTCAGCTCCTACTTGCATGACCGTAGGTAAGTGACATTTCAATATAGCCCCACTTGTTCCTTTGCTTAAGAGTTTTACTGACATTTTTCAAATCTGAACAGCCTTGCCAGCCCCCATAGCGTTGGAATCGCGTATCGCCATGCCGCCTGGCCCTTATGCTCTGCGAGCTTCAGAACGCTTGGCCCAATTAATCCTCGTCTCCCTATCGTCTTTGATCGAGGAGCTTCGTACTGGCAGCGCAACCACAGCTGAAGCATTTGCTGCCGAGGCTAACGGTTCTCTTCCTTTTCTTGCCACCTACTATAGCGAAGAGGTGGTGCGAGTCTGGGTGGAGTTCTGTCGGCAGGTGGAGGCTTGCTTGCACGCACTTGAGTGTTCCCGCCTTTCCTCGGAGGCCGTGGCTGCAAAGGCGGACTTGTGGGGGCTGATAGCGCGGTGCGCGGCAAATATGGTGTCATGCGAGAAGAGGCTCGGCCGTAAATTCTCGGAAAGGGTGCCGGCCTCTAATGCATTGAGCGAGCTTCAAACCAGCCTCACAGCCAAAGCCAATAAAGCATATGAACTCTGGCGGGTACTTCAAGAGTCTATCAGAGAGGTGGTGGCTCTTGATAAAGCTGCCATGTTTACTCGCGAAAGGGTCGAGGCTCACAAGGCTACTGAGAAAAAGCTCGAAGGCCGGCTCGCCTCGTATCAGGCCCAGCAGGCTCAGGCGGAGGCCTGTCTTCTGGCGATCCTGAATCATGAAGCTGTGGCCCAGCAAAAGAAGGATGAGCTAGCAAAATTTCTAAATCGCCCGCCGGCTTGAAAACTTGTATCTTTTCCTTTCTTTCGTACACACTCCTGAATGAGAGTATTTTCTTTTGTTCTTCCATAAATTGTACTTTGTATTCATTTTGGTTTATGAATAAAGACATATTTTTCTTTTCAATGGTGTGTCTCCTTTTATTGAATGTGTTCTGCGGACAATTTATCTTGGTCTCTCTGCGGGGCAACGATGGCTTATGATTCAGGGTTAAGATCTGCCTCCTAAGACTTTTGAGCTTTACGAGCCGTGATGGTCTCATAAAGAGTTTTTCTCCCTACAGGTCGAAAGGATCCCGTAGGTGTAAGTTCCTCTTAAGAATCGTGAGGATTCTTAAGCGGGTTTTCCCTTGAGAGTTGTAAGGATCACATAAGAGAGTTTTCTTCCTTACAGGTCGTGAAGACCCGCAAGTGCTGGGTGTGGTCGCCCTTATCCGTATTTTACGGGGTCAGGGGTTGGTTTGGGATGGTTTCCAGGGTATCGTAGTTTAAAGACATTGCGGTCAAGGTTAAGGACCTCATAGTCCGTGGGTTTAAGGACTCCACAGTCCAATGTTAGTTTTAAGACATCACGGTCAAGGTTAAGGACATCATAGTCCATGGATTTAAGGACTCCACAGTCCAATGCTAGTTTTAAGACATCACGGTCAAGGTTAAGGACATCATAGTCCATGCATTTAAGGACTCCCGGATCCGATGTTAGTTTTAAGACATCACGGTCAAGGTTAAGGACCTCATAGTCCGTGGATTTAAGGACTCCACAGTCCGATACGTGGTTACTGGGACCCGTCACCTCTTTGAAGACGTTGAGGAATTACAACGCCAAATATCAAAGGAATGATGAGATGTACCCTTGAACCAAGATAAAATCAGTCTAGAATCATCGTGGTTGATCGTTAGTTTTAAGACATTACGGTCAAGGTTAAAGACATCATAGTCCATGGATTTTAAGGATTCCACAGTCCAATGTTTGCTCTGGATGGTTCAAACGGGTTCACTTCCGTGTTCGGCGAGGACCAGGCTCCGCTCTGGGCGTTTTCCACGGGGTCAAAGAGTGACGTTATCCACGTTCCACGTGACCAGGAATTTTGCACTAGATGCTTCACACGGGTTCACTGCCGTGTTTGGCAAGGACAGGCTCTACTCTGGATGCTTCACACGGGTTCACTGCCGTGCTCTGCGAGGACCAAGATCCGCTCTGGACGTTTTCCACGGGGTCAAAGAGTGACGTTATCCGCGTTCTACGTGACCAGGAATTTTGCTCTGGATGCTTCCCACGGATTCACTGCCGTGTTCGGCGAGGACCAGGCTCCGCTCTGGATGCTTCACACGGGTTCACTGCCATGCTCTGAGAGGACCAGGATCCGCTCTGGATGTTTTCCACGGGGTCAAAGAGTGACGTTATCCGCGTTCCACATAACCAGGAATTTTGCTCTAGATGCTTCCCACGGGTTCACTGCCGTGTTCGGCGAGGACCAGGCTCTACTCTGGATGCTTCACACGGGTTCACTGCCGTGCTCTGCGAGGACCAGGATCCACTCTGGACGTTTTCCATGGGGTCAAAGAGTGACGTTATCCGCGTTCCACGTAACCAGGAATTTTGCTCTAGATGCTTCACACGGGTTCACTGCCGTGTTCGGCGAGGACTATACTCCGCTCTGGATGCTTCACACGGGTTCACTATCATGCTCTGCGAGGACCACGATCCGCTCTGGACGTTTTCCACGGGGTCAAAGAGTGACGTTATCCGCGTTCCACATAACCAAAATTTTTGCTCTAGATGCTTTACACGGGTTCACTGCCGTGCTCTGCGAGGACTAGGCTCTGCTCTGGATGCTTCACACGGGTTCACTGTCGTGCTCTACGAGGACCAGGATCCGCTCTGGATGTTTTCCACGGGGTCAAAGAGTGACGTTATCCGCGTTCCACGTAACCAGGAATTTTTCTCTGGATGCTTCCCACGGGTTCACTGCCGTGTTCGGCGAGGACCTGGCTCTGCTCTGGATGCTTCACATGGGTTCACTGCCGTGCTCTGCGAGGACCAGGATCCGCTCTGGACGTTTTCCACGGGGTCAAAGAGTGACGTTATCCGCGTTCCACGTGACCAGGAATTTTGCTCTGGATGCTTCCCACGGGTTCACTGCCGTGTTCGGCGAGGACCAGGCTCCGCTCTGGATGCTTCACACGGGTTCACTGCCGTGCTCTGCGAGGACCAGGATCCGCTCTGGATGTTTTCCACGGGGTCAAACAGTGACGTTATCCGCGTTCCACGTGACCAGGAATTTTGCTGATTGTATCCGCATTTCACGGAATGAGGGTTTGACTCTTGGTGATCTGTATATCGCCGAGCCATGGAACTTGGAGTTGCCGCTGTTCCGCTTCGCTTGAAGTTGTTTCCGCTGCAACGAGACGAACGTCGAGATGATCTCTAGGCTATCTGCGACTCATCGAGATTTGGCCTCTTCTTCTAATGAAACCTGGGCGAGGAGGAGTGCGATTCCTTCTTTGTTTGCGCCCTTGGATTGTATACAGGATAGATGTAACATCACCTGTAGGGCATAAATTTCATTTTTATTTTATTTCTTTTTCCGCGATGCTCTATCATTTCAGCTTTTATATCGCGAAGGTCGCGATTGCCCCATCATTTCGGCTATTTTTCGCGGTGCCCAATCATTTCGGTTATATATTTTTTATTTTTACTCGCTGCTTTTTATTGCGAGTTGCCCAATCATTTCGGCTATTTTTCATGCATACATTTTTACTTTCTGCTTTTTTTTGTTGCAAGTTGCCCCATCATTTCGGCTATTTTGTATGTATGTGTGGCTTGCTGGCTTTTCGCCACAAGTTTCGGATTAGACACCGATTTCGGCATCAGCACCGCTACAACTGGGATATTGCCAGGAGCGAATCATCATTTGCCTCTGTCGATGTTGAACAAAGTTGGCTTAGTAAACAGGGTTAAGGGTCCTGTCGACTAAGGCTTTTGACTTCATGAGTCGTAAGGGTCTCACAAAGGTATTTCTCCCTACAAGTCGTGAGGATCTTGTAGGTGTGATTTCTTCTTAAGAATCGTGAGGATTCTTAAGTGCATGGTCTTTTATAAGTCGTAAGGATCTTACAAGAGTGCTTTCTCCTTATAAGTCGAAAGGACTCACAAGGGCTGTCCACCATATGGACATATCCCTAGTCACGGATGGGACTTTGTTAGGGAAACGTTTATTCATGCCCGTGGATTGTATACAAGGGTCAGTATTGAGCCGTTTGTAGGGCAATATCGAAGGTTGTGGGTGGTTTGCTTAAGAACAGGTTCAGGTTTTTGTAACTTAAGACTTTCAAATCTTATAAGCCGTGAGGGTCCCATAAGAGAGTTCTCCTTACGAGTCGTGAGGATCTCGCAAGTGTAATTTCTCCTTAGGAATCATGAGGACTCCTAAGTGTGTTGCTCCCTCGTGAGTCGTAAGGATATCACGCGGATGGTTTCTCCTTACAAGGTCGTGAGGGCCCTGCAAGTGTCCTATAACGAGGTTGCGCCCTCTCGGGTTTTCACAAACACTCGCCGGTAGCCCTGCTGTTTTTACTCACGGATCCCTTTCGGGTTTTCATCCGTTCCCATTTCGCTTATGGACATACCGTTTTTCTTTTTTTCTTTTTTTTTATATCGGGTTTGAGATACTGCAATCCACCGTAGTTTATCGACATCTCGGTCAACAGCCAGTTTTAGGACATAGTGGTCCATTATTAGTTTAAGGACGTTTCGGTCCGTTATTAGTTTAAGGACGTTTCGGTCCGTCGTTAGTTTAAGGACATTTCGGTCCGTTGTTAAAGAAGGCCTGTCACTACTTTATAGAGTTTAGGCTTAGGAAGATAGCGAGCGGACATAGTCGTCGTCATCTATCATTGACCTAGGCCCTAACCCGTCAAGCGTAATATTTCTTCAGGAAGCGACCGTTTATTATCCTGAAAGGTCTTTCACCGTGCATATCCATGAGTAGATACGCTCCGCCCTGGTAGACCTTGTCTATGATGTACGGGCCTTCATAATTCGGCTCGAATTTTCCCCGCTTGGCGCGATTGGGGATCATAGGTCTTTTGACCACTAGCACGAGTTCACCTTGGCGGAATGTCCTCGGCTTGGTCAATCTTTCATATGAGCGCGTCATCTTTGCTTTGTAAGCCTCCAGATTTTGTTGCGCTATGAGCTGGGTTTCATCAAGGGCGTCAAGCTCCTCAAGCCGAAGGTGAGCATTTTCTTCGTCCGTCAGCTTGTAGTGGACTGCCACTCGTAGAGAGGGTAGCTCTATCTCGAGGGGGAGTACTGCTTCCGTACCGAATACCAACGCGTATGGCGTTGTGTTCGTGGCCGTCTTGAACGTAGTCCGATACGCCCAAAGAGCTTCTTGCAGTCTTTCGTGCCAGTCCTTTTTGTTTCGGGACACCGTCTTCTTCACGATCTTTGTCAAGGTTTTGTTGAAAGCCTCAGCTAGACCGTTAGCTCGCGGATTATAAACTGAGGAATATCTCCAGTCTATGTTGTGTTGCTGCGCGAAGCGACTAATCTTGTGGCTTCTGTAGGCTGGACCGTTATCGGAGATGATCCGTCGCGGAGTTCCAAACCGATAAATGACGTGCGTCTTGAAGAAATGGAGAATTTTCTCCATCTTCACTTCCCTTAACGGTACTGCTTCTGCCCACTTGGAGAAGTAATCGGTGGTCTCTAGGATGAAACGATGTCCCCTGGACGATGCCGGTTCAATGGGGCCGATTATGTCAGTCCCCCACATTTCGAACGGCCAGCTAGCCACCGTTGGATGGAGTAGATTTGGATGCTGATGGATAAAGTCCCCATGGATTTGGCATGAGTGGCATTGCTTCACATATTCAAGGCAGTCCTGAATCATCGTGGGCCAATAGTAGCCCATTCGTTTAATCTTCAACTTCATCTTTGGGCCTGCTTGGTGAGAACCACAGAGTCCATCATGAACTTCTTGAACGACTCTTTTCGCTTCGTCAGGTCCTAGGCATCTCAACCACAGAGAATCAAACAACCTCTTGTACATTGTATCATTGATGAAGGCGAAAGACAGAGCTCGTTTCATAAGCTGATGTCTTAAGGACGCATCTTCAGGCGTTCGACGGGATTTGAAGTAGTCTATAAAGACTTCTCTCCAATCTTCAGCCTTTTCTTGGTCCTTTATTTGCATAGCCATTTTCTCGGTCGCTTCCTTTTCCTCAGATGATTCCGGAGATATTTCTGCCGGTGTGAGGACCCGACGGCTTTTTACCATGATTCTGACGTCATCAAGGTTCTTGTCAGCCAGTTCTTTAGCGAGCTTGGCCAACGCGTCCGCTTTTTTGTTTTCCGCGCGCGGTATGTTTTCCAAAGTGTAGGAAGGGATTTGAGTCAGCAGTCGCTGTACTCTCTCTCCATACTTCACCAGCTCTGGCTTGCATGTCTAGTAGTCGCCGTTTACTTGACTAACGACCAGTTGGGAATCTCCGTATATGAGAAGGTTTTCAATTCCCATGTCGATGGCGATCTCGAGGCCTGCTATCAAAGCTTCATACTCGGCTTCATTGTTCGTTCTCGGCTCTGTTAAGGAGAAAGCAAAGTGCGTTATCCCTCCCTGTGGAGTTACGAAGATAAGGCCTACCCCGGATTTGATTATAGGGGTGCTTTGTTTGCGCTTCTTCACGGAAGATGCTCCATTGAAATAAAGCTCCCATCGGATATTACCACCGTCGATCGTGTCAAACGCATGTTCGTCTGGAAGTTCGCAATTCAAAGGGGAATCGGCCGGTATCGGATGCTCAGCGAGGAAGTCGGCGATGGCTTGGCCTTTCATTGCCTTAAGAGGCTGATAGGTTATTGAAAACTCCATCAAGAGCAGTGCCCATTTAGCGAGTCGACCGGTCAATATGGCCTTCGACATTAAATATTTAAGGGGGTCCACCTTCGAAATGAGACGAACTTCATGCGCCAACGCATAGTGCCGGAGTTTCGTTATCGCGAAGATCAACGCTAGGCAGTGCTTTTCGATAGGGGAATAATTCTTTCTGCCCCCAGTAGGACTCGACTGAAATAGTAGAGCACTCTCTCCTTCCCTTGTTCGTTCTCTTGTGCCCATAATGCGCCTAAGGAACCTTCGAGGGCTGTGGTATAAAGAATAAGAGGTTTTCCCTTGACCGGAGCAGCCAACACTAGCGGGTTCTGCAGGTACTGCTTGATCTCGTCCAGTGCGCCTTGGCTTTTATGATCCCAGACGAACGGGGTTCCCTTCTTCATCAGGTGACTGTAAGGGCGGCACTTTCCTGAAAAGTTGGCTATAAATCGCCGGATGTACGCGAGTTTCCCTTGGAGAGACCGTAATTGTTTAAGAGTCCTTGGCGGTGGAATTTCCATGATCACCTTGATCTTCGACGGATCTATCTCGATACCCTGGTGCCGGACGATGAACCCTAGGAACTTGCCCGAGGATACCCCGAACGCGCATTTGAGAGGGTTCATCTTCAATTTGTATTGCCGAAGGCGTTGAAATACGGTCTTCAGATGCTCTAAATGCTCCTCGTACGATTTGCTTTTCACCACGAGATCGTCGATGTAACATTCGACGATTTCATGTATGAGGTCATCGAAGATCTTCATCATGGCCCTCTGATAGGTGGCACCGGTGTTCTTTAAACCGAAGGGCATTACTTTGTAGCAAAATATACCCAGAGGAGTCTGAAAAGCAGTGTGCTTCTGGTCTTCGGGGTGCATCTTTATCTGATTGTATCCTGATGAGCCGTCCATGAAAGAGAAAACCTCGTGAGTGGACGTGTTATCTATCATCAGCTTGGTTACCGGTACTGGGAAATCGTCCTTCGGGCAAGCTTTATTGAGATCCCGGAAGTCTACGTATATGCGCACTGTCCCATTTTTCTTCATTACCGGGACGATGTTGGCGATCCAGTCAGAATATTGAACTTCTTGGATAAACCCAGAATCGATCAGCTTCTTGACTTCGGCGTTGATGCTCATCTCAAGGTCGAGCCGCATTCTTCTCGGCGCTTATTTGACTGGTTTGATGTCCGGGGATATCGCCAATTTATGTACAGCAATTTCTGGATCTAGTCCTGGCATTTCAGAATAGTTCCATGCGAAGCAATCTCTATGCTGCATAAGCACATCTTTTAACGCAGCCACCCTTTCTTCAAATAGTAGCTCGCTGACGAATGTCGGTCGTGGGTCGTTCACCATCCCTAAGTCGATTTTCTTAAGGTTATCTGCGGTGGTATGTATGCCATCTTCCAGCTCTTTCGGCGCTGGTGGAAATTCTGAGATTACCTCGTTGTCATTGTTTTCGAAGCACCAAGGAAGGTCATCCATATCCTCGGGCTCCCCTTTTGATATTGTTATCATATGTCAAGTACGAACTCGCTTCCAAGCCCGATGTCGATCTGGTTCTGCTCTTGTGGCTTTGGGTTCGTGCTTTTGTGGCGGCGTTACCCTCCAGCTGCTGGATAAAGCAAACCTGCCTCGCTGGTACTGGTCTTCGACCCAGTTCTTGAAGGTGAAGCAGTCTTCGATAGGGTGTCCTATGGCTCGCTGATTAGAGCAATAGCCCGGATGAGAGACCTCGTTAGCTTGCTCAGGATGCTTAGATTCCGGAAGTGTAATCATTCGATGTTTTAAAGCGAAATCAAGTATCTTCTTCGTTTTGTCTTGAGGGAAAGAATACGCTCGACTCATCTTCCTCATGAGGGACAAATCCGGACCGCGCAATACCTGATCACATGACTCTTTGATCCTGCGTTGTCGTTGTCGACCTCCTTTTCTGCTTTTTGACTTACTCCTGCCTCTGCGTCGGGCCTTTTGCGCAACGGGTTGACAGGGAGGAGCATTTTCGTCTTTTGCAACCTGTTGAAGCAGACGTTGCGTCCTGGCTTTCTCGTAGATGGACATCTCGCGATTATGGTCGTCCAGAGCTTTTTGACCCGCTTTCCTGATAAGATTGTCCATTCGTTCTTCAAACGACGGACTCGGCACTTCGATTGCGGGATCTAGTTTTGATAAGGGGTCGGCGTTTTCTGACAGGGCATCCTCTTCTTTGTCGAAGTTATATACGGCGTAGCTACCGTGGATTCGTTCCCGTTTCTCGGATCTTACATACCCAAGCCCAAGCATTTCCATTTTCCCGTTGGGCAATTTGCGCTGAGTCCCAGGGACATCCCAAATCCTGTTGTAGAACCGAGCTTGTCGAATAGTCTGTTTTAAGGGTACCCCTTGGCGCTTCGATAGCCTTTTTAGTCCATTCGTGTAATATCTGGGCAAACGGATGGGTTGGAGCCTGTCGAGGGTAGAATCCGCGCCATGCTAGATTTCTTTCTCCACTCTTGTTTCCGTGGATCGGTAAAATAGGATCGCCTTTCACCTTTTCTCCTGGGAGGGACGTAAAACGTTTGCAGGTCTTGCACATTGTAAGCTTCAAGCGCGTCAAGATCTTTGTAGTGCTCCCGCGGAATCATGGTGATTTGCAAACTCTGATCGCCACCAGGGAATTCTTGTATTGATGGCCGACTGGAGAACATAGCATTAACCTCATCTTCCGAGTCACTTCCGAAGATCAATATGGGGGCGGACGGTCCCAGGTTGCTGCGTCGAGACGGCCCAGCGTAAACTATCTCTTCCTCTTCTTCGGTATCACTCCCGAAAACAGGAATGGTGGCGGTGGCTTCGATCTCCGGTTTGCGACACCTCTCTGTGTCATCGAAATCTGGCAAAAAGTACTTTGCATCTTCGTACTTGCGGACTTCGTTAACGGAGAATGGGTTCAGCTCGCCTGTCACGGTGTACTCGAGACCATCCTTGAAATACTTCATACACTGATGTTGCATAGAAGGGATGATGTTGTACTCGTGTAACCAAGGACGACCGAGCAAGGCGTTGTAGCAGGTCTTGGCGTCAATGACGTGAAACTTAATGTCTGTGACGAGTAATCCGAAGCGTAATGTTAGTATCACCGATCTGAGAGTCCGTGATGACTGAGAATCGAAACCGGAGATGGTAATTTTATCATGAGCGAGGTGCTGAACGCTCATGCAGATTTCCTTCAACACCCGAACATTAAGGAGATTGACGGAGGATCCATTATCAACTAGGATTTTGCCTATCTTGATATCGTGGCAGTATCTAGAGACATATAGGGGACGGTTGTGGTCGCACGTCCCAAGGAGCAGGTCTTCGTCACCGAAAGTGATATCGGCCGTATGCACTTCTTCCAGTTCATCCTTCATCCTTTCTTCGGCGAGGAAAGCTTGGAATTGCTCGGGCTCTTGCAGCGCCTTGATTAATGAATCTCTCGCTTCTTTTGATAATAAGAGGGCGTCGAGAATGCTGAGCTGCGAAGGTAGCTTCCTCAGGTGCGCTAAGATGTTGTAGTCCACCTTACTCTTCTTAGGCGGATCCTTGGCAGTCAGCTCTTTCATGACTTGGTCATATAAGGCGATATCCTCGGCGACCTTTTCCTTTCCCTTATCTTTTCTAGTTGCGGGTCCGAGGTTCTTTTCGGGAAGCGTGCGATTGCGCAGCTGAATGTTTTCGCAGGCCTCTGGTTCTTCCTCTTTTCCCGAGGTGGACTCTTTAATGAGGGGGTTAAGAGCCAGCTCCTCATCAGAATCGCTCCCGAATGTGAGCACTTGCGATCTCCTGGCGTTGACCGTGTAACAGTTACCGGTAGTTCTTTTGTGTCCTTCGGTCGTACTTCTCTGCTCCCGACGAGTTCTGGGTTTTATTTGCTTAAAATGTTGCCGATGAGCAACATATCCCTGCCACCATGTCTTAAAAGCGTCGCACTCCTCAGTAGGGTGTGAAATCTTCCGATGATATGAGCAGTAATTAGGGTGCTTCTCCGCCCCCTTTACCGTGTTTTCTTCCGAGGGTGGTAGTTTTATTCCCATTGACATGGCTTTGGCAAACCTTTTCCTCGTCTTGAATATGTTTTTATCCGCGTCGGGTGTCTTTCGATCTGGCGGGAGTGCTTCGACTCTTTCGTTTGGCTCCTTCTGATGCGGTCATCTCACGCTCCCGATCGGCTTTACTTTTCAAACGAATCTCGTCTAGAAAGGCGTCGATCATTTCGTCTGTCGTCCACACAAGTTTTGGTTCAGGCTGTGCCCCCACTTTCTCAGTGCCAGGAGTTTTTTCATCATCCGTAAACGAGTGGGAGATCACATGACAACTCGCCACATATCACTCGGATTCATCCGACGAGCTCTCCTCATTATCTTCCTCCCGAAAGACGTGGTTGAGGAACTCCTGGAGCGTGATGGGAATCTGTGCTTTCTGTTTGTACTCCTCCAGCACGTCAATCTATTTCTTCAAGTCCGTACGCTTGTTGCCAGGCTTTACGGGCTTCTTAGATTTCTTCTTCTTTTTCATTAAAGATTTCTTCGGCTGGTTGTGAGTGCTCGGGCCATCACCACTGATCTTCGGAGTTGGGCGTGGCTTCAGCATCCCTTCAATGATCTGGGGTTCCAGCGGGTTCTTCCACCTGACTGCCGGGCATGTCTGGAGCTCATTCAGCATTCTTTCAGTTTTTGCTGAAAGCACAACCTCCCATGGGGTTTCTTCAACGAAAGAACAAGTTTCCCCCGGTGTGTCTGTCTTCTTAGGAGTGTGCGGTTGTGGCGGGCTCACCTTCCACTTCTTGGATAGCGCAAACTTGCCCTGTATGTATTGATCTTCAATCCATCCTTTGAAGACGAAGCAATCCTCAATCGGATGGCTTACCGTTTGATGGTAAGGGCAATAATTTGGGTTATTCACCTCACTGGGTTGCGGCGGTCGCCTTGGATTTGGTAAGTTGATAAGCCTGTTGCGTACCACCAGCTCGAATAGCCTCTTCGTCTTATCCTGTGGGAATGAGTAGGGGCGCCTCATTTTCTCATTATAATACCGTCGTCTTTCTTCCAGTTGATCCGCCAGCTTTGGGGCACTGGGTTGCTGCTGAGCGTTCGCAACGAAGGTTGCCTTCCCTTTACCCTTGTCGTTCCGAGGTTCCGGCTTCGGGGGAGGCGGTCTGTGACCCATCTGGTCCATCTGGGCCAACTTGTCGATCAACGCCTGGAACGTGGTTGGCTTAAAGAACATCATGAACTGTGAGATAGTTGCATGAGGATCTAGGGTACCCACGAACATACCCACCGCGGGCGCCTCCTCGATGCATTGTTCGCATTTTGACCACAAGTTCCGCCAGCGTATAGCGTACTGGACCCATGTCTCACCTGGTTTCACCCTGGCATTAATCAATGCCGTTATTGGAGTGCGTTCGCTGGCGCTCGCGAATCGCTGCGTAAATAGCAGCTCCATCTCCACAAATGTTTTGACGGAGTCGTTCGGGAGCTCAGAGTACCACTCGAACGTCATTTCTGACAAGCTACCGACGAACTGGCGAAGCAACAATTTATCATCCCCGCCGGTGTTGCCGCAAAGCGCCCTGAACTGGACAACATTCTGGTGGGGATTGCCCGTCCTCTTATAGACATGAAATTTCGGTATTGTATAGCCCGGCGAGTACTTGATCTGATCATACCGGCTCGGATATGGTCGCCCTGTTCTGACAACTTGACCAGCTGCCTCAGTCGCCTGGTGAACCCGTATCTGCTGAGCTATATATTCGTCCAAGTCATCTTTGGAGATTGTCTCCTCCTTGGCTGTTGACAGAGCTGGTGGAGGATTTGACGTTTCTCCTCTGTCATCTTCAAGGACGATTGGAGGATCTTCAGCAGGAGAATCTTGTTGGATCATCATTCCCACCATGTCCTGGAACAGGAGGGCCATTCGTTGTATATTGGCCGCTTGTTCGGCAGCCTCTTTTTCCTTCTTCTCCAATATCCTACGAAGGAATTCAACATCAGTTTCTTGCTCCTGGTGTTGATCAGATGACGCTTCGGGGCTTTCTTTCGACCCAGTGAGTGCGGCCATCGCGTTCATCATTTCTTGGAGCTTCTGCTGTTGCTCCTGAGCTTTGGTCACTGACCGTGTAAGCGGTCTATGACCCGTAGATGCACGGCTGTCCTCCTTTCCCGACGCCATGTATACAGTATGGACCACGATGCCCCCGGACTTAGGGCGTTTAGGCTTATTATCCTTGACATTTGCTGCAGGAGTGGGGACTTTCTCCGGCCTTCTTCTTTTTTGAGTAGTCGACGTGGAGGGAGCCGTTGCAGCGGGCACCCAAGCGGTTGTCGTCCTTTGTTGTTTGACGGGACGGTTCTTTTCTTCTTGCACTTTCACCCTCTTCTGCTGGCGAGTGTGATCTTGGTCGATTACTGAGTCTTGGACCCGTCGCCAGACCTTATAAATCTTGGAGGACAGCCGTTGAGGGGGCTGCTCCGGCTTTGCATCCGTAACACTCTCCGCAGGTGGAGGAGATCTTTTTAGCGTGGCAGTCGAAGAGTTCTTGCATACCCTCCTTAGCAGTTCAAAGCTATTTCCAGTTGGAACAGCAGCATTAACTTCCACTACTGGAGCTGGTGGAGTTAGCCCTGAGGGAGAGTTGCCCCCGGATTTTCTTACTCGGTGCCAGTGACGACGTCGAGCGTGTCGAGCTGTTGGGGCTGATCCGGTGACGGGGATGGTTTCGTCTTGCTCCCTGTCTGGATGATACGTCGCTGGTGCCAGCCTCTTGAAGACTGACGTCTTTTGAGTGGCGGTGTCTAATCTGTCAAAGACAGACCTTCATGCCGGAACGGGAGCCGGGACAGCCAGTCTTGCAAAGACCGACTCTTTAGCAGTAGAAGCCGCCTTGACGACTTCAGGAGCAGCTGTCTTCTTTGGGATGGCCATCTCAGGTATCATGGGCTTTTTGGCGGGCCCTTTGGAGTTCAGGCTCAGTCTGGTGAAGACCGAGGAGTTGGACGACCCGTTGAGAGGGGCCGTGGGAGTAGCAAGTCGATCAAAGAACGACTTCTATGACGCTTCCGGTACGGGCATTGGGATGTTAACGTTCACCGGCGGGAGCATTGTCCCAAAGAATAGACCGGTGGTAGCATGAGTCACTTGTTCCATAGGCATAGTAAACAGGGAAGCAGCCTGCGGTCCATAAGCTACACCTCCAGGTGAGGCGGAGCGCCGGTTGCTTTTGCAGTTGGAGCAGCTTGAGCAGTTTCCAGCCATTGATCCTTTTGCTTTCTGCAGCAAACGAAACACCAAATCTTAGTACTTCGAAACCCAAGGGCAACCATTAGCGAACCGCGATTGGTTCGCGAATCACGACACACGAAGTGTGGAGTGGAAAGAGGAAAATGTCTCACCGGGCGTGCCAGAATCTGTTCCCCTCCGAATGGCGGCCAAGACATGGACAGTCTTGCCTGAAATTCATGGCAGATGCTAATTGGTGCTATCCGTCTACCTCTCCAAAGATGCCAAGTTGATTTATGGCACCATGTATCGGAGGTTTAAACGGATGCGTCCGATGTAGCAGACTTCGTCAGATTCCCCCTCGCTCGAGGGATTTTTGATTGTAGGGACGCTCTTCCCTGCAGGCGCATGCCCCTGCAGTTAATTATGCTACCGCATTGCGGTAACAACTTTCTCCTTCTCCAGATGATCACTTCGTGTCGTGTGTGTTTGTTTTGTGTTTGGTTGCCCGTAGATTGTATACGGAGACTGAGTTATGTCGTCGCCCGTAGGGTGTGGACTAGTACAAATCCGTATCTTTCTTAGATTTAGGTTTGGGGGTTTTGTTTAAGGATACGTTAGCCTCATTTGAGACTAAGATCAACTTAAATGTTTGTTGAGGATACGTTAGTCTAGCTTTCAGACTAAGATCAACTTAACGGGATCGTTTAGATCCAACAAGAGAGCAATTAAGGGGGCCCTGTTATTTAGTTTAGTGATATTGCGGTCAATAGATAGTTTAAGGACATTGCGGTCCATTGTTAGTTTTAAGACATTGCGGTCAAGCTTAAGGACATCATAGTCCATGGGTTTAAGGACCCCACAGTCCGGCGTTAGTTTTAAGATATCCCAGTCAAGGTTAAGGACATCATAGTCCGTTGTTAGTTTTAAGACGTTGCGGTCAAGGTTAAGGACATCATAGTCCATGGGTTTAAGGACCGCACAGTCCGGCGTTAGTTTTAAGACATCACGGTCAAGGTTAAGGACCTCATAGTCCATGAGTTTAAGGACCCCACAGTCCGTATCAATGTGTGGTCATTGGCACTCGTCACCTCTTTGAAGACGTTGAGGAATTACTACGCCAAGTATCAAAGGAGTGAAGAGATGTACCCTTAAACCAAGGTAGATTAAATTATCTTTGGCCCAATTTGGAACCAAGACCAATTAATTATATTATGAGCCTATTAGCACAGTTAAGTTTGAATTGAGGACTTATGGCCAGCCTGGGCCAAGTCCAATATTGTTTAGAATATTGGCCCTCTGTTGGCTCATTAAAGGAGAGGCTTTGCCTCTAGAAACTTAGCCAATTGGGCTAAAGCTGGTGTTAAACACTAGAGATCAACAGTATTGAACAATGGAAATAAGATTAGCAAGTTAGTGTTAAACACTAAAAGATAATCAGTGTTAAACACTAGCAACATGGCTTTTAAATTAGTGTTAAACACTAAAACAAATCCGTATTAAACACTACAAACAGAGATTTCAAATTAGTGTTAAACACTAAAGCAAATCAGTGTTAAACACTGGAAATAGAGTTTGCAAATTAGTGTTAATCACTAAGAAAATCAGTGTTAAACACTGCAAATAGAGTTTTCCAAATTAGTGTTAAACACTAAGAAAACCAGTGTTAAACACTGCAAATAGAGTTTTCCAATTAGTGTTAAACACTAAGGAGGGAGGGGTCACGTGCGGACACATGAGAGCGCCCTGATTTCGCTTATTTTATTCTGCAGGTAAGTGTTTAACACTTTTAATTCTGACGGCCATCACGTGTGAGCACGTGATGGAGGCCCACGCTCTGATCTGTTAGAATGCTCACTAGAGGTCACGTGGTGACACGTGAGGGCGCCCTAGAGCTATTTTCTGTTTCTTTTGCCTTTTTCTCTGTGTGCTTTAGAGGTCACGTGGGGCACGTGAGGCATTGCCTCAAAGTTCTTTTCTGTGGATCTTTGCAGGAGTCACGTAGTAACACGTAAGGTGAAGCCTCACTTTTTCTTTTCTGTGGATCTTTGCAGGGGTCACGTGGTAGCACGTGACTCTGACTAATTGCATGTTTTAAAGATCTGTTCATCTTTTAAGAATTAAATTCTTCATAGGGTCAAACCCCAGCAATAAACTTTAGAGGAATTAAATTCCTTCTTTCTTTTGAAGAATTATATTCTTGGATAGGGTTAAACCTTAATTTCTTTTCTGTAGGAATTAAATTCCTCGTGTATGTAAAGAATTAAATTCTAGCATAGGGTGAAACCCTAATTTCTTCTCTCTTTTTTTTAAAGGAATTAAATTCCTGTGAGTTTGAGAAAATTAAGTTTTCAATTAGGGTTAAACTCTAGTTCTGTCCATTCTGAAGGAATTAAATTCCTAGGGTTAAACCCTAATTTTATCTTAAAGGAATTGAATTCCTATCATTCTGTGAGAATTAAATTCTTAAAGCTCAATTCCTCCTCTATGTTTTAGATCTGCATGGCAGGATCTCAACCCAATGAGAATTAAATTCTCAATTCATGGGGAGATGTGCACTTTGCAGATCCTCAACCAGAGAAAGAACTAAGTTCTTTTCTTTTTATAAGAGTTAAACTCTTTTGAGAATTAAATTCTCTTTTGAAGCCTCTCTTTTCTTACCTAGGGATTTTCTTTTGCAGAGAATCAAATTCTTCCTTCTGAATTTTCAATATTCCAAAGCTCTATATCTCTCTCTCTCTCTGTATGTATATCTCTCTCTTTTCTTTGGGCTCCTATTTATAGGAGAAGGAAAAGAATCAATCTGTTTGGTAAATCTCTCATTGAAAGATTTGATTTGTTCATTGAGAGATTTGATTTATCTTTATCATTAATCTGGGCCTTTAGATTATTAGGTGAAATTTATTCACCATTGGATTTTAAATCCAAAGATATCTCTTTGTTATTTCGGTTAGATTTAGAGGGAAATCTTTCCAAGTCCAAGATTTTTCCATAAATTGGTGATATTTAATCACCTTTAGATTTTTAATCCAACGGTTTCAGATAATCCTTTTTCATTTTGGAAAGATTTGAAAGATCTTCCCTCAGAATTTAATTCTGTCAAAGAATAAGGCTTTTAAAGTCGGGCACGTGTGCCCACGTGACCCCTGGTCATGTGTGGCCACGTGACCCCTGGTCACGTGTGGCCACGCGAGACGCGACCCCTGGTCACGTGTGGCCACGCGACCCCTGGTCTTGTGCAGGCACGTAAGCCCTGGTCACGTGTAGGCACGTGACCCCTGGAATGAGCTTCTCTTCTTCTGCGCTCTGTTCTCTGGCCGCTGCTTAACCATCACGTGCCAACACGTGACCACTGGTCACGTGTGAGCACGTGATGCCTCTTCTGAAGCTTCTTCCTTGATTTTTTTAATCAGGGGATGAATGTGCTTTGTGCCGCTGCTTTAAACGTCACGTGCCAACACGTGACCGGTGGACACGTGCTAGCACGTGATGCTTCTTCTGAATCTTTTCCTGATTTTTAATCAGGGAACAGGGTTTATAATTGTTAGGCATGTGATGTCTAAGGAATTCATTTGGTTAGGCATGAAATCCAAAGTAGTGATACATTGGGTTTATGATGTCTAAGGTGGTTGCGGATTCCAACTGTTGTAGTTTTTCATATTCTTTTCTGCTACCGTAAGTGTAATATATAGTGTATCGCCGGTTTCGGTGCTATATGTCAACGACAATTGGGATACGCATATTTACTTTCATTGATGATATGTGATGTTATGTGTTGCTTGCTGGGATATGTTATATTGGATCGTCGTGTTTGAATAGCCGGGGTTTTTATGTAAGATGAGAGTTTTTCATTTTCATTCATGTAAAAACTTGTATGTAATATTCTTTTATTGGAGCACTTCCGGGTTGAGGAAGATGTCACCGTTGATGTATATTATTTACTTTTCCGCATTAGGATAGACCCAAGGAGGGGAGCACAAGTAACTGGGTTCTAGGGTCCAGTGGGAGACCATTTCGAGGAGTAGAGACTGGGTCTCCTAACTCTAGAATTGGTAGGGTTGCTTGCTGCTCTCGTAGGGGTCTAGGGATGTGGGTTTGGCTGTTCATCACGACCATGGAATCCGTGTTTTATACGGGCTTAATTTAAAACCCGGAATTCATAGTATATCCAATATTTCATATGTGTTCTTTCTGCTGCGATATTCTGTGATGTGATCATTTTATATATTGAGATAGATACTGTGTATAGTATATGTGATATATTATATAGAAGTTGCTTATGTTTTACACCCACGCTAGCCCTGCCCCACTCTGCCGTTAGTTACCTAATCTAACGGTGCATGACGGGACATCGAAGCGAATGCGGATTGCATAAGCGTACGTTGTATTTATCTGTGATGTTTAGGTAACTTAAATGATGGGACTTCATTAATGAGATTAATGAAATGAAAGAAAAGAAACCTAAAAAATGTTGTAGAAACTTGTTTAAAAACTGGTAGCTCTAGTTCTTTCGTAGAAACTTGTTTAAAAACTGGTAGCTCTAGTTCTTTCTTTGCATAGCGGTATTCCTTGTAGAATATCCTGCACCTTATTCGATAGGGAAAGAGCCGAGATCTCTTCACTGGGAGTGACCTCTTTATCGAAACTAGCAGATGCTACAAACTCGGTTTGTCTTTTGATTGCTTTTCTAGTTCTTGCTTTGCATAGTGGTATTTGTGAAATATCCTGCACCTTATTCGATAAGGAAAGAGCTGACGATCCCTTCACTGGGAGTGACCTCTTTAGCGAAACTAGCAAAATCCTCAAAACACTCCTTTTAAAATTCACTCGATTCTACAACGATATCAAGTTTATTACGCAATATGTTTTCTTAAAAACCTGTTGTAGCCCTCCATCATTTTAGATAAATAATTCTTAGTATTCGTGCTCCGTTTGTTGACCTTAGCCAAGGCGTAGTGTGCGGTAGCTAATTAGTGCTTATCTGCAAGCATATGATGTGATTGAGTTAGGGAAGTCGTGCGGCTTTGTTGACCTTAGCCAAGGGTCGCGCGGGTGGGTTTAATTCAATCAAGAAATGACGGGTTGAACTTAGCCAGTGCTTATGATTTGTTGACCTTAGCCAAGGTCATAAGTTGGTAGGGGTAAAATAATATCGGGAATTTCAAGTGTTGAAATTTGCAATAAGATTACATACCTCCCATGAGATAGTTGGATCCCGATACCCACTGCGAGTAATAGTTACTCCTGCGAGAGTTTTACACATTACAATTAGCCGATCAAGTAGGTGTCTAGAAAGGTGTCAACGAGGTTATGCCCCTGGGAAAACGAGATTTATTTTAATTAGGTCTGTGCGAAAGAACGGGGAACCTCCCTCAAAGTACCGGCACTGGCCTGGTTGAAAGATTGGCGAACTTGTACGGTGTAATTAATCTCGGCTAGTCTTTCCTTTTAAGGTTTAAAGGAAGATTTGATAAAAACAGTGGGAGCCATCCTGATTAGATAAATTAATAACCAATCTAATCTTACAAGAGCATATGCTGAGTGTTTTTTCTCTCTCTCTCTCTCCCTCCAGGTAGCGACCATGTCACGCCTTAATGAAGATAATAATATGGATGTATTGACCGAACCCTCTTGTTATACTGAGCTGGGGAATGTTGGCCCCGCTTGATTTGTGAGATGTTTTGTGATCAAAGAATTGTTAACCGCAATCAAGAACGGCATCGCTTGGTAGCTAGCCGGTGAGTACGGATCGGTCCACAGGGATTTTGTGTATTCTCAATTTGTTCTAACGAGTTAATTCCAAACGGTGTTGGATTGATTATCACTAAAAACTAAGGTTGATCTAGACTAGGATTAAAATATTGCTAGGTTTAGGTTTAGGTTAAGTTTGGAAAGTCAATATTCCTCACCGCTTTCTATGCCCTAATTAAGATCTATGAGGTGTTATGGTAATAATTAATAAAGTGGATTAATACCATCGGGAAGAAACTAGGGTTCTTCCTCTAGGTTCTTGTCCTTCCTTTCTTAATTCTTACTCTAAGCTCTATGGAAAACATGCACAACCGGTCTTTTAAATTACGGTATCACTGCTACCTCGTGGGATAGGGTGCCGTAGTGAGCGGTGTGTGTATGTATGCATGAAGTCCTATAAAAATATGTGATGGGCAGGAAAGGGGTGAGAGATTTTCATCTCTCAATCCTCTCCTATTCCTAACCCTAACAGGTGAGGAACTACTCACTTATTAGGGAATTTATTAAAAGAAACATTTTTTTATCTACGGCAAATAATTAAAAGTCCTAAACTAATTAACTAGGGCAGATAATAAAAATTCTATACTGTGGCAGAAAAGAAATTACCTAGGGCATGGAAATGAAAAACTACTTACTTTATTTGATGCTCTCTTCATACATAGAATTCTGAATTTTTGATCAATGAAAAGAGGCATACCTCAAAAAGAGGTTTAGGGTTTCTATTTATAGATCATAGAAACCCTAGGGTTACATTCGATTCACATCTGCATTCATAATTTTACCCTAAAGAAGACTAGTCAACGCACCGCCAAGAATTTTCACCGACACGGGCTTGTCATGGCCGCGGAACCACGACCAAAAGCCATGTTTGGCCGCGGATCCGCGGCCATATAGAGGGCTTGGTGGCTGAAATCTTCTGGTGTTTTTCTAGTTGCATTTGGTTTCTTGTTTCTTCACTTGGTTTCTCAGATTGTCTTCTAGTTCTCTTCCATATTTTCACAGTGCATAATGTCGTGGACTTTTACCCTTTGCTTCGTGTCGAAGTCTTGAACCTTGCGCTGCCTTTGTACTTTGTGAAATTGTCTATTGATCTTCTTTTATTCTTTAAACTATAGGCATGATCAAGATTCTTCCATTTGTTGGTCGCAGTCTCACTTTTGTATCGTCTTTTCATCATTTTCACTGTTTTGTTCCGAGAACCTGTAACCTGCAACTATGTAGCAGACATGGATCAAAAGCACCTGTTTATTTGTAAAATGAATAAGAATGGGGAATATAATAATGCAAAATTATGATATGAACAAATACCCCCAAACTTATCTTTTGCTCGTCCTCGAGCAAAACTAGTTTATTTTCGAAGAAGCCTATCCTCACTTTCGCATGGAAACGCGATTGCACTGAGCTCGTGCAATAAGCCGTTAGACCTCTAGGTGTCCCTAGTAGGAGGAGTGTTGTCTCCTGAGGGTTTTCAGCGGATACTACCCACAAAATCCTATCAATTTATCCTATTGACTTTTATCCTCCAATTCGGTTTTCCAACAAGGAATTCTATTATCTTCGACTCAGAAATTATTCACCCATATTTTTCACGCTTCTTTATCATTTAACTTAAGATTATATATGTTCTTGTAAATTTACTTATTTTTTAGCATCTTTTAAGTTTTCCTTCTAAGGTTCCATCTCAACTTAGGAATTTTTATTATCTCTACTAAAGATATAAGTCCTATATTTCATTCCTATCTCTCATCTATGTAAGGTTCCTAGGCACACTAATGAGGTTCCACAAGGCATCTACCATGCCAAATTCAAATTTTTAGGTGCCGAGAAACCGGAATCAAGATCGTTTACTAGAGGTAAGGTGAAAAACATACAAGCAAACAACTTTGATAATAAGTGAAAGGGATTACAACCTTTGTAGATCTGGTCCTTCACTTCTAAAGCTCCGTGTTGACGTCCCTTCGCTGCGATCATCGGAATCCCGGACCCTAGCGTTGGTTTCATCGGAGAAATGAGCGGGCTAGGTCGTTGACTTCGAGGCCGAAGATGATCTACGTCGGGGAGACTCAAACTCAAGCTATTCCTTCACTTGGTCAAAAACTTTGTGAAGAGAACACCCTATACAATATGGCAAGTGGTAGAGGATGAAGAAATAGGAAGTGGGTTCACTTTAGATTTTGATTTCTCACTCTTGATCTTCACTTAGAAATTTCAAGCAAGCTTTCTTCTTCTTGAAGAAGAAGAAGAAGAAAGAAAAGAATGAATAATGAATAAAATAAATCAAGTGAAGTCTATCATCTTGCAACCATGGGTGAGTTAACTTTTGTAGAGAGTAAACTAGAGTTTAGGTTGATGGTTAGGTCAAAGAACAAAACAAAACGGTTATACTTTTTCAAAGATGCTAAAAAGCTTCATAAAGCTTCAAGCATAAAACAAAGAAAGCCACCATTTTATTTTTGCTAAAAATAAATAAAAGAAAATAAAACCCAACCATTAATCTAAACATGGTGTAAGTCATACACACACCCAAGTTTGCATGTATCATCAATCATGATACAAACTAGTGCACAAAAATATATCACATATACAACTTGTGCACATCAAGTGAGAAAATCAATCTTAAGTGAACAAATACTAGTTAATGTAAAGTAATATATCAAATATATATTTATACATTAAATCATTAAATCAACACTTGATTTAACGATCCGGTCATAATGCATATAACCGACTAGTATCATGTGTATCAATATATCGAATCAACATTTAATTCGGTAACCCGGTTATATCTCATATAACCGTCCAATGACACAAATTGCGAGAATAGAATACAGTATCACATACTGGTATTATTCTCGGTCCCGCACATATCTCATATGCGCTCCTATTTCGTTTCGCTTGAGCCAGGAAACCCCTGTGTAGGACTCTAAAGACTCGTCAATACGCCGGCAGTAGGTGATGATCATATCAAACACCCACAAGCCGCAAGCGGTCTGCTAAACGTAACGGCCACCCGGGTATTGAACAATCAGAAGATCAACGAGCAAGCCTGCTCACACTCCTGTGAAACCAACCAGTAACACTTACCGCACAGTCCGGTCTGTTCGTCTGATATATCGCATATCTCGCCTAGGGGTGGTAAACGTCAGACCCCAGTAGCTCGATAAGTCATGCCGATGTTGTTAGTTATATGTATGCCCTAGAGGCCATTACTGTACATTGGATGTATATTGTAGTGGATGCTGGGACATATATAGGGAGGACTTTCTTGCTCGACATGATAGTGTGCTATCTGGTTGAACTTTACCTTAACGTGTATACTGATTGTTTCTCTGTTACATGTTGGTAAAGCCCTTAGGATCTGTACTTGACTACCTGGACTATGATGCGGATCATACTAGTGGGGACATGGTAGTCCATAAGTACATCCTTGAAAGCCCCTAGTCGTGGGTGTATCGAGACGGGGCATCGATATGCCAGAGTAGACTAGCGTGTACCTTCTCGACCCATACAGATGGGCGATGGATGATCCCATATCCATCGGTGTTTGACATCAGAGATGATATACGGGTGCTCAGTAGAGACTGGGTACACTGGACGGACTCGCCGAGAACTCCCAGATGGTATTATACCTCACGTCAGATGGCAGTTCTCTGGTGACACTGGTACAGAGTAGTCTGTTGACCCGAGATCGTCATAGAGTCTTGTGTGGTTCCCACTGTGCTTTGATTTCCATCTTACCACGTCCAAGAGGGCGTGCAAAACGGTGGTTTTTGGGTACAGTCCCGAATCACATGGAGGCAATGAGCGATAGGAGGGGATTCGTCTCTCCCGGTATAGGGAGTTGATGTTGCGCTGTGTTCGATTGGCTATAACAGGAAATCCCTGGCCAGGGTTGCTGAGATTTACTGGTAAGTGTTACCAGTAGTTTCTCGAATTGTTATAGACCTCATATCGACACGACTTATCGAGCTATTGGGGTCTGACGTTTACCACCCCTAGGCAAGATATGCGACATATCAGACGATCAGACCGGACTGTACGGTAGTGTTACTGGTTGGATTCACTGGAGTATGAGCGGGCTTGCTCGTCGATCTTCAGATCGCTCAATACCCGGGTGGCCGTTACGTTTAGAAGACCGCTTGCGGCTTGTGGGTGTTTGATATGATCATCACCTGCTGCCGGCGTATTGACGAGTCTTTAGAGTCCTACACAGAGGTTTCCTGGCTCAAGCGAAACGAAATAGGAGCGCATATGAGATATGTGCGGGACCGAGAATAATGCGTGTATGTGATATCGTATTTCATTCTCGCGATGAATGTGTCGAATGGTTGTATGCGATATAACCTATTTATCGAATCAAGTATTGATTCGATAAGCCGATACATTGAATACTAGTCGGTTGTGTGCGACATGACCGGATCATTGAATCAAGTGTTGATTTAATGATTTAATGCATAATTATATATTTGATATATTACTTTGCATTAACTAGTATCGGTTCACTTTAAATGGATTTTCTCACTCGGGTGTGCGCATTGCATATGCGATATGATTTTTATGCACTTGATTGTATCATGTTTGATGATACATATCTTTCATGTTAAGTGTAATGAATTAAACCTAGGTTAAGTAAATGATTAGGGTTTTCTTTTATTCATTCATTTATCTTTTCATTTGCATTTAAAGGATAAATGAGAAAAGGAAAAGAAGTGAAAAATGGTGGCTAGTTTTGTTTTCAACATGAAGCTTCATGAAGCTTTCATTAAGTCACCATTTTTGTCTCATCTCCTTAACCCTAACCATTCTTTAACCTTGGCCAATTCTCTACACTTAACTTGGGTTATGTTATGATAAGAATGGATTATTCTTTTCATTTTTAATAACTTATCATAACTATAATCTTCTTCTTCCTCATTTTTCTTCAAGTGAAGAAAGCAAGGTCATCAATGGTGATTGATGATAAAGAGTGAGAAATCCAATTCTAAAGTCTACCCACTTCCTATTTCTTCATCCTCTACCTCTTGCTAAGTAGTAGAGTGTGTTTCCTTCACAAGTTTTTAGGGCTTGGTGAAGGTGGAGCTTGATTTAGCGATGCCTCGACGTAGATCATCTTCGGCATGGACATCGACGACCTAGCTCCCTTTTTCTCCGACGAAGCCGACTCTGGAGCCCGGATTCCTTTTGGACAGCGGAGACGACTTCGTGGCGGAGCTATGGAGGTGGAGCACCGGATCTACAAAGGTTGTATTTCCGATATCCCATTAGTTAAGTTGTTAACTAGTTCTTTTTCGCCTAGTTTTCTAGCCAACGGTCCGTAGTCGGGTTTCTCGGCACCTAGATTTTTTGAAATTGGCATGTTCGATGCCTTGCAAGACCTCATTAGGGTGCCTAGGAACCTTTCAGATGTAAGGTCCATAACAAGCATGAAACTACTGATAACACTTACCAGAAAATCAATGCAACCCTGGCCAGGGATTTCCAGTTATGGCCAGTCGAGCGTAGCGCAACATCAACCCTCAATACCGGGAGAGACGAATCCCCTCCTATCGCTCATTGCCTCCATGTGAATCGGGACTGTACCCAAAAACCACCTGTTTGCACGACTCAGTAGAGCCGTGGTAGGGTGGAAATCAAAGCACAGTAGGAGACACATAAGACTCTATGACGATCTTGGGTCAACAGACTAAGCTGTACCAGTGTCACCAGAGAACTGCCATCTGACGTGAGGTATAATACCATTTGGGAGTTCTCGGCGAGTCCGTTCAGTGTACCCAGTCATCACTGAGCACCCGCATACCATCTATGATGTCAAACACCAATGGATATGGGATCATCCATCGCCCATTACATGGGTCGAGAAGATATACGCTAGTCTACTCTGGAATATCGATGCCCCATCTCGATATTCCCACGACTAGGAACATTGAAGGATGTACTCATGGACTACCCAGGCCCCACTAGTATGATCTACATCATAGTCCTGGAAGTCGAGCACACATCCTAAGGGCTTTATCAATATGTAATAGAGAGACTGCAAGTATACATGTTAAGATAAAGAGCAACCAGATAGCGTACTATCACGTCGAGCAAGAAAGTCCTACCTATATATATCCCAGCATCCACTACAATATACATCCTATGTACAGTAATGGCCTCTAGGGCATACATATAACTAACAATCTAAACCCCAATCACATACCCCTACGTATGTGTATGTATCACCCCTACACTTGGAAATTCAATTCAAGCTCTTATACTCTTGTCCATCGTCCAAAGTACTTTTAGTTGGTGAATTTTTTAGATGAAATTGCTCACACATCCTTCATGCAACCGTTAATACTTCTTGAGGTACTAACGGCCGATTACAAAATGTGTTTGCACATTAAGACGTAATTCCTAGTCTTGTAACACCTAAGGCTTTAGCAGTGGCTCCCAAACCAGTTGGTCTAAGGCACTTGGTGATAAAGCACCCTCGCTAAATATTTTTTTCTATTTATGCAGCCTTAAGTAATTACAAAAACCAGTGTTCATTTTTTTATCTCTTTATTCACACTTGTATTTTTATTTTATTTCCCTTTATACTAAGGACTTTAGACAAGAGCATTTCAAGGTCTCTTCTACTATTCCAAGTTTCAAGGTTCGTGTTTGTGCAAGTTGTAGGGTATATATTTTCAGAATTTAGACTTAAGCTTAGGAATTATTTTTCAGACTTATACTTTAATAAAAATATCAATACCCTTCCCTTATTTTGACTTTAGCCCAAGAAGTGAACTCAAAAATTGCCTATTTCTAAGTAAACTACAAAGACATATTTTTCTACCGTTAAATTTTAAGAAGGGTTATTTTTAGGGTTTTTAATTTACTAAGTGTAGGATCTAGTTTTTCCTCACTAGTTAACCGTCTTGTCAAACTTAAGTCAATTATTGCCAAAATTGAATTTTTCAATTTTTGTAATTTTTAAAAAAATTCAATTTTTATGGGATTTAAAATAAGTATGCAAATGCAAAATATACATATGAATGCAAAGGAAGAAAACTTATCGAGCACACCCCCAAACTTAAACTTGACAGTGTCCTCACTGTCATACCATACAAAGTGGGTCAAAATGGCCGGCACTCCTCTGTTTATTTTATTATTATTTTTTTTATTGTTAACTGAAAAAGAAAACAAAAATATATACAAAAATCCCCCCCAAACTTAAGTGAAACCGTGTTTCCACTGTTTAAACGTTAAAGTTTAGAGTTAGGGGAGTATCAAGCTATACAAGGTCTTACACAGGCCAAAGGTTAGCACCAACCATTCAAAAATTTTATCGTTATAATTGTGTGGTTGGTGAAAGAATGGAGTGTAGAGAAAAGAAATAAGAAACACACGAGACCGCATGGGAAGAAAGGTGGAATATGGTCTCTGTATATTAGGAGAAGAATGGCGGAAAAGAGAAAGAAGTGTAGTACGAACTTGAAGGTGTAAATTGAGTGAATAAATTAGCACAAATTGTGATGACTGATGTGTTATAAGCGATTGTGCTAATTTATCAACCCGTCGAGAAATGGGGTCAAATCCCTCAAGATTCGCGAGAAAACATGGGTACGTTGAACTTGGTAAACCATTCATTGAAAATGGAAGCGTGACGGATTCTTGCATGGTCGAAACGATGGATTCCATCAATGGTTCGAAATGACTTGGCTTGAGTTCGAGTTTCAGAGGTGAAATAATTGAAGGTAAAATTGGTGAAACTGTCTCGAACTCGAAGGATTCCATCAATGGTTCGAAATCACTGTAAGCAACTGATTCGGATGGTTCAACTGACTCATCCGAAAATTCAAAGGACTCAAACTCGGGTAACGAGTCTTCAAAATCGTTCGAAAAAGTGAAACACTCGTAATCAATATCGGTTGTGCAAACTGTGTCAGATTCAAGGAGGAACGCACTAGTGGTGTCAAAACTGCTGTGATCGAACATAAATTTTTCAAGATCACATTCCTCCTGCATGATTTCTTGCGTGGTCGGAACGATGGAAAGGATGAAGGGGGGTGATTTACGAAGTATAACAATTAAAGGTTCAGGAGGATGAATTGGAAAATCCGACTCATCAAACAAAACTGCTTCATCCTCAATACTATCCTCAATACTCTCCTCAATACTATCCTTATAATTCTCCTCAAAAGTTATCCCATCCATGCAATTATCATCAAAATCAAGACGCGTATGAAGTTCGGGAGAAACATTTAATGACTCGGGATGATGAATTGGAGAGAAAATTTCATTCAAATTTGCGGGTTCATCATCCAAAATATTCCCTGCGTCAATATCCTCAATCAAGTGAAAATCAATTTTTTCAGACACCTCATCAAAAGCATGGATATTTATCAATTCAGGTTCTAGATTGGATGTGTAAAGTTCGAAAGAATTGGTGGTGGTTTCACTCGAAAGGGACCCTTCACAATCTGGCAAATCAAGCACTACAAAGTCGCACAACTCATTAAACGTTTTATTTTCAACTGGTGAATCATTTGGAACACTTGATAGACATTCAAAACCGGAGTTGTGGGATTCAATTGGTGATGGGTAGGTTTGATTTGGAAGGGTGCACAGCTCACTCTCTCCACTTAAATTCTCAATCTGTCCAACCGCCTCATGATACATTGGAATTTTTGGAGCTAGTTGGAAACTAGCTACTGGGTCACTAGGTTGCATAAGGGCGGCAATGGACGCATCCAAATTACTCATCTGTTGGTTTGTTGCTGCAATGTAAGCTTCCAACGACTGTTCCAGACTAGACTTGGGTTGTGAAGGGGTTTCAGTAAAAGATTCAAAATTGTTTGGATTCTGGAAACTCCCAAATGGCTGTGTAGAAGCAATGTCTAGGGAAGGTGCGAAAGTTGGGTAGGACTGGTAGGAATTGAATGGTTGGACAGAAGTAGGATCAACATTTGGATAAAAAGGTGAATGGACTTGTTGATCCCAAGAACTGGAAGTGTTGAAAGGAGTGAAAGATCGGTTACGAGATTGTTCAATATGTTCAGCAATTGACATAGGTTTCGGAGTTACAACAGAACTCGAAAAAGGAGTATCAACGCAAGAACGTGGTGAAAGTTGAAATGGTTGATACAAAGTAGATTGCGGAGTCGAACTGTTTCTCCTAGACGCTTCTATTCAATCTTTCAAAGAAATTTTAGGCATGGAGGGGTCGTCCGTAATTCGACCAAAACAATTTGCGTAGGAAGCAATGTTTGGATAAGAGTACTAAAGTTCAGCAAGAGTTTTGTGAGGTGGGGTACCCATGATGTAAGAAAGGAGAAGAAAAAGAATGTGGGTGGAAGTGGGGTGCAATGGATTTCTTAGCGACAAGTGGCAAGTTTTTATAAAAAAATTTCCATTTTGTGTTTTTTTATAAGGAGCTTTTTGCAAAAAGATTTTCAATAAAAGGCTTAGACACACGTTCAATCAATCACAAATGCACAATCAAGCCTAGATCTAGGGTCACCTAGGTCAACTAGACTGCTCCTAACTGTTCCAAAGGGCAATATGTGAGGACCTCAAATCGCCTCTTCACCGCCAATTGTGGCCATGTAAGCACAAGTAGAGAAAGGAGGGATCCGCTCACGAATCACCATGAGACGGGCATTTTAAAGTTACCTTTCCCTACCTGTCTAGCCTAGGCACCACAAAGTCAGGTTAGGATTAACGATTGATGCCTACAACTATTCCTTTGTCCTATTGAGCGCGAAGTCCTTAGGGCTGAGTCTAATCTTTTTTAATTAACTTGATGGTCAATGCAATATGCTTTATGTGATTTCTGGGGTCCTAGGAAGGGTAATGAAATCCCCATCCAATCTGGATTGGTGTTCAAGCCCCTTAAAGTCAATTTAGCTATGCAAAGCAGTAAACACAATCAAAAACTTGCAAACAATTTTTTTAGCGCGGCACAAAGAATCCTGCACAAGATCAAGTTATTGGAGAAGGGGAGAAGTTTTTGCGCAAAGAACCCTGCAGGAAAATTTTTCAGAGGAGATAAGGGGTTCAGAGAAGAAAATAAAGCTTACAGAGGAACTTTGGCTTGCTGACGTCAGCAAGCCACCGCGATTGCGCGGTCAAAGACTCCTTCTGGCGGCGGTTCCGCGGTGAGAAAGAAGGATCAGACCTCCAAAAATCTTCTACTGTCTGTTCTGATTATCCTCTGCTTGTTCAAATTTGGTTTTTTTCTGTTTTGCTCTCTGGATTTTTTCCAGATCTGAATTCGTTCGTCGATCCTACACAATTCAAACGAAACACCCTTCAAAGAATAACAAGATGATAATTTTTTTTTTATTTTTATATTTTTCAGTTTTTATGATTTTTCAATTTTTATATTAACCCGAAATTACAAAAAGAAAATAACTACGCCATCCCCGGCAACGGCGCCATTTGATTTGTGAGATGTTTTGTGATCAAAGAATTGTTAACCACAATCAAGAACGGCATCGCTTGGTAGCTAGCCGGTGAGTACAGGTCGGTCCACAGGGATTTTGTGTATTCTCAATTTGTTCTAACGAGTTAATTCCAAATGGTGTTGGATTGATTATCACTAAAAACTAAGGTTGATCTAAACTAGGATTAAAATCTTGCTAGGGTTAGGTTTAGGTTAAGTTTGGAAAGTCAATATTCCCCACCGCTTTCTATACCCTAATTAAGATCTATGAGGTGTTATGGTAATAATTAATAAAGTGGATTAGTACTATCGGGAAGAAACTAGGGTTCTTCCTCTTGTCCTTCCTTTCTTAATTTTTACCCTAACCTCCATGGAAAACATGCACAACCGGTCTTTTAAACTACGGTATCACCGCTAGCTCGTGGGATAGGGTGCCGTAGTGAGCGTTGTGTGTATGTATGCATGGAGTCCTATAAAAATATGTGATGGGCAAGAAAGGGGTGAGAGATTTTCATCTCTCAATTCTCTCCTATTCCTAACCCTAACAAGTGAGGAACTACTCACTCATTAGGGAATTTATTAAAAGAAACATTTTTTATCTACGGCAAATAATTAAAAGTCCTAAACTAATTAACTAGGGCAGATAATAAAATTTTTATACTACGGCAGAAAAGAAATTACCTAGGGCATGGAAATGAAAAACTACTTACTTTATTTGATGCTCTCTTCATACATAGAATTATGAATTTTTGATCAATGAAAATTGACATACCTCAAAAAGAGGTTTAGGGTCATAGAAACCCTAGGGTTTCTATTTATAGATCATAGAAACCCCAGGGTTACATTCGATTCACATCTACATTCACAATTTTACCCTAAAGAAGACTAGTCAACGCACCGCCAAGAATTTTCACCGACACGGGCTTGTCATGGCCGCGGAACCATGGCCAAAAGCCATGTTTGGCCGCGGATCCGTGGCCATATAGAGGGCTTGGTGGCTGAAATCTTCTGGTGTTTTTCTGGTTGCATTTGGCTTCTTGTTTCTTCACTTGGTTTCTCAGATTGTCTTCTAGTTTTCTTCCAGATTTCCACAGTGCATAATGTCGTGGACTTTTACCCTTTGCCTCGTGTCGAAATCTTGAACCTTGTGCTGCTTTTGTACTTTGTTCCGAGAACCAGTAACCTGCAACTATGTAGCAGACATAGATCAAAAGCACCTGTTTATTTGTAAAATGAATAAGAATGGGGAATATAATAATGCAAAATTATGATATGAACACCACTCCAACTTATAATTGTTATAAGCAGAGCAGGAAATATGGGATTACCAGGATTCCCGTGCCGCCCAAACGAAGAAAGTGCATAATGATGCATCTTCTTCGGGTGTGTTGATTGAAACGAATTCTTGATGTGTGTAGTATTTGAAAATTTGTAAAGAAATCACAACCAAAAATTATTTGACCGCAATCAACTACGGTGTCGGATGTAGATTGTTAGTGAGTGCGGATCGTCCACAGGGAAAGTGTAATCGTTCGTCTTTTAAATTAGATGAGTCGAAACTTTAAAGAAAACAAAACAAAACAATTCATGATTTAAATTTTGTATTTCAAGAAAAAGAAAATATCTAGATCTAAGAAAGCATTAAAAAGATAGAATCAAGAATTGATAGTTTGTTGATTTTTTCAAACCAAATCTCAAGAATCGAAATGAGGCTCGTAGGAATCGATCGGATCTATAGATGTGATGTAATCTTACAATTACGTATTCTTATCCTTCGATGAATTGATACTAGATCGATGATGATCGATGAGAATTAGAGACTTCTTGTGAAACTAGGGTTTCATCTTATTTCTTGTTCTTTCATTGATACCATTCATATTCTAGCCTCTAGTAAATTCAAGAAACGATCGTAGATCCCTAATTTCGAGCGATCACAATCAAGAAAGTATCGCTACGAAACTAGGTCATCGATTCTTGAACTTGCTAGGGTTTACAAAACTCGTAGGACTTAAAAATCGTATTAAGATTTGTTACATCATCATTCTACAATCGTCTCGACTCCTTTACGAGCGGAGTTTTACTTAAACATCACAACAAGAACAACAATTACAAATTGAGATCTAATCATGATGCAAGAATTAAAAGAAAGCAAGATTAAAGAATTTCACCTTTTATTTATATCAACAATTTCATTACATTCGCTCAAGAACTACAAGAGGAAGAATTCGATCGTCGACTTGGCTTCGCTCGTCTCCGTGGATCGCGGATCGGCTTGGATCACTTGCCCGATTGAAGATCGGCTCGGCTCCTAAAAGGTTGAAGGCTTCTCGCTTGATTTGGTACTCAAGATCTTGGATTTGGAGTGGAATTAGGGTTAGGGTTTCGC
Organism: Agapanthus africanus; assembly: GCA_030015575.1. NCBI lineage: Eukaryota > Viridiplantae > Streptophyta > Magnoliopsida > Asparagales > Amaryllidaceae > Agapanthus > Agapanthus africanus. The sequence continues at coordinate 29,861,070 of CM057351.1, forward strand.
ACAAGCCTTGTCACGAGACTTGTGGAAGAAGATGGTGTAGAATGAACCAATGATTATTGATTATTGATTAGCCTTTAACCCTAGGTCTAGGTTCTTATTTATAGATAACTAACCCTAGATCTAGGATTTCAAATTCCAAGTTTCCCTCCAAAAGTTTGTTGGATGAAATTTGAATTTCCCTCCAAAAGTTTGTTGGATGAAATTTGAATTTCCCTCCAAAAGTTTGTTAAATGAAATTCAAATTTCCCTCCAAAATGGACAACTTTTCCCTCCAAAATGAACTACCTCATTTGAATTTGAATTTTCCCTCCAAAATGAACAACTTTTCCCTCCAAAATGAACTACCTCATTTGAATTTGAATTTTCCCTCCAAAATGAAGTTGTTAGAAAGAATCTTCTACAAAAAGTTTGTTGGAAGGAATATTCTAGAATGAGGTTGTTACAAGGAGGCTTCTAGAAAAAGGTTGTTATAAGGAGGCTTCTAGAAGAAGGTTGTTGGAGAGAGCTTTCTAGAAGAAGGTTGTTATAAGGAGGCTTCTAGAAGAAGTTAGTTGGAGGGAGGCTTCTAGAAAAAGGTTGTTATAAGGAGGCTTCTAGAATTAGCCTTGCTTAATGATCTTTGCTGATCTGGCAGTAGCTTCGAGAGAATTATGGAATTTGTGGTATCAGAAATGAATGTGGGCCATGGTAGAAACATTGTGCACCAAAAATCAACTGATGACGTCACCCCTTAGCCGCGGATGCGCGGCGCATGCAAGCTCCCTGCCGCGGATCCGCGGCTTCATGTGGGCTTTGGGCTTTTCCTTTTCTGGTACAGTCTTGGGCTATTGTATGGGTATTTGTTTGATATATAGAATTGCATAATTCCTTCTGAAATGCTACCAGATCTGAAAGTACGGAGTTAGTGTAATGTTGATCAGCTCTTTGGTTTTTCTTCCGTATTTTCCTGCATAGACTCAAGACAAGTGTTGCGCAAATACAGAAATGATGCGATGCCATGAAATGCGGTTAATTTCCCATAAAGTGTCGGTTTAAAAGTCTAATACCTGAAATCTCATATTTTGTGACAGATTTGCTAATATGTAGAATATGAATGCCGAACACTTCTAAATGTATGCAAATGTTAGGGAAATTGCCGGCTAAAATATACAATATTTTCGACTGATCAAATACCCCCAAACTTAATTTCGATCGTCTCGAGCGAATGTTTTATTAAAAAGAGAAGGAGAAAATAAAGAAAGAGAAAAACTAACTAGCACACTTTCGTAGGCAACACGATTGCACTGAGCACGTGTAACAAGCCTTTATACCTCTAGGTGTCCCTAGTAGGAGGAGTGTTGTCTCCTGAGGGTTTTCAGCGGATTGCACCCACAAAATCCAATAATAAAAGGAAGATCATGAATATTACATTTAAAGACAAGAATCGTAAAAGAAAAGCCTTGAAAATTAGGGTTTCCAACTAAGCTAGCTTTTCGGTTGTCATGAGCCCTATCTTAATGGTCATGAAAAGATTTCAGAAATCACGTCCTCCCTCAATAAAACATCGTCTTATTTTTCATTCCTATCTTTCTTCCAAAACATCGATCATATCACCCTGCGTGTGTGTAAAGGACATCCCTACACCCGGAGAATTCAATTCAAGCTATCATACTCTTGCCCATCAACCTCAGTATATATTTTTTTCTCGATGAGCTCACACACTTTCATGCGACCGTTAATACTTCTTGAGGTACTAACCGACCGATGACTCATGTGATTGCTTATTTGGTGTATTTTCCTAGTCTTGCACCACCTCAGTTATAGCAGTGACTCCCAGACCAGTTGGCCTTAGGGCACTAGATGAAAAGGCACCCTTGCTATATATTTTTTATTTCCCTTGGTGATAACAAAACCAGTGTCCATTTTTCTCACCATAATTTTTTTTTCCTCATACTTTTGGCTTTAAGACAAGAGCATTTCAAGGTATCCTCTACTATCCCAGGCTTCAAGACGTGTGTAAGTGCGAATAGCAGGGTATCAACGTTCAAAATGTTTGGCTTCCAGAATAGAAACTATTTTTCAGACTTATTTTTATCCTCAGATTAGTGAAGTCTTTCATCTTACTAACCCTTGGGACAACGGCTCATAACTACTTATTACTAGTTCGTATAAGAAAACTTCTAATTTTCTTAGTTTTCTCAAATTTTTCTAATCTCATGGATGTAACTTTTCACTATCTAAACTTTCATTATCTTATTTATGTACAAAAATATATTTTTATAGTTTTGAAATTTTTTAAATTTTTATGGTTTTTCGAAAATGTTTTGTGCTTATGCAAATGATATGCAAATGATGCGAAAATAAGCACAAACCTCCCCCAAACTTGTTTTCAACAGTGTCCTCACTGTTGCCATCCGTTATATCTACAAAAAACCTGTAAGCTTGGGAGGAATTTATTAGTGGGGGCAAAATATATAAGTGAAGAACTTCCCAAAACTTATTTTTGGCTCAAAATTTTGTAAAAATTTTATTTTCAAGAGCCCGATTAACATACCCCCCCAAACTTGAGTTATGCAATGTTAAGCTTTGAAAATCATATGAGGGGGTCAAAAATCATTGGTCGATGCCAAGCTTTGCAAAGACCGAATGTTAACACCAACCATTCAAAAATTTTATCAATGCAGTGCTCGGGTTGGTGGAAGAAGAAGTGGGGAAAGGTTAAGTGGTGGAAGAGAGTGTATGTGCGTCTCATATTGGAGAGACGATGCAGTGTATGTGATGGATTACTCGCATTCTTTTTACAAGTCAAAAGACGGGGTGGAGGTTCAATTTCAGTGATTGGGAGATGATTCATCTCAACGCCCGTGTCATTTAAAAATGCGAGTTCATCAGCGAAGATCTCCTCGAAAGTTCCATCAATACCCCGATGAATAATGTCATCACAAAGCGCGGGGTGATCTTCAAACTCTAAAAGCAGTTCATAATCAGTGTTATTTGTTGACCCGGACATCTCGGTGGAAGAGTCCGTATGTGTATGATACATAGTTGGGTCAAACAATAACGAATGAAAAGAGTCAAGATCGATATTAGGAGGATCATCAAATTCGCTGCTGTCGACATCCATTAAGTCGACAGAACAGACCTGAGCAGTAGGTTCGGAGGGTACACTTCCCAACTTGTAAATGTTCAGCTCTATTGACCTATTCCCGAAAGATAGGGTCATAGAACCATTACGACAGTTGATTATTGCATTGGAAGTGGCCAAAAAGGGGCGACCTAAAATCACCGGAATTTGATTCCGTGGGTTCGCTACAGGTTGTGTATCAATTACAATAAAATCTACCGGGAATATAAATTCTCCGATTTTTATTAACACATCCTCCAGTTCACCCCTAGGTTTGGTGATTGATCGGTCAGCCATCTGGAGAGTGCAATTGGTTGGCTTTAACTCTCCGATCCCTAATTGCTCATAGACTGAGTAAGGAAGCAAGTTAACACTGGCGCCAAGGTCTAGTAGAGCACGGTTAATGTGTTTTTCCCCAATAGAAACAGAAATAGTAGGATATCCTGGATCCTTACGTTTCCTCGGTAATTGTTGGGGGAAAGCCGTGTCTATTGTTTTTTCCATGAATATCTTTTTGGGCACTGGATTCTTCCTCTTCCTAGTGCACAAGTTCTTAAGAGTTTTTGCATAAGACGGAACTTGTTGGATGGCATCTAGGAGAGGGATGTTGGTGTTTACTTTCTTAAAAATGTTCATAATCTTCTCCATATGTGGACTCGGTGTGTTAGCCCTTAACCGATTAGGATAAGGTGCTTTAGCAATAAGCGCTGGGTCCATCATAGGAGAAGGAAGTGGGTGTGGAACCGATCCCATAATAGAAGTGGGAATCGTCCGTGGAGGGGTAAAAGAGGTGGGCTGTAGTGGCGAGCCTTTTGGGAAATGGAGAATAGGCTCGGAAGAAGATGGTGGGGTACAAGAAGTAGGGTTAGAACTATGTGTGTCAGGAAAGGTCTCAGCCGGGGTGTTATTGATTGATTTATTAGTATCATCAAACTCTTCCCCAAGGTGATGGTCAAGCACTCTTCCAGATCTCAACGTGATCTCATCCACATGATGTGAATAGCTAGAATTGGGTAAAGGTTGAGCTGGAAGTTTCCCTTTCTCTCGTGCACTCATTTCGGCTTTTAGTTGTGCAATTTGTGCTTCCATCGATTTGATATTATCATTTTGAGAGATAATGATCTTCATCACATTCTCGACGGAAGATTGCAAACTTGCCGTCCCTTGGATGGATTGTTTCATGAAAGTATCCAAGGTTTGTGCTAGTGCAGAGGTGTTATCTGTACCGGTCAATTGCAAAGGACTAGATGGTGCAAAAGTGTTGGCCGGATTTTGGAAATTTTGTGCTTGAAAGGGGTGCTGACTCAATTGAAGTTGTGGGTGCTGTTGTGGTGGAGGGACTCCTTGGAAATTGTTTTGGGTTGGAACCGTGTTTTGAAATTGGGATTGGTTCCAATCAAAGTTAGGGTGATTCCTCCAACCCTGATCATATGTGGAGGAAGATGGATCGTTTCTAGGTCTTTGAAATGATGCATTGGTATGCTCAGGACCTTGAAACGGACATTCTTCCGTCAAGTGAGACGGATCAGAACAACAACCACATACAGTTTTGGAGAGTGATATTTGACTTAGGGCGGCTGCTAAAAATTTGTTTTCCATAGCGTCAAATTTCTTGTGTAAAGCTGAAATTTCAGCTCTAATTCCTATGGAAATATCATTGCCATCCCTAGACGATTGACTCACACCCTCCCACTGTAAAGATTTTTCAGCGAAATCTTCTAGAAATTTCCAGGCTTCCCCATCATCTTTGGTCATAAAGTTGCCTTGACACATTGATTCAAGGGTCTGTCTTGTGTAAGGAGTAATGCCCTCATAAATGATTCGGCAAAGATCCCATCTCGGGATGCCGTGATGTGGACATTGGACTAACAGATCCTTGAAGCGGTCAAGACATTTTGAAAATGTTTCATTTGGAAGCTGGGTGAATTGATAGATTTCGCTACGGACTCGAGCTGTCTTTTGATGTGGGTAGAATTTCTTAAGGAATGCTTTGACGAATTCGTCCCAATTTGAAATGGAATGTGCGGTAGTGTTATATAGCCACTTCTCGGCTAAATCGCACAAGGTAAACGGGAGAAGACGAAGACGGAAAGCATCCACAGAAAGCTGTGAGGTACCCATCATTGCGCATACATTTTCAAATTTCGTGATAAACACGTATGCGTCTTCAGACTCGAGACCGTGGAATTTTGGTAGAAGGTTGATGTATTGGGGTTTTATTTGAAAATTTTCCCCGTTGGCTGGTGGTGTGGAAAGACAGGTGGAAAGTGGGCCTCGTGTAGGATAACATCTCTCTTGGAGAGAAATGCGAGGTGGATTCTGCGCACCAACGGACGGCGGCAGGGTAGTGGAAAAGAAGTTTGATGGAGGTGGATCCATCGATGTGGGTGTGGTGGTGGGTAAAAGAAAGGGTAAATGTAGAAATACCAACTTTAAGGTCGATCGGGAGGAAACGCGGACTAAACAGGCACTAGAAACCCGTTGTCCAGCCTATCTTGCACTAAAAAGGGTTAGTACAAGTGGCAGCGTGAATTTATAATTAGGGGAAATGATGTATGCGGTGTTTGTTTTGAAAAGATACGGATTTTTGAAAAATTATGATGCAACAAAACAAATGCAACACACAAACCCTAGAATCTAGTGGTCATCTAGGTCAAACTCTAGACCGCTCCTAACTGCCAAAAGACAAGTCGCAGGATAAATCCTCCACTGCCTCTTTATCCCCCTGTGGCCGGATAAGTGCCAGGTAAGTGGGAAGGAACCACCACTACAGTGGGCCTAATTAATAACCACTAGCCTTAGACACACTCGCCTTAGGCACCACAAGAAAACTCGGATAAACAATGAATTACCCACGGCCTTCTCTTATCCTAAATGAGCGCGACGGTCCTTAGAGTCATCTCTAGATATTTTTTAATTAATGAGGGTAAATGCGGATGCAAGTTTTGCGATTTTCGGGGCCTAGGAAGGGTAATGAAATCCCCACCTAATTTGGATTTGGCCGTGCCCCTTAAATTCCGTATTAATATGCAACAACCACAAGAATCAAAACACGCACAAATTTTATTTTGCTTTTGCGCGCAGCGAATTATTTGCAAAGAAACCTGCAGTAAAATTGTTATTGGAGCAGACAGAGGAGGAGATAAGAAAGATAGAAAGTTACAGAGGAAGTTTGGTGCAGTGAAGAGATAGGTCAGCCGCGGAAACGCCGCGGATAGGGGTATTCTGCCGCGGAAACGCGCCTTGGGAGATGGATCACTGCACAGAAATTTGGGAGAATGTTTCTGTTGCTTCCTGTATCTCTCTGGAATATTCACAAAAATTTTCCCAAAGCTCCAATGATTCCAGATTTCCTCGCAATCAAACCACAAAACACGTATTAGTGTTTGCACGAATTTTGATCACAAAATTTAGATGGAATAAAATTTTCAACTCAAATTTCAAAATACGAACTATTAGCGCACTATCCCCGGCAACGACGCCATTTGATTGTAAAGAATTCTTGTTTGTGTAATTGGGAAATTGTAAAGAAATCACAACCAAAAATTATTTGACCGCAATCAACTACGGTGTCGGATGTAGATTGTAAGTGAGTGCGGATCGTCCACAGGGAAAGTGTAATCGTTCATCTTTTGAATTAGATGAATTGAAACTTTAAAGAAAAGAAACAAAAACAATTCATGATTTAAATTTTGTATTTCAAGAAAAAGAAAATATCTAGATCTAAGAAAAGTAAAAGATAGAATCAAGAATTGATCGTTTGTTGATTTTTCCAAACCAAATCTCAAGAATTGAAATGAGACTCGTAGGAATCGATCGGATCTATAGATGTGATGTAATCTTAGAATTACGTATTCTTATCCTTCGATGAATTGATACTAGATCGATGATGATCGATGAGAATTAGAGACTTCTTGTGAAACTAGGGTTTCATCTTATCTCTTGTTCTTTCATTGATATCATTCATATTCTAGCCTCTAGTAAATTCAAGAAACGATCGTAGATCCCTAATTTCGAGCGATCACAATCAAGAAAGCATCGCTACGAAACTAGGTCATCGATTCTTGAACTTGCTAGGGTTTACAAAACTCGTAGGACTTAAAAATCGTATTAAGATTTGTTACATCATCATTCTACAATCGTCTCGACTCCTTTACGAGCGGAGTTTTACTCAAACATCACAACAAGAACAACAATTACAAATTGAGATCTAATCATGATGCAAGAATTAAAAGAAAGCAAGATTAAAGAATTTCACCTTTTATTTATATCAACAATTTCATTACATTCGCTCAAGAACTACAAGAGGAAGAATTCGATCGTCGACTTGGCTTCGCTCGTCTCCGTGGATCGCGGATCGGTTTGGATCACTTGCCCGATTGAAGATCGGCTCGGCTCCTAAAAGGTTGAAGGCTTCTCGCTTGATTTGGTACTCAAGATCTTGGATTTGGAGTGGAATTAGGGTTAGGGTTTCGCACAAGCCTTGTCACGAGACTTGTGGAAGAAAATGGTGTAGAATGAACCAATGATTATTGATTATTGATTAGCCTTTAACCCTAGGTCTAGGTTCTTATTTATAGATAACTAACCCTAGATCTAGGATTTCAAATTCCAAGTTTCCCTCCAAAAGTTTGTTGGATGAAATTTGAATTTCCCTCCAAAAGTTTGTTAAATGAAATTCAAATTTCCCTCCAAAATGGAAAACTTTTCCCTCCAAAATGAACTACCTCATTTGAATTTGAATTTTCCCTCCAAAATGAACAACTTTTCCCTCCAAAATGAACTACCTCATTTGAATTTGAATTTTCCCTCCAAAATGAACAACTTTTCCCTCCAAAATGAACTACCTCATTTGAATTTGAATTTTCCCTCCAAAATGAAGTTGTTAGAAAGAATCTTCTAGAAAAAGTTTGTTGGAAGGAATATTCTAGAATGAGGTTGTTACAAGGAGGCTTCTAGAAAAAGGTTGTTATAAGGAGGCTTCTAGAAGAAGGTTGTTGGAGAGAGCTTTCTAGAAGAAGGTTGTTATAAGGAGGCTTCTAGAAGAAGTTAGTTGGAGGGAGGCTTCTAGAAAAAGGTTGTTATAAGGAGGCTTCTAGAATTAGCCTTGCTTAATGATCTTTGCTGATCTGGCAGTAGCTTCGAGAGAATTATGGAATTTATGGTATCAAAAATGAATGTGGGCCATGGTAGAAACATTGTGCACCAAAAATCAACTGATGACGTCACCCCTTAGCCGCGGATGCGCGGCGCATGCAAGCTCCCTGCCGCGGATCCGCGGCTTCATGTGGGCTTTGGGCTTTTCCTTTTCTGGTACAGTCTTGGGCTATTGTATGGGTATTTGTTTGATATATAGAATTGCATAATTCCTTCTGAAATGCTACCAGATCTGAAAGTACGGAGTTGGTGTAATGTTGATCAGCTCTTTGGTTTTTCTTCCGTATTTTCCTGCATAGACTCAAGACAAGTGTTGCGCAAATACAGAAATGATGCGATGCCATGAAATGCGGTTAATTTCCCATAAAGTGTCGGTTTAAAAGTCTAATACCTGAAATCTCATATTTTGTGACAGATTTGCTAATATGTAGAATATGAATGCCGAACACTTCTAAATGTATGCAAATGTTAGGGAAATTGCCGGCTAAAATATACAATATTTTCGACTGATCATGTGTTTATTACCGAGAACTGTTTCTCAGTATCCTCTACGTCCTGGGTATGAGATACCGGATCAGGATCCTACATATGTAATCTGTTACATGGGTTACAGATAGGTAGAGAACTGAGAATGGGTGATAAGTTTTAAGAGTTGGAAACGGTGCAATTGTTGCAGCCGAAGCAGTTGGCAGTTATCACCCTGTATTACCAAATATATTGATTCTGAACAAATGTTATTAGATACCGAACCTGATATACAACATCATATCAGTCTCTTTATTTAGTAAAGAAGGATATAATTTTGTATTGTTGGATAATGTTTTTAACATTTCTTATATCAAGAGTTGATCGGTTTAGGCACGTTATCTAAAAGCATATACGTTCTAAATCAAACCACAGTTCTTAATGTACAGAACACACACAAGAGGAAGAGTTTAGAAATCAACGAATCCTTCTTAAGGCATTGTAAACAAGGTCATATCAGTGCGGCCCGACTAGCTAAGTTACATTAAAATGCATATTTAAATCAGTTTGAATTTACATCTTGTAAAACTTGCCAGTCATGTCATAAAGATAAAATGACCATAGCTCCGTTTATTGGAAACAGAGAAAGAGTTAGTGAACTCTTGGGATTGATACATGATGTTGTATGTAGGCCCCCTGTCTACAAATGCCAGGACTGTACTTCATTACATTCACTGATGATCTCTCAAAATTCGCACATGTGTTCCTGTTGAAACACAAGTCAGAAGTTTTTGAGAAATTCAAAAAATATAAGTTAGAAGTAGAGAACCAAAACGGGTATTAGTATTATGTCCTTTGATGTGATCAGGGAGGAGAATACTTGAGCACGGAATTCCTGGACTATTCTAAAGGAGAATGAGTTTCTCTCTCAACATTACTCCTCCGAATACACCACAGCACGTCGGTGTATCGGGGCGGAGCAATCGCACCCTATTAGATATGATGCGCTCTATGATGAGTACTACTGAGTTGCCTATTTTCTTTTGGGGGTTATGCACTTAAGAAGCTGCATACCTATTGAATAAGGTTCCAACCGAATAAGGTTCCAACCAAATGAGGTGCCTACCACTCCATATGTGATATGGTATGGAAAGAGCCCATCTATTAAGTAAGTTAAGATTTTGGGTTGTCCGGCGTATGTCAAAAGAAAAATCCGGACAAGCTCGAGGCAAGGTCAGTTCTATGAAAGTTTGTTGGATATCCCAAGCATTCGCAAGGGAATATCTTCTACCGCACCGAGGAATAAAAGGTGTTTTATATCTCGGCATGCCACCTTTTTAGAAAAGGAATTTATTTTGGAAACAAATTTGTGGTCATGAGGTAGAACTGGAAGGAGTTCCAGCTATACAAACTATAGCTGATGATTTGGTAGAACCGGAGGATTCAATAGTTCCCAACGAACCTCAGCCTCTCCACCGATCTAGTAGGGTTCCTCATCCACCTGAGAGATACTTCGGTTTTCTCTATGACAGTGGGAGCGAGGATTGCATTATGAGATGATGGCCCAACTAGTTTTGAGCAAGCCATCAGAAGTAGGGACTCTGTAAGAATGGCTGGATGCTATGCGATCTGAGATGGAATCTATGTACACCAACAAAGTATGGACTTTGGTTGCTTTATCTGAAGGGTTAAATTCCCATCAGGAGCAAGTATATATTGAGAAGATTACTTGGTGTAGATGGAAAAGTTGAGACTTTCAAAGCTAGACTTTTTGCAAAAGGTACTCGTCATTGACCAGGTGTGGATTCTGATGAAACCTTTTTCTAGTGCTTATGCTTAAGACTATCCGGATCCTACTTTCCATTGCTACATACCATGACTACAATATCTGGTAGTTGGATGCCATGACTGCTTTTCTAAATAGTGATTTAGAAGAGAGCGTCTATAAGTACACAGCCAGAGGGCTTCGTAAACAGTGGGAGCATTGGAAACGTGTGCAAGTTTCTTTATGGGTTAAAGCAGGTATCGCGGAGTTGGGACATCTGTTTTGATGTGGTAGTCAAAACGTTTGACTTCATCAAAATGGTAGATGATCCTTGTATATAAAAAATGGTAGTAGGGAGTATGGGAGTGTTCCTCGTATTGCACATGGATGACATACTCTTGATAGGAAAAGAGTTTCCTATGCTACGCTCGGTCAATCTCCTCTTATCACAAGGATTCTCCATATAGGATCAAAGTGATACCTCCTAAATCCTGGGTTCTGGATCTATGAGATAGATCTAAGTGGATGTTAGGATTCTCACTAGGTGTAGTGAGATGGTATCGATCGATCCTGGGGAGAATCATTGGATAGCTTCCAGGGTGGTAAGCTCGACTAAATGTCAGTAACAGGCACTGTCTTTACCCTCAGTAGAGGGACGGTATGTTGGAAGAGTTCCAAGCTAGATACCGTGGCAAACTAGATGATAAAGGATGGATACATCACTACCAAGGATGCTACTAAAGAGGCAGTCTGGGTACATATAAGTTCATGAGATGAACTTCGTTCTTACCATTGTGTGACAATGAAGTTGTGGTTTTGGCCTAGGAACCCCCGTCCCATCAGTGATCCAGACATACTCTAAGGCAGTATCACCTGATCATAGAGATGGTTGAGCTCCAGAGAGATCGAGATTAGGAGAGTAGACACAGAGGATAATACGGAGGATCGACTCACAAAGGCCTTTTTCCCGAAAGAGACTCTTATGGGATGGTTGAGTATGAGATACTACAACCACTGCTATATGATGGCCCTAGTGCAAGTGGGAGATTGTTAGTTATATGTATGTCCTAGAGGCCATTACTGTACATGCGATGTACATTGTAGTGGATGCTTGGACATATATAGGGAGGACTTTCTTGCTCAACATGATAGTATGCTATCTGGTTGCTCTTTATCTTAACATGTACACTGATTGTCTCTATGTTATATGTTGATAAAGCCTTTAGGATGAGTACTTGACTACCAAGACTATGATGCAGATTATACTAGTGAGGACAGAGTAGTCGGCAAGTACATCCTTCAAATGTTCTTAGTCGAGAGAGTATCGAGACAGGACATCGATACTCCAGAGTAGACTAGCGTATACGCTTCTCGACCCATGTGATGGGCAATGGATGATCCCATATCCATTGGTCTTTGACATCAGAGATAGTATACGGGTGCTCAGTGGAGACTGGGTACACTGGACGGACACGCCGAGAACTCCCAGATGGTATTATACCTCACGTCAGATGGCAGTTCTCTGGTGACACTGGTGGAGGTTAGTCTGTAGATCCGAGATCATTATAGAGTCTTATGTGATTCCTGCTGTGCTTTGATTTCTACCTTACCACGTTCAAAAGAACGTGCAAAACGATGGCTTTTGGGTACAGTCCCGAATCATATGGAGGCAATGAGCGACAGGAGGGGTTTCGTCTCTCCCGGTATTGGGGTTGATGTTGCGCTGTGCTCGATTGGCTATAACAGGAAGTCCCTGACCAGGGCTGCTTCAGAGATATACTGGTAAGTGTTATCAGTAGTTTCTCGACCCGTTATGAGCCTCATATCGGCATGACTTATCGAGTTACTAGGGTCTGACGTTTACCACCCCTAGACGAGATATGCGACATATCAGACGAAGAGACCGGACTGTATGGTAGTGTTACTGATTTGATTCGCAGGAGTATGAGCAAGCATGCTTATTGATCTTCTGATCACTCAATACCCGGGTGGCCGTTACGTTTAGCAGACCGCTTGCTGCTTGTAGGTGTTTGATATGATCATCACCTACTGCGGCGTATTGACGAGTCTTTAGAGTCCTACACAGAGGTTTCCTGGCTCAAGCGAAATGGAGTAGGCGCACATATGTGATATGTGCGGGACCGAGATTAATACGATATGTGATACCGTATTCTATTCTCACGACTTATGACATCGGTCGGTTATATGTGATATAACCGGGTTATCGGATCAAGTGTTGATTCGATGAGTTGTTACATTTGATATTAGTCGGTTATATATGATATAGCTGGATTATTAAATCAATTGTTGGTTTAATAATTTAATGTATAATTATATATTTGATATATTAAGTTACATTAACTAATACTTGCTCACTTATGATTTCTTTTCTCACTTGATGTGCACATTGTGTATATGTGATATATATATTTGTGTACATGTTTGTGTCATGCTTGATGATACATGGAACAAGGGGGTGTGTGTGACTTACACCATGCTAAGTATAATGAAGGGTTTTTATTTATTTTGGTAAATCAAAATGGTGGCATTTTTGTCATGGCAAGAAGCTTGGAGAAGCTTGGATTGCCAATGACTTAGTCCACAACTTTTGTTTTGCCTAAGATATTTATTAACCTAACCATTACACTTAGCCATGGTTAAATCTTTACAAAGGTTAAGTATATGATGCTTAACTCACCCATGGTTGCCATTATTATTCACTTGATAATTATCATGAGAGTTTTCTTCTTCTTCTTCCTCAAAGCTTTCTAGCTTCAATGGAGATGAGGGAAAATGGGTGAGAAAATCATTTTTAATGTGAGCAAAATTCCTACTTCATCATTCTCTACTACTTTCCATTTAGTATAGGGTGTTTGCTTCACTAATTTCACAATTAGTGTAGAGGTAGCTTGGGTTAGTGTCTCCTCGATGTATATCATCTTCGGCCTCGAATACTTCGATGCAAGCTTGTTCATTTCTTCATGGGAGCCACTCTAGAGTCCGGGAGTTTATGATCGCGGTGAAGGGACTACTACACGGAGCTATTGAAGTGAAGGACCGGTCTACAATAGTTGTATTCCGTGTTCACTTTAGTTGTAAAGTTGTTTACATATCGATTCGTCGCATTTTATAGTATACGATTCTAGGTTAGGGTTAGCTAGAATGGCAATTTTTTGAAATTGGCATAGATGATACCTCCCGAAACCTTGCTGCCATGTTAGGAAACCCTATAGTTGCGCTATGCTCGATTGGCCATAACAGGAAATCCCTGGCCATGGTTGCTGAGATCTACTAGTAAGTTTTATCAGTAATTTCTCGAACCGTTATGGACCTTGCATCGGCATGACTTATCAGGCTATTGGGGTCTGACGTTATACCACCCCCAGGCTGTGATATGCGACATATCTGACGACGAGACCAGACTGTACGGTAGTGTTACTGATTGGATTCACAGGAGTATGTGCAGGCTTGCTTGTTGATCTTCTGATCGCTCAATACCCGGGTGGCCGTTACATTTAGCAGACCGCTTGCGGCTTGTGGGTGACTGATATGATCACCACCTACTGCCGGCATATTGACGAGTCTTTAGAGTCCTACACAGAGCTTTCCTGGCTCAAGTGAAACGAAGTAGGAGCACATATGTGATATGTGCGGGACCGAGATTAATGCGCGTATGTGATACCGCATTCTATTCTCGCGATATGTGATATCGGTCGGTTATATGTGATATAACCGTGTTATCGGATCAAGTGTTGATTCGATAAGTTGATATATTTGATATTAGTCGGTTGTATGTGATATAGCCGGATTATTTATTCAAGTGTTGATTTAATAATTTAATGTATAATTATATATGTGATATATTAATTTACATTAACTAATATTTGCTCACTTAAACATTTCTTTTTCTCACTTGTGTGCATATAGTATATATGTGATATATATTAATGCACATTTTATTTATGTCATGCTTGATGCCACATGCTTCATGGGTGTATGAGACTCACACCATGCTTGATATAATGAAGGGTTTTATTTATTTAAAGTAAATCAAAATTAGATAGAAATTGGTTTAATGGTTGAAGCTTGGAGAAGCTTGTGAAACCATTGACTTAGTCCACTAATTTGTTTTACTTAAGATATTTATTAACCTAACCATTATCCTTAGCCATAGTTTAGTCTCTACATGAGTTAGTGTATGACATAAACTCACCCATGATTGCTATTCTCACCTCATGAGTTTCATTCTCATCTCCTCTTCATCTTCTTCCTCATCTCCAAAAGCTTTCTAGGGTTTGGAGAGATGAAGAAATATTGTGAGAAAAATAAATCTAAAGTGAGCAAAATTCCTATTTCATCATCCTCTACTATACTAGCCATTTATTTTTAGGTGTTTGCTTCACTAATTCCACATTAATGAAGAGGTAGCTTGAGTTGGTGTCTCCGACGTAGATCATTTTTGGCCTCGAAGACTTCAAGCATGCTTGTTCCGTTCATCTTATGGAGCCTTTCTAGAGTCCGGGAGTTCACTAATTGGAGCGAAGGGACTACTACACGGAGCTATTGAAGTGAAGGACCGGTCTACAAATGTTGTATTCCTTATTCACTTTGTATGCAAAGTCGTTTGCATGCTTGATTCGTCTAAATCTCTAGTTAAGATTCTAGGTTAGGGTTCTTTAGTACGGTAAAATTTTGAAATTGGAATAGACGATACCTCCCGAAACCTTGCTGCCGTGCTGAACATCCTAACATTAGCTTCTTCTTATTCTCGAATACATCGCTCACCTTCAACTCACTGTCAGCACATACTGCCGAAAACCTATCGTCATGAAAGTTGACATTCTCCATTACAGATATAGATAACATGTGAGCATCCGTCATGTTATCAACAAGTGGATCTTCAAACACAACGAAGTCATTAAAACATGAAATGTTAATTCACTGCAAATCATTCTCATCATCAAGGACATGTGCAATTTGCATACTATCTTGTGCTTGAAAGTCTTCGTCATCATCACTATGCTCTAACACCGCTGGAACCGTAGGAGATACATCGGTTGCTTGTGCACAACCAACATTAGGGACTTGCATGGTACTTGATGTTCCTGTAATGTACCGATAGTATCCTGACCTATCGTCTGCAATCGATATCCATCTCATATTGTATGATTGTATGTGCTCGGTATTTTGAGGATGAAAATTGATACCAAAGCTTGGCGTTGGCATGCAATTAAAATTGACTGGCGGTATAAAGGAACTACACACAAATTTTTTCAATACTTAATAAAGTAGAGCATACTTCCGCTCTTAATAAATGGCGTTCCATTAAATGTACATGCGGTATAAAGATATACAAGGTAATACTTAATAAACTTCCAATTCACTGGTGTTCCGCTTGATATGTTTTCACATATGTAACTTTGATCTTTATACTGGTCATTATTGGTAGAAGACATAAAGCCGATACAATCAGCATTCATATTAAGCATGCGAGAATATTCTTCTTAACGCTTGAAAAGAAGGATCCGGCACTTCAGAAGAAAGTTCGGGTAATTGAGCGGACGTCAATATATCCTTCTTCACAAACAGCTCGATCGTTTTCAATTCGCGAATCAAGCATGACTTGTGTATTCTCGTTATCGGATACATCAATGGCTGTGTATTCATGCTCCATTGGCCATTTGCATATTAAGGGAATATTAACGCTAATGGGTTGATTTTGGTAGTTGTGTACACTACTTGCTTCAACTAGTTGTATGTACTAGACTTTTTGACTCTCGTTGTCTTACTTTTTTCTTGCACATATTTAGGAATGTTATTTTTTTCGATTGATAATTGGCTGATATAATAGCAAATTAAAGAAATGTAATTATTCGTCGTTTCTCCACTTGCCAGAAAACATGAGATATGATTTGAGATTTCTCCAAAAGTACCATAACCCAACCCTAACACTAGCAATTTCTTCACAAAAAATTTTTAAAAATCAATTTCAAACATTAACCCTAACACTATAAATTTCTACACAAACCATTAAATTCAAAATTTAAATTAACCCTACAAGAAATGAGAGTGAGGTTAATTTAAATTTCAAATTTAATAGTTTGTGCAGAAATTTATAGTGTTAGGGTTAATGTTTGAAATTGATTTAAAAAAATTTTTGTGAAGAAATTGCTAGTGTTAAGGTTAGGTTAGGTTGTTTGTCGAGAAATCGCTAGTGTTAGGGTTAAGGTTACGTTTAGGGTTAGGGTGTTTGTGGAGAAATCTCAAAGCATATATCAAGTTTTCTGGCAGGTGGAGAAAAAACGAATAATTACATTCTTCTTATTTGCTATTATATTGGTCAATTATCGATCAAAGAAAATAACATTCCTAAATATATGGGAGGAAAAAGTAAGATCATAAGAGTCAAAAAATTTAGCACATACAACGAGTTGAAGTAGTGTACAAAGTTACAAAAATCAACTCGCTAGAGTTCAATATTTTCTTAATATGCAAATGGTCGACGGAGCATGAATACACCGCCATTGAAGTATCCGAAGACGAGGATACACAAGTCATAGTTGATTCGCGATTGAAAACGATCGAGTTGTTTGTGAAGAAGGATATATTGACGTCCGCTCAACAGCCCGAACCTTCTGAAATGTCGGATCCTTCTTTTCAAGCGTCCGAGCATGACCCGCAAGTAGAATATTCTCGAAAGCTCAATATGAATGCTGATCCTACCGGCTTTATATCTCCTACCAATAAAGACCAGTATAGAGATCAAAGTTACATGGGTGAAGGCACATCAAGCGGAAAACCAGTGAATTGGGAGTTTTTTAAGTATTACCTTACATATCTTTATACCGAATGTACATTTAGCATAACACCATTTATTTAAAGTGGAGATATGATATACTTTATAGGTTTCCACCTGTCCATCTACACCAAATTTCTTTTTGTAGATCCATTTGCATCCAACGGATTTTACCTCAGGAGGAGCAATATCCAAGGTCCACACTTTATTGGTGTACATGGACTCCGTTTCGGATCTCATAGCATCCAGCCATTTATCATAGTCCCTACTGATAATGGCCTGCTTGAAAAAAGTAGGATCTTCTTCCAAGATGCAATCCTCACGATCCCCATCTATGAGAAAACCGTAGTATCTCTCGGCCGGAAGAGAAATCCTACTAGATCTGCGGAGTGGCTGGGGTTCGTCTCGGACTACTGAATCTAGCGGTTCCACCAAATCTTCAGTTATATTTTGTGGTTCACAAATTTCTCCCAGTTCTACCGTACTCCAAATAATTTCATTCGCAAGAAATTCCCTTTCCAAAAAGGTAGCATAGTGAGATACAAACAACTTCTGTTCCTCGTTATGGTAGAACATATGTTCATAACCATTCTTTGGATATCCCACAAATTTACATTGAAGTGACTGTGCCTCTAGTTTGTCCGGATTATACTTTTTAACGTAAATCGGATAACCCCATATCTTAAATTTTTTATAATATGGTCTCTTTCCATTCCATATTTTGAATAGTGTTTTAGGCACTGATTTGGATGGAACATGATTCAACAGATGTACCGATGTTTGAAGCGCGTATCCCTAGAATGAAATAGGCAACTCAACACTACTCATCATGAAGCGAACCATATCCAATATGGTACGATTCCTCCGCTCCGATATACCGTTGTGCTGTGGTGTATACAGAGGAGTAAGCTGAGAGATAATTCCATTCTCTTTTAGGTATTATAAGAATTCCGTGCTTAAGTACTCTCATCCTCTATCAGATCGGAGGATCTTGATACTTTTTCCAGTCTGGTTCTCTGCTTCGTTTCTGTATTCTTTGAATTTCTCAAAAGCTTTAGATTTGTGTTTCATAAGATACACATATTCGAATCTAGAGAGATCTTCAGTGAATGTGATGAAGTACGAGAACGCACCCCTTTCATGTATAGACATTGGACCGCATACATCACTGTGTATGAGTCCTAAGAGCTCTGTTGCTCTTTCTCCGTGTCTGGTGAACGGAGATTTGGTCATTTTTCCTCTGAGACAGGACTGACAAGTTTCATAAGATGAAAATTCGAACGTATTCAAATATCCATCCTTATGCAACTTACTCGGTCTTTTCTCTCCGATATGACCAAGTCTACAATGCCACAAGTAGGATTCGTTCGCTTCTGAACTCTTCCTCTTGTGTGTGTTTTGTATTTTGAAAACTATGTTTTGATTTAGAACATAGATACCATTACACAATGCACCTTCTGCAACCAATACCTTATCAAGGTAAATGTTCATGATATTTCTATCAAGAACAAAATTATATCCATCTTTATCAAGTAAAGAAACTGATATGATATTGCAAACAATGGAAGATACATAGTAGCAATTGTTCAAAATCATAGTATTGCTATTTGGCAACACAAGGTGATATTCACCGATGGCAGCAGCATCAACTTGTGCTCCGTTCCCTACTCTGTCCAACCATCCTACTTTTTCTCAACCATCCTACTTTTTCTCAGTCCCTGCAATAAATTACAGATATGAGATCCTGAACCCAGGAGGTAGGACTGACCAAAATACAGTTCTCAATAATAAGAACACCTGAAGGAGACGCAATAGTCTACTTCTTCTTCGTTGGGGTCATCAAGGAATTCATGCAATTCTCTTTCTCTTGCTCATACTCATGACTGTTGTCATAAGTTAGAGCCAAACCGACGTTTCCCAGCCCCGAATAAGAATTCAGATTAGTCAAGTGATACATTTTATTATCTTGATTAAGGCATGAAATGGTTTCTACCTGGAGAGAGAGAAAAGAAACACTCAGCATGCACTCTTGCAAAATTAGATTGGTTATTAGTTTATTTAATCAGGATGGCTCCCACTGTTTTCTCGAATTCTCCTTCAAATCTTAGAAGGAGAACTAGCTGGGATCATTAACATCTTACAAGTTTGCTAACCGTTCAGCCAGATCGGTGTTAGTACTCCGAGGGAGGTTCCCCGTGCTTTCGCATGGACCTAATTAAAATAAAACTCGTTTTCGCAGAGGCGTGGCCCCGTTAACACCTTTTTAAACACCTAATAGGTCAGCTAATTGTGAAGTGAAAAATATCTCCCAAGAGTAATCCTACTTATCAGTGGGATCGGGATCCAACTGTCATTGCATGATAAACTAGATGGAAGCCACTCTAGTCACCACACTTCAGAAGGTATGCAGCACTTCAGAAGGCATATATATATATATAATTCGTCTTAGGCATGATATAAGCAACATCACAGAATAACAAGCAACACAGAATGGTGGATAATCTTGGAGACTCGGGTTTCATTTGAGCCGCAAATGAGACCCGACGTTCCCGGTCGTTTGGATAGCCCGTGCAATGAAAACCTGGACCCCTACGAGCGTGGCAAGTTACCTGCCAATCCCAGAAGTGAGCCAACCCCAATCAACAAAGTGAATGATCCACCTAGCACTTCACGGAATCCGGTAACTTGGACGCCCCTCCGTGGGTCATCCTATACCCCCTACGAGTGCGGCGAATAGCCCGCAAATTCTAGAGTAAGTCCCCCTCCGTATCAACGCAATGAGATGCAGGCCCATTGCCCTTTAGAACCCGGCTATTCGAGCACTCCATCGCGAGGAAATCCTAGTATGGAAAAGAAAAATATATATACAATGGTGACATCGACCTCAACCTGGTCGTGCCCCAATCAAATAATATACAATCCGGCAGAAACGGCTGTCCACATGTCGGACTCTCGTCCCTCAATATGAATATACAAATAAATATGATCTGTACTACTACCATTGTACCATCGGGTATCCACCATGACAATCCATCCCAAAGATATCACAACAAACATCATAGATAAAATAGATGCGTGCAACCCTTTCTAATCGACGTATAGCGATTAGAAGACGTTAAACACATGTAGGCATCACAAAAGCAAGTAAAGAAAACTACGACATTAGAATTCCGCACGCAATTAGCAAACGAAACCAATTTCCAAAACCATGAAAAATCAGTGAGCTAAAAGTTCCAAAAACGACCGTTTTAAGCCAATCCGGGAGTCGAAACGAACTCGAAACCCGTCCGAATCTTTGCGGAGGTGAAGAGGGTAAAATTAACTGTCGACTGGGGGGCCTCAGGGGGTACCCACTCCCAAGGGCCACCTCAAAGTGGCCCCCTTGGGTTGGCAGACATGAGAGCACCTATATAGGGTACTCTCGGGTCACCACCCCCAAGGCCGCCTTTTGGTGGTCTCGGGGGGTGGGCCCGGCCATTGGTCACCCCCGGGGTATCCCCATGGTGCCCATGCTCCATCACGCGGCTTCTCGGTTTAAACTGTGAGCCCGCGGGGTGTGTAAACATCTTAAAACATCAGTTTTTGAAACCGTTTTTGTCGGCAGTTCGTGCGCGACAAAAACAGTGGATTTCTAACGTCGCTATGAGTTATCTAAGGCTTATAGAGTAGCACTAATACCATGTTGGGGTTTTCTAGCATCCTGGCCATCTACCGTGGCCGATGCGGAACAAAAAAATGTGTTTAAAAACGGGCGCTAAAAAACCCGTCCTAGAATCAAACCATAAGCCTAAACTAGATAACAAGGATGTGAGCCAACTACTATGATATAAATTTCTGACCGAAAGATCCGATTCCTTCGGTCTTCTTCCTCTTCGTTTGCTCTTAGCGATCTTCTTAAACAAGCTTGATTGTCTTTCCTTGCTCCTTGAGTTCTTCTGGATCGAGCTTGCTCACCGGTCCTCCTTTGTCAAAGATGATCCACCCGAGGGATGTAGTCCATGGCTCTAGCTCCACACTAAGAGTCTAGTGGAGCAACTAGAGACTTTAGATTGTTAATCTAAAGTGTCTAGGATGTAGTGTATTCTAAGTGTGTATCTATCTCACCTCCACTCTTGATTCATTTGTCTAAAGTATCTAGGAGAGTGAAGCAAAGAAAAATGGTGAGAATGAAAATCCATGAGAGAGAAAAAAATCAACCATGGTTTTGTAAAAATCATTTTTCCAATATTAAAACCTAACCATGCTTGGATAGTTTGCACAAATGAATTGAATATTCATTTTTCAACACTATAGAAGTATGGTTCTCACTATACTCCCCTTACCACCTTTACACCTCATTTTCCATTTAAAGATAAATGGATAAAACTAAAATGAGGTTTCCACTTTCTAGAATGTTTTTCGTGTAAATACGGATTACACTCTACTGTATATACATACCTGTATTCGTATCAAAATACGAATACCTAAAAAGATAGAATAACACAAAGAACATAATACTAGAATATACATATATCGAAATAGATATATGTAAATTATTGAATCAATACCTGATTTAATAATCCGGCTCAATCCCGAGCCGGCTAGTATTATCAATTGTTCGATCGAAAGTCCGGGTAACTAGTACAATCGATCGATCGGAACCCTGCACGTATCCAATACGGCTACTACACCATTTCGCCTGAATTAGGCAAACCCTCTGTGTGGGACTCTAAAGACTCGACAGTACGCCGGTAGTGAGTTACTGGATAAATCCATAACCACAAGCACGTCAGCGGCACTAGCTGTGCATAACGGCTATCCGGGTACCTGTCGAAAAGGAAGGCCGACAAGCAAACTCATCCGGATCCCTACTGAGCCTATCTGTGACAATATCCGTACAGTCCAATCTCTTTGTTTGTAAGTATCGCATAACGGGTTTAGGGGGTGATAAACGCCAGACCCTAATAACCCGATAATTCGTGCTGATGCGGCTCAGGGCCAATCCGGAAAACTACTGATCAACCTATCAGTAAATCCCAACTGCCTTAGCCAAGGTCTTATGGTTCTGGCCAATCGAACACAGTGCGATATCGACTCCCTATACCGGGAGAGACGAATCCCCAACAATCACTCACTGCCTCCATGTGGCTCGGGACTGTACCCAACCAAAACATATTTGCACGACTCAGTAGAGCCGTGGTAGGGTACTAGTCAAAGTACAGTGGGAACTCACACGAGACAAATGACGATCTCAGGTCTGAAGACTAACCGGTACTCATGCCACCTGAGAACTGCTACCTGATGATAGGTATAGTACCATCTAGAAGTTCTCGGCAAGTCCGTCCAGTGTACTAACCCAGTAAGCACCTGCATACAATCTTATGTGTGAAAGACCAATGGCTGTAAGACCAACCATCGCCCCTCGTCGGGGTCTAGGAACGTATACACTAGTCTACTCCGGAATACCGATGCCCAGTCTCGATACTCACATGACTAGGGACATTTTAAGAATGTGCTTATCGACTGCCCAGCTCCCACAAGTATGATCGTCATTACAACGCAGGTAGTCAAGCAATGATCCTACGGGCTTTATCAACATGTATAAATGATACGTAATAGCAAGTAAAACATATGCACATGTTAAGATAAAGACAAACCAAATAGAATACTATCATATCGAGAAAGATTGTCCTGTACACACATATGTCCAAGCATCCACAGGTATATATATACAATAATGGCCTCTAGGACATACATATCCAACAACACAGACTTTTTACTGTGCGAACAAATACTTCTTTGCACGACGTGAGGGACAAACGTGACCGACGAAGTTATGTCATAAGTTCGAACAGTTAATAACTAACAGGGTTACCGATGCTAGGTTAGCTTAGATCGTAAGATTCAACCAGTCTGAATGGCAGGTGACTAACAAAAGTGGAAAAAATTGTCACGACCCGAAATCGGCATGTGAAGGCCCTTAAACTACGCAACGTCTACAGGCGTAACGCAATTTAAGTGAATCGAAAACACAACAATCTAAACTATCAAAAGTAGTAAGAAATAAGAACATTGTTAAAACTTTTGAAATCTCAACCTAAATTCTTTAAAGTCCCAATTTTATTTCCTTTAAAATTTTGGCAGCACCTCCTTTGTAAAAACTAGCCCCAAAAATGGGTACAACATAAATATAAGTAAAGCATCCCCAAACGGGAGCAAATACACGTCCAAAGGCGGAAAACAACCACCAAAACAGATATACGATGCCGTAGCGAAGAAATAAAAAAAGATATAAATAAAACTGCATAAAAGACATCCAAGTCACCAAATAATATACAATATCGTCCTCACATCAGGTCTCTAAGTCATACAAGATAATGGTAAATGGAGAGTACAGGATACAACGAATATACAATGAATATAACGTATAACCACAAAATCCACCTAAAGCAAAACTGCACACTGTGAGCCGAAGCGGTATCCGCAATAAAAAAATGAAATGACAGAAGAATAGCCTACCTCGACTACTCTGGGAAACAACCTGCAAAACACTGTGGTACAACGGGGGTGGGTTGCCAACTTGTGAATAGTAAATAACATATGCAGATAATCGCAAGTATGCACGTATAGCGCGAATCTAACATATGCAAGCTAATAGAAATAAATGGTCATATATATGCAATAGTCATGAAAGGTACACTAGCAGGTACAACTAATACATAAAGCAATAATATGACAATATGTATGCAACAGTCATGTAAGGTACACTATCAGGTACTACTAATACATGAAGCAATGATATGACAATGTATATATGCAACAGTCATGAAAGGTACTCTAGCAGGTACAACTAATACATGAAGCAATGCATATAAAAGTATGTAAATGCAACAGTCATGGAAGGTACTCTATCAGGTACTACTAATACATGAAGCAGTGCATAAACAATAAATGCGAACTATGGGATGAAACATGTCATTTCTACGGAATCCTGACCTCGTGGTAGGACCAAAGTCCATCAAGACAATCCAAATCCTAATTTCCTCAAATCAGCCCCCAAATTGGCTCTCATATCAATAAGTCTCATAAATCCTGAATGTACAATATCAAATAAATCTCATATATCCTGAATGTACAAAATCAGCAAATCTCATATATACCATGTATCCAATATCAAGTGAATCTCATATATCCTGAATCCAATATCAAGTGAATCTCATACATCCTGAATCCA
The DNA here is from genome assembly GCA_030015575.1 of Agapanthus africanus. NCBI lineage: Eukaryota > Viridiplantae > Streptophyta > Magnoliopsida > Asparagales > Amaryllidaceae > Agapanthus > Agapanthus africanus. The sequence continues at coordinate 29,885,569 of CM057351.1, forward strand.
ATATCAAGTGAATCTCATATAACCTAAGTATATTTGCATGAATAATTATGATAAAGTATATAAATTAGATATGTATACATATATATTAGTGTCCCATTCCACTAATATATATATATATATATATATAACAGCGTCCCATTCCACTGTTATATATACTTAGGAGTAAAAATATCATGAAACCAATATGTCAAGTATCGACACAAAAAGGCCGATCTATCAGGTGCTGTCACCACGACTAGCCCCTGATAGGTACGTATCATACGCTATTCCGAAAACCCGAGTGCCCAGCTTCGACCCTCGTCATTCGACGTATCTATAAGTACATGATGTAAGTCTACGGTAGCGCCCCGGCCGTCTTTCAGACGCCAAACACGGAACCAAAACTTTTATAACTGACGCTATCGCATACTATAACCCGGATCTTGCCATTAACGCTAAACTAACAAACTACAAAGTGGGTAGAAAGGCTATACCGAACGATCCGAGTCTTTCGTTCTTTAGCCATCATCCCACGCTCCTTTGCGGCATCTGCGATCTCGCTCGATCTACGGTCTCCTCGTCCAGGTGGCACCACGTCAACGGATCTTTATACGAGCTCTCGCCTCTGAACCGAGGCAACTCGGACATGAAGTTTGCTAGCCGACATGTCCAAGATTGATGTAGAGAATGAGTATAATACTTTATCTCGTTTCATCCAAAACCATGGATGGACGGTTAATGAAGTTGCCTTTTAGATTGATAAATTGATCTAGGAAATTTATCAAATATGAATCATATCATTTTCCAACAACCATGTTGCCTCCATAAGAATGGCCGGCCACATAAATGAGGAGGGGGTGAGTGTAGGAGCAAAGGGGGGTGACCATAATGGAAAAGATCTTAATCAAATATCTTAGCAAGAACAAAAGGCATTAATGGAAAAAGGTGACTCACTAATAACACCTCATCAACCATTAATGCATACAAATCAGTCATGAACCTAGTCACCAATCTAGAAGCTTCCACTCATGACTCACCCTCAAGAAAAGATAAATCCGCATTAAACCGAATGTTTAAGACGGGTGATAGAAAAATGGCAACTTCGAAAAGCGATCCCGAAACGAATTTCAGGATAACCCGTAACAGTATAAACATACCCGCATTTGTATTACGACCAAATACAAATACAACTGAGACAAAGATATTATATCTACACAGTATAATACATGGATCCGGCTTAAACCAAAGCCCACCAGTATTATCTTCCCGAAATATGACACGTGCGTAAACGCACGTGTATTTTCCGAACCCTGACATAAAACCATACGGCCTCTACAACGTTTCGCCCGAACTTGGGAAACTATCTGTGGGGGACTCTAATGACTCATCAGTACCCTGGCAGTGGATTTAACCACAAGCACGTCAGCGGCACCAGCAGTGCGTAACGGCTGCCCATGTACTGACCTCAAGGGAAGCCGATGAGCGAACTCATCCTGAAACCCTACTGAGCCTAACAGTGACAATATACATACAGTCTGGTCCGTTCGTCTATGAGTATCGCATATCGGGCCTAGGGGCTGGTAACGTCAGACCCCCAATAGCGGTATAAGTCGTGTCGGAGACAAGCCCTGAACACCCTGAGAAACTACTAGAATACTTACCAGTAATTCTCACCTGCCTTAGCCAAGGACTTGGTGTAATGGCTTTCCTAGACACAGCGCGATCTCATCCCCAATACCGGGAGAGACGAATCCTCTGCCGATCCGCTCACCTGCCTCCATGTTGCTCGGGACTGTACCCAAAAAAGACCTGTTTGCACGACTCCTTTGAGCCGTGGTAGGATAGAAATCAAAGCACAGTAGGAACTCACACGAGACAAATGACGATCTCAGGTCGATGAACTAACCTGTACACATCTCACCAGGGAACTGCTATCTGACGATAGGTATAATACCAACTAGCAGGTTCCCGGCGAGTCCTGCCCGGTGTACTCATAACCCAATGAGCACCTGTATACATCTTAGGTGATCCAACTGACGCCAGTGGCTTGTGAGACTGGCCACCGCCCCTCGTTGGAGTCCTGCCCTGTCTCGAAACTCCCACGACTAGGGACCACTTTTAAGGATGTGCTTATTGACTACCCAACTCTCATGTATATGATCGCCATCATACTGTTGGTAGTCAAGCAGGATCCTAAGGGCTTTATCAACGTGTAATAGTGATCAGTCACCTGAACCTATACACGACTGATAAAGGCAAACCAGATAGCATACTATCATCTCGAGTAAGACTGTGCTACCGGTATAGGTCCTCAATCATTGCAATCACGTACCTGCAATCCAATAATTGACTTTGAGGGCACTATATCCAACAATCTCCCACTTGCACTTAAGGCTAATTATTGCGATGTCGCATACTCACAGCCCGTGTGATACCGAACACCCAACTCCTCTACTAATCAGTTTCACAAAGCTCGTTTGTAAAACTCTTGTGTTCGAGAAATAGCCTCAATGAGTGGATCCGCCCTGATATTTCTTTCTATGTCTCTCTTAATCTCAAGTTCGCGAAGAAAACCATCTCCTGAATTGAGTAATACCTGTCTTAGAATATGTCTGGATATCTGATGGGACCTAGTTCATAAATGAACTCCAAATCCAAACTTCTTAGACTGTATCGACAACTGAAACTAATCAGTGCCCAGCACCATGCCTCCCACAGTATCCTCTTAGACCACATGTCCATAATACTGTCCCTTGTCAAAGAAAAAACTATAACTCTATCAATCACTCTGTCATCCATGTCACCTTTGAAGCCTGGAATGATAACCGTCTCCCGAAGGAGGCTGCCGTCATCAAATCCATAGAACATCCACTTATGTTCTAAAACTACTTCCTTATGTTTCTCCAGGATTGGATTAATATAAACTTATTGCATCTAGTGCAAAAACAACATCTGGTGTGGTACTTGACATCTCATGATTGACTCAATTGCCTAAGCAAGTGATATACCAATCATGCACATCCCTCTCCCCTTTGGTCTGTAAGACACCTTTAGAGAGGGTGACTCCATCACCTGCAGGTACACCACCATGCCAGGAGTCATCTATTCTAAAATACCTTTAGAATACTGTCAAAGTACCCACATTGGGAAACTACCCAAATTTAGATCTAAAACCATAGATCTAGTAACCAGAATGTCAGATATTATATCCAGATCTTTTGTGGAGAAACAACTGTGTGACGGCCAAATTATAACCGATCGTAGTATAGGAATTTTACTTCCTACTCTGTGTATGTCATCCAAATACCAGGACATCACACCCTACTACCTTCTTAACAGATCCATCCCCTATTCTGATGAAGTCAAACCCATGACTGTCACATCAAAAATAGATGATCTATCTCCGCTATATCTGCTCAAGTCTATAAATAGACATAAGTTACTTGCCTACTATGCTTCCGCTGCTCCCACTGACCACAACAACCCTCTGGCAGAATAATATATACGTGCATTTCTAAAGCTAGTTTAGAACGATGCTATACTTAACCTCCTGCCGGGTCTCATAGCCTGGAACAACAATAGTGTCAAGTCTGGGTAAATAAGAATCTCCCTCTCACCGTCCTTGAGGCTACCGGAGTACCTCTCGGGTGCCTGAGGTTACCCACCATATCTGCAGAGTGGCTATTGGAATGTCAAACTTAATTGAATCTTTAGGTCCTATTAAATTTTCCGTAATCGTTTGCGGTTCTGGAATCACTTCCAGTTCTACCATACTCCCACTACTGTTTTCTGAAAAAAAATCCATTTTACTAAAACTGTGGCGAGTCAAGAACAATATCACTATTGATCTTCCAGATGGTAGAAAGTCAACCCTCGTCATAGCCTGGGCCAACCAACAAACTGCCATTACAGAAACGTGCCCTGAGTTATCCAGAGTCTGGTTTTAATCATAAGCCGGACAACTCCCCGTACCTTAACATCGTTAAGATATGACCATTCTATATCCAATATAGAAACTTTGGCACTTATTTAATTGGAACCAGATTCTAATCATACAGCTGTCTCCAGTGCATATCAACTTAATGGAAAGAGGCTAAGCAGCATTACTCAACTCAGGAATATATCCAATTATGAGCAACCTGAAAGAGAAACAAGTTTCTCAAAACCACTACTATCAACTGAATACCAATCACAAGTATCTACATCTTCGATCTCTTTGAAGAATCCCGATACTTGCGATATCTGGTTCTCTACTTTATTCCTATACCCACAACTTCTCAAAACTTAGACCTTGTATTTCTACGAAACACTTGTCTAAATACTAGAGAAGTCACAAGTAACCAGAACATAGTACGAGGACCAACCCCTTTGTCCTGATGGACACTGGACAGCATACAATACGCTGTATAAGTCCGCTGAGTTGAATAACTCAAAACCTGTGCATCGTAGCCAACTGATATAGGTAAATGTCATCGACATAATATCAAAAAGTTATATCTCACTTTATAAAAATAAACGTACAGATATATCATTTTGAAATTGGTGCACAACAACGGATACTCAAAACCAAATATATGCCGTCCAGCAAAAACCTAGGAGATTTCCTCAAATATCACCAATTATAACGAATTCCAATATAATGAGGATAATCACCTAATTCCTAATAACTTACTCCCACTCATCATCTGTAAAACCATACAGATATGAGAATCATACCTAGTAAATACATACCCTGGAGTAAGTATATAATCGGGAAATCAGTTTTCCTTTTAACAACGCACAGTGAAACTGAAACATGAAAATGTTTCGTAGGGGTATACTGGTATTCCTAGTAATGCCTCTTCCATAATTCATGACTGTAACCGTATATCTCTTTGCCATCTCTCCAAATCCCTTTATTTGTCTTTAGTCGTTACCTTCTGTACACCATCGTCAGGCTAAATGGTTTTCTTCCTTCCCTACCGTTCGGCACCAGCCTATGGTTTGGAAGAAGACTATCCAGTAAGCATAATAGGTGTACCCTCCTAAACCAAGGAGTACTCGTAACCTGAGAGAAGGTGATGATAAAAGACAACTGAATAATACCTTATTCTATTTCTCCCGAACTGGAGAAAAAAGGCAAAGGTGAAGTAGGAGTGGCGATGAAGTACGCGGTTTGGTCGTGAATGATAGCAGTCGCAATTTACTTTGCCCTCTTTCTAATCCCTTTATTTTGTCTTTAGTTATTACCTTCTGTACACCCTACTTAGGCTAATTGGTTTTCTTCATTCTCTACCTTTCGGCACCTGCCTATGGTCCGGAAGAAGACTATCCAATAAGCGTAATAGGTGTACTCTCCTAAACCAAGGAGCCCTCGCAACCTGAGAGAAGGTGATAATAAAAGACAACCGAATAAACCAATTCTATTTCTCCTGAACCTGGATCCATCCTCGAAGAAGTCCCTTCGAGTTCGTATATAACCATACGATGGATCTATCCAATGGAAGTGGATGTCCGTAGTAATACGGGGTGTTCTGAGAAATGCAAAGAGTAAAAGAAGGAGCGACAATGATTTATGCAACTCGGACAATCCAAAAGCCAGTATTTTAAGAAGGTTCAGTCAACTTGGTCACTGAGTCATAGTCTAGGGTCGGTCAAAGGTCGCTGCCAAAGAGAGAGAGAAAAGAAATACTCTGCGTGCACTCTAACCTAGATCAGAATGGTTATCACTTTATCTAATTAGGAAACCTCCCACTGTACTGTCAAATTCTCCTCCAAACCTGAAAGAAGAATCAATCGGGATCACCCGAAGAGTAAACCAACTCATCAGTGGGAATCGGGATCCAACTCTCATCGCATGATAACGTGACGGAATCCACTCACGTTATCACACTCCAGAAGGTATGTGCATGCCTGGCAAGTTTCAGTTTCTTTAGAAACTCCCGATATGATTTTTGCCCCTTGCTCTTATGACCCTGACGTTGGCCAATCGACATAAGTCACATGCTAAGTTCTACCCATCAATATCTTGTCAATTTGAACCCACCCGCACATGCCCCTGACGTTGGCCAAATGGCAGAACGACTGTCCCAAACCAACTCATCTATCTATGCAACAGATGAATACCCAGCAGCTACCAAACACTATGCCTTGGTGTTGGTCAAAATACATAGCTTGAATACTACTGAATACCCAAATGAAATGACGGAGGGCTACGGCTGGTTTTTGGCGAAAAACCTTTAACGTAATGAACTTGATATCGCTGAAGGAACCTGATAGCTTTTTATAAAATATAGTGGCGAAAACCTTTGCTAAAGAGGTCACCCCCGGTGAAGGGATCTCGGCTCTTTCCTCGTGGAATGAGGTGCAGGAAATTCCAACTGAATACCACTGTGCAAAGCAACATGTAATCGACTATAATGAAGTTATTACCCTGACGCAAACTTCTGCCCAAGGGGCCACTCCCGGTGAAGGGATCTCGGCCCTTGCCTCATCGAATGAGGTGCAGGATATTCCAACAGAATACCACTGTGCAAAACAAAAGAAAAAGTCTTTGTAATAACACTTTTTAAAACTGTTCCAACAACATCCAAACTGGTTTGTTTTTTCTTTGCATTGATCAGAATCAACGCAGTCCCATCAATTAATCACACCAGAAAAGAACGAATATAAAATGTACGTATATGCCATCCGCATTCGTCACTGGGTCCCGTCTTTACCCGTTAGGTTATTTAACTAACGACAGAGGGGGGACTGGACTAGCGCGGGTGCAAAACATATACAATATCTACTAATATATATACCAATATACAATAATCGCTCCAGGCATGATAATATGCAACATTACAGAAAAGTAATAAGCATCACAGAACAATACAGATAATCTGGGATCCCCGGGTTTCACAACGCCGCTGCTGAAACCCGATGTTCCCCTGGTCGTGTGGATAGCCAGTGCAATGAAACCTAGACCCCTACGGGTGCGGCAAGTTACCCGCCAAAACCTGAAGCGAGGTAGCCCCCTACAGCATAGTGAATGGACCACCCTGCACCTCACGGAATCCGGTAACTTGAGCACCCCTCCTTGGGTCAACCTGTACCCCCTACGAGTGCGGCGAATAGTCTGCTAATTCTAGAGTGAGGCCCCTCTGCCTCTCAAAACCATGAGATGCGGACCAGTTGCCCTCCAGAACCCAGCTATCCGTGCACTCCGTCGCGGGGTAAAACCTAGTACAGAAATGAAAAATATGTACAACGGGTACATCGAACTCATCCCGGTCGTGCCCCAAAAGAATATTATACAAACAGGCAGTGACGGCAGTCCACATGTTGGACGCTTGCCCCGCAATATCAAATGTACAAATAAATCCAAACTGCACTGCCATTGCACACTGCTATCCACCACGACAAATCCGCAACATCACAGCACAACACAGAACATCAACGCGAATGTCACGTTCGCAAACCCGTCTAAAAGGACAATAGCAATTAGACGCAATTTATCGCTCGAATGACATTCACGGTCGGAGATATAATGTAAGTACTGTAAACTAACAAGATTAAAATTCCGATCGATAAAACTTTCCGAAGTGGGCCCCACGTACATCTGCAGTACAGTAATAAAATCTGGGCCCAAAAGAAATATTCCAGAAACCACAATTTTCAATGAAGAAGCCCCAGAAGAAATTTGGCTCACTGAAGCACCAAGACGGCCGCGGTTCCGCGGCCAAAGCTAGGCATGTACGGCGGTTCCGCGGCCGTACGGTCGAATCAGGAGATCAAATTTCTACTGTGTTCTTAAAAAAGCCTGCACGATTTTCTGAGATGCTCAAAATAATTTTTAGACCTGTTTCAAAAATCGACAGAAACTTTATACAGAAAATTGCGGTTTTCGAAATTCCGTTCGATCGATATTTTAAACGCGTTAGAACAAGTTAGTAAAGCTTAATGGCGTGGCTCTGATACCATGTAAGTCTATGGTAGCGCCCCGGCCGTCTTTCAGACGCCAAACGCGGAACAAAAACTTTTATAACTGGCGCTATCGCATACTATAACCCGGATCTTGCCATTAACGCTAAACTAACAAACTACAAAGTGGGTAGAAAGGTTATACCGAACGATCCGAGTCCTTCATTCTTTAGCCATCATCCCACGCTCTTTTGCGGCATCTGCGATCTCGCTCGATCTCCGGTCTCCTCGTCCAGGTGGCACCACGTCAACGGATCTTTATACGGGCTCCCGCCTCTGAACTGAGGCAACTCGGACATGAAGTTTGCTAACCGACATGTCCAAAATTGATGTAGAGAATGAGTAGAATACTTTTTCTCGTTTCATCCAAAACCATGGATGAACGGTTAATGAAGTTGTCTTTTAGATTGATAAATTGATCTAGGAAATTTATCAAATATGAATCATATCATTTTCCAACAACCATGTTGCCTCCATAAGAATGGCCGGCCACATAAATAAGGAGGGGGTGAGTGTAGGAGAAAAGGGGGGGGGGTGACCATAATGGAAAAGATCTTAATCAAATATCATAGCAAGAACAAAAGGCATTAATGGAAAAAGGTGACTCACTAATAACACATCATCAACCATTAATGCATACAAATGAGTCATGAACCTAGTCACAAATCTAGAAGCTTCCACTCATGACTCACCCTCAAGAAAAGATAAATCTGCATTAAACCGAATGTTTAAGACGGGTGATAGAAAACTGGCAACTTCGAAAAGCGATCCCGAAACGAATTTCAGGATAACCCCGTAACAGTATAAACATACCCGCATTTGTATTACGATCGAATACAAATGCAACTGAGACAAAGATATTATATCTACACCGTATAATACATGGATCCGGCTTAAACCAAAGCCCACCAGTATTATCTGCCCGAAATATGACACGTACGTAAACGCACGTGCATTTTCCGAACCCTGCCATAAAACCATACGGCCTCTACAACGTTTTGCCCGAACTTTGGGAAACTATCTGTGGGGGACTCTAATGACTCATCAGTACCCTGGCAGTGGGTTTAACCACAAGCACGTCAGCGGCACCAGCAGTACGTAACGGCCGTCCATGTACTGACCTCAAGGGAAGCCGATGAGCGAACTCATCCTAGAACCCTACTGAGCCTAACAGTGACAATATACATACAGTCTGGTCCGTTCGTCTATGAGTATCGCATATCAGGCCTAGGGGGCTGGTAACGTCAGACCCCCAATAGCGATATAAGTCGTGTCGGAGACAAGCCCTAAACACCCTGAGAAACTACTGGAATACTTACCAGTAATTCTCACCTTCCTTGGCCCAGGACTTGGTGTAATGGCTTTCCTAGACACAGCGCGATCTCACCCCCAATACCGGGAGAGACGAATCGCCTGCCGATCCGCTCACCTGCCTCCATAAGGCTCGGGACTGTACCCAAAAAAGACCTGTTTGCACGACTCCTTTGAGCCGTGGTAGGGTAGAAATCAAAGCACAGTGAGAACTCACACAAGACAAATGACGACCTCAGGTCGATGAACTAACCTGTACACATGTCACCAGGGAACTGCTATCTGACGATAGGTATAATACCAATTAGCAGGTTCCCGGCGAGTCCTGTCCGGTGTACTCATAACCCAATGAGCACCTGTATACATCTTAAGTGATCGAACTAATAATAGTGGCTTATGAGATCGGCCACCGCCCCTCATCAGGGTCTCGACTGTATACACTAGTCTACTCTGGAGTATCGATGCCCTGTTTCGAAACTCCCACGACTAGGGACCACTTTTAAGGATGTGCTTATAGACTACCCAACTATCACGTATATGATCGCCATCATACTGTTGGTAGTCAAGCAGGATCCTAAGGGCTCTATCAACGTGTAATAGTGATCAGTCACCTGAACCTATACACACGACTGATAAAGGCAAACCAGATAGCATACTATCATCTCGAGTAAGACTGTGCTACCGGTATAGGTCCTCCTCAATCATTGCAATCACGTACCAGCGATCCAATAATTGACTTTGAGGGCACTATATCCAACACATGACTCCCGTCGGTATCCCCACGATAACCGCCGAGTCATAGGTACTGTCACCGGTAGGTATGGTTCCCCTGTCAGGCCTGTAGAGTTCCTAGGCACACACAAGAGGTTCCACAAGGCATCAACCATGCCAAAATCAAAATTTTCCATGTGCCGAGAAACCTTAATTGAGATCGTTAACTAGAGGTAAGGCGAAAGCATGCAAGTTAACTACTTTAACTATAAGTGAAAGGGATTACAACCTTTGTAGATCCGGTCCTCTACTTCTTTAGCTCCGTGATGACATCCCTCCACTGCGATCATCGGGATCCCGGACTCTAGCATTGGTTTCATCGGAGAAATGATCGGGCTAGGTCGTTGACTTCGATGCCGAAGATGATCTACGTCGAGGCAACTCAAACTCAAGCTCCATCTTCACTAGGTCATGAAACTTGTGAAGATAACACCCTATACAACATCGCAAGTGGTAGAGGACGAAGAAATAGGAAGTGGGTTCACTTTGGATTTGGATTTCTCACTTGATTTCATCACTTGAAAATTTTCAAGAAAGGTTTTCTTCACTTGAAGAAAATGAAGAAGAAGAAGGAAATATGAATTATCCTTGAAAATAATAAATCAAGTGAATACTTATCATAATGCAACCATGGGTGAAGTTAACACATGTAGAGAATAAACTAGGGTTTAGGTGTAATGGTTAGGTTTAAGGAAAAGACAAAATGGTTAAGACTTTCAAAGATGCTAAGAAGCTTCATGAAGCTTGAAGCAAAGAAAGAAAGAAAGCCACCATTTTGTTTTTTGCCAAAAATAAATAAATAATATAAATAAAACCTAACCATTAACCTAAACATGGGTAAAGTGATACACACACCCAAGTTTGCATGTATCATCAAACATGATACAAACTAGTGCACAAAAATATATCAAATATACAATGTGCACAATCTAGTGAGAAAAATAATCTTAAGTAAACCAATACTAGTTAATGTAAAGTAATATATCAAATATATAATTATACATTAAATCATTAAATCAACACTTGATTTAATGATCCGGTCATACTGCATATAACCGACTAATATCAATAGTAACAACTTATCGAATCAACACTTGATCCGATAACCCGGCTATATCGCATATAACCTATCAATGTCACAAATCGCGAGAATCGAATACAGTATCACATACTGGTATTATTCTCAGTCCCGCACATATCTCATATGCGCTCCTATTTCGTTTCGCTTGAGCCAGGAAACCCCTGTGTAGGACTCTAAAGACTCGTCAATACGCCGGCAGTAGGTGATGATCATATCAAACACCCACACGCCGCAAGCGGTCTGCTAAACGTAACGGCCACCCGGGTATTGAGCGATCAGAAAATCAACGAGCAAGCCCGCTCACACTCCTGTGAATCCAACCAGTAACACTTACCGTACAGTCCGGTCTCATCGTCTGATATGTCGCATATCTCGCCTAGGGGTGGTAAACGTCAGACCCCAGTAGCTCGATAAGTCGTGTAGATATGAGGTCTATAACAGTTTGAGAAACTACTAGTAACACTTACCAGTAAATCTCAGCAACCCTGGCCAGGGATTTCCGGTTATAGCCAATCGAACACTGCGCAACATCAACTCCCTATACCGGGAGAGACGAATCCCCTCCTATCGCTCATTGCCTCCATGTGATTTGGGACTGTACCCAAAAACCACCGTTTTGCACGCCCTCTTGGACGTGGTAAGGTGGAAATCAAAGCACAGTAGGAATCACACAAGACTCTATGACGATCTCGGGTCAACAGACTAGTTTGTACCAGTGTCACCAGAGAACTGCCATCTGACGTGAGGTATAATACCATCTGGGAGTTCTCGGCGAGTCTGTCCAGTGTACCCAGTCTCCACTGAGCACCCGTACACCATCCTTGATGTCAAACACCGATGGATATGGGATCATCCATCGCCCATCATATGGGTCAAGATGCGTATACGCTAGTCTACTCTGGTGCATCGATGCCCTATCTCGATACACCCACGACCAGGGACCTTGAAGGATGTACTTATGGACTACCATGTCCCCACTAGTATGATCTGCATCATAGTCCAGGCAGTCAAGTATACATCCTAAGGGCTTTACCAACATGTAACAGAGAGACAATCAGTATACACGTTAAGGTAAAGAGTAACCAGATAGCATACTATCATGTCGAGAAAGAAAGTCCTCCCTATATATGTCCAAGCATCCACTACAATATACATCGTATGTACAGTAATGGCCTTTAGGGCGTACATATAACTAACAATCTCCCACTTACACTAGGGCCATCTGAAGCAGTGGTTGCAGTATCTAATACTCAACCAACCCATAAAAGTCTCTCTCTGGGAAAGGCCTTTGTGAGTGGATCCGCCGTGTTGTCCTCTGAGTCTACTCTCCTAATCTCGATCTCCCTGGAGATCAACCATCTCCTTGACCAGGTGATACTGTCTAAAAATTATATCTGGATTTCTGATGGGACGGTAGTTCCTTGGCTAAAGCCACAACTCCATTGTCACACAATGGTAGGAACGAAGTTCATCTCATGAACTTATATATATCCAGACCGCCTCTTTGGTAGCATCCTTGGTAACGATGTATCTTGCCTTTAATCGTCTAGTAAGTCACGGTATCTAGCTTGGAACTCTTCCAACATACCGTCCCTCCACTGAGGGTAAAGACAAAGCCTGCGACTGACATTCAGTCATCCTTATCACTCTGGAACCTTTCCAGTGATTCTCCTCAGGATCGATTGATACCATCTTACTACAACTTGTGAGTATTCTAACATCCATTTAGATCTATCTCATAGATCCAAAACCCAGGATTTAGTAGGTATCATTTTGATCCTATATGGAGAATCCTTGTGATAAGCGGAGATTAACCGAGCGTAGCATAGGAAACTCCTTCCCTATCAAGAGTATGTCATCCACGTACTTTACGAGGATCACCACCATACTCCCTACTACCTTTTTGTATATACAAGGTTCATCTACCATTTTGATGAAGTCAAACTCTTTGACTACCACATCAAAACGGACGTTCCAACTCCGCGATGCCTGCTTTATCACATAAATTATCTTGCACACGTTTCCGCTGCTCCCACTTTCTACGAAGCCCTCTGGCTGTGTGCTTATAGACGCTCTCTTCCAAATCATCATTTAGAAAAGCAGTCATGACACCCAACCACCAGATATTGTAGTCATGGTATGTAGCCGTGGCAAGTAGGATCTGGATGGACTTAAGCATAGCTACTTAGAAAAGGTTTCATCATAATCCATACCTGGTTAATGATGCAAAGCTTTAACAAGTCTAGCTTTGAAAGTCTCAACTTTTCCATGTACACCAAGTAATCTTCTCAAGATATACTTGCTCCTGATGGGGATTTAACCCTTCAGATAAAGCAACCAAAGTCCATACTTTGTTGGTGTATAAGGATTCCATCTCAGATCACTAAGCATCCAGCCATTCTTACAGAGTCCCACTCCTGATGGCCAGCTCGAAACTAGTTGGGTCATCATCTCATGATGCAATCCTCGCTCCCACTGTCATAGAGAAACCGAAGTATATCTCAGGTGGGTGAGGAACCCTACTAGATCGGTGGAGAGGCTGAGGTTCATTGGTTACTATTGAATCCTTTGGTTCTATCAAATCATCTGCTGTAGTTTGTATAGCTGGAACCTTTCCAGTTCTACATAACAGACTTTGCCTCGATCTTGTCCGGATTTTGCTTTTAGACATAGGCCGGAAAATCCCAAATCTTAACAAACTTAAGATATGCGCTCTTCCCTTTCCATATCACATATGAAGTGGTAGGCAACTGATTTGATTTGAACCCTATTCAATAGGTATGCAGCTTCTCAAGTGCATAACTCCCAAAAGGAAATAGGAAACTCAGTAGTACTCATCATAGAGCACACCATATCACATAGGGTGCTATTGCTCCGCTCTGATATACCATCGTGCCATGGTTTATACGAAGGAGTAATGCTGAGAGAGAATCTCATTCTCCTTTAGAATAATCCAGGAATTCCGTGCTCAGGTATTCTCCTCCTTGATTACATCAAAGGACATAATACTTATACCCGTTTTGGTTCTCTACTTCTAACTTATATTCTGTGAATATCTCAAAAGCTTCGGGCTTGTGTTTCAACAGGAACATATGTCTGAATCTTGAGAGATCATCAGAGAATGTAATGAAGTACAAAGAACCGGTCTTGGCATGTGTAGACAGGAGACTTTCATACATCAGCATGTATCAATCCCAAAAATTCACTAATTCTTTCTCTGTTTCCAATAAACAGAGCTATGGTCATTTTATCTTTGTGACATGACCGGCAAGTTTTACAAGATGTAAATTCAAACAGATTTAAATATGCATCTAAATGTAACTTAGCTAGTCGTGTCGCATTGATATGAACTAGTCTACAATACCTCAAGAAGGATCCGTTCATTTCTGAACTCTTCCTCTTGTGTGTGTTCTGTATACTAAGAACTGTAGTTTGATTTAGAATGTCAATGCTTTTAGATAACGTGCCTGAACTGATCAACTCTTAATATAGGAAATGTTCAAAACATTATCCAACAATACAAAATTATATCCTTTCTTTACTAATAAAGAGAGTGATATGATGTTGTATATCAGGTTCGGTATCTAATAACATTTGTTCAGAATCAATGTATTCTGGTAATACAGGGTGACAGTGACCAACAGACTTGGCTGCAACACTTGCACCGTTTTCTGTCTCATGAAACTTATCACCCATTCTCAGTTCTCTACCTATCTGTAGCCCATGTAACAGATTACATATGCGGGATCCTGATCCGGTATCACATAGCCTTGACGTAAAGGATACTGAGAAACAGTTCTCTCTAATGAACACACCCGAAGATGATGCATCAGCATGTACTTTCTTCGTTTGGGTGGCACGGGAAATCTGGTATTCCCCAATTTCCTGCTCTGTCTTATAACAATTATAAGTTGGAGCGGGACCAACGTTCCCCAGCTCAGTATAACAAGCGGGTTCGGTCAATTCATCCGTATTATTATCTTGATTAAGGCGTGATATGGTCGCTACCTGGAGAGAGAGAGAAGAAAACACTCAGCGTATGCTCTTGCAAGATCAGATTGGTTATTATTTTATCTAATCAGGATGGCTCCCACTGTTTTTATCAAATCTTCCTTCAAACCCTAAAAGGAGAGACTAGCTGGGATTAATTACACGCTACAAGTTCGCCAATCTTTCAGCCAGGCCAGTGTCGGTACTTTGAGGGAGGTTCCCCGTGCTTTCGCACGGACCTAATTAAAGTAAACCTCGTTTTCCCAGAGGCGTAACCCCGTTAACACCTTTCTAGACACCTACTTGATCGGCTAATTGTAATGTGTAAAACTCTCCCAGGAGTAACTCTTACTCGCAGTGGGTATCGGGATCGAACTATCTCATAGAAGGTATGCAATCTCATTGCAAATTTCAACACTTGAAATTCCCGATAATATTTTGCCCCAAACGATCTATGACCTTGACAAGGTCAACAAACCATAGACCGTAAGTCAAGTTCAACCCGTCATTTCTGATTGAATTAAACCCACTCGCACGACCCTTGACAAGGTTAACAAGGCCGTACGACTACCCTAAAACAATCTGCATCATATGCATAAACAGATAAATACTGGTCAGCTACCGCACACTACGCCTTGACAAGGTCAACAAACGCAGCACGAATACTAAGCAGGACTTATCTGAAATGACGGAGGGCTACGACAGGTTTTTCTGAAAACCTATTACGTAATGAACTTGATATCGTTGTAGAATCAAATAATTTTAAAATGGAGTGTTTTTGAGGCTTTTCTAGTTTTGCTAAAGGGGTCACTCCCGGTGAAGGGATCGTCGGCCCTTTCCTCATCGAATAAGGTGCAGGATATATCATATATATCACTATGCAAAGCAAAAACTCCAAAAGCAATCAAAAGACAAACCGAGGGGTGTAGCATCTGCCAGTTATTGCTAAAGGGGTCACTCCCGGTGAAGGGATCTCGGCCCCTTCCTTATCGAATAAGGTGCATGATGTTCTACAGGGAACACCGCGATGCAAAGCAAGAACTGTAGCTACCTATTTTTGAAAATTCGATTCCACAACATCATTAGGTTTCTTTTATTTCATTAATCTCATTAATGAAGTCCCATCATTTAAGTCACCTAAACATCACAGATAAATACGACGTACACTTATGCCATCCGCATTCGCCTCGATGTCCCCTCGTGCACCGTTAGGTTAGGTAACTAACGGCAGAGCGGGCCAGGGCTAGCGCGGGTGTAAAACATAAGTAACATCTATATAATTTATCATATATACTATATACGGTATCTATCACAACATATCAAATGATGACATCACAGATATTGCAGCAGAAGAAACATATATGAAATATTGGATATACAAGGACGTCCGTGTTTTCAATACGAGCCTGTATAAAACACAGATTCCACGGTCGCGATGAATAGCCAAACCCACATCCCTAGACCCCTACGAGAGCGGTAAGCAACCCTACCAATTCTAGAGTTAGGAGACCCGCACTCGACTCCTCGAGATGGTCTTCCACTGGACCCTAGAACCCGGTTACTTGTGCTCCCCTCCTTGGGTCTATCCTAATGCGGAAAAGTAAATAATATACAATGGTGACATCATCCTCAACCCGGAAGTGCCCCAATAAAAAAATATTACATACAAATGAATTTTACATGAAAGAAAAAGAAAAACTCTCATCACACATAAAAACCCCCGGTTATTCAAACGCAACGATCCAATATAACATATCCAGCAACACATAACATCACATGTCATCAACGTAAGTAAACATGCGTATCCCAATTGTCGTTGACATATAGCAACGAAACCGGCGATATCACATATTATGCTTACAGTCGCAGAAAAGAAAGTGTAAAACTACAACAGTTGGAATCCGCAACCTCTTTAGACATCGCATGCCTAATCAAATGAATTCCTTAGACATCACATGCCTAACAATTATAAACCCCACATTTTAGTCTCTTTATCGAAAACACTTTTCAATATCAAGTCGGGCAATTCAAAAAGATTCCCGATATCCAGAATGAATGCTCGTCGCAAACATTAGTAGAAGGCCGCACTCCCAATACCGTCGACGAAGTGCACTAAGGCGGAACACCGCTGCCGCGAGCACCCAAACGGATGTTTTTTGGCGACGGGGTCCTCCTACAGTCACTTGGTCGAGGCTATGGGGTGTAGCTGTCTATTAAGTTTACCGGCGAGTATCCGCGTACGCTACGTGATTGCGACGGACTTTCGATCACATCAAAATTCCGTGGCAACCGATCAAGTGAGACTAAACTGCTAGATTTATAATATTCAAAACAGTTATCTCATAACTATTTATGGATTCCAAATATTGTATCACATTCCAGATAAATAGAAAATGTTAAACTTTCCGATCGAACAATCAAACACCCAAGTTTTTCCGAAATAGCTCAACACTTGAAATAAGTTTAAAAACATCCACTTCATGCCACAGTACCAACGGTCCAGCCGTAGAAGGGTCAAGCCAACGCCTCACATGTGGCACGCCGTACTGCCCCAAACCCTAAGGTTCAAAGGGCAGTTCAAGATGGTCACATAATCGAGTTAAGGTTTGTTGTCTTCTAGAGGGTGTAAGTCCACGTTGCCCACCCCGGTGCTTGCGGGGAGGCGGAAAACGGAATAAAAATCGGATTTTTACTACTCTAGGCAACATGGACTAGACAAAGGAGGATCTTTGCTAAACAAAAACAAGCTAAAGCTAACTAGAAACTAGCTAAAGGGTAGAATGGTTATACCTTAGGCTTTATGTCCTTCTCTCCTTGCTCCTTAGAGTAGTATAAAGGGATCACCTTTGTCGTCTTCTCTCGTCGAAGAAGGATCCACCCGAGAGCCTCAACCTTTGGCTTCAACTTCAAGCTAGAAGTAACTAGGGTGCTAGAAGTGCTAATCCTATAACCCTAGATGAGAGTAGAGATTATCAAGAAGGGGTTTTTCTCAAGCTCAAGTGTTTCTCAACACATGAGAGGGGAGAGCTTGAGGAAGAGGAAGAGCAAGAGAGAGAAAGTATATGATAGAATGAGAGAATTATGAAGCATTCTCACATATATGTGTGAATTATTGTAAATAGATAATTAGAGAGATAATTGTCATGACTTAATCAAGACATGACCATTATCATTTCATTTTTAATGCAAATTGCAAGGATCAAAGAGCATCTTCCAAATGAAATGATGATGGTCAAAGTGTCAACCTAGGTCAACAAGTCAAGAATGTCAAATGGTCAACAACCATAACCATGCACAATTATATTAAACTAATATCAATTAACCATAATACACACATAAGCATTAGGGTTAATAAAATGACAATGGTCATTAACCCTAATCAAAGTCCTCTCCCTCTATCTCAAGCAACTGTGCATACGCACCCGTATTCATGATCCGAGGAACACGAATTCAAAGAGATAAAACCAATCCCAAATCATATACTAGGATCAGGCTTAAACCAAAGCCCGCTAGTATAAGCTGTCCGGACAACAAACGTGCACAAGTGCGCGGATGTGAACGAACCCTGTCGCAAAACCATGCGACCTCTACTCATTTTGCCTAAAGGCGAATAGCTCTCTGTGTGGGACTCTAAAGACTCGACACTACGCTGGCAGTGGGTTTAACCACAGACCGCAAGCGGCACTAGCTGTACGTAACGGTCCCCAGGTAGATGCCGATAATAAGACTGACGAGGTGACCCTATCTGAACTCCTACTGAGCCTGTATGTGACAGTCTCCGTACAGTCCGGTCTGTTCGTTTGATACATGGCATGGCGGGCCAAGGGGGGCGGTGAACGTCAGTCCCCTAATAGCGGTACAAGTCGTGTCGGAGTGTAGCCCAGAACACCCTGAGATAACACTGGAAACCTACCAGTATATCTCGTTTGCCCTGGCCAGGGACTACTTGTGTAATGGCTCTCCTGGATACAGTGCGATGTCAACCCCCCAATACCGGGAGAGACGAATCCTGTCTAACCGTCACTGCCTCCAAGTGCTTCGGGACTGCACCCAAAAACTAACTGTTTGCACGACTCCTTTGAGCCGTGGTAGGGTAGTAATCAAAGTGCAGTGGGAACACACTCGAGGCGAAGTGACAGTGTCAAGTCAGCGGACTAAGCTGTACTCATGTCTCCTGGGAACTGATAACTGACGATAGGTATAATACCAACCAACAGTTCTCGACGAGTCCTGTCCAGTGTACTCGTAACCTAACGAGCACCCGCATACTATCTCAAGTACGACGTACTGACGGCTGTGGGACAGGCCGTCTCCCACACTGGGATGAGAAGCGCATACTCTAGTCTACTCCGGAGTATCGATGCCCTGTCTCGATAGCCCAACGACCAGGAACCTGTATAAGGATGTGCTTATGGATTACCCAGCCCCCACGAGTGTGAGCGCCATCACAACGCTGGTAATCAAGCTAAGATCCTAAGGGCTCTACTAATATGTATATCAGCGATATGCTAAAATAAACACATGCACATATTAAAGCAGAGACAAACCAAGTAGCATACTACCATTTCGAGCAAGATTGTATATACAACTGCGAATATCCCAAGCTTCCATCAAGTAATATACAAACTAGTATGATACAGTAATGGCCTCTAGGGCATATACAATAACAATCTCCCACTTGCACTAAGGCCATGTACTGGCGTATCGAAGACCTATCATCTCGATCAGCCGCTCGAACTGAGTCTGGGGCAAGGCCTTGGTGAATGGATCTGCAGTGTTATCTTCTGAAGCAACCCTCCGTGTTAGGTCCACGTTACCTCTCCCGGTACTTTCGGGGTTGCGGAAACGGTAAAACAAGTTTTTTCTAAACTTTGTAACATGGACCGTAAAAGCCGGATCTTTTCTAAACAATACACTAGCATCCTAACAAGAGATGTATCTACTCGGTTAGGGGTTATACCTCAACTTGAACTCCTTCTCTTCTTGTTGTTCTTCTTCTTTGTTGTTCTTCTGTTCTTGTTGTTCTTCTCTTCTTGTTGTTCTTCTCTTTGCTTGCTCAATGGTTGATCCGGACTTCGGTCACCTCCGCGGCCTCCTTGAGTCGAAGACGATCCACCCGAGAGATGTACACCGAGCTCCACCTCAAGCCG
Source organism: Agapanthus africanus (assembly GCA_030015575.1). Taxonomy (NCBI): domain Eukaryota; kingdom Viridiplantae; phylum Streptophyta; class Magnoliopsida; order Asparagales; family Amaryllidaceae; genus Agapanthus; species Agapanthus africanus. The sequence continues at coordinate 29,905,795 of CM057351.1, forward strand.
AGGTAACTAGGGCAAGGAGATTGCCAATCTAGAAGCCCTAGGATGTGTAGAGGAGATGTATGGATGTGTTTGTCAAGTGAAATCCTTTTTCTCTCAACACATGAGATCAAAGGAGAAATCAAGAGGAGGAAGAAGAAGGAGGAAAGTTAGCAACCATGGAGCTTCTCATTTTCAAGAGAGAATGAGAATGAGCAAATGAAAAGCTTAACCAAAAGAAAACCCAACCATGGTTGCAATAATGCAAAAACATTATCATTACTAATCACATCAAGATAAAGGTGATGGCTACGAATGACATGACCATTATCATAACCAAAAAGAAAAGAAAAAGAAAACCAAAGAATACTTTAGATCTTTCAAGAAGATCCTAGTCAACTTTGATCAAATGGTCAACAAAGACAAGATGGTCAAATGGTCAATGTAATTAGCCATAACATAATTATCAATGAAAGGATTAGTAAATAATGTCCCCGGCTCATAATGGTTTTGACCAAACGAACTGTCAAAACCCTAATGAGTCCGCCTCAAAATGGTTTTGACCGAATCAACTGCCAAAACCCTAATGAGGCACCTCCTCCTTCATCACTCCGAAAAACTGTGCATACACACCTGCATCCGTATTCCATAGAATGCGGATGCACAGAAGACAAAACAAATCCATCCGTGCAATACTAGGATCCGGCTTAAACCAAAGCCTACTAGTACTGCCTGCCCGAACACCATACGCACACAAGTGTACGTAAGTAATCGGAGCCCTGCCGTAAAACCATACGGCCTCTACACGTTTCGCTCAGTGCAGGGAAACTCTCTGTGTGGGACTCTAAAGACTCGACACTACGCTGGCAGTGGGTTTAACCACAGACCGCAAGAGGCACTAGCTGTATGTAACGGTCCCCAGGTAGATGTCGATAAGAAGGCCGATGAGGTAAACCCATCCGAACTCCTACTGAGCCTGTATGTGACAATCTCCGTACAGTCCGGTCTGTTCGTCTGATACATCGCATATCGGGCCTAGGGGGGCGGCAAGCGTCAGACCCCTAATAGCGGTACAAGTCGTGTCGGAGTGAAGCCCAGAACACCCTGAGATAACACTGGAACCTACCAGTATATCTCGCTTGCCCTGGCCAGGGACTACTTGTGTAATGGCTCTCCTAGACACAGCGCGATGTCAACCCCCAATACCGGGAGAGACGAATCCTGTCTAACCGTCACTGCCTCCAAGTGCTTCGGGACTGCTCCCAACTACTACCTGTTTGCACGACTCAGTAGAGCCGTGGTAGGGTAGTAACCAAAGAACAGTGGGAACACACTCGAGGCGAAGTGACAGTGTCAAGTCAGCGGACTAAGCTGTACTCATGTCACCTGGGAACTGATAACTGACGATAGGTATAATACCAACCATCAGTTCCCGACGAGTCCTGTCCAGTGTACTCGTAACCCAACGAGCACCCGCATACTATCTCAAGTACGACGTACCGACGGCTGTGGGATAGACCGTCTCCCATGCTGGGATGAGAAGCGCATACGCTAGTCTACTCCGGAGTATCGATGCCCTATCTCGATACTCCCACGACTAGGGACGTGTATAAGGATGTGCTTGTAGATTACCCAGCCCCCACGAGTGTGATCGCCATCACAACGCCGGTAATCAAGCAAAGATCCTAAGGGCTCTACTAATGCGTATAGGTGATATAATAAATAAACACACATGTACACATTAAAGCAGAGACAAACCAAGTAGCATACTACTATATTGAGCAAGATTGTCTGTACAACTGTGAATATCCCAAGCTTCCATCAAGTAATATACATACTAGTATGATACAGTAATGGCCTCTAGGGCATATACACTAACAATCTCCCACTTGCACTAAGGCCATGTACTGGCGTATCGAAGACCTATCATCTCGATCAGCCGCTCGAACTGAGTCTGGGGTAAAGCCTTCGTGAATGGGTCCGCAGTGTTGTCCTTTGTGTCCACTCTCCGCACCTCGATCTCCTGTCGATCAATGATCTCCCTGATCAGGTGATACCGCCTTAAGATGTGCCTGGATTTCTGATGGGACCTTGGTTCCTTCGCTAAAGCTATAGCCCCATTGTTATCGCAATACAAGGGTATTGGGTCAACAATGGACGGAACCACCTGAAGTTCACTAATGAACTTCTTTATCCAGACCGCCTCTTTTGCGGCATCGCTTGCAGCAATGTTTTCAGCCTCCATCGTCGAGTCTGCGATGGTATCCTGCTTGGAACTCCTCCAACATACCGCCCCTCCGTTGAGGGTAAACACAAAACCCGAGACAGACTTGCTGTCATCTTTGTCACTCTGGAAGCTTGAATCGGTAAAGGACTCGACCCTGAGGTCTCCATTACCGTAAACCAGGAACATCTCCTTAGTCCTTCTCAGGTACTTGAGAATGTTCTTCACTGCTGTCCAGTGGTCCTTCCCTGGGTCTGACTGATACCGGCTTACCGCGCTCAACGCGTAAGCTACATCTGGTCTTGTACATAGCATCGCATACATTATAGATCCTACCGCCGAAGCGTAGGGTATAGTGCTCATGCGAACCCTCTCCTCGTCAGTCTTAGGAGACATCTTCTTGGAGAGGGTAATTCCGTGCAATGCGGGTATGTTACCGCGCTTGGAACCCTCCATACTAAATCTCTTTAGTACGGTCTCTATGTACCTGGACTGCGAAAGTCCCAATAGTTTCTTGGATCTATCTCTATAGATCTTGATCCCCAGAATGTACGAGGCATCACCCAGGTCCTTCATGGAGAACCTTTGTGACAAAAATAGCTTGACCGATTGTAGCATAGGAATATCATTTCCTATCAAAAGAATGTCGTCCACGTACAAGACTAGGAACACGACAGTTCGTCCTACAATCTTCTTATATACACAGGGCTCATCTTCGTTCTTGATGAAATCAAATTCCTTGATTGCCTCATCAAAACAGATGTTCCAGCTCCGCGATGCCTGCTTTAATCCATAAATGGATTTAAGCAACTTGCACACCTTTCCGCTGCTCCCACTGTCTACGAAACCTTCTGGTTGATCCATGTAAACGCACTCTTCCAAACAACCGTTCAGGAAAGCCGTCTTAACATCCATCTGCCAGATTTCATAGTCATGAAAGGCAGCAATGGCAAGTAGGATCCGAATGGATTTGAGCATAGGCACCGGAGAAAAAGTTTCATCATAGTCCAAACCAGGTCTTTGACGAAACCCTTTTGCAACGAGTCTAGCTTTATAGGTTTCCACCTGCCCATCTACACCAAGTTTCCTTTTGTAGATCCATTTGCATCCAACGGGTTTTACCCCAGGTGGAGCAATATCCAAGGTCCACACTTTATTGGCGTACATGGACTCCATTTCGGATTGCATTGCTTCCTGCCACTTATCAGAGTCCCTACTGATAATGGCCTGCCTGAAACTGGTAGGGTCATCTTCTTCCAAGATGCAATCCTCTCGATCCCCGTCAATGAGAAAACCGTAGTATCTCTCGGACGGATGAGAAATCCTACCAGATCTGCAGAGTGGCTGAGGTTCGTCGGTTGTAACTGAATCTAGCGGTTCCACCAAGTCTTTTGTTAAAGCTTGTGTTTCTGGAATTTCATCCAGTTCTACCGTGCTGCCACTAATGTTTTTAACAAGAAATTCTTTTTCCAAAAATGTGGCATTTCTTGAAACAATCATCTTCTGTTCCTCTGCATGGTAGAATAGATACCCACTTGAATCTTTTGGGTATCCCACAAACTTACACAAAACGGCCCGTGCCTCAAGTTTGTCTGGGTTCTGCTTTTTGACATAAGCTGGGCAACCCCAAATCTTAATACGTTTAAGATACAAACTCTTACCACTCCATATTTCATACGGAGTCTTAGGCACGGATTTGGATGGAACTTGATTCAATAGATGTGCTGCAGTTTGAAGTGCATATCCCCAGAATGAAAGAGGTAACTCAGCACTACTCATCATGGAGCGAACCATATCCAATAGGGTACGATTCCTCCGCTCCGAAACACCGTTGTGCTGTGGTGTATAAGGAGGAGTAAGCTGAGAGAGAATACCATTCTCTTTTAAGTAATCTAGGAATTCCGTGCTTAAGTACTCCCCTCCCCTGTCAGACCGGAGGATCTTGATACTTTTGCCTGTCTGGTTCTCTACTTCGTTTCTAAATTCCTTGAATTTCTCAAAAGCTTCAGATTTGTGTTTCATCAGATACACATATCCGAACCTAGAGAGATCGTCAGTGAATGTGATGAAGTACGAGAACCCACCCCTTGCATGTATAGACATCGGACCACATACATCACTATGTACGAGTCCCAAGAGCTCTGCTGCTCTTTCTCTATGTCCGGTGAACGGAGATTTGGTCATCTTCCCTTTGAGACAAGACTGACAAGTTTCATAAGATGAAAACTCGAACGCATCCAAGAGTCCATCTTTATGCAACTTACTCAGTCTTTTCTCTCCGACATGACCAAGTCTACAATGCCACAAGTAGGATTCATTCGTATCTGAATTCTTCCTCTTGCGTGTGTTTTGTATATTGAGAACTGTATTCTGATTTAGAACGTAGATACCATTACACAGTGTACCCTCTGCAACCAGTACCTTATGAAGGTAAATGTTCATGATATTCTTTTCAAGAACAAAGTTATATCCATCTTTATCAAGTAAAGAAACTGATATGATGTTGCAAACCATGGAGGGTACATAGTAGCAATCGTTCAAAATCATAGTCTTGCCATTTGGCAATACTAGGTGATATTCACCGACGGCTGCCGCATTAACTTGTGCTCCGTTCGCTACTCTGAGCGACATATCACCCGGTGCAACTTTCCTACTTTTTCTCAGTCCCTGTAATAAATTACAGATATGAGATCCTGATCCGGTATCAAGTACCCAGGAGGTAGGGCCGACCGTAAAATAGTTCTCAATTACAAGAACACCTGAAGTAGATGCAAAACCATGCTTCTTCTTCAACTGGGTATCCTGGAAATCCATACAATCCCCTTTCCCATTCTCATACTCATGACTGTTGTCACAAGTTAGAGCTGAACCAACGTTCCCCAGCCCCGAATAAGAATTCGGATCGGTCAAGCAATACATTTTATTATCTTGATTAGGGCGTGAAAAGGTTGCTGCCTGGAGAGAGAGAAAAAGAAACACTCAGCGTATGCTCTTGCAAGATTAGATTGGTTTATTAATTTATCTAACCAGGATGTCTCCCACTGTTTCCTCAAATTCTTCTTAAAACCTTTTTAAAAGAAGAACTAGCCGGGATTTAATTCACGTTACAATACTTGCTTAACCTTTCAGCCAGGCTAGTGTCGGTACTTCGAGGGAGGTTTTCCAACGCTTTCGCGAAGTTCCTTAATTCAAGAACCTCTTTTCCCTGGGGGCGTAACCCCGCTAACACCTTTCTAGTCACCTACTAGGTTTATAGCATTGATCGTTAAGTGAAAGTAATCTCCCGAGAGTAATCCAACTCATCAGTGGGATCGGGATCCAACTGTCATTGTGTGATGACCTAGATGGAATCCACTCTAGCCACCACACTCCAGAAGGTATGCTAAATCTGCAAGTTTCAGTTCTTTTGAAACTCCCGATGTGGTTTTTGCCCCTAGGACCCAGGTGATCTTGACGCAGTCAACAAATCAAGGAGTCCTAGTCAAGTTCATCCCGTCGTTATCTTGATTGCATTAAACCCACCTGCATAACCCTTGACACAGTCAACAAGGTTACACAAATTTCCTAACCAATCACATTGTATCCAGCAAATAAGCAACACTCAGCTACCGTTCACTGCGCCTTGACACAGTCAACAAACGCTGCACGAATACTGAGTATAACTTATAAGAAACGACGGAGGGCTACGGCTGGGTTTTTGGCGAAAACTCGTTAACGTAATTAACTTGATGTCGTTGAAGGAACGTGATACACTTTTGAAAATATAGTGGCGAAAACTTTTGCTAAAGAGGTCACTCCCTGTGAAGGGATCTCGGCTCTTTCCTCGTCGAATGAGGTGCAGGATACTCCAAACTGAATACCTCGATACAAAGCAAGAATAATCGACTATAGTGAAGTTATTACCCTGACGCAAACTTTTGTCCAAGGGGTCACTCCCGATGAAGGGATCTCGGCCCTTGCCTCGTCGACTGAGGTGCTGGGCATTCACAACCGAATACCGTGATGCAAAACAAAAATGAACGTCCTTGCAATAACAGCTTTTTGAAAAATTGTTCCAACAACGTCTTTTAGGTTTATTTTCTTTCATTAGTTCTTTTAATGCGTCCCATCATTTAAATCCTACCATTGCAGAAAACAACCAAAATATGACGTACGCTTATGCCATTCGCATTCGCCACTGGGCCCCGTCATCACCCGTTAGGTTACTTAACTAACGACAGAGCGGGGGCTGGGCTAGCGCGGCTGTAAAACATAAGCAACGCCTAAATAGTTATTATATATAGATATACTGCAATGATAGCCAATCCAGATCACAGATGAACACTTTAGATATACTAGGAACCCGCGATTCGTTCGAGCCTGCAACGAAAAACGGATTACACGGTCGCGATGAATAGCCAATACCCCACCCAAGACCCCTACGGGTGCGGCAAACTACCCGCCAAGTACCCGAAGCGAAGCAACCTCCCTCAACGCCATGAGTAGGCCACTTGGCACTTCGAGATACCCGGTAGTTTGTGCACCCCCTCCATGGGTCTAACCTAGGAGCAAAAACAGTAAAAAGAATTATACAATGACGGCTACAACCCCGACCCGGTTGTGCGGCCATACAAATAATATTACATCAATTTACAAATTTATTACATGAATGAAAGAAAAAGAAACTCTCATCTCACATCCACCCCGGCTATTCATCCGCGACAATCCAACGAGTTCATATACACAAACCATCAACAACAATCACAGATCACAGATATGTATAACCCCGACTAATCGACATATAGCGATTAGCCGACGTTCAATACATAAGAACATCACAGATATAACCTTTATAGTCAAAGTGTATTGAAGTTCGGAAAAAATACGGATTTATAGGCTCCCAAAAACAAATTTCTATTCTGGAAAATCTGGGCACATATAAATCATCTTAAAAATCCTAAATCCAAGTCAGAAATACACTGCACCAAAATAGACCCAACAACTCACCAAGATGGCCGCGGTTCTGCGGCAATAGCCTGCTATTGCCGCGGAAACGCGGCGCTTTGGTCGAGTTGTTGGCTCGTTTTTGGTGGCTTTCTTTTAAAAACCCTGAGATGATTTTTGTAGTATAACAAATTTTGTTTTGACCAGAAAAAATTTTAACAGAAACTCAGGTTTTTATAACTCGGTTTTTTCGATTTTTCCGTTTCGAACTTCGATACACTTCACTACCAAGCTAGTTTATGTTTAGTTAGGCTTTGATACCACTGTTAGGTCCACGTTACCTCTCCCAGTACTTTCGGGGTTGCGGAAACGGTAAAACAAGTTTTTTCTAAACTTTGTAACATGGACCGTAAAAGCCGGATCTTTTCTAAACAATACACTAGCATCCTAACAAGAGATGTATCTACTCGGTTAGGGGTTATACCTCAACTTGAACTCCTTCTCTTCTTGTTGTTCTTCTTCTTTGTTGTTCTTCTGTTCTTGTTGTTCTTCTCTTCTTGTTGTTCTTCTCTTTGCTTGCTCAATGGTTGATCCGGACTTCGGTCACCTCTGCGGCCTCCTTGAGTCGAAGACGATCCACCCGAGAGATGTACACCGAGCTCCACCTCAAGCCGAGGTAACTAGGGCAAGGAGATTGCCAATCTAGAAGCCTTAGGATGTGTAGAGGAGATGTATGGATGTGTTTGTCAAGTGAAATCCTTTTTCTCTCAACACATGAGATCAAAGGAGAAATCAAGAGGAGGAAGAAGAAGGAGGAAAGTTAGCAACCATGGAGCTTCTCATTTTCAAGAGAGAGAATAAGAATGAGCAAATGAAAAGCTTAACCAAGAGAAAACCCAACCATGGTTGCAATAATGCAAAAACATTATCATTACTAATCACATCAAGATAAAGGTGATGGCTACAAATGACATGACCATTATCATAACCAAAAAGAAAAGAAAAAGAAAACCAAAGAATACTTTAGATCTTTCAAGAAGATCCTAGTCAACTTTGGTCAAATGGTCAACAAAGTCAAGATGGTCAAATGGTCAATGTAATTAGCCATAACATAATTATCAATGAAAGGATTAGTAAATAATGTCCCCGGCTCATAATGGTTTTGACCAAACGAACTGTCAAAACCCTAATGAGTCCGCCTCAAAATGGTTTTGACCGAATCAACTGCCAAAACCCTAATGAGGCACCTCCTCCTTCATCACTCCGAAAAACTGTGCATACACACCTGCATCCGTATTCCGTAGAATGCGGATGCACAGAAGACAAAACAAATCCATCCGTGCAATACTAGGATCCGGCTTAAACCAAAGCCTACTAGTACTGCCTGCCCGAACACCATACGCACACAAGTGTACGTAAGTGATCGGAGCCCTGCCGTAAAACCATACGGCCTCTACACGTTTCGCTCAGTGCAGGGAAACTCTCTGTGTGGGACTCTAAAGACTCGACACTACGCTGGCAGTGGGTTTAACCACAGACCGCAAGCGGCACTAGCTGTACGTAACGGTCCCCGGGTAGATGTCGATAAGAAGGCCGATGAGGTAAACCCATCCGAACTCCTACTGAGCCTGTATGTGACAATCTCCGTACAGTACGGTCTGTTCGTCTGATACATCGCATGTCGGGCCTAAGGGGCGGCAAGCGTCAGACCCCTAATAGCGGTACAAGTCGTGTCGGAGTGAAGCCCAGAACACCCTGAGATAACACTGGAACCTACCAGTATATCTCGCTTGCCCTGGCCAGGGACTACTTGTGTAATGGCTCTCCTAGACACAGCGCGATGTCAACCCCCAATACCGGGAGAGACGAATCCTGTCTAACCGTCACTGCCTCCAAGTGCTTCGGGACTGCTCCCAACTACTACCTGTTTGCATGACTCAGTAGAGCCGTGGTAGGGTAGTAACCAAAGAACAGTGGGAACACACTCGAGGCGAAGTGACAGTGTCAAGTCAGCGGACTAAGCTGTACTCATGTCACCTGGGAACTGATAACTGACGATAGGTATAATACCAACCATCAGTTCATGACGAGTCCTGTCCAGTGTACTCGTAACCCAACGAGCACCCGCATACTATCTCAAGTACGACGTACCGACGGCTGTGGGACAGACCGTCTCCCGTGCTGGGATGAGAAGCGCATACGCTAGTCTACTCCGGAGTATCGATGCCCTATCTCGATACTCCCACGACTAGGGACGTGTATAAGGATATGCTTGTAGATTACCCAGCCCCCACGAGTGTGATCGCCATCACAACGCCGGTAATCAAGCAAAGATCCTAAGGGCTCTGCTAATGCGTATAGGTGATATAATAAATAAACACACATGTACACATTAAAGCAGAGACAAACAAAGTAGCATACTACTATATTGATCAAGATTGTCTGTACAACTGTGAATATCCCAAGCTTCCATCAAGTAATATACATACTAGTATGATACAGTAATGGCCTCTAGGGCATATACACTAACACTCCGAACCTCGATCTCCTGGCGATCCACGATCTCCCTGATCAGGTGATACCGTCTCAAGATGTGTCTGGATTTCTGATGGGACCTGGGTTCCTTCGCTAAAGCTATAGCCCCGTTGTTGTCGCAATACAAAGGTATTGGGTCAACAATGGACGGAACCACCTGAAGTTCTTTCAAGAACTTCCTTATCCAGACAGCTTCTTTTGCGGCATCAGATGCAGCGATGTATTCCGCTTCCATAGTCGAGTCAGCAACGGTTTCCTGTTTGGAGCTCTTCCAACACACCGCCCCTCCATTGAGGGTAAAGACAAAACCCGACATGGACTTGGATTCATCCTTGTCACTCTGGAAGCTGGAGTCAGCAAAGGCCTCAATCTGAAGGTCTTTTCCGCCATACACCAAGAACATCTCTTTAGTCCTTCTCAGGTACTTGAGAATGTTCTTTACTACTATCCAATGTTTCTCCCCAGGGTTTGACCGATACCTGCTTACCATGCTCAGTGCATAAGCCACATCTGGTCTGGTACACAACATCGCATACATTATAGAGCCTACCGCAGAAGCGTAGGGTATAATAAACATGCGATCCCTTTCCAAATCAGTCTTGGGAGACATCTCTTTGGAGAGGGTAATCCCGTGACAAGCCGGTAGATTACCGTGAAAGGTTCCTAGGCACACAAATTTGTGAAGTCGGAGCTTGAACTTGTGATGCCTCGACGTAGATCATCTTCGGCACGAAGCCGACGACCTAGTCCGCCCATTTTCCCGATGAAGCCGACGATTGAGTTCGGGATTCAAGATGGACAGCGAGAGGACGCCTACGTGGAGCTAAGGAAGTGGATATCCGGATCTACAAAGGTTGTAGCTTCTAATCTTTAGTTAAATTGTTAACTAGATTCGTATTTCGCCTAGATTTCTAGTCAACGATCCGTATTAGTGTTTCTCGGCACCCATAAATTTTTAAATTCGCATGGTTGATGCCTTGTGAGACCTCTATAGTGTGCCTAGGAACCTTTCACTGGTATCAGAGCCAAGCTAGAGCCTTAGGCGAAGTCTAGACGACGTTTGAAACCCGAACGAACCCGAAACCCTAAAACCCAAGTGCTCTCTGGACTTTTTCTAAAATCTGGGATTTTTTTAGATTAAAAATGCTTAAAAAATTCAGCAGAGAATTCTAAGAATTACGGTGCAATTTTTTTTCAATGAACAGTGAAGTGTGCGGCGGAACCGCGACAGAAGCATGGCTTCTGCGGCGGTTCCGCGGCCTAGTGATGACGTCAGCCCTCCTACATTGCACAGTAATTCATAATTTCTGCAGCTGAGTTTTATGGGTATTTTTAATATTTATTCAAGAGTTGAATTTTCTGGGGTGTTTTAGAGCTTCGATGTTTCGACCGGGTTATCAAATTTCGTCTTTGTGTATTTCCGGATAATTTTTGAATTTGTTAAAAAAAGTTCGACCGGATATAAATACCCAACTTTTTCCCTGTCGGGAAATTTCCAAGTGTTGGATTTTTCCGTAGTTTAACGACATTCTAAGTAGTGCAAGTAACGCGATGGACCCTCTAGAAGACAACAAACCTTAACTCGATTATGTGACCGTCTTGAACTGCCCTTTGAACCTTCGGGTTTGGGGCAGTACGGCGTGCCACATGTGAGGCGTTGGCTTGACCCTTCTACGGCTGGACCGTTGGTACTGAGGCACGAACTGAATGTTGTTAGACTTATTTCATGTATTGAGCTGTATCGGGAAAACTTGGGTATTCGACTGTTCGATCGGAAAGTTTAACATTTTCTGTTTATCTGGAATGCGATACAATAATTGGAATTCACAAACAGTTATGAGATAACTGAATGAATGTTATAAATCTAGCGGTTTAGTTTCACTTGATATTGAAAAGAGTTTTCGATAATGAGACTAAAATGCGGGGTTTATAACTGTTAGGCATGTGATGTCTAAGTATTTCATTTGATTAGGCATGTGATGTCTAAAGTGGTTGCGGATTCCAACTGTTGTAATTTTACACTTTCTTTTCTGTGACCGTAAGTGTAGTATGTTCATATCGCCGGTTTCGTTGCTATACGTCAACGACAATTGGGGTATGCATACTTACTTACGTTGATGACATGTGATGTTATATGTTGCTGGATATGTTATATTGGATCGTCGTGTTTGAATAGCCGGGGGTTTTTATGTGAGATGAGTGTTTTTCATTTTCATTCATGTAAAAACTTGTATGTAATATTCTTTTTATTTGGGGAACTTCCAGGTAGCGGAAGATGTCACCTTTTGTATATTATTTACTTTTCCGCATTAGGATAGACCCAAGGAAGGGAGCACAAGTAACCGGGTTCTGGGGTCCAGTGGGAGACCAACTCGAGGAGTCGAGTCCGGGTCTCCTAACCCTAGAATTGGCAGGGTTGCTTGCCGCTCTCGTAGGGATCTAGGGGTGTGGGATTGGCTATTCATCACGACCGTGGAATCCGTGTTTTATACTGGCTCGTATTGAAAACACGGACGTCCTAGTATATCCAATGTTTCATATGTTTCTTCTGCTGCGATATCTGTGATGTGATCATGTGATGTTCTGTGATGGATACAGTATATAGTATATATGATATATTATATAGACGTTACTTATGTTTTGCACCCGCACTAGCCCTGCCCTGCTCTGTCGTTAGTTACCTAACCTAACGGTGCACGAGAGGACATCGAGGCGAATGCGGATGGCATAAGTGTACGTCGTATTTATCTGTGTTGTTTAGGTACTTAAATGATGGGACTTCATTAATGTGATTAATGAAAGATAAGAAACCTACGATGTTGTGGAAACAAATTTTAAATAAAAAAGGGTAGCTACAGTTCTTGCTTTGCACAGCGATATATATGATATATCCCGCACCTTATTCGATGAGGAAAGGACCGAGATCCCTTCACCGGGAGTGACTCCTTTAGCAATAACTGGCAGATGCTGCACACTCAGTTTGCTTTTGATTGCTTTTGACTTTTGCTTTGCACGGTGATATATATGATATATCCCGCACCTCATTCGACGAGGAAAGGGCCGACGATCCCTTCACCGGGAGTGACCCCTTTAGCAAAACTAGAAAAGCCTCAGAATCACTCCATTTCAAAACTTCATTTGATTCTACAACGATATCAAGTTCATTACGCAATAGATTTTCAGAAAAACCTGACGTAGCCCTCCGTCATTTCAGATAAATCCTACTTAGTATTCGTGCTACGTTTGTTGACCTCCGTCAAGGCGTAGTGTGCGGTAGCTAACTAGTATTTATCTGCTTATGCATATGATGCAGATTGGATTAGGGTAGTCGTACGACCTTGTTGACCTCCATCAAGGGTCGTGCGGGTGGGTTTGATTCAATCAAGAAATGACGGGTTGAACTTGACTTGCACCCTGTGGTTTGTTGACCTCCGTCAAGGTCATAGGATGCTTGGGGCAAAATATTATCGGGAATTTCAAGTGTTGAAATTTACAATGAGAATGCATACCTTCTATGAGATAGTTGGATCCCGATACCCACTGCGAGTAAGAGTTACTCCTGGGAGAGTTTTGCACATTGCAATTAGCCGATCAAGTAGGTGTCTAGAAAGGTGTCAACGAGGTTACGCCTCTGGGAAAACGAGGTTTACATTAATTAGGTTCGTGCGAAAGCACGGGGGACCTCCCTCAAAGTACCGACACTGGCCTGGCTGAAAGATTGGCGAACTTGTAGTGTGTAATTAATCCCGGCTAATCTTTCCTTTTAGGGTTTGGAGGAAGATTTGATAAAAAGCAGTGGGATCCATCCTGATTAGATAAGATAATAACCAATCTGATCTTGCACGAGCATACGCTAAAGTGTTTTCTTCTCTCTCTCTTCAGGTAGCGACCATTTCATGCCCTAATGAAGATAATAATATGGATGTATTGACCGAACCCGCATGTTATACTGTGCTAGGGAACGTTGGTTCCGTTCTTTCCTATAAGAGTTATAGGAATGAACAGGATATAGGGGAATACCAGGATTCGCATGCCATCCGAATGAAGAAAGTACATGTTGATGCATTTTCTTCGGGTGTGTTCGTTACTGAGAACTGTTTCTCCATCTGCTCTATGTCCTGGGTATTAGATACCGGGTCAGGATCCCATATATGTAATCAGTTACATGGGCTCAGGAAAGGTAGAGAACTTGGAGAAGGTGATAAAGACATTAGAGTTGGAAATGGTGCAATTGTTGCAGCTAAGACTGTCGGGGAATATCACCTTGCATTACCAACTGGTAATACATTGGTTCTGAACGAATGCTATTACATGCCGAACCTGATATGCAACATTATATCGGTTTCTTTATTAAGTAAAGAGGGATATAATTTTGTATTACAGGACAATGTTATGAACATTTTCCGTAATCAAAAGTTGGTTGGATCAGGCACGTTGTGCAATGGCATTTATGTTCTAAATCAATCAACAGTTCTGAGCATAACAAACACACACAAGAGGAAGAGTTCAGAACTGAACGAATCCTTCTTGTGGCATTATAGACTGGGTCACATCAATGCGACACGACTGGCTAAGTTGCATAAGGATGGATATTTAAATCCATTTGAATTTTCATCTTATGACACTTGCCAGTCATGTCTCAAAGGCAAGATGACCAAAACTCCGTTTACGGGACACGGAGAAAGAGTTACCGAACTCTTGGGACTTATACATAGTGATGTATGCGGTCCCATGTCTACACATGCCAGGGATGGTTCTTCGTACTTCATTACATTCACTGACGATCTCTCTAGGTTCGGGTATGTGTTCCTGATGAAACACAAATCAGAAGCTTTTGAGAAATTTAGAGAATATAAACAAGAAGTTGAGAACCCAACCGGAAAAAGTATTAAAATCCTACGATCTGATCGAGGAGGAGAATACTTGAGCATTGAATTCCTGGACTTCCTAAAAGAGAATGGGATTCTCTCTCAGCTAACTCCTCCATATACACCACAGCACAACGGTGTATCGGAGTGGAGAAACCGCACCCTATTAGATATGGTGCGCTCTATGATGAGTGTAGCTGAGTTACCTGTTTCCTTCTGGGATATGCACTGGAAACAGCAGCATACCTACTGAACAGGGTTCCCACCAAATCTGTGCCTACCACACCATATGAGATATGGGAAGGGAAGAGACCATATCTTAATTTTATAAAGATATGGGGTTGCCCGGCCTATGTCAAAAGACAAAAACCGGACAAACTCGAGGCAAGATCTGTTTTGTGTAAATTTGTTGGATGTCCCAAACATTCGCGAGGGTATATCTTCTACCACAGTGAGGAACAAAGAGTATTTATTGCTCAACATGCCACCTTTTTAGAAAAGGAATTTCTTGCAAAAGAAATTAGTGGCTCTGAGGTAGAACTGGAAGAGGTTCCAGCTGAACAAAACACAACAGAAGATTTAGTGGAACCAGAGCATTCAGTAGTTCCCGACGAACCTCAGCCTCTCCGCCGATCTAGTAGGGTTCCTCGCCCACCTGAGAGATACTACGGTTTTCTCATGGATGGTGGGAGCGAGGATTGCATCATGGAGGATGATGACCCAACTAGTTTCGAGCAGGCCATCACGAGTGGGGACTCAGTGAAATGGCTGGATGCTATGCGGTCCGAGATGGAATCCATGTACACCAACAAAGTATGGACTTTGGACGTTGCTCCTGAAGGGGTAAAACCCATTGGGAGCAAGTGGATCTTCAAGAAGAAACTTGGTGTAGATGGGAAAGTGGAGACTTTCAAAGCTAGACTTATTGCAAAAGGTTTTCTTCAAAGACCAGGTGTGGACTATGACGAAACCTTTTCTCCAGTAGCTATGCTTAAATCCATCCGGATCATGCTTGCCATCGCTACATATCATGATTACGAAATCTGGCAAATGGATGTTAAGACCGCCTTTCTAAATGGTGATTTAGAAGAGTGCGTGTACATGACTCAGCCAGAGGGCTTCGTAGACAGTGGGAGCAGCGGGAAGGTGTGCAAGCTGCTTAAATCCATTTATGGATTAAAGCAAGCATCGCGGAGTTGGAACATCTGCTTTGACGTCGTTATCAAAGAGTTTGATTTCGTCAAAAATCCAGATGAACCTTGTATCTACAAGAAGGTGGCAGAGAGTAAGGTTGTCTTCCTCGTATTGTACGTGGATGACATACTCTTGATAGGAAATGATATTCCTATGCTGCAATCGGTTAAGCTCTTCTTATCACAAAGATTCTCAATGAAAAATCTTGGTGATGCCTCCTGCATATTGGGGATCAGGATCTATAGAGATAGATCCAAATGGATATTAGGATTGTCCCAATCCAGGTACATTGACACCATACTAAAGAGGTTTAGTATGGAAGAATCCAAGTGTGGGAACTTGCCCACGATCTCTGGAGTCACTCTCTCCAAAGAGATGTCTCCCAAGACTGATTGGGAGAGAGCTTGCATGCAAGGGATACCCTATGCTTCGGCTGTAGGCTCTATCATGTACGCGATGCTATGTACCAGACCCGATGTTGCATACTCACTAAGTGTAGTGAGCAGGTATCAAGCTGATCCTGGAGAGAGTCACTGGACAGCTGTGAAGAGCATTCTCAAGTACTTACGAAGGACTAAAGAGATGCTCTTGGTGTATGGTAACGGAGAACTCCAAGTGGAGTCCTTTACCGATTCGAGCTTCCAGAGTGATAAGGACGACTCTAAGTCGCAGTCGGGATTTGTCTTTAACCTTTATGGATGGGCGGTTAGCTGGAAGAGTTCCAAGCAGGAAACCGTGGCAGACTCGACGATGGAGGCTGAATACATCGCTGCCAACGATGCTGCCAAAGAGGCTGTCTGGATCAAGAAGTTCATTACTGAACTTGGAGTGGTTCCATCCATTGAGCATCCAATACCTTTGTATTGCGATAACAATGGAGCGGTGGCTTTGGCCAAGGAACCCAGGTCCCATCAGCGATCCAGGCATATTCTGAGGCGGTATCACCTGGTCCGGGAGATAGTTGATCGCCGGGAGATCGAGGTCAGGAGGGTTGACATGAAGAACAACACGGCGGATCCACTCACGAAGGCCATTCCCCAGATACAGTTTGAGAGACTCTTCGGGATGCTCGGTATGCGATACTACAGCAGCTGGCCCTAGTGCAAGTGGGAGATTGTTAGTTGTATGTATGCTCTAGAGGCCAGTATTGTACAGATGATGTATATTATATTGGATGCTTGGACATATATATAGATGACTTTCTTGCTCGATATGATAGTATGCTATCTGGTTACTCTTTATCTTAACATGTACACTTGTCTCTTTAAACTGTCTTATAGTTACATGTTGATAAAGCCCTTAGGATGTGTACTTGACTGCCTGAACTATGATGCAGATCATACTAGTGGGGACATGGTAGTCCATAAGTACATCCTTTAAGGTCCCTAGTCGTGGGTGTATCGAGACGGGGCATCGATATACCAGTGTAGACTAGCGTATACTCTTCTCGACCCATGAGATGGGCGATGGATGATCCCATATCCATTGGTGTTTGACATCAGAGATGGTGTGCGGGTGCTCAGTGGAGACTGGGTATACTGGACGGACTCGCCGAGAACTCCCATATGGTATTATACCTCACGTCAGATGGCAGTTCTCAGGTGACACTTGTACAGGTTAGTCTGTAGACCCGAGATCGTCATAGAGTCTTATGTGATTCCCACTGTGCTTTGATCTCCACCTTACCACGTCCATGAGGGCGTGCAAAACGGTGGTCTTTGGGCACAGTCCCGAGTCACATGGAGGCAATGAGCGATAGGAGGGGTTTCGTCTCTCCCGGTATTGGGGGTTGATGTTGCGCTGTGCTCGATTGGCCGTAACAGGGAAGTCCCTGGCCAGGGCTGATCAGAGATTTGCTGGTAAGTGTTACCAGTAGTTTCTCGACCCGTTATGAGCCTCACATCGGCACGACTTATCGGTTATTGGGGTCTGACGTTTACCACCCCTAGACTTGATATGCGATATATCAGACGAACAGACCGGACTGTACGGTAAGTGTTACTGGTTGGATTCACAGGAGTGTGAGCGGGCTAGCTCGTCGATCTTCTGATCGCTCAATACCTGGGTGGCCGTTACGTTTAGCAGACCGCTTGCGGCTTGTGGGTGCTTGATATGATCATCATCTGCTGCCGGCGTATTGACGAGTCTTTAGAGTCCTACACAGAGGTTTCCTGGCTCAAGCGAAACGAAATAGGAGCGCATATGAGATATGTGCAGGACCGAGAATAATATGTGTATGTGATACCGTATTTCATTCTCGCGATGAATGTATCGATTGGTTATATTCGATATAACCTAGATATCGAATCAAGGATTGATTCGATGAGCCAATACATAGGATACTAGTCGGTTATATGCGATATGACCGGATCGGTAAATAAAATGTTGATTTAATGATTTAATGTATAATTATATATTTGATATATTACTTTGCATTAACTAGTATTGGTTCACTTTAAATGGATTTTCTCACTTGATGTGCAAGAAGTATATGTGATATACTTTTGTGCACATATTTGTATCATGTTTGATGATACTTGATCATGTGGTTAAGTGTAAAGGATTAAACCATGGTTAAGAGATGATTAGGGTTTTTCTTTTTCATTTATTTATTTGTTTATTTATTTGGAAATGATTTAGATAAGAATGGTGGCTTTATTTGTTTCTAGTTGAAGCTTCATGAAGCTTTGACTTCTTAACCATTCTTGTCTTCATGCTTAACCCTAACCCATCCAAGTAACCATGGTCTATTCTCTACACTCTACCCTATGATCAAGTATCATCAAACATGATACAAATATGTGCACAAAAGTATATCACATATACTTCTTGCACATCAAGTGAGGAAATCCATTTAAAGTGAACCAATACTAGTTAATGCAAAGTAATACATCAAATATATAATTATACATTAAATCATTAAATCAACATTTGATTTAACGATCCGGTCATATCGCATATAACCGACTAGTATCCTATGTATCGGCTCATCGAATCAATCCTTGATTCGATATCTAGGTTATATCGAATATAACCAATCGATACATTCATCGCGAGAATGAAATACGGTATCGCATACACGCATTATTCTCGGTCCTGCACATATCTCATATGCGCTCCTATTTCGTTTCGCTTGAGCCAGGAAACCTCTGTGTAGGACTCTAAAGACTCGTCAATACGCCGGCAGCAGATGATGATCATATCAAGCACCCACAAGCCGCAAGCGGTCTGCTAAACGTAACGGCCACCCGGGTATTGAGCGATCAGAAGATCGACGAGCTAGCCCGCTCACACTCCTGTGAATCCAACCAGTAACACTTACCGTACAGTCCGGTCTGTTCGTCTGATATGTCGCATATCAAGTCTAGGGGTGGTAAACGTCAGACCCCAATAACCGATAAGTCGTGCCGATGTGAGGCTCATAACGGGTCGAGAAACTACTGGTAACACTTACCGGCAAATCTCTGATCAGCCCTGGCCAGGGACTTCCCTGTTACGGCCAATCGAGCACAGCGCAACATCAACCCCCAATACCGGGAGAGACGAAACCCCTACTATCGCTCATTGCCTCCATGTGACTCGGGACTGTGCCTAAAGACTGTTGGAGATAGTGCCCTCAGAGTCAATTATTGGATCACAGGTACGTGATTGCAATGATTGAGGGAGGACCTATCCCGGTAGGACAGTCTTACTCGAGATGATAGTATGCTATCTGGTTTACCTTTATCATCGTGTACTGTTTTAAGTGACCTGACAAGTCGCTATTACACGTTGATAGAGCCCCTAGGATTCTTGCTTGACCACCAGCAGTATGAGGGCGATCATATAAGTGGGAGCTGGGGGTCTATAAGCATATCCTTAAAAGGTCCCTAGTCGTGAGATTTTCGAAACAGGGCATCGATTCTCCATAGTAGACTAGTGTATACAGTCGAGACCCCGACGAGGGGCGGTGGTCGGTCTCACAAGCCACTGGTGTCAGTTGGATCACCTAAGATGTATACAGGTGCTCATTGGGTTATGAGTACACCGGACAGGACTCGCCGGGAACATGCTAGTTGGTCATATACCAGACGTCAGAAGGCAGTTCCCTGGTGACATGTGTGCAGGTTAGTTCATCGACCTGGGGATCGTCATTTGTCTCGTGTGAGTTCCCACTGTACTTTGATTACTACCCTACCACGGCTCAAAGGAGTCGTGCAAACAGGTTTTAGTTGGGTACAGTCCCGAGCCACATGGAGGCAGTGAGCGTATCTTCAGGGGTTCGTCTCTCCCGGTATTGGGGGTGAGGTCGTGCTGTGTCTAGGAGAGCCATTACACGAAGCCCTCGGCCGAGGCAAGGAGATTTACTGGTAGGTATTCCAGTAGTATCTCAGGGTGTTCTGGGCTACACTCCGACACGACTTGTACCGCTTTTGGGGGTCTGACTTTTACCAACCCCCTAGGCCCGCCATGCGATGCTCATAGACGAACGGACCGGACTCTACGGATATTGTCACTGACAGGCTCAGTAGGGAGTCAGGCTGAGTTCGCTCACAGACGTCCCTTTTGGTCAATACCTGGTAGCCCGTTATGTATTGGCTTATACCTCTAACGTGCTAGTGGTTAAATCCACAACCAAGGTGTTGATGAATCTTTAGAGTCCCCCACATTCAGTTACTCAGCTTTCGGGCGAAAGGTTGTAGAGGCCGTATGGAGATATGGCAAGGTCCGATCAGATACGTGCGGTATTGCACGGATCAGGATCGGACAGTCTGTACTATAGGCCGTATGGATATATGGCAGGGTTCGATCAGATACGTGCGGTATTGCACGGATCAGGATCGAATGGATATTGCTAGCCGGCTTTGGTTTAAGCCGGATCCTAGTATAGTACAGTGTAGATTTTGTCTCATTGCATTTGTATTTCGGTCGGAATACAAATGCGGGTGTGTATGCACAGTATCGGGGTTTTTCCTGTAATTTATTACGGGACCAGTTTTCTGGAGTTGCCAGTTTGCTTTCCGTTTCGGCCGATTTCCATTGTTCCGTTCATTGGCCGAAGATTGGTGGAGGAGGGCTTATTTGCATTGTTGCAAATAAGCATTTTGTGGAGGGGGGTCTTTGCTTATATTTGTATCATGATGGTTTTCATGATAAGCACCATCACTTGACTTCTTCTTCTCATGATGGCTTGACTTTTTGAAGCCATCATGCATGAAATGATGGTTGCCTTTGAGTGTTGGATTTGTGGTGATCATTTGATTTTTCCTCATCATCTTTTGCTTTCCAACCACCCCCTTGTCTTTGTTCTTTCTCTCTCCAATCACACATGGTAAGGGGGGCCGGCCATTCCTAAAGGGAGGGGATTCATTTTCTTTGTGTGTGGAATTTTTGGTATCTTGAGTTGAGAAAAATCCCTACAACTCCCTCTCCAAAAAGGTTCACTTCAATCTCTCCACAAATGGCAATTCCACAACCCCAAATGAGACTTCTTCTCTAGATATTCTACAGCGAATCTTGGGCACGTCGAGTAGCCGGCTTCGTGCCCGAGTTGCCTCGGCATTGAGGTGGGAGCCCGTAAAAGAAGTAGGCGATGTGGTGCACTTCCGGCGACGAGGAGGAGACGGGACATTCCGCAGGAGATCCAGACGATGATGAGAAGACCGGAGGACTTGGATCGTCGGTATATCTCTTTCCCATCTTGTTGTTAGCTAGGACTAGTTAGTGGTTCGATCCGGGTATTAGTGCGCGGCGGTTTGCCAGTTCAAGAAAATTTAAAGTTTATCACCGCTTCCGCATTTGGCCGTCGGATTGACGGCCGGGGCGCCGCCGTGCACTTACAGTGGTATCAGAGCCTCGCCATTAACTTAGTCTAGCTTGGTTTAATGTGTTTGCAATTCGGATCGATCAAAAATACCAAAACCCGCATTTCCTTCAGCATCAGTTTCTGTTGAAAATTTTTGGGTCTCGAAAAATTTTTCAGGTTGTATAAAAGTACTGTACAGGAAGATATAAGGCCACTGGAAAAGTTCGGCAAAGTGATCTCTTAAGTGGAGCGCGGAACCGCGGCCAAACCCTACCTTGGGCCGCGGTTCCGCGGCAGTTCAGAGAGATCAATGGGCCAAAGTTCTCCAGTGGGCTTCTGGGGTTAAATTGGGGTTTTTGGAATATTAATATTGGGCCCATAATTTCTTTAACTGCTACAGTATTGTTTTGGGGCCCACTTGTTAAAAATTTGATCGGTCGGATATTTTAACACATTATTTCACAGTATTTATATTATATCTGCGACCGTGAATGTCACTCGATCGGTAAATCCGGTCTAACTGCTATAGCCCGGTTAGATGGATTTGCGAACGTGACTTTCACGTTGATGTTCTGTTTTTGCTGTGATGTTGCGGATCGGTCGTGGGGATAGCCTGGATGCAATGCTAGTACAGTTGTAATTGTATTATGTACATTTGATATTGCGGGGCGAGCGTCCGACATGTGGACTGCCGTCACTGCCTGATTGTATTATTATTTTGGGGCACGGCCAGGTTGCGGTCGATGTACCCGTTGTATGTATATTTTACTTTCTGTACTAGGATTGCCCCGCGGAGGGGTGCACGGATAGCCAGGTTCTAGAGGGCAACAAGCCCGCATCTCATGGCATTGAGACGGAGGGGGCTTCACTCTGGGATTGGCGGGCTATTCGCCGCACTCATAGGGGGTACAGGTTGACCCAGGAGGGGTGCCCAAGTTACCGGATTCCGTGAAGTGCTGGGTGGTCCATTCACGGTGCTGAAGGGGGCTGCCTCGCTTCAGGTTTTGGCGGGTGACTTGCCGCGCCCGTAGGGGTCTAGGATTACATTGCACAGGCTATCCACAAGACCAGGGGAACGTCGGGTTTCAGCAGTGGCTCTATGAAACCCGGGGATCCCAGATATCTGTATTGTTTCTGTGATGCTGTTCATTCTCTGTGATGTTGCATTTTATTCACGCCTTGAGCGAAATATAATATATTGGTATATATATTAGTAGATGTTGTATATGTTTTGCATCCGCGCTAGTCCAGTCCCCGCTCTGTCGTTAGTTAGCTAACCTAACGGGTAATGACGGGACCCAGTGGCGAATGCGGATGGCATATACGTACATCAGTATATTTTCGTTCTTTGTGGTGTGATCAATTGATGGGACTGCATTGATTCGGATCAATGCATGTTCAAAAACAAACCTAATCTGATGTTGTTGGAACACTTTTCAAAAAGCTGTTATTGCAAGGACGTTCACTTTTGTTTTGCATCGTGGTATTCATTTCGAATATCCTGCTCCTCAGTCGACGAGGCAAGGGCCGAGATCCCTTCACCGGGAGTGACCCCTTGGAAAAAAGTTTGCGTCAGGGCATTAACTTCACTATAGCCGATTACTTTTGCTTTGCACCGTGGTATTCAGTTGGAATATCCTGCACCGCATTCTACGGGGAAAGAGCCGAGATCCCTTCACCGGGAGTGACCTCTTTAGCAATGGTTTTCGTCACTAAATTTTCAAAAAGCTATCCGTTCCTTCAACGATATCAAGTTCATTACGTTAAAGGTTTTCGCCAGAAACCATTCGTAGCCCTCCGTCGTTTCATATGGGTAGTCAATAGTATTCAAGCTGTGTTTGTTGGCCAAAGTCAAGGCACAGTGTTTGGTAGCTGTTGGTTATTCATATGCAGCATAGATAGATGCGTTGGTTTGGAACAGTCGTACTGCCTTGTTGGCCAAAGTCAAGGGTAGGTACGGGTGGATTCAAAACAACCTGGAGAATGACGGGTAGAACTTGACATGTGACTTATGATTTGTTGGCCAAAGTCAAGGTCATAAGAGCATGGGGTAAAAAATCACATCGGGAGTTTCAAAAGAACTGAAACTTGCCAGATATGCGCATACCTTCTGGAGTGTGATGACATGAGCGGATTCCGTCACGTTATCATGCGATGATAGTTGGATCCTGATTCCCACTGATGAGTTAGTTTACTCCTCGGGTGACCCCGACTAATTCTTCTTTCAGGTTTGGAGGAGAATTTGAGGTACAGTGGGAGGATTCCAGATTAGATAAATTGGTAACCATTCTGATCTAGGTTAGAGTGCACGCTGAGTGTTTCTTTTCTCTCTCTCTTTGGCAGCGACCATTGACCCGACCCTAAGACTATGACTCAGTGACCAAAATTGACCGAACCTTCTTAAACACTGGCTTTTGGATTGTCAGAGTTGCAAACCTCATTGCCACTCCTACTTTTACCCTTTTCTCCAGGACACCCCGTATTACTACGAACGTCCACTTCCATTGGACAAAACCATCGTATGGTTAGATACGAACTCGAAGGAATTTATTCGAGGATGGTTTCAGGTTCTGGAGAAAACGGATAGGATTATTCAGTTGTCTTTTCCTTTTACCTTCTCTCAGGTTGAGAGTACTCCTTGGTTTAGGAGATAGTACACATATTACGCAAATTGGATAGTCTTCTTCCAAACCTTAGGCTGGTGCCGACCGGTAGGGAATGAAGAAAACCAATTAGCCTAACGATGGTGTACAGAAGGTATTAAGTTCAGACAAAGCAAGGGATTAGTAAGAGGGCAAAGTAAATTGCAACAGATATTCACGACCAAACCAAATATTTCGTTACCACTCCCACATCACCTTTGTATTTCTCCAGGACACTCCGTATCACTACGAAGATCCACAGTTTATTTGGATACTCCATCGTATGGTTATATACGAACTCGAAAGGAACTTGTTCCAGTTCGGGGATGGATTCTGGTCCAGGAGAAATAGGAATAAGGTTTATTCGGTTGTCTTTTATCTTCACCCTCTCTCATTGCGAGTGTTCCTAGGATTGGGACAGTACACCCATTATGCTTATTGGATAGTCTTCTTCCAAACCATAGGCTGGTGCCGAACGGTAAGGAAGGAAGAAAACCATTTGGCCTAAAGGGGTGTACAGAAGGTAAAGACTAAAGACATATGAAGGGATTTGGAGAGGTGGCAAAGAACTATACGGTTACAGTCGTGAATCTGGAAGAGGCATTACTAGGAATACCAGGATACCCCATCGAAACATTTCAATGTTTCAGTTTCACTGTGTACTGTTAAAAGAGAACTGATTTCCTAATCAGACACTTGCTCCAGGGTATGTATTTACCAGGTACGGTTCTCACATCTGTATGGTTTTATAGATGATGAGTGGGAGTAAGTTATTGGGAATTGGGTGATTATCCTCATTATATCGGGATTCGTTGTAATCGGTGATATTTGAGGAAATCGCCTGGGCTGTTTGCCGGTTGGCAAATATTTGGTTTTGAATATCCGCAGTTATGCACCAGTTTCAAATTGATATATCTGTACGTCTATTTTCATAGAGTGAGATATACCTTTTTGAAATTATGTCTACGACATTTACCTATATCAGTGGATGGTTAGGTAAGGAGCATTAAACAGCGGTGTAATTCTTCTTAACCATAAGTACAGTTTTCAACCTACGACACACAGTGAATGAGTTATCAGACTCAAGGGACTTATACAGAGTATTGTATGTTGTCCAGGATCCATCAGGCCAGAGGGGTTGGTCCTCGTACTATATTCGGTTTACTTATGACTTCTCTAGTTTTTAGACAATTGTTTCGTGGAAACACAGGGTCCGAATTTGGAGAAGTTATAGGTATTTGAATAGAGTAGAGAACCAGGTGTAGCAAGTATCGGGATTCTTCAAAGTGATCGAAGATGTAGATACTTGTATATGGTATTCAGTTGATAGTAGTGATTAAGAGAACTTGCTTCTTTTTCAGGTTACTCATAATTGGAAGCATTCCTAAGTTGAGTAACGCTGATCGGCCTCCTTCCATTTAGTTGACATGCACTGGAGACAGTTGCATGATTTGAATCTGGTTCAATTAAATCAGTGCCTCTGGTTCTATATTGGATATAGAACAGTTCATATCTTAACGATGTTAAGGTACGGGGAGTTGTCCGGTTTATGATTAAAACCAGACACTGGACAACTCAAGGCACGTTTCTGTAATGGCTGTTTGTGGGTTGACCCAGGCTATGACGCGGGTTGATTTTCTACCATCTGGATGAACAATAGCAATATTGTTCTAAACTTGCCACAGTTTTAATAAAAATTGTTTTTTTTCAGAAAACAGTAATGGGAGTATGGTAGAACTGGTAGTGATTCCAGAACCACAAACGATTACTGAAGATTTGATAAGGAACCTAAAGATTCAATCTGGATTGACATTCCATTGGCCACTCCGCAGATAAGGTGGGTAACTTCAGGCACCCGAGAGGTACTACGGTAGCCTCAAGGACGGTGACAGGGAAGTTCTTGTTTACCCACAATTACCATTGCTGTTGTTCCAGGCTGCGAGACCCGGCGGGAGTATGAGTATAGCGTCGTTCTGAACTCGTTTTAGAAGTGTACGTCTATATGACTCTGCCAGAGGGTTGTCGTAGTCAGTGGGAGCAGCGGAAGCATTGGTGGAAAGGTAGCTTATGTCTATTTATAGACTAAAGCAGATGTAGCGGAGATAGATCATCTATTTCTGACATGAAAGTCATGGGTTTGACTTCATCAGAATAGGGGATGGATCTGTTGAGAAGGTAGTAGGGTGTGATGTCCTGGTATTTGGATGACATACACAGAGTAGGAAAAGAAACTCCTATACTACGATCGGTTATACTTTGGTCGTCACACAGTGGTTTCTCCACAAAGGAAATGGATTTTATATCAGACATACTGGTTACTGGATCTATGGTATTAGATCTAGATTTGGGTGATTTCCCAATCAGGGTACTTGACCGCATTCTAAGAGTATTTAGGATGGACGACTCCTGGCACGGTAGTGTACCTGCAGGTGATGGAGTCACCCTCTCTAAAGGTGTCTTACAGACTAAAGGGAAGAGGGATGTGCATGATTGGCAGATCACTTGCTCAGGCGATTGAGTCAATCATGAGATGTCAAGTACCACACCAGATGTTGTTCTTGCACTAGATGCAATAAGTTAACATTGATCCAATCCTGGAGAAACGGTCGGAAGCAGTTTTAGAACATAAGTGGATGTTCTAGGGATATGATAACGACAGCCTCATTCGGGAGACAGTTATCATTCCAGGCTTCCAAGGTGACATGGACGACAAGGAGGTTGTCAGAGTTATAGTTATTCCTTCTGACGAGGGGCAGTATTTTGGACAGTTGGTCCAAGGAAATACTGAGGGAGGCATGGCGCAGGATACTGATTAAGTTCAGTTGACGATACAGTCTAAGAAGTTTGGATTTGGAGTTCATTTATGAGCTATGTCCCATCAGACATCCAGACACATTCTAAGACAGGTATTGCTCATTTCGGGAGATGGCTTTCTCCGCGAACTTGAGATATAGAGAGACATAGAAAGGGACAACAAAGCGGATCCACTCACTGAGGCTATTCCTCGAACGCAATAGTTTCGCAAACGAGCTTTGTGAGACTGACTAGTAGAGGAGTTGGGTGTTCGGTATCACACGGGCTGTGAGTATGCGACATCGCAATAATTAGCCTTGAGTGCAAGTGGGAGATTGTTGGAGATAGTGCCCTCAGAGTCAATTATTGGATCACAGGTACGTGATTGCAATGATTGAGGGAGGACCTATCCCGGTAGGACAGTCTTACTCGAGATGATAGTATGCTATCCGGTTTACCTTTATCATCGTGTACTATTTTAAGTGACCTGACAAGTCGCTATTACACGTTGATAGAGCCCCTAGGATTCTTTCTTTACCACCATCAGTATGAGGGCGATCATATAAGTGGGAGCTGGGGGTCTATAAGCATATCCTTAAAAGGTCCCTAGTCGTGAAATTTTCGAGACAGGGCATCGATTCTCCATAGTAGACTAGTGTATACAGTCGAGACCCCGACGAGGGGCGGTGGCCGGTCTCACAAGCCACTGGTGTCAGTTGGATCACCTAAGATGTATACAGGTGCTCATTGGGTTATGAGTACACCGGACAGGACTCGCCGGGAACATGCTAGTTGGTCATATACCAGACGTCAGATGGCAGTTCCCTGGTGACATGTGTGCAGGTTAGTTCATCGACCTGGGGATCGTCATTTGTCTCGTGTGAGTTCCCACTGTACTTTGATTACTACCCTACCACGGCTCAAAGGAGTCGTGCAAACAGGTTTTAGTTGGGTACAGTCCCGAGCCACATGGAGGCAGTGAGCGTATCTTCAGGGGTTCGTCTCTCCCGGTATTGGGGGTGAGGTCGTGCTGTGTCTAGGAGAGCCATTACACGAAGCCCTCGGCCGAGGCAAGGAGATTTACTGGTAGGTATTCCAGTAGTATCTCAGGGTGTTCTGGGCTACACTCCAACACGACTTGTACCGCTTTTGGGGGTCTGACTTTTACCAACCCCCTAGGCCCGCCATGCGATGCTCATAGACGAACGGACCGGACTCTACGGATATTGTCACTGACAGGCTCAGTAGGGAGTCAGGCTGAGTTCGCTCACAGACGTCCCTTTTGGTCAATACCTGGTAGCCCGTTATGTATTGGCTTATACCTCTAACGTGCTAGTGGTTAAATCCACAACCAAGGTGTTGATGAGTCTTTAGAGTCCCCCACATTCAGTTACTCAGCTTTCGGGCGAAAGGTTGTAGAGGCCGTATGGAGATATGGCAAGGTCCGATCAGATACGTGCGGTATTGCACGGATCAGGATCGGACTGTCTGTACTATAGGCCGTATGGATATATGGCAGGGTTCGATCAGATACGTGCGGTATTGCACGGATCAGGATCGAACGGATATTACTAGCCGGCTTTGGTTTAAGCCGGATCCTAGTATAGTACAGTGTAGATTTTGTCTCATTGCATTTGTATTTCGGTCGGAATACAAATGCGGGTGTGTATGCACAGTATCGGGGTTTTTCCTATAATTTATTACGGGACCAGTTTTCTGGAGTTGCCAGTTTGCTTTCCGTTTCGGCCGATTTCCATTGTTCCGTTCATTGGCCGAAGATTGGTGGAGGAGGGCTTATTTGCATTGTTGCAAATAAGCATTTTGTGGAGGGGGGTCTTTGCTTATATTTGTATCATGATGGTTTTCATGATAAGCACCATCACTTGACTTCTTCTTCTCATGATGGCTTGACTTTTTGAAGCCATCATGCATGAAATGATGGTTGCCTTTGAGTGTTGGATTTGTGGTGATCATTTGATTTTTCCTCATCATCTTTTGCTTTCCAACCACCCCCTTGTCTTTGTTCTTTCTCTCTCCAATCACACATGGTAAGGGGGGGCATTCCTAAAGGGAGGGGATTCATTTTCTTTGTGTGTGGAATTTTTGGTATCTTGAGTTGAGAAAAATCCCTACAACTCCCTCTCCAAAAAGGTTCACTTCAATCTCTCCACAAATGGCAATTCCACAACCCCAAATGAGACTTCTTCTCTAGATATTCTACAGCGAATCTTGGGCACGTCGAGTAGCCGGCTTCGTGCCCGAGTTGCCTCGGCATTGAGGTGGGAGCCCGTAAAAGAAGTAGGCGATGTGGTGCACTTCCGGCGACGAGGAGGAGACGGGACATTCCGCAGGAGATCCAGACGATGATGAGAAGACCGGAGGACTTGGATCGTCGGTATATCTCTTTCCCATCTTGTTGTTAGCTAGGACTAGTTAGTGGTTCGATCAGGGTATTAGTGCGCGGCGGTTTGCCAGTTCAAGAAAATTTAAAGTTTATCACCGCTTCCGCATTTGGCCGTCGGATTGACGGCCGGGGCGCCGCCGTGCACTTACAAAGACCACCGTTTTGCACGCCCTCATGGACGTGGTAAGGTGGAGATTAAAGCACAGTGGGAATCACACAAGACTCTATGACGATCTCGGGTCTACAAACTAACCTGTACAAGTGTCACCTGAGAACTGCCATCTGACGTGAGGTATAATACCATATGGGAGTTCTCGGCGAGTCCGTCCAGTGTACCCAGTCTCCACTGAGCACCCGTACACCATCTCTGATGTCTAACACCAATGGATATGGAATCATCCATCGCCCATCTCATGGGTCGAGAAGCGTATACGCTAGTCTACACTAGTATATCGATGCCCCGTCTCGATACACCCACGACTAGGGACCTTGAAGGATGTACTTATGGACTACCATGTCCCCACTAGTATGATCTGCATCATAGTCCAGGCAGTCAAGTACACATCCTAAGGGCTTTATCAACATGTAACTATAAGACAGTTTAAAGAGACAAGTGTACATGTTAAGATAAAGAGTAACCAGATAGCATACTATCATATCGAGCAAGAAAGTCATCTATATATATGTCCAAGCATCCAATATAATATACATCATCTGTACAATACTGGCCTCTAGGGCATACATACAACTAACATACTGCGCTTGGAATCTTCCATACTGAATCTCTTCAGTATGGTGTCGATGTACTTGGACTGTGAAAGTCCTAATATCCTCTTTGATCTGTCACGGTAGATCCGGATACCCAGAATGTATGAGGCATCACCCAGGTCTTTCATGGAGAACCTGTGTGACAAGAACCCCTTGACAGATTGTAGCATAGGAATGTCATTTCCTATTAAGAGAATGTCATCCACGTATAAAATGAGGAATACTACAGTTCTTGCTATAAATCTACAATAGATGCATGGTTCATCTGGATTTTTGATAAAGCCAAATTCCTTGACCGTCTCATCAAAACAGATGTTCCAACTCCGCGATGCCTGCTTTAGTCCATAAATGGACTTAAGCAACTTGCACACCTATCCGCTGCTCCCACTCTGAATGAAACCCTCTGGCTGGTCCATATAGACACACTCCTCTAAATGTCCATTTAGAAAAGCTGTCTTTACGTCCATCTGCCAAATCTCATAATCGTGGAAGGTAGCAATGGAAAGAAGGATCCGAATGGATTTCAGCATAGCTACTGGAGAAAAGGTTTCGTCATAGTCTAAACCAGGTCTCTGACGAAAACCCTTTGCAACCAGTCTAGCTTTATAGGTCTCAACCTGTCCATCTACACCAATCTTCCTTTTGAAGATCCATTTGCATCCTACGGGTTTTACCCCATCTGGAGCAATGTCCAACGTCCATACTTTGTTGGTGTACATGGACTCCATTTCGGTCCGCATTGCATCCAGCCATTTTACCGAGTCGACGCTCTGAATGGCTTGCTGGAAGCTAGTAGGCTCATCACAGTCTATGATGCAATCCTCTCTATCCCCGTCAATGAGAAAACCGTAGTATCTCTCGGGCGGATGAGACTGCCTACTACTCCTGCGGAGTGGCGTGGGAATGTCCTGATCTTTCGAACCCTCTGGTTCTACTAAGCTTTCAGTAATAGCTCGTGGTTCTGGAATTTCTTCAAGTTCTATTGCGCTCCCACTTATTTCTTTTTCTATGAACTGGTGTTCTAGAAAGTAGGCATGGCGAGAAACAAAAACCTTTTGTTCCTCTTCGCAATAGAAGAAATATCCCTTGGAGTTCTTTGGATATCCCACAAACTTGCACTGTACTGAGCGTGCCTCGAGCTTGTCCGCATGCTGCTTTTTTACAAAAGCTGGACATCCCCATGTCTTAATGTGATTAAGATAGGGTCTCTTCCCACACCATATCTGATATGGTGTAGTAGGCACAGTCTTAGTTGGAACTCGGTTCAAAAGATATGCAGCTGATTCTAGCGTATATCCCCAGAACGATCGCGGCAACTCAGCGTTACTCATCATGGACCGTACCATATCCAATAGGGTTCGGTTCCGTCTCTCCGATACACCGTTATGTTGCGGAGTGTATGGAGGAGTAAGCTGAGAGAGAATTCCATTCTCTTTTAAGTAACCCAGGAACTCGGCACTCAAGTATTCACCACCTCGATCAGATCTCAGTGCCTTGATACTTTTGCCTGTTTGTTTTTCTACTTCATTCTTATATTCCTGGAATTTTTCAAAAGCCTCGGATTTATGTTTCATTAAGAAGACATAACCGTACCTTGAAAAGTCATCCGTAAAAGTAATGAAGTAAGAATAACCGCTTCGTGCATGTGTAGACATTGGACCGCACACGTCGCTGTGTACGAGTCCCAAGAGCTCGCTCGCTCTTACTCCGTGTCCAGTGAACGGAGTCTTTGTCATCTTTCCTTTGAGACAGGATTGACAAATTGCATACGATTGATATTCGAACGGATCCAAATATCTTTCTGCATGTAACTTAGTCAACCTTCTCTCATTGATGTGACCCAGTCTACAATGCCATAAGAAAGTTTTATTGATTTCTGGAGACTTTCTTTTGTGTGTATTCTGGACATTGAAAATCTGTGGTTGGTTTAATACGTATATACCGTTGTTCAATGTACCTGACCCAATCAAAACTTGATTAAGGTGAATGTTCACTACATTACTTACAAATGCAAATTCATAACCTTCTTTAAATAATAAAGATACAGAAATGATATTACAGGTTGCATTTGGTACATAATAACAACTACGCAAAACCAAAAAGTGTCCATCCGACAATCCCAGGTGATAGTCCCCCACGGCTTCAGCATCCATGCTAGCACCATTTGCAACTCTGAGGGTCATGTCACCTTCCTTCAAAACTCTATGATTTCTCAATGCCTGCAAAGAATTACAGATATGAGATCCTGATCCGGTATCCAATACCCAGGATGTAGAGTTTATTGATAGACAGTTTTCAATAACATACACACCTGAAGCTGAAGCCGCAACTCGCTTCAAATCCCGTGTTCTGGCCTTCCAAGCCTTGCAATCTTGTTTCCAGTGACCACTTTTGTGACAGTAGAAGCATTCTTCCTTCCCCACCAGCTTTCCCGCTACCTTTGTTGCCTTTCCTTTTCCCTTCGTATCCACTTTACTGACACCGCCTCTTGGTTTGGCGGGGGCTTTCTTCTTCTTACCCTTGGCTTTCGCCCTGGATCTAGAAGAGGAAGATCCTCCTACAAACAAAGTGGATGTCTCCCTACCTTTCTGTAGGGTGCCCTCAGCATTCCTCAACATGTTCAGAAGTTCGGAAAGTTCAACCTCCTTTCCTTGCATGTTGAAGTTAAGGATAAACTGGGCGTAAGTGGAAAGAAGGGACTGGAGAATCAAATCAGTGTAGAGTTCATTCTCCAACGTGGTCCCGAGGTCCGCGAGCTCCTCTATGTAGCCAATCATCTTAAGCACGTGTTCCGCTACCGATGATCCGATGGCCAATCTTGCCGAAAATAGCTTCTTCGACACTTCGTATCTTGCGATACGAGACTGCTCTCCATACAGTTCTTTTGTATGGAGAAATATGGACTCTAAGTCCATATTCTCATGCCTCCTCTGATGTTCGTTGTCCATCGAGGCAAGCACGAGGCATTTGGCCTTCGCGCAATCGATCTCCCATGTCTTACGGATTTCTTTATCCGCGACGCTGGAGGTGGGACCTGGGACAGGGGGAGCTTTGGTGGTAAGGACATACCCCAACTTGTCGTAAGTGATTGCCATCTTGACATTCCTGAGCCAATCTTTGTAGTTTGGCCATGTCTGTATGTTTTTATCTAGTAATAACTTAAGTCCGGTCATGTTGAATGGTCGCTGCAATTAGGAGAGAGAAAAGAAACACTTTAGCATGATGCTCTTGCAAGTTTAGAGTGGTTTTTAGTTTGTCTAAACAGGATGGCTCCCACTGTCTCTCGAATCCCTTCTCAAACCGTAAAGAAAGTCGGGATCAATCTCACCGTACAATACTTGCTTCACCGTTTAGCCAGGCCAGTGTCGGTACTTCGAGGGAGGTTTTCCAACGCTTTCGTGAAGTTCCTTAATTAAGTAACCTCTTTTCCCTGTGGGCATAGCCCCGCTAACACCTTTCTAGACACCTACTAGGTTTATCGCATTGATCGTTAAGTGAGAGTTTTCCCAAGGAGTAGCATATACTCACAGTAGGATCGGGATCCAAATATCATCGCGTGATAAAACCGAAGGAATCCTACCAGAATCATCACACTCCAAATGGTATGCAGTGCTAGCAAGTTTCAGTACTTATGAAACTCCCTATGTGGATTTTTGCCCCATGCTCTTATGACCTTGACTTTGGCCAAAATATCATAAGTCACATGTCAAGTTCTACCCGTCATTCTCCTGGTTAATTTGGACCCACCCGTACCTACCCTTAACTTTGGCCAAAATGGCAACACGACTGTCCCAAACCAACGCATCTATCTATGCTGCACATGAATATCCATTAGCTACCAATCACTATGCCTTGACTTTGGCCAAAATACATAGCTTGAATACTTTTTGACCATTCATGTGGAATGACGGAGGGCTACGAATGGTTTTGGCGAAACCGTGAACGTAGTGAACTTGATATAATCGATGGAACGAGATAGCTTTTAAAAGGAGTGGTTCAAGCTCCGTGTTTAAAAGTTTAGTTTTGAAAAGAACCGAGTGGTTTTCAAAGTGTTCCAATCGACTTTTACTTGGTTTATTTTCTTGCATTAGTTCTTTTAATGCGTCCCATCATTTAATCCTACCATTGCAGAAAACAACCAAAATATGACGTACGCTTATGCCATTCGCATTCGCCACGGGGCCCCGTCATCACCCGTTAGGTTACTTAACTAACGACAGAGCGGGGGCTGGGCTAGCGCGGCTGTAAAACATAAGCAACGCCTAAATAGTTATAGTATATAAATATATAGCAATGATAGACATTACAGATCACAGATGAATACATTGGATATACTAGGAACCCGCAATCCGTTCGAGCCTGCAACGAAAAGCGGATTACACGGTCGCGGTGAATAGCCAAATACTCCACCCAAGACCCCTACAGGTGCGGCAAACTACCCGCCAAGTACCCGAAGTGAAGCAACCTCCCTCAACACCGTGAGTAGGCCACTCGGCACTTCGAGATACCCGGTAGTTTGTGCACCCCCTCCATGGGTCTATCCTAGGAGCAAAAACAGTAAAAAGAATTATACAATGACGGCTACAACCCCGACCCGGTTGTGCGGCCATACAAATAATAATACATCAATTTACATATTACAATGAATGAAAGAAAAAAAAAAAGAAACACTCATCTCACATCCACCCCGGCTATTCACCCGCGACAATCCAACCCATTCATATACACATACCATCATCAAACACAGATCACAGATATGTATAACCCCCACTAATCGACATATAGCGATTAGCCGACGTTCAATACATAAAAAACATCACAGATATAACCGATTAGTCAAAGTGTAGTGAAGTTCGATCAAAAATACGGATTTATAGGCCCCCAAATACAAATTTCTTTTCTGGAAAACCTGGGCACAAATAAACCATCTTAAAAATCCCAAAACCACAACCTAAGAACACTGAACCAAACTCGGTCATGAACCGAGTCAAAACGGCCGCGGTTCCTCGGCAATGGGTATACATTTGCCGCGGAACCGCCGCGCTTTGAAGGGATCACTCGACCGTTTTTGGTGGGCTTCTTCACAAAACCATGAGATGATTTTTGGAGTATGACCTTTTATTTTTAGAGCAGAAAAAATTTTAACAGAAACATAGGGTTTTGCATGTCGTAGTTTTGTGATTTTTCCGATCGAACTTCTATACACTTTACTACCTAGCTAGTTTATGTTTAGTTAGGCTCTGATACTACTGTAAGTCCACGTTGCCCACCCCGGTGCTTGCGGGGAGGCGGAAAACGGAATAAAAATCGGATTTTTACTACTCTAGGCAACATGGACTAGACAAAGGAGGATCTTTGCTAAACAAAAACAAGCTAAAGCTAACTAGAAACTAGCTAAAGGGTAGAATGGTTATACCTTGGGCTTTATTTCCTTCTCTCCTTGCTCCTTAGAGTAGTAGAAAGGGATCACCTTTGTCGTCTTCTCTCGTCGAAGAAGGATCCACCCGAAAGCCTCAACCTTTGGCTTCAACTTCAAGCTAGAAGTAACTAGGGTGCTAGAAGTGCTAATCCTAGAACCCTAGATGAGAGTAGAGATTATCAAGAAGGGGTTTTTCTCAAGCTCAAGTGTTTCTCAACACATGAGAGGGGAGAGCTTGAGGAAGAGGAAGAGCAAGAGAGAGAAAGTATATGATAGAATGAGAGAATTATGAAGCATTCTCACATATATGTGTGAATTATTGTAAATAGATAATTAGAGAGATAATTGTCATGGCTTAATCAAGACATGACCATTATCATTTCATTTTTAATGCAAATTGCAAGGATCAAAGAGCATCTTCCAAATGAAATGATGATGGTCAAAGTGTCAACCTAGGTCAACAAGTCAAGAATGTCAAATGGTCAACAACCATAACCATGCACAATTATATTAAACTAATATCAATTAACCATAATACACACATAAGCATTAGGGTTAATAAAATGACAATGGTCATTAACCCTAATCAAAGTCCTCTCCCTCTATCTCAAGCAACTGTGCATACGCACCCGTATTCGTGATCCGAGGAACACGAATACAAAGAGATAAAACCAATCCCAAATCATATACTAGGATCTGGCTTAAACCAAAGCCCGCTAGTATAAGCTGTCTGGACAACAAACGTGCACAAGTGCGCGGATGTGAACGAACCCTGTCGCAAAACCATGCGACCTCTACTCATTTTGCCTAAAGGCGAATAGCTCTCTGTGTGGGACTCTAAAGACTCGACACTACGCTGGCAGTGGGTTTAACCACAGACCGTAAGCGGCACTAGCTGTACGTAACGGTCCCCAGGTAGATGCCGATAAGAAGACTGACGAGGTGACCCCATCTGAACTCCTACTGAGCCTGTATGTGACAGTCTCCGTACAGTCCGGTCTGTTCGTCTGATACATCGCATGGCGGGCCTAGGAGGGCGGTGAACATCAGTCCCCTAATAGCGGTACAAGTCATGTCGGAGTGTAGCCCAGAACACCCTGAGATAACACTGGAAACCTACCAGTATATCTCGCTTGCCCTGGCCAGAGACTACTTGTGTAATGGCTCTCCTGGACACAGCGTGATGTCAACCCCCAATACCGGGAGAGACGAATCCTGTCTAACCGTCACTGCCTCCAAGTGCTTCGGGACTGCACCCAAAAACTACCTGTTTGCACGACTCCTTTGAGCCGTGGTAGGGTAGTAATCAAAGTGCAGTGGGAACACACTCGAGGCGAAGTGACAGTGTCAAGTCAGCGGACTAAGCTGTACTCATGTCACCTGGGAACTGATAACTGACGATAGGTATAGTACCAACCAACAGTTCCCGACGAGTCCTGTCCAGTGTACTCATAACCTAACGAGCACCCGCATACTATCTCAAGTACGACGTACTGACAGCTGTGGGACAGACCGTCTCCCGCACTGGGATGAGAAGCGCATACGCTAGTCTACTCCGGAGTATCGATGCCCTGTCTCGATAGTCCAACGACAAAGGACCTGTATAAGGATGTGCTTATGGATTACCCAGCCCCCACGAGTGTGAGCGCCATCACAACGCTGGTAATCAAGCAAAGATCCTAAGGGCTCTACTAATATGTATATCAGCGATATGCTAAAAGAAACACATGCACATATTAAAGCAGAGACAAACCAAGTAGCATACTACCATTTCGAGCAAGATTGTATATACAACTGTGAATATCCCAAGCTTCCATCAAGTAATATACAAACTAGTATGATACAGTAATGGCCTCTAGGGCATATACACTAACAGAGGGTCCATCGCGTTAGTTGCACTACTTAGAACGTTCTTAAACTACGGAAAAATCTAACACTTGGAAATTTCCCGGTAGGGGAAAAAGTGGGTATTTATATCCGGTCGGACTTTTTAACATGTTCTAAAAATTACCCGGAAAAACAAAAACAAAGTTAAACAATCCGATCAAAACATCGAGTCCCCAATACACCCCAGATAACTCAACTCTTGAGTGTAATTTAAAAATTCCCAGAAAACATATAAAATTCAGATGGGCATTACTGTGCAGAGCACGTGACAAGAGTCACCTTTATGGCTGCGGAACCGCCGCGCAAGCCAGGGTGGCGCCGCGGTTCCGCGGCTCATTAGTCGACTTGGGGGCACGTGCTCCACAGTAACTCTTATAAAACCCTGCTGTATTTTTTGGATATTTTTAATTAGGAAAAATCCACTGTTTTAAAAAATTGTACATAGAGGGGTGTAGTTTAGGGTTTCGGGGTTCGATCGGGTTTCTAACTTCGTCTACCAATCGCCTAAAGCTCTAGCTTGGCTCTGATACCACTGTAGAGTTCCTAGGCACACATAACAGGTTCCACAAGGTATCAACCATGCCAAAATCAAAATTTTCCATGTGCCGAGAAACCCTAATTGAGATCGTTAACTAGCGGTAAGGTGAAAGCATGCAAGTTAACTACTTTAACTATAAGTGAAAGGGATTACAACCTTTGTAGATCCGGTCCTCCACTTCTTTAGCTCCATGATGACGTCCCTCCGCTGCGATCATCGGGATCCCGGACTCTAGCGTTGGTTTCATCGGAGAAATGATCGAGCTGGGTGTTGACTTCGATGCCGAAGATGATCTACGTCGAGGCAATTCAAACTCAAGCTCCATCTTCACTAGGTCATGAAACTTGTGAAGATAACACACTATACAACATGGCAAGTGGTAGAGGATGAAGAAATAGGAAGTGGGTTCACTTTGGATTTGGATTTCTCACTTGATTTCATCACTTGAAAATTTTCAAGAAAGGTTTTCTTTACTTGAAGAAGATGAAGAAGAAGAAGAAGGAAATATGAATTATCCTTGAAAATAATAAATCAAGTGAATACTTATCATAATGCAACCATGGGTGAAGCTAACACATGTAGAGAATAAACTAGGGTTTAGGTGTAATGATTAGGTTTAAGGAAAAGACAAAATGGTTAAGACTTTCAAAGATGCTAAGAAGCTTCATGAAGCTTGAAGCAAAGAAAGAAAGAAAGCCACCATTTTGTTTTTTGCCAAAAATAAATAAATAATATAAATAAAACCTAACCATTAACCTAAACATGGGTACAGTGATACACACACCCAAGTTTGCATGTATCATCAAACATGATACAAACTAGTGCACAAACATATATCAAATATACAATGTGCACAATCTAGTGAGAAAAATAATCTTAAGTGAACCAATACTAGTTAATGTAAAGTAATATATCAAATATATAATTATACATTAAATCATTAAATCAACACTTGATTTAATGATCCGGTCATACTGCATATAACCGACTAATATCAATAGTAACAACTTATCGAATCAACACTTGATCCGATAACCCGGCTATATCGCATATAACCGATCAATGTCACAAATCGCGAGAATCGAATACAGTATCACATACTGGTATTATTCTCGGTCCCGCACATATCTCATATGCGCTCCTATTTCGTTTCGCTTGAGCCAGGAAACCCCTGTGTAGGACTCTAAAGACTCGTCAATACGCCGGCAGTAGGTGATGATCATATCAAACACCCACACGCCGCAAGCGGTCTGCTAAACGTAACGGCCACCCGGGTATTGAGCGATCAGAAGATCAACGAGCAAGCCCGCTCACACTCCTGTGAATCCAACCAGTAACACTTACCGTACAGTCCGGTCTCGTCGTCTGATATGTCGTATATCTCGCCTAGGGGTGGTAAACTTCAGACCCCAGTAGCTCGATAAGTCGTGTCGATATGAGGTATATAAAAGTTTGAGAAACTACTAGTAACACTTACCAGTAAATCTCAAGAACCCTGGCCAGGGATTTCCGGTTATAGCCAATCGAACACTGCGCAACATCAACTTTCTATACCGGGAGAGACGAATCCCCTCCTATCGCTCATTGCCTCCATGTGATTCGGGACTGTACCCAAAAACCACCGTTTTACACGCCCTCTTGGACGTGGTAAGGTGGAAATCAAAGCACAGTGGGAATCACACAAGACTCTATGACGATCTCGGGTCAACAGACTACTCTGTACCAGTGTCACCAGAGAACTGCCATCTGATGTGAGGTATAATACCATCTGGGAGTTCTCGGCGAGTCCGTCCAGTGTACCCAGTCTCCACTGAGCACCCATACACCATCCTTGATGTCAAACACCGATGGATATAGGATCATCCATCGCCCATTATATGGGTCAAGATGCGTATACGCTAGTCTACTCTGGTGCATCGATGCCATGTCTCGATACACCCACGACTAGGGACCTTGAAGGATGTACTTATAGACTACCATGTCCCCACTAGTATGATCTGCATCATAGTCCAGTCATTCAAGTACACATCCTAAGGGCTTTACCAACATGTAACAGAGAGAAAATCAGTGTACACGTTAAGGTAAAGAGAAACCAGATAGCATACTATCATGTCGAGCAAGAAAGTCCTCTCTATATATGTCCAAGCATCCACTACAATATACATCGTATGTACTGTAATGGCCTTTAGGGCATACATATAACTAACAAGGCCTCATCGGCATGGTTCATCAACATCCCTTTCTTGCCCCGCGGTACCTCCGGGCCCCACCATGTACCCTCATACGGCCCACGACACTCCTCGCATGGGGTATATATATCAGAACTGATAAAACTCATGGTGGCTGCTGAAATATCATATCAAGAGAAACTGGGTTTTTCAAATAATGCATAATTTCAGGAAACTATCACGATCCTCAAATCCAGAAAACATCAT
Organism: Agapanthus africanus; assembly: GCA_030015575.1. Classification (NCBI taxonomy): domain Eukaryota; kingdom Viridiplantae; phylum Streptophyta; class Magnoliopsida; order Asparagales; family Amaryllidaceae; genus Agapanthus; species Agapanthus africanus. Next base: position 29,946,186 of record CM057351.1, read on the forward strand.
GAAAAATCCATATCTCAATGCGAAAATCCATGAAATATAATATATGCAACATAAAACTGAAATGCGAGCATATAAAGGAAAAGCCGCTATTTAACTGCAACAAGTTAATATAAAAATCATGCGGTTCCTAATTTCTCCAAGTCTATATAACATCAAATAAAGGTAAATATGTAGCTATAGCCAGATATATGTGTAAACATAAAGGTATAGTAAGGTATATGTATCTACCTATAAGTAATGATGTAATATACCCTCCAGGTATAAGTGAAGTATGTATGCAAGGTATACATATAGTTATGTCATTATGTGTGAAATATACCTATCACTAATTGTACAATACCATATAGGTATACAGGTAACTAGCATGTAAGCATGTCAAGGCTTATGTATAAGCATGTAGGTATACAGGTATGCTATATGTCATACGCAATAATGAATATGGATCAAAGTCTAAATGTCCCTAACCAAACAGTATCATATATGTATGTGTGTTGTGTGTGTCATGGCAATTATTGACGGTGTGTGTGGCATACAATCAGTGCTCATGCAACATGAGCCGTCAATAATAGTGCAGTGTCCAAAGGGCACAAGTCCAAGCACAACAAATAACTAAGCAATAAGGTGTATGCACAACTCTATATATGCAATAGAATATGCGACAATAACATAACATCTCTAGCTCAGACGCATAATGCCATGCGGGAGATTCCCCTGTAGATGTTAAATCTACTCACCAACGCTCCTGGCTAAGTAAAGCCTACTACCTGTTTCCCCTTCTTCGCAACGCCCGAAGTCCCCGCATGCGAATCTAAAACATAAAACAATATAACAATATATATTAGCAATAGACCCAAAACACATACAAACTACACTGACCAACGCGACAACACAAAACTTACTCCCAAGTGTTCGTATTGTGGCTAACGTGCATAGCGACATTACGAAACCAACTCAAGAGCAACAGAACATAGAACACGAACCGTATCGGATAACGTAACGCGTGAAACGAAACACAAGAAATATTCAAAGTGGTCCCAGATTTTGCTATACCAACAATCTGTAAAAGTTTCAAGTACCATGAGACCACATACAACCCCAGAGACCCCTACACTAAAACCCTAACCCTAACTCCCTAATCTCGCCGCAATTTGCGGCCAGAAGCAATTAATTTGCGGCCAGTACATGAAGAAATGGGTTTATATTTTGAGGGTAGGTCCTAGGTCACTACACTAGGTCTCTGTGATGGGAACTTTTGCAACAAATACCTGGTTTGATAGCAGATCATCCGAGACCCCAAAACAACACTAAAAATATGATATTGACCCGAAACGATACATAACGCAATCTAAACTGAAACGAATAAGCTACGCTATACAATAAACACTTAACTAACAGAAAGAGATCATTACCTAACCAAAAGAACTCAAAGATCATAACTTTCCAAGCTCCAAGGCATCCAAGAGGCAAATCAAGACAAAAGATGTGATTTTTATGAGTTTGGATGAAGATTTGAGATGGATTTGTGATGGATTAGTGAAGTGTTCAGTTTAGAAAGAGAGAGATGAAGAAAATGAGAAGGGAAATAAGTGAGAGAGAAATGAGAGAGAGTGTGAGGATAATGAGAGAGGGAGATGAGTGTAGGGTGAGAGTGAGGTGAGTGTACCCTTGCATTAATTCACCATTAATGCATTCACACACCACCATACCACCTCTTCTCTCCAAAACAAATATCTCCCACAACAAAATATCAAGGATTAAGGTTAAGCTAAAGTAAAGAATTAGGAATGGATTAAAGCAAAGGATAAGATTAGGTTAAGAGTTAAGTTGTCACTAATCTAAATTAGCACAAACAAACCCTCACATTAACGTACACACGTGCATGCATGCCATAACAAATAATAATAAATTATTAATTAAATGTTATAAAATGTGATGAACCCAAATTGGTAAACTTTTTACCAGACAACCCGCATTATCGTCTAAACTAACACTAACCGAAATCTAAGGCGTTACAAAAATACGCTGTAGTCATTAATGGTAGGAACTACAGTTGTACGTGCAATATCCCCAAATTGCAAAAGTTTCTGTGTTCACATGTAATTTCAGCATGTACACAAATAGAGAGTAAGGGAAACATGGCACATCATGATCTTGCTTCAAACTGGTATTCTATCTCCAAATACAGAGCTGCTTATGCTCCATTGTTCCATCATGTACCTAATAGCCGTATTGGGAGGAGTACAACGGTCCATCGATATTTCCACCTACCGGTAAGAGACAGGTAGGACGACCGCGTTCTACTCATTTTAAAGATATTATGGATGAATCACGAGAAGAACGTAGACAAAATAGATGCAGCAACTGCAATATTTATGGTCATACTAAGTCACGATGCAAAAATGTTCCAGCACCACATCATCCTTAGTAATCACATTATATACTTTGATATACATGCAAACATACACACAAAAACATACATACACATACACACACATAAATACATGCATACACACCAAAAAAAACTAACATACATCCGCACACATGGACACACATAAATACATGCAAACATACGAGCGTGCACAAAAACACACATGCATACACATAAATACATGCAAACATACATGCATGCACACACATAAATACATACATATATGCACATACATAAATACATGCAAATATGCAAACACACTAATCCTATGATATACATGCTCATTTTTTCAAAATACATATAATATGAATTTTTCATTATGCAGATATACGTATGGATTCTGAACCTGTGGATGCGAGTGTTCTGTACTTGCAGACTGAGCATAGATCATCCAACGTCGCATTAGTACAAGTAAAAAATTGTAATATCTATATCGAATTTCATATGTTATTTATATGCTGCTGATACAAGTCCTCTTTTTACAATTGATAAATCCATCAAGCGATTCAGTGCATTTACCGCTCACGCCAGAACAGCAGGATCTTATGTCGAGATCCTCGTGTCTAGACGAGACTGCAACAGGCAAGCTTTCATCTCCTGTCCAAATTGGAGTATATACGTCTGCACTTGATTACGGCGTCGATTGATAGGTGGAGGCCAAAGATATCCACATTTCATTACAGAATGGGTGGGATGACTATCACCTGTAGGACGTCGTTGTGCTTCTTGGTCTCAATATAGACGGATATGTGATTGCAGCGAGCTTCAATCATGATTAGGCAGATTTGTCTCATCGCTTGTTGGATAAGACTCCGCATGAGAGGAAAGACAGCAACATTAAGTTGAGTTGGCTGCGGAAGATGTTTACTGATGAACTTCCTATAGATGCTACGCCAGTGGCGGTGGGAACTGATAACTGACGATAGGTATAGTACCAACCAACAGTTCCCGACGAGTCCTGTCCAGTGTACTCGTAACCTAACGAGCACCCGCATACTATCTCAAGTACGACGTACTGACGGTTGTGGGACAAACCATCTCCCACACTGGGATGAGAAGCGCATATGCTAGTCTACTCCGGAGTATCGATGCCCTGTCTCGATAGTCCTGCGACTAGGGACCTGCATAAGGATGTGCTTGTAGATTACCCAGCCCCCACTAGTGTGACTGCCATCACAACGCTGGTAATCAAGCAAGGATCCTAAGGGCTCCACTAATGTGTATAGGTGATATACTAAAATAAACACATGTACACATTAAAGTAGAAACAAACCAAGTAGCATACTACTATATTGAGCAAGATTGTCTATACAAGGTGAATATCCCAAGCTTCCATTAAGTAATATACAAACTAGTATGATACAGTAATGGCCTCTAGGGCATATACACTAACAACAGATTCATACGTCCATCTACCGTGCATGCACCACCCATCACATATTCATGTAGAAAATGTGGATATGCATACGCAGAATCATCTCAGCCACCACCGTCTCAGCATCCCTATGAGTACGTGCATGGACCATCCCAGCCAGAGCCGTCTCAGCGACTTGGCGCCGACGAAGCCGAACCATTACAGCCTCCGCTTCGTGCGAAAAAGAAGAAGCCACCATACGAGTTGAGACGACTATGTCAGATTATAGTGTTAGTGATATATGCCCTAGAGGCCATTATTGTATAGTACTGGATTGTATATTACATTTTGGAAGCTTGGGATATACACAGATATAATAACGGTCTTTCTCAATATGGTAGTATGCTACCTGGTTTGATTTTATCTTAATATATGTATATATTTCTTTTAGCATATCGCTGATACATATTAATAAAGCCCTTAGGATCTTTGCTTGATTACCAGCGTTGTGGCAGTCACACTAGTGGGGGCTGGGTAGTCTATAAGCACATCCTCATACTTGTCCCTAGTCGTAGGATTATCGAGATAGGGCATTGATACTCCAGAGTAGACTAGTGTATACGCTTCTCATCCCAGTCAAGGAGATGGCTTGTCCCGCAGCCATTAGTATGCCGTACCGGTGATAGTATACACAGGTGCTCATTAGGCTATGAGTTACACTGGACGAACTCGATAGGAACTGCTGGTTGATATTATACCTTTCGTCAGTTAGCAGTTCCCGAGTGACATGAGTACAGGTTAGTCCGTTGACTTGACATCACTATTCGTCTCGAGTGTGTTCCCACTGTACTTAGATTACTGTCCTACCACGGCTCAAATGAGTCATGCGAACAGGTAGTAGTTAGGTGCAGACCCGAAGCACTTGGAGGCAGTAGGGGTTAGATAGATTCGTCTCTCCGGGTATTGGGAGTTGATATTGCGCTGTGTTCGAATAGCCATTACACAAAGTCTCTGGTCAGGGCAAGCGAGATTTACTCGCAAGTGCACCAGTAGTTTCTTAGGGTGTATTGGGCTCTACACCGGCACGACTTATTGTGCTATCAGGGGTCTGACGTTTACCACCCCCCTAGGCCCGATATGCGATACTCTAAGATGAACAGACCGGACAGTATGAAGATTGTCACAGATAGGCTCGGTAGGAGTTCGGATGAGTTTGCTCGTCGTCCTTATTATCGACAAATACCTGGGTAGCCGTTACGTACAACTAGTGCCACTGACGGACTTATGGTTAAACCCACCGGTAGCGTACTGTCGAGTATTTAGAGTCCTACACAGAGGGTTTCCCTGTTTCAGGCGAAACGATGTAGAGGCCGTATGGTTTTACGGCAGGGTTCTGATCATATACGTGTACTGGCTGCACGGATGTTGTTCGGACGGATAATACTAGTGGGCTTTGGTTTAAACCAGATTCTGATATTATATTATTGGATTATTATTATCTCATTGTATTCGTATTTTTGTAGTACGAATATGGGTATGTATATACGGTGAGGGCATTCTTGTAATTTCACAAGAGATGCTTCTGGAAGGGGACACCTCATTATTGGATTTATCTATTTTTGAAAATAGATTAATGAGGTGGAAAATGGAGATATTTGTGGCATGGAATGAAGCATAGCTCATTGTTTTGTTTATTGGTTTGGGTTTACTATTGAAGCATGGTTGATATTTTCTATTGGAAAATATTCCATGCTTCATGTGAGATGTGTATGAGCCATCCTTCACTTAGCCAAGACTTAGCTCATTTGCACATTTTCTTTCTCTCTCAATTTTTCTTCTCCTTCTTCAAGACCCTAATCCCTCACATGAGTTGTGAACCATAGGGCCCTTTGAGATTAAATACTCTAAAATACACTCTACATCTTCTAAGCTACCTAGATTAGATAACTAGGTACCTTAGTTACCTCGGCTTAGAGATTGGAGCTTGAAGCATAGACTCTCGGGTGGATCATCTTCGACACGATGAGGCCGACGATAAAGCGCGGTCTGGATCTTTGAGGAACTCGAGGAGAGGAGAAGAAGACCCGAAGGACAAGTATCTAGGAGGTATAAAACTCTTACTGAGTAGTTAGAACCTCTAAGTAGTTTAGCTAGTTAAGGTTTTTGAAAGATCCTGAAGTTTAGGTCGGCGTTGAAAAGTCAAGAAAATCATTTTTCTTTTTTTGTAAATTCTGCCTCCCTACAAGTGCGTAGAGTGTGCGACATCGACTTACAGTGGTATCAAAGCCTACTTAAACCTTAACTAGCTAGTTAGCAAGTAGTTAGAACTTCGATCAACGGAAATTGCCCGAAATCACATTTCCAAATATGCTTACTGTCGGATTTTCAATATTGTTCAAAAATTCATTTCAGTGACCTTAAAAGTACATGCAGGCATTTCTTAGAACAAGGAAAAATTTTGAGCACCTAACCCATCAACTAGAGTGCGGAACCGTAGCTAAATAGGTCATTTGGCCGCGGATCCGCGGCCGAGTTAGGGCCAATGTGCTTGTAATTTTTTCTAGGGTTCAAATCTTTGGAAATATGATTTTTGGCATATTTGGTTTCTACCCAGATTTGTTTGTGCACTGGTTTGTGCACGGGGTAGATACAGAAAGTTATTATCGATCGAAATTCTAAGATTTTTGCTAATCTGTGTTTTGTGATTGTATGTGTTGTTAAACATCTGCTAATTATTATATGTCGATTAGTGGGGGTTGCACATATCTAGTATCTTGATGATGGTTTGTGTATATGAAGTATTAGATCGTCATGAATGAATAGCCCGGGGATGTGAGAAGAGTGTTCTTTACTTTCATTCATGTATATTTGTAAATTGATGTAATATTCTTTTGCGGGGCACATCTGGGTTGAGGTTGTAGCCACCGTTGTATTATTTCATTTATTTTTTCTTGTACCTAGGATAGACCCAAGGTGGGGTGCACAATTTACCGGGTTCTTGAAGTGTCGAGTAGCCTACTCATTTTATTGAGGGAGGTGTAGGGTTACTAGGCACTTTAATAAGGTTCTACAAGGCATCAACCATGCCCGATTAAAATTTTAGCCGTGCCGAATAACCCTAAACAAGATCTTGGCTAGATAATTAGGGTTACAAAAGCAAGTAAATAACATTTACTACTAAGTGAATACGAAATACAACCTTTGTAAATCGGTCCTTCACTTCTAAAGCTCCTTGTCGTAGTCCTTTCACTGCGATCATGGTTCTCTCGGGCTCTTGCATGGCTTCACGAGGCGAAAGAAGCGTCCTTGCTTGAAGTCTTCGAGGCCGAAGATGATCTACGTCGAGGGAATACCAACTCAAGCTACTACTTCACTAACCAGAGAATTAGTGAAGCAAACACCCTAAACTAAAGTGCTAGTCTAGTAGAGGATGGAGAAATAGAAAGTGGGTTCTCTTTAGAATTTTATTTCTCACAATATTTCACTCTCTTTTTAAAACCCTAGCAAGCTTTTTCTTTTACTCAAAGAAGAAGAAGATGAACAAAAGAAAAGGATGAGGATAATGATCAAGTGAGTGAGCTAACCATGGTGAGTGAGTATCATATACTAACTCATGTAGAGACATTACTATGGCTAATCCTAAATGGTTAAGTTAATAAAAATCTAAAGTAAAAAAAAGTTAGTGAACTTTGTCAAAGCATCCATAAGCTTCTACAAGCTTCATGCTTGTGACAAAAGCTCCACTAATTTGTAATTACCTTATATAATTATTAACCACCATTTAAAATAGAATGGTGTATGTCTTCCACACCCATGTATGATGTATCATCAACCATGATACAAAATGAAAAACACATTTTAATATATATCACATATATACTAAAGTTGTGCACATGTGAGAAAAAATCCTTAAGTGAACAAATGTTAGTTAATGTAAATTAGTATATCAAATATACAATTATACACTAAATTATTAAATCAACACTTGACTTAATAATCCGGTTATATCTCATATAACCGATTAACATTCAATGTATCGACTTATCGAATCAACTCTTGATTCGATAACCCGGCTATATCTCATATAACCGACCGATACAAAAAGTCCCGAGAATAGAATACGGTATCACATACAAGCATTAATCTCGGTCCCGCACATATCACATATGCGCTCCTATTTCATTTTTCCTGAGCCAGTAAAACCTCTATGTAGGACTCTAAAGACTCGTCAATACGCCGACAGTAGGTGATGATCACATCAAGAACCCACAAGCCGTCAGCGGTACTAGCTAGACGTAACGGCCACCCGGGTATTGAGCGATCAGAAGATCAGCAAGCAAGCCCGCTCCAACTCCTGTATAAGCCTAACGGTAACACTTCCCGTAAAATCCGGTCTCCTCGTCTGATATGTCGCATATCAAGTCTAGGGGTGGTAAACGTCAGACCCAAGTCTCCACTGAGCACCCGTATACCATCTCTGATGTCAAACACCAATGGATATGGGATCATCCATCGCCCATCTTATGGGTCGAGAAGCGTATACGCTAGTCTACTCTGGTATATCGATGCCCTGTCTCGATACACCCATGACTAGGAACATTAAAGGATGTACTTATGGACTACTCTGTCCCCACTAGTATGATCTGCATCATAGTCCAGGTAGTCAAGTACACATCCTAAGGGTTTTACCAACATGTAACTATAAGACAGTATCAAGAAACAAGTATACATGTTAAGATAAAGAGCAACCAGATAGCATACTATCATATCGAGTAAGAAAGTCCTCTCTATATATGTCCAGGCATCCAATATAATATACATCATCTGTACAATACTGTCCTCTAGGGCATACATACAACTAACAATCACCCACTTGCACTAGGACCAGCTGCTATAGTATCGCATACCAAGCACCCGAAGAGTCTCTCAAACTGTATCTCGGGAATGGTCTTCGTGAGTGGATCCACAGTGTTGTTCTTTGTGTCAACCCTCCTGACCTCGATCTCCCGGCGATCTACTATCTCCCGGATCAGGTGATACCGCCCCAGAATATGCCTGGATCGCTGATGGGACCTGGGTTCCTTGGCCAAAGCCACCGCTCCATTGTTATCACAATACAAAGGTATTGGATGCTCAATAGATGGAACCACTCCAAGTTCAGTAATGAACTTCTTGATCCAGACAGACTCCTTGGCAACATCGTTGGCAGCGATGTATTCAGCCTCCATCGTCGACTCTTCCACGGTTTCCTGCTTGGAACTCTTCCAGCTAACCGCCCCTCCGTAAAGGGTAAAGACAAATCCCGAGTGTGACTTAGAGTCATCCTTATCACTCTGGAAGCTCGAATCGGTAAATGACTCCACTTGGAGTTCTCCGTTACCATACACCAAGAGCATCTCTTTAGTCCTTCGTAAGTACTTGAGAATGCTCTTCACAGCTGTCCAGTGACTCTCTCCAGCATCAGCTTGATACCTCCTCACTACACTTAGTGAGTGTGCTACATCGGGTCTGGTACATAACATCGCGTACATGATAGAGCCTACAGCTGAAGCATAGGGTATCCCTTGCATGCGAGCTCCTTCCAAACCAGTCTTGGGAGACATCTCTTTGGAGAGAGTGAGTCCAGAGATCATGGGTAATTTCCCACGCTTGGATTCTTCCATACTAAACCTCTTTAGTATGGTGTCAATGTACCTGGATTGGGACAATCCCAATATCCTTTTAGATCTATCTCTATAGATCATAATTCCCAGTATGCAAGAGGCATCACCTAGATCTTTCATTGAGAGTCTTTGTGATAAGAAGAGCTTGACCGATTGCAGCATAGGAATGTCATTTCCTATCAAGAGTATGTCGTCCACGTACAATACGAGGAAGACAACCTTACTCTCTGCCACCTTCTTGTAGATACAAGGTTCATCTACGTTTTTGACGAAATCAAACTCTTTGATAACGACGTCAAAGCAGATGTTCCAACTTCGCGATGCTTGCTTTAATCCATAAATGGATTTAAGCAACTTGCACACCTTCCCGCTGCTCCCACTAGCTACGAAGCCCTCTGGCTGAGTCATGTACACGCTCTCTTCTAAATCACCATTTAGAAAGGCGGTCTTAACATCCATTTTCCAGATTTCGTAGTCATGATATGCAGCGATGGCAAGTATGATCCGGATGGATTTAAGCATAGCCACTGGAGAAAAGGTCTCGTCATAGTCCACACCTGTTCTTAGACGAAAACCCTTTGCAACAAGTATAGCTTTGAAAGTCTCCACTTTCCCATCTACACCAAGTTTTTTCTTGAAGATCCACTTGCTCCCAATGGGTTTTACCCCTTCAGGAGCATCTTCCAAAGTCCATACTTTGTTGGTGTACATGGATTCCATCTCGGACCGCATTGCATCCAGCCATTTCACTGAGTCCCCACTCGTGATGGCCTGCTCGAAGCTAGTTGGGTCATCATCAACCATGATGCAATCCTCGCTCCCACCATCCATGAGAAAACCGTAGTATCTCTCAGGTGGGTGAGGAACACTACTAGATTCGCAGAGTGGCTGGGGTTCATCGGGAACTACCGAATCATTTGGTTCCATCAAATCTTCTGTTGTGGTTTGTACAACTGGAACCTCTTCCAGTTCTAGCTCAGAGCCACTAATCTCTTTTGCAAGAAATTCCTTTTCTAAAAAGGTGGCGTGTTCAGCAACAAACACCTTTTGTTCCTCACTGTGGTAGAAGATATACCCTCGCGAATGCTTGGGATATCCAACAAACTTACACAAAACAGACCTTGCCTCGATTTTGTCCGGTTTTTATCTTTTGACATAGGCCGGACAACCCCATATCTTAATAAAATTAAGACATGGTCTCTTCCCCTCCCATATCTCATATGGAGTGGTAGGCACAGATTTGGTAGGAACCCTATTCAGTAGGTATGCTGCTGTCTCCAGTGCATATCCCCGGAAGGAAATAGGTAACTCAGCTATGCTCATCATAGAGCGCACCATATCTAATAGGGTGTGATTCCTCCGTTCTGATACACCGTTGTGCTGTAGTGTATATGGAGGAGTTAGCTGAGAGAGAATCCCATTCTCTTTTAGGAAGTCCAGGAATTCATTGCTCAAGTATTCACCTCCTCGATCAGATCGAAGGATTTTAATACTTTTCCCGGTTTGGTTCTCGACTTCTTGTTTATATTCTCTAAATTTCTCAAAAGCTTCTGATTTGTGTTTCATCAGGAATACATATCCGAACCTAGAGAGATCGTCAGTGAATGTAATGAAGTACGAAGAACCATTCCTGGCATGTGTAGACATGGGACCGCATACATCACTAAGTCCCAAGAGTTCCATAACTCTTTCTCTGTGTCCCGTAAACAGAGTTTTGGTCATCTTGCCTTTGAGACATGACTGGCAAGTGTCATAAGATGAAAATTCGAACGGTTTCAAATATCCATCCTTATGCAACTTAGCTAGCCGTGTCGCATTTATATGACCAAGTCTATAATGCCACAAGAAGGATTCGTTCATTTCTGAACTCTTCCTCTTGTGTGTGTTTTGTATATTAAGGACTGTAGTTTGATTCAGAACGTATATACCATTAAATAACGAACCTGATCCAATCAACTTTTGATTCAGGAATATGTTCATAACATCATCCTGTACTACAAAATTATATCCTTCTTTGCTCAATAAAGAAACTGATATAAGATTGCATATCAGGGTCGGAATGTAATAGCATTCATTCAGAACCAATGTATTACCATTTGGTAACACAAGGTGATATTCGCCAACTGCTTTGGCTGCAACATTTGCACCATTACCTACTCTTACGGAATGATCACCCTCTCCCAGTTCCCTACATTTACATAGCCCATGTAACATATTACATATACGGGATCCCGTTCCGGTATCTAATACCCAGGACGTAGAGTGAACTGAGAAACAGTTCTCTGTAACGAACACACCCGAAGAAAATGCATCAACATGTACTTTCTTCATTCGGGTGGCATGGGAATCCTGGTATTCCCCTATATCCTGTCCAGTCCTCTAACTCTTATAAGAAAGAACGGAACCAACGTTCCCCAGCACAGTATAACGTGCGGGTTCGGTCAATACATCCATATTATTATCTTGATTAAGGCATGATATGGTCGCTACCTGGAGAGAGAGAAGAAAAACACTTTAGCGCATGCTCTTGCAAGATCAGATTGGTTACTATTTTATCTAATCAGGATGGCTCCTACTGTTTTTATCAAATCTTCCTTCAAACCCTAAAAGGAAAGACTAGCCGAGATTAATTACACCCTACAACTTTGCCAATCTTTCAGCCAGACCAGTGTCGGTACTTTGAGGGAGGTTCCCCGTGCTTTCGCACGGACCTAATTAAAGTAAACCTCGTTTTCCCAGAGGCGTAACCCCGTTGACACCTTTCTAGACACCTACTTGATCGGCTAATTGTCCTGTGTAAAACTCTCCCAGGAGTAACAATTACTCGCAGTGGGTATCGGGATCCAACTATCTCATAGAAGGTATGCAATCTCATTGCAAATTTCAACACTTGAAATTCTCGATAATATTTTGCCCCAAGCATCCCATGACCTTGACGGAGGTCAACAAACCACAGGGTGCAAGTCAAGTTCAACCCGTCATTTCTTGATTGAATCAAACCCACCCGCATGACCCTTGACGGAGGTCAACAAGGTCGTACGACTACCCTACTCCAATCTGCATCTTATGCATAAGCAGATAAATACTAGTTAGCTACCGCACACTACGCCTTGACGGAGGTCAACAAACGTAGCACGAATACTAAGTAGGACTTATCTGAAATGACGGAGGGCTACGACAGGTTTTTCTGAAAACCTATTGCTTAATGAACTTGATATCGTTGTAGAATCATGTGAATTTTGAAATGGAATGATTTTGAGGCTTTTATTAGTTTTGCTAAAGAGGTCACTCCCGATGAAGGGATCTCGACTCTTTCCTTATGAAATAAGGTGCAGGATATATATCATATATATCGCTATGAAAAGCAAAAACTCCAAAAGCAATCAAAAGACAAACCGAGTGTTGTAGCATCTGCCAGTTTTGCTAAAGAGGTCACTCCCGGTGAAGGGATCTCGGCTCTTTCCTCATCGAATAAGGTACAGGATATATCATATATATCGCTATGCAAAGCAAAAAACTGTAGCTACCCTTTTTGAAAGTTTGATTCTACAACATCTTTTAGGTTTCTTTTCTTTCATTAATCATATTAATGAAGTCCCATCATTTAAATCACCTAAACATCACAGATAAATACGACGTACACTTATACCATCCGCATTCGCCTCGATGTCCCCTCGTGCATCGTTAGGTTAGGTAACTAACAGCAGAGCGGGGCAGGGCTAGCACAGGTGTAAAACATAAGTAACGTCTATATAATACATCATATATACTATATACAGTATTTATCACAACATATCAAATGATCACATCACAGATATCGCAGCAGAAGAAACATATGAAACATTGGATATACTAGGACGTCCGTGTTTTATTTTGAGCCTCTATAAAACACGGATTCCACGGTCGTGATGAATAGCCAAACCCACACCCCTAGACCCCTACGAGAGCGGCAAGCAACCCTACCAATTCTAAAGTTAGGAGACCCGGACTCGACTCCTCGAGTTGGTCTCCCACTGAACTCTAGAACCCGGTTACTTGTGCTCTCCTCCTTGGGTCTATCCTAGTGCGGAAAAGTAAATAATATACAAATGGTGAAATCAACCTCATCCCGGAAGTGCCCCAATAAAAGAATATTATATACAATGAATTTTACATGAATGAAAAATAAAAGAACCCTCATCTCACATAAAACCCCCGGCTATCCAAAAACACGACGATCCAATATAACATATCCAGCAACACATAACATCACATGTCATCAACGTAAGTAAATATGCGCATCCCAATTGTCGTTGACATATAGCAACGAAACCGGCGATATTACATATTACACTTACGGTCGCAGAAAATAAAGTGTAAAACCACAACATTTGGAATCCACAATCTCTTTAGACATCGTAAATCCGAAATATCACATACTTCGCATTTCATGCCTAACTATATGAATTCCACATATTGTATCACATTCCAGATAAATAGACAGTATTAAACTTTCCGATCGAATAATCAAATACCGAAGATTTCCTAAATAGCTCAACACTTGAGGGGGGTTTAAAAACATCCATCACATGCCACAGTACCAATGGTCCAGCCGTAGAAGGGTCAAGCCAACGCCTCACATGTGGCAACGCCGTACTCCCTCAAACCCTAAGGTTCAAAAGGCAGTTCAAGACGGTCACATAATCGAGTTAAGGTTTGTTGTCTTCTAGAGGTTCCATTGCGTAACTTGCACGATTTAGACATTCTTAAACTACGGAAAAATCCAACACTTGGAAATTTCCCGGGTCGGGAAAAAGTGAGTTATTGATATCCGTTCGAACTTCTTAATACTTTCTAAATTATCCGGAAAAACATAACGAAATTAAATTTTCCGATCGAATCAACGAATACAAAATAAACCCCAGAACACTCAACACTTGAGTCAAATTAAAAATACCCAGAAATTAGTAATTTTGCCTACGGACATTACTGTGCAAAACCGAATGTATAAATCCTCTTTACTGCCGCGGATCCGCGGCCCAAGCGCGGTACGGCCGCGGTTCTGCGGCGGTTTGTATGGATTATGCCCTCGTTTTTCACTGCAATGTTTATATTTCCCTGCTGAATTTTTTAGGTATTTTTAATACAGAAAAATCACAGTTTTTAAAAAATGTCCAGAGAAGGGTATATTTCGTCGATTCGGAGTTCGTTCGGAGTTTTAACTTCGTATACACGTCGCCTAATGCTCTAGCTAGGCACTGATACCACTATGGGTTACTAGGCACTCTAATAAGGTTCTACAAGGTATCAACCATGCCCGATTAAAATTTTAGCCGTGCCGAATAACCCTAAATAAGATCTTGGCTAGATAATTAAGGTTACAAAAGCACGTAAATAACATTTACTACTAAGTAATACGAAATACAACCTTTGTAGATCGGTCCTTCACTTCTAAAGCTCCTTGTCATAGTCTCTTCGCTGCGATCATGGTTCTCCCGGGCTCTTGCTTGGCTTCACGAGGCGAAAGAAGCGTCCTTGCTTGAAGTCTTCGAGGCCGAAGATGATCTACGTCGAGGGAATACCAACTCAAGCTACTACTTCACTAACTAGAGAATTAGTGAAGCAAACACCCTAAACTAAAGTGCTAGTCTAGTAGAGGATAGAGAAATAGGAAGTGGGTTCTCTTTGGAATTTTATTTCTCACAATCTTTCACTCTCTTTTTAAAATCCTAGCAAGCTTTTTCTTTTGCTCAAAGAAGAAGAAGATGAACAAAAGAAAAGGATGAGGATAATGATCAAGTGAGTGAGCTAACCATGGTGAGTGAGTATTATATACTAACTCATGTAGAGACATTACCATGGCTAATCCTAAATGGTTAGGTTAATAAAAATCTAAAGTAAAACAAAATTAGTGGACTTTGTCAAAGCATCCATAAGCTTCTACAGGCTTCATGCTTATGATAAAAGCTCCACTAATTTGTAATTACCTTATATAATTATTAACCACCATTTAAAATAGAATGGTGTATGTCTTGCACACCCATGTATGATGTATCATCAACCATGATACAAAATGAAAAACACATTTTAATATATATCACATATATACTAAAGTTGTGCACATGTGAGAAAAAATCCTTAAGTGAACAAATATTAGTTAATGTAAATTAGTATATCAAATATACAATTACACACAAAATTATTAAATCAACACTTGACTTAATAATCCGGTTATATCTCATATAACCGACGAACATTCAATGTATCGACTTATCGAATCAACTCTTGATTCGATAACCCGGCTATATCTCATATAACCGACCGATACGAAATGTCGCGAGAATAGAATACGGTATCACATACACGCATTATTCTCGGTCGCGCACATATCACATATGCGTTCCTATTTAGTTTTGCCTGAGCCAGTAAAATCTCTATGTAGGACTCTAAAAACTCGTCAATACGCCGGCAGTAGGTGATGATCACATCAAGCACCCACAAGCCGTCAGCGGTACTAGCTGGACGTAACGGCCACCCGGGTATTGAGCGATCAGAAGATCAGCAAGCAAGCCCGCTCCAACTCCTGTATAAGCCTAACGGTAACACTTCCCGTACAGTCCGGTCTTCTCGTCTGATATGTTGCATATCAAGTCTAGGGGTGGTAAATGTCAGACCCCAATAACCGATAAGTCGTGCCGATGTGAGGCTCATAACGGGTCGAGAAACTACTGGTAACACTTACCAGTAAATCTCTAAATCAGCCCAGGCCAGGGACTTCCCTATTATGGCCAATCGAGCACAGCGCAACATCAACCCCCAATACCGGGAGGGATGAAACCCCTCTTATCGCTCATTGCCTCCATGTGACTCGGGACTGTACCCAAAAACCACCGTTTTGCACGCCCTCTTGGACGTGGTAAGGTGGAAATCAAAGCACAGTGGGAATCACACAAGTCTCTATGACGATCTCGGGTCTACAGACTAACCTGCACAAGTGTCACCAAAGAACTGGCATCTGACGTGAGGTATAATACCATCTGGGAGTTCTCGGCGAGTCCGTCTAGTGTACCGAGTCTCCACTGAGCACCCGTATACCATCTCTGTTGTCAAACACCAATGGATATGGGATCATCCATCGCCCATCTCATGGGTCGAGAAGCGTGTACGCTAGTCTACTCTGGTATATCGATGCCCTGTCTCGATACACCCATGACTAGGAACATTAAAGGATGTACTTATGGACTACTCTGTCCCCACTAGTATAATCTGCATCATAGTCCAGGTAGTCAAGTACACATCTTAAGGGCTTTACCAACATGTAACTATAAGACAGTATAAAGAGACAAGTATACATGTTAAGATAAAGAGCAACCAGATAGCATACTATCATATCGAGCAAGAAAGTCCTCTCTATATATGTCCAAGCATCCAATATAATATACATCATCTGTACAATACTGGCCTCTAGGGCATACATACAACTAACAGGAGGTTGCTTCACTTCGGGAATTTGGAGGGTAGTTTGCCGCACCCGTAGGGGTTTAGGGAAGGGTTTGGCTATTCATCACGACCGTGGAATCCGTTTTTCGTTCTAGGCTAAAACGAAACACGGAAATCCTAGTATATCCAATATATTACTCTGTGTTGCTATGATCTGGAATGCCTATTATTGCGTGAGATGGATCGCTATATATATATATTATATATAATAAACGTTGCTTATGTTTTGCACCCGCGCTATTGCATCCCCCGCTCTACCGTTAATTAAGTAACCTAACGGTGCATGACGAGCCCCGTAGCGAATGCGGAGCGCATAAGCGTACGTTCTATTTTCGTTTCTTTCTACAATGATAGGGTTAAATGATGGGACCGCATTAATATTGATTAATGCAAAGAAAACAAACCAAAATTAAATCGTTGGAACAATTTCAAAACCACTCGGTTTTCTTGAAAAAACAACTTTTAAATGCGGAGCCTAAACCACTCCTTTTAAAAGCTATCATGGTTCCTTCGACTATATCAAGTTCATTACGTTCACGGTTTCGCCAAAACCAGCCGTAGCGCTCCATCATTTCAGATGGATAGTATTCAAGGTATGTATTTTGACCTTCGCCAAGGCATAGTGATTGGTAGCTGCTGGGTATTCATCTGTACCATAGATAGATGGGTTAATTTGGGACAGTTGAACAGCTATTTTGGCCTTCGTCAAGGGTTTGTACGAATGGGTTCAAATTAAGCTGGACAATGACGGGTAGAACTTAACTTGCGTCTTATGATATGTTGGCCTTCGTCAAGGTCATAAGCGCCTGGGGCAAAAATCCACATCGGGAGTTTCAAAAGAAAAGGAAACTTACTAGTTTTGCATACCATCTGAAGTGTGATGATTTTGGTAGAATTCCTTCAAAGTTGTTACACGATGATATTTGGATCCATATCCCACAATGAGTTTTGTTACTTCTTGGGAGAGTTTTTCACTAAGCAATCAATGCTATAAACCAAGTAAGTGCCTAAAACGGTATTAGCGGGGCTACACCTCCAGGGAAAACAAATTATGTAATTAAGAAACTTCGTGAAAGCGTTGGAAAACCTCCCTTAAAGTACCGACACTGGCTTGGCCGAAAGGTTAAACAAGAATTGTAGGGTAAGATTAATTCCGTCTAATTCTTCTTTTATGGTTTGAAGGAGGATTTAAGAAACAGTGGGAGCCATCGTGTTTAGATAAACTAATAACCAATCTAAACATGCAAGAGTATCATGCTGAGTGTTTTCTTCTCTCTCTCCTAATGGCAGCGACCAGAATGACCGGGCTTAAGTTACTGCTAGATAAAAATAAATTGACTGGGCCAAAATATAAAGATTGGCTAAGAAATGTTCAGATGGCCATTACCTATGACAAGCTGGGCTACATCCTTACTACCAAAGCCCCCGACGTCCCAGGTCCAGATTCCACCATCGCGGATGTTGAGATCCGTAAGACATAGGAAATGCACTAGAATCAGCTGGGGTTATGCACTAGAATCAGCTGCATATCTTTTGAACAAAATTCCTACTAAGTCAGTGCCTACCACACCATATGAAATGTAGAGTGGGAAGAAACCCTATCTTACGTATCTTAAGATATGGGGATGACCAGCTTTTGTCAAAAAGCAGCATGCAGAAAAGCTCGAGGCACGCTCAGTACTGTGTAAGTTTGTAGGATACTCAAGGAACTCCAGGGGTATCTTTTCTATTGTGCGGAGGAATAAAAGGTCTTTATTTCTTGGCATGCCCACTATTTGGAGACTTAATTTCTTCAAAAAGAAATAAGTGGGAGCGCAGTAGAACTGGAAGAAATTCCAGAACCACAAAATATTACTGAAAATATGCTGGAACCAGAAGTTTCAAACTGGACATCCCTGCGCCAGTCCGCGGATCTAGTAGGTAGTCTCATTCGCCCGAGAGATACTACGGTTTTCTCATAGACGGTGATAGAGAGGATTACATCATCGACGATGATGAGCCAACTAGTTTCCAACAAGTCATTAAAAGCAGAGACTCGGTAAAATGGCTAGATGCAATGCGGACCGGAATGGAATCCATGTACACCAACAAAGTATGGACTTTGGAAATTGCACCTCAAGGGGTAAAACCCGTAGGCTGCAAATGGATCTTCAGAAAGAAGATTGGTGCAGATGGACAGGTTGAAACCTATAAGGCTAAACTTGTTGCAAAAGATTTTCGTCAAAGACCTGGTTTGGACTATGATGAAACATTTTCTCCAGTGGCTATGCTTAAATACATTCGGATTCTTCTTGCCATTGCTTCCTTCCAAGATTATGAAATTTGGAAGATAGACGTAAAGAACACTTTTTTGAATGGAAATTTAGAAGAGTGCGTTTATATGGATCAGCCAGAGAGTTTCATAGAGAGTGTGAGCAGCGAAAGAGTGTGCAAGTTACATAAGTCTATTTATGGATTAAAGCAGGCATCGCGAAGTTGGAACATCTGTTTTGATGAGACGGTCAAAGAATTCGACTTTATCAAAAATCCAGATGAACCATGCATTTATAGTAAGATTGTAGCGAGAACTGTGGTATTTCTCGTCTTGTACGTGGATGGCATTCTCCTGATAAGAAATGACGTTCCTATGCTACAATCAGTCAAAGGATTCTTGTCACAAAAGTTCTCCATGAAAGACCTGGGTGATGCCTCCTACATTCTGGAGATCCAGATCTATCGTGATGGATCTAAGAGGATGTTGGGACTTTCACAATCCAGGTACATCGACACCATACTGAAAAGATTTAGTATGAAAGATTCCAAGAGCGGTAATCTGCCGGCTTGTCACGGGATCACCCTCTCTAAAGAGATGTCTCCCAAGACTGGTTTGGAAAGGGATCACATGAGTATTATATCCTACGCTTCTGCGGTAGGCTCTATAATGTATGCGATTTTGTGTACCAGACCAGATGTTTCTTATGCACTGAGCGAGGTAAGCAGGTATCAGTCAAATCCTGGAGAGAAGCACTGGATAGCAGTTAAGAATATTCTTAAGTACCTGAGGGACTAAGTAGATGTTCTTGGTGTAAGGTGGTAAAGACCTTCAGATCAAGGCCTTCGCTGACTCCAACTTCCAGAATGACAAGGTTGACTCCAAATCCATGTCGGGTTATGTTTTTACCCTCAATGGAGGGACGGTCTGTTGGAAGAGTTCCAAGCAGGACACCGTTGCTAACTCGACGATGGAAGAAGTGTATATCGCTGCATGTGACGCCGCAAAAGAAGCAGTCTAGATGAGAAAGTTCATAACAGAACTTTAGGTGGTTCCGTCCATTGTTGATCCAATACCTTTGTATTGTGACAACAACGGGGCTATAGCTTTAGCGAAGAAACCAAGGTCCAATCAGAAGTCCAGACATATCTTAAGGAGGTATCACCTGATCAGGGAGATCAAGGAGAGGAGAGTAGACATGGAGAATACTGCATATCCACTCAAAAAAGCCATCCCTCAGACGCAGTTCGAGAGGCTAATCGAGATGATAGGTATGCGATATGCCAATACATGGTGTTAGTGCAAGTGGGAGATTGTTAGTGATATATGCCGTAGAGGATATTATTGTATAGTACTGGATTGTATATTACATTTTGGAAGCTTAGGATATACACAGATATAATAACAGTCTTGCTCAATATGGTAGTATGCTACCTGGTTTGATTCTATTTTAATATGTGTATATGTTTCTTTTAGCATATCGCTGATACATATTGATAGAGCCCTTAGAATCTTTGCTTGGCTACCAGCGTTGTGATGGCAGTCACACTAGTGGGGTTGGGTAGTCTATAAACACATCTTTATTCTTGCCCCTAGTCGTAGGATTATCGAGACAGGGCATCGATACTCCAGAGTAGACTAGTGTATACGCTTCTCATCCCAGTCAGGGAGATGGCCTGTCCCGCAGCCATTGGTATGCCGTACCGGAGATAGTATACAGGTGCTCATTGGGTTATGAGTTACACTGGACGGACTCGATGGGAACTGCTGGTTGGTATTATACCTATCGTCAGTTAGCAGTTCCCGGATGACGTGAGTACAGATTAGTCCGTTGACTTGACATCACTATTCATCTCGAGTGTATTCCCACTGTACTTAGATTACTACCCTACCACGGCTCAAATGAGTCGTGTAAACAGGTAGTAGTTGAGTGCAGTCCCAAAGAACTTAGAGGCAGTAAGGGTTAGATAGGATGTGTCTCTCCCGGTATTGGGAGTTGATATCGTGCTGTGTTCGGATAGCCATTACACAAAGTCCCTGGCCAAGGCAAGCGAGATTTACTGGTAGGTACACCGGTAGTTTCTCAGGGTATATAGGGCTCTACACCGGCAGGACTTACTACTCTATTAGGGGTCTGACGTTTACCAACCCCTAGGCCCGATATGCGATACTCTTAGACGAACAGAGCGGACTGTACGAAGATTGTCACAGATAAGCTCAGTAGGAGTTCGGATGAGTTTGCTCGTTGGCCTTCTTATCGACAGATACCTAGGTAGCTGTTACGTATAGCTAGTGCCACTGACAGACTTGTGGTTAAACCCACTGCCAGCGTACTGTCGAGTCTTTAAAGTCCCACACAGAGGGTTTCCCTGTTTCAAGCGTAACGAAGTAGAGGTCGTATGGTTTTACGGCAGGGTTCCGATTATATATGTGTACTGGCTGCACGGATGTTGTTCGGATGGATAATACTAGTGGGTTTTGGTTTAAACCAGATTATAGTTGTAAGATTGCGTAGCACTACCATAAGGTTTAGGAAGGCATCACACATGCCATTTTATAAATTTTTGGGGTGCTAAACAAACCAACCAAGTAATTGAACTAAGGAAGGGTTAACTTTGCATGTAAACAACTTTATATCTAAGTGATAAGGATTACAACCTTTGTAGTCCGTTCCTTCACTTCAAAAGCTCCAAGTAGTAGCCCTTAGCTATGATCCATGAGCTCCCAAACTCTTGAGAGGCTCCACAAGATGTACGATGCATCCTTACTTGAAGTCTTCAAAGTCTGTGATGATCTACGTCGAGAAAACACGAACTCAAGATCACTCTTCAATAATACGGAATTAGTGAAGCTAACACACTAATCTATATGGATAGTATAGAAGAGGATGATGAAGTAGGAATTTAGCTCTCTTTAGTTTTCTTTTTCTCAATTTATTTCATCACAAATGAAAAAGCTAGCAAGCTTTTGAAGAAGAAGAAGAAGATGAAGTGATGAGAATAATTGTTGTGTGGTTAGAAATGCAACCTTGGGTCAAGTATATTATCCTTAACCCTTGTAGAGACTTAACCATGAGCTATGGTTAAAGGTATGGTTGATAAATATCTTAAGCTAGATAAAAAGAGTGGACAAAGTCAAAGAAGACTACAAGCTTCTACAAGCTTCAACAAATATCTATCATGACAAATATCCACAATATTTGAATTACTTAATGATAAATATAAACCCTAACATTAACCAAATCATGGTTTAGCTCTCATAATCCCTACTTGCATTTATAACCAAGCATGTCACAATTATACATATCACATATATATAATTTTGTAACAAAAGAAAAGAATACATTAAACATATATCACATATATATATCAATGCATCCAAAATGAGAAAAAGAATTACTTAAGTAAGCTTATATTAGTTAATGTAACGCAATATATCACATATATAATTATACATTAAATTATCGAATCAATACTTGATCCGATAATCCGGCTATATCACATATAACCGACTAATCTATAAAATGTATCATTTCATCGAATCAACACTTGATCCGATGATACGGCTATATCACATATACCCGGCCGATATCCCATATCGCGAGAATGGAATACGGTATCCTATACACGTATTATTCTCGAACCCGCACATATCACATATGTACTCCTACTCCGTTTCACCTAAGCCAGGAAACCTCTGTGTCGGACTCTAAAGACTCGTCAATACTCCGGCAGTAGGTGATGATCATATCAAACACCCACAAGCTGCAAGCGGTCAGCTAAACGTAAAAGGCACCCGGGTATTGATCGACCAGAAGATCAACAAGCAAGCCTGTACTTACTCCTGCAAATCCAATCAATAACACTACCGTACAGTCCGGTCTCTTCGTCTGATATGTCGCATATCCAGTCTAGGGTTGGTTAACGTCAGACCCTAATAACCGATAAGTCGTGTCAATGTGAGGCTCATAACGGGTCGAGAACTACAGATAACACTTATCAGTATATCTCCATATCAGCCCTGGCTAGGGACTTCCAGTTATAGCCAATTGAACACAGCGCAATATCAACCCCCAATACCGGGAGAGACGAAACCCCTCCTATCGCTCATTGCCTCCATGTGATTCGGGACTGTACCCAAAAGCTGCCATTTTGCACGTTCTCTTGAACGTGGTAAGGTGGAAATCAAAGCACAGTGGGAATCACACAAGATTCTATGACGATCTCGGGTCTACAGACTAACCTGTACCAGTGTCACCAGAGAACTGCTAACTAACGATAGGTATAATACCAACAAGGAGTTCTCGGCGAGTCAGCTCAGTGTACCCAGTCTCCACTGAGCACCCATATACCATCTTTGATGTCACACACTAATGGATGTGGGACCATCCATCACCTATCATATGGGTCATGATGCGTATACGCTAGTCTGCTCTGAAGTATCGATGCCCTATCTCGATACACCCTCGACTAGGAACAGTTATAAGATGTACTTATGGACTACCCTGGCCCCACTAGTATGATCTTCATCATAGTCCTAGTAGTCAAGTACATATCCTAAGGGCTTTATCAACATGTGAGAGTAAGACAGTAACCCAATATAAGTCAACATGTTAAGACAAAGAGCAACCCGATAGCATACTATCATATCGAGCAAAAAAGTCCTCTCTATATATATCCAAGCATCCACTATAATTCACATCATATGTACAACAATAGCCTCAAGGGCATATACATAACTAACACTAGTATTATATTATTGGATTATTATTATCTCATTATATTCGTATTTTTGCAATACGAATACGGGTATGTATATACGGTGAGGGTATTCTTGTAATTTCACAAGAGATGCTTCTAGAAGGGGGCATTTCATTATTGGATTTATTTATTTTTGGAAATAAAATAATGAGGTGGAAATGGAGATATTTGTGGCATGGAGTGAAGCATGGCTCATTGTTTTGTTTATTGGTTTGGGTTTACTATTGAAGCATGGTTGATATTTTCTATTGGAAAATATTCCATGCTTCATGTGAGATAAGTATGAGCCATCCTTCACTTAGCCAAGACTTGGCTCATTTGCACAATTTCTTTCTCTCTCCATTTTTCCTCTCCTTCTTCCTCAAGACTCTAATCCCTCACATGGGTTGTGAACCATAGGGTCCTTTAAGATTAAATACTCCAGTAAACAATCTACATCTTCTAAGCTACCTAGATTAGAGAACTAGATACCTTAGTTACCTCGGTTTAGAAATTGGAGCTTGAAGCATAGACTCTCGAGTGGATCATCTTCGACACGAGGAGGCCGATGATCAAGCGCGATCCGGATCTTTAAGGAGCTCAAGGAGAGGAGAAGAAGACCCGAAGAACAAGTATCTAGGAGGTATACAATTTTTACCGAGTAGTTAGAACCTCCAAGTAGTTTAGCTAGTTAAGGTTTCTGAAAGATCCTGGAGTTTAGGTCGGTGTTGCAAAGTCAAGAAAATCGGTTTTTTTTTTGTAAATTCTGCCTTCCCACAAGTGCATGGGGTGTACGACATCGACCTGCATTTAGTGTAATGACCTTTTATATGTGATTTTATGTGGTGTTGTTTTTATGATATATGTGCGTGTTTGATTGTGATGTGATATTTCTTGATATATATGTGGATTGTGATGTGATTTAGCTTGATCTATATGTGTTTGATGCGATATTTATGATGTATGTGTATGTTTATATGCATTTTTGTATCAGTTTTGATATACATGTGAATTGCGTTAGTATCAATTTTGATATATGATATAGCATATACCAGTTTTGATATATATATATATAAATATATATGAGAATAATGGAGGAAAGATGCCATAGGAGGGAATTTCCTTCTATGGCGTCAAAAAAGTACACTCTCCATCGTGTTTTCCGACGATCAGCACCCATCATCTTCATCGTTATCATCTAAGATATGGGTACACCAAATTTCATGTGATTCTACAACCTTCTCACCGTTGAATTAGTGGGTTCAAAATTAACGGTTTACTGATAATATAACTTTTTACATTGTTAAATCAACGGTGAAAAAGTTGTAGAATCACATGAAATTTGGCGTACCCACATCTTAGATGATAAAGATGAAGATGATGGATTCCGATCGTCGGAAAACACGACGGAGGGCGTACTTTTTCGACGTCATAGGAGTAAATTCCCTCCTATGGCCTTTTTCCTCCATTATTCTATATATATATATATATATATATATATATATATATATATATATATATATATATATATACATACACACACACTGTTGCAGAAAGCTCACTGGAAGCAGTGAGCTCTCTGTCTAAGTTGTAAGGGGATGCATTTGTCAAGTGTGCCCCTTACAAAATATACAGAGAGCTTACTGAAGCGGTGAGCTCTTGCAGCAGTGAGCTCTCTGTCTAAATTGTATGGGACGCAATGGACAAGAGCACCCCATACAATTTAAACGAAGAGCGCATGCATAAGATGTAGGGTTAGCTTAGCACCTTGTGAAGGTTTTGGCAAGCATCAATCATGCTACTTTAAAATTTTGGGGGGCTAAACAAACCCTAACCAAGATCTTAACTAGAGACTTACGGTTAAACATGATATGTAAACTCTTTACATCTAAGTGAATAAGGAATACAACCTTTGTAGACCGGTCCTTCACTTCATTAGCTCCGTGTAGCCGTCCCTTCGCTGCGATCATGAACTTCGGGCTCTAGAGAGGCTCCACAGGAAGAATAGAACAAGCTTGCTTCAAAGTCTTCGAGGCCGAAGATGATCTACGTCGAGGAGACACTAACCCAAGCAATCTCTTCACTAATCATGAAATTAATGAAGCAAACGCCCTATACTACATGGCAAGTAGTAGAGGATGATGAAGTAGGAATTTTTCTCACTTTAGTTTTGATTTTCTCACATTGTTCATCACATTTCCATGAAGCTAGAAAGCTTCAAATGAGAGGAAGAAGAAGATGAAGTTGTCATGAACTCAAGAATAAACTCATAAGGTTAAAAATGCAACCATGGTGAAATAATATCATGGCTAACTCATGTAGAGAATAAACCATAGCCTATGGTTAAGGGTTGGGTTAATAAAAATCCTAAGGTAGACAAACAAGTGGACTAAGTCAAAGCTTTCCACAAGCTTCTCAAAGCTTCAACCATGACTCATTATCCATTTGTTTGAATTACTTAAGAAAAATAAAAACCCTAGCATTAACCTAGTATGGTATGAGTCTCATACATCCATGTTGCATGTGTAACCAAGCATGACACACTAAAATATATCACATATATAATAAGTGTGCAAAAAGAAAACAATACATTTCACATATATCACATATATATCAATGTATCATCTAGTGAGAAAAATGAATACTTAAGTGAGCTAATAATAGTTAATGTAATGTAATATATCAAATATATAATTATACATTAAATTATCAAAACAACACTTGATTTAATAATCCAGCTATATCACATATAACCGATTAATACCAAATGTAACATCTTCTCGAATCAACACTTGATCCGCTGACCCGGTTATATCTCATATAACCAATCATTTCACACTCGCGAGAATATAATACGGTATCACATAACGTATTAATCTCGGTCCCGCACATATCACATATGTGCTCCTACTCCGTTTTGCTTGAGCCAGGAAACCTCTGTGTAGGACTCTAAAGACTCGTCAATACACCGGCAGTAGGTGATGATCATATCAAACACGCACAAGCTGCAAGCGGTCTGCTAAACGTAACGGCCACCCGGGTATTGAGCGATCATAAGATCAACAAGCAAGCCTGCTCGTACTCCTGCGAATCCAGTCTGTAACACTACCGTACAGTCCGGTCTCTTCGTCTGATATGTCACATATCTCGTCTAGGGGTGGTAAACGTCAGACCCCAGTAACTCGATAAGTCGTGCCGATATGAGGCTCATAATGGGTCGAGAAACTACTGATAACACTTACCAGTATATCTCGGAGTCAGCCCTGGCCAAGGACTTCCTGTTATAGCCAATCGAGCACAGCGCAACATCAACTCCCTATACCGGGAGAGACGAAACCCCTCCTATCACTCATTGCTTCCATGTGATTAGGGACTGTACCCAAAAGCCACCGTTTTGCACGTTCCCTTGAACGTGGTAAGGTGGAAATCAAAGCACAGTGGAAATCACATAAGATTCTATGACGATCTCGGGTCCACAGACTAACCTGTACTAGTGTCACCAGAGAACTGCCATCTAACGTGAGGTACAATACCATCTGGGAGTTCTCAGTGAGTCCGTTCAGTATACCCAGTCTCCACTGAGCACCCGCATACCTTCTCTGATGTCAAACACCAATGGATATGAGATCATCCATCGCTCATCATATGGGTCGAGAAGTGTATACGCTGGTCTACTCTGGTATATCGATGCCCTGTCTCGATACACCCTAGATTAGGAATATTTGAAGGATGTACTTGTCGACTATTCTGTCCCCATTAGTATGATCTACATCATAATCCTGGTAGTCAAGTACTCATCCTAAGAGCTTTATCAATATGTATTATAGAGACAATCAGTGTACATGTTAAGATAAAGAGCAACCAGATAGCATACTATCATGTCGAGCAAGAAAGTCCTCCCTATATATATCCAAGCATCCACTACAATATACATCGTGTGTACAGTAATGTCCTCTAGGGCATACATATTACTAACAATCTCCTACTTGCACTAGGGCCATCTGTTATAGTATCTCATACCCAATAATGAGCAGTGGTTGAAGTATCTCATACTCAATCATCCCATAAAAGTCTCTCCTGGGAATAGGCCTTTGTGAGTGGATCCGCCGTGTTGTCCTCTGTGTCTACTCTCCAAAACCTGGATCTTCCTAGCGATCAACCATCTCCATGATCAGGTGATACTGTCTTAGAATATGTCTAGATCACTGATGGGACGGGGGTTCCTTGGCCAAAGCCATAACTCCATTGTCACATAATGGTGGGAACGAAGTTCATCTCATGAACTAATGTACATCCAGACTACCTCTTTGGTAGCATCCTTGGTAGCAATGTATTGAGCCTTTATCGTCTAGTCTGCTACGGTATCTAACTTGGAACTCTTCCAACATACCGTCCCGCCGCTGAGGGTAAAGACAATTCCTGTGACTGACATTCAGTCGACCTTACCACCCTGGAAGCTATCCAGTGATTCTCCCCAGGATCGATTGATACCATCTCACTACACCTAGTGAGAATCCTAACATCCACTTAGATCTATCTTATAGATCCAATATCCAAGATTTAGGAGGTATCATGTTGATCCTATATGGAGAATCATTGTGATAAGAGGAGATTGACCGAGTGTAGCATAGGAAACTCATTTCCTATCAAGAGTATGTCATCCACGTACAATATGAGGATCGCCACCATACTCCCTACTATCTTTTTGTATATACAAGGTTCATCTACTATTTTGATGAAGTCAAACTCTTTGACAACCATATCAAAACAGATGTTCCAACTCCGCGATGCCTGCTTTAACTCATAAAGCAACTTGCACACTTTTCCACTGCTCCCACTGTCTAAGAAGCCCTCTGGCTGTGTTCTTATAGACGCTCTCTTCTAAATCACTATTTAGAAAAGCAGTCCTGACACCCAACCGCCAGATATCGTAATCATGGTATGTAGCAGTGGCAAGTAGGATCTGGATGGACTTAAGCATATCTTTGAAAGTTTTAATTTTTCCATGTACACCAAGTAATCTTCTCAAGATATACTTGCTCCTGGTGGGAATTTAACCCTTCAGATAAAGTAACCAAAGTCCATACTTTATTGGTGTATACGGATTCCATCTTAGATCACTTAGCATCCAGCCATTCTTACAGAGTCCCCACTCCTGATGGCCTGCTCGAAACTAGTTAGGTCATCATCTCATGATGCAATCCTCGCTCCCACTATCATAGAGAAAACCGAAGTATCTCTCAAGTGGGTGAGGAACCCTACCAGATCGGCGGAGAGGCTGAGCTTCGTTGGGAACTATTGAATCCTCTGGGTCTACCTAATCATCAGCTGTAGTTTGTATAGCTGGAACTCCTTCCAGTTCTACCTCATGACCAGTTATTTCTTTATAAGAATATCCTTTTCTAAAAAGGTGGCATGCTGAGAAATAAAACACCTTTTTCTCTTCAGTGTGGTAGAAGATATTCCCTTGCAAATGCTTGGGATATCCAACAAACTTCCACAGAACTGACTTGCCTCGAGCTTGTCCGGATTTTGCTTTTGACATAGACCGGACAACCCCAAATCTTAACTTACTTAAAAGATGGGCTCTTCCCATACTATATCTCATATGGAATGGTAGGCACCTGATTTGGTTGGAACCCAATTCAATAAGTATGCAGCTTCTCAAGTGCATAACTCCTAAAAGGAAATAGGAAACTCAGTAGTACCCATCATAGAGCGCACCATATCTAATAGGGTGTGATTGCTCCACCCCGATACACCGACGTGCTGTGGTGAATACAAAGGAGTAATGCTGAGAGAGAATCTCATTCTCCTTTAGAATAGTCTAGGAATTCCGTGCTTAAGTATTCTCCTCCTTGATCACATCAAAGGACATAATACTTATACCCGTTTTGGTTCTTTACTTCTAACTTATATTCTTTGAATTTCTCAAAACCTTCAGACTTGTTTTTCAACAGGAACACATGTGCGAATCTTGAGAGATCATCAGTGAATGTAATGAAGTATAAAGAACCAGTCCTGGCATGTGTAGACAGGGGACCTTCATGCATTATCATGTATCAATCCTAAGAGTTCACTAACTCTTTCTCTGTTTCCTATAAACGGAGCTATGGTCATCTTATCTTTGTGACATGACTGGCAAGTTTCACAAGATGTAAATTCAAACTGATTTAAATATGCATATAAATGCAACTTAGCTAGTCGGGTCGCATTGATATGACCTAGTCAACAATGTCTCAAGAAGAATCCGTTCATTTATGAACTCTTCCTCTTGTGTGTGTTCTGTACTTTAAGAACTGAGGTTTGATTTAGAACGTATATACTTTTAGATAACGTGCATGAACGGATCAACTCTTGATATAGGACATGTTCAAAACATTATCCAACAATACAAAATTATATTCTTCTTTACTAAATAAAGAGACCGATATGATGTTGTATATCAGGTTCGGTACCTAATAACATTCGTTCAGAATAAATGTATTTGGTAATTCAGGGTGATAACTGCCAACAAACTTGGCTGCAACACTTATACCGTTTCCAACTCTTGAAACTTATCATCCATTCTCAGTTCTCTGTAATGAACACACCCGAAGAAGATGCATCATCATGCACTTTCTTCGTTTGGGCGGCACAGGAATTCTGGTATTTCCCTATTTCCTGCTCGGTCTTATAACAATTATAAGTTAGAGCGGGACCAACGTTCCTAAGCTCAGTATAACAAGCGGGTTCGGTCAATACATCTGTATTATTATCTTGATTAAGGCGTGACTTGGTCGCTACCTGGAGAGAGAAAGAAGAAAACACTCAGCGTATGCTCTTGCAAGATTAGATTGGTTATTAATATATCTAATCAGGATGGCTCCCACTGATTTAGTCAAATCTTCCTTCAAACCCTAAAAGGAAAGACTAGCCAGGATTAATTACACCCTACAAGTTTGCCAATCTTTCAGCCAGGCCAGTACCGGTATTTTGAGGGAGGTTCCCCGTGCTTTCGCACGGACCTAATTAAAATAAACCTCGTTTTTCCCAGGGGCGTAACCCCGTTAACACCTTTCTAGACACCTACTTGATCGGCTAATTGTAATGTGTAAAACTCTCCCATGAGTAACTCTTACTCGCAGTGGGTATCGGGATCCAACCATCTCATAAAAGGTATGCAATCTCATTGCAAATTTCAACACTTGAAATTCCCGCTAACTGTTTTTACCCCTAATACTTATGACCTTAATTATGGTCAACATATCATAAGCACTAGTCAAGTTCTACCCGTTATTTCATGATTAATTAGACCCACCCACATGACCTTCAACTATGGTTGACATAATCACATGACTGTCCTAATTAATCACATCATATACTGTGTAGGAAGACATCACTTAGCTACCGTACACTACGCCTCAACTATGGTCAACATACACAGCACGAATACTAAGTACTCTACTTCCTAAAATGATAGAGGGCTACGCAGGTTTTTAAGAAAACCTTTTGCGTAATGAACTTGATATCGTCATAGAATCGAGTGATTTTAAATGGAGTGTTTTTTAGGCTTTTACTAGTTTTTCTAAAGAGGTCAATCCCGGTGAAGGGATCGTCGGCTCTTTCCTTATCGAATAAGGTGCAGGATATTTCATAAATACCACTATGCAAAGCAAAAACTATAGAAGCAATCAAAAGACAAACCGAGTGTGCAGTATCTTCTAGTTTCGCTAAAGAGGTCACTCCCGGTGAAGGGATTTCGGCTCTTTCCTTATCGAATAAGGTGCTGGATATTCTACAAGGAATACCGCTATGCAAAGCAAGAACTAGAGCTATCGGTTTTTAAAACAAGTTTCTACAAAATCTTTTAGGTTTCTTTTATTTCATTAATCCCATTAATGAAGTCCCATTTATTTATGCTTCCTAAGCATCACAGAAGAAATGAAAGCAATAATATTAATTATATCTCATATATATAATATATAGGCATTCGTCTCAGGCATATAATATGATCACATCACATAATATCAGCAGCAGAAGAATCACATATGAAATATTGGATATTCTAGGAATTCCGTGTTTTAAGTTAAGCCAGTATAAAATACGGATTCCACGATCACGATGAATAGCCAAACCCACATCCCTAGACCCCTACGAGAGCGGCAAGCAACCCTATCAATTCTAGAGTTAGGAGACCCGGTCTCGACTCCTCGAGATGGTCTCCCACTGGACCCTAGAACCCGGTTACTTGTGCTCCCCGCCTTGGGTCTATCCTAATACGAAAAAGTAAATAATATACAATGGTGACATCATACTCAACCCGGAAGTGCCCCAATAAAAGAATATTACATACAAGCTTTTACATGAATGAAAATGAAAAACTCTCATATAAAAAAAAACCCGGCTATTCAGAACACGACGATCCAATATAACATATCACAACAACACATAACATCACATGTCATCAACGTAAGTAAATATGCGTATCCCAGTTGTCGTTGACATATAGCACCGAAACCGGCGATACACTACATATTACACTTACGATCGCAGAAAAGAAAGTAAAAAACTACAACATTTGGAATCCACAATCACTTTAGACATCTTAAATCTGAAATATTACATACTTCACATTTCATGCCTAACTATATGAATTCCACATATTGTATCACATTCCAGATAAATAGACAATGTCAAACTTTCCGATCGAATAAACAAACACCCAAGAATTCCTAAATAACTCAACACTTGAGTGGAGTTCAAAAAGTCCCAGAACATGTCACAGCCGCTATGAACCAGCCGTAGAAGGGTCAAACCAACGCCTCACATGTGGCAACGCTAAACTACCACAAACCATATAGTTCAGTGGCGGTTTTGACGGTCACATAATTGAGTTAAGATTACGTTCTTCAATAGGGTCCACAGATTCGCTTGCATGATTTTCTGAAAGTTTTAAACTCAGGAAAAATCCAACACTTGAAAGTTTTCCGACAGGGGAAAAAGTGAGTTATTGATATCCGTTCGAACCTTTTAACACGTTCTAAATTACCCGGAAAAAACTTAAACAAAGTTAAACTTTCCGATCGAATCAACGAGTGATTGATCAAAGAATTTGTTAACCGCAATCAAGAACGGCGTCGCTTGGTAGCTAGCCGGTGAGTACGGGTCGGTCCACAGGGATTTTGTATATTCTCGATTTGTTCTAACGAGTTAATTCCGATTGTTGTTGGATTGATTAAATCTAAAAACTAAGTTGATCTAGACTAGGATTAAAATCTTGCAAGGGTTAGGTTTATGTTAAGTTTGGAAAGTCAATATTCCTCACCGCTTTCTATGCCCTATTTAAGATCTATGAGGTGTTATGGTAATAATTAATAAAGTGGATTAGTACCATCGGGAAGAAACTAGGTTTCTTCCTCTAGGTTCTTGTCCTTCCTTTAATCCTTACCCTAAGCTCCATGGAAAACATGCTCAACCGGTCGTTTATACTACGGTATCACCGCTACCTCATGGAATAGGGTGCCGTAAGGAGCGGTGTGTGCATGTATGCATAGATTCCTATAAAAATGAATGATGGGCAAGAAAGGGGTGAGAGATTTTCATCTCTCAAGTCATCCCCAAATCTAACCCTAACAAGTGAGGAAACTACCCACTCATTAAGGAATTGAAAAACATGTTCTAAACTAATTAACTAGGGCAGAAAGGAAAATTATACTAGGGCAGATAATAAAATTAACTAGGGCAAGAATAGAAAACTTGCTCTAATTTGATGCACTCTTCATACTTTACAAGAATTGAAATTCTGAATTTAGATAGATACAATGAGGCACAAGAAGAGGCATCACCTAAAACAGGTTTTAGGGTTTCTATTTATAGAACATAGAAACCCTAGGGTTATAATCGACTAACATCTGCATTTACAATTTTACCCCTAAAGAAGACTAGTCAACACGCCGCCAGCCGCCACAGAAATTTTTCACAGACACGGGCGACGCACGGCCGCGGAACCGCGGCCAAAACCCATGTTTGGCCGCGGTTCCGCGGCCAAACAGTGGGATATTGAGCTTAAATCTTCAGGGAATCTTCTGTTGCTTTGTTTCTTCTATTTCCTTCACTTGGTTTCTCAGATGGTCTTCTGGTTTCTTCCAGATTTCCACAGTGAACAATGTCGTGGACTTTACCGCTTGCTTCGTGTCGAAGTCTTGAACCTTGCGCTGCCTTTGTTCTTTATGAAATTGTCCATTGATCTTCATTTATTCTCCAAACTGTAGGCTTGATCAAGATTCTTCCATTTGTTGGTCGTAGTCTCACTTTTGTATCGTCTTTTCATCTTTTTCACTGTTTTTGTTCCGAGAACCTGTAACCTGCAACTATGCAGCAGACATGGGTCAAAAGCACCTGTTTATTTGTAAAATGAATAAGAATGGGGAATATAATAATGCAAAATTATGATATGAACAAATACCCCCAAACTTATCTTTTGCTCGTCCTCGAGCAAACCTAGTTTTATTCTAGAAAAAGACCTAGCCTCACTTTCACAGGGAAACGCAATTGCACTGAGCTCGTGCAACAAGCCGTTAAACCTTTAGGTGTCCCTAGTAGGAGTAGTGTTGTCTCCTAAGGGTTTTCAGCGGATACTACCCACAAAATCCTATCAATTCGGCCTATTGACTTTTATTCTCCAATTAGGTTTTCTAACAAGAAACTCTATTATCTTCGACTCATAAATTATCCACCCGTATTTTTCACGCTTCCTTATCATTTAACTTAAAATTATATATTCTTGTGAATTTACTTAGCTTTTGATATCTTTTAAGTTTTCCTTCTAGGGTTCCATCTCAACTTAGGAATTTTTATCATCTCTATTAAAGATATAAGTCCTATTTTTCATTCCTATCTCTTATCTAAACCCCAATCACATACCCCTACGTGTGTGTATATATCACCCCTATGCTTGGAAATTCAAATCAAGCTATTATACTCTTGTCCATCGTCCAAAGTACTTTTTAATTGGTGAATTTTTAGATGAAATTGTTCACACATTCTTCATGCGACCGTTAATACTTCTTGAGCTACCAACGACCGATTACAAAATGTGTTCACACATTAAAGCGTAATTTCTAGTCTTGTAAACCCTAAGGCTTTTAGCAGTGACTCCCAAACCAGTTGGTCTAAGGCGCTAGGTGATGAAGCACCCTCGCTAAATATTTCTTCTATTAATGCAGCGTTAAGTAATTACAAAAACTAGTGTTCATTTTTTTATCTCTTTATTCACACTTGTATTTTTATTTTATTTTTCTTTGTACTAAGGACTTTAGATAAGAGCATCTCAATGTCTCTTCTACTATTCCAAGTTTCAAGGTTCGTGTTTGTGCAATTTGTAGGGTATATATTTTCAGAATTTAGACTTAAGCTTAGGAATTATTTTTCAAACTTATACTTTAATAAAAATATCAATACTTTTCCCTTGTTTTAACTTAGCCCAAGAAGTCAACTCGAAATTTGCCTATTTCTAAATAAACTACAAAAACATATACTTTCTGCCGTTAAATTTTAAGAAAGGTTATTTTTAGGTTTTTTAATTTATTAAGTCTAGGATCTAGTTTTTCCTCTAGCTAGTTAACCGTCTTGTCAAACTTAAGTCAATTATAACCAAAATTGAATTTTTCAATTTTTATAATTTTTCAAATTTTCAATTTTTTATGGGTTTTAAAATAAGTATGCAAATGCAAGAATATACACATGAATGCGAAGGAAGAAAGCTTACCGAGCACACCCCCAAACTTAAACTTGACAGTGTCCTCACTGTCAGGCTACATCAAGAGGGTCGAAAATGTCGGCACTCCCCTGTTTATTTTTTTATATTTTTTTATTGTTAAAAGAAAAAATATATATATATACAAAAAGGTCTCCCCCAAACTTAAGTGAGGCAGTGTTTTCACTATTTTAAGCGTTAAAGTTCAAAGTTAGGGAGGAGAAAAATCAAACTATACAAGGCCTTACACAGGCCAAAGGTTAGCACCAACCATTCAAAAATTTTATCGTGATAATGGTAGGGTTGGTGAAAGAATGGAGTGTAGAGAAAGGCGTTGAGAAACACACGAGACCGTGTGGAGATAGAAGCGGTATACGGTCTCGGTGTATTCGGAGAAGAACGGCGGAAGAGAGAAAGAAGTGTAGCACGAACTTGAGGGTGTAAATTGAGTGAATAAATTAGCACAATTTGTGATGACCGATGTATTAAAAGCGATTGTGCTAATCTATTAACCCATCGAGAAATGGGGTCAAATCCTTCAAGATTCGCGAGAAAACATGGGTACGTTGAACTTGGTAAACCATCCATTGAAAATAGAAACGCGACGGATTCTTGCGTGGTCGAAACGATAGGAAGGACGAAAGGGAGTGATTTAGGGATAATCTTATTCTCACCTAAGTAATCTGTCTCGAACTTGAAGGATTCCATCAATGGTTCAAAATGACTGTAAGCAACCGAGTCTGATGGTTCAACTAACTCATCTGAAAATTCAAAGAACTCAAACTCGGGCGGTGAGTCTTCAAAATCATCCGAAAAAGTGAAACACTCGTAATCGTTATCGGCTGTGGGAACTGTGTCAGATTCAAAGAGGTACGCACTAGTGGCGTCCAAACTGCTGTGATCGAACAGAAATTTTTCAAGCTCACGGTCCTCAAGCGTGATCTCTTGCGTAGTCGGAACGATGGAAAGGAGGGAGGGCAATTTAGGAAGTATAACAGTTAAAGGTTCATGAGGATGAATTGGAAAATCCGGCACATCAAACAAAACTGGTTCATCCTCAATACTCTCCTCAATACTATCCTTATAATTCTCCTCAAAAGTTATCTCATCCATGCAATTATCATCAAAATCAAGACGCATGTGAAGTTCGGGAGAAACATTTAATGACTCGGGATGATGAATTGGAGATAAAATTTCAGTCAAATCTACGGGTTCATCATCCAAAATATTCCCTGTGTCAATATCCTCAATCAAAAGAAAATCAAATTTTTTAGACACCTCATCAAAAGCATGGATGTTTATCAATTCAGGTTCTACATTGGAGGTGTAGAGGTCGAAAGGATTGGTGATGGTTTCACTCGAAAGGGACTCTTCACAATCAGGTAAATCAAACACTACAAAGTCGCACAACTCATTACACGTTTTATCTTTAACTGGTGAATCATTTGGGATACTTGTTTGAAAACCGGAGTTGTCCGATTCAATTGAGAATGGGTAGGTTTGATTTGGAAGTGTGTAGAACTCACTCTCACCACTCAAATTCTCACTCTGTCCAACCGCCTCATCATACATTGGAAAATTTGGAGCTAGTTGGAAACTAGCTACCGGTTCACTAGGTTGCATAAGGGCGGCAATGGACGTATCCAAATTCCTCATCTGTCGGTTTGTTGCTGCAATGTACGCTTCCAACGACTGTTCCAGACTAGACATGGGTTGTGAAGGGGTTTCAGTAAAAGATTCAAAATTGTTTGGATACGTGAAACTCCCAAATGGTTGTGTAGAATCTATGTCTAGGGAAGGTGTGAAAGTCGGGTAGGACTGGTAGGAATTGAATGGTTGGACAGGAGTAGGATCAACATTTGGATAAAAAGGTGAATGGACTTGGTGATCCCAAGAACTGGAAGTGTTGAAAGGAGTGAAAGATCGGTTACGAGATTGTTCTATGTGTTCAGCAATAGACATGGGTTTCGGAGTTACAACAGGACTCAAAAAAGTAGTATCAACGTAAGGAGGTGGTGAAAGTTGAAATAGTTGATACAAAGTGGATTGCAGAGTCGAACTGTTTCTCCTAGACGCTTCTATTCCATCTTTCAAAGAAATTTTGGGCATGGAGGGGTCGTCCGTAATTCGACCAAAACAATTCGCGTAAGAAGCAATGTTTGGATGAGGGTACCAAAGTTCGGCAAGAGTTTTGTGAGGTGGGGTACCCATGATGTAAGAAAGGAGAAGAAAAAGAATGTGGGGTGCACGGATTTCTTAGCGACAAGTTGCAAGTTTTTGTAAAAAAATATTTTCCTTTTTTTTCTTTTTGTGTTTTTTTTATGTGGAGCTTTTTGCAAAAAAGATTTTCGATAAAATGATTAGACACACGTTCAATCAACCGCAAATGCACAATCAGGCCTAGATCTAGGGTCACCTAGGTCAGCTAGACAGCTCCTAACTGTTCCAAAGGGCAAGAAGTAGGACCTCAAACCGCCTATTCACTGCCAATTGTGGCTAGGTAAGTGCCAGGTAAGTGGGAGGTTCTCCACTACGTAAGTAGTGGGCCTAATTAAGTAACCACTCGTCTTAGACACACTTGCCTAGAACCACAAAGTCAGGTTAGGATCAACGGTCGATGCCTACAACTATTCCTCTGTCCTATTGAGCGCGAAGTCCTTAGGGCTGAGTCTAATCTTTTTTAATTAAATGATGGTCAATGCAATATGCCTTATGTAATTTCTGGGGTCCTGGGAAAGGTGATGAAATCCACACCCAATCTGGATTGGTGTTCAAACCCCTTAAAGTCAATTTAAAATATGCAAAGCAGTAAACACAATCACTTGCAAACAATTTTTTTTTTTAGCGCGGCGCAAAGAATCCTGCACAAGATCAATTATTGGAAGGGGGAGAAATTTTTTGGCGCAAAGAATCCTGCAGGAAATTTTTACAGAGGAGATATCAGGGGTTCAGAGGAAGAACAGAAGACTTACAGAGAATTTTTTTATGTGCTGACGTCACCTACAGAGCCGCGTTTCCGCTGCCAGAGGGGGGTTCCTGCCGGTTCCGCGGTACACTGTGCGGTTTGGTTCCCCAAGTTTCTTCTGCTCCTCTGTTGTTGTAATTCTCTGTTGTTTAGATCTTCAGTTTTCTGTTTTGCTCTCTGGATTTTTCCAGATCCGAACTTGTTCGTCGATCCTGCAAAATTCACACGAAAAATACCCTTCACAAAATAACAAGATGATAATTTTTTTTATTTTTTAATTTTTCAGTTTTTATGATTTTTCAATTTTATATTAACCCGAAATTGCAAAAAGAAAATAACAACACCATCCCCGGCAACGGCGCCATTTGATTGATCAAAGAATTTGTTAACCGCAATCAAGAACGGTGTCACTTGGTAGCTAGTCGGTGAGTATGGGACGGTCCACAGGGATTTATTGTATTCTCGATTTGTTCTAACGAGTTAATTCCGATTATTGTCGGATTGATTAAATCTAAAAACTAAGTTGATCTAGACTAGGATTAAAATCTTGCTAGGGTTAGGTTTAGGTTAAGTTTGGAAAGTCAATATTCCTCACCACTTTCTATGCCCTATTTAAGATCTATGAGGTGTTATGGTAATAATTAATAAAGTGGATTAGTACCATCGGGAAGAAACTAGATTTCTTCCTCTAGGTTCTTGTCCTTCCTTTCTTAATCCTTACCCTAACCTCCATGGAAAACATGCTCAACCGTTCGTTTATACTATGGTATCACCGCTACCTCGTGGGATAGGGTGTCGTAGGGAGCGGTGTGTGCATGTATTCATGGAGTCCTATAAAAACGAATGATGGGCAAGAAAGGGGTGAGAGATTTTCATCTCTCAAGCCTTCCCCAAATCTAACGCTAACAAGTGAGGAGACTACTCACTCATTAGGGAATTGAAAAACATGTTCTAAACTAATTAACTAGGGTAGAGAATAAAATCTAAACTAGGGCAGAAAGGAAAATTATACTAGGGCAGATAATAAAATTAACTAGGGCAAGAATAGAAAACTTACTCTAATTTGATGCACTCTTCATACTTTACAAGAATTGAAATTCTGAATTTAGATAGATACAATAAGACACAAGAAGAGGCATCACCTAAAACAGGTTTTAGGATTTCTATTTATAGAACATAGAAACCCTAGGATTACAATCGACTCACATCTGCATTTACAATTTTACCCCTAAAGAAGACTAGTCAATGCGCCGCCAGCCGCCACAGTAATTTTGCACCGACACGGGCGACGCACGGCCGCGGAACCGCGGCCAAAACCCATGTTTGGCCGCGGTTCCGCGGCCAAACAGTGGGATCTTGAGCTTAAATCTTCAGGGAATCTTCTGTTGCTTTGTTTTTTCTATTTCCTTCACTTGGTTTCTCAGATGGTCTTCTGGTTTCTTCCAGATTTCCACAGTGAACAATGTCGTAGACTTTACTGCTTGCTTCGTGTCGAAGTCTTGAACCTTGCGCTGCCTTTGTTCTTTGTGAAATTGTCCATTGATCTTCGTTTATTCTCCAAACTGTAGGCTTGATCAAGATTCTTCCATTTGTTGGTCGTAGTCTCACTTTTGT
Source organism: Agapanthus africanus (assembly GCA_030015575.1). Lineage (NCBI taxonomy): Eukaryota > Viridiplantae > Streptophyta > Magnoliopsida > Asparagales > Amaryllidaceae > Agapanthus > Agapanthus africanus. Next base: position 29,986,416 of record CM057351.1, read on the forward strand.
ATTGTCTTTTCATCTTTTTCACTGTTTTTGTTCCGAGAACCTGTAACCTGCAACTATGTAGCAGACATGGGTCAAAAGCATCTGTTTATTCGTAAAAGAAATAAGAATAGGGAATATAATAATGCAAAATTATGATATGAACAACGAGTTCCCAATATTTCCCAAAAAGCTCAACACTTCAGTAGAATTAAAAATTCCCAGAAGCATGAAAAAGTACCCAGGAATAAACCCCCTGAAGTATTAGCCCCTAACTCCCAAAGTTGGCCGTGGAACCGCCGCCAAACGCTTGGTTTGGCCGCGGTTCCACGGTCCCTTGAGTGAGTTATGGCTTCGTACTTCACAGTAATTCTTAGAATTCCCTTCATGATTTTCTGAGTATTTTTAATATGAAAAATTTTAACTTTTGAATTTTTTTCCAGAAAGTGGGATTTTTCGGGGTTTCGGAGTTCGATCGAACTTTAAACTTCGCCTACACGACGCCTAATGCTGTAGCCTGGCTCTGATACCACTGTAGGGTTAGCTTAGCACCTTATGAAGGTTTTGTCAAGCATCAATCATGCTACTTTAAAATTTTGGGGTGCTAAACAAACCCTAACCAAGATCTTAACTAGAGACTTAGGGTTAAACATGATATGTAAACTCTTTACATCTAAGTGAACAAGGAATACAATCTTTGTAGACCAGTCCTTCACTTCATTAGCTCCGTGTAGTCGTCCTTTCGCTGTGATCATGAACTCCGGGCTCTAGAGAGGCTCCACAAGAAGAATAGAACAAGCTTGATTCGAAGTCTTCGAGGCCGAAGATGATCTACGTCAAGAAGACACTAACACAAGCTATCTCTTCACTAATCATGAAATTAATGAAGCAAACACCCTATACTACATGGCAAGTAGTAGAGGATGATGAAGTAGGAATTTTTCTCACTTTAGTTTTGATTTTCTCACATTGTTCATCACATTTCCATGAAGCTAGAAAGCTTCAAATGAGAGGAAGAAGAAGATGAAGTTGTCATGAACTCAAGAATAAACTCATAAGGTTAAAAATGCAACCATGGTGAAATAATATCATGGCTAACTCATGTAGAGAATAAACCATAGCCTATGGTTAATGGTTGGGTTAATAAAAATCCTAAGATAGAAAAACAAGTGGACTAAGTCAAAGTTTTCCACAAGCTTCTCAAAGCTTCAACCATGACTCATTATCCATTTGTATGAATTACTTAAGAAAAATAAAAACCCTAGCATTAACCTAGCATAGTGTGGGTCTCATGCATCCATGTTGCATGTGTAACCAAGAATGACACACTAAAATATATCACGTATATAATAAGTGTGCAAAAAGAAAACAATACATTTAACATATATCACATATATATCAATGTATCATCTAGTGAGAAAAATGAATACTTAAGTGAGCTAATATTAGTTAATGTAATGTAATATATCAAATATATAATTATACATTAAATTATCAAATCAACACTTGATTTAATAATCCGGCTATATCACATATAATCGACTAATATCAAATGTAACATCTTATCGAATCAACACTTGATCCGCTAACCCGGTTATATCTCATATAACCAATCATGTTACACTCGCGAGAATATAATACGGTATCACATATCGTATTAATCTCGGTCCCGCATATATCACATATGTGCTCCTACTCCATTTCGCTTGAGCCAGGAAACCTCTGTGTAGGACTCTAAAGACTCGTCAATACGCTGGTAGTAGGTGATGATCATATAAAACACCCACAAGCCGCAAGCGGTCTGCTAAACATAACGGTCATCCGGGTATTGAGCGATCAGAAGATCAACAAGCAAGCCTGCTCGTACTCCTGCGAATCCAGTCAGTAACACTACCGTACAGTCCGGTCTCTTCGTCTGATATGTCGCATATCTCGTCTAGGGATGGTAAACGTCAGACCCTAGTAACTCGATAAGTCATGCCGATATGAGGCTCATAACGGGTCGAGAAACTACTGATAACACTTACCAGTATATCTCGGAGTCAGCCCTGGCCAGAGACTTCCTGTTATAGCCAATCGAGTACAGCGCAACATCAACTCCCTATACCGGGAGCGACGAAACCCTTCCTATCGCTCATTGCCTCCATGTGATTCAGGACTGTACCCAAAAGCCACTGTTTTGCACGTTCCCTTGAACGTGGTAAGGTGAAAATCAAAGCACAGTGGGAATCACACAAGACTCTATGACGATCTCGGGTCTACAAACTAACCTGTATTAGTGTCACCAAAGAACTGCCATCTAACGTGAGGTACAATACCATCTGGGAGTTCTCGGCGAGTCTTTTTAGTGTACCCAGTCTCCACTGAGCACCCGCATACCTTCTCTGATGTCAAACACCAATGGATATGGGATCATCCATCGCCCATCATATGGGTCGAAAAGCATATACGCTAGTCTACTCTGGTATATCGATGCCCTGTCTCGATACACCCTCGACTAGGAACATTTGAAGGATGTACTTGTCGACTATTCTTTCCCCGCTAGTATGATCTACATCATAATCCTGGTAGTCAAGTACTCATCCTAAGAGCTTTATCAATATGTATTATAGAGACAATCAGTGTACATGTTAAGATAAAGAGCAATCAGATAGCATACTATCATGTCGAGCAAGAAAGTCCTCCCTATATATGTCCAAGCATCCACTACAATATATATCGTGTGTACAGTAATGGCCTCTAGGGCATACATATTACTAACATAAGAAGCACTGACGTCTGAGGGTTAAGATTCAAACGTCTGTGGGTTATCTGGGTTCTTGGTCAGACGTTTGTCCACTATTCGTCAGACGTCTGCCGGTTCTCTGGAACTATAGTGTTCTGTGTATGGGACGCACTTGTCAAGTGTGCCCCATACATTTTCAATGGGATGCCTCAATGTTTTTATATGGGGCGCAGCGCGCTTGCCAGGGGCGCAGCGCGCCCTATACATTTTCACTGTCACGCCTCAGTGAATTTTATGGGACGCACTTGACAAGTGCGCCCCTAAAATAAATTTAAAAAAGCACAGCTCTAGACGCTGAACTGGAGCCGTGGCCAAAAATAGCCTAAATTTGTAAATATTTTGAAAAATGGCATAAATCTAAAAATATTATTTAAATTTAGACTATATTGAAAAATTGTCCTTTAAAGAGGGTGAATATTGCTACAAATAACATACAAGAGGGTACAATTAACATAATTGAACAAAAGATAAGCAAATAGGGGTTCATAAATATAAAATACTTGATGTCACTATAACATAGCCGTACCGACCAACATTGATTGGTTATACCTAATACAAGTAGTATTAGTTGAGCACGAACGATTCATGAATTCCTAATTTTCTTCATGAGGATGAAGGAAGGATTATGTCTTTATTATACACAAGAATTTATGCACGTGCGTTGCACGTGTTAATTAAACAAGTTTTTTTAGGAGAAGAGAGATGATGCGAACGCGCACGTATGTATATATATATTTAGGAGAGAAATGATGTGAAAGACTCTGAAAAAACAATTAATTATTTTCTGGAGGAAGAGATGATGTGGAGAGCGAGTGAGTGAAGAAATTTTCTCCTATTTTCTTAATTTCTAAAAAGAAGGTGAAGGGGTTCTCTAACCAAGTACATTGGCATTATAAAAGAGTCTAGATATAATTTGACCAAAAAGATTATATGAAACAAATTTAAAGTCAAACATCAACTCCTACAATGATTATTGCCAATATCACTAATCCAAAAAATAAAAATAGTGAATAATCTTCACTATTATGATCAGAACTCATGAAGGCAAACCAAAAAGTATATCATTGTAACGACTGTGTACCCAAAAAACGTAATAAAAAAGTTTTATAATTTTTTGAGTTCAAAACAATTATTTTACTGTTTCTATTGGTAGAAAACACATTAAAAATATTTTTACATGATTAAAATAAATTAATATGAGTTTTAGGAAATTTTGGGAATTTTTAAGAATTTAAATGGATTTTTTATCGAAGGGAAAAAAATTTATAACCGAAAAGGGGAGCTATTTTAGACCAAATTTGGTTACAAAAGATATAAAATATCAAAATGCATTTTATATAATTTTTCCAGATTTTTAAAATACTTTTTACTCTTTAAATAATTTTTAGAAGCCAAAAACAATTTTAAAACATTTTTAAATATTTAAAAAAATATTTATTTATTTGAGCGGGAATAAATCTGGACCGTCGGATTTAAAAACCAACGGCCCAGATTCTGCCGACAATTTTTATTATAAAAAAAGAGAAATATATATATATATATATATATATATATATATATATGCGCCTTTAATCTGGACCGTTGGATCAACGATCCACGGTCAAGGATCACCCACAACAACCCAGCCGGGTCCCACTGCTGTTGACACGTGATAAAACGTAGGCCGTCGGATCTGGTCAAATCAACGGTTGGATCTGGTCAATTACTATAGCAGTCAAAAAATAATAATAATAATTTAATCCCAGAAATCACTATAAATAGCCATAAGCTTCTAAAATTCACCAAAAAATATCTGTTCGACAAAAATTCCAAATAAATTCCAGAGCTTCCTCTTTGAGTTCTCAACACTCTAGATCAAGCCTCAAAAGTAGAAAAAATCCTCGGCTTCAAGATATATTTTTTCTCGAAAAACCTGACGCTCGCCGACTTTAAATTTTAGCTCATTTCAGATAAGACCTCTCTACACTTGACCTTTTGTTATCTTCATCATGAAAATATCTATCTGTGAAAAACATTTCAGAACCTAATTATAATGTCTTGACCACATTATCTATTTTGCGGTTTTTGACAATTAAAAATGATATTAAAACAAAATAATATAATAAACTTTTATCATTTATCCTTCACGATAAAAATCACGGGGTAATGAACAACCCCGGATTCTTGCTTGGACATATGAAACTAAGTCTTAAAATGAAAATCATGAGCAGGACAAATTTTGCAGGAATAAATGTAATTATTCGACGGTGATGAATAAAGCTTATCGATAATTAGTTCCTTAATTATTAAAACATGGAAAAATTATAGTAAATTTTTTGTAACGCCTTAGATTTCGGTTAGTGTTAGTTTAGACAGTAATGCGGGTTTACTGTAAAAAGTTTACCAATTTGGGTTTCTCACATTTTATAACATTTAATTAATAATTTATTTTTATTTGTTATGGCATGCACGCATGTATGCACGTTAATGTGAGGGTTTGTTTTGTGTTAATCTAGATTAGCAACCATGACAACTTAACCTAATCTAATTTTTTCTTTAATCTAATCCTTTGCTTGATTAAACCTCTAGATATTTTGTTTGTGAGAGAGAGATATTTTGTTGGATCTTTTGTTTTGTGAGAGGTAGCATGGTGAACTTAAGCTTGCATTTAATGAATGGTGCACTCACTCTTGCACTCACCTCTCTCTTTCTCTTTATCTTTTCCTTCACTCATTTCTCTCTCACTTTTTCCCCTTATCATTATTTCTCTATCTCCTCTAAGCCTAAACTGAACACTCATTATTCCATCACAAATCCATCTCAAAACTTCACCCAAACTCACAAAAATCACATCTTTGAACTTGTTTTTCCTCTTAGATGCCTTGGAGCTTGCAAAGCTTGGATCTTTGAGTTCTTTGGGTTAGGCAATGATCTCTTTCTGTTCTTTAAGTGCTTATTGTGTATCTTAGCTTTTAAATTTCAGTTTAGATCGCGTATCGTATCGTTTCGGGTAAATATCGTATTTTTAGTGTAATTTTTGGTCTGGGATGAACTGCTATCAAACCAGGTAATTATTGCAAAATTTCCCATTACAATGACCTAGTGTAGTGATCTAGAACCTACCCTCAAAATACGAGCCCATTTTCTTTCTGTACGGCCTTAATTTTATTGCTTCTGGCCATAAATTGCGGCTAAACTGGGGAGTTGGGGTTTGGGTTTTTGTGTAGGGGTCTCTGGGGTTGTATGTGGTCTCATGGTACTTGCAACTTTTACAAATTATTGGTACAGAAAAATCCGGGACCACTTGCTTGTTTTCTTGTGTTTCGTTTCACGCGTTACGTTATCCGATACGATTCGTGTTCTGTGTTCTGTTGATCTTGAGTTGGTTTCATAGTGTCGCTATGCACGTTAGCTACAATACGAACACTTGAGAGAACGTTTGTGTTGTCGCGTTGGTCCGCATAGTTTGTACGTGTTTTGGGTCTATTGCTAATATGTACTTGCTTTGTTGTTTTATTGTTTTAGGTTCGCAGGCGAGGACTTCGAGCGCTGCGACGAAGGGAAAACAGGTGGTTGGCTTTACCTAGCCAGGAGCGTTGGTGAGTATATTTAACATCTACAAGGGAATCGCCTGCATGGCGTTATGCGTCTGGGCTAGAGATGACTTGACTTGTCGCATATTCTATTTCATATATAGAATTGCGCATACACCTTATTGCTTAGTTACTTATTGTACTTGGACTAGTACCCTTAGGACACTGCACTATTATTGACGGCTCGTATTGCACGAGCACTGATTGTATGCCACACACACCGTCAATAATTTCTATGACACGCACAACACACATATAGATATGATATTTTTTGGTTATGAACATTATGACATTGATTCATATTTCTTTATGCATATGACATATAGCATACATGTATACCTACATGCTTACACTTGTGCCTTTACATACTTACATGCTAGTTACCTGTATACTTATAGGGTATTGTGCCATTAACGATAGGTACATACACACATAATGACATAGATACATATACCTTGCTATACCTTTATATTTACACATATATCCGGTTATAGCTACATGTTTACCTTTATTTGATGTTATATAGACTTGGAGAAATTAGAAATCGCATGATATTTATATTAACTTGTTACAATTAAATAACGGCTCTTCCTTTATATGCTCGCATTTCAGTTTTATGTTGCGTATATTATATTCATGGATTTTCGCATTGAGATATGGATTTTTCATGATGTTTTCTGGATTTGAGGACCGTGGTAGTTTCATAAAATTATGCATTATTTGAAAAACCCGGTTTCTCTTGATATGATATTTCAGCAGCCACCATGAGTTTTATCGGTTCTGATATATATACCCCATGCGAGGAGCGGCGTGGGCCGTATGAGGGTAAATGGTGGGGTCCGGAGGTACCCCGGGGCAAAAAAGGGATTTTGATGTAACATACCGATGAGGCCTGGCAGGGGAACCATACACTCCGGTGATATTACTTATGACTCGGTGGTTATCGTGGGGATACCGACGGGAGTAATGTACGTATAGATATGTCGAAGGATGAGGGTCGAAGATGGACACTCGGGTTTTCGGATAGCGTATGATACGTACCTATCAGGGTGCCAATCGTGGTGACAGCACCTGATAGACCAGCCTTTATGTGTCGATGCTAGACACTTGTTTTCATGATATTTTTACGCCTAAATATATATAACAGTGAAATGGGACGTTGTTATATATATATATGTATGTATGTATGTATATGTATATGTATGTATGTATATATATATATATGTATATATATATATATGTATATATGTATATATATATATATATGTGTGTATATATATTTGTGGAATGAGACGCTAATATATATGTATACATATCAATTCATATACATCATCTTAATTATTCATGCAATTATATTAGGATATTTGAGATTCACTTGATATTGGATTTTAGGATATTTGAGGTTTACTTGATATAGAATTCGGGATATATGAGATTGATTTGATATTGGATAAAGGATATATGAGATTTACTTGATTTTGTACATTCAGGATATATGAGATTTATTCGATATTGTACATTCCGGATTTGTGAGACTTACATGATATGAGAGCCAATTTGGGGGCTGATTTGAGGAAATTGGGATTTGGATTGTCTTGATGGATTTTGGTCCTACCACGATATCAGGATTCTGTGGAAATGACATGTTTCATCCCATACTCCACATTTATTGTTTATGCACTGCTTCATGTATTAGTTGTACCTGCTAGTGTACCTTTCATGACTGTTGCATTTACATACTTTATTTCATATCATTGTTCATTTAGTACTAGTACCTGATAGAGTAACTTATATGATTGTTGCATACAGATTGTCATATTATTACTTCATGTATTGTTATACCTGCTAGTGTACCTTTCATGACTTTTGCATACATATGACCATTTATTGCTATTAACTTACATATGTTAGATTCGCGCTGTACGTGCATACGTGCGATTACCTGCATATCTTATTTACTATTCATGAGTTGGCAACTCACCCCCGTTGTGCCACAGTGTTTTGCAGGTTGATCCTCACAGTAGTCAGAGGCAGGGCTATTATCATCTATCATATTATCTTTTGTTGCGGATACCGCTTCGACTCACAGTGTGCAGTTTTGCTTTAGGTGGGTTTTGTGGTTATCCGTTCATGTTGCTTATTGTATATTCATTGTATCCTGTACTCTCCATCTACCATTATCTTGTATGATTTAGAAACTTGATGTGAGGACGATATTGTATATTATTTTGTGACTTGGTTGTCTTTTATACAGTTTCCTTTTTATCGTCTTTTATTTCTTCGCTACGGCGTCGTATATCTGTTATGGTGGTTGTTTTCCGCCTTTGGGCGTGTTTTTGCTCCCGTTTGGGGATGCTTTACTTATATTTATGTTGTACACATTTTTGGGGATGATTTTTACAAAGGAGGTGTTGCCAAAATTTTAAAGGAAATAAAGTTGGACTTTTAAAGAATTTGGGTTGAGATTTCAAAGTATTTAAAATGCTATTATTTCTTATTACTTTTGATGGTTTAGATTGCTGGGTTTTCGGCTTACTTAAATTGCGTTACGCCTGTAGACGTTGCGTAGTTTAAGGGTCGTCACGTATCAATTTCGGGTCGTGACAAAGTTGGTATCAGAGCGCTAGGTTTTACCTTTTGGAGTGTAGGATGACTTTGGTATGATGGAGTACTGTGTGTATGTCCGCGGCATACCCACGACGCGGTACTCCGCCTAAAATAACATATGTACAAATTGCTTGAAATTCCTTCCTTGATGTTATATCCTTGTGATTCGATTACCGTGTTCTTATCGAATCATATTTCCATTTATAGCCTTTGTCTCCGATGACTATGGGGACTCAGAGTGATGCAGCGAGGGCCGAGGTCAGGATTGACTTGGGTGGGACGAGGACTGACCAAGATGGTACGCTCGTTGCACAGGAGCAGATAGATCCGCCTTCGACAGACCATCTCGCTAGGCTTGTGGCAGAGATGCACTACATGCGCCAGACGATGAGTTCATTGGTTGAGGCCATTCGAGCACAGCAAGAGGTGGTTGTCACCCCTGTTACCCAGTTGTTCCTTGCGATCAGCACTTAGCATAGTGTTACGTATAACGCACCAGTGGATGCAGCCCCAGTTGACGAGGCACGTCTTCCAGAGACTTTGGGAGTTCCGGAACAGTGGAGGACTCGTGTAGGTGTACCAGCCCAGAGACAGAGGTTTAGTTGTCGAGACAGATATCGGGCGCGTCACAGGAGTAACGGAGGCTTAGGACGAGGTCAGTCTTTTAGCTCGTATTTCCCGGAGGGTCGGCAGCCATGGAGGGGATGCTATCGGTGCGGGGACCTTCATCACCACATTAGGTGTTGTTCCCTAACACCGCGTCAGGTTCGTATTCAGAGAGGTCATGGACGCGGGGGGTTCGCTCAGAGGGGTCAGGTTGGCAGAGGAGTTCAGTCAGTTGCGGGTAGGGGCAGACACCAGAGTTTGCTTCTACTCATCGGGATGCGTGGGCGTCCAATGCAGAGTTTTCAGGTATTTTTAATTCGTATGTTCTTTTGTTGCACTTATTTGTTTTACACACTTTGTGCCGTGGTTGGGCCGAGAGTCGTGTTAGCTATATCAGCCATTCGTTGTGTTAATTTCTGTCAGCGATTCTTTTGTTGCGCGACACGTATTTCGGTCGTGTGTCAATCGGATAGGAGATAGAGATTCGTCCGTCGTTGTGATCCTTCTAGAGATGTTGGATTTGACGTTCTCTTGGGCATGGACTGGTTAACTACGTGCTAGGCGTCTGTGGACTGCCGTGAGAAAACAGTCAGGTTTTGTTTTCCCGGCGAGTCAGTTCTTGTTGTGCAGGGGGACTGTGGTGCCGCTTCTCACAGCTTGAACTCAGCCTTTTTCTCTAGTCGGATTTTGAGGAGAGGATGTCGAGGATTCTTGGCGTTCATTCGTGATACCGGAGCCACATTGGGTTTGTTGGAATGGGTTCCTTTCGTGCGAGAGTTTTCCGACGTTTTTCCAGATGAGCCGGCGAAGCTTAGGGAGCTTAAGGATCAGCTGCAGAGTTGTTTGTTGGGGGGCTTGTGCGTCTGAGTGTCTCGCTTTGGGGAGCTCCTATTCTGTTCGTCAAGGAGAAGGACGGCAATTGAGGTTGTATATCGATGGATCGTCAATTGAACCGGCTTACGATGCGGATAGGTATCCTTTACCTCGCATTGACGATTTCTTCGATCAACTCCAGAGTGCGAGACATTTTCTAAGTTTTTTTGGGATCAGGTCATCATTGTTGCGGGTTCGGAGTGATGACATTCCGAAGACTACTTTTGCGCGTGCTACGAGCAGTACGTGTTTTGGTGGTGTCGTTGGACTCACCAATGGCCTAGCAGCATTCGTGGATGTGATGAACCAGATTTCTTCAGGCCGTTCCTCGACCAGTTTATTGTTGTGTCATTGATGACATTCTGGTCTTTTCTAATGTGTCATGAGGAACAGGAGCAGCACTTGAGGATTTGTTTTGCAGACATTGGGAGAGCACCAGCTGTTTGCTAGATTCTCGGAGTGTTCCTTCAAGCTTGATTGTGTTGACTCCTGGATCTTATAATTACGGGAGACGGTTTTCGTATGGTTTCGAGGAAGATTGAGGTTGTACAGCTTGGGCCCAGACTTGTGTATGGGACGGAGGTCCACAGATTTTTTGGGCTTAGCAGGTTTTTACCGCCGTTTCGTGCAGGATTGCTAGTGTATCGCTGCACCGTTGACTGAACTGACCGGAAAGGAGGTTCTTTTCTTTGGACTGAGGCATGTGTGCGGAGTTTTCAGCAGTTGGAGACTCGGTTGACAACTGCACCAGTTCTTTCTTGCTTGCTGGTTCGGGCGACCTTGTTGTTTAACTGTGATGTTTCGTGAGTAGGGCTTGATTGTGTACTGATGTGACACTATAGAGTTATCTCTTATGCTTCCCTACAGTTGGAGGAAGTACGAGAAGGATATCCCACTCCTGATCTGGAGATGGCCGCAGTGGTCATGCATTGGAGATTTGGAAACACTACTTGTTCGGAGAGTCGTGTCAGATTTTCACAGACCACCAGAGCTTAATGTACATCTTCCTGCAGCGGGTTTTGAGTGTTGAGACAGTCTTCTGCAGATTTACAGTTCTTGTGCGATCGTTGAGTGCAGCTTAAGTTCACCTCTACTGAGGGGACAACTTGCTTATGTTCGCGCCCATCCACTTTTCCTTAATCGTTTTTGCGAGGCACAGCCCGCCGATGCTCGGTTGTCAGAAATTCTTGAGCATACTCGGCTGGGTAAAGATTCAGAGTCCTTGATTTGTGACCAGGGTGTGCTACGTTTAGGGACGCGTTTGTGTGTACCTGATACTATTGGGCAGAGACGCGAAATCCTAGAGCAGGCACATCAGTCGGCTTTCTGTGTTCATCCAAGTTCCACCAACATTTGACGTGACTTGTGAGATAGTTATGGGTGGGCAGGGATGAAGAGTGAAGTTTCGGAGTTCGTTTCGAGGTGTCTGTCTTGTTGTGAGCTAAGATTGAGCATTTTAGACCGGCTGGAGAGTTGCAACCTTTAACTGTTCCAGAGTGGGAATGGGAGCAGATCTTCATGAATATTCGTTGTGGCGTCTACCCAGGTTTAGTCAGGGTGTGACTCCATTTGGGTGTTTGTTTTTCGGTTATGCTCAGTTGTTCTTTGTTAAGTTTGTGCGTTTGCACGGAGTTCCTTCATGCGTTGTATCCAATTGAGGCACCCTGTTCGCTTGACGTCTTGGGCAGAAGCTTCAGGAAGCCTTGGGTACTGGTTGAGCTTTAGCTCCGCTTTCCATCCGTTGGCTGATGGTTAGACAGAATGGACTATACAGACTCTGGAGGATATGCTTGTGCGTACGTACTAATTGTTGTTGGCAGTTGGGATCGTCACTTGCCATTGTTAGGGTTCTCCTTCGATAGCAGTTATCAGGAGACACTCCAATTGGCAACCTTTAGGTTTTGTTTGTTGGGTGGTGTCGATCTCCAATCTGTTTTCTGACTCTGTGTAAGTAGGATTTTTGGACCCCAGCTAGTCTAGAGACTTCGGAGATGATCCAGTTGGTTCATGTCAGGATGAGAGTAGCCCAGTGCAGACAGAGGTCTTATGTCGACCGTGGTGGTCGTAGACTTGAGTTCGCAGTGCGAGATCATGTATTCCAAAGAATTTTTTTCGATCAATGACGTATTGAGTTTTGGGAAGCTTATCCCAAGATTATAGGTCCTTCTGAGATCTTTAAAGCAAGTTAGTTCCGTTGCCTATAATTTGGCAGTTCCACCCAGATTATTGAGTATTCACCCCGTATTCCTTGTGTCGATACTTTGCAATTACCTTCATGACCTTTCTCATATGATTCAGCACCAGACCATTTAGCTTGGTCGCAATATTTTCGTTCACCGGCAGCCAATTGTGTTAATAGCTTGGCAGGTGGAGAAACTTCGGTCAAGGGTCTTGCCATCCTTGGAGAGTTTTCTTGGGCGTAGCCGTATAGTGAGGTGATCACTTGGAAGGCTGCGAGCGAGATTTGAGAGTTTTGTACTCTTCTCTTTGAAGATACGCTTAGTGAAAATTTTAAATTCGGGGTCGAATTTTTATAAGGGGGAAGATTGTAACGCCTTAGATTTCGGTTAGTGTTAGTTTAGACGGTAATGCGGGTTTACTGTAAAAAGTTTACCAATTTGGGTTCCTCACATTTCATAACATTTAATTAATAATTTATTTTTATTTGTTATGGTATGCACGCACGTGTGCACGTTAATGTGAGGGTTTGTTTTGTGTTCATCTAGATTAGCAACCATGACAACATAACATAATCTAATCTTTGCTTTAATCTAATCCTTTGCTTGATTAAACCTCTAGATATTTTGTTTGTGAGAGAGAGATATTTCTTTGGATCTTTTGTTTTGTGAGAGGTGGCATGGTGAACTTAAGCTTGCATTTAATGAATGGTGCACTCACTCTTGCACTCACCTCTCTCTTTCTCTTTATCTTTTCCTTCACTCATTTCTCTCTCACTCTTTCTCCTTATCATTATTTCTCTATCTCCTCTAAGCCTAAACTGAACACTCATTATTCCATCACAAATCCATCTCAAAACTTCACCCAAACTCACAAAAATCACATCTTTGAACTTGTTTTTCCTCTTGGATGCCCTGAAGCTTGCAAAGCTTGGATCTTTGAGTTCTTTGGGTTAGGTAATGATCTCTTTCTGTTCTTTAAGTGCTTATTGTGTAGCTTAGCTTTTAAGTTTTAGTTTAGATCGCGTATCGTATCGTTTCGGGTAAATATCGTATTTTTAGTGTAATTTTGGGTCTGGGATGATCTGCTATCGAACCAGGTAATTGTTGCAAAAGCTCCCATCACAGTGACCTAGTGTAGTGACTTATAACCTACCCTCAAATTACGAGCCTATTTTCTTTATGTACGGCCGCAATTTTATTGCTTCTGGACGCAAATTGCAGCTAGACTGGGGAGTTGGGGTTTGGGTTTTGGTGTAGAGGTCTCTGGGGTTGTATGTGGTCTCATGGTACTTGCAACTTTTAAAAATTATTGGTACAGAAAAATCTGGGACCACTTGCTTGTTTTCTTGTGTTTCGTTTCACGCGTTACGTTATCCGATACGGTTCGTGTTCTGTGTTCTGTTGCTCTTGAGTTGGTTTTGTAGTGTCGCTATGCACGTTAGCTACAATACGAACACTTGAGAGTACGTTTGTGTTGTCGCGTTGGTCCGCGTAGTTTGTACGTGTTTTGGGTCTATTGCTAATATATACTTGCTTTGTTGTTTTAGGTTCGTAGGCGGGGACTTCGAGCGCTGCGACGAAAGGAAAACAGGTGGTAGGCTTCACCTAGCCAGGAGCGTTGGTGAGTAGATTTAACATCTACAGGGGAATCGCCCGCATGGCGCTATGCGTCTGGGCTAGAGATGACTTGACTTGTCGTGTATTCTATTTCATATATAGAATTGCGCATACACCTTATTGCTTAGTTACTTGTTGTGCTTGGACTAGTACCCTTAGGACACTGCACTATTATTGATAGCTCATATTGCACGAGCACTAATTGTATGCCACACATACCGTCAATAATTGCTATGACACGCACAACACACATATAGATATGATATTGTTTGGTTAGAGACATTGTGACATTGATTCATATTTCTTTATGCATATGACATATAGCATACCTGTATACCTATATGCTTACACTTATGCCTTAACATACTTACATGCTAGTTACCTGTATACCTATAGGGTATTGTACCATTAGCGATAGGTACATACACACATAATGACATAGATACATATACCTTGCTATATCTTTATGTTTACACATATATCCGGTTATAGCTACATATTTACTTTTATTTGATATTATATAGACTTGGAGAAATTAGGAATCGCGTGATATTTATATTAACTTGTTTCAATTAAACAGCGGCTCTTCCTTTATACGCTCGCATTTCAGTTTTATGTTGCGTATATTATATTCATGGATTTTCGTATTAAGATATGTATTTTTCATGATATTTTCTGGATTTGAGGACCGTGGTAGTTTCATGAAATTATGCATTATTTGAAAAACCCGGTTTCTCTTGATATGATATTTCAGCAGCCACCATGAGTTTTATCGGTTTTGATATATATACGCCATGCGAGGAGCGTCGTGGGCCGTGTGAGGGTACATGGTGGGGCCTGGAGGTACCCCGGGGCAAGAAAGGGATTTTGATGTAACATGCCGATGAGGCCTGGCAGGGGAACCATACACTCCGGTGACATTACCTATGACTCGGCGGTTATCGTGGGGATACTGACGGGAGTCATGTACGTATAAATACGTCGAAAGATGAGGGTTGAAGCTGGGAACTCGGGTTTTCGGATTGCGTATGATACGTACCTATCAGGGTGCCAGTCGTGGTGACAGCACCTGATAGACCAGCCTTTATATGTCGATGTTAGACACTTGTTTTCATGATATTTTTACGCCTGAGTATATATAACAGTGGAACGGGACGCTGTTATATATATATATATATATATATATATATATATATATATATATATATATATATATATATATATATATATATGTGGAATGGGACGCTAATATATATGTATACATATCAATTCATATACATCATCTTAATTATTCATGCAATTATATTAGGATATTTAAGATTCACTTGATATTGGATTTTAGGATATTTGAGGTTTACTTGATATAGGATTCGGGATATATGAAATTGACTTGATATTGGATAAAGGATATATAAGATTTACTTGATTTTGTACATTCAGAATATATGAGATTCATTCGATATTGTACATTCCGGATTTGTAAGACTTACATGATATGAGAGCCAATTTGGGGGCTGATTTGAGGAAATTGGGATTTGGATTGTCTTGATGGATTTTGGTCCTACCAGGATGTCAGGATTCTGTGGAAATGACATGTTTTATCCCATACTACACACTTATTGTTTATGCACTGCTTCATGTATTAGTTGTACATGCTAGTGTACCTTTCATGACTGTTGCATTTACATACTTTATTTCATATCATTGTTCATTTATTAGTAGTACCTGATAGAGTACCTTACATGATTGTTGCATAAAGATTGTTATATTATTACTTCATGTATTGTTATACCTGCTAGTGTACCTTTCATGACTTTTGCATACATATGACCATTTATTGCTATTAACTTACATATGTTAGATTCGTGATGTACGTGCATACTTGCGATTGCCTGCATATGTTATTTATTATTCACGAGTTGGTAACTCACCCTCGTTGTGCCACAGTGTTTTGCAGGTTGATCCTCACAGTAGTTAGAGGCTGGGCTATTATCTTTTATCATATTATCTTTTGTTGCGGATACCGCTTCGGCTCACAGTGTGCAGTTTTGCTTTAGGTGGGTTTTGTGGTTATCAGTTCATGTTGCTTATTGTATATTCGTTGTATCATGTACTCTCCATATACCATTATCTTGTATGACTTAGAGACTTGATGTGAGGACTATATTGTATATTATTTTATGACTTGGTTGTCTTTTATACAGTTCCTTTTTATCGTCTTTTATTTCTTCGCTACGGTGTCGTATATCTGTTTTGGTATTTGTTTTCCGCCTTTGGGCGTATTTTTGCTGCCGTTTGAGGATGCTTTACTTATATTAATGTTGTACCCATTTTTTGGGCTGGCTTTTACAAAGGAGGTGCTGCCAAAATTTTGAGGAAATAAAGTTGGATTTTTAAAGAATTTGGGTTGAGATTTCAAATGATTTAAAATGCTATTATTTTTTACTACTTTTGATGGTTTAGATTGCTGGGTTTTCGGTTTACTTAAATTGCGTTACGCCTGAAGACGTTGCATAGTTTAAGGGCCGTCACGTGCCAATTTCGGGTCGCGACATTTTTATATATTGGTAAAATTAATGATAAACCTGTAATATCATATTTTTTTTCTAATTTGGGTATTTCACAAAAAATACCATGCAATATAACTTTTATTGCACTTTTACGTTTAGATACCATAAACTTTACATTCAATATCTTTTATCATATTTGCTTCTATTACCTTTAGAAAAATCTCACGAGATAATGACCTACCTCTCACAACACACATCTTGATATAGTACGATTGCTTGAAAATAATATTTTGGGACAAATATGAATTAACATTTAAATACTATGAACTATCAAGAACCGTTTTCTTTAAAAGTGTATTATTTAATTCCTTGCAAATGCGCCTCTACAACCCATTTTTGGGGACCCCGATCCAGATGGTGCGGGTTATCGCACATTCTCGGGCCTAGTAGAGTGAGATGCAGGCCTCCTCACGGAGCATCCGATCTCGATGGAATTTTTAATGCAATTTTTAAGAAAAATGCGATTTCTACTTAATAAATAAAATTTATTTTAAATATATAAATAAAAATATTCCATGCTTTCTAAATAAAAAGAAAAGATTTACATATTTCATGAAACCACCATTATAAATCAATACATTTCCAATATTCTATTAAAATACCATATACAATGCAATCTAGGTTCTATTCACTAGTAAACGTTATATTTTAAAATATACCTCCATGAAAACCCTAAAGACGATAAATAAATACTTGAAGTTTATTTTGAAAGTATAAAAAAATTATTTTTACATAAAACCCCCTCAAGTTATATAAATTGCAATAAGGACCCTAGTAAATATAGGTTTAAGCGAGACCAGTTCTCTTGAGCCTCAGAAAGCCGGAGAATATGGGTGCTTGCCTATCTAAGGTAGACAATATAAACAATGGTGTTATCAACACGGTAATTGTCTTGGAAAAAGACACAAATCCTGTCGTCCATATGCAGCAGTAACCGATAACATCAAAACTAATTCAAGACATCAAATTCTTTTCAATTTCTCTGACTCAGAATGAGTCTCAATCTAATCAATCTGACTTGAATATGATTCAGGTATAAATATACAATTCAATATGAATCCGTCTATTCAATCTATATCAATCTACATTGACCGAATCGAATCATAGATATATTCCATCTACATGTTCATCCATTATATCCGTTCTATTTACTGATATCATGGTTTCGGCAAGTCATCCATATAAAATTTATAATACAAGACAACACAATACAATACAATCAATACAAAAGATATCGCGGGGTTTTTAAAGGAGTAGATCGGTACGGAAGGTGTTAAAAGTGGCACGAGACTGTAACCATAATATACCTAACCTGAATATCCATTGCCGTTGTACCATGGTTGTACGGTTCCTTGTGCTCCGTATACCTTAGTCTCCGAAATAGTGGGACTCCTCTCGTATACACTGGTATTTTCTGTACCAAGCTACAAACAACTGCGTTAACATAACAATCAAACATTATACCGGTTATAATCTTTTTTCTGTCTATTCTCTTTGAGACTTACCGAGCGATTATTCGCTGACGACATTCCTTCTCTCTTCTTTCTTTGGAATATCGTCAGGAGGATCCGATTCTCTGAAGATCGAGCCTGGCTCAGACGATTTGGAGCAGTTCGCAAAAGACCCAGAGCTTTAGATACCTGTATATACTTTTACTTTCAGTTCATGCCATTGTTTAGGCATTGTTTTCCAGTATTGTATTTACTTTCCAGTTGTATTGTAAAGAATGTTTAATTAATAAAAAGTTATTGTTCATTTATATCTTTAGTCATTTCTTGTGTACATTTATTATATTGCTTATTTAAGCTTAACGTGTTTATTTCTGAGTAAATACATAGCGGGCCTCGCCGCGCCCCCTTGCCCATACACCGGGAAACAGGGCATGATAGATTTTGTTGGCGGCCCCTATAGATCAATTCTGCATGGACATGCAGGTCAGTTCTGCATAGAAACCTAAGCAATATATATGTCACAAGAATCAACAACTAAAAATATTCTTTATATTTCATATTCCTTTGAATCTATCCTAATCCTATTTTTATTTTAAAGTATGGATTCTCCAAACAATACCAGTACCAACGTGAATGGAAACACCCCACCACCACCTCTACCACTTACACTTACCATAGCAGCTCCTGTCAACGAGCAGACGGTTTTGGTTGAGGCAATTAAGAGCCTCCTGGAGGGACAGCAGCAGACTTCTATTCTCCTAAACCGCTCAGAAACAGAAGCATCCGGAGTGAAGCAATTCCAAGCTTTCCACCCAAAGCAATTTTCTGGAAAAGAGAGCCCTCTGGAAGCTGAAAAATAGGCTCAAAGCATTGAGAATGACCTGGTAGCAGCACAAGTGCCAGAGGTCACTTGGGTACGAATTGCGAAGCTGCAGCTCACTGACAACGCCGGAGTTTGGTGGAAAGCGGAAGAAAGACGTCTTGCCCAACCTATCAAATAGAGAACCTTTCACGATATGTTCGACGCGAAATACTTCCCAGAGACTGCCAGATTCAACATGTAACAGCAATTCATCCATTTACAACAGGGTTCGATGTGGACCAAATCTGTGGATGAGTATGATGCTAGTCTACCATGCTCAGTAGGTAAGATATGCCTCAATATTTCGATTTTCAATTATTACATACTACACAGCTAACACAAGATCTTAACAGATTCGCGACACATTTGATACCGACGGCTGAGATTAAAGCACGACGATTTCAGCAAGGGTTAGATCCGGAGATCCAAGCTGCGTTACCTATAGGGGATTTCCCAACCCACGAACTGGCTTTGAAAGCTTCCCGTCGATATGAGGCGGTGGTGAAGATGAAGGGCGGACCCCAATCTTCCGGAATGAAGCGCCCTGCCACACAGATGGAAGGAGGAGCCTCTTCAAGGCCACCGTTTGTGCCTAGGAGACCGGGAGTACCATCCAACCGGCCTAGCCCAGCTTTTTGCACCTACTGCAGGAGAGATGAACACCTGGAAAAGGATTGTAGGCGTGCTAATCGCCTCTGCATAGTCTGTGGCTTTTCCACACATGATATTGGGTCTTGTCCTCACAAACTCAATCAGAATCAGGCACCCAGACCAGCAATCACCTATCCACAGTGGCCATCTATCCAGGCACTTGCTCCACGACTCACTCTCCCTGCACCACCTCTTCGCGGACCACCGACTGCACCTCCTCCTCGTCGGTTCCATCAAGCCCAACGGAACGTACCTCAAGGCCAGAGGAATGCTCCTCCAGCAAGGAGGAATGTACCAAGATGACAGGCTTTTACAATGACTGTGGAAGAAGCTGAGGCAACTGGCCAAGTCATCACTGGTATACTTTCTTTTCAAGCTTTCTTTCAGTCTACATACCTACCTACATATTTTTTCCCCTATACCTAAAACCTATCTCACACAACTTAGGTACAATCTTAGTAGCCTCTTTACCTGCCTTAGCACTCTTCGATACTGGAGCATCCCATTGCTTTATATCGCAACGGTTCGTCCGAACTCATGCGATTCCAGTCAAACCGCTCGTATCCAACTGGAATGTCAGTTTAGGGAACGGCGTTCTAAAGGCAACTATAGGATATGACCTGTGTCCAGTGGTTGTCTGCAGCAGAGAATTTTATGCTGACTTCAAGTACTAGACATACCAAACTTTGATGTAGTTTTGGGTATGGATTGGCTCGGAACTTTCTACGCTACCATCGACTGTCGTCAAAGGAGGGTAGTGTTCAAGATTCCAGAGCATCCGGTCTTTTATTTCAAAAGCGAAGACCATACCCTGGAGCCAAGTACATACAAGGCGAAACCAAAGAAGAAGGCAGCGATTGCAGCAATTCAAGCGGAGGAAGGATCAAAGCCAGAAGTGGTTCGAGAGTTCGACGATGTATTTCCTGACGATATATCAGGTTTGACTCCCGATCGAGCTCTTGAATTCAGCATTGATTTAGTACCAGGAGGACAACCATTGATCAAAGCACCTTATCGATTAAGTCCGGAAGGTTTAAAAGAGGTCCGAACTCAGTTGGACGAATTATTGGCGAAAGGATGGATTCAATCAAGCACTTCAAGTTGGGGATCACCAGTACTACTTGTGAAGAAGAAGGAAGGTTCATATCGAATGTGCATTGATTATAGAGCCTTGAACGAAGTAAAGATAAAGAACAAGTATCCACTCCCGTGCATCGACGATCTGTTTGATCAGCTAAGTGGATCTTGTGTTTTCTCCAAATTAGATCTTCGTTTAGGTTATCATCAGGTGAAGGTCAAAGAAGCTGATATTCATAAAACAGCATTCAGAACTCGTTATGGACATTACGAATTTCTTATGATGCCATTCGGAGTGACCAACACACCAGCAATATTCATGAATATAATGAATCAAGATTTCCGGGAGTACTTAGACAGGTTTGTAGTCATCTTCATCAACGAAATCCTGGTGTATTCTAAGAGTCGGAAAGAGCATGCCGAGCACTTACGAATTGTCCTGGAAACACTACGACGACATCAATTATATGCCAAGTACAGCAAGTGAGAGTTTTGGCTAGATCAAGTTGGTTTTCTTGGACATATCGTATCAGGCCAACGAATCTCTGTGGATCCAGCGAAAGTTTCAGCAGTAAGCGAATGGCCGACACCAAAATCAGTGAAGGACATTCGGAGTTTCTTGGGTCTAGCTGGATGTTACAGAAGATTCATTGAAGGATTTTCGAAGATAGCAACACCCCTGACCAAGCTCACACGTAAAGATGAAGACTTTGTGTGGTCAGAAGCATGCGAACAAGTTTTCGTAGAACTCAAGTCAAGATTTACATCAGCGCCTATTCTCGTTATACCAGACCAATCTTGAGGTTTCGAAGTGCATTGTGATGCATCCGGTAAGGGATTAGGATGTGTTCTACATCAGCACGGAAAGGTTGTGGCTTATGTTTCAAGACAGATGAAGATTCATGAGCGCAATTACCCGACGCATTATTTGGAATTGGCAGCCGTTATCTTTGCTCTTAAGATTTGGCGCCATTATCTTCTTGGTGAACGAGTGAACATATACACAGATCACAAGAGTTTGAAATATGTGTTTACTCAGAAGGAGCTTAATATGCGGCATAGACGATGGTTAGAACTCACGGCGGACTTCGACATCAACCTACAATATCACCCAGGGAAGGTGAATATGGTACCTGATGCCCTTAGTCGCCTACCATTAGCATTTAATCTCACCGCCCAGTAGAAGCTTCAACAGGATTTGCATCAGATGGAGATTGAAATAGTCATACCAGGTAACGCTTCAAGTTTGATGAATTTGTAAGTTCAATCAACAATTGTCAATCAGATCAAAGCAGCTCAAGCAAGTGATGCTAAGTTGCAAAAGATTAGAGAATAAGTGGAGAATGGATTCAAAACAGACTCCATCACCCATGAAGACAGATCTTTAAGATACGGCAGCAGATTGTGTGTACCAAAAGGTTCTGTGGGAGAAGAGTTAATGAAGGAAGCTAACAGCTCTCCTTACTCAGTACACCCTGGAGGTACAAAGATATACAAAGATCTACGTCAAAATTACTGGTGGCATGGAATGAAACGTGAAGTAGCCAGAAGTGTCGCTAAATGCTTGGTGTGTCAGCAAGTGAAGGCTGAACATCACAGGACAGCTGGATTACTTCAACCGTTATCTATTCTAGAATGGAAGTGGCAACACATTACAATGGATTTTTTGACTGCACTCCCTCGCAGCACAAAGGGTAACGATGCGGTATGGGTTATTGTGGATCGACTCACAAAGTCGGCTCATTTCATCGCATTTCGAGTTGGCCAATCTACTGAGACACTAGCAAAGAAGTACATGGAGGTAAGAATCTAAGATTTAAACTCTTCAAATATGTACCATCTCTGATACCCATGAACTCATACAGAAAATCGTGAGACTTCATGGAGTATCGGTCTACATTGTCTCCGATCGTGACACTAGATTTCGATCACAGTTTTGGCAAAATCTGCAAGTTAGCTTGGGAACAAGTCTGAACTTCAGCACAGCTTATCATCCACAAACAGATGGTCAGTCTGAGCGAACTATTCAGATCTTGGAGGATATGCTAAGAGCGTGTATGCTAGAATTCAGAGGATCGTGGGAAGATCACCTACATCTTGTAGAGTTTTCATACAACAACAGCTACCAAGCATATATAAGAATGGCATTTTTTGCAGTGCTCTATGGAAGGAAGTGCTGATCGCCATTAAGTTGGGACGACATTGGAGATAGAGAACTTCTTGGATCTGAGATAATAGTAGCAACTGTTGATGTGGTTCGTACTATCAAGGAAAGAATGCGCATAGCCCAGGATCGACAGAAGCACTGAGCCGATGCAAAATACCAACACTTGGAGTTCCAACCAGGAGATCATGTCTTCCTGAAGATCTCTCCAAACCGTGGAGTGATTCATTTTGGAAGGAAGGGTAAGCTAAGTCCGAGATACATTGGACCGTTCGATATACTCGAACGAGTCGGAGAAGTGGCATATCGTTTGGCACTTCCACCCTCATTGGAAGGAGTGCACAACGTGTTTCACATATCCCAGCTCCGAAGTTATGTGAGCGACCCCAGCCATATCCTTGATCATTCCAAGCTTACTATACAGACAAATCTATCTTGTGAGCAACAACCCGTTGAAATCCTGGACAGAAAGGTAAAGTCACTTAGGAACAAGGAAGTAAACTTGGTCTGAATAATGTGGAGAAAGGATTCACCAGAAGAATTAACGTGGGAATGTGAAGATGACATGTGTGCAAGATACCCTTTCGTATGTGTAATTTTTTCCTTATATAATTGTAAATTTCGAGGACGAAATTATTTCAAGAAGGGTAGATTGTAATGACTATGTACCCTAGAAACGTAATAAAAACGTTTTATAATTTTTCTTGAGGTCAAAACAATTATTTTACTGTTTCTATTGGTAGAAAACACTTTAAAAATATTTTTCCATGATTAAAATAAATTAATATGATTTTTAGGAATTTTTGGGAATTTTTAAGAATTTAAATGGATTTTTTATCGAAGGGAAAAAAATTTGTAACCGAAAAAGAGAGCTATTTTAGACCAAATTTAGTTGCAAAAGATATAAAATATCAAAATGCATTTTATATAATTTTTCCAGATTTTTAAAATATTTTTTACTATTTTTAAATAACTACATAGACATGCGGGTCAGTTCTGGATGGAAACCTAAGCAATATATATGTCACAAGAATCAGCAACTAAAATCATTCTTTACATTTCATATTCTTTTGAATCTATCCTAATCCTATTTTTATTTCAAGGCATGGATTCTCCAAACAATACCAGTACCAACGTGAATGGAAGCACCCCACCACCATCTCTACCACTTACACTTACCGTAGCAGCTCCTGTCAACGAGCAGATAGTTTTGTTTGAGGCAATTAAGAGCCTCCTGGAGAGACAGCAGCAGCAGACTGCTATTCTCTTAAACCGCTCAGAAGCAGAAGCACCCGGAGTGAAGCAATTCCGAGCCTTGCACCCAAAGCAATTTTCTGGAAAAGAGAGCCCTCTGGAAGCTGAAGAATGGGCTCAAAGTATTGAGAACGACCTGGTAGCAGCACAAGTGCTAAAGGTCGCTTGGGTATGAGTTCCGAAGCTGCAGCTCACTGACAACGCCCGAGTTTGGTGGAAGGCGGAAGAAAGCCGTCTTGCCCAACCTATCGAATAGAGGACCTTTCGCGAAATGTTCGACGCAAAATACTTCCCAGAGACTGCCAGATTCGACATAGAACAACAATTCATCCATTTACAACAAGGTTCGATGTGGACCAAATCTATGGACGAATATGATGCTGAGTTTACCATGCTCAATAGGTAAGATATGCCTCAATATTTCGATTTTCAATTATCACATACTACACAGCTAACATAAGACCTTAACAGATTCGCGGCACATTTGATAACGACGGCTGAGATTAGAGCACGACGATTTCAGCAAGGGTTAGATCCAGAGATCCAAGATGCGTTAGGTACAGGGGATTTCCCGACCCATGAACTAGCTTTGAAAGCTGCTCATTGATATGAGACGATGGTGAAGATGAAAGGCGGACCCTAATCTGCGGGAGTGAAGCGCCCTGCCATACAGATGGCAGAAGGAGTCTCTTCAAGGCCACCGTTTGTGCCCAGGAGACCGGAAGTACCATCCAACCGGCCTAGCCCAGCTTTTTGCACCTACTGCAGGAGAGATGGACACCTGGCGAAGGATTGTAGGCGTGCTAATCACCTCTGCTTAGTCTGTGGCTCATCCACACATGATATTGGGTCTTGTCCTCACAAACTCAATCAGAATCAGGCATCCAGACCAGCAATCACCTATCCACAGCGGCCATCTATCCAGGAACCTGCTCCACGACTCACTCTCCCTACACCACCTCCTTACGGAACACTGACTGCACCTCCTCCTCATCAGTTCCATCAAGCCCAACGGAACGTACCTCAAGGCTACAGGAATGCTCCTCCAGCAAGGAGGAATGTACCAAGATGACAGGATTTTACAATGACTGTGGAAGAAGCTGAGGCAACTGGCCAAGTCATCACTGGTAACACTTTCTTTTCAAGCTTTCTTTCAGTCTACATACCTACCTACATATTTTTTCCCCTATACCTAAAACCTATGTCACACAACTTAGGTACAATCTTAGTAGCCTCTTTACCTGCCTTAGCACTCTTCGATACTTGAGCATCCCATTGCTTTATGTCGCAACGGTTTGTCCGAACTCATGCGATTCCAGTCAAACCGCTCGTATCCAACTGGAATGTCAGTTCAGGGAATGGCGTTCTAAAGGCAACTATGGGATATGAACTGTGTCCAGTGGTTGTCTGCAGCAGAGAATTTTATGCTGAATTCAAAGTACTAGACATACCAAACTTTGATGTAGTTTTGGGTATGGATTGGCTCGGAACTTTCTACGCTACCATCGATTGTCGTCAAAGGAGGGTAGTGTTCGAGATTCCAGAGCATCCGGTCTTTTATTTCAAAAGCGGAGACCGTACCCTAGAGCCAAGTACATATAAGGCGAAACCAAAGAAGAAGAAGGCAATTGCAGCAATTCAAGCTGAGGAAGGATCAAAGCCAGAAGTGGTTCGAGAGTTCGACGATGTGTTTCCTGACGATATATCTGGTTTGCCTTCCGATCGAGCTCTTGAATTCAGCATTGATTTAGTACCAATAGCACAACCAGTGATCAAAGCACCTTATCGATTAAGTCCGGAAGGTTTAAAGGAGGTCCGAACTCAGTTGGACGAATTATTGGCGAAAGGATGGATTCGTCCCAGCACTTCAAGTTGGGGATCACCAGTATTTCTTGTGAAGAAGAAGGAAGGTTCATATCGAATGTGCATTGATTATAGAGCCTTGAATGAAGTAACGATAAATAACAAGTATCCACTCCCGCGCATCGACGATCTGTTTGATCAGCTAACTGGATCTTGTGTTTTCTCCAAATTAGATCTTCGTTCAGGTTATCATCAGGTGAAGGTCAAAAAAGCTGGTATTCATAAAACAGTATTCAGAACTCGTTATGGGCATTACGAATTTCTTGTGATGCCATTCGGAGTGACCAACACACCGGCAATATTCATGAATATAATGAATCAAGTTTTCCGGGAGTACTTAGACAGGTTTATTGTCATCTTCATCGACGACATCCTGGTGTATTCTAAGAGTCCGAAAGAGCATGCCGAGCACTTACGAATTGTCCTGGAAACACTATGACAACATCAATTATATGCCAAGTACAGCAAGTGAGAGTTTTGGCTAGATCAAGTTGGTTTTCTTGGACATATCGT
Organism: Agapanthus africanus; assembly: GCA_030015575.1. Classification (NCBI taxonomy): domain Eukaryota; kingdom Viridiplantae; phylum Streptophyta; class Magnoliopsida; order Asparagales; family Amaryllidaceae; genus Agapanthus; species Agapanthus africanus. Next base: position 30,013,037 of record CM057351.1, read on the forward strand.
ATCAGGCCAACGAATCTCTGTGGATCCAGCGAAAGTTTCAGCAGTAAGCGATTGGCCGACACCAAAGTCAGTGAAGGACATTCGGAGTTCCTTAGGTCTAGCTGGATATTACAGAAAGTTCATTGAAGGATTTTCGAAGATAGCAACACCCCTGACCAAGCTCACACGTAAAGATGAAGACTTTGTGTGGTCAGAAGCATGCGAATAAGTTTTCGTAGAACTCAAGTCAAGGTTGACATCAATGCCTATTCTCGTTATATCGGACCAATCTGGAGGTTTCGAAGTGCATTGTGATGCATCCGGTAAGGGATTAGGATGTGTTCTACATCAGCACGGAAAGGTTGTGGCTTATGCTTCAAGACAGCTGAAGATTCATGAGCACAATTACCCGACGCATGATTTGGAATTGGCAGCCGTTATCTTTTCTCTTAAGATTTGGCGCCATTATCTTCTTGGTGAACGAGTGAACATATACACAGATCACAAGAGTCTGAAATATGTGTTTACTCAGAATGAGCTTAATATGCGGCAAAGACGATGGTTAGAACTCATGGCGGATTTCGACATCAACCTACAATATCACCCAGGGAAGGTGAATGTGGTACCTGATGCCCTTAGTCGCCAACCATTAGCATTTAATCTCACCGCCCAGTGGAAGCTTCAACAGGATTTGCATCATATAGAGATTGAAGTAGTCATACCAGGTAACGCTTCAAGTTTGATGAATTTACAAGTTCAATCAACAATTGTCAATCAGATCAAAGCAGCTCAAGCAAGTGATGCAAAGTTGCAAAAGATCAGAGAACAAGTGGAGAATGGACTCAGAACAGACTTCATCATACATGAAAACGGGTTTTTGAGATACGGCAGCAGATTGTGTGTACCAAAAGGTTCTGTGCGAGAAGAGTTAATGAAGGAAGCTCACAACTCTCCTTACTCAATACACCGTGGAGGTACAAAGATATACAAAGATCTACGTCAAAATTACTGGTAGCATGGAATGAAACGTGAAGTAGTCAGAAGTGTCGCTAAATGCTTGGTGTGTCAACAAGTGAAGGCTGAACATCACAGGACAGCTGGATTACTTCAACCGTTATCTATTCTAGAATGGAAGTGGCAAGACATCACAATGGATTTTGTGACTGCACTCCCTCGCATCACAAAGGGTAACGATGCGGTATGGGTCATTGTAGATCGACTTATAAAGTCGGCTCATTTCATCGCATTTCGAGTTGGCCAATCTACTGAGACACTAGCAAAGAAGTACATGGAGGTAAGAATCTAAGTAAGATTTAAACTCTTCAAATATGTACTATCTCTGATACCCATGAACTCATACAGGAAATTGTGACTCTTCATGGAGTACTGGTCTGCATTGTCTCCGATCGTGATACTAGATTTTGATCACAGTTTTAGGAAAGTCTGCAAGTTAGCTTGGGAACAAGTCTGAACTTCAACACAGCTTATCATCCACAAACAGATGTCAGTCTGAGCAAACTATTCAGATCTTGGAGGATATGCTAAGAGCGTGTATGCTAGACTTCGGAGGATCGTGGGAAGATCACCTACATCTCGTGGAGTTTTCATACAATAACAGCTACCAAGTTGTAACGTTTTGAAAATCGTTTCGGTGAAATTTCGGAAAATCGGTAAAATAAGAGGGATTTTTGTAAAAAGTCAAAATAGAAATATCTTTATTATGAAATTAAATATACATATTCTAGCTATGTAATTGCTAGTATTTGGTGTTTATTAATCCACTGGTAAAATTTCTAATTTTCTGAAAATTTTTCCGAAATTAATTATTTTAATATTATTTTAAGCCGTCACTGATACATTTAATTAGGGAAAATTACAAATTGGAATGAGTTGAAACAAATTTTGTGCATCATAACACATTAAACAAAATTTTAACATGTGGTTTCTGAAATGAAATGAAGTTGTTAAACGGTGTTAGAAAATATCGAAGAAAAATGCTTAAATAGTGAATTTAGTGTAAATGGATGTTTGGGGTATAGCATTTATCATTTTCCCTCACCCCACACCCATACCCACACCCTCACCCTCTCCCCTTTTGTGGCTGAAATCAGCAGCTCTCCCCTCACTTTCCCCACTTGAAAAGTCAGTGAAGAGAAAAGAAAACAAGAAATAAAAAGGGAATTGAATATGTTATAACATAGAGGTATGGGCTTTGTCTTTTCCCAGCATTTTCAACCCCTCCCTCTCTCTCCTCACTCCCCTTAAATTTCTGGCCGAAATTTGAGCCCCCAACAGCAGCAGCCCCTCCCCCAAATCCCACTCCATTTTGCTTGCTAGATTTTCGGAAAAATAACTTTTAAAGTGAGTTTGAGATTTTTGTGAATTTTAACATATTTTATATTATAATTAGTGCTTGTGAATGTGCAAATGAGTGTGTTTGGGTTTTTCTCGATGGTTTGGCGTTTGTACGCCGACGTCGAAGGTTTTGGGGTTGATTTGTGAAAACAAATCATAGGTTTTGACCTATGTGGGATTCGTGTGTCGTTTTGGTCTTGAGTCGGATTTTAATGTGATACGGTGCGTTATGATATGTAGGTACCCCATGTAGACTTCGAGACGACAAGCAAGCGCGTGGCGACGTCGGCACCAGCGAGCAAGGACCAGGTGAGTAGATTTATATCTACGGGGAGAAGTCGGGTGGATGGCGTATAGCACCCCCGCAGTTCGTGGTGATGTATACGAATACGTATACACACATATATTGATTATATATTGTTGAGTTTATTGATGATAAAGATAGATTTTAGGTGTGATTGGATAGGTTTAGTGTTGCGAGACCCTAGAGTAGAGGTTGCACCACATTTACACACACACCCATACTTGCATACATTCTTCTTTCATATGTGCGTATATGGGAATATATTTTTATGAGTTCACATAGGTATGGGACTATGTGTTCATATACTGGATTTGAGGATAGTACTTGGGATTTGAGATGAGTCGATGAGATTCAATTTGAGGCCGTGAGATCGGTGATATGACAGGGTTTGTATTTGATATACGACCTGATGTTTTAGCGGGTCCTTTGACGTAGTTTTCACCCACGTGCATGCATACTTAGGTGGTATCAGTATTGTACTAGACAGAGATCAGTACCCGGATTAGGATCTTTGATAAAGAAGATACCAGATGAATAATGTGATGAATATGATATTGACCCGTACCCAGATTTAGGGATGCCGTACGACGGAATTACGTACGAGCTATATATTGATGATAGATCCGCACTGTTGACTTAGGAATATCTGATTATAGATATGGTATCGGATGTGATATTATCGAGGCAGGATCACCGACTAATATATATGTTTATATATATATCGACTCAGATGTTAGGCGGTTTCCTTACCCTTAATTCAGCTTGTTAGTTCAGCCGTATAGTTTAGTGTAGTTGTCAGACTAGATTAGATTCCTATCAATTTCAAAAACTAACGGATCGCGGGTATTTTTAAAGACAGGTCAAGGGATTCTACGGATATTTCAAAGGACTTATCTTTTCTTAAAAACACCGTAGCCCTTATTTTCAAAACACCGCGATTCGGGTTATATTCAAATGGCACCACCGTAGAACTCATATTTTTATTAAATATAGATTTGTTATCTTGTGTCTAGTATTTAGCTCTCGCTCATTATTGTTGTTCGCTCCGCACCGCATACTTATATTGTGATTCCTATTTGCATTGTTGATATCATGATGTTAGGACACCAGCACCTTTACCGATGATGCGTATGTACCACGTACACTTACTTGCCGGCTCACACACATCTTCATCGGTAATTGACATACCACGTACACTTTAGAAATACTATTGCATTGACATAGGTTGTTAGCTAATAATTTAGACATGATATTAGTGTACTTGCCTTATATGCTAGATTAGACATTGTAGTTATTACTTGTTACTTCATGCATATTATTATTCATTGTTATGTCGCATTCATGGATTTTTATGCCTATATTCACTGTTTACATGCTATTGAGGATTTGGATTTGGATTTCCATGAGATTTTCTGGATTTGGGGGAAAACCGCAAAACTTATATAAACTTCTTTTCTCTCTTTAAAATAAAAAGTGTGGTTTCCCATGATGTATGAGTCGTCCACCATGAGTTTGCTGATGGATTTTGAGACCCGAGTTCGAGGAGTGGAGGAACCGTTTCGGGTACATGGTGGACCCGGTGCGGTACCCCGGGGCAAGAGGATCGCAGATGATGGCGTTGAGCCTGGAAAGGGAGCACTACATACCGATGATATTACCCGACGCGTCGGATATCCGGAGGATACCGTCGTGGTCTTGAGATTGATGGTAGGGGCCGGTCTGGACTGACGGCTCCCTAGATAGTGAGATTGAGACATACAGAGATATTTGAGATATTGAGGTACAGAGATTGCGACACAGAGATATCGAGATATTTGGATATTTGTTTTGTGTCGATGCTAGGCACTGTTTATGCTGATTTCATTTATGATACCTCATTTTAAAAGATACAGAAATCTCACTAATTTATGAAAGCAGTTTTCTTCAGTACATGCATTTTGTTTCATGCATTCATACATCATCCATATGATATATTGCTACCTGAGGCACTGACACAGGCACATGGGATTACACTCGGGTTAGATATTTACCCTAGCCATTGTTATAGGCTGCATGTTATATATTTGAGGATATATTATGATCGTATGACCTAGAATTGCGTCATACATGCGATTCATGTTCATAGATGTATTCTATTCACGAGTTGGCAACTCACCCCCGTTGTGCCACAGTTCTTGCAGGTTTTGCCTTACAGGTTTCATTACGGCTTTGCTGGCACTGCTTCCTTCGGGTGATTTTGCTAGTAGGTGGGTTTATTGGTATCGTACCCATCATTATACTTTGTATAATATTATTCAGTTGTATCTAGTAAATTCCATCAACCAAACATGTATTATTTTTGAGATAGAGACCAGTGATGTTATTCTTTCGACCTTAGAGTCGCGCGTTATATTTCTGTGGATTTCTTGTGGTTTTGAGTTCCTTTTGAGTTTTGATCCTCGCCCTTGGCGTTGTATATTATATTGCTTGTGTGGTTGTGACCGTCGATTGACGAAGAGCTAGCTCCCGCTTGGGGATGCCTTTTATTGATTTCGTATACTATTAATGTTGTATCCCGTTTAGGGGCCAGTATTTACAAAGGAGACTCTGCCGAAATTTTCAGGAAATATTTGATGTTTTTAAAAACGCATAATTCGGCTTATGCTATTAAAACTACTTGATTTAAATTGGTTTTCCTTCACTCTACTACATTTCTTAGTTTGGATTTCTGGGTTTTCGGCTTAGATTACGTATGCCTCGAGACGTTTCGTAGTTTAAGTGCCGGTCATGTTCCGTACTTTCGGTACGTGACACAAGCAAGTATAGGAATGGTACCTTTTGCAGCGCTCTATGGAAGGAAGTGTCGATCGCCATTAAGTTGGGACGACATTGGAGATAGAGAACTTCTTGGACCTGAGATAATAGTAGCAACTGTTGATGTGGTTCGTACTATCAAGGAAAGAATGCGCATAGCCCAGGATCGACAGAAACACTGAGCCGATGTAAAACGCCGACACTTGGTGTTCCAACCAGGAGATCATGTCTTCCTGAAGATCTCTCCAAATCGTGGAGTGATTCATTTTGGAAGGAGGGGTAAGCTAAGTCCAAGGTACATTGGACCGTTCGATGTACTTGAACGAGTCAGAGAAGTGGCATATCGCTTGGTACTTCCATCCTCATTGGAAGGAGTGCACAACGTGTTCCACATATCCCAGCTCAGAAGATATATGAGCGACCCCAGCCATATCCTTGATCACTCCGAACTCACTGTACAGACGGATCTATCTTGTGAGGAACAACCCGTTGAAATTCTGGACAGAAAGGTAAATTCACTAAGAAATAAGGAAGTAAACTTGGTCTGAATAATGTGGAGAAAGGATTCACCAGGAGAATCAACGTGGGAACGTGAAGATGACATCCGTGCAAGATACCCTTTCTTCTTTGTAAATTAGTCCTTATATAATTGTAAATTTCGAGGACGAAATTATTTCAAGGAGGGTAGATTGTAACGACTGTGTACCATAGAAACGTAATAAAAACGTTTTATAATTTTTCTTAAGGTCAAAACAATTATTTTACTATTTCTATTGGTAGAAAACACTTTAAAAATATTTTTCCAAGGTTAAAATAAATTAATATGATTTTTAGGAATTTTTGGGAATTTTTAAGAATTTAAATGGATTTTTTATCGAAGGGAAAAAAATTTATAACCGAAAAGGGGAGCTATTTTAGACCAAATTTGGTTGCAAAAGATATAAAATATCAAAATGCATTTTATATAATTTTTCCAGATTTTTAAAGTATTTTTTACTATTTTTAAATAATTTTTAGAAGCCAAAAACAATTTTAAAACATTTTTAAATATTAAAAAAATTATTTATTTATTTGAGCGGGAATAAATCTGGACCGTCGGATTTAAAAACCAAAGGCCCAGATTCTGCTGACAGTCCGGATCAGGGAGATCGTGGATCGCAAGGAGATCGAGGTTCGGAGGGTTGCTTCAGAAGAGAACACTGCAGATCCATTCACCAAGGCCTTACCCCAGACTCAGTTCGAGCGGCTGATCGAGATGATAGGTCTTCGATACGCCAGTACATGGCCTTAGTGCAAGTGGGAGATTGTTAGTGTATATGCCCTAGAGGCCATTACTGTATCATACTAGTTTGTATATTACTTGATGGAAGCTTGGGATATTCACCTTGTATAAACAATCTTGCTCAATATAGTAGTATGCTACTTGGTTTGTTTCTACTTCAATGTGTACTTGTGTTTATTTCAGTATATCACTTATACGCATTAGTGGAGCCCTTAGGATCTTTGCTTGATTACCAGCGTTGTGATGGCAGTCACACTAGTGGGGGCTGGGTAATCTATAAGCACATCCTTATACAGGTCCCTAGTCGCAGGACTATCGAGACAGGGCATCGATACTCCGGAGTAGACTAGCGTATGCGCTTCTCATCCCAGTGTGGGAGATGGTCTGTCCCACAGCCATCAGTACGTCGTACTGGAGATAGTATACGGGTGCTCGTTGGGTTACGAGTACACTGGACAGGACTCGTCGGGAACTGACAGGTTGGTATTATACCTATCGTCAGTTATCAGTTCCCAGGTGACATGAGTACAGCTTAGTCCGCTGACTTGACACTGGCACTTCGCCTCGAGTGTGTTCCCACTGCACTTTGATCACTACCCTACCACGGCTCAAAAGAGTCGTGCAAACAGGTGGTGGTTGGGTGCAGTCCCGAAGCACTTGGAGGCAGTGACGGTTAGACAGGATTCGTCTCTCCCGGTATTGGGGGTTGACATCGCGCTGTGTCTAGGAGAGCCATTACACGAGTAGTCCCTGGCCAGGGCAAGCGAGATATACTGGTAGGTTTCCAGTGTTATCTCAGGGTGTTTTGGGCTTCACTCTGACACGACTTATACCGCTATTGGGGGACTGACGTTTTACCGCCCCCTAGGCCCGACATGCGATGTATCAGACGAACAGACCGGACTGTACGGAGACTGTCACATTCAGACTCAGTAGGAGTTCAGATGGGGTTTCACCTCGTCAGCCTTCTTGTCGACATCTACCTGGGGACCGTTACGCACAGCTAGTGCCGCTTGCGGTCTGTGGTTAAACCCACTGCCAGCGTAGTGTCGAGTCTTTAGAGTCCCACACAGAGGGTATTCGCCTCTGGGCAAAACAGAGTAGAGGTCGCATGGTTTTGCGACAGGGTTCGTTCTCATCCGCGCACTTGTGCACGTTTAGAGTCCGGACGGATATTACTGGCTGGCTCTGGTTTGAGTCAGATACTGGTATATGTTTTTGGGGTTGCTTTTATCTCAGTATTCATGTTCCTCGGAACAAGGATGCAGGTGTGTATGCACGGTTATTTGAGGAAGAGGAAGATGACTTTCATTAGGGTTTCGGAACGGGTGCGTATGCACTGTTGACAGTCGTCTTTTTCCAAACCCTAATGGATTTGTATTATATCATTTAATAATATATAATAAAATGAAATTGTGTCATGGTTAGTTTTTGTTGACTTGTTGACCATGGTTGACTTGTTGACCATGGTTGAACTTTTGACCATCATCATTACAAAAGCAAGATGCTTTTTGATTCTTGCAAAAACATTTAATGTTTGAAATGATAATGGTCATTCTAAAACTTTCCATCAACCTTTTCATTTTCATTATTATTATTATTGATAATTCTTTTTCTTTTGCATTATGGTTGCAAGAAAGAAAGAGGATAGCTCATTCTATCATATTCATTCTCTCTCTTCTCTTCATCTTCTTCTTCCTCTAGCTAAAGAGAAACCTTCTCATGTGTTGAGAATCCTTCTCTTTAAAAAGAAAAGCACCCCTTAGACTCTCTCTACTCATTCTAGGTTCAAGGTTTAGCAAGCCGGAAACCCTAGTTCACTCAAAGATTGAGGAAGAGCCCAAAGGTCGAACCTTCGAGGTGGATCCATCTTCGACGGAAGAAGGCGACAAGAAGAGAACCATCAACCTCTACAAAAGTTTGAAGAAGAAGGAGTTCAAGTTTAGGTATAACCATCCTCATCCGAGTAGCTAACTTTCTTTAGCTTGTATGCTAGTTTTAGTTTAGGAAACGATCCCGACCTTGTTTAGTCCATGTTGCCCCTTGCGATAAAAATTTGATTTTTATACCGTTTCCGCCTCCCCGTAAGAACCGGGGGTCGCAACGTGGACTTACAGTGGTATCAGAGCCTAACTAAACTTAAACTAGCTTGGTAGTGAAGTGTAACGAAGTTCGGAACCGTAAAAATCACAAAACCGGAAAAACAAAACCCTAAGTTTCTGTTGAAATTTTTTTCTGCTCAAAATGAAAAACTTTATACTTGTAAATTTATCTCAGGGTTTTGTGAGTGCACCCATGAAAAACGATCCACTGTTGCGTTCAAACCGCCGCCCTTCCACGGCACGAGGTAGGCATGTGCCGCGGAACCGCCGCGCTTTGTCGTCTTCTCTGCATCATTTTTCGTGCAGTGTGTTTGTGTGTTGGTTTTGGGATTTTTAAAATATATTATATGTACCCAGATTTTCCAGAACTGAAATTCACTTTTGGGGTCCTATAATTCCGTATTTTTTTCCGAACTTCACTGCACTTTGACTATGATGGTTATATCTGTGATGCTTGCATGTATTGAACGTCGGCTAATCGCTATAAGACGATTAGCTGGGGTTATACATGATCTGTGTTTGATATTGGAATGTGTATATGAATGTGTTGGACTGTCGCGGGTGAATAGCCGGGGTGGATGTGAGATGAGCTTTTGTTTTTCTTTCATTCATTGTAAATGTAAATTGATGTAATTATATTATTTGTTTGGCCGCACAACCGGGTCGGGGTTGTAGCCGTCATTGTATAATTCTTTTTACTGTTTTTGCTCCTAGGATAGACCCATGGAGGGGGTGCACAAACTACCGAGTACTTGGCGGGTAGTTTGCCGCACCCGTAGGGGTCTTGGGTGGGGTATTTGGCTATTCACCGCGACCGTGTAATCCGCTTTTCGTTGCAGGCTCGAAAGGATTGCGGATTGCTAGTATATCCAATGTATTCATCTGTGATCTGTAATGTCTATCATTGCTTTCTATTTAGGCGTTGCTTATGTTTTACAGCCGCGCTAGCCCAGCCCCCGCTCTGTCGTTAGTTAAGTAACCTAACGAGTGATGACGGGACCCCGTGGCGAATGCGAATGGCATAAGCGTACGTCATATTTTGGTTGTTTTCTGCAATGGTAGGAATTAAATGATGGGACGCATTAAAAGTACTAATGCAAGAATATCACGCATTAAAAGAACTAATGCAAGATAATAAACCAAGTTAAAATCGTTGGAACACTTTCGAAAAACCACTCGGTTCTTTTCAAAACTAACTTTTAAATGCGGAGCTTGAGCCACTCCTTCTAAAAGCTATCTCGTTCCATCGATTATATCAAGTTCACTACGTTCACGGTTTTACCAAAACCATTCGTAGCCCTCCGTCGTTTCACATGAATAGTCAATAGTATTCAAGCTGTGTTTGTTGGCCAAAGTCAAGGCATAGTGATTGGTAGCTATTGGGTATTCATGTGCAGCATAGATAGATGCGTTGGTTTGGAACAGTCGTGCTGCCTTGTTGGCCAAAGTCAAGGGTAGGTACGAGTGGATTCAAATTAACCTGGAGAACGACGGGTAGAACTTGACATGTGACTTATGATTTGTTGGCCAAAGTCAAGGTCATAAGAGCATGGGGCAAAAATCCACATCGGGAGTTTCATAAGTACTGAAACTTGCTAGATTTGCATACCATTTGGAGTGTGATGATTATGGTAGGATTCCTTCATTTTCGTCACGCGATGATATTTGGATCCCGATCCTACTGTGAGTATATGCTACTCCTCGGGAAATTTCTCACTAAACGATCAATGCTATAAACCTAGTAGGTGCCTAGAAAGGTGTTAGCGGGGCTACGCCCCCAGAGAAAAGAGGTTATTTAATTAAGGAACTTCGCGAAAGCGTTGGAAAACCTCCCTCGAAGTACCGACACTGGCCTGGCTGAACGGTTAAGCAAGTATTGTGCGGTGGGATTGATCCCGGCTAATTCTTCCTTTGTGGTTTGAGGAGGGATTCGAGAGACAGTGGGAGCCATCCTGTTTAGACAAATTAAAAAAAAAACCATTCTAAACTTGCAAGAGCATCGTGCTAAAGTGTTTCTTCTCTCCCCCCTGCAGCGACCAAATTCGAAATGACTGGACTTAAGTTACTTCTAGATAAAAACATATTGACAGGGCCAAACTACAAAGATTGGCTCAGGAATGTCAAATTGGCAATCTCTTACGACAAGCTGGGGTATCTTCTTACCACCAAAGCTCCCCCCGTCCCAGGTCCCACCTCCAGCGTCGCGGATAAGGAAATCCGTAAGACTTGGGAGATTGACAGCGCGAAGGCCAGATGCCTCGTACTTGCCTCGATGGACAACGACCATCAGAGGAGGCACGAGAATATGGATTTGGAATCCATATTTCTTCATACAAAAGAACTGTATGGAGAGCAGTCTCGTATCGCAAGATACGAAGTGTCGAAGAAGTTATTTTCGACAAAGTTGGCCGTCGGATCATCGGTAGCGGACCACGTGCTTAAGATGATTGGCTACACTGAGGAGCTCGCGGAACTTGGGACCACGTTGGACAGTGAACTCTATACGGATATAATTCTCCAGTCCCTTCCATCCACTTACGCCCAGTTCATACTGAACTTCAACTTGCAAGAAAAGGAAGTTGAACTTTCAGAACTCCTCAACCTGCTGAGGAGCGCAGATGGCACCCTACAGAAGGGTAGGGAAACACCCACTTTGTTTGTAGGAGGATCTTCTTCCTCTAGGTCCAAGGCGAAAGCCAAGGGAAAGAGGAAGAAAGCCCCCGCCAAACCAAGAGGCGGTGTTAGTAAAGTGGGTGCGAAGGGAAAGGAAAAGGCAACAAAGATTGCGGGGAAGCTTGTTGGAAAGGAAGAGTGCTTCTATTGTCATAAGAGTGGACACTGGAAGAAAGATTGCAGGGCTTGGAAAGCCAGGACACAGGAACTGAAGCAGGTTGCAGCTTCAGCTTCAGGTGTGTATGTTATTGAAAACTGTCTTTCTATAAACTCTACTTCCTGGGTATTGGATACCGGATCAGGATCTCATATCTGTAATTCTTTGCAGGCGTTGAGAAACCGTAGTGTTTTGAAGGCAGGTGACATGACCCTCAGAGTTGCAAACGGAGCTAGCATGGACGCTAAAGCCGTGGGGGACTATCACCTGGGAATGTCAGATGGGCATGTTTTGGTTTTGCGTAATTGCTTTTTTGTACCCAACGCAACTTGTAATATCATTTCTGTATCTTTGGTTTCTAAAGAAGGTTATGAATTTGCGTTTGTAAGTAATGTTGTAAACATTCACCTTAATCAAGTTCTGATTGGGTCAGGTACACTGAGCAATGGTATATACGTATTGAACCAACCACAGATTTTCAATGTCCAGAATACACACAAAAGAAAGTCACCAGAAATTAATCAGGCTTTCTTATGGCATTGTAGACTGGGTCACATCAATGAGACACGGTTGACTAAGTTACATAAAGAAGGATACTTGGATCCGTTCGAGTATCAGTCTTATGCCACTTGTGAATCTTGTCTCATGGGAAAGATGACAAAGACTCCGTTCACTGGACACGGAGAAAGAGCGAGCGAGCTCTTGGGACTCGTACACAGCGACGTGTGCGGTCCAATGTCTACACATGCGCGAAGCGGTTACTCTTACTTCATTACTTTTACGGATGATTTTTCAAGGTACGGTTATGTCTTCTTAATGAAACATAAGTCCGAGGCTTTTGAAAAGTTCCAGGAATATAAGAATGAAGTAGAGAAACAGACCGGCAAAAGTATCAAGATTCTAAGATCAGATCGAGGTGGAGAATACTTAAGTGCCGAGTTCCTAAATTACTTAAAAGAGAATGGGATTCTCTCTCAGCTTACTCCTCCATACACTCCGCAGCACAACGGTGTATCGGAGAGACGGAACCGAACCCTATTGGATATGGTACGGTCCATGATGAGTAACGCTGAGTTACCGCGATCATTCTGGGGGTATGCGCTAGAATCAGCTGCGTACCTTTTGAACCGAGTTCCTACTAAGACTGTGCCTACTACACCATATGAGATATGGAGTGGGAAGAGACCCTATCTTAAGCACATTAAGACATGGGGATGTCCAGCTTTTGTTAAAAAGCAGCATGCGGACAAGCTCGAGGCACGCTCAGTACAGTGTAAGTTCGTGGGATATCCAAAGAACTCCAAGGGATATTTCTTCTACTGTGAAGAGGAACAAAAAGTTCTTGTTTCTCGTCATGCCTACTTCTTGGAAACTGAGTTTTTGGAAAACCAGATAAGTGGGAGCACAGTAGAACTGGAAGAAATTCCAGAACCACGAGCTATTACTGAAAGCTTAGAGGAACCAAAGGGTTCAAAAGAACAGGACATTCCTACGCCGCTCCGCAGGAGTAGTAGGCAGTCTCATCCGCCCGAGAGATACTACGGTTTTCTCATAGACGGGGATCGAGAGGATTGCATCATAGATTATGATGAGCCTACTAGCTTCCAGCAGGCCGTTCAGAGCGTTGACTCGGTAAAATGGCTGGATGCAATGCGGACCGAAATGGAGTCCATGTACACCAACAAAGTATGGACGTTGGACATTGCTCCAGACGGGGTAAAACCCGTAGGATGCAAGTGGATCTTCAAAAGGAAGATTGGTGTAGATGGACAGGTTGAGACCTATAAAGCTAGACTTGTAGCAAAGGGTTTCCGTCAAAGACCTGGCTTGGACTATGACGAAACCTTTTCTCCAGTGGCTATGCTGAAATCCATTCGGATCCTTCTTGCCATTGCTGCCTTCCACGATTATGAGATTTGGCAGATGGACGTAAAGACCGCTTTTCTGAATGGAAATTTAGAGGAGTGTGTCTATATGGATCAGCCAAAGGGTTTCATTCAGAGTGGGAGCAGCGGAAAGGTGTGCAAGTTGCTTAAGTCCATCTATGGACTAAAGCAGGCATCACGGAGTTGGAACATCTGTTTTGATGAGACGGTCAAGGAATTTGACTTTATCAAAAATCCAGATGAACCATGCATCTATAGTAGATTTGTAGCGAGAACTGTAGTATTCCTTGTTTTATACGTGGATGACATTCTCTTAATAGGAAATGACATTCCTATGCTACAATCTGTCAAAGGTTTCTTGTCACACAGGTTCTCCATGAAAGACCTGGGTGATGCCTCTTACATCCTGGGGATCCGGATCCATCGTGATAGATCCAAGAGGATATTAGGACTTTCTCAGTCCAGGTACATCGACACCATAGTGAAGAGATTCAGTATGGAAGATTCCAAGCGCGGTAACCTACCGGCTTGTCACGGGATCACCCTCTCTAAAGAGATGTCTCCCAAGACTGATTTGGAGAGGGATCGCATGTCTATTATACCCTACGGTTCTGCGGTAGGCTCTATAATGTATGCGATGTTATGTACCAGACCGGATGTAGCTTATGCACTGAGTGTGGTAAGCCGGTATCAGTCAAACCCTGGGGAGAAACACTGGATAGCGGTAAAGAACATTCTCAAGTACCTGAGAAGGACTAAGGAGATGTTCTTGGTGTATGGCGGAAAAGACCTCCAGATCGAGGCCTTTGCTGACTCCAGCTTCCAGAGTGACAAGGATGATTCCAATTCCATGTCGGGTTTTGTCTTTACCCTCAATGGAGGGGCGGTGTGTTGGAAGAGATCCAAACAGGAAACCGTTGCAGACTCGACTATGGAAGCGGAATACATTGCTGCATCTGATGCCGCAAAAGAAGCTGTCTGGATGAGGAAGTTCTTGAAAGAACTTCAGGTGGTTCCGTCCATTGTTGACCCAATACCTCTGTATTGCGACAACAACGGGGCTATAGCTTTAGCGAAGGAACCCAGGTCCCATCAGAGATCCAGGCACATCTTAAGGCGGTATCACCTGATCAGGGAGATCGTGGATCGCAAGGAGATCGAGGTTCGGAGGGTTGCTTCAGAAGAGAACACTGCAGATCCATTCACCAAGGCCTTACCCCAGACTCAGTTCGAGCGGCTGATCGAGATGATAGGTCTTCGATACGCCAGTACATGGCCTTAGTGCAAGTGGGAGATTGTTAGTGTATATGCCCTAGAGGCCATTACTGTATCATACTAGTTTGTATATTACTTGATGGAAGCTTGGGATATTCACCTTGTATAAACAATCTTGCTCAATATAGTAGTATGCTACTTGGTTTGTTTCTACTTCAATGTGTACTTTTGTTTATTTCAGTATATCACTTATACGCATTAGTGGAGCCCTTAGGATCTTTGCTTGATTACCAGCGTTGTGATGGCAGTCACACTAGTGGGGGCTGGGTAATCTATAAGCACATCCTTATACAGGTCCCTAGTCGCAGGACTATCGAGACAGGGCATCGATACTCCGGAGTAGACTAGCGTATGCGCTTCTCATCCCAGTGTGGGAGATGGTCTGTCCCACAGCCATCAGTACGTCGTACTGGAGATAGTATACGGGTGCTCGTTGGGTTACGAGTACACTGGACAGGACTCGTCGGGAACTGACAGGTTGGTATTATACCTATCGTCAGTTATCAGTTCCCAGGTGACATGAGTACAGCTTAGTCCGCTGACTTGACACTGGCACTTCGCCTCGAGTGTGTTCCCACTGCACTTTGATCACTACCCTACCACGGCTCAAAGGAGTCGTGCAAACAGGTGGTGGTTGGGTGCAGTCCCGAAGCACTTGGAGGCAGTGACGGTTAGACAGGATTCGTCTCTCCCGGTATTGGGGGTTGACATCGCGCTGTGTCTAGGAGAGCCATTACACGAGTAGTCCCTGGCCAGGGCAAGCGAGATATACTGGTAGGTTTCCAGTGTTATCTCAGGGTGTTTTGGGCTTCACTCCGACACGACTTGTACCGCTATTGGGGGACTGACGTTTTACCGCCCCCTAGGCCCGACATGCGATGTATCAGACGAACAGACCGGACTGTACGGAGACTGTCACATTCAGACTCAGTAGGAGTTCAGATGGGGTTTCACCTCGTCAGCCTTCTTGTCGACATCTACCTGGGGACCGTTACGCACAGCTAGTGCCGCTTGCGGTCTGTGGTTAAACCCACTGCCAGCGTAGTGTCGAGTCTTTAGAGTCCCATACAGAGGGTATTCGCCTCTGGGCAAAACAGAGTAGAGGTCGCATGGTTTTTGCGACAGGGTTCGTTCTCATCCGCGCACTTGTGCACGTTTAGAGTCCGGACGGATATTACTGGCTGGCTCTGGTTTGAGTCAGATACTGGTATATGTTTTTGGGGTTGCTTTTATCTCAGTATTCATGTTCCTCGGAACAAGGATGCAGGTGTGTATGCACGGTTATTTGAGGAAGAGGAAGATGACTTTCATTAGGGTTTCGGAACGGGTGCGTATGCACTGTTGACAGTCGTCTTTTTCCAAACCCTAATGGATTTGTATTATATCATTTAATAATATATAATAAAATGAAATTGTGTCATGGTTAGTTTTTGTTGACTTGTTGACCATGGTTGACTTGTTGACCATGGTTGAACTTTTGACCATCATCATTACAAAAGCAAGATGCTTTTTGATTCTTGCAAAAACATTTAATGTTTGAAATGATAATGGTCATTCTAAAACTTTCCATCAACCTTTTCATTTTCATTATTATTATTATTGATAATTCTTTTTCTTTTACATTATGGTTGCAAGAAAGAAAGAGGATAGCTCATTCTATCATATTCATTCTCTCTCTTCTCTTCATCTTCTTCTTCCTCTAGCTAAAGAGAAACCTTCTCATGTGTTGAGAATCCTTCTCTTTAAAAAGAAAAGCACCCCTTAGACTCTCTCTACTCATTCTAGGTTCAAGGTTTAGCAAGCCGGAAATCCTAGTTCACTCAAAGATCGAGGAAGAGCCCAAAGGTCGAACCTTCGAGGTGGATCCATCTTCGACGGAAGAAGGCGACAAGAAGAGAACCATCAACCTCTACAAAAGTTTGAAGAAGAAGGAGTTCAAGTTTAGGTATAACCATCCTCATCCGAGTAGCTAACTTTCTTTAGCTTGTATGCTAGTTTTAGTTTAGGAAACGATCCCGACCTTGTTTAGTCCATGTTGCCCCTTGCGATAAAAATTTGATTTTTATACCGTTTCCGCCTCCCCGTAAGAACCGGGGGTCGCAACGTGGACTTACAGTATGCAGCTGATTCTAGTGCATATCCCCAGAATGATCGCGGCAACTCAGCGTTACTCATCATGGAACGTACTATATCCAATAGGGTTCGGTTCCGTCTCTCCGATACACCGTTATGTTGTGGAGTGTATGGAGAAGTAAGCTGAGAGAGAATTCCATTCTCTTTTAGGTAATCCAGAAACTCGGCACTCACGTATTCACCACCTCGATCAGATCTCAGTGTCTTGATACTTTTGCCTGTTTGTTTTTCTACTTCATTCTTGTATTCCTGGAATTTTCCAAAGGCTTCAGATTTATGTTTCATCAAGAAGACATATCCGTACCTTGAAAAATCATCCGTAAAAGTAATGAAGTAAGAATAACCGCTTCGCGCATGTGTAGACATTGGACCGCACACATCGCTGTGTACGAGCCCCAAGAGCTCGCTCGCTCTTACTCCGTGTCCAGTGAATGGAGTCTTTGTCATCTTTCCTTTGAGACAGGATTGACAAGTTGCATATGATTGATATTCGAACGGATCCAAATATCCTTCTGTATGTAACTTCGTCAACCTTCTCTCATTGATGTGACCCAGTCTACAATGCCATAAGAAAGCATGATTTATTTCTGGGGACTTTCTTTTGTGTGTATTCTGGACATTGAAAATCTGTGGTTGGTTTAATATGTATATACCATTGCTTAATGTACCCGACCCAATCAGAACTTGATTAAGGTGAATGTTTACAACATTGCTTACAAATGCAAATTCATAACCTTCTTTAGACATTAAAGATACAGATATGATATTACAAGTTGCATTGGGTACAAAATAACAATCCCGTAAAACCAAAACATGTCCATCTGACAATCCCAAGTGATAGTCCCCCACGGACTCAGCATCCATGCCAGCTCCGTTTGCAACTCTGAGGGTCATATCACCTGCCTTCAAAACCCTACGCTTTTTCAATGCCTGCAAAGAATTACAGATATGAGATCCTGATCCGGTATCCAATACCCAGGAAGTAGAGTTTATTGATAGACGGTTTTCAATAATATACACACCTGAAGCCGAAGCCACAACTTGCTTCGGGTCCTGGTTTCTGGCCTTCCAAGCCCTGCAATCTTTCTTCCAGTGTCCATTCTTGTGACAGTAAAAGCACTCTTCCTTTCCCACAAGCTTTCCCGCTACCTTCGTTGCCTTTTCCTTTCCCTTCGCTTCCACTTTACTAACACCGCCCCTTGGTTTGGTAGGGGCTTTCTTCTTCTTTCCCTTGGCTTTCTCCTTAGACCTAGAAGAGGAAGATCCTCCAACAAACAAAGTGGATGTTTCCCTTACTTTCTGTAAGGTGCCCTCTGCACTCCTCAACATGTTGAGGAGATCCGAAAGTTCAACTTCCTTTTCTTGCAAGTTGAAGTTCAGGATAAACTGGGCGTAAGTGGAAGGGAGGGACTAGAGAATCAAGTCGGTGTAGAGCTCGTTCTCTAACGTGGTCCCAAGGTCCGCGGGCTCTTCAATAAAGCCAATCATCTTAAGCACGTGTTCCGCTACCGATGATCCGATGGCCAATCTCGCCGAAAACAACTTTTTCAAGACTTCGTATCTGGCGATATGGGATTGCTCTCCATATAGTTCCTTAGTATGGAGAAATATGGATTCTAGGTCTATATTCTCGTGCCTCCTCTGATGTTCATTGTCCATAAAGGCAAGCACGAGGCACTTGGCCTTCGCGCAGTCGATCTCCCAGGTCTTACGGATTTCCTTATCCGCGACGCTAGTTTTGGGACCTGGGACAGGGGGGAGCTTTGGTGGTAAGGAGATACCCCAACTTGTCATAAGTGATTGCCATTTTGACATTCCTGAGCCAATCTTTGTAGTTTGGCCCTGTCAGTATGTTTTTATCTAGTAGTAACTTAAGTCCGGTCATGATGTTTGGTCGCTGCAATTAGGAGAGAGAGAAGAAACACTTTAGCATGATGCTCTTACAAGTTTAGAGTGGTTTTTAGTTTGTCTAAACATGATGGCTCCCACTGTTTCTCGAATCCCTCCTCAAACCAAAAAGTAAGAATCAGTCGGGATCAATCTCACCGTACAATACTTGCTTAACCGTTCAGCCAGGCCAGTGTTGGTACTTCGAGGGAGGTTTTCCAACGCTTTCGCGAAGTTCCTTAATTAAATAACCTCTTTTCCCTGTGGGCGTAGCCCCGCTAACACCTCTCTAGACACCTACTTGGTTTATAGCATTGATCGTTAAGTGAGAAAGTTCCTGAGGAGTAGCATATACTCAAAGTAGGATTGGGATCCAAATATCATCATATGACAAAACTGAAGGAATCCTACCAGAATCATCACACTCCAAATGGTATGCAGCGCTAGCAAGTTTCAGTTTCTTTAGAAACTCCCGATGTGGATTTTTGCCCCATGCTCTTATGACCTTGACTTTGGCCAACAAATCATAAGTCACATGTCAAGTTCTACCCGTCATTCTCCAGGTTAATTTGAACCCACCCGTACCTACCCTTGACTTTGGCCAACAAGGCAGTACGACTGTCCCAAACCAACGCATCTATCTATGATGCATATGAATATCCAATAGCTACCAATCACTATGCCTTGACTTTGGCCAACAAACACAGCTTGAATACTATTGACTATCTATATGAAATGACGGAGGGCTACGAATGGTTTTGGCGAAACCGTGAGCGTAGTGAACTTGATATAATCGAAGGAACGTGATAGCTTTTAAAAGGAGTGGCTTAAGCTCCGCGTTTAAAAGTTGTTTTTGAAAAGAAACCGAGTGGTTTTGAAATTGTTCCAATGACTCTAACTTTAGTTTATTTTCTTGCATTAATTTAATGCGTCCCATCATTTAATCCTACCATTGCAGAAAACAAAGAAAATACGACGTACGCTTATGCCATCCGCATTCGCCACGGGGCCCCGTCATTACCCGTTAGGTTACTTAACTAACGACAAAGCGGGGGCTGGACTAGCGCGGATGCAAAACATAAGCAACGCCTAAATAGATATCATATATAGATATTTACATTCGTCAGATGCAATGATAGCCATTCCAGATCACAGATGAACACATTGGATATACTAAGAATCCGCGTTTCGTTCGAGCCTGCAACGAAAAGCGGATTACACGGTCGCGATGAATAGCCAAGACCCTACCCTAGACCCCTACGGGTGCGGCAAACTACCCGCCAAGTACCCGAAGTGAAGCAACCTCCCTCAACAAAGTGAGTAGGCCACTCGGCACTTCGAAGTACCCGGTAGTTTGTGCACCCCACCTTGGGTCTATCCTAGGAGCAAAAACAGTAAAAGAAATAATATACAATGGCGGCTACAACCTCATCCCGGATGTGCGGCCATAAAAATACTATTACATCAATTACATATTACATCAAATGAAAAGTAAAGAAAACTCTCATCTCACAACCCCCCGGCTATTCATCCGCGACAATCCAACGAATTCATATACACATACCAGCAACATTACAGATCACAGATATGTATAACCCCCACTAATCGACGTATAGCGATTAGCAGACGTTCAATACATATATCACATCACAGATATAACCCATTAGCTAAAGTCTACAGAACTTCGATCAAAATACGGATTTGTAACCACCCCAAACACAAAAAAATTTTCTGGAAAATCTGGGCAGAAACAACGTATTCTAAAAATCCCAAAACAGCACACTGAGTACACTGCAGGAAAAATGAGCCACGGCCGAGTCAACTCGGCCGCGGATCCGCGGCAAGAAGCATGTTCTTGCCGTAGTTCCGCGGCGCGTTTACCGAGTCAGTGACTCGTTTTTCTTCTGTGTTTATTTAAAACCCTGAGCTGGTTTTTGGTATGTGTCAAATTATTTTTAAAGCAGTTTAAAAATCGGCAGAAAGTTCAAATCTCGGGCGTGTTTTGTGATTTTTTCTCCGATCGAAATTCTAAATACTTTGCTAACATGCTAGATAGTGTTTAGCTAGGCTCTGATACCACCGTAAGTCCACGTTACCCTTCCCGGTTCTTTCGGGGATGCGGAAACGGTAAAAAATAATTTTTACGGTGAAGGTAACATGGACTTTAGAACAGAATCTTTGCTAAACAAATATCTAGCAACCTAACTACAAGTTTAACTACTATGTTAGGGGTTATACCTAGGTATTGAACTCCTTCTCTTCTTCCTCCTTAGAGTGGTTGGATCGGCCTCACCTCATCGTCTTCTTGTTGTCGAAGATGGATCCACCCGAAATTTTCTACCTTGGGCTCCTACCTCAACCGAGAGGAAACTAAATGTCACGACACGAAAGTACGGAACGTGAGCGGCACTTAGATTACGAAACGTCTAGAGGCGCAACGTAACCTAAGTAAGCCGAAGCCCAGAAATCTAAACCATGAAAAAGAAGAAGAAGCAGTAAAAGAAGACATGAAGGAACAAGTTTAAAACATCAGCAAATTTTCTCAAAAATTTCGGCAGAGTCTCCTCTATAAAAACTGGCCCCCAAACGGGTACAACAAGTATAATATACATAAACAATAAAAAGCATCCCCAACGGGAGCTAGCTCAACGCCAACAGGCGGAAACAACCACAATAAGCACAATAATATACAACGCCAAAGGGCGAGGCTCAAAACTCGAAGAAAACAAAACCACCATATCAGAATAATACATGCGCGACTCTAAAGTCGAAATAAAAAAAATACTGGTCCAATAAACTTATCAAGTAATACAAGTATGGTTGATGGAGCTTACTAGATACAAATGAAAGAATAAAAATACAATGGTGGTTCAAATACAAGTGAACCAACCTACCGTGCAAATCACCCTGAAGAAAAGATGTGCCAGCAAGCTGCCAGGGAAACCTGTACATCGAACCTGTAATAAAATTTGGCACAACAGGGGTGAGTTGCCAACTCGTGAGTAGAAGACATCTACGAAAAGAAATCGAATGCACGACGCTATCCTAGGTCATAATAATACACTACTATATCCCAATCATCTAGTAATAGCAGAGTAATACTACGTGTAAGTGCAGATACTCCGTGCTCGGGTCAGTGCCTCATATAATACTATGTCATATGAAATGAAATGCATGCACCATGAATGTAAAGTAACAAATCCTGAAATCCAGATATATCTGTATAAGAAATCTTTAGCTGTTATCATAGTAAAATGTGTATAAGAATCTGAAATCTCAACAATGAAATCAATGGAAATCCGTGTCAAGCATCGACACAACACATGTAATCTCAAGTCTCAATATCTCGGGCTCCGTCAGTCCGGATCGGCCCATATCATCAAATCTCACGACAACGGTCGGTATCCTCCGGATATCCGCCGCGCCAGACATCACCGGTAGGTAGCCTTCCCCTGCCAGGCTCATCGTCTACAACTCGATCTTCTTGCCCCGGGGTACCATACCGGGCCCACCATGTACCCGAGACGGTTCATCCACTCCTCGAATCGGGTCTCGAAATCCATCAGAAAACATGAAACCTCATAGTGGACGACACATACATCACGAGAAAACCGCATCTTATGTTTTAAAAAGAGAGGAGGAGAGAGAGAGAAGTTTTTATATATTCTTGCGGTTTTCCCCAAAAATCTAGAAACTCATAGAAACCCAAATCTCAAAATCATGAATAAGTATATGATAAGTGTCGGCATATGCCCATAATACTGCATGATAACATGAAAATATGAATGCATGAATGTCTAAGTAATAAATATCATGTCTATACTAACATCAGAGAATAATCACAATATTATATCGGTCAAGTTGTTAACCGATTCTATCAATAAAAGATAATATAATCTAAAGTGTACGTGACATAGCAATTACCGATGATGATGTGTGTGAGCCGGCAAATAAGTGTGCGTGGAATATGCGCATCATCGGTAATGGTGCTGGTGTCCTAACAGGTAAAGTTTATACTGATTATAGCAGCATATGTAAGAACATGCATCATTATGATTCCAGTGTGAAAGTAAAGACGAATGTGTGTTATCCACTCCTTTGACATACCATTACCACTACCACTATATGACTCGAACCTAACCTAGTGACCATCTAACCTCCTACGGAACAAAACCTAAGAAACTAGTCAATAAGAAACAAGAGTCTACCTAAGGTCTGAATCAATATCTCGAATAGTCGGCGATCCGGCCTCAATAGCGTCACGTACGTAGTACGGTTTTCTCGAATCAAGAGTGCGAATCAATCATCATATTTATGCCTCGTACGGTAAAATCCATCGTACGGCATCCCAATATCGGGGTACGGGTCAAGTATCTCCTAGGTGTCTCATCATTCGTATAATGTCATCACCAACACATCTCATGATCAAGGTGCTAAACTGTAATCGCCTACATCAATCATATATCATTGCCCTCATAATATGCATCATTAGTTTATCCTCAGAAATATCATGTCATATGTATCATATTGTGATTAAGTCATACTGATATCATA
Source organism: Agapanthus africanus (assembly GCA_030015575.1). Classification (NCBI taxonomy): domain Eukaryota; kingdom Viridiplantae; phylum Streptophyta; class Magnoliopsida; order Asparagales; family Amaryllidaceae; genus Agapanthus; species Agapanthus africanus. The sequence continues at coordinate 30,036,417 of CM057351.1, forward strand.
TCGTCATCAAGTCACACCTATATGATATCAACATCAGGTCACACGTATATGATATCGTGATCAAGTCATACGTATCCTATATCGTGATCAGTCACAAGCTACAGTCCAGGTACTATTTTAGAGTCCCATATATCTCAATATCATCACCACCCATCATAATTTATGTATCCATGTTCGTTATCTCATTCTCTAATGATCCGCTAACACTTTAATACGACTATAGTCAAGAATCACAGCATCAAGCCCAGTTATACTGTTTCATCACACCTCAGATATCATATCACATCAATGAATCCCATATACGTGTTGTATATATATATATATATATATATAACTATACCTAGTCCTATATATACATACACATATACGTATACACCATGTCGAGTTTCAGTGTGTGCATGTGTGTTTCTATCTGAAACCTACGAACCTCTTCCAAGGACCTCATCCTCTGATATGGTTTTCCTAAATCAGTCTAGTCCAGCCTAGGGTCATTACTAGGGTCCTACTCATTAAGAATCTAGGGTCACATCTTGGTTCCTAATGTCAATAAGTACTATTCCTATTCTACGTTGCGGGGGTGCTAAACGCCATCCACCCGACTTCCCCCCGTAGATATGCATCTACTCACCTGGTCCATGTCTGCCGAAGACAGTGTCGCCATCCTCCTCTTCATCGCCCGCAGTCCACGAGAGGGGTACCTAAACGCAAACATACAAAGAGCATCGTAAACTGAATCACATACAAAAGTCAAAACGACGCAAGGAACAAGCATAGGTTAAAACCTATGTCCCGTCCACGCAAAAGCACCAAATATCGCTCGATATCGGCGTACAAACGCCGATGGATCGAGATAACATCAACAAATAACTCATAGTTTTAAAACTCGTTACTTATAATATATAACATGATTAAATCCATCGAAACCCTAAAAATCGATCAAACCGTCCAATTTCGTAAAACCAGAAAATGCCAATTTACCGTTTTTCATCAAAACATGACATTTAAATGAAACCAATGGTCATAAAACTCATTAAATAGCATAACTAGACTATACAAACCATTACTATATTTTTATTACACAAATTTGTATTAATTTGAAATTTCTAGTTTGCAACCTTTAACAATTTTCAACATTTTTCAAGCAAAATACCACAATTCCACCACAAAACGTGATTTTACATGAATTAATGTATTAAACCATAATTCATGATGATAATGATTTCATGAAACTATAAATTATATTTTTAATCTCATTTATTTAGGAATTTCTAAAATCTAGTTTACAAAATAGCAATTTTTATCACAATTTATCAATTATCAATAGAAACTAGCAATCAATTTAAGTTTCCATTCCACCAACAAGTTAATACCCTTATTAAGACCACAATCTAGTGTTACAAATATTAATTGAAATTTTATTTCACCAAAAATTATGTTTTATAGAAACCTAGTTAGCAAAATTCCTAATTTAAACAATTTTAAATGAAAAATTTACAATTCAACAACCATGCAAGATTTTCCAATTCTAAAAGTGTTAAACTAACTATTATAATCCTAATTAATTAATAAAAATTATAACTTGAATTTACAAACCCTAACTTGAATTTTAAAAATTGAACATAGAATTAATTCATTAAATCTAAACATGCTTAAAAGAAACATCTAATAACAAATAAACAAAAGAAGGAAATTTATACCTCCAAAATATGAAATCCAAACAAGAAAATGAGCCTCCAAAATGCATGCTTTCCATCTCCAAATTCCATATAAAAATGAGCAAGGAATAAAGGGTATGAAATAAATAGGATTTTGTGGATTTTTATAGAATTTTTTGATGTATTTTTGATGAATTTTTGTAATAAAAATGAAGTGGGAAATGGGGGGGCTGCCATGAGGGTGTGGCCGGCCAAGCAAGGGAGAGAGGGAGAAAGAGAAAAGAGTTTCATGAGTTGTGTAGAAACTTCATCAAATAATATCTCACTTTATGTCTTTTCATGAATTTCTTCATTTTCTTTCATTTCTTTACTAAAACAACCAAGAAAACTCTAGAAAAATGGGAAAATTTGCAAATAAATTTTGCATGATACACACTAAATTTTAATATGCCATGGTTCATTTTTACAAATTAAAACCATTCAAATTTTTAATTTACACTAATTTAGTGTAAAAATAAAGCTTATGTTAATATTTAAAATAATTAATTTAGGAAAAATATTTAATTAAACTAAAAATTTATAAGTGGCTAAATAAACACCATTTACTAGTAATTAAATAATTAAAATAGGTATTTTTGAAATTATAATGAAAAACAATCACGGTTTGGTTTTACGAAAAATACATTTTACTTTACCGAAAATCATAAAATTCACTTAAACAATTTTATTTATTTAATTATTTATTTAATTATTTTTAAAACGTTACAATCTTCCCCCCTTTAAGAAATTCGGTCCCCGAATTTAAATTAAAACTCCCTCTCCAAATACTAAAACATTTAGCAAAACACTCAAATCGTCGGGGCTCCGAAATCATCAATGCATAACAAAAATCAACTCCGTCAAGCATAACGCAATCATCGGAGTTATGGCGAGAATAAAATATCAAAACCCAATGTGAAAACCATCATAATATACATCAATCTATAACTTATATATAGTTCACATCCTAGTAAAATCGCCTAAACATCATAATAAAGAAGCATACAAAAACCCCTCTTGAAAATCGCCGTGCAATGCACGTGTCACGGCATAAGTAGCGGACGTTTAATTTAAAAAAAATTAGCTATATATATCTTTTATTTAACATACACGTCCCGCCTGATTACTAAATCAAATAATAATGATTATGAAAACATACTGCTCAAACTGAAATCAATCCCAATCACATCAATAAAATATCATGTGCGTCCGGTGCGCACTGAAATCGAAACCAAATACAGATACTACGAATACCCACAACAACAAAACTAAGTGCAACAGGTGTGCACCAAAAACATCTGTCAAGTGCAACGGGTGTGCACAACTCAATATCAGGTGCATCTAATCTGCACAAAACCCCGATTTAGTGCATCTGGTGTGCACAAAATCGCATTAAGTGCACCAAGTATGCGCAAGAATCCTAATCAGGTGCACATGGTGCACGAAAACATACATCGAATATCAAAATCGAAATCACAGCACAAAAATGCATGAAAACTAGGTCGAAGCATATATCAAAATCATGTGTAACCCATATGCACGAAATCAAATCAAAAATCTCAAAATATATAAAACCAAATCAAGTGTACTGGGTGTATACTAAGCAACATCAATACAACTGATATATGAAACACAGATAGAATGTAATGAAGGTACACATAAGAAATACCAATCGTAGAACAAAATCCTCAAAATACCAAAATCCAATAACATAAATATGAAATTCAAATCACCAAGTCACATCGTAATCACTATCGTCAATGTGCGCCTCTTTCCTCTGATGTCTGCTGCTTCAAACTTGTCTCTTCATAAGTGTGCTGACTGCGCTACCAACGGCAATACTCATATCTAGAGTCTCCCACGTAATCGATCCCTTCACCTGATATCCGAACTACATTAAACATTTCGATCGATCCATCAAAATCCCATAATTCTCCGAGAGCTCAACATTCAAGTACAGCTTAAAAATATCCGGTACATACCCCAGCATCGATGATCCAGCCGTAGAAGGGCAAACCCAAGCCTCACTAATGACACCGCGGAACTGCCGTAAACCCTAAGGTTCAAGGGCGTTCTCGTGGTCATTATGTCGAGTTAGGGTTTCATTCTTCTAGAGGGTCCATCGAAATACCTGCATGTTCTTCCGAATACTTTAAACTTGGGAAAATGGTTTTCTGATAATCGTTCGAACCCTTTAACTTCATCCGGACGGCATGTGAATACCCTTCGTCCGCACGCTAAGCAATGCTTCAATCCTCAAGAATAACCAATACTCTAATGGTTATCGCATTCGAGCCGCAGCTCCCTCTGCCAGTGTGCCCGTGGTAACAGAAACCACCCTCCAACATTGACGAAGATAGATCAAAAGAACGAATGGAATATGGTGCAAACAATTGTACATCCTAAGGCTCCTTAAGCAGAGTAGCGTATCGTAAGTATGCCGCGGACCATACCCACGGTACGCTACTCTACCTAAATCGCCTACTCCATCAACCAAGGGTCACCTAGTCTTATACAAGGTTAAACCTAGCGCTCTGATACCAATTTTGTCACGACCCGAAAGTACGGAACGTGACCGGCACTTAAATTATGAAACGTCTAGAGGCGCAACGTAACCTATGTAAGCCGAAGCCCAGAAATCTAAACCATGAAAAAGAAGAAGCAGCAGTAAAAGAAGACATGAAGGAACAAGTTTAAAACATCAGCAAATTTTCTCAAAAATTTCGGCAGAGTCTCCTCTATAAAAACTGGCCCCCAAACGGGTACAACAAGTATAATATACATAAACAATAAAAAGCATCCCTAACGGGAGCTAGCTCAACGCCAACATGCAGAAACAACCACAATAAGCACAATAATATACAACGCCAAAGGGCGAAGCTCAAAACTCGAAGAAAACAAAACCGCCATATCAGAATAATACATGCGCGACTCTAAAGTCGAAATAAAAAAAATACTGGTCCAATAAACTTATTAAGTAATACAAGTATGGTTGATAGAGCTTACTAGATACAAATGAAAGAATAAAAATACAATGGTGATTCAGATACAAGTGAACCAACCTACCGTGCAAATCACCCAGAAGAAAAGATGTGCCAGCAAGCGGCCAGGGAAACCTGTACATCGAACCTGTAATAAAATTTGGCACAACGGGGGTGAGTTGCCAACTCGTGAGTAGAAGACATCTACGAAAAGAAATCGAATGCACGACGCTATCCTAGGTCATAATAATACACTACTATATCCCAATCATCTAGTAATAGCAGGGTAATACTACGTGTAAGTGCAGATACTCCGTGCTCGGGTCAGTGCCTCATATAATACTATGTCATATGAAATGAAATGCATGCACCATGAATGTAAAGTAACAAATCCTGAAATCCAGATATATCTGTATAAGAAATCTTTAGCTGTTATCATAGTAAAATGTGTATAAGAATTTGAAATCTCAACAATGAAATCCATGGAAATCCGTGTCAAGCATCGACACAACACATGTAATCTCAAGTCTTAATATCTCGGGCTCCGTCGGTCCGGATCGGCCCATATCATCAAATCTCACGACAACGGTCGGTATCCTCCGGATATCCGCCGCGCCAGACATCACCGGTAGCCTAGGGTCATTACTAGGGTTCTACTCATTAAGAATCTAGGGTCACATCTTGGTTCCTAATGTCAATAAGTACTATTCCTATTCTACGTTGCGGGGGTGCTAAACGCCATCCACCCGACTTCCCCCCGTAGATATGCATCTACTCACCTGGTCTATGTCTGCCGAAGACGGTGTCGCCATCCTCCTCTTCATCGCCCGCAGTCCATGAGAGGGGTAACTAAACGCAAACATACAAATAGTATCGTAAACTGAATCACATACAAAAGTCAAAACGACGCAAGGAACAAGCATAGGTTAAAACCTATGTCCCGTCCATGCAAAAGCACCGAATATCGCTCGATATCGGCGTACAAACGCTGATGGATCGAGATAACATCAACAAATAACTCATAGTTTTAAAACTCGTTACTTATAATATATAACATGATTAAATCCATCGAAACCCTAAAAATCGATCAAACCGTCTAATTTCGTAAAACCAGAAAATGCCAATTTACCGTTTTTCATCAAAACTCGACATTTAAATGAAACCAATGGTCATAAAACTCATTAAATAGCATAACTAGACTATACAAACCATTACTATATTTTTATTACACAAATTTGTATTAATTTGAAATTTCTAGTTTGCAACCTTTAACAATTTTCAACATTTTTCAAGCAAAATACCACAATTCCACCACAAAACGTGATTTTACATGAATTAATGTATTAAACCACAATTCATGATGATAATGATTTCATAAAACCATAAATTATATTTTTAATCTCATTTATTTAGAAATTTCTAAAATCTAGTTTACAAAATAGCAATTTTTATCACAATTTATCAATTATCAATAGAAACTAGCAATCAATTCAAGTTTCCATTCCACCAACAAGTTAATACCCTTATTAAGACCACAATCTAGTGTTACAAATATTAATTGAAATTTTATTTCACCAAAAATTATGTTTTATAGAAACCTAGTTAGCAAAATTCCTAATTTAAACAATTTTAAATGAAAAATTTACAATTCAACAACCATGCAAGATTTTCCAATTCTAAAAGTGTTAAACTAACTATTATAACCCTAATTAATTAATAAAAATCATAACTTGAATTTAAAAACCCTAACTTGAATTTTAAAAATTGAACATAGAATTAATTCATTAAATCTAAACATGCTTAAAAGAAACATCTAATAACAAATAAACAAAAGAAGGAAATTTATACCTCCAAAATATGAAATCCAAACAAGAAAATGAGCCTCCAAAATGCATGCTTTCCATCTCCAAATTCCATATAAAAATGAGCAAGGAATAAAGGGTATGAAATAAATAGGATTTTGTGGATTTTTATTGAATTTTTTGATGTATTTTTGATGAATTTTTGTAATAAAAATGAAGTGGGAAATGGGGGGGCTGCCATGAGGGTGTGGCCGGCCAAGCAAGGGAGAGAGGGAGAAAGAGAAAAGAGTTTCATGAGTTGTGTAGAAACTTCATCAAATAATATCTCACTTTATGTCTTTTCATGAATTTCTTCATTTTCTTTCATTTCTTTACTAAAACAACCAAGAAAACTCTAGAAAAATGGAAAAATTTGCAAATAAATTTTGCATGATACACACTAAATTCTAATATGCCATGGTTCATTTTTACAAATTAAAACCATTCAAATTTGTAATTTACACTAATTTAGGGTAAAAATAAAGCTTATGTTAATATTTAAAATAATTAATTTAGGAAAAATATTTAATTAAACTAAAAATTTATAAGTGGATAAATAAACACCATTTACTAGTAATTACATAATTAAAATAGGTATTTTTGAAATTATAATGAAAAACAATCACGGTTTGGTTTTACGAAAAATACATTTTACTTTACCGAAAATTATAAAATTCACTTAAATAATTTTATTCATTTAATTATTTATTTAATTATTTTTAAAACGTTACACTAAAGTCCTTGGCTTGCTAGACCTTGAACTTTAGAAATGAGTAGAGAAGTGTTTTTAAGGTTTTATCTCAATGGCTCATGTTTCTCAACTCATGAGACATGAGAGCCTTGAGAGAGTGGAAGAGGGAGAACTTGGATGAGAGAGAATGAGAATGATAGAATGAGAAAAACTTTTTACAACCATGCTCTCAAAAACAAAAATAATCATGATAATAATAATAATTAAGTATTTGTGATGGTTCATGTCAATGGCATTATCATTTCATGCATTTAATGCATTTTGTAAACAACAAGCAAGCAAAAGTCATAGCCATGAAATGATGATGGTCAACAAGTCCAAAATAGTCAACCGGTCAACAAAGTCAACAAGTCAACAAAAGTAAAACTTTCAACTTAACCATGGCACAATAATAATTAATTAATATTATTATTAATCATATTTCTTATTCTCATTGGGGTTTAGAAAAGGTCAACAGTCAACAACCCTAATGAGAATCCTCTGCCTCTGTCTCTGTGAACCGTGCATACATACCCGTATCCGTGTTCCGAGGAACACGAATGCAATCGAGATAAAACCAATCCCAAAACGAATACTAGGATCTGGCTTAAACCAAAGCCTGCTAGTAATAACTGCCAGGACACAAAACGTGCACAAGTGCGCGGATGTGAACGAACCCTATCACAAAACCATGCGACCTCTACTCTGTTTTTCCCAAAGGCGAATAGCTCTCTGTGTGGGACTCTACAGACTCGACACTATGCTGGCAGTGGGTTTAACCACAGGCCGCAAGCGGTACTAGCTGTACGTAACGGTCCCCAGGTAGATGCCGATAAGAAGACTGATGAGGTGAACCCATCCGAACTCCTACTGAGCCTGAATGTGACAATCTCCGTACTGTCCGGTCTGTTCGTCTGAGAATATCGCATGGCGGGCCTAGGGGGGTGGTGAACGTCAGTTCCCTAATAGCGGTACAAGTCATGTCGGAGTGTAGTCCAGAACACCCTGAGACAACACTGGATAACCTACCAGTATATCTCGCTTGCCCTGACCAGGGACTTTGTGTAATGGCTCTCCTAGACACAGCGCGATATCAACCCCTAATACCGGGAGAGACGAATCCTGTCTAACCGTCACTGCCTCCAAGTGCTTCGGGACTGCACCCAACTGCTACCTGTTTGCACGACTCATTTGAGTCGTGGTAAGGTAGCAATGTAAGATCAGTGGGAACACACTCGAGGCAAAGTGACAGTGTCAAGTCAGCGGACTAAGCTGTACTCAAGTCACCTGGGAACTGATAACTGACGATAGGTATAGTACCATCCAACAGTTCACGACGAGTCCTGTCCAGTGTACTCATAACCTAACGAGCACCCGCATACTATCTCAAGTACAACGTACTGACGGCTGTGGGACAGACCATCTCCCCTGCTGGGATGAGAAGCGCATACGCTAGTCTACTCCGGAGTATCGATGCCCCGTCTCGATAATCCTACGACTAGAGACATGTATAAGGATGTGCTTATAGATTACCCAGCCCCCACTAGTGTGACTGCCATCACAATGTTGGTAATCAAGCAAAGATCCTAAGGGCTCCACTAATGTGTATAGGCGATATGCAAAAGAAACACATGCACACATTAAAGTAGAAACAAACCAAGTAGCATACTACCATTTTGAGCAAGATTTTCTGTACAACTGTGAATATCCCAAGCTTCCATTAAGTAATATACAAACTAGTATGATACAGTAATGGCCTCTAGGGCATATACACTAACACGGTTTTGTTTAAAAATATTTTTCCATGATTAAAATAAATTAATATGATTTTTAGGAATTTTTGGGAATTTTTAAGAATTTAAATGGATTTTTTATCGAAGGGAAAAAATTTTATAAGCATGAAAAGGGGAGCTATTTTAGACCAATTTGGTTGCAAAAGATATAAAATATCAAAATGCATTTTATATAATTTTTCAAGATTTTTAAAATATTTTTTACTATTTTTAAATAATTTTTAGAAGCCAAAAACATTTTTAAATATTAAAAAAAATTATTTATTTATTTGAGCGGGAATAAATCTGGATCGTCGGATTTAAAAACCAATGGCCTAGATTCTGCCGACAGTTTTTATTATAAAAAAAGGGAAATATATATATATATATATATATATATATATATATATATATATATGCGCCTTTAATCTGGACCGTCGGATCAACGATCAACGGTCAAGGATCACCCACAACAACCCAGCCGGGTCCCACTGCTGTTCACACGTGATAAAACGTGGGCCGTCGGATCTGGTCAAATTAACGGTTGGATCTGGTCAATTTAATTTATTTTAAAATATAACCGTAAAATAACAAAAAGAAAAGATTTACATATTTCATGAAACCACCATTACAAATCAATACAATTCCAATATTACGTTAAAATACCATATACAATGCAATCTAGGTTCTATTCACTAGTAAACGTTATATTTTAAAATATACCTCCATGAAAATCCTAAAGACGATAAATAAATACTTGAGGTTTATTTTGAAAGTATATAAAAATTATTTTTACATAAAAACCCCTCAAGTTATATAAATTGCAATAAGGACCCTAGTAAATATAGGTTTAAGCGGGACCAGTTCTCTTGAGCCTCAGGAAGCCGGAGAATATGGTTGCTTGCCTATCTAAGGTAGACAAACTAAACAACGGTGTTATCAACACAGTAATTGTCTTGGAAAAAGACATAAATCATGTCGTCCATGTGCAGCAGTTACCGATAACATCAAAACTAATTCAAGACTTCAAATTCTTTTCAATTTCTCTGACTCAGACTGAGTCTCAATCTAATCAATCTGACTTGAATATGATTCAAGTATAAACCTACAATTCAATATGAATCTGTCTATTCAATCTATTGACCGAACCGAACCATAGATATATTCCATCTACATGTTCATCCATTATATCCGTTCTATTTACTGATATCATGGTTTCGGCAAGTCATCCATATACAATTTATAATACAACACAACACAATACAATACAATCAATACAAAAGACATTGTGGGGTTTTTAAAGGGGTAGATTGGTACGGAAGGTGTTAGAAGTGGCACGAGACAGTAACCATAATACACCTAACCTAAATTCAATTGCCGTTGTACCGTGGTTGAACGGTTTCTTGTGCTCCTTATGCCTTAGTCTCCGGAATAGTGGGACTCTTCTCGTATACACTGGCATTCTTCTGTACCAAGGTACAAACAACAGCGTTAACACTAAATACAATATTATAACAATATACTTTCTATTATGTCTATTCCATTCTTGTCTATTTACGGGACTTACCGAGCGAGTTGTTCGCTGACGACATTCTCTTTCTTCTTCTTTGGAATGTCGTCGGGTGATTCGGACTCACTGGAGATTGAGCCCACCAGCGAGGATATGGACCAGCTAGCTTTCGACCCATAGCTTTAGATTCCTTGTACACATTTACATTATGTATTTTCCATTTCTGTTATGCCACTGTTTAGGCATTGCTTTCCATTCCATATATTTACTTTTCAGATGTATTGTAAAAAGAATGTTAATAAATAAAGTTTCTGTTCATTTATATCTTATCTCTTGTGCATATTACATGTTATATTGCTTAGTTACGCTCAGCGTGTTTACTTCTGAGTAAATACGTAGCGGCCTCGTCGCGTCCTCTGCCCGTATACTTGGAAGCGGGGCGTGACAGGTTTTGTTGGTGGCCCATGCAGGTTATCTTTATCATGAAAATATCTATCTGTGGAAAAAAATCCAGGACCTAATTATAATGTCTTGACCACATTATCTATTTTACGGTTTTTGACAATTAAAAATGATATTAAACCATAATAATATAATAAACTTTTATCATTTATCATTCACGATAAAATCACGGGGTAATGAACAACACCGGATTTTTATTTGGACATATGAAACTAAGTCTTAAAATGACTATCATGACCAGGACAACTTTTGCAGGAATAAATGTAATTATTCTACGGTGATGAATAAAAGTTATCGATAATTAGTTTCTTAATTATTAAAACATGGAAAAATTATAGTAAATTTTTATATATTGGTAAAATTAATGATAAACCTGTAAAATCATATTTTTTGCTAATTTGGGTATTTCACAAAAAAAATACCAAGCTATGTAACTTTTATTGCACTTTTACGTTTAAATACCATAAACTTTACACACGATATCTTTTATCATATTTGCTTATATTACCTTCAGAAAAATCTCACACAACATAAATCTTGATATAGTACGATTGCTTGAAAATAATATTTTGTGGCAAATATGAATTTACATTTAAATACCATGAACTATCAAAAACCGTTTTCTTTAAAAGTGTATTATTTAATTCTTTACAAATGCGCCTCTACAACCCATATTTGGGGACCCCGATCGGGATGGTGCGGGTTATCGCACATCCTCGGGCCCAGTAGAGCGAGATGGAGGCCTCCTCATAGAGCATCCGATCTCGATGGAATTTTTAATGCAATTTTTAAGAAAAATGCGATTTCTACTTAATAAATAAAATTTATTTTAAATATATAAATAAAAATATTCCATTCTTTCTAAATAAAAAAAGAAAAGATTTACATATTTCATGAAACCACCATTACAAATCAATACAATTCCAATATTACATTAAAATACCATATACAATGCAATCTAGGTTATATTCACTAGTAAACGTTATATTTTAAAATATACCTTCTTGAAAACCCTAAAGATGATAAATAAATACTTGAGGTTTATTTTGAAAGTATATAAAAATTATTTTTACATAAAAACCCCTCAAGTTATATAAATTGCAATAAGAACTCTAGTAAATATAGGTTTAAGCGGGACCAGTTCTCTTGAGCCTCAGGAAGCCGGAGAATATGGGTGATTGCCTATCTAAGGTAGACAATCTAAACAATGGTGTTATTAACACGGTAATTGTCTTAGAAAAAAACACAAATCCTGCCGTCCATGTGCAGCAGTTACCGATAACATCAAAACTAATTCAAGACTTCAAATTCTTTTCAATTTCTCTGACTCAGACTGAGTCTCAATCTAAGCAATCTGACTTGAATATGATTCAAGTATAAATCTAAAATTCAATATGAATCCGTCTATTCAATCTATATTAATCTATACTGACCGAACCGAACCATGGATATATTCCATCTGCATGTTCATCCATTATATCCGTTCTATTTACTGATATCATGGGTTCGGCAAGTCATCCATATACAATTTATAATACAAGACAACACAATACAATACAATCGATACAAAAGACATCGCGGGGTTTTTAAAGGGGTAGATTGATACTGAAGGTGTTAGAAGTGGCACGAGACTGTAACCATAATACACCTAACTTAAATTCAATTGTCGTTGTACCGTGGCATAACGGTTCCTTGTGCTCCGTATACCTTAGTCTCCGGAATAGTGGGACTCCTCTCGTATACACTGGAATTCTTCTATACCAAGCTACAAACAACAGCGTTAACACTAAATACAACATTATAACAATATACTCTCTATTCTGTCTATTCCATTCTTGTCTATTTATAGGACTTACCGAGCAATTTGTTCGCTGACGACATTCTCTTTCTTCTTCTTTAGAATATCATCAGGTGATTCGGACTCACTGGAGATCAAGCCCACCAGCGAGGATTTAGACCAGCTAGCTATCGTGACACTAGATTTCGATCACAGTTTTGGCAAAGTCTGCAAGTTATCTTGGGAACAAGTCTGAACTTCAGGATAGCTTATCATCCACAAACAGATGGTCAGTCTGAACGAACTATTCCGATCTTGCAGGATATGCTAAGATCGTGTATGCTAGACTTCGGAGGATCATGGGAAGATCACCTACATCTCATGGAGTTTTCATACAACAATAGCTACCAAGCAAGTACAGGAATGGAACCTTTTGCAGCTGTAATACCCAGCACCCTTTTGTACGTCTATATCCATAATTTTCTTTTCACCCATAAGATTTTATTTATAATTATCTATTATTTTAAAATTTCCCAATCTATTTTATTTCTCCTCCATACCTTTCTAAAATCCGAAATCCCCACACAATAACCCTCAGCACCATTCCGTCAGCCCAGCTTTTTCAATTTTTCCCATTAGTTTAGTTATTTAATTTAAACCCAAAATCTATTTTCTCAGCCCAAATCTATTTCCTTTTATTTTCTCATTTTATCCTTTAATTTTTCATTCATAGCCCCGGCCGTTTCTATTTCACTAAATAAATTTCTTTTCCCTTTCCTTTAACTTATTTCCTTTCTCTGGCCCAATCTCTGCCGGCCCAGCCATTCCTTTTAATTTATTTTCTTTTAAATCTCCCCCTGCCTCTCAGCCCGAGCCCACACTTTTTCTCCCAGGAATTTCCTTTTCATTTAACCCAAGCCCAGCTCCGGCCCGCTCCTTTTCTTTTCCCTAATTGATTTTTCCTTTTATTTTATCCTTAGCCCAACTTCCCGAGCCCATCAACCTTTTCTTCAGTGCAGCTGCCTACCCGACCGGGCCCACTACCCTATTCCATCTCCTCCAACGTCTCTCCTTCCCTCCCGCTCGAAGCTGCCGTTACACCCACACGCACGCGCTTCCTTCGCCGACGCCCACGCCCGCGCTCGAGCACAGTTACTCCCACGACGCGCACTCCTCACTCTCCCTCACACCCTCGAGCTCACCATTCTTCGCTCCCTCTCTCAAAACCCATCTGCTTTTTCCCCCACCAACCTCTCCACACCGCCGACGAACTCCCAACACCATTTACGCCTCCGACTACCATCATCGAACTCCCCCACTTCCTTCCCGTCTCCTCCACTCACTTCCTCTCTCTCTCCTGCACCCATTAAACGACCCCCTGCCCTCCGATTTCCTCACTCGCTCCACTCGTCAACGGCAACCACCATCATCACCGACCACCCTACCTCTTCCACATCTACCTCGTCGACACTTTCACCCTCGGCATCATCGTCGCCATCATTCACGACCGCTCTCCCCTCTTCCCCTGCTCCTCTCTCCTCCTGCTCACCATCCCTCAGGCCACGCACTCGAGCTCGGCCACCTTTCCCTCTCGCCGGCGAGCCCCCTGCACCCTCCTCATCAACGCCATCATCGTCGTGATCTCTCAGCTCTCTCTCCCTCTCGGTTCTCTCTCTCTCTCTCAGCTCTCTCTCCCTCTCAGCTTTCTCTCTCTCTCTCAGCTCTCTCTCCCTCTCAGCTCTCTCTCTCTCTCTCTCTCATTTCTCTCTCTCTCTCTCTAACACTCTCTCCTATCAACCGGCCGATACCACAAGTTGCCTAAACCGAGCGTGTGTCTCCAAGTTCAAGCCGAGGCCAAATCTTGTCGTTGTTGCCGCGCGTGTGTCGTTACCGTGCCGCGCGTATGTCGTTGCCACTACCGTGTGTCCCAAAACGTCTCCAGGCAAGTCCCCACTTGCTACATGCTACTTATTATTAATTACAAATGATAATCGTATATATATTCCATGCTTTACCTTCTGTTAAAATATTACGACTCAACTGTTCGATGCGTGTTCCCTATGAAAATTCTCGTTTAAATTGACGGCACTCACTTGTATAGCTTGGCCCGTAAGCCTATGATTCTAGTGTGTGAATTTCATTAGAAAATATGGCCGTTAAAGATTAAAACAACTACCCTCAAGTTTAACCGTAAAACTAGAATTTTCTTGTATCTGAAAACTAATAAAATCACCATAAATGTTATACATACTGGAATGATGCGCTCGAGGGCTCAAATCAAAGACAACTCGACGAACTATAACCCTACACTAGTTTCCAGATATTCCTGTACCCAAACTGTGTTAATATTCGGATCGGAGTGCGACTCTGGACTGCAGTCCAGAGCGACTCCAATTATTGTTTGCTGTTCCGTAATGGGTACCACAAGATTTCCTTAACTCGTAGGTTGCGGAACTCTGCTGTATATTATAGGTGAATATGTTATATAGACAACACAAGTGGTTTCATCCTGTTCCGTCATCATTTACTATTTAATCTGTAATATAATAGATCGGGACGCATAACAGTCCCAGCAGAATCAGAACTGACATATTGGTATTGAATAGTGTATATCTCCTGACGTGCAGACGCGATCGAAGATCCGTCTATTGCGTTGAAAACCTTACTGAAAACCCTAGGATTCATCCAACTATAGCGTCGCTAAAATCTGATCCCAACTGGGATTAAAATGTGTTGCGAAACGGATTTCTGATTCTGAAACCGGATTTCCAACCGCGAGCGCTTAAAATGAAATGGTTATAATTAATGATCCTGGAACCCGATTGGCATGAAACTAAATTCGATGGATGGACAACTGAACATACTAATTATTACCTGTTTATCGTTTCGCTGAACTATATACGTACGTTTCATGATAAATCGTGCAAGTGTTAGAATACTATTTTTATGACACCGTAATCATGCTTCATATACTGTTTACGCGTCATATCATACCCATATCATTGCAGTGATAACCTAGTGATATCGCGCATTTACCCAGTGTTAGATTTTAGTAATGATTGTGGCAAGTACGTTAGTGCTCGTGTATTCGTGAATAAGTGAAAGTGATACGTACTTGTACACAATCAGTGACCCTATTATTCTATTGCATTGTCGACGTCTGTGGGATGCGTGTACGTGTGACTATAAGTGGTATGGGACACTTATGGAAGCGCTTGCACGGGTGTCACAGATAAGGCATCCGACACTGCCATTTATCTTAGGTATTAGTCGGGACGTGCTTGATGGAGGTCCTGCCTCCAGTTCTTGCGCAGACTTGTCACGGATCGATTAGTATTTAGGGTTATGGTTAGCGTTTGATGTAGACCACGGGGTGTGGGGTAGTTTAAGTGTGAGTTCAACAGAATCTCGGGATTCCCATGCCGGCTTTTATATTTAGGGAGTTATATGGAGATTTACAGGGTATGTGATATTCACCGTGATATACATGTTGGGCCCGTGGTCCCTTGCCCTTGGGTTCTACCCTTGGGTGGAGGACACTCGCGAGTGGTTGACCCTCACCCTTGGACTGACGATAGGCTTAGTGACCTGTACAGTGAGACTTAGAGACTGATAGGGATACTGGTATTTATATACCTTATATACTGTGTTGACATACATGGCTTATCGTCCTACTGCTTTTACTGTTCCGCTGCATTGATTATTGTACATTCATATTCATGTTGTCATTGATTTATTGTTACACATATCTGTTACTACTGTAGAGTTGTCACATGATTTATATATATTATATTGCTATTGTGTCGCTCTGACGACCTGAGTATGCATGCTCAGTGTGAGGAGAAGATTTAGCCTGGACCAGGACTAGACGCACACCGCGGACATCTTGTTTAGCTATCCTGAGTTCTATCTTTTGTTTCCCATCAGGTCGGTTCATTTTACTGTTTTGTTCCAGTTGCTGCATTTCTCATTACCTGCGCATTATTTACTGTTTACCATGATAAACTAGAAGCCGAAGTGTGACTACGGCGGGACATTTTCTTGACCGCAGGAGCATGGCTGGCCTTATCTACCCCTCGTATTCCGTATT
This sequence comes from Agapanthus africanus, assembly GCA_030015575.1. Classification (NCBI taxonomy): domain Eukaryota; kingdom Viridiplantae; phylum Streptophyta; class Magnoliopsida; order Asparagales; family Amaryllidaceae; genus Agapanthus; species Agapanthus africanus. Next base: position 30,053,274 of record CM057351.1, read on the forward strand.
TTGGGAAGCGGGGCGTGACATGGTTTAGTTGGTATCAGAGCCAGGTTATGCTTCGATTGGGATTGCAGTTTTCCGTGTAGAGCTTGACAATCTAAGATATCCCCCAGTCTAGGTTGTAAACTTGTTATTCTTGATCCATATTCACATTGTGTGTTCCGCTATCCATTTCGCTAGGGTTTCAGATGACTTGGCAAAGTTACGTGGTTGCAATTGCACTACTATGCTCTGTTTAAGTGACTTAAAGTCATACAGTTGATTCCCCACTTGTAATAAATTCATCACCTCTGATATTCTTGAATCTTTGTCCTATCCATATTATATTTTGATTTGTTTAGCGTGTGACTTATATCATTCTCAAAATTGTTGTCTCGGGATCATGTCTTCTAACGACTCTTCATCTATATCCGCTCTCCAGAATCAGACCATTGAGATTCTGAGTGTACTGCAAGGACTAAAGGAAGACCAGGAACGAACAAACGACTTGTTGGCTGAAGGACTGAGAAGACAGGTGAATCAGGCACCAGCGGGAGTCTCTAATCATAAAGGGATCCCCGTTAGACGAGGAAAAGAGAGGAAGATGAAGCGCCAATTTGTTTCTCCAGGGCAGAAGCAGCAGAAGATCCCATGTTGTGGGTACTGTAAGAGGCCAGGACATCTTCAGAGGGATTGTCGCCACGCCCAAGGGAAATGTCTGATTTGTGGATCCAGCGAACATCTCATCAACAGTTGCCCAGAAAGGAAAGAACTACAAGGAGGAAACTCGTCCACACTCCCCACTCCTGCCAAGTGAGGATTATCGCGTAGTTCGAACTTCGACGATAAGGCAGACCTAACGCAGGATTCAACTCACGCGACGAGAATGCAATGTTATAGTAGTCGAAGAAGGATTTTTTTCATGTTATCTACTTTCAGTAATAATGTTGTCATCTTTTTATGAATATTTCTTTCCGTTTGAAATCTTGTATCCGCTGAACTTTTGATTGAATGCAATGAAAATTTGAATCGTAATATATGTATCATTCTCTTGCTTTCTCTTTATCTAATTCTATTCATTATCACAGTATTTTAATCCTGATCTTTCAGTTCCTGCAACCGCATATTTTCCTATACTTCGTACACTGAGCTTTTTCTTGATGTATTCCACTGTCTAATCATGACTTTTCTTTTCAGACCATGGCCCACCCTGGAGCAGCGCCGCATCTGGATGAGGATGCACAATCTTGCATTTCCTTAGACCACACGCTGTTGAGTTCTGACGATGAGATCAACGGTCCCCAGGTCAATTTATGTAACGACGATTCAGAGGACGAAGGAGTAGCCGTCCCAGAGTTTGACATGATAGCTGATTCCGACGAAGAGGAAGAAGACCCTGAAGAGAACCCGATAGAGAAAGACCCCGAGGAAGAACCGATAGAAGAAAATCCAGTGGATGAAAATCCCATGGAAGAGAATCCAGAAGAAGAGAATCACTTGGAATCAGACCTCGATGAAGAAGCTCCAGCCGAGGAAGCAGGACCAGAAGGATAAGACCCTGCTGTGGAAGAACTCCCAATGGCGGTCCCCGCGAGGCGCTATGGGAATGGACGCCCCTACCTGAGTGCGCGAGCCTACCGCAACATACTGAATCTCCACAACCGCGACTGACGGAATTTCTTTTTGATGTTGTCTTCTTCTGGCCAAATAAAACTGTGTATAGTTTAGGGCCACCTTTCTTCTTTGAGAATGCTTGGTTTGGAATCTTTTGAAATGAAATAAATTGCTGAGTTCACAAATCCTTCGATCTTCTTAGTTCGCGTGCTGCTTGGTTATTCCTTATGTACAATTATTCTTCCTAATGAGATCTGTCCACCTCTACTCCTTACTTTGCCTTAACCCTCACTCAGATTAACCAGTATCACACCCGATCTTTTAGAGGTCCACCCTTCATCATTCGTCTGTGCCTTTTTAGATCCTTCTGGGAGGAGAACATATCTTGTGAAATTTTCGAGTTCGCTAACCCTTCAAATCTTGAGTCGTAGAATGTTTCGACCGTTGTCCTCCTCATACCTTCACCTTGTAGTCCTTTGTTGCTCACCCTTACTCCCTGTGCTGACCCGATCCCAATCTCCTTGATTTTCAGCCTAAAGCCGCCACACCCCGACCTTTGATCCTTACCTTAGCTAGCCCTATACCTATTTGTATTCTTCCTATTACCCAAAATATATATAGGGACTTTATTATTCGAGATTTGGTTTTCAGTAGTTTGCATTTATCGAAGAGTATGTGTTATTGACTAATTAGTTTTATGTATTGTAAGCACACTACTATTATCTTCAGTTTTCAGTAGCGCACCCTTACACCGCGCAAATTTTGTTCCATGTTTCTTAGATTCACTATACAAGTCTTCTAAATCATTTTAAACCTATTTTTCGATACGTTACCCTAAAATGTTATAACCTACCAACTAAAATTTTTCCCTACTTTATTGTCAGTACTTTATTTTCGGGTTTTGTGCCTAAGATTACTATGTTGGAGGGTTGAGCCTTATACTTATTTTCTGCTTGCTTTTGATAGACTTTGATGTGCACTTATGTGGGTTTCGACCTTATCAAACACATTTTAATTATTATTGTTCGTTATTGATACCTATATTCTCGTATACTCGTAGTTGCCCTTATAGTTATTCTTGCCTTATACCTATGTAGACCTACCTTTCCGTATGTGGTTCTTACTTATATATATTTCAGATTTCTTCGTCCACGTACTGTTAATAAATCGTTTGTGTTAGTGTGCAATCTAATAGCTTTCGCTTATGTTTGTACAACTTATCGTTTATTTTAAATTTCGAGGACGAAATTTTTGTAAGGGTGGTATGATATAAAACCCAGCACCCTTTTCTACGTCTATATCCGTAATTTTCTTTTCACCTATAAGATTTTATTTATAATTATCTATTATTTTAAAATTTCCCAATCTATTTTAGTTCTCCTCCATTCCTTTCTAAAATCTGAAATCCCCACACAATAACCCTCAGCACCATTCCGTCAGCCCAGCTTTTTCAATTTTTCCCATTAGTTTAGTTATTTAATTTAAACCCAAAATCTATTTTCTCAGCCCAAATCTATTTCCTTTTATTTTCTCATTTTATCCTTTGATTTTTCATTCATAGCCCCGGCCGTTTCTATTTCACTAAATAAATTTCTTTTCCCTTTCCTTTAACTTATTTCCTTTCTCTGGCCCAATCTCTGCCGGCCCAGCCATTCCTTTTAATTTATTTTCTTTTAAATCTCCCCCTGCCTCTCAGCCCGAGCCCACACTTTTTCTCCCAGGAATTTCCTTTTCATTTAACCCAAGCCCAGCTCCGGCCCGCTCCTTTTCTTTTCCCTAATTGATTTTTCCTTTTATTTTATCCTTAGCCCAACTTCCCGCGCCCATCAACCTTTTCTTCAGCGCAGCTGCCTACCCGACCCGGCCCACTACCCTATTCCATCTCCTCCAACGTCTTTCCTTCCCTCCCGCTCGAAGCTGCCGTTACACCCACGCGCGCGCGCTCCCTTCGCCGACGCCCACGCCCGCGCTCGAGCGCAGTTACTCCCACGACGCGCACTCCTCACTCTCCCTCACACCCTCGAGCTCACCATTCTTCGCTCCCTCTCTCAAAACTCATCTGCTTTTTCCCTTACCAACCTCTCCACACCGCCGGCGAACTCCCAACACCATTTACGCGTCCGACTACCATCATCGAAATCCCCCACTTCCTTCTCGTCTCCTCCACTCACTTCCTCTCTCTCTCCTGCACCCATTAAACGACCCCCTGCCCTCCGATTTCCTCACTCGCTCCCCTCGTCGACGGCAACCACCATCATCACCGACCACCCCACCTCTTCCACATCCACCTCGTCGACACTTTCACCCTCAGCATCATCGTCGCCATCATTCACGACCGCTCTCCCCTCTTCCCCTGCTCCTCTCTCCTCCTGCTCACCATCCCTCAAGCCACGCACTCGAGCTCGGCCACCTTTCCCTCTCGCCGGCGAGCCCCCTGCACCCTCCTCATCATCGCCATCATCGTCGTGATCTCTCAGATCTCTCTCCCTCTCGGTTTTCTCTCTCTCTCTCAGCTCTCTCTCCCTCTCAGTTTTCTCTCTCTCTTAGCTCTCTCTCCCTCTCTCTCTCTCTCTCTCATTTCTCTCTCTCTTTAACACTCTCTCCTATCAACCGGCAGATACCACAAGTTGCCTAAACCGAGCCTGTGTCTCCAAGTTCAAGCCGAGGCCAAATCTTGTCGTTGTTGCCGCGCGTGTGTCGTTGCCGTGCCGCGCGTATGTCGTTGCCATTGCCGTGTGTCCCAAAACATCTCCAGGCAAGTCTCCACTTGCTACATGCTACTTATTATTAATTACAAATGATAATCGTATATATATTCCATGCTTTACCTTCTGTTAAAACATTACGACTCAACTGTTCGATGTGTGTTCCCTATGAAAATTCTCGTTTAAATTGACGGCACTCACTTGTATAGCTTGGCCCGTAAGCCTATGATTCTATTGTTTGAATTTCATTAGAAAATATGGCCGTTAAAGATTAAAACAACTACCCTCAAGTTTAACCGTAAAACTGGAATTTTCTTGTACCTGAAAACTAATAAAATCACCATAAATGTTATACATACTGGAATGATGCGCTCGAGGGCTCAAATCGAAGCCAACTCAACGAACTATAACCCTACACTAGTTTCCAGATATTCCTGTACCCAAACTGTGTTAATATTCGGATCGGAGTGCAACTCTGGACTGCAGTCCAGAGCGACTCCAATTATTGTTTGCTGTTCCGTAATGGGTACCACAAGATTTCCTTAACTCGTAGGTTGCGGAACTCCACTGTATATTATAGGTGAATCTATTAGCTAGACAACACAAGTGGTTTCATCCTGTTCCGTCATCATTTACTATTTAATCTGTAATATAATAGATCGGGACGCATAACAGTCCCAGCAGAATCAGAACTGATATATTGGTATTGAATAGTGTATATCTCCTGACATACAGACGCGATCGAAGATCCGTCTATTGCGTTGAAAACCTTACTGAAAACCCTAGGATTCATCCAACTGTAGCGTCGCTAAAATCCGATCCCAACTGGGATTAAAATGTGTTTCGAAACGGATTTCTGATTCTGAAACCGGATTTCCAACCGCGAGCGCTTAAAATGAAATGGTTATAATTAATGATCCTGGAACCCGATTGGCATGAAACTAAATTCGATGGATGGACAACTGAACATACTAATTATTACCTGTTTATCATTTCGCTGAACTATATACGTACGTTTCATGATAAATCGTGCAAGTGTTAGAATACTATTTTTATGACACCATAATCATGCTTCATATACTGTTTACGCATCATATCATACCCATATCATTGCAGTGATAACCTAGTGATATCGTGCATTTACCCAGTGTTAGATTTTAGTGATGATTGTGGCAAGTACTTCAGTGCTCGTGTATTCGTGAATAAGTGAAAGTAATACGTACTTGTACACAATCAGTGACCCTATTATTCTATTGCATTGTCGACGTCTGTGGGATGTGTGTACGTGTGACTATAAGTGGTATGGGACACTTATGGAAGCGCTTGCACGGGTGTCACAGATAAGGCATCCGACACTGCCATTTATCTTAGGTATTAGTCGGGACGTGCTTGATGGAGGTCCTGCCTCCAGTTCTCGCGCAGACTTGTCACGGATCAATTAGTATTTAGGGTTATGGTTAGCGTTTGATGTAGACCATGGGATGTGGGGTAGTTTAAGTGTGAGTTCAACAGAATCTCGGGAGTCCCATACCGGCTTATATATTTAGGGAGTTATATGGAGATTTACAGGGTATGTGATATTCACCGTGATATACATGTTGGGCCCGTGGTCCCTTGCCCTTGGGTTCTACCCTTGGGTGGAGGACACTCGCGAGTGGTTGACCCTCACCCTTGGACTGACGATAGGCTTAGTGACCTGTACAGTGAGACTTAGAGACTGATAGGGATACTGGTATTTATATACCTTATATACTGTGTTGACATACATGGCTTATCGTCCTACTGCTTTTACTGTTCCGCTGCATTGATTATTGTACATTCATATTCATGTTGTCATTGATTTATTGTTACACATATCTGTTACTACTGTAGAGTTGTCACATGATTTATATATATTATATTGCTATTGTGTCGCTCTGACGACCTGAGTATGCATGCTCAGTGTGAGGAGAAGATTTAGCCTGGACCAGGACTAGACGCACACCGCGGACATCTTGTTTAGCTATCCTGAGTTCTATCTTTTGTTTCCCATCAGGTCGGTTCATTTTACTGTTTTGTTCCAGTTGCTGCATTTCTCATTACCTGCGCATTATTTACTGTTTACCATGATAAACTAGAAGCCGAAGTGTGACTACGGCGGGACATTTCCTTGACCGTAGGAGCATGGCTGGCCTTGTCTACCCCTCGTATTCCGTATTTTGGGAAACAGAGCGTGACAGCAGCGCTCTATGGAAGGAAGTGTCGATCGCCATTAAGTTGGGACGACATCGGAGATAGAGAACTTCTTGGACCTGAGATGATAGTAGCAACTGTTGATGTGGTTCTTACTATCAAGGAAAGAATGCGCATAGCCCAGGATCGACAGAAGCACTGGGCTGATGCAAAACGCCGACACTTGGAGTTCTAACCGGGAGATCCTGTCTTCCTGAAAATCTCTCCAAACCGTGGTGTGATTCGTTTTGGAAGGAGAGGTAAGCTAAGTCCGAGGTACATTGGACCGTTCGATATAATCGAACGAGTCGGAGAAGTGGCATATCGCTTGGCACTTCCACCCTCATTGGAAGGAGTGCACAACGTGTTTCACATATCCCAGCTCCGAAGATATGTGAGCGACCTCAGCCATATTCTTCATCACTCTGAGCTCACTGTACAGACGGATCTATCTTGTGAGCAACAACCCGTTGAAATTCTGGACAGAAAGATAAAGTCACTTAGGAACAAAGAAGTAAACTTAGTCCGAATAATATAGAGAAAAGATTCACCAGGAGAATCAACGTGGAAATGTGAAGATGACATGCGTGCAAGATACCCTTTCTTATTTGTAAATTAGTCCTTATATAATTGTAAATTTCGATGACGAAATTATTTCAAGGAGGGTAGATTGTAACGACTGTATACCCTAGAAACGTAAAGATGACATGCGTACAATGCACTTCGAAACCTCCAGATTGGTCCGGTATAACGAGAATAAGCGCTGATGTCAACCTTGACTTGAGTTCTACGAAAGCTTGTTCGCATGCTTCTGACCACACAAATTCTTCATCATTACATGTGAGCTTGGTCAGGGGTGTTGCTATCTTCAAAAATCCTTCAATGAACCTTCTGTAATATCCAGCTAGACCCAAGAAACTCCGAATGTCCTTTACTGACTTTGGTGTCGGCCATTCGCTTACTGCTGAAACTTTCGCTGGATCCACAGAGATTCTTTCTCCTGATACGATATGTCCAAGAAAACCAACTTGATCTAGCCAAAACTCGCACTTGCTGTACTTGGCATATAATTGATGTTGTCATAGTGTTTCCAGGACAATTCGTAGGTGCTCGGCATACTCTTTCCGACTCTTAGAATACACCAGGATGTCGTCGATGAAAATGACAACAAACCTGTCGAAGTACTCCCGGAAAACTTGATTTATCAGGTTCATGTATATTGTTGGTGCATTGGTCACTCCGAATGGCATCACAAGGAATTCGTAATGTCCATAACGAGTTCTGAATGTGGTTTTATGAATATCGGCTTCCTTGACCTTCACCTGATGATAACCTGAACGAAAATCTAATTTGAAGAAAACACAAGATCTACTTAGCTGATCAAACAGATCGTCGATGCGCGGGAGTGGATACTTGTTCTTTATCGTTACTTCGTTCAAGGCTCTATAATCAATGCACATTCGATACGAACCTTCCTTCTTCTTCACAAGCAGTACTGGTGATCCCCAACTTGAAGTGCTGGGACAAATCCATCTTTTCGCCAATAATTCGTCCAACTGAGTTTGGACCTCTTTTAAACCTTCCGAACTTAATCGATAAGGTGCTTTGATCACTGGTTGTGCTCCTGGTACTAAATCAATACTGAATTCAAGAGCTCAATCGGGAGGAAAACCTGATATATCGTCAGGAAACACATCATCGAACTCTCGAACCACTTCTGGCTTTGATCCTTCCTCCGCTTGAATTGCTGCAATCACTGCCTTCTTCTTTGTTTTCTCCTTGTATGTACTTGGCTCCAGGATACAGTCTCCGCTTTTGAAATAAAAGACTGGATGCACTGGAATCTCGAACACTACCCTTCTTTGACGATAGTCGATGGTAGCGTAGAAAGTTCCGAGCCAATCCATACCCAAAACTACATCAAAGTTTGGTATGTCTAGTACCTTGAAGCCAGCATAAAATTCTCTGCTTCAGACAACCACTGGAAACAGGTCGTATCCTATGGTTGCCTTTAGAACGTCGTTCCCTGAACTGACATTCCAGCTGGATTCGAACGGTTTGACTGGAATCACATGAGTTCGGACGAACCGTTGCGATATAAAGCAATGGGATGCTCCAGTATCAAAGAGTGCTAAGGCAGGTAAAGAGGCTACTAAGATTGTACCTAAGTTATGTGATAGGTTTTAGGTATAGGGGAAAAAATATGTAGGTAGGTATGTAGACTGAAAGAAAGCTTGAAAAGAAAGTGTTACCAGTGATGACTTGGCCAGTTGCCTCAGCTTCTTCCATGGTCATAGTAAAATCCTGTCGTCTTGGTATATTCCTCCTTGCTGGGGGAGCATTCCTCTAGCCTTGAGGTACGTTCCATTGGGCTTGATGGAACTGATGAGGAGGAGGTGCAGTCGGTGGTCCGCGAGAAGGTGGTGTAGGGAGAGCGAGTCGTGGAGCAGGTTCTTGGATAGCTGGCCGCTGTGGATAGGTGAATGCTGGTCAAGATGCCTGATTCTGATTGAGTTTGTGAGGACAAGACTCAGTATCATGTGTGGATGAGCCACAGACTAAGCAGAGGCGATTAGCATGCCTACAATCCTTCACCAGGTGTCCATCTTGTTAGTTATATGTATGCCCTAGAGGCCATTACTGTACATTGGATGTATATTGTAGTGGATGCTGGGACATATATAGGAAGGACTTTCTTGCTCGACAAGATAGTACGCTATCTGGTTGCACTTTATCTTAACATGTATACTTTCTGTCTCTCTGATTATATGTTGATAAAGCCCTTAGGATATGTACTCGACTTCCAGGACTGTGATGCAGATCGTACTAGTAGGGCCTGGATAGTCCATGAGTACATCCTTCAAATGTTCCTAGTCGAGGGAATATCGAGATGGGGCATCGATATTCCAGAGTAGACTAGCGCATATCTTCTCGACCCATGCGATGGGCGATGGATGATCCCATATCCATTGGTGTTTGACATCGAAGATGGTATGCGGGTGCTCAGTGGAGACTGGGTACACTGAACGGACTCGCCGAGAACTCCCAGATGGTATTATACCTCATGTCAGATGGCAGTTCTCTGGTGACACTGGTACAGCTTAGTCTGTTGACCCGAGATCGTCATAGAGTCTTGTGTGTCTCCCACTGTGCTTTGATTTCCACCCTACCACGGCTCTACTGAGTTGTGCAAACAGGTGGTTTTTGGGTACAGTCCCGATTCACATGGAGGCAATGAGCGATAGGAGGGGATTCGTCTCTCCCGGTATTGGGGGTTGATGTTGTGCTATGCTCGACTGGCCATAACAGGAAATCCCTGGCCAGGGTTGCAGTGATATACTGGTAAGAGTTATTAGTAGTTTCACGAATGTTATGGACCTCAAGTCGGCATAACTTATCAAGCTATTGGGGTCTGACGTTTACCACCCCTAGGCGAGATATGCGACATATCAGACGAACAGACCGGACTATACGATAAGTGTTACTAGTTGGATTCGCAGGAGTGTGAGCGGGCTTGCTCGTCGATCTTCTGATCGCTCAATACCCGGGTGGCCGTTACGTTTGGCAGACCGCTTGCGGCTTGTGGGCGTTTGATATGATCATCACCTGCTGCCGGCGTATTGACGAGTCTTTAGAGTCCTACACAGAGGTTTCCTGGCTTAAGCGAAACGAAATAGGAGCGCATATGAGATATGTGCGGGACCGAGAATAATGCGCGTATGTGATACCGTATTCTATTCTCACGATGAATGTATCGATTGGTTGTATGCGATATAACCTAGTTATCGAATCGAAGATCGATTCGATTAGCCGATGCATAGGATACTAGTCGGTTATATGCGATATGACCGGATCGTTAAATCAAGTGTTGATTTAATGATTTAATGTATAATTATATATTTGATATATTACTTTGCATTAACTAGTATCGGTTCACTTTAAATGGATTTTCTCACTCGGATGTGCGCATTGCATATGCGATATGATTTTGTGCACTTGCTTGTATCATGTTTGATGATACATGCCTTTTGGTTAAGTGTAAAGAATTAAACCTTGGTTAATGAAATGGTTAGGGTTTACTATTTCCTTATTCATTTATTCATTTATTTATTCTTTTTGGAAATTGATAAGCATTAAGAGAAAATGGTGGCTTAATTTGTTTTCTAGCTAAAGCTTCTTGAAGCTTTGACCAAAGTCACCCTTTTTGTCTCATGCTTAACCCTAACCATTCCCACTAACCCTAGTTTAGTCTCTACACTTCACCATGGTTGGTAGATGATAAGTATTATTATTTTTTTCATTTTGAAAAAAAACTTATGATATTCTTCATCTTCTTCTTCTTCTTCACTTCAAGAAAAAGCTTGAAAGCTTTAATGGCAAAGTGAGAATTAGAGTGAGAAATCCAATTCTAAAGTCTACCCACTTCCTATTTCTTCATCCTCTACCTCTTGCCAAGTAGTAGAGTGTGTTTCCTTCACAAGTTTTCATGGCTTGGTGAAGGTGGAGCTTGATCTTGCGATGCTTCGATGTAGATCATCTTCGGCATGGACATCGACGACCTAGCTCGCTTTTTCTCCGACGAAGCCGACTCTAGAGCCCGGATTCCTTTTGGACAGCGGAGACGACTTCGTTGCGGAGCTATGGAGGTGGAGCACCGGATCTACAAAGGTTGTATTTCCGATATCCCATTAGTTAAGTGTTAACTAGTTACTTTGTTCGCCTAAATATCTAGTAAACGATCCGTAGTCGGGTCTCTCGGCACCGTTAAAATTTTAATTTGGCATGATCGATGCCTTGTGAGAACTCATTAGGGTGCCTAGGAACCCTACAGTGGTATCAGAGCCTAGCTAGAGCCTTAGGCGATGCGTAGACGGAGTTAGAAGTCCGATCGACCCGAAACCCCGACTTTAAAATGCTCTCTGGACATTTTTGTAAAATGTGGATTTTTGCAAATTAAAAATATGCAGAAAAACAAGAAGGTAAATCTAAGAATTACGATGCAAAAATTACCTAATGATCTTTCTAAAGTGCGGAGGAACCGCGGGATTAGCGTGCTAATGCGGCCCTTCCGCCGCACTTTTGTCTTATCTGCCATTGAATTTTGCACAGTAACTCCTATTTTTCAGTGCTGGTTTTCCTGGGAATTTTTAATCTTAAATCAAGAGTTGAGTATTTTGGGTTGTATTGGGAGTTCATACATTCGATCGGATTGTCAAACTTTGTCTATGTATCGTTCCGGATAATTTTTTGAATATGTTAAAAAGTTCGACCGGATATAAATACCCAATTTTTCCCCTGTCGGGAAATTTCCAAGTGTTGGATATTTCTGTAGTTTAATCACGTTCTAAGTAGTGCAAGTAACACGATGGTCCCTCTAGAAGACAACAAACCTTAACTCGATTATGTGACCGTCTTGAACTACCCTTTGAACCTTCGGGTTTGGGGCAGTACGGCGTGCCACATGTGAGGCGTTGGCTTGACCCTTCTACGGCTGGACCATTGGTACTGAGGCACGAACTGAATGTTTTTAGACTTGTTTCATGTGTTGATCTGTATCGGGAAAACTTGGGTGTTCGATTGTTCGATCGAAAAGTTTAGCATTTTCTATTTATCCGGAATGTGATACAATAATTGGAATTCACAAATAGTTATGAGATAACGGAATGAATATTATAAACATAGCAGTTTAGTCTCACTTGATCGGTTGCCACGGAATTTTGATGTGATCAAAAGTCCGTTGCAATCACGTTGTGAACGCGGATACTCGCCGGTAAACTTAATAGACAGCCTCACTCCATAGCCCCGACCAAGTGACTGCAGGAGAACCCCGTTGCCGAAAGCATCCGTTCGGGTGCTCGCGGCAGCGGTGTTCCGCCTTGGTGCACTTCGTCGACGGCATCGGGGGTGCGGCCGCCTACTAAAGTTTGCGACGAGCATTCGATCAGGATGTCGGGAATCTTGTTGAATTTCCCGACTTGATATTGAAAAGAGTTTTCGATAATGAGACTAAAATGCGGGGTTTATAATTGTTAGGCATGCGATGTCTAAGTATTTCATTTGGTCAGGCATGCGATGTCTGAGGAGGTTGCGGATTCCAACTGTTGTAGTTTTACATTTTCTTTTCTGTGACCGTAAGTGTAATATGTGATATCGCCGGTTTCGTTGCTATATGTCAACGACAATTGGGATGCGCATATTTACTTACGTTGATGACATCTGATGTTATGTGTTGCTGGATATGTTATATTGGATCGTCGTGTTTGAATAGCCGGGGGTTTTTATGTGAGATGAGTGTTTTTCATTTTCATTCATGTAAAAACTTGAATGTAATATTCTTTTATTGGGGCACTTCCAGGTTGCGGAAGTAGTCACCGTTTGTATATTATTTACTTTTCTGCACTAGGATAGACCCAAGGAGGGAAGCACAAGTAACCGGGTTCTGGGGTCCAGTGGGAGACCAACTCGAGGAGTCGAGTCCGGGTATCCTAACCCTAGAATTGGTAGGGTTGCTTGCCGCTCTCGTAGGGGTCTAGGGGTGTGGGATTGGCTATTCATCACGACCGTGGAATCCGTGTTTTATACTGGCTCGTATTGAAAACACGGACGTCCTAGTATATCCAATATTTCATATGTTTCTTCTGCTGTGATTTATCTGTGATCATGTGATGTTCTGTGACAGATATTATATATAGTATATATGATATATTATATAGACGTTGCTTATGTTTTACACCCGCGCTAGCCCTGCCTCGCTCTGGCGTTAGTTACCTAACCTAACGGTGCAGACGGGACATCGAGGCGAATGCGGATGGCATAAGCGTACGTTATATTTATCTGTGATGGTTAGGTGGACTTAAATGATGGGATATTCATTAATGAGATTAATGAAAGAAAATAAACCTAATTGATGTTGTGGAATCGAATTTCAAAATAAAACAGGTAGCTACAGTTCTTGATTTGCATCGCGGTGTTCATTATAGAACATCCTGCACCTTATTCGATGGGGAAAGGACCGAGATCCCTTCACCGGGAGTGACTCCTTTAGCAATAACTGGCAGATGCTACAACCATCGGTTTGTTATTTGATCGCTTCTATAGTTTTTGCTTTGCACAGTGATATATATGATATATCCCGCACCTCATTCGACGAGGAAAGGGCCGACGATCCCTTCACCGGGAGTGACCCCTTTAGCAAAACTAGAAAAGCTTCAAAAACATTCCATTTAAAAAACCATTTGATTCCGTAACGAGATCAAGTTCAAAGCGTTAAAGGTTTTCACAAAAACCAGCCGCAACCCTCCGTCATTTTAGGAAGTAGAGTACTTAGTATTCGTGCTACGTTTGTCGACCATAGCCGAGGCGTAGTGTGCGGTAGCTAAGTGATGTCTTCCTACACCGCATATGATGCGATTAGTTAGGACAGTCATGTGACTTTGTTGACCTTAGCCAAGGGTCATGTGGGTGGGTCTAATTAATCATGAAATGACGGGTAGAACTTGACTAGTACCTATGATTTGTTGACCTTAGCCAAGGTCATAGGTGCTAGGGGTAAAAACCATTATCGGGAGTTTCAAGTGTTGAAACTTGCAATGAGATTGCATACCTTCTATATGATAGTTGGATCCCGATACCCACTGCGAGTAATTGTTACTCCTGGGAGAGTTTTGCACTTTGCAATTAGCCGGTCAAGTAGGTGTCTAGAAAGGTGTCAACGGGGTTACGCCTCTGGGAAAACGAGGTTTACAGTAATTAGGTCCGTGCGAAAGCACGGGGAACCTCCCTCAAAGTACCGACACTGGCCTGGCTGAAAGATTGGCGAACTTGTAGAGTGTAATTAATCCCGGCTAGTCTTTCCTTTTAAGGTTTGAAGGAAGATTTGATAAAAACAGTGGGAGCCATCCTGATTAGATAAAATATATAACCAATCTGATCTTGCAAGAGCGCACGCAGAGTGTTTTCTTCTCTCTCTCTCCTGGTAGCGACCATATCACGCCTTAATCAAGATAATAATACGGATGTATTGACCGAACCCGCTTGTTATACTGAGCTGGGGAACGTTGGTCCCGCTCCAACTTATAATTGTTATACGACAGAGCAGGAAATAGGGGAATACCAGAATTCCTATGCCGCCCAAACGAAGAAAGTGCATATGATGCATCTCCTTCGGGTGTGTTCATTACAAAGAACCGTTTCTCAGTATCCTCTGCATCCTGGGTATATGATACCGGATCAGGATCCCAGATATGTAATCTGTTACATAGGGCTACAAAAAGGTAGAAAAGCTGAGAACGGGTGATAAGTTTCATGAGACAGAAAACGGGGCAAGTGTTGCAGCCAAGTCTGTTGGTCACTGTCACCCTGTATTACGAATACATTGATTCTGAACAAATGCTATTAGATACCGAACCTGATATACAAAATCATATCAGTCTCTTTATTAGTAAAGAAAGGATATAATTTTGTATTGATGGATAATGTTTTGAACATTTCCTATATCAAAAGTTGATCGGTTCAGGCACGTTATCTAAAAGCATTGACGTTCTAAATCAAACTACAATTCCTCGTATACAGAACACACACAAGAGGAAGAGTTCAGAAATGAACGAATTCTTCTTGAGGTATTGTAGACTAGGTCATATCAATGCGACCCGACTAGCTGAAGTTACATTTAGATGCATATTTAAATCAGTTTGAATTTACATCTTGTGAAACTTGCCAGTCATGTCACAAAGATATAATGAAACCAGCTCTGTTTACTGGAAACAGAGAAAGAGTTAGTAAACTCTTGGGACTGATACATGATGATGTATGGAAGGTCTCCTGTCTACACATGCCAGGACTGGTTCTTTTTACTTCATTATATTCTCTGATAATCTCTCAAGATTCAGTCATATGTTCCTGTTGAAACATAAGTCCGAACCTTTTGAGGTATTCACAGAATATAAGTTAGAAGTAGAGAACCAATAACCGGGTATAAGTATTATGTCCTATGATGAGATCAGGGAGGAGAATACTTGTGCATGGAATCCTTGGACTACTCTAAAGGAAAATGAGATTCTCTCTCAGTATTACTCCTCTGACTACACCACAGCACACCGGTGTATGGGGGCGGAGCAATCACACAATATTAGATATCATGTGCTCTATGATGAGTATTACTGAGTTACCTATTTCCTTTTGGGAGTTATGCACTTGAGAAGCTGCATACCTATTCAATTAGGTTCGAATCAAATCAGTGCCTACCATTCCATATGAGATATGGTATGGGAAGAGCCTATCTCTTAAGTAAGTTAAGATTTGGGTTTGTCCGGCCTATGTCAAAAGCAAAATCCGGACAAGATCGAGGCAAGATCAGTTCTGTAGAACTGGAAAGGTTCCAGCTGTACAAAACTGCAGATAATTTGGTAGAACCATAAGATTCTATAGTTCCCGACGAACCTCAGCCTCTCCGCCGATCTAGTAGGGTTCCTCATCCACCTGAGAGATACCTCGGTTTCTCGATGACAGTGGGAGCGAGGATTGCATCATGAGATGATGACCCAACCAATTTCGAGCAGGCCATCGAGAGTAGGGACTCTGTAAGAATGGCTGGATGCTTAGTGATCTGAGATGGAATCCTTATACACCAACAAAGTATGGACTTTGGTTGCGATATCTGAAGGGTTAAATCCCCATCAGGAGCAAGTATATCTTGAGAAGATTACTTGGTGTAGATGGACAAGTTGAGACTTTCAAAGCTAGACTTGTTAAAGGTTTTCGTCATCAACCAGGCACGGATAATGATGAAACCTTTTCCAGGGACTATGCTTAAGTCCATCCAGATCCTACTTACCACGGCTACATACCATGACTACGATATCTGGCGGTTGGGTGCCATGACTGCTTTTCTAAATACTGATTTAGAAGAGAACGTCTATAAGAACACAGCCAGAGGTCTTCGTAAACAGTGGGAGCAGCGGAAACGTGTGCAAGTTGCTTTACATAATGAAGCAGGCATCGCGGAGTTGGAACGTCTGTTTTGATGTGATAGTCAAAGTGTTTGACTTCATCAAAATGGTAGACGAACCTTGTATATACAAAAGGGTAGTAGAGAGTAAGGTGGTCATCTTCGTATTGTACGTAGACAACATACTCTTGATAGGGAAAGAGTTTCCTGTACTACGATCGATCAATCTCCTATTATCACAAGGATTCTCCAAATAGGATAAAGATGATACCTCCTAAATCCTGATTTTTGGACCTATGAGATAGATCTAAAGGGATATTAGGGTTCTCACTAGGTATAGTGAGATTGTATCAATCGATCCTGGGAAGAATCACTGGAAGTGTTCCAGGGTGATAAAGACGACTGAATGTCAGTCACGGGCATTGTCTTTACCCTCAGTAAAGGGACGGTATGTTGGAAAAGTTCCAAGCTAGATACCGTGGCAAACTAGACGATTAAGGCTGGTAACATCGCTATTGAAGATACTACCAAAGAGGCAGTTTGGGTGTATACTGGTTCATAAGATGAACTTGGTTCCTGCCATTGTATGACAATGGAAGTGTGGCTTAGACCCTGGAACCCTGGTCCCATCAGTGACCCAGACATATTCTGAGGAAGCATCACCTGATCATGGAGATAGTTGATCTCCAGGTTGATCGAGGTTAGGAGAGTAGACTCAGAGGACAACACGGCGGATCCACTCACGAAGGCCTTTTTCCCAAAGAGAGACTTTTAGGGGATGGTTGAGTATGTGATACTGCAACCACTGCTACAGATGGCCCTAGTGCAAGTGGGAGATTGTTAGTTATATGTATGCCCTAGAGGCCATTACTGTACATTGGATGTATATTGTAGTGGATGCTGGGACATATATAGGAAGGACTTTCTTGCTCGACATGATAGTACGCTATCTGGTTGCACTTTATCTTAACATGTATACTTTCTGTCTCTCTGATTACATGTTGATAAAGCCCTTAGGATGTGTACTCGACTTCCAGGACTGTGATGCAGATCGTACTAGTGGGGCCTGGATAGTCCATGAGTACATCCTTCAAATGTTCCTAGTCGAGGGAATATCGAGATGGGGCATCGATATTCCAGAGTAGACTAGCGCATATCTTCTCGACCCATGCGATGGGCGATGGATGATCACATATCCATTGGTGTTTGACATCGAAGATGGTATGCGGGTGCTCAGTGGAGACTGGGTACACTGAACGGACTCGCCGAGAACTCCCAGATGGTATTATACCTCACGTCAGATGGCAGTTCTCTGGTGACACTGGTACAGCTTAGTCTGTTGACCCGAGATCGTCATAGAGTCTTGTGTGTCTCCTACTGTGCTTTGATTTCCACCCTACCACGGCTCTACTGAGTTGTGCAAACAGGTGGTTTTTGGGTACAGTCCCGATTCACATGGAGGCAATGAGCGATAGGAGGGGATTTGTCTCTCCCGGTATTGGGGGTTGATGTTGTGCTATGCTCGACTGGCCATAACAGGAAATCCCTGGCCAGGGTTGCAGTGATATACTGGTAAGAGTTATTAGTAGTTTCACGAATGTTATGGACCTCAAGTCGGCATAACTTATCGAGCTATTGGGGTCTGACGTTTACCACCCCTAGGCGAGATATGCGACATATCAGACGAACAGACCGGACTATACGATAAGTGTTACTAGTTGGATTCGCAGGAGTGTGAGCGGGCTTGCTCGTCGATCTTCTGATCGCTCAATACCCGGGTGGCCGTTACGTTTGGCAGACCGCTTGCGGCTTGTGGGCGTTTGATATGATCATCACCTGCTGCCGGCGTATTGACGAGTCTTTAGAGTCCTACACAGAGGTTTCCTGGCTCAAGCGAAACGAAATAGGAGCGCATATGAGATATGTGCGGGACCGAGAATAATGCGCGTATGTGATACCGTATTCTATTCTCGCGATGAATGTATCGATTGGTTGTATGCGATATAACCTAGTTATCGAATCGAAGATCGATTCGATTAGCCGATGCATAGGATACTAGTCGGTTATATGCGATATGACCGGATCGTTAAATCAAGTGTTGATTTAATGATTTAATGTATAATTATATATTTGATATATTACTTTGCATTAACTAGTATCGGTTCACTTTAAATGGATTTTCTCACTCGGATGTGCGCATTGCATATGCGATATGATTTTGTGCACTTGCTTGTATCATGTTTGATGATACATGCCTTTTGGTTAAGTGTAAAGAATTAAACCTTGGTTAATGAAATGGTTAGGGTTTACTATTTCCTTATTCATTTATTCATTTATTATTCTTTTTGGAAATTGATAAGCATTAAGAGAAAATGGTGGCTTAATTTGTTTTCTAGCTAAAGCTTCTTGAAGCTTTGACCAAAGTCACCCTTTTTGTCTCATGCTTAACCCTAACCATTCCCACTAACCCTAGTTTAGTCTCTACACTTCACCATGGTTGGTAGATGATAAATATTATTATTTTTTTCATTTTGAAAAAAAACTTATGATATTCTTCATCTTCTTCTTCTTCTTCACTTCAAGAAAAAGCTTGAAAGCTTTAATGGCAAAGTGAGAATTAGAGTGAGAAATCCAATTCTAAAGTCTACCCACTTCCTATTTCTTCATCCTCTACCTCTTGCCAAGTAGTAGAGTGTGTTTCCTTCACAAGTTTTCATGGCTTGGTGAAGGTGGAGCTTGATCTTGCGATGCTTCGATGTAGATCATCTTCGGCATGGACATCGACGACCTAGCTCGCTTTTTCTCCGACGAAGCCGACTCTAGAGCCCGGATTCCTTTTGGACAGCGGAGACGACTTCGTTGCGGAGCTATGGAGGTGGAGCACCGGATCTACAAAGGTTGTATTTCCGATATCCCATTAGTTAAGTGTTAACTAGTTACTTTGTTCGCCTAAATATCTAGTAAACGATCCGTAGTCGGGTCTCTCGGCACCGTTAAAATTTTAATTTGGCATGATCGATGCCTTGTGAGAACTCATTAGGGTGCCTAGGAACCCTACACATCTCTCCTGCAGTAGGTGCAAAAAGCTGGGCTAGGCCGGTTGGATGGTACTCCCGGTCTCCTGGGCATAAACGGTGGCCTTGAAGAGGCTCCTCCTGCCTTCTGTGTGGTAGGGCGCTTCACTCCGGCAGATTGGGGTCCGCCCTTCATCTTCACCACTGCCTTATATCGACGGGCAGCTTTCAAAGCCAGTTCGTGGGTCGGGAAATCCCTTGTAACTAACGCAGCTTGGATCTCCGGATCTAACCCTTGCTGAAATCGTCGTGCTCTAATCTCAGCCATCGGTATCAAATGTGCCGCGAATCTGTTAAGGTCTTGTGTTAGCTGTGTAATATGTGATAATTGAAAATCGAAATATTGAGGCATATCTTACCTATTGAGCATGGTAAACTCAGCATCATAGTCATCCACAGATTTGGTCCACATCGAACCCTGTTGTAAATGGATGAATTGTTGTTCCAATCTGGCAGTCTCTAGGAAGTATTTCGCGTCGAACATATCGCGAAAGGTCCTCCATTCGATAGGTTGGGCAAGACGCTTTTTGATTGGTTCGAAAAGTTGTTTGTAGTTTAACCGCAATCAGAACGGTGTCGCGTGTAGCTAGACTGAGGTGAGTACGGGTCGTTCTCAGGGAAACGTTGAATATTTTAATCTTACTTTAGATGTGTTGAAAGAGAGAGGAGGAATAAAGAATATTGAAGAAAGGTTGTAGGATCTAGATCTACGTTTAAACACTAATGCAAAATATAGATCTAGATTAACTACGGATGTAAGTTTATATAAGAAGAGGGCTTGTAGGGTTCATTAGGATTTAGTAGTTATGGATGATTAATTAAAAATTACTCTTTTTATCCTTTAATAGATTTAAAACTAGAACGACGGTGATGCGTGTAGATTAGGGTTTCTGGAGGGAAAAGGAATCCCACTCTTAACCCTTATCTCGACACGGAACTCCGTTCATATCTAGCCTTTACCAAAGCAATCATTAATCTAATCTCTAATCGCGGCCGGAACTAACAATGAATTGTTAGCGCGCCCGATTAGGATGTTAATGATTCTTTTTGATAAAGTTTATAAACTTTATAGGACTTAAAAAGGGTTTAGAGATGTTCATCATCCATTAGCCTACCTTAATCCTACGAACCCTGACAAGCGGAGAATTACTCGCGCATGTTGAGAGAAAAAGAGATGGAGAGAAATTGCATAATTAAACTATGAAGAAATAGAATAAGAAAAAGAAAGCTACCTTTATTAATCAACAATATTCATTACACTTTGATTCCTTAGAAAATGATTACAAAGACTAGTTTGCTTCTCGATCTCTTCCAAGGAGGTAAACAAACAGTTGATGATCAGTCTGGATGCGTGAGCCGTCTTGGACTTCGTGATCGCGTCGACTTGATGAATTTTCCAAGAGGGTCTCGGTCCTTATTTATACCCCAAAAGCCAGAACCTTAGATGCCTAAATTGGGGAATAGCAGTTATGATCCAACCAAAAAAATGCCAGCCTCTATCTCCTCTTCCACGCGGCAGATCCGCGGCATCAAGGGGCTCGGGCCGCGGATCCGCGGCCTGATGATCTGGACCGTCGATTTGGTTTCCTTGGTTATTCTTCTCATGACACGTGTGAATCTCTGGAACCTTCAGAATTTGGAAATCTTTTCTTTTCTTCTGCCAGAATTGATTTCTTAATTTTGATTTCTTAATTAGGCAGGTTGGCTTTAACAACTTGATTTCCTTGATTTAAGACCTGAAAATTCTGCACAACAACTTAAATAATATTTAGTAGACTTAGTTCTACTAGGATTAGGCCAATAATATTATATACATTTTCCTACCAAATGCTAATTATAATATATCAACACATGGAAAATATTATTTTTACATATAAACCCTCATATGTATGATATATTATAATAAAGACCTTTTTTAATATGAAAATGGTAGGAAAAATGTAATAACAAATGTGCAGTTTTATCAACTGAACAAATACGCCCAAACTTATCTTTGATCGTCCCGAGCAAACTAATTTATTCAAGAGAGAAAAAAAAGAAAGGAGAAAACTAAGCACACTTTCGTAGGCAAACACGATTGCACTGAGCACGTGCAACAAGCCGTTAAACCTCTAGGTGTCCCTAGTAGGAGGAGTGTTGTCTCCTGAGGGTTTTCAGCGGATTACACCCACAAAATCCTATAATAAAAGAGAGATGGTGAAATTTACATATAAAGATAAGAACCATAAAAGAAAGACTTTGAAAATAAGAGTTTCCAACTATACTAGCTTTTCAGTTGTCATGAGCCCTATCTTAATAGTCATGAAAAAATGTTAGAAATCACATCATCCCTCAATAAAACATCGTCTTTATTCTTCATTCCTATCTTTCAACCAAACATCGATCATATACCCCTACGTGTGTGAAATGGACATCCCTACACTCGGAGAATTCAATTCAATCTATCATGCTCTTGTCCATCTACCTCAGTACTTTTTTAATTTGATGAATATTAAGATTTGCTCACACATCTTCATGCGACCGTTAATACTTCTTGAGGTACTAACCGACCGATTACTCATGTGCTTGCTGATTAGATGATAATATTTTCCTCGTCTTGCACCACCTAAGGCTTAGCAGTGACTCCTAGACCAGTTGGCCTTAGGGCACTAGGTGATGAAGCACCCTCGCTATATTTTTTTATTGCTGCCTTACCGATAACAAAACCAGTGTTCATTTTTCTTTTCACCATTTTTATATTTTCTTCATTTTTTCTTTCATTTCCTTCATATTTTGGCTTTTAGACAAGAGCATTTCAAGGTATCCTCTACTATCCCGAGTTTCAAGACGTGTGTAAGTGCATATAGTAGGGTATCAACATTCAAATGTTTGGCTTCCAGAATAGAAACTATTTTTCAGTTTATCCTCAGATTAGTGACTTCCTTCATCTTACTAACCCTTGGGACCACAGCTCATAACCACTTATTACTAGTTCGTTTAAGAAAACTTCTAATTTTCTTGGTTTTCTTAAACTATTCATATCTTTCATATATAATTTTTCACTTTCTATTCTTTTATTATCGAAGAAATTTTTATTTTTTTTTAAAATTTTTGAAAATGTTGTGCTTATGCAAAGTATGATGAAAATTGATGCGTAAATAAGCACAAACCTCCCCCAAACCTGTTTACAGCAGTGTCCTCACTGATGTCATCCGTTAAGCTTAAAAACCTGTAGACTTGGGAGGAAAAAGGGGACAAGAAATAATGCAAGTGAAATCCTCCCCCAAACTTATTTCTTGGCTCACAATTTTGTAAAAATCATTTTCTTTCAAGAGCCAAAATATCCCCCCCCCCCAAACTTGAGTTAAATAATGTTAAGCAATTAAAATCATTGGGGGGCAAAGTTATTGGTCAAAGCCAAGCTTTGCAAAGACCGAAAGTCAACACCAACCATTCAAAGATTTTATCGATGAAGCACCAAGGTTGGTGGAAGAACATGTCACCTTTCGACGCGAAGAAGTGGGGAGGTGATAAGAGGTGTAATGGAAAAGGATTGCGTCTCAATTTGGAGAGACGACACAGTGATAGTAATGATGGATTACTCGCATTATCATGATTGTCCAGAAGAAGCGGTGGAGGTTCAATTTCTTTATCTTGGAGTTGATTCATCTCAACACCCGTGTCTTGTAAAAATGCGAGTTCATCAGCGAAAATTTCCTCAAAGCTTTCATCGATACCCCGAAGAATAATGTCATCAGAAAAAATGGGGTGATCGTCAGACTCTATAAAAAGTTCTTCATTAGCGTTAGATGTTGACCCGGACAACTTGGTGGAAGAGTCCGTGTCAAGCAACAACATATGAAAAGAGTCAGTATCATGAGGTTGATCAAATTCGCTGCTGTCGACATCTATTAATTCGACAGAACACACATGAGCATAGGGTTCGGAGGGTTCACTTCCCAACTTGTAAATGTTAAGCTCAATTGACTTCTTTCCAAAGGATAGGGTCATAGAGCCGTTTCAACAATTGATTACTGTGTTGAAAGTGGCCAAAAAGGGTCGACCGAGTATCATCGGGATTTGCTTGCGTGGGTTTGCTACAGGTTGTGTATCTATAACGATAAAGTCCACAGGGAATATGAATTCCCCGACTTTGATTAACACATCCTCTAGCTCACCCCTTGGTTGGGTGATAGATCGATCGTCCATCTGAAGAGTGCAATGCACAGGTTTTAACTCTTCGATCCCTAATTGCTCATAAACAGAATACGGAAGCAAGTTAACACTAGCACCTAAATCGAGTAGAGCACGATTGATATTTTTACCCCCAATAGAAATAGAAATTGTAGGACTTCCGGGGTCCTTTCGTTTCTTGGGTAGTTGTTGTGTAAAAGCAGTGCTAACATTACTCGCAAGGAAAACTTTTTTAGGTACTTGAACTTTTCTCTTCCTAGTGCACAAGTCCTTTAGGATTTTCGCATATGACGGAACTTGTTGAATAGCATCTATGAGAGGAATGTTTATGTTAACTTGCTTAAAAATTTCCACAATCTTCTCCATTTGTGGACTTGGTCTGTTGCCCCTTAACCTGTTTGGATAAGGTGCTTTATCAATAAGGGTTTGGTCCAACATTGGAGAGGATTGTGGGGACGGATTCGATCCCAAAACTGGATTGGGAATCGACTTAGATAGATTTGGCAAAATGTTTGAGCCTTGGGGAAAACGGAGAATAGGCTCGGATGAAGGTGGAAGACTAGACGAATTAGGGGAAGAAGAAGAAGAAGCTGGGGTATCATTAGTGTCACTATCATCACATTGCTCACCCACTCGGTTATTCAGCACTTTTCCCGATCTCAACATAGTAACGGCACTCATATTATAATTTTGTGAGTGGCCAGGATTAGGCATGGGTTGAGATGAGAGTTTCCCTTTCTCTCTCGCACTCATTGCGGCGTTCAAATGTGCAAGTTGGTTTTCTATTGATTTAATACTCTCGCCGTGGGAGGCGGAGTCTTTCTGTATGGTATCAATAGAAGAATTCATCTCAGCCGACAATTGCATGGAATGTTTCATGAACAATTCCAAAGTTTGTGCAAGTGAAGAGTTGTCAGTACCGGCCACTTGTGGTGTAGAGGTGTTGGCCGGATTTTGGAAATTCTGTGACTGAAAGGGGAGCTGACTTTGTGGTTATGGTTGCTGTGGAGGAGGTCTTTGATTATTGCTTTGTTGGTTTTGGTTCCAAGCAAAGTTAGGATGATTCCTCCATCCTTGATTGTATGTGGAAGAATAAGGGTCGTTTCTAGGTCGCTGCTGAAAAGCAGCATTAGCTTGAAACGATGCATTCATAGGACATTCTTCCGTTAAGTGTGAAGGATCTGAACAGCAACCACAGACAGTCTTGGGAAGCGTGACCTGATTTAGGGAGAATGATGAAAATTTGTTCTCAATAGCGTCGAGTTTCTTCTGCATCGCTGCCATTTCGGCTTTCACTGCGATGGAAACATCGAGCTGGTGAATACCTCCCCTGGATGAGGGTGGTCTTACGCTTTCCCACTGCAAAGTGTTTTCTGCTAGATCTTCCAGATATTTCCATGCTTCACCGTCATCTTTAGATATGAAATTGCATTGACACATTGTTTCAAGCATCTGCTTTGTCGCTGGATTAATGCCCTCATATATAATCCGACATAAATCCCATCTATTGATTCCATGATGAGGACATTGGACAAGCAGATCTTTGAAACGTTCAAAGCACTTCCACAAGGGTTCATTGGGAAGCTGGGTGAACTGGTTGATCTCGCTCATAACACGGGCAGTCTTATGGTTTGGGTAAAACTTCTTAAGAAATGCTATTACGAATTCATCCCAATTAGTGATAGAGTGTGCGGCAGTATTATAAAGCCATTTTTCTGCCAAGTCGCACAGAGTGAATGGGAGAAGACGCAAGCGCATAGCATCCACAGTCAATTATGAAGTACCCATCATTGCGCATACGTTTTCGAATTTGGTGATGAAAATGTACGCGTCTTCCGACTTAAGCCCGTGAAATTTGGGCAGCAGATTGATGTAGTGGGGTTTAATTTCGAAATTATCCCCGTTAGCTGGTGGAATAGATAGACAAGTAGGAAGGGGACCACGGATAGGATAGCATCTCTCTTGGAGAGAGATGCGTGGTGGATTCTACGCACCTACGGGCGGTGGCAGCGTGGTGTTATAATCTGATGGAGTACCGTCCATCTCGGTCGTGGTGTGTGGTGGGGGAAAAGAAGATGAAGAAGTACCGACTTCGGCGTCGATAGCAGGAACGCGGACAAGACGGGCACTAGAATCCCATGTCCAGCCGAGCATGCACTAAGCGGGTTTAGTGCAAGTGGCAGCGTGTGTGTGATTTAAAATTGGTATGTTTTGAAAAAGTGGGAATTTAAGACAAATTACATAAAAATGCACAAACAACCCTAGAACTAAGGTTACCTAGGTCCAGTCTCTAGATCGCTCCTAGACTTCCAAAGGACAAGCCGTAGGATCAATCCTCTACCACCTCTTTACTACTTTTGTGGCCAGGTAAGTGCCAGGTAAGTGGGAGGTATCCGCTATACGAATCACCGAAAATAGCGGGCCTAATTAAGTAAACCACTTGCCTTAGACACACTTGCCTAGGCACCACAAAAGTAATGCGGATAAGCGATAGATTACCCACGACCTTCCTCTGTCCTTAATGAGCGCGACAGTCCTTAGAGTCTGGTCTAGATGTTTTTTAAATTAATGTAGGGTTGATGCAGATGCTCTGTTTGTGATTTGTGAGGCTTAGGAAGGGTGATGAAATCCCCACCTAATCTGGATTTGGTCTTTGCCCCTTAAAGTCCGTATTAAAATATGCAAAACAAAATCAATCACAAAACTTTTGCAAAAAGATTTTTGAGCGGCGCTATTTTGCAAAGAATCCTGCAGAAAATAGATTTTATTGGATTTTAGAGGAGAGAGAAAGAGTTGAGAAAGATACCAGAGAAGTTTAGAACCCAAGATCTCCTAGCCTGCCGCGCTTCCGCGGCGGATATGCCTCCTTTGTCGCGGATCCGCCGCAGGAAGGAAAGATCTGTTGATGAAATTTTCTCTGTTCCCTTCTGTGCTCCTCTGGATCTCTAAGAATGTCTCTGTTTCCTGTTTCCTTAAATCTGTGACTCCAGATTCCCTCGCAAAATTCACACAATAATCGTTAAATATACAATTTGCAGTTTTGTTTATTTTTATGATATAGATCGAATAAGAATTCAACACAAATAGTAAGAATAAAAAATTACGCACGTATCCCCGGCAACGACGCCATTTGATTGGTTGATTCGAAAGAGTGTTTTTGTAGTTTAACCGCAATCAGAACGGTGTCGCGTGTAGCTAGACCGAGGTGAGTACGGGTCGTCCTCAGGGAAACGTTGAATATTTTAATCTTACTTTAGATGTGTTGAAAGAGAGAGGAGGAATAAAGAATATTGAAGAAAGGTTGTAGGATCTAGATCTACGTTTAAACACTAATGCAAAATATAGATCTAGATTAACTACGGATGTAAGTTTATATAAGAAGAGGGCTTGTAGGGTTCATTAGGATTTAGTAGTTATGGATGATTAATTAAAAATTACTCTTTTTATCTTTTAATAGATTTAAAACTAGAACGACGGTGATGCGTGTAGATTAGGGTTTCTGGAAGGAAAAGGAATCCCACTCTTAACCCTTATCTCGACACGGAACTCCGTTCATATCTAGCCTTTACCAAAACAATCATTAATCTAATCTCTAATCGCGGCCGGGACTAACAATGAATTATTAGCGCGCCCGATTAGGATGTTAATGATTCTTTTTGATAAAGTTTATAAACTTTATAGGACTTAAAAAGAGTTTAGAGATGTTCATCATCCATTAGCCTACCATAATCCTACGAACCCTAACAAGCGGAGAATTACTCGCGCATGTAGGGAGAAAAAGAGATGGAGAGAAATTGCATAATTAAACTACGAAGAAATAGAATAAGAAAAAGAAAGCTACCTTTATTAATCAACAATATTCATTACACTTTGATTCCTTAGAAAATGATTACAAAGACTAGTTTGCTTCTCGATCTCTTCCAAGGAGGTAAACGAACAGTTGATGATCAGTCTGGATGCGTGAGCCGTCTTGGACTTCGTGATCGCGTCGACTTGATGAATTTTCCAAGAGGGTCTCGGTCCTTATTTATCCCCAAAAGCCAGAACCTTAGATGCCTAAATTGGGGAATAGCAGTTATGATCCAACCAAAAAAATGCCAGCCTCTATCTCCTCTTCCACGCGGTGGATCCGCGGCATCAAGGGGCTCGGGCCGTGGATCCGCGGCCTGATGATCTGGACCGTCGATTTGGTTTCCTTGGTTATTCTTCTCATGACACGTGTGAATCTCTGGAACCTTCAGAATTTGGAAATCTTTTCTTTTCTTCTGCCAGAATTGATTTCTTAATTTTGATTTCTTAATTAGGCAGGTTAGCTTTAACAACTTGATTTCCTTGATTTAAGACCTGAAAATTCTGCACAACAACTTAAATAATATTTAGTAGATTTAGTTCTACTAGGATTAGGCCAATAATATTATATACATTTTCCTACCAAATGCTAATTATAATATATCAACACATGGAAAATATTATTTTTACACATAAACCCTCATATGTATGATATATTATAATAAAGACCTTTTTTAATATGAAAATGGTAGGAAAAATGTAATAACAAATGTGCAGTTTTATCAACTGAACACTTCTCTTCCGCCTTCCACCAAACTCGGGCATTGTCAGTGAGCTGCAGCTTCGCAACTCGTACACAAGCGATCTCTTGCACTTGTGTTGCTACCAGGTCTTCCTCAATGCTTTGAGCCCATTCTTCAGCTTCCAGAGGGCTCTCTTTTTCAGAAAATTGCTTTGGATGCAAGGCTCGGAATTGCTTCACTCCGGGTGCTTCTGAGCTGTTTAGGAGAATAGCAGTCTGCTGATGTTGTCCCTCCAGAAGGCTCTTAATTACCTCAAGAAAAACCGTCTGCTCGTTGGCAGGAGCTGCTACGGTAAGTGTAAGTGGTAGAGATGGTGGTGGGGTGTTTCCATTCACATTGGTACTGATATTGTTTGGAGAATCCATACCTTGAAATAAAAATAGGATTATGATAGATTCAAAGGAATATAAAATGTAAAGAATGTTTTTATTTGCTGATTCTTGTGACATATATATTGCTTAGGTTCCATGCAGAACTGACATGTATGTCCATGCAGAATTTACCTGCATGGGCCACCAACAAAACCTGTCACGCCTCGCTTCCCAGTATATGGGCAAAGGACGCGATGAGGCCACTATATATTTACTCAGAAGTAAACACGCTTGTAACGTTCTGAAAAATCGTTTAGGTGAAATTTCCGATAATCGGTAAAATAACCGGCGTTTTCCATAAAAATCAAGATATAATTATTTTTCAATCTAGACTTAAATATATATATTCTAGCTATGTAATGGCTAGTATTGATATTTTTTTAGTCACTTATAAATTGTTAGTTTACTTAAATATTTTCCCCAAATTAATTATTTTAAATATTTTTTTAAACTTTCACTAATACATTTAATTAGTGATTATTACAATTTGGAATGGGTTAATTATATTTTAGTGAACCATGACAACTTGAAAACAAGTTTGTAACATGCTCATTCTTTTCTTAAATGTGTCTCTATGATTCTAGAAAATTCTTGGATAAATTAAACTAGAAAATAAAATAAAACAAAACAATTAAGAAAAGAGTTAAAAGATGTAATAATTAGAGATGCTTCTACACATGCCTCACTCTCTCTCATACTCCCCAAAATCTGGCCGAAACCCCAAGGCTGCCCCCACTCCCCAATTTCCCACTCCAAATTAAGAAGAGAAAAGAATAAAGGAAAAAGAAGTTAATAAAGAAATGAGGTATGGGGAGTTTTCCTTGACTTGGACTTTCTTTTTCCACACACATACACACTCACCTCTCCCCCTCTCCTTTTTGGCCGAGCCAAATTCTGCTGCTGCTTTCCAATTCCCCACTTCAATTCCATCACTAAAATCTCCAAAATTTCCATCAAAAATCAATACAAAACCTCACCAATCCTTCATTAACCTTTAACCATTTTTTTCTTGACCTAATCAAGCATGGATCTTGGAGCATGAAACCATCTTTAGAGGCTAAGTTTGCAAGATTATATCTCTAAAATTTGAGCTATAAAATCTTAACCCAATAGTTACTTTGTTAGTTAATTACTCTAATCTAAACTATTTAGGGGTTAATTTGTTTTTAATTGCAAGTTTAAAAAATTCAAGAGAAGGGTGTTGATCAAGTTAAGGTTTTGATCTTTTGATTATGGTTGTGATGTGTAGTTTCACATCTTAAGCATGCTAAAATCTAAGCAAGTTGCTAATTTGCAAATTGTTATTTTTAAATTGTCTTAATTATATAATTTAGCAAACTAAGTTTTTAATTAGTGAGTAATTAGATGAAATTAAAATTATGTTAAGCTTTGTGTGGCTTAATTAGGTTATTAAGGGAATATTATGGCCACTAGATTTGTTAAAACATATAGTTTTGTGCTAAAACGGTTAATTGTTGCTTACTAGGTTTTTGGAATAAATAGCGTTTAATTGAGTTTGAGGTTTTGATAATTTACAACCTATTTCATATAATATTTAATATGTTATGAATGCGCGATTGGTATGTTTGGGTACTAGGCTTGGTAGTTGCCACGTATTGCGACCCTAGTTGTGGTTTGTGGCGTTGTCGCGAGCATATTTTGTGCACCAAGTGTGTGCGCGTTTAGTTAGTGTGCGTGGTTGATTTGTATTGTTTGTGTCCGCGACTATTTATATATTTGTTCTCTTATTTACTTGTATACGTTTCTAGGATCGGGTGCAGAGGCGTCGGATGTGGCGCGGAAATGGCAGAGCTGAAATCGGATCAGTTTAACCGAGACGTCCAGGTGAGTAGATGTATATCTATGGGGAAAGTCGAATGGATGGCGTATAGCACCCCCGTAGTTTCGTAGTGTAGTATGCGAATATTATATGTGTGTGTGTGTGTGTTATATATTGTGAGATGTGAATGCTTAGCGAGAAAGGGCTTTAGTTTAGTTTCTTAGTCGCGAAACCCTAAAGTAAAAGTCGATACACACACACACGCACACACGTGACATGATTTTGGGTGTATATGTTTATGTGTGTGTGTATGTATTTGTGGATGCATTGGTGCATACACACACACACACGGGTGATGAGAATAGTATATGATACTTGGAGGTGGGTCGATATGATCGGGCATGATACCGTGAGATTGTGATATCTGATTGGGTCGTGATATGATATACGACATGATATTATAGTGGACCGTTGGGCGATGTGTTTTTATACACACGAGGATATAGCTTTGATGATATTGGTATGTTCTAGACTTTAGAACGGTACCCCTAATTCAGGATATTATGATGATGATACCATATGAATAATGAAATATATGTGATATTTGACCCGTACCCCAATTTGGGATGCCGTACGATGGATTTTACCGTACGAAGTATAAATATGATGATTGATCCGCACTCTTGACTCGAGAATGCCGTATTATATATTTTACCGTACATGACGCTATTGAGGCGGGATCGCCGACTACTAGATATATCGACTCGGACTTTAAATGGATTTTCTTACACTTTCGGATGGTCTTTTAGTTTAGTCCTGTAGTTGTTTAGGTAGATGATAGACTGGCCTCGAGTCATACTTATTTTCAAAACTAACAAATCGTGAGTATCTTAAAGACAACCCGAGGGAGATTACGGATTTTTCAAAGGACGTACCTTATCTTAAAAACACCGTAGCCCCTATTTTCTAAAAACCACGATTTGTGCTATTTCAAATGCCAAAACTGTATGACTCGTATATATAAATGTATATTCTTATATGTTGCGGTTACAACATCTTTTTCCATATATTCATATTGTTCTTATCGCATTGCATGCTTATACTTGTGATTTCTTTAGTTATTATGAAACCCTGTTATCGGGACACCAGCACCATTACCGATGATGCGTATGCTCCACGTACACTTGCTTGCCAGCTCACACACATCATTATCGGTAATTTCCATGTCACGCACACATTAGAAAAACATTATTTCATTGGTATAAATTGCTAGCTGGTAGTTTCAACATAGTAGTAGTACGCTTGCTTCCATATACTAGTTTAGATATTGCATTTCTTATTTAGATACTTCATGCACTTATACATTCATTCTGTTATGCAATATTGTGGGGCTTTATGCCGGTATTCACTGTTATTGACTCTTGATTATGGGATTCGGATTTTTCCATGAGATTTCTGGATTTGGAGAAACCGCAAGGATTTATAAACTCATTATCATTTCTAAAAATAGAAATTTGCGGTTTTCTCGTAATATGATATTTATGATGTCCACCATGGGTTTTCTCGATTCTTGAGCGGTATCATACACCCGATTCGAGGTAGGGAGAGGGACCTGCGGGTGCATGGTGGACCCGGTGCGGTATCTCGGGGCAAGAGGATCGTATAGAAAGGCGTTGAGCCCGACAGGGGAGCACTACCGACCAATGATTATATGGAAACTCGACGGATATCCAAAGGATACCGTTCGGAGTTATGAGAGAGATGGATATGGGCCGATCCGGACTGACGGAGCCCATGGGCCGATCCTGACTATGCAGAGCACGGCATTTGAGTATTATGTGTCGCTGTTGGACACGGACTTCATGATGTTTTGAGTGTCGATGCTGAGTACTCGGGTTTTATCATGATTTGTGTATCGTTGCTGGACACACGTTGGATGGTGCATTAGTACATGTCACACATCGATATATTATTATTCTTAGCACAGACACGAGTACCTTGATATCACACTTATGATATACTGTTACCCTTGTAGTAGTATTGTATATTTATTTGTATGACCTAGGAGAGAGTCATACATGCGATTTTTTCTCGGTGATGTTTTCTACTCACGAGTTGGAAACTCAACCCCGTTATGCCACAGTTTCTTGCAGGTTTTGCCGTACAGATTTCGTTGCGGCTTGCTGGCACACTGCTTCCTTCCGAGTGATTGCTTTGGTAAGTGGGTTCACTTGCATTTTGACCACCGTTGTACCTTATTTACTTCAGTTGTATCTAGTAAACTCCATCAACCAGACTTGTATTATTTAATAGACTTAGAAAACCAGTTGTTTATTCTTTCAACCTCAGAGTCGCGCGCTTGTATTATTATGATTCTTCTCTGGTTTTCTTGAGGATGTTGATTTTCTTTCTGAGTTTTGATTCTCGCCCTTCGACGTTGTATATTATATTACTTGCATGGTTGTTTCCGCCAATTGGCGAAGAGCTAGCTCCCGCTTAGGGATGCCTTTATTCATTACTTATGTTTATGCATGTTTGTACCCATTTGGGGCCAGTATTTACAAAGGAGACTGCCGAAATTTTCGGGAAAATATGATATTTTTTTTAAAATGTTTACTACGACTTTCAAAGTGATTTTATATGTTGACTTTTAAATCAGTATTCCTGCACTCCTTCTTTTAAATGGTTTAGATTTCTAGGTTTTTGGCTTACTTGAATTAGGTGGGGTCCTATGGACTTCACATGATTCAAGTGACAGTCATGTGCCATTTCGGGTCGTGACAAAGTTGGTATCAAAGCGCTAGGTTTAACCTTGGTTCAAGTCTAGGTTTGACTATGCAGAGTCTAGGGCGTATATATATATATATATATATATATATATATATATATATATATATATATATATATATATATATATTCAGAACCGAGGCTTGACTTTACGGAACTTAGACTTGGTCGAGGGGGTATTAGACCCGAACTTTTGTCGCATAGGTTGACCTTGGTTGATGGAGTAGGTGACTTAAGTAGAGTGACGTAATGTGTGTATGTTCCGCGGCATACTTACGATACGCTACTCCGCTTAAGAAGCCTTATGATGTATATTTCCTTGCACCGTATTTTATTCGTTCATTTGAGCTATCCTCATCGATATCGGTTTGTGGTTTCTGTTACCACGATTGTATGGGCAGAGAGAGCTGCGGCAAGAGTTGCGGTCAGCATGAGCTCGTCTTGAACGAGGGCTGACCTAGGACGAAATTCCGGTGACACACGATTGCATAAATATGTCGTTTCATTGTGTTTTTTCCCGCGACATGAGCGTTTTGATGGATTGTTTTTACTAAGATTTCTCAAACGTTCAGATCAGCACCAGAGGATTGGGCCACTGCTAGAGGCCGGCTAGAATGTGATGACCGTTGATGTATCGTCTATTCTTGAAAATTGAGGCATTGTTTAGCGTGCGGACGGATGAACCAGTTGTTGCTGCGACTGACAAGATATCGCTCCAGATGTTTGAAGCTATTGTAGCACGAGTTGAACTTAGAGATATGATAAAAGATCGCTAGTCACCCATAGAGGAATGATTAGGACATGTGGTTCGTTTGGATACCCCAATGCGAGATCGCTGGATTTGCTAGCTTTAGCTGGAAGAGGACCTCACACAGGCACGTTGTGAGTCGATCGAGAGAGGACGAGAGTAAGCGCATCCCTCCGATAATTTGAACGAGTTCCCGAGAAGGTAATTGGCAAGATGCCTACTATAAGATATTTGAGCTGCTGAGTACGTAGCTTCAGAAAGGAGACTCTAGATATGAGTGCAACCGTTTGTTGCGCAGTCCACACAGTTACGAAGAGATGATTCCGAATTGGTCCATGTTGAAGAAAAGTGGAGTAAGAGGTTCGTACGAGATTTTGACGAGAAGACGTTCCACTCCATTGATATCAGAGATGTAATACACATGCAGAGGCGTTGAATATGGATATATTTTCCAGATAGAAGTCATGAAAAGATTGCAGTTGCTCCGGAACAAGAAATGGATGCACCGACACTTTCTCGACTTTGAAGGAGGGACATATCGACGACAGTGTTTACGATTTGCAATTTGGTGATTCGAATATCACGTGTCCGTCGTTTTGGATTTCGGTATTTTGGGCGATTTATTTGCATGATTGAGATTTTATGCACCACAGTTGCACTCGACTTCGATTTGATGGCGTTCGAGATGTTTGATTTTGATTTCATGCATATGGTATGAATGTGATTTGACTTATGCGTTCAGGTGTAGTTTTCATGCACTTTTAATACTTTGATTCGATTCTGTGCACGCTGATGTATGTGGTTGTGAGATTATATACCGCGGTATACCTGATTTGGATTGATGTATGTCGTATACCGTCGATTTCGATTGTGATGTTCGATATTTTTTTTTTTGCACCTTGTGCACTTGATTTGGATTCTTGCACATACTTGGCGTGCATGATGTGATCTTGGTGCACACTAGATGCACTAGATCGGGATTCTTCGTACATATCAGATGCACCTGATGTTGTTGTTAGGAACACCCGTTGCCTTTGACATGTGTTTTCATGCACACCCGTTGCACTTAGATTTTTGTTTCTGTGTACATGTATGGCACATTCATTGATTTTTGTTTCTGTATACTATTGAGTATGATTTCTTTTGAGCGGTACGTTTTTATGATATTTACTATTTGGTTTAGTAACCGAGCAGGATCATTCTGAGAACAGTACCTAGCGGTTTTTGCATGCATCGATAGTTATCGAAGGGATTTCCAAAAAGGAGCTACAGTCTCCATATTTTTCCTATGTGTCTGAGATGACACGAAACATTTTACAAAAGAAACCCTTCTAAATTATTTTCAAAACGGCGGGACGTGTATGTTAAACAAAGGATATATATATATAGTTATTTTTCTTACAATAAACATCTGCTACTTGTGCCGTGATACGCGTATCACACAGATACTTGAAAAAGGTTTGGCATGCAGTTCTTCTTAGATGTTTTGACAGGTTTACAATGATGCGTACAATGTGCATGTTATAGTTTTGATGTATATCATGTTGGTTTTCGTATTGGACCTTAACATCGGTATCTTCACCATGACTCCGATGATTGCGTGATACTTGACGGAGTTTTAATTTTGAGTTTTATACTCATTTTTCATGCGCATGCGTTGCGCTAAGATGTGTCTTAAGTATTTAAGATTTCGGAGCCCCACCGATTTGAGTGTTTTGCTGAAATATTTTAGGATTTGGAGGAGTTTTAATTTAAATTCGGAGACCGAATTTCTTTAAGGGAGAAATATTGTAACGTTCTGAAAAATCGTTTAGATGAAATTTCCAATAATCGATAAAATAACTGGCGTTTTTCGTAAGAATCAAGATATAATTATTTTTCAAACTAAACTTAAATATACATATTCTAGCTATGTAATGGCTAGTATTGATATCTTTTCAGTCACTTATAAATTGTTAGTTTACTTAAATACTTTTCCCAAATAAATTATTTTAAATATTATTTTAAGTTTTCACTAATACATTTAATTAGTGATTATCACAATTTAGAATGGGTTAATTATATTTTAGTGAACCATGACAACTTGAAAACAAGTTTGTAACATGCTCATTCTTTTCTTAAATGTGTCTCCATGATTCTAGAAAATTCTTGGATAAATTAAACTAGAAAATAAAATAAAACAAAACAATTAAGAAAAGAGTTAAAAGATGTAATAATTAGAGATGCTTCTACACACACCCACACACACACCTCACTCTCTCTCCTACTCCCTAAAATCTGGCCGAAACCCAAGGCTGCCCCCACCCCCAATTTCCCACTCCAAATTAAGAAGAGAAAAGAATAAAGGAAAAAGAAGTTAACAAAGAAATGAGGTGTGGGGGGTTTCCTTGACTTGTACTTTCTTTTTCCACACACATACACACTCACCTCTCCCCCTCTCCTTTTTGGCCGAGCCAAATTCTGCTGCTGCTCCCTAATTCCCCACTTCAATTCCATCACTAAAATCTCCAAAATTTCCATCAAAAATCAATACAAAACCTCATTAATCTTTCATTTAATCTTTAACTATTTTTTTCTTGACCTAATCTAGCATAGATCTTGGAGCATGAAACCATCTTTGGAGGCTAAGTTTGCAAGATTAGATCTCTAAAATTTAAGCTATAAAATCTTAACCCAATAGTTACTTTGTTAGTTAATTACTCTAATCTAAACTATTTAGGAGTTAATTTGTTTTTAATTGCAAGTTTAAGAATTCAAGAGAAGGGTGCGGATCAAGTTAGGGTTTTGATCTTTTGATTATGGTTGTGATGTGTAGTTTCACATCTTAAGCATGCTAGAATCTAAGCTAGTTGCTAATTTGCAAATTGTTATTTTTAAATTGTCTTAATTATATAATTTAGCAAACTAAGTTTTTAATTAGTGAGTAATTAGATGAAATTAAAATTATGTTAAGGTTTGTGGCTTAATTAGGTTATTAAGGGAATATTGTGGCCACTAGATTTGTTAAAACATATAGTTTTAGGCTAAAATGGTTAATGGTTGCTTACTAGGTTTTTGGAATAAATAGCGTTTAATTGAGTTTGAGGTTTTGATAATTTACAACCTATTTCATATAATATTTAATGTGTTGTGAATGCGCGATTGGTACGTTTAGGTACTAAGCTTGGTAGTTGCCACGTATTGCGACCCTAGTTGTGGTTTGTGGCATTGTCGCGAGCGAGTTTTGTGCACCAAGAGCGTGCGCGTTTAGTTAGTGCGCGTGGTTGATTTGTATTATTTGTGTCCGCGACTATTTATATATTTGTTCTCTTATTTACTTGTGTACGTTTCTAGCACGGTTGCAGAGGCGTCAGATGTGGCGCGGAAATGGCAGAGCTGAAATCGGATCAGATTAGCCGAGGCGTCCAGGTGAGTAAATGTATATCTACGGGGGAAGTCGGGTGACGGCGTATAGCACCCCCACAGTTTCGTTGTGTAGTATGTGAATATTATGTGTGTGTGTGTGTGTGTTATATATTGAGACGTGAATGCTTAGCGAGAAAGGGCTTTAGTTTAGTTTCTTAGTCGCGAAACCATGGAGTAAAAGTCGACACACACGCACACGCACACACATGACATGATTTTGGGTGTGTATGTATATGTGTGTGTGTGTGTGGATGCGTTGGTGCATATATATATATATATATGTGTGTGTGTGTGTGTGTGTGTGTGTGTGTGTGTGTGTGTGTGTGTACACGTATACACGGGTGATGAGGATGGTATATGATACTTGGAGGTGAGTCGATATGATCGGGCATGATACCGTGAGATTGTGATATCTGATTGGATCGTGATATGATATGCGACATGATATTATAGTGGACCGTTGGGCGATGTGTTTTTATACACATGAGGATATAGCTTTGATGATATTGGTATGTTCTAGACTTTAAAACGGTACTCTTAATTCAGGATATTATGATGATGATACCATATGAATAATGAAGTATATGTGATATTTGACCGGTATCCCGATTTGGGATATCGTACGATGGATTTTACCGTACGAGGTATAAATATGATGATCGATCCGCACTCTTAACTCGAGAATGTCGTATTATATATTTTACCGTACATGACGCTATTGAGGCGGGATCGCCGACTACTAGATATATCGACTTGGATTTTAGGTGGATTTCCTTACTCTTTCAGTTGGTCTTTCAGTTTAGTCATGTAGTTGTTTAGGTAGATGATAGACAGGGCTCGAGTCATATTTATTTTCAAAACTAACGAATCGTGAGTATCTTAAAGACAACCCGAGGGAGATTACAGATTTTTCAAAGGACGTATCTTGTCTTAAAACACCGTAGCCCCTATTTTCTAAAAACCACGATTTGTGCTATTTCAAATGCTAAAACTGTATGACTCGTATATATAAATGTATATTCTTATATGTTGCGGTTACATCTTTTTCCATATATTCATGTTGTTCTTATCGTATTGCATACTTATACTTGTGATTTCTTTAGTTATTATGAAACCCTGTTGTCAGTTCACCAGCACCATTACCGATGATGCGTATTCTCCACGTACACTTGCTTGCCGGCTTACACACATCATCATCGGTAATTTCCATGCCACGCACACATTAGAAAAACATTATTTCATTGGTATAAATTGCTAGCTGGTAGTTTCAACATAGTACTAGTACGCTTGCTTCCATATATTAGTTTAGATATTGCATTTCTTATTTAGATACTTCATGCACTTATACATTCATTCTGTTATGCAATATTGTGGGGCTTTATGCCGGTATTTACTGTTATTGACTCTTGATTATGAGATTCGGATTTTTTCCATGAGATTTCTGGATTTGGAGAAACCGCAAGGATTTATAAACTCGTTATCATTTCTAAAAATAGAAATTTGCGGTTTTCTCGTGATATGATATTTGTGATGTCCACCATGGGTTTTCTCAGTTCTTGAGCGTTATCATACACCCGATTCGAGATTGGGGGAGGGACCGTCTGCAGGTGCATGATGGACCCGGTGCGGTACCCCAGGGCAAGAGAATCGTATAGAAAGGTGTTAAGCCCGGCAGGGGAGCATTACCGACCGATGATTGTGTTAGTGTATATGCCCTAGAGGCCATTACTGTATCATACTAGTTTGTATATTACTTAATGGAAGCTTGGGATATTCACAGTTGTATATACAATCTTGCTCAAAATGGTAGTATGCTACTTGGTTTGTTTCTACTTTAATGTGTACATGTGTTTCTTTTAGCATATTATCTATACACATTAGGAGAGCCCTTAGGATCTTTGCTTGATTACCAGCGTTGTGATGGCAGTCACACTCGTGGGGGCTGGGTAATCCATAAGCACGTCCTTATACAGGTCCCTAGTCGCAGGACTATCGAGACAGGGCATCGATACTCCGGAGTAGACTAGCGTATGCGCTTCTCATCCCAGCAGGGGAGACGGTCTGTCCCACAGCCGTCAGTACGTCGTACTTGAGATAGTATGCGGGTGCTCGTTAGGTTATGAGTACACTGGACAGGACTCGTTGGGAACTGATTGGATGGTATTATACCTATCGTCAGTCGTCAGTTCCTAGGTGACATGAGTACAGCTTAGTCCGCTGACTTGACACTGGCACTTCGCCTCGAGTGTGTTCCCACTGCACTTTGATCACTACCCTACCACGGCTCAAAGGAGTCGTGCAAACAGGTAGTGGTTGGGTGCAGTCCCGAAGCACTTGGAGGCAGTGACGGTTAGACAGGATTCGTCTCTCCCGGTATTGGGGGTTGACATCGCGCTGTGTCTAGGAGAGCCATTACACGAGTAGTCCCTGGCCAGGGCAAGCGAGATATACTGGTAGGTTTCCAGTGTTATCTCAGGGTGTTCTGGGCTTCACTCCGACACGACTTGTACCGCTATTGGGGGACTGACGTTTACCGTCCCCTAGGCCCGATGTAATACCCGGTTCATTTATATACTCCTATATCCGTATTTCTTTTTAACCTATAAAATCTTATTTATAATTAATTATTATTATTTTAAAACTCCCAATCTATTTCAGTTCTTCCCCTCTCCTTTCTCAGACCCTAATTTCAATTCCTCATGTTCTTGTCCCATTTTTATAAACCTCAATTTATATACGCCCACCTCTTTTCATATTTTATTTAAACTCAAAACCTTAATTTTTCCCTAACCCTAAATTTATCTAAACTTTTTCCTCATATATATATTAGCCAGCCACTTCCTTTACTTACTCCCCCATTTTTCCCCAATCCCTCAACCCAAACAATAAAACCAAACTAAGGAAATCATTCCCTTTTTACTATAACTCTCAGCCCATTCTTTTATAAATTCACTCTTCTTTTCATTTTTCCAGCCCAGCTTCTCTTCCCGGCCCGGCTTATCTTTTTCCTTCCCATTCTATTTCTTTTAAATTTTTCTCAGCCCGTCCCCTCCTTTAGCCGAGCCTACGAGAAATTATTAAATTAAACCATTTTTATTTCTGGCCCACACCCAGCCCAGGCCCACTCTCATCTCCAAACTCCTTCCGCCCACACACCCGCTTCACCCCTCACCCGACCCGACTCCCCACTACTGTTCATCTCCTTTAAATCCCCAACGGCTCTTCTCCCGCTCGTTACTGCGCCACGCTCTCCTCGCCGTAACCGACGCCGCCTCCTCCGCTAACGCCAGCGACCACGTCGCCACGCTCCTCGCCTTCATCGACGCCACGACGCGCGCCTCTCTCTCTCCTCTCATAATTTTCCTCCCCTCTCTTTTTCCTCAGTCTAGACCTCTCTCCCTCGAGCCCAAGTCAGTCCCCTCCGCTTCACCTTCGACTCCGACCGCCACATCCCCGATCTCGACGCCATCATCAACGTCGTCACCTCACCTCCCTCACCTCTACCCTCGATCACGAGCACCCACTTCCTCTCTCCCACTTCCCTGCACACCGAGCACGAGCCCTGCGCCCCTCGCCGGCGAGCCCCTCTCTACGTCTCGTCAACGACGACGGCAACCCTCGCTCAGTCCTCCCCCACCAACACGGCTCCTCTACGACTCCACCTTCGTCGACCCGAGCCCCTGCCAAGCACCCCTGCACACCAACCCATTTCACCGAGCCGACCACCACCTTGCACCCTGACGACGGCGACCTCTCCACCCCTTTTTGCCGACCACCCTACGACCTCCTCATCATCAGCATCAACATCCACACACACCCCTACACCCACACCTGAGCACCACCATTATTTCCTCTCTCAAAAACCACACAAAACCCATTTTCTTTACAAACACTCCCTGCGGCCATTGCCGGAGCGACGCCGTCGACCGTCATCGACCCAGGTACACTCGCAGAGGATCATCAGGCACCCCTCAACCTCCAGTAACCGTGCAACGACTCCGGACAACTCCGACGCAAAAATCCGCATCTCGATCCAAGCTCGCGCAAATCCGCTTCACGGCGTACATCACGCGTTCGTGACGCCGCTGCTACCGTGCGACCCCGAGGTGTTCCCAGGCAAGTATTTTACTTGCTTACATGCTATTTACCTAGGTTACGATCTTTAATTACATATATCATAAAGTTGCAAGTTTAGATCAATTATGTTCCATACTTGTTCGATGCGTGTTCCCAAAGAAAATACTTTTCTAAATTGACGGAACTGGATTAATTACTTTGGCCCTTACTGTGATGAATACCTTGTGCAAGTTTCACTAGAAAGTATGACCGTTAACGACTAAAATAACTACCCCCAAGTTCAATCGTAAAACTGAAATTTTATTGTACCTGAAAACCGTTAAATTCACCATAAATCATATACATACTAGAATAGTGCGTTCGAGGGATAAAATCGAAGCCGACTCGACGAACTTTAACCCTATACCATTTTTCTGATATTCCTGTACTTAAATTGTGATGATATTTGGATCGGAATGCGACTCTGGACTGCAGTCCAGAGCGACTCCAATTGTTGGTTGCTGTTCCGTAATGGGTACCACTTGGTTTCCTTAACTTGTAGGTTGCAGAACTCCACTGTTTATTGTAGGTGAACCTTTTAGCTAGACAACACAAGTGGTTTCGTTCTGTTTCGTTATCATTTGTTATTTGATCTGTAATTTAAAAGATCGGGAAGCATAACAGTCCCAACAGATTCAGAACTGACATATTAGAGTTAAATAGAGTATATCTCCTGACGTACAGATGCGATTGAAGATCCATCTATTGCGTTGAAAACCTTACTGAAAACCCTAGATTTCATCTAACTGTAGCGTCGCTAAAATCTGATCCCAATTGGGATTAAAATGCGCTGCGAAATGGATTTCTGATTCTGAAACCGGATTTCCAGCCGCGAGCGCTTAAAATGAAATGGTTATAATTAATGATCCTGGAACCCGATGGGCATGAAACCAAATTCGATGGATGGACAACTGAACATACTAAATACTACCTGTTTATCGTTTCGCTAAATTATATACGTACGTTTCATGATAAATCGTGCAAGTGATAGAATACTGTTTTTATGACACCTTAATCGTGCTTCATATACTGTTTACGTATCATATCATACTCATATCATTGCAGTGATTACCTAGTGATATCGTGCATTTACCCAGTGTTAGATTTTAGTGATGATTGTGGCAAGTACGTCAGTGCTCGTGTATCCGTGAATAAGTGAAAGTGATACGCACTTGTACACAATCAGTGACCCTATTAATCTATTGCATTGTCGACGTCGGTGGGATGCGTGTACGTGTGACTATAAGTGGTATGGGACACTTATGGAAGCGCTTGCACGGGTGTCACAGATAAGGCATCCGACACTGCCATTTATCTTAGATATTAGTCGGGACGTGCTTGATGGAGGTCCTGCCTCCAGTTCTCGCGCAGACTTGTCACGGATCGATTAGTATTTAGGGTTATGGTTAGCGTTTGATGTAAACCACGGGGTGTGGGGTAGTTTAAGTGTGAGTTCAACAGAATCTCGGGAGTCCCATGCCGGCTTATATATTTAGGGAGATATATGGAGATTTACAGGGTATATGATATACACCGTGATATACATGTTACATGCTGGGCCCGTGGTCCCTTGCCCTTGGGTTCTACCCTTGGGTGGAGGACACTCGCGAGTGGTTGACTCTCACACTTGGACTGACGATAGGCTTAGTGACCTGTACAGTGACACTTAGAGACTGATAGGGATACAGGCATTTATATACCTTATATACAGTGTTGACAT
Source organism: Agapanthus africanus (assembly GCA_030015575.1). NCBI lineage: Eukaryota > Viridiplantae > Streptophyta > Magnoliopsida > Asparagales > Amaryllidaceae > Agapanthus > Agapanthus africanus. The sequence goes on from CM057351.1 coordinate 30,096,489, forward strand.
ACGTGACATATCGTTCTACTGCTTTACTGCTCCGCTGCATTGATTTCTGCACGTTCATATTCATGCTGTCATTGATTTACTGTTATTCATATCTACTACCACTGTTAGAACTGTCACTTGATTTTTATATATATTATATTGCTATTGTGTCGCTCTGACGACCTGAGTATGCATGCTCAGTGTGAGGAGAAGATTTAAGCTGGACCAGAACTAGACGTGCATCACAGACTTCTTGACTTGCCATTCCGAGTTACATTCGTTTGTTCCGCTTCAGGTCAGTCTTTACATTGTTTCTTCCAGTTACTGCATTTTCTCATTACCTGTGCATCAATTACTGTTTACCATGAAAAACTAGAAGCCGAAGTGTGACTACGGCAGGACATTTCCTTGACCGTAGGAGCATGGCTGGCCTTGTCTACCCCTCGTATTCCGTATTTTGGGAAGCGGGGCGTGACACCCACCATGCGATGTATCAGACGAACAGACCGGACTGTATGGAGACTGTCACATTCAGGCTCAGTAGGAGTTCAGATGGGTTTCACCTCGTCAGTCTTCTTGTCGGCATCTACCTGGGGGCCGTTACGCACAACTAGTGCCGCTTGCGGTCTGTGGTTAAACCCACTGCCAGCGTAGTGTCGAGTCTTTAGAGTCCCACACAGAAAGCTATTCGCCTTTAGGCAAAAGAGTAGGGGGTCACATGGTTTTGCGACAGGTCGCATGGCTTTGCGACAGGGTCGGTCACATCCGTGCACTTGTGCACGTTTAGTGTCCAGACAGTTAACACTAGCGGGCTTTGGTTTAAGCCAGATCCTAGTGTACGTTTTGGGATTGGTTTTATCTAGTATGTATTCGTGTTCCTCGGAACGCGGATGCGGGTGTGTATGCACAGATGACGGAGAGACAGAGGCAGAGGATTCTTATTATGGTTGTTGACTGTTGACTGTTGACTATTGACTTTTTGCTAAACCCTAATGAGAATATGAAATATAATTAACAATAATATTAATTAAGTATTATAGTGACATGGTTGTTGAGGGGTTGACTTTGTTGACTTGTTGACTTTGTTGGCCGGTTGACTAGGTTGGACTAGTTGACCATCATCATGACAATAGCTATCATTTCATGGCAAAGACTTTTGCTTGCTTGTTTCTCTTGTGCAAAATGAGTGCATGAAATGATATGGCTATTTTGACTTAAACCATCACATAATACTTGATTGCTATTATTTGTTATGATGGCTTTGGATTATGAGAGCCAAGAGAGAAAAGTCTTACTCATTTTCTCTCATTTCCTTTCTCTCTCTTGTTTTTGAGCTCTCACCCTCTTCCTCTTGCTCTCCCTCTCTCTAGTCTATGGTTCACTTGTCTCATGTGTTGAGAAGCAAGAACCATATAGAAAAATCCCAACACACTCTCCTCTACTCACTCTAGTTCACAAGGTTTAGCAAACCGAGTGAACTAGTTTCTTCAAAGTTCGAAGAAGAAGCCAAAAGTAGAAGCTTTCGGGTGGATCGATCTTCGGCGCAAGGAGACGACGGGGTGAAGCCGATCCGTACACCATCAAGAGTTGAAGACGAAGGAGTTCAAGAAAGAAAGGTATAACCCCCTAACCGAGTAGTTAACAACTCCTAATTAGGTTGTTAGGTAGATAGTTTAACAAAGATCCGTTTTGAGTCCATGTTACCGCCTATAGAAAATCGTTTTTTATCAAATTCCGCATGCCCGTAAGTACCGGGAGAGGTAGCATGGACTTACAGTGGTATCAGAGCCTAGTTAAATACTATCTAACATGTTAGCAAGGTTAGTAGAAATTCGATCGGAGAAAAAGTCGCGAAATATACCCGGAAATCAAACTTGCTGTCGATTTTTAAAGTGCTGTAAAAGTAATAAATCATGCTTCAAAAATCGACTCGGGGTTTTTATAGTCTACTGTAGAAAAACGGTCCAGAGAACCCATCAAACCGCCGCAGAAACGCGGCAATAGCTTGCTATTGCCGCGGTTCTGCGGCCGATTTAACTCGGCTGTGGATCGTCTTCTCTGCAGAATACTCAGTGGGGTATTTTGGGATTTTTAGTATATGTTTTTCAGCCCAGATTTTCCAGAAAGAAAAATTTGTCTTTGGGGCTTTGAAAACCGTATTTTGATCGAGTTTCTAAAGACTAAGGCAAACGGGTTTATATCTGTGATGTGATATTTGTATTGAACGTCTGCTAATCGCTATATGTCGATTAGTGGGGGTTATACAAATCTGTGATCTGTAATGTTGTTGGAATGTGTATATAAATTCATTGGATTGCCGCGGGTGAATAGCCGGGGGTTGTGAGATGAGAGTTTTCTTTTCTTTCAATTCATGTAAATTTGTAAATTGATGTAATATTATTTGTATGGCCGCACAACCGGGTCGGGGTTGTAGCCGTCATTGTATAATTTCTTTTTACTGTTTTTGCTCCTAGGATAGACCCAAGGTGGGGTGCACAAACTACCGGGTATCTCGAAGTGCCGAGTGGCCTACTCACGGGTTGAGGGAGGTTGCTTCGCTTCGGGTACTTGGCGGGTAGTTTGCCGCACCCGTAGGGGTCTTGGGTGGGGTATTGGCTATTCACCGCGACCGTGTAATCCGCTTTTCGTTACAGGCCCGTACGAACTGCGGATTCCTAGTATATCCAATGTGTTCATCTGTGATCTGAAATGGCTATCATTGCAATATATCTATATATGATATTATTTAGGTGTTGCTTATGTTTTGCAGCCGCGCTAGTCCAGCCCCCACTCTATCGTTAGTTAAGTAACCTAACGGGTAACGACGGGGCCCCATGGCGAATGCGAATGGCATAAGCGTACGTCATATTTTGGTTGTTTTCTGCAATGGTAGGATTAAATGATGGGACGCATTAAAAGAACTAATGCAAGAAAAATACGCATTAAAAGAACTAATGCAAGAAAAATAAACCAAGTAAAAGTCGTTGGAACACTTTCAAAACCACTCGGTTTCTTTTCAAAATAACTTTTAAACGCGGAGCTTAAGCCACTCCTTTTAAAAGCTATCTCGTTCCATCGATTATATCAAGTTCACTACATTCACGGTTTCGCCAAAACCATTCGTAGCCCTCCATCATTTCAGTTAAATATTCGGTAGTATTCAAGCTATGTATTTTGACCTCACGCCAAGGCATAATGATTGGTAGCTGCCGGATATTTATCTGTTGCATAGATAGAATGCGTTGGTTTGAGACAGTCATACTGCCATTTTGGCCTACGTCAAGGGTACGGGCAGGTGGGTTCAAATTAACCTGGCTAATGATGGGAAGAACTTGACATATGACTTATGACATTTTGACCTCACGCCAAGGTCATAAGAGCATGGGGCAAAAATCAACATCGGGAGTTTCAAAAGAACTGAAACTTGCTGGTGTTGCATACCATTTGGAGTGTGATGATTCTGGTAGGATTCCTTCAGTTTCGTCACGCGATGATATTTGGATCCCGATCCTACTGTGAGTATATGCTACTCCTCGGGAAATTTCTCACTTAACGATCAATGCTATAAACCAAGTAGGTGTCTAGAAAGGTGTTAGCGGGGCTACGCCCCCAGGGAAAAGAGGTTCTTAAATTAAGGAACTTCGCGAAAGCGTTGGAAAACCTCCCTCGAAGTACCGACACCAGCCTGGCCGAACGGTTAAGCAAGAATTGTACGGGGAGATTGATCCTAACTAATTCTTCCTTTTTGGTTTGAGGAGGGATTCGAGAGACAGTGGGAGCCATCCTGTTTAGACAAACTAAAAACCACTCTAAACTTGCAAGAGCATCATGCTGAGTGTTTCTTCTCTCTCTCCTAATTGCAGCGACCAATCGACATGACTGGACTTAAGTTACTTCTAGATAAAAACATACTGACAGGGCAAAACTACAAAGATTGGCTCAGGAATGTCAAAATGGCAATCACTTACGACAAGCTGGGGTATCTTCTTACCACCAAAGCTCCCCTTGCCCCAGGTCCCACCTCCAGCGTCGCGGATAAGGAAATCCGTAAGACTTGGGAGATCGATTGCGCGAAGGCCAAGTGCCTCGTGCTTTCCTCTATGGACAACGAACATCAGAGGAGGCACGAGAATATAGACCTCGAATCCATATTTCTCCATACAAAAGAACTGTATGGAGAGCAATCCCGTATCGCAAGATACGATGTGTCGAAGAAGTTGTTTTCGGCAAGATTGGCCGTCGGATCATCGGTAGCGGAACACGTGCTTAAGATGATTGGCTACATAGAGGAGCTCGTGGACCTTGGGACCACGTTGGAGAATGAGCTCTATACGGACTTGATTCTCCAGTCCCTTCCTTCCACTTACGCCCAGTTTATCCTGAACTTCAACTTACAAGAAAAGGAAGTTGAACTTTCAGAACTCCTCAACATGCTGAGGAGTGCAGAGGGCACCCTACAGAAAGGTAGGGAAACATCCACTTTGTTTGTAGGAGGATCTTCCTCTTCTAGGTCCAAGGCGAAAGCCAAGGGAAAGAAGAAGAAAGCCCCCGCCAAACCAAGGGGCGGTGTTAGTAAAGTGGATACGAAGGGAAAGGAAAAAGCAACAAAGAAAGTAGGGAAGCTTGTGGATAAGGAAGAATGCTTCTACTGTCATAAGAGTGGACACTGGAAGAAAGATTGCAGGGCTTGGATAGCCAGAACACAGGATCTGAAGCAGGTTGCGGCTTCAGCTTCAGGTGTGTATGTTATTGAAAACTGTCTATCAATAAACTCTACGTCCTGGGTATTGGATACCGGATCAGGATCTCATATCTGTAATTCTTTTGCAGGCGTTGAGAAACCATAGGTTTTTGAAAGCAGGTGACATGACCCTCAGAGTTGCAAATGGAGCTAGCATGGATGCTGAGTCCGTGGGGGACTATCACCTGGGGTTGTCAGATGGACACGTTTTGGTTTTGCGTAATTGCTATTTTGTACCCAATGCAACTTGTAATATCATTTCTGTATCTTTATTATCTAAAGAATGTTATGAATTTGCATTTGTAAGTAATGTTGTAAACATTCACCTTAATCAAGTTCTGATTGGGTCAGGTACATTAAGCAATGGTATATACGTATTAAACCAACCACAGATTTTCAATGTCCAGAATACACACAAAAGAAAGTCTCCGGAAATAAATCAGACTTTCTTATGGCATTGTAGACTGGGTCACATCAATGAGAGAAGGTTGACGAAGTTACATGCAGAAGGATATTTGAATCCGTTCGAATATCAATCGTATGCCACTTGTCAATCCTGTCTCAAAGGAAAGATGACAAAGACTCCGTTCACTGGACACGGAGTAAGAGCGAGCGAGCTTTTGGGACTCGTACACAGCGACGTGTGCGGTCTAATGTCTACACATGCGCGAAGCGGTTATTCTTACTTCATTACTTTTACGGATGACTTTTCAAGGTACGGTTATGTCTTCTTAATGAAACATAAGTCCGAAGCCTTTGGAAAATTCCAGGAATATAAGAATGAAGTAGAAAAACAAACCGGCAAAAGTATCAAGATTCTAAGATCGGATCGAGGTGGTGAATACTTGAGTGCCGAGTTCCTGGACTATTTAAAAGAGAATGGAATTCTCTCTCAGCTTACTCCTCCATACACTCCGCAACATAACGGTGTATCGGATAGACGGAACCGGGCCCTATTGGATATGGTACGTTCCATGATGAGTAACACTGAGTTACCGCGATCATTCTGGGGATATGCACTAGAATCAGCTGCATACCTTTTGAACCGAGTTCCCACTAAGACTGTGCCTACCACACCATATGAGATATGGAGTGGGAAGAAACCCTATCTTCAATATCTGAAGATCTGGGGATGTCCGGCTTTTGTCAAAAAGCAGCATGCGGACAAACTCGAGGCATGCTCAGTACTGTGCAAGTTTGTGGGATATCCAAAAAACTCCAGGGGGTATCTCTTCTATTACGCAGAGGAACAAAAGATCATTGTTTCTCGTAATGCCCATTTTCTAGAACACCAGTTCTTAGAAAAGGAAACAAGTGGGAGCGAAATAGAACTGGAAGAAATTCCAGAACCACAGACTATTACTGAAAGCTTAGTAGAACCAGAGGGTTCAAAAGAAAATGACATTCCTACGCCGCTCCGCAGGAGTAGTAGGCAGTCTCATCCGCCCGGGAGATACTACGGTTTTCTCATTGACGGGGATAGAGAGGATTGCATCATAGATTATGATGAGCCAACTAGCTTCCAGCAAGCCATTCAGAGCGTTGACTCAGTAAAATGGCTGGATGCAATGCGGACCGAAATGGAGTCCATGTACACCAACAAAGTATGGACGTTGGACATTGCTCCAGATGGGGTAAAACCCGTAGGATGCAAGTGGATCTTCAAAAGGAAGATTGGTGTAGATGGACAGGTTGAGACCTATAAAGCTAGACTTGTTGCAAAGGGTTTCCGTCAAAGACCTGGCTTGGACTATGACGAAACCTTTTCTCCAGTGGCTATGCTGAAATCCATTCGGATCCTTCTTGCCATTGCTGCCTTCCACGATTATGAGATTTGGCAGATGGACGTAAAGACCGCTTTTCTAAATGGAAATTTAGAGGAGTGTGCTTATATGGACCAGCCAGAGGGTTTCATTCAGAGTGGGAGCAGCGGAAAGGTGTGCAAGTTGCTTAAGTCCATCTATGGACTAAAGCAGGCGTCGCGGAGTTGGAACATCTGTTTTGATGAGACGGTCAAAGAATTTGGATTTATCAAAAATCCAGATGAACTATGCATCTATAGTAGATTTGTAACGAGAACTGTAGTATTCCTCATTTTATACGTGGATGACATTCTCTTAATAGAAAATGACATTCCTTTGCTATAATCTGTCAAAGGGTTCTTGTCACACAGGTTCTCTATGAAAGACCTGGGTGATGCCTCATACATTCTGGGGATCCGGATCTATCGTGACAGATCCAAGAGGATATTAGGACTTTCACAGTCCAGGTACATCGACACCATACTGAAAAGATTCAATATGGAAGATTCCAAGCGCGGTAATCTACCGGCTTGTCACGGGATCACCCTCTCCAAAGAGATGTCTCCCAAGACTGATTTGGAAAGGGATCGCATGTCTATTGGACCCTACGCTTTTGCGATAGGCTCTATAATGTATGTGATGTTGTGTACCAGACCGGATGTAGCTTATGCACTGAGTGTAGTAAGCCGGTATCAGTCAAACCCTGGGGAGAAACACTGGATAGCGGTAAAGAACATTCTCAAGTACCTGAGAAGGACTAAGGAGATGTTCTTGGTGTATGGCAGAAAAGACCTCCAGATCGAGGCCTTTACTGACTCCAGCTTCCAGAGTGACAAGGATGATTCCAAATCCATGTCGGGTTTTGTCTTTACCCTCAATGGAGGGGCGGTGTGTTGGAAGAGTTCCAAACAAGAAACCGTTGCTGGCTCGACTATGGAAGCGGAATATATCGCTGCATCTGATGCCGCAAAAGAAGCCGTCTGGATGAGGAAGTTCTTGAAAGAGCTTCAGGTGGTTCCGTCCATTGTTGACCCAATACCTCTGTATTGCGACAACAACAGGGCTATAGCTTTAGCGAAGGAACCCAGGTCCCATCAGAAATCCAGACACATCTTGAGGCGGTATCACCTGATCAGGGAGATCGTGGATCGCCAGGAGATCGAGGTTCGGAGGGTTGCTTCAGAAGATAACATTGCAGATCCATTCACCAAGGCCTTGCCCCAGACTCAGTTCGAGCGGCTGATCGAGATGATAGGTCTTCGATACGCCAGTACATGGCCTTAATGCAAGTGGGAGATTGTTAGTGTATATGCCCTAGAGGCCATTACTGTATCATACTAGTTTGTACATTACTTAATGGAAGCTTGGGATATTCACAGTTGTAGATACAATCTTGCTCAAAATGGTAGTATGCTACTTGGTTTGTTTCTACTTTAATGTGTACATGTGTTTCTTTTAGCATATTATCTATACACATTAGTAGAGCCCTTAGGATCTTTGCTTGATTACCAGCGTTGTGATGGCAGTCACACTCGTGGGGGCTGGGTAATCCACAAGCACATCCTTATACAGGTCCCTAGTCGCAGGACTATCGAGACAGGGCATCGATACTCCGGAGTAAACTAGCGTATGCGCTTCTCATCCCAACAGGGGAGACGGTCTGTCCCACAGCCGTCAGTACGTCGTACTTGAGATAGTATACGGGTGCTCGTTAGGTTACGAGTACACTGGACAGGACTCGTCGGGAACTGATTGGATGGTATTATACCTATCTTCAGTCGTCAGTTCCCAGGTGACATGAGTACAGCTTAGTCCGCTGACTTGACACTGTCACTTCGCCTCGAGTGTGTTCCCACTGCACTTTGATCACTACCCTACCACGGCTCAAAGGAGTCGTGCAAATAGGTAGTGGTTGGGTGCGGTCCCGAAGCACTTGGAGGCAGTGATGGTTAAATAGGATTCGTCTCTCCCGGTATTGGGGGTTGACATCGCACTGTGTCTAGGAGAGCCATTACACGAGTAGTCCCTGGCCAGGGCAAGCGAGATATACTGGTAGATTTCCAGTGTTATCTCAGGGTGTTCTGGGCTTCACTCTGAGACGACTTGTACCGCTATTGAGGGACTGACGTTTACCGCCCCCTAGGCCCGCCATGCGATGTATCAGACGAACAGTCCGGACTGTACGGAGACTGTCACATTCAGGCTCAGTAGGAGTTCAGATGGGCTTTACCTCGTCAGTCTTCTTATCGGCATCTACCTGGGGGCCGTTACGCACAGCTAGTGCCGCTTGCAGTCTGTGGTTAAACCCACTGCCAGCGTAGTGTCGAGTCTTTAGAGTCCCACACAGAAAGCTATTCGTCTTTAGGCAAAAGAGTAGGGAGTCGCATGGTTTTGCGACAGGTCGCATGGTTTTGCGACAGGGTTCGGTCACATCCGTGCACTTGTGCACGTTTAGTGTCCGGACAGTTAACACTAGCGGGCTTTGGTTTAAACCAGATCCTAGTGTACGTTTTGGGATTGGTTTTATTTAGTATGTATTCGTGTTCCTCGGAACGCGGATGCGGGTGTGTATGCACAGATGACGGAGAGACAGAGGCAGAGAATTCTCATTAGGGTTGTTGACTGTTGACTTTTTGCTAAATCCTAATGAGAATATGAAATATAATTAACAATAATATTAATTAAGTATTATAGTGACATGGTTGTTGAGGGGTTGACTTTGTTGACTTGTTAACTTTGTTGGCCGGTTGACTAGGTTGGACTAGTTGACCATCATCATGACAATAGCTATCATTTCATGGCAAAGACTTTTGCTTGCTTGTTTCTCTTGTGCAAAATGAGTGCATGAAATGATATGGCTATTTTGACTTAAACCATCACATAATACTTGATTGCTATTATTTGTTATGATGGCTTTAGATTATGAGAGCCAAGAAAGAAAAGTCTTACTCATTTTCTCTCATTTCCTTTCTCTCTCTTGTTTTTGAGCTCTCACCCTCTTCCTCTTGCTCTCCCTCTCTCTAGTCTATGGTTCACTTGTCTCATGTGTTGAGAAGCAAGAACCATAGAGAAAAATCCCAACACACTCTCCTCTACTCACTCTAGTTCACAAGGTTTAGCAAACCGAGTAAACTAGTTTCTTCAAAGTTCGAAGAAGAAGCCAAAGGTAGAAGCTTTCGGGTGGATCGATCTTCGGCGCAAAGAGACGACGGGGTGAAGCCAATCCGTACACCATCAAGAGTTGAAGACGAAGGAGTTCAAGAAAGAAAGGTATAACCCCCTAACCGAGTAGTTAACAACTCCTAGTTAGGTTGTTAGGTAGATAGTTTAACAAAGATCCGTTTTGAGTCCATGTTACCGCCTCTAGAAAATCGTTTTTCATCAAATTCCGCATGCCCGTAAGTACCAGGAGAGGTAGCATGGACTTACAGATTGTATGGAAACTCGACGGATATCCGGAGGATACCGTTCGGAGTTATGAGAGAGATGGATATGGGCCGATCCGGACTGACGGAGCCCATGGACCGATCCTGACTATGCGGAGCCCGAGATTTGAGTATTATGTGTCGCTGTGGGATACGGACTTCATGATGTTTTGAGTGTCGATACTGGGCACTGATCTCCGCCAAAGCCGGGAAGACAAACGTCTTACCTGAATTTGAGGGCAGATACTATTTGGTTTTGTCCGCCCACCTCTCCGAAGATGCCAAGTTGATTTATGACACCGTGTATCGGAGGTTTGTACGGATGCGGCCGTTGTAGCAGACTTCGTCAGATTCCTCCTCGCTTGCGAGGGGTTTTTGATTGTAGGGACGCTCTTCCCTGCAGGCGCAAACCCCTACAGTTAATTACGTTATCAGGTTACGATAACCACTTTCTCCTTCTCCAGATGTTCACTTCGTGTCATTTGTGTTTGTTTTATTTTTGGTTGTCCGTGGATTGTTTACGGAGACTAATTTATGTTGTCTCCCGTAGGGCGTAGATTAGTCCAAATCCGTATTTTCTTAGATTTGGGTTTGGGTTGTTTTAAGGACCGTTAGTCTTGTTTTAGACTAAGATCAACTCAAAAATTTGTTGAGGATACGTTAGTCTAATTTTAGACTAAGATCTACTCAACGGGGTTTTGGGATCATTTATATCCGACGAAAGAGTGTTTGGACTCTATCGCTTTAGTTTAGGGACATTGCGGTCCATAAGTTTAAAGACATCTTAGTCTGTGAGGTTTAGTTTAGGGCCGTTGCGGTCCATAAGTTTAAAGACATCATAGTCCATGAGTTTAAGGACCTCATAGTCCGTAGGGTTTAAAGACATCATAGTCTGGTTTAAAGACGTCATAGTCTGTGAGATTTTGGTTTAACCGTTTGGGGATGCGCTAAAAGTTATTGGTTATTAGGACCCTCCATCTCTCTGAAGACGTTAAAGAATTACGACATATATCAGAGGTATGAAGAGATGTACCCTTGAACCAATGAATGTTCATCAGAGATTTAATAATCTTGTTTGGGACTGAGTCTAATAAAGAGCGCATGGGCTCATTTGATTATGAGTTTGGCCAGCTTGGGCTAAGCCCACTGAGTCTCTGTCATTTCTTTTTTTATAAAGTGTTAGACACTTGTTAGGACATAGTCTTTTTTCTGCGCACATACTGCTGAACGTTTATTGGGGTACTAACACCCACTTTTCTTTTCGTCTTTTGCTGAGTGTTGAACACTTTTATGGCATTGGGGCTTTATTTAAAGAACACTTTGTGTTCCCTCGGCGCTCACGTAAGGAGCACGTGGAGCTCTTGGCGTTGAGCGCCAGACTTAGAGCGCTAATGCACTTCTTATGGAAATAGCGCACACGTGAGGAGCACGTGTTGCGCTTGGCGCTGAGCGCCAGACTTGGAGCGCTGAGGCGCTTCTTATGAAATAGCGCACACGTGAGGAGCACGTGGTGCGCTTGGCGCTGAACGCCAGACTTGGAGCGCTAAGGCGCTTCTTATACAATTCTGATCAGTTCTATGCTCTAAGAATTGAATTCTCGTTTATAAGAGACTTTGTTTCGTGGATCTAAGAACTGAATTCTTCTTTTAATGGGAGATGCTGCGATCTCTTCTGTTTTTTGTGAAAGACTTTGTCTTTTTGGATCTAAGAACTAAGTTCTTTTTTATGGAGGGAGACTTTGTCTCATAGCTCTAAGAACTAAGTTCTTATTTTTATGAAGGGAGACTTTGTCTCCTAAATTTAAGAACTAAGTTCTTATTTTTATCAAGAGATGTTATGATCACTTCTTTCTTTATTTACCTTGAAAAAGATCCTTCTTTTCAGAGCTTGCTTTTCTTTTTTTTGTTTTTTTGAGAACTTGAAGTTTATGGGGGGTTCTTCTCTGCAAGACTTGAAGTCTTGGGTCCTTTATATAGGGGAGTCTGATTTGTTGAATCAGTTAAGAAAATCTTTCTCTGATTGATTTGGGGATGTTTCCCCACCATTGGACCTTTAATCCTAGGGCTTCTGATTTACAGAAGACAATCTTCTTATTTTTAACAGGATTGGAAAATATTTTCCCATACAGAACTTATTCTGTATCTTGGTGATTTTTAATCACCATTGGATTTTTGATCCAACGGTGCTCTGATTTACAGAGCACAATCTTTCTTGTTTGGAAAGATTTGAGAAGTATTTCCTTAACAGAATTGAATTCTGTAATTTGATGATTTATTCATCTCAGTTGGATCTTTGATCCAATGGTGGAGAACGTTTAGTTCTATCGCTAGCGCTCTCGTGTTTTGCACGTGAGCGCTGCCTCAGAGTCTTTGACTCTTGGCGCTAGCGCTCTCGTGCTTTGCACGTGAGCGCTGCCTTGGAGTCTTTAACTCCTACCGCTGGCGCTCTCGTGCTTTGCACGCGAGCGCTGCCTCAGAGTCTTTGACTCCTAGCACTGGCGCTCTTGGCGCTAGCCCTCTTATGAGGCGCTGCCTCATTTTAAATTTCAAATTTTGAAATTTTAAATAGAGCTTCGCTCTCTGATTGGGGGAAACAGGCACTCGGGTTTTATCATGATTTGTGTGTCGTTACTGGACACACGTTGGATGGCGCATTAGTACATGTCACGCATCGATATATTATTATTCTTGGCACAGACACGAGTACCTTAATATCACACTTGTGATATACTGTTACCCCTGTAGTAGTATTGTGTATTTATTTGTTGTTAGTTATATGTATACCCTAGAGGCCATTACTGTACATACGATATATATTGTAGTGGATGCGTAGACATATATATGGAGGACTTTCTTGCTCGACATGATAGTATGTTATCTGGTTGCTCTTTATCTTAACATGTACTCTGATTGTCTCTATGTTACATGTTAATAAAGCCCTTAGGATGAGTACTTGACTACCAAGACTATGATGCAGATCATACTAGTGGGGACAGAGTAGTCGCGAAGTACATCCTTCAAATGTTCCTAGTCGTGGGTGTATCGAGACAGGGCATCGATATACCAGAGTAGACTAGCGTATAGCTTCTCGACCCATGTAGATGGGCGATGGATGATCCCATATCCATTGGTGTTTGACGTCAGAGACAGTATACGGGTGCTCAGTGGAGACTGGGTACACTGAACGGACTCGCCGAGAACTCTTATATGGTATTATACCTAATGTCAGATGGCAGTTCTCTGGTGACACTGGTACAGGTTAGTCTGTAGACCCGAGATCGTCATAGAGTCTTGTATGATTCCCACCGTGCTTTGATTTTCACCTTACTACGTTCAAGAGAACATGCAAAACGGTGGTTTTTGGGTACAGTCCCGAGTCACATGGAGGCAATGAGCGATAGGAGGGGTTTCGTCTCTCCCGGTATTGGGAGTTGATGTTGCGCTGTGCTCGATTGGCTATAACAGGAAGTCCTTGGCCAAGATTGTTTCAGAGATATACTGGTAAGTGTTATCAGTAGTTTATCGACCCGTTATGAGCCTCATATCGATACGACTTATCGAGTTATTGGGGTCTGACGTTTACCACCCCTAGACGAGATATACGACATATCAGACAAAGAGACCGGACTGTACGGTAGTGTTATTGATTGGGTTCGCAGGAGTGTGAGCAGGCTTGCTTGTTGATCTTCTGATCGCTGAACCCGGGTGGCCTTTACGTTTAGCAGACCGCTTGCGGCTTGTGAGTGTTTGATATGATCATCACCTACTGCCGGCGTATTGACGAGTGTTTAGAGTTCTACACAGGGGTTTCCTGGCTCAAGCGAAACGGAGTAGGAGCACATATTTGATATGTGCGGGACCGAGATTGATACGATATGAGATACCGTATTCTATTCTCGCGATATGAGATATCGATCGGTTATATATATTATATCCGGGTTATCGGATCAAGTATTGATTCGATAAGTTGATTCATATGATATTAGTCGGTTATAGGTGATATAGCCGGATTATTAAATCAAGAGTTGATTTGATAATCTAATGTATAATTATATATTTAATATATTATATTACATTAACTAGTATTAGCTCACTTATGATTTTTTTCTCACTTGATATGCGCATTGTGTATATGTGATGTATATTTGTGTACATGTTTGTATCATGCTAGGTTACAAATGCAACTAGGGTTAATGAGGTTAAACCATGCTAGGGTTAAGATTAGCGTTTATATTTATCATTAAGTAATTCAAAAAATTATAGAATTAGTCATGGTTGATATTTGTTGAAAGCTTGTAGAAGTTTGTAAGTATCTTTGATTTTGTCCACTCTCTTTGTCTTGCTTAAGATATTTCTTGACCTAACCATTAACCCTAGCTCATGGTTAATTCTCTATAAGGGTTAAGCATGACACACTTAACCCTTGGTTGCATTTCTAACCTCACACAATAATTCATATGATGAGTTCATTCTTCTTCTTCTTCCTAAAAGCTTTCTAGCTTCAATGGAGGTATGACATAAAATGTGAGAAAATAATTTCTAATGTGAGCAAACTTCCTACTTCATCATTCTCTATTACTTGCCATTTAGTATAGGGTGTTTGCTTCACTAATTCCATGATTAGTGAAGAGATGGCTTGGGTTAGTGTCTCCTCGATGTAGATCTTTTTCGGCCTCGAAGACTTCGAAGCAAGCATGCTCGTTTCTTCATGGGAGCCTCTCTAGAGTCCGGAGTTCATGATCACAGTGAAGGGACGACTACACGGAGCTAATAAAGTGAAGGACTGGTCTACAAAGGTTGTATTCCTTGCTCTCTTTCACTTGCAAAGTGTTTGCATTTACATTCCGTCAATTTCTAGTATTCGATTCTAGGGTTAGGGTTAGCTAGAACGGCAAAATTTTAATATGGTATGAGAGATGCCTCCCGAAACCTTGCTGCCGTGCTAGGTAACCCTGCTGTGGTATCACGATAGATCCGGATCCCCAGAATGTAAGAGGCATCACCCAGGTTTTTCATGGAGAACCTGTGTGACAAGAATCCTTTGACAGATTGTAGCATAGGAATGTCATTTCCTATCAATAGAATGTCATCCACGTACAAGACGAGGAATACGACAGTTCTTGCTATAACTTTACTATATATGCACGGTTCATCTGGATTTTTGATAAAGTCATATTCTTTGACTGTTTCATCAAAACAGATGTTCCAACTCCGCGATGCCTGCTTCAGTCCATAAATGGACTTAAGCAACTTGCATACTTTCCCGCTGCTCCCACTCTGATTGAAACCCTCTGGCTGATCCATATAGACGCACTCTTCTAAATTTCCATTCAGAAAAGTCGTCTTTACGTCCATCTTCCATATTTCATAATTATGGAAGGCAGCAATAGCAAGAAGGACCCGAATGGATTTGAGCATAGCCACTGGAGAAAAAGTTTCGTCATAGTCCAAACCAGGTCTTTGACGAAAACCCTTTGCAACAAGTCTAGCCTTATAGGTTTCCACCTGTCCATCTACACCAATCTTTTTCTTGAAGATCCATTTGCATCCTATGGGTTTTACCCCATCTGGAGCACAGTCCAAAGTCCATACTTTGTTGGTGTACATGGACTCCATTTCGGTCCGCATTGCATCTAGCCATCGTACCGAGTTGCCGCTCTGGATGGCCTGCTGGAAGCTAGCAGGTTCATCATCAACGATGATGCAATCCTCTCTATCCCCATCTATAAGAAAACCGTAGTATCTCTCAGGCGGATGAGACGGCCTACTACTCCTGTGGAGGGGTGCGGGAATGTCCTGTTCTTTTTGAACTACTTGTTCTACCAAACTTTCAGTATAAGTTTGTGGTTCTGGAATTTCTTCCAGTTCTATTTCGCTCCCACTTGTTTCCTTTTCTAAAAACTGATGTTCTAGAAAATGGGCATTACGAGAAACAAATACCTTTTGTTCCTCTGCGTAATAGAATAGATATCCCCTGGAGTTCTTTGGATATCCCACAAACTTACACTTTACTGATCGTGCCTCGAGCTTGTCCACATGCTGCTTTTTAACAAAAGCTGGACATCCCCAAATCTTTATATACTGAAGATGGGGTTTCTTCCCACTCCACATCTGATATGGAGTGGTAGGCACAGTCTTGGTAGGAACCATGTTTAAAAGATATGCCGCTGATTCTAGCGCATAACCCCAGAAAGATCGCGGTAACTCAGCATTACTCATCATGGATCGTACCATATCCAATAGCGTTCGATTCCGTCTCTCCGATACACCGTTATGCTGTGGAGTGTATGGAGGAGTAAGCTGAGAGAGAATTCCTTTCTCTTTTAGGTAACCTAGGAACTCGGCACTCAAGTATTCACCACCTCGATCGGATCTTAGTGTCTTGATACTTTTGCCGGTTTGGTTTTCTACTTCATTCTTATACTCTTGGAATTTCTCAAAAGCCTCGGATTTATGTTTCATCAGATAAATGAATCCGTACCTTGAGTAATCATCCGTAAAAGTAATGAAATAGGAAAAACCACCTCTTTCATGTGTAGACATTGGACCACATACATCGCTGTGTATGAGTCCTAAGAGCTCGCTCGCTCTTACTCTATGTCCAGTAAATGGAGTCTTTGTCATCTTTCCTTTGAGACAAGATTGACAAGTGGCATAAGTTTGATATTCGAACGAGTCCAAATATCCTTCTCTATGTAACTTAGTCAACCTTCTCTCATTGATGTGACCCAGTCTACAATGCCATAAGAAAGCTTTATTTAAATCTGGAGACTTTCTTTTTAGTGTGTTCTGGACATTGAAAATCTGGAGTTGGTTTAAGACATATATACCATTATTTAGTGTACCGGACCCAATCAAACCATGATTTAGGTGAATATTGACAACATCACTTACAAACGTGAAATCATAACCTTTATTTAATAACAAGGAAACTGATATGATATTACACGTTAAGCTTGGTACATAAAAACAGTTATGTAAAACCAAAATGTGTCCACTCGTCAATCCCAGGTGATAATCCCCGACGGACACAGCTCCCACGCTAGCTCCGTTAGCAACCTTTAGGGTCATATCACCTTCCTTCAGCACTCTACGGTTTCTCAGTGCCTGCAATGAATTGCATATGTGAGATCCTGATCCGGTTTCCAATACCCAGGAAGTAGAGTTGATTGACAGACAATTCTCAATTACAAACACACCTGAAGTCGAAACCACAGCTTGCTTCGGTTCCTGATTCTTGGCGTTCCACGCCTTGCAATCTTTCTTCCAGTGCCCTTTCCTGTGACAATGGAAGCACTCACCCTGGCCCACTACCGGCACTGCAATCTTTTTCTTTCCCTTCCCTCCCACCTTACTTACACCTCCTCTAAGTCTGGGGGCGGCCTTCTTTTTCCTTCCTTTGGCCCTAGCCTTGGACCCGGAAGAAGAAGTACCGCTAACAAATATAGCGGGTGTTTCCCTTGCGTTCTGCAAAGTGCCCTCTGCACTCCTTAACATGTTCAGGGGTTCCGGAAGTTCAACTTCTTTTCTTTGAATGTTGAAGTTCAGGATAAACTGGACGTAGGTGGGAGGAAGGGACTGGAGAATAAGGTCTGTATAGAGCTCATTATCCAAAGTCGTCCCAAGGTCTGCGAGCTCTTCTATATAGCCGATCATCTTTAGGACATGTTCTCCTACCGATGATCCGACAGCCAACCTCGCTCGAAACAAGTTCTTAGAGGTCTCGTATCTCGCTATACGAGATTGCTCTCCATAAAGTTCCTTTTTATGGAGAAATATGGCATCTAGTTCCATATCCTCGTGCCTCCTCTGATGTTCATTGTTCATCGAGGCAAGCATGATGCACTTGGCTTTCGCGCAATCGAAATCCCAGGTTTTGCGGATTTCCTTATCCGCATTACCGGATTTAGGACCAGGGACAGCAAGTGCCTTAGCGGTGAGGACGTACCCTAATTTGTCATAGGTCAAAGCCATTTTGACATTCCGCAGCCAATCTTTATAGTTTGGCCCTGTCAATATATTTTTCTTTAAAAGTAACTTAAGTCCAGTCATTTTCAGGGTCGCTGCAATTAGGAGAGAGAGAAGAAAACTCTTTAGCATGATACTCTTGCAAGTTTAGAGTGGTTTTTGTTTATCTAAACTGGATGGCTCCCACTGTTTCTCGAATCCTTCCCCAAACCATAAAAGAAGAATTAGCCAGGACTATTCTCACTGTACAATACTTGCTTAACCGTTCAGCCAGGCTAGTGTCGATACTTCGAGGGAGGTTTTCCAACGCTTTCGTGAAGTTTCTTAATTAAATAACCTCTTTTCTCTGGGGGCGTAACCCCGCTGACACCTTTCTTGACACCTACTTGGTTTATAGCATTGATCGTTAAGTGACGAATATCCTGATGAGTAGCATATACTCACAGTAGGATCGGGATCCAAATATCATCGTATGATAATGTTGAAGGAATCCTACCAACATTCATCAAACTCCAAATGGTATGCATCTCTTTGCAAATTTCAGTTTCTTTAGAAATTCCTGATATAAATTTTTTTTTTTGCCCCATGCTCTTATGACCTTGGCGTTAGGTCAAAATGTCATAAGTCACATGTCAAGTTCTACCCATCATTATCTTGTCAATTTGAACCCATCCGTATATATCCTTGACGTTCGGCCAAAATGATAATACGACTGTCCCAAACTAACTCATCTATCTATGCAACAAATGCATACCCAGTAGCTACCAAACACTATGCCTTGGCGTTAGGTCAAAATACATAGCTTGAATACTACTGAATACCCAGATTAAATGACGGAGGGCTACGAATGGTTTTGGCGAAACCGTGAACGTAGTGAACTTGATATAACCGAAGGAACCTGATAGCTTTTAAAAGGAGTGGTTAAAGCTCCGCAATTAAAAATATCATCTGTTTTTAAAATAACCGAGTGGTTTCTTTTAAATTGTTCCAACGATTCAACTTTTTGGTTTATTTTCTTTGCATTATAAATAATGCGTCCCATCATTAACCTATCATTGCAGAAAACAACGAAAATACAACGTCCTCTTATGCCATCCGCATTCGCCACGGGGTCTCGTCATCACCCATTAGGTTACTTAACTAACGGCAGAGCGGGGGCTGGGCTAGCGCGGGTGTAAAACATAAGTGACGTCTAAATAGCTATCATATATAGATATTGTACATTCGTCAGACGCAATAATAGGCATTCTAGATCTCATATGAACTTTATTGGATTTGCAAGCAATCCGCGTTTGTTTAGAGCCTGCAACAAAAGACGAATTACACAGTTGTGATGAATAGCCATTACCCCACCCTAGACCCCTACGGGTACGGCAAACTACCCGCCAAATACCCGAAGTGAAGTGGTCTCTCTCAACAAAGTGAGTAGGCCACTAAACACTTCAAAGCACCTGGTAGTTTGTGCACCCCACCTTGGGTCTATCCTAGGAGCAAAAACAGTAAAATGAAATAATATATCGGTGGCTATAACCGCAACCTGGATGCGCCGCGCAAAATAATATTACAACATATTACAATTACATTGAATGAATTAAAATAATAACCCATCACAAAACCCCGGCTAATCATCACAACAGTCCAATACAGTTCACATCCACAAACAGTAAAAACCATTACAGAAATGTGCAACCCCCTGCCAACCGACATACTAGCAGTTAGGGGCGGTTTACGAACACATTATACAAACACAGATATAATCAAATTAGCAAATATCATAAAATTTTGATCGAGCAAACACTTTTAGATTCTACTCCAATACTTCTCTGTGCACCTGAGATCTTAGCAGAAAATAAAACATCCCAGAAACATCACTGTTAACACCAAGTAGTTACTGAAGAAATTGGGGCTGACTCGGCCCTAACTCGGCCGCGGATCCGCGGCGGATCGCATGGATCCACCGCGGTTCCGCGGTGAGTTAGCCGAGTCACAAGTCCAAATTTCTCCAGTAGCCCTAGTTTGTCTTGCTTGTTATTCTGAAGGTCCTTGAAAAATTTTTAGGGCCTGTTTTAAATTCGACAGAAACTGTGATAATCGACGATGTTTCCGGTTCTTTTTGCGTTCGAAATTCTTAAGACTTTGCCAATGAGTTAATTATTGTTTAGCGAGGCTCTGATACTACTGTAAGTCGATGTACAACACCCCACGACTTGCGGGGAGGCGGAATAATGAAAAACGATCTTATTTAAAGCGTAAGCATCGACTAACCGAGAATCTTTGCATAAACAATAACTAACAACAAACATAGGAGTTAACAACTACTATGAAAAGTGATTATACCTAAAGATCCGAGTCCTTCGACTTGTCGTTCTCCACGTCCTCTCCGGCCTTCTCTAAGTAGTAGAAGATCCACCCGAGAGCTTTACTACAAGCTTCACCTCAAACTAGAGGTAACTAGGTTTCTTAAATCGCTAATCTAAGCAACCTAGGTGATATAGAGAATGGTTAAGGATTAAGTAGTCTAATCTAATCTTTGTACTCAACATATGAGAGGGGAGGATTAGGGTTTGAAGAGGGAGAGCTTGAGGAGAGAGAAAGTAAGCAAGAGAATGAAATGAGATAATGATCTCTCATAATATATATGAAGCATAAAGAAAATCAAGATAAATCAAATAAATGATTTAACAACCATGCTCCATAAATATCTAATGGGTGATTCATCTCCATGAGTCATTAAGCATTTATGATGCATTAATGACATGGATGAACCACTCAAATGAGTCACTAATCTCATTTAATGCATATGCCACCTTAACCTCCAAGTCACCATCTTCTAGAAGCTTCTCGCGCAATTACGAGAACGCCCCTCCTATCCGTGAAAATACGGAAAAACTTTAGACTGTATAAATCCAATAACCAGATACTAGAAACTGGCTTAAACCAAAGCCGACTAGTAAAAACTGTCCGGATGTCGTACGTGCGTAAACACACGTATGCGTCCGAACCCTTGTCGTAAAACCATACGACCTCTATATCGTTTCGCCTGGAGTAGGGAAACTCTCTGTGTGGGACTCTAGAGACTCGACTACTACGCTGGCAGTGGGTTTAACCACAGACCGCAAGCAGCACTAGCTGTACGTAACGGTCCCCAGGTAGATGTCGATAAGATGGCCGATGAGGAAACCCGTCCGAACTCCTACTGAGTCTGATGTGACAATCTCCATACAGTCCGGTCCGTTCGTCTAAGACTATCACATATCGAGCCTAGGGGGCGGCAAGCGTCAGTCCCCTAATAGCGGTATAAGTCGTGTCGGAGCGAAGCCCATTACACCCTGAGAAACTACTGGAACCTACCAGCAAATCTCGCTTGCCCTGGCCAGGGACTTTGCGTAATGGCTCTCTGACACAGCGCGATATCAACCCCCAATACCGGGAGAGACGAATCCTGTCTAACCGCCACTGCCTCCAAGTGCTCGGGACTGCACCCAACAGCTACCTGTTTGCACGACTCTTTTGAGCCGTGGTAGGGTAGCAATCTAAGAACAGTGGGACACACTCGAGGCGAAGTAGCAGTGTCAAGTCTGCGGACTATGCTGTACTCATTTCACCTGGGAACTGTTCACTGACGACTGGTATAAAACCAACCAACAGTTCCCTGTGAGTCCTGTCCGGTGTACCCGTAACCTAACAAGCACCTGCATACTATCTCCGGTACGACGTACTGACGGCTGTGGGACAGACCATCTCCCCAACTGGGATGAGAAGCGTACACACTAGTCTACTCCGGAGTATCGATGCCCTGTCTCGATAATCCTACGACTAGGGACCTGAATAAGGATGTGCTTGTAGACTACCCAGCCCCCACTAGTGTGACTGCCATCACAACGCTGGTAGTCAAGCAAGATCCTAAGAGCTCTATCAATACGTATACTCACATATTAAGATAGAAAAACCAAGTAGCATACTACCATATTTAGCAAGACTGTTATATACATGTGAATATCACAAGCTTCCATTAAGTAATATACAAACTAGTATGATACAATAATGGCTCCTAGGGTATATACACTAACACCAGTGACTTAGTTTTGATGTTTCAGATGTTGTTTGTTTTTGCTAATTTTGCATGTGATGTAATCTTACACTATAAGCAATTCGGAGTGTTTCGTATTCGTAGTTTTAACATTGTTTCGGGTTATTCGCATGTTGTCTAGGCGAAGTTAAAAAGTTCGATCGAATGTCAAAAACCCATTTTTCCAAATTTAACGTATTCGGAAAAACATGCAAGTAATCCTATGAACACTCTAGAAGAATGAAACCCTAACTCGACTTTTTGGATCGCGGAACCACGGTCAAACCCTAGGGTTTGCCGTCGTTCTGTGGCAACATGAGTGAGGCTTGGGTTTGCCCTTCTACGGCTGGTGCATAGGTACTGTGGCATATTCTGGGTATTATTGAACTGTGCTCAAGTGTTGAGCTATCAGGAAATTGTAGGACTTTGATGACTCGATCGAAAAGTTTAACGTCGTCCGGATATTATGTGATGGGATATAATATTTGGAATCCACAAGTAGTTATGAGATAACTAGTTTGAATGTTATAAATCTAGAAATTTAGTCTCATTTGATCGGTTGCCACGGGATTTTGATGAGATCAAAAATCTGTCACAATCACATAGCGTACGCGGATACTCATCGGGTAACATTATTAGATAGCCACACCCTATAGCCCCGACCAAGTGACTGTAGGAGAACCCCGTCGCCAAAAGCATCCGTTCGGGTGCTCGCGGCAGCGGTGTTCCGCCTTAGTGCACTTCGTCGACGGTATCGGAGGGTGCGGCCGTCTACTAAAGTTTCCGACGAACATTCGATTAGGATGTCGGGAATCTTGTTGAATTGCTCGACTAGTTATTAAAAGGTGTTTTCAATATCGAGACTAAAATGCGGGGTTTATAATTGTTAGGCATGTGATGTCTAAGGAATTCATTTGGTTAGGCATGAAATCTAAAGTATGAGATATTTTGGGTTTATGATGTTTAGGGTGGTTGCGAATTCCAACTGTTGTAGTTTTTCACTTTCTTTTCTGCGACCGTAAGTGTAATATGTGGTGTATCGCCGGTTTCGGTGCTATATATCAACGACAATTGGGATACGCATATTTATTTACGTTGATGACATGTGATGTTATATGTTGCTGTGTTATGTTATATTTGATCATCGTGATTGAATAACCGGAATTTTATGTAAGATGAGAGTTTTTCATTTTCATTCATGTAAAATTCATTGTATGTAATATTCTTTTATTGAGGCACTTCCGGGTTGAGGATGATGTCACCATTGTATATTATTTACTTTTCCACATTAGGATAGACCCAAGGCGGGGAGCACAAGTAACTGGGTTCTAGGGTCCAGTGGGAGACCATCTCGAGGAGTCGAGACCGGGTCTCCTAACTCTAGAATTGGTAAGGTTGCTTGCCGCTCTCGTAGAGGTCTAGGGGTGTGGGATTGGCTATTCACCACAACCGTGGAATCCGTGTTTTATACAGGCTTAATTTAAAACACGGAAATCTTACTATATTCAATATTTCATATGTTGTTTTCTGCTGCGATATCTGTGATGTGATCATTTGATATATATGTTGAGATAGATACTGAATATAGTATATGTGATATATTATATAGACGTTACTTATGTTTTACACCCACGCTAGCACTGCCCTGCTCTGCCGTTAGTTACCTAACCTAACGGTGCACGAGAGGACATCGAGGCGAATACGGATAGCATAAGCGTACGTTGTATTTATCTGTGATATTTAGGTAACTTAAAATGATGGGACTTCATTAATGAGATTAATGAAATAAAAGAAACCTAAAGATGTTGTAGAAATTTGTTTCGAAAACTGGTAGCTCTAGTTTTTGCTTTGCATAGCGGTATTCCTTGTAGAATATCCAGCACCTTATTCGATAAGGAAAGAGCCGAGATCCCTTCACCGGGAGTGACCTCTTTAGCGAAACTAGCAGATACTACAACCCTCGGTTTGTCTTTTGATTGCTTTTATAGTTTTTTCTTTGCATAGTGATATTTTTGAAATATCCTGCACCTTATTCGATAAGGAAAAAGTCGAGATCCCTTCACCGGGAGTGACATCTTTAGCAAAACTAGTAAAAGCCTCAAAAACACTCCTTTTTAAAATCACTCAATTCTACGAAGATATCAAGTTCATTACGCAAATGCTTTTCTTAAAAACCTGTCGTAACCCTCCGTCGTTTCAGATAAGTACTACTTAGTATTCATGCTGTGTTCGTTGACCTTATCCAAGGCGTAGTGTGCGGTAGCTGATTAGTGCTTATCTGCATAAGCATATGATGCGATTGAGTTAGAGTAGTCGTGCGACTTTGTTGACCTTAACCAAGGGTCGTGCGGATGGGTTTAATTCAATCGGGAAATGACGGGTTGAACTTGGCTTGCACTTATGATTTGTTGACCTTAACCAAGGTCATAAGTTCCTAGGGGCAAAACATTATCGAGAATTTCAAGTGTTGAAATTTGCAATGAGATTGCATACCTCTTATGAGATAGTTGGATCCCAATACCCACTGCGAGTAAGAGTTACTCCTGGAAGAGTTTTACACATTATAATTAGCCGATCAAGTAGGTGTCTAGAAAGGTGTCAACGGGGCTACGTCCCTAGGAAAACGAGGTTTATTTTAATTAGGTCTGTGCGAAAGCACGGGGAACCTCCTTCAAACTACCGGCACTGGCCTGGCTGAAAGATTGGCGAAGTTGTAGGGTGTAATTAATCCTGGCCAGTCTTTCCTTTTAGGGTTTGAAGGAAGATTTGAGTAAAACAGTGGGAGCCATCCTGATTAGATAAATTAATAACCAATCTAATCTTGCAAGAGCAAACGCTGAGTGTTTTCTTCTCTCTCTCTCTCCAGGTAGCGACCATGTCATGCCTTAATCAAGATAATAATACGGATGTATTGACCGAACCCGCTTGTTATACTGCGCTAGGGAACGTTGGTCCCGCTCCAACTTATAATTGTTAATAAGACTGAGCAGGAAATAGAGGATTACCAGGATTCCCATGTCGCCCAAACGAGGAAAGTGCATACTGATGCATCTTCTTTGGGTGTGTTCATTACCGAGAAATGTTTCTCAGTATCCTTTACATCCTGGGTATGTGATACCGGATCAGGATCCCGCATATGTAATCAGTTACATGGGCTACAGATAGGTAGACAACTGGGAATGGATAATAAGTTTCAAGAGTTGGAAACGGTGCAAGTGTTGCAGCCAAGTTTGTTGGCAGTTATCACCCTTTATTGCCAGAATACATTGATTCTGAACGACTGTTATTAGATACCGAACCTGATATACAATATCATATCAGTCTTTTTATTTGATAAAGAAGGATATAATTTTGTATTGTTGGATAATGTTTTGAACATTTCCTATATCAAAAGTTGATCGGTTCAGACACGTTATCTAAAAGCATATACGTTCTAAATCAAACCACAGTTCTTAACGTACAGAACACACACAAGAGGAAGAGTTCAGAAATGAACGAATCCTTCTTGAGGCATTGTAGACTATATCATATCAATGCGACCCAACTAACTAAGTTACATAAAAATGCATATTTAAATCAATTTGAATTTACATCTTGTGAAACTTGCCAGTCATGTCACAAAGATAAGATGACCATAGCTCCGTTTATTGGAAACAGAGAAAGAGTTAGATAAACTCTTGGGATTGATACATGATGATGTGTGTAGGTCCCCTGTCTACACATGTCAGGACTGGTTCTTTGTACTTCATTACATTCACTGATGATCTCTCAAGATTCGGACATATGTTCCTGTTGAAACAAAAGTCTGAACCTTTTAAGATATTCAAAGAATATAAGTTAGAAGTAGGGAGCCAAAAACGGGTATAAGTATTATGTCCTTTGATGTGATCAGGGAGGAGAATACTTGAGCACGGAATTCCTGGACTATTCTAAACAAGAATGAGATTCTCTCTCAGCATTACTCTTCCGTATACACCACAGCACGTTGGTATATCAGGGCGGAGCAATCGCATCCTATGTGATATGGTGTGCTCTATGATGAGTATTACTGAGTCGCCTATTTTTTTTTGGGGTTATGCACTTGTGAAACTGCATACCTATTGAATAAGGTTCCAATCAAATCAAGTGCCTACCACTCCATATGTGATATAAAATAGGAAGAGCCCAACTCTTAAGTATGTTAAGATTTGGATTGTCCGGCCTGTGTCTAAAAGCAAAATCCGGACAAGCTCGAGGTAAGGTCAGTTCTGTGGAAGTTTGTTGGATATCCCAAGAATTCACAAGGGAATATCTTCTACCACACTGAGAAGTAAAAGGTGTTTTGTTTCTCAGCATGCCACCTTTTGGAAAGGGAATTTCTTGTGAAGAAGTTAGTGGTCATGAGGTAGAACTGGAAGGAGTTCCAGCTATACAAACTACAGCTGGTGATTTGGTAGAACCGGAGGATTCAATAGTTCCCAACGAACTTCAGCCTCTCCGCCGATCTGGCAGGATTCCTCACCCACCTGAGAGATACTTCGGTTTTCTCTATGACAGTGGGAGCGAGAATTGCGTCATGAGATGATGACCCAACTAATTTCGAGCAGGCCATCAGGAGTGGGGACTCTATGAGAATGGCTGGATGCTAAGCGATCTGAGATGGAATCCATATACACCAACAAAATATGGACTTTGGTTATTTTATTTGAAGGGTTAAATCCCCATCAGGAGAAAGTATATCTTGAGAAGATTACTTGGTGTATATAGAAAAGTTGAGACTTTCAAAGCTAAGACTTGTTACAAAAGGTTCTCGTCATCGACCAGATGTGGATAATGATGAAACCTTTTCTAGTCCCTATGCTTAAGTCCATCCAGATCCTACTTGTCATTACTACATACCATGACTACGATATCTGGCAGTTGGGTGTCATGACTGCTTTTCTAAATGGTGATTTAGAAGAGAGCGTCTATAAGTACACAACCAGAGAGCTTCGTAGACAGTGAGAGCAGCGAAAACGTGTGCAAGTTGCTTTATGGGATAAAACAGGCATCGCGGAGTTGGAACATCTGTTTTGATGTGATAGTCAAAGAGTTTGACTTCATCAAAATGGTAGATGAACCTTGTATATACAAAAAGGTAGTAGGGAGTATGGTGGTGATCCTCGTATTGTACGTGGATGACATACTTTTTATAGGGAAGGAGTTTCCTATGCTACACTTGGTCAATCTCCTCTTATCACAAGGATTCTCCATATAGGATCAAGGTGATACTTCCTAAATCCTGGGTTTTTGATCTATGAGATAGATCTAAGTGGATGTTAGGATTCTCAATAGGTGTAGTGAGATGGTATCAATCGATCCTGGGGAGAATCACTAGATAGCTTCCAGGATGGTAAGATCAACTGAATGTCAGTCACAGGCATTGTCTTTACCCTTGGTGGAGGGACGGTATGTTGGAAGAGTTCCAAGGTAGATACCGTGGAAAACTAGACAATAAAGACTGGATACATGGCTACCAAGAATGCTACCAAAGAGGCGGTCTGGATATATATAACTTCATGAAATGAACTTCGTTCCTACCATTGTGTGACAATGGAGTTGTGGCTTCGGCCTAAGAACCCCCGTCCCATCAGTAATCCAGATATATCCTTAGGCAGTATCACCTGATCATGGAGATGGATGATCTCCAGGGAGATCGGGGTTAAAAGAGTAGACTACAGAGGAAAACAGGGCGGATCCACTCACAAAGGCCTATTCCCATGAGAGACTTTTATGGGATGGTTGAGTATGAGATACTTCAACCAGTGCAGATTGTTGGGTATGAGATACTACAACAGATGGCCCTAGTGCAAGTGGGAGATTGTTAGTTATATATATGCCCTAGAGGCCATTACTGTACATACGATGTATATTGTAGTGGATGCTTAGACATATATATGAAGAACTTTCTTGCTCGACATGATAGTATGCTATCTGGTTTCTCTTTATCTTAACATGTACTCTGATTGTCTCTATGTTATATGTTGATAAAGTCATTAGGATGAGTACTTGACTACCAGGACTATGATGCAGATCATACAAATGAGGACAGAGTAGTCGCTAAGTATATCCTTCAAATGTTCCTAGTCGTGGGTGTATCGAGACAGGGCATCGATATTGTAAGTGCACGGCGGCGCCCCGGCCTCCATCCCGAGGCCAAAATGCGGAAGCGGTGATATACTTAAATTTTTCATGAACTGGCACCACCGCGCACTAATACCCGGATCGAACCATTAACTAGTCCTAGCTAACTACAAGATGGGGAAGAGAAATATACCGAGTGATCCGAGTCCTCCGGTCTTCTCGTCGTCGTCCCGATCTCCCGCGGAATGTCCGGTCTCCACCTCGTCGCCGGAAGTGCACCACATCGCCTACATCTTTTACGGGCTCCCACCTCAATGCCGAGGCAACTCGGGAACGAAGCTGGCTAGTCGACGTGCCCAAGGTTTGCTGTAGAATGTAGTGTAGAGGCTTGTGTCTCATTTGGGGTTTATGGAGGTGCCTTTGGTGGAGGAATGATACTTGGAGTTTTTGGAGATTGATCTTGTGGGATTTTTGCAACATGAAATGAACCAAAAACCCACACTAAAAATGTTGGACAGCCCCTCCCCTATCATGGCCGGCCAATGCAATTGCAAGAGAGTGAGAGAGTGGAGAGTGAAGCAAAAAAAAGAGAGAGCCATCCAATAATCCAAGGGGGAGAGAGAGAAGGCTATCATGGAAAAAGAAATGATCACTAGCTTAATCCAACACTCCATCATCAAATCAACCATCATCAACACTCATCATCATCACAAAAGTCATGCCATGATGAACCATCATGAAGTCAAGAAGTCAAGTGATCATGACATGGAAATATGCAAAGAACACCCTCCACAAATACTTATTTGCAACAATGCAAATAAGCCCTCCTCCACCAATCTTCGGCCAATGAATGATACAAAGGAAATTGGCCGAGACGGAAAGCAAACTGGCAACTCCAGAAAACTGGTCCCGTAATAAATTACAGGAAAAACCCCGATACTGTGCATACACGCCCGCATTTGTATTCCGACCGAAATACAAATGCAATGAGACAAAATATACACTGTACTATACTAGGATCCGGCTTAAACCAAAACCGGCTAGTAATATCCGTCCGATCCTGATCCGTGCAATATCGCACGTATCTGATCGAACCCTGCCTTATATCCATACGGCCTCTAGTACAAACCGTCCGATCCTGATCCGTACAATACCGCACGTATCTGATCGGACCTTGCCATATCTCCATACGGCCTCTACAGCTTTTCGCCCGAAAGCTGAGTAACTAAATGTGGGGGACTCTAAAGATTCGTCAACACCTTGGTTGTGGATTTAACCACTAGCACGTCAGAGATATAAGCCAATACGTAACGGGCTACCAGGTATTGACAAAAAGGGACGTCTGTGAGCGAACTCAGCCAGACAACCCTACTGAGCCTGTCAGTGACAAGATCCGTACAGTCCGGTCCGTTCGTCTATGAGCATCGCATGGCGGGCCTAGGGGGTTGGTAAAAGTCAGACTCCCAAAAGCGGTACAAGTCGTGTCGGAGTGTAGCCCAGAACACCTTGAGATACTACTGGAATACCTACCAGTAAATCTCCTTGCCTCGGCCGAGGGCTTCGTGTAATGGCTCTCCTAAACACAGCGCGACCTCACCCCCAATACCGGGAGAGACGAACCCCTGAAGATGCGCTCACTGCCTCCATGTGGCTCGGGACTGTATCCAACTAAAACCTGTTTGCACGACTCCTTTGAGCCGTGGTAGGATAGTAATCAAAGTACAGTGGGAACTCACACAAGACAAATGACGATCCCCAGGTCGATGAACTAACCTGTACACATGTCACCAGGGAACTGCCATCTGACGTCTGGTATATGACCAACTAGCATGTTCCCGGCGAGTCCTGTCCGGTGTACTCATAACCCAATGAGCACCTGTATACATCTTAGGTGAACCAACTGACACCAAT
Organism: Agapanthus africanus; assembly: GCA_030015575.1. Lineage (NCBI taxonomy): Eukaryota > Viridiplantae > Streptophyta > Magnoliopsida > Asparagales > Amaryllidaceae > Agapanthus > Agapanthus africanus. The sequence goes on from CM057351.1 coordinate 30,126,485, forward strand.
GGCTTGTGAGACCGGCTACCGCCCCTTGTCGGGGTCTCGACTGTATACACTAGTCTACTCTGGAGTATCGATGCCCTGTCTCGAAACTCTCACGACTAGGGACCATTTAAGGATATGCTTATAGACTGCCAGGTCCCACGTATATGATCGCCCTCATACTGCTGGTGGTCAAGCAAGAATCCTAGGGGCTCTACCAACGTGTAATAGCGACCTGTAAGGTCACCTAAAGCAGTACACGATGATAAAGGTAAACCAGATAGCATACTATCATCTCAAGTAAGATTGTCCTATCGGGATAGGTCCTCCCTCAATCATTACAATCACGTGCCTGTGATCCAATAATTGACTCTGAGGGCACTATCTCCAACAATCTCCCACTTGCACTCAAGGCTATTTATTGCGATGTCGCATACTCACAGCCCGTGTGATACCGAACACCCAACTCCTCTACTAATCAGCCTCACAAATCTCGTTTGCGAAACTATTGCGTTCGAGGAATAGCCTCAGTGAGTGGATCCGCTTTGATGTTTCTTTCTATGTCTCTCTATATCTCAAGTTCGCGGAGAAAACCATCTCCCGAAATGAGCAATACCTGTCATAGAATGTGTCTGGATGTCTTATGGGACCTAGCTCATAAATGAACTCCAAATCCAAACTTCTTAGACTGTATCGTCAACTGAACTTAATCAGTATCCTGCGCCATGCCTCCCTCAGTATTGCCTTGGACCACCTGTCCAAAATACTGCCCCTCATCAGAAGGATAAACTATAACTCTGACAACCTCCTTGTCGTCCAGGTCACCTTGGAAGCCTGGAATGATAACTGTCTCCTGCATGAGGCTGTCGTTATCATATCCCTAGAACATCCACTTATGTTCTAAAACTGCTTTCGACTGTTTCTCCAGGATTGGATCAATGTCTACTTATTGCATCTAGTGCAAGAACAACATCTGGTGTGGTACTTGACATCTCATGATTGACTCAATTGCCTGAGCAAGTGATCTGCCAATCATGCACATCCCTCTCCTCTTTAATCTGTAAGACACCTTTAGAGAGGGTGACTCCATTACCTGCAGGTACACTACCGTGCATGGAGTTGTCCATTCTAAATACTCTTAGAATGCTGTCTAAGTACCCAGATTGGGAAACCATCCAAATCTAGATCTAAAACCATAGATCTAGTAACCAGTATGTCTGATATAATGTCCAAGTCCCATGTGGAGAAACCACTGTGTGACGACCAAAGTATAACCGATCGTAGTATAGGAATATCACTTCCTATTCTGTGTATGTCATCCAAATACCAGGACATCACACCCTACTACCTTCTCAACAGATCCATCCCCTACTCTGATGAAGTCAGACCTATGACTGTCACGTCAGAAATAGATGATCTATCTCCGCTATATCTGCTTTAGTCTATAAATAGACATAAGCTACCTGTCCACCAATGCTTCCGCTGCTCCCACTGACTACGACAACCCTCTGGCAGAGTCATACAAACGTACACTTCTAAAGCAAGTTTAGAATGACGCTATACTCATCCTCCTGCCGGGTCTCATAGCCTGGAACAACAGCAATGGCAAGTGTGGGTAAACAAGAACCTCCCTGTCACCGTCCTTGAGGCCACCGGAGTACCCTTCGGGTGCCTGAGGTTACCCACCAAATCTGCGAAGTGGCCAATGGAATGTCAAACCGGATTGAATCTTTAGGTTCCTTATCAAATCTTCAGTAATTGTTTGTGGTTCTGGAATCACTTCCAGTTCTACCATACTCCCACTACTGTTTTCTGGAAAAAAAAACATTTTTATTAAAACTGTGGCGAGTCTAGAACAATATTTCTATTGATCTGCCAGATGGTAGAAAGTCAACCCTCGTCATAGCCTCGGTCAACCCACAAATAGCCATTACAGAAACGTGCCTTGAGTTGTCCAGTGTCTGGTTTTAAGCATAAACCGGACAACTCCCCGTACCTTAATATCGTTAAGATATGAACTGTTCTATATCCAATATAGAAACAGAGGCATTGATTTAATTGAACCAGATCCAAATCATGCAACTGTCTCCAGTGCATGTCAACTAAATGGAAGAAGGCCTATCAGCGTTACTCAACTTAGGAATGCTTCCAATCATGAGTAACCTGAAAGAGAAGCAAGATCTCTTTATCATTACTATCAACTGAATACCATGCACAAGTGTCTACATCTTCGATTGCTTTGAAGAGTCCCGATACTTGCTACACCTGGTTCTCTACTCTATTCAAATACCTATAACTTCTCCAAATTCGGACCCTGTGTTTCCACGAAACACCTGTCTAAAAACTAGAGAAGTCATAAGTAAACCGAATATAGTACGAGGACCAACCCCTCTGTCCTGATGGACCCTGGACAACATACAATACTCTGTATAAGTCCCTTGAGTCTGATAACTCATTCACTGTGTGTCGTAGGTTGAAAACTGTACTCATGGTTAAGAAGAATTACACCGTTGTTTAATGCTCCTTACCTAACCATCTACTGATATAGGTAAATGTCATAGACATAATTTCAAAAGGTATATCTCACTCTATGAAAATAGACGTACAGATATATCAATTTGAAATTGGTGCATAACAGAGGATATTCAAAACCAAATATTTGCCGTCCGGTAAACAACCCAGGTGACTTCCTCAAATATCACCGATTACAACGAATCCCGATATAATGAGGATGATCACCCAATTCCCAACACTTACTCCCACTCATCATCTGTAAAACCATACAGATGTGAGAATCGTAACTGGTAAATACATACCCTGGAGTAAGTATCTAATCGGGAAATCAGTTTTCCTTTAACAGTACACAGTGAGACTGAAACATTGAAATGTTTCGATGGGGTATCTCGGTATTCCTAGTAATGCCTCTTCCAGATTCACGAATGTAACCGTATAATTCTTTGCCACCTCTCCAAATCCCTTTATATGTCTTTAGTCATTACCTTCTGCACACCCCTTTAGGCCAAATGGTTTTCTTCCTTCCCTACCGTTCGGCACCAGCCTATGGTTTGGAAGAAGACTATCCAATAAGCATAATGGGTGTACTGTCCTAATCCTAGGAACACTCGCAATGAGAGAAGGTGAAGATAAAATACAACCGAATAAACCTTATTCCTATTTCTCCTGAACCAGAATCTATCCCCGAACTGGAACAAGTTCTTTTCGAGTTCGTATATAACCATACGATGGAGTATCCAATAAACTGTGGATCTTCGTAGTGATACGGAGTGTCCTGGAGAAATACAAAGGTGATTTGGGAGTGGTAATGAAATACCTGGTTTGGTCGTGAATATCAGTCGCAATTTACTTTGCCCTCTTACTAATCCCTTGCTTTGTCTTAACTTAATACCTTCTGTACACCATCGTTAGGCTAATTGGTTTTCTTCATTCCCTACCGGTCGGCACCTGCCTATGGTTTGGAAGAAGACTATCCAATTTGCATAATAGGCGTACTACCCCTAAACCAAGGAGTACTCATAACCTGAGATAAGGTAAAAAGAAAAGACAACTGAATAATCCTATCCGTTTTCTCCAGAACCTGAAACCATCCTCGAATAAATTCTTTCGAGTTCGTATCTAACCATACGATGGTTTTGTCCAATGGAAGTGGACGTTCGTAGTAATACGGGGTGTCCTGGAGAAAAGGGTAAAAGTAGGAGTGGCAATGAGGTTCGCAACTCTGACAATCCAAAAGTCAGTGTTAAGAAGGTTCGGTCAACTTGGTCACTGAGTCATAGTCTTAGGGTCGGGTCAATGGTCGCTGCCAAAGAGAGAGAGAAAAGAAACACTCAGCGTACACTCTAACCTAGATCAGAATGGTTACCAATTTATCTAATCTGGAAACCTCCCACTGTACCTCAAATTCTCCTCCAAATCTGAAAGAAGAATTAGTCGGGGTCACCCGAGGAGTAAACTAACTCATCAGTGGGAATCGGGATCCAACTATCATCGTATGATAACGTGACGGAATCCGCTCACGTCATCACACTCCAGAAGGTATGCGCATATCTGGCAAGTTTCAGTTCTTTTGAAACTCCCGATGAGATTTATGCCCCATGCTCTTATGACCTTGACTTTGGCCAACAAATCATAAGTCACATGTCAAGTTCTACCCGTCATTCTTCAGGTTAATTTGAGCCCACCCGCACAAGCCCTTGACTTTGGCCAACAAGGCTGTACAACTGCCCCAAACCAACGTATCTATCTATGCTGCATATGAATACCCCAATAGCTACCAAACACTGTGCCTTGACTTTGGCCAACAAACACAGCTTGAATACTATTGACCACCCATATGAAACGACGGAGGGCTACGAATGGTTTCTGGTGAAAACCTTTAACGTAATGAACTTGATATCGTTGAAGGAACGGATAGCTTTTTAGAAAATATAGTGACGAAAACCATTGCTAAAGAGGTCACTCCTGGTGAAGGGATCTCAGCTCTTTCCCCGTAGAATGAGGTGCAGGATATTCCAACTGAATACCACGGTGCAAAGCAAAAGTAATCGGCTATAGTGAAGTTATTGCCCTGACGCAAACTTCTGTCCAAGGGGTCACTCCCGGTGAAGGGATCTCGGCCCTTGCCTCGTCGACTGAGGAGCAGGATATTCCAACTGAATACCACGATGCAAAACAAAAGTGAACGTCCTTGCAATAACAGCTTTTTGAAAAGTGTTCCAACAACATCAGATTAGGTTTGTTTTTAATTTGCATTGATCCGAATCAACGCAGTCCCATCAATTGATCACACCATAAAGAACGAAAATATACTGATGTACGTATATGCCATCCGCATTCGCCACTGGGTCCCGTCATTACCCGTTAGGTTAGCTAACTAACGAAAGAGCGGGGACTGGACTAGCGCGGATGTAAAACATATACAACATCTACTAATATATATACCAATATATTATATTCGCTCAAGGCGTGATAAAAAATGCAACATCACAGAAATGTACAGCATTACAGAAACAATACAGATATCTGGGATCCCCGGGTTTCATAGAGCCACTACTGAAACCCGACGTTCCCCTGGTCGTGTGGATAGCATGTGCAATGAAATCCTAGACCCCTACGGGCGCGGCAAGTCACCCGCCAAAACCTGAAGCGAGGCAGCCCCCTTCAGCAACGTGAATGGACCACCCAGCACCTCACGGAATCCGGTAACTTGGGCACCCCTCCTGGATCAACCTGTACCCCCTACGAATGCGGCGAATAGCCCGCCAATCCTAGAGTGAAGCCCCTCCGTCTCAAGGCTATGAGATGCGGGCTTGTTGCCCTCTAGAACCCGGCTATCCGTGCACCCCTCCGCGGGGTAATCCTAGTACAGAAAGTAAAATATACATACAACGGGTACATCGACCGCAACCTGGCCGTGCCCCAAAAAAATAATACAATCAGGCAGTGACTGCATTCCACATATCGGACGCTCGCCCCGCAATATCAAATGTACATAATACAACAAAACTGTACTACCACTGCAACCAGGCTATCCCCACGACCAATCCGCAACAACACAGCAAAATCACAAAACATCAACGTGAAAGTCACGTTCGCAAATCCTTCTAACCGGGCTATAGCAGTTAGACAGGATTTACCGATCAAGTGACATTCACGGTCGCAGATATAATGTAAATACTGTGAAATAATGTGTTTAAAATATCCGATCGATCAAATTTTAACAAGTGGGCCCCAAAGTACTACTGTAGCACATCAAGAAATTCTGGGCCCAACATTAATATTCCAAAAACCCTAAATTCCACTCAGGAGGCAACTGTAGAAATTTGACACAGTGATATCAACAGAATGCGGCGGAACCGCGGCCCAAAGGGGTGTTTGGCCGCGGTTCCGCGCTCTTGCAGTCGAGTTAGTGTGTCGAATTTTTACAGAACTCTTATAACTTCCAGTACATCACTTTTCTGCAACCTAAAAAAAATTTCGACTCAAAAAAATTTCAACAGAAAACTGATGTGAACAAAAATGCGGATTTTGGAATTTTGGTCGATCGGAAATGTAAACACATTAAACAAAGCTAGACTAAGTTAATGGCGAGGCTCTGATACCAATGTAAGTGCACGGCGGCGCCCCGGCCTCCATCCCGAGACCAAAATGCGGAAGCGGTGATATACTTAAATTTTTCATGAACTGGCACCACCGCGCACTAATACCCGGATCGAACCATTAACTAGTCCTAGCTAACTACTGTTAGTTATATGTATGCCCTAGAGGCCATTACTGTACATTGGATGTATATTGTAGTGGATGCTGGGACATATATAGGGAGGACTTTCTTGCTCGACATGATAGTATGCTATCTGGTTGCTCTTTACCTTAACATGTACATTGATTGTCTCTCTGTTACATGTTGGTAAAGCCCTTAGGATGTGTACTTGACTACCTGGACTGTGATGCGGATCATACTAGTGGGGACATGGTAGTCCATAAGTACATCCTTCAAAGTCCCTAGTCGTGGGTGTATCGAGATGGGGCATCGATATACCAGAGTAGACTAGCGTGTACCTTCTCGACCCATATAGATGGGCGATGGATGATCCCATATCCATTGGTGTTTGACATCAGAGATGATATACGGGTGCTCAGTAGAGACTGGGTACACTGGACGGACTCGCCGAGAACTCCCAGATGGTATTATACCTCACGTCAGATGGCAGTTCTCTGGTGACACTGGTACAGAGTAGTCTGTTGACCCGAGATCGTCATAGAGTCTTGTGTGGTTCCCACTGTGCTTTGATTTCCATCTTACCACGTCCAAGAGGGCGTGCAAAACGGTGGTTTTTGGGTACAGTCCCGAGTCACATGGAGGCAATGAGCGATAGGAGGGGATTCGTCTCTCCCGGTATAGGGGGTTGATGTTGCGCTGTGTTCGATTGGCTATAACAGGAAATCCCTGGCCAGGGTTGCTGAGATTTACTGGTAAGTGTTACCAGTAGTATCTTGAATTGTTATAGACCTCATATCGATGCGACTTATCGAGCTATTGGGGTCTGACGTTTACCACCCTTAGGCAAGATATGCGACATATCAGACGATCAGACCGGACTGTACGGTAGTGTTACTGGTTGGATTCACTGGAGTGTGAGCGGGCTTGCTCGTCGATCTTCTGATCGCTCAATACCCGGGTGGCCGTTACGTTTAGCAGACCTCTTGCGGCTTGTGGATGTTTGATATGATCATCATCCGCTGCCGGCGTATTGACGAGTCTTTAGAGTCCTACACAGAGGTTTCCTGGCTCAAGCGAAACGAAATAGGAGCGCATATGAGATATGTGCGGGACCGAGAATAATGCGTGTATGTGATACCGTATTCCATTCTCGCGATGAATGTATCGAATGGTTGTATGCGATATAACCTAGTTATCGATTCAAGCGTTGATTCGATAAGCCGATACATTGTATACTAGTCGGTTGTGTGCGACATGACCGGATCGTTAAATCAAGCGTTGATTTAATGATTTAATGTATGATTATATATATGATATATTACTTTGCATTAACTAGTATCGTTTCACTTTAAATGGATTTTCTCACTCGGATGTGCGCATTGCATATGCGATATGATTTTGTGCACTTGCTTGTATCATGTTTGATGATACATGCCTTTTGGTTAAGTGTAAAGAATTAAACCTTGGTTAATGAAATGGTTAGGGTTTACTATTTCCTTATTCATTTATTTATCTATTTATTCTTTTTGGAAAATGATTTGCATAAAGATTAAATGGTGGCTTTCTTTGGATGGATTATGAAGCTTCATGATACTTTGACTAAGTCACCATTTTGTCTTGATGCTTAACCCTAACCCTTCAATCTAACCATGATTTATTCTCTACACTAAACTATGGTTGGTTAATGATAAGAATTCATATTTATTTCTTTTTACAAAATAACTTATCATAACTTTTCATGATCTTCTTCTTCTTCACTTCAAGAAGAAAGCTAACCTCATCAATGGTGATTGATGAATTAGAGTGAGAAATCCAATTCTAAAGTCTACCCACTTCCTATTTCTTCATCCTCTACCTCTTGCCAAGTAGTAGAGTGTGTTTCCTTCACAAGTTTTTAGGGCTTAGTGAAGGTGGAGCTTGATTTAGCGATGCCTCGACGTAGATCATCTTCGGCATGGACATCGACGACCTAGCTCGCTTTTTCTCCGACGAAGCCGACTCTAGAGCCCGGATTCCTTTTGGACAGCGGAGACGACTACGTTGCGGAGCTATGGAGGTGGAGCACCGGATCTACAAAGGTTGTATTTCCGATATCCCATTAGTTAAGTGTTAACTAGTTAGCTTTTTCGCCTAGTTTTCTAGCAAACGATCCGTAGTCGGGTCTCTCGGCACCCGTAAAATTTTATAATGACATGTTCGATGCCTTGTAAGACCTCATTAAGGTGCCTAGGAACCTTTCACTGGTATCAGAGCCTAGCTAGAGCCTTAGGCGAAGTCTAGACGGAATTTGAACTCCGATCGAATCAAAACCAAAACCCTAAAATTGCTCTCTGTACTTTTTCTAAAATCGTGGATTTTTCAAAATTAAAAATATGCAGAAAACTCAGCAGGGAATTCTATGAATTACGGCGAAAAAATTATTGCATGAACAGTTCTAACTGCGGCGGAACCGCGGCATGAGCCTCCTTAGGCGGCGGTTCCGCGGCAGGAACATGACGTCAGCGCTCCTGGTTTGCACAGTAATTAATTATTTCAGAAGCTGAGTTTTATGGGTATTTTTTTTTATATTTATTACAGAGTTTAATTTTCTGGGGGTTTTAGAACTTTGTTGTTTCGACCGGATTGTCAAATTTCGTCTTTGTGCCTTTCCGGATAAATTTTAGAATATGTTAAAAAGTTCGACCGGATATAAATACCCAATTTTTCCCCTGTCGGGAAATTTCCAAGTGTTGGATTTTTCCGAAGTTTAACGACGTTCTAAGTAGTGCAAGTAACGCGATGGACCCTCTAGAAGACAACAAACCTTAACTCGATTATGTGACCGTCTTGAACTGCCCTTTGAACCTTCGGGTTTGGGGCAGTACGGCGTGCCACATGTGAGGTGTTGGCTTGACCCTTCTACGGCTGGACCGTTGGTACTGAGGCACGAACGGAATGTTGTTAGACTTGTTTCATGTGTTGATCTGTATCGGGAAAACTTGGGTGTTCGATTGTTCGATCGGAAAGTTTAACATTTTCTGTTTATCTGGAATGTGATACAATAATTGGAATTCACAAATAGTTATGAGATAACGGAATGAATATTATAAACATAGCAGTTTAGTCTCACTTGATCGGTTGCCACGGAATTTTGATGTGATCAAAAGTCCGTTGCAATCACGTAGCGTACGCGGATACTCGCCGGGTAAACTTAATAGACAGCCTCACTCCATAGCCCCGACCAAGTGACTGTAGGAGAACCCCGTCGCCGAAAGCATCCATTCGGGTGCTCGCGGTAGCGGTGTTCCGCCTTAGTGCACTTCGTCGACGGTATCGGGGGTGCGGCCGCCTACTGAAGTTTGCGACGAGCATTCGATCAGGATGTCGGGAATCTTGTTGAATTGCCCGACTTGATATTGAAAAGAGTTTTCGATTTTGAGACTAAAATGCGGGGTTTATAATTGTTAGGCATGCGATGTCTAAGTAATTCATTTGGTCAGGCATGCGATGTCTGAGGTGGTTGCGGATTCCAACTGTTGTAGTTTTACACTTTCTTTTCTGTGACCGTGAGTGTAATATGTGATATCGCCGGTTTCGTTGCTATATGTCAACGACAATTGGGATGCGCATATTTACTTACGTTGATGACATGTGATGTTATGTGTTGCTGGATATGTTATATTGGATCGTCGTGTTTGAATAGCCGGGGGTTTTTATGTGAGATGAGTGTTTTTCATTTTCATTCATGTAAAAACTTGTATGTAATATTCTTTTATTGGGGCGCTTCCAGGTTGCGGAAGTTGTCACCGTTTGTATATTATTTACTTTTCCGCACTAGGATAGACCTAAGGAGGAGGGCACAAGTAACCGGGTTCTGGAGTCCAGTGGGAGACCAACTCGAGGAGTCGAGTCCGGGTCTCCTAACTCCAGAATTGGTAGGGTTGCTTGCCGCTCTCGTAGGGGTCTTGGGGTGTGGGTTTGGCTATTCATCACGACCGTGGAATCCGTGTTTTATACTGGCTCGTATTGAAAACACGGACGTCCTAGTATATCCAATATTTCATATGTTTCTTCTGCTGCGATATCTGTGATGTGATCATGTGATGTTTCTGTGATAGATACAGTATATAGTATATATGATATATTATATAGGCGTTACTTATGTTTTACACCCGCGCTAGCCCTGCCCCGCTCTGTCGTTAGTTACCTAACCTAACGGTGCACGAGGGGACATCGAGGCGAATGCGGATGGCATAAGTGTACGTCGTATTTATCTGTGATGATTAGGTAATTAAATGATGGGACTTCATTAATGTGATTAATGAAATAAAAGAAACCTAAGATGTTGTAGAATCGAATTTCAAAATAAAACAGGTAGCTACAGTTCTTGCTTTGCACAGCGGTATATATGATATATCCTGCACCTTATTCGATAAGGAAAGGACCGAGATCCCTTCACCGGGAGTGACTCCTTTAGCAATAACTGGCAGATGCTACACACTCGGTTTGTCTTTTGATTGCTTTTAAGAGTTTTTGCTTTGCACAGAGATATATATGATATATCCCGCACCTCATTCGACGAGGAAAGGACCGACGATCCCTTCACCGGGAGTGACTCCTTTAGCAAAACTAGAAAAGCCTCAAATACACTCCATTTCAAAATTTATTCGATCCTACAACGATATCAAGTTCATTACGCAATAGGTTTTCAGAAAAACCTGTCGTAGCCCTCCGTCATTTCAGATAAGTCCTATTTAGTATTCGTGCTACGTTTGTTGACCTCTGTCAAGGCGTAGTGTGCGGTAGCTAACTAGTATTTATCTGTTTATGCATATGATGCAGATTGAGTTAGGGTAGTCGTGCGGCCTTGTTGACCTCCGTCAAGGGTCGTGCGGGTGGGTTTAATTCGATCAAGAAATGACGGGTTGAACTTGACTAGTAGCCTATGGTTTGTTGACCTCCGTCAAGGTCATAGGGTGCTAGGGGCAAAATATTATCGGGAATTTCAAGTGTTGAAATTTGCAATGAGATTGCATACCTTCTATGAGATAGTTGGATCCCGATACCCGCTGCGAGTAAGTGTTACTCCTGGGAGAGTTTTATACATTACAATTAGCCGATCAAGTAGGTGTCTAGAAAGGTGTCAACGGGGTTACGCCTCTGGGAAAACGAGGTTTACATTAATTAGGTTCGTGCGAAAGCACGGGGGACCTCCCTCAAAGTACCGACACTGGCCTGGCTGAAAGATTGGCGAACTTGTAGTGTGTAATTAATCCCGGCTAGTCTTTCCTTTTAAGGTTTGAAGGAAGATTTGATAAAAAGCAGTGGGAGCCATCCTGATTAGATAAAATTATAACCAATCTATTCTTGAAAGAGCGCACGCTGAGTGTTTTCTTCTCTCTCTCTCCTGGTAGCGACCATATCACGCCTTAATCAAGATAATAATACGGATTATTGACCGAACCCGCTTGTTATACTGAGCTGGGGAACGTTGGTCCCGCTCCAACTTATAATTGTTATAAGACAGAGCAGGAAATTAGGGAATACCAGATTTCCCGTGCCGCCCAAACGAAGAGAGTGCATGATGATGCATCATCTTCGGGTGTGTTCATTATACAGAACTGTTTCTCAGTATCCTCCGCATCCCTGGTATATGATACCGGATCAGGATCCCAGATATGTAAGTTGTTACATAGGGCTACAAAAGAGTAGAAAAACTGAGAACGGGTGATAAGTTTCATGAGACAGAAAACGGGGCAAGTGTTGCAGCCAAGTCTGTTGGTCACTGTCACCCTGTATTATAATACATTGATTCTGAACGAATGTTATTAGATACCGAACCTGATATACAAAATCATATCTGTCTCTTTATTAGTAAAGAAACGATAAAATTTTGTATTGTTGGATAATGTTTTGAACATTTCCTATATCAAAAGTTGATCGGTTCAGGCACGTTATCTAAAAGCATTGATGTTCTAAATCAAACTACAGTTCTTAGTATACAGAACACACATAAGAGGAAGAGTTCAGAAATGAACGAATCCTTCTTGAGGTATTGTAGACTAGGTCAGATCAATGCGACCCGACTGGCTAGAGTTACATATAGATGTATATTTAAATCAGTTTGAATTTACATCTTGTGAAACTCGCCAGTCATGTCACAAAGATAAGATGACCATAGCTCCGTTTATTGGAAACAGAGAAAGAGTTAGTGAACTCTTGGGATGATACATGTTGATGTATGTAGGTCCCCTGTCTACACATGCCAAGACCGGTTCTTTTACTTCATTACATTCTCTGATAATCTCTCAAGATTCAGACATACGTTCCTGTTGAAACATAAGTCCGAACCTTTTGAGATATTCACAGAATATAAGTTAGAAGTAGAGAACCAATAAGGGTATAAGTATTATGTCTTTTGATGTGATCAAGGAGGAGAATACTTGAGCACGGAAATCCTGGACTATTCTAAAGGAGAATGAGATTCTCTCTCAGCATTATTCCTCCGTATACACCATAGCACAATGGTATATCGGGGCGGAGCAGATACACCCTATTTGATATGGTGTGCTCTATGATGAGTACTACTGAGTTACCTATTTTCTTAAGGGAGTTATGCGCTTATGAAGCAGCATACCTATTGAATAGGGTTCGAATCAAATCAGTTGCCTACCATTTCATATGTGATATGGAAAGGGAAGAGCCCATGTCTTAAGCTAGTTAAGATTTGGGTTGTCCGGCCTATGTCTAAAAGCAAAATCCGGACAAGCTCGAGGCAAGGTCTGTAATGTAGAACTGGAAAGGTTCCAGCCATACAAACTACAGGTGATGATTTGATAGAACCAAAGGATTCAGTAGATTCCAACGAACCTCAGCCTCTCCGCCGATCTAGTAGGGTTCCTCACCCACCTGAGAGATACTCCTATTTCTCTATGACAGTGGGAGCGAGGATTGCATCATGAGATGATGACCCAACTAGCTTCGAGCTGGCCATCAGGAGTAAGACTCTGTAAGAATGGCTGGATGCTTACTGATCTGAGATGGAATCCTTATACACCAGCAAAATATGGACTTTAGCTGCTATATCTGAAGGGTTAAATCCCCATCAGGAACAAGTATATCTTGAGAAGATTACTTGGTGTACATGGAAAAGTTAAGACTTTCAAAGCTAGACTTGTTAAAAGTTTGCATCATTGACCAGGTGTGGATAATGATCAAACCTTTTCAAGTAGCTATGCTTAAGTCCATCCAGATCCTACTTGTCACGGCTACATACCATGACTACGATATCTGGTGGTAGGGTGTCATGACTGCTTTTCTAAATGAAGTTTTAGAAGAGTGCGTCTATAAGTACACAGCCAGAGGGCTTCGTAGACAGTGGGAGCAGCGGAAACGTGTGCAAGATGCTTTATAGGATAAAGCAGGCATCGCGGAGATGGAACATCTGTTTTGATGCATTAGTCAAAGAGTTTGACATCATCAAAATGGTAGATGAACCTTGTATATACAAAAAGGTAGTAGGGAGTATGGTGACGATCCTCGTAGAGTACGTGGATGACATACTCTTGATAGGGAAGGAGTTTCCTATGCTACGCTCGATCAATCTCCGCTTATCACAATGATCCTCCACATAGGATCAAAATGATACCTACTAAATCCTGGATTTTGGATCTATGAGATAGATCTAATTGGATGTTAGAATACTCACTAGTTGTAGTGAGATGGTATCAATCGATCCTAGGGAGAATCACTGGAAGGGTTCCAGGGTGATAAAGACGACTGAATATCAGTCGCAGGCATTGTCTTTACCCTCAGTAAAGGGACGGTATGTTGGAAGAGTTCCAAGCTAGATACTGTGACATACTAGACGATAAAGGCAGGATACATCGCTACTTAACATGCTACCAAAGAGGCTGTTTGGATGTATATTGGTTCATAAGATGAACTATGTTCCTTCCATTGTGTGACAATGGAGTTGTGGCTTATGCCAAGGAACGCAGGTCCCATCAGTGATCCAGACATATTCTAAGGCAGTATCACCTGATCATGGAGATGGTTGATCTCTAAGGGATCGAGGTTAGGAGAGTAGACTCAGAGGACAGCACGGCGGATCCACTCACGAAGGCCTATTCCCAGAGAGAGACTTTTATGGGATGGTTGAGTATGAGATACTACAACCACTGCTACAGATGGCCCTAGTGCAAGTGGGAGATTGTTAGTTATATGTATGCCCTAGAGGCCATTACTATACATTGGATGTATATTGTAGTGGATGCTGGGACATATATAGGGAGGACTTTCTTGCTCGACATGATAGTATGCTATCTGGTTGCTCTTTACCTTAACATGTACATTGATTGTCTCTCTGTTACATGTTGGTAAAGCCCTTAGGATGTGTACTTGACTACCTGGACTGTGATGCGGATCATACTAGTGGGGACATGGTAGTCCATAAGTACATCCTTCAAAGTCCTTAGTCGTGGGTGTATCGAGATGGGGCATCGATATACCAGAGTAGACTAGCGTGTACCTTCTCGACCCATACAGATGGGCGATGGATGATCCCATATCCATTGGTGTTTGACATCAGAGATGATATACGGGTGCTCAGTAGAGACTGGGTACACTGGACGGACTCGCCGAGAACTCCCAGATGGTATTATACCTCACGTCAGATGGCAGTTCTCTGGTGACACTGGTACAGAGTAGTCTGTTGACCCGAGATCGTCATAGAGTCTTGTGTGGTTCCCACTGTGCTTTGAGTTCCATCTTACCACGTCCAAGAGGGTGTGCAAAACGGTGGTTTTTAGGTACAGTCCCGAGTCACATGGAGGCAATGAGCGATAGGAGGGGACTCGTCTCTCCAGGTATAGGGGGTTGATGTTGCGCTGTGTTCGATTGGCTATAACAGGAAATCCCTAGCCAGGGTTGCTGAGATTTACTGGTAAGTGTTACCAGTAGTATCTCGAATTGTTATAGACCTCATATCGACGCGACTTATCGAGCTATTGGGGTCTGACGTTTACCACCCCTAGGCAAGATATGCGACATATCAGACGATCAGACCGGACTGTACGGTAGTGTTACTGGTTGGATTCACTGGAGTGTGAGCGGGCTTGCTCGTCGATCTTCTGATCGCTCAATACCCGGGTGGCCGTTACGTTTAGCAGACCGCTTGCGGCTTGTGGATGTTTGATATGATCATCATCCGCTGCCGGCGTATTGACGAGTCTTTAGAGTCCTACACAGAGGTTTCCTGGCTCAAGCGAAACGAAATAGGAGCGCATATGAGATATGTGCGGGACCGAGAATAATGCGTGTATGTGATACCGTATTCCATTCTCGCGATGAATGTATCGAATGGTTGTATGGGATATAACCTAGTTATCGATTCAAGCGTTGATTCGATAAGCCGATACATTGTATACTAGTCGGTTGTATGCGACATGACCGGATCGTTAAATCAAGCGTTGATTTAATGATTTAATGTATGATTATATATATGATATATTACTTTGCATTAACTAGTATCGGTTCACTTTAAATGGATTTTCTCACTCGGATGTGCGCATTGCATATGCGATATGATTTTGTGCACTTGCTTGTATCATGTTTGATGATACATGCCTTTTGGTTAAGTGTAAAGAATTAAACCTTGGTTAATGAAATGGTTAGGGTTTACTATTTCCTTATTCATTTATTTATCTATTTATTCTTTTTGGAAAATGATTTGCATAAAGATTAAATGGTGGCTTTCTTTGGATGGATTATGAAGCTTCATGATACTTTGACTAAGTCACCATTTTGTCTTGATGCTTAACCCTAACCCTTCAATCTAACCATGATTTATTCTCTACACTAAACTATGGTTGGTTAATGATAAGTATTCATATTTATTTCTTTTTACAAAATAACTTATCATAACTTTTCATGATCTTCTTCTTCTTCACTTCAAGAAGAAAGCTAACCTCATCAATGGTGATTGATGAATTAGAGTGAGAAATCCAATTCTAAAGTCTACCCACTTCCTATTTCTTCATTCTCTACCTCTTGCCAAGTAGTAGTGTGTGTTTCCTTCACAAGTTTTTAGGGCTTGGTGAAGGTGGAGCTTGATTTAGCGATGCCTCGACGTAGATCATCTTCGGCATGGACATTGACGACCTAGCTCGCTTTTTCTCCGACGAAGCCGACTCTAGAGCCCGGATTCCTTTTGGACAGCGGAGACGACTACGTTGCGGAGCTATGGAGGTGGAGCACCGGATCTACAAAGGTTGTATTTCCGATATCCCATTAGTTAAGTGTTAACTAGTTAGCTTTTTTGCCTAGTTTTCTAGCAAACGATCCGTAGTCGGGTCTCCCGGCACCCGTAAAATTTTATAATGGCATGTTCGATGCCTTATGAGACCTCATTAGGGTGCCTAAGAACCTTTCAACTACAAGATGGGGAAGAGAAATATACCGAGTGATCCGAGTCCTCCGGTCTTCTCGTCGTCGTCCCGATCTCCCGCGGAATGTCCGGTCTCCACCTCATCGCCGGAAGTGCACCACATCGCCTACATCTTTTACGGGCTCCCACCTCAATGCCGAGGCAACTCGGGCACGAAGCTGGCTAGTCGACGTGCCCAAGGTTTGCTGTAGAATGTAGTGTAGAGGCTTGTGTCTCATTTGGGGTTTATGGAGGTGCCTTTGGTGGAGGAATGATACTTGGAGTTTTTGGAGATTGATCTTGTGGGATTTTTGCAACATGAAATGAACCAAAAACCCACACTAAAAATGTTGGACAGCCCCTGATTGGTAGAGATTTCACGATCAAAAATATGAGTTTACCGCAATCAGAAACGGCGTCGCTTCGCAGCTAGCCGGTGAGTGCGGGTCGATCCACAGAGACGGGTAAATTCCTTTAGTGTGTTTTAACGAGTTGATTCTATTTGTCGTTTTGGTTTTATAAAAATCTAGATCTAAAACTTAATTAATCTAATTTAAATTCTTGCTAGGGTTAGGCTTAGAGGAAGTTTTGGAGATTGATGTTTCCTTCACCGCTTTCAATGCCGTATTCTAGATCTATTAGGTGTTATAGTAATTATCGATAAAGTGGATACGACTCTTTTGGGAAGATGTTTTCTTCCTCTAGATTCGTATCCTTCCTTTATCGTTAATTACCCTAACCCCCATGGAAAACGCGCGCAACCGGCCCTTTATACTGCGGTTCACCGTTACCTCGAAGGGTAGGGTGCCGCAGGGAGCGGTTGTGCGCGCATGCATGGAGTTCTTAATGGGTTAGGCATTGAAAGGGGTGAGAGATCTTATCTCTCAACCCTTTCCCTAAGGCTAACCCTAACAAGCGAGGAGACTACTCGCTCATTAGGGGATTAGAAAACATTATAATTAAAAGAATAAAAAGACTTACTAATGGTGATGGCTCCCTCCAAGCGATAAAGAACAGATCTGAATGTCACTTCCAGAATTTCTGAATTTTATTTATTGAAAAGAGGCATACAATTTTTAGATCTAAAATTACAATTTATAGGAAAATAGGAAACCTAGGGTTACAGACTCTCGCGCATGTGAATTTACAGATTTGACCCCTTAGAATCCCAACACCAGAACAGTCGCAACAGCACAGAGAAACTGCACCGACACGGGCCTTTTATGGCCGCGGATCCGCGGCATTTGTTGGCTTGGGCCGCGGATCCGCGGCCCATTGGTGGTCTTGGGCCACCAAATTTCTGTGCTTGGTTATTCTTCTCTTGGGCTCTCTGTTTTCACTGTTCTTTTCTCTGTAGGGCTTCTGTATCTTCTCCAGATTTTCAGTGAAGATTTATGTTGGTCTTTTAACCGTTTCACCTTGACTTGCGTTGTCTTGTACCCATATGAACTGGGCTTGACTGAGATCCGTCTAATTGTTGGTCAAAAGTCCATTTTTCTGTTGTTTTGTGTCTTTTTCACTGTATTCGCATCCAAGCCCTGTATCCTGTAACATGTAACAAAAGTGCGTCAAGAGTACCTGTTTATTTATAAAACGGATAAGAATAGGGGAATGATAAATGCAATATTATGGTCTGAACAAATACCTCCAAACTTACCTTTTGCTCGTCCTCGAGCAAACTTATTATTTTATTCTCTAAAATCCTAACCGCACTTTCGCAGGGAAACGCGATTGCACTGAGCACGTGCAACAAGCCGTTAAACCTCTAGGTGTCCCTAGTAGGAGGAGTGTTGTCTCCTGAGGGTTTTCAGCGGATTACACCCACAAAATCCTATCAATTTGGCCCATTTGACTTTTGTTCTCCAATTAAGTTTTCTAACAAGGAATTCTATTATCTTATACTTGTAAATTATCCACCCATATTCTTCACACTTCCTCATTATTTAACTTAAGATTATATATGTTATGTAGATCTACTTAGCTTTCAGCATCTCTTAAGTCTTCCTTCTAGGGTTTCATCTCTACTTAGGAATTTTCTATCAACTCCATTAAAGATACAAATTCTATCTTTCATTCCTCTCTTTTATCTAAATTCCAATCACATACCCCCACGTGTGTGTATAGATCACCCCTACACTTGGAAATTCAATTCAAGCAATCATGCCCTTGTCCATTGTCCAAAGTACTAATTAGTTGGTGAATGAAATTTGCTTACACATCCTTCATGCGACCGTTAATACTTCTTGAGGTACCAACGACCGATTACAAAATGCGTTTGCACTTTAAAGCGTACTTCCTAGTCCTTACAACACCCAAGGCTTTAGCAGTGACTCCCAAACCAGTTGGTCTAAGGCACTAGGTGATGAAGCACCCTCGCTAAATATTTTTCTATTTTTTACAGCCTTAAGTAATCACAAAAACCAGTGTCCATATTTTTTTTTTATTCACTTTTTTTTTCTTTTTATTTTCATTGTACTAAGGACTTTAGACAAGAGCATTTCAAGGTCTCTTCTACTATTCCAAGTTTCAAGGTGCGTGAATGTGCAAATTGTAGGGTATACATTTTCAGAATTTAGACTTAAGCTAGGAACTATTTTTCAAACTTATACTCTAATAAGAACATCAATACTCTTCCCTTATTTCGACTTCGTCCAAGAAGTGAACCCAAAATTTGCCTATTTCTAAATAAACTACAAGGCATATATTTTCTACCGTTAAACTTTAAGGAATGTTATTTTTAGGGTTTTTAATTCACTAAGTCTAAGATCTAGTTGTTCCTAGCCAGTTAACCTATTAGTCAAACTCAAGTCAATTAGCCAAAATTGAATACATTAATTTTTATAATTTTTGAAATTTTTCAATTTTTTATGGGTTTTCAAATAGGTATGCAAATGCAAAAATATGTACACATGGATGCGAAGGAAGAAGACGTACCGAGTATACCCCCAAACTTGAACTTGACAGTGTCCTCACTGTCATGCTAAACCAAGAGGGTCAAAATACCGGCACTTCCCTGTTTATTTATTTATAATTTTTTTTTTTAATGTTTTGAAATTTTTTTTTTATTTTTTATAGAAAAAGAAAACAAAAGGATATATACATATATACAAAGGTTCCCCCCAAACTTAAGCTTGGCCTTACACAAGCCAAAAGTTAGCACCAACCATTCAAAGATCTTATCGTGGTAATGGTATAGCTGGTGCAAGAATAGGGTGCGGAGGAAAGAAATGAGAAACACGCGAGACCGTGTGGGAAGAGGGGTAGAATACGGTCTCGGTGGGGGAGAAGAAAGATGGAAAGAAGAAAGAAGTGAAGTGCGATCTTGAGGGTGTAAATTGAGTGAATAAATTAGCGCAATATGTGATGACCGATGTGTTAAAAGCGATTGCGCTAACCTACCAACTCGTCGTGCAATGGGGTCAAATCCCTCAAGATTCGCAAGAAAACATGGGTACGCCGAACTTGGTATAGGAGATGAAAGCGTAACGGTCATTTGTTCGGTCGGAACAATAGGAAGGAGGGAGGGTGATATAACTGTCAAAGGTTCAGGAGGCTGAATTGGAAAATCCGACACATCAAATAAAAATGGTTCAACCTCGATATTATCCTCAAGACTCTCCTCAGTACTATCCTCAATATGTAATTCATCCATGCCATTATCATCAAAATCTAGACGCATATGAGATTCGGGGAAAACATTTAATAACTCAGGATGATTTGAACATAAAATTTCTATTAAATCGACAGGTTCATCATCCGAAATATTCCCGGCGTCTATATCCTCAATCAAGTGAAAATCAGTTTCTTTAGACACTTCATCCACAGCATGGATATTTATCAATGTAGGTTCTAGAGTGGAGGTGTAAAGATCGAAAGGATTAGGTGCGGTTTCACTCGAAAGGGGTTCCTCACAATTTGGCAAATCAAACACTACAAAATCGCACAACTCATTTTTATTTTCAACTGGTGAATCATTTGGAACAATAGATGGAAAACCGGAGTTGTGGGTTTCAATTGGGTAAGGGTAGGTTTGATTTGAAAATCCTCTCTCATTCTCACTCTGTCCAACTGCCGCCTTATACATTGAAAAATTCGGAGCTAGCGGGACACTAGCTACCGGTTCAATAGGCTGCATAAGGGCGGCCATGGATGCTTCCACATTCCTCATTATTTTATTTGTTACAGCAATATATGCTTCCAACGACTCTTCCAAACTAGACTTAGGTGGTGAGGGGGTTTCAGTAAAAGATTCAAAATTGGTTGGATATGTGAAACTCCCTAATGACTGTGTCGAAACAGTGTCTAGTGAAGGTGGGAAAGTCGGGTATGACTGATAGGAAGTGGGTGGTAAGACAGGAGTAGGGTCAACATATGGATAAGAAGGTGAATAATCATGTGGATCCCTAAAACTAGATGAGTGGAGAGGGGTGAAAGATCGACTGCGAGATTGAGCAATATGCTCAGCAATGGACATCGGCCTAGGAGTGACAGAAGGACTTGAAGAAGTGGTATCAACATATGTAGGTTGCAAAGGTTGACTCGGTTGACACAAAGTGGATTGAAAAGTCAAACTATTTCTCCTAGACGCCTCTATTTGATCTTTCAACGAAATTTTTGGCAAGGAGGGATCTTTTTTAAATTGACCGAAACAATTGACGAACGACGCAAAGTTAGGTTCGGGATACCAAGACTCGGCAAGAGATTTATGATGTGGGGTACCCATGATAGAAGAGTGCAAGGATTTCTTAGCGACAAAATTTTTGCAAGTTTTTAAAAGATTTTTCGTTAAATTTTTTTTATTGGAGAGTTTTGCAATAAGGTTTTAGAAAATGGACTCGTGACACAACTGAATCAACCACACATGCACAATCAGGCCTAGATCTAGGGTCGCCTAGGTCTGCTAGACAGCTCCTAACTAGGGCTAGAAATAGACCTCAAACCGTCTCTTCACGGACAAATACGGCCAGGTAAGTGGGAAGGAACCACCACTACAGTGGGCCTAATTAAAAACCACTAGCCTAGACACCGCAATGTCGGTTAGGATAAACGGCTGATGCCTACCCTAGTCCTTTTCTTATTGAGCTCGCTGTCCTTAGGTCTGAGTCTAATCTTTTTTAATTAAAGGTGGTTGATGCAAAATGCTTAGGTGTTTTCTGGGGTCCTGGGAAGGGTGATGAAATCCCCACCCAATCTGAGTTTGATCAAATAGCCCCTTAGAATCCGGTTAAATTATGCAAAACAAATAAAATTTCACTTGCAATCAGAATTTTTTAGCGCGGCGCAAAGAAACCTGCAGAAAATCTGTTATTTAGAAGGGGGTAGAAGATTTTTTTTTTACGCAAAGAACCCTGCAGAAAATTTTCACAGACAGAGATATGGAGGTTGCAGAGGGGAGGAAAAGAAACAAACACAGAAAATTCGGTGTGCTGACGTGGCCAAGTCGCGGCGCTTCCGCGGTGTGAGACCCCCTTATGCGGCGGAAACGCGGCAATATTAGGGTTTCAGACTGTGAAAAAAATTTGTGCTTCTCTGTACTTTCGATTCCTATCTGTTCTTCAGTACCACTTTTTGTTTTGCCCTCTGTAAAATTCCAGATCCTTAATTCTTCGCTGTTCCTGCAAGATTCAAAAGATACACCCTTCAAACAGATCAAATTTGATACTTTTTTTATTTTTTTATATTTTCAGATTTTTATGGGTTTTAAAATTTATATCAACCCGAAAATTCACAAAAAGAAAGATTACGCCGTCCCCGGCAACGGCGCCATTTGATTGGTAGAGATTTCACGATCAAAAATATGAGTTTACCGCAATCAGAAACGGCGTCGCTTCGCAGCTAGCCGGTGAGTGCGGGTCGATCCACAGAGACGGGTAAATTCCTTTAGTGTGTTTTAACGAGTTGATTCTATTTGTCGTTTTGGTTTTATAAAAATCTAGATCTAAAACTTAATTAATCTAATTTAAATTCTTGCTAGGGTTAGGCTTAGAAGAAGTTTTGGAGATTGATGTTTCCTTCACCGCTTTCAATGCCGTATTCTAGATCCATTAGGTGTTATAGTAATTATCGATAAAGTGGATACGACTCTTTTGGGAAGATGTTTTCTTCCTCTAGATTCGTATCCTTCCTTTATCGTTAATTACCCTAACCCCCATGGAAAACGCGCGCAACCGGCCCTTTATACTGCGGTTCACCATTACCTCGAAGGGTAGGGTGCCGCAGGGAGCGGTTGTGCGCGCATGCATGGAGTTCTTAATGGGTTAGGCATTGAAAGGGGTGAGAGATCTCATCTCTCAACCCTTTCCCTAAGGCTAACCCTAACAAGCGAGGAGACTACTCGCTCATTAGGGGATTAGAAAACATTATAATTAAAAGAATAAAAAGACTTACTAATGGTGATGGCTCCCTCCGAGCGATAAAGAACAGATCTGAATGTCACTTCCAGAATTGCTGAATTTTATTTATTGAAAAGAGGCATACAATTTTTAGATCTAAAATTACAATTTATAGGAAAATAGGAAACCTAGGGTTACAGACTCTCACGCATGTGAATTTACAGATTTGACCCCTTAGAATCCCAACACCAGAACAGTCGCAACAGCACAGAGAAACTGCACCGACACGGGCCTTTTATGGCCGCGGATCCGCGGCATTTGTTGGCTTGGGCCGCGGATCCGCGGCCCATTGGTGGTCTTGGGCCACCAAATTTCTGTGCTTGGTTATTCTTCTCTTGGGCTCTCTGTTTTCACTGTTCTTTTCTCTGTAGGGCTTCTGTATCTTCTCCAGATTTTCAGTGAAGATTTATGTTGGTCTTTTAACCGTTTCACCTTGACTTGCGTTGTCTTGTACCCATATGAACTGGGCTTGACTGAGATCCGTCTAATTGTTGGTCAAAAGTCCCTTTTTCTGTTGTTTTGTGTCTTTTTCACTGTATTCGCATCCAAGCCCTGTATCCTGTAACATGTAACAAAAGTGCGTCAAGAGTACCTGTTTATTTATAAAACGGATAAGAATAGGGGAATGATAAATGCAATATTATGGTCTGAACAGCCCCTCCCCTATCATGGCCGGCCAATGCAATTGCAAGAGAGTGAGAGAGTGGAGAGTGAAGAAAAAAAAGAGAGAGCCATCCAATAATCCAAGGAAAAGAGAGAGAAGGCTATCATGCAAAAAGAAATGATCACTAGCTTAATCCAACACTCCATCATCAAATCAACCATCATCAACACTCATCATCATCACAAAAGTCATGCCATGATGAACCATCATGAAGTCAAGAAGTCAAGTGATCATGACATGGCAATATGCAAAGAACACCCTCCACAAATATTTATTTGCAACAATGCAAATAAGCTCTCCTCCACCAATCTTCGGCCAATGAATGATACAAAGGAAATTGGCCGAGACGGAAAGCAAACTGGTAACTCCAGAAAACTGGTCCCGTAATAAATTACCGGAAAAACCCCGATACTGTGCATACACACCTGCATTTGTATTCCGACCGAAATACAAATGCAATGAGACAAAATCTACACTGTACTATACTAGGATCCGGCTTAAACCAAAACTGGCTAGTAATATCCGTCCGATCCTGATCCGTGCAATACCGCACGTATCTAATCGAACCCTGCCATATATCCATACGGCCTTTAGTACAAACCGTCTGATCCTGATCCGTACAATACCGCACGTATCTGATCGGACCTTGCCATATCTCCATACGGCCTCTACAGCTTTTCGCCCGAAAGCTGAGTAACTGAATGTAGGGGACTCTAAAGACTCGTCAACACCTTGGTTGTGGATTTAACCACTAGCACGTCAGAGGTATAAGCCAATACGTAACGGGCTACCAGGTATTGACTAAAAGGGACGTCTGTGAGCGAACTCAGCCAGAAAACCCTACTGAGCCTGTCAGTGACAAGATCCGTACAGTCCGGTCCGTTCGTCTATGAGCATCGCATGGCGGGCCTAGGGGGGTTGGTAAAAGTCAGACCCCCAAAAGCGGTACAAGTCGTGTCGGAGTGTAGCCCAGAACACCCTGAGATACTACTGGAATACCTACCAGTAAATCTCCTTGCCTCGACCGAGGGCTTCGTGTAATGGCTCTCCTAGACACAGCGCGACCTCACCCCCAATACCGGGAGAGACGAACCCCTAAAGATGCGCTCACTGCCTCCATGTGGCTCGGGACTGTATCCAACTAAAACCTGTTTGCACGACTCCTTTGAGCCGTGGTAGGATAGTAATCAAAGTACAGTGGGAACTCACACAAGACAAATGACGATCCCCAGGTCGATGAACTAACCTGTACACATGTCACCAGGGAACTGCCATCTGACGTCTGGTATATGACCAACTAGCATGTTCCCGGCGAGTCCTGTCCGGTGTACTCATAACCCAATGAACACCTGTATACATCTTAGGTGAACCAACTGACACCAGTGGCTTGTGAGACCGGCCACCGCCCCTTGTCGGGGTCTCGACTGTATACACTAGTCTACTCTGGAGTATCGATGCCCTGTCTCGAAACTCTCACGACTAGGGACCATTTAAGGATATGCTTATAGACTGCCAGGTCCCACGTATATGATCGCCCTCATACTGCTGGTGGTCAAGCAAGAATCCTAGGGGCTCTACCAACGTGTAATAGCGACCTGTAAGGTCACCTAAAGCAGTACACGATGATAAAGGTAAACCAGATAGCATACTATCATCTCAAGTAAGATTGTCCTATCGGGATAGGTCCTCCCTCAATCATTACAATCACGTGCCTGTGATCCAATAATTGACTCTGAGGGCACTATCTCCAACAGATATACCAGAGTAGACTAGCGTATAGCTTCTCGACCCATGTAGATGGGTGATGGATGATCCCATATCTATTGGTGTTTGACATCAGAGACGGTATACTGGTGCTCAGTGGAGACTGGGTACACTGAACGGACTCACCGAGAACTCTCAGATGGTATTATACCTAACGTCAGATGGCAGTTCTCTGGTGACACTGGTACAGGTTAGTCTGTAGACCCGAGATCGTCATAGAATCTTATGTGATTCCCACCGTGCTTTGATATCCATCTTACCACGTTCAAGAGAACGTACAAAACGGTGGCTTTTGGGTACAGTCCCGGGTCACATGGAGGCAATAAGCGATAGGAGGGGTTTCGTCTCTCCCGGTATTGGGAGTTGATATTGCGCTGTGCTCGATTGGCTATAACAGGAAGTCCTTGGCCAAGGCTGTTTCAGAAATATACTGGTAAGTGTTATCAGTAGTTTATCGACCCGTTATAAGTCTCATATCGACACGACTTATCGAGTTATTGAGGTCTGACGTTTACCACCCCTAGACGAGATATGCGACATATCAGACGAAGAGACCGGACTGTACGGTAGTGTTACTGATTGGATTCGCAGAAGTGTGAGCAGGCTTGCTTGTTGATTTTCTGATCGCTGAATACCCGGGTGGTCGTTACGTTTAGCAGACCGCTTGCGGCTTGTGGGCGTTTGATATGATCATCACCTACTGCCGGCGTATTGACGAGTCTTTAGAGTCCTACACTAAGGTTTTCTGGCTCAAGTGAAACGGAGTAGGAGCACATATGTGATATGTGCGGGACCGAGATTGATACGATATGAGATACCATATTCTATTCTCGCGATATGAGATATCGGTCGGTTATATATATTATAACCGGGTTATCGGATCAAGTGTTGATTCGATAAGTTGATTCATAGGATATTAGTCGGTTATAGATGATATAACCGGATTATTAAATCAAGAGTTGATTTGATAATCTAATGTATAATTATAAATTTAATATATTAAATTACATTAACTGGTATCAGCTCACTTATGATTTCTTTTCTCACTTGATGTGCACATTGTATATATGTGATATGTATATTTGTGTACATGTTTGTATCATACTAGGTTACAAATGCAACTAGGGTTAATGAGGGTTAAACCATGCTAGGGTTAAGATTAGGGTTTATATTTATCATTAAGTAATTCAAAAAATTGTGGAATTAGACATGGTTGATATTTGTTGAAAACTTGTAGAAAGTTGTAAGCATCTTTGACTTTGTCCACTCTTTTTGTCTTGCTTAAGATATTTCTTGACCTAACCTTTAACCCTAGCTCATGGTTAACTCTCTATAAGGATTATGCATGACATGCTTAACCCTTGGTTACATTTCTAACCTCAAACAATAATTCATATGATGTGTTCATTCTTCTTCTTCTTCTTCCTAAGAGCTTTCTAGCTTCAATGGAGGTATGAGATAAAATGTGAGAAAATGATTTCTAATGTGAGCAAACTTCCTATTTCATCATCATCTACTACTTGCCATTTAGTATAGGGTGTTTGCTTCACTAATTCTATGATTAGTGAAGAGATAGCTTGGATTAGTGTCTCCTCGATGTAGATCATCTTCGGCCTCGAAGATTTCGAAGCAAACATGTTCGTTTCTTCACGGGAGCCTCTCTAGAGTCCGGAGTTCATGATCACAGCGAAGGGACGACCACACGGAGCTAATGAAGTGAAGGACCGGTCTACAAAGGTTGTATTCCTTGCACTCTTTCACTTGCAAAATGTTTGAATTTACATTCCGTCGATTTCTAATATTCGATTCTAAGGTTAGGGTTAGCTAGAACGGCAAAATTTTAATATGGCATGAGAGATGCCTCCCGAAACCTCACTGCCGTGCTAGGTAACCCTGCAGTGGTATGACCAAGGAGAGAGTTATACATGCGATTTCTTCTCGGTGATATTTTCTACTCACGAGTTGGCAACTCACCCCCGTTGTGCCACAGTTTCTTGCAGATTTTGCCGTACAGGTTTCGTTGAGGCTTGCTGGCACACTGTTTCCTTCCGGGTGATTGCTTTGGTAGGTAGGTTCACTTGCATCGTGACCACCGTTGTACCTTATTTACTTCAGTTGTATCTAGTAAACTCTACCAACCGGACTTGTATTATTTGATAGACTTAGAAAACCAGTTGTTTATTCTTTCGACCTTATAGTCGCGCACTTCTATTATTATGATTCTTCTCTGGTTTTCTTGAGAGTGTTGATTTTCTTTCTGAGTTTTGATTCTCGTCCTACGGCGATGTATATTATATTTCTTGCGTGGTTGTTTCCGCCAATTGGCGAAGAAGAGCTAGCTCCGGCTTGGTGATGTCTTTATTCATTACTTATATTTATGCATGCGTGTATACGTTGGGGCCAGTATTTACAAAGAAGACTGCCGAAATTTTCGGGAAAATATGAAATATTTTTTTAATATTTACTACGACTTTCAAAGTGATTTTATATGTTAACTTTTAAATAAGTATTCCTGCACACCTTTTAAATGGTTTAAATTTCTGGGTTCTGATTTACTTGAATTAGGTAGGGTCATATAGATTTCCCATGATTCAAGTGCCAGTCACGTACCATTTCGGGTCGTGACAACGCTGAGCGTAACTAAGCAATATAACATGTAATGTACACAAGAGACAAGATATAAATGAACAACAACTTTATTTATTAACATTCTTTTCACAATAAATCTGAAAAGTAAATTCATGGAATGGAAAGCAATGCCTAAACAGTGGCATAACAGAAATGGAAAATACAGAATGTAAATGTGTACAAGGAATCTAAAGCTCTGGGTCAAAAGCTGGCTGGTCCAAATTCTTACTGGTGGGCCGGCCTCCAGTGAATCCGAATTATCTGACGACATTCCAAAGAAGAAGAAAGAGAATGTCGTCAGCGAACAAATCACTTGGTAAGTCCCGTAAATAGATAAGAATGGAATAGACAGAATAAAGAGTATATTGTTATAATGTTGTATTTAGTGTTAACGATATTGTTTGTATCTTGGTACAGAAAAACACCAATGTATACGAGAGGAGTCCCACTATTCCGAAGACTAAGGCATATGGAGTATAAGGAACCGTTCAGCCACGGTTCAACGGCAATTGAATTCAGATTAGGTGTATCATGGTTACAGTCCCGTGCTTCTAACACCTTCCGTACTAATCTACCCCTTTAAAAACCCCGTAATGTCTTTTGTATTGATTGTGTTGTGTTGCATTATAAATTGTATATGGATGACTTGCCAAAACCATGATATCAGTAAATAGAACGGATGAACATGTAGATGGAATATATCGATGGTTCGGTTCGGTCAATATATATTGAATAGACGGATTCATATTGAATTGTAGATTTATACTTGAATCATATTCAAGTCAGATTGACTGGATTGAGACTCAATTTGAGTCATAGAAATTGAAGTCTTGAATTAGTTTTGATGTTATCGGTAACTGCTGCACATGGAAGGCATGATTTGTGTCTTTTTCCAAAACAAATACCGTGTTGATAACACCGTTGTTTAGATTGTCTATCTTAGATAAGCAAGCACCCATATTCTCCGGGTTCCTGAGGCTCAAGAGAACAGATCCCGCTTAAACCTATATTTACTAGGGTCCTTATTGCAATTTATATAACTTGAAGGGGTTTTATGTAAAAATAAATTTTATATACTTTCAAAATAAAGCTCAAGTATTTATTTATCGTTTTTAGGGTTTTCAAGGAGGTATATTTTAAAATATAACGTTTACTAAAGAAAAGAACCTAGATTGCAATGTATATGGCATTTTAATGTAATATTGGAATTGTATCGATTTGTAATGGTGGTTTCATAAAATATGTAAATCTTTTCTTTTTGTTTAGAAAGCATGGAATATTTTTATTTATATATTTAAAATAACTTTTATTTATTAAGTAGAAATCGCATTTTTCTTAAAAATTCCATCGAGATCAAATGCTCCGTGAGAAGGCTTGCATCTCACTCTACTAGGCCCGAGGATGTGCGATAACCCGCACCATCCCTATCGGGGTCCCCAAAAGTGGGTTGTAGAGACGCATTTGCAAGAAATTAAATAATACACTTTTAAAGAAAACGGTTTTTGATAGTTAATGGTATTTAAATGTAAATTCATATTTGTCCCAAAATATTACTTTTAAGCAATCGTACTATATCAAGATGTGTGTTGTAAGAGATAGGTCATTACCTCGTGAGATTTTTCTAAAGGCAATATAAGTAAATATGATAAAAGATGTCGTATTTAAAGTTTATGGTATTTAAACGAAAAAGTGCAATAAAAGTTACATAACATAAATTAGCAAAAAATATGATTTTACAGGTTTATCATTAATTTTACCAACATATAAAAATTTACTATAAATTTTTCATATTTTAATAATTAAGAAACTAATTATCAATAATCTTTATTCATCACCGTAGAATAATTACATTTATTCCTGCAAAAATTGTCCTGATCATGATAGTAATTTTAAGACTTAGTTTCATATGTCCAAGAAAGAATCCGGGGTTGTTCATCATCCCGTGATTTTATCGTAAAGGATAAAAGTTTATTATATTATTATGGTTTAATATCATTTTTAATTGTCAAAACCGTAAAATAGATAATGTGGTCAAGATAATATAATTAGGTCCAGAATTTTTTTTCATAAATAGAAATTTTCATGATGAAGATAACAAGAGGTCAAGTGTTGAGGGATCTTACCTGAAATGAGATAGAAAAATTAAAGTCGACGAGCGTTGGGTTGTACGAGAAAAAAGATATCTTGAAACCGAGAATTTTTTCTACCTTTAAGGCTTGGTCCAGAGTGTAGAGGACTCAAAGAAAAAGCTCAGGAAATGTTTTGGAATTTTTTTGTCTAACAGATATTTTTTGGTGAATTTTAGAAGCTCATGACTATTTATAGAGATTTCATGGATTAAATTATTAATTTTTTTTAACTGCTACAGTAATTGTTCAGATCCGATCGTTGATTTGACCAGATCCGACGGTCCACGTTTTATCACGTGTGAACAACAATTGGACCCGGCTGGGTTGTTGTGGATGATCCTTGACCGTGAATCGTTGATTCGACGGTCTAGATTAACGATCAACGATCCACGGTCATGGATCACCCACAACAACCCAGCTGGGTCCCACTACTGTTCACACGTGATAAAACGTGGACCGTCGGATCTGATTAAATCAACGGTCGGATCCGATCAATTACTGTAGCAGTCAAAAAATAATAATAATTTAATCTAACAAATCCCTATAAATAAACATGAGTTTCTAAAATTCACCAAAAAATATCTGTTCAATAAAAAAATCCAAATAAATTCCAGAGCTTTCTCTTTTGAGTTCTCTACACTCTGGACCAAGTCTCAAAGACGGAAAAAATTCTCGGCTTCAAGATATCTTTTTTCTCATACAGCCTGATGCTCGCCGACTTTAATTTTTCTAGCTCATTTCAGGTAATATCTCTCAACACTTGACCTCTTATTATTTTCATCATGAAAATATCTATCTATGAAAAAAAAATCAGGACCTAATAATATAATAAACTTTTATCATAATAATATAATAAACTTTTATCATTTATCCTTCACGATGAAATCACATTATTTATCATAAACTATTATTCTTGACCACATTATTTATTTTACTGTTTTTGATAATTAAAAATGATATTAAACCAAAATAATATAATAAACTTTTATCATTTATCCTTCACGATGAAATCACGAGGTGATGAACAACCCCGGATTCTTGCTTGGACATATGAAACTAAATTTTAAAATGACTATCACGACCAGGACAACTTTTGCAGGAATAAATGTAATTATTCTACGGTGATGAATAAAGGTTATCGAAAATTAGTTCCTTAATTATTAAAATATGGAAAAACTATAGTAAATTTTTATATATTGGTAAAATTAATAATAAACCTGTAAAATTATATTTTTTTTGTTTATTTGGATATTTCACAAAAAAAAATACCATGCTATGTAACTGTTATTGCACTTTTACGTTTAAATACCATAAATTTTAAATACGATATCTTTTATCAGATTTGCTTACATTAGTTTTAGAAAAATCTCACGAGATAATGATCTACCTCTCACAACACACATCTTGATATAGTACGATTGCTTGAAAATAATATTTTGGGACAAATATGAATTTACATTTAAATACCATTAACTATCAAAAACCGTTTTCTAAGATAGACAATCTAAACAACGGTGTTATCAACACGGTTATCGTCTTGGAAAAAGACACAAATCCTACCGTCCATGTGCAGCAGTTACCGATAATATCAGAACTAATTCAAAACTAATTCAAGACTTCAAATTCTTTTTAATTTCTCTGACTCAGACTGGGTCTCAATCCAATCAATCTGACTTGAATATGATTCAAGTATAAATCTACAATTCAATATGAATCCATCTATTCAATCTATATTGACCGAACCGAACCATTGATATATTCCATCTACATGTTCATCCATTATATCCGTTCTATTTACTGATATCATGATTTCGACAAGTCATCCATATGCAATTTATAATACTTGACAATACAATACAATCAATACAAAAAACGCCGTGGGTTTTTTAAAAGGATAAATTGGTACGGAAGGTGTTAGAAATGGCACGAGTCTGTAAACATAATATACCTAACCTGAACTCAAGTTCCGTTGTACCGTGGCTGAACGGTTCCTTGTGCTCCGTAAGTCTTAAGTCTCCGGAATAGTGGGACTCCTCTCGTATACACTGGCATTCTTCTGTACTAAGCTACAAACATCGTTAACACTGAATACAATATTATAACAATATACTCTCTATTATGTCTAATCTATTCTTGTCTATTTACGGGACTTACCGAGCGGTTTGTTCGCTGACGACATTCTTTTTCTTCTTCTTTGGAATGTCGTCAGGTAATTCGGACTCATTGGAGATCAAGCCCAACAGCGAGAATTTAGACCAGCAAGCTTTCGACCCAGAGCTTTAGATTCCTTGTACACATTTTACATTCTGTATTTTCCATTTCTGTTATGTCACTGTTTAGACATTGCTTTTCATTCCATGTATTTACTTTTCAGATGTATTGTAAAAAGAATGTTAATAAATAAAGTTGTTCATTTATATCTTGTCTCTTGTGTACATTACATGATATATTGCTTAGTTACGCTCAGCGTGTTTACTTCTGAGTAAATACGTAGCGGTCTCGTCACGTCTTCTGCCGTCTTCATGGATGATGAAGTCTGTTCTGAATCCATTCTCCACTTGTTCTCTGATCTTTTGCAACTTAATATCACTTGCTTGAGCTGCTTTGATCTGATTGACAATTGTTGATTGAACTTGTAAATGCATCAAACTTGAAGCGTTGACATGACTACTTCAATCTCCATCTGATGCAAATCCTGTTGAAGCTTCCACGGGACGGTAAGATTAAATGCTAATGGTTGGCGACTAAGAGCAGCAGGTTACCACATTCACCTTTCCTGGTTGATATTGTCAGTTGATGTCGAAATCTGCCATGAGTTCTAACCATCGTCTCTGCCGCATATTAACCTCCTTCTGAGTAAACACATATTTCAGACTCTTGTGATCTGTGTATATGATCACTCGTTCACCAAGAAAATAATGGTGTCAAATCTTAAAAGCAAAGATAACTACTGCCAATTCCAACCGTTGATTTGACCAGATCCGACGGCCTACGTTTTATCACGTGTGAACAGCAGTGGGACCCGGCTGAACCGTGGATCGTCGTCGATCCAACAGTCCAGATTAAAGACGCATATATATATATCATTTTTTTATAATAAAAACTGTCGGCAGAATCTGAGCCGTTGGTTTTTTAAATCCGACGGTCCAGATTTATTGCCGCTCAAACAAATAAATTTTTTTTTAATATTTAAAAATGTTTTAAACTTGCTTCTAGCTTCTAAAAATTATTTTAAAATAGTAAAAAATATTTTTAAAATCTGAAAAAATTATATAAAATGCATTTTGATATTTTATATCTTTTGCAAACAAATTTGGTCTAAAATAGCTCCCTTTTCGGTTATAAAATTTTTTCCCTTCAATAAAAAATCCATTTAAATTCTTAAAAATTCCCAAAAATTCCTAAAAATCATCATTTCATTTTAAAAATGCACAAAAAAAAAAGAAAAATCTATATGACAGTTTTTGAGTAAAACCATGCCATGTCATTCTCTCAAATGTATATAATTAATTTTATACCTTTCAATAATTTTCAATACAAAATATGAGAATGAACAAATTTGGTCAAAAAATCCTTAAACCGATGGCTGTCAAGAAGAACACAAAAAATCATGGCATGCCATAAATTTTTCCGCATGACAAACGTGCATGACACACTTGTCATGCGGATATTCAACAGAATAATCTGATTCGGCACTCTCATCTGCTCACCCGCCACATAATATAACACAAAAATAATAAACCAAATTACCAATGTAAGCTCAGCCACAGAAGAAATCTCTGATTGCCATCGCAACTGACAAACCGCCAACAGAAAAAGTCGCCATGCTCCCGCCTTGGAGGGATTGAATACTCGCCTTGGAGGGATTGAATACTGATGTCCCGGATATTTATAATGGATGCCCGGGCAAAAAACGTAGCATTTCATCTACTACTACAAAATTTGCGGCCAAAAATTTCATACCTCTGGAAGAACAACTACAATCAAACTGCCGATGCTGAAAATTTCAATTTGTTTTGGACACAACATAGCAAAAGAGAGAGGATTTTTTTCTGCTACTTACAAAGTTGGATTAAATGCCTCTAACTTCACTTGCCACAAATTATAGGTTTAGATATAATTGGGTTCAATCTGGATATAGAGAAGAAATAGTAGTGATGTAAAAATAAACAATATAAATCACATGGGCAAAGTTATGGCGCAAGATATTTTAAGGATAAATCACAGTAAAATACCCTAAACTATTGTGTTTTTTCTGGCTAAAATACCTTTAGGTTCTTTTGGTCCCTTTAAAAAGAGTAGCGGTTTAAGGTATTTCTCTGCAATTAAATTTGAAAAGTTATGTATTTTAGTTTCAAAAAAGTTGATAGTTGAGAGCATTTGTAATTTAACTGGATTTTCATGATATATTTAAGGATGTCAATAAAATTTGACCGAGCTGCGATTAAGCTATCCAGAAATCAACTCTCAAGCAAATTGCCGCAGGTGATAGATCACGCAAGAGGACCGATGAGTTACCGGTTAGCGTTAAAATGAGAAAGAAGAAGAAGATTAAAACGAGAAAGAAGAAGAAGACAACACCAGCAGCAGAGTGAGGGGGAAGAACCTGGGTTGTAATGAATCAAAATCCCCATGCGATCTCCCCCTCAAAACTCAAAAACTGTGATTTTTATTAAGGATCGGCGACCTGCCATGCGAGCGCACCCAACATGGCAAAGGCCTCTCTGCTACATATACATACCAATGAATCTACACAGATCTTGATGAAAAAGCGCCAAATCTCCACGTTTTATATGGAAAACTTTGAGATCGCCCCTTAATCTGAAGAATCTCCATGGATCTGAGCATAGAAAACGAGGATCTATCACAGATCTGGACCCAAAAAAATAATCAAGGATTAAGGAAAGAAGAATCTTTTTCATTTTCTCTCGCGGATCTGGAAATTTTCCATATATCTGCAATCCTAGCAGCTCTAAAGCATGAAATTCCTGCAACAAATGAAGATTTCGACCAAAAAACTATTAAAATGAAAGAGGAATTTGTGAGGGAAAAAATATTAAATTTATATTAAAAAAATGCTGAATTAAATGAGAATGATAGGGAAAGGAGAGGCGAGGGCTCGATTTATTGATCAATTGAAAAAGATCAACGGTGGAAAATAAGCGGTCGTAAACTTTGATGGTTCCTGATGTATCCACGTGGATGTCAATTATTGGTTTTGCCAACGAATCGATAGTTGCCAACCTCCAAAATTTCACCTCTCTATGTCATGTTGGGCCCACTGAGCCCGTTTTGTTTGGGTCGTTCTCTTTTGAGTTTATGCTCTGCATTGGATTTGATTTTATCTGTTGCGTCTTACGTCACTGCTGACATGATATTAGTTGTTTGAATAAAGAACTACCGTTCGTTTCGACTCCGTGGGCTTTTTATGAATTTGGGCTGGGCCGACGGCAAATGACATGTGCATTTTAAACCGGGGGGGGGGGGGGGGGGGTTCTTATACGATGTCAACACAAGTCAACAGAACATAAAAGAACCAGAGGTTCAATTACCTGCAAATTTTTTTCCTGCACATATTTGTATATGCACTTTTCCTTAGATTAAAAGTCCAAATTCCATTGTTATTCCGGATTAGGATAATTCGGCGGAATTGTTTGTTTGGATGAGATTTTCTAAGAGTAAATCCAGAAGGAAAAAGGCATCCACATGGTTCATTCCTCCGGATTAGAAAAACAGCTCAAAGCCAATTTTTCTAATCCCAAGCTTGAGTGCTTGCTTTATTCTTTTAACATGAACCATCCATTATCTCTTCCGTTAATTTTTATCATCTTATTTAGTTAAAACAAACAAACAATCTATTTTTTTATTATTTCAAATTCCAATAATTTTAATATGGTTATAAAATGAAAATTCTTATTCTAAATTAACCAAACATGCATTTAACATGAAAATCTCTACCATTTTTCACTTCATGGGATATAGATGCATTCCCGAATATTATTACCCAAAACTTAATCCGCCTGATTATAACCCGCACCATCCAAACATGCTTTAATGCTAAAATCATGTGTTTCTTAGCATCAAGCACCAGTTTTTGTCTAAGTTCGTAACGAAAACACATTAAATAAATTCGAATACCCATGGCCGACAATACAAACAAAGTGTAACATTTCAGAAAAATAAAATATTATTTTTGGGAATTTTTATAATTAAATAGTAAATATTATGAATATTTTAATAATGCGGTATAATTAAATACCGATAAATTGGGAAATATTTGGAAAATTATAAAAATTATTGAAATGAGCGTGTTTTATATGATTTAAGCAAATTATAAATTCTTTATGATTAATTATATTCCATTTTAATGCTAATCGCGATTAAATATCACTAATTGTGCATTAAGCTTAATTTGTGCACATGACATGCACCATGTCATATTACACTTTTTACATTTTCTACCATGGCTTTTCTTTTTATTTGCTTGGATTTATTTTAAAATGAAATGAGAAGAGAAAAGGAAAAAAAAAAGGAAAAAGATTAAACAAAGAAGTATGGACGAGAGAGAGAGAGGGTAAGGGGTCTCCTTGAACCTTGGCTCATTATCCCCTCATTATTTTCTTTCATCATTTTTCTCCCCTCCCTCTTCCATGACTGCCCTCACTCCCCCACCTCCTCTAAACCCTCACAACAACACCAAAAACAACTCAAAACACTTCATTCCCTTCATTAAAAACTTGTACAAGCTCACTACAAGCATGGGAGATCAAGAAAAATTGGATTATGAAGACTTGGGACAACTCAAGAAATTTATTGAGTTGCCAAATGAGGTATTCCCTTCACCATTAGTG
Source organism: Agapanthus africanus (assembly GCA_030015575.1). Taxonomy (NCBI): domain Eukaryota; kingdom Viridiplantae; phylum Streptophyta; class Magnoliopsida; order Asparagales; family Amaryllidaceae; genus Agapanthus; species Agapanthus africanus. The sequence continues at coordinate 30,163,532 of CM057351.1, forward strand.
TAGTAATGCATTTCCTTTATCTTCCATTTAAGTTTAGAACCGATTTAGTGTAGTTTTGTGAACTTGGAAAATTCCTAGAAGAGCTTAGGAGATTTTATGAGTTGTGAAGTGTGATTGAGGTTAGTAGAGGCCATATAACCCATGTCGGGACTCGGTTCTTGCTCACGGAACAAAGTGCCACACGGAACAAAGCGCCACGCCAATTGTCATGCCAAGGGGGCGGGGGCCACCTCTTGAATCCGTGGGGGCCACCTCTTGAGTCCCTGGGACCCACTGTAGAATAATGAGGAATCTTCGGAACACATTCCGAAAGAGAACCGAACTGCATTATAAATGTAATGATACCACCCTCAATTAAAGAGGCGCCTTTTAAGTGAACCGGAACTACAAGAGCTTAAGAAGTCCGTAGTTAAGCGTTCTCGGGCCAGGGAAGTCTTGGGACGGGTGACCTCCTGGGAAGTGGCCCCTGGTCGGGTCCGGTTCACTCTAAAGGGAAAAACCGTGCAGTTTCGGCCAAAGCGGACAATACCATCTGTACTGAGGCGTGGGGCGTTACATTTATGGTGGCCCATGCAGGTCCCTCAGTAGTAGGTCTGTGGTTCGAGGACGAACCATTGTTCAAAGGTGGGGAGAATGTCAGGACCTGGTTCTGCTCACGGAACAAAGTGCCACACGGAACAAAGTGCCACGCCAATTGTCATGTCAAGGGGGCGGGGACCACTTCTTGAATCCGCGGGGGCCACCTCTTGAGTCCCTGGGACCCACTGTAGAATAATGGGGAATTTTCGGAACACGTTCCGAAAGAGGACCGAACTGCATTATAAATGTAATGATACCACCATCAATTAAAGAGACGCCTTTTAAGTGAATCGGAACTACAGGAGCTTGAGAAGTCCGTAGTTAAGCGTGCTCGGGTCAGGGAAGTCTTGGGATGGGTGACCTCCTGGGATGTGGCCCCTGGTCGGGTCCGGTTCGCTCTAAAGGGAAAAACCGTGCGGTTTCGGCCAAAGCAGACAATACCATCTGTACTGGGGCGTAGGGCATTACAACCCCTGTAGTGTTAGAATTCTGGACAAATCCAGAGATTAAAGCCCCAAGACATGAACTTAGAAACCCCGATATCGGATGTTTGTAGGAACTGTAGTGTAATTTTGAGATCTGCTTTCACCCGGGAGCCCTGAAAATATTTTAGCAAAGACTTGTTAGTTATATGTATGCCCTAGAGGCCATTACTATACATAAGATGTATATTGTAGTGGATACTTGGACATATATAGGGAGGACTTTCTTGCTCGACATGATAGTATGCTATCTGCTTACTCTTTACCTTAACGTGTACACCGATTGTCTCTCTGTTACATGTTGGTAAAGCCCTTAGGATGTGTACTTGACTACCTGGATTATGATGCGGATCATACTAGTGGGGACACGGTAGTCCATAAGTACATCCTTCAAGGTCCCTAGTGTTAGTTATATGTATGCCCTAGAGGCCATTACTGTACATAGGATGTATATTGTAGTGGATGCTGGGACATATATAGGGAGGACTTTCTTGCTTGACATGATAGTATGCTATCTGGTTGCTCTTTACCTTAACGTGTATGCTGGGTGTCTCTCTGTTACATGTTGGTAAAGCCCTTAGGATCTGTACTTGACTACCTGGACTGTGATGCGGATCATACTAGTGGGGACATGGTAGTCCATAAGTACATCCTTCAAAGTCCCTAGTCGTGGGTGTATCGAGACGGGGCATCGATATACCAGAGTAGACTAGCGTATACCTTCTCGACCCATACAGATGGGCGATGGATGATCCCATATCCATTGGTGTTTGACATCAGAGATGATATACGGGTGCTCAGTAAAGACTGGATACACTGGACGGACTCGCCGAGAACTCCCAGATGGTATTATACCTCACGTCAGATGGCAGTTCTCTGGTGACACTGGTACAGAGTAGTCTGTTGACCCGAGATCGTCATAGAGTCTTGTGTGGTTCCCACTGTGCTTTGATTTCCATCTTACCACGTCCAAGAGGGCGTGCAAAACGGTGGTTTTTGGGTACAGTCCCGAGTCACATGGAGGCAATGAGCGATAGGAGGGGATTCGTCTCTCCCGGTATAGGGGGTTGATGTTGCGCTGTGTTCGATTGGCTATAACAGGAAATCCCTGGCCAGGGTTGCTGAGATTTACTGGTAAGTGTTACCAGTAGTTTCTCGAAAAGTTATAGACCTCATATCGACACGACTTATCGAGCTATTGGGGTCTGACGTTTACCACCCCTAGGCGAGATATGCGACATATCAGACGATCAGACCGGACTGTACGGTAGTGTTACTGGTCGGATTCACTGGAGTGTGAGCGGGCTTGCTCGTCGATCTTCAGATCGCTCAATACCCGGGTGGCCGTTACGTTTAGCAGACCGCTTGCGGCTTGTGGGTGTTTGATATGATCATCATCTGCTGCCGGCGTATTGACGAGTCTTTAGAGTCCTACACAGAGGTTTCCTGGCTCAAGCAAAACGAAATAGGAGCGCATATGAGATATGTGCGGGACCGAGAATAATGCGTGTATGTGATACCGTATTCTATTCTCGCGATGATTGTATCGAATGGTTGTATGCGATATAACCTAGGTATCGAATCAAGTATTGATTCGATAAGCCGATACATTGAATACTAGTCGGTTGTGTGCGACATGACCGGATCATTGAATCAAGTGTTGATTTAATGATTTAATGCATAATTATATATTTGATATATTACTTTGCACTAACTAGTATTGGTTCACTTTAAACGGATTTTCTCACTTGGTTTGTGCACATTGTATATGTGATATACTTTTGTACACTTGATTGTATCATGTTTGATGATACATGTTTAACTATAGTTAAGTATAATGAATTAAGCCATGGTTAAACTAATGATTAGGGTTTTCTTTTTATTACTTATTTATTTATTTATTTATTTTGAATAGATAAGAAAAGAATGGTTGCTAATTTTGGAGTTTAGTTGAAGCTTCATGAAGCTTTGACTTTGTAACCATTCTTGTCTTCATCTTAAACCCTAACCATTAATCTAACCTTGGTTAATTCTCTACACTTGACCATGGTTCTAATATGATAAGTATTCATTTTCTTTTCCAAATATAATTAACTTATCATATATCATTTCTTCTTCTTCTTCCTTGAACTTCAAGAAGAAAGCTTACCTCATCAATGGTGATTGATGAATTAGAGTGAGAAATCCAATTCTAAAGTTAACCCAACTCCTATTTCTTCATCCTCTACCTCTTGCCAAGTAGTAGAGTGTGTTTTCTTCACAAGTTTCTTGACTTGGTGAAGTCGGGGCTTGATTTAGCGATGCCTCGACGTAGATCATCTTCGGCATGGACATCGACGACCTAGCTTGCCCATTCTCCGACGAAGCCGACGCTTGAGCCCGGATTTGATTTGGACAGCAGAGAGGACCTCGTTGCGGAGCTATGGAGGTGGAGCACCGGATCTACAAAGGTTGTATTTCCGTATCTCGTAGTTAAGTGTTAACTAGTTAGCTTTTTCGCCTAGTTTTCTAGCAAACGATCCGTAGTCGGGTCTCTCGGCACCCATAAATTTTTATATTGGCATGTTCGATGCCTTGTGTGACCTCACTAGGGTGCCTAGGAACCCTACAGTGGTATCAGAGCCTAGCTAGAGCCTTAGGCGAAGTCCAGACGGAGTTTGAAGTCCGAACGAACCCGAAACCCGATCACAAATATGCTCTCTGTACTTTTTCCGAAAATGCGGATTTTTGTGTATTAAAAATGCCTAAAAAATTTCATAAATAATTATAAGAATTACTGTGCAAACTCAGGTGAATAATTCATCAAACAGAGCGCGGAACCGCGGCAGAAGCCCAGCTTCTGCGGCGGTTCCGCGGCTAGGTGATGACGTCACCTCCCAATTGCTGCACAGTAATTCCTATTTTAATTTGATGGGTTTTCTGGGAATTTTTAATAATTTTTCAAGAGTTGAATTTTCTGCAGTTGTTTTGGAGATTCGGTGTTTCGATCGGAGTATCAAATTTTGTCTGTGTGGCTTTCCGGATAAATTTTAGAATATGTTAAAAAGTTCGACCGGATATAAATACCCAATTTTTCCCCTGTCCGGAAATTTCCAAATGTTGGATTTTTCCGTAGTTTAACGACGTTCTAAGTAGTGCAAGTAACGCGATGGTCCCTCTAGAAGACAACAAACCTTAACTCGATTATGTGACCGTCTTGAACTGCCCTTTGAACCTTCGGGTTTGGGGCAGTACGGCGTGCCACATGTGAGGCGTTGGCTTGACCCTTCTACGGCTGGACCGTTGGTACTGAGGTACGAACTGAATGTTGTTAGACTTATTTCATGTGTTGATCTGTATTGGGAAAACTTGGGTGTTCGAATGTTCAATCGGAAAGTTTAACATTTTCTAATTATCCGGAATGGGATACAATAATTGGAATTCACAATAAGTTATGAGATAACTGAATGAATGTTATAAACATAGCAGTTTAGTCTCACTTGATCGGTTGCCACGGAATTTTGATGTGATCAAAAGTCCGTCGCAATCACGTAGCGTACGCGGATACTCGCCGGGTAAACTTAATAGACAGCTTCACTCCATAACCCCGACCAAGTGACTGTAGGAGAACCCCGTCGCCGAAAGCATCCGTTCGGGTGCTCGCGGCAGCGGTGTTCCGCCTTGGTGCACTTCGTCGACGGTATCGGGGGTGCAGCCGCCTGGTAATGTTTGCGACGAGCATTCGATCAGGATATCGGGAATCTTGTTGAATTGCCCGACTTGGTATTGAAAAGTATTTTCGATAATGAGACTAAAATGCGGGGTTTATAATTGTTAGGCATGCGATGTCTAAGAAATTCATTTGGTCAGGCATGCGATGTCTGAGGAGGTTGCGGATTCCAACTGTTGTAGTTTTACACTTTCTTTTCTGTGACCGTAAGTGTAATATGTGATATCGCCGGTTTCGTTGCTATAAGTCAACGACAATTGGGATGGACATATTTACTTACGTTGATGACATGTGATGTTATGTGTTGCTGGATATGTTATATTGGATCGTCGTGTTTGAATAGCCGGGGTTTTTTATGTGAGATGAGTGTTTTTTCATTTTCATTCATGTAAAAACTTGTATGTAATATTCTTTTTTTTTGGGGCGCTTCCAGGTTGCGGAAGATGTCACCTTTTGTATATTATTTACTTTTCTGCACTAGGATAGACCCAAGGAGGGGAGCACAAGTAACCGGGTTTTGGGGTCCAGTGGGAGACCAACTCGAGGAGTCGAGTCCGGGTCTCCTAACTCCAGAATTGGTAGGGTTGCTTGCCGCTCTCGTAGGGGTCTAGGGGTGTGGGTTTGGCTATTCATCACGACCGTGGAATCCGTGTTTTATACTGGCTCGTATTGAAAACACGGACGTCCTAGTATATCCAATATTTCATATGATTCTTCTGCTGCGATATCTGTGATGTGATCATGTGATGTTCTGTGATAGATACAGTATATAGTATATATGATATATTATATAGACGTTACTTATGTTTTACACCCGCGCTAGCCCTGCCCCGCTCTGTCGTTAGTTACCTAACCTAATGGTGCACGAGGGGACATCGAGGCGAATGCGGATGGCATAAGTATACGTCGTATTTATCTGTGATGTTTAGGTACTTAAATGATGGGACTTCATTAATATGATTAATGAAATAAAAGAAACCTAAGATGTTGTAGAATCGAATTTCAAAATTAAAACAGGTAGCTACAGTTCTTGCTTTGCACAGCGGTATATGTGATATATCCTGCACCTCATTCGACGAGGAAAGGACCGAGATCCCTTCACCGGGAGTGACTCCTTTAGCAATAACTGGCAGATGCTACACACTCGGTTTGTCTTTTGATTGCTTTTAAGTGTTTCTGTTTTGCACAGTGATATATGTGATATATCCCGCACCTCATTCGACGAGGAAAGGACCGACGATCCCTTCACCGGGAGTGACTCCTTTAGAAAAACTAGAAAAGCCTCAAAAACACTCCATTTCAAAATTCATTCGATCCTACAACGAAATCAAGTTCATTACGCAATAGGTTTTCAGAAAAACCTGTCGTAGCCCTCCGTCATTTCAGATAAGTACTGGTTAGTATTCGTGCTACGTTTGTTAACTATGTTAAGGCATAGTGTGCGGTAGCTAATTAGTGCTTATCTGCATAAGCATATGATGTGATTGGATTAGGGTAGTCGTGCGACTTTGTTGACTATGTTAAGGGTCGTGCGGGTGGGTTTAATTCAATCGGGAAATGACGGGTTGAACTTGACTAGCACTTATGATTTGTTGACTATGTTAAGGTCATATAGCTGCTAGGGGCAAAATATTATCGGGAATTTCAAGTGTTGAAATTTGCAATGAGATTGCATACCTTCTATGAGATAGTTGGATCCCGATACCCGCTGCGAGTAAGTGTTACTCCTGGGAGAGTTTTACACATTACGATTAGCCGATCAAGTAGGTGTCTAGAAAGGTGTTAACGAGGTTACGCCTCTGGGAAAACGAGGTTTACATTAATTAGGTTCGTGCGAAAGCACGGGGGACCTCCCTCAAAGTACCGACACTGGCCTGGCTAAAAGATTGGCGAACTTGTAGTGTGTAATTAATCCCGGCTAGTCTTTCCTTTTAGGGTTTGAAGGAAGATTTGATAAAAAGCAGTGGGAGCCATCCTGATTAGATAAAATAATAACCAATCTATTCTTGACAGAGCGCACGCTGAGTGTTTTCTTCTCTCTCTCTCCAGGTAGCGACCATATCACGCCTTAATCAAGATAATAATACGGATTGTTGACCGAACCCGCTTGTTATACTGAGCTGGGGAACGTTGGTCCCGCTCCAACTTATAATTGTTATAAGACAGAGCAGGAAATTGGGGAATACCAGATTTCCCGTGCCGCCCAAACGAAGAGAGTGCATGCTGATGCATCATCTTCGGGTGTGTTCATTATACAGAACTGTTTCTCAGTATCCTTTACGTCCTGGGTATGTGATACCAGATCAGGATCCCAGATATGTAATCTGTTACATAGGGCTACAGAAAGGTAGAGAACTGAGAACGGGTGATAAGTTTCATGAGGCAGAAAACGGGGCAAGAGTTGCAGCCAAGTCTGTCGGTCACTGTCACCCTGTATTACCAATACATTGATTCTGAACGAATGTTATTAGATACCGAACCTGATATACAAAATCATATCTCTCTCTTTATTAGTAAAGAAAGGATATAATTTTGTATTGTTGGATAATGTTTTGAACATTTCCTATATCAAAAGTTGATCGGTTCAGGCACGTTATCTAAAAGCATTGAAGTTCTAAATCAAACTACAGTTCTTAGTGTACAGAACACACACAAGAGGAAGAGTTCAGAAATGAACGGATCCTTCTTGAGGCATTGTAGACTAGGTCATATCAATGCGACCCGACTAGCTGGAGTTACATTTAGATGCATATTTAAATCAGTTTGAATTTATATCTTGTGAAACTCGCCAGTCATGTCACAAAGATAAGATGACCATAGCTCTGTTTACTGGAAACAGAGAAAGAGTTAGTGAACTCTTGGGATGATACATGTTGATGTATGTAGGTCCCCTGTCTACACATGCCAAGACCGGTTCTTTGTACTTCATTACATTCTCTGATAATCTCTCAAGATTCAGACATATGTTCCTGTTGAAACACAAGTCCGAACCTTTTGAGATATTCACAGAATATGATTTAGAAGTAGAGAACCAAAATACGGGTATAAGTATTATGTCCTATGATGAGATCAGGGAGGAGAATACTTGAGCACGGAATTCCTGGACTATTCTAAAGGAGAATGAGATTCTCTCTCGGCATTACTCCTCCGGATACACCATAGCACGATGGTATATCGGGGTGGAGCAATCACACCCTATATGATATGGTGTGCTCTATGATGAGTATTACTGAGTTACCTATTTCCTTTTTGGGTGTAATGCACTTGAGAAGCTGCATACCTATTGAATAGGGTTCCAATCAAATCAGTTGCCTACCACTTCATATGTGATATGGAAAGGGAAGAGCCCATGTCTTAAGCTAGTTAAGATTTGGGGTTGTCCGGCCTTTGTCTGAAAGCAAAATCCGGACGAGCTCGAGGCAAGGTCTGTTATGTAGAATTGGAAGTGTTCCAGCTATACGAACTACAGCAGATGATTTGATAGAACCAAAGGATTCAGTAGATACCAACGAACCTCAGCCTCTCCGCCAATCTAGTAGGGTTCCTCACCCACCTGAGAGATACTTCTGTTTCTCTATGACAGTGGGAGCGAGGATTACATCATAAGATGATGACCCAACTAGTTTCGAGCTGGCCATCAGGAGTAAGACTCTATAAGAATGGCTGGATGCTTAGTGATCTGAGATGGAATCCTTATGCACCAACAAAGTATGGACTTTGGTTGGTATATCTGAAGGGTTAAATCCCCATCAGGAGCAAGTATATCTTGAGAAGATTACTTGGTGTAGATGGAAAAGTTGAGACTTTCAAAGCTAGACTTGTTAAAGGTTTGCATCATTGACCAAGTGTGGATCATGATGAAACTTTTTCTAAGGATCTATGCTTAAGTCCATCCAGATCCTACTTGTCACGGCTACATACCATGACTACGATATCTGGTGGTTGGGTGTCTTGACTGCTTTTCTAAATGATGATTTGGAAGAGAACGTCTGTAAGTACACAGCCAGAGGGCTTCGTAAACAGTGGGAGCAGCGGAAACGTGAGCAAGATGCTTTATAGGATAAAGCAGGCATCGCGGAGCTGGAACATCTGTTTTGACGTGTTAGTTAAAGAGTTTGACATCATCAAAATGGTAGATGAACCTTGTATAAACAAACTGGTAGTAGGGAGTATGGTGACGATCCTCGTAGAGTACGTGGATGACATACTCTTGATAGGGAAGGAGTTTCTTATGCTACGCTCGATCAATCTCCGTTTATCACAATGATTCTCCGTGTAGGATCAAAATGATACCTCCTAAATCCTGAGTTTTAGATCTATGAGATAGATTTAATTGGATGTTAGGATACTCACTAGCTGTAGTGAGGTGGTATTAATCGATCCTGGGGAGAATCACTGGAAGGGTTCCAGGGTGATAATGACGACTGAGTGTCAGTCGCAGGCATTGTCTTTACCCTCAGTAAAGGGACGGTATGTTGGAAGAGTTCCAAGCTAGATACCGTGACATACTAGACGATAAAGGCAGGATACATCGCTACTTAAGATGCTACCAAAGAGGCAGTCTGGGTGTATATTAGTTCATGAGATGAACTTAGTTCCTCCCATTGTGTGACAATGGAGTTGTGGCTTATGCCAAGGAACGTCCGTCCCATCAGTGATCCAGACATATTCTAAGGCAGTATCACTTGATCATGGAGATGGTTGATCTCCAGGGAGATCGAGGTTAGGAGAGTAGACTCAGAGGACAACACAGCGGATCCACTCACGAAAGGCCTGTTCCCAGAGAGAGACTTTTATGGGATGGTTGAGTATGAGATACTACAACCACTGCTACAGATGGCCCTAGTGCAAGTGGGAGATTGTTAGTTATATGTATGCCCTAGAGGCCATTACTGTACATAGGATGTATATTGTAGTGGATGCTGGGACATATATAGGGAGGACTTTCTTGCTCGACATGATAGTATGCTATCTGGTTGCTCTTTACCTTAACGTGTATGCTGGGTGTCTCTCTGTTACATGTTGGTAAAGCCCTTAGGATCTGTACTTGACTACCTGGACTGTGATGCGGATCATACTAGTGGGGACATGGTAGTCCATAAGTACATCCTTCAAAGTCCCTAGTCGTGGGTGTATCGAGACGGGGCATCGATATACCAGAGTAGACTAGCGTATACCTTCTCGACCCATACAGATGGGCGATGGATGATCCCATATCCATTGGTGTTTGACATCAGAGATGATATACGGGTGCTCAGTAAAGACTGGGTACACTGGACGGACTCGCCGAGAACTCCCAGATGGTATTATACCTCACGTCAGATGGCAGTTCTCTGGTGACACTGGTACAGAGTAGTCTGTTGACCCGAGATCGTCATAGAGTCTTGTGTGGTTCCCACTGTGCTTTGATTTCCATCTTACCACGTCCAAGAGGGCGTGCAAAACGGTGGCTTTTGGGTACAGTCCCGAGTCACATGGAGGCAATGAGCGATAGGAGGGGATTCGTCTCTCCCGGTATAGGGGGTTGATGTTGCGCTGTGTTCGATTGGCTATAACAGGAAATCCCTGGCCAGGGTTGCTGAGATTTACTGGTAAGTGTTACCAGTAGTTTCTCGAAAAGTTATAGACCTCATATCGACACGACTTATCGAGCTATTGGGGTCTGACGTTTACCACCCCTAGGCGAGATATGCGACATATCAGACGATCAGACCGGACTGTACGGTAGTGTTACTGGTCGGATTCACTGGAGTGTGAGCGGGCTTGCTCGTCGATCTTCAGATCGCTCAATACCCGGGTGGCCGTTACGTTTAGCAGACCGCTTGCGGCTTGTGGGTGTTTGATATGATCATCATCTGCTGCCGGCGTATTGACGAGTCTTTAGAGTCCTACACAGAGGTTTCCTGGCTCAAGCAAAACGAAATAGGAGCGCATATGAGATATGTGCGGGACCGAGAATAATGCGTGTATGTGATACCGTATTCTATTCTCGCGATGATTGTATCGAATGGTTGTATGCGATATAACCTAGGTATCGAATCAAGTATTGATTCGATAAGCCGATACATTGAATACTAGTCGGTTGTGTGCGACATGACCGGATCATTGAATCAAGTGTTGATTTAATGATTTAATGCATAATTATATATTTGATATATTACTTTGCACTAACTAGTATTGGTTCACTTTAAACGGATTTTCTCACTTGGTTTGTGCACATTGTATATGTGATATACTTTTGTACACTTGATTGTATCATGTTTGATGATACATGTTTAACTATAGTTAAGTGTAATGAATTAAGCCATGGTTAAACTAATGATTAGGGTTTTCTTTTTATTACTTATTTATTTATTTATTTATTTTGAATAGATAAGAAAAGAATGGTTGCTAATTTTGGAGTTTAGTTGAAGCTTCATGAAGCTTTGACTTTGTAACCATTCTTGTCTTCATCTTAAACCCTAACCATTAATCTAACCTTGGTTAATTCTCTACACTTGACCATGGTTCTAATATGATAAGTATTCATTTTCTTTTCCAAATATAATTAACTTATCATATATCATTTCTTCTTCTTCTTCCTTGAACTTCAAGAAGAAAGCTTACCTCATCAATGGTGATTGATGAATTAGAGTGAGAAATCCAATTCTAAAGTTAACCCAACTCCTATTTCTTCATCCTCTACCTCTTGCTAAGTAGTAGAGTCTGTTTTCTTCACAAGTTTCTTGACTTGGTGAAGTCAGAGCTTGATTTAGCGATGCCTCGATGTAGATCATCTTCGGCATGGACATCGACGACCTAGCTTGCCCATTCTCCGACGAAGCCGACGCTTGAGCCCGGATTTGATTTGGACAGCGGAGAGGACCTCGTTGCGGAGCTATGGAGGTGGAGCACCGGATCTACAAAGGTTGTATTTCCGTATCTCGTAGTTAAGTGTTAACTAGTTAGCTTTTTCGCCTAGTTTTCTAGCAAACGATCCGTAGTCGGGTCTCTCGGCACCCATAAATTTTTATATTGGCATGTTCGATGCCTTGTGTGACCTCACTAGGGTGCCTAGGAACCCTACACCTAGTCATGGGTGTATCGAGACGGGGCATCGATATACCAGAGTAGACTAGCGTATACTTTCTCGACCCATACAGATGGGCGATGGATGATCCCATATCCATTGGTGTTTGACATCAGAGATGATATACGGGTGCTCAGTGGAGACTGGGTACACTGGACGGACTCGCCGAGAACTCCCAGATGGTATTATACCTTACGTCAGATGGCAGTTCTCAGGTGACACTGGTACAGGTTAGTCTGTAGACCCCAGATCGTCATAGAGTCTTGTGTGATTCCCACTGTGCTTTGATTTCCACCTTACCACGTCCAAGAAGGTGTGCAAAATGGTGGTTTTTGGGTACAGTCCAGAGTCACATGGAGGCAATGAGCGATAGGAGGGGTTTCGTCTCTCCCGGTATTGGGGGTTGATGTTGCGCTATGCTCGATTGGCCATAACAGGGAAGTCCCTGGCCAGAGCTGGTTTAGAGATTTACGGGTAAGTGTTACCAGTAGTTTCTCGACCCGTTATAAGCCTCATATCGGCATGACTTATCGGTTATTGGGGTCTGACGTTTACTACCCCTAGACTTGATATGCGACATATCAGACGAGGAGACCGGACTGTACGGTAGTGTCACTGTCAGGCTTTTGCAGGAGTTGGAACGGGCTTGCTTGCTGATCTTCTGATCGCTCAATACCCGGGTAGCCGTTACGTCCAGCTAGTACCGCTGACGGCTTGTGGGTGCTTGATATGATCATCACCTACTGCCGGCGTATTGACGAGTCTTTAGAGTCCTACATAGAGGTTGTACTGGCTCAGGCAAAACGAAATAGGAGCGCATATGTGATATGTGCGGGACCGAGAATAATGCATGTATGTGATACCGTATTCTATTCTCGCGATATTTGTATCGAATGGTTGTATGCGATATAACCTAGTTATCGAATCAAGGGTTGATTCGATAAGTCGATACAATGAATGTTAGTCGGTTGTATGCAGTATAACCGGATTATTAAGTCAAGAGTTGATTTAATAATTTAGTGTATAATTGTATATTGGATATACTAATTTACATTGACTAACATTGGTTCACTAAAGCATTTATTTTTCTCACTTGTACACAACTTAATATATATGTGATATATATTTATTTGTGTTCACTTTTTTTTGTATCATGGTTGTTGATACACACTACATGGGTGTATAGGACATACACCATTATAATTATAATGGCTAGGTTTTTATATTTAAGTAATTCTAAAACAAATGGATAATGAGCTCACATACATGAAGCTTTTGGATGCTTTGACTTATTCCACTTGTTTTGTTTTACTTAATATATTAACTAACCTAACCACTATAATTAACAATGGTAAAGTCTCTACATGAGTTAAGTATATGAAACGAACTCACCATGGGTTTGAAAAAGAGAGAGATATAAAGTGAGAAATGAAATTCTAAAGTGTACCCATTTCCTATCTCACCATCCTCTACTAGACTAGCACTTTAGTTTTGGGTGTTTACTTCACTAATTCTTTGGTTAGTGAGGTAGAAGCTTGAGTTCGTATTCCCTCGACGTAGATCGTCTTCGGCATCGAAGACTTCAAGCGATCCCGTTGCAATTTTCTCATGGAGCCGTCCGAGAGTCCGGGAGCCGATGATCGCAGCGAAGGGACTACATCACGGAGCTTAAGAAGTGAAGGACCGATCTACAAAGGTTGTATTTCGTATTCCCTTAGTGTTAAAGAGTTTAGCTTGCATAGTTATCACCTAATCTCTAGTTAACGATCTAGTCTAGGGTTATTCGGCACGGTTAAAATTTTAATCCGGCATGGTCGATGCCTTGTAGAGCCTCCTTAGAGTGCCTAGTAACCCTACAGTAGTATCAGAGCCTAGCTAGAGTATTAGGCGATGTGTTAACAAAGTTAAAACCCCGATCGAACCCGGAATCGACAAAGCAAGCCCCTCTCTGTACACTTTTTAAAATCTGGGATTTTTCCAAATTAAAAATGCTTAAAAAATTCAGCAGGGGTTTCTATTAATTGCCATGAAAAACGTGCCCCTAAGTCTTCCACATGGCCGCGGAACCGCGGCAATAACCCACTTTGTGCGGCGGTTCCGCGGCAAGAAAAGGGAATTAGGGTCGGGTTTCTGTACAGTAATATCAATAGTTATTCCTGCAATTTTTTGGGTATTTTTAATACTGACTCAAGTGTTGAGTATTTTTGGGGTTTATTTTGTATTCGTTGATTCGATCGGAATATTTAATTTCGTTGGGTTTTCCGGATTTTTAGAAACTGTTAAAAAGTTCGATCCGACATCAATAACTCACTTTTTCCCCGACCCGGAAAATTTCCAAGTGTTGGATTTTTCCGTTTGTTTAAGAACGTCTAGATCGTGCAAGTTACGCGATGGACCCTCTAGAAGACAACAAATCTTAACTCGATTATGTGACCGTCTTGAACTGCCCTTTGAATTTTAGGGTTTGGGGCAGTACGGCGTGCCACATGTGAGGCGTTGGCTTGACCCTTCTACGGCTGAACCGTTGGTACTGTGGCATGTGATGGATGTTTTTAAACCCCCCTCAAGTGTTGAGAACCATTCGGGAAAAACTTGGGTATTTGATCATTCGATCGGAAAGTTTAATATTGTCTATTTATCTGGAATGTGATACAATATTTGAAATCCACATGTAGTTATGTGATAACTAATTTGAATGGTATAAACATAACAATTTAGTCTCAATTGATCGGTTGCCACGGGATTTTGATGCGATCAAAAGTCCGTCGCAATCACGTAGCGTACGCGGATACTCGCCGGGTAAACTTAATAGACAGCCACGCCCCAAAGCCCCGACCAAGTGACTGTAGGAGAACCCCGTCGCCAAGAGCATCCGTCAGGGTGCTCGCGGTAGCGGTGTTCCGCCTTAGTGCACTTCGCCGACGGCATCCGGGGGTGCAGCCGTCTACTAAAGTTTGCGACGAGCATTCGATCAGAGTATCGGGAATCTTGTTGAATTGCCCGACTTGATATTGAAAAGTGTTTTCGATAAAGAGACTAAAATACGGGGTTTATAACTGTTAGGCATGCGATGTCTAAGGTGGTTGCGGATTCCAACCGTTGTAGTTTTACACTTTCTTTTCTGTGACCGTAAGTGTAGTATGTAGTTGTATTGCTGGTTTTCGTTGCTATACGTCGACGACGATCGGAGTATGCATACATACTTACGTTGATGACATGTGATGTTATGTGTTGCTGGATATGTTATATTGGATCGTCGCGTTTTGAATAGCCGGGGGTTTTATGTGAGATGAGAGTTTTTATTTTCATTCATGTAAAATTAATTGTATGTAATATTCTTTTATTGGGCCACTTCCGGGTTGAGGATGCTGTCACCATTTGTATATTATTTACTTTTCCGCACTAGGATAGACCCAAGGAGGAGAGCACAAGTAACCGGGTTCTAGAGTCCAGTGGGAGACCAACTCGAGGAGTCGAATGCGGGTCTCCTAACTCTAGAATTGGTAGGGTTGCTTGCCGCTCTCGTAGGGGTCTAGGGGTGTGGGTTTGGCTATTCATCGCGACCGTGGAATCCGTGTTTTATACTGGCTCGTATTAAAAACACGGACGTCCTAGTATATCCAATGTTTCATATGATTCTTCTGCTGCGATATCTGTGATGTGATCATTTGATATGCTGTGATGGATACTTGATTAGTCGAAAATATTGCATATTTTAGCCGGCAATTTCCTCATCATTTGCATCCATATAGAAGTGTTCGGCATTCATATTTTACATATTAGCAAAACTGTCGCAAAATATCAGATTGCATATATTAGACTCTAAAACCGACACTATAAAGGAAATTGACCGCATTTCATGGCATCGCATCATCCCTATATTGCGCAACACTTGTTTTGAGATCTGTGCAGGAAAATCCAAAAGAAAGGCCAAAATTTACAGGGTACCGCTAAAACATGACGCAAACTCAATGATTTCAGTTCTGGTATCAATCCAAAGGGACAAACAAAAATCAACATATAAAAGAAAGGCCCAAGTATCAGCCCAAGACTACACCAGAAGTTTGAAGCCATCAAGCAGCCACTTGGCCGCGGAACCGCGGCGCAAGCCGGCTTAGGCCGCGGTTCCGCGGCGACTTGATGATGTCACCACTTCATCTTAGTACCAAAACTCCTGTCTCAGCTCCTACAGTTCAGAAAGACACTCCAAGTTCTAGAAGACTCCAGAGGTTTCTGCCAGATCAGCAAACTAGGGTTTCTAATGCTTAATTAATCCTAGCTTAAAGCCTAAGCTAGCTCCTAACAAACTCCTTCTAGAAACATCAACAAACTTTTGGAGGGAATTGTAATTTCAAACCTAGACCTAGGGTTTGGGTGCTCTACAAATAAGACCCTAGGCTCACTTGTAAAAGGGGATCTCTAATCTTGGAAAAATCAATCCATTAGTTCATTTTAGCCATTCTATCTCTTTCTTCATCTTCTTCTTCCACAAGTCTAGTGAGAGGACTTGTGTGAAACCCTAACCCTAATTCCAATCAAAAGCCAAGATCCCGAGTACCCCATCAAGCAAGAAGCCTTGCAACCTTTTATGAGCCGAGCCGATCTTCAACAGAGCAAGTGGTCCGAGCCGATCCACGACTCACGGAGCCGAGCGACGCCAATTCAACAATTTAGTTCTTCCTCTTGTAGTTCTTGAGCGACTGTAATCAAATTGTTGATATAAATAAAAGGTGATATTCTTTTATCTTGTTTTCTTTAAATTCTCGCATCATGATATCTTTTCAATTCTTGAATACTTTCTGTGTGATGATGTTTGAGTAATACTCCGCTCGTCGAGGAGTCGAGAAGATCAATAGAATGATGATGTAATATATCTTAAATCGATTCTTGAGTCCTAAGAGTTTTGTAAACCCTAGCAAGTTCAAGAATCGACGACCCAATTCGTTGCGATGCTTTCTTGATTGATATCGCTCAAGATTTGGGGAGTTACGATCGTTTCTTGAAATTGTTAGAGGCTAGAATGCGAATGATATCAACGAAAGAACAAGGGTTAAAAGATGAAACCCTAGTTTCATCAAGAAAGCCCTAACTCTCGTCGATCATCATCAATCTAGTATCAATCCTTCGAAGGACAAGAACACGAAATCTTGAAATTACATCACGTCTATAGATCCGATCGATTCCTACGAGCCTCATTTAGATTCTTGACATTTTGGTTGGAAATATTATCGAAACCCAATTCTTGATTGTTTATCAGTTTCTTGATTCTTGATTAAACTCGTGACACCTGAATCAATTGATAAATTCTTGAATCATGTTTTCTTTCCTTTTCGATTAACTTTTCGATTCAAACAAATTAAACATAGAAACGAATCGCACAATCCCTGTGGACGATCCGCACTTGCTAACGAAATCTACACGACACCGTTATTGATTGCGGTCAAATCTAATTCTTTGGTTGTGATTTCTTTATACAATTTTCTAAATACCGATACAAGATACTGTTATCAATCAAATGAAACCGTTATCGGGAAACAATTGATTCGATACTTGCTTTTACATCCAATCGAGAAAATCAATTTAAATCAAATGGCGCCGTTGCCGGGGATCGCGCGCTAATTCGTTTTATATCAAAGTTTGAATTGAAAGATTTATTTCATTGTGATTTTTGAGATCAAAATTCGTGCAAACCCTAAACAATTTGTTGTGTTTCATTGCAAGGAGATCTGGAGCTTGCTGGAAATTGGAAAAAAATTTTGGAATATACCAGAGAGCTGAGGGAGTCTACAGAAGCTCCCTGAAAAAGTTTGGTGAAGTGTTCTCACTACCCTACCGCGGAAGCGCGGCCTAAGTGCCCATATGCGGCGGTTCCGCGGCTACCTGAAGGGATCTTTGTGCTAGGTTTTCTCTGTAAGCTTCTTACCTTCTCCTCTCTCCTCTTTTTAGCTCCAACTAACAATTTTCTGCAGGTTTCTTTGCAAATAATCGCAGCGCCGCAAAAAGCAAATTAAATTTGTGCGTGATTTTGTTTCTTGGTTGTTTGCATTCTAATACGGATATTAAGGGGCACAGCCAAATCCAGATTAGGTGGGGATTTCATTACCCTTCCTAGGCCCCGAAAACCACAAAACTTGCATCCGCATTGACCTACATTAACTAAAAGAAATCTAAAGAAGACTCTAAGGACTGTCGCGCTCAATTAGGACAAGAGAAGGCCGTGGGCAATTCATTGCTTATCCTCGTTTTCTTGTGGTGCCTAAGGCGAGTGTGTCTAAGGCTAGTGGTTTTTAATTAGGCCCACTACTTACGTAGTGGAGTACCTTCCCACTTACCTGGCACTTATCCGGCCACAGGGGGACAAAGAGGCAGTGGAGGATTCTATCCTGCGACTTGTCTTTTGGCAGTTAGGAGCGGTCTAGAGCCGGACCTAGGTGACCACTAGATTCTAGGGTTTGTGTGCTGCATTTGTTGTGTCGCATCATTTTTTCAAAAATCCGTCCCTTTTTCAAAGCAAACACCGCATTCATTACCCCTAATTATAAGCCAACGCTGCCACTTGTACTAACCCTTTTTAGTGCAAGATAGGCTGGACACGGGATTCTAGTGCCCGTTTAGTCCGCGTACCCTTTATCGACTCCGAAGTCGATATTTCTCCATTTACCTTTTCTTTACCCACTACCACACCCACACCGATGGATCCGAATCCATCAAACTTCTTTAACCCTAATCTGCCGCCGTCCGTTGGTGCGCAGAATCCACCCCGCATCTCTCTCCAGGAGAGGTGCTACCCTATTCGAGGTCCTCTTTCCACCTGCTTATCCACACCACCAGCCAATGGGGATAACTTTGAGATTAAACCCCAGTATATCAATCTTTTACCCAAATTCCACAGACTCGAGACTGAGGACGCTTACGTTTTCATTACCAAATTTGAAAACGTATGCGCAATGATGGGTACGTCACAACTTTCAGTGGATGCGATGCGTCTACGACTTCTTCCATTTACATTGTGCGATATAGCCGAGAAGTGGCTATATAACACTACCGCACACTCTATTACGAATTGGGAAGAATTCGTCGCTGCATTCCTTAAGAAATTTTACCCAATACAAAAGACAGCTCGAATCCGTAGCGAACTGAATCAATTTGCCCAGCTCCCTACTGAACCATTTTCAAAATGCTTTGAACGTTTCAAGGATCTATTGGTTCAGTGTCCTCACCACGGCATCCCGAGATGGGAATTGTGCCGAATCATTTATGAGGGCATTAACCCAAGCACTAAACAGAGCCTTGAAAACATGTGTCAAGGTACTTTTATGACCAAAGATGATGGGGAAGCTTGGAAGTATTTAGAAGAGTTCGCTGAAAAATCACTACAGTGGGAGAGTGGAACCCAACCATTGAATAGGGGTGGCGTACACCAAATAGATGTGTCCATAGGTGTTCGAGCTGAAATGGCAGCAATGCAAAAGAAGCTCGACGTTATGGAACACAAATTTGCATCAGCCTCCCTAAACCCAGTGTCGCTCCCCAAAACTGTTTGTGGGTGCTGTTCTGATCCGTCTCATTTAACGGAAGAATGTCCATTAAACTCTGCGTTTCAAGGTCACGAGCATTCTAATGCCGCATTTCAAAGACTTAGAAATGATCCATATTCTTCCACGTACAATCAGGGTTGGAGGAATCACCCGAATTTCGCTTGGAACCAAAACCAATCTCAAAACACGGTTCCAAACACGAATAATTTTCAAAGGGCTCTTCCTCCACCACAACAGCAACCCCTTCAACTCACTCAGCACCCCTATCAGTCACAAAATTTCCAAAATCAGGTCAACACTCCTGCACAGTCTAATCCTATGACCTGTTCTGACGAGTTCTCTCAATTCACTCAAACCATGAAATCACTTTTGTCAAATTTCATAGAGGTTTCGACTGAGGTTAGATCTTCCGTCAGTGAGATAAAGAAAAACTCAGCGTCCCAAGCTGAGAGTATCAGAACGATGGAAGCTGAAATCGCACGCCTAAAAGCCGAAATGAGTGCGAGAGAAAAAGGGAAACTTCCCTCTCAACCCCTACAGAATCCTGGGCATTACAATGTAAATGCCGTCACAACGTTGAGATCGGGAAGAGCGCTGAACAATCATGTCGGGGAAGGTATTGATGATACTGAAAATCATATCAACACCCCGGCTGAGACCTTTCCACACACACACACTTCTCCTTCTGATCCTTCTTCTTCTACCATACCATCTTCTCGAGAGCCTATTCTCCATTTCCCACTAGGCTCGACACCTTCTCCCAACCCTTATAGTTCTCCACAGACGGTCCCCACACCTCTTTTGGGACCGCGTCTACCCCCTCTTCCTTCTCCTATGATGGACCCTGCGCTTATTGCGAAAGCACCTTACCCGAACCGGTTAAGGGCTAATAGAACGAGTCCTCATATGGAGAAAATTTTAGAAATATTCAAACATGTTAACATCAATATCCCTCTCCTAGATGCGATTCAACAAGGCCCCGCTTATGCGAAAATTCTTAAGGACTTGTGCACTAGGAAGAGGAAGACTCAAGTGCCGAAGAAGGTCTTCATGTCTAATAATATTAGCACTGCTTTTATACCCCAGCTACCAAAGAAACGAAAGGACCCAGGATGTCCTATAATATCGATTTCGATTGGGGGTAAAAACATAAATCGTGCTCTTTTAGACCTTGGCGCAAGTGTTAACCTCCTTCCATATTCTGTCTATGAGCAATTAGGGATTGGAGAGCTGAAACCTGCTCACTGCACTCTCCAGATGGCAGACCGATCTATCACCAAACCAAGGGATGAATTAGAGGATGTATTGATAAAGGTCGGGGAATTTGTTTTCCCTGTAGACTTCATTGTGCTCGACACACATCCTGTAGCAAACCCCCGGAGCCAAATTCCGGTGATTCTGGGTCGTCCTTTTCTTGCCACTTCCAACGCTGTTATAAACTGTAGAAATGGTTCAATGAACTTATCATTTGGAAATATGACCATTGAACTAAATATCTATAAAGTTGGAAGTCAGCCATCAGAACCCTCTGCTCATATTTTAGATGTGTGCTCTGTCCATAAGATCGCTCCCGATAGTTGTGGAGCTGAGGAACTTTGCTTTACTGATCTCGATGACATTACCACATCTCTGTTTGACTTTACAAAAGATCTTAGTGAGGACACTTTCTCTACACTTGAGTCCTGCACTTCTGACTTTTCTCCACCCGAATCTGTAACTTTCACAGGCTCTGAGCTTCTTTGTAAATCCAAAAATCACTCAATGATCCCTCCTTCTATCATTTCTCCGCCTGAGTTAGATCTCAAAATTTTACCTTCTCACCTGAAATATGCATATCTAGGTGAGAATGAGTCTTTACCGGTTATCATATCCGCTTTTCTTGCATCAGAGCAAGAGAATGCACTTTTATCGGTATTGAGATCTAACAAAGAGGCGTTTGGTTGGAGTATGGCGGACATCAAAGGGATTAGTCCCTTGATAGTTGAACATCATATACATGTGATGGATGATGCCAGACCAACCCGAGAACCACAGAGACGGTTAAATCCCGTCATGAAGGAAGCTGTCATGAAAGAGATCGTCAAATGCTTAGATAATGGTATTATATACCCCATCTCCGATAGCCAGTGGGTGAGTCCTATACATGTCGTTCCTAAGAAATCCGGCATCACTGTTATAACCAATGATGCAAATGAGTTGATTCAGACACGCGCCCAGACTGGGTGGCGTGTATGTATTGATTATAGAAAACTCAATGCTTCCACGAGGAAAGACCACTTTCCTCTACCATTCATTGATCAGATGCTGGAACGCTTAGCGGGACGAGAGTATTATTGTTTTATGGACGGATACTCAGGCTATAATCAGGTCCCCATCGCCAAAAAGGATCAAGATTAAACCACTTTTACTTGTCCTTTTGGTACCTTTGCTTACAGTCGCATGCCCTTTGGGTTATGCAATGCTCCCGCTACCTTTCAGCGGTGTATGATGGGGATATTCTCTGATATGGTAGAGAATTTTCTGGAGATCTTTATGGACGATTTCTCGATTTTTGGAGACTCTTTTTCTGATTGCCTAGCGAATCTTGACGCTGTTCTTACTCATTGCAAAGAGAAAAACTTGACTTTGAACTGGGAAAAATGCCATTTTATGGTCTAAGAAGGAATTGTACTTGGACATGTCATTTCACAGAAAGGCATTGAGGTTGACAGAGCTAAGATAGATGTCATTCAAAACCTCCCTCATCCCAAAAGCGTCAAAGATATTCGATCCTTCCTTAGCCATGCGGGCTTTTATAGGAGATTCATTAAGGACTTTAGCAAAATTGCTAGACCTTTAACTCTTCTCCTGGCCAAGGATACGACCTTCCATTTTGACTCGGACTGCGAGACAGCTTTCGACTCACTTAAACACTCACTCACTTCAGCTCCCGTTTTATCATCACCAAACTGGGACTACCCCTTTGAGCTGATGTGTGACGCATCTGATTTTGCAGTAGGTGCAGTCTTAGGATAGCACATTGATAAGATGCCACACGTGATATACTATGCAAGTAAGACCCTGAACGATGCACAAATCAATTATACAACCACAGAAAAGGAACTTTTAGCGGTGGTATTTGCATTAGAAAAATTCACGCCTTACTTAATTGGCTCACCTATAGTTGTGTATACTGACCATTCCGCTTTAAAACATCTTCTGGCAAAGAAAGATGCAAAAGGTCGACTAATACGTTGGATCCTTCTGTTACAAGAATTCGATCTTGTTATCAAAGATAAGAAAGGATGTGAAAACGTAGTAGCTGACCATCTTTCACGCATCTCTTCTTCCCCTGTGACCCTGCCGATCAATGATTCATTCCCTGACGAACAACTCTTGAGCATATCCGCTGAACCATGGTTCAGGGATATTGTGAACTATCATGCCACGGGACTAATACCGAGCGATTGGTCAAAACAGGACAAATACCGTTTTCTTTCCCAAGTAAAACACTTTTACCGGGACGAGCCCTATTTGTTTAAATATTGTCCTGATCAGATCATTCGCCGGTGTGTCCCGAATGAAGAGTTCAAGAGTGTTCTTTCATTTTGTCATGATCAGGCCTGTGGGGGTCACTTTGGTCCTAGAAAGACAGCGGAAAAGGTTTTGCAATGTGGATTTTATTGGCCGACCTTATTCAAGGACGCATTTGACTATTGCAAAACCTGTACACAATGTCAGTATACGGGTAGAATATCCCAGAGGAATGAAATGCCTCAGCAACCCATTCTGGTTGTTGAAATATTTGATGTTTGGGGCATTGATTTTATGGGTCCTTTTCCCAACTCCTTTGGGAATTTGTACATATTGCTGGAGGTTGATTATGTCTCAAAGTGGGTAGAAGCCATTCCATGTCGCACTAATGACAAGAAAGTTGTCATTAAGGTCTTGAAAGAGAATATCTTCTCGCGATCTGGACACCCACGCGCTATCATTAGCGATAATGGGACACATTTCTGCAACAGATCTTTCGAGACTCTGATGCGAAAATACTCAATCAACCACCGACTTTCTACACCCTATCATCCCCAAACAAGCGGGCAGGCTGAGATCTCAAACAGACAAATCAAACTTATCCTGGAGAAAACTGTTGCTAAAAATAGAAAAGACTGGTCGACCAAACTGACGGATGCTCTTTGGGCATTCAGAACTGCATTTAAAACCGACCTAGGAATGTCTCCATATAGAATAGTGTTTGGAAAAGCATGTCATTTACCCGTCGAGATAGAGCATAAAGCATTGTGGGCTATAAAAGAAATAAATTTTGATCTAAACCTTGCTTGCAACTTTCGGAAGCTGCAAATAAATGAGCTAAGCGAACTCCGCGATGAAGCTTATGATAATGCTGTAATCACAAAGAATAGGACTAAGTTTTTCCACGATAAAAACATTTTGAGGAAAACATTTTCACCTGGTCAACAAGTCCTTCTTTATGATTCACGATTACACCTTCACGCGGGTAAGCTCCGATCTCGATGGAAGGGACCTTTTGTTGTGCGGTCTGTATACCCGCACGGGGCAGTAGAAGTAGAAAATGTTAAAAACGGCACCTTTTTCAAAGTAAATGGACATAGACTTAAGCCGTATTTTTCCACTGACCCCACGGAGGAGCTCTTGTTCTTACAAAAGCCAGTTTATTTTGATTAAAACTCCTCCGTCTCACCTTCATATCCAGTATATCACTGCATCATTTTTTTTGCATGAAGGTGAGTGAAAAGAGTAAGTTTGGGGGAAGTTCTTCACTTATATATTTTGCCCCCACTAATAATTCCCCCCAGGCTTACAGTTTTTGTAGGTATAGCGATTGGCAACAGTGAGGACACTGTTGAAAACAAGTTTGGGGGAGGTTTGTGCTTATTTTTGCATCATTTACATATCATCTGCATAAGCACAAAACATTTCTTTAAAAATCTATAAAAATTGAAAAAATTTCAAAACCCATAAAAATTTAAAAATTTTCAAGTATAAAAATAATTTTAATATTTACACTTTTTTGAACATAAATAAGATAATAAAAGTTTAGATAGTGAACAATTACATCCATGAGATTAGAAAAATTTTAGAAAACTAAGAAAATTAGAAGTTTTCTTATACGAACTAGTAATAAGTAGCTATGAGCCGTTGTCCCAAGGGTTAGTAAGATGAAGGACGTCACTAATCTGAGGATAAAACTAAGTCTGAAAAATAGTTTCTATTCTGGAAGCCAAACATTTTGAACGTTGATACCCTGCTATTCGCACTTACACACGTCTTAAAGCCTGGGATAGTAGAGGATACCTTGAAATGCTCTTGTCTTAAAGCCGATGTATGAAGGAAATAAAAAGAAAAAAAAATGAATAAAGAAAATATAAAGTGGTGAGAAAAATGAACACTGGTTTTGTTATCACCAAGGGCAATAAAAATGTATAGCGAGGGTGCTTCTTCACCTAGTGCCCTAAGGCCAACTGGTCTGGGAGTCACTGCTATGCCTGAGGTGGTGCAAGACGAGGAAAATACACCAAGTAAGCAAGCACATGAGTAATCGGTCGGTTAGTACCTCAAGAAGTATTAACGGTCGCATGAAAGTGTGTGAGCAATCTCATCTAAATATTCATTAATTAAAAAGTACTGAGGCTGATGGACAAGAGTATGATAGCTTGAATTGAATTCTCCGGGTGTAGGGATGTCTTTACACACACGCAGGGTGATATGATCGATGTTTGGAAGAAAGATCGGAATGAAGAATAAGACGATGTTTTATTGAGGAAGGACGTGATTTCTAACATCTTTTCATGACCATTAAGATAGGGCTCATGACAACCGAAAAGCTAGCTTAGTTGGAAACCCTAATTTTCAAGGCTTTTCTCTTACAATTCTTGTCTTTAAATGTAATATTCATGATCTTCCTTTTATTATTGGATTTTGTGGGTGCAATCCGCTGAAAACCCTCAGGAGACAACACTCCTCCTACTAGGGACACCTAGAGGTTTAAAAGCTTGTTGCACGTGCTCAGTGCAATCGTGTTGCCTACGAAAGTGTGCTAGATAGTTTTTTCTCTTTCTTTATTTTCTCCTTCTCTTTTAAATAAAACAGTTCGTTCGAGACGATCGAAATTAAGTTTGGGGGAATTTGATTAGTCGAAAATATTGCATATTTTAGCCGGCAATTTCCTCATCATTTGCATCCATATAGAAGTGTTCGGCATTCATATTTTACATATTAGCAAAACTGTCGCAAAATATCAGATTGCATATATTAGACTCTAAAACCGACACTATAAAGGAAATTGACCGTATTTCATGGCATCGCATCATCCCTATATTGCGCAACACTTGTTTTGAGATCTGTGCAGGAAAATCCAAAAGAAAGGCCAAAATTTACAGGGTACCGCTAAAACATGACGCAAACTCAATGATTTCAGTTCTGGTATCAATCCAAAGGGACAAACAAAAATCAACATATAAAAGAAAGGCCCAAGTATCAGCCCAAGACTACACCAGAAGTTTGAAGCCATCAAGCAGCCACTTGGCCGCGGAACCGCGGCGCAAGCCGGCTTAGGCCGCGGTTCCGCGGCGACTTGATGATGTCACCACTTCATCTTAGTACCAAAACTCCTGTCTCAGCTCCTACAGTTCAGAAAGACACTCCAAGTTCTAGAAGACTCCAGAGGTTTCTGCCAGATCAGCAAACTAGGGTTTCTAATGCTTAATTAATCCTAGCTTAAAGCCTAAGCTAGCTCCTAACAAACTCCTTCTAGAAACCTCAACAAACTTTTGGAGGGAATTGTAATTTCAAACCTAGACCTAGGGTTTGGGTGCTCTATAAATAAGACCCTAGGCTCACTTGTAAAAGGGGATCTCTAATCTTGGAAAAATCAATCTATTAGTTCATTTTAGCCATTCTATCTCTTTCTTCATCTTCTTCTTCCACAAGTCTAGTGAGAGGACTTGTGTGAAACCCTAACCCTAATTCCAATCAAAAGCCAAGATCCCGAGTACCCCATCAAGCAAGAAGCCTTGCAACCTTTTATGAGCCGAGCCGATCTTCAACAGAGCAAGTGGTCCGAGCCGATCCGCGACTCACGGAGCCGAGCGACGCCAATTCAACAATTTAGTTCTTCCTCTTGTAGTTCTTGAGCGACTGTAATCAAATTGTTGATATAAATAAAAGGTGATATTCTTTTATCTTGTTTTCTTTAAATTCTCGCATCATGATATCTTTTCAATTCTTGAATACTTTCTGTGTGATGATGTTTGAGTAATACTCCGCTCGTCGAGGAGTCGAGACGATCAATAGAATGATGATGTAATATATCTTAAATCGATTCTTGAGTCCTACGAGTTTTGTAAACCCTAGCAAGTTCAAGAATCGACGACCCAATTCGTTGCGATGCTTTCTTGATTGATATCGCTCAAGATTTGGGGAGTTACGATCGTTTCTTGAAATTGTTAGAGGCTAGAATGCGAATGATATCAACGAAAGAACAAGGGTTAAAAGATGAAACCCTAGTTTCATCAAGAAAGCCCTAACTCTCGTCGATCATCATCAATCTAGTATCAATCCTTCGAAGGACAAGAACACGAAATCTTGAAATTACATCACGTCTATAGATCCGATCGATTCCTACGAGCCTCATTTAGATTCTTGACATTTTGGTTGGAAATATTATCGAAACCCAATTCTTGATTGTTTATCAGTTTCTTGATTCTTGATTAAACTCGTGACACCTGAATCAATTGATAAATTCTTGAATCATGTTTTCTTTCCTTTTCGATTAACTTTTCGATTCAAACAAATTAAACATAAAAACGAATCGCACAATCCCTGTGGACGATCCGCACTTGCTAACGAAATCTACACGACACCGTTATTGATTGCGGTCAAATCTAATTCTTTGGTTGTGATTTCTTTATACAATTTTCTAAATACCGATACAAGATACTGTTATCAATCAAATGAAACCGTTATCGGGAAACAATTGATTCGATACTTGCTTTTACATCCAATCGAGAAAATCATTTTAAATCAATACTATATATAGTATATATGATATATTATATATACGTTACTTATGTTTTGCACTCGCGCTAGCCCTGCCCCGCTCTGTCGTTAGTTACCTAACCTAACGGTGCACGAGGGGACATCGAGGCGAATGCGGATGGCATAAGTGTACGTCGTATTTATCTGTGATGTTTAGGTGACTTAAATGATGGGACTTCATTAATATGATTAATGAAAGAAAAGAAACCTAAAAGATGTTGTGGAATCGAATTTTCAAATAAAACAGGTAGCTACAGTTCTTGCTTTGCATTGCGGTGTTCCTTGTAGAACATCCTGCACCTTATTCGATACGGAAAGGGCCGAGATCCCTTCACCGGGAGTGACCCTTTTAGCAATAACTGGCAGATGCTACACCCCTCGGTTTTTCTTTTGATTGATTTTGGAGTTTTTGCTTTGCATAGTGATATATGTGATATATCCTGCACCTTATTCGATGAGGAAAGGGCCGACGATCCCTTCACTGGAAGTGACCCCTTTAGCAAAACTAGAAAAGCCTCAAAACACTCCATTTTAAAAATCATTTGATTCTACAACGATATCAAGTTCATTACGCAATAGGTTTTCAGAAAAACCTGTTGTAGCCCTCCGTCATTTCAGATAAGTCCTATTTAATATTCGTGCTACGTTTGTTGACCTCCGTCAAGGCGTAGTGTGCGGTAGCTAACTAGTATTTATCTGTTTATGCATCTGATGCAGATTGGGTTAGGGTAGTCGTACGACCTTGTTGACCTCCGTCAAGGGTCGTGCGGGTGGGTTTGATTCAATCAAGAAATGATGGGTTGAACTTGACTAGTAGCCTATGGTTTGTTGACCTCCGTCAAGGTCATAGGGTGTTAGGGGCAAAATTATCGGGAATTTCAAGTGTTGAAATTTGCAATGAGATTGCATACCTTCTATGAGATAGTTGGATCCCGATACCCGCCGCGAGTAATTGTTACTCCTGGGAGAGTTTTACACATTACAATTAGCCGATCAAGTAGGTGTCTAGAAAGGTGTCAACGGGGTTACGCCTCTGGGAAAACGAGGTTTACTATAATTAGGTCCGTGCGAAAGCACGGGGAACCTCCCTCAAAGTACCGACACTGGCCTGGCTGAAAGATTGGCGAACTTGTAGCGTGTAATTAATCCTGGCTAGTCTTTCCTTTTAGGGTTTGAAGGAAGATTTGATAAAAACAGTGGGAGCCATCCTGATTAGATAAAATAATAACCAATCTGATCTTGCAAGAGCGCACGCAGAGTGTTTTCTTCTCTCTCTCTCCAGGTAGCGACCATATCACGCCTTAATCAAGATAATAATACGGATGTATTGACCGAACCCACTTGTTATACTGAGATGGGGAACGTTTGTCCCACTCCAACTTATAATTGTTATAAGACAGAGCAGGAAATTAGGGATTACCAGAATTCCCGTGCCACCCAAACGAAGAAAGTGCATACTGATGCATCTTCTTCGGGTGTATTCATTACCAAGAACTATTTCTCTGTAACCTCTACATCCTGGGTATGTGATACCGGATCAGGATCCCGCATATGTAAATTGTTACATGGGCGCCAGATAGGTAGAGGACTGAGGACGGGTGATAAGTTTCATGAGACAGAAAACGGTGCAAGTGTTGCAGCCAAGTCTGTTGGTCACTGTCACCCTGTATTACCAGAATACATTGATTCTGAACAAATGTTATTAGATACCGAACCCGATATACAAAATCATATCAGTCTCTTTATTTAGATAAAGAAGGATATAATTTTGTATTGTTGGATAATGTTTTGAACATTTCCTAAATCAAGAGTTGATCGTTTCAGGCACGTTATCTAAAATCATTAACGTTCTAAATCAAACTACAGTTCTTAGTATACAGAACACACACAAGAGGAAGAGTTCAAAAATGAACGAATTCTTCTTGAGGTATTGTAGACTAGGTCATATCAATGCGACCCGACTAGCTAAGTTACATTAAGATGCATATTTAAATCAGTTTGAATTTACATCTTGTGAAACTTGCCAGTCATGTCACAAAAATAAGATGACCATAGCTCTGTTTATTGGAAACAGAGAAAGAGTTAGTAAACTCTTGGGATGATACATGTTGATGTATGAAGGTCCCCTGTCTACACATGCCAATACCGGTCCTTTGTACTTCATTACATTCTCTGATGATCTCTCAAGATTCAGACATATGTTCCTGTTGAAATACAAGTCCGAACCTTTTGAAATATTCATAGAATATAAGTTAGAAGTAGAGAACCAAAACAGGTATAAGTATTATGTCTTTTGATGTGATCAAGGAGGAGAATACTTGAGCACGGGATTCCTGGACTATTCTAAGAATGAGATTCTCTCTCAGCATTATTCCTCCGCATACACCACAGCACGTCGGTGTATCGGGGCGGAGCAATCACACCCTATATGATATGGTGCGCTCTATGATGAGTACTACTGAGTTTCCTATTTCCTTTTAGGGAGTTATGCACTTATGAAGTTGCATACCTATTGAATAGGATTCCGATCAAATCAGTTGCCTACCACTTCGTATAAGATATGGAAAGGAAAGAGCCCATATCTTAAGTTAGTTAAGGTTTGGGGTTGTCCAGCCTATGTCTAAAAGCATAATCCGGACAAGCTCGAGGCAAAGTCAGTTCTGTAGAAGTTTGTTGGATATCCCAAGCATACGCAAGGGAATATCTTCTACCTAACCGAGGAACAAAAATGTTTTGTTTCTCAGCATGCCACCTTTGTGAAAGGGAATTTCTTATGAAGAATTTAGTGGACATGAGGTAGAACTGGAAGCAGTTCCAGCTATACAAACTGCAGCTGATGATTTGGTAGAACCAAAGGATTCAATAGCAACCAACGAACCTCAGCTTCTCCACCGATCTAGTAGGGTTTCTTCACCCACCTGAGAGATACTTTGGTTTCTCTATGACAGTGGGAGCGAGGATTGCGTCATGAGATGATGACCCAACTAGTTTCGAGCTGGCCATCAGGAGTGGGACTCTATAAGAATGGCTGGATGCTTAGCGATCTGAGATGGAATCCTTATACACCAACAAAGTATGGACTTTGGTTGCTTTATCTGAAGGGTTAAATTCCCATCAGGAGCAAGTATATCTTGAGAAGATTACTTGGTGTACATGGAAAAGTTGAGACTTTTAAAGCTAGACTTGTTAAAACTTTGCATCATTGACCAGGTATGGATTATGATGAAACCTTTTCTAAGTGGCTATGCTTAAGTCCATCCAGATCCTATTTGCCACGGCTACATACCATGACTACGATATCTGGCGGTTGGGTGTCATGACTGCTTTTCTAAATGATGTTTTAGAAGAGAGAGTCTATAATTACACAGTCAGAGGGCTTCGTAAACAGTGGGAGCAGCAGAAACGTGTGCAAGATGTTTTATGTGATAAAGCAGGCATCGCGGAGTTGAAACATCTGTTTTGATGAGTTAGTCAAAGAGTTTGACATCATCAAAATGGTAGATGAACCTTGTATATACAAAAAGGTGGTAGGGAGTATGGTGGTGATCCTCGTAGAGTACATGATGACATACTCTTGATGGGGAAGGAGTTTTCTATGCTACGCTCGGCCAATCTCCGCTTATCACAATGATTCTCCATATAGGATCAAAATGATACCTACTAAATCCTGGGTTTTGGATCTATGAGATAGATCTAACTGGATGTTAGGATACTCACTAGTTGTAGTGGGATGGTATCAATTGATCCTGGGGAGAATCACTGGAAAGGTTCCAGGGTGATAAGGATGACTGAATGTCAGTCACAGGCATTGTCTTTACCCTCAGTAAAGGGACGGTATGTTGGAAGAGTTCCAAGCTAGATACCATGGCATACTAGACGATAAAGGCTAGATACATCACTACTTAAGATGCTACCAAAGAGGCAGTCTGGGTGTATATTAGTTCATGAGATGAACTCCGTTCCTCCCATTGTGTGACAATGGAGTTGTGGCTTATGCCAAGGAACGCCCGTCCCATCAGTGATCCAGACATATTCTAAGGCAGTATCACCTGATCATGGAGATGGTTGATCTCCAGGGGATCGAGGTTAGGAGAGCAGACTCAGAGGACAACACAGCGGATCCACTCACAAAGGCCTTTTCCCACAGAGAGACTTTTATGGGATGGTTGAGTATGGGATACTACAACCACTGTTATCAGATGGCCTTAGTGCAAGTGGGAGATTGTTAGTTATATGTATGCCCTAGAGGCCATTACTATACATAGGATGTATATTGTAGTGGATGCTTGGACATATATAGGGAGGACTTTCTTGCTCGACATGATAGTATGCTATCTGGTTACTCTTTACCTTAACGTGTACACTGATTGTCTCTCTGTTACATGTTGGTAAAGCCCTTAGGATGTGTACTTGACTACCTGGACTATGATGCGGATCATACTAGTGGGGACACGGTAGTCCATAAGTACATCCTTCAAGGTCCCTAGTCATGGGTGTATCGAGACGGGGCATCGATATACCAGAGTAGACTAGCGTATACCTTCTCGATCCATACAGATGGGCGATGGATGATCCCATATCCATTGGTGTTTGACATCAGAGATGATATACGGGTGCTCAGTGGAGACTGGGTAGACTGGACGGACACGCCGAGAACTCCCAGATGGTATTATACCTTACGTCAGATGGCAGTTCTCAGGTGACACTGGTACAGGTTAGTCTGTAGACCCGAGATCGTCATAGAGTCTTGTGTGATTCCCACTGTGCTTTGATTTCCACCTTACCACGTCCAAGAGGGCGTGCAAAACGGTGGTTTTTGGGTACAGTCCCGAGTCACATGGAGGCAATGAGCGATAGGAGGGGTTTCGTCTCTCCCGGTATTGGGGGTTGATGTTGCGCTATGCTCGATTGGCCATAACAGGGAAGTCCCTGGCCAGGGCTGGTTTAGAGATTTACTGGTAAGTGTTACCAGTAGTTTCTCGACCCGTTATGAGCCTCATATCGGCATGACTTATCGGTTATTGTGGTCTGACGTTTACCATCCCTAGACTTGATATGCGATATATCAGACGAGGAGACCGGACTGTACGGTAGTGTCACTGTCAGGCTTTTGCAGGAGTTGGAACGGGCTTGCTTGCTGATCTTCTGATCGCTCAATACCCGGGTAGCCGTTACGTCCAGCTAGTACCGCTGACGGCTTGTGGGTGCTTGATATGATCATCACCTACTGCCGGCGTATTGACGAGTCTTTAGAGTCCTACATAGAGATTGTACCGGCTCAGGCAAAACGAAATAGGAGCGCATATGTGATATGTGCGGGACCGAGAATAATCCGTGTATCATACCGTATTCTATTCTCGCGATGTTTGTATCGAATGGTTGTATGCGATATAACCTAGTTATCGAATCAAGGGTTGATTCGATAAGTCGATACAATGAATGTTAGTCGGTTGTATGCAGTATAACCGGATTATTAAGTCAAGAGTTGATTTAATAATTTAGTGTATAATTGTATATTGGATATACTAATTTACATTGACTAACATTGGTTCACTAAAGCATTTATTTTTCTCACTTGTACACAACTTAATATATATGTGATATATATTTATTTGTGTTCACTTTTTTTGTATTATGGTTGTTGATACACACTACATGGGTGTATGGGACATACACCATTATAATTATAATGGTTAGGTTTTTATATTTAAGTAATTCTAAAACAAATGGATAATGAGCTCACATACATGAAGCTTCATGAAGCTTTTGGATGCTTTGACTTATTCCACTTGTTTTGTTTTACTTAATATATTAACTAATCTAACCACTATAATTAACAATGGTAAAGTCTCTACATGAGTTAAGTATATGATACCAACTTACCATGGGTTTGAAAAAGAGAGAGATACAAAGTGAGAAATGAAATTCTAAAGTGTACCCATTTCCTATCTCACCATCCTCTACTAGACTAGCACTTTAGTTTTGGGTGTTTACTTCACTAATTCTTTGGTTAGTGAGGTAGAAGCTTGAGTCCGTATTCCCTTGACGTAGATCATCTTCGGTATCGAAGACTTCAAGAGATCCCGTTGCAATTTTCTCATGGAGCCGTCCGAGAGTCCGGGAGCCGATGATCGCAGCGAAGGGACTACATCACGGAGCTTAAGAAGTGAATGACCGATCTACAAAGGTTGTATTTCGTATCCCCTTAGTGTTAAAGAGTTTAGCTTGCATAGTTATCGCCTAATCTCTAGTTAACGATCTAGTCTAGGATTATTCGGCACGGTTAAAATTTTAATCCGGCATGGTCGATGCCTTGTAGCCTCCTTAGAGTGCCTAGTAACCCTACAAGACTGAAAGGTGTGCAGGCAACCTAGAAGCTAACCCCAAAACCTGAGGCACCCACTTCATGTTTTGGCCGCAATTTGCGGCCTTGGTGTGAGCAAATTGGTTCGTGCTTGGTCTATGGCTTTATTTTAAGCAAATTAGACCTACCCCATGTGCAGAATTGGCTAATTTCACCTAAAACAAAATATGGGACCATTTTCTTGAGTTGCTGTTTTGAAATGTGACTTTTAAATGACTTGAACTTGTGATATTTCGTTTTGTCTCGATTGATTGGCGTTTGTACGTCGATGTCGAGGGTTATTGGTTCTTCTTGCATGTGTAGACCATAGGTTTAAACCTATGTGTGATATGCATGCCGTTTTGGTTTTCGTATGCGATTTTGGTTTACGATACTATGTGTGATATGTAGGTACCCTCACGTGGACTTCGGACGATAAAGAAAAGGATAGCGACATCGACTTCGGCAAGTGAAGATCAAGGTGAGTAGATATATATCTACGGTGGAAGTCGGGTGGATGGCGTATAGCACCCCCGCAATTCGTAGTGTGGTATACGAATACGTATATATATGTGTGTGTGTGTGTGTGTGTGTGTGTGTGTGTGTGTGTGTTGTGAAATTAATGATTATCTAGATAGACGTTAGGAGTTCATGGATAAATTTTAGTGTAATTGGATGATAGTGTCGTTAGCTAGTTTTTAGTCGCGAAACCCTGGAATAAGATACACGCACACACATACACGCATACCTTGTTTTATTTATGCGTATATGAGTATATGTGTGTGTGTGTGTGTGTGTGTGTGTGTGTGTGTGTACATATACATGAATAATGAGGATGGTACATGGTACTTGGAGATGAGTCGATGCGATTGGGCACGATGCCATGAGATCGGTGATGTGATTTGGTTCGTATTATGAGATACGACATGATATTATTAGCGGATTCTTAGGCGATGTGTTTTCATACACACGCATATATATATATATATATATATATATATATATATATATATATATATATATATATTGATGGTATCAGATTGTACTAGATTTTAAATCAGTACCCCTAATTCAGGATATGATAATAAGGATACCAGATGAATAATTAGATAAATGTGATATTTGATCCGTACCCAGATTTGGGATGCCGTACGATGGATTTATCGTACGAGCTATATTGATGATGATAGATCTGCACTCTTGACTCGAGAATGTCATATTATATATATTGTATCGTACGTGATACTATTGAGATGGGATCACCGACTAATATATATATATATATATATATATATATATATATATATATATATATATATATATATATATATATATATATCGACTCAGACTTAGATGGTTTTCCTTAGCTCTTTCGATTAGTCTGTTAGTTTAGTCATGTAGTTTACTTAGTAGATATTAGACTGGGCTCGAGTCATACCTATTTCCAAAACTAACGAATCGTGAGTATTTTAAAGACAGGTCAAGGGATTTTACGGACATTTCAAAGGAAGTACATTTTCTTAAAAATATCGTAGCCCTATTTTCTAAACACCACGATTCGTATTATTTCAAATGGCAAAACTGTATGACTCATATATAAATGTATATTCATATATGTTACGTTATTATTCATGTTCCGCATATTCTTGTTGTTCGCGTTGCATTGCATGCTTATTTGTGTTTTCATTAGTTATTATTAAAATCATGCTGTCAGGACACCAACAGCATTACCGATGATGCGTATGCTCCACGTACACCTACTTACTGGCTCACACACATCATCATCGGTAATTGCCATGTCACGTACACCTTAGAGAATATTATTTCATTGACATGGCTGGTTAGCTGGTAGTTCCAATATGTTATTGCTTTCATTTGCTAGTTTAATTATTGCATTGCTTGCTTGATAACCGATGCATTCATTTAATTATTGTCATGCAATATTATAGAACTTTATGCCGGTATTTCATTGTTTATTTACCCTTGAGATTGGGATTTCGGATTTCCATGAGATTTCTAGATTTGGAGAAACCGCAAATATTTTATAAACTTATTATCTTTTTAAAAGATAGAAAAGTGCGGTTTTCTCATGATATGATTTGAGATATGTCCACCATGAGTTTTCTCGGCTCTTGAGCGATATCATACACCCGATTCGAGGAGGAGGAGGAACCGTCTGTGAGTGCATGGTGGACCCGGTGCGGTACCCCGGAGCAAGATGGTCGCAGATGATAGCGTTGAGCCTGGCAGGGGAGCACTACCGACCGGTGATTTTATTGTGACCCGACGGATATCCGGAGGATACCGATCGGAGTATGGTCCAATCCGGATAGCCGGAGCCCTAAATACTGAAATTTGATGATACAGGCCAGTCCGGATTGCCGGAGCCTGAGATATTGAGATATTGGGATTTATATATTTTGTGTCGATGCTAGACATTGATTCCCTGTTGATTTCATTGATGATACTTCGATTTTATTACAGATATCTCACTGAGATAAGAAAAACAGTTTCCTTATTAGATGTATTCTGTTTTCATGCATACATACATCACATATATGATATGTTGCTATCTGAGGTACTGACACGAGCACTTGGTATTACACTTATGTATAGATATTTACCCATGCCATTATTGGATACTTCAGGCTATATCATTTTGAAGATATATATTATGATCGTATGACCTAGGATTGAGTCATACATACGATTTCTGCTCGGTGATGTTTTCTACTCACGAGTTAGCAACTTACCCCCATTGTGCTACAGTTCTTGCAGGTTTTGCCGTACAAGTTTTCTTGGCGGCTTTGCTGACACACTGCTTCTTTTCTGGATGATTGCTTCGGTAGGCGGACTCACTTGCATCGTGACCACCATTGTACATTTATTTATTTCAGTT
Organism: Agapanthus africanus; assembly: GCA_030015575.1. Classification (NCBI taxonomy): domain Eukaryota; kingdom Viridiplantae; phylum Streptophyta; class Magnoliopsida; order Asparagales; family Amaryllidaceae; genus Agapanthus; species Agapanthus africanus. The sequence goes on from CM057351.1 coordinate 30,200,209, forward strand.
GTATTTAGAAACTCCATCTACCAGACTTGTATATTTTATAAGCTTAGAAGACCAGTTGTATATTCTTTCAACTTTAGAATCGCGCGTTGTATTATTATGGGTTTTCTTGATGATGTTGAGTTTTCCTTTTGAGTTTTGATCCTCGTCCTTCGGCGTTGTATATTATATTGCTTGCGTGGTTGTGACCGCCAATTGGCGAAGAGCTAGCTCCCGCTTGGGGATGCCTTTATTCATATTATGCATGTTGTATCCTTTTGGGACCAGTATTTACAAAGGAAACTCTGCCGAAATTTTCAGAAAGACTTGAGATTTTAAAAATATATATTTCGACTTGTGTTATTAAAACCACTTGTCTAAAAACTAGTTTTCTTCACTTCTTCCTTAAAATGGTTTAGATTTTTGAGATTTTTGGCTTACTTGAATTAGATGGAGTCCGAAAGACTTCATATGATTCAAATGCCAGTCACGTGCCATTTTGGATCGTGACACAAAAGGAATGCAAACCAGCATAATATAACGAATCCATATTCATCAAAATAAATCATAAGACACAGGACTTGAGCTCCCCAGCTACCTTTTCACCAAAGTAAAAATCATACCATGTCCCATTTATTTTCACTTTGCCTCCCAGAGTTCTTAAATGCTTGTGGTATCAAGACAATTTAATTTTTAAAGGTCTGATAAATAGATCAACAAACTGAAATACTTTATCGGGCTATTAATTATGTTCATATATGACAATACCGTCAGATTTTTAGGACAAAGAACAATCAGATATACTTCATTTGCCAATACTTCTTTCATGATAGTTGCAATTGCGTCAACCAAAACCAGCATAGGCAACAAAATTTGAGAATACAAATGTGCATTATGTGTACAACATCAATGAGAACGGAAAAAGTGTCACCATATATCATATATGGGTTTTCCTCCTCTAAAATCGATCATTTTATTACTTCGGAGAATGCTGCGGTCTCACCACTTCATCATTTATTCAAGCAAGAACTTTCCCTTGAATTCAATCCAGTAGAGGAAGTTCTCAATAAACACGAGCTTTGGGTGGGAACGACTCGATTTCATCATCCAATGTGTTCATATGCACAGGCCTGTATGCTAGCCTGACCTTCCCATTCTCCCAGTACCTATATACAGAACAAAATATGTTCAGCAATTGGAAACAGGGATTCTGATTGAGGAAATTAAAAAAAAAACACTATTGGAAAATTTAAGTCAATGGAGGCTCCCCACAAAAGGAGAAGAGAAAGTTTAAAGCCGATGAAACTTTAATATCTCTCGCAAAGTAATCAATTAAATTAAACTTTAGGAATCCAAGAGTTGTTGCCAAGCTAAATATACATTTCAGTAACACTCAAAATTTTGATTGGCATCTGGGTTGGGTCACAGCTTGAGCTTAGATTATGGTAGACCCAACCCTGTCCTGCTTATTCAACAGAGAAACTTTTCTGGCCCAAACCCGGTCTGATTATAATCAGGTAACCCAAATCTGACATATTAACAGTATTTGGTTTGTATATAAGAAAATACATAAATAGCTTTATAAAATTGTAGCTGATGAGGATTTAACATACAGGGGAAAAAATGAAGATTTGATTTCAGTACTTGGATATGAGTATGAATCTTGGTTCGCTGATAGGCGCTAATTTTTTTTCATAGTTAACCGTATATCAGGTCATGGAGTCAGGTCAAGGCCCTAGACCCTAACACAACATTCTTTTTGTTAGATGGCATGACCCATTTACAACCTGTACTGGTTTAAGCGCAATCCATACTTGCTTTTTTCATATCAATCGGGTTGGGTCGAAATTGCCACTATATTTATTAAACATCTCAAGAAATGATAAAATGAAAAAATAGAGACCAAGTAATATGATAACCTAATCAACCTTTTTTTGGGACTGAAATAAACTAATCAACTTTTATGTTCAAGATATGCAATGCATGAAGAATTAAAACTAAACAGAAATATATAACTGACCCTAATGTGTGCTTCATCCAGTGTACATCGTCCCTTGTCTGCAATAATACAGCAGCTCATTAGATCAGCGAAACATTATTTAGTCGAAAAAAGAAAGGTATATTTTCTGAAAAGTAAATCCCACCGTAAAATCTTCACGAGCATGGGCTCCTCTGCTCTCCTTTCGTGCCTCAGCAGAGTGCATAGTAATGCAAGCATTTATCAGAAGATTTTCAAGCTCTATGGTCTCTATTAAATCAGAATTCCTGTAACATCATGAAGTCAAAATTGAGAGCAGAGGTAATCTGAAGTTGTAAGAGTACTGGGATAAAAATAAATAAATACCATATTAAACTCCGATCATGGATATTCACATCTTGGAAACTCTCCCATGCTTTGTCAATCAACTTGCAGCCTGCAACCAAATAAAATGTAGGTAGAATTTTCATAATTACATCTACTCATCTATGGTGCCCCAGATGTGATGGGCACGATAGGAATTTTCTTTTTTGGGTATTATACTGGGGAAGTTAGAGCCTTCTGGAGGGGGGATGATTTTTCAGAACCCCTAAACTACCCCTAACCTCAAAAAAAAATATGCCAACCTACTACTATACTCTCAAGGGCGCCACCTCTCTTTCACCCGCACAAAAAGGTCCCGTATTTACAAGATTACGGCTTTTCAAAAGTACACTGGTATAGATCTCACTAGTGAGCCAAAGAAGACATCATGGCAAATAGCTATGAAACTGTTTCAATAACCAAAGGCAGAGTATCCATATATACCTTCTTCCAATGTTTCTTGCGTACGAAACACAGCAGCATTATTCTGCATCACCCGTTGCATGTTAAGGCGAACCTTTGAGGTTGGAAGTGAACCGTTTGCGTTTCTTAATTTGTCCAGCCAAGCAATGGTCCTCTCACCAGCATCTTTGTCAAGAGGCTTCTGTGTTTGTCCTATAAGAAATAATAATAGATATAATATAATATTATACACAAGCTCGTAATGGTGATATATCCTACTTCAGAAAGAAGGGGGGTGGGGGATCTTGCCTGGTTTAGATATCTCAGCAACCCTATTTGCACAAGCTCTCCCAAAGACAACAATGTCAAGAAGAGAATTTGCACCAAGGCGATTCGCACCATGAACGGACGCGCAAGCTGCTTCTCCTGCAGCCATTAATCCAGGAATAACTACATCGGGGTCATCACCTTTGATGTCTACTACCTGAATAGCATAATATAGACCAAAATTGCATAAACTTGTAATTGCCAGGTTGACCCTATTCTTGGTACCATAACACTATTTCAGGCATGTGAATTCAATCATACCTCTCCATGGTAATTTGTAGGAATACCACCCATATTATAGTGTACTGTTGGTAGAACTGGTATGGGCTCCTTGGTTACATCGACACCAGCAAATATGGCAGCCGTTTCAGATATGCCAGGCAATCTCTCCTTAAGGACTTCTGGTGGCAAATGGTTGAGGTGCAGATAAATGTGATCCTTCAGTGGTCCTGAGAAAAATCAGAGTACATAAAAATTAGCTCTCCTTACCCGAAGAAACCTCTCCCCCGTATTGTTGAAGGAAACTTATTCAACTGCTGATGTATTTGGCTCCGACAGCTGACCAAACACACAATATAGAAAGACTGATAGGCGGTTGTTATAGTTTTGCTGTTATGCTGAAAGACCAAAATGTCAATGAGGTTAAGGTGTCCGCACCAAAACTCCAAAGTTAAGACGGGGTCAGCGGAATTATACTTATCCTCAGCCACACCTCAAGGGGTCAATGCCCTTTTTGGTCAATCTGAGCTTTTATGGTGGATTTTATTACATGCCTCACTTGATTTGGACCTAGGCGGCTTTGATATCATGTTAAAGACCCTACAACTCTATCAAAGCTCCATACTTTTAATGAGGGTCAAGGGAATATATACCAAAACTGCAGGCTCAGAAGCTCAGGTTTGCAATTATTCACTTCAAAGCACTTTAATTGTTCTTTGCATTTGTAGGAAAGTGGAACAATCTAACATCAACTTTATTAAATTAAATTGCCACACACAATTGAAATCAAACATCTAAAAATCTAATCTCTACTATTTTAATGCAAAGATAATAGAGGTTACCAAATTGAAATTATAGGGCTAATGAATCCATTTAGTTTAGGTATTTAAAGAAAATTAATTAGGTTGCCGCCTCACCGCCAAAACTAAATTAAAATGAATTACTTTTGAATTACACAATTTTAAATAATAAATTAATAATAACAACCCACATGTTATGCTCCGCAAATAACCACCCCACAAATTATAACTGCCCATGATTTATAATCCCACATGCTTTTCACGTGCAAAAATACTAGTCATAGTTAACATGAAGAGATCATCACGTGAGGATTGATTTATGTAAAATGCTTACCTACACCTCGACCTTCCCTTATTTCCATAGTCATAGATCTAGAAACAACATCTCGTGAGGCAAGATCCTTTGCAGTAGGAGCATATCGTTCCATAAAACGTTCACCTTCACTGTTTCTTAGAATACCGCCTTCGCCACGAGATCCTGAGTTCACACACATACGATGATAAATAAAAAAAAGGTCGCAAGAACCCCTTGAGGTACGGATTTGCCCAATAAAAAATATACAGTATGGCAAAAAGGGGATAATTAAACTTCAAGCAATGAGATACATGATCATATACCAGCAAATGACTCCCCACAATTCCTTACACGTAATACATATAAAGTAAGATGCTTGATTGTTAAAACTTAAAAGTACAAACCTTCAGTAATGAGGCACCCAGCACCATATATACCAGTAGGATGGAACTGGACAAACTCAAGGTCCTGCATCAAGAATAAAGACACTAATCACAATTGCAATGCTAAGAAACTTTAACCGACCTGTCCATTTAAAGCAAATCAACCAAAAGAACCTGGAGAGGCAATCCAGCTCGTGCAACCATCGCATTGCCATCACCAGTGCATGTATGGGCTGAGGTCGCAGAAAAGTAAGCTCTTCCGTATCCCTGAAGTAAAATCACATTAAGTTACAACGTGTTTTAGATAACCATCTGATATTTTTGCAATGCAATATAAAAGATTGTTACCCCAGTGGCCAAAATAGTTGAAGAGGCACGGAAACGATGAAGGGTCCCATCCTCCATGTTGAGAGCAATCACCCCTTGGCAAGCCCCTAAATAAAATTAAGGAGAAAAAGAAAAGTTACACTATATTATTACAAGGCATAATAGCCAACAAGACCACATAACAATTTCTCTGTAGTGCCAACATATTGCTATCCAACACATAGTGGTACAAGATGAGAGAAGAAAAACAGTAAGCCTTCCCTGTACAAAGAGCAATTGCAATGCTACATGTTGCTATTTGTCCCTCTCCCCTTTCTCTCATGCATAAAACCAACTCCCGTTTCTTTCATGCATAAAACTAACCTCCCCTCCCCCTCCCCCTCCCCCTCCCCCTCTTCTTGTCACTTCATCTTTCCTGGCAACAAAATACCAGTGCTAAGAGGAGACACCTCCAATACCAACAAGGTTCTGCAATTATTCAAGGTAGTATTCTTACATATAAATTTCTCTCATTCTTGTTCTTTTCCCGTTTCTCATAAACTCTTCTCCTTCCCTATTTGTTTTCATGTGCTGTCATTTCTTCTGTGTTACTGCAATACTGCTGGCTTGCTGCTGCTACTCGTAACATTGATGACCTGACCTCTAATGGTATCTAAATTGTAATTGAAATGGACCCATGAATTAAAGTTGCACGCATGTGATTAGATTTCTGTGTGTGCTTCTTTTTTCTTTCAAGGAATATCATGGCTGGACCTGCTCCTGGTTCACATCAGCCAAATCAAACTAGTCTAATAATGCAAAAAATTCTGAGCAAAGGGAATTAAGATGATGTGAGTGGAATCTGAGAAGTCGGTGTTGCTTAATAGCCTCAACAATTGAAATGTGTGTTATGCAGAATTTATAGGAGAATCAGTCCATTTTTTCAGCAGCTGTAAAGGAGGGTTTAGAAAAAGGAAGGCAACCAGGCTAGTACATCAAAGAGAACTAATGGGTTCGACAATTGAGCAAGCAGCTTGAAAAAGAAGAACTTACCATTATTGTAACCAAGATACCGAAGGAGTGGAGACTAAATGTGGATTCGGAAGAAGACATAATGAACTGGTTATATTTAGTAAATCAACAGATGATTTTTTGATTCATTCGGCTTATAAAGTGGGGAACCTTTTCTATGCATTCTCCGCGGACATACTTGATCATATGTGTGAATCCAAAGGCCGGTTTGGAGAAATCTACAATTAAGCCTGTCAATGGGTCTAGACCCGGACCCAACCCAGACTGCCAGCAAGAAATAGTCTGGAATTAATTCCAGCTGCCGATCCTTCCAGACCCACTGACCCGATCCAGATCCATTGAAAGTTTTAATTAATGGGTCGGGTTTAGATAAACTCTGTTCAGACCAGCTTGACCCGATTTGCTTACTCGTTTATATCTCATATAATATTTTAGTAAACTAAATCATATAAAAAATATATTGGGTTGACTAAATCATATTAACAAAATAATTAGTTGGCTATAAATAATTTTAGCACCAGTTTCCCATTCCTTTTTTTATAGCCGATTGCATCTCTGATTCACCTCTACAGTTCAAGCTTAACTCTTATTATCATATCTACATCTCTATTCTTTCTATTTCTCATTCTTCGTCTCTGGCGACATTGAATTCTCTCATCTCTTGAGAGGCGAAGGGCTGAACTCGAAGCCTCTTTGAACCCTAGCCTCAAGGATTCGGAGAACAAAGATTAGATCTTTTTGATGTCTTATGCTGCTAGGCTATAATTTCTCTACTTTCATGCATTAAGATCGTAAGCTTTGTGGTTTTTTAATGCTTGAAATTCAATTAAAATGTAGGTTTGTGTCGAATATTATAATTATGAAAAGGTAGCTAAAATGAATTTTTTAAGTTGATTTTATACTTGTAAGACAGCTTTAGAAAGGGCGGAGGCGTTGTGATTCCTTCGTTACATTTCTTCTCTATATTTCTTCTACCATTTATGATTGATCATTTTAAAATGAAATTTATTATAATAATGGAAACTAACTAAAAGGATCTGGATAAATGGGTCAAACCGGGTTATTAATGGATCTGGATACGGATTCATTCAGTCTAGATCCGTTGCAAAAGTGGAAGGACCTGGATCCATTAAACTTAACGGATCTGGAACTAGAACATGTCATTTCGGATCCGACCTGACCCATTGACATGCCTATCTACAACGGGCTGAGCCTTTGCAAAAAGGTTGCAGAGAGAATCGATGACTCCCCAACGATTATAAAGAGAGGAAGATAAAAGAGTGTTCAATTATGAAAGATGGCAGGATCAATAGGAGTCAACATAGCATGGTGTGACTGTTTCAACGAAGTCATAAGTTTCTATAAATCAACTGCAGACTTTAAGGAGTCCATCAATGTTTGTGTTACAACCAGGAAATGATGGCTAAGTACGCAATTAAGGTTCTGGAAAATAATGCTTGAAGAAACGAGCACCCATCATGCCACCTTCTTCTGCCCAAGTCCTAACACACAGTGAAATTGAGCAACTAACATCCAGCGTGAGTTGAATATCACATGTACACAACAAAGGAAAATCATTGGGCCCTTACCAGGTCACCATTTGCCACAAATGCCCTAGGGATAGCTATGGTAGATAAAGCACTCTAACCTTTAGTACCGACATAAATTTGGGGAATAAAGACGATAAAATCAACAGTACGTCAAACAAAGCACGAACATGACTCTGGTTCTAACCACACCGAGGTCAGTAATAAACAAAGCATCAGATGACCAATTACCAATCCATATAGCTCAAACAAGAAGCAGAAAATTAAATCTCAGAAGGAATAATCACAAAACAGGAGAAATCTATATAATAGCTTACCACTGCTATCCATGATAAGATCCAATGCAAAGTATTCCACAAAGAACTGAGTGTTGTGCTTCATAGCTTGACCATAAAGCGTGTGCAGCAATGCATGGCCAGTTCGATCAGCAGCACAAGCACATCGATATGCCTGACCACCTATAATGAAAATCAACCGAAGATTTTACTAACAGGAACATGTATGCTATTTTGTAAAGGACATAAGCAACTCCACGAATTAATACCTTTTCCAAAGTTCAAACTTTGTCCTCCAAATGCACGCTGATATATTTTGCCATCATCTGTTCGAGAGAAAGGCAAGCCATAATTTTCAAGTTCAATAACTGCTTTTGGTGCCTCTCTGCACATGTACTGAATAGCATCCTGATCACCTAAAGAACACAATAACATTCGTATGTCAGCTTCAAAAGTTTACTAAACCATGAAGTTTGATGACATGGGAAAAATAATCATCATCATAATTATGCTGGTTAATTTTTTTTTAAAACATAAAAAATCTCACCATCAGAACAATTTATTCAAAAAATACTACAAATTAAGCATTTGATAAAAGATGCATTATGGCATAACATCATATGGGAAAAGTTTACAAGATATAAGTATGAACAGGTGAACTACCTAACCAATCACTTCCTTTCACTGTGTCATACATATGCCACCTCCAGTCATCCTCCGACATATTCCCCAAAGCAGCATTTATGCCACCCTGCATCAAATGCGTAAGCACATATTAGCAACATATCCAAGTTAAAACCAAAACTTCAAATTAATTGATATGCCCTAGCAAATAATGAAACATTTACTTGAGAATTGGTATCTATCTATATAAAGGAAAATAAACAGGTTCTGAAAGATATTGAAATAAGTAGCTGCTTATTCAAATATAGGATATCATTCTTCCTTAAACAATAAAGCTCACACAGAAATCGTCGGTAAGCATTTTAGTTCCTGTAAATTGTGGTGGTATTTTAACACTGAAAGCTAAACCCCTAAATGCAAGAAGATGAACGATCAGCCCATCAATGCCTCAATTGCTTAATGTCTACTCACTTTTTTAATCTCCCCCATTTCATTTTTCTACTTCACCGCCGACACTCGCGCAGTTAATAAACTTTTTTTCAGCTAGAAAGACAACTGTCTGTATAAAGTAATGCCGAATATTTTGTTACTGATTCACCAAATGTTCTTACCAACAATTTGAAAGTACCAACCTATAAGCTCTATCCCAGCAAATTAAAACTAAAGAGTACATAAACAAACAAGTTTATCTTCCAAATCAAGATCACGTGCGCGCCAAGCTTTTAGTTTCAGAATACCTGTGCAGCAACTGTATGGGATCGAGTAGGAAAGAGCTTAGTGATACAAGCTGTATTAAACCCATGCTCTGAGAGACCGATGGCTGCTCTAAGTCCTGCACCACCTGCACCTACAACAATTGCATCATATGTATGGTCCACAAGGGTGTATGACGATCGTCCCCCAACCTACAACAAAATTCGATATCACTTATTTGGATTGCACAAATACATCCCTTCTCATGTACATGATCCAAAAATATGAAATGAAGAACAAAGTTGGAGTGGTGATCTTTTATGTTCCTATATTTGATGCTGCCGCTAATCTTATTTAGCAACATTTAAAGATATATGGTAAATTTTAAACTTGATAAGACATCAAACAATTTCAGAAAATTCAAGGAAGAAAGAATCAACTAAACCAAAATACGACTATATTTTGATTTTGGATATAAAGAGTTGGACATGCTATTTGATTTTACCGTATTTATAACATAGTATCGCAAAATTTAAAGCACTACAAGGTTAGAATCTTATATGCTGCCTTGTGTATCTTTCTCTTCAGCTATTCATGTTAATTGTACCCGTTGCTGAGCCAGAATTTTATGTCAATCATTCAAGTCCGAACAAAAAAAAATTAAAGGACATCGGTTAACATTAGAGGATCTTAGAGCCTCGGCAAAATTCAATCTTGCATACCCAAACTCTACTTCCCAAATCACTAAGATGGCTTCAACTATTGCTAGAAAGGTCAACTGATTACTATCTAAAGTTACTAAATCCATTTGCTTATATTCACATCGAGGAAAAGTCTAAATCACAAAATTATTGATCCTAACTTGAACTTGCTGACATAACAAAGATAGCATGCTCGAAATTTCCAATTTTTCTTTATTTCATTGAAGTGACATCAATAGACAATAAAAAGACGCTAACATCGTATTATTTCAATTTTGGGACCAATTTGTCTCTTCTTCAGATGCTCTCATAGCTCAGATCGCTCTAAGCACAAATGTCCAAATCAATCGAACATAAAAAATTATAAAAATTGCAAGATCCAAAACGTATCTGATTAAAATCAAACAAGATCAAACCCTAGATCAAAATATAGCGAAAAAAACAGGTCAAAACGACGCTAAGGGATGTACCGAATCTGAGGAGAAAAATCGAGAAGATGGGGAAGCGATCCGTTCGCGTCCGATCGATGAGAGGCGAAGGCCTCGAGAAACGCAGCTGCGCCACATTCTTTCTCTCTCTAAGAGAATCACAAGCTCGCTCTTTCTCTCTCTAAAATGTGTGGGTTTTTTTTTCGCCTTCGAGGGATCGCAGAGATGAGGAGAGTGGAACGAATGAGGCATCTCAAAAATGGGGTTTTCGTTTTACGAGGGGTATTTTCCAATAGTGCCCTTGGTTTCCGTCGAAACTACGAGAATACCCTGCCCCTAGATTGGTCATTCATCTTGGGCCATGGGCTAATGTGGGCTGGTTTTGAACAACAATTGGCAAAGATCTTGCAGAATTTACCTTAATGCTCGAGTAAATAGTCAAAGAAGCCCCCAGCCATCTTCAAACTTGTGTAACAACCTCCGGTCATTTTGTCTAAAATACCACGGCCCAATCAAAACCCCTTGTATCATATGCTTGTAAAATCTTAGCAGTTGCCTGTAATATCTAAGCAGTTACGGTTGCTTGTAATATCTAAGCAGTTGCAGTTGCTTGTCTAAGCTGTTGTCTGTAATATCTAAGCAGCAGAGTGAATACGAGGCATAAATGAAATACAGCCCGGTGGCTTTTGCACAAAGATTTTGGACAGTGGGCGCTTCCCAGCAATATCGAAAATTACAGAGATTTAGAGTGTGCTGATAACATGTTTCTATTTAAAATCTTCAAATGAAAACTCTATAATATAATTCCCCAGCAAAACATGGCTATATTACAGAAACCTTCCCCGTTTTTCCCTAGTTAACAAAACCGTCCTCTGTAATGCACAAGTGCTTTTCGACCCCTATTTTAACACCCGACAATCGATTCCTGTCCGCTGTCCCCATCGCCATCCACCGGGTTGGCACGCGGTTGCTCGCTGTCGCTTGTAGCCACCAATCGTTGTCGTGGCGCGCTGCCTACCGCGAGCCGCCACAGGTCACCGACCACGTCACTCGCCAAAGGCTGGCCATTGCCCGTCTCGAGAAGTAGGCAGGCGTCCACCCGCCGCCACTGCGCGCTACACATATGGATGAGCACTATCATATAAAACCAAGCACGTTAATGCAAGCTTCAGATCTCATATTTCTCTTACATTCCATATATCAAGCTGCCCGTAAAGAAATGATAAGGCCCATAGATTGTTTGATGGTGGTTATTCTTGTTAATTTGGTACTATCCAAGGGTAATGTTGAGTTTAGGACGCCGTTGAAGGATCCATCATCAAAACCCTACTGAATGGTTGCAAGAAGGGGAACGCGGCCTCGCTTTGCGCCATAAAACTTTGAGCTCTCGGTTGCATTCACGTCACGCCACTAGGAACAAGATATATATATAGAGAGAGAGAGAGAATGAGAGATTTTGCTTTAAATGGTCAAATGTGTTCAAAACCTAATATATACCAACTTTTCTAAAGGGGATAAAAAGAATGCCTATGTGCGAACCATATGTATCTTGATCATAAAAAGCATGAATTGCAGTATATTTTATATATGTGTTTTTTTGGGCACTGGCCCGTAAGCCGTAACCTATGCATACAACACAAACAACACATCCACACACATTACACACACGCACACAACACACATGCGCACGCGCAGGAGACCCACGAACTTGTCCCGAAAGCATGAATTTGTGGTCACTTCCTCTTCTAGGGTTCCTGGGTTCAAACCCCGCACTCTCCTCATTTCCCAAGAGGAGAAGCCATACCAACCGAACTATTGCTTATTGGTATTTTATATACGTGTTAGAGATATCTAAATCTCGTGAAGTTTGATACATACGTTATCTATAACATGTAGATTAGAACGATCGGTACGGATTGATGAAAAATATAGCGGTTGTGTATTTGAAATGTCGGCATCAAATTTGAAAAACGAGTCCTAGGATTCCCTCCCAATCTATGCAAGTGAACCCTGGGCCTTTGACTAATTGACACAGCCACTCCCTTATGGGACCTGCCCCGTCATGGGCCAGCCCATGACTTCTGCTTTTGATTGTGAATTATTCTGGGCCTCATAATATGGCTTGGGCCTACAGTTTACTAATGGATACATTTTGTTTTTTTCAGGGGTTACCAAGTAATGGATACATAAACCATATTACTTCATGCAAAATTCTTAATTACAATAATTTCCTTTTCTGTCTTTCTTTTGTTTTACAGAAGGGAGAATGCAAATATAGCAATAGATAATATGTTAGCCTTTTCGATATTAATTATTGCTGTCGGCACCCATGACAAACGCGTTCATTTTATCTTGACTGACGGAGGTTTGGATCTTAATGAATGTATGTACTCTTCTCAAAACAGGTAAGCTCAGAGTCTGATATCGCAGAAAACAAAACGAACATACTCACTACCTAATGGCCTATATAATAATAAAATAATGTGATAAACCCAAAAGTTGTTCATCAATCCTATATCTAAATCTTCTTACGTTTTTCTGATTAATGCACTCATTGATCATACTTTCTTTAACTCAGCTTGGTATGTTTCTTTTCCACTTTGTTCTTTCTTTGTTTTTACTGAGCCCATCAGTTTTCTTTTTATATACTAGCATTTTGCATGCGTGATACATCCTTATATTATAAAAGAAGAGTGTTCAGTGTTATATATATAGATATAGATATAGATATACAGATAACAAATAAATAAATAAATTATATGTATTACATTATTTTTAAATTCTCAAATAATACCATGAGGAATCAAATGTGACAATAGCCAATAAAAAAGTTTCATTTTTATTTGTTTAGGAGCATGTATTTTTTGGAGTGAGGGGACAAAAAACCTATATAATTGCATTTTTTTGTACTGACCTCTAAGCCCTAATCTATGCATATTAACACACCCATAACACACATTACACACATCTAGGGATCAAAATGTTATAATAGTTAATAAAAAGGTTTCATTTTCATTTGTTTAGGTGCATGTATTTTTTGGAGCGAAGGACAGAGAAAACATATATACTTGCAATTTATTTTTTTTGCACTTATCATAAGCCTTAATCTATTTATACAACGCATACAACACACACGCGCACACATCACACGCGTTTAGGGTATCCACGGATTTTCTCCGAAAGTGTTAAATTATCGCCACTTTCCCTACTTGGGGGTTCGAATCCCGCACGCATTCCCAAGAGAAGGAATTGCTATACTAACTCAGCTATTGTTCATTGGTTGCTTATAAAAATGTTAGTTGGGCCTAGTAATTTGGGTCATCACTGCAGCCTCTCCTCTATAAGAGAAATTTCGGGCAAAGCCCATAAAGCCCACCAAGCTGACATAACCACAATATTTAGAACACCCCAAAATCAATTATATTCAAACCTCATCAGCTGCATTCTCTCTTCAATCTTTCTTATGCTACCAATTTCGATCATGTTATGGATTAGATTTTGATCGGTAGTCCTTTCGGAAAGTTGACGTAGGGATAAGTGAATGCTTGATCGGGTTCCGCTAACTCCCAAGTGTAATTCAACACGAGATGCTGGAAGAAAATCGCCATCTCGAGGTTAGCTAGCTCAGAGCCTGCGCATAGGCGAGGACCGCCACCGTAGGACATGAAGCTGTTCATCATTGCCTTACTTGTCGAGCTCTGATCAGTAATTGGAAAGAATGGGGGAAAAAATATTAGCAAAAGATTTTCGAGAAACAGTTGCATAAAGTTGTTTCTTATTTTTTTTTTCTTTTCTCAGAAAGACGTTGAAGCCCAGAAAATTAAAAATCTCTGCTATTTAAGTGAAATAGAAACCGCCATGACCAATGACATACGATGTATTCATAGCCATTATGATGTTCTTCGAGAAAAAGAAAATAAGGGTAGCTTTCCTATTTCTAAATATTAGTTTTTCCAACCTCTCTTTCATTACATAGTACCAAGACCCATTTTCTTACGTTTGACATGCAAAACAGTGCATGAAAATTACTTCTAATTTGGACCCCCTCTACTGCAATAGTTAAGTTAATTTATTTTACTAATCATCCTATTCTAACGACATAGGGCCATGCAATTCATAAAGGAAAAAATAGAGCTGGGATTGACCGCAACCTCATAACTATGATTGCGTGATCCAGCCCGAGTTGTGGGGCCCATCCCACTTAAACCCAAGGGCGGCGGTCAACTGCAATAGTTCTTCATCTCAATTATACTGCAAAAGATAGGGGGTCTTCAATTTTGAAATTGATTTGGACCTTTGGCTATTTTATTTGCAAGGGAATTTCATTAAAAAAATATAAAAAATCAAAACTTAAATTGTAACCATAACTAACCGCATAATTTGTTTCAGTAACTCCACAAATTCTCTCAGTACCTAACTGCATACGAATCTACTTTTAATTATACGTGTTGAGATGTGTATACACTCATATAAATATAAATATAAAATTGTCTCGCTCCCTCGTTTGTGAATATATATAAATTTAATAAGGTATTAGAGCTAGGTTGATAACATTCGTGAATCTGTACTTTAATATCGTTAGGTAGCAGTTCCCAGCATAGTCACATAATTCGCGAATTATTCGCCGAATTCGCGAATAATTCGCGAATTTTTGATGAAACGAATTATTCGCCGAATTATTCGCCATTGCCGAACTGGCCGAATAATTCGCGAATTATTCGCGAATAATTCGCGAATTATTCCCGAATTATGTGAAAAAACAGCGAATAATTCAAAAAACTGCAAATAATTCACAAAATCAAAACCTAGCGTATCATATATTAATTTATTGCTCGAAATCCTTCCCGAACATTTCCCGAACACTTACCGAATCTTTCCCGAATACCTGCCGATTTTTTCCGAATAGTTCTCCGAATCCGAATTTTCGACCTCGCCGAATTATTCCCGAACGGCGAATTTGTGACTATGGTTCCCAGGTGCTATGGGTACAGATTAGTCCGTTGACTTGATATCACTATTCGTCTCAAGTGTTCCCACTACACTTAGATTACTACCCTACCACGGCTCAAAAGAGTCATGCAAACAGGTAGTAGTTGGGTCCAGTCCCGAAGCACTTGAAGACAGTAGCGGTTAGATAGGATTCGTCTCTCCCGGTATTGGGGGTTGATATCGTGCTATGTTCGGAAAGCCATTACACAAATTCCCTGGTCAGGGCAAGTGAGATTTACTGGTAGGTACTCCAGTAGTTTCTCAGGGTGTATTGGGCTCTACTCCGGCACGACTTATTGCGCTGTTAGGGATCTGACGTTTACCATCCCCCTAGACCCGATATGCGAGTATCTTAGACGAACAGACCGGACTGTACGGAGATTATCATAGATAGGCTCAGTAGGAGTTCGGATGAGTTTGCTCATCGGCCTACTTATCGACAGATACCTGGGTAGCCGTTACGTGCAACTAGTACCGCTGACGGACTTATGGTTAAACCCACTGCCAGCGTACTGTCGAGTTTTTAGAGTCCTACAAAGAGGGTTTCTCTGCTTTGGGCAAAATGATGTATAGACCATATGGTTTTACGACAGGATTCCGATCACATACGTGTACTGGTTACATGGATGTTGTTCGGACGGATAATACTAGCGGGCTTTGGTTTAAGCCGGATCCTAGTATTATATTATTGGATTATTATTATCTCATTGTATTCGTATTTTTTGGAATACGAATACGGGTATGTATATGTTAGTTATATGTATGCCCTGGAGGCCATTACTATACATGAGATGTATATTGTAGTGGATGCTTGGACATATATAGGAAGGACTTTCTTGCTCAATATGATAGTATGCTATCTGGTTACTCTTTACCTTAACGTGTACACTGATTGCCTCTCTGTTACATATTGGTAAAGCCCTTAGGATGTGTACTTGACTACCAGGACTATGATGCATATCATACTAGTGGGGCCATGGTAGTCCATAAGTACATCTTTTAAGGTCCCTAGTCGTGGGTGTATCGAGACAGGACATCGATATACCAGAGTAGACTAGCGTATACCTTCTCGACCCATATAGATGGGAGATGGATGATCCCATATCCATTGGTGTTTGACATCAGAGATGATATACGGGTGCTCAGTATACATTTGGGTACACTGGACGGACTCGCCGAGAACTCCCAGATGGTATTATACCTTACGTCAGATGGCAGTTCTCTGGTGATACTGGTATAGGTTACTCTGTAGACCCGAGATCGTCATAGAGTCTTGTGTGATTCCCACTGTGCTTTGATTTCCACCTTACCATGTCTAAGAGGGCGTGTAAAACGGTGGTTTCTGGATACAGTCCCGAGTCACATGGAGGCAATGAGCGATAGGAGGGGTTTCGTCTCTCCCGGTATTGGGGGTTGATATTGCGCTGTGTTCGATTGGCCATAACAGGGAAGTCCCTAGCCAAGGCTGGTTTAGAGATTTGCTGGTAAGTGTTACCAGTAGTTTCTCGACCCGTTATGAGCCTCATATCGGCATGACTTATCGGTTATTAGGGTCTGACGTTTACCACCCCTAGACTTGATATGCGACAAATCAGACGAGGAGACCGGACTGTACGATAGTGTCACTGTCAGGCTTTTGCAGGAGTTGGAGCGGGCTTGCTTGCTGATCTTCTGATCGCTCAATACCCGGGTAGCCGTTAAGTCCAGCTAGTACCGCTGACGGCTTGTGGGTGCTTGATATGATCATCACCAACTGTCGGCGTATTGACGAGTCATTAGAGTCCTACATAGAGGTTTTACTGGCTCAGGCAAAACGAAATAGGAGCGCATATGTGATATGTGCAGGACCGAGAATAATGCGTGTATGTGATACCGTATTCTATTCTCGCGACATTTGTATCGGTCGGTTATATGTGATATAGCCGGGTTATCGAATCAAGTGTTGATTCGATAAGTCGATATATTGGATGTTAGTCGGTTATATGTGATATAACCGGATTATTAAGTCAAGTGTTGATTTAATAATTTAGTGTATAATTGTATATGTGATATACTAATTTACATTAACTAACATTGGTTCACTTAAGCATTTGTTTTTCTCACTTGTGCACAACTTAATATATATGTGATATATATTTATTTGTGTTCATTTTGTATCATGGTTGTTGATACACACTACATGGGTGTATGCGACATACACCATTATAATTATATTGGTAGGGTTTTAATATACAAAGTAAATGAAAAATTAGTGGATAATTATTCAAGTGCATGAAGCTTCATGAAGCTTGTGAGTGTATTGACCAAAGTCCACTAGTTTTGTTTTACTTAGGATATTTATAAACCTAACCACTATAATTAGCTATGGTTATGTCTCTACATGACTTAGTATATGATACCCACTCACTCATGGTTAGCTAACTCACTTTGGATCATTTTCATTCTCATCTTCTTTCTTCATCTTCTTCATCCAAAAGAAAAGCTTGCTAGGGTTTGATCCAAGTAATGAAATAATGTGAGAAAAGAAATTCTAAAGTGTATCCACTTCCTATTTCACCATCTTCTACTAGATTAACACTTTAGTATAGGGTGTTTGCTTCACCTTGGTGAAGTGGTAGCTTGAGTTCGTATTCTCTCGACGTAGATCATTTTCGGCCTCAAAGACTTCAAGCAATACCGTTACTATCTTCTCATGGAGCTGTCCAAGAGTCTGGGAGCAACATGATCGTAGCAAAGGGACTACTACAAGGAGCTTATGAAGTGAAGGACCGATCTACAAAGGTTGTATTTCGATTTCACTTAGATAGTAAATGGTTTACTATGTTTCCGTATTACTTTCTAGTTATCGATTCTAGTTTAGAGTTCCTTGAAACGGCAATTTTTTGAAAATGGCATGGACGATGCCTCCCGAAACCTTGCTGCCATCGATGGGAACCCTTCAGTGGTATCAGAGCCTAGCTAGGAAAATATACGGATATTGTTAGATTACGAATACGAAACGGACTCCGAAACATGAAACCCTAAAACCTGCATTCTTTCGATTTTAAAACGAGCCCTAAAATTTTTTTAAACAAGTACAGAGTGATATATATATGATAATATGAACACTGGTGAAATTTGGAGGCATTTGACCAACTTTAGGCCGGCGACCCCCCCATATCGGCCAATTCCGAGCCTCCCTCTAAATTTTTGCAGTGTTCTGTTACATGGGTTTTGGTGCTTCAGGTGTTGTTTATTTTTGCTAAATTGTCATGTGATGTTAATTTACTATTATAATAACTCGGAGTGTTTCATAGTCGTATTTTAACTGTTTTTCGGGTTACTTTAGACGATATTAAAAAGTTCAATCGGATGTCAAATACCCACTTTTTCCCTTGCCGGAAAATTTTCCAAGTGTTGGATTTTTCCAGTAGTTAAAAAGCTTTCAAAGATCATGCAAGTTATGCGATGGACCCTCTAGAAGAACAAAACCTTAACTCGATTATGTGACCGTCAAAACCGCTACTGAACCCTCGGTTTTGTGGTGGTCCAGCGGTGCCACATGTGAGGCATTGGTTTGGCCCATCTACGGCTGGTTCATTGGTGCTGTGGCGTGTGCTGAATTACTTTAAACTACGCTCAAGTGTTGAGCTTTCTGGGTAATCTTGGGTGTTCGATGATTCGATTGGAATGTTTAACATCGTCTAGTTTTTCTGTAATGTGATACAATATGTGGAATTCATACTGTTAGGCATGAAATGCGAAGTATGTGATATTTCGGATTTATGATGTCTAAGGTGTTTGTGGATTCCAAATGTTGTAGTTTTACAGTTTCTTTTCTACGACCGTAAGTGTAATATGTGATATCGCCGGTTTCGTTGCTATATGTCAACGACAATTGGGATGCGCATATTTACTTACGTTGATGACATGTGATATTATGTGTTGATGGATATGTTATATTGGATCGCCGCGTTTTGAATAACCGGGGGTTTTATGTGAGATGAGAGTTTTTATTTTCATTTATGTAAAATTAAATGTATGTAATATTCTTTTATTGGGGCAATTCCGGGTTGAGGTTGATGTCACCATTGATGTATATTATTTACTTTTCCGCATTAGGATAGACCCAAGGAGGAGAGCACAAGTAACCGGGTTCTAGGGTCCAGTGGGAGACCAACTCGAGGAGTCGAATCCGGGTCTCCTAACTCTAGAATTGGTAGAGTTGCTTGCCGCTCTTGTAGGGGTCTAGGGATGTGGGTTTGGTTATTCATCGCGACCGTGGAATCCGTGTTTTATAGAGGCTCAAAATAAAACACGGACCTCCTAGTATATCCAATATTTCATATGTTTCTTCTGCTGCGATATCTGTGATAAGATCATTTTATATGTTGAGATGGATACTGTATATAGTATATATGATATATTATATAGACGTTACTTATGTTTTACACCTGCGCTAGCCCTGCCCCGCTCTACCGTTAGTTACCTAACCTAACGATGCACGATGGGACATCGAGGTGAATGCAGATGGCATAAGTGTACGTCGTATTTATCTGTGATGTTTAGGTGACTTAAATGATGAGGCTTCATTAATATGATTAATGACAGAAAATAAACCTAAAAGATGTTGTGGAATCGAATTTTCAAAAACAGGTAGCTACAGTTCTTGCTTTGCATAGTGGTGTTCCTTGTAGAACATCCTGCACCTTATTCGATAAGGAAAGGGCCGAGATCCCTTCATCGGGAGTGACCACTTTAGCAATAACTGGCAGATGCTACAACTCTCGGTTTTGTATTTTGATTGTTTTTCTAGTTCTTGCTTTGCATAGTGATATTGTGAATATCCTGCACCTCATTCGACGAGGAAAGAGCCGAGATCCCTTCACCGGGAGTGACCTCTTTAGCGAAACTAGCAAAACCCTAAAAAAACACTCCATTTTAAATCATTTGATTCTACAACGATATCAAGTTCATTACGCAATAGGTTTTCTGAAAAACCTGTCGTAGCCCTCCGTCATTTCAGATAAGTAGTAGTTAGTATTCGTGCTGCGTTTGTTGACCTTGTCAAGGCGTAGTGTGCGGTAGCTGACTAGTATTTATCTGCTTATGCATATGATGCAGATTGGATTAGGATAGTCGTGCGGCCTTGTTGACCTTATCAAGGGTCGTGCGGATAGGTTTAATTCAATCAAGAAATGACGAGTTGAACTTGACTTGCGGTCTATGGTTTGTTGACCTTGTCAAGATCATAGATCGTTTGGGGCAAAATTATCGGGAATTTCAAGTGTTGAAATTTGCAATGAGATTGCATACCTTCTATGAGATAGTTGGATCCCGATACCCACCGCGAGTAATTGTTACTCCTGGGAGAGTTTTACACATTACAATTAGCCGATCAAGTAGGTGTCTAGAAAGGTGTCAACGGGGTTACGCCCCTGGGAAAACGAGGTTTATTTTAATTAGGTCCGTGCGAAAGCACCGGGAACCTCCCTCAAAATACCGGCACTGGCCTGGCTGAAAGATTGGCGAAATTGTAAGGTGTAATTAATCTCGACCAGTCTTTCCTTTTAGGGTTTGAAGGAAGATTTGATAAAAACAGTGGGAGCCATCCAGATTAGATAAAATAATATCCAATCTGATCTTGCAAGTGTAAGTCCACGGTAGTGCCCCGGCCGTCTAACAGATGCCAAATGCGGAACAAAAACTTTTTATAACTGGCGCTATCGCGTACTATAACCCGGATCTGCCATTAAAACTAAACTAACAAATTACAAAGTGGGTAGAAATGTTATACCGAACGATCCGAGTCCTTCGGTCTTCAACCATCATCCCACGCTTTGTTGCGGCTGCTCCGATCTCCTGAATATCCAGTCTTCTCGTCCAGGTGGCACCACGTCGACGGATCTTTAAACGGGCTCCCGCCTCTGAACCGAGGCAACTCGATCATCAAGTTTGCTAAAAGAGATGACCAAAATTGATGTAGAGAATGAGTAGAACACTTTGTCTCGTTACGTCCAAGGCTATGGACGAACGGTTAATGAAGTTGCCTTTTGGATCGATATGAAATGAGAAACTTTTCTATTCTAATTTCCATGAACCAAATATCTATCATGTTTTCCCTCAAGCAGCCATTTTTTTCAAGTCAGTGAGAGGAAGAAGAATGGCTGGCCACATATATAGGAGGAGGGAGGTGAGTGTAGGAGAGGGGAGGGTCACCATAACAATAATGAAAAGGATGAGTCATGTAAACACTTAGTATGAACACATTTAATGAAACAATGAATCATAACCCTTAGTCATCATATCATTAAATGAACCATTAAAGCACTAATGACTCACAAGCCTTATCACCGCTTCTAGAACCTTCTAGAAGCATGACACACGCTCATGACTCACCCAAGAAGAAAAGATAAATCCTCATTTAAACGAATGTTAAATACGGCTGATAGAAAACTGGAAACTGGCAACTTCCAAAAGTGATCCTGAAACGAATTTTAGGATAACCCTGTATCAGTATAAACATACCCGTATTTGTATTACGACCGAATACAAATGCAACTGAGACAAAGATATTATATCTACACAGTATAATACTGGGATCCGGCTTAAACCAAAGCTTACCAGTATTATCTGCCCGAAAAACGACACGTGCGAAAACGCACGTGCATTTTCCGAACCCTGCCATAAAACCATACGGCCTCTACAACATTTCGCCCGAACTTGGGAAACAGTTTGTGGGGAACTCTAATGACTCATCAACACACTGGCACTGGGTATAACCACTAGCACGTCAGAGGTACAAGCTGTACGTAACGGTTGCCTATGTATTGATTGGAAGGGAAGCTGACGAGCGAACTCATCCATAAACCCTACTGAGCCTGACAGTGACAATATTCGTACAGTCCGGTCCGTTCGTCTAAAGAGTATCGCATATCAAGTCTAGGGGGTGGATAAAGTCAGACCCCTAATAACGCGATAAATCGTGTCGGCATGAAGCCCATCACCACCTGAGAAACTACTGATCCAAATCAGTAATTCTCCACTACCTCGGCCGAGAATTTCTAGTGATGGCCACCCGTGCACTGCGCGACATCAACCCCCAATACCGGGAGAGACGAATCCCCGACGATCCGCTCACTGCCTCCATGTGGCTCGGGACTGTACCCAAAAAAGACCTGTTTGCACGACTCCTTTGAGCCGTGGTAGGGTAGAAATCAAAGCACAGTGGGAACTCACACGAGACAAATGACGATCTTAGGTTGACAAACTAACCTGTACATATGTCACCAGGGAACTGCTATCTGACGATATGTATAATACCAACTAGCATGTTCCCGGCGAGTCATGTCCGGTATACTCATAACCTAATGAGCACCTGTATACATCTTAGGTGATCCAACTGACACCAGTGGCTTGTGAGACCGGCCACCGCCCCTCGTCGGGGTCTCGACTGTATACACTAGTATACTCTGGAGTATCGATGCCCTGTCTCGAAACTCCCACGACTAGGGACACTTTAAGGATGTGCTTACAGACCCCAGCTCCCACGTATATGATTGCCATCATACTGCTGGCAGTCAAGCAAGAATCCTATGGGCTCTATCAACATGCAATAGCGAACTAAAGCATGTAAACGATGATAAAGACAAACCAGATAGCATACTATCATCTTGAGCAAGACTGTCAAATCGGTATAGGTCCTGCCTCAATCATTGCAATCACGTACCTGCGATCCAATAATTGACTTTGAGGGCACTATCTCCAATAATCTCCACTTGCACTTAAGGCTAATTATTGCGATGTCGCATACTCACAGCCCGTGTGATACTGAACACCCAACTCCTCTACTAATCAGTTTTACAAAGCTAGTTTGTAAAACTCTTGTGTTCGAGGAATAGCCTCAGTGAGTGGATCCGCCCTGATGTTTCTTTCTATGTCTCTCTCTTAATCTCAAGTTCGCGGAGAAAACCATTTCCCGAATCGAGTAATACCTGTCTTAGAATATGTCTGGATATCTGATGGGACCTAGTTCATAAATGAACTCCAAATCCAAACTTCTTCGACTGTATCGATAACTGAACCTAATCAGTATCCAGCACCAGGCCTCCCACAGTATCCTCTTGGACTACCTGTCCATAATACTGTCCTTCGTCAGAGGAAAAACTATAACTCTGACAATCACTCTGTCATCCATGTCACCTTTGAAGCCTGGAATGATAACCGTCTCCCGAAAAAGGCTGCCATTATCAAATCCGTAGAATATGCACTTATGTTCTAAAACTGCTTTCTTATGTTTCTCCAGGATTGGATTAATATAAACTTATTGCATCTAGTGCAAAAACAACATCTGGTGTGGTACTTGACATCTCATGACTGACTCAATTGCCTAAGCAAGTGATCTGCCAATCATGCACATCCCTTTCTACTTTAGTCTGTAAGACACCTTTAGAGAGGGTGACTCCATCACCTGCAGGTACACTACCATGCCAGGAGTCATCTATTCTAAAATACTATTAGAATATTGTCAAAGTACCCATATTGGAAAACTACCCAAATCTAGATCTAAAACCATAGATCTGGTAACCAGAATGTCTGATATTATATCCATGTCCTTTGTGGATAAACAACTGTGTGACGACCAAAGTACAACCGATCGTAGTATAGGAATTTTACTTCCTAATCTGTGTATGTAAAACCAAGACATTACACCCTACTACCTTCTTAACAGATCCATCCCCTATTCCGATGAAGTCAAACCCATGACTTTCACATCAAAAATAGATGATCTTATCTCCGCTATATTTGCTCAAGTCTATAAATAGACATAAGCATCTTGTCCACTATGCTTCCGCTGCTCCCACTGACTACGACAACCTTCTGGCAGAATAATATATACGTTCACTTCTAAAGCTAGTTTAGAACGACGCTATACATATCCTCCTGTCGCGTCTCCTAGTTTGGAACAACAGTAGTGTCAAGTCTGGGTAAACAAGAACCTCCCTGTCACCGTCCTTGAGGCTACCGAAGTACCTCTCGGGTGTCTGAGGTTACCCACCATGTTTGCGGAGTAGTTAATGGAATGTCAAACCTGATTGAATATATAGGTCCTATTAAATTTTCTGTAATCGTTTGCGGTTCTGGAATCTCTTTCAGTTCTACCATACTCCCACTACTTTTTTTCTGAAAAAATCCATTTTACTAAAACTGTGACGAGTCTAGAACAATATCACTATTGATCTTCCAGATGGTAGAAAGTCAACCCTCGTCAAAGCCAGGGTCAACCCACAAACTGCCATTACAGAAACGTGCCTTGAGTTATCCAGTGTCTGGTTTTAAGCATAAGCTGGACAACTCCCCGTATTTTAACATCGTTAAGATATGAACCATTCTATATACAATATAGAAATAGAGGCACTAATTTAATTGGAACCAGATTCAAATCATGCAGCTGTCTCCAGTGTATATCAACTTAATGGAGAGAGGCTAATCAGCATTACTCAACTTAGGAATTCATCCAATTATGAGTAACCTGAAAGAGAAACAAATTTCTCAAAACCATTGCTTTCAACTGAATACCAATCACAAGAATCTACATCTTCAATCTCTTTGAAGAATCCCGATACTTGCGATACCTGGTTCTCTACTTTATTCTTATACCCACAACTTCTCAAAACTTAGACATTGTATTTCTACGAAACACTTGTCTAAAAACTAGAGAAGTCATAAGTAAACAGAACATAGTATGCGGACCTACCCCTTTGTCCTGACGGACACTGGACAACATACAATACTCTGTATAAGTCCGCTGAGTTGAATAACTCATAACCTGGGCATCGTAGGTTGAAAACTGTACCCAGGCGATTTCCTCAAATATCACCAATTACAACGAATTCCGATATAATGAGGATGATCACCCAATTCCCAATAACTTACTCTCACTCATCATCTGTAAAACCATACAGATGTGAGAATCATACCTGGTAAATAAATTACTTGGAGTAAGTATCTAATCGGGAAATCAGTTTTCCTTTAACAATGCACTGAAACATGAAAATGTTTCATAGGGGTATCCTGGTATTCCTAATAATGCCTCTTCCATAATCCAATTCATGACTTTAACCGTATATTTCATTTCCATCTCTCTAAATCCGTTTATTTGTCTTTAGTCGTTACCTTTTGTACACTATCGTTAGGCTAAATGGTTTTCTTCCTTCCCTACCGTTCGACACCAGCCTATGGTTTGGAAGAAGACTATCCAGTAAGCATAATAGGTGCACCTTCCTAAACCAAGGAGTACTCGCAACTTGAGAGAAGGTGATGATAAAAGACAGCTGAATAATACCTTATTCTATTAAAGGTGAAATAGGAGTGGCGATGAAGTATGCGGTTTGGTCGTGAATGATAACAGTCGCAATTTACTTTGCCCTCTTTCTAATCCCTTTATTTTGTCTTTACATATTACCTTCTGCACACCCTACTTAGGCTAATTGGTTTTCTTCATTCCCTACCTTTCGGCACCTGCCTATGGTTTGGAAGAAAACTATCCAATAAGCGTAATATGTGTACTCTCCTAAACCAAGGAGCCCTCGCAACCTGAGAGAAGGTGATAATAAAAGACAACGGAATAAACCAATTCTATTTCTTCTGAACCTGGATCCATCCTCGAAGAAGTCCCTTCGAGTTCGTATATAACCATACGATGGATCTATCCAATGGAAGCGGATGTCCGTAATAATACGGGGTGTTCTGAGAAATACAAAGGGTAAAAGAAAGAGCGGCAATGACTTATGCAACTTTAGACAATCCAAAAGCCAGTATTTTAAGAAGGTTCGGTCAACTTGGTCACTGAGTCATAGTCTAGGGTCGGTCAATGGTCGCTGCCAAAGAGAGAGAGAGAGATAAGAAACACTCTGCGTGCACTCTAACCTAGATCAGAATGGTTATCACTTTATCTAATCAGGAAACCTCTCACTGTAATCTCAAATTCTCCTCCAAACCTGAAAGAAGAATTAGTCAGGATCACCTGAAGAGTAAACCAACTCATCAGTGAGAATCGGGATCCAACTATCATCGCATGATAACTTGATGGAAGCCACTCAAGTTATCACACTCCAGAAGGTATGCACATAGCTGGCAAGTTTCCTGTATGTTTGAAACTCCCGATATTTATTTTTGCCCCATGCTCTTATGACCTTGACTTTGGCCAACAAATCATAAGTCACATGTCAAGTTCTACCCATCATTATCCAGGTTGATTTGAACCCACCCGTACCTACCCTTGACTTTGGCCAACAAGGCAGTACGACTGTCCCAAACCAACGCATTCTATCTATGCAACAGATGAATACCCAGCAGCTACCAAACACTATGCCTTGACTTTGGCCAACAAACATAGCTTGAATACTACTGACTGTTGGAGATAGTGCCCTCAGAGTCAATTATTGGATCACAGGCACGTGATTGCAATGATTGAGGGAGGACCTATCCCGGTACGACAGTCTTACTCGAGATGATAGTATGCTATCTGGTTTACCTTTATCATCGTGTACTGCTTCAGGTGACCTGACAGGTCGCTATTGCACATTGATAGAGCCCCTAGGATTCTTGCTTGACTGCCGGCAGTATGAGGGCGATCATATAAGTGAGAGCTGGAGTCTGTAAGCACATCCTTAAAAGGTCCCTAGTCGTGGGAGTTTCGAGACTGGGCATCGATTCTCCAGAGTAGACTAGTGTATACAGTCGAGACCCCGACGAGGGGCGGTGGCCGGTCTCACAAGCCACTGGTGTCAGTTGGATCACCTAAGATGTATACAGGTGCTCATTGGGTTATGAGTACACCGGACAGGACTCGCCGGGAATATGCTAGTTGGTCTTATACCTGACGTCAGATAGCAGTTCCCAGGTGACATGTGTACAGGTTAGTTCATCGACCTGGGGATCGTCATTTGTCTCGTGTGAGTTCCCACTGTGCTTTGATTACTACCCTACCATGGCTCAAAGGAGTCGTGCAAACAGGTTTTAGTTGGGTACAGTCCCGAGCCACATGGAGGCAGTGAGCGGATCTTCGGGGGTTCGTCTCTCCCGGTATTGGGGGTGAGGTCGCGCTGTGTCTAGGAGAGCCATTACACGAAGTCCTTGGCCAAGGCAGGAGATTTACTGGTAGGTATTTCAGTAGTATCTCAGGGTGTTCTGGGCTACACTCCGACATGACTTGTACCGCTTTTGGGGGTCTGACTTTTACCCACCCCCTAGGCCCGACATGCGATGCTCATAGACGAACGGACCGGACTGTACGGATATTGTCACTGACAGGCTCAGTAGGGTGTCAGGATGAGTTCGCTCATCGACGTCCCTTTTAGTCAATAGCTGGTGGCCCGTTACGTATTGGCTTATACCTCTGACGTGCTAGTGGTTAAATCCACAGCCATAGTATTGACGAGTCTTTAGAGTCCACCACACTTTCAGTTACTCAGCTTTCGGGCGAAACGCTGTAGAGGCCGTATGGAGATATGGCAGGGTCCGATCAGATACGTGCGGTATTGCACGGATCAGGATCGGACGGTTTGTACTAGTGGCCGTATATATATATGGCAGGATTCGATCAGATGCGTGCGGTATTGCACGGATCAGGATCAGACGGATATTACTAGCCGGCTTTGGTTTAAGCCGGATCCTAGTATAGTACGGTGTAGATTTTGTCTCATTGCATTTGTATCCGGTCGGAATACAGATGCGGGTGTGTATGCACAGTATTGGGGTTTTCCTGTAATTTATTACGGGGCCAGTTTTCTGGAGTTGCCAGTTTGCATTCCGTTCCGGCCGGTTTTCCTTTGTTCTTTCCCGGCCGGACTTTTTCGATGGAGGGTGTTATTTGCGAGTTTGCAAATAACACATTGTGGAGGTTTTTCTTGCAAATGTATTAATTATGAAAGCATCTTTTGATACCATTCTTTTCTATCATCATCACTTGCTTTTTGGTGATTTGAGGTGATTAGAGGTTGATGTGAATTTGTTATGATGATGTTTTG
Source organism: Agapanthus africanus (assembly GCA_030015575.1). Classification (NCBI taxonomy): domain Eukaryota; kingdom Viridiplantae; phylum Streptophyta; class Magnoliopsida; order Asparagales; family Amaryllidaceae; genus Agapanthus; species Agapanthus africanus. The sequence continues at coordinate 30,228,557 of CM057351.1, forward strand.
GATGTGGTCACCACTTGTGCTCCTACCATCACCTCCCTTCATGCTTCATATTCTTTCCTCCACCATTTTTTCTAAGAAGTGAAGTTTTTTCCATACTTGAGAGAAGAAGAAGAGAGGATAATTTTCAAGAGGGAAAATTTGTTCATCTCATTTCATGCTAGAAAAATGAAAGCACCATTTTTCTTATCTTGATTCCTCCATCATCTTCAAAGGCAACAAACCCTAAATGAGACATAAGCTCTACACAACACTTTCTACAGCAAATCTTGGACGCGTCGACTCGCCAGCTTCGCGCCCGAGTTGCCTCGGTATTGAGGTGGGAGCCCGTAAAAGATGCAGGCGATGTGGTGCCCTTCCGGCGAAGAGGCGACAACGAGGAGATGACGGACGAAGCATCCGCTGGAGATCGGAGTGGAGACGAAGACCGAAGGACTCGGATCATTCGGTATATCTCTAACCCGTCTTGTTGTTTGCTAGATCTTGTTTAATGGCCCGATCCGGGGTTTAGTGCGCGGTGGTGCCGGTTTGCTAAGTTCGCAAAATTAAAGTTTATCACCGTTTCCGTATTTGGCCGTCGGATTGACGACCGGGGCGCCGCCGTGCACTTACAGTGGTATCAGAGCCTCGCCATTAACTTCGTCTAGCTTCGTTTGATGTGTTTTGCATTTCCGATCGACCAAAATTTCCAAAAACCGTATTTTTCCTTCACATCAGTTTCTGTCGAAATTTTTTGAAGTCTAAAAATTTTTCAGGTGCTCTCAGAATGATGTGCAGGGAGTTCTAAGAACTCTGGGAAAATTCGAGACAATGATCCCTCAGTGCAAGCGCGGAACCGCGGCAAAACCCCCCTTGTTGCCGCGGTTCCGCCGCAAGGTGGTGGGGTCAATGCTTCGTATTTTTCCAGTGGGCTTCTGGGCTTATTTTAGGGGTTTTGGAATATTAATTTTGGGCCCAGAATTTCTGTGAGTGCTACAGTATTGCTTGGGGGCCCACTTGTTAATTTTTGATCGATCGGATATTTTAAACTCATCTTTCACAGTATTTACATTATATCTGCGACCGTGAATGTCACTCGATCGGTAAATCCGGTCTAACTGCTATAGCCCGGCTAGACGGATTTGCGAACGTGACTTTCACGTTGATGTTCTATGTATTTGCTGTGATGTTGCGGATCGGTCGTGGGGGATAGCCTGAATGCAATACTAGTACTGTTTCTGTTGTATTATGTACATTTGATATTGCGGGGCGAGCGTCCGACATGTGGACTGCCGTCACTGCCTGTTTGTATTATTCTTTTGGGGCACGACCAGGTTGCGGTCGATGTACCTTCTGTATGTATATTTTTCTTTCTGTACTAGGATTACCCCGCGGAGGAGTGTACGGATAGCCGGGTTCTAGAGGGCAACAAGCCCGCATCTCAGGGCATTGAGACGGAGGAGCTTCAGTCTGGAATTGGCGGGCTATTCGTCGCACTCGTAGGGGGTACAGGTTCACCCAGGAGGGGTGCCCAAGTTACCGGATTCCGTGAAGTGCTGGGTGGTCCATTCACGGCGCTGAAGGGGGCTGCCTCGCTTCAGGTTTTGGCGGGTAACTTGCCGCGCCCGTAGGGGTCTAGGATTTCATTGCACAGGCTATCCACACGACCAGGGGAACGTCGGGTTTTCAGTAGTGGCTCTGTGAAACCCGGGGATCCCAGATATCTGTATTGTTCTATGATGCTGTACATTTCTGTGATGTTGCATTTTATTCACGCCTTGAGCGAAATACTATATATTGGTATATATATTAGTAGATGTTGTATATGTTTTTCATCCGCGCTAGTCCAGTCCCCGCTCTGCCGTTAGTTAGCTAACCTAACGGGTGATGACGGGACCCAGTGGCGAATGCGGATGGCATATACGTACGTCAGTATATTTTCGTTCTTTGTGGTGTGATCAATTGATGGGACTGCATTGATTCGGATCAATGCAAGTTAAAACAAACCTTATCTGATATTGTTGGAACACTTTTCAAAAAGCCGTTATTGCAAGGACGTTCTCTTTTGTTTTGCATCGTGGTATTCATTTGGAATATCCTGCTCCTCAGTCGACGAGGCAAGGGCCGAGATCCCTTCACCGGGAGTGACCCCTTGGACAGAATTTTGCGTCAGGGCATTAACTTCACTATAGCCGATTACTTTTGCTTTGCATCGTGGTATTCATTTGGAATATCCTGCACCCCATTCTACGGGGAAAGAGCCGAGATCCCTTCACCGGGAGTGACCTCTTTAGTAAAGGTTTTCGTCACTATATTTTCTAAAAAAAGCTATCCGTTCCTTCAACGATATCAAGTTCTTTACGTTAAAGGTTTTCGCCAGAAACCATTCGTAGCCCTCCGTCGTTTCAGACAGGTAGCACGTAGTATTCATGCTATGTTTGTTGACCTTCGTCAAGGCATAGTGCATGGTAGCTGCTTGTTGCTTTTCTGCTGCATAGATAGATGTGTTGGTTTGGGACAGTCGTATAGCCTTGTTGACCTTCGTCAAGGGCTTGTACGGGTGGGTTCAAATTAACCTGGACAATGACGGGTGGAACTTGACATGTGACTTATGATTTGTTGACCTTCGTCAAGGTCATAAGAGCATGGGGCAGAAATCACATCGGGAGTTTCAAAAGAACTGAAACTTGCCAGATATGCGCATACCTTCTGGAGTGTGATACCGTGAGCGGATTCCGTCACGTTATCATGCGATGATAGTTGGATCCCGATTCCCACTGATGAGTTGGTTTACTCCTCGGGTGACCCCGACTAATTCTTCTTTCAGGTTTGGAGAAGAATTTGAGGTACAGTGGGAGGTTTCCAGATTAGATAAATTGGTAACCATTCTGATCTAGGTTAGAGTGCACGCTGAGTGTTTCTTTTCTCTCTCTCTCGGCAGCGACCATTGACCCGACCCTAAGACTATGACTCAGTGACCAAGTTGACCGAACCTTCTTTACACTGGCTTTTGGATTGTCAGAGTTACAGACCTCATTGCCACTCCTACTTTTACCCTTTTCTCCAGGACACCCCATATTACTACGAACGTCCACTTCCATTGGACAAATCCATCGTATGGTTATATACGAACTCGAAGGAATTTATTCGAGGATGGTTTCCGGTTTTGGAGAAAACGGATAGGATTATTCAGTTGTCTTTTCCCTTTTACCTTCTCTCAAGTAGTGAGTACTCCTTGGTTTAGGAGATAGTACACGTATTACGCAAATTGGATAGTCTTCTTCCAAATCTTAGGCTGGTGCCGACCGGTAGGGAATGAAGAAAACCAATTAGCCTAAACGGTGTGCAGAAGGTATTAAGATTAAGACAAAGCAAGGGATTAGTAAGAGGGCAAAGTAAATTGCGACTGATATTCACGACCGAACCAAGTTTTTCTTCGCCAATCCTAAATCACCTTTGTATTTCTCCAGGACACTCCGTATCACTACGAAGATCCACAGTTTATTGGATACTCCATCGTATGGTTATATACGAACTCGAAAGGAACTTGTTCCAGTTCGGGGATGGATTCTGGTCCAGGAGAAATAGGAATAAGGTTTATTCGGTTGTCTTTTATCTTCACCTTCTCTCGCATTGCGAGTGCTCCTAGGATTAGGACAGTACACCCATTATGCTTATTGGATAGTCTTCTTCCAAACCATAGGCTGGTGCCGAACGGTAGGGAAGGAAGAAAACCATTTGGCCTAAGGGGTGTGCAGAAGGTAACGACTAAAGACATATAAAGGGATTTGGAGAGGTGGCAAAGAATTATACGGTTATAGTTGTGAATCTGGATAATGGTAGAGGCATTACTAGGAATACCCAGATACCCCATCGAAACATTTCAATGTTTCAGTTCAACTGTGTACTGTTAAAGGAAAACTGATTTCCCGATTGGACACTTGCTCCAGGGTATGTATTTACCAGGTTTGATTCTCACATCTGTATGGTTTTACAGATGATGAGTGGGAGTAAGTTATTGGAAATTGGGTGATCATCCTCATTATATCGGGATTCGTTGTAATCGGTGATATTTGAGGAAATCACCTGGGCTGTTTGCCGGTCGGCAAATATTTGGTTTTGAATATCCGCTTTTATGCACCAATTTCAAATTGATATATCTGTACGTCTATTTTCATAGAGTGAGATATACCTTTTGATATTATGTCGATGACATTTACCTATATCAGTGGATGGTTAGGTAAGGAGCATTAAACAGCGGTGTAATTCTTCTTAACCATATGTACAGTTTTCAACCTACGACACACAGTGAAAGAGTTGTTAAACTCAGTGGACTTATACAGAGTATTGTATGTTGTCCAGTGTCCATTAGGACAGAGGGGTTGGTCCTCATACTATATTCTGTTTACTTTTAACTTCTCTAGTTCTTAGACGTGTGTTTCGTAGAAACACAGGGTCTAAGTTTTGAGGAGTTATAGGTATTTGAATAGAGCAGAGAACCAGGTGTAGCAAGTATCGGGATTCTTCAAAGTGATCGAAGATGTAGATACTTGTGTATGGTATTCAGTTGATAGTAATGATAAAGAGAAATTGCTTCTCTTTCAGGTTACTCATAATTGGAAGCATTCCTAAGTTGAGTAACGCTGATCGGCCTCTCTCCATTTAGTTGACATGCACTGGAAACAGCTGCATGATTTGAATCTGGTTCAATAAAATCAGTGCCTCTGGTTCTATATTGGATATAGTACAGTTCATATCTTAACATTGTTAAGGTACGGGGAGTTGTCCGGCTTATGATTAAAACCAGACTCTGGATAACTCAAGGCACGTTTCTGTAATGGCTGTTTGTGGGTTGACCCAGGCTATGACGAGGGTTGACTTTCTACCATAAGAAAGATCAATAGTGATATTGTTCTTGACTCGCCACAGTTTTAATAGAAATGATTATTTTTCAGAAAACAGTAGTGGGAGTATGGTAGAACTGGAAGCGATTCCAGAACCGCAAACGATTACTGAAGATTTGATAAGGAACCTAAAGATTCAATCTGATTTGACATTCCATTGGCCACTCCGCAGATAAGGTGGGTAACTTCAGGCACCCGAGAGGTACTCCGATAGCCTCAAGGACGGTGACAGGGAAGTTCTTGTTTACCCACACTTGCCATTGTTGTTGTTCCAGACTGCGAGACCCGGCAAGAGGATGAGTATAGCGTCGTTCTAAACTAGCTTTAGAAGTGCACGTCTATATGACTCTGCCAGAGGGTTGTCGTAGTCAGTGGGAGCAGCGGAAGCATTGGTGGACATCAGGCTTATGTCTATTTATAGACTAAAGCAGATATAGCGGAGAAAGATCATCCATTTCTGATGTGACAGTCATAGGTTTGACGTCATCAGAATAGGGGATGGATCTGTTGAGTAGGTAGTAGGGTGTGATATCCTGGTATTTGGATGACATACACAGAGTAGGAAGTGATATTCCTATACTACGATTGGTTACACTTTGGTCGTCACACAGTGGTTTCTCCACAAAGGAAATGGATTTTATATCAGACATATTGGTTACTAGATCTATGGTTTTAGATCTAGATTTGGGTGGTTTCCCAATCAGGGTACTTTGACAGCATTCTAAGGGTATTTAGAATGGATGACTCCTGGCACGGTAGTGTACCTGCAGGTGATGGAGTCACCCTCTCTAAAGGTGTCTTATAGACTGAAGTAGAGAGGGATGCGCATGATTGGCAGATCACTTGCTTAGGCAATTGAGTCAATCATGAGATGTCAAGTACCACACCAGATGTTGTTCTTGCACTATATGCAATAAGTTGACATTGATCCAATCCTGGAGAAACAGTCGGAAGCAGTTTTAGGACATAAATGAATGTTCTAGGGATATGATAACGACAGCCTCATTCAGGAAACTGTTATCATTCCAGGCTTCCAAGGTGACATGGACGACAAGGAGGTTGTCAGAGTTATAGTTTTCCTTCTGACGAGGGGCAGTATTTTGGACAGGTGATCCAAGGCAATACTGAGGGTGGCATGGCGCAGGATACTGATTAAGTTCAGTTGACGATACAGTCTAAGAAGTTTGGATTTGGAGTTCATTTATGAGCTCGGTCCCATCAGACATCCAGAAATTCTAAGACAGGTATTGCTCATTTCGGGAGATGGTTTTCTCCGCGAACATGAGATATAGAGAGAGACATAGAAAGAAACCTCAGAGCTGATCCACTCACTGAGGCTATTCCTCGAACGCAATAGTCTTCCAAATAGTCCTTGTGAGACTGACTAGTAGAGGAGTTGGGTGTTCGGTATCACACGGGCTGTGAGTATGCGACATCGCAATAATTAGCCTTGAGTGCAAGTGGGAGATTATTGGAGATAGTGCCCTCAGAGTCAATTATTGGATCACAGGCACGTGATTGCAATGATTGAGGAAGGACCTATCCCGGTACGACAGTCTTACTCGAGATGATAGTATGCTATCTGGTTTACCTTTATCATCGTGTACTGCTTCAGGTGACCTGACAGGTCGCTATTGCACGTTGATAGAGCCCCTAGGATTCTTGCTTGACTGCCGGCAGTATGAGGGCGATCATATAAGTGAGAGCTGGAGTCTGTAAGCACATCCTTAAAAGGTCCCTAGTCGTGGGAGTTTCGAGACTGGGCATCGATTCTCCAGAGTAGACTAGTGTATACAGTCGAGACCCCGACGAGGGGCGGTGGCCGGTCTCACAAGCCACTGGTGTCAGTTGGATCACCTAAGATGTATACAGGTGCTCATTGGGTTATGAGTACACCGGACAGGACTCGCCGGGAATATGCTAGTTGGTCTTATACCTTACGTCAGATAGCAGTTCCCAGGTGACATGTGTACAGGTTAGTTCATCGACCTGGGGATCGTCATTTGTCTCGTGTGAGTTCCCACTGTGCTTTGATTACTACCCTACCATGGCTCAAAGGAGTCGTGCAAACAGGTTTTAGTTGGGTACAGTCCCGAGCCACATGGAGGCAGTGAGCGGATCTTCGGGGGTTCGTCTCTCCCGGTATTGGGGGTGAGGTCACGCTGTGTCTAGGAGAGCCATTACACGAAGTCCTTGGCCAAGGCAGGAGATTTACTGGTAGGTATTTCAGTAGTATCTCAGGGTGTTCTGGGCTACACTCCGACACGACTTGTACCGCTTTTGGGGGTCTGACTTTTACCCACCCCCTAGGCCCGACATGCGATGCTCATAGACGAACGGACCGGACTGTACGGATATTGTCACTGACAGGCTCAGTAGGGTGTCAGGATGAGTTCGCTCATCGACGTCCCTTTTAGTCAATAGCTGGTGGCCCGTTACGTATTGGCTTATACCTCTGACGTGCTAGTGGTTAAATCCACAGCCATAGTATTGACGAGTCTTTAGAGTCCACCACACTTTCAGTTACTCAGCTTTCGGGCGAAACGCTGTAGAGGCCGTATGGAGATATGGCAGGGTCCGATCAGATACGTGCGGTATTGCACGGATCAGGATCGGACGGTTTGTACTAGTGGCCGTATATATATGTTAGTGTATATGCCCTAGAGGCCATTACTGTATCATACTGGTTTGTATATTACTTAATGGATGCTTGGGATATTCACCTTGTATATACAATCTTGCTCAAAATAGTAGTATGCTACTTGGTTTGTTTCTACTTCAATGTGTACATGTGTTTATTTTTGTATATCGCCTATACACATTAGTAGAGCTCTTAGGATCTTTGCTTGATTACCAGCGATGTGATGGCCGTCACACTAGTGGGGCTGGGTAATCTATAAGCACATCCTTATGCTGGTCCCTGGTCGCAGGACTATCGAGACAGGGCATCGATACTCCGGAGTAGACCAGCGCATGCGCTTCTCATCCCAGTGTGGGAGACGGTTTGTCCCACAGCCGTCAGTACGTCGTTCTTGAGATAGTATGCGGGTGCTCGTTAGGTTACGGGTACACTGGACAGGACTCGTCGGGAACTGACTAGTTGGTATTATACCTATCGTCAGTTATCAGTTCCCAGGTGACATGAGTACAGCTTAGTCCGCTGACTTGACACTGTCACTTCGCCTCGGGTGTGTTCCCACTGTACTTTGATCACTACCCTACCACGGCTCAAAGGAGTCGTGCAAACAGGTGGTGGTTGGGTGCAGTCCCGAAGCACTTGGAGGCAGTGACGGTTAGATAAGATTCGTCTCTCCCGGTATTGGGGGTTGACATCGCGCTGTGTCTAGGAGAGCCATTACACGAGTAGTCCCTGGCCAGGGCAAACGAGATATACTGGTAGGTTTCTAGTGTTATCTCAGGGTGTTTTGGGCTTCGCTCCGGCACGACTTGTACCGCTATTGGGGGACTGACGTTTACCGCCCCCTAGGCCCGCCATGCGATGTATCAGACGAACAGACCGGACTGTACGGAGAATGTCACACTCAGGCTCAGTAGGAGTTCAGATGGGTTTCGCCTCGTCGGTCTTCTTGTCGGCACTACCTGGGGACCGTTACGCACAGCTAGTGCCGCTTGCGGTCTGTGGTTAAACCCACTGCCAGCGTAGTGTCGAGTCTTTAGAGTCCCACACAGAAAGCTTTTCGCCTTTAGGCAAAAGAGTAGAGGTCGCATGGTATTGCGACAGGTCGCATGGTTTTGCGACAGGGTTCGGTCACATCCGTGCACTTGTGCACGTACAGTGTCCGGACAGTTTACACTAGCGGGCTTTGGTTTAAGCCAGATCCTAGTGTACCTTATGGGATTGGATTTATCCAGTTTGCGTTCGTGTTCCTCGGAACGCGGATGCGGGTGTGTATGCACAGTTGACAGGGAGGCAGAGGCAGCGGATTCTCATTAGGGTTGTTGACAGTTGACCGTTGACTTTTTGACTTTTTGCTCAACCCTAATGAGAATATGATATGCGATTAACTATTATATTAATTAAGTATTATGGTGACTTGGTTGTTGACTTTTGTTGACCTTGTTGACTTGTTGACTTTTGTTGACTTGTTGACTTTGTTGACCGGTTGACTAGGCTTGACTAGTTGACCATCATGATAACCATGGTTATCATTTCATGCCAAAGACTTTTACTTGCTTGTTCATTTGAGTAAAATGAGTGCATGACATGATAAGGTTATGGTTGCTTCAACCATCACATAAGACTTTTGTTAATATGATGAGTTATCATTGCTTTGGATTATGAGAGGGGGAGAGACAAAATACTTGCTCATTCTTTCTTGCTCATTCTCTCTCTTGTTCTTGAGCTCTCCTCTTGCTCTCACCCTCAACCTCTTGCTCCCTCTCTTGATCCATGGTTCTCTTGTCTCATGAGTTGAGAATCAAGAACCATAGATAAAATCCCATTCTATTTCTTCTCTACTCATTCTAGTTCACTAGGTTTAGCAAACCAAGTGAACTAGTTTCTTCAAAGAACGAAGAAGGAGCTAAAGGTTGGAGCTTTCAGGTGGATCTATCTTCGGCGTACGGAGACGATGAGAAGAAGCCATCGGACCACCATCGGAGCTTTGAAGACGAAGGAGTTCAAGTTTTAGGTATAACCATCTCCATCCGAGTAGCTAACTCTCTTTAGCTAAGTTTGCTAGTTTTAGTTTAGTCAAAGATCCCGACTTTGCTTAGTCCATGTTGCCCCTTGCGCTAAAAATTTGATTTTTATACCGTTTCCGCCTCCCCGTAAGAACCGGGGGTCGCAACGTGGACTTACAGTGGTATCAGAGCCTAACTAAACTTAAACTAGCTTGGTAGTAAAGTGTAACGAAGTTCGGAACCGGAAAAAATCCAAAAACCTAACTTTTACAAAACCTGAGTTTCTGTTGAAATTTTTTCTGGTCAAAATGAAAAACTTTATACTCCTAAATTCGGCTCAGGGTTTTGTGTGAACACCCATGAAAAACGGTCCACTGTTTCGTTCAAACCGCCGCGCTTCCGCCGCACGAGGTAGGCATGTGCCGCGGAAGCGCCGCGGTTTGTCGTCTTCTCTGCATCGTTTTTCGTGCAGTGTGTGTCTGTGTTGGTTTTGGGATTTTTGGAATATATTATATGTGCCCAGATTTTCCAGAAAAGAAATTTCCTTTTGGGGTCCTATAATTCCGTATTTTTTCCGAACTTCACTGCACTTTGACTATGATGGTTATATCTGTGATGTTTGCATGTATTGAACGTCGGCTAATCGCTATAAGTCGATTGGTCGGGGTTATACATGATCTGTAATGTGCTGAAATGTGTATATAAATATGTTGGATTGTCGCGGGTGAATAGCCGGGGGTTGTGAGACGAGAGTTTTCTTTTCTTGCAATTCATGTAAATTTGTAAATTGATATAATAATTATTTGTATGGCCGCACAACCGGGTCGGGGTTGTAGCCGTCATTGTATAATTTCTTTTTACTGTTTTTGCTCCTAGGATAGACCCATGGAGGGGGTGCACAAACTACCGGGTATGCCGAAGTGTCGAGTGGCCTACTCATGGAGATGAGGGAGGTTGCTACGCTTCGGGTACTTGACGGGTAGTTTGCCGCACCCGTAGGGGTCTTGGGTGGGGTTTTGGCTATTCACCGCGACCGTGTTATCTGTTTTTGTTACAGGCTCGTACAAATTACAGATTGCTAGTATATCCAATGTATTTATCTGTGATCTGAAATGTTTATCATTGCAGTATATCTATATATGATATTATTTAGGCGTTGCTTATGTTTTACAGACGCGCTAGCCCAGCCCCCGCTCTGTCGTTAGTTAAGTAACCTAACGGGTAATGACGGGGCCCCGTGGCGAATGCGAATGGCATAAGCGTACGTCATATTTTGGTTGTTTTCTGCAATGGTAGGATTAAATAATGGGACGCATTAAAAGAACTAATGCAAGAATATCACGCATTAAAAGAACTAATGCAAGATAATAAACCAAGTTAAAGTCGTTGGAACACTTTCGAAAAACCACTCGGTTCTTTTCAAAAACAAACTTTTAAAATACGGAGTTTGAGCCGCTCCATTTAAAAGCTATCTCGTTCCATCGACTAAATCAAGTTCACTACGTTCACGGTTTTGCCAAAACCATCCGTAGCCCTCCATCATTTCAGTTAAATATTCGGTAGTATTCAAGCTATGTATTTTGACCTCACGCCAAGGCATAGTGATTGGTAGCTGCCGGATATTTATCTGTTGCATAGATAGAATGCGTTGGTTTGAGACAGTCGTACTGCCATTTTGGCCTACGTCAAGGGTATGTACGGGTGGGTTCAAATTAACCTGGATAATGATGGGACGAACTTGACATGTGACTTATGACATTTTGACCTCACGCCAAGGTCATAAGAGATGGGGCAAAAATCCACATCGGGAGTTTCATAAGTACTGAAACTTGCTAGATTTGCATACCATTTGGAGTGTGATGATTCTGGTAGGATTCCTTCAGTTTCGTCACGCAATGATATTTGGATCCCGATCCTACTGTGAGTATATGCTACTCCTCGGGAAATTTCTCACTTAACGATCAATGCTATAAACCTAGTAGGTGCCTAGAAAGGTGTTAGCGGGGCTACGCCCCCAGGGAAAAGAGGTTCTCTAATTAAGGAACTTCGCGAAAGCGTTGGAAAACCTCCCTCGAAGTACCGACACCGGCCTGGCTGAACGGTTAAGCAAGTATTGTACGGTGGGATTGATCCTGACTAATTCTTCCTTTATGGTTTGAGGAGGGATTCGAGAAACAGTGGGAGCCATCCTGTTTAGACAAACTAAAAACCACTCTAAACTTGCAAGAGCATCATGCTGAGTGTTTCTTCTTCTCTCTCCTAATTGCAGCGACCAATCAACATGACTGGACTTAAGTTACTCCTAGATAAAAACAAACTGACAGGGCCAAACTACAAAGATTGGCTCAGGAATGTCAAGATAGCAATCACTTATGACAAGCTGGGGTATCTTCTTACCACCAAAGCTCCTCCTGTCCCTGGTCCAACTTCCAGTGTCGCGGATAAGGAAATCCGCAAGACTTGGGAGATTGATAGCGCGAAGGCCAAGTGCCTCCTGCTTGCCTCGATGGACAACGAACATCAGAGGAGGCATGAGAATATGGACATGGAGTCCATATTGCTCCATACAAAAGAACTGTATGGAGAGCAATCACGTATTGCAAGATACGAAGCGTCGAAAAAGTTGTTTTCGACAAGAATGGCCGTCGGATCATCAGTAGCCGAGCACGTGCTAAAGATGATCGGCTACATTGAGGAGCTCGCTGACCTAGGGATCACATTGGAGAGTGAGCTATATACGGATATAGTTCTCCAGTCCCTTCCTTCCACTTACGCCCAGTTTACACTGAACTTCAACCTACAAGAAAAAGAGGTTGAACTTTCAGAACTCCTCAACATGCTGAGGAGCGCAGAGGGCACCCTACAGAAAGGTAGGGATACATCCACTTTGTTTGTAGGAGGATCATCTTCTTCTAGGTCCAAGGCGAAAGCCAAGGGAAAGAAGAAGAAGGCCCCCGCCAAACCAAGGGGCGGTGTTAGTAAAGTGGATACGAAGGGAAAAGCAAAAGCAACAAAGATAGCGGGGAAGCTTGTGGATAAGGAAGAATGCTTCTATTGTCATAAGAAAGGACACTGGAAGAATGATTGCAGGGCCTGGAAGGCCAGAACACAGGAATTGAAGCAGGTTGCAGCTTCAGCTTCAGGTGTGTATGTTATTGAAAACTGTCTTTCAATAAACTCTACTTCCTGGGTATTGGATACCGGATCAGGATCTCATATCTGTAATTCTTTGCAGGCGTTGAGAAACCGTAGGGTTTTGAAGGCAGGTGACATGACCCTCAGAGTTGCGAACGGAGCTAGCATGGATGCTAAAGCCGTGGGGGACTATCACCTGGGAATGTCAGATGGACATGTTTTGGTTTTGCGTAATTGCTTTTTTGTACCCAACGCAACTTGTAATATCATTTCTGTATCTTTAGTTTCTAAAGAAGGTTATGAATTTGCGTTTGTAAGTAATGTTGTAAACATTCACCTTAATCAAGTTTTGATTGGGTCAGGTACATTGAGTAATGGTATATACGTGTTAAACCAACCACAGATTTTTAATGTCCAGAATACACACAAAAGAAAGTCTCCAGAAATAAATCAGACTTTCTTATGGCATTGTAGATTGGGTCACATCAATGAGAGAAGGTTGACTAAGTTACATACAGAAGGATATTTGAATGCGTTCGAATATCAATCATATGCCACTTGTCAATCTTGTCTCAAAGGAAAGATGACAAAGACTCCGTTTACTGGACATGGAGTAAGAGCGAGCGAGCTCTTGGGACTCGTACACAGTGACGTGTGCGGTCCAATGTCTACACATGCCCGAAGCGTACATTCTTACTTCATTACTTTTACGGATGACTTCTCAAGGTACGGTTATGTCTTCTTAATGAAACATAAGTCCGAGGCCTTTGGAAAATTCCAGGAGTATAAGAATGAAGTGGAGAAACAGACCGGCAAAAGTATTAAGATTCTAAGATCGGATCGAGGTGGAGAATACTTAAGTGCCGAGTTCCTGGGCTATTTAAAAGAGAATGGAATTCTCTCTCAGCTTACTCCTCCATACACCCCGCAACATAACGGTGTATCGGAGAGACGGAACCGCACCCTATTGGACATGGTGCGGTCCATGATGAGTAACGCTGAGTTGCCGCGATCATTCTGGGGGTATGCGCTAGAATCAGCCGCATACCTTTTGAACCGAGTTCCTACTAAGACCGTGCCTACTACACCATATGAAATGTGGAGTGGGAAGAAACCCTATCTTCAATATCTGAAGATCTGGGGATGTCCAGCTTTTGTCAAAAAGCAGCATGCGGACAAACTCGAGGCACGCTCAGTATTGTGCAAGTTTGTGGGATACCCAAAGAACACCAGGGGGTATCTTTTCTACTACGCAGAGGAACAAAAAGTCCTTGTTTCTCGTAATGCCCACTTCCTAGAACACCAGTTCTTGGAAAAGGAAAATAGTGGGAGCGCAGTGGAACTGGAAGAAATTCCAGAACCACAGACTATTACTGAAAGGTTAGTGGAACCAGAGGGTTCAACAGAACAGGACATTCCTACGCCGCTCCGCAGGAGTAGTAGGCAGTCTCATCCGCCCGAGAGATACTGCGGTTTTCTCATAGACGGGGATAGAGAGGATTGCATCATAGATTATGATGAGCCTACTAGCTTCCAGCAAGCCGTTCAGAGCGTTGACTCAGTGAAATGGCTGGATGCAATGCGGACCGAAATGGAGTCCATGTACACCAACAAGGTATGGACGTTGGACATTGCTCCAGACGGGGTAAAACCCGTAGGATGCAAGTGGATCTTCAAAAGGAAGATTGGTGTAGATGGACAGGTTGAGACCTATAAAGCTAGGCTGGTAGCAAAGGGTTTTCGTCAAAGACCTGGATTGGACTACGACGAAACCTTTTCTCCAGTAGCCATGCTGAAATCCATTCGGATCCTTCTTGCCATTGCTGCCTTCCACGATTATGAGATCTGGCAAATGGACGTAAAGACAGCTTTTCTAAATGGAAATTTAGAGGAGTGTGTCTATATGGACCAGCCAGAGGGTTTCATTCAGAGTGGGAGCAGCGGAAAGGTGTGCAAGTTGCTTAAGTCCATCTATGGACTAAAGCAGGCATCGCGGAGTTGGAACATCTGCTTTGATGAGACGGTCAAAGAATTTGGCTTTATCAAAAATCCAGATGAACCATGCATCTATAGTAGATTTGTAGCGAGAACTGTAGTATTCCTCGTTTTGTACGTGGATGACATTCTCTTAATAGGAAATGACATTCTTATGCTACAATCTGTCAAGGGGTTCTTGTCACACAGGTTCTCCATGAAAGACCTGGGTGATGCCTCATACATTCTGGGTATCCGGATCTACCGTGACAGATCCAAGAGGATATTAGGACTTTCACAGTCCAGGTACATCGACACCATACTGAAGAGGTTCAGTATGGAAGATTCCAAGCGCGGTAACTTACCGGCTTGTCACGGGATCACCCTCTCTAAAGAGATGTCTCCCAAGACTGATTTGGAGAGGGATCGCATGTCTATTATACCCTACGCTTCTGCGGTAGGCTCTATAATGTATGCGATGTTGTGTACCAGACCGGATGTAGCTTATGCACTGAGTGTGGTAAGCCGGTATCAGTCTAACCCTGGGGAGAAACACTGGATAGCGGTAAAGAACATTCTCAAGTACCTGAGAAGGACTAAGGAGATGTTCTTGGTGTATGGCGGAAAAGACCTCCAGATCGAGGCCTTTGCTGACTCCAGCTTCCAGAGTGACAAGGATGATTCCAAGTCCATGTCGGGTTTTGTCTTTACCCTCAATGGAGGGGCGGTGTGTTGGAAGAGTTCCAAACAGGAAACCGTTGCAGACTCGACGATGGAAGCGGAATACATCGCTGCATCTGATGCCGCAAAAGAAGCTGTCTGGATGAGGAAGTTCTTGAAAGAACTTCAGGTGGTTCCGTCCATTGTTGATCCAATACCTCTGTATTGCGACAACAACGGGGCTATAGCTTTAGCGAAGGAACCCAGGTCCCATCAGAGATCCAGGCACATCTTGAGGCGGTATCACCTGATCAGGGAGATCGTAGATCGCCAGGAGATCGAGGTTCGGAGAGTCGCTTCAGAAGATAACACTGCAGATCCATTCACCAAGGCCCTGCCCCAGACTCAGTTCGAGCGGCTGATCGAGATGATAGGTCTTCGATACGCCAGTACATGGCCTTAGTGCAAGTGGGAGATTGTTAGTGTATATGCCCTAGAGGCCATTACTGTATCATACTGGTTTGTATATTACTTAATGGATGCTTGGGATATTCACCTTGTATATACAATCTTGCTCAAAATAGTAGTATGCTACTTGGTTTGTTTCTACTTCAATGTGTACATGTGTTTATTTTTGTATATCGCCTATACACATTAGTAGAGCCCTTAGGATCTTTGCTTGATTACCAGCGATGTGATGGCCGTCACACTAGTGGGGCTGGGTAATCTATAAGCACATCCTTATGCTGGTCCCTGGTCGCAGGACTATCGAGACAGGGCATCGATACTCCGGAGTAGACCAGCGCATGCGCTTCTCATCCCAGTGTGGGAGACGGTCTGTCCCACAGCCGTCAGTACGTCGTTCTTGAGATAGTATGCGGGTGCTCGTTAGGTTACGGGTACACTGGACAGGACTCGTCGGGAACTGACTAGTTGGTATTATACCTATCGTCAGTTATCAGTTCCCAGGTGACATGAGTACAGCTTAGTCCGCTGACTTGACACTGTCACTTCGCCTCGGGTGTGTTCCCACTGTACTTTGATCACTACCCTACGACGGCTCAAAGGAGTCGTGCAAACAGGTGGTGGTTGGGTGCAGTCCCGAAGCACTTGGAGGCAGTGACGGTTAGATAGGATTCGTCTCTCCCGGTATTGGGGGTTGACATCGCGCCGTGTCTAGGAGAGCCATTACACGAGTAGTCCCTGGCCAGGGCAAACGAGATATACTGGTAGGTTTCCAGTGTTATCTCAGGGTGTTTTGGGCTTCGCTCCGGCACGACTTGTACCGCTATTGGGGGACTGACGTTTACCGCCCCCTAGGCCCGCCATGCGATGTATCAGACGAACAGACCGGACTGTACGGAGAATGTCACACTCAGGCTCAGTAGGAGTTCAGATGGGTTTCGCCTCGTCGGTCTTCTTGTCGGCACTACCTGGGGACCGTTACGCACAGCTAGTGCCGCTTGCGGTCTGTGGTTAAACCCACTGCCAGCGTAGTGTCGAGTCTTTAGAGTCCCACACAGAAAGCTTTTCGCCTTTAGGCAAAAGAGTAGAGGTCGCATGGTATTGCGACAGGTCGCATGGTTTTGCGACAGGGTTCGGTCACATCCGTGCACTTGTGCACGTACAGTGTCCGGACAGTTTACACTAGCGGGCTTTGGTTTAAGCCAGATCCTAGTGTACCTTATGGGATTGGATTTATCCAGTTTGCATTCGTGTTCCTCGGAACGCGGATGCGGGTGTGTATGCACAGTTGACAGGGAGGCAGAGGCAGCGGATTCTTATTAGGGTTGTTGACAGTTGACCGTTGACTTTTTGACTTTTTGCTCAACCCTAATGAGAATATGATATGCGATTAACTATTATATTAATTAAGTATTATGGTGACTTGGTTGTTGACTTTTGTTGACCTTGTTGACTTGTTGACTTTTGTTGACTTGTTGACTTTGTTGACCGGTTGACTAGGCTTGACTAGTTGACCATCATGATAACCATGGTTATCATTTCATGCCAAAGACTTTTACTTTCTTGTTCATTTGAGTAAAATGAGTGCATGACATGATAAGGTTATGGTTGCTTCAACCATCACATAAGACTTTTGTTAATATGATGAGTTATCATTGCTTTGGATTATGAGAGGGGGAGAGACAAAATACTTGCTCATTCTTTCTTGCTCATTCTCTCTCTTGTTCTTGAGCTCTCCTCTTGCTCTCACCCTCAACCTCTTGCTCCCTCTCTTGATCCATGGTTCTCTTGTCTCATGAGTTGAGAATCAAGAACCATAGATAAAATCCCATTCTATTTCTTCTCTACTCATTCTAGTTCACTAGGTTTAGCAAACCAAGTGAACTAGTTTCTTCAAAGAACGAAGAAGGAGCTAAAGGTTGGAGCTTTCAGGTGGATCTATCTTCGGCGTACGGAGACGACGAGAAGAAGCCATCGGACCACCATCGGAGCTTTGAAGACGAAGGAGTTCAAGTTTTAGGTATAACCATCTCCATCCGAGTAGCTAACTCTCTTTAGCTAAGTTTGCTAGTTTTAGTTTAGTCAAAGATCCCGACTTTGCTTAGTCCATGTTGCCCCTTGCGCTAAAAATTTGATTTTTATACCGTTTCCGCCTCCCCGTAAGAACCGGGGGTCGCAACGTGGACTTACAATATATATGGCAGGGTTCGATCTGATGCGTGCGGTATTGCACGGATCAGGATCGGACGGATATTACTAGCCGGTTTTGGTTTAAGCCGGATCCTAGTATAGTACGGTGTAGATTTTGTCTCATTGCATTTGTATCCGGTCGGAATACAGATGCGGGTGTGTATGCACAGTATTGGGGTTTTCCTGTAATTTATTACGGGGCCAGTTTTCTGGAGTTGCCAGTTTGCATTCCGTTCCGGCCGGTTTTCCTTTGTTCTTTCCCGGCCGGACTTTTTCGATGGAGGGTGTTATTTGCGAGTTTGCAAATAACACATTGTGGAGGTTTTTCTTGCAAATGTATTAATTATGAAAGCATCTTTTGATACCATTCTTTTCTATCATCATCACTTGCTTTTTGGTGATTTGAGGTGATTAGAGGTTGATGTGAATTTGTTATGATGATGTTTTGGATGTGGTCACCACTTGTGCTCCTACCATCACCTCCCTTCATGCTTCATATTCTTTCCTCCACCATTTTTTCTAAGAAGTGAAGTTTTTTCCATACTTGAGAGAAGAAGAAGAGAGGATAATTTTCAAGAGGGAAAATTTGTTCATCTCATTTCATGCTAGAAAAATGAAAGCACCATTTTTCTTATCTTGATTCCTCCATCATTTTCAAAGGCAACAAACCCCAAATGAGACATAAGCTCTACACAACACTTTCTACAGCAAATCTTGGACGCGTCGACTCGCCAGCTTCGCGCCCGAGTTGCCTCGGTATTGAGGTGGGAGCCCGTAAAAGATGCAGGCGATGTGGTGCCTTTCCGGCGAAGAGGCGACAACGAGGAGATGACGGACGAAGCATCCGCTGGAGATCGGAGTGGAGACGAAGACCGAAGGACTCGGATCATTCGGTATATCTCTAACCCGTCTTGTTGTTTGCTAGATCTTGTTTAATGGCCCGATCCGGGGTTTAGTGCGCGGTGGTGCCGGTTTGCTAAGTTCGCAAAATTAAAGTTTATCACCGTTTCCGCATTTGGCCGTCGGATTGACGACCGGGGCGCCGCCGTGCACTTACACTGACCATCCATAAGAAATGACAGAGGGCTACGGCTGGTTTTTAGCGAAAAACCTTTAACGTAATGAACTTGATCTCGTTGAAGGAACCTGATAGCTTTTTATAAAAATATAGTGGCGAAAACCTTTTGCTAAAGAGGTCACTCCCGGTGAAGGGATCTCGGCTCTTTCCTCGTGGAATAAGGTGCATGATATTCTAACTGAATACCGCTATGCAAAGCAACTTGTAATCGACTATAGTGAAGTTATTACCCTGACGTAAACTTCTGCTCAAGGGATCACTCCCGGTGAAGGGATCTCGGCCCTTGCCTCGTCGAATGAGGTGCAGGATATTCCAACTGAATACCGCTATGCAAAGCAAAAGGAAATGTCTTTGTAATAACACTTTTAAAACTGTTCCAACAACTGCCAATATATAGGTTTGTTTTGTCCTTGCATTGATAAGAATCAATGCAGTCCCATCAAACAATCACACCAGAAAAGAACGAAAATATAATGTACGTATATGCCATCCGCATTCGCCACTGGGTCCCGTCAACACCCGTTAGGTTACTTAACTAACGACAGAGCGGGGGCTGGACTAGCGCGGGTGTAAAATATATACAACATCTAATAGTATATATACCAATATACAATAATCTCTCCAGGCGTGATAATATGCAACATTACAGAAAAGTAATAAGCATCACATAACAATACAGATAATCTGGGATCCCCGGGATTCACAGAGCCGCTACTGAAACCCGACGTTCCCCTGGTCGTGTGGATAGCCTGTACAATGAAACCTAGACCCCTACGGGTGCGGAAAGTTACCCGCCAAAACCTGAAGAGAGGCAGCCCCCTACAGCAAAGTGAATGGACCACCCGGCACTTCACGAAATCCGGTAACTTGGGCACCCCTCTTTGGGTCAACCTGTACCCCCTACGAGTGCGACGAATAGTCTGCCAATTCTAGAATAAGGCCCCTCTGCCTCTCAAAGTCATGAGATACGGACCCGTTGCCCTCCAGAACCCGGCTATCCGTGCACTCCGTCGCGGGGTAAACCTAGTACAGAAATAAAAATATATACAACGAGTACATCGACCTCAGCCCGGTCGTGCCCCTAAAAGAATATTATACAAACAGGCAGTGACGGCAGTCCACAAGTTGGACGCTCGCCCCGCAATATCAAATGTACAAATAAATCCAAACTGCACTACCATTGCACACTGCTATCCACCACGACATATCCGCAACATCACAGCACAACACAGAACATCAACGCGAATGTCACGTTCGCAAACCCGTCTAAAAGAACTATAGCAATTAGACGTGGTTTACCGCTCAAATGACATTCCCGGTCGGAGATATAAAGTAAGTACTGTATACTAACAAGTTTAAAATTTCGATCGACAAAACTTCCCGAAGTGGGCCCCACGTACATCTGCTGTACAGTACCAAAAACTGGGCCCAAAAGAATAGTACCAAAAACCACAATTTCCAAAATAAGCCCAATTTTTTCCAGAATGCTTAGAAAAGCCTGCTTAGTTTTCTGTGATATGTAAAATAATTTTTAGACACTGTTTAAAATCGACAGAAACTTTAACCCTGGAATTTGCGGTTTTCGAAAATCCGTTCGATCGATGTTTTAAACGCGTTAGCACAAGTTAGTATAGCTTAATGGTGAGGCTCTGATACCACTGTAAGTCCACGGTAGCACCCCGGCCATCTAACAGACGCCAAATGCGGAACAAAAACTTTTTACAACTGGCGCTATCGCGTACTATAACCCGGATCTGCCATTAAAGCTAAACTACCAAATTACAAAGTGGGTAGAAATGTTATACCGAACGATCCGAGCCCTTCGGTCTTCAACCATCATCACACGCTTTGTTGCGGCTGCTTCGATCTCCTGAATCTCCAGTCTTCTCGTCCAGGTGGCACCACGTCGACGGATCTTTAAACGGGCTCCCGCCTCTGAACAGAGGCAACTCGATCATCAAGTTTGCTAAAAGAGATGACCAAGATTGATGTAGAGAATGAATAGAACACTTTGTCTCGTTATGTCCAAGGCTATGGACGAACGGTTAATGAAGTTGTCTTTTGGATCGATATGAAATGAGAAACTTTTCTATTCTAATTTCCATGAACCAAATATCTATCATGTTTTCTCTTAAGCAGCCATTTTTTCAAGTCAGTGAGAGGAAGAAGAATGGCCGGCCACATATATAGGAGGAGGGAGGTGAGTGTAGGAGAGGGGAGGGTCACCATAACAATAATGAAGAGGATGAGTCATGTAAACACCTAGTATGAACACATTTAATGAAACAATGAATCATAACCCTTAGTCATCATATCATTAAATGAACCATTAAAGCACTAATGACTCACAAGCCTTATCACCACTTCTAGAACCTTCTAGAAGCATGACACACCCTCACGACTCACCTAAGAAAAAAAGATAAATCCGCATTTAACCGAATGTTAAATACGGCTGATAGAAAACTGAAAACTGGCAACTTCCAAAAGTGATCGTGAAACGAATTTCAGGATAATCTCGTATCAGTATAAACATACCCGTATTTGTAATACGACCGAATACAAATGCAACTGAGACAAAGATATTATATCTACACAGTATAATACTGGAATCCGGCTTAAACCAAAGCCTACCAGTATTATCTGCCCGAAAAACGACACGTGCGAAAACGCACGTGCATTTTCCGAACCCTGCCATAAAACCATACGACCTCTACAACGTTTCTCCTGAACTTGAGAAACAGTCTGTGGGGAACTCTAATGACTCATCAACACACTGGCACTGGGTATAACCATTAGCACGTCAGAGATACAAGCTGTACGTAACGGTTGCCTATGTATTGATTGGAAGGGAAGCTGACGAGCGAACTCATCCATAAACCCTACTGAGCCTGACAGTGACAATATCCGTACAGTCCGGTCTGTTCGTCTAAAAAGTATCGCATATCGAGTCTAGGGGGGTGGATAAAGTTAGACCCCTAATAACGCGATAAATCGTGTCGGCATGAAGCCCATCACCACCTGAAAAACTACTGATCCAAATCAGTAATTCTCCACTATCTCGGCCGAGGATTTCTAGTGATGGCCACCCGTACACTGCGCGACATCAACCCCCAATACCGGGAGAGACGAATCCCCGACGATCCGCTCACTGCCTCCATGTGGCTCGGGACTGTACCCAAAAAAGATCTGTTTGTACGACTCCTTTGAGCCGTGGTAGGGTAGAAATCAAAGCACAGTGGGAACTCACACGAGACAAATGACGATCTTAGGTCGACAAACTAACCTGTACACATGTCACCAGGGAACTGCTATCTGACGATATGTATAATACCAACTAGCATGTTCCCGGCGAGTCCTGTCCGGTGTACTCATAACCTAATGAGCACCTGTATACATCTTAGGTGATCCAACTGACACCAGTGGCTTGTGAGACTGGCCACCGCCCCTCGTCGGGGTCTCGACTGTATACACTAGTATACTCTGGAGTATCGATGCCCTGTCTCGAAACTCCCACGACTAGGGACACTTTAAGGATGTGCTTACAGACCCCAGCTCCCACGTATATGATCGTCATCATACTGCTGGCAGTCAAGCAAGAATCCTATGGGCTCTATCAACATGTAATAGCGAACTAAAGCATGTAAACGATGATAAAGACAAACCAGATAGCATACTATCATCTCGAGCAAGACTGTCAAATCGGTATAGGTGCTGCCTCAATCATTGCAATCACGTACCTGCGATCCAATAATTGACTTTGAGGGCACTATCTCCAACAGCAAGAGCGCACGCATAGTGTTTTCTTCTCTCTCTCTCCAGGTAGCGACCATATCACGCCTTAATCAAAGATAATAATATGGATGTATTGACCGAACCCGCTTGTTATACTGTGCTGGGGAACGTTGGTCCCGCTCCAACTTATAATTGTTATAAGACCGAGCTGGAAATAGGGGATTACCAGGATTCCCGTGCCACCCAAACGAAGAAAGTGCATACTGATGGATCTTCTTCGGGTGTATTCATTACCGAGAACTGTTTCTCAGTATCCTCTATGTCTTGGGTATGAGATACCGGATCAGGATCCCACATATGTAATATGTTACATGGACTACCGATAGGTAGAGAACTGAGAACGGGTGATAAAATTTCAAGAGTTGGAAACGGTGCAATTGTTGCAGCCAAGATGTTGGCAGTTATCACCCTGTATTACCGGAATACATTGATTCTGAACGAATGTTATTAGATACCGAATCTGATATACAACATCATATCAGTCTCTTTATTTAGTAAAGAAGGATATAATTTTGTATTGTTGGATAATGTTTTGAACATTTCCTATATCAAGAGTTGATCGGTTCAGGCACGCTATCTAAAAACATATACGTTCTAAATCAAACCACAGTTCTTAACGTACAGAACACACATAAGAGGAAGAGTTCAGAAATGAACGAATCCTTCTTGAGGCATTGTAGACTAAGTCATATCAATGCGACCCGACTAGCTGAAGCTACATAAAGATGGATATTTAAATCTGTTTGAATTTACATCTTGTGAAACTTGCCAGTCATATCACAAAGATAAGATGACCATAGCTCCGTTTATTGAAAACAGAGAAAGAGTTAGTGAACGCTTGGGATTGATACATGATGATGTATGTAGGTCCCCAGTCTACACATGCCAGGACCGGTTCTTTGTACTTCACTATATTCACTGATGATCTTTCAAGATTTGGACATATGTTCCTGTTGAAACACAAGTCTGAACCTTTTGAGATATTCAATGAATATATGTTAGAAGTAGAAAACCAAAACGGGTATAAGTATTATGTCTTTTGATGTGATCAGGGAGGAGAATACTTGTGCACAAAATTCCTGGACTATTCTAAAGGAGAATGAGATTCTCTCTCAGCATTACTCCTCTGCATACACCAAAGCATGACGGTGTATCGGGGTGGAGCAATTGCACCCTATGTGATATGGTGCGCTCTATGATGAGTATTACTGAGTTGCCTATTTCCTTTTGGGGTTATGCACTTGTGAAGCTGCATGCCTATTGAATGGCGTTCCAACCAAAAAAAGGTGTATACCACTCCATATGAGATATGGTATGGGAAGAGCCCATCTCTTAAGTAAGTTAAGATTTGGGGTTGTTCGGCCTATGTCTAAAAACAAAATCCGGACAAGCTCGAGGCAAGGTCAGTTCTGTGGAAGTTTGTTGGATATCCTAAGCATAAGCAAGGGAATATCTTCTACCTGTTGGATATAGTACCCTCAGAGTCAATTATTGGATCATAGGCACGTGATTGCAATGATTGAGGGCGGACCTATACTGGTAGGACAGTCTTACTCAAGATGATAGTATGCTATCTGATTTATCTTTATCATCGTGTAATACTTCAGGTGACCTTACAGGTCACTATTACACGTTAATAGAGCCCTTAGGATTCTTGCTTGACGACCAGCAGTATGATGACGATCATATACGTGGGAGCTGGGGTCTATAAGCACATCCTTAAAAGGTCCCTAGTCGTGGGAGTTTCGAGACAGGACATCGATACTCCGGAGTAGACTAGTGTATACAGTCGAGACCCTGACGAGGGGCGGTGGCCGGTCTCACAAGCCACTGGTGTCAGTTGGTTCACCTAAAATGTATACAGGTGCTCATTGGGTTATGAGTACACCGGACAGGACTCGCCGGGAACATGCTAGTTGGTATTATACCTAGCGTCAGATAGCAGTTCCCTGGTGACATGTGTACAGGTTAGTTCATCGACCTGAGATCATCATTTGTCTCGTGTGAGTTCCCACTGTGCTTTGATTACTACCCTACCATGGCTCAAAGGAGTCGTGCAAACATGTTTTAGTTGGGTACAGTCCCGAGCCACATGGAGGCTGTGAGCGGATCTGCAGGGGTTCGTCTCTCCCGGTATTGGGGGTGAGGTCGCGCTGTGTCTAGGAGAGCCATTACACGTAGTCCTTGACCAAGGCAGGAGATTTACTGGTAGGTATTCCAGTAGTGTCTCAGGGTGTTCTGGGCTACACTCCGACACGACTTGTACCGCTTTTGGGGGTCTGACTTTTACCAACCCCCTAGGCCCGCCATGCGATGCTCATAGACGAACGGACCGGACTGTACGGATATTGTCACTGACAGGCTCAGTAGGGTGTCAGGATGAGTTCGCTCATCGACTTCCCTTTTGGTCAATACCTGGTAGCCCGTTACGTATGGCTAATACCTCTGACGTGCTAGTGGTTAAATCCACAGCCAAAGTATTGACGAGTCTTTAGAGTCCCCCACAGACAGTTTCTCAAGTTTCGGGCGAAACGTTGTAGAGGCCGTATGGATATATGGCAGGGTTCGATCTTATACGTGCGGTATTGCACGGATCATGATCGAACGGATAATACTAGCGGGCTTTGGTTTAAGCCGGATCCTAGTATTGTACAGTGTAGATTTTGTCTCATTGCATTTGTATTCAGTCGGAATACAAATGCGGGTATGTATATACAGTCGCGAGGTTTTCCTGTAATTTATTACGGGATCGCTTTTTTGAAGTTGCCAGTTTGCATTCCGTTTCGGCCATTTTTCCTTTGTTCCTTCTTGGCTGAAATTCCTTTGATGGGAGGGGCTTATTTGCAAATGTGCAAATTAGTAAATTGGAGGGTATTTTTTGTGGTGGCTTTTTCTCCACTTGCTCATGAAGCTTCATGAGGGTTCTAGACTTGCATGGTTTCAAGGTTTGCATTAAATGGAGATTAGATTGATTAGGATTATGATGTGAGGCTTGCTTTATGGCTTATGGTCACCATTTCTTTTTCTTACACTCACCTCCCTTCATTGCTTCCCTCCTCTCATATTTGGCCGGCCACAATTTTGGCAGTTGATGATTTTTGGGTGTGGAAAAATATTCATTCTCATTTGCTTGCATAAAAAATTCCAAAGCTCATCTCCATAGATTTTTCCTCCACATCTAAATGGCAACTTCATTAACCCCTATAGATATACCGTTCTACACTCAGTCTACAGCAATCTTGGACACGTCGGCTAGCCAACTTCGTGTCCGAGTTGCCTCGGTTCAGAGGTGGGAGCCCGTAAAAAGACTTCTCGATGTGGTGCCCTTTCCGACGAGGAGATCAAGACTGGAGATGCCACGAGGAGCTTGGGATGGTGGCCGAAGACCGAAGGACACGGCTCGCTCGGTATAGCTCTTTACCCTTTCTCCAGTTAGCTAGTAGAAGGTTAATGGTCCGATCCGGGTTTATAGTCCACGATAGCGCCGGTTTTCTAGTTTTGAAAAAGTTTCGTTTCCGCATTTTGGCCTCAGAAAGACGGCCGGGGCGCTACCGTAGACTTACATGGTATCAGAGCCACGCCATTAACCTTTTCTAGCTTGCTCTAACGTGTTTAGAATTTCGATCGAACAAAAATTCGAAAACCACAATTTCAAAAACACAGTTTCTGTCGATTCTGTTTTGTGCTCAAAAAATTATTTGGTGTATTGCAGAAATACGTGCAGGGTTTTTTAAAAGTTCTGGGAAATTTTGGTTCACTGCCATCCCTGTAGCACCGCGGAACCGCGGCCAAAACCACGTTCTGGCCGCGGTTCCGCCGCCGCATTGAAACAACAGTGCACCAAAATTTCCAGATTTGTCCCTGACTTGGAATTGGGGTTTTTGGTATATTCTGTTTGGGCCCAGATTTATTTTGAGTGCTACAGTTGTGCTTGGGGCCCACTTCAGGAAATTTAGTCGATCAAAAATTTTAAACATGTTAGTTCACAATATTTACATTATATCTGTGACCATGAATGTCACTTGATCGGTAAATCCTGTCTGACTGCTATAGCCCTTTTAGACGGATTTGCGAACGTGACATTCACGTTGATGTTCTGTGTTGTGCTGTGATATTGCGGATTTGTCGTGGTAGATAGCCTGGATGCAATGGTAGTACAATTTGGTTATATATGTACATTTAATATTGCGGGGCGAGCGCCCGACATGTGGAATGCCGTCACTGCCTGTTTGTATATTATTCTTTTGGGGCACGACCGGGCTGAGGTCGATGTACCCATTGTATATTTTACTTTCTGTACTAGGATTACCCTGCGGTGGGGTGCACGGATAGCCGGGTTCTAGAGGGCAACGGGCCCGCATCTCATGGCTTTGAGACGGAGGGGGCTTTACTCTAGAATTGGTGGGCTATTCGCCGCACTCGTAGGGGGTACAGGTTGACCCAAGGAGGGGTGCTCAAGTTACCGGATTCCATGAAATGCTGGGTGGTCCATTCATGTTGTTGAAGGGGGTTGCCTCGCTTCAGGTTTTGGCGGGTAACTTGCCGCGCCCGTAGGGGTCTAGGATTTCATTGCACAGGCTATCCATACGACCAGGGGAACGTCGGGTTTCAGTTGTGGCTCTGTGAAACCCGGGGCTTCCAGATTATCTGTATTGTTCTGTGATGCTTATTACATTTCTGTGATGTTGCATTTTATCACGCCTTGAGCGATTATTATATATTGATATATATACTAGTAGATGTTGTATATGTTTTGCATCCGCGCTAGTCCAGTCCCCGCTCTGTCGTTAGTTAAGTAACCTAACGGGTGATGACGGGACCCAGTGGCGAATGCGGATGGCATATATGTACATCATTATTTTCGTTCTTTTGTGGTGTGATCAATTGATGGGACTGTATTGATTCGGATCAATGCAAGCTAAACAAACCTATTCTGATGTTGTTGGAACATTTTTCAAAAAGCTGTTATTGCAAGGACGTTCTCTTTTGTTTTGCACAGTGGTATTCGGTTATGAATATCCAGCACCTCAGTCGACGAGGCAAGGGCCGAGATCCCTTCACCGGGAGTGACCCCTTGGACAGAAGTTTGCGTCAGGAAAATAACTTCACTATAGTCGATTACTTTTGCTTTGCATCGTGGTATTCAGTTGGAATATCCTGCACCTCATTCTACGGGGAAAGAGCCGAGATCTCTTCACCGGGAGTGACCTCTTTAGCAAAGGGTTTTCGCCACTATATTTTTATAAAAAGCTATCCGGTTCCTTCAACGATATCAAGTTCATTACGTTAAAGCTTTTTCGCCAAAAACCATTCGTAGCCCTCCATCATTTCAGAAAGGTAGCACTTAGTATTCATGCTATGTTTGTTGGCCTTAGTCAAGGCATAATGTATGGTAGCTATTTGTTACTTTTCTGCTGCATAGATAGATGCATTGCTTTGGGACAGTCGTACAGCCTTGTTGGTCTTAGTCAAGGGCTTGTGCGGGTGGGTTCAAATTAACCTGGACAATGACGGGTAGAACTTGACATGTGACTTATGATTTGTTGGCCTTAGTCAAGGTCATAAGAGCATGGGGTAAAAATCATATCGGGAGTTTCTAAAGAAACTGAAACTTGCCAGATATGCGCATACCTTCTGGAGTGTGATAATGTGAGTGGATTCCATCACATTATCATGCGATGATAGTTGGATCCCGATTCCCACTGATGAGTTGGTTTACTCCTCGGGTGATCCCGACTAATTCTTCTTTCAGGTTTGGAGAAGAATTTGAGATTACAGTGGGAGATTTCCTGATTGGATAAAGTGATAACCATTCTGAACTAGGTTAGAGTGCACGCTGAGTGTTTCTTTTCTCTCTCTCTTTGGCAGCGACCACAGCCCGACCCTTGACTATGACTCAGTGACCAAGATTAACCGAACCTTCTTAAAACACTGGCTTTTGGATTGTCAATTGCATACCTCATTGCCACTCCTACTCTTACCCTTTTCTCCAGGACACCCCGTATTATTACGAATATCCACTTCCATTGGATAAAACCATCGTATGGTTATATACGAACTCGAAGGAATTTATTCGAGGATGGTTTCTGGTTCTGAAGAAAACGAATAGGACTATTCAGTTGTCTTTTCCTTTTACCTTCTCTCAGGTTCGAGTGCTCCTTGGATTAGGACGGTACACCTATTATGCTAATCGGATAGTCTTCTTCCAAACCATAAGCAGGTGCCGAACGGTAGGGAATGAAGAAAACCATTTAGCCTAAAAGGTGTACAGAAGGTATTAAGTAAAGACAAATAAAGGGATTAGTAAGAGGGCAAAGTAAATTACGACTGCTATTCACGACCAAACCAAGTATTTCTTCGCCAATCCTACATCACCTTTGTATTTCTCCAGAACACTCCGTATCACTACGAAGATCCACAGTTTATTGGATATTCCATCGTATTGTTAGATACGAACTCGAAAGGAACTTGTTCCAGTTCGGGGATGGATTCTGGTTCAGGAGAAATAGGAATAAAGTTTTATTCAGTTGTCTTTTATCTTTACCTTCTCTCGGGTTGCGAGTGCTCCTACAATTAGGACAGTACACCCATTATGCTTATTGGATAGTTTTCTTCCAAACCATAGGCTGGTGCCGAACGGTAGGGAAGGAAGAAAACCATTTAGCCTAAAGTGGTGTGCAGAAGGTAATGACTAAAGATATATAAAGGGATTTGGAGAGATGGCAAAGAAATATACAGTTACAGTTGTGAATCTGATAATGGAAGAGGCATAACAAGAATACCCGGATACCCCTTCGAAACATTTCAATGTTTCAGTTTCGCTGTGTATTGTTAAAAGAAAACTGATTTCCCAATTAGCCCTTGCTCCAGGGTATGTATTTACCAGGTATGATTCTCACATCTGTATGGTTTTATAGATGATGAGTGGGAGTAAGTTATTGGG
Source organism: Agapanthus africanus (assembly GCA_030015575.1). Classification (NCBI taxonomy): domain Eukaryota; kingdom Viridiplantae; phylum Streptophyta; class Magnoliopsida; order Asparagales; family Amaryllidaceae; genus Agapanthus; species Agapanthus africanus. The sequence goes on from CM057351.1 coordinate 30,258,318, forward strand.
AATTAGGTGATTGTCCTCATTATATCGGGATTCGTTGTAATTGGTGATATTTGAGAAAATCGCCTGGGTTGTTTGCCGGACGACAAATATTTGGTTTTGAATATCCGTTATAATGCACCAATTTCAAATTGATATATCTGTACGTTTATTTTTATAAAGTGAAATATAACTTTTTGAAATTATGTCTATGACATTTACCTATATCAGTAGATGGTTAGGTAATAAGCATTAAACAGCGGTGTAATTCTTCTTAACCATAAGTACAGTTTTCAACCTACGACACACAGGGAAGAGTTATTAGACTCAGGGGACTTATACAGAGTATTGTATTTTGTCCAGTGTCTATGAGGACAGAGGGGTTGGTACTCGCACTATATTCTGTTTACTTGTGACTTCTCTAGTTCTTAGACATGTGTTTCATAGAAATGCAAGGTCTAAGTTTTGAGAAGTTATAGGTATAAGAATAAAGTAGAGAACCAAGCATTGCAAGTATCAGGATTCTTTAAGGTGATCGAAGATGTAGATACTTGTGTATGGTATTCAGGTTATAGTAATGATTAAGAGAACTTGCTTCTCTTTCAGGTTACTCATAATTGGAAGTACTCCTAAGTTGAGTAATATTGATCGGCCTCTCTCCATTTAGTTGACATGCACTAGAGACAGCTGCATGATTTGAATCTGGTTCCAATTAAATCAGTGCCTCTGTTTCTATATTGGATATAGAACGGTTCATATCTTAAGAATGTTACGGTACGGGGAGTTGTCCGGCTTATGCTTAAAACCAGACTCTGGATAACTCAAGGCACATTTCTGTAATGGCTGTTTGTGGGTTGACCCGGGCTATGACGAGGGTTGACTTTCTACCATCTGGAAGATCAATAGTGATATTGTTCTTGACTCGCCACAGTTTTAGTAAAATGGATTTTTTCAGAAAACAGTAGTGGGATTATGGTAGAACTGGAAGTGATTCCAGAACCGCAAACGATTACTGAAAATTTGATAAGGACCTAAAGATTCAATCTGGTTTGACATTCCAGTAGCCACTCTGCAGATATGGTGGGTGACCTCAGGCACTCGAGAGGTACTTCGGTATGCTCAAAGACGGTGACATGGAGGTTCTTGTATACCCAGACTTGCCATTGCTGTTGTTCCAGACTGTGAGACCCGGCAGGAGGATGAGTATAGCGTCGTTCTAAACTAGCTTTAGAAGTGTACGTGTATATGACTCTGCCAGAGGGTTGTCGTAGTCAGTGGGAGCAGTGGAAGCATAGTGGACAAGTAGCTTATGTCTATTTATAGACTAAAGCAGATATAGCGGAGATAGATCATCTATTTCTGATATGACATTCATAGGTTTGACTTCATCAGAATAAGGGATGGATCTATTAAGAAGGTAGTAGGGTGTGATGTCCTAGTATTTGGATGACATACACAGAGTAGGAAGTGAAATTCCTATACTACGATCGGTTATGCTTTGGTTGTCATACAGTGGTTTCTCCACATAGGACATGGATATTATATTAGATATTCTGGTTACTAGATCTATGGTTTCAGATCTAGATTTGGATAGTTTCCCAATCTGGGTACTTAGACAGCATTCTAAAGGTGTTTTAGAATGGGCGACTCCTGACATGGTAGTGTACCTGCAGGTGATGGAGTCACCCTCTCTAAAGGTGTCTTACAGACTAAAGGGTAGAGGGATGCGCATGATTGGAAGATCACTCGCTTAGGCAATTGAGTCAATTATGAGATGTCAAGTACCACACCAGATATTGTTTTTGCACCAGATGCAGTAAGTTGATATTAATCCTATTCTGGAGAAACGATCGGAAGCAGTTTTAGAACATAAGTGGATGTTCTAGGGATTTGATAACGGCAACCTCCTTTAGGAGACGGTTATCATTCCAGGCTTCCAAGGTGACCTGGATGACAGAGTGGCTGTCAGAGTTATAGTTTTCCCTCTGACGAGGCGCAGTATTTTGGACAGGTGGTCCAAGCGGATACTGAAGGAGGCATGGCGCAGGATACTGATTAAGTTCAGTTGACGATACAGTCTAAGAAGTTTGGATTTGGAGTTCATTTATGAACTAGGTCCCATCAGATATCCAGACATATTCTAAGACAGGTATTGCTCATTTCGGGAGATGGCTTTCTCCATGAACTTGAGATAAAGAGAGACAAAGAAAGAAACATCAGGGCGGATCCACTCATTGAGGCTATTCCTCGAACAAAATAGTTTCGCAAACAGGCTTTGTGAGACTAATTAGTAGAGGAGTTGGGTGTTCGGTATCACACGGGCTGTGAGTATGCGACATCGCAATAATTAGCCTTGAGTGCAAGTGGGAGATTGTTGGATATAGTGCCCTCAGAGTCAATTATTGGATCACAGGCACGTGATTGCAATGATTGAGGGAGGACCTATACCGGTAGGACAGTCTTACTCAAGATGATAGTATGCTATCTGGTTTATCTTTATCATCGTGTAATGCTTCAGGTGACCTTACAGGTCACTATTACACGTTGATAGAGCCCTTAAGATTCTTGCTTGATGACCAGTAGTATGATGGCGATCATATACGTGGGAGCTGGGGTCTATAAGCACATCCTTAAAACGTCCCTAGTCGTGGGAGTTTCGAGACAGGGCATCGATACTCCGGAGTAGACTAGTGTAAACAGTCGAGACCCCGACGAGGGGCGGTGGCCGGTCTCACAAGCCACTGGTGTCAGTTGGTTCACCTAAGATGTATACAGGTGCTTATTGGGTTATGAGTACACCGGACAGGACTCGCCGGGAACATGCTAGTTGGTATTATACCTAGCGTCAGATAGCAGTTCCCTGGTGACATGTGTACATGTTAGTTCATCGACCTGAGATTGTCATTTGTCTCGTGTGAGTTCCCACTGTGCTTTGATTACTACCCTACCACGGCTCAAAGGAGTCATGCAAACAGGTTTTAGTTGGGTACAGTCCCAAGCCACATGGAGGCAGTGAACGGATCTGCAGGGGTTCGTCTCTCCCGGTATTGGGGATGAGGTCGCGCTGTGTCTAGGAGAGCCATTACACGAAGTCCTTGGCTAAGGTAGGAGATTTACTGGTAGGTATTCCAGTAGTATCTCAGGGTGTTCTGGGCTACACTCCGACACGACTTGTACCGCTTTTGGGGGTCTGACTTTTACCAACCCCCTAGGCCCGCCATGCGATGCTCATAGACGAACGGACTGGACTGTACGGATATTGTCACTGACAGGCTCAGTAGGGTGTCAGGATGAGTTCGCTCATCGACTTCCCTTTTGGTCAATACCTGGTAGCCCGTTACGTATGGCTAATACCTCTGACGTGCTAGTGGTTAAATCCACAGCCAAAGTATTGACGAGTCTTTAGAGTCCCCCACAGACAGTTTCTCAAGTTTCGGGCGAAACGTTGTAGAGGCTGTATGGATATATGGTAGGGTTCGATCTTATACGTGCGGTATTGCACGGATCATGATCGGATGGATAATACTAGCGGGCTTTGGTTTAAGCCGGATCCTAGTATTGTACAGTGTAGATTTTGTCTCATTGCATTTGTATTCGGTCGGAATACAAATGCGGGTATGTATATACAGTCGCGGGGTTTTCCTGTAATTTATTACGGGATCGCTTTTTTGAAGTTACCAGTTTGCATTCCGTTTCGGCCATTTTTCCTTTGTTCCTTCTTGGCTGAAATTCCTTTGATGGGAGGGACTTATTTGCAAATGTGCAAATTAGCAAATTGGAAGGTGTTTTTTGTGGTGGCCTTTTCTCCACTTGCTCATGAAGCTTCATGAGGGTTCTAGACTTGCATGGTTTCAAGGTTTTCATTAAATGGAGATTAGATTGATTATGATTATGATGTGAGGCTTGCTTTATGGCTTATGGTCACCATTTCTTTTTCCTACACGCACTTCCCTTCATTGCTTCCCTCCTCTCATATTTGGCCGGCCACAATTTTGGCAGTTGATGATTTTTGGGTGTGGAAAAATATTCATTCTCATTTGCTTGCATAAAAAATTCCAAAGCTCATCTCCATAGATTTTTCCTCCACATCTAAATGGCAACTTAATTAACCCCTAGAGACATACTGTTCTACACTCAGTCTACAGCAATCTTGGACATGTCGGCTAGCCAACTTTGTGTCCGAGTTGCCTCGGTTCAGAGGTGGGAGCACGTAAAAAGACTTCTCGATGTGGTGCCCTTTCCGACGAAGAGATCAAAACCGGAGATGCCGTGAGGAGCTTGGGATGGCGGCCGAAGACCGAAGGACACGGATCGCTCGGTATAGCTCTCTACCCTTTCTCCAATTAGCTAGTAGTAGGTTAATGGTCCGATCCGGGTTTATAGTCTACGATAGCGCCGGTTTTCTAGTTTTGAAAAAGTTTCGTTTCCGCATTTTGGCCTCAGAAAGACGGCCGGGACGCTACCGTAGACTTACACTACCGCACCGAGGAACAAAAGGTGTTTTATTTCTCGGCATGCCAGTTTTTTAGAAAAAGGAATTTATTTTGGAAAGAAATTTGTGGTCATGAGGTAGAACTGGAAGGAGTTCCAGCTATACAAACTACAGCTGATGATTTGGTAGAACCGAAGGATTCAATAGCTCCCAACGAACCTCAGCCTCTCCGCCGATCTTGTAGGGTTTGTTCCCCTCCGAATGGCGGCCGAGACATTAGGACGTCTTGCCTGAGATTCGGGGCAGATGCTATATGGTTTTATCCGTCCACCTCTCCGAAGATGCCAAGTTGATTTATGGCACCGCGTATCGAAGGTTTAGATGGATGCGGCCGATGTAGCAGACTTCGTCAGATTCCCCCTCTCTAGAGGGGTTTTTGATTGTGGGGACGCTCTTCCCTGCAGGCGCAAGCCCCTGCAGTTAATTACGCTACCGCATCGCGATAGCCATTTTCTCCTTCTCCAGAATTTCACTTCGTGTCGTGTGTGTTTGTTTTGTTTGTGATTGCCCGTGGATTGTATACGGAGACTAAGTAATGCCGTCGCCCTTAGGACGCGGATTAGTCCAAATCCGTATTTTCTTAGATTTGGGTTTTGGGTTTTGGTTTAAGGATACGTTAGCCATATTTAAGGCTAAGATCAACTTAAACGTTTGTTAAGGATACGTTAGTCTAATTTCCAGACTAAGATCTACTTAACGGGATCGTCTAGATCCATTTCCAGTTTAGGGACATGGTGGTCCATTTAATATATGGCCGTCGGGACCCGTCACCTCTCTGGCGACGTTGAAGGATTACAATGACATGTGTCAGAGGAGTTCGGAGATGTACCCTTGAACCAAAGTTGATTGGGGGTCTTATAGTCCAATTTGGGACTAAATTCTGTTTGAATGTTTAAGGATACGTTAGCCATATTTGAGGCTAAGATCAACTTAAACGGGATCGTTTAGATCCAACAAAAGAGCGTTTGGGGGTCTCTATTGTTCCAGTTTGGGGACGTAGTGGTCCATAGGTAGTTTAGGGACATTGCGGTCCATTGGTAGTTTAAGGACATTGCGGTCCATTGGTAGTTTAAGGACGCATAAGTCCATGGGTTTAAGGACCCCACAGTCCATATGGGTGTGTTTAAGGACGCATTAGTCCGTTAGTTTAAGGACGCATAAGTCCGTAGGTTTAAGGACCCGACAGTCCGTATTGATGTGTGGTTGTCGGGACCCGTCACCTCTCTGACGTCGTTGAAGGATTACAACGATAGGAGTCAAAGGAGTTCGGAGATGTACCCTCGAACTGGATGTAAATTGATTTAAGAGAGCAGCTGTGCTCAGTCAATTTAATTTGAGAACTTACGGCCATGATTGGGCTAAGTCCAGTTGAAAAATGTTCAACACTTTTATTTGTTTTTGGCCTATTAGGCCTGTGCTAGGGCTTGGCCCCTTTTAAATAATGCATAGCATTAATCTTGGTCTCTGTTGGACCTTTATTTGGGCTCTGCCCCTTTTAAAATAATGCATTGCATTATTTATTATTTTTTTTGGGCTCTGCCTATTTATAAATGATGCAGAGCATCACTTTTGTTTGGGCTCTGCCCTTTTTATTGCATTGCAATTTAATTTGGCCTGCTAGGCCTTTCTGATTTGGGCCTTGCCCTTTAGTAAAAGAAATGCATTGCATTTGTCAGGCGCTTTGTGCTAATCACTGAGCGCAAGCGCTTGTGGTGATGACATGTGTCGCGCTCTGGTGAGCGCAAGCGCAGTTAGCGCAGTGCGCTGCACCATTGCACTGCGCTGCTGTGCTGCTGACACGTGGCGCGCTCTGGTGAGTTGCGCTAATTTCAGAGAGCAGGGCTCTATCAAAAGCGCATAGCGCAAGTGGTTCAGATGCTGACATGTGGCGCTCTCTGGTGGCTTGCGCCAACCCAGGAGCGCAACAATGTAGTTTTTACAAGTGCAAGGCACTATTTCAATAATCTTGAGAATCTTTAAGATTCCAGAACCAATGGTTCATAAAAAAGTGCAAAGCACTGTTTGATTTCTTGATCTAATTTAGATCAAAGAAAACAAGTTTTTCTTGTTTCAATTGTTTCAGAGAACCAGTGGTTCATAAAAAAGTGCAGAGCACTGTTTATTATATGAAGATCATTGATCTTGTTCTTAGATCAATGATCTATTAGAAGAAATTCTCCTATTTTATAAAGGTTTTTACCTTTTTCTTGAAATTTCTTCAGAGTTCTCTCTGTTTTGAGGTTCTCAATCTCTCACAATATTCCTGCTTTTGATTTGGGGTCTAGGGGCCTTTATATAGTACCCATAAATTTGTTAAATTTGTTAAAGGGATCTTTTTCTGAGTGATTTGGGGAATTTTCCCCACCGTTGGATCTTTGATCCAAGGGCTTCTGTTTTACAGAAGGCAATCTTCTTGTTTTAACAAGAACAGAAAAATCTTGCTAAAATTTTAATTCTGTTTGGCGCCGATGTACCAGCGCTTGACACGTGTCAAGCAGCGCAGAGCGCAGTGCAACTGCGCTGCCACGTGGCGCGCAGCGCAGAGCGTAGTGCAACTGCGCTAGCGCAACTGCGCTGCCACGTGGCGCGCAGCGCAACTGCGCTGCCACGTGGCGCGCAGCGCAGAGCGCAGATTGTCTGAAGCGTTGCTTCCTTTTAATTTTTGTTTTAAATAGAGCTTTGCTCTGATTGGTGGCGCTGCCTTGGGCGCTGCGCTGATATATCAGCTTTTGACACGTGGCGCGTTGCGTGCAGCGCAAAGAATCTGAAGCGTTGCTTCGAATTTTGAATTTTGAAATTCAAACAGAGCTTTGCTCTAATTGGGGGAAACAAATGCCCCCCATCGTTGCGCTCACGTGGCGCGCACGTGAGTGCAGCGGTGGCAAGATCCTAACCGTTGGATCAACGGGTGAGATGAAGGGGCGCAAGCGCCTTATAAATAGGACCTCTGGCCCTTAGAAAATCTTCACCATTTTCTAGATTTTGATTTACAGAGCTTTGCTCTTGCTTAAGAACTTCAGAGCTCTGCTCTTGCTTTCAGACTCTAGAGCTTTGCTCTCATTTCCCAAAGTTAGAAACTTTAGGTAATAATTAATTTTAAATTAAATTAAATCAATTTTAACCAACAGAGCTTTGCTCTCATAGATCTTTTGATCTAAAGAAATCCCCTTTGGGGTTTCATAAACAGAGCTTTGCTCTCAAGAATTTGTTTCAGGGTTTCTTAGCCCATGAATAGAGCTTTGCTCATATTCACAGAATATAGATCCCTGATCTTCTGATGATGAACTCTTAAGAGTTTTTTCATATGGATCTTTAAGATCCCAGAACTTCAACTTTTTAATAAAAAAAAATTTCCTTTGATGAAAGTTTTTTTTATTATTACAGAGTTAAGCTCTTTCAAAGAATCTTATTCCCCTGAGACCAGAGTTTGACAAGTGTCACTCTGTGACAGAGCTTTGCTCTGAAAGAGGAGATTTTCTCCTTATCTCTAGGGATTTTTTTATTATTAATGAGAATATTCTCTTCGGGACCAACTGACAATCTCATCCAATGATGGGGCTGTCTTATTAACGAACGTATTGTCGTCCAGATTTTGTGGGCCCCCTTGGTCTCCTACCCACTGCACTGCAGTGTGGTATAATTAATTTTAATTAATTAAAAATTTTAATTTAATAGCGTTGGAGTTGCAACACTAACGACTACTTTTATTCCCTTGCAGCGACTATGTCTCTCGATACCTCATTCCCGTTTGCTCGTTCGGAGGAGGGATTTCCTGAGGCGCCCTTGGACCGCGAAGTGTTAGCTATGATCAGGGACCACGACCCGGAATATAAGAGTCTCCACCTTTGGGGGTTGTGGTATAATCAGATTATCATGGGTCGACGGAGCTTCACGTGTGCAGTGCCGGCGGAGCCCATTACGGCGATCCATTATGCCAGCCTACCCCCGGTGCAGTACGCCGTGGAGATGGTTGATTGGACATCGAAGGGCTTTCATCATCCTGCCATAGATGCAATCCCGGTCCAGCGTCCTATGGTTTTGGATATCCTGGGACGCCGTATCTGTCAAGGCGAGGCGCGACCTTGGGGGCAATCATATAACATAGGTCTGATCCCCCGCCACCCGATCGGCTATCTTCCATGGGCTCGGTATATCCTGTCGACGAAGAAGTCGTAGTTGATAAGGTTAGGGTTGTACACCGCGGTCTACGTCTCCCTCTTTCAGTATCCCATGCTTCCCACCTGGTGGTTCAAGGCTTTCTTGGAGCAGTGGAACATTCCTACTCATACCTTCCTTGCAATGGATCGGGAAGTGTCAATTTCCCTGGAACAATTCATTTCATTCTACTTTGTAATACTTCAGTAGATTTAGCTTTGCTTTGTTTATCCTTTAGTTCAGTCTAAATTTCGATTTCTTCTGTAAAATGAAATTTCAATAAAATAAAAAAAGGAGTCTTTATGTCTCGTTACCGAGGACCTCGTTTCAAAAAAATACGCCGTCTGGGGGCTTTACCGGGATTAACTAGTAAAAGACCTAGATCCGGAAGTGATCTTAAAAACCCATTGCGTTCCGGGAAAAAATCGCAATATCGTATTCGTCTAGAAGAAAAACAGAAATTGCGTTTTCATTATGGTCTGACAGAGCGACAATTACTTAGATATGTGCATATCGCTGGAAAAGCCAAAGGGTCAACAGGCCAGGTTTTACTACAACTACTTGAAATGCGTTTGGATAATATCCAGTTCACAGAGGTCTCCGGTCTACCGGTTATAGGGGAGCATATGAGGAGTTACTTCCGACAGACGAGTATGTCTTCGGTGCTAAGCCGGCGGTAAGAGGCCTCACGCCGGAGAATGCTGTTCAACACCAATTCCCAAGTTTGATCAAAGTGTTGAAAATCTATGAGGCCCTTTTCATTGAGCGTGGGAGTCGCGGAGTTAGCTTTGAGGATTTCATCGCTCGGTTCCTTCACCCAAGCGTCCTCTCGGCAGAAGCTGCCAAGTTTGCCACCCTTGAGGACCCTTTCGGTCTAGGTTTGGATAACCTACCGGCGAAGGAAATAGACCAAAAGGGTTTTTTCCTTCCTAACTCCCCGACCATGTCTTTTGCGGAAGTTGCAGCCCCCGATATGGACGAGGAGGCCTTCTTTTTAGGATTTCTTGGGCTATGGCTGAGTTGGTTTGCGCTCCCAATGCATTCTCGCCATATGCGGCCCTCTGTCTTTTACCCAGCTCACCGGATGACCATCGGGGTAAAGGTGGCCGTTGGGATCGCCGACTTGGCACACTTGTATCACGGCCTCAGTCGAGCGGCGGATGCTAATGAGCCTGGGGTACTGCACGTGATCTTCCCGATGCACTACTTCGTATCGTGGCTCGAGCTACATACATCGGGTGTTTTCGGCATGCATAAAAGGCCCTCGTTTTATGACAGGTGCAGCTTCCTTCGCATCATACAGCTGATTGGCGCATCAATTGTGACTCCATCACCGAGGAATGCCAGGGGTTTGCTCCTTCGCCCCCACACCGTTGGAGACGGGATGTCTTTCATTGACAAAGTATTGACTATTGGAAAGGCATCCACCACTGCAGTGCGGCCATTGCAAGACATTTTCAAAGATGGAGCCTCAGTTTTGACGGCCCGGGAGACCCTCCATCTATATTCCATCAGACCGGGCTTCCTGGTATTTAGGCAGAACGGTGCGACGATTTTCATGAGATACAACCCGCGTCGTTTTGCCCAACAACTGAGCTACGATCAGGGGGTACCATCGGAAGCTTTTCTACTGGAACCTGCTGCCACGGAAGAAGGGATGGAGAACGCGCTGCATCATTTTATGCGTCTGAATACGGGTTCTCACTTTTTTATCAGTGAGCCGGCTTGCGCCCCACGACTCCTCAACGTATATAAAGAATGGTACAATCATGCGACGGGAGCCATTATAAAGGAGGAAAGGCGATTGCTGGTTGACCGTAAGTGTGTGCCTCCAGGTAGCGACCGCAACGCTCCTTTGGTGATAAGGACCCCGGTAGTTCCCCCTCTAAAAGATGCTAGAGCCGGACCACCGCGTGCGCAGAGTCCCCCACGCGGATTGCCGCTCCCTGATATTTCGGATGCACCGCCAACGCCCTGTGCTCCAGTGGAGACAGTGGTTATAGCCTCGCCGGAGTCTGGTGTGGGTGCGGACATCGGGACCCGTCGCCCCAAGGTGCCTGCCAAGCGTAAGTCGATCCCAGGTGCACCTAGGGTTGGTGGGCAGAAGAAGAAAAAGAAGTCGCTCTTCGCTGCTGACGTCGCGTTCGGTCAGGAACCCCACGCTCCCTATGGTGAGGGCCTGAGTGAATATGGGACTAACGAGGGATTAGTAATGCCGTCGGACGATACGGACTTGGAGGCCGCCCTCGTAGCTTCGGAGCGGTTGGCGAGGCGCGACGCGTGGCTGGCTAAGCTTGCGGAATCAGGTAATCACTAGTCGCACTTTCTATCATATTTTTATTATTGCCTTTGACTAACATTTTTCCTTCTTTTTTTTTCAACAGGCATCACCACTGAAGAAGCCATTGCCGCTTCCCTCAAGACCTTTCAAGAGGAAGAACGCCTTAGAGCGTCTTTAGGCCTTAGTAAGTTTCAATTCATCAAGTTTTCATTTTCCTTGTGTTATGGTCGATCTAACCTCTCCCTTTTATCGTAGGAACCTCGATGCCGTTCCCGCCAAGTGACGCGGATATTCTGCCAGCTGCCGATGTTCCTGCTTCCTCAGGGTTACTGCGGGAGGTCCGTCTTGAAGAGCCGATGAGAGATGCCTTAAAGGCTCTGGAGGCATCTCTGAACGAGGACGACGACACCTTGATGAAGGAAGCGTCGAAGAGGTCCATTGCGACAGCCCGGGAGGAAAGGAAGCGGTCGGGGCGCGAAGCAAAGGCACGCAGGACTGCCTTGGCTATTGGAGCGGGCCCAAGCACTATCACTCGTGCCGATACTCCGTCAGAAGAGCCCCCGGTCGCCTTGTCTACAGCTCATAGACATGCGATTCGCGCCAATAGGGAGGCTAACGACAAGTCCACCTCAGGTAATATTTCTTTCAGAATTTTGTTGTAAGAATTATGAAGCTGTCGGTTCTTATATGTTCTGTCCTGCAGGGCCAAGTCCAACCGAGGGGGAGGCGGAGACCGTTGAACCTGAGGGGCTAGAGGGAGAGGTATTGGTCGCAGCCGAGCCGATGGCGGATGACACAACCGGGATTGCTGGGCCCGAGCCAGTGGCTGATGAAGCGCCTGAGGCCGCCGACCCTATGGTGACGGCGGATGAGACAATAGCGACCGCCGAGCCCGAAGAAGTAGCGGGTGAGATGGGTATGACTCTTGGGGAAAAGCCAGCCGCTCTTTCTCAAGAGTCCGGCAATGCTCCCATCATTGCTCTCCCTGTCTACGGTCTTCCGCTGTCTCCTGGCCGGGCGAGTACGACGATGGCTCCTGTCGAGTCTGGTGATGAGGCCACAGGAGGTGGACTCGTATCGATGGAGGAGGGAGACGCCTCCGTTTCGGCCGGCGGCTCGTCAAGTAAATTTCGGATTACTGTCATTTTTTATCTTGCAATCTTTCCTGACAGGTTTATCCTTGTTTTTTAACGCAGGTGCAGCCAGCGCTGATGCTCCACTGCTCGAGGGAGCACCGTCAACTACTGCCTTGGCGGTGGTCACTTCTCAGCCCTCTCTTATACCATCGAAGATGTTAGAAGGTATGGATTTGCAACTTATTAGTTTCGTCTTTTAGCCGCATAATTTATGTACTAAAGTCATACTATTGTGTCTTTTCAGGAGTGCTTTTTGATCATCTTCATCAAGTGTTGCTCCCACACTTCTCCTTCCCATCTGAATTCGCTTCTTCTTCTGGTGGCGCTGGTGAGTATGGTTTCCAATTGATATCTTTCTTTTTCAGTGACGGAATTATTTTTAACTTTTCCTTGTCCCGACTGCAGTATTACAGATTGAAGGAGGGGATGAAAGATTGGCCGCGCCACCGGCCCTTCCGGCCTTGCCACCTACCTCAGCTGGTACAGCAACTATCATATTGATAACTCCCTCCCTTTTTTTTATTTCTTGAACTGTTATCTGATCATATCTTGTTTTTTTTTTAGCTGTCGTTCCGGTCTCGGCACCCTTCGAGCCTCGTGTCATAATGCCGGCGGGCCCTTTCCTGAGACGTCCGTCTTCGAAAGGCGCCGCGAATAGCCTGCGCATGTTGAGCGACTACATCGAGGAACTCGACGTCGAGACTCCTACATCTGCTGTGGATTTCGCTACGGCGGTTAACCCGATACTGGTGATACTCGTAAATTTCCATGATGAGGGCATCATCGCGTCTTGGGTTAACCATTGCAGGGAGATCGAGGCTCGTCTGCATCAACTGGAGTTTGTGCGCCCTGCTCCCGAGAGCTTAGCCGCAAGCAATGAAAGAGCAGCGTGGATCGAGGAAAGCGTTTCTTACGTCCACCACTTGGAACAAGAAGCGGCTTTAAGGCTGAGGGAATACCAAGAGACCTCGAGCGAGATGGCTCGTCTGTGTGCTGAGGTTGAGGCGAATGCTGCTCAAGTGAAGGCTATCTTTGAGGGCCTCCTGGAACGCATCTCTCATGGGCTAAATTTGAAGCGAAAGCTTGATGTCGCCGAGCGTGACACCCCAGGCCGTGAAGCTGCTCATCAGGCCGTTAGGGAGCAGCTTGCGTCTGTCTTGCAGCAGCGGGCTCGAGTGGAGGCAGAGCTGGCGGTGGTGGCTGATCAGGAGAAAGCTTGGAAGGAGGTGCGCGAGCAATTGCTAGAGCTATGCAAGACGCTTCCTTCCCAGTAGTTCTCCTTGCATCCATATACTTGTAAAAAAGTTTTCTTTTTTGAATAAGATGTATCCATTCTTTATTCTTTTGTACGCTTCACCTTGTACTTGATTGAATTAATAAATAAAGATACACATTTCTTTTCTGCAATGTCTTGTATGCTCTTTTGCTCTTTCTCTTTATCAACATGTTGTCTTGATGAACATAATTGACAGATAATAGAGTAAGCATCTTAACTCCTTTCACGAGATAGCGATGGCTTAGACCGCAGGTTCAGATCTGCTGCCTAAGACTTTTCAACTTTATGAGCCGTGAGGGTCTCATAGAGACTTTTCTCCCTACGGATTGAGAGGATCTCGCAGGTGTATTTTCTCCTTAGGAATCGTGAGGATTCCTAAGTGCATCTTCTCTTATAAGTCGTAAGGATCCTATAAGAGAATTTTCCTTCTTACGAGTCGAGAGGACCCGTAAGCGGTTGTTTCCCTCCTTGTCGAGATTCGACTTTGGAGAGTGAGACCCGTGGATTGTATACAAGAGACCATTTTAGGATGACTTGCAGGGTCTCAGGGTTTAGGAAACAAGCTTTCTCAAGGCTTTATCTTGCAAGTTGAGACGAATCGGGAATTTCCCGCGGAGACACTGGTTTCTCTGCGAGCCGACCCGAATCAGGAGGCTATCATCAAGGACGCTAGTTTCCCTGAATTGAGGTAGTTGCCAAGGACACTTGTTTCCCTGGGGTTGAAACGAGTCAAGGTGTTCCTGCAAAGACGCTAGTTTCTCTGCGGGTCGACGCGAATCAAGAAGTTCTCGTCAAGGACACTGGTTTCCCTGAGTTGAAGTATTTTGCCGAGGACACTGGTTTCCTCGAAGTTGGAACGAATCGGAGTATTCCTGCGGAGACACTGGTTTCTCTGCGGGCCGACGCAAATCAGGAGGCTCTCATCAAGGACGCTAGTTTCCCTGAATTGAGGTATTGCCAAGGACACTTATTTCCCTGGAGTTGAAACGAATCGAGAATTTCCCACGGAGACATTGGTTTCTCTGCGAGTCGACGCGAATCAGGACTTTCTTCGTCAGGGACACTTGTTTCCCTGAGTCGAAGGATTTTGCCGAAGACACTGGTTTCTTCGGAGTTGAGACGAATCGGGAATTTCCCGCGGAGACACTGGTTTCTCTGCGAGCCGACGCGAATCAGGAGGCTCTCGTCAAGGACGCTAGTTTCCCTGAGTTGAGGAGTTTGCTAAGGACACTTGTTTCCCTGGAGTTGAAACGAATCGAGGATTTCCCGCGGGGACACTGGTTTCTCTGCGAGTCGACGCTAATCAGGACTTTCTTCGTCAAGGACACTTGTTTCCCTGAGTCGAAGGATTTTGCCGAAGACACTGGTTTCTTCGGAGTTGAGACGAATAGGGAATTTCCCGCGGAGACACTGGTTTTTCTGCAAGCCGACGCAAATCAGGAGGCTCTCGTCAAGGACGCTAGTTTCCCTGAGTCGCACTGATCTGTGGTGGTCTTTCAGGTTTTATATAAGTTACCGTCAAGACCGTGAAGCTAGGAATTTGATCCTCGCTTCGTTTGCCGGTACTGCGTTTGCTGTATTGAGACGAATGTTGCGATTGTCTCTAGGCTGTTGGTGAACCGTCGAGATTTGGCTTTGCTTTCCGGCGGAGCCTGCTGGGAGGGTGTGGTTCCCTCTTTGTTTGCGCCCTTAGATTGTATACAGGGATCGATGTGATCTTAACTGTAGGGTAAAAGTTATATATATATTTTTTGTTGTATTTCCGCGATGCTCTATCATTTCAGCTTTTATATCGCGAAAGTCGCGATTGCCCAATCATTTCGGCTATTTTTCGCGGTGCCCAATCATTTCGGCTGTTTATTTTATCTTTACTCGCTGCTTTTTATTGCGAGTTGCCCAATCATTTCGGCTATTTTGTGTACACACGTTTTCTTTACTTGCTGCTTTATATTGCAAGTTGCCCTATCATTTTGGCTATTTCGTATGCACGTGTGGCCTACTAGCTTTCCGCCGTAAACCTGAAATTAGACACCGATTTTGGCATCAGCACCGCTACAACTGGGATATTGCCAGGAGCGAATCATCATTTGCCTCTGTCGATGCCGAACAAAGGTGGCTTAGCGAACAGGGTTAAGGTCCTGTCGACTAAGGCTTTGACTTCATGAGCCGTAAGGGTCTCACAAAGGTATTTCTCCCTACAAGTCGTGAGGATCTTGTAGGTGTATTTTCTCCTCAGGAATCGTAAGGATTCCTAAGTGTATGTTCCTCTGTAAGTCGTAAGGATCCTACAAGAGGGTTTTCTCCTTGTAAGTCGAGAGGACTTACACGGGTTGTTCATCATGCGAACATATCCCCAGTCACGGATGGGACTTGGTTAGGGAAATGTTTATCCGCGCCTTTGGATTGTATACAAGGGTCAGTATTGAACCACTTGTAGGGCAGTATCGAAGGTTGTGGGGGGTTTGCTTAAGAACAGGTTCAGGTCTCTGTAACTTAAGACTTTCAAATCTTATGAGCCATGAGGGTCGCATAAGAGAGTTCTCCTTACGAGTCGTGAGGATCTCGTAAGTGTAATTTCTCCTTAAGAATCGTGAGGATCCCTAAGTGTGTTGTTCCCTTGTGAGTCGTAAGGATCTCACGCGGGTGGTTTCTCCTTACAAGGTCGGGAGGACCCTGTAAGTGTCTTTTAACGAGGTTGCGCCCTTTCAGGTTTTCACAAACACTCGCCGGTAGCCCTGCTGTTTTTACTCACGGAGCCCTTTCGGGTGTTCATCCGTGCCCTTTTTGCTTATGGACATACCATTTTTTTTATTCCTTTTATTTTCTTCTTCTTTTTTTTTACGAGGTCACGCCCTTTCGGGTTTTCGCGAACACTCGCCGGTAGCCCTGCTGTTTTTACTCACGGAGCCCTTTCGGGTTTTCATCCGTGCCCTTTTTGCTTATGGACATACCATTTTTTTTATTCTTTTTATTTTCTTCTTCTTTTTTTTTACGAGGTCACGCCCTTTCGGGTTTTCGCGAACACTCGCCGGTAGCCCTGCTGTTTTTACTCACGGAGCCCTTTCGGGTTTTCATCCGTGCCCTTTTTGCTTATGGACATACCGTTTTTATTTATTATATATATTTTTATTTATTTATTTTTATTCATCTCGTCAGCCTAAGGATGCTGCGGTAGTAGTTTTAAGGACGCTTCGGTCCAGTCATTAGTTTAAGGACGTTTCGGTCCGTCATTAGTTTAAGAACGTTTTGGTCCGTCCTGGAGAGGGCTGGCTATTGCTTATAAAGGTTGAGCTTAGGAAGATAGCGAGCGGACATAGTCGTCGTCATCTATCATTGACCTAGGCTGTAGCTCATTAAGCATAGTATTTCTTTAGGAAGCGGCCGTTTATTGGCCTGAAAGGCCTTTCACCATGCATATCCATGAGTAGATAGGCTCCACCTTGGTAGACTTTGTCTATGATATACGGGCCTTCATAGTTTGGCTCGAATTTTCCCCGCTTGACGCGATTGGGGATCATAGGCCTTTTGACCACTAGCACGAGTTCGCCTTGGCGGAATGTCCTCGGTCAGGTCAATCTTTCATATGAGCGCGTCATCTTTGCTTTATAAGCTTCCAGATTTTGTTGCGCTATGAGCCGGGTCTCATCAAGGGCATCAAGCTCCTCAAGCCGAAAGTGAGCATTTTCTTCGTCCCTCAGCTCGTAGTGGACTGCCACTCATAGAGAGGGTAACTCTATCTCGAGGGGGAGTACTGCTTCTGTACCGAATACCAACGCATATGGCGTCGTGTTCGTGGCTGTCTTGAACGTAGTTCGATACGCCCAGAGAGCCTCTTGCAGTCTCTCGTGCCAGTCCTTCTTATTTCGGGACACCGTCTTCTTCATAATCTTTGTCAAGGTCTTATTGAAGGCCTCAGCTAGATTGTTAGCTCGCGGATTATAAACCGAGGAATATCTCCAGTCTATGTTGTGTTGTTGTGCGAAGCGATTGATCTTGTGGCTTCTGTAAGCTGGCCCGTTATCGGAGATGATCCGTCGCAGAGTTCCAAACCGATATATGACGTGCGTCTTGAAGAAATGGAGGATATTCTCCGTTTTCACTTCCCTCAGTGGTACTGCCTCTGCCCATTTGGAGAAGTAGTCAGTCGTCGCCAGGATGAAACGATGTCCCCTGGATGATGCTGGTTCGATGGGGCCGACTATGTCAGTTCCCCACATTTCGAACGGCCAGCTAGCCACCGTTGGATGTAGTGGATTTGGATGCTGGTGGATGAAGTCCCCATGGATTTGGCATGAGTGGCATTGCTTCGCATATTCGAGACAGTCCTGAATCATCGTGGGCCAGTAGTATCCCATCCGTTTGATCTTCAACTTCATCTTTGGGCCTGCTTGGTGAGAACCGCAGAGTCCGTCGTGAACTTCCTGAACGATTCTTTTCGCTTCGTCAGGTCCCAGACATCTCAACTACAGAGAATCAAACGACCTCTTGTACAGAGTATCATTAATGAAGGCGAAATACATAGCTCGTTTAATAAGCTGATGTCTCGAGGACGCATCTTCGGGCATTCGATGGGACTTAAAATAGTCTATGAAGACTTTCCTCCAATCCTCAGCCTTTTCTTGTTCTTTTATTTGCAAGGTCGTCTGTTCAGTCGCTCCCTTTTCTTCGGATAATTCCAGAGATATCTCTGCTGGGGAAAGCACCCGACGGCTTTGTGCCACAATTCTGACGTCATCGAGACTCTCGTCAGCCAGTTCTTTAGCAAGCTTGGCTAATGCGTCCACTTTGCTGTTTTCCGCACGCGGTATGTTTTCCAAAGTGTAGGAAGGGATTTGGGTCAACAGTTGTTGCACCTTTTCGCCGTACTTCACCAACTCTGGTTTGCATGTTTGGTAATCGCCGTTTACTTGACTGACGACCAGTTGGGAGTCTCCATATATGAGGAGGTTTTCAATTCCCATGTCGATGGCGATCTCGAGGCCCGCGATCAAAGCCTCGTATTCGGTTTCATTGTTCGTCCTTGGTTCTGTTAAGGAGAAAGCGAAGCGCATTATCCCTTCTTGTGGAGTTACGAAGATGAGACCTACCCCCGATTTGATTATAGGGGTAATTTGTTTGCGCTTCTTCATGGAAGATGCTCCATCGAAATAAAGCTCCCAACGGGTATCACCACCGTCGATCACGTCAAACGCATGTTCGTCTGGCAGATCGCAATTCAGAGGAGAATCGGCAGGTATCGGATGCTCAGCGAGGAAATCGGCGATGGCCTGGCCTTTCACTGCCTTGAGAGGTTGATATGTTATCGAGAACTCCATCAAGAGCAGGGCCCATTTAGCGAGTCGCCCCGTCAATATGGCCTTCGACATCAAATATTTAAGGGGGTCCACCTTCGAAATGAGACGGACTTCATGCGCCAACGCATAGTGCCTGAGCTTTGTTATCGCGAAGATCAACGCCAGGCAGTGTTTTTCAATGGGGGAGTAGTTACTTTCTGCCCCCAGTAGAACTCGACTTAAGTAGTAGAGTGCTCTTTCCTTCCCTTGGTCGTTCTCTTGCACCCATAATGCGCCTAAGGAACCTTCGAGGGCGGTTGTATAAAGAATGAGGGGCTTTCCCTTGACCGAAGCAGCCAATACTGGCGGATTCTGGAGGTACTACTTGATTTCGTCCAGCGCGCCTTGGCATTTTTGATCCCAGACGAACAGGGTTTCCTTCTTCATCAGGTGGCTGTAAGGAGCACTTGCCTGAAAGGTTGGCTATAAATCGTCGTATATACGCGAGCTTCCCTTGGAGAGACCGCGGCTGTTTAAGAGTCCTCGGCGGAGGCATTTCCATGATCGCCTTGATCTTTGACGGATCTATCTCAATACCTCGGTGTCGGACGATGAATCCCAGGAATTCGCCCGAAGAAACTCCGAATGCACACTTGAGGGGGTTCATCTTCAAGTTGTATTGTCGAAGGCGTTGAAATACGGTCTTCAGATGCTCGAGATGTTCTTCGTATGATTTGCTTTTAACCACGAGATCGTCGATATAGCATTCGACGATTTCGTGTATAAGATCATCGAAGATTTTCGTTATGGCCCTCTGATAGGTGGCACCGGCGTTCTTTAGACCGAAGGGCATCACCTTGTAGCAGAATATACCCAAAGAAGTCCTGAAGGCGGTGTGCTTTTGGTCTTCGGGATGCATCTTTATCTGGTTATACCCTGATGAGCCATCCATGAAGGAGAAAACCTCGTGAGTGGACGTATTGTCTATCATCAGTTCGGTGACTGGCACTGGGAAATCGTCCTTCGGGCAAGCTTTAGTGAGATCCCGGAAGTCCACGCATATGCGCACTGTCCCATTTTTCTTCATCACCGGGACGATGTTGGCGATCCATTCAGGGTATTGAACATCCTGGATGAAGCCAGAGTCGATCAGCTTCTTGACCTCGGCGTTGATACTCATCTCAAGCTCGAGCCGCATTCTTCTTGGCGCCTGTTTGACCGGCTTGACGTCCGGAGATATCGCCAATTTATGCACAGCAATTTCTGGATCTAGCCCCGGCATTTCGGAATAGTTCCAGGCGAAGCAATCTTTATGCTGTACAAGCAAGTCTTTTAGCATAGCCACCCTTTCTTCATATAGCAGCTCCCTGACGAATGTCGGTCGCGGGTCATTCGCCGTCCCCAACTCAATTTTCTTGAGGTTATCCGCAGTGGTATGTATTCCATCCTCCAACTCTTTCGGTGCTGGCGGAAATTCTGAGATCACCTCATCGTTGCTGTTGTCGAAACACCAAGGAAAGTCATAAATGTTCTCGGGCTCTTCTTTTATATTGTTATCATGTGACAAGTGCGAATCCGCTTCTAATCCCAATGTGGAGTTGGTTCTGTTCTCGTGGCTTTGGGTTCATGCTTCTGTGGCGGCATTACCCTCCAGTTGTCAGACAGAGCGAACTTGCCAAGCTGATACTGATCTTCAACCCAACTCTTGAAGGTGAAGCAGTCTTTGAGAGGGTGCCCTATCACTCGATGATAAAAGCAATAGTCTGGGTTTGAGACTTCGCCTGCTTGTTCGGGGTGTTTAGACTCCGGCAGTGTAACCATTTGATGTTTTAGAGCGAGGTCAAGTATTTTCTTCGTCTTGTCCCGAGGAAAAGAGTACGCTCGACCCATTTTTCTTATGAGGGATAGATTGGGACCGTTTGATTCCTGCTTGCGTGATCTCTTAGTCCCGCTTCGTTGTTGTTGAGCGCCTTTTTCGCGTTTCGACTTGTTTCTGCCTCTGCGTCGAGCCTTCTTTATAACAGGTTGATAAGGAGCGGTATTTTCATCTTTCACAGCCTGTTGGAGGAGGCGTTGTGTTTTGGCTTTCTCGTAGATTGCCATTTCGCGGTTGTGGTTGTCTCGGAATTTTTGACCAGCTTCCCTTATAAGCTTGTTCATTTGCTCTTCGAACGACGGACCGGGCACTTTTGCATCAGGAACTTTTACTGGTTCAGGATTAGCATCTTCCCATTGAGCATCCGCTTCTTCATCAAAGTCATGCACGACGTAGCAACCGTGGAGTAGCCCTCGTTTCTTGGACCGAATGTATCCAAGCCCGATTGTTTCCATTCTCCCATTAGGCAGCTTGTGTTGAGTCCCGGGAACGTTCCAGACCCTATCATAGAATTTGGCTTTTCGAGTGATCTGTTTAAAGGATATCGCCTGGCGCTTCAGCAACCTCTTCAAGCCTTTTGTATAATATCTGGGCAGATGGATGGGCTGAAGCCTGTCAAGCGTAGGATCCATACCGTGCCAAGTTTCTTTCTCCACTTTAGTTTCTTCGGAGCGGTAAAATAGAATTTCCTTTTCGCCTTCTCGCCCAGGAGGGACATAGAACGTCTGCAGCTCCTTTATGCTGTAGGTATCGAGCGCATCCAGTTCTTTATGATGTTTGAGCGGCACCATGGCGACTTGCAGACTTTGCTCTTCGCCAGCGGATGCTTGTATTGAAGGTCGAGTAGAGAATACGACATGGACCTCGTCTTCTGAGTCACTGCCAAAGATCAACATAGGAGCGGATGGTCTCGGCTTGTTGTATTGGGGCAGATCCGAATAAACTATCTCTTCTTCCTCCTCAGTATCACTGCCGAAGACAGGGATGGTGGCATTAGCTTTATTCTCCGGCTTGTGACACCTCTCCGTGTCTTCGAAATCCGGTAAGAAGTATTTGGCATCTTCATATTTGCGGACCTCGTTCATAGAGAACGGGTTCAGTTCTCCCGTCACGGTATACTCGAAACTATCCTTAAAATACTGCATACATTGATGTTGTGTAGAAGGGATGATGTTGTACTTGTGCAACCATGGTCGGCCGAGCAGGGCATTGTAGCATGTCTTGGCGTCTATGACGTGGAATTTAATATCCGTGACGAGCAGCCCAAAGCGTAGCGTCAGTATCACAGACCCAAGAGTTCTCGATGATTGGGAGTCGAACCCGAAGATGGTGATCTTGTCCCGAGCAAGGTGCTGGACGCTCATGCAGATTTCCTTTAACACCCGCACGTTGAGGAGATTAACGGAGGATCCATTGTCGACCCGGATTTTGCCTATCTTTATATCGTGGCAGTATCCTGAGACATAGAGGGGGCGATTGTGTTCGCACGTCCCTAGGAGAAGGTCTTCATCGCCAAAAGTAACATCGGCCGCGTGCACTTCTTCCAATTCATCCTTTATCTTTTCTTCAGCCAGGAAAGCTTGGAACTGTTCCGGCTCCTGTAGTGCTTTGATTAACGAATCTCTCGCCTCTTTTGATAGCAAAAGGGCATCAAGAATGCTGAGCTGCGAGGGTAGTTTCCTCAGATGCGCTAAAACGTTGTAATCCACCTTATTTCTCTTCGGCGGGTCTTTGGCACTTAGCTCCTCCACAATTTGGTCATCCAGGGCGATTTCCTCAGGGACCTTCTCTTTCCCTTTATCTTTTTTATTTGAGGGTCCGAGATTCTTTTCGGGAAGCGTGCGATTACGCAGCCGGATATTTTCACAGACCTTCTGCTCTTCTTCTTTTCCTGAAGTGGACTCTTTAAAGAGAGGGCTAAGAGCCAGCCACTCATCGGAATCGCTCCCGAATGTAAGCACTTGCGATCCCCTGGCGTTAACCATGCGACAATCGCCGGTAGTTCTGTTGAGCCCTTCGGTCGTATTTTTCCTCTCCCGATGAGTTTTGCGCTTCTCCCGCCTAAAATGTTGTCGATGAGCAACATATCCTTGCCACCATCTATCGAAAGCTTTGCACTCTTCAGTGGGGTGCGAAATCTTCTGATGATACAAGCAGTAGGAGGGGTGCATTTTCACTTCACCAGTAGTGCTTCTTTCAGAGGAAGGTAGCTTCATGCCTATTGATATGGTCTTGGCGAACCTTTTCCTTGTCTTGAATTTGCTTTCATCCACGGTGGATGTATTTTGCTCCAACAGGAGTGTCTCAGCTCTTTCATCAAGTCGCTGGCGTTTGGCCCTTTCAAATATAGCCGTCTCGCGTTCCCGATCAGCTTTACTTTTCAACAGAGCTTCGTTGAGGAATGCGTCAATTACTTCATCTGATGGCCCCAGAATTTTTGGTTCGGGATCTGCCCCCAGCTTTTCAATGCAAGGAGTCTCCTCATCGACCGTCAGCGAATGGGAGATCATATGGCAGCTCGCCACGTATTCCTCAGACTCGTTCGAAGAACCTCCCTCCTCATCTTCCTTTTGAAAGACATGTTTGAGGAATTCTTGGAGTGTGATGGGAGTCCGTGCTTTCTGGTTGTATTCCTCCAGCGCGTCAATTTGTTTTTGCAAGTCCGTGCGCTTGTCGCCAGGCTTTACGGGCTTCTTGGATTTCTTCTTCTTCTTCTTCGAAGATTTTGACGGTTGGTTGTGAGTGCTTGGGCCACCGCCACCGGTCTTTGGAGTTGGACGCGGCTTCAACATCCCCTCAATGATCTGAGGTTCCAGCGGGTTCTTCCACTTGATCGCTGGGCATGTTTGAAGATCATTCAACATCCTCCTTGTCTTGGCTGACAGCATAACCTCCCATGGGGCTTCTTTAACGACAGAGCATGTTGCCCCCGGCGTATTCACCCTCTTAGAGGTGTGGGGCTGCGGGGGATTCACCTTCCATTTGTCAGACAATGCGAACTTTCCCTGTTGGTACTGGTCTTCAATCCAATTTTTGAAGACGTAGCAATCCTCAATCGGATGACCCAGTACTCGATGATAGGGACAGTAGTTGGGATCGTTAACATCATTTGGCTACGACGGACGTCTTGGATCCGGCAGATTTATGAGTCGGTTACGCAATGCCAGCTCGAATAATCTTCTCGTTTTATCTCGAGGAAACGAGTAAGGACGTCCTAGCCTCTCTTCAAGGGGTACGCATGGACGCATATTATTTTGACGAACGACCGGCTTCAAGTTGCTCGGCTGTTGTTGAGCATTTGCGACAACGATCGCTTTCCCCTTCCCTTTTTCATTTCGGGAGTCCGGCTTTGGAAGAGGAGGTCTATGGCCCATCTGATCCATTTGCGCTAGTTTGTCGATCAGGGCCTGGAAGGTAGTAGGCTTGAAGAATATCATAAATTGCGAGATGGTTGCTTGCGGATCAAGAGTTCCCACAAACATACCCACTGCAGGAGCTTCTTCAATGCGTTGCTCGCATTTTGACCATAAGTTCCACCACCTTATAGCGTATTGGACTCATGTTTCGCCCGGCTTCATCCTGGCATTAATCAGTGTCGTCATCGGGGTGCGTTCGCTGGCGCTTGCAAAACGCTGGGTAAACAGTAGCTCCATCTCCGCGAAGGTCTTGATAGAGTCGTTTGGGAGCTCAGAGTACCACTCGAACGCTGTATCTGATAAGCTTCCGACGAACTGGCGAAGCAACAATTTATCATCGCCGCCAGTGTTGCCGCAGAGTGCCCTGAACTGGGCAACATGCTGGTAGGGATTGCCCGTCCCCTTATAGACATGAAACTTGGGAATTGTGTAGCCCGGCGAGTACTTGATCTGGTCGTACCAGCCCGGATACGGCTGCCCCATTTTTACGACCTGACCGGCTGCTTCAGTCGCCTGATGAACCCGGATCTGTTGAGCTATATATTCGTCCAGGTCAGCTTTGGAGATCGCCTCCTTCTTGGCTGTTGACAGAGCCGGTAGAGGATTCGACGTTTCTCCCCTATCGTCTTCAAGGACGATCGGGTGATCTTCGGCTGGAGGATCTTGTTGGATCATCATTCCCACCATGTCTTGGAACAGGAGGGCCATACGCTTTATGTTGGCTGCTTGTTCAGCAGCCTCTTTATCCTTCTTCTCTAATATCCGACGAAGGAATTCAGCATCAGTTTCTTGCTCTTGGCGTTCATCCGAGGACGCTTCAGGGCTTTCTTTTGGCCCAGTGAGTGCGGCCATCGCGTTCATCATCTCCTGGAGCTTTTGCTGTTGCTCCTGAGCTTTGGTCACTGACCGTGTAAGCGGTCTTTGACCTGTGGATGCACGGCTGTCCTCCTTTCCCGACGCCATGTATACTGTATGAACTATTATGCCCCCGGACTTAGGGCGTTTAGGTTCACCACCTTTAATATTTGCCGTCGGCGTAAGGACTTTCTCCGGCCTTCTTCTCTTATGGGTCGTTGAAGTTGAGGGAGCCGTTGCTTTGGGCACCCAAGTGGTCGTCACCTTCCGCTGCTTGATCGGGGAATTTTCTTCTTGCCGACTTTTCGACTTCTTGTGTCGGCGAGAGAAATCAGGATCAATCACAGATTCTCGGACTCGTCGCCATGTTTTGTAAATCCTGGAGGACAGCGATTGAGGAGACTGCTCCGGCTTTTCTGCTTCTACGGCGGTCTCTACTGGTGGAGGAGTTCTTTTAAGGACCGTAGTTGGCGAGTTTCTGCGTACTCTGTTCAACAGCTCAAAGCTGTTCCCGGTTGGAACAGCAGCGTTAACTTCCACCATCGGAGCCGGCGGAGTTATCCCAGAAGGGGAGTTTCCCCCAGTCTTCCTTATCCGGCGCCAGTGGCGTCGTCGGGCGTGACGAGTCGTCGGTATTGGTTCAGAGACAGAAACAGCTTCTTCTTGCCCCTTGTTCAGGTGTGGGGCTGTTGCCGGCGTCAGCCTATTGAAGACTGATGTCTTTTGAGCAGCAAGAGCAGGAGTGGGAGTTGGGACGGTCAATCTTGTAAAGACCGATCTCTTAGCAGGAGAAGCCGCCTTGACGACTTCAGGAGCAGGTTTGGCTACTCTTTTTGGAATAACCTTTTCTGGGACTGCAAACTTCATTGTGGGCCCGCAGGAGTTTTGGCCCAGTCTGGAGAAGACCGAGGCACCGGTGTTGGGCGACCCGTTGAGAGGGGCCGCAGTAACTAAAAGTCGATTGAAGACCGACTTCTTAGGAGCTTCTTGTACGGGCACGGGGGTGCTGAAGCTTGCATGTGGGATCATAGTCCCGAAAAACAGGCCAGTGGTGGCCTGGGTCACCTGTTCTATCGGCATGGCGAGGATAGAGGCCGCTTGAGGCCCATATGCTACACCTTCAGGTGAGGTGGAGCGTCTGTTGCAGCGGCACTTCGAGCAGTTCGAGCAGTTAGAGGCCATTGATGCTTGATTTCTGCGCCAGGCAAAAGACCAAATCTTAGTAACTTGAAACCCAAAGGCAACCATTAACAAACCGCGATTAGTTCGCGAAGACGACACACGAAGTGTGGAGTGGAAAGAGGAAAAGGTCCCACCGGGCGTGCCAGAATCTGTTCCCCTCCGAATGGCGGCCGAGACATTAGGACGTCTTGCCTGAGATTCGGGGCAGATGCTATATAGTTTTATCCGTCCACCTCTCCGAAGATGCCAAGTTGATTTATGGCACCGCGTATCGGAGGTTTAGACGAATGCGGCCGATGTAGCAGACTTCGTCAGATTCCCCCTCACTAGAGGGGTTTTTTGATTATGGGGACGCTCTTCCCTGCAGGCGCAAGCCCCTACAGTTAATTACGCTACCGCATCGCGATAGCCACTTTCTCCTTCTCCAGAATTTCACTTCGTGTCGTGTGTGTTTTTTTTGTTTGTGATTGCCCGTGGATTGTATACGGAGACTAAGTAATGCCGTTGCCCGTAGGACGTGGATTAGTCCAAATCCGTATTTTCTTAGATTTGGGTTTTGGGTTTTGGTTTAAGGATACGTTAGCCATATTTAAGGCTAAGATCAACTTAAACGTTTGTTAAGGATACGTTAGTCTAATTTCCAGACTAAGATCTACTTAACGGGATCGTCTAGATCCATTTCTAGTTTAGGGACATGGTGGTCCATTTAATATATGGCCGTCGGGACCCGTCACCTCTCTGGCGACGTTGAAGGATTACAACGACATGTGTCAAAGGAGTTCGGAGATGTACCCTTGAACCAAAGTTGATTGGGGGTCTTACAGTTCAATTTGGGACTAAAGACTGTTTGAATGTTTAAGGATACGTTAGCCATATTTGAGGCTAAGATCAACTTAAACGGGATCATTTAGATCCAACAAAAGAGCGTTTGGGGGTCTCTATTGTTCCAGTTTAGGGACGTAGTGGTCCATAGGTAGTTTAGGGACATTGCGGTCCATTGGTAGTTTAAGGACATTGCGGTCCATTGGTAGTTTAAGGACGCATAAGTCCATGGGTTTAAGGACCCCACAGTCCATATGGGTGTGTTTATGGACTCATTAGTCCGTTAGTTTAAGGACGCATAAGTCCGTGGGTTTAAGGACCCCACAGTCCGTATTGATGTGTGGTTGTCGGGACTCGTCACCTCTCTGACGCCGTTGAAGGATTACAACGATAGGAGTCAAAAGAGTTCGGAGATGTACCCTCAAACCGGATGTAAATTGATTTAAGAGAGTAGCTGTGCTCGGTCAATTTAATTTGAGGACTTACGGCCATGATTGGACTAAGTCCAGTTGAAAAATGTTCAACACTTTTATTTGTTTTTGGCCTATTAGGCCTGTGCTAGGGCTTGGGCCCTTTTAAATAATGCATAGCATTAATCTTGGTCTTTGTTGGACCTTTATTTGGGCTCTGCCCCTTTTAAAATAATGCATTGCATTATTTATTATTTTGTTTGGGCTCTGCCCATTTATAAATGATGTAGAGCATCACTTTTGTTTGGGCTCTGCCCTTTTTATTGCATTACAATTTAATTTGGCCTGCTAGGCCTTTCTGATTTGGGCCTGGCCCTTTAGTAAAAGAAATGCATTGCATTTGTCAGGCGCTTTGCGCTAATCACTGAGCGCAAGCGCTTGTGGTGATGACACGTGTCGCGCTCTGGTGAGCGCAAGCGCAGTTAGCGCAGTGCGCTGCACCAGTACGCTGCGCTGCTGCACTGCTGACACGTGGCGCGCTCTGGTGAGTTGCGCTAATTTCAGAGAGCAGGGCTCTATCAAAAGCGCATAGCGCAAGTGGTTCAGATGCTGACACGTGGCGCTCTCTGGTGGCTTGCGCCAACCCAGTAGCGCAACAATGTAGTTTTTACAAGTGCAAGGCACTATTTCAATAATCTTGAGAATCTTTAAGATTCCAGAACCAATGGTTCATAAAAAAGTGCAAAGCACTGTTTGATTTCTTGATCTAATTTAGATCAAAGAAAACAAGTTTTCTTGTTTCTCTTGTTTCAGAGAACCAGTGGTTCATAAAAAAGTGCAGAGCACTGTTTATTATATGAAGATCATTGATCTTGTTCTTAGATCAATGATCTATTAGAAGAAATTCTCCTATTTTATGAAGGTTTTTACCTTTTTCTTGAAATTTCCTCAGAGTTCTCTCTGTTTTGAGGTTCTCAATCTCTCACAATGTTCCTGCTTTTGATTTGGGGTCTAGGGGCTTTTATATAGTGCCCATAAATTTGTTAAATTTGTTAAAGGGATCTTTCTCTGAGTGATTTGGGGAATTTTCCCCACCGTTGGATCTTTGATCCAAGGGCTTCTGTTTTACAGAAGGCAATCTTCTTGTTTTAATAAGAACAGAAAAATCTTGCTAAAATTTTAATTCTGTTTGGCGCCGATGTACCGGCGCTTGACACGTGTCGCGCAGCGCAACTGCGCTGCCACATGGCGCGCAGCGCAGAGCGCAGATTATCTGAAGCGTTGCTTCGTTTTAATTTTTATTTTAAATAGAGCTTTGCTCTGATTGGTGGCGCTGCCTTGGGCGCTGCGCTGATGTATCAGCTTTTGACACGTGGCGCGTTGCGCGCAGCGCAAAGAACCTGAAGCGTTGCTTCGAATTTTAAAATTCAAACAGAGCTTTGCTCTGATTGGGAGAAACAGGGTTCGTCACCCACCTGAGAGATACTTTGGTTTTCTCTATGACAGTGGGAGTGAGGATTGCATCATGAGATGATGACCCAACTAGTTTCGAGTAGGCCATCAAGAGTGGGGACTCTGTAAGAATGGCTATTTGCTAAGCGATCTGAGATGGAATCTATGTACACCAACGAAGTATGGACTTTGGTTGCTATATCTAAAGGGTTAAATCCCCATTAGGAGCAAGTATATCTTGAGTAGATTACTTGGTGTACGTGGGAAAGTTGAGACTTTCAAAGCTAGGACTTATTGCAAAAAGTTCTCGTCATCAACCAGGTGTGGATAATGATGAAACCTTTTCTGGGGCCTATGCTTAAGTCCATCCAGACCCTACTTTCCAATGCTATATACCATGAGTACGATATCTGGCGGTTGGGTGTCATGATTGCTGTTCTAAATAGTGATTTAGAAGAGAGCGTCTATAAGTACACAGCCAGAGGGCTTCGTAGACAGTGGGAGCAGCGGAAACGTGTGCAAGTTGCTTTACAGGTTAAAGCAGGCATTGCGGAGTTGGAACATCTATTTTGATGTGGTAGTCAAAGAGTTTGACTTCATCAAAATGGTAGATGAACCTTGTATATACAAAAAGGTAGTAGAGAGTAAGGCGGTCATCCTCGTATTGTACGTAGATGACATACTCTTGATAGGAAAGGAGTTTCCTATGCTACGCTCGGTCAATCTCCTCTTATCACATGGATTCTCCATATAGGATCAAGGTGATACCTCCTAGATCCAGGGTTTTGGATCTATATGATAGATCTAAATGGATGTTAGGATTCTCACTAGGTGTAGTGAGATGGTATCAATCGATCCTGGGGAGAATCACTGGATAGCTTCCAGGGTGATAAGGACGACTGAATGTCAGTCACAGGCATTGTCTTTACCCTCAGTGGAGGGACGGTATGTTGGAAGAGTTCCAAACTAGATACCGTGGCATACTAGACGATAAAGGCTGGATACATCGCTACCAATGATGCTACCAAAGAGGCAGTCTGGGTGTATATTAGTTCATGAGATGAACTTCGTTCCTACCATTGTATGACATTGGGGTTGTGGCTTATGCCTAGGAACGCCCATCCCATCAGTGATCCAGACATATTCTAAGGCAGTATCACCTGATCATGGAGATAGTTGATCTCCAGAGGATCGAGGTCAGGAGAGTAGACTCAGAGGACAACACGGCGGATCCACTCACAAAGGCCTTTTCCCAGAGAGAGACGATTATGGGATGGTTGAGTATGAGATACTACAACCACTGTTATCAGATGGCCCTAGTGCAAGTGGAAGATTGTTACTTATATGTATGCCCTAGAGACCATTACTATACATGAGATGTATATTGTAGTGGATGCTTGGACATATATAAGGAGGACTTTCTTGTTCGATTTGATAGTATGCTATCTGGTTACTCTTTACCTTAACGTGTACACTGATTGTCTCTCTGTTACATGTTGGTAAAGCCCTTAGTATGTGTACTTGACTACCAGGACTATGATGCGGATCATACTAGTGGGGCCATGGTAGTCCATAAGTACATCCTTTAAGGTCCCTAGTCGTGGGTGTATCGAGACAGGGCATCGATATACCAGAGTAGACTGGCGTATACCTTCTTGACCCATATAGATGGGCGATGGATGATCCCATATCCATTGGTGTTTGACAACAGAGATGATATACGGGTGCTCAGTATACATTTGGGTACACTGGACGGACTCGCCGAGAACTCCCAGATGGTATTATACCTTACGTCAGATGGCAGTTCTCTGGTGACACTGGTACAGGTTAGTCTGTAGACCCGAGATCGTCATAGAGCTTTGTGTGATTCCCACTGTGCTTTGATTTCCACCTTACCACATTCAAGAGGCGTGCAAAACGGTGGTTTCTGGGTACAGTCCCGAGTCACATGGAGGCAATGAGCGATAGGAGGGGTTTCGTCTCTCCCGGTATTGGGGGTTGATGTTGCGCTGTGCTCGATTGGCCATAACAGGGAAGTCCCTGGCCAGGGCTGGTTTAGAGATTTGCTGGTAAGTGTTACTAGTAGTTTCTCGACCCGTTATGAGCCTCATATCGGCATGACTTATCGGTTATTGGGGTATGACATTTACCACCCCTAGACTTGATATGCGACATATCAGACGAGGAGACCGGACTTTACGGTAGTGTCACTGTCAGGCTTTTGCAGGAGTTGGAGCGGGCTTGCTTGCTGATCTTCTGATCGCTCAATATCCGGGTAGCCGTTACGTCCAGCTAGTACCGCTGACGGCTTGTGGGTTCTTGATATTATCATCACTTACTGCCGGCGTATTGACGAGTCTTTAGAGTCCTACATAGAGGTTTTACTGGCTCAGGCAAAACGAAATAGGAGCGCATATGTGATATGTGCGGGACCGAGAATAATGCGTGTATGTGATACCGTATTCTATTCTCGCGACATTTGTATCGGTCGGTTATATGTGATATAGCCGGGTTATCGAATCAAGTGTTGATTCGATAAGTTGATACATTGGATGTTAGTCGGTTGAATGTGATATAACCGGATTATTAAGTCAAGTGTTGATTTAATAATTTAGTGTATAATTGTATATGTGATATACTAATTTATATTAACTAACATTGGATCACTTAAGCATTTATTTTTCTCACTTGTGCACAACTTAATATATATGTGATATATATTTATTTATGTTCATTTTGTATCATGGTTGTTGATACACACTATATGGGTGTATGAGACATACACCATTATAATTATATTGGTAGGGTTTTAATATACAAAGTAAATACAAAATTAGTGGATAATTGTTCAAGTGCATGAAGCTTCATGAAACTTGTGAGTGTATTGACCAAATTCAACTAGTTTTGTTTTACTTAGGATATTTATAAACCTAACCACTATAATTAGCCATGGTTATATCTCTACATGAGTTAGTATATGATACCCACTCACCCATGGTTAGCTAACTCACTTTGGATCATTTTCATTCTCATCTTTTTTCTTCATCTTCTTCTTCCAAAAGAAAAGCTTGCTAGGGTTTGATCCAAGTGATGAAATAATGTGAGAAAAGAAATTCTAAAGTGTACCCACTTCCTATTTCACCATCCTCTACTAGATTAGCACTTTAGTATAGGGTGTTTGCTTCACTTTGGTGAAGTGGTAGCTTGAGTTCGTATTCCCTCGATGTAGATCATTTTCGGCCTCAAAGACTTCAAGCAATATCGTTGCTATCTTCTCATGGAGTTGTCCAAGAGTCCGGAAGCAACATGATCGTAGTGAAGGGACTGTTCTCCTCCGAATACAGAGACGGAACCGCGTAGGTTCGTCTTGCCTGAATTTGGGGGCAGATGCTAATTGGTGCTATCCGTCTACCTCTCCGAAGATACCAAGTTGATTTATGACACCATGTATCGAAGGTTTAAACGGATGCGGCCGATGTAGCAGACTTCGTCAGATTCTCCCTTATTTGAGGTGTTTTTTGATTGTGGGGACGCTCTTCCCTGCAGGCGCAAGCCCCTGCAGTTAATTACGCTACCGCATCACGGTAACCACTTTCTCCTTCTCCAGATGGTCACTTCGTGTCGTGGGTGTTTGTTTTGTTTTTTGGTTGCCCATGGATTGTATACGGAGACTAATTTATGTTGTCGCCCGTAGGACGTGGATTAGTCCAAATCCGTATTTTCTTAGATTTGGGTTTGGGGGTTGGGTTTAAGGATACGTTAGTCTCATTTGAGACTAAGATCAACTTAAATGTTTGTTAAGGATACGTTAGTCTAATTTTAGACTAAGATCAACTTAACGGGATCGTTTAGATCCAACAAGAGAGCATTTGGGCTCTATTGTTTAGTTTAAAGACATTGCGGTCCATTACCAGTTTAAGGACATGGTGGTCCATTGTTAGTTTAAAGACATCACGGTCGAGGTTAAGGACATCATAGTCCGTGAGTTTTAAGACCTCACAGTCAAATGTTAGTTTAAAGACATCACGGTCGAGGTTAAGGACATCATAGTCCATGAGTTTAAGGACCTCACAGCCAAGGTTAAGGACATCATAGTCCGTGAGTTTTAAGACCTCACAGTCAAATGTTAGTTTAAAGACATCACGGTCGAGGTTAAGGACATCATAGTCCATGAGTTTTAAGACCTCACAGTCAAGGTTAAGGACATCATAGTCCATGAGTTTAAGGACCCCATAGTCCGATGTTAAGGACATCATAGTCCGTGGAATGTATGGTTGTCGGGACCCGTCACCTCTCTGAAGACGTTGAAAGATTACAACGACATATCATAGGGGTTCAGAGATGTACCCTCGAACCGATGTGAGTTGGTTGAAAGATCCGTAGTCCACTTTGGGACTAAGATCTGTTGAAATATTTATGAGCAGATGGGCTCAATTAAATTTAAGTTGAGGACTTATGGCCAATCTTGGACTAAGTCCAGTAAATGTTTAACATTTTATTGTTCTGCCTATTGAGCCTTTATTTGGGCTTGGCCCTTTTAATAATGCTGAGCATTAGATTCTGACATCTTTTGTCTTGTATTGATGCACAACATTCATCAGAACAATGTGTGTTCTGGCAGTACGCCACGTGTCGCGCCAGGCGCTTTGCGCCAATTAAAGAGCGCATCGCGCTTCTGCCAAGTAGCGCACACGAAAAGGACACGTGTCGCGCTTAGCGCTAAGCGCCAGTTTATAAGCGCATTGCGCTTTAAATTTGTGAGCGCGTTGCGCTGATTAAATGGTGCACCCGTGAGTGACACGTGGCGCGCTTGGCGCTGAGTGCCAGTCCATGGGTGCAGCGCGCTGTTTCAGAAGCGCAAAGCGCAAGCTGTGTCTGTGGTTGACACGTGGCATGTTTTGGCGCTGAGCGCCGGTCCAAGGAGCGCAAAAGCGCAGTTCATGAGTGCAAGGCACTTTCCAATAGCGCAAAGTGCATTTGATCAAATTTATGATCAGAGAAACAAGTTTATGTACTTTTTAAAGGAGGCTTTGCCTCAAGATTCAAGAACAAAAGTACTTGCTTTATTTATATATAAAAAAGGCACTGCCTTTGTAGATCAATGATCTGTAAATGAAGTAAATACTTCTGTCACGTCCCGAAAGTACGGAACATGACCGGCACTTAAACTACGAAACGTCTCGAGGCGTACGTAATCCAAGTAAGCCGAAAACCCAGAAATGCAAACCAAGAAAACTAGTAGAGTGAAGGAAAACCAATTTAAAACAAGTGGTTTCAATAGCATAAGCCGAATTATGCGGGTTTTTAAAAACATCAAAAATTTCCTGAAAATTTCGGCAGAGTCTCCTTTGTAAATGCTGGCCCCCAAACGGGATACAACATGAATAATATACGAAATCAATAAAAAGGCATCCCCAAGCGGGAGCTAGCTCTTCGTCAATCGACGGTCACAACCACACAAGCAATATAATATACAACGCCAACGGCGAGGATCAAAACTCAAAACCACAAGAAAACCACAGAAATAAAACGCGCGACTCTAAGGTCGAAAGAATAACATCACTGGTCTCTATCTCTGAAATAAATACATGTTTGGTTGATGGAACTTCTAGATACAATAGAATAATGATATACAAGATATAATGATGGGTGCGATACAAATAAACCCACCTACTAGCAAGTCACCCGGAAATGGAAATAGTGCCAGCAAGCCGTAATGAAACCTGTACGGCGAAACCTGCAAGAACTGTGGCACAACGGGGGTGAGTTGCCAACTCGTGAGTAGAAAAACATCTACGCATAGAAATCGCATAAATAACGCAACCTAAGTCAATGATCATAATATATCCTCAAATATATGAATAACATGCAGCCTATAACAATGGCTAGGGTAATATCTAACCCGAGTGTGATCTCATGTGCCCGTGTCAGTGCCTCAGGTAGCAATATATCATATGAATGAGGTATGAATGCATGAAAACAGAATACATGTAAATGAAGAAACTGTTTTCATAAATTAGTGAGATTTCCTTTGTATTTTTAAAATGAGGTATCATAAATAAAATCAGCATCAACAGTGTCTAGCATCGACACAAAACATAAATCTCAATGTCTCAAAGCCTCAGGCTCCGGCTATCCGGAATGGCCTGTATCATCAAATCTCAGTACCTCAATATCTCGAAATCTCAATGTCTCAATCTCAATATCTAGGGCGCCGTCAGTCCAGACCGGCCCCAACCATCCATCTCAAGACCACGACGGTATCCTCCGGATATCCGACGCGTCGGGTAAAATCACCGGTAGGTAGTCTCCCCCTGCCAGGCTCATCGTCATCACCACGAGCTTCTTGCCCCGGGGTACCTTACCGGGTCCACCATGTACCCAAAACGGTTCATCCAACTCCTCGAATCGGGTCTCGAAATCCATCAGCAAACTCATGGTGGACGACCATACATCATGGGAAAAACCGCGCTTTTCATTTAAAAAGAGAAAGAAGAAGTTTGTATATGTCTTGCGGTTTTCCCCAAATCCAGAAAATCTCATGGAAATCCGAATCCAAAACCTCAATAGCACGTAAAAAATGAATATATGCATGGGAATCCATGAATGCGGCATAACAATGAATAACAGTATGCATGAAGTAGCAGGTAATAACTACAATGCCTAAACTAACATATAAGGCAAGTACACTAATATCATGTCAAACTACTAGCTATCAAGCGAAGTTAAGCAATAATATTTTCTAGAGTGTGCGTGACATGGCAATTACCGATGAAGATGTGTGTGAGCCGGCAAGTAAGTGTACGTGGTACATACGCATTATCGGTAATGGTGCTGGTGTCCTAACAACATAATATCAACAATGCAATATGAAATAACAATGTAAGTATGCGATGCGGAGCAAACCATAATAATAAGCGGGAGCTGAATACTAGACGCAACTATAACTAACCTGCATTAATCTAATATAAGTCCTACAAATGGTGCCTTTTGAAATAACACGAATCATGGGGTTTTGAAAATAGGGGCTACGGTGTTTTTATGAAAGGTTACGTCTTTTGAAATATCCGTAGGATCCCTTGGGCTGTCTTTTAAAATACCCACGATTCGTTAGTTTTTGAAATAGGTAAGAATCGAATTTAATCTAACAACTAAACTAAACTAAAGGGCTAAGCTAACAAGCTGGACTACAGGTAAGGAAACCGCCTAACATCTGAGTCGATCCATATACATACCTGTATATATATTAGTCGGTGATCCCGCCTCAATAATATCATATCCGATACCATATCTACAATCAGACATCCCAAGTCAAGAGTGCGGATCAATCATCAAGATATAGCTCGTACGTAAATCCGTCGTACGGCATCCCCAAATCTGGGTACGGGTCAATATCATATTCCTCACACTATTTCTCTGGTATCCTCTTTATCCAAGATCATAGTCTAGGGTACTGACCTATGTCTAGTACAATACTAATATCCTCAATATACTCATGATCTGACTACTGATCGACAATCTCGTACAAACCGATATCATTAGCACATATCATCATCAAGGGGTATACATCGCCCAATACGGCCTAGTATCAATATCCTAGCATATCATATCTTATATCACGATCACATGTCAACCATTTTATTAATAACACTATTCACCCGTATCGTCGTACCAAGATCCGCTATAACACCAGGACGTACCTCAAGTACGAATCCTGCCATATCACTGATATCACAACCACAAAACAAATCTCATCGACTCATCTCAAACCCAAGTATCATCCTCAAATCCGTATGTGAACACATAGTCCCATACCCATGTGAACACATAACTATAAAGAATCCCATGAGCACATATAAATAGGAATGTATGCAAGTATGTATGTGTGTATGTGTAGTGCAACACTACCCTAGGGTTCGCAACACTAAAATAATCCAACACACCAATATCCATCCTAAACATCGTTATTAATCCCAAATAACATATAATAATTGTTGGTGTGTATACGCATCCATATACACCACCACGGACTGCGGGGGTGCTATACGCCATCCACCCGACTTCTCCCCGTAGATATAAATCTACTCACCTGGTCCTCGCTCGCCGGTGCCGACGTCGCCACGCGCTTGCTTGTCGCCTCGAAGTCCACATGGGGTACCTACATATCATAACGCACCGTATCGCATTAAAATCCGACTCATGACCAAAACGACTCACGAATCCCACATAGGTCAAAACCTATGGTTGCTTTCACAAATCAACCCAAAACCCTCGACGTCGGGGTACAAACGCCAAACCATCGAGAAAAACCCAAATACACTCATTTGCACATTCACGAACACAATTTTTTTTATATAAAATAGGTTAAAACTCACAAAAACTCCAATTTCACTTAAAAAGTCATTTTTCCGAAAATCTAGCAAGCACAATTCGCCGTTTTTGTACAAAACATGATGTTTTAACAATTCTATTGACCAAGATGATAACTTAATATCTTAATTATGCCATAGAAACCATTACGTAAATTTTAAACCCACAATTTAATTCGATTTCAAAAACCTAGTTAGCAATTTAGCAAAGTTATCACCATTTTAATTTAACAAATTAGCAAGTAGCAACCAACTTAGATTTTGCATACAATTACATGTTAATCTCCTTATTACAACCATAAACTAATGATAAAAACCCTAATTAAATTCAAACCCTAGTCTTGAATTTCCTAAAGTTGCAATAAAACCCAATTAAACATCAAATTAAGCTAACTTAAAGTAATTAACAACAATTTAACAAAAAGGTTAGAATTATACCCAAATAAATTTGAAGATCCCACAAGCACACTTAGCCTC
Source organism: Agapanthus africanus (assembly GCA_030015575.1). Classification (NCBI taxonomy): domain Eukaryota; kingdom Viridiplantae; phylum Streptophyta; class Magnoliopsida; order Asparagales; family Amaryllidaceae; genus Agapanthus; species Agapanthus africanus. The sequence continues at coordinate 30,295,766 of CM057351.1, forward strand.
CCAAATTGAAATCTAAATCCCTAGATCCATGCTATGGTAGCCAAGGGAAAATGGGTAGGAGGTGGATTTTGATTTGGATTTTTGCTTGATTTTTTGTGAATTTTCCAAGCATTTTTGATGATTTTTGATGGAATTTTGAAGAGAAAAGAGAAGAAGAAATGAGGTGGGGCTGAAGAAGAGGGGGGGCTCGGTCAAGTGCAGGTGGGGGGAAGTGTGGGGGGTGTGTGAGGTGGGGAAAAGTCAAGTGGGGAAGGTTCAAGTCAACACAAAAGTCAAAAGTCCATACTCATTTATCTATTTCTTTTCATTTCCCTTTTCTTTCATTTGTTTTGCTTCTCTCATTTTTTTTGGGAACTTGGGTAATGGGATGCCATGGGCTCAGCCAAGGAGGGGAAATTGGGTTTGTGTGGGTGAGGGAAAAATAATAAATGATATACCCCAATTTCCATTAACACTAAATTCACCGGAAAAAGCCTTTTTCTTCGATATTTTCTAAACCGTTTTGGCAAACGATTTCATTTCAAAAACCACATGATAAAATTTTATTTAATGTTTTATGATGCACACAATTTGTTTCAACTCATTCCAATTTGTAATTTTCCCTAATTAAATATATTAGTGACGGCTTAAAATAATATTAAAATAATTAATTTCGGAAAATTTTTCAGAAAATTTGAAATTTCACCAGTGGCTCAATAAACACCAAATACTAGCAATTACATAGCTAGAATATGTATATTTAATTTTATAATAAAGATATTTGCATTTTGACTTTTTACAGAAACCCCCCTTATTTTACCGTATTTTTCGAAATTTCACCGAAACGATTTTCGAAACGTTACAGTCTTCCCCCCTTAAAGAAATTCGGTCTCCGAATTTAAATTAAAACTTCCCCCAAATACTAAAATATTTCAGCCAAAACCATCAAATCGCCGGGGCTCCGAAATCATAAATACATAAAACAAATCGTAGAGCAATGCATGCGCATGAAAAATAAGCATATAACTCAAATCAGAACACCGTCAAGCATCCCGCAATCATCGGAGTTATGGGGAAGACATCAATACCAAATCCAAAGCAAAACCAATATGATATAACTCGAAACTATACATGTAAAATATATTCAGGTACTGTCCTCTGACTAGTCCTGCTCAGTACGAACACATAGCAATATCATAAAAACGTACTGCTCTATAAGAAAAATCAATCCCAAAATACGCGTATGAATACTACGTGCGTCTTGTGCGCACGGAAATCAAAATCTTAATATGTGCCATACATATGCACAGAAACAACATCTAAGTGCATCGGGTGTGCACGAAACATCTGTCGTAGGCAACATGTGTGCCTGACAGCAAAATCAGGTGCATCTGACATGCACGAAAAATCTCGATTTAGTGCATCTGGTGTGCACCAAAATTACACTTCAAAACATGCGCCCAACATGCGCGAAAATCCAAATCAGGTGCATCCATCGTGCACGAAATCATGAAATCCAATATCAAGCGCCGAACATGCGCAAAATCAAATCAGGTGCATAAGGTGCACAAAACAATTATCGAGTATCACAATCGAAATCGAAGTCCAGTGCATCTAAGTGCACAAAAGGTGTATCACTGCATTGCAAGCATATATAAACTATACAGAGTGCAGGAACCAAATCGTGTGCGTGCATACGCACAAAACCAACTCAAATGTCTAAAACCGTAAAATCACAAACATGTGAAACCAAAGCACGAAAACGATATCAAGTGCAACACTGTGCAAAGATCGTAAATCCTCAATCATCAAAATCAAATCATGCGAATAAATCACCCAAAACATCGAAATCAATAATGGCGGAATAATACTGCTCAAGTGCATCCTCTAAGAATCTCGGGCCAACTGTCGCGGTCACTAGAGGGACGTCTCGTCGATGATCATGAACTCTGGCCTGCTGGTGTGCGTAACAATGACCACTCCTGGGTCAAGGTCTTCACTGTGAATTACCAATCTCTCGGTCCATCGGCTCATCGGCCCTGTCAGGTGTGCTAACGGGGATGACTCCGTTCTGGCACTTCTCTGGTCATCTCTCGGTCAATCATCGCGACCACTCGTAAGACAGCATATCACCGGCGTCGGCCTCTGGCTCTTTGAATGTACGTGACACATCTGATCCTGGGTGCAAGTATCATTGCAGCAGTGTCCTGGAAGGAATCCTGCTCACGGTCTTTTCCATGTCTCGTCTCTGTCAACTGTCCGGAAGTCATCGTCCTTTCCTATATCTGCATCTTGCTCTGGAACGACTGCATACTCATCGCGACTCCTTCTGGAAGGTAAATCCAAGTACCATGCCTCGGCATGCGCATCGCATCTCTGATGTCGGCGGAGTGGAACTTCATCTCATCTAGATCTGGTACGAACCTCTTACTTCACTTTTCTCTAATGTCGTCTGCTTTGGACTCGTCTCGTCGCGGCTGCATGGACTGAGCTCCAACGGCTATCCTCGTATCGGGAGTCTCCCAAGAAATGCATCTCACCACCTAGCATCCTAATTAAGTCGAGCCATCCGATCGAGTCGTCAAAACCTCATAATCCCCCAAGAGCTCAACATCTTGGGCACAGTTTAATAGTATCGAGTACATACCACAGCATCGGTGGTCCAGCCGTATAAGGGCAAACCCAAGCCTCACTAATGGCGCCGTAGAACTGCCGCAAACCCGAAGGTTCAAAGGCTTTCACACGGTCATTAAGTCGAGTTAGGGTTTCATTCTTCTAGAGGGTCCATAGAATTGCCTGCATGTCTTTCCGACTACTTTAAACTTGGAATAATAGGTTTCTGACATTCGATCGTCTCTGTCGACTCTCAACGTCTCCGCGTGAAGTCGTCTCTAGCTGGAATCAATCTATCTGATGACCTCGCATCGGGGTAGGCGAACGAACCACATGTCCTAGTCATTCATCCTCGGTGACTAGCGACCTTCTATCATCTCTTAGTACAACTCGTACTGCAATAGCTCCAACATCTGGGGCGATATCTCGTTGTTCGCAGCAATAGCTGGCTCGCTCGTCTGCACGCTGAACAGTGCCTCGACCATCATGAATAAGCAATACACCAACGGTCATCAAAATCTGGCTGGCCTCTATCATTGGCTCAATCCTCTAGTGTCGATCAGCACATCCGAGTAACCTCATAAAGGCGATCCGCCAAACGCTCGTGGCGCGGAAACACAGTAAAAAGACACATCTCTACAATCGTGTGTCGCCGAAATTTCGCCCTGGTCAGTCCTCGTTCGTGATGAGCTCGTGCTGACCGCAACTCTAGCGGTAGCTCTCCCTGCCTGTAATCGTGGCAGCAAAACCATAACTGATACTGATGAGGCTAGATCGGAATGAATATAATACTGAGCAAAGAAATGTACATCCTAAGGCTTCTTAAGTGGAGTAGCGTATCGTAAATATGCCGCGGAACATACCTACGGTACGTCACTCTACTTTAGTCACCTATTCCATCAACCAAGGGTCATCCTACGCTCCGAAGGTAAAACCTAACGCTTTGATACCAACTTTGTCACGTCCCGAAAGTACGGAACATGACCGGCACTTAAACTACGAAACGTCTTGAGGCGTACGTAATCCAAGTAAGCCGAAAACTCAGAAATGCAAACCAAGAAAAGTAGCAGAGTGAAGGAAAACCAATTTAAAACAAGTGGTTTCAATAGCATAAGCCGAATTATGCGGGTTTTTAAAAACATCAAAAATTTCCTGAAAATTTCGGCAGAGTCTCCTTTGTAAATGCTGGCCCCCAAACGGGATACAACATGAATAGTATACGAAATCAATAAAAAGGCATCCTCAAGCGGGAGCTAGCTCTTCGTCAATCGACGGTCACAACCACACAAGCAATATAATATACAACGCCAATGGCGAGGATCAAAACTCAAAACCACAAGAAAACCACATAAATAAAACGCGCGACTCTAAGGTCGAAAGAATAACATCACTGGTCTCTATCTCTGAAATAAATACATGTTTGGTTGATGGAACTTCTAGATACAATAGAATAATGATATACAAGATATAATGATGGGTGCGATACAAATAAACCCACCTACTAGCAAGTCACCCGGAAATGGAAATAGTGCCAGCAAGCCGTAATGAAACCTGTACGGCGAAACCTGCAAGAACTGTGGCACAACGGGGGTGAGTTGCCAACTCGTGAGTAGAAAAACATCTACGCACAGAAATCGCATAAATAACGCAACCTAAGTCAATGATCATAATATATCCTCAAATAAATGAATAACATGCAGCCTATAACAATGGCTAGGGTAATATCTAACCCGAGTGTGATCTCATGTGCCCATGTCAGTGCCTCAGGTAGCAATATATCATATGAATGAGGTATGAATGCATGAAAACAGAATACATGTAAATGAAGAAACTGTTTTCATAAATTAGTGAGATTTCTTTTGTATTTTTAAAATGAGGTATCATAAATGAAATCAGCATCAACAGTGTCTAGCATCGACACAAAACATAAATCTCAATGTCTCAAAGCCTCAGGCTCCGGCTATCCGGAATGGCCTGTATCATCAAACCTCAGTACCTCAATATCTCGAAATCTCAATATCTCAATCTCAATATCTAGGGCGCCGTCAGTCCAGACCGGCCCCAACCATCCATCTCAAGACCACGACGGTATCCTCCGGATATCCGACGCGTCGGGTAAAATCACCGGTAGATAGTCTCCCCCTGCCAGGCTCATCGTCATCACCACGAGCTTCTTGCCCCGGGGTACCTTACCGGGTCCACCATGTACCCGAAACGGTTCATCCAACTCCTCGAATCGGGTCTCGAAATCCATCAGCAAACTCATGGTGGACGACCATACATCATGGGAAAAACCGCGCTTTTCATTTAAAAAGAGAAAGAAAAAGTTTGTATATGTCTTGCGGTTTTCCCCAAATCCAGAAAATCTCATGGAAATCCGAATCCAAAACCTCAATAGCACGTAAAAAGTGAATATATGCATGGGAATCCATGAATGCGGCATAACAATGAATAACAGTATGCATGAAGTAGTAGGTAATAACTACAATGCCTAAACTAACATATAAGGCAAGTACACTAATATCATGTCAAACTACTAGCTATCAAGCGAAGTTAAGCAATAATATTTTCTAGGGTGTGCGTGACATGGCAATTACCGATGAAGATGTGTGTGAGCCGGCAAGTAAGTGTACGTGGTACATACGCATCATCGGTAATGGTGCTGGTGTCCTAACAACATAATATCAACAATGCAATATGAAATAACAATGTAAGTATGCGATGCGGAGCGAACCACAATAATAAGCGAGAGCTGAATACTAGACGCAACTATAACTAACCTGCATTAATCTAATATAATTCCTACAAATGGTGCCTTTTGAAATAACACGAATCATGGGGTTTTGAAAATAGGGGCTACGGTGTTTTTATGAAAGGTTACGTCTTTTGAAATATCCGTAGGATCCCTTGGGCTGTCTTTTAAAATACCCACGATTCGTTAGTTTTTGAAATAGGTAAGAATCGAATCTAATCAACAACTAAACTAAACTAAAGGGCTAAGCTAACAAGCTGGACTACAGGTAAGGAAACCGCCTAACATCTGAGTCGATCCATATACATACCTGTATATATATTAGTCGGTGATCCCGCCTCAATAATATCATATCCGATACCATATCTACAATCAGACATCCCAAGTCAAGAGTGCGGATCAATCATCAAGATATAGCTCGTACGTAAATCCGTCGTACGGCATCCCCAAATCTGGGTACGGGTCAATATCATATTCCTCACACTATTTCTCTGGTATCCTCTTTATCCAAGATCATAGTCTAGGGTACTGACCTGTGTCTAGTACAATACTAATATCCTTAATATACTCATGATCTGACTACTGATCGACAATCTCGTACAAACCGATATCATTAGCACATATCATCATCAAAGGGTATACATCGCCCAATACAGCCTAGTATCAATATCCTAGCATATCATATCTTATATCACGATCACATGTCGACCATTTTATTAATAACACTATTCACCCGTATCGTCGTACCAAGATCCGCTATAACACCAGGACGTACCTCAAGTACGAATCCTGCCATATCACCGATATCACAACCACAAAACAAATCTCATCGACTCATCTCAAACCCAAGTATCATCCTCAAATCCGTATGTGAACACATAGTCCCATACCAATGTGAACACATAACTATAAAGAATCCCATGAGCACATATAAATAGGAATGTATGCAAGTATGTATGTGTGTATGTGTAGTGCAACACTACCCTAGGGTTCGCAACACTAAAATAATCCAACACACCAATATCCATCCTAAACATCGTTATTAATCCCAAATAATATATAATAATTGTTGGTGTGTATACGCATTCATATACACCACCACGGACTGCGGGGGTGCTATACGCCATCCACCCGACTTCTCCCCATAGATATAAATCTACTCACCTGGTCCTCGCTCGCCGGTGCCGACGTCTCCATGCGCTTGCTTGTCGCCTCGAAGTCCACATGGGGTACCTACATATCATAACGCACCGTATCGCATTAAAATCCGACTCATGACCAAAACGACTCACGAATCCCACATAGGTCAAAACCTATGGTTGCTTTCACAAATCAACCCAAAAACCCTCGACGTCGGGGTACAAACGCCAAACCATCGAGAAAAACCCAAAAACACTCATTTGCACATTCACGAACACAAATTTTTTATATAAAATAGGTTAAAACTCACAAAAACCCCAATTTCACTTAAAAAGTCATTTTTCCGAAAATCTAGCAAGCACAATTCGCCGTTTTTGTACAAAACATGATATTTTAACAATTCTAGTGACCAAGATGATAACTTAATATCTTAATTATGCCATAGAAACCATTACGTAAATTTTAAACCCACAATTTAATTCGATTTCAAAAACCTAGTTAGCAATTTAGAAAAGTTATCACCATTTTAATTTAACAAATTAGCAAGTAGCAACCAACTTAGATTTTGCATACAATTACATGTTAATCTCCTCATTACAACCATAAACTAATGATAAAAACCCTAATTAAATTCAAACCCTAGTCTTGAATTTCCTAAAGTTGCAATAAAACCCAATTAAACATCAAATTAAGCTAACTTAAAGTAATTAACAATAATTTAACAAAAAGGTTAGAATTATACCCAAATAAATTTGAAGATCCCACAAGCACACTTAGCCTCCCAAATTGAAATCTAAATCCCTAGATCCATGCTATGGTAGCCAAGGGAAAATGGGTAGGAGGTGGATTTTGATTTGGATTTTTGCTTGATTTTTTGTGAATTTTCCAAGCATTTTTGATGATTTTTGATGGAATTTTGAAGAGAAAAGAGAAGAAGAAATGAGGTGGGGTTGAAGAAGAGGGGGGGCTCGGTCAAGTGCAGGTGGGGGGAAGTGTGGGGTGTGTGTGAGGTGGGGAAAAGTCAAGTGGGGAAGGTTCAAGTCAACACAAAAGTCAAAAGTCCATACTCATTTATCTATTTCTTTTCATTTCCCTTTTCTTTCATTTGTTTTGCTTCTCTCATTTTTTTTTTTGGGAACTTGGGTAATGGGCTACCATGGGCTCAGCCAAGGAGGGAAAATTGGGTTTGTGTGGGTGAGGGAAAAATAATAAATGATATACCCCAATTTCCATTAACACTAAATTCACCGGAAAAAGCCCTTTTCTTCGATATTTTCTAAACCGTTTTGGCAAACGATTTCATTTCAAAAACTACATGATAAAATTTTATTTAATGTTTTATGGTGCACAAAATTTGTTTCAACTCATTCCAATTTGTAATTTTCCCTAATTAAATATATTAGTGACGGCTTAAAATAATATTAAAATAATTAATTTCGGAAAATTTTTCAGAAAATTTGAAATTTCACCAGTGGCTCAATAAACACCAAATACTAGCAATTACATAGCTAGAATATGTATATTTAATTTTATAATAAAGATATTTGCATTTTTACTTTTTACAGAAAACCCTCTTATTTTACCGTTTTTTTCGAAATTTCACCGAAACGATTTTCAAAACGTTACAACTTCTTCTTTTGTTTATAATAAGATCTTTTGATCTCTTTTATATCAAAGACTTTGGTCTTTTGTAGATTAATGATCTTTTTAGAAGATAGTTTTTCTTTTCATGAGATGATTTCATCTCTGTGTTTAAGAATTATGTTCTTTACCTTGAAGAAGATGATCTTCTTTTTGCTAGAAGTTTGCTTTTCTCTCTTTGAGTTTTCTCAAAGTTTTTTTAGGGAGGTTTCTCTATATTTCTCTCTGTGTATGAGACTTGAAGTCTAGGGGCCTTTTTATAGGGCAAATTGATTTGTTAAATCAGTTAAAGAGATCTTTCGATGATTGATTTAGGGATGTTTCCCCACCGTTGGATCTTTGATCCTAAGGCTTCTGTTTTACAGAAGACAATCTTCTTGTTTTTAACAAGATTGGAAAGATCTTTCCATAACAGAATTTTAATTCTGATTAATTAATAATTTATTATTATTAACTCTTTTGATCTAACGGTGGGGAATTTTTAATTCCAGCGCTGGCGCACCTTGCGCTAGCGCACCTACGCTCGACACGTGGCGCGCAGCGCAACTGCGCTAGCACATCCTTGTTTGACACGTGGCGCACAGTACAGAGCGCTGGATTTGAAGCGTTGCTTCAATTTTTGAATTTTGAAATTTAAAACAGTGCTTTGCTCTGATTAGGGATACGCTGCCTAGGGCGCAGCGCACCTGGCGCTAGCCCATCTGTGTTTGACACGTGGCGTGCAGCGCAGAGCACTAGATCTGAAGCATTGCTTCAATTTTTGAATTTTGAAATTCAAAACAGAGCTTTGCTATGATTGGGGGAAACATGGACTACTACAAGGAGCTTATGAAGTGAAGGACCGATCTACAAAGGTTGTATTTCGATTTCACTTAGATAGTAAATGGTTTACTATATTTCCGTATTAATTTCTAGTTATCGATTCTAGTTTAGAGTTCCTTGAAACGACAATTTTTTGAAAATGGCATGGACGATGCCTCCCGAAACCTTGCTGCCGTCGATGGGAACCCTTCAGTATATACGGTGAGGGTATTCTTGTAATTTCATAAGAGATACTTCTAGAATGGGACACCTCATTATTTGGTTTATCTATTTTGGGAAATAGATTAATGAGGTAGAAATTAGAGACATCCATGACATAGGGTGAAGCATGGCACTTTGTATTTGTTTATTAGTTTGGACTCACTATTCAAGCATGGTTGATATTTTCTATTTGAAAATATTGCATGCTTGAATGAGTGAAGTGTGTGAGCCATTCTTCACCTGCCATAACCTTTGCTCATTTGTTCATTCTCTTTCTCTCTCCATACTTTCCTCTCCTTCTTCCTTAAGATCCTAACCCTTACATGAGTTGTGAACCCTAGGGTCTCATGAGATAAAATACTCCATTAGATACTCTACATCTTCTAGGCTATCTAGTTTACCGAACTAGGTACCCTAATTACCTCGGTTTAGAGGTTGGAGCTTGAGGTATAGACTCTCGGGTGGATCATCTTCGACACTGTAGGGTTACTTAGCACGGCAACAAGGTTTCGGGAGGCATCGTCCATGCCATTTTCAAAAATTTGCCATTCTAAAGAACCCTAACCCTAGAATCTTAACTAGAGATTTAAACAAACAAGCAATGTTAATATCTTAACAACTAAGTGAATGCGGAATACAACCTTTGTAGACCGGTCCTTCATTTCAAATGCTTTGTGTAGAAGTCCCTTCACTGTGAGTGGTGATCTCCCGAACTCTAGTATGGGTTCCCTTGGAGAAATGAACAAGCTTGCACGAAATCTTTAAGGCCGAAGATGATCTACGTCGAGAAGACTCAAGCTCATGCCACCTCTTCACTAATGTGTGAATTAGTGAAGCAAACATCCTAAACTAAATGGCTAATAGTAGAGGATGATGAAGTAGGAAGTTGGCTCTATTTAGATTTTTCTTCTCACATATTTCATCACTTAGAAAAAAGCTAGCAAGCTTATTCTCATGAGGAAGAAGATGAAGTGAAGTGATGAAGAATGAACTCATGTGGTGAGATTAAGCAACCATGGGTGAGTTAGTGTCATACATTAACTCATGTAGAGACTTAACTAGGGCTAGGGTTAATGGTTATGTTAATAAATTTCTACAAGTGAAACAAAAAGAGTAGACTTGGTTAACATTTCCACAAGCTTCTACACGCTTGTAACCATGGCAAAATCCATCTATTTTTGAATTACTTAGATAAATAAAAACCATACAATAAATCAAGCATGGTATAAGTCTCATACACCCATGTAGCATGTGGCATCAAGCATGAAACAACTTATCAAATCAACACTTAATTCGATAACCCGGCTATATCACATATAACCGATCGATGTCACAAATCGTGAGAATGGAATGCGGTATCACATACGCGCATTAATCTCGGTCCCGCATATATCACATATGTGCTCCTACTCCATTTCGAATGAACTAGGAAACCTCGGTGTAGGACTCTTAAGACTCGTCAATACGCCGGCAGTAGGTAATGATCATATCAAACACCCACAAGCCGCAAGCGGTCTGCTAAACGTAACGGCCACCCGGGTATTGAGCGATCAGAAGATCAACAAGCAAGCCTGCTCATACTCCTGTGAATCCAATTAGTAACACTACCATACAGTCCGGTCTCTTCGTCAGATATGTCGCATATCACAGCCTGGGGGTGGTACAACGTCAGACCCTAATAGCCTGATAAGTCATGCCTATGCAAGGTCCATAACGGTTCGAGAAACTACTGATAACACTTACCAGTAAATCTCAGCAACCCTGGCCAGGGATTTCCTGTTATGGCCAATCGAGCATAGCGCAACATCAACTCCCAATATCGGGAGAGACGAATCCCTTCCTATCGCTCATTGCCTCCATGTGACTCGGGACTGTACCCAAAAACCACCTTTTTACACGATCTCTTGACCGTGGTATGGTGAAAATCAAAGCACGGTGGGAATCACACAGGACTCTATGACGATCTCGGGTCGACAGACTAACCTGTACCAGTGTCACCAGAGAACTGCTATCTGACGATAGGTATAATACCATTTAGGAGTTCTCGGCGAGTCCGTTCAGTGTACCCAGTCACCACTGAGCACCCGTATACCTTGTCTGATGTCAAACACTAATGGATATGGGATCATCCATCGCCCATCATATGGGTCAAGAAGCGTATACGCTAGTCTACTCTGTGTTAGTTGTATGTATGCCCTAGAGGCCAGTATTGTACATATGATGTATATTATATTGGATGCTTGGACATATATAGAGAGGACTTTCTTGCTCGATATGATAGTATGCTATCTGGTTGCTCTTTATCTTAACATGTATACTTGTCTCTTGATACTGTCTTATAGTTACATGTTGGTAAAGCCCTTAGGATGTGTACTTGAATACCAGGACTATCATGCAGATCATACTAGTGGGGCCATGGTAGTCCATAAGTTCATCCTTTAATGTTCCTAGTCGTGAGTGTATCGAGACAGGGCATCGATATACCAGAGTAGACTAGCGTATACGCTTCTCGACCCATGAGATGGGCGATGGATGATCCCATATCCATTGGTGTTTGGCATCAGAGATGGTATACGGGTGCTCAGTGGAGACTAGGTACACTGGATGGACTCGCCGAGAACTCCCAGATGGTATTATACCTCACGTTAGATGGCAGTTCTCAGGTGACACTTGTATAGGTTAGTCTGTAGACCCGAGATCGTCATAGAGTCTTGTGTGATTCCTACTGTGTTTTGATTTCCACCTTACCACGTCCAAGAGGGCGTGCAAAACGGTGGATTTTGGGTACAGTCCCGAGTCACATGGAGGAAATGAGCGATAGGGGTTTTTTTTGTCTCTCCCGGTATTGGGGGTTGATGTTGCGCTGTGCTCGATTGGCCATAACAGGGAAGTCCCTGGCCAGGGCTGTTTTAGAGATTTACTGGTAAGTGTTACCAGTAGTTTCTCGACCAGTTATAAGCCTCATATCGGCATGAATTATCAGTTATTGGGGTCTGACGTTTACCACCCCTAGACTTGATATGCGACATATTAGACGAAGAGACCGGACTGTACGGGAAGTGTTGCCGTCAGGCTTTTGCAGGAGTTGGAGCGGGCTTGCTTGCTGACCTTCTGATCGCTCAATACCCGGGTAGCCGTTACGTCCAGTTAGTACCGCTGACGGCTTGTGGGTGTTTGATGTGATCATCATCTACTGCCAGCGTATTGACGAGTCTTTAGAGTCCTACATAGAGGTTTTACTGGCTCAGGCAAAACGAAATAGGAGCGCATATGTGATATGTGCGGGACCGAGAATAATGCGTGTATGTGATACCGTATTCTATTCTCACTACTTTTGTATCAGCCGGTTATATGTGATATAGCCGGGTTATCGGATCAAGTGTTGATTCGATAAGTTGGTACATTTTGTGTTAGTCGGTTATATGTGATATAACCGGATTATTAAGTCAAGTGTTGATTTAATAATTTAGTGTATAAGTGATATATTAATTTACATTAACTAACATTGGTTCACTTAAGCATTTGTTTTTCTCATTTATGCATAACTTAATATATATGTGATATATATTAATTTGTGTTTTGATTTTTGTATCATGGTTGTTGATACAACTTTCATGGGTGTACAAGACTTACACCATACTAATTATCATGTTGGGTTTAATGTTTTAAAGTAATTACAAAATTAGTAGAAAATTGGAAAAATGCATGAAGCTAGTAGAAGCTTATGGATGCATTAACTAAGTCTACTAGGTTTGTTTTACTTTAGATATTTGTTAACCCAACCATATTAATTAGCCATGGTTATGTCTCTACATGAGTTAGTATATGATACTCACTCACTTGATCATTATCCTCATCTCATTATTTGTTCATCTTCTTCCTCAAAGCCAAAAGCTTTTCTAAGGTTTGATCCAAAGTGAGAAATATTGTGAGAAAAGAAATTCTAAAGTAAGCCCAATTCCTATTTCATCATCCTCTACTAGACTAGCACTTTAATTTAGGGTGTTTGCTTCACTAATTCTCTAGTTAGTGAAGTAGAAGTTTGAGTTGGCATCCCCTCGACGTAGATCATCTTCGGCCTCGAAGACTTCAAGTAAGGTCGCTTCTTTCGCCACGTGAAGCCATGCAAGAGTCCGGGAGAACCACGATTGCAGCGAAGGGACTACTAAAAGGAGCTTATGAAGTGAAGGACCGATCTACAAAGGTTGTATTTCGATTTCACTTAGAAAGTAATTAGTTTACTTTGTTTCCGTATTGTTTTCTAGCCCACGATTCTAGTATAGTGTTCCTTTTCACGGCATTTTTTTAAAAAATGGCATGGACGATGCCTCCCAAAACCTTGCTGCCGTCGATGGGAACCCTACAGTGGTATAAGAGCCTAGCTAGGAAAATATACGGATATTGTTAGATTATGAATACGAAACGGACTCCGAAACTTGAAACCCTAAAACCTGCATTCTGTCGATTTTAAAACGACCCCTAAATTTTTTTAAACAAGTACAGAGTGATATATATATGATAATATGAACACAGGTGAAATTTGGAGGCATTTGTCTAAATTTGGACCGGCGAACCCCCCCATATCGGCCAATTCCGAGCCCCCCTCCAAATTTTTGTAGTGTTCTGTTACATGGGTTTTGGTGCTTCAGGTGTTGTTTATTTTTGCTAAATTGTCATGTGATGTTAATTTACTGTAATGACAACTCGGAGTGTTTCGTAGTCGTAATTTTAACTGTTTTCGGGTAACTTTAGACGTTGTTAAAAAGTTCAATCGGATGTCAAATACCCATTTTAACCCTTGCCGGGAAAATTTCCAAGTGTTGGATTTTTCCCGTAGTTAAAAAGCTTTCAAACATCATGCAAGTTATTCTTTGGACCCTCTAGAAGAACGTAAACCTTAACTCGATTATGTGGCCGTCAAAACCGCCACTTGAACCCTAGGGTTTGTGGTGGTTTAGCATTTCACATGTGAGGCGTTGGTTTGACCCTTCTACGGCTGGTTCATTGGTGCTGTGGCGTGTGCTGAATTACTTTAAACTACGCTCAAGTATTGAGTTTTCTAGGTAATCTTGGGTGTTCGATGATTCGATTGGAATGTTTAACATCGTCTAGTTTTCTGTGCTGTGATGACATGTGATGTTATGTACTGCTGGATATGTTATATTGGATCGCCGCGTTTTGAATAGCCGGGGGTTTTATGTGAGATGAGAGTTTTTATTTTCATTCATGTAAAATTAAATGTATGTAATATTCTTTTATTGGGGCATTTCCGGGTTGAGATTGATGTCACCATTGTATATTATTTACTTTTCCGCATTAGGATAGACCCAAGGAGGAGAGCACAAGTAACCGGGTTCTAGGGTCCAGTGGGAGACCAACTCGAGGAGTCAAGTCCGGGTCTCCTAACTTTAGAATTGGAAGGGTTGCTTGCCGCTCCCGTAGGGGTCTAGGGATGTGGGTTTGGCTATTCATCGCGACCGTGGAATCCGTGTTTTATAGAGGCTTAAAATAAAACACGGATCTCCTAGAATATCCAATATTTCATATGTTTCTTTTGCTGCGATATCTGTGATGTGATCATTTGATATGTTCAGATGGATACTATATATAGTATATATGATATATTATATAGACGTTGCTTATGTTTTACACCCGCGCTAGCACTGCCCCGCTCTGCCGTTAGTTACCTAACCTAACGGTGCACGAGGGGACATCGAGGCGAATGCGGATGGCATAAGTGTACGTCGTATTTATCTGTGATGTTTAGGTGACTTAAATGATGGGACTTCATTAATGTGATTAATGAAAGAAAAGAAACCTAAAAGATGTTGTAGAATCAAATTTTCAAAAAGGGTAGCTACAGTTTTTGCTTCGCATAGTGATATATATGATATATCCCGCACCTTATTCGATGAGGAAAGAGCCGAGATCCCTTCACCGGGAGTGACCTCTTTAGCAAAACTGGCAGATGCTACAACACTCGGTTTGCCTTTTAATTGCTTTTGGAGTTTTTCTTTGCATAGTGATATATATGATATATCCCGCACCTTATTCGATGAGGAAAGAGCCGAGATCCCTTCACCGGGAATGGCCTCTTTAGCAAAAACTGATGAAAGCCTCAAAATCACTCCATTTCAAAATTCACTCGATTCTACAACGATATCAAGTTCATTACGCAATACGTTTTCAGAAAAACCTGTCGTAGCCCTCCGTCATTTCAGATAAGTCCTACTTAGTATTCGTGCTACATTTGTTGGCCTGCGTCAAGGCGTAGTGTACGGTAGCTGACTAGTATTTATCTGCTTATGCATATGATGCAGATTGGATTAGGGTAGTCGTACTACTTTGTTGTCCTGCGTCAAGGGTCATGCGGGTGGGTTTAATTCAATCAAGAAATGACGGGTTGAACTTAACTAGCGGTCTATGGTTTGTTGGCCTGCGTCAAGGTCATGGGATGTTAGGGGCAAAATATTATCGGGAATTTCAAGTGTTGCAATTTGCAATGAGATTGCATACCTTCTATAAGATAGTTGGATCCCGATACCCACTGCGAGTAATTGTTACTCCTGGAAGAGTTTTACACAGGACAATTAGCCGATCAAGTAGGTGTCTAGAAAGGTGTCAATGGGGTTACGCCACTGGGAAAACGAGGTTTATTTTAATTAGGTCCATGCGAAAGCACGGGGAACCTCCCTCAAAGTACCGACACTAGCCTGGCTGAAAGATTGGCGAAATTGTAGGGTGTAATTAATCTCGGCTAGTCTTTCCTTTTAGGGTTTGAAGGAAGTTTTGACAAAAATAGTAGGAGCCATCCTGATTAGATAAAATAATAACCAATCTGATCTTGCAAGAGCATACGCTAAAGTTTTTTCTTCTCTCTCTCTCCAGGTAGCGACCATATCATGCCTTAATCAAGATAATAACATGGATGTATTGACCGACCCCGCATGCTATACTGTGCTGGGGAACGTTGGTTCCGTTCATTCTTGTAAAAGTTATAAGACTGAACATGATATAGGGGAATACCAGGATTCCCAAGCCACCCGAATGAAGAAAGTACATGTTGATGCATTTTCTTCGGGTGTGTTCGTTACAGAGAACTGTTTCTCCATTTACTCTACGTCCTGGGTATTAGATACCGAGTCAGGATCTCATATATATAATCAGTTACATGGGCTGAGAAAAGGTAGAGAACTTGGAGAAGGTGATAAAGACATAAGGGTTGGAAATGGTGCAATTGTTGCAGCTAAAACCGTCGGGGAATATCACCTTGTATTACCAACTGGTAATACATTGATTCTGAACGAATGCTATTACATGACGAACCTGATATACAACATTATATCGGTTTCTTTATTGAGTAAAGAGGGATATAATTTTGTATTACAGGATAATGTTATGAACATTTTTCTGAACCAAAAGTTGGTTGGATCAGGCACGTTGTGCAATGGCATTTATGTTCTAAATCAATCAACAGTTCTGAGCACAACAAACACACACAAGAGGAAGAGTTCAGAACTGAACGAATCCTTCTTGTGGCATTGTAGACTAGGTCACATCAATGCGACACGACTAACTAAGTTGCATAAGGATGGATATTTGAATCCGTTTGAATTTTCATCTTATGATACTTTCCAGTCATGTCTCAAAGGCAAGATGACCAAAACTCCGTTTACGGGACACGGAGAAAGAGTTACGGAACTCTTGGGACTGGTACATAGTGATGTATGCGGTCCCATGTCTACACATGCCAGGGATGGTTCTGCGTACTTCATTACATTCACTGACGATCTCTCTAGATTCGGATATGTGTTCCTGATGAAACACAAATCAGAAGCTTTTGAGAAATTTAGAGAATATAAACAAGAAGTCGAGAACCAAACCGGGAAAAGTATTAAAATCCTTCGATCTGATCGACGAGGTGAATACTTGAGCAATGAATTCCTGGACTTCCTAAAAGAGAATGAGATTCTCTCTCAGCTAACTCCTCCATATACACTACAGCACAACGGTGTATCGGAACGGAGGAACCGCACCCTATTAGATATGGTGCGCTCTATGATGAGCACAACTAAGTTACCTATTTCCTTCTGGAGGTATGCACTGGAAACAGCTGCAGACCTATTGAATATGGTTCCTACCAAATCTGTGCCAACCACTCCATATGAGATATGGAAAGGAAAGAGACCATATCTTAATTATGTTAAGATATGGGGTTGTCCGGCATATGTGAAAACGCAAAATCCGGACAAACTCGGGGCAAGGTCCATTCTGTGTAAGTTTATTGGATATCCCAAACATTCACGCGGGTATATCTTCTACCACACCGAGAAACAAAAGGTGTTTGTTTCTCGACATGCCACCTTTTTAGAAAAGGAATTTCTTGATAAAGAGATTAGTGGCGAGGAGGTAGAACTGGAAGAGGTTCCAGCAATACAGACTACGACAGAAGATTTGGTGGAACCGGAGGATTCGGTAGTTCCCGATGAACCCCAGCCACTCCGCCAATCTAGTAGGGTTCCTCACCCACCTGAGAGATACTACGGTTTTCTCATAGATGGTGGGAGCGAGGATTGCATCATGGAGGATGATGACCCAACTAGCTTCGAGCAGGCCATCACGAGTGGGGACTCAGTGAAATGGCTGGATGCAATGCGGTCCGAGATGGAATCCATGTACACCAACAAAGTATGGACTTTGGAAGTTGCTCCTGAAGGGGTAAAACCCATTGGGAGCAAGTGGATCTTCAAGAAAAAAACTTGGTGTAGATGGGAAAGTGGAGACTTTCAAAGCTAGACTTGTTGCAAAGGGTTTTTGTCAACGACCAGGTGTCGATTATGACGAAACCTTTTCTTCAGTGGCTATGCTTAAATCCATCCGGATCATGCTTGCTATCGCTGCTTATCATGACTACGAAATCTGGTAAATGGATGTTAAGACCGCCTTTCTAAATGGTGATTTGGAAGAGTGCGTGTACATGACTCAGCCAGAGGGCTTCGTAGACAGTAGGAGTAGCGGAAAGGTGTGCAAGCTGCTTAAATCCATCTATGGGTTAAAGTAAGCATCACGGAGTTGGAACATCTGCTTTGACGTCGTTATCAAAGAGTTTGATTTCGTCAAAAACGTAGATGAACCTTGTATCTACAAGAAGGTGGCAGAAAGTAAGGTTGTCTTCCTCGTATTGTACGTGGACGACATACTCTTGATAGGAAATGACATTCCTATGCTGCAATCGGTCAAGCTCTTCTTATCATAAAGATTCTCAATAAAAGATCTAGGGGATGCCTCCTACATCTTGGGGTTTAAGATCTATAGAGATAGATCTAAACGGATATTGGGATTTTCCTAATCCAGGTGCATTGACACTATACTAAAGCGGTTTAGTATGGAAGAATCCAAGCGTGGGTTTTTACCCACGATCTCTGGACTCACTCTCTCCAAAGAGATGTCTTCCAAGACTGATTTGGAGAGAGCTCGCATGCAAGGGATACCCTATGCTTCGGCTGTAGGCTCTATCATGTACGCGATGCTATGCACCAGACCCGATGTAGCACACTCACTAAGTGTAGTGAGTAGGTATCAAGCTGATCCTGGAGAGAGTCACTGAACAGCTGTGAAGAGCATTCTCAAGTACTTGAGAAGGACTAAAGAGATGCTCCTGGTGAATGGTAATGGAGAACTCCAAGTGGAGTCCTTTACCGATTCGAGCTTCCAGAGTGATAAGGATGACTCTAAGTCGCACTTGGGATTTGTCTTTACCCTCAATGGAGGGGCGGTATGCTGGAAGAGTTCCAAGAAAGAAACCGTGGCAGACTCGACGATGGAGGCTGAATACATCACTGCCAACGATGCTGCCAAAGAGGCTGTCTGGATCAAGAAGTTCATTACTGAACTTGGAGTGGTTCCATCCATTGAGCATCCAATACCTTTGTATTGTGATAACAATGGAGCGGTGGCTTTGGCCAAGGAACCCAGGTCCCATCAACGATCCAGGCATATTCTGAGGCGGTATCACCTGATCCGGGAGATAGTTGATCGCCGGGAGATCAGGTCAGGAGGGTCGACACGAAGAACAACACAGCGGATCCACTCACGAAGGCCATTCCCCAGATACAGTTTGAGAGACTCTTCAGGATGCTTGGTATGCGATACTATAGCAGCTGGCCCTAGTGTAAGTGGGAGATTGTTAGTTGTATGTATGCCCTAGAGGCCAGTATTGTACAGATGATGTATATTATATTGGATGCTTGGACATATATAGAGAGGACTTTCTTGCTCGATATGATAGTATGCTATCTGGTTGCTCTTTATCTTAACATGTATACTTGTCTCTTGATACTGTCTTATAGTTACATGTAGGTAAAGCCCTTAGGATGTGTATTTGACTACCAGGACTATGATGCAGATCATACTAGTGGGGCCATGGTAGTCCATAAGTTCATCCTTTAATGTTCCTAGTCGTGGGTGTATCGAGACAGGGCATCGATATACCAGAGTAGACTAGCGTATACGCTTCTCGACCCATAAGATGGGTGATGGATGATCCCATATCCATTGGTGTTTGGCATCAGAGATGGTATACGGGTGCTCAGTGGAGACTGGGTACACTGGACGGACTTGCCGAGAACTCCCAGATGGTATTATACCTCACGTCAGATGGCAGTTCTCAGGTGACACTTGTACAGGTTAGTCCGTAGACCCGAGATCGTCATAGAGTCTTGTGTGATTCCCACTGTGCTTTGATTTCCACCTTACCACGTCCAAGAGGGCATGCAAAACGGTGGATTTTGGGTACAGTCCCGAGTCACATGGAGGCAATGAGCGATAGGAGGGGTTTCGTCTCTCCCGGTATTGGGGGTTGATGTTGCGCTGTGCTCGATTGGCCATAACAGGGAAGTCCCTGGCCAGGGCTATTTTAGAGATTTACTGGTAAGTGTTACCAGTAGTTTCTCGACCAGTTATGAGCCTCATATCGGCATGACTTATCAGTTATTGGGGTCTGGCGTTTACCACCCCTAAACTTGATATGCGACATATCAGACGAGAAGACTGGACTGTACGGGAAGTGTTGCCGTCAGGATTTTGCAGGAGTTGGAGCGGGCTTGCTTGCTAATCTTCTGATCGCTCAATACCCGGGTAGCCGTTATGTCCAGCTAGTACCGCTGACGGCTTGTGGGTATTTGATGTGATCATCACCTACTGCCGGCGTATTGACGAGTCTTTAGAGTCTTACATAAAGGTTTTACTGGCTCAGGCAAAACGAATAGGAGCGCATATGTGATATGTGCGGGACCGAGAATATTGCGTGTATGTGATACCGTATTCTATTGTCGCGACTTTTGTATCAGCCGGTTATATGTGATATAGCCGGGTTATCGGATCAAGCGTTGATTCGATAAGTTGGTACATTTTGTGTTAGTCGGTTATATGTGATATAACCGGATTATTAAGTCAAGTGTTGATTTAATAATTTAGTGTATAATTGTATATGTGATATACTAATTTACATTAACTAACATTGGTTCACTTAAGCATTTGTTTTTCTCACTTATGCACAACTTAATATATATGTGATATATATTAATTTGTGTTTTGATTTTTGTATCATGGTTGTTGATACAACTTTCATGGGTGTACAAGATTTGCACCATGCTAATTATCATGTTGGGTTTAATGTTTTAAAGTAATTACAAAATTAGTGGAAAATTGGAAAAATGCATGAAGCTAGTAGAAGTTTATGGATGTATTGACTAAGTCTACTCGGTTTGTTTTATTTTAGATATTTGTTAACCCAACCATGTTAATTAGCCATGGTTATGTCTCTGCATGAGTTAGTATATGATACTCACTCACCATGGTTAGCTCACTCACTTGATCATTATCCTCATCTCATTATTTGTTCATCTTCTTCCTCAAAGCCAAAAGCTTTTCTAGGGTTTGATCCAAAGTGAGAAAGATTCTGAGAAAAGAAATTCTAAAGTGAGCCCACTTCCTATTTCTTCATCTTCTACTAGACTAGCACTTTAGTTTAGGGTGTTTGCTTCACTAATTCTCTAGTTAGTGAAGTAGAAACTTGAGTTGGCATCCCCTCGACGTAGATCATCTTCGGCCTCGAAGACTTCAAGCAAGGTCGCTTCTTTCGCCACGTGAAGCCATGCAAGAGTCCGGGAGAACCACGATCACAGCGAAGGGACTACTACAAGGAGCTTATGAAGTGAAGGACCGATCTACAAAGGTTGTATTTCGATTTCACTTAGAAAGTAAATAGTTTACTTTGTTTCCGTATTGTTTTCTAGCCCACGATTCTAGTATAGTGTTCCTTTTCACGGCATTTTTTAAAAAAATGGCATGGACGATGCCTCCCGAAACCTTGCTGTTGTCGATGGGAACCCTACACTCTGGAGTATCGATGCCCTGTCTCGATACTCCCACAACTAGGAACAATTATAGGGTGTACTTGTGGACTACCTTTGGCCCTACTAGTATGATCTCCATCATAGTCTGGATAGTCAAGTATACATCCTAAGGGATTTATCAACATGTGAGAGCAAAACAACATCACTTATACAAGTCAAGATGTTAAGACAAAGAGCAACAAGATAGCATACTATCATGTCGAGCAAGAAAGTCCTCCCTATATATGTCCAAGCATCCATTACAATATACATCCCATATACAGTAATGGCCTCTAGGGCATACATATAACTAACAATCTTCCACTTGCACTAAGGTCATATGTTGTAGTATCCAATACCCAACAATATAGCAGTGGTTGTAGTATCCCATACTCAACCATCCCAAAATCTCTCAAATAGTATTTGGAGAAGCAGGCCTTGGTGAGTGGATCCGCCGTGTTAACCTCAAAATCTACTCTCCTTACCTCGATCCCTTGGAGATCAACCATCTCCCTGATTAGGTGATACTTGCCTCAGAATATGTCTGGATCGCTGATAGGAACGGTGTTCCTAGGACAAAACCACAACTCCATTGTTGTCACAATAATAGTTATTAGACACTCAATGGTAGGAACCTTGTTCATCTCATGAACAAGAAGTGCCCAGACAGCCACTTTGGCACCATCATTGGTAGCAATGTATTCAGCCTTTATCGTCTAGTATGTCATGGTTTTTAGCTTGGAACACTTCCAACATACCGTCCCTCCAATGAGGGTAAAGACAATGCCAGTGACTGACTTTCAGTCGAACTTATCACTCTGGAAGCTGGAACCAAGAACTTTCTTTTAGTGCTTCTCAAGTACTTAAGAACGTTCTCCACAGCTGTCCAGTGATTCACCTAAGATCCGATTGATTCCTGATCACTACACCTAGTGAGTCATCTATATCTGGTCTGGTACATAACATTGCATACATGATAGAGCCTACTGCCGAAGCATAGGGTATCCCTTGCACGCGAGCTCTCTCCAAATCAGTCTTAGAAGGCGTCTTTTTGGAGAGAGTGGTTCCTGAGTAAGTGGACGAACCACGACGCTTAGAATCTTCCATACTAAACCCCTTTAGTACGGTGTTAATGTACCTGGATTTAGGACACTCCCAATATCCACTTAGATCTATCATCATAGATCATAATCCACAAGATGTAGTAGGTATCATCAGATCTTCCTTGGAGAATCCTCGTGATAAGAGGAGCTTGACCGAGTGTAGCATAGGAAACCATTTCCTATCAAGAGTATGTTATCTACGTACAATACGTGTAAGATAACTCCACTCTCTACTACCTGCTTGTATATACAAGGTTCATCTACTTTTTTGATGAAGTCAAACTCTTTGACTGCCACATCAAAACAGATGTTCCAACTCCACGATGCGCGCATTGATCATGATGGACTTAAGCATAGTTTTGAAAGTCTCAACTTTTCTATCTACACCAAGAATCTTCTCAAGATCCATTTGATCCCAATAGGTTTTACCCCTTCAGGTGCAACATGCAAAGTCATACATTATTGGTGTACATGGATTCCATCTTTGATCGAATAGCATCCAGCCTTTTCACAGAGTTGCCACTCGTGATGGCCTGCCTGAACCTAGTTGGGCCATCATCTACCATGATGCAATCCTCGCTCCCACTGTTACCGAGGAGACCGTAGTATCTCTCAACTGGATGAGGAACCCTACCAGATTCGCGGAGAGGCTGAGGTTCGTTGGAGACTATTGAATCCTTTGGTTCCATTAAATCATCAGCTGTTAGTTTGTCAAGCTGAAACAACTTCCAGTTCTACCTCATGACCACAAATTTCTTCACAAGAAATTCGTTTTTTTAAAAAAAGCTGGCATGCTGAGAAACAAAACACCTTTTGCTCCTCAGAGTGATAGAAGATATTCCCTCACAAATGTTTAGGATATCCAACAAACTTACACAACTGGCCTTGCCTCGAGCTTGTCCGGATTCTACCTTTTAACATAGGTCGGACAACCCCATATCTTAACTCATTTAAGACATGGTCTTTTCCCATTCCATATCTCATATGTTGTGGTAGGCAATGATTTGGATGGAACCCCATTCAATAGGTATACAGCTTCTCAACTGCATAACTCCAAAAGGAAACAGGTAACTTAGCAGTACTCATCATATCTCATAGGGTGCGATACCTTCGCCCCGATACACCGTTGTGCTGTGGTGTACTCGAAGGAGTAAGCTGAGAGAGAATCACATTCTCCTTTTAGAAGCTCCAGGAACTCCATGCGCAAGTATTCGCCTCCTCGATCACATTGAAAGACTTAATACTTTTACCCATCTGGTTCTCAACTTCAAGCTTATATTCCTTGAATTTATCAAAAAGTTTCAGACTTGTGTTTCAACAGGAACATATGTTCGAATCTTGAGAGATGATCGGTGAATATAATGAAATACGAGGAACCAGCCTTGGAATTTGTAGACATTGGACCATATACATCATCATGTATCCGTCCCAAGAGTTCAGTAACTCTTTCTCTGTTTCTGTAAACGGAGTTTTGGTCATTTTACCTTTGAGACAAGACTGGCAAGTATCATAAGATGAAAATTCGAACAGATTCTCATATTCATCCTTATGTAACTTAGCTGGTCGTGTCGCATTGATATGACCTAGTCTACAATACCAAAAGAAGGATTCGTTCATTTCTGAACTACCCCTCTTGTGTGTGTTCTATATACTTTGAACTGTGGTTTGATCTAGAACTTATATGCCATTACATAACATGCCTGATTTAATCAACTCTTGATTCAGGAAAATGTTCACAACATTATCCTCCAATACAGAATTATATCTTTCTTTAACTTAATAAAGAAACAGACGTAATGTTGTATATCAGGTTCGGTATGTAATAACATTTGTTCAGAATCAATGTATTAATACAAGGTGATATCTGCCAACTGACTTGGTTGCAACAATTGCACCATTCTCTAACACTTAGAGATATATCACCTAATCTCAGTTTTCTACCTTTCTGTAGCCCATGTAACTCTTACATATGTGGGATCCTGATCCGGTATCACATACCCAGGACGTAGAGGATACTAAGAAACAGTTCTTGGTGATGAACACACCCGAAGAATATGCATCAACATGCTTATTCCTCGATTGGGTCGCGTGGAAATCCGGATATTCCCCTATTTCCTGCTCGGACTTATAACAATTATAAGATAGAGCGGAACCAACATTTCCTAGCTCAGTATAATAAGCAGTTTCGGTCAATGTATCCATATTATTATCTTGATTAAGGCATGACATAGTCGCTTCCAGGAGAGAGAGAGAGAAGAAAACACTCTGCGTGCGCTCTTGCAAGATCAGATTGGTTATTAGTTTATCTAATCAGGATGGCTCCCACTGTTTTAGTCAAATCTTCCTTCAAACCCTAAAAGGTAAGACTAACCGGGATTAATTACACCCTACAAGTTCGCCAATCTTTCGGCCAGGCCAGTGTCAGTACTTTGAGGGAGGTTCCCCATGCTTTCGCACGGACCTAATTAAAATAAACCTCGTTTTCCCAGGGGCGTAACCCCGTTAACACCATTCTAGACACCTACTTGATCGGCTAATTGTAATGTGTAAAACTCTCTCAGGAGTAACTCTTACTCGTAGTGGGTATCGGGATCCAACTATCTCATAGAAGGTATGCAATCTCATTGCAAATTTCAACACTTGAAATTCCAGATAATAGTTTTTACCCCTAGCGTCCTATGACCTTGACGCAAGCCAAACAACCCATAGTCCGCTAGTCAAGTTCAACCCGTGCATTTCATGATTGAATTAAACCCAACCACACGACCTTTGACGTAGGCCAAACTATGCCGTACGAATACCCTAATCCAATCGCATCGTATGCAGCAGATAAGCACTAGTTAGCTACCGTACACTGCGCCTTGACGCAGGCCAAACTACCGCGGCATGAATACTAAGTAGTACTTATCTGAAATGGCGGAGGGCTACGCAGGTTTTTAAGAAAACCATGAGCGTAATGAACTTGATATCATTGTAGAATCGACTGATTTTGAAAAGGAGCGTTTTTGAGGGTTTTACTAGTTTTGCTAAAGAGGTCACTCCCGGTGAAGGGATCTCGGCTCTTTCCTTATCGAATAAGGTGCAGGATATTTCATAAATACCACTATGCAATGCAAAAACTATAGAAGCAATCAAAAGACAAACCGAGTGGGTTGTAGCTTCTGCTAGTTTCGCTAAAGAGATCACTCTCGGTGAAGAGATTTCGGCTCTTTCCTTATCGAATAAGGTACTGGATATTCTACAAGGAATACCGCTATGCAAAACAAGAACTAGAGCTACCAGTTTTTAAAATAAGTTTCTACAACAGCTTTAGGTTTCTTTTTCTTTCATTAATCTCATTAATGAAATCCCATCAATTTATGCTTTCTAAGCATCACAGAAGAAACGAAAGTAGCAATAGTTATTATATATCATATATATAATATAGGCATTCGTCTCAGAACATATCAAGTGATCACATCACAAAATATCAGCAGCAGAAGAACACATATGAAATATTGGATATACTAGGAATTCCGTGTTTTAAGTTAAGCCTGTATAAAACACGGATTCTACGGTCGCGATGAATAGCCAAACCCACATCCCTAGACCCCTACGAGAGCTGTAAGAAACCCTACCAATTCTAGAGTTAGGAGACCCGGTCTCGACTCCTCGAGATGGTCTCCCACTGGACCCTAGAACCCGGTTACTTGTGCTCTCCTCCTTGGGTCTATCCTAATGCGGAAAAGTAAATAATATACATCAATGGTGACATCATCCTCAACCCGGAAGTGCCCCAATAAAAGAATATTACATACAAGCTTTTATATGAATGAAAATGAAAAACTCTAATCTCACATAAAACCCCCGGCTATTCAAAACACGACGATCCAATATAATATATCACAGCAACACATAACATCACATGTCATCAACGTAAGTAAATATGCGTATCCCAATTGTCGTTGACATATAGCAACAAAACTGGTGATACACCACATATTACACTTACGGTCGCAGAAAAGAAAGTGAAAAACTACAACAATTGGAATCCGCAACCAACTTAGACATCATAAACCCAATGTATCACATACTTTGGATTTCATGCCCAACAAAATAAAATCCTTAGACATCACATTCCTAACAATTATAAACCCCGCATTTTAGTCTCGATATTGAAAACACTTTCCAATAACCCGTTGGGTAATTCAACAAGATTCCCGATAACCTGATCAAATGCTCGTCGGAAACTTTAATAGACGGCCGCACCCCCGATGCCGTCGACGAAGTGCATTAAGGCAGAACACCGCGGTTGCGATCACCCGAACGGATGTTTTTGGCCACGGGGTTCTCCTACATTCACTTGGTCGGGGATATAGGGCGTGGCTATCTAGTAAAGTTACTCGGCGAGTATTCGTGTACACTACGTAATTGCGACAAACTTTTGATCCACATCAAAATTCCGTGGCAATCGATCAATTGAGACTAAACTGCTAGATTTATTTCAAACTAGTTATCACATAACTAAATTTGTGGATTCCAAATATTGTATCATAATCACAGATAGCTAGACGAAGTTAAACTTTTCGATCGAATAAGCAAACACCCAAAATTTCCCGATGAGCTTAACACTTGAGCGGAGTTCAAAAAGTACCCAAAACATGCCACAGCTCCTATGAACTATCCATAGAAGGGCCGACCCATGCCTCACTCATGTCGCTACGGAACTGCGGCAAACCCTAGGGTATCACCGCGGTTCCGCGATCCAAAAAGTCGAGTTTGGGTATTGTTCTTCTAGAGGGTCCATAGAATCGCTTGCATGATTTTCTGAAGATTTTAAACTTGGAAAAAATCCAACACTTGGAAAATTTCTAGCGGGGAAAAATTGGGTTATTGATATCCGTTCAAACTTTTTAACATCGTCTAAATAACCCGAATATATGTTAGAATTACGACTACGAAACACTCCGAGTTGCCTTTGCAGAAAGTTAACATCATATGCAAATTTAGCAAAACCAAACAACACCTGAAACACTAAAACCCAGAGACTGGAACACAGTGCAAATTTGAAGCCCAGACTCCCTGGAAAAACCGAGCACACCGGTTTTTAGGACATTGTGGCCGGCCAAAATCATGTGGTTTTGCCTCAAATTTGTATGGTGTTCATGTTATATCACATACAATATTCTGCAGTTGTTTAAAAATTCTTTTGCCACCTCTAAAAATTTGACAGAAACTAAGATTTAGCGTTGCATGTTTCGGAGTAGTTTCGGTTTCGTAATCTAGCAAACATCGTTTAAATCTCTAGCTTGGCTCTGATACCTCTGTAGGGTTACTTAGCACGGCAGCAAGGTTTCGGGAGGCATGGTCCATACCGTTTTAAAAATTTGCCGTTCTAAAGAACCCTAACCCTAGAATCTTAACTAGAGATTTAAACAAACAAGCAATGTTAACATCTTAACAACTAAGTGAATACGGAATACAACCATTGTAGACCGGTCCTTCACTTTAAATGTTCCGTGTAGCAGTCTCTTGCTGCGAGTGGTGATCTCCCGAACTCTAGTATGGGTTCCCTTGGAGAAATGAATAAGCTTGCACAAAGTCTTCAAGGCCGAAGATGATCTACGTCGAGGAGACTCAACCTCATGCTACCTCTTCACTAATGTGTGAATTAGTGAAGCAAACATCCTAAACTAAATGGCTAATAGTAAAGGATGATGAAGTAGGAAGTGGGCTCTCTTTAGATTTCTTTTTCTCACATTATTTCATCACTTAGAAAAAAGCTAGCAAGCTTTTTCTCATGAGGAAGAAGATGAAGTGAAGTGATGAAGAATGAACTCATGTGGTGAGATTAAGCAACCATGGGTGAGTTAGTATCATAAACTAACTCATGTAGAGACTTAACTAGGGCCAGGGTTAATGGTTAGGTTAATAAATATCTACAAGTGAAACAAAAAGAGTGGACCTGGTCAACATTTCCACAAGCTTCTACAAGCTTGTAACCATGACAAAATCCATCTATTTTTGAATTACTTAGATAAATAAAAACCATACAATAAATCAAGCATGGTATAAGACTCATACACCCATGTAGCATGTGGTATCAAGCATGACACAAATAAAATGTACATTAATATATATCACATATATATACTATATGCACACAAGTGAGAAAAAGAAATGTTTAGTGAGCAAATATTAGTTAATGTAAGTTAATATATCAAATATATAATTATACATTAAATTATCAAATCAACACTTGATTTAATAATCCGGCTATATCATATATAACCGACTAATATCATATATAACAACTTATCGAATCAACACTTGATCCGATAACCCGGCTATATCACATATAACCGACCGATGTCATAAATCGCGAGAATAGAATGCGGTATCACATACGCGCATTAATCTCGGTCCCGCACATATCACATAAGTGCTCCTACTCCATTTCACATGAACCAGAAAAGCTCTGTGTAGGATTCTAAAGATTCGTCAATACGCCGGCAGTAGATGATGATCATATCAAACACCCATAAGCCGCAAGCGGTCTGCTAAACGTAACGGCCACCCGGATATTGAGCGATCAGAAGATCAACAAGTAAGCCTGCTCATACTCCTGCGAATCCAATCAGTAACACTACCGTACAGTCCGGTCTCTTCGTCAGATATGTTGCATTTCACAGCCTGGGGGTGGTACAACGTCAGACCCCAATAGCCTGATACGTCATGCCGATGCAAGGTCCATAACGGTTCGAGAAACTACTGATAACACTTACCAGTAAATCTCAGCAACCCAGGCCAGGGATTTCCTGTTATGGCCAATCGAGCATAGCGCAACATCAACTCCCAATACCGGGAGAGACGAATCCCCTCCTATCGCTCATTGCCTCCATATGACTCGGGACTGTACCCAAAAACAACCTTTTTGCACGATCTCTTGACCGTGGTATGGTGGAAATCAAAGCACAGTGGGAATCACACAGGACTCTATGACGATCTCGGGTCGACAGACTAACCTGTATCAGTGTCACCAGAGAACTGCTATCTGACGATATGTATAATACTATCTAGGAGTTCTCGGTGAGTCCATTCAGTGTACCCAGTCACCACTGAGCACTCGTATACCTTCTCTGATGTCAAACACCAATGGATATGAGATCATCTATCGCCCATCATATGGGTCAAGAAGCGTATACGCTAGTCTACTCTGAAGTATTGATGCCCTGTCTCGATACTCCCACGACTAGGAACAATTATAGGGTGTACTTGTGGACTACCCTTGGCCTCACTAGTATGATCTCCATCATAGTCCTGGTAGTCAAGTACATATCCTAAGGGCTTTATCAACATGTGAGAGCAAGACAACATCACTTATACAAGTCAATATGTTAAGACAAAGAGCAACCAGATAGCATACTATCATGTCGCGTAAGAAAGTCCTCCCTATATATGTCCAAGCATCTACTACAATATACATCCCATGTACAGTAATGGCCTCTAGGGCATACATATAACTAACAGACACGAGGAGGCTGACGATCAAGCGCGATCCGGATTTTCGAGGAGATCAAGGAGAGGAGTAGAAGAAGACCCGAAGGACAAAGTTCTAGGAGGTATAAAACTCTTACCGAGTAGTTAAACCTCTAAGTAGATTTAACTAGTTAAGGTTTCTGTTAAGATCTTGGAGTTTAGTCGGTGTTGCAAAGTAAGAAAAATCATTTTTTTGTAAATTCCGCCTCCCCGCGAACCCGCGGGGTGCGCGACATCGACTTACAGTTGTATCAGAGACTACTAAACCTTAACTAGTAGTTTAGACGATGTATAAAGTTTCGAAACCGAAACGACTCCGAAACGATTAAACTTAAATCCAAGTTTCTATCGAATTTAAAAAAGTATTTAAAATTTTTTTAAACAAGTGCAGAAGGCTACTCATGATGTAACTAGAACACCATAGAAAAATGAGACCCAGAGTCAAAATTTTGGCCGGCCATATATTCATTTTTCCCGGCCTGGCCGGTCCCATTGGAGAATTGGTTCTTGGTTTTTTGGTGGTGTTCTGTACTCTTGGATTTAGGTTTTCAGCTATTGTTTGATTTTGCCCAGATTTCATATTCTGTTATCTTTGTGTTGGGGCAATTCAGAGTGTTTCAAAGTTGCAATTTTAACATCGTTTATTCGTTTCATTTTGTATATGTGTTGCTAAACGTCCGCTAATTTCTATATGTCGATAGTGGGGGTTGCGCATATTTGTATCTTGATGATGGTTTGTGTATATGAAGTATTGGATCGTCGTGGATGAATAGCCAGGGGATGTGAGAAGAGTGTTTTCATTTCTTTCATTCATGTAAATTTGTAAATTGATGTAATATTATTTTGCGGGGCACTTCCGGGTTAAGCTTGTAGCCACCGTTGTATTATTTCATTTACTTTTTCTTGCACCTAGGATAGACCTAAGGTGGGGTGCACAAACTACCGGGTTCTTGAAGTGCCGAGGGGCCTACTCATTTTATTGAGGGAGGTTGCTTCACTTCGGGAATTTGGCGGGTATTTTTCCGCACCCGTAGAGGTCTAGGGTGGTGTTTGGCTATTCATCACGACCGTGGAATCCGTCTTTCATTTTAGGCTAAAACGAAACAAGGAATTCCTGGTATATCCAATATATTCATCTGTGATCTGGAATGCCTATTATTGCGTGAGACGAATGGCTATATATATATTATATATAATAAACGTTGCTTATGTTTTCCACCCGTGCCAGTCCAACCCCTGCTCCGCCGTTAGTTAAGTAACCTAACGGTACATGACGGGGCCCCGTGGCGAATGCGGATGGCATAAACGTACGTTCTATTTTCGTTTCTTTCGGCAATGATAGGGTTAAATGATGGGACCGCATTAATATTGATTAATGCAAGGAAAACAATCCAAAGTTTAAATCGTTGGAACAATTTCAAAACCACTCGATTTTCTTGAAAAACAACTTTTAAATGCGGAGTCTAAACCACTCCTTTAAAAAGCTATCATGGTTTTTTCGACTATATCAAGTTCATTACGTTCACGGTTTCGCCAAAACCATCCGTAGCCCTCCGTCATTATAGATGGGTATTTAGTAGTATTCAAGCTATGTATTTTGACCTTCGCCAAGGCATAGTGATTGGTAGCTGCTGGGTATTCATCTGTAGCATAGATTGATGCGTTGATTTTGGACAGTCATACAGCTATTTTGGCCTTCGTCAAGGGTTTGTATGGATGAGTTCAAATTAACCTGGACAATGACAGGTAGAACTTGACTTGCGTCTTATGATATGTTGGCCTTCGTCAAGGTCATAAGAGCTTGGGGCAAAAATTCACATCGGGAGTTTCAAAGGAAAATGAAACTTGCTAGTGTTGCATACCATTTGGAGTGTGATGATTTTTGGTAGGATTCTTTCAAGGTTATTTGGATCCCGGTCCTACTGTGAGTATCTGCTACTCTTCGGGAGATTTTTCACTAAACAATCAATGTTATAAACCTAGTAGGTGCCTAGAACGGTGTTAGCGGGGCTACGCCTCCAGGGAAAAGAGCTTATGTAATTAAAGAACTTCGCGAAAGCGTTGGAAAACCTCCCTCGAAGTACCAACACTAGCCTGCCCGAAAGGTTAAGCAAGAATTGTAGGGTGAGATTAATCCTGACTAATTCTTCTTTTATGGTTTGAAGGAGGATTCGAGGAATAGTAGGAGTCATTATGTTTAGATAAATTAATAACCAATCTAAATTTGCAAGAGCATCATGCTGAGTGTTTCTTCTCTCTCTCCTAATTGCAGCGACCAAAATGACCGGACTAAAGTTACTGCTAGATAATAATAAATTGACTGGGCCAAACTATAAAGATTGACTAAGGAATGTCTAGATGGCCATTATCTATGACAAACTAGGCTAGCTCCTTACTACCAAAGCCCCCGCCATCCCAGGTCCAAATTCTACCGTCGCGGATGTTGAAATCCGTAAGACATGGGGAAAAGACAGTGCGAGAGCCAAGTGCCTCGTGTTAGCCTCAATGGATTATGAACTCCAGAGGTGGCATGAGAAGATGGACTTAGTTTCCATCTTCCTCCATACCAAGGATTTATATGGAGAGCAATCTCGTATCACAAGATATGAGACCTCGAAGAAATTGTTTCAGGCGAGGTTGGCTGTCTGCTCATCTGTAGGGGACCACGTCCTTACGATGATTAGCTATATTGAAAAGCTCGCGGACCTTGGGACCACGTTGGAGAACGAGTTATATACTAACTTAATTCTACAGTCCATCCCCTCCACCTACGCCCAGTTTATCTTGAATTTCAACATTCAAGGGAAGGAAGTTTCACTTCCAGAACTCCTTAACATGTTAAGGAGCACTGAGGGCACCCTGCAGAAATCCAAGGAGACACCCGCTTTGCTTATTAGGGAATCTTCCTCTTCTAGATTCAAGACAAATGCCAAGGGAGAGAAGAAGAAGGCCTCCACCAAGCCGATAGGCGGTGCCAGTAAGGTAGAGGGAAAGGGCTGGGCAAAAGTTTCGGAGCTAACAGTAGAGAAGGAGGAATGTTTCTATTATCACGGGAAAGGGCATTGGCAGAGAGATTGTAGGGCTTGGAAAGCCAGAAACCAGGATTCGAAGCACGATGTGGTTTCGGCTTCTGGTGTGTTTATGATTGAAAACTGTCTGTCAATTAACTCTACTTCCTGGGTACTAGATACCGGATCAAGATCTCATATCTGTAACAGGCTCTAAGAAACCGTAGAGTTATCAAGGCAGGTGATATGACTCTCAGGGTTGCTAACGGAATGAGCGTGGATGCTGTATCCGTAGGGGAATATCATCTAGGATTGACAAGTGGGCATATTTTGATTTTGCGTCACTGTTTGTGTGTACCTAGTCTTGCTTGTAATATCATCTCTGTATCTTTACCTTCTAAAGAAGGTTATGATTTTACATTTGTAAGCGATGTCGTCCACATCCACCTTAATCAAAATTTGATTGGATCAGGCACACTAGATAACGGTATATACGTATTAAATGAAGCTCAGGTTTTCAACGTCCAGAACACACTCAAAAGAAAGTCTCCAGAATTAAATCAGGCTTTCTTATGGTATTGTATACTGGGTCACATCAATGAAACACGGTTGACGAAGTTACATAAAGAGAGATATTTGGATCCGTTCGAATATTAGTCTTATGCAACCTGTCAATCATGTCTCAAAGAAAAGATAACAAATATTCCGTTCACTGGACACGGGGTAAGAGCCAGCGAGCTCTTAGGACTCATACACAGCGACTGTTCCCCTTCGAAAGACGGCGCGACGCAGGGACGTATTGCCTGAGATTCGGGGCAGATGCTAATTGGTTCTATCCGTCCACCTCTCCGAAGATGCCAAGTTGATTTATGGCACCATGTATCGAAGGTTTAAACGGATGCGGCCGATGTAGCAGATTTCGTCAGATTCCCCCTTGCTTGAGGGGTTTTTGATTGTGGGGACGTTCTTCCCTGCAGGCGCAAGCCCCTGCAGTTAATTACGCTACCGCATTGCGGTAACAACTTTCTCCTTCTCCATGTGGTCACTTCGTGTCGTGTGTGTTTGTTTTGTGTTTGGTTGCCCGTGGATTGTATACGAAGACTGAGTTATGTCGTCGCCCGTAGGGCGTGGATTAGTCCAAATCCGTATTTTCTTAGATTTGGGTTTGGGGTTTTGGTTTGAGGATACGTTAGCCATATTTGAGGCTAAGATCAACTCAAATGTTTGTTAAGGACACGTTAGTCTGATTTGAGACTAAGATCAACTTAACGGGATCATTTAGATCCGACAAGAGAGCATTTTAGAGCTCTATTGTTCCAGTTTAGGGACATAGTGGTCTATTGCCAGTTTAGGGACATGGTGGTCCGTTGCCAGTTTAGGGACGTGGTGGTCCATTGCCAGTTTAGGGATGTGGTGGTCCAATATTAGTTTTAAGACATTGCGGTCAAGGTTAAGGACTTCATAGTCCGAGGATTTAAGGACTCCACAGTCCGGCGTTAGTATTAAGACGTCACGGTCAAGGTTAAGGAAATCATAGTCCGTTGTTAGTTTTAAGACATCCCGGTCAAGGTTAAGGACATCATAGTCCGTTGTTAGTTTTAAGATATCCCGGTCAAGGTTAAGGACATCATAGTCCGAGGATTTAAGGACTCCACAGTCCGGCATTAGTTTTAAGACATTACGGTCAAGGTTAAGGACATCATAGTCCGTGAGTTTAAGGACTCCACAGTCCATATCAATATGTGGTTGTCGGGACCCGTCACCTCTTTGAAGACGTTGAGGAATTACAACGACAAGTATCAAAGGAGTGAAGAGATGTACCCTTGAACCAAAGTAGATTAAGTGATCTGTAGCCCAATTTGGAAACTAAGATCAATTAATTAGGTTATGAGCACATTGGCTCAGTTGAGTCTGAATTGAGGACTTATGGCCAATTTGGGCTAAGTCCAATTAAGTTAGAAATATTGGCTCTTGTTGGACCATTAAACATTTGTCTGGGTTCAAACCCACATTATTTAGCCATGCTAAACATTTTCATCTTTGATTTTCTCAGTTTTGAGATTCATTTGGAGGAGGGACTTTTGCTTCTGGAAAATTAGCCAATTTGGCTAAAAGTAGTGTTAAACACTAAAGAACAACAGTGTTAAACACTGGAGATAGAACTCTCGAATTAGTGTTAAACACTAAAAGACAATCAGTGTTAAACACTGGAAATATAATCTTCAATTTAGTGTTAAACACTAGAAACAATCAGTGTTAAACACTGGAAATATAATCCCCAAATTAGTGTTAAACACTAAAGAAAGAGGGGTCACGTGTGGACACGTGAGAGCGCCCAAAGGTGGGACCAGATCCCTTTTCTTCGTTCTGCAATTAAGTGTTAAACACTTCTTCATCTTTTGAGCATCACGTGTTGACACGTGATGGAGATTTATGCACTGATTATTAAAGCACTCGCTAAGGGGTCACGTGGGGACACGTGAGCGCGCCTAAAGCTTATATTTCCTTTGCTTTTTCTTTCTGTGTTTTGTAGGTCACGTGGGAGCACGTGAGGCATAGCCTCAAAGCTTTCCTCCTTCTCATTTCTGGGGATCTCTTCAGGGGTCACGTGGGGACATGTGACCTTGGTCTTTTGCATGCATGGAGATCTTTTAAGTCTCTTTATTTTAAGAATTGAATTCTCTGTAGGGTTAAACCCTAATTATGATTTTGGAGGAATTAAATTCCTATGGTGCAGGAATTAAATTCCTATGGTGCAAGAATTAAATTCTTATATAGGGTTAAACCCCAATTTCTTTTTAGAGGAATTAAATTACCATATATGTAAAAGAATTAAATTCTTATATAGGGTTAAACCCTAGTTTTATTTTAGGAAAAATTAAATTCCTGTTGATCTGAGAGAATTAAATTCTCAATTAGGGTTAAACCCTAGTTCTGTTTTAAGAGAATTAAATTCTCATGTAGGGTTAAACCCTAGTTTTGTTTTAGGAGAATTAAATTCTCAAAACTCAATTCCCCTTCTAAGTTTAGGATCTGCATGGCAGGATCTCGACCCGATGAGAATTAAATTCTCAACTTATGGGGAGATGTGCTCTGTGCAGATCTTCAACCAGAAGAAGAACTAAGTTCTTCTTTGTATAAGAGTTAAACTCTTGGATTGAGAATTAAATTCTCTTTATTGAAGTTTTGATCCCCTTTCTTTTCTCACCTAGGGTTTTTCTTCGTTGAGAATTAAATTCTCCTCTCTCTGTTCTTCTCTCCAAAAAGGTAGATCCCTTCTCTTCTCTTCTCGGCTCCTATTTATAGGAGAAGGAAAAGAATCAATTTGTTTAGCAAATGTTTCATTGAAAGATTTGATTTGTTTTCATATTTAATATGAGCCTTTAGATTATTCAGTGAATTTTATTCACCGTTGGATTTTAAATCCAAAAGATATTCTGTTTGTTATTTTCGGTGAGATTTAGGGAAAATCTTTCCTTGTCTAAAATCTTTCCATAAATTGGTGATTTTAATCACCCTTGGATCTTTAATCCAACGGTCCCCATAATCCTTTTCCATTTGGGAAGATTTAGAAGCTTTTTGAATTTTAATTCTATTAACTGTGAGGCTTTCGGAGCCAGTCACGTGCTGACACGTGATCCTTGGTCACGTGACCCCCAATTGAGTCCTTTTCTCAGCGTTTATTTACGCTTCAGTTTTAACCATCACGTGTCAACGCGTGACCATTGGTCACGTGTGAGCACGTGATACCTCATTGAGGTATTTCCTTTAGCCATTTGTTTTTATTTCTATTTTAACTATCACGTGTCAACACGTGACCATTGGTCACGTGTGAGCACGTGACACCTCATTGAGGTAATTCTTGTTTTTAATCAGGGAACAGTGCATAGCATATTTGCTCATAACTTTTGAGCCCATAATATATCAAATCGAAGGGTTTTTCGAGATGCTTCCAATACCATCAGAATTTAATAGTTCCTCCTTCGCGAGTTTATCAAAATATAGGCCGGAAGATACTGGTTTGCATTTCCTTAAGCGTATCGCTACCATTTGATACCTTGGACTCTTCTGCGCAGAAATTTTTGGCGGGAACAGCGACGTATATGGTCCAATGTCTACACATGCAAGAAGTGGTTATTTCTACTTCATTACTTTTACGGATGATTTCTCAAGGTATGGACATGTATTCTTGATGAAACATAAATATGAGACTTTTGAGAAATTCCGGGAATATAAGAATGAAGTGAAAATACAAACCAGCAAAAGTATCAAGACACTTAGATCTGATCAAGATGGTGAATACTTAAGTGCCGAGTTCCTGGATTACTTAAAAGAGAATGGAATTCTCTCTCAGCTTACTCCTCCATACACACCTCAACACAACGGTGTATCGGAAAGGCAGAACCGAACCTTATTGGATATGGTACATTCCATGATGAGTAACACTGAGTTACCGCGATCCTTCTGTGGTTATGCACTAGAATCAGCTGCATATCTTTTGAACAAGGTTCTTACTAACTCGGTACCTATGTCACGACCCAAAAAGTACGGAACATGACCGGCACTTAAATTACGAAACGTCTCGAGGCGTACGTAATCTAAGTAAGCCAAAACCCAGAAATCAAAACCAAAGAAACAGTAGAGTGAAGGAAAAAACAATTTAAAACAAGTAGTTTTAATAAACATAGGCCGAAGTATGTATTTTTAAAATCTCAAGTATTTTCTGAAAATTTCGGCAGAGTCTCCTTTGTAAAAACTGGCCCCCAAACGGGATACAACATAAATAGTATATGAAATACAAAAAAGGCATCCCCAAGCGGGAGCTAGCTCTTCGTCAAACAACGGTCACAACCACGCAAGCAATATAATATACAACGCCGAAGGGCGAGGATCAAAATTCAAAAGAAAACCCAAAATCAGCATGAAAACCATAATAATACAACGCGCGACTCTAAGGTCGAAATAAAAACAGGTCTGGTTTTCTATCTCTCTCAAATATACAATCTGGTTGATGGAGTTTCTAGATACAACAGAAATAATAAATAAACAATGGTGGTTCTGACGCAAAGAACCCACCTACCAAAGCAATCACCCAGAAGGAACAGTGTGCCTGCAAAACCGCAATGAAACCCGTACGGCAAAACCTGCATGGAACTGTGGCACAACGGGGGTGAGTTGCCAACTCATGAGTAGAAAATATCTACGAGTAGAAATCGTATGCATAACGCTATCCTAGGTCATATCCTCAAATAATATCCTGATCCATCTACATATAAGTGCAATACCACGTGCTCGTGTCAGTGTCTCAGATAGCAACATATCAGATATATATAATTTATGAATGCATTACGAATGGAAACAAAATATATCATGAGTGAGACAACTGTTTTCTTTAATCAATGAGATTTCTATATATATATCAATCAAGTATCATCAATGAATGCAACAGAGAAATCAGTGTCAAGCATCGACACAAAACATAAGTCTCAGTATCTCAATATCAAATCTCAATATCTCAAATCTCAAATCTCAAGCATCAATATCTCAGGCATCCGTATCATCTGCGGGATCGGCCCGCGGGCTCCGGCAGAACGGATCAGCCTATAACCATCTCATGACTCCGGCCGGTATCCTCCGGATAACCGATGAGTCCAAATAATATCACCGGTAGGTAGTGCTCCCCTGCCAGGCTCATCGAATACAACTCGAGCTTCTTGCCATGGGGTACCATACCGGGCCCACCATGTACCCGAGACGGTTCATCCAACTCCTCGAATCGGGTCACGAAATCCAACAGCAATCATGAAAACTCATTGTGGATGACTCATACATCACGAGAAAACCGCAATTTGCATTTTAAAATGATGATACTAAGCTTTTATTAAATTCTTGCGGTTTTCCCCTAAATCTAGAAATCTCATGTAAATCCGAAATCATCAAAATCATGATACCAATAAACAGTGAATACCGGCATAAATCTCCATAATACTGCATAACCAATGAATATATGGATGCATCTGATATCATGCAATGAATGCAATAATTAAACTAGCATATGGAAACTATAACATATTACAACTATCAGCTAGCCAGCTATGTCACTGAAATAGTATTTTCTAAAGTGTACGTGACATGGAAATTACCGATGAAGATGTGTGTGAGCCGGCAAGCGAGTGTACGTGGAGCATATGCGTCATCGGTAATGGTGCTGATGTCCTAACAGCATGGTTTTATAATTACTATATACACAATAACATGCAATGAGGCGATAACAACATAATAAGGAAAATGAATAGTAAATACAACAATAATATGCGGAACATGAATAATAACGTAACAACAAGGAATCTACCTTACTATACATGTGTTATACTATTTTGCCGTTTAAAATAGTATGAATCGTGGTGTTTGAAAATAAGGACTACGGTGTTTTTAAGAAAAGATACGTCTTTTAAAATATCCGTAGTATCCCTTGGTATATCTTTAAAATTCTCACGATTCGTTAGTTTTGGAAAT
Organism: Agapanthus africanus; assembly: GCA_030015575.1. NCBI lineage: Eukaryota > Viridiplantae > Streptophyta > Magnoliopsida > Asparagales > Amaryllidaceae > Agapanthus > Agapanthus africanus. The sequence goes on from CM057351.1 coordinate 30,335,454, forward strand.
AGGTATGACTCGGGTCCAGTCTGATATCTACTAGGTAAACTACATGTCTAACTAACAACCAATCGAAAGGGGTACGGAAACCACCTACATCTGAGTCGATATATATCTGTCTATATAATAGTCGGTGATCCCGCCTCAATAGTATCCCATATGATACACCATCTGATATGACATCCTCAAATCAAGAGTGCGGATCTATCATCAATATATAGCTCGTACGGTAAATCCATCGTACGGCATCCCAAACTGGGTACGGGTCAATATCATATTTATCTTATTATTCATCTGGTATCCTTATCATCACATCATGAATTAGGGGTACTGACTTACAGTTCAGTACAATCTGATACCATCAACATATATGTAAATGAGTGTGTATGAAACACATCGCCTACCGATCCGCTATCATCATATTTCGCATCTCATAATACGATCCAAATCATATCACCGATCTCGTGGCATCAAGCCCAAACTCATCGACTCATCCCCAACTATCATCCACTATCCTCATTAGCCATGTATAGTTATACGTATATATATATATATATAGTCCAATACCTATGTGTATATAAATATATATATATATCCCATTTATGCACAAGTACTAAAATGCATGCAAGTGTGTGGGGGTGCGTGTATGCAAATCCTTACTCTAGGGTTTCGTGACTAAGAAATCCGCTAAAATCCTTTCTTCAATTGTCGCTAACCCTAAACCCATAAGCTCATAAGGCTTCTCTTACTAGGTGTTCATATCTCATAATAACATATAAAAGTATATCGTTACCACATCACCTCATTCCTCATAACTTTGCGGGGGTGCTATACGCCATCCACCAGACTTCCCCCGTACATATAAATCTAATCACCTGATCTTCGCTCGCCGGTGCCGACGTCGCCACGCGCTTGCTTGTCGTCTCGAAGTCCACATGGGGTACCTATATGTCACAACGTATCGTATCGCATAAAAACCCAATTCGAAATCGAAACGGCATATGAAAACCAAATCGGCACGCGTATCACGCACAGATCAAAACCTATCGCCTACGCATGCCGGAATAGCCAAACCAACCCTCGATGTCGATGTACAACATCAAACCATCGAGAAAAACACCAAACATACCAATCATGGTTTTACAACTCACTATTCGATGCAATTCATCAAAACCAATAAATTGATTAAATCGATTTATTACAAGAAACCTAGTAAGCATCAATTAGCCGTTTCACTTTAAAACTTGATGTTTAAATGAAACTAATGGCCATAATATCCACTAAATATCATAACTAAGTTATAGAAACCATTTCAATAATTTATTCTCATCAATTTGTATTAATTCCAAAATTCTAGTTTTGCAAAAATATCCAATTTTAACACTTTTTAAAGCAAAATTCACAATTTAACAATTAAGCTTGGTTTTGCATATTTTAAATGGTTAAACCACTCATGGAAACCTTAATGATGTGCTTAAAACTCTAACTAGATTTTAATCCAACATTTTAATTAAAATTCTAAAACCTAGTTAGCAATTTAGCATAATTATCACAATTTTAAACTAACAAATTAGCAACTAGTAACTAATTTAGATTTTGCATTCAATTACATGTTAATCTCCTCATTACAACCATAACCTAATGATAAAAACCCTAATTAAATGCAAACCCTAGTCTTGAATTTTCCAAACTTGCAACAAAACCAAATTAAACATCTAAATAGTTAACAATGAAGCAATTAAACAACAATATAAGCATAAGGTTAAAATTATACCTCATGATCAAGAGATCAAACATGAAAATCAAAGCCTCCAAAATGCCAACTTGTTCCTTAGATCCATGCTACATAGGCTAGAGAAAAATGGGTAGGAGTTGGATTTTTATTTTGTGGGGTTTTTGTGTTGATTTTGAAGCATTTTTGAGTGGATTTGGGTGTGAAATGAGGTGAGGAAAAGGAGGGGGCTGCTGTTGCAGCAGGGAGGGGATGGCTCAGCCAAAGGGGGGGGGGGGGAGGGAAGAGAGGGGAGAGAGAGTGGGGTTGTAATCTACAAGACAACAAAAGGTCAAAGCCCACACCTCCAATATTTAATCCTTTCTTTTCCTTTGTTTTATTTTCTCAATTTAAGCCTTTTTCTTCAATATTTTCTAAAATCGTTTAACAACTTCATTTCATTTCAGAAACAATATTTTTCATGTTAGTTTAAGGTGTCATGATGCACAAAATTTGAATCAACCCATTCCAATTTGTAATTATCCCTAATTAAATGTATTAGTGACGGCTTAAAATAATATTAAAATAATTAATTTCGGAAATTTTTTCAGAAATTTAGAAATTTTACGAGTGGCTCAATAAACACCAAATACTAGCAATTACATAGCTAGAATATGTATATTTAATTTTATATTTAAAGATATTTATATCATGATTTTTACGGAATACACCCGTTATTTTACCGATTTTCCGAAATTTCACTTAAACGATTTTCGACACGTTACAGCCTACCACACCATATCAGATGTGGAGTGGGAAGAAACCCTATCTTAAGTATCTAAAGATATGGGGATGTTCAGATTTTGTAAAAAAACCAGCATGCAGACAAGCTCGAGGCACGCTCAGTACTGTGTAAGTTTGTGGGATACCCAAAGAACTCCAGGGGATATCTTTTCTAATTACGCGGAGGAACAAAAGGTCTTTGTTTCTCGGCATGCCTACTTTTTGTAAACTCAATTTCTTGAAAAATAAATAAATGGGAGCGCAATAGAACTGGAATAAATTCCAGAACTACAAACTATTACTGAAAGTATGGTGGAACCTGAAGTTTCGAAAGAACCGGATATCCCCGCGCTACTCCATAGGACTAGTAGACAGTCTCATCCGCCCGAGAGATACTGCGGTTTTCTCATAGACGGGGATAGAGAGGATTTCATCATCGATGATGATGAGCCAACTAGCTTCCAGCAAGCTATTCAGAGCAGAGACTCGGTAAAATGGCTGGATGCAATTCGGACCGAAATGGAGTCCATGTACACAAACAAAGTATGGACTTTGGACATTGCTCCAGAAGGGATAAAACCCGTAGGCTGCATATGGATCTTCAAAAAGAAGATTAGTGTAGATGGACAGGTTGAAACTTATAAGGCTAGACTTATTGCAAAAGGTTTTCGTCAAAGACCTGGTTTGGACTATGATGAAACCTTTTCTCCAGTGGCTATGCTCAAATCCATTCGGATCCTTCTTGCAATTGCTGCCTTCCACGATTATGAAATTTGGCAGATGGACGTAAAGACCTCTTTTCTGAATGGAAATTTGGAAGAGTGTGTTTATATGGATCGGCCAGAGGGTTTCATAGAGAGTGGGAGCAGCGGAAGAGTGTGCAAGTTGCTTAAATCCATTTATGGATTAAAGCAGGCATCGCAGAGTTGGAACATCTGTTTTTATGAGACGATCAAGGAATTCGACTTTATCAAAAATCCAGATGAACCATGTATTTATAGTAAAATTATAGCGAGAACTGTGGTATTCCCCGTCTTGTACGTAGATGACATTCTCTTGATAGGAAATGACATTCCTATGCTACAATCAGTCAAAGGATTCTTATCACAAAGGTTCTCCATGAAGGATCTGGGTGATGCCTCCTACGTTCTGGGGATCCAGATCTATCGTGATAGATCTAAAAGGATATTGGGACTATCACAGTTTAGGTACTTCGACACCATACTGAAAAGATTTAGTATGGAAAATTCAAAGCACGGTAATCTACCGGCTTGTCACGGGATCACCCTCTCCAAAAAGATATCTCCCAAGACAGATTTGGAAAGGGATCGCATGACTATTATACCCTATAATTCTGCAGTAGGCTCTATAATCTATGCGATGTTGTGTACTAGACCAGATGTAGCTTACGCACTGAGCGTTGTAAGCAGGTATCAGTCAAACCCAGGGGAAAAGCACTGGACATCAGTGAAGAACATTCTCAAGTACCTGAGAAGAACCAAGGAGATGTTCTTGGTGTACGGAAGTGAAGATCTCCAGATCGAGGCCTTCGCCGACTCCAGCTTCTAGAGTGACAAGGATAACTCCAGGTCCAGCTCGGGTTATATATTTACCCTCAATGGAGGGGCGGTCTGTTGGAAGAGCTCCGTTTCCTCAATATTTAACCTAATAAAGAGCAAAGCTCTGTTGGAATTTAATGAGGCAACGCCTCACGTACTCTCCACGAGGGCGCCAACGCCAAAGCTAGTCTTATAGGATAAAACCTATGAGAGCGCCGCACGTGCACCTCACGTGGGCTCCAATGTGCAAAGCAAAGAAGCATTCTCTGAATAAAGAGTCAAACTCTTAGAAGGCGCCGCACGTGTTACTCACACGGGCGCCAATGCGCAAAGCACAGAAGTACTTATCTTAAGAATTAAATTCTTAAGAGGCCCCCACGTGCACAACACGTGAGCGCCGGCGCCCAGGTAGAATTAAATTCTACTCTGTTAAATAGAGCCGTTGGATCAAAAATCCAACGGAGATGATAAATTATCAAGATGCAAAATTAAATTCTGTCGGGAGAAAACATTCCCCAAATTGTATCATAGAATAAAATTTTATTTTTGGGATATATTCCCTCAATCTTTCTAAATAAGAAAGATTGCCCTCTGTAAAGCAGATAACCCTGGATTAAAAATCAAATGGTGATTAAAAATCACCATTTCACAGAATAAAACTCTGCATATGGAAAATATTTCCCCAATCTTGTTAGAAACAAGAAAATATATTCTGTAAAACAGAAACCCTTGGATCAAAAATCCAATGGTGGGTAAAAATCCCCAAATCAATTGGGATCTCTTAATAAGAGATTTCTTCAGAGTTAATTAACGAATTGTCTCTGCTATATAAAGGACCTGAGACTTCAAGTTTGATATAAAGGAACTCCCCCATAAGCTTCTAAAAATTTAAGCAGAAAGCTTCAAAAGGGAACAGAGAAGAAGATCTCCCTCGTTAAAAACTCTAGGTAAATAAAAAGAGCAGAGATCAAAACATTTCGTTTACATACCTAAGGGTTTAACCCTTTTAAAAAAAAGAATTTAGTTCTTTTTCTGGATCTGAGATCCACAAGATAAATCTCACATAAGTTGAGAATATAATTCTCATCGGGAAGAATTTGTTCTTGAGAATCGAAGATTCAGAAAAGGACCAGGAATCGAATTCCTTAAAACGAAGCATATAAGAGAAACCTGGTTCTCATAAAAGAACTTCATTCTTAAAAAAATGAAAGCTTGATCATCAATGGGTGCCACAGAAGAAAAGAGTGCTTAGCACTCATTGGGCAGCGTCCAGCGCCTCAGGTGTCCCTTACGTGGGCGCCACAGAAGAAAAGAATGCTTAGCACTCTTTGGGCAGTGCCCAGTGCCTCACGTGGGTGCCACAGAAGAAAAGAGTGCTTAACATTCACTGGGCAGCGCCCAGCGCCTCACGTGTACCTCATGTGGGCGCCAAAGAAGAAGAGAGTGCTTAGCACTCACTGGGCATCGCCCAGCGCCTTACGTGTTCCTCACGTGGGTGCCACAGAAGAAGAGAGTGCTTAGCACTCACTGGGTAGCGCCCAGTGCCTCACGTGTCCCTTACGTGGGTGCCACAGAAGAAGAGAGTTCTTAACACTCATTGGGAAGCGCCTAGCGCCCAGCGCCTCACGTGTCCCTCACGTGGGTGACACAGAAGAAGAGAGTGCTTAGCACTCATTGGGCAGCGTCCAGTGTCTCATGTGTCCCCTACGTGGATTCCATAAAGAGTGCCTAACACTCTATATAAAAACAAAAGGAGTAATGTGTTCAACAATTATTGGGCAACCCCTATGACTGACAGTTCCACATGGTCATATGTAGGCGTCAGAACTCATATAAGTGCTCAGCACTTTTGCATAAAAAAAGGGAGGCTGATTAAACAGAGCCCAAACTAGTGCTCAGCACTTTTTCGAAAAAGGGGGAGACCAAGCAGACTAAAGCCCAAATTGGCTAAGTTGCTAAAGTCTTGCAACTGAGTCCAAATGCTCTGTTGCTGGGTCTTAAATAAGGAAGATCCTAAAATGTTGTTAAGTGGATCTTAGTCTCAAATTGGACTAACGTATCCTTAACGAAAATTCTCAAGGCCCCCATAACCTTTCTCCCTCAAATACGGGATTCGGTTCAATGGTATATCTCTTCGCACCTATGATATATGTCGTTGTAATTTTTCAACGTCTTCAGAGAGGCGGCGGGTCCCAGCGACCAACAACTCCTTTCATCCCACATTGATGCATTTCCAAATTGACGTGTACACCTCAAATCGGATCGTACCCCAAATTGGGCACATTCCATATCACCATTTTTCACTTTGTCATGTAAATACGCGTGCGTGCAAGCTGAACAATGGACCGAAATGTCCCCAAACTAATATTCGCCTCCAAAATGGCGATAACAGACCGAAACGTCCCTAAACTAATATGCGCCTCCAAAATGGTGGCAATGGACCGAAACGTCCTTAAACTAAAACAATAAAGCCTCAATGCTCTTTTGTTGGATCTGAAATAAAAATGATCCTAAAAATTGTTAAGTGGATCTTAGTCTCAAATTGGACTAATGTATCCTTAACAAAAACAAATCGAGCTCTAAATGTTCACATACATTTAAGTCGATCTTAATCTCAAAATAGATTAACGGTCCTTAAATAAAAACCCTAAATCTAAAATATACGGATTTGGACTAATCCACGCCCTACGGGCGATGACATAAATTAGTCTCCGTATACAATCCACGGGCAACCCAAACAGACAAAAACACACACGACACGAAGTGAACTTCCGGAGCAGGAAAAAGTGGTTATCAAGATGCGATAACGTAATTAACTGCAGGGGGTTGCGTCTGCATGGAAGAGCATCCCCACAATCAAAAACCCCTCGCAAACGAGGGGGAATCTGATGAACTCTGCTACAATGGCCGCATCCGTCAAAACCTCTGATATACGGTGCCATAAATCAACTTGGCATTTTCGGAGAGATGGACGGATAAATCCAAATAGCATCTGCCCCCAGAATTCAGGCAAGACGATCCAACCCAGTTCGTCTCCGTTTTCGGCGGTGAATAGATTTTGGCACGCCCGGTGGGACCTTTTCCTCTTTCCACTCTATATTTCGTGTGTCGTGTTTCGCAAACAAAATCGCGGTTTGCTATGGTTGCTCTTGGATTTGAAGTACTAATATTTGGTGTCCTTCTCTTGTATAGGAAAAAGGTCAATGGTTTCCAGCTGCACAAACTGCAACAGCAACTCCCGCTCTGCCCCAACTGGAGGAGTGACTTACGGGCCCAATGCGGCCTCCATCTTTTCAATGCCGGTGGGGCAGGTGACTCAAGCCACCACTGGATTGTTCTTCAGGATTATGCTCCCGCCAATGAGCTTCAGCGCCCCAGTGCCACCACAGGAAGCTCCCAAGAAGTCGGGTTTTGATCGACTTGCAACCACCACGACCCCTCTCAATGGGTTGTAAAAGTCTTCCACCTCAGTCTTCAACAGGCTGAGCCGAAGCTCAAGTGGACCCGCAAAGAGGCTTGTGATACCTGAAGGGGCTATCCCAAAACGGATAGTCCTCCCAACTCCTCCGGCGGGTAAAGTCGTCAAAGGTGCTTCGCCTACCAAAAGATCTGTCTTTGACAGATTGGCCGTTTCAACTCCTGTTGTGGGTGAAGTCGTCAAAAGTGCTTCCTCTACCAGAAAATCGGTCTTCGAAAGATTGGCCGTTCCCTCTCAACGGACGTCAGTCTTTGACAGGCTGGCACCAACAGCAGCCCCTCACCAAAGCAGGGGGCACGACAGAGCCGCTTCCACAACTGAGGTGGTCCCATCTGCAAGGAACACTAGACGTTGCCACTGGCGTCGAGTGAGAAAGGCTGGGGGCAACTCCCTCTTTGGACTTACTCCACCAGCTCTAATGGTGGAAGTTGACGCTTTTGTTCCAACCGGGAACAACTTTGCTTTACCTAGCAGGGTGAGAAAGAACTCTCCAACTGCGGTGCTGAGGAAATCTCCCCCACCTGCTGAAAACATGACGCAGGCAAAGCCAGAGCAGCCCCCTAAGCGACTGTCCTCCTAAATCCACAGGGTATGGCAGAAAGTCCAAGATTCTGTGATCAACAAAGACTACTCTCGCCGACTGAAGAAAATGAAGGCTCGACAAGAGGAGGACCATCCCTCCGTCATACAGAGAGGGATGTTTTCAACATGGGTGCCTGTTACAATGGCTCCTTCAACTTCGACCTCCCACAAAAGGGTGAGGCTGGAGAATCTCCCTCCGCCGGTGGCAAATTCCAAAGGCGATGGACCCAAACGCCCCAAGTCGGGGGCATGATCGTACACACGGTTTACATGGCTTCTGGGAAAGAGTAAAGTCGTGCTTCCGTGGGTCATCAGCCGTAAACTCGGTCGTTGAAAAAAGCTCAGGAGTAATAACAAAAGCTCCAGGAAATGCTGATCAAAATGTCAGCACTTACCGGGCAGAAAGAAAGCCCGGAATCGACATCTGAACAGCGTCAAGAGTAGGAGACCGATATAGAGTTCCTGCGAAGGGTGCTTGAAAGGAAGGATATGGAGGCCGCGGAATAAGCTACTAACATAAAGCAGATGGCGCATCTTTTCCAGGACATGGTTGGAATGATGATCCAGCCAGAACCTCCATCCGAAGATCCACCGATAATCATCGAGGATGAAAGAGGGGAAACATCAAACCCTCTTCCGGCTTTATCAACAGCTAAGGAGGAAACAATCTCCAAGGCTGCTCTGGATGACTATATAGCTCAACAAATACGAGCTCATCAAGAGAATGAAGCGGCTGGCCAAACTGTAAAAACTGGACGACCGTATCTGGGCAGGTATGACCAAATCAAGTACCCGCCGGGATATACGATCCCCAAGTTCCATGTATACAAGGGGACATACAACCCACACCAACACGTCGCGCAGTTCAGAGTTTTGTGCGGCAACACTGGAGGCAACGACAAACTGTTGATTCGCCAGTTCGTTGGTATCCTGTCAGAGACAGCCTTTGAATGGTTCTCGGAGCTCCTAAATGACTCCGTAATGACATTCACAGAGATGGAGCTGCTGTTCACACAGCGGTTCGCTAGCGCAAGCAAGCGCACCCCGATCACGACATTAATCAATGCCAGGGTGAAGTCGGGAGAAACCTGGGTCCAATACGCGATCTGGTGGCAGAACCTATGGTCAAAATGCGAACAACGCATCGAAGAATCTCCTGCCATGGTCATGTTCATTGGGACCCTCGATCCTTAAGCAGCTGTGTCCTAGTTCATGACGTTCTTCAAGCCGACTACCTTCCAGGCTCCGATCGACAAGCTGGCCCAAATGAACCAGACGGGCCACGGGCCTTCCTCCTAAAAAATAGACCCTCGAAATGCCAAGGGTAAAGGAAAAGCAGCCTTCGTTGCCAACACTCAACAACAGCCAAGTGACCCGAAGCCAGTTACTCGCCAAAATAACATGCGTCCGTGCTTATCCCTGGAAGAAAGGCTAGGACGCGCTTACTCGTTTCCCCGTGACAAGACCAGGAGACTGTTCGAGCTGGCAGTGTGCAACAAACTTATCATATTGCCGGACCCACGAGTCCATCACAACCAGGCGATATCAACAACCCCAACTACTGCTCTTATCACAGAATGGTGAGCCACCCAATTGAGGATTCCTACATCTTCAAGAACTGGGTCGAGAATCAGTATCAACAGGGGAAGTTCATGCTTTCTGAGAACTGGAAGGTGAACCCGCCACAGAAGTACGCTCATAAAAAGGTAGATACGCCGGGGGCATCATGCTCGCTCGTGGAAGAAGCTCCATGGGAAGTCGTCCTTTCAGCTAAAACTAAAAGAATGCTGAAGGATCTACAGGCATGTCCGGCAATCAGGTGGAAGAGCCCGCTTGAACCGGAATTCATCGAAGGGATGCTGAAACCATGTCCCGTATCGAAAACTGTCGACAAAGGACAAAATCCCCTAGTCGAACCTTCAAAGTCTTCAAAGAAAAAGAAGAAGACCAAGAAGCCTGTGCAACCTGCCAAGTATGACGACAAACACACAGACTTACAGTGGTACATTGACGCGCTGGAGGAGTACAATTAGAAGGCGCGGACACCGGTCACTCTTGAAGAGTTCCTCAAGCATATTCTTGAGAACGAAGAGAATAATAATGATGAGGAAAATGACTCATCAGAAAATGAAGACTATGTAGCAAGTTGCTACATGGTTTCCCATTCGTCGTTAAGCGATGAAGAAGCCCCCTCAGCGTCAGGAAACAACGCAAAGGAACTAGGGACAGGATCGGCGCCAAAATCCCCAGGACTGTCAGAAGACCCAATCGATAGGCTGTTAAACGAAGCCTTTCGAAAGAGTAAAGCTGACCGAGAACGTGAAACAACCATATACGAAAAGGCTAAGTGTCGGCATCAGGATAAAGAAGCTACGGCGAGAATGAGTCATAAAGTACTCCAACCAAACCGAAGCACACCTGCAGCAAATAAGAGTAACATCAAGACAGAGAAGCAGTTCGCCAAAGCTCTGTCAGTGGGAATGAAGCTGCCACCTCTCAAAGGAAACACGCCCAGGGTTATAAGCCTCAACGGAGCGGATATATATCCAAACTACTGCCTATATCTTCGGAGGGTTACCCACTCCACCGAGGAATGCAGTGCCCTCAAGAAGTGGTGGAAAGGATACGTTGCCCATCAACAACACTTCAAGAGGATGAAACGCGAAGCTCATCGACAGCAAAGAAGTTCGACAAGTGCGTGCGAGAAAATGACTGGCAATTGTCATATGGTTGATACCAGTCGGGAAAGCGAAATACTCCAAGTTCTTATCTTCGGGAGTGATTCCGAGGAAGAAATGACCCTCGGCCCTCTCTTCAGGGACTCCACCTCCGGAAAAGAAGAGGAGGAGAAGAACTGTGAGAACATTCAGCTGCGTAACCGCACGCTGCCTGAAAAGAACCTCGGACCTACAAATAAAGGTTTGAGTAAAAGAGACAAGGGGAAAGAAAAAGTCCCTAGGGAAATCACCCTTGATGATGGAGTCGTTAAAGAGCTTGCAGCCAAGGACCCACCTAGAAAAAACAAGGCAGATTACAATGTCCTTGTTGGGTTATGGCAATGCCCCGACCATCAAACCGTGGCAAAACGCGGAACAAAAATTTATAAAAACTGGCGCTACCACAACTCGATACCCAGATCTTCCTTAAACCCTATACTAGCAATATGTAAAACTAGGAGTTAGATGATTATACCGAATTAACCAAGTCCTTCGGGTCTTCAACCATTTCCAAGCTCCTTGAGGTGTTGCGGATCGAATTTGGTTGCCGGTCTTTCTCCATCTACGATGATCCATCCGAGGGAAACGACGCAAGCTTCAGGTTCGCCTAGCGGACCAACCGACCCTCCAAGGTTGCTAGCAATGGAGAGTGGAGGTGTAGAAATGGCTCACTATATTTTTCTCTCATACTAAATGCTCAAATGAGCAATGCAAGAAGATGAAGAAGGAGCTGAGGAAAGCAATGGCATGAGCAACCATGGAAAATGGCTAAGTGTTTTCTCCAAGTGAGAAAGAGAATGAAGCTATGAAGCAAGTCAAGAAAATCAAGTAAAGAATGAATCAAGTCAATAATAGATGGCATGGCATGTAAAGAATAATGGCCACAATAATTCAACCATGGAAAAATATCTCCTCAATTTCCATTAAACAAATCCATGCCATACCTCCCTACATGCCATGAACCATGCTCATGCCAACTCACCTCTCCACCTCATTTCCAAAATTATTTTCTAAAAAGAAAATCAATAATGAGGTGGCCATCTTCTAGAAGCTATTCCGTATAAATATGGAATACTTCCCGGTATACGTATCGAAATACATATACGCGTATTCGTACAAAAATACGAATAGCCAAGAGAGAAAATGAATAGTGAACAATAATACTAGAATACACACACACACACACACATACAATTATTAAATCAAAACCTGATTTAATAATCCGGCTTAGTCCTAAGCCGCTGGTATTATCAACCGTCCGATTAAAGTCTGTGCAGCCTGTACACATATTTTAATCGGACACCTGTATGTACCAACATACGTCATCTACACCATATCGCCTGAACCGTGAAAACCCTCTGTGTAGGACTTTAAAGACTCGTCAATACGCTGGCAGTGGGTTTAACCACAAGCACGTCAGCGGTACTAGCTGTACGTAACGACTACCCAAGTATTGAGTGAAAGGAAGGCCGACGAGCAAACTCATCCGTACCCCTACTGAGCCTGACAGTGACAATCTACGTACAGTCTGGTCTGTTCGTCTAAGAGTATCACATATCGAGTCTAGAGAGGTGGATAAAGTTAGACCCCTAATAACGCGATAATTCGTTTCGGTATGTAACCCATCACCACATGAGAAACTACTGATCCTAGATCAGTAATTCTCGAGTACCTTGGCAAAGGATTTCTGGTGATGGCCACCCGTACACTGCGCGACATCAACCCCCAATACCGGGAGAGACGAATCCCCTACGATCCACTCACTGCCTCTATGTGGCTCGGGACTATACCCAACTAAAACCTGTTTGCAAGACTCCTTTGAGCCGTGGTAGGGTAGTAATCAAAGTACAGTAGGAACTCACACGAGAAAAATGACGATCTCAGGTTGACAGACTAAGCTGTACTCATGTCACCTGGGAACTGCAATATGACAATAGGTATAATACCATCTAGCAGGTTCCCAGCGAGTCCTTCCAGTGTACTCATAACCCAATGAGCACCTGTATACTATCTTAGGTGACTAACTGACACCAATGGATTATGAGACAGGCCACCGCCCCTTGTCAGGGTCTGGATAAGTATACACTAGTCTACTCCGGAGTATCGATGCCCAGTCTCGATACTCCTACGACTAGGGACATTTAAGGATATGCTTATAGACCATCCAGCTCCCACGTATATGATCGCCATCATAATGCTGGTAGTCAAGAAAGAATCCTATAGGCTTTATCAACATGTAATGCGACCTAATGTTGTACATAATGATAAACATAAACCAGATGGCATACTATCATCTCGAGTAAGATTGTTCTACCGGTATAGGTCCTCCCTCAATCATCACAATCGCGTGCCTGTGATTCAATAATTGACTTGAGAGCACTATAGCCAACAGTCCTAGCACATCTGAGGAAGATACCCTCACAACTGAGCATATTGGATGCTCTTCTCCTGTCCAAAGAAGCACGAGATTCTCTGATTAAGGCGTTACGAGAGCCCGATCAGTTTCAAGCTTTCCTTGCAGAAGAAAGGATGAAGGACGAGTTAGCAGAGGTTCACACGGCTGACATCATATTCAGCGATGAAGATCTCCTCCTTGGAACGTGCGACCATAACCGCCCGTTATACGTCACTGGGTACTGCCATGACATCAAGATTGGCAAAATCCTTATCGATAATAGTTCTTCTGTCAACCTCCTCAATGTGAAGGTGCTGAAGGATATTTGCATGAACGTTCAGCACCTAACCCGAGATAAAATTACCATCTCCGGTTTCGATTCACAGTCATCACGGATGCTCGGGTCTGTAATACTGACATTACGCTTCGGGCTGCTCTTCACTGACATCAAATTTCATGTCATTGACGCCAAGACTTGCTACAACGCTCTGCTTGGCAGGCCTTGGTTACACGAGTACAACGTCATCCCTTCTACACAACACCAGTGTATGAAGTATTTCAAAGACGGCCTCGAGTACACCGTTACGGGGGAGCTAAATCCATTCTCTGTAAACGAACTCCGAAAATATGAAGACGCCAAGTACTTCCTACCAGATTTCAAAGACACGGAAAGATGTCATAATCCAGTGAATAAACAAAAAGCCGTCGCCACTATCCCGATCTTTGGGAGCGATACCGAGGAAGATGAGGAAATAGTCTACTCGGGGCAACCCCAATGCAACAGACCTGAACCATCTACTCCTATTTTGGTCTTTGGCAGTGACTCTAAAGACGAGGCCAGCACAGTGTTCTCCACTCGCCCGTCAGCACAAACCATTACTGGAGCTGATCAGAGTTTACAAATCACCATGGTTCCGCCACGGCATTACAAAGAACTTGATGCGCTTGATACATAAAGCGTACAGGAGCTGCATACTTTCTACGTCCCTCTCAGGCGAAGAGGTGAAAAGGCGATCATCTTTTATCAATCTACGGAGACCAAAGTGGAGAAAGAAGTCTGGCATGGTGCCGAGCCCGCGTTTGACAGGCTTCAACCAATCCGTCTTGCCAGATATTACGCAGAGGGATTAAAAAGGCTATTAAGATGCTAAGGCGTATCCTTCAAACAAACCGCTCGATAAGCCCAGTTCTACAACAAGATCTGGGACGTTCTCGGGACTTAGCGAAAGATGCCCAACGGGAAGATGGAGACAACCGGGCTTGGATACGTTCAGTCCAAGAAACGGGAGCGATTCCGCAGCTGCCGCGTCATAAACAACTCCGGTGAAGAAGGGAATGCTCTTCCAAATAGTTGTGATGTTGAAACAGAGAAAAATCCCGCTATAAGAATGTCAAATTCATCGTTCGGAGAACAAGATGACAAGCTAATACAAGAAGCTTGTCAAAAGATCCGGGACGACCGCAATCGCAAAATGTCTATCTATGAAAAGGCTAGAACGCAATGCCTCAACCAACAGTCCACGGAGGAAGAAGACTACAATACCCTTCATCCTCAGCCAGCTATACGTTCTCGCCTTGAAGGAAAATACTGAAATAGAGGCAAAAACAAGGCAAAGAAAGCAAACAACGCCCGAAAATAGCGAAGCGGATCTAAGAAGTCACGCAATCAAGAAAAAGTCAGCTGGAACCTGTCTTTTATGAAGAAGATGGGTCGGGAGTACTCTTTCCCTCAAGACAAGACAAGAAAAATATTCAACTTTGTCATGAAGCATCAAATGATGACGCTCTCGGAGCCTCGGTACCCCGAACAGATAAATGAGGATCATCACTCGGATTATTGCTCCTATCATCGAGCAATAGGACATCCCCTCGAAGACTGCTTCACCTTTAAAGACCGGGTCGAAGACCAATATCAACATGGCAGGTTCGCTATGTCCGACAGCTGGAGGGTGACCCCACTGCAAAAGCATGAGCCAAAGAGGACCTATACCGTAAGGACAGGACCAGCTCAACATCAAGACTGGAAGCAAACTCGTACCTGCCATGTGATAACATTCTCAAAAGGGGGAGGGCACGAGAATATGGATGACTTCTTTAGGTGCTTCTCAAACGAGGACGAGGACGAGGACGAGGACGAGGTGATCTCAGAGTTTCCACCGTTCCCGAAAGAGCTGGAAGAAAGGATACACACTACGGAGGATAACCTAAGGAAAATTGACTTAGGAACGGAAAACGATCTGAGGCCCACGTTCGTCAGTAGTTTGCTGTCTTAAAAATAGGTGGCCACACTGAAGGACGTGCTTATGCAATATAAAGACTGCTTCGCATGGAACTATTCCGAGATGCCGGGACTAGATCCAAAAATAGCGGTGCATAAACTGGCTATATCACCGGACGTCAAGCCAGTCAAGCAAGCGCCAAGAAGAATGCGGCTCGAACTCAAGATGAGTATCAATGCCGAAGTTAAGAAACTAATTGACTCCAACTTCATCCAAGAAGTTCAATATCCCGACTGGATTGCCAATATTGTTCCAGTAATGAAGAAAAATGGGACGGTGCACATCTGCGTAGACTTTCGGGGCCTCAACAAAGCTTGCCCAAAGGATGATTTCCCAGTACCAGTTACAGAGCTGATGATAGATTACACGTCTACCCATGAGGTCTTCTCCTTCATGGATGGATCTTCAGGGTATAACCGAATAAAAATGCATCCTGAAGACCAAAAGCATACCACATTCCGGACTCCGTTGGGCATATTCTGCTACAGGGTAATGCCTTTCGGTCTGAAGAACGCTGGCGCTACCTATCAGAGGGCCATGACGAAGATCTTCTATGACCTCATACATGAGATTGTTGAATGCTATATTGACGACCTTATGGTGAAAAGCAAATCATACGAAGAATACTTGGAACATTTAAACATAGTGTTCCAATGTCTTTGGAAATACAATCTGAAGATGAATCCTTTAAAATGTGTGTTTGGAGAATCTTTGGGCAAATTTCTAGGATTCATCATACGGCACTGGAGTATCAAAATCGACCTTTCGAAGAACAAGGTGATTATGGAGATGCCCACGCCAAGGACTCTCAAGCAGTTGCGATCCCTTCAAGGAAAACTCGCGTATATCCGACGGTTCATAGCCAACCTCTCGGGAAAATGCCGTCCCTACAATCATCAAATGAAGAAGGAGACCCCATTCATCTGGGATCATAAGTGCCAAAATGCACTGGACGAAATTAAGCAATACCTACAAAATCTGCTAGTGTTGACCGCTCTGGCTAAGGGAAAACCGCTTATCCTATTCACAATGGCCCTTGAAGGTTCTCTGGGTGCGCTATGGGCACAGGAGAATGACCAGGGAAAGGAGAGAGCTATGTACTATTTAAGTCGAGTTCTCCTGGGGGCAGAAAAGAACTACTCCCCCATCGAAAAGCATTGTCTGTCACTAATCTTCGCAATAATGAACCTCAGACACTACGCCTTGGCACATGAGGTCCATCTTTTATCAAAGGTGGATTCTCTCAAATATCTAATGTCTAAGGCCATACTAACAGGAAGGCTTGCCAAATGGGCCGTCCTCCTGATGGAATTCTCGATAACGTATCGACCTCTCAAAGCAGTGAAGGGCCAAGCCATCGCCGACTTTCTCTCCGAGCATCCGATACCCGCCGACTCCTCCTTAAATTGTGAGTTACCGGATAAACATGCGTTCGATGCAAAGGAAGAAGAGAATGGTGCCCGATGGGAACTCTATTTCGATGGAGCATCTTCGATGAAGAAGCGGAAGCATAACACCCCCATAATCAAAGCTGGGGTATGCCTTATCTTCGTGACCCCGCAAAGAGGGATATTGCGTTACGCTTTCTCCCTGACGGAGCCAAGAACTAACAACGAAGCTAAATATGAAGCTTTGATAATAGGTCTCGAGATCGCTGTTGATATGGAAATCAAAGACCTCCTCATATATGGAGACTCCCAGCTCATTGTCAGCCAAGTAAATGTCGACTATCAGACATGCAAGCCAGAACTGATCAGGTATGGTGAAAGAGTGCAGCAACTGCTGACACAAATCCCTTCCTACATCTTGGAGAGTATACCGCGTGCGAAAAACATTAAAGCAGATGCATTGGCTAGATTAGCTAAAGAATTGGCCGACGAAGACCTCAACGACGTAAAGATCATCGCGCAAAGCCGACGGGTTCTCGCGCCAGCAGGGATACCTTCGGAGGATTTAACAGAGTCATCCGAAGAAAAGGAAACGACCAAACAAGCAGTCCTCCAAATAAAAGACGATGAAAAGGTCAAGGATTAGAGGGAAGTCTTCATAGACTACTTCAAATCCCATCGAACGCCCGAAAACTCATCGTCAAATCATCAGCTTATGAAACGGGCTCTGTCTTTCGCTTTCGTCAATGATACTCTATACAAAAGATTGCTTGACGGTTTGTGGCTAATGTGCTTGGGGCCAGGAGAAGTAAGGAGAGTCGTTCAAGAAACTCACGACGGACTCTGCGGTTCTCATCAAGCCGGGCCAAAGATCAAAAAGATGGGATATTATTGGCCCACAATGATTCAGGACTGCGTCAAATATGCGAAGCAGTGTCATTCATGCCAGATTCACGGGGACTTCATCCACCAACATCCAAATCTGTATACCCAACCGTAGCTAGCTGGCCATTCGAAATGTGGGGAACCGACATAATTGGCCCCATTGAACCAGTGTCATCCAAAGGACATCGATTCATACTAGCAACGACCGATTAATTTTCTAAGTAGGCATAAGCAGTGCCGCTAAGGGAAGTGAAGACGGAGAATATCCTCCATTTCTTCAGGACGCATATCATCTACAGGTTCGACACTCCGCGATGGATAATCTCGGATAATGGGCCAGCTTATAGGAGCCATAAAATCAGTCGCTTCGCAGAACAACATAAAATAGATTGGAGATACTCTTCGGTCTACAATCCTCATGCCAACGGTCTAGCTAAAGCTTTCAACAAAACCCTGACGAAGATTATAAAGAAAACGGTGTCAAGAAAAAAAGGAATGGCACGAGAGAATGTACGAAGCTCTCTGGGCATACCGAACGACGTTCAAAACGGCTACGAATACAACACCATACGCGTTGGTATTCGGCACAGAAGCAATCCTTCCTTCGGAAATAAAACTCCCTTCTCTACGGGTAGCAGTTCGATACGAGCTTGACGGATGGAGAAAATGCCCATCTTTAGCTTGAGGAGCTCGACGCCCTCGATGAAACTCGCCTCATGGCGCAACAAAACCTAGAAGCTTACAAGGCAAGGATGACGCGCTCATACGAAAGACTGACTAGGCCGAGAACGAGCTCGTGCTAGTTGCAAACGACCTATGATTTCTAACCGTGCAAAACGGAGGAAATTCGAGCTGAACTATGAGGGTCCGTACATCATAAATAAGGTCTACCAAGGTGGGGCCTACCTTCTTATGGATATGCATGGCGAAAGACCCATCCGGCCAATAAATGGCCGATTCCTCAAAAGATATTATGACTAACGGGTTACGATTCAGGTCAATGATAGATGACGACGCCCGTGTCCGCTCGCTATCTTCCTGAGTCAGAACCCTGTAAGTAGTATCCAGAAGATCCGTTGCCTCAAAAATGGTAACAATGGACCACTACGTCCTTAAACTGGCCATGGACTGAGATGTCCCTAAACTAACAATGGACCGGAATGTCCTTAAACTAGGATGCCGCCTCAAACATGGTGCATCACCCTAAATACGGTGATATCCTCTCTTGAGATCTATATTGCAATCAAAGCTCCAACGGCGAAGACTGCAACTTAAGTCCCATTGGCAAACCGATGGAAGAAAAAAAAGGTATGTCCACAAGCAAAATGGGCACGGATGAAAACCCGAAAGGGCGCCGTGAGTAAAAACAGCAGGGCTACCGGCGAGTTTGTGAAAACCCGGAAGGGCGCGATCTCGTTAAGAAAAAAGAAAAAAGAAAAATAAGGGAAAAAAAACGGTATGTCCACAAGCAAAATAGGCACGGTTGAAAACCCGAAAGGGCGCTGTGAGTAAAAACAGCAGGGCTACTGGCGAGTTTGTGAAAACCCGGAAGGGCGCAATCTCGTAAAATTTTCATTTACGAGATCCTCTCGACTCGTAAGGAGAACTCTCCCTATGAGACCCTCACGGCTCAAAGGATTCAAAAGCCTTAAGCTACAGGCACTTGAACCTGTTCTTATGCCATCATATCCCCCAAGTTGCCCTACAAGCGGTCAAATATCGCCTCTTGTATACAATCCACGGGAACGAATAAATGCTCCCCCACCAAGTTCCTCCAATGGCGTGAAATGTTCCCATATGGTGAACGGCACTTGTAAGTCCTCTCGACTTATAAGGAGAAAACACTCTTATAAGATCCTTACGACTTGCAAGAGAAAATACCACTTAGGAGTCCTCATGACTTCTAGTGAGATCCTACACCTACGAGATCCTCACGACTCGTAGGGAGAAATAACTTTGTGAGACCCTTACGGCTCATAGAGTCAAAAAGCCTTAGTTGACAGGATCCTAACCTTGTTTACTAAGCCATCTTTGTTCAAATCGACAAAGGCAAATAATGATTCGCTCCTAGCAATATTCCAGTGGTAGCGATGCTGATTCCTAAACAGGTGTCAAGGCAAATGATGATTCGTTCCTGGCAATATTCCAGTCGCAGCGATACTGATGCCAAGATTGGTATCAGATCTTAAGTTCCATACTCGCAACAAAAAATCAGCGAGCAAAAAATGCATATAAAATAGCCGAAATGATGGGGAAACTCGCAATAAAAATCAGTGAGCAAAAAAATGCATATAAAATAGCCGAAATAATAGGGCAACTCGTAATAAAAATCAGCGAGCAAAAAAATATATGTATATGAAACAGCCGAAATGTTTGGGCAACTCGCAATAAAAAGTAGCGGGTAAAAATATAAAAATAGCAGAAATGATTGGGCACCGTGATAAATAGCCGAAATGATTGGGCAATCGCGACTTTCGCGATACGAAAAGCTGAAAAGATAGAGCATCGCGGAAATAAAAAAATAAAATAATATAAAATTTCCTCTGCCCTGCAGGTGATTCTACATCGACCCCTGTATACAATCTATGTGCACAAATGAAAAAAGGGAACCATATTTTCCTACCAGGCTCCGTCAAAGGGAGAGCTAGATCTCGATGGCAACATCCTCAGTCTAGAGATCAGTTCGGTGTACCTTCTCATTCCAGCAGGATGTAGACGCAACGTCAACAAAAGGCCCAAGAGTCGAAACAAAGCGGAGCCATGGCAAATTCCTAGTTCCAAGTCTTGACGGTTCATATACAACCTAGAGACAACCCCGGCGTACCTTCTCATTCCAACAGGATGTAGACGCAACGTCAACAAAAGGCCCAAGGGTCGAAATAAACCGGAGCCATAGCAAATTCCTAGCTCCAAGTCTTGACGGTCCATATAAACCTAGAGACAATCCTGGAGTACCTTCTCATTCTAGCAGGAGGCAGATGCAACGTTAACAAAGGTTCTAAATAGCCAAAACAAAAAGGAGTGACGGCAAAATCCCAGCTCCAGCCCGACATTCTTCTCGTTACAGCAGATGCAATGTCAACAAAGGCTCCAAATAGCTAAATCAAATCGAAACAATGGCATATTCCTAGCTTCAGGGTCTCGACGGCAAGTCATATAAAACCTAAGAGACTATCGAGGATCATCCACACCAGCGCGGAGTGGTTATGACTCATCGGTGCTCCAAATTGAGCCTAATCTCAAGTAAAAAGCGACATGGCAAATTCCTAACACTTGTTCTTCCAACGGTCATATAGCCTAAGGAGATTACTTGAAAACGTCTTGTCCAGCCCCCGAAGGGATCATAGACACGACAGTCGCGGGGCTACTCAAACAACGGCTTAAAGACCGCATATCGAGGAATATATCAGCCAACGCGACAGTACCACGGACCAAAGCCCTAGTACCACAAAACCTAACGGACCTCTGTCGCAAAGAGCAAGGGTTATCTATAACGTTAGGATAAGTTTGTCTGTAAACCCAAGGGAGGTAAACTAAACAAACTCCGAAATGAGTCCATAAATTAAACAAACTCCGAAATGAGTCCATAAATTAGAAACTCCGAAACGAGTGAATAAACTACAAACTCTGAAATGAGCACATAAACTAGAAACTCCAAAATGAGTGAATAAACTACAAACTCCGAGATGAGTACATAAACTACTTCACGTCAAGTCAAGAAATAGAAATGTGCAACCTATGGGCCTCAGGGCTTAGAACTACAGAAGTGAGATCTGAGTGAACGATAGACAACGACGTTTGTGTCCACTCGCTATCTTCTTAGATCGAAATTCTAAAAAGATGCAACACCTCGAGACCAACCGTATGCTATGCAAGGCAGTAAGAAGAACATTTGATTCACACTCGTTTAAGCGCTCATTTACAACTACATACGTACTTGAATGGAAATAGTGTTCAGAGAATGCTGATTTATATATGCGTGAGAAGGATTAGTGCATGATACGAGCACGACAGTGCCATTTGCACTTAGCAAAAATTCCTGAGGGTAAATTATAAAGCTCATGCGTAGATGCAAGGCGCACACACGAATATGCGTTGAAGATGAAACATTCAACAGTCAACGATAAAAGAAATACATAAATAAACATCCTACTCTACTGGGAAGAGATCACCAAATATAGGATCAGAGATACAGGGGTTAACAAAAAAATAAACAAAATTCTCCAACTCCCTTTCTGCCTTCTCCACCATGTCGAAGCGGCGATCTTCGCGAGGAGTCGCTCCCCATCGGTCAGCGCCGTGCTCATCAGCGAAGGCAAACATGATGGCCCGCTGAGCCCGTATTTGGCTTAGCAACTGAACCGAACGATCCCTTAAAGGCTGGGTAATCAAATGTGCCTCGTGGAAGCACTTGATCTTGTCCTCCGCCGCGTCGAGAATTGTCGAAGTCATCTCCGCCAGATGAGGGGGAATGTCAGCAAGCACAGATAGGAAGATCATCCAGAGCCAAATAGATCCTATAAGAAGAGGATAACCCCTACGAGTCAGGAGCTCATACATCACCATGTCGCATTGGTCATCGGTAAGAAGGGGATCTGTTAACCGTGCAGCGAAACGAGGAATAATCTCCTCGATAGGTACCTCCCATGATTGCCGACGAGCGTGGGGACGATTGCAAGCCTTAACTTTTGGTTTGTTTCTTTAAAAAAAATGGTTACCTTGAGTTCTGTTAAAAGAAATGGTTTTCTCTTTGTGAAGAAGGAGGAAGACATAGTTTCAGATTATAAAGAGAAGCATTAAAGTCAAGATACAGAAAATTATGTGCATGGTGGAACTATTTCCAAGGCCTGGAAAAAGAGCATGGGAAAAGAGAAAAGTTGACTCATAGAAATTATAGTAAGAAGGTG
Organism: Agapanthus africanus; assembly: GCA_030015575.1. NCBI lineage: Eukaryota > Viridiplantae > Streptophyta > Magnoliopsida > Asparagales > Amaryllidaceae > Agapanthus > Agapanthus africanus. Next base: position 30,358,129 of record CM057351.1, read on the forward strand.
AAACGATTCTAGCGCTTCATGTGCATGTCACGTGAGCATTGGCGCCTTAGAATCAGTGATAGCGCCTCATGCGTGTACTATGCGGGCGCCAGCGCCAATCCTTAGAACATATAGTAGTGCCTCACGCGCATAGCACGTGAGCGCCGGCACCAGTTTTTTTATATATGAGTAACTACTACTTCACGTGAGGCACATATGCACAGTGGTATTAAAGAAGGGGAAGTTTTGTCATTCATACTTAGGAAAATTTATACATTGGTGATAACAACAAAATAAAAACATCATCAAAATGTTTACAATGGCAAGACACTGAATTCCGGACATGGACTTAGGAATTCAGAAGTAAGTCCGAGTAAAATGCTTCTGGCTTCTCTGACTATTTTTATGCATTTTCTTATGAATGCAAGCGTCGGGATCCCCGCTGATACCGTCCATCCTCTGGTAGGAGGATATTATCGCCGTCTGTTAGAAGACGCGATGCAAAATATCGACAAGATCATCTCGCCGCCTCTTTTGAGATCAAGCCCATCAGATATACTGAATGCACCTTGTTTTTAGCATCATTAAATGCCTCAAGCGGCATAGTCTCGTTAAGTTCAGGAAGTACTTCCCAAATTGCCCCCACGATAATTTTCAAAAGAGCGGAACGGCGGAGGAGTAGTCGACCGTTGTAATCATCGAAGCGATGCATCACCTCAGTGCATTGGGCGTCCGTAAACTCCTTGTCTTGACAGCGGCCTTGGATGCGAATGTCTTCATAAGAGATTATCTTGTCAAGATCATACAGATAAGAAGCCATAGTATCTGAAAAGAAAATTCAGTAAAAGGTTAGCAATCAAAATATCAAGATTCTTAGAATCTAAAATAAAAACAGTGGTTCTAACACCTCCAACAATATTGAGAAAAGCACTCATTGCAAGAATCCAAGTGAATTTTCATTTAATAAAAAATCTCATTAAATTATGGAGTTAAAATCCCTCGAGAAATGGGCTCTACTGTAAGTCGATGTGCAACACCCCACGACTTGCGGGGAGGCGGAAATATGAAAAACTATCTTGTTCTTTGCTTAAACATCGACTAACCGCATGAATCGAAGCTAAACGATAACTAACAACTATCATAGAAGTTCTAAACTACTATATGAAGTGATTATACCTAAAGAACCGTGTCCTTCGTCTTTACATTCTCCACCTCCTTCTCGGCCTTCTCCAAGTACTAGACGATCCACCCGAGAGCTTTGCTTCAAGCTTTACCTCAAACTAGAAGTAACTAGGTTTCTTAAAGTGCTAATCTAAGTAACCTAGGTGATATAGAGAAGGTTTATGGATTAAGTAGTCTAATCTAATCCTTGATCTCAACACATGAGAGGGGAGGATTAGGGTTTGAAGAGAGAGAGCTTGAGGAGAGAGAAGGTGAGCATGAGAATGAGATGAGATAATGATCTATCATAATATATATCAAGCATTATCATTTATCCAATAAAAGAAAATAAAGGATTAATAATCATGCTTCATAAATACAAGAGGGTGATTCATCTCCATGAGTCATTAAGCATTTATGATGCATTAATGACATGGATGAATCACTCATATGACTCACTAATCTCATTTAATGCAAATGACACCTACACCCCCAAGTCATCATCTTCTAGAAGCTTCTCGTAAAATTACGAGAACGCCCCTCCTATCCGTGAAAACACGGAAAAACTTTAGACTGTATAAATCCAATATCCCGATACTAGAATCTGGCTTAAACCAAAGCCGACTAGTAAAAACTGTCCGAAAAGTCGTACGTGCGTAAACACACGTATGCGTCCGAACCCTTGTCGTAAAACTATACGACCTCTATATCGTTTCGCCTGGAGCAGGGAAACTCTCTGTGTGAGACTCAAATGACTCGACTACTACGCTGGCAGTGGGTTTAACCACAGACCGCAAGCGGCACTAGCTGTACGTAACGGTCCCCAGGTAGATGCCGATAAGAAGGCCGATGAGGAAACCCATCCGAACTCCTACTGAGCATGATGTGACAATCTCCGTACAGTCCGGTCTGTTCGTCTAAGACTATCGCATATCGGGCCTAGGGGGCGGCAAGCATCAGTCCCCAAATAGCGGTATAAGTCGTGTCGGAGTGAAGCCCATTACACCCTGAGAAACTACTGGAACCTACCAGTAAATCTCGCTTGCCCTAGCCAGGGACTTTGCGTAATGGCTCTCTGACACAGCGCGATATCAACTCCCAATACCGGGAGAGATGAATCCTGTCTGACCGCCACTGCCTCCAAGTGCTCGGGACTGCACCCAACTGCTACCTGTTTGCACGACTCCTTTGAGCCGTGGTAGGGTAGCAATCTAAGAACAGTGGGACACACTCGAGGCGAAGTAGCAGTGTCAAGTCTGCGGACTATGCTGTACTCATGTCACCTGGAAACTGTTAACTGACGACTGGTATAAAAACCCAACCAACAGTTCCCTGCGAGTCCTGTCCGGTGTACCTGTAACCCAACGAGCACCTGTATACTATCTCCAGTACGACGTACTGACGGCTGTGGGACAGACCATCTCCCCAACTAGGATGAGAAGTGTACATACTAGTCTACTCCGGAGTATCGATGCCCTGTCTCGATAATCCTACGACTAGGGACCTGAATAAGGATGTGCTTGTAGACTACCCAGCCCCCACTAGTGTGATTGCCATCACAATGCTGGTAGTCAAGCAAGATCCTAAGAGCTCTATCAATACGTATACTCACATATTAAGATAGAAAAACCAAGTAGCATACTACTATATTTAGCAAGACTATTATATACATGTGAATATCCCAAGCTTCCATTAAGTAATATACAAACTAGTATGATACAATAATGGCCTCTAGGGAATATACACTAACAATCTCCTACTTGCACTAGGGCCATGTACTGGCGTATCGAAGACCGATGATCTCGAGTAGCCTCTCGAACTGAATCTGAGGTAGGGCCTTCGTGAATGGATCACCAATATTATCCTCTGATTTTACTCTCTTTATCTCGATCTCCTGGCGATCTACGATCTCCCTGATCAGGTGATACCGCCTTAAGATGTGTCTGGACTTCTGATGGGACCTGGGTTCCTTCGCTAAAGCTATAGCGCCGTTGTTATCGCAATACATAGGTATTGGACCAACACTGGTAGGAACCACCTGAAGTTCTGTGAGGAACTTCTTCATCCAGACAGCTTCTTTTGCGGCATCGCAAGCAGCTATGTACTCCGCTTCCATCGTTGAGTCAGCAACGGTCTCCTGCTTGGAACTCTTCCAACAGACTGCTGTTAGTTATATGTATGCCCTAGAGGCCATTACTATACATAGGATGTATATTGTAGTGGATGCTGGGACATATATAGGGAGGACTTTCTTGCTCGACATGATAGTATGCTATCTGGTTGAACTTTACCTTAACGTGTATACTGATTGTCTCTCTGGTACATATTGGTAAAGCCCTTAGGATGTGTGCTTGACTACCTGGACTATGATGCGGATCATACTAGTGGGGACATGGTAGTCCATAAGTACATCCTTCAAAGTCCCTAGTCGTAGGTGTATCGAGACGGGACATCGATATACCAGAGTAGACTAGCGTATACCTTCTCGACCCATACAGATGGGCGATGGATGATCCCATATCCATTGGTGTTTGACATCAGAGATGATATACGGGTGCTCAGTAGAGACTGGGTACACTGGACGGACTCGCCGAGAACTCCCAGATGGTATTATACCTCACGTCAGATGGCAGTTCTCTGGTGACACTGGTACAGAGTAGTCTGTTGACCCAAGATCGTCATAGAGTCTTGTGTGGTTCCCACTGTGCTTTGATTTCCATCTTACCACGTCCAAGAGGGCGTGCAAAACGGTGGTTTTTGGGTACAGTCCCGAGTCACATGGAGGCAATGAGCGATAGGAGGGGATTCGTCTCTCCCGGTATAGGGGGTTGATGTTGCGCTGTGTTCGATTGGCTATAACAGGAAATCCCTGGCCAGGGTTGCTGAGATTTACTGGTAAGTGTTACCAGTAGTTTCTCGAACAGTTATAGACCTCATATCGACACGACTTATCGAGCTATTGGGGTCTGACGTTTACCACCCCTAGGCGAGATATGCGACATATCAGACGATCAGACCGGACTGTACGGTAGTGTTACTGGTTGGATTCACTGGAGTGTGAGCGGGCTTGCTCGTCGATCTTCAGATCGCTCAATACCCGGGTGGCCGTTACGTTTAGCAGACCGCTTGCGGCTTGTGGGTGTTTGATATGATCATCACCTGCTGCCGGCGTATTGACGAGTCTTTAGAGTCCTACACAGAGGTTTCCTGGCTCAAGCGAAACGAAATAGGAGCGCATATGAGATATGTGCGGGACCGAGAATAATGCGTGTATGTGATGCCGCATTCCATTCTCGCGATGAATGTATCGGAAAGGTTGTATGCGATATAACCTAGTTATCGATTCAAGCGTTGATTCGATAAGCCGATACATTGAATACTAGTCGGTTGTGTGCGACATGACCGGATCATTGAATCAAGTGTTGATTTAATGATTTAATGCATAATTATATATTTGATATGTTACTTTGCACTAACTAGTATTGGTTCACTTTAAACGGATTTTCTCACTTGGATTGTGCACATTGTATATGTGATATATTTTTGTGCACTTGTATGTATCATGTTTGATGATGCATGCTAACTTGTGTTTTGTGTGAAGATTAAACCATGGTTGTGAGAGTGGTTAGGGTTTTATTTTCCATTACTTATTTATTCATTTATTTATTTGTTTATACATTTTGGAAAATAAATGGAAAAGAGAAAAGAATGGTGGCTTTATTTGTTCTTTAGTTGAAGCTTCATGAAGCTTTGATAAAGTCAACCATTCTTATCTCATCCTTAACCCTAACCATTCCCACTAACCCTAGTTTAGTCTCTACACTTGACCATGGTTAATTTTATGATAAGAATTCATTTTCTTTTCTTTTTCAAATAACTTATCATAATATTCTTCTTCATCTTCTTCATTCTTCAAGTGAAGAAAACTAAGCTCCATCAATGGTGATTGTTGGAAAAGAGTGAGAAATCTAAAACTAAAGTCTACCCACTTCCTATTTCTTCATCCTCTACCTCTTGCCAAGTAGTAGAGTGTGTTTACTTCACAAGTTTCTTGACTTGGTGAAGTTGTGAGCTTGATCTAGCGATGCCTCAACGTAGATCATCTTCGGCATGGACATCGACGACCTAGCTCCCTTTTTCTCCGACGAAGCCGACTCTAGAGCCCGGATTTGATTTGGACAGCGGAGAGGACCTCGTTGCGGAGCTATGGAGGTGGAGCACCGGATCTACAAAGGTTGTATTTCCGTTAAACTTTTAGTTAAGTGTTAACTAGTTAGTTTTTCGCCTAGACATCTAGCCGACGATTCGTAGTTTAGGGTTTGTAGGCACCGTAAAATTTTTAATATGGCATGTTCGATGCCTTGTGAGACCTCCTTGGGGTGCCTAGGAACCCTACAACTGCCCCTCCATTGAGGGTAAAGACATAACCCGACATGGACTTGGAGTCATCCTTGTCACTCTGGAAGCCGGAGTCAGCAAAGGCCTTGATCTGGAGGTCTTTTCCGCCATACACCAAGAACATCTCCTTAGTCCTCCTCAGGTACTTGAGAATGTTCTTTACTGCTATCCAGTGATTCTTCCCTGGGTTTGCCTGATACCGGCTTACAACGCTCAATGCGTATGCTACATCTGGTCTGGTACATAACATCGCATACATTATAGAGCCTACTGCAGAAGCGTAGGGTATAATCGACATGCGGTCCCTTTCCAAATCAGTCTTGGGAGACATCTCTTTGGAGAGGGTGATTCCGTGACAAGCCGGTAGGTTACCGCGCTTAGAATCTTCCATACCGAATCTTTTCAATATGGTGTCTATGTACCTGGACTGTGAAAGTCCCAACATCCTCTTTGATCTATCACGATAGATCTGGATCCCCAGAATGTAGGTGGCATCACCCAGGTCTTTCATGGAGAATTTCTGTGACAAGAATCCTTTGACTGACTGTAGCATAGGAATATCATTTCCTATTAGGAGAATGTCATCCACGTACAAGACGAGGAATACAACAACTCTCCCTACAATCTTACTGTATATGCATGGTTCATCTGGATTTTTGATAAAGTCGAATTTTTTGACAGTATCATCAAAACAGATGTTCCAACTCCGCGATGCCTGCTTTAGTCCATAAATGGACTTAAGCAGCTTGCATACTTTACCGCTGCTCCCACTCTGAATGAATCTCTCTGGCTGATCCATATAGACGCTCTCTTCCAAATTTCCATTTAGAAAGGCCGTTTTTACGTCCATTTGCCAGATCTCATAATCATGGAAGGCAGCAATAGCAAGAAGGACCCGAATGGATTTGAGCATAGCCACTGGAGAAAAGGTTTCGTCATAGTCCAAACCAGGTCTTTGACGGAAACCCTTTGCAACAAGTCTAGTCTTATAGGTTTCAACCTGTCCATCTACACCAATCTTCTTTCTGAAGATCCACTTGCATCCTACGGGTTTTACCCTATCTGGAGCAACGTCTAAAGTCCATACCTTGTTAGTGTACATGGACTCCATTTCGGTCCGCATTACATCCAGCCATTTTACCGAGTCGCTGCTCTGAATGGCTTGCTGGAAGCTAGTAGGGTCGTCATTATCAATGACGCAATCTTCTCGATCCCCGTCTATGAGAAAACCGTAGTATCTCTCGGGCGGATGAGACTGTCTACTACTTCTGCGGATATGCGCTGGTATGTTCCTTTCTTCTGAAACTTCTTGTTCTTCCAAACTTTCAGTAACAGCTTGTGGTTCTGGAATTTCTTCCAGTTCTACTGCGCTCCCACTCTTCTGATTTTCTAAAAATTCAGTTTCTAAGAAGCGGGCATGACGAGAAACAAAAACCTTTTGTTCCTCTGTGTAGTAGAAGCAATATCCCATAGAGTTCTTTGGATATCCCACAAATTTACACTCTACTGAGCGTGCCTCAAGCTTTTCCGGATGCTGCTTTTTTACAAAAGCTGGACATCCCCATGTCTTCAAGTACTGAAGATAGGGTTTCTTCCCACTCCACATCTGATATGGTGTGGTAGGCACAATCTTGGTTGGAACCTTGTTCAAAAGATATGCCGCTGATTCTAGCGCATAACCCCAGAATGATCGCGGTAACTCAGCCTTACCCATCATGGAACGAACCATATCCAATAGGGTTCGATTCCTCCTTTCCGATACACCGTTGTGTTGTGGTGTGTATGGAGGAGTAAGCTGAGAGAGAATTCCATTCTCTTTTAAGTAACCTATGAACTCGGCACTTAAGTATTCTCCACCTCGATCAGATCTCAGTGTCTTAATACTTTTGCCTGTTTGGTTTTCCACTTCACTCTTGTATTCCCGGAATTTCTCAAAAGCCTCGGATTTATGCTTCATTAAGAAGCTATGTTCATACCTAGAGAAATCATCTGTAAAAGTAATGAAGTAGGAATAACCACCTCTCGCATGTGTAGACATTAGACCGCACACGTCACTGTGTACGAGTCCTAAGAGCTCGCTCGCTCTTACTCCGTGTCCAGTAAACGGAGTCTTTGTCATCTTTCCTATGAGGCAAGATTCACAAGTGGCATAAGATTGATATTCGAACGGATTCAAATATCCTTCTCTATGTAACTTCGTTAATCGTGTTTCATTGATGTGACCTAGTCTACAATGCCATAAGAAAGCCTGATTTATTTCTGGAGACTTTCTTTTAAGTGTGTTCTGGACATTGAAAACCTGAGCTTGATTCAATACGTATATACCGTCATCTAATGTACCGGACCCAATCAGAACTTGATTTAGGTGGATGTGAACTACATCGCTTACGAATGTAAAGTCATATCCCTCTCTCGAAAGTGAGGACACTGATATGATATTACAAGTCAAACTAGGTACATACAGACAGTTATGTAGAATCAATATCTGCCCACTTGTCAAACCTAGGCGATATTCTCCCACGGATTCATCGTCCACGCTCATTCCGTTAGCAACTCTGAGAGACAAATCACCTACCCTTATAACTTTACGGTTTCTCAAAGCATGTAACGAATTACAGATATGAGATCCTGCTCCAGTATCTAGTACCCAGGAAGTAGAGTTAATTGACAAACAGTTCTCAATTACAAACACACTTGAGGCTGAAGCCACAACATGCTTCGTATCCTGGCTACTGGCTTCCAAAGCCCTACAATCCTTCTGCCAATGCCCGTTCCCATAACAATAGGAACATCCCTCCTTACCTACACCAAGTCCCGAAACTTGTGCTCTTCCCTTTCCTCCTACTTTACTGACACCGTATATCGGCTTTGTAGAAGTCTTCTTCTTTTCACCCTTTGCTTTCGCCTTGGATGAAGAAGAAGAAGGTACCCTATTAAGCAGAGCTTGTGTCTCCTTGGTTTCTTTCAGGGTGTAAGTAGAGTGTAGGGACTGTGGAAATAAGTCAGTATATGACCTGTTTCCCAACGTGGTCTCCAGGTCCTTGAGCTCATCAATATAGCTAGTCATCGTAAGGACGTCGTCCTCTATAGATGACCCGTCAGTCGACCTCGCTTGAATTAATTCGTTCGAGGCCTTATATCTTGCGATATGAGATTGCTCTCCATATAAATCTTTGTTATAGAGAAAGATGGAAACTGAGTCCATCTTCTCGTGCTGCTTCTGGTATACACCATCAACTGAAGCCAACACGAGGCACTTGGCTTTCGCTTTAACCTTTTCCCTTGTCTGATGGATATCCATATCCGCGACGGTGGAAACTGGACCTGGGTCGGCGAGATCTTGAGTAGTAATAGGGTGGTCCATCTTGTCATAGGCAATGGACATCTGGACAGACCTTTGCCAGTCAAATAAGTTAGATTCAGTCAACTTGTTATCTAGATGTAACCTAGTCATGGTCACAAGGTCACTGCAATGAGAGAGAGAGAAGAAAACACTTTAGCATGATGCTCTCGCAAGTTTAGAGTGGTTTTTGATTTATCTAAACATGATGGCTCCCACTGTTTCTCGAATCCTTCCTCAAACCATAAAAGAAGAATTAGCCAGGACCATTCTCACCGTACAATACTTGCTTAACCGTTCGGCCAGGCCAGTGTCGATACTTCGAGGGAGGTTTTCCAATGCTTTCGTGAAGTTCCTTAATTAAATAACCTCTTTTCTCTGGGGGCGTAACCCCGCTGACACTTTTCTAGGCACCTACTTGGTTTATAGCATTGATCGTTAAGTGACGAATCTCCTGATAAGTAGCATATACTCACAGTAGGATCGGGATCCAAATATCATCGTATGATAATGTTGAAGGAATCCTACCAACATTCATCAAACTCCAAATGGTATGCAACACTAGCAAGTTTCAGTTTCTTTAGAAACTCCTGATATAGATTTTTGCCCCATGTTCTTATGACCTTGACGAAAGCCAACAAATCATAAGTCACATGTCAAGTTCTGCCCATCATTATCTTGTTAATTTGAACCCACCCGTACATACCCTTGACGAAAGCCAACAAGGTAATACGACTGTCCCAAACCAACTCATCTATCTATGCAACAAATGAATACCCTAGCAGCTACCAAACACTATGCCTTGGCGAAAGCCAACAAACATAGCTTGAATACTACTGACCATCCATAAGAAATGACGGAGGGTTACGACTGGTTTTGGCGAAACTGTGAACGTAGTGAACTTGATATAATCGAAGGAACCTGATAGCTTTTTAAAAGGAGTGGCTAAAGCTCCGCAATTAAAAATTCTGCTCTTTTAAAAATAACCGAGTGGTTTCTTTTAAATTTGTTCCAACGATTCAACTTTGGTTTATTTTCTTTGCATTAAAATAATGCGTCCCATCATTTAACCTATCATTATATAAAACAACGAAAATACAACGTCCTCTTATGCCATCCGCATTCGCCACTGGGTCCCGTCATCACCCGTTAGGTTACTTAACTAACGACAGAGCGGGGGCTGGGCTAGCGCGGGTGTAAAAGTGACGTCTAAATAGCTATCATATATAGATATTGTACATTCGTCAGACGCAATAATAGGTATTCCAGATCTCATATGAACTTTATTGGATTTGCAAGCAATCCGCGTTTGTTTAGAGCCTGCAACAAAAGACGGATTACACAGTTGTGATGAATAGCCATTACCCCACCCTTGACCCCTACGGGTACAACAAACTACCCGCCAAATACCCGAAGTGAAGCGGTCTCCCTCAACAAAGTGAGTAGGCCACTAAACACTTCAAAGTACCCGGTAGTTTGTGCACCCCACCTTGGGTCTGTCCTAGGAGCAAAAAACAGTAAAATAAAATAATACAACGGTGGCTACAACCGCAACCTGGATGTGCCCCGCAAAATAATATTACAACATATTACATTTACATTGAATGAATTAAAATAATAACCTATTACAAAACCCCGACTAAGCACCACAACAGTCCAATACAGTTCATAAACACAAACAGTAAAAACCATTTCAGAAATGTGCAACCCCCTGCCAACCGACATACTAGCAGTTAGGGGAGGTTTACGAACACATTATACAAACACAGATATAATCAAATTAGCAAACATCGCAAAATTTCGATCAAGCAAACACTTTAGATTCTACTGCAAAACTTCTCTGTGCACCTGAGATCTTAGCAGAAAATAAAATATCCCAGAAATATCATTATTAACACAAAAGGGTTACTGGAAAAATTGGGGTTGACTCGGCCCAACTTGGCCGCGGATCCGCGGCGGATCGCATGGATCCGCCGCGGTTCCACGGTGAGATTGCTGAGTCACGAGTCTAAATTTTTGCAGCAGCCCTATAATTCCCTGCTTGTAATTCTGAAGGTCCCTGAAAAATTTTTAGGGCCTGTTTTAAATTCGACAGAAACTGTGATAAATCGACGATGTTTCGGGTTCTTTTTGCGTTCGAAATTTATACGACTTTGCTAATAAGTTAATTATTGTTTAGCGAGGCTCTGATACCACTGTAAGTCGATGTGCAACACCCCACGACTTGCGGGGAGGCGGAAATATGAAAAACGATCTTGTTCTTTGCTTAAACATCGACTAACCGCATGAATCGAAGCTAAACGATAACTAACAACTATCATAGAAGTTCTAAACTACTATGTGAAGTGATTATACCTAAAGAACCGTGTCCTTCGTCTTTACATTCTCCACCTCCTTCTCGGCCTTCTCCAAGTACTAGACGATCCACCCGAGAGCTTTGCTTCAAGCTTTACCTCAAACTAGAAGTAACTAGGTTTCTTAAAGTGCTAATCTAAGTAACCTAGGTGATATAGAGAAGGGTTATGGATTAAGTAGTCTAATCTAATCCTTGATCTCAACACATGAGAGGGGAGGATTAGGGTTTGAAGAGAGAGAGCTTGAGGAGAGAGAAGGTGAGCATGAGAATGAGATGAGATAATGATCTATCATAATATATATCAAGCATTATCATTTATCCAATAAAAGAAAATAAAGGATTAATAATCATGCTTCATAAATACAAGAGGGTGATTCATCTCCATGAGTCATTAAGCATTTATGATGCATTAATGACATGGATGAATCACTCATATGACTCACTAATCTCATTTAATGCAAATGACACCTACACCCCCAAGTCATCATCTTCTAGAAGCTTCTCGTAAAATTACGAGAACGCCCCTCCTATCCGTGAAAACACGAAAAAACTTTAGACTGTATAAATCCAATATCCCGATACTAGAATCTGGCTTAAACCAAAGCCGACTAGTAAAAACTGTCCGAAAAGTCGTACGTGCGTAAACACACGTATGCGTCCGAACCCTTGTTGTAAAACCATACGACCTCTATATCGTTTCGCCTGGAGCAGGGAAACTCTCTGTGTGGGACTCTAATGAATCGACTACTACGGTGGAAGTGGGTTTAACCACAGACCGCAAGCGGCACTAGCTGTACGTAATGGTCCCCAGGTAGATGCCGATAAGAAGGCCGATGAGGAAACCCATCCGAACTCTTGCTGAGCATGATGTGACAATCTCCGTACAGTCCGGTCTATTCGTCTAAGACTATCGCATATCGGGCTTAGCGGGCGGTAAGCGTCAGTCCCCAAATAGCGGTATAAGTCGTGTCGGAGCGAAGCCCATTACACCCTGAGAAACTACTGGAACCTACCAGTAAATCTCGCTTGCCCTGGCCAGGGACTTTGTGTAATGGCTCTCTGACACAGCGCGATATCAACTCCCAATACCGGGAGAGACGAATCCTGTCTAACCGCCACTGCCTCCAAGTGCTCGGGACTGCATCCAACTGCTACCTGTTTGCACGACTCCTTTGAGCCGTGGTAGGGTAGCAATCTAAGAACAGTGGGACACACTCGAGGCGAAGTAGCAGTGTCAAGTCTGCGGACTATGCTGTACTCATGTCACGTGGGAACTGTTAACTGACGACTGGTATAAAAACCCAACCAACAGTTCCGTACGAGTCCTGTCCGGTGTACCCGTAACCCAACGAGCACCTGTATACTATCTCCAGTACGACGTACTGACGGCTGTGGGACAGACCATCTTCCCAACTGGGATGAGAAGCGTAAACACTAGTCTACTCTGGAGTATCGATGCCCTGTCTCGATAATCCTACGACTAGGGACCTGAATAAGGATGTGCTTGTAGATTACCCAGCCCCCACTAGTGTGATTGCCATCACAATGCTGGTAGTCAAGCAAGATCCTAAGAGCTCTATCAATACGTATACTCACATATTAAGATAGAAAAACCAAGTAGCATACTACTATGTTTAGCAAGACTATTATATACATGTGAATATCCCAAGCTTCCATTAAGTAATATACAAACTAGTATGATACAATAATGGCCTCTAGGGCATATACACTAACATCTGCAGCAGATTCAAATCTGCAGAGAGAAGAAAAGGGGGAATATAATTCCCAAAAGAATTTCTTAAAGAGAAGTCTTCTCAGAGCTAAACTCTGTAGAACAACCCAGAGTTAAATAATGGGATTAACTCCAAAAAAAATATCCATAAGAAATGCACCGGAATAAAAGATGAGAGTAATAGGGTAAAACCCAAAGATCTTTTGAGATTAATGGTTTATCAAAATCATCTCAAGGAAAGAGCAAAGCTCTGTTAATGGGTTAAGAGAAATCCGAGACAAAAGAGTCTCTTTTAAGGAAAATGGCCAGAATCCTTACCAAGATTCTTGAAAACGGAGTAAAACTCTAAGAGTTTCTTTAAAAACAGAGATCTAAGCTCTGAAGAGAGAATTAAATTCTCAGGGAAGAAGAAAGAGAATGACAAAACGACAGTCATCTCAAGGGCCAAAAGCCCTATTTATAAAACTCAAAGGGACGGTTCAACTCTCCAGGAGATCGCACGGTGGAAAAGGTGACACCGTTGCACTCACGTGTGAGCCACGTGAGCACAGCGTTGGGGGAATTTGTTTCCTCAATATTTAACCTAATAAAGAGCAAAGCTCTGTTGGAATTTAATGAGGCAGCGCCTCATGTGCTCTCCATGAGGGTGCCAGCGTCAGAGCCAGTCTTATAGGATAAAACCTAAAAGAGCGCTGCACGTGGGGGCCAATGTGCAAAGCACAGAAGCATTCTTTGAATAAAGAGTCAAACTCTTAGAAGGCGCCGCACGTGTTACTCACGCGGGCGCCAATGTGCAAAGCACAGAAGTAGTTATCTTAAGAATTAAATTCTTAAGCAGCCCCCACGTGCATAACACGTGAGCGCCGGTGCCTAGGTAGAATTAAATTCTACTCTCTGTTAAATAGAGCCGTTGGATCTTTGATCCAACGAAGACGATAAATCATCAAAATACATAATTAAATTCTGTCGGGAGAAAACATTCCCTAAATTGGATCATAGAATAAAATTCTATTTTTAGGTTATATTCCCTCAATCTTTCTAAATAAGAAAGATTGCCCTCGGTAAAGCAGAGAACCCTTAGATTAAAAATCCAATGGTGATTAAAAATCACCATTTCACAGAATAAAACTCTGCATATGGAAAATATTTCCCCTATCTTTTTAGAAACAAGAATATATGTTCTATAAAACAGAAACCCTTGGATTAACAATCCAATGGTGGGTAAAAATCCCCAAATCAATTGGGATATCTTAATGATAGATTTCTTCAGAGTTAATTAACGAATTGCCTCTACTATATAAAGGACCTAAGATTTCAAGTCTGATATAGAGAAACCCCCCATAAGCTTCTAAAAATTTAAGCAGAAAGCTTCAAAAGGGAACAGAGAAGAAGATCTCCCTTTTCAAAAACTCTAGGTAAATAAAAAGATCAGAGATCAAAACATTTCGTTTACATACCTAAGGGTTTAAACCTTTTAAAAAAAAACTTATTTCTTTCTCTGGATCTGGGATCCACAACACAAATCTCCCATAAGTTGAGAATTTAATTCTCATCGGGAAGAATTTGTTCTTGAGAATTGAAGATTCAGAAAAGGACCGGGAATTGAATTTCTTGAAACGAAGCATATAAGAGAAACCTGGTTCTCATAAAAGAACTTGGTTCTTAAAAAAAATGAAAGCTTAATCATCAATGGGCGCCACAGAAGAAAAGAGTGCTTAGCACTCATTGGGCAGCGCCCAGCGTCTCACGTGTCCCTCACGTGGGCGCCATAGAAGAAAAGCGTGCTTAGCATTTATTGGGTAGTGCCCAGCGCCCAGAGCCTCACGTGGGCGCCACATGGAAAGAGTGCTTAGCACTCACTGGGCAGCGCCCAGCGCCTCACGTGTCCCACACGTGGGCGCCACAGAAGAAGAGAGTGCTTAGCACTCACTGGGCAGCGCCCAGCGCCTCACGTGTCCCTCACGTGGGCGCCACAGAAGAAGAGAGTTCTTAGCACTCACTGGGCAGCGCCCAGCGCCTCACGTGTCCCTCACGTGGGCGCCACAGAAGAGGAGAGTGCTTAGCACTCATTGGGCAGCGCCCAGCGCCTCAAGTGGACGCCATAAAGAGTGCCTAACACTCCATATAAAGATAAAAGGAGTAAAGTGTTCAACACTTATTAGGAAACCTCCATGACTGACAGTTCCACATGATCATATGCAGGCGTCAAAACTCATATAAGTGCTCAGCACTTTTGCATAAAAAAGGGGGGGCTGATTAAACAGAGCCCAAACCAGTGCTCAACACTTTTTCGAAAAAAAGGGAGACTAAGCAGACTAAAGCCCAAATTGGCTAAGTTGCTAAAGTATTACAATTGAGTCCAAATGCTATGTTGCTGGGTCTTAAATAAGGAAGATCCTAAAATGTTGTTAAGTGGATCTTAGTCTCAAATTGGCTATCGTATCCTTAACAAAAATTCTTAAGGCCCCCATAACCTTTCTCCCTTAAATACAGGATTCGGTTCAAGGGTACATCTCTTCACACCTCTGATATATGTCGTTGTAATTCTTCAACGTCTTCAGAGAGGTGGCGGGTCCCAGCGACCAACAACTCCTTTCATCCCACATTGATATATTTCCAAATTGACGTGCACACCTCAAATCGGATCGTACCCTAAATTTGGCACATTCCATATCACCATTGTTCACTTCGTCACGTAACAAATACGCGTGCGCGCAAGTTGAATAATAGACCGAAATGTCCCTAAACTAATATTCGCCTCCAAAATGGCGATAATAGACCGAAACGCCGCTAAACTAATATTCGCCTCCAAAATGGTGACAATGGACCGAAACGTCCTTAAACTAAAACAATAGAGCCTAAATGCTCTTTTGTTAGATCTGAAATAAAAATGATCCTAAAAATTGTTAAGTGGATCTTAGTCTCAAATTGGACTAATGTATCCTTAACAAAAACAAATCGAGCCCCAAATGCTCACATACATTTAAGTCGATCTTAATCTTAAAATAGATTAACGGTCCTTAAATAAAATCCCAAAATATAAAATATACGGATTTGGATAATCCACGCCCTACGGGCGATGACATAAATTAGTCTCCGTATACAATCCACGAGCAACCTAAACAGACAAAAATACACATGACATGAAGTGAACTTCCGGAGCAGGAGAAAGTGGTTATCGCGATGCGATAACGTAATTAACTTCAGGGGCATGCGCTTGCAGGGAAGAGCGTACCCATAATCAAAAACCCTTCGCAAACGAGGGGGTGACGAAGTCTGCTAAAACGGCTGCATCCGTCCAAACCTCCGATATACGGTGCCATAAATCAATTTGGCATCTTCGGAGAAGTGGACGGATAAATCCAAATAGCATCTGCCCCCAGAATTCAGGCAAGACGATCCATCCCAGTTCGTCTCCATTTTCGGCGGTGAACAAGCTCTAAGCCGGACATCGTTGCCGACTCAACGATGGAAGCGGAGTATATCACTGCATGTGACGCCTCGAAAGAAGCAGTCTGGATCAGGAAGTTCATGACAGAACTTCAGGTGGTTCTATCCATTGTTGATCCAATATCTCTGTATTGTGACAACAACGGGACTATAGATTTAGCAAAGGAAACAAGGTCCCATCAGAAGTCCAGACATATCTTGAGGCGGTACCACCTGATCAGGGAGATCATAGATCGTCGGGAGATCGAGGTGCGGAGAGTAGAGATAAAGAACAACACTGCAGATCCACTCACAAAGGCCATCCCTCAGACACAGTTCGAGAGGCTAATCGAGATGATAGGTCTGCGATATGCTAATACATGGCCTTAGTGCTAGTGGGAGATTGTTAGTGATATATTCCCTAGAGGCCATTATTGTATTGTACTGGATTGTATATTACATTTTGGAAGCTTGGGATATTCACAGATATAATAACAGTCTTGCTCAAAATGTTAGTATGCTACTTGGTTTGATTCTACCTCAATATGCGTATATATTTCTTTTAGCATACCGCTAATACATATTGGTAGAGCCCTTAGGATCTTTGCTTGACTACTAGCGTTGTGATGGCAGTCACACTAGTGGGGGCTTGGTAGTCTATAAGCACATCCTTATACAAGTCCCTAGTCATATGATTATCAAGATGGGGCATCGATACTCCGGAGTAGACTAGTGTATACGCTTCTCATCCCAGCAGGGGAGATGGTCTGTCCTACAGCCATTGGTATGTCATACCGAAGATAGTATACAGGTGCTCATTGGGTTATGAGTTACACTGGACGGACTCGATGGGAACTGCGGGTTGGTATTATACCTATCGTCAAGTAGCAGTTCCCGGGTGGCATGAGTACAGGTTAGTCCGTTGACTTGATATCACTATTCTTCTTGAGTGTGTTCCCACTGTACTTAGATTACTACCCTACCACGGCTCAAAAGAGTCGTACAAACAGGTAGTAGTTGGGTGCAGTCCCGAAGCACTTGGAGGCAGTAGTGGTTAGATAGGATTCATCTTTCCCGGTATTGGCGGTTGATATCGCGCTGTGTTCGGAAAGCCATTACACAAAGTCCCTGACTAAGGCAAGCGAGATTTACTGGTAGGTACTCCAGTAGTTTCTCAGGGTGTATTGGGCTCTACTCCGGCATGACTTATTGCACTGTTATGGGTCTGACGGTTACCAGCCCCTAGGCCCGATATGCGAGTATCTTAGACGAACAGACCGGACTGTACGGAGATTGTCACAGATAGGCTCAATAGGAGTTCGGATGAGTTTGCTCTCGGCCTTCTTATCGACAGATACTTGGGTAGCCATTACGTGCAGCTACTACTGCTGACGGACTTGTGGTTAAACCCACTGCCAGCGTACTGTCGAGTCTTTAGAGTCCCACACAGAGGGTTTCCCTGCTTTAGGAGAAACGATGTAGAGGCCGTATGGTTTTACGGCAGGGTTCCGATCACATACGTGTACTGGCTACACGGATGTTGTTCGTACGGATAATTCTAGTGGGCTTTGGTTTAAGCCGGATCCTAGTATTATATTATTGGATTATTATTATCTCATTGTATTCGTATTTTTCGGAATACAAATACGGGTATGTATATACGGTGAGGACATTCTTGTAATTTCACAAGAGATGCTTCTAGAAGGGGACACCTCATTATTTGGTTTATCTATTTTGAGAAATAGATTAATGAGGAGGAAATTGGAGACATCCATGGCATGTGGTGAAGCATAGCTCTTTGTATTTGTTTATTAGTTTAGACTCACTATTTAATCATGGTTGATATTTTCTATTAGAAAATAATGCATGCTTGAATCAGTGAAGTGTGTGAGCCATTCTTCACTTGCCATAACCTTTGCTCATTCTCTTTCTCTCTCCATACTTTCCTCTCCTTCTACTCAAGACCCCAACCCTCACATGAGTTGTGAACCCTAGGGTCTCATGAGATAAAATACTCCATTAGATACTCTACATCTTCTAGGCTACCTAGTTTAGCGAACTAAGTACTCTAGTTACCTCAGTTTAGAGGTTGGAGCTTGAGGTATAGACTCTCAGATGGATCATCTTCGACACGAGGAGACCGACGATCAAGTGCGATCCGGATCTTCGAGGAGCTCAAGGAGAGGAGGATAAGAAGCCCCGAAGGACAAGATTCTAGGAGGTATAAAACTCTTACTGACCAGTTAAACCTCCAATTAGATTTAGCTAGTTAAGGTTTCTGTTAAGATCCTGGAGATTAGTCGGTGTTGCGAAGTAAGAAAAATCGTTTTTTTGTAAATTCCGCCTCCCTGCGAACCCGCGGGGTGCGCGACATTGACTTACAGTTGAGATGTATGGATAATATAGTCCCACATTGGAAAAACTATGAGAAGTGCATGGGTATAAAATATAAGATTAGTCAAACCTCCACAAGGCTTGAGTCTTATTGGATGTAGCCCGTCCATTTTAAAAGCCCGTGTACACTTATATAAATAAAATATATAATCACCCTCTCATTCATGTATAATTAAATTTAACATGGTATAAGAGCTAGGTTGAACACTTGTGTGGATTCATATTTTATAACACCTCTAAGAGAGAGTTGTCTGTATAAGATGGGCCAAATCTCTATAAGGCTTGAGTCTTATTGATTGAACCCACTTATATTAAAATCCTGTGTACACTCATATATATAAAATATATAATCACCCCACATCGTTCATGTATAATTAAATTTAATATGGTATCAGAGCTGGGTTGATAACATTCGTGAATTTATATTTTAATAACACCTCTGAGAGAGAGCCATCTACATGATCTTGATAGACCTTTCCTTATGCCATAGCTGCTCCTTTCCTTTTCGTTATGCTATAGTAGCACACAACATATAGCCCACACATGGATACATATGTGCTTTGAATATAGTTGGACTCCATCCAAATCTTATGTTTTATACTCATGCACCTCTCATATTTTTTCCAATGTGGGACTATTTTAGTCCACACATCTCAACACCCCCTTCATGTGCATAATGTCGTTGTGTTGCACGTTTTCCTTTTCTTAGTGCCATAGTAGCACACACAACATATAGCCCACACATGGATACACATGCGCTTTTAATAAAGTGGGACTCTATCCAATAAAACTCAAGCGTTGTAGAGATTTGGCATATATTATGTTTTATACCCATGCATCTCTCATATTTTTCTCCAACGTGGGACTATTTTAATTCACACATCTCAACACTGCCCCTCAGGTGCAACGTCGTTGTGTTGCACGTAGATCGTACAACACATGGTGTGCAACACATGTAGATGTTAGTCTCTCAGAGGCATGTAGATGGCTCTTTCTCAGATGTGTTATGACACATGTAGAGGCTAATCTCTCATAAGCATGAAGACGACTCTCTCTCAGAGGTGTTATAAAGTATGAATCCACACAAGTGTTCAGCCTAGTTCTGATACCATATTAAATTTATATATATTCACGAAAGAGGGGGCGAGACAATTTTATATTTATATTTATATGAGTGTACATGGGCTTTTAACATAGAGGAGTTTCATCCAATAAGACTCAAGACTTATGGAAGTTTGACCTATCTTATGTTTTATACCCACACACTCATACTTTTTCCAATGTGGGGCTATTTTAATCCACACATCTCAACAATACGTAACATACAACATGCATCGCACGTATAAAACACTAGTAAATATAGTAGCAGTTATTTCGAACAAAATTAAGAGAATGCGACCAACCTGCTGCCACCTCCAAGGATTGAATTGATAAGGTTTATAATACAAGTTGGAATCCAAGTGAACTGCTGCAAGAACTTGAAGCACTTTCCAAGCACATGGAATGTCATACCCTAACAAATATCCAACATCTTAATATATTATCTCAAAAATCAAATCAAATACGCTTTAATGTATGCAGTATGGTACACTAAAATACCCTAAACTAATGCATTCTATGTTGCTATACCTTAAATTTCTTTTATTACAGTAAAATACGCTACTCTTAAAGTACATTACTGTAATAATTACCCTAAAACTTTTCCTATCATTACATGTATAAAATATTCTTCTTGTGGCCTCCTTACTTTGGCTGGCGGACTAGGATCTATTCTTTTTACCTGCCACATATATTGGAAAAATGTTGGGTCTACTTGTGACACCATCTGCTTATGCCAGAAAAAGGCATGATTGTTTGGGGGATTTTTTTTTGGGGGTGGGGGGATTATGGTTGTTTGGCTCTTTGCTTTATCTCTTTTATGAGGTGGTATGCATATTGTTGCTTCTATGCAGTTTAAAGGGTTTGTTTTCATTTTTGGCCATGTCTAATGAGGTTATGATATCAAAGTTCAATCTTTTTTCATCTTACTGAAGCTATTTATCCATAATCAGCCTTTTGAGAGACTTGTTTGGGGTGTTTTCTTTGCCTTGCTCTTTTGTCCATCGGTTTCTTTGATTCCAGTGGAGCTAATAATTACTATATAATTGTTGGCTATAGTGCCCTTAAGGCAATTATTGTAATTGTAGGCAGGTGATTATGATGATTGAGGGATGACCTATACGGATAGAACAGTCTTACTCAAAATGATTGTATACTATCTGGTTTGTCTTTATCATCATGTACATGCATTATGTGGTATTACATATCACTATTACATGTTGAAAGAGCCCATAGGATTCTTGCTTGGCTACCAACATTATGATGTCGATTATATACGTGGGAGCAGGGTGGTCTATAAGCACATCCTTAAATGTCCCTAGTCGCGGGAGTATCGAGACTGGGCATCGATAATCCGGAGTAGACTAGTGTATACTTATCGAGACCCCGACGAAAGGCGGTGGCCGGTCTCACAAGCTATTGATGTCAGTTAGTCATCTAAGATAGTATACATGTGCTCATTGGGTTATGAGTACACTGGACGGACTCACCAGGAACGTGCTAGTTGGTATTATACTTATTGTCAGCTAGCAGTTCCCAGGTGACATATGTACAGGTTAGTCTGTCGACCTGAGATCGTCATTTGTCTCGTGTGAGTTCCCACTGTGCTTTGATTACTACCCTACCACGGCTCAAAGGAGTCATGCAAACAGGTTTTAGTTGGGTACAGTCCCGAGCCACATGGAGGCAGTGAGCGGATCGTCGGGGATTCGTCTCTCCCGGTATTGGGGGTTGATATCGCGTAGTGCACGGATGACCATCACCAGAAATCCTTGGCCAAGATAGTCGAGAATTACTAATTTGGATCGGTAGTTTTTTAGTTGGTGATGGGCTTCATACCGACACGAAATATCGCGTTATTAGGGGTCTGACTTTATCCACCCCCTAGACTCGATATGCGATACTCTTAGACAAACATACTAGATTGTACGGAGATTGTCATGGACAGGCTCAGTAGGGGTTTGGATGAGTTTGCTCGTCGGCCTTCTTTTCACTCAATACCTGGGTAGCCGTTACATATAGCTAGTGCTGCTGACGTGCTTGTGGTTAAACCCACTGCCAGTGTATTGACGAGTCTTTAGAGTCCCACACAGAGGGTTTTCCTGCTTCGGGTGAAATGATGTAGAGGCCGTATAGTTTTACGACAGGGTTCGATCATATACGTGCACTTGTGCATGTATCATGATTCAGACGGATAATACTAGGGGCTTTGGTTTAAGCCGGTCCTAGTATTATATTATTGGATTATTTTCGTCTCTTTGTATTCGTATACGGATACATGTATGTATATACGGTGAGGGGTATTCTTATAATTTATTACAAGGGTGCTTCTAGAAGAAAACACCTCATTTGTTTTTAACCATTTTGGTTTAAATGGTTTAATGAGGTGGAGGGATGAGTTGTGTCTTTGCTTTAAATGAAGCATGGCTATATAGTGACTCATGGGGTGACTCATGGTGTGACTCATGGGTTACTATTGTAGCATGCTTGATTTATTTATGTGTTGTGAGATATTTTGTGAGGCTTCATTCTTTGCTTCACAACACTTAGCCATTTTTTATGGTTGCTTCACTACAACACTCTCATCCTCTCAAGATCTCTTCTTCTACCTCCACCCTAAAAGTCTCATGTGTTGTGAAACCTAGGGTGTTATGAGACATATTAATCCATCATTAGAATCTACATCCTCTAGCCAATCTAGTTTAGCAAACTAGGTACCCTAGTTACCTCGACTTTAAGGTTGGAGCTTGAACTACAAATCCTCAGGTGGATCATCTTCGATGGAGGGAGATCGGAGGCCAAACTCGATCCATGATGCCTCAAAGAGCTTATGAAGATGGTAGAAGACCGAAGGACACGGATCATTTGGTATAACCATCCTAACTCCTCTTTAGTTTGCTAGCTTATAGGTTTATGGTAGATCCGGGTTATCGGGTTGTTCTAGCGCCAGTTTATAAAAAAATTATTCTGCAAACGGTCACGGTAGATGGCCAGGGCACTGGCATAACCCAACATGGTATCAGAGCCACCCAAACATTAGAAACTAGTAGTAGATGATGCATTAGTATCAAAACCGAAAAACTGCGATTTCAAAACCCACTCTCTATTCTGGAATTTTTTTGATCTCTGATTTTTTTTTAAACAATTGCATAGTCTTATTTAAGACATGAGAATGATACAGAATGAAAATGAGGCATTTTCATTCAAACTTGGCCGGCCACATTGCCCAAATTCCTGGCCTTACCTTTTTACTATAAAAGGTTATGCTAACGCCCTAACCATCATCCGTGGCCGATTGCCGAACAAAAACTTTTCTATGAGCAAAACTTGGCGCTAGAATAACCCTAAACCAGATCTACCATAAACCTAACTAGCATAACTTGAGAGGCTATCAACTATGAAAGGAGTTATACCAAGAGGCTCAAGTCCTTCGGGTCTTCACTCCTCTCCTTTAGTGTGCTCCTAGTGGCCTCCATGATCGAGCTTGATCAACGGCTCCTTGCGTCAAAGATGATCCACCCGAGAGTGTCTACTTGGAGCTCCTACATCTAAACCGAGGTAACTAGGTCGCTTAGTTTGCTAAACTAAGTGGCCTAGATGATGTAGAGAGTGATGATGGATTAATTGGTCTCAAGAACCCTGGATTTCTCAACACATGAGACTATTAGGGTTTGAGGTAGAAGAAGAGAAGCTTGGAGGAGATAAGAGTGTTGTAGAGGGCAACACAAGAAAAGACTTAAGTGAAGAATGGCCAAGTTTTGTGACTAATAAAGCAAGCATACCAAAGATAATATTAAAAAATTATCTTCACCACAAAATATCTAGATATTTTCTACAAAATATCTAGATGCCACCTTGCTTCAATAGTAACCCATGACTCACTAATTGAGTCAACAAGTAACCATGCTTCACATAATAAAAGTCAACACCTCATATCTCCACCTCATTAACCATTTAGCTAAATAGTTAAAAAAATAATGAGGTTTCTTCTTCTAGAAGCACTCTTGTAACAAATTACAAGAATACCCCTCACCGTATATACATACTGTTGGGTTATGGCAGCGTCCTGGCCGCCAATCCGAGGCCAAATGCGGAACAAAAGCTTTTCAAAACGGCGCTAACGTAATGCTAAAACCCGGATCGAACCATTAACCGTTAACTAACTAACTACTGTAAAGTGTTCAGAGATTATACCGATCGATCCGTGTTCTTCGGTCTTCAATCTCTGCGCCAAGCTCCTCGCGGCTGCCCTAACGAAGTTCGCTCTCCGATCTCGCTCGTCGAAGTGGCTCCACGTCGAGGATTCTTTATACGAGCTCCCGCTTCAAACCGAAGCAACTCGGACATGAAGTTTGCTAGCCGACATGTCCAAGGTGAAGTAGAGATAGTGTGTGATTACATTGTCTCAATACACTCTAGGATTCTCAACACATGAGAGGGATAGAGTGGAGGTTAAAGAAGAAGCCATGAGTGAAGAGTTGTGAGCACAAGAAAAAGCTAGTGAAGAAAAAATGGCATTGCTATTGTGTGAGATCTTTTGTGTGAGCTCTCTCTATAAAACTCAAGACCAAATCACCACATATATGTGGCTGCTCTCTCATTGCTCCATAAAATATCCCACACCCAAAAACAATAAAGAAATGGACATGGCACAATAAATCACACCATGAGTCACCAAAATAGCACATGCCACATTCATTGACCTAGGTTAAAACTTGCACTCACAATTTCTATATAATCAAACTTTAAACCAAAAAGAAATGGCATCAACTAAAGTAATCTTGTGACGGATCACAAGA
Source organism: Agapanthus africanus (assembly GCA_030015575.1). NCBI lineage: Eukaryota > Viridiplantae > Streptophyta > Magnoliopsida > Asparagales > Amaryllidaceae > Agapanthus > Agapanthus africanus. The sequence goes on from CM057351.1 coordinate 30,382,815, forward strand.
ATACCCCTCATCTGTATATATACATACCTGCATCCATATTCTGACTGAATACGAATACTACGAGACGAATGTAATCCAACAATCTAATACTAGGATCCGGCTTAAACCAAAGCCCACTAGTAAGATCCGTCCGATCATGATACGTGCACAAGTGCACGTATATGATCGAACCCTGCCATAAAACCATACGGCCTCTACAACGTTTCGCCTGAACTTGGGAAAATTTCTGTGGGGGACTCTAAAGACTCGTTAATACGCTGGCAGTGGGTTTAACTACAAGCACGTCAGTGGTACTAGCTGTATGTAATGGCTGCCCAGGTATTGAGAAAAAGGGAGGCCGACGAGCGAACTCATCCTGAAACCCTACTGAGCCTATCTGTGACAATCTCCGTACAGTCCGGTCTGTTCGTCTAAGAGTATCGCATATCGGGCATAGGGGGATGGTAAACGTCAGACCCCCAATAGCGGTATAAGTCATGTCGGAGTGTAGCCCAGAACACCTTGAGAAACTACTGGAATACCTATTAGTAAATCTCACTTGCCTTGACCAAGGACTTTGTGTAATGGCTCTCCAGACACAGCGTGATATCAACCCCCAATACCGGGAGAGACGAATCCTGTCTAACCGCCACTGCTTCCAAGTGCTTCGGGACTGCACCCAACTACTACCTGTTTGCACGACTCCTTTGAGCCGTGGTAGGGTAGCAATCAAAGAACAGTGGGAACACACTTGAGGCAAAGTAGTAGTGTCAAGTCAACGGACTAAGCTGTACTCATGTCACCCGGAAACTGCTCATGACGATAGGTATAGTACCAATCAGCAGTGCCCATGCGAGTCCGTCCGGTGTACTCATAACCCAATGAGCACCTGATACTATCTTAGGTGAACCAACTGACACTAATGGCTTATGAGACCAGCCACCGCCCCTCGTCGGGGTCTCGATCCGTATACAATAGTTTACTCATGGAGTATTGATGCCCAGTCTCGAAACTCCCACGACTAGGGACACTTTAAGGATGTGCTTATAGACTACCCAACTCTCACGTATATGATCGCCATCATACTGCTGGTAGTCAAGAAAGAATCCTATGGGCTCTATCAACATGTAATAGTGATCTGTAATGTCACCTGAAGCATGTACATGATGATAAAGACAAACCAGATAGCATGCTATCATCTCGAGTAAGACTGTTCTACCAGTATAGGTCCTCCCTCAATCATTGCAATCTTGTGCCTGTGATCCAATAATTGACTTGAGGGCACTATAGCCAATAATCTCCCACTTGCACTTAAGGATAAATATTGCGGTGTCGCATACTCACAGCCCGTGTGATACCGAACACCCAACTCCTCTACTGATCAGTTTCACAAAGCTCGTTTGTGAAACTATTGCTTTCGAGAAATAGCCTCAGTGAGTGGATCCACTCTGATGTTTCTTTCTATATCTCTCTTTATCTCAAGTTCGCGGAGAAAGCCATCTCCCGAAATGAGCAATACCTGTCTTAGAATATGTCTGGATATCTGATGGGACCCAGTTCACAAATGAACTCCAAATCCAGCAAACTTCTTAGAATGTATCGTCAACTGAATTAAATCAGTATCCAGCGCCATGCTACCCTTAGTATCCGCTTGGACCACCTGTCCAAACTACTGCCCCTCGTCAGAGGGAAAACTATAACTCTGACAGTCATTCTGTCATCCAGGTCACCTTAGAAGCCTGGAATGATAACTGTCTCCCGAAGGAGACTGCCGTTATGAAATCCCTAGAACATCCACTTATGTTCTAAAATTGCTTCCGAACGTTTCTCCAGGATTGGATTAATATCTCAACTTATTGCATCTAGTGCAAAAACAACATCTGGTGTGGTACTTGACATCTCATGATTGACGCAATTTCCTAAGCAAGTGATATGCCAATCATGCACTTCCCTCTCCCCTTTAGTCTGTAAGACACCTTTAGAGAGGGTGACTCTATCACCTGCAGGTACACCACCATGGCAGGAGTCGACCATTCTAAAACACCTTTAGAATACTGTCTAAGTACCCGAATTGGGAAACTACCCAAATCTAGATCTAAAACCATAGATCTAGTAACAGAATGCCTGATATTAAATCCATATCCTGTGTGGAGAAACCACTGTGTGACAACCATAGTATAACCGATTGTAGTATAGGAATTTTACTTCTTATAAAGTGTATGTCATCCAATTACCAAGACATCACACCCTACTACCTTCTTAACAGATCCATATCCTATTCTGATGAAGTCAAAACCTATGACTGTCATATTAAAAAATAGATGATCTATCTCCGCTATATCTGCTTTAGTCTATAAATAGACATAAGCTACTTATCCACTATGCTTCCGCTGCTCTCACTGACTACAACAACCCTCTGGCAGAGTCATATACACGTGCACTTCTAAAGCTAGTTTAGAACGACGCTATACTCATCTTCCTGCCGGGTCTCATAGTCTAGAACAGCAGTAATGGCAAGTCTGGGTAAACAAGAACCTCCCTGTCACCGTCTTTGAGAATACCGAATTACCTCTCGGGCGCCTGAGGTCACCCACCATATCTGCGGAGTGGCTAATGGAATGTCAAACCAGATTGAATGTTTAGGTCCTATTAAATTTTCAGTAATTGTTTGTGTTTCTGGAATCACTTCCAGTTCTACCATACTCCCACTACTGTTTTCTGAAAAAGTCCATTTTACTAAAACTGCGGCGAGTCAAGAACAATATCACTGTTGATCTTCCAGATGGTAGAAAGTTAATCCTCGTCAAAACCCGGTTTAACCCACAAACCGCCATTACGGAAACGTGCCTTGAGTTATCCAGAGTCTGGTTTTAAGCATAAGCCGGACAACTCCATATACCTTAACATCGTTAAGATATGAGCCATTCTATATACAATATAGAAACAGAGGCACCGATTTAATTGGAACAAGATTCAAATCATGCAGCTGTCTCCAGTGCATGTCAACTAAATGGAGAGACGCCGATCAGCATTACTCAACTTAGGAGTGCATCCAAACATGAGTAACCTGAAAGAGAAAAAAGTTTCTCAAAACCATTATTATCAACTGAATACCAAACACAAGTATCTACATCTTCGATCATCTTGAAGAATCCTGATACTTGCAACACCTGGTTCTCTACTTTATTCTTGTACCTATAACTTCTCAAAACTTGGACCTTGTATTTCTACGAAACACATGTTTAAAACTGGAGAAGTCACAAGTAAACAGAATATAGTACGAGTACCAACCCCTCTGTCCTAATGGACACTGGACAACATACAATACTTTGTATAAGTCCCCTGAGTTGAATAACTCAAATCCTATGCGTCGTAGGTTGAAAACTGTACTATGGTTATGAAGAATTACATCGCTGTTGAATGCTCCTTACCTAACCATCAACTGATATAGGTAAATGTCATGGACATAATTTCAGAAAGTTATATCTCACTTTATAAAATAAACGTAAAAATATATCAGTTTGAAATTGGTGCATATCAACGGATATTCAAAACCAAATATTTGCCGTCCGGTAAAAACCCAGGTGATTTCCTCAAATATCACCAATTACAACGAATTCTGATATAATGAGGATGATCACCTAATTCCCAATAACTTACTCCCACTCATCATCTGTAAAACCATACAGATGTGAGAATCAGACCTGGTAAATACATACCCTGGAGTAATGATCCAATTGGGAAATCAGTTTTCTACTAACAATGCATAGTGAAACTGAAACATATAAATGTTGCGAAGAGGTATCTGGATATTCCTAGTAATGCCTCTTCCATTATCAGATTCATGACTGTAACCGTATATTTCGTTTCTATCTCTCCAAATCTCTTTATTTGTCTTTACTCATTACCTTCTGTACACCCCATTAAGCTAAGTGGTTTTCTTCCTTCCCTACCGTTCGGCACCAGCCTATGGTTTGGAAGAAAACTATCCAATAAGCGTAACATGTGTACTCTTCTAATCCTAGGAGTACTCGCAACCTGAGAGAAGGTGATGATAAAAGACAACTGAATAAACCTTATTCTATTTCTCCTGAACCGGAGAAAAGCAAAGGTGAAGTAGGAGTGGCGATGAAATACGCGGTTTGGTCATGAATGATGGCAGTCGCAATTTACTTTGCTCTCTTTCTAATCCCTTTATTTGTCTTTATTGATTACCTTCTGTACACCACACTTAGGCTAATCGGTTTTCTTCATTCCCTACCTTTCGGCACCTGCCTATGGTTTGGAAGAAAACTATCCAATAAGCGTAATAGGTGTACCCTCTTCTAATCTTAGGAGCCCTCACAACCTGAGAGAAGGTAAAGGGAAAAGACAACCGAATAATCCTATTCAATCTCTCCAGAACCATAATCCATCCTCGAATCTGGAATAAGTTTCTTCGAGTTCGTATGTAACTATACGATGGATTTATCCAATGGAAGTGGATGTTCGTAGTGATACGGGGTGTTCTGGAGAAATGCAAAGGGTAAAAGAAGGAGTGGCAATGATGTATGCAACTCAGACAATCCAAAAGCCAGTGTTTTAAGAAAGTTCAGTTAACTTGGTTACAGAGTTATAGTTTAGGGTCGGGTCATGGTCGCTGTCAAATAGAGAGAGAAAAGAAATACTCAGCGTGCACTCTAACTTAGATCAGAATGGTTAATCACTTTATCTAATCAGGATGTCTCCCACCGTATCCTTAAATTATCCTCCAAACCTGAAAGAAGAATTAGTCGGGATCACCCGAGGAGTAAACCAACTCATCAGTGGGAATCGGAATCCAACTATCATCGCATGATAACTTGATGGAATCCACTCAAGTCACCATACTTCAGAAGGTATGCGCATGCCTGGCAAGTTTCAGCTTCATTAAAAACTCCCGATGTGATTTTTACCCCTAGGACCCAAGTGACCTTGACGAATAATCAACAAATCAAAAGGTCCTAGTCAAGTTCAAACCGTTATTATCTTGATTGCGTTAAACCCACCCGCACGACCCTTGACGAATAATCAACAAAGTCGTACGACCATCATAACCAATCGACATATCCATGCGACAGAAAGCATTACAGAGCTACCGCACACTATGCCTCGGCTAATAGCAACGAAAAACGTAGCACGAATACTAAGCAATACTAATCTGAAATGACGGAGAGCTACGGCTGGTTTTTGGCGAAAAACCTTTAACGTAATGAACTTGATATCGTTGAAGGAACTGGATAGCTTTTTACAAATATATAGTGGCGAAAAACTTTGCTAAAGAGGTCACTCCCGGTGAAGGGATCTCGGCTCTTTCCCCGTAGAATGAGGTGCAGGATATTCCAAACTGAATACCATGATGCAAAGAAAAAATTAATCGACTATAGTGAAGTTATTACCCTGGCGCAAACCTCTACCCAAGGGGTCACTCCCGATGAAGGGATCTCGGCCCTTGCCTCGTCGAATGAGGTGCTGGATATTCCAAACTGAATACCACTGTGCAAAACAAAAGAGAACGTCCTTGCAATAACAGCTTTTTGAAAAATGTCCCAACAACATCGAATAGGTCTGTATTCCTTGCATTGATCAGAATCAATGCAGTCCCATCAATTAATCACACCACAAAGAACGAAAATACTATGTACGTATATGCCATCCGCATTCGCCACTGGGTCCCGTTATCACCCGTTAGGTTACTTGACTAACGACAGAGCAGGGACTAGACTAGCGCGGGTGTAAAACGTATACAACGTCTACTAGTATATATATCAATATATAATAATCGCTCCAGGTGTGATAAATGCAACATCACAGATAAGTAATAAGTATCACAGAACAATACAGATAATCTAGGAGCCCTGGGTTTCCTTTGAGCCGCAACTGAAATCCGGCGTTCCCCTGGTAGTGTGGATAGCCTGTGCAATGAAAACTTAGACCCCTACGAGTGCGGCAAGTTACCCGCCAAAACCAGAAGCGAGGCAGCCCCCTTCAGCAAAGTGAATGGACCACCCAGCACTTCATGGAATCCGGTAACTTGAGCACCCCTCCTTGGGTCAACCTGTACCCCCTACGAGTGCGGTGAATAGCCCGCCAATTCTAGAGTGAAGCCCCCTCCCTCTCAAAGCCTTGAGATGCGGGCCCGTTGCCCTCTAGAACCCGGTTATCTGTGCACTCCATCGTGGGGTAATCCTAGTACAGAAAAGAAAATATGTACAACGGGTACATCGACCTCAACCCGGTCGTGCCCCAAAAGAATAATATACAAACAGACAGTGATGGCAGTCCACATGTCGGACGCTCGTCCCGCGATATCAAATGTACAAATAAAACTGAACTGTACTAACATTGCATCTAAGCTATCCACCACGACAATCCGCAACATCACAGCACAACACGGAACATCAACGTGAATGTCACGTTGCAAACCCGTCTAAAGGAACTATAGCGATTAGACAAGTTGTACCGATCAAATGACATTCACGGTCGTAGATAGAAATGTATGTACTGTAAACTTTAAACAATGTTAGAAAATATCGACTTCGAAATAACCCCCGAATAGCCCCAAACAACTAGATAAAACCATATCCAAAGTGGGCTAAACAAACAATACCACTGAACCAACATTCCAAAGACTAAACCACACTGCAAATTTCAAGTCAAAATACCCTATTAGAACCGGCCTCCTCGGTTTTTGAGCCATTCTGGCAGGCCAAAATATGGTGGATTTGGTTCGTATTTGTAGTGTGTTCTAGTGGTCACTTAAGTAGTCTTCTGCAGTTGTTTAAATAACTTTTGAAGACACTTTGAAATTCGACAGAAACTGCAATGTTTTGAGTGGTGTTTCAGGTCTGTTTCGATTTCAATACTTTAACATTGTCTAAACAAGCTAGCTAAGGGTTAATGGGTTGGCTCTGATACCATGTTGGGTTACGGCAGCGTCCCGGCCGTCAATCTGAGGCCAAATGCGGAACAAAAACTTTTGAAAACTCGGCGCTAACGTAACCCTAAAACCCGGATCGAACCATTAACCGTTAACTAACTAACTACAGTAAAGTGTTCAGAGATTATACCGATCGATCCGTGTCCGTCGGTCTTCAATCTCTGCGCCAAGCTCCTCGCGGCTGCCCCAACGAAGTTCGCTCTCCAATCTCGCTCGTCGAAGTGGCTCAACGTCGAGGATTCTTTATACGGGCTCCCGCTCAAACTGAAGCAACTCAGACATAAAGTTTGCTGGTCGACATGTCCAAGGTGAAGTAGAGATAGTGTGTGATTACATTGTCTCAATACACTCTAGGATTCTCAACACATGAGAGGGATAGAGTGGATGTTAAAGAAGAAGCCATGAGTGAAGAGTCGTGAGCACAAGAAAAAGCTAGTGAAGAAAAAATGGCATTGCTATTGTGTGAGATCTTTTATGCGAGCTCTCTCTATAAAACTCAAGACCAAATCACCACATATATGTGGCTGCCCTCTCATTGCTCCACAAAATATCCCACACCCAAAAACAATAAAGAAATGGACACGGCACAAAAAATCACACCATGAGTCACCAAAATAGTACAAGCCACATTCATTGCCCTAGGTTAAAACTTGCACTCACAATTTCCACATAATCAAACTTTAAACTAAAAGTTTAATCCAAAAAGAAATGGCATCAACTAAAGTAATCTTGTGACGGGTCACAAGAATACCCCTCATCTGTATATATACATACCTGCATCCGTATTCCGACTGAATACGAATACTACGAGACGAAAGTAATCCAACAATCTAATACTAGGATCTGGCTTAAACCAAAGCCCACTAGTATGATCCGTCCAATTATGATCCGTGCACGAGTGCACGTATATAATCGAACCCTGCCATAAAACCATACGACCCCTACAACGTTTCGTCCGAACTTGGGAAACTTTCTGTGGGGGACTCTAAAGACTCGTCAATATGGTGGAAGTGGGTTTAACCACAAGCACGTCAGTGGTACTAGCTGTACGTAACGGCTGCCCAGGTATTGAGCGAAAGGGAGGCCAACGAGCGAACTCATCCTGAAACCCTACTGAGCCTATCTTTGACAATCTCCGTACAGTCTGGTCTGTTCGTCTAAGAGTATCGCATATCGGGCCTAGGGGGATGGTAAACGTCAGACCCCCAATAGCGGTATTAGTCGTGTCGGAGTGTAGCCCAGAACACCTTGAGAAACTACTGGAATACATACCAGTAAATCAAACTTGCCTTGGCCAAGGACTTTGTGTAATGGCTCTCCAGACACAGCGCGATATCAACCCCCAATACTGGGAGAGACGAATCCTGTCTAACCGCCACTGCCTCCAAGTGCTTTGGGACTGCACCCAACTACTACCTGTTTGCACGACTCTTTTGAGCCGTGGTATGGTAGCAATCAAAGAACAGTGGGAACACACTTGAAGCAAAGTAGCAGTGTCAAGTCTACGAACTAAGCTGTACTCATGTCACCTGGGAACTGCTCCTGACGATAGGTATAGTACCAATCAGCAGTGCCCCTGCAAGTCCGTCCGGTGTACTCATAACCCAATGAGCACCTGTATACTATCTTAGGTGACCAACTGACACTAATGGATTGTGAGACCAGCCGCCACCCCTCATCGGGGTCTCGATCCGTATACAATAGTCCACTCATGGAGTATCGATGCCCAGTCTCGAAACTCCCACGACTAGGGACACTTTAAGGATGTGCTTATAGACTACCCAACTCTCTGTGTGGGACTTTAAAGACTCGGCAGTACGCCGGCAGTGCGTTACTGGATAAATCCATAACCACAAGCACGTCAGCGGCACCAGCTGTATCTAACGGCTACCCGGGTACCTGTCGAAAAGGAAAGACGGCGAGCAAACTCATCCGGATCCCTACTGAGCCTATCCGTGACAATCTTCGTACAGTCCGGTCTCTTTGTCTAAGAGTATCGCATACCGGATCTAGAGGGTGGTAAGCGTCTGACCCTAATAACCCGATAATTCGTGCTGATTCGGCTCAGGACCAATCCGGGAAACTACTGTTCAACTTATCAGTAAATCCCAACTGCCTTGGCCAAGGTACTATAGTCCTGACCAATCGAACACAGTGTGATATCAACTCCTAATACCTGGAGAGACGAATCCCTGACAATCACTCACTGCCTCCCTGTGGCTCGGGACTGTACCCAACCAAAACCTGTTTGCACGACTCAGTAGAGCCGCGGTAGGGTAGTGATCAAAGCACAGTGGGAACTCACACGAGAAAAATGACGATCTCAGTTCCAAAGACTAACCTGTACACATATCACAAGAAAACCTCTATCTGACGATAGGTATAATACCATCTATAGGTTCTCAACGAGTCCATCCAGTGTACTCACCCCCAGTAAGCACCCGTATATAATCTTAGGTGATCACACCAATAGTTGTGGGACCAACCACTGCCCCTCGTCGGCGTCTAGAAATATACACGCAAGTCTACTCTGGAGTATCGATGCCCAATCTTGATACTCCCGCGACTTTGGACATTTAAGGATGTGCTTATAGACTATCCAGCTCCCACAAGTATCATCGCCATCACAACGCAGGTAGTCAAGCAAGATTCTACGGGCTTTATCAACATATAACCGCAATATGTAATAACGTGTATAACATATACCATGTTAAGATAAAGTCAAACTATAATAGTATACTACTATGTCAAGTCTTTATCAATATGTGCAAGCTGGATAAAGGATCAATAAAAACAAATACACATATCCTGATGAAGACAACTAAAATAATATACTATATGACTGAGCAAGATCGTCCTGTATATACATATCCCCAGCATCCACATGTATACATATACAATAATGGCCTCTAGGGCATACATATCCAACAATCTCCCACTTGCACTAAAGGCCAGTTATTGGCGTACCGAATACTCAATGTTTGCTCTAAGGCCACCTGCTGGTGTACCGCATACCCAACATCTCAAAAAGTCGCTCAAATTGTGCTTGAGGGAGGGCCTTTGTAAATGGATCTGCCGTGTTCTCTTTTGTATCCACTCTCTGGATATCGATCTCCTGGCGATCTATGATCTCCCTGATTAGGTCATACCGCCTTAAGATGTGTCTGGATTTTTGATGGGACCGTGGTTCCTTCGCTAAGGCTATAGCCCCATTGTTATCGCAATACAGAAGTATTGGATCAACAATGGACGGAATTACATGAAGTTCAGTAATGAACTTCTTCATCCAGATCGCTTCTTTTGCGGCATCGCTCGCAGCAATGTATTCAGCCTCCATCGTCGAGTCTACGACGGTATCCTGTTTAGAAATCCTCCAACACACCGCCCCTCCGTTGAGGATAAAATCAAAACCCGAGACAGACTTGCTGTCATCCCTGTCACTCTGGAAGCCAGAATCGGTAAAGGACCCGACCTTCAGGTCTCCATTACCGAAAACCAAGAACATCTCCTTAGTCCTTCTCAGGTAATTGAGAATGTTCTTCACTGCTGTCCAGTGGTTCTCACCTGGGTTCGACTGATACCGGCTCACCACGCTTAGCGCGTAAGCTACATCTGGTCTTATACATAGCATCGCATACATTATAGATCCTACCGCCGAAGCATAGGGTATAGTGCTCATGCGAACCCTCACCTCGTCAGTCATGGGAGACATCTCCTTGGAGAGGGTGATTCCGTGCAATGCGGGTATGTTACCGCGCTTGGAATCTTCCATACTAAATCTCTTTAGTACAGTCTCTATGTACCTGGACTGTGAAAGTCCTAGTAATCTCTTGGATCTATCTCTATAGATCCTGATCCCCAGAATGTACGAGGCATCACCCATGTCCTTCATGGAGAACCTTTGTGACAAGAACAGCTTGACCGATTGTAGCATAGGTATATCATTTCCTATCAAAAGAATGTCGTCCACGTACAAGACTGGGAATATGACAGTTCGTCCTATAATCTTCTTATAAATATATGGCTCATCCTCGTTCTTGATGAAGTCAAATTCCTTGACTGTTCCATCAAAACAGATGTTCTAGCTCCGCGATGCCTGCTTCAATTCATAAATTGATTTGAGCAACTTGCACACCTTCCCGTTGCTCCCACTGTCTACATAACCTTCTGGCTGATCCATATAAACGCACACTTCCAAACTACCGTTTAGAAAAGCCGTTTTTACGTCCATCTGCCAGATCTCATAGTCATGGAAGGCAGCAATGACAAATAGGATCCAAATGGATTTGAGCATAGCCACTGGAGAAAAGGTTTCGTCATAGCCCAATCCTGGTCTTTGACGAAAACCTTTTGCAACAAGTCTAGCCTTATAGGTTTCCACCTGCCTATCTACACCAATCTTCCTTTTGTAGATCCATTTGCATCCAACGGATTTTACCCCAGGTAGAGCAACTTCCAAGGTCCACACTTTATTGGCGTACATGGACTCTATTTCGGATTGCATAGCATCCAACCACTTATCAGAGTCCCTACTGATAATGGCCTACCTGAAACTAGTAGGATCATCTTCTTCCAAGATGCAATCCTTTCGATCTCCGTCTATAAGAAAGCCTTAGTATCTTTCGGGCGGATGAGAAATCCTACCAGATCTACGGAGTGGCTGAGGTTCGTCTGGGACTACTGAATCTAGCGGTTCTACCAAATCTTCAGTTACATTTTATGGTTCATAAATTTCTTCCAGTTCTACCGTACTCCAACTAGTTTCTTTTGCAAAAAACTCCCTTTCTAAAAAGGTGGCGTGGCGAGATATAAACACCTTCTGTTCCTCAGTGTGGTAGAACAGATATCCTAGTGAATCTTTAGGATATCCCACAAATTTACATAGAACAGATTGTACCTGAAGTTTGTCCGGTTTCTGTGTTTTCACATAGGCTGGAAAACCTCATATCTTAATAAATTTAAGACACGGTTTCTTACTACTCCATATTTCATACGGAGTCTTAGGCACGGATTTGGATGGAACTTGATTCAAAAGATATGCCGCTGTTTGAAGCACATGTCCCCAGAATGAAAGAGGCAACTCAGCACTACTCATCATGGAGCGAACCACATCCAATATGGTACGATTCCTCCGTTCTGATACACCATTGTGCTGTGGTGTATACGGAGGAGTAAGCTGAGAGAGAATTCCATTTTCTTTTTGGTAATCAAGGAATTTCGTGCTCAAGTACTCCCCTCCTCTATCATATCTGAGGATTTTGATACTTTTTCCTGTCTGGTTCTCTACTTCCTTTCCGTATTCTTTGAATTTCTCAAAAGCTTCAGATTTGTGTTTCAAAAGATACAAATATCCGAACCTTGAGAGATCGTCAGTGAATGTAATGAAGTACGAGAACCATCCCGTGCATGTATAGACATTGGACCACATACATCACTGTGTATGCGTCCCAAGAGCTCTGCTGCTCTTTCTCCGTGTCCGGTGAACGGAGATTTGGTCATCTTTCCCTTGAGACAAGACCGACAAGTTTCATAAGATGAAAATTCGAACGTATTCAAATGTCCATCCTTATGTAATTTACTCAGTCTTTTCTCTCCGATATGACCAAGTCTACAATGCCACAAGTAGGATTCGTTCTCTTCTGAACTCTTCCTCTTGCATGTGTTTTGTACATTAAAAACTGTGTTTTGATTTAGAACATAGATATCATTACACAGTGTACCTTCTGCAACCAATACCAGATTAAGGTAAATGTTCATGATATTTCTATCAAGAACAAACTTATAACCATCTTTATCAAGTAAAGAAACTGATATGATGTTGCAAACCATGGAAGGTACATAGTAGCAATTGTTCAAAATCATAGTATTACCATTTGGCAATACTAGGTGATATTCACCGACGGCAGCAGTATCAACTTGTGCTCCGTTCCCTACTCTGAGAGACATATCACCAGGTCCAATTATCATACTTTTTCTCAGTCCCTACAATAAATTACAGATATGAGTTCCTGATCCGGTATCTAGTACCCAGGTGGTAGGACTGACCAAAAAACAGTTCTCAATAACAAAAGCACCTGAAGGAGACGCAATAGTATGCTTCTTCTTCGTTGGGGTCATCAAGAAATTCATGCAATCCTCTTTCCCTTACTCATACTCATGACAGTTGTCATAGTTTAGAGCCAAACCGACGTTCCCCAGCCCCGAATAAGAATTCGGATCGGTCAAGTGATACATTTTATTTTCTAGATTAGGGCGTGAAATGGTTGCTACCTAGAGAGAGAGAAAAGAAACACTTAGCGTGTGCTCTTGCAAGATTAGATTGGTTATTAGTTTATCTAATCAGGATGGCTCCCACTGTTTCCTCAAATTCTCCATCAAACCTTAAAAGGAGAATTAGTCGGGATTAATCGCACGTTGCAATACTTGCTTAACTTTTCGGCCAGGCTAGTGTTGGTACTTCGAGCGAGGTTTTCCAACGCTTTCGTGAAGTTCCTTAATTATGTAACCTCTTTTCCATGGAGGCGTAGCCCCGCTAACACCGTTCTAGACACCTACTTGGTTTATAGCATTGATTGTTTAGTGAAATAATCTCTCAAGAGTAATCCTACTCATCAGTGGGGTCGGGATCCAACTATCATTGTATGATGACCTAGATGGAATCCATTCCAGTCACCACAATCCAGAAGGTATGCTAAATCCGCAAGTTTCTTGTATATTTGAAACTCCCGATGTGGTTTTTGCCCTTAGGATCCAAGTGACCTTGACGAATAATCAACAAATCAAAAGGTCTTAGTCAAGTTCAACCCGTTGTTATCCAAGATTGCATTAGACCCACCCGCATGAACCTTGAAGAATAATCGACAAAATCACATGACTGTCCTAACCAATCGCATCTATCTATGCTACAGAGAATCATTACTCAGCTACCGTTCACTGTGCCTTGACGAATAATCAAGAAACACATCACGAATACTAAGTACTAATTTTCTGAAACGATGGAGGGTTATGGCTGGGTTTTTGGAGAAAACCCCTTTAACGTATTGAACTTGATACATTTGAAGGAACCTGATAGCTTTGAAAAGGAGTGGTTTAGGCTCCGCTTTTGAAAACTTCTGGTTTTGAAGAAAGCCGAGTAATCTATAGTATAGACTTTTGCTCAAGATGTCACCCCTCGCGAAGTGATCTCGGCTCTTGCCTCCTGGAATGTGGTGCTAGATATTCACAACCTAATACCACTATGCAAAGCGAAAGAATAAAACTGTAGTTTTTCTAAATTTGTTCTAACATTTTTTTACGTTTCTTTTCTTGCATTTAATCAAAATTAATGCGGGTCCCATCAATTAATTTATCACACCAGAAAAGAATGAAAATACAATGTACGTATATGCCATCCGCATTCGCCACTGGGCCCCGTCATCACCCGTTAAGTTACTTAACTAACGACAGAGCGGGGGCTGGACTAGCGCGGGTGAAAAATATATACAACATCTACTAGTATGTATATATAAATATATATAACATTCATCCCAGGCATGATATAATCAACATCACAGAATCTCAGCAAGCAATACAGAATGGTGGATAATCTTGGAGCCTCGGTTTTCATTTGAGCCGCAAATAAAACCCGACGTTCCCGGTCGTGTGGATAGCCTGTGCAATTAAACCTGGACCCCTTCGAGCGCGGCAAGTTACCCGCCAATTCCAGCAGCGAGGCAACCCCAATCAACAAAGTGAATGTGCCACCTAGCACTCCATGGGATCCGGTAACTTGAGCGCCCCTCCGTGGGTCATCCTATACCCTCTACGAGTGCGGCGAATAGCCTGCCAATTCTAGAGTGAAGCCCCATCCGTCTCAACGCCATGAAATGCGGGCTTGTTGCCTTCTAGAACCTGGCTATTCGTGCACTCCACCGCGGGGTAATCCTAGTACAGAAAATGAAAATAATATGTACAATGGTGACATCGACCTCAACCCGGTCGTGCCTCAAACAAATAATATATAACATGGCAGTGATGACAGTCCACATGTCGGACGCTCGCCCCGCAGTAACAAATGTACAAATGAATCTCAACTGTACCACTAACATTGCACCCCAAGCTATCCACCACGACTATCCAACCACAACCACAGCACAAACACAGAACATCAACGTGAATGTCATGTTTGCAAACCCGTCTAAATGAACATATAGCAATTAGATGAGTTATACCGATCAAATGATATTCACGGTCGCAGATAGAAGTGAATGTACTTAAAACATTAAACAGTGTTAAAAAAATAACTACTTCGAAATACCCCGAATTGCCCTAACTCAAGACAACTGAACTTTCACAATCTAGGCAATCAAACATATCCTGAAACCCTAAATCCAAGAGTTAGAGGGAACCAAACAAAAACGACTCAATTCCACTTTACTAAAACTGGTGATGCCGGTTTTTTAGAGAGTTTGGCCGGTCAATTTCAGGTGGAATTGCATCGTTTTTGTTCTGTGTTCATCTCTCAGCCAAAAGAGCACTTTGCAATTGTTTAAAAAAATTTTAGAGCTTCTAAAAATGACAGAAACTTGGATTTTGGTTTTGGAGTTATTTCGGTTTTGTTACATTAACATCATTTAAACCTGCTAGTGTAGGGTTTATGGGCAGGCTCTGATACCATGAAAGGTTATGCTAACGCCCTAGCCATCATCTGTGGCCGATTGCGGAGCAAAATTTTTTCTACGAGAAAAACTTGGCGCTAGAATAACCCTAAACCAGATCTACCATAAACCTAACTAGCATAACTTGAGAGGCTATCTACTATGAAAGGAGTTATACCAAGAGGCTCAAGTCCTTCGGGTCTTCACTCATCTCCTTTAGTGTGCTCTTAGTGGCCTCCATGATCGAGCTTGATCAACGGCTCCTTGCATCAAAGATGATCCACCCGAGAGTGTCTATTTGGAGCTCCTACCTCTAAACCGATGTAACTAGGTTGCTTAGTTTGCTAAACTAAGTGGCCTATATGATGTAGAGAGTGATGATGGATTAATTTATCTCAAGAACCCTAGGTTTCTTAACACATGAGACTATTAGAGTTTGAGGTAGAAGAAGAGAAGCTTGGAGGAGATGATAGTGTTGTAGAGGGCAACACAAGAAAAAACTTAAGTGAAGAATGGCCAAGTCTTGTGACTAATAAAGCAAGCATGCCAAAGATACTATTAAAAAATTATCTTCACCATAAAATATCTAGATATTTTCAACAAAATATCTAGATGCCACCTTGCCTCAATAGTAACCCATGACTCACTAATTGATTCAACAAGTAGCTATGCTTCATATAATAAAAGTCAACACCTCATACCTCCACCTCATTAACCATTTAACTAAATGGTTATAACAAATAATGAGGTTTCTTCTTCTAGAAGCACTCTTGTAACAAATTACAAGAATACCCCTCACCGTATATACATACCCGTATCCGTATTCCGAAAAATACGAATACAAAAGAGATGAAAATAATCCAACAATATAATACTAGGATCTGGATTAAACCAAAGCCCGTTAGTATTATCCGCCCGAACATCATACGTGCACAAGTTCACGTATATGATCGAACCCTGCCGTAAAACCATACGGCCTCTACATCGTTTCGCCCGAAGCAGAGAAACCCTCTGTGTGGGACTCTAAAGACTCGACAGTACGCCGGCAGTGCATTACTGGATAAATCCATAACCACAAGCACGTCAGCGGCACCAGCTGTACGTAACGACTACCCGGGTACTTGTCAAAAAGGAAAGCCGACGAGCAAACTCATCCGGATCCCTACTGAGTCTATCTGTGACAATCTCCGTACAGTCCGTTCTCTTCGTCTAAGAGTATCGCATACTAGATCTAGGGGGTGGTAAGCGTCAGACCATAATAACCCGATAATTCATGCTATTTGGCTCAGGACCAATCCGGGAAACTACAGATCAACTTATCAGTAAATCCCAACTGCCTTGGCCAAGATCTTATAGTCCTGACCAATCGAACACAGTGTGATATCAACTCTTAATACCTGAAGAGACGAATCCCTGACAATCACTCACTGCCTCCATGTGGCTCGGGACTGTACCCAACCAAAACCTGTTTGCACGACTCAGTAGAGCCGCGGTAGGGTAGTGATCAAAGCACAGTAGGAACTCACACGAGATAAATGACGATCTCAGGCCCAAAAACTAACCTGTACACATGTCACAAGAAAACCGCTATCTGACGATAGGTATAATACCATCTAGAGGTTCTCAGCGAGTCCGTCCAGTGTACTCACCCCCAGTGAGCACCCGTATATAATCTTAGGTGATCACACCAATGGTTGTGGGACCAACCACCACCCCTCGTCGGGGTCTAGAAACATACACGCAAGTCTACTTATGAGTATCGATCCCCGATCTCGATATTCCCATGACTTGGGACATTTAAGGATGTACTTATAGACTACCCAGCTCCCATAAGTATCATCGCCATCACAACGCAGGTAGTCAAGCAAGATCCTACGAGCTTTATCAACATGTAAACACAATATGTAATAACGTGTATAACATATGCTATGTTAAGATAAAGTCAAACCATAATAGTATACTACTATATCAAGTCTTTATCAATATGTGCAAGCTGGATAAAGGATCAACAAAAAAAATACACATATCCTGATGAAGACAACTAAAATAATATACTATATAACTGAGAAAGATTGTCCTGTACATACATATCCCCAGCATCCATATGTATACATATACAATAATGGCCTCTAGGGCATACATATCCAACATACTATTCACCAGTGGGCCCCATTTTCATTATGTGTCTTGGGTCTTGTAAATTGGTGTTTTTGGTCTTGTTTGTTTTCTCCAGATTTCACTAAGTGTTGTCTTTGCTTTGGGGGGAACTTGGAAAGTTTCAAAACTTGAAATTTTTCATCGTTGATGTCTGTGATGTGGTGCATGTGTTTTTCAAACGTCGTCTATTTGCTATATGTCGTTTAGACGGGGTTGCACATACTTGCTTATACTGCTGTGATGTTGATATCTGTGATGGCTATGTTCGGATTGTCGTGTGGGATAGCCTATGGTGCAATGGTAGTTGTACAGTTAAGATTCATTTGTATATTCATTATTGCGGGGCGAGCGTCCGACATGTGGACTCCCGTTTCTGCCAGATTGTATATTCTTTTATTGGGGCACGACCGGGTTGAGGTCGATGTCGCCATTATATATATACTTTTCTTTTCTGTACTAGGATTACCCAGCGGTGGAGTGCTCGAATAGCCGGGTTCTAGAGGGCAACGGGCCCGTATCTCATGGCATTGAGACGGAGGGGGCCTTACTCTAGAATTGGCAGGCTATTCGCCGCACTCAAAGGGGGTATAGGATGACCCACGGAGTGGTGCTCAAGTTACTGGATTCCGTAAAGTGCTGGGTAGCCCATTCACTTTGTTGATTGGGGTTGCTTCACTTTTGGTATTGGCGAGTAACTTGCCGCGCTCGTAGGGGTCCAGATTTTCATCGCACAGGCTATCCACACGACCGGGGAACGTCGGGTTTCATTTGCGGCTCAAAGGAAACCCGGGGCTCTTAAATTTTCCATTATTCTGTGATGTTTCTGTGATGTTTCTGTGATGTTGCATATATCATGCCTGGGATGAATGTTATATATATTTATATATACTAGTATATGTTGTATATGTTTTGCATCCGCGCTAGTCCAGCCCCCGCTCTGCCGTTAGTTAAGTAACCTAACGGTATATGAAGGGGCCCCGTGGCGAATGCGGATGGCATATACGTATATTTTATTTTCGTTCCTTTTTCTGGTGTGATATGGATTAATTGATGGCACTGCGTTAATTTTGATTGATGTAAGGAAAAATAAACCCAAATGATGTTGTTGGAACCAATATTTTAAAACAGACATTACAGACTTTTTCTTTTGCTTTGCACAGTGGTATTCGGTTCAGAATATCTGGCACCTCATTCAACGAGGCAAGAGCTGAGATCCCTTCATCGGGAGTGACCTCTTGGGCAAAAGTTTGCGTCATCATAATAAATTCACTATAGTCAATTTTTTTGCTTTGCATTGTGGTATTCAGTTTTGAATATCCTGCACCTCATTCGATGAGGAAAGTGCCGAGATCCCTTCACAGGGAGTGACCTCTTTAGCAAAAGTTTGGGCCACTATATATTTGTAAAACCACTCGGTTCCTTCAACGATATCAAGTTTATTACATTAAAGGGTTTTTCGCCAAAAACCCAACTGTAGCCTTCCGTCATTTCTTACAGGTGTTACTTAGTATTCGTGCTGCGTATTTTAAGCTAGTCAAGACGTAGTGTTCGGTAGCTGAGTGGTACTTGTTTGTTGCAAGTGTTGCGATTATTTAGGACAGCTGCATAACCATTTTGACCTAGTCAAGGGTATATGTGGGTGGGTATAAATTAATCTAGGATAATGACGGGTTGAACTTGACTAGCGGTTTATGATATGTTGACCTAGTCAAGGTCATAAACCGTTAAGGATAAAAACCACATCGGGAGTTTCAAACACACAGGAAACTGTCCATGCATGTGTATATCTTCTGGAGTGTAGTGACTTGAGTGGCTTCCATCAAGTTATCATGCAATGATAGTTGGATCCCGATTCCCACTGATGAGTAGGTGTTACTACTCGGGTGATTTTCAGATGATCCCGACTAATTCTCCTTTTAGGGTTTGAAAGAGAATTCGAGGAAACAGTGGGAGCCATCCTGATTAGATAAATTTATTAACCAATCTAATCTACGTTAGAGTGCACGCTGAGTGTTTCTTTTCTCTCTTTCTTTGGCAGTGACCATGACTTGACCCTTAACTAAAACTCATGAACCAAGTTAACCGAATCTTCTTAAAACACTTTAGCTTTTGGATTGTCATTTAGTCACATATATCCCTGCCGCTCCTATTTTCCCCTTTGCATTTCTCCGGAACACTCTGTATCACTACGAAGATCCACATTTATTGGATATGCCATCGTATAGTTACATACGAACTCGAAGAAACTTGTTTCAGTTCGAGAATGGTTTCCGGTTATGGAGAAATAGAATAAGGACTATTTAGTTATCTTTTCCCTTTACCTTCTCTCAGGTTGCTAGAGCTCCTAGTATTAGGAGAGTACACCTATTGCGCTTATTGGATAGTCTTCTTCCAAACCAAAGGCTGGTGCCGAAGGGTAGGAAAGGAAGAAAATCAATTAGCCTAAGTATGGTGTACAGAAGGTAATAAGTAAAGAAATATAAAGGGATTGGAGTGAGGGCAAGGAAATATACGGTTACAGTCATGAATCTGTATTGTGAAAGAGGCATTACTAGGAATACCCGGCCACCCCTTCGAAACATTTTCATGTTTCAGTTTTACTGTGCGGTGTTAATTGAAAACTGTTTTCCCAATTAGATTCTAACTCTAGGGTATGTATTTACCAGATTTTATTCTTACATCTGTATGGCGTTACGGATGGTGAGTAGGAGTAAGATATTGGGAATTGAGGGATTAGATCCTCTATATATCAGAATTCTTTGTAATTGGTGATATTTGAGGAAATCGCCTGGGTTTTGGCTGACGGCAAATATTTGGTTTTGAATATCCGTCGTTATGCACCAATTTCAAACTGATGTATATGTATGTTTATTTTATAAAGTGAGATATAAATTTTTGAAATTATGTCTATAACATTTACCTATATCAGTTGATGGTTAGGTAAGGAGCATTTAACAATGGTGTAATTCTTCTTAACCATAGTACCGTTTTTCAACTTACGACGCACAGGGTTTGAGTTATTAAACTCAGAGGACTTATATAAAGTATTGTATATTGTCCGATGTCCGTTAGGACAAAGGGGTTAGTACTCATATTACATTCTGTTTACTCATGACTTCTTTGGTTTTAGACAAGTATTTCGTTGAAATACAGGATCCAAATTTTGAGAAGTTATAGGTATAAGAATAAGGTAGAGAACCATATGTTGCAAGTATCAGGATTCTTCAAGGTGATCGAAGATGTAGATACTTGTGTTTGGTATTCCATTGTAAGTAATGGTTTTGAGAACTCGCTTCTCTTTCAGGTAACTCATACGTGGATGTATTCCTGGATGAGTAATACTGTATGGCCTTCTTCCATTTGGTTGATATGCACTGGAAACAGCTGCATGATTTTTTGAATCTGGTTCCAATTAAATTAGTGCCTTTGTTTCTATATTGGATATATAGAATGGATTCATATCTTAACGATATTAAGGTATATAGAGTTGTCCGGATGATGCTTAAAACCAGAATCTGGACAAACTCAAGGCACATTTCAGTAATGGAAGTTTGTGGGTAATCCCGGGCTTTGACGAGGGTTAACATTCTATCATCTAGAAGATCAATAGTTATATTGTTCTTGACTCATCACAGTTTTAGTAAAATGGATTCTTTTCAGAAAACATTAGTGGGAGTATGGTAAAACTGGAAGTGATTCCAGAACCATAAACGATTACTGAAAATTTAGAAGAACTTAAAAATTCAAATGGTTTTGACAATCCATTAGCCACTCCGCAGATTTGGTGGGTAACCTCAGGCACCCGAGAGGTACTTCGGTCTCCTCAAAGACGGTGAAAGGGGTTTTTTGATTACCCAAACTTGCCACTGCTGCTGTTCTAGACTATGAGATCTGGCAGGACAATGCGTATAACGTCGTTCTAAATTAGCTTTAAAAGTGCATGTGTATATGACTCTGCCAGAGGGTTGTTGTAGTCAGTTGGAGCAGCGGAAGTATAGTGGGCAAGTAACTTATGTCATTTATAGACTAAAGCAGGTATAGCGGAGATAGATGATCTATTTTTTATGTGACAGTCTGTCACGCCCCGATTCCCAGTGTACGGGTAATAAGACGTGACTGGCCCGCTACGTATTTACTCAGAAGTAAATACGCTAAGCGTAACTAAGCAATATAATGTAAATATACACAAGAAGATACGAAAGGTAAATGAACAACAACTTTTATTTATTAAACATTTCTTTACAATACAACTGAAAAGTAAATACAATGATGGAAGCAATGCCTAAACAATGGCATGAATATGAAAGTAAAGTATATACAAGAGTCTAGAGCTCGAGGTCCTCATTGAACTGATCCAAGTTCTCTGAATTGGGCTCTATCTCCAGTGAGTCGGATCCACCTGACAGCATTCCAATGAAAGAAGAGAGAAGGAATGTCGTCAGCGAACAATCGCTCGATAAGTCCCAAAGAAAAGTAGGAATAGAATTGTCACGACCCGAAAGTACGGAACGTGACTGGCACTTAAATTACGAAACGTCTAAAGGCGTAACGTAGTCTAAGTAAGCCAAAGTGTAACACCCGAGCCCAATGCTACTATTTTCAGTTACTGTTTGAGCATAATGTGGTACTCATTTCATTTAATTTGCTTGTTTGTTGCTTACTGTAAAATTTACCCGGCAAAGTCATTTCTACATATAACAAATTTTAGCATCTAAAATAAAATTGAAAATATTCATCTTGGCCTACTTGATACCCCTAGCCTCGTGGTAGCGTCCGTGCATTGTGTTCTCGTCCCGTTCAGTAAAACGGGCAAGTTTGGATGGCTACGTGCACGCACGTGTGTCCGTTTTGAGAGTATGCTTTTTAATCATAAAACATTTCATTTTAAAATTTGGAACCCGTTTAAAATTCTATTATTTGAATTTCGAATTTTTGGACCCAACCCGGGCGCAATTTGGAAATGTTTCATTTGGCGCCAAAATCCCAAATTTTTAATATTATTAAAAGCTTCGCATATATTTTTCTAACTAATCTGATATCTTACTGTTCATTACCTATCTTTTAAATCTTTAAGTTAACCATATAATATTTTTACAATCTTTTATATCCTTCTCAATTTATTCTCTCAGCAAATCGCAACCTCCCCTTTAACCCCGTGGGCCCCACTTTCTCTCTCTCCTTCTTCTCTCTCTCCACTTTCTCTCTCTCTACCCCTTATATATTCTCTCGTACTTCTCTTTATCATTTTTCTCTTCTTGCTTCATGTCTCGTTTCTCATTTCTTTTAACTGTTCTTTTGTTACCGGAATTCCGTCGTGCCGGTGACGTTTCTCGACGTTCCAGCGAGATACCCCGACCCGTGTGGTTCCTTTGTTCGTCGTTTGGGTTCATTCCGTGAACCGTGCGCCGTCGCGAGTTTTCCCCGCCGACGGTTAACGTTTCGTTTTCCCGATTCGCGACCCATCGAGGCAAGTTAATCTTGCTACATGCTATATACTTTTATAATCTTCATTCTATAATATTATACATTTGAAAATCTTATAGTTTACATATGAAATGTCGTTAAAAAATCGGATATGACAAATCTGAAATTTACTGTACACCTTATCTTATAAAATTCATTATAAATCATAGAAAAATCATTAGGATACGTTCTTTAGTTCGTTACGAAGCTAATTCAGAATACTATAAGTCTATGAAATATTTACTTGCAAAATAAATTGTTTAATTAACGTAAAATGCAAATGAACACGTCTCTAAACTGCTGTCCAGGGAAATTCCAGCAGCAAACTTTCAACTTTGAATATTCATAACTTTTTGTAGGGATAACCTGAGATGCTTATACTTATAAAACTAAAAACCTTATTGAATTATCTTTGTTTTGGTATAAGATACGTCTCTTTTGGAGAACATTTGTTATTTTTAAGCTATTTTACAAATTAGTGTGACGCTAAATTTCTGAACGGAACCTTCTTGTGCATGGTTAATCAATACATCTTTTATAGTTACTAATCGCTTTGAATATGCTATCCATATTAATATTATTATATCAATATTTATATCACATATTGTTTAGTTGTACATCCCACATTACCATTTTATAGTTTTATAACTTTTCGAATACCCATTTGCATCCATCGCATTTAAGATACATATAATTGCATCCATAGATCACATCACTACATAATAATGTGATATTAACACTCCATGTTTAATAAATTGTGTCCTAATTAATATTGGAACTATAAATGTAACCCTAATCGATAACTGTGCATCCATATCCTTGAAATTATATCTATTGGCATATCATATTACATGTTCCAGTTATTGTTCTAATAGTACTCATGCTTGTTTATTTATACACATGTTTATGTTAGTTTGATTATGAGCACCCACATGACATCTTGTGCTTCCTGACATGACCTGTTACACTTCCTACTTGACATGACATGGTACCGTACACTCTTGACATGACATGACACCTTTATACATTACCTGGTTGACCCGATGTACCATGGCTTTACCTGTTACCTGATCTCATGCCTAATGCCGACAAACCAGACCATCCCTGCTGTCTATCCAGACAGACCTACTCTTACCGGATTTTGTGTTGGCATTAGTCCTTGACTACTGAATACCTGACCTGACATACATAGCTTGGGGGTATGGGGAAATCAAAGATGAACCTGACTTGTAACTCGACAGTTCACTACCGTTCGAGTGTACACATTCCTATTCTGTGCCCAGCGGCATGTCTCGGTTTCAGCCGAGAATATTGTGGCCGTGATCCCGGGTATGTACGGGGTAATACCGAGTGTACACTTTCCTATTCTGTGCCCAGCGGCATGTCTCGGTTTCAGCCGAGAATATTGTGGCCGTGATCCCGGGTATGTACGGGGTAATACCGAGTGTACACTTTCCTATTCTGTGCCCAGCGGCATGTCTCGGTTTCAGCCGAGAATATTGTGGCCGTGATCCCGGGTATGTACGGGGTAATACCGAGTGTACACTTTCCTATTCTGTGCCTAACGGCATGTCTCGGCTGCAGCCGAGAATATTGTGGCCGTGGTCCCGGGTATGTACGGGATACTATTGAGTTACATCGACGATTCATCAATTGGTTTCAAAGACTATAGAGTAGAAACCTGATAGTACAGTTCAGTCACCATTGCACTTTATCCTGCTCTGTTATCGTACTGCTTTATTCATGTTCATACCTGCACTGCTTATTACCATGTTTACATTATATACTTGATGTCTTGACGCGCTGACGTCTGGGTTTTGCATGGCCCAGATTCTCTACTACTGTCGCTGACCGAGCAGGAGTACTTCAGCCAGCAGGCTGATTTGAGTTCTATAGTGGTTAGTTTGTTCATCGCATTTTATTTCCAGGTGCGATCCCGCATTATGGGACGTACCTTTCTATTATCATATTGGATCATTGCTTCCGCACTTATTGTTTATTGATTCTTGTTATTATGGATTTGGACATGTATTAGATTAGTATTTTATCTTGTTCGTGGTATCCTTACAACCGTAATGTGACTGTGGATGGATACTTCCTACCCACAGGTAGCATGGTTGGCTATGTCACGTGCCCAATCTTGCGTACTCTGGGAAGCGGGGCGTGACATGGTTTTTTTGGTATCAGAGCCATAGGTTAGTCGGGTTGATTCTTTTGTAGTTGGGTATTATACCCAATACACGAATCAGAATACCCGTGTTTAGGAAACATGTCCTGCCACCTTGACCGTTTTACCATTCTTGAATCACATTCTTCCGGATTATATCTTTTACGACGTGCAAACTTACTTTGCATGTCGACTCGGAAACCTGATTTCTTGTTATCCCTAGGACTTGGGCGACTTGGGTGGAGTTAAGTAATTGTGGCTATGATACCGCGGCATAGCTACAATGCAGTACTCTATTTAAGTATCTTGGAGTTCTAGTCTTGATCCATATTCAGAATCTATCATCATGCTAATATTAGGTGTTTTGAGTTCAGGATTATGACAGGTAAGAAGTTGAAGACGTACCAGAGGCGTGTGAACGAAGCCGCCATGCTTGGAGTGATAAGAGGAATGCTGGAAATCAAAGAAACAGCCCGAGCTGATCCAGCAGCAAGCGGACTCGTTTCAGGAAGGTTTGCAGATCGTTCAGCAGTCTGTGAACAAGATTGGAACTAGACCAGTTGACCGAGTAGGGACCGTGGCAGAGTTCAGACGTGTGGGTCCTACTACTTTCACTGGTTTGGAGGAGCCGTGCCAGCCGAGCAGTGGCTAGTCAGCACGGAGAATTCGCTGATTGCGGCACAGATTCCAGAGGACAAAGGAGTTGATGTGGTGCGCATTCAACTAGTGGATTACGCCGAGAGTGGTGGCTTGTGGAGGAGAACCGTTTGCCCAAGCCAAGCGGTTAGGCGGATTTCTCTAAGAGTTTCCTGGAGAAGTTCTTTCCGCGGACTGCACGGGAGGAAATGGAAGAGAAATTTATTGGGCTGAGGCAGAATGGAGCACCCGTGGACGTGCATGCAGCAGAGTGGACGAGACTCAGCAGTTTCGCTGGACCTTTAGTCGCCAACGATGCAGACAGGGCACGAAGGTCCATGCGCAGCTTGGATGTGGACATCCAAAGGCAAACCGTCTCCCTGGGTTTGACCACTTTCTCACAGGTTCTTACGGCAGCTCGAGAACAGCAGAGCATATCAGGAAAATTGGGAGTTCACAGCAGACATCAGTTGCGGTAAGGAAGCAGTTCTGTCGGGCCGGTCGAGTTTAGGGCTAGGCCGACAAACAATGTTCTTGCATCAATGGAAGTGATGAAAGTAAAGAGCCGGCTGCTGTTCGTGATTCTATGGACGTGTTTGAAGATATATCGGGCTTACCGCCGAAGCGAGACGTGGAGTTCACAATTGACCTTAGTCCTGGTGCAGCGCCAGTGTCTAAAGCTTACTATCCAATGGCACCAGTGGAATTGGAAGGAGTTAAGAAGCAAGTTGGTGAATTACTTGAGAAGGGTTGGATTCGAAGCAGCAACTCGCCTTGGGAGCTCCAGTTCTTTTAGTAAAGAAGAAGGATGGCACGAGAAGGATGTGCATTGATTATCGAGAATTGAACCGGGCGACTATTAAGAACAAGTACCCGATCCCTCGCATTGGAGGACTTTTGAGCAGCTTAGTGGCACGAGAGTATTCTCGAAACTGGATTTGCGATCCGGATATCATTAGGTCCTGCAGATGTTGAGACAGGAGAAGCTTTATGCGAAGATGAGTAGTGCGAATTCTGGCTGGAAGAAGTGAAATTTCTGGGACATGTCGTGTCGGGTGATGGAATCGCCATCCATCCCGAAAAGATTGCAGCAGTTCGAGATTGGCCTATTCCAAGGAATGTAGCTGAGATAAGAAGTTTCCTTGGATTAGCCGGATACTACAGGAGATTTGTGGAGAACTTTGCTCGTTTGGCAGAACCGCTGACCAAGCTTATGCGTAAGGAGGTACCTTTTGTATGGACGGATAAGTGTGCGTTGGCTTTGAGACGTTGAAGCAGAAGTTGATAACCGCCCCTATCCTGACCGTACCAGACAATTCCGGAGGACTGGTGATCCACAGCGACGCATCTGGAAAAGGATTGGGATGTGTTTTGATGCAGAATGGGAAGGTCGTAGCTTATGCATCAAGACAACTAAAGACCCATGAGAAGAATTATCCGACTCATGACTTGGAGCTTGCGGCTGTGATCTTCGCCTTGAAGATTTGAAGACACTACATTTTGGGTGAGAGAGTCAAAGTTTTTACAGATCACAAGAGTTTGAAGTATGTGTTCACTCAGAAGGAGTTGAACATAAGGTAACGCAGATGGTTGGAGCTGATGGCCGACTACGACCTTGATCTTAAGTACCATCCGGGAAAAGTTAACATCGTGCCAGATGCGCTAAGTCGGTTACCAGCAATTCAGGTACTGACCGCACAAAGGGAGATCATTGCGGATTTTCGGAGATTTGACTTGGAGGTTGTGCTACCACATGCTACGGGACAGTCGATGCAGTTGCAAGTACAGTCGTCCTTAGTTGAGAAGATTAAAACAACACAATCGCAGGATCCTAGACTACAAAAGTTTCGAGAGCAGGTTGAAGCCGGACTACGAACAGATTTATTGATCCACGAAGATGGTTCGTTGAGGTATGGTAGCCGTGTGTGTGTGCCAAAAGGGGATGTGCGTGAAGAGCTTATGAAGGAGGCACACAATTCAGTTTACTCTGTACATCCAGGAGGGACAAAGATGTACCAAGATATTCGACAGCATTTCTGGTGGGAAGGCATGAAACGGGAGATTGCTCGCTTCGTGGCTAAGTGCTTGGTATGTCAGCAAGTCAAGGCTGAACACCAAATGGTTGCTGGTTTATTGCAACCATTTCCGATTCCTCAGTGGAAGTGGGAACATATAACCATGAATTTCGTGACGGCTTTACCGCGGAGTCCAAAAGGCAATAATGCAGTATGGATGATTGTTGATCGGTTGACCAAGGCAGCTCACTTTATTCCTTTTCGGGTTGGTCAATCAATAGAGACTTTGGCAGAGCGGTACATGCAGGAGATTGTAAGATTCATGGAGTACCGGTGAGCATCGTGTCCGATCGGGACACTCGGTTCTTATCACACTTCTGGAGGAGTTTACAGGAAAGTTTGGGGACTCGATTGAAGTTTAGCACAGCTTATCATCCTCAAACTGATGGTCAATCGGAGAGAACGATCCAAACTCTTGAGGATACGTTGAGAACATGCAGGTTGGACTTCAAGGGGTCTTGGGAGGATCATCTACTTTTGGTGGAGTTGTCTTACAACAACAGTTTTCAGGCAACTATTCAGATGGCTCCATTTGAAGCTTTGTATGGTCGTAAATGCCGTTCACCTGTTTGTTGGGACGATGTCGGTGAACGAAGATTATTGGGACCAGATTTGGTTGTGCAGACAGTTGAGAAGGTAAACCCTATCAGAAATCATATGAAGGCAGCACAGGACCGACAGAAGAGTTGGGCAGATACGTCAAGAAGACCTCTGGAGTTCACCGTGGGTGATTTGGTATTCTTGAAGATATCACCGACTAGAGGGGTGATTCGCTTTGGGAGTCGGGGAAAGCTTGGTTCTCGATTCGTTGGACCCTTCGAGATATTGGAGCGTGTTGGAGAGGTAGCGTACCGTTTGGCGTTACCACAGTCCTTGGCAGGTGTGCACGATGTGGTTCGTGTATCTCAACTACGGAGGTATGTTCGAGATGAAACCCACGTATTGGATCATTCGGAGTTGACCGTACGGGAGGACCTAACTTTTGAAGAGCGACCAGTTGAAATCAAGGATCGAAGAGAAAAGGTTCTTAAGAACAAGGTTACCCCTCTTGTGCTAGTTTCTTGGGGTAATCGATCGCATAGAGAATCCACTTGGGAACGAGAAGATGAAATCCGGCAGAAGTTTCCTCACCTTTTCTTGTAGTTATCTATCTTTGTATTATTGGAATTTCGAGGACGAAATTCTTTTGTAGTTGGGTATAATGTAACACCCGAGCCCAATGCTACTATTTTCAGTTACTGTTTGAGCATAATGTGGTACTCATTTCATTTAATTTGCTTGTTTGTTGCTTACTGTAAAATTTACCCGGCAAAGTCATTTCTACATATAACAAATTTTAGCATCTAAAATAAAATTGAAAATATTCATCTTGGCCTACTTGACACCCCTAGCCTCGTGGTAGCGTCCGTGCATTGTGTTCTCGTCCCGTTCAGTAAAACGGGCAAGTTTGGATGGCTACGTGCACGCACGTGTGTCCGTTTTGAGAGTATGCTTTTTAATCATAAAACATTTCATTTTAAAATTTGGAACTCGTTTAAAATCCTATTATTTGAATTTCGAATTTTTGGACCCAACCCGGGCGCAATTTGGAAATGTTTCATTTGGCGCCAAAATCCCAAATTTTTAATATTATTAAAAGCTTCGCATATATTTTTCTAACTAATCTGATATCTTACTGTTCATTACCTATCTTTTAAATCTTTAAGTTAACCATATAATATTTTTACAATCTTTTATATCCTTCTCAATTTATTCTCTCAGCAAATCGCAACCTCCCCTTTAACCCCGTGGGCCCCACTTTCTCTCTCTCCTTCTTCTCTCTCTCCACTTTCTCTCTCTCTACCCCTTATATATTCTCTCGTACTTCTCTTTATCATTTTTCTCTTCTTGCTTCATGTCTCGTTTCTCATTTCTTTTAACTGTTCTTTTGTTACCGGAATTCCGTCGTGCCGGTGACGTTTCTCGACGTTCCAGCGAGATACCCCGACCCGTGTGGTTCCTTTGTTCGTCGTTTGGGTTCATTCCGTGAACCGTGCGCCGTCGTGAGTTTTCCCCGCCGACGGTTAACGTTCCGTTTTCCCGATTCGCGACCCATCGAGGCAAGTTAATCTTGCTACATGCTATATACTTTTATAATCTTCATTCTATAATATTATACATTTGAAAATCTTATAGTTTACATATGAAATGTCGTTAAAAAATCGGATATGACAAATCTGAAATTTACTGTACACCTTATCTTATAAAATTCATTATAAATCATAGAAAAATCATTAGGATACGTTCTTTAGTTCGTTACGAAGCTAATTCAGAATACTATAAGTCTATGAAATATTTACTTGCAAAATAAATTGTTTAATTAACGTAAAATGCAAATGAACACGTCTCTAAACTGCTGTCCAGGGAAATTCCAGCAGCAAACTTTCAACTTTGAATATTCATAACTTTTTGTAGGGATAACCTGAGATGCTTATACTTATAAAACTGAAAACCTTATTGAATTATCTTTGTTTTGGTATAAGATACGTATCTTTTGGAGAACATTTGTTATTTTTAAGCTATTTTACAAATTAGTGTGACGCTAAATTTCTGAACGGAACCTTCTTGTGCATGGTTAATCAATACATCTTTTATAGTTACTAATCGCTTTGAATATGCTATCCATATTAATATTATTATATCAATATTTATATCATATATTGTTTAGTTGTACATCCCACATTACCATTTTATAGTTTTATAACTTTTCGAATACCCATTTGCATCCATCGCATTTAAGATACATATAATTGCATCCATAGATCACATCACTACATAATAATGTGATATTAACACTCCATGTTTAAAAAATTATGTCCTAATTAATATTGGAACTATAAATGTAACCCTAATCGATAACTGTGCATCCATATCCTTGAAATTATATCTATTGGCATATCATATTACATGTTCCAGTTATTGTTCTAATAGTACTCATGCTTGTTTATTTATACACATGTTTATGTTAGTTTGATTATGAGCACCCACATGACATCTTGTGCTTCCTGACATGACCTGTTACACTTCCTACTTGACATGACATGGTACCGTACACTCTTGACATGACATGACACCTTTATACATTACCTGGTTGACCCGATGTACCATGGCTTTACCTGTTACCTGATCTCATGCCTAATGCCGACAAACCAGACCATCCTTGCTGTCTATCCAGACAGACCTACTCTTACCGGATTTTGTGTTGGCATTAGTCCTTGACTACTGAATACCTGACCTGACATACATAGCTTGGGGGTATGGGGAAATCAAAGATGAACCTGACTTGTAACTCGACAGTTCACTACCGTTCGAGTGTACACATTCCTATTCTGTGCCCAGCGGCATGTCTCGGTTTCAGCCGAGAATATTGTGGCCGTGATCCCGGGTATGTACGGGGTAATACCGAGTGTACACTTTCCTATTCTGTTCCCAGCGGCATGTCTCGGTTTCAGCCGAGAATATTGTGGCCGTGATCCCGGGTATGTACGGGGTAATACCGAGTGTACACTTTCCTATTCTGTGCCCAGCGGCATGTCTCGGTTTCAGCCGAGAATATTGTGGCCGTGATCCCGGGTATGTACGGGGTAATACCGAGTGTACACTTTCCTATTCTGTGCCTAACGGCATGTCTCGGCTGCAGCCGAGAATATTGTGGCCGTGGTCCCGGGTATGTACGGGATACTATTGAGTTACATCGACGATTCATCAATTGGTTTCAAAGACTATAGAGTAGAAACCTGATAGTACAGTTCAGTCACCATTGCACTTTATCCTGCTCTGTTATCGTACTGCTTTATTCATGTTCATACCTGCACTGCTTATTACCATGTTTACATTATATACTTGATGTCTTGACGCGCTGACGTCTGGGTTTTGCATGGCCCAGATTCTCTACTACTGTCGCTGACCGAGCAGGAGTACTTCAGCCAGCAGGCTGATTTGAGTTCTATAGTGGTTAGTTTGTTCATCGCATTTTATTTCCAGGTGCGATCCCGCATTATGGGACGTACCTTTCTATTATCATATTGGATCATTGCTTCCGCACTTATTGTTTATTGATTCTTGTTATTATGGATTTGGACATGTATTAGATTAGTATTTTATCTTGTTCGTGGTATCCTTACAACCGTAATGTGACTGTGGATGGATACTTCCTACCCACAGGTAGCATGGTTGGCTATGTCACGTGCCCAATCTTGCGTACTCTGGGAAGCGGGGCGTGACACAAAGCCCAGAAAAATAAACCGTTTAACAATTTGAGTGAAGGAAAACTTGTTTTAAAGCAAGTGGTTTTAACAAATAAGTGGCATTAAATATTTAAAAGCAACATCATATTTTCCCGAAAATTTCGGCAGAGTCTCCTTTGTAAATACTGGCCCCCAAACGGGTACAACATATGAAAACACACACATATATATAATGAATAAAGGCATCCCCAAGCGGGAGCTAGCTCTTCGCCAATGGCGGAATCACAACCACATGCAATATGTATATCAAAAGTGCGAAATGAGCATCTGAAAGCAAAAAATGAGAAACACCACGTCGGCTCAAATGAGCATCGACACCAAATATCACAAATACAAGTCTCACGAGTCTCACCGTCTAGTCAATATACAAGGGTAGATGGAGTATACTAGATACAAAATAATATACATGATGGATTAACATATCCTCGCTGTAGGGTTCCCAGGCACACTAGTGAAGGTACATAAAGCATCAAACATGCCCGAATAAAATTCTACATGTGCCGAACAACCCAAAGACGGGATCTTTGCTAGATTATTAGGGTTTAGCATGCAAGATAACAACTTTTTATCTAAGTGTGAGGGATTACAACCTTTGTAGTCCGCGCCTTCGCTTCACAAGCTCCGAGTAGAAGTCCCTTTGCCGCGATCCACGATCTCCCGGACTCAAGAGAGGCTCCACGACTCGAACGATCCATGCTAGCTTGAAGTGTTCCGATTCTCCGATGATCTACGTCGAAGTTGCAAAAACCCAAGCTTTCTCACTCTATTGAGATGAACACCCTAATCTAATGGGCTAGATTAGATGAGGATGAAGGAGTAGTATTTATGCTATCTTTTTATTTCACTTTCTCACAATAAATCATCACATAAGGAATTTCTAGCGAGCTCTCTCTTTCAAAAACCAAAGAGAGAATAAGATGATGAAGAAAGAATAATCCTTTTGTGATGAATAGAACTAAAGAATATATGATTGATTATTGAACCATGGTCAAGGATGAGAGGCTAAAACTTTGTAGAGAATAAACTAGAGTTAGGGTTTGGTTAGGTTAAGGATAAGTATCAACCATAATATCTTAACCAAGACAAAAGGAAAAGCTTCTAGAATGTGCAAGAAGAAGCTAACCCTAATCAAACCCTAATCCCCTTTAATCATCCTTAAACATGTTTAATAATAAATCATATCATGTCACAATAATATATATCACATATATATTATATATTTGCAACAAAAGAAAATAATACATTTAACATATATCGCATATATATCAATGTATTAATCCGGTAAGAATGAAATAATAAAGCGAGCCAATATTAGATAATGTAATACAATATATCATATATATTATTATACATTAAATCATCGAATCAACACTTGATCTAACGATCCGGCTATATCGAATATAACCGGCTAATATATCATGTACCGATTCATCGAATCAACACTTGATTCGATGTCCCGATTTATATCTAAATATCACGAGAATATAATACGGTATCTCATATCGCATTATCCTCGGTCCTGCACATATCACATATGTGCCTCTACTCCGTTTCGCCTGAGCCAAGAAACCTCTGTGTAGGACTCTAAAGAATCGTCAATACGCCGGTAGCAGGTGATGATCATATCAAACACCCACAAGCTGCAAGCAGTCAGCTAAACATAACAGCCACCCAGGTATTGAGCGATCAGAAGATCAACAAGCTAGCCTGTCCATTCTCCTGTGAATCCAATCAGTAACACTCCCGTACAGTCCGGTCTGTTCGTCTGATATGTCGCATATCAAGTCTAGGGGTGGTATACGTCAGACCCCATTAACCGATAAGTCTTGTCGATATGAGGCTCATAACAGGTCGAGAAACTATTGGTAACACTTAGCCCTGGCCAGGGACTTCCAGTTATAGCCAATCGAACACAGCACAACATCAACTCCCTATACCGGGAGAGCCGAATCCCCTCCTATCGCTCATTGCCTCCATGTGATTCGGGACTGTACCCAAAAGCCACCGTTTTGCACGCCCTCTTGGACGTGGTAAGGTGGAAATCAACGCACAGTGGGAATCACACAAGACTCTATGACGATCTCGGGTCTACAGACTACCCTGTACCAGTGTCACCGGAGAACTGCCATCTGACGTGTGGTATATCACCAACTGGGAGTTTTCGGCGAGTCCGTCCAGTGTACCCAGTCTCCACTGAGCACCCGTACACCATCCTTGATGTCAAACACCGATGGATATGAGATCATCCATCGCCCATCATATGGGTCAAGATGCGTATACGCTAGTCTACTCTGGTGTATCGATGCCCTGTCTCGATATACCCTCGACTAGGAACATTTATAGGATGTACTCATCGACTACCGTGGTCCCACTAGTATGATCTCATCATAATCCCAGTAGTCGAGTACATATCCTAAAGGCTTTATCAACATATGAGAGAAAGACAGTAAACCAATACAAGTCAACATGTTAAGATAAAGTGAAACCAAATAGCATACTATCATGACGAGCAAGAAAGTCCTCTCTGTATATATCCAAGCATCCATCATAATATACATCATATGTACAACAATGGCCTCTAGGGCATATACATAACTAACAATCTCCCACTTGCACTAAGGCCAGCTGCTGTTGTATCTCATACCTAGCATCCCGAATAATCTCTCAAACTGTATCTGGGGAATGGCCTTCGTGAGTGAATCCGCAGTGTTGTCCTTCGTATCTACTCTCCTGACCTCGATCTCCCGGCGATCAACTATCTCCCTGATCAAGTGATACCGCCTCAGAATATGTCTGGATTTCTGATGGGATCTGGGTTCCTTGGCCAAAGCCACAGCTCCATTGTTATCGCAATACAGAGGTATTGGATGTACAATGGATGGAACAACACCAAGTTTAGTGATGAACTTCTTCATCCAGACAGCCTCTTTGGCAGTATCATTGGCAGCGATGTATTCAGCCTCCATCGTCGAGTCTGCAACGGTATCCTGTTTGGAACTTTTCCAACATACCGCCCCTCCATTGAGGGTAAAGACAAAACCCGAGTGCGACTTAGAGTCGTCCTTATAACTTTGGAAGCTGGAATCGGTAAAGGACTCCACCCGGAGTTCTCCGTTACCATACACCAAGAACATGTCTCTAGTCCTTTGCAAGTACTTGAGAATGTTCTTCACATCTGTCCAGTGACTCTCTCCAAGATCTGCTTGATACCGACTCACTACACTTAGTGAGTATGCTACATCGGGTCTGGTACATAGCATCGCATACATGATAGAGCCTACTGCCGAAGCATAGGGTATCCCTTGCATGCGAGCTCTCTCCAAATCAGTCTTGGGAGACATCTCTTTGGAGAGAGTGAGTCCAGAGATCATGGGTTGGTTCCCACGCTTGGATTCTTCCATACTAAACCTCTTTAGTATGGTGTCAATGTACCTGGACTGGGACAATCCCAGTATCCGTTTGGATCTATCTCTATAGATCCTAATTCCCAATATACAGGAGGCATCACCTAGATCTTTCATTGAGAATCTCTGTGATAAGAAGAGCTTGACTGATTGCAGCATAGGAATATCATTTCCTATCAAGAGTATGTCATTCACGTACAATACGAGGAAGACAACCTTACTCTCTGCTACCTTTTTATAGATACAAGGTTCATCTATATTTTTGATGAAGTCAAACTCTTTGACTACAACATCAAAACAGATGTTCCAACTCCGCGATGCTTGCTTTAACCCATAAATGGATTTAAGCAGTTTGCACACCTTTCCGCTGCTCCCACTATCTATGAAGCCCTCTGGCTGAGTCATGTACACGCACTCTTCTAAATCACCATTTAGAATGGCGGTCTTAACATCCATTTGCCAGATTTCGTAATCATGGTATGCAGCAATGGCAAGTAAGATCCGGATGGACTTAAGCATAGCTACTGGAGAAAAGGTTTCGTCATAATCCACACCTGGTCGTTGACGAAATCCCTTTGCTACAAGTCTAGCTTTGAAAGTCTCAATTTTTCCATCTACACCAAATTTCTTTTTAAAAATCCACTTGCTCCCAATGGGTTTTACCCCTTCAGGAGCATTTTCCAAAATCCATACTTTATTGGTGTACATGGATTCCATCTCAGATCGCATTGCATCCAGCCATTTCACAGAGTCACCACTCGTGATGGCCTGCTCGAAACTAGTCGGGTCATCATCTTCCATGATGCAATCCTCGCTTCCACCATAAATGAGAAAACCGTAGTATCTCTCAGGTGGATGAGAAACCCTGCTAGATCGGCGGAGAGGCTGGGGTTCGTCGGGTACTACTGAATCCTCTGGTTCTACTAAATCTTCAGTTGCAATTTGTATTTCTGGAACCTCTTCCAGCTCTACCTCTTTGCCACTAATTTCTTTTGCAAGAAATTCCTTTTCTAAAAAGGTGGCATATTGAGAAACAAACACTTTTTGTTCCTCAGCGTGATAGAAAATATATCCTTGAGAATTCTTAAGATATCCCACAAATTTGCAAAGAACTGATCGTGCCTCGAGTTTGTCTGGATTTTGTCTTTTGACATAGGCCGGACAACCCCATATCTTAACTCGTTTAAAATATGGTCTCTTCCCACTCCATATCTCATATGGTGTGGTAGGTACAGATTTAGACGGAACTAGATTCAATATGTATATGGCTGTCTCAAGCGCATACCCCCAAAAGGAAATACGTAACTCAGCATCGCTCATCATAGATCGTACCATATCTAATAGGGTCCGATTCCTTCGTTCTGATACACCGTTGTGCTGTGGTGTATAAGTAGGAGTAAGCTGAGAGAGAATCCCATTCTCTTTTAGATAATCTAGGAACTCATTGCTTAAGTATTCACCTCCTCGATCAGATCGAAGAATCTTAATACTTTTGCCCGTTTGGTTCTCTACTTCGTGCTTATATTCTCTGAATTTCTCAAAAGCTTCAGACTTGTGTTTCATCAAAAACACATGTCCGAATCTAGAAAGATCGTCAGTGAATGTAATGAAGTAGGAAGAACCGTTCCTGGCATGCGTAGACATGGGACCACATACATCACTATGTATTAGTCCTAAGAGTTCAGTAACTCTTTCTCCGTGTCCACTAAACGGAGCTTTGGTCATTTTTCCTTTAAGACATGAATGGCAAGTATCATAAGATGATAATTCGAATGGATTCAAATAACCATCCTTATGTAACTTAGCCAGTCGCATTGATATGACCAAGTCTACAATGCCACAAGCAGGATTCTTTCATATCTGAACTTTTCCTCTTGTGTGTGTTTTGTATATTCAGGACTGTATTCTGATTCAGAATGAATATGCCATTATGTAACGAGCCTGATGCAATCAACTTTTGATCTAGGAATATGTTCATAACATTATCCTTTACTACAAAATTATATCCTTCTTTACTTAATAAAGAAACTGATATAATATTGCACATCATGTTCGGTATATAATAGCACTCATTTAGAATCAGTGTATTACGACTTGGAAATACAAGGTGATATTCGCCAACTGCTTTGGCTGCAATACTTGCACCGTTCCCTACTTGAACGGAATGATCACCTTTTCCCAGTTCTCTACCTTTACGTAGCCCATGTAACAATTTACATATGTGGGATCGCGACCCGGTATCCAATACCCAGGACGTAGGGTGAACTGAGAAACAGTTCTCAATAACTAACACACCTGAAGAAGATACATCAACATGCATGTTCTTTTGGGCGGCGTGAGAATCCAGATATTTTCCTATTTCCTGTTCAGTCTTATAACTCTTATAAGAATGAACAGGTCCAACATTCCCCTGCTCAGTATAATAAGCGGGTTCAGTCAATACATCCATATTATTATCTTGATTATGGCCTGACATGGTCGCTACCTGGAGAGAGAGAGAAGAAAACACTTTAGCGTATGCTCTTGCAAGATTAGATTGGTTATTATCTTATCTAATCTGTAGGTTCCTAGGCACCCTATAGAGGTCTCACAAGGTATCGAACATGCCAATTTCAAAAATTATGGGTGCCGCGAAACCCTAACGCGGATCTTAGACTAGAATTCTAGGCGAAATACAAAACTAGTTAACTTCTTAACTAAAAGTTAGATGCTACAACCTTTGTAGATCCGGATATCCACTTCCTTAGCTCCACGTAGTCATCCTCTCGCTGTCCTTTTTGAATCCTAGACTCATTCGTCGGCTTCATCGGGAAAACGAGCGGAATAGGTCGTCGGCTTCGTGTCAAAGACGATCTACGTCGAGGTTGCACAAGCTCAAGCTCCGACTTCACAAAGTTGTGAAACTTGTGAAGAAAACACCCAAAACAACTTGGCAAGAGGTAGAGGGTGAAGAAATAGGAGGTGGGTTCACTTTAGAATTGGATTTCACTCACTTTTTCTCAAGTTGCCATTGATGGCATCTAGTTTTCTCTCTTGAAGAAGAAGGAGAAGATGAAGCTAGAATATGATAAGTATTGTGTTAAAATGAAAAGAAAAATCCATACTTATCATAATCTAACTAGGGTTAAGTGTAGAGAATAAACCATGGTCACTTGAGAGGGTTAGGGTTAAGCATGATGACAAGAATGGTTGCATAAGTCAAAGCTTCATGAAGCTTCAACTAGAAACAAAAGAAGCCACCATTCTTATCTAAATCCTTTTCAAATAAATAAATAAATAAATAAATGATAATGCAAAACCCTAATCAACACTTAACCATGGTTTAATTCTTTATACTTAACAACAAGATCATGTATCATCAAACATGATACAAATATGTGCACAAAAGTATATCACATATACTTCTTGCACATCAAGTGAGAAAATCCATTTAAAGTGAACCAATACTAGTTAATGCAATGCAATATATCAAATATATAATTATGCATTAAATCATTAAATCAACATTTGATTCAATGATCCGGTCATGTCGCACATAACCGACTAGTATTCAATGTATCGATTTATCGAATCAATGATTCGATAACTAGGTCATATCGAATATAACCAATCGAAACATATATCGCGATAATGAAATGCGGTATCACATACACGCATTATTCTCGGTCCTGCACATATCTCATATGCGCTCCTATTTCGTTTCGCTTGAGCCAGGAAACCTCTGTGTAGGACTCTAAAGACTCGTCAATACGCCGGTAGCAGATGATGATCATATCAAGCATCCACAAGCCGCAAGCGGTCTGCTAAACGTAACGGCCACCCGGGTATCGAGCGATCAGAAGATCGACGAGCTAGCCCGCTCACACTCCTGTGAATCCAACCAGTAACACTTATCGTACAGTCCGGTCTGTTTGTCTGATACGTCGCATATCAAGTCTAAGGGTGGTAAACGTCAGACCCCAATAACCGATAAGTCGTGCCGATGTGAGGCTCATAATGGGTCGAGAAACTACTGGCCAGGGACTTCCCTGTTACGGCCAATCGAGCACAGCGCAACATCAACCCCCAATACCGGGAGAGACGAAACCCCTCCTATCGCTCATTGCCTCCATGTGACTCGGGACTGTACCCAAAGACCACCGTTTTGCACGCCCTCATGGACGTGGTAAGGTGGAGATCAAAGCACAGTGGGAATCAC
The DNA here is from genome assembly GCA_030015575.1 of Agapanthus africanus. Classification (NCBI taxonomy): domain Eukaryota; kingdom Viridiplantae; phylum Streptophyta; class Magnoliopsida; order Asparagales; family Amaryllidaceae; genus Agapanthus; species Agapanthus africanus. The sequence goes on from CM057351.1 coordinate 30,422,774, forward strand.
ACAAGACTCTATGACGATCTCGGGTCTACAGACTAACCTGCACAAGTGTCACCTGAGAACCGCCATCTGACGTGAGGTATAATACCATCTGGGAGTTCTCGGCGAGTCCGTCCAGTGTACCCAGTCTCCACTGAGCACCCGTATACCATCCCTGATGTCAAACACCAATGGATATGGGATCATCCATCGCCCATCTCATGGGTCGAGAAGCGTATACGCTAGTCTACTCTGGTATATCGATGCCCCGTCTCGATACACCCACGACTAGGGACCTTAAAGGATGTACTTATGGACTACCATGTCCCCACTAGTATGATCTGCATCATAGTCCAGGTAGTCAAGTACACATCCTAAGGGCTTTACCAACATGCAACTATAAGACAGTTTAAAGAGACTAGTGTACATGTTAAGATAAAGAGTAACCAGATAGCATACTATCATATCGAGCAAGAAAGTCATCTCTATATATGTCCAAGCATCCAATATAATATACATCATCTGTACAATACTGTCTTCTAGGGCATACATACAACTAACAATCTCCCACTTGCACTAGGGTCAGCTGCTGTAGTATCGCATACCGAGCATCCCGAAGAGTCTCTCAAACTGTGTCTGGGGAATGGCCTTCGTGAGTGGATCCGCCGTGTTGTTCTTCGTGTCAACCCTCCTGACCTCGATCTCCCGGCGATCAACTATCTCCCGGATCAGGTGATACCGCCTCAGAATATGCCTGGATCGCTGATGGGACCTGGGTTCCTTGGCCAAAGCCACCGCTCCATTGTTATCGCAATACAAAGGTATTGGATGCTCAATGGATGGAACCACTCCAAGTTCAGTAATGAACTTCTTGATCCAGACAGCCTCTTTGGCAGCATCGTTGGCAGCGATGTATTCAATCTCCATTGTCGAGTCTGCCACGGTTTCCTGCTTGGAACTCTTCCAGCTAACCGCCCCTCCGTAAAGGGTAAAGACAAAGCCCGACTGCGACTTAGAGTCGTCCTTATCACTCTGGAAGCTCGAATCGGTAAAGGAATCCACTTGGAGTTCTCCGTTACCATACACCAAGAACATATCTCTAGTCCTTCGCAAGTACTTGAGAATGCTCTTCACAGCTGTCCAGTGACTCTCTCCAGGATCAGCTTGATACCTGCTCACTATACTTAGTGAGTATGCTACATCGGGTCTGGTACATAGCATCGCATACATGATAGAGCCTACTGCCGAAGCATAGGGTATCCCTTGCATGCGAGCTCTCTCCAAATCAGTCTTGGGAGACATCTCTTTGGAGAGAGTGACTCCAGAGATCGTGGGCAAGTTCCCACGCTTGGACTCATCCATACTAAACCTCTTTAGTATGGTGTCAATGTACCTGGATTGGGACAATCCCAAAATCCGTTTGGATCTATCTCTATAGATCCTAATTCCCAATATGCAGGAGGCATCACCAAGATCTTTCATTGAGAATCTTTGTGATAAGAAGAGCTTGACCGATTGCAGCATAGGAATATCATTTCCTATCAAGAGTATGTCGTCCACGTACAATACGAGGAAGACAACCTTACTCTCTGCCACCTTCTTGTAGATACAAGGTTCATCTGGATTTTTGACGAAATCAAGCTCTTTGATAACGACGTCAAAGCAGATGTTCCAACTCCGCGATGCTTGCTTTAATCCATAAATGGATTTAAGCAGCTTGCACACCTTTCCGCTGCTCCCACTGTCTACGAAGCCCTCTGGCTGAGTCATGTACATGCACTCTTCTAAATCACCGTTTAGAAAGGCGGTCTAAACATCCATTTGCCAGATTTCGTAATCATGATATGCAGCGATGGCAAGCATGATCCGGATGGATTTAAGCATAGTCACTGGAGAAAAGGTTTCGTCATAGTCCACACCTGGTCTTTGACGAAAACCCTTTGCTACAAGTCTAGCTTTGAAAGTCTCCACTTTCCCATCTACACCAAGTTTCTTCTTGAAGATCCACTTGCTCCCAATGGGTCTTACCCCTTCAGGAGCAACGTCCAAAGTCCATACTTTTTTGGTGTACATGGATTCCATCTCGGACCGCATAGCATCCAGCCATTTCACTGAGTCCCCACTCGTGATGGCCTGCTCGAAGCTAGTTGGGTCATCATCCTCCATGATGCAATCCTCGCTCCCACCATCCATGAGAAAACCATAGTTTCTCTCAGGTGGGTGAGGAACCCTACTAGATCGGCGGAGAGGCTGGGGTTCATCGGGAACTACGGAATCCTCTGGTTCAACCAAATCTTCTTTTGTAGTCTGTATTACTGGAACCTCTTCCAGTTCTACCTCAATGCCACTTATCTGTTTCATAAGAAAACTTTTTTCTAAGAAAGTGGCATGTCGAGAAACAAACACTTTTTGTTCCTCGGAGTGGTAGAAGATATACCCTCGTGAATGTTTGGGATATCCAACAAACTTACATAGAACAGACCTTGCCTCGAGCTTGTCCGGATTTTGTGTTTTAACATAGGCCGGACAACCCCATATCTGAATAAAATTAAGACATGGTCTCTTGCCATTCCATATCTCATATGGAGTGGTAGGCACTGATTTGGTCGGAACTCTATTCAGTAGGTATGCAGCAGTCTCCAGTGCATATCCCCAGAAGGAAATAGGTAACTCAGCTGTACTCATCATAGAGCGCACCATATCTAATAGGGTGCGATTTCTCCGCTCCGATACACCGTTGTGCTGTGGTGTATATGGAGGAGTCAGCTGAGAGAGAATCCCATTCTCTTTTAGGAAGTCCCGGAATTCATTGCTCAAGTATTCACCTCCTCGATCAGATCGTAGGATTTTAATACTTTTTCCGGTTTGGTTCTCAACTTCTTGTTTATATTCCCTAAATTTCTCAAAAGCTTCTGATTTGTGTTTCATCAGGAACACATATCCGAATCTAGAGAGATCGTCAGTGAATGTAATGAAGTACGAAGAACCATCCCTGGCATGTGTAGACATGGGACCGCATACATCACTATGTATCAGTCCCAAGAGTTCGGTAACTCTTTCTTCGTGTCCCGTAAACGGAGTTTTGGTCATCTTGCCTTTGAGACATGACTGGCAAGTGTCATAAGATGAAAATTCAAACGGATTTAAATATCCATCTTTATGCAACTTAGCTAGTCGTGTCGCATTGATGTGGCCCAGTCTACAATGCCACAAGAAGGATTCGTTGAGTTCAGAACTCTTCCTCTTGTGTGCGTTTGTTATGCTCAGAACTGTTGATTGATTTAGAACATAAATGCCATTGCATAACGTGCCTGATCCAACCAACTTTTGGTTACGGAAAATGTTCATAACATTGTCCTGTAATATAAAATTATATCCCTCTTTACTTAATAAAGAAACCGATATAATGTTGCATATCAGGTTCGGCATGTAATAGCATTCGTTCAGAACCAATGTATTACCAGTTGGTAATACAAGGTGATATTCCCCGACAGTCTTGGCTGCAACAATTGCACCATTTCATACTCTTATGTCTTTATCACCTTCTCCAAGTTCTCTACCTTTCCTAAGCCCATGTAACTGATTACATATATGGGATCCTGACCCGGTATCCAATACCCAGGACGTAGAGCAAATGGAGAAACAGTTCTCAGTAACGAATACACCCGAAGAAAATGCATCAACATGTACTTTCTTCAATCGGGTGGCATGGGAATCCTGGTATTCCCCTATATCCTGTTCATTCCTATAACTCTTATAGGAAAGAACGGAACCAACGTTCCCCAGCACAGTATAACATGCGGGTTCGGTCAATACATCCATATTATTATCTTCATTAGGGCATGAAATGGTCGCTACCTGGAGAGAGAGAGAAGAAAACACTTTAGCGTATGCTCGTGCAAGATCAGATTGGTTATTATCTTATCTAATCAGGATGGCTCCCACTGCTTTTTATCAAATCTTCCTTCAAACCCTAAAAGGAAAGACTAGCCGGGATTAATTACACACTACAGGTTCGCCAATCTTTCAGCCAGGCCAGTGTCGGTACTTTGAGGGAGGTCACCCGTGCTTTCGCACGAACCTAATTAATGTAAACCTCGTTTTCCCAGAGGCGTAACCCCGTTGACACCTTTCTAGACACCTACTTGATCGGCTAATTGCAATGTGTAAAACTCTCCCAGGAGTAACTCTTACTCGCAGCGGGTATCGGGATCCAACTATCTCATAGAAGGTATGCAATCTCATTGCAAATTTCAACACTTGAAATTCCCGAAAATAGCTTTTGCCCCTAGCGTGCTATGACCTTGACGAAAGCCAACAAACCACAGCCCGCTAGTCAAGTTCAACCCGTACATTTCTTGACTGAATTAAACCCACCCTCACGACCCTTGACGAAAGCCAACAAAGCCGTACGACTACCCTAATCCAGTCGGATCATATGCAGCAGATAAACAGCACATAGCTACCGCACACTACACCTTGACGAAAGCCAACAAATGTAGCACGAATACTATATGTAATTTATCTGAAATGACGGAGGGCTACGACAGGTTTTCTGAAAACCTATTGCGTAATGAACTTGATATCGTTGTAGAATCAAATGAAGTTTTAAAATGGAATGATTTTGAGGCTTTTCTAGTTTTGCTAAAGGGGTCACTCCCGGTGAAGGGATCGTCGGCCCTTTCCTCGTCGAATGAGGTGCGGGATATATCATATATATCACTGTGCAAAGCAAAAACTCTTAAAAGCAATCAAAGCCAAACCGAGTGTGTAGCATCTGCCAGTTATTGCTAAAGGAGTCACTCCCGGTGAAGGGATCTCGGTCCTTTCCTCATCGAATAAGGTGCAGGGTATATTATATATACCGCTATGCAAAGCAAGAACTGTAGCTACCTGTTTTGTTTAAAATTCGATTCCACAACATCTTAGGTTTCTTATCTTTCATTAATCACATTAATGAAGTCCCATCATTTAAATACCTAAACATCACAGATAGATATGACGTACACTTATGCCATCCGCATTCGCCTCGATGTCCCCTCATGCACCGTTAGGTTAGGTAACTAACGACAGAGCAGGGCAGGGCTAGCGCGGGTGTAAAACATAAGTAACGTCTATATAATATATCATATATACTATATACTATATCCATCACAGAGTCACAACACAGATATTGCAGCAGAATAAACATATGAAATATTGGATATACTAGGACGTCCGTGTTTTCAATACGAGCCAGTATAAAACACGGATTCCACGGTCGTGATGAATAGCCAATTCCACACCCTTAGACCCCTACGAGAGCGGCAAGCAACCCTGCCAATTCTAGGGTTAGGAGACCCGGACTCGACCCCTCGAGTTGGTCTCCCACTGGACCCCAGAACCCGGTTACTTGTGCTCCCCTCCTTGGGTCTATCCTAATGCGGAAAAGTAAATAATATATAAAAGGTGACAACTTCCGCTACCTGGAAGTGCCCCAAATGAAAGAATATTACATACAAGTTTTTACATGAATGAAAATGAAAAACACTCATCTCACATAAAAACCCCCGGCTATTCGAACACGACGATCCAATATAACATATCCAGCAACACATAACATCACATGTCATCAACGTAAGTAAATATGCGCATCCCAATTGTCGTTGACATATAGCAACGAAACCGGCGATATCACATATTACACTTACGGTCACAGAAAAGAAAGTGTAAAACTACAACAATTGGAATCCGCAACTTCTTTAGACATCGCATGCCTAATCAAATGAAATACTTAGACATCACATGCCTAACAGATATAAATCCCGCATTTTAGTCTCATTATCGAAAACTCTTTTCAATATCAAATGAAACTAAACCGCTAGATTTATATCATTCATTCAGTTATCACATAACTGTTTGTGAATTCCAATTATTGTATCCCATTCCAGATAAATAGAATATATTAAACTTTCCGATCGAACATTCGAACACCCAAGTTTTCCCGAAACCATCCAACACATGAAATAGGTTCAAAGACATTCGTTTCATGCCTCAGTACCAACGGTCCAGCCGTAGAAGAGTCAAGCCAACGCCTCACATGTGGCACGCCGTACTGCCCCAAACCCGAAGGTTCAAAGGGCAGTTCAAGACGGTCACATAATCGAGTTAAGGTTTGTTGTCTTCTAGAGGGACCATCGCGTTACTTGCACTACTCAGAACGTCCTTAAACCACACAATAATCCAACACTTGGATATTTTTGGCAGGGGAAAGATTGAGTATTTATATCCGGTCGAACTTTTTAACATATTCAAAAAATTATCCGGAAAACACATAGACAAAGTTCGATAATCCGATCGAATCGTCGATTCCCTATACAACCCCAGAATACTCAACTCTGGAGTCAAATTAAAATTCCCAGAAAACTCAGAACAATTAATCAGGAATTACTGTGCAAAAAGCAAGGGCTGACGTCACTATTTAGCCGCGGAACCGCCGCAGAAGCCTAGCTTCTGCCGCGGTTCCGCCGCACTTTGTACTGTTCACTGGAAACGTTTTGCACAGTAATTCTTAGATTTTATTGCTGAATTTTTAAAGCATTTTTAATTGACAAAAAACCACAAATTTGAAAAATTTCCAGAGAGCTATTTTGGGGTAGGGTTTTCGGTTCGTCCGGGTTTCAAACTCCGTCTAGATATCGCCTAAGGCTCTATCTAGGCTCTGATACCACTGTAGGTTCCTAGGCACCCTATAGAGATCTCACAAGGCATCGAACATGCCAATTTCAAAAATTATGGGTGCCGCGAAACCCTAACGCGGATCTTAGACTAGAATTCTAGGCGAAATACAAAACTAGTTAACTTCTTAACTAAAAGTTAGATGCTACAACCTTTGTAGATCCGGATATCCACTTCTTTAGCTCCACGTAGTCATCCTCTCGCTGTCCTTTTTGAATCCTAGACTCATTCGTCGGCTTCATCGGGAAAACGAGCGGAATAGGTCGTCGGCTTCGTGTCAAAGACGATCTACGTCGAGGTTGCACAAGCTCAAGCTCCAACTTCACAAAGTTGTGAAACTTGTGAAGAAAACACCCAAAACAACTTGGCAAGAGGTAGAGGGTGAAGAAATAGGAGGTGGGTTCACTTTAGAATTGGATTTCACTCACTTTTTCTCAAGTTGCCATTGATGGCATCTAGTTTTCTCTCTTGAAGAAGAAGGAGAAGATGAAGCTAGAATATGATAAGTATTGTGTTAAAATGAAAAGAAAAATCCATACTTATCATAATCTAACTAGGGTTAAGTGTAGAGAATAAACCATGGTCACTTGAGAGGGTTAGGGTTAAGCATGATGACAAGAATGGTTGCATAAGTCAAAGCTTCATGAAGCTTCAACTAGAAACAAAAGAAGCCACCATTCTTATCTAAATCCTTTTCAAATAAATAAATAAATAAATAAATGATAATGCAAAACCCTAATCAACACTTAACCATGGTTTAATTCTTTATACTTAACAACAAGATCATGTATCATCAAACATGATACAAATATGTACACAAAAGTATATCACATATACTTCTTGCACATCAAGTGAGAAAATCCATTTAAAGTGAACCAATACTAGTTAATGCAATGCAATATATCAAATATATAATTATGCATTAAATCATTAAATCAACATTTGATTCAATGATCCGGTCATGTCGCACATAACCGACTAGTATTCAATGTATCGATTTATCGAATCAATGATTCGATAACTAGGTCATATCGAATATAACCAATCAAAACATATATCGCGAGAATGAAATGAGGTATCACATACACGCATTATTCTCGGTCCTGCACATATCTCATATGCGCTCCTATTTCGTTTCGCTTGAGCCAGGAAACCTCTGTGTAGGACTCTAAAGACTCGTCAATACGCCGGTAGCAGATGATGATCATATCAAGCATCCACAAGCCGCAAGCGGTCTGCTAAACGTAACGGCCACCCGGGTATCGAGCGATCAGAAGATCGACGAGCTAGCCCGCTCACACTTCTGTGAATCCAACCAATAACACTTACCGTACAGTCCGGTCTGTTCGTCTGATACGTCGCATATCAAGTCTAAGGGTGGTAAACGTCAGACCCCAATAACCGATAAGTCGTGCCGATGTGAGGCTCATAACGGGTCGAGAAACTACTGGTAACACTTACCAGCAAATCTCTGATCCGCCCTGGCCAGGGACTTCCCTGTTACGGCCAATCGAGCACAGCGCAACATCAACCCCCAATACCGGGAGAGACGAAACCCCTCCTATCGCTCATTGCCTCCATGTGACTCGGGACTGTACCCAAAGACCACCGTTTTGCATGCCCTCATGGACGTGGTAAGGTGGAGATCAAAGCACAGTGGGAATCACACAAGACTCTGTGACGATCTCGGGTCTACAGACTAACCTGCACAAGTGTCACCTGAGAACCGCCATCTGACGTGAGGTATAATACCATCTGGGAGTTCTCGGCGAGTCCGTCCAGTGTACCCAGTCTCCACTGAGCACCTGTATACCATCCCTGATGTCAAACACCAATGGATATGGGATCATCCATCGCCCATCTCATGGGTCGAGAAGCGTATACGCTAGTCTACTCTGGTATATCGATGCCCCGTCTCGATACACCCACGACTAGGGACCTTGAAGGATGTACTTATGGACTACCATGTCCCCACTAGTATGATCTGCATCATAGTCCAGGCCGTCAAGTACACATCCTAAGGGCTTTACCAACATGCAACTATAAGACAGTTTAAAGAGACTAGTGTACATGTTAAGATAAAGAGTAACCAGATAGCATACTATCATATCGAGCAAGAAAGTCATCTCTATATATGTCTAAGCATCCAATATAATATACATCATCTGTACAATACTGGCCTCTAGGGCATACATACAACTAACATAATCAGGATGTCTCCCACTGTTTTTATCAAATCTACCTTCAAACCCTAAAAGGTAAGATTAGCCGGGATTAATTACACCCTACAATTTCGTCAATCTTTCAGGCAGATCAGTGTCGGTACTTTGAGGGAGGTTCCCCGTGCTTTCGCACGGACCTAATTAAAGTAAACCTCGTTTTCCCAGAGGCGTAACCCCGTTAACACTTTTCTAGACACCTACTTGATCGACTAATTGTCCTGTGTAAAACTCTCCCAGGAGTAACTCTTACTCGCAGTGGGTATCGGGATACCACTATCTCATAGAAGGTATGCAATCTCATTGCAAATTTCAACACTTGAAATTCCCGATAATATTTTGCCCCTAGCAATCTATGACCTTAACTAAGTCAACAAATCATAAATCGCAAGTCAAGTTCAACCAGTACATTTCCCAATTGAATTAAACCCACCCGTACGACCCTTAACTGAGTCAACAAGGCCGTACGAATACCCTAATCCAATCACATCTCATGTTTTAGCAGATAAACATTACTTAGCTACCGTACACTATGCCTTAACTAAGTCAACAAACATAGCACGAATACTAAATAATATCTATCTGAAATGACGGAGGGCTACGCAGGTTTTTCAGAAAACCCTGAGCGTAATGAACTTGATATCGTCGTAGAATCGAGTAGTTTTTTGAAAAAGGAGTGTTTTTGAGGCTTTTCTTAGTTTTGCTGAAGAGGTCACTCCCGGTGAAGGGATCTCGGCTCTTTCCTCATCGAATAAGGTGCAGGACATATCATATATATCACTGTGCAAAGAAAAACTCTAAAAACAATCAAAAGACAAACCGGGTTTTGTAGCATCTGCCAGTTTCGCTAAAGAGGTCACTCCTGGTGAAGAGATCTCGGCTTTTTCCTCATCGAATAAGGTGCAGGGTATATCATATATACCACTATGCAAAGCAAAACTGTAGCTACCCTTTTATAAAGTTTTGATTCTACAACATCTTTTAGGTTTCTTTTTCTTTTTATTAATCTCATTAATAAAAAATCCCATCAGCTTATGCTTCCTAAGCATCACAGATAAATACGACGTACACTTATGCCATCCGCATTCGCCTCGATGTCCCCTCGTGTACCGTTAGGTTAGGTAACTAACGACAGAGCAGGGCAGGGCTAGTGCGGGTGTAAAACATAAGTAACGTCTATATAATATATCATATATACTATATACTGTATCCATCAGAACATATCAAATGATCACATCACAGATATCGCAGCAGAAACATAGATATAATGTGGGATATACTAGGACATCCGTATTTAGTATTTAGCCAACAATAGAAAATACGGATTCCACAGTCGCGATGAATAGCCAAGCCCACACCCTGGACCCCTGCGAGAGCGGCAAGCGACCCTACCAATTATGGAGTTTAGGACACCCAGTCTCGACTCCTCGAGATGGCCTCCCACTGAACCCCATAACCCGGTCACCTGTGCTCCCCTCCTTGGGTCCTTCCTAATGCGGAAAAGTAAATAATATACAACACTGGTGGCATCAACCTCAACCTGGAAGTGCCCCAAATAAAAGAATATTACATTACATTTGAATTTACATGAATGAAAATATAAAACTCTCATCTCACATAAAACCCCCGGCTATTCAATCGCGACAATCCTGTACATCATATCTCAGCAACACATAATATCTCATATCATCAACGTAAGTAAGTATGCATACACCGATCGTCGTCGATGTATAGCAACGAAAACCGGCAATACAACTACATACTACACTTACGGTCACAGAAAAGAAAGTGTAAAACTACAATATTTGGAATCCACAATCACTTTAGACATCGTAAATCCGAAATATCACATACTTCGCATTTCATGCCTAACTGTATGAATTCCACATATTGTATCACATTCCAGATAAATAGACAGTATTAAACTTTTCGAACAGATAATCAAATACCCAAAATTTCCCAAAATGCTCAACACTTGAGCGGAGTTCAAATAATCCCAGAATATGTCACAGTACCAGTGATCCAGCCGTAGAAGGGTCAAGCCAACGCCTCACATGTGGCACGCCGTACTGCCCCAAACCCTAAGGTTCAAAAGGCAGTTCAAGACGGTCACATAATCGAGTTAAGGTTTGTTGTCTTCTAGAGGGTCCACCGCTTAACTTGTACAATTTTTCCGAAAGATTTAAACTCGAGAAAAGATTCAACACTTGAAAATTTTTTGTGTCGGGAAAAAGTGAGTTAATGATATCCGTTTGAACTTTTTAACAATTTCTAAATATCCGGAAAAACAATAACGAATTTAAATATTTCGATCGAATCTACGATTACAAAACAAACCCCAGAATACTCAACACATGAGTCAGAATAAAAATACCCATAAAATAGTAAATACAGATACAAGAATTACTGTGCACAAAACCGTGCCTAATACACTTATACTGCCGCGGAACCGCCGCCAATGGTTGGTCTTTGCCGCGGTTCCGCGGCCAAGTTGTCGAATTGGAGGCACGAATTTTACCATAATTCTTATATTTTCTTGCTGTATTTTTCAGGTATTTTTAATTCAGAAAAATCCCAAATTTTGAAAAATTTCCAGAGAGGGGGTAAATTTCGTCGGTTCGGGTTTGATCGGAGTTTTAACTTCATAAACACGTCTCCTAATGCTCTAGCCTGGCTCTGATTCCACTGTAGGGTTCCTAGGCACACTAGTGAAGGTATATAAAGCATCAAACATGCCCGAATAAAATTCTACATGTGCCGAACAACCCAAAGACGGGATCTTTGCTAGATTATTAGGGTTTAGCATGCAAGATAACAACTTTTTATCTAAGTGTGAGGGATTACAACCTTTGTAGTCCGCTCCTTCGCTTCACAAGCTCCGAGTAGAAGTCCCTTTGCCGCGATCCACGATCTCCCGGACTCAAGAGAGGCTCCACGACTCGAACGATCCATGCTAGCTTGAAGTGTTCCGATTCTCCGATGATCTACGTCGAAGTTGCAAAAACCCAAGCTTTCTCACTCTATTGAGATGAACACCCTAATCTAATGGGCTAGATTAGATGAGGATGAAGGAGTAGTATTTATGCTATCTTTTTATTTCACTTTCTCACAATAAATCATCACATAAGGAATTTCTAGCGAGCTCTCTCTTTCAAAAACCAAAGAGAGAATAAGATGATGAAGAAAGAATAATCCTTTTGTGATGAATAGAACTAAAGAATATATGATTGATTATTGAACCATGGTCAAGGATGAGAGGCTAAAACTTTGTAGAGAATAAACTAGAGTTAGGGTTTGGTTAGGTTAAGGATAAGTATCAACCATAATATCTTAACCAAGACAAAAGGAAAAGCTTCTAGAATGTGCAAGAAGAAGCTAACCCTAATCAAACCCTAATCCCCTTTAATCATCCTTAAACATGTTTAATAATAAATCATATCATGTCACAATAATATATATCACATATATATTATATATTTGCAACAAAAGAAAATAATACATTTAACATATATCGCATATATATCAATGTATTAATCCGGTGAGAATGAAATAATAAAGCGAGCCAATATTAGATAATGTAATACAATATATCATATATATTATTATACATTAAATCATCGAATCAACACTTGATCCAACGATCCGGCTATATCGAATATAACCGGCTAATATATCATGTACCGATTCATCGAATCAACACTTGATTCGATATCCCGATTCATATCTAAATATCACGAGAATATAATACGGTATCTCATATCGCATTATCCTCGGTCCTGCACATATCACATATGTGCCTCTACTCCGTTTCGCCTGAGCCAAGAAACCTCTGTGTAGGACTCTAAAGAATCGTCAATACGCCGGTAGCAGGTGATGATCAAATCAAACACCTACAAGCTGCAAGCGGTCAGCTAAACGAAACAGCCACCCAGGTATTGAGCGATCAGAAGATCAACAAGCTAGCCTGTCCGTTCTCCTGTGAATCCAATCAGTAACACTCCCGTACAGTCCGGTCTGTTCGTCTGATATGTCGCATATCAAGTCTAGGGGTGGTATACGTCAGACCCCATTAACCGATAAGTCTTGTCGATATGAGGCTCATAACAGGTCGAGAAACTACTGGTAACACTTACCAGTATATCTCTACATCAGCCCTGGCCAGGGACTTCCAGTTATAGCCAATCGAACACAGCACAACATCAACTCCCTATACCGGGAGAGACGAATCCCCTCCTATCGCTCATTGCCTCCATGTGATTCGGGACTGTACCCAAAAGCCACCGTTTTGCATGCCCTCTTGGACGTGGTAAGGTGGAAATGAAAGCACAGTGGGAATCACACAAGACTCTATGGCAATCTCGGATCTACAGACTACCTTGTACCAGTGTCACCGGAGAACTGCCATCTGACGTGTGGTATATCACCAACTGGGAGTTTTCGGCGAGTTCGTCCAGTGTACCCAGTCTCCACTGAGCACCCGTACACCATCCTTGATGTCAAACACCAATGGATATGGGATCATCCATCGCCCATCATATGGGTCAAGATGCGTATACGCTAGTCTACTCTGGTGTATCGATGCCCTGTCTCGATATACCCTCGACTAGGAACATTTATAGGATGTACTCATCGACTACCGTGGTCCCACTAGTATGATCTCATCATAATCCCAGTAGTCGAGTACATATCCTAAGGGCTTTATCAACATGTGAGAGAAAGACAGTAAACCAATACAAGTCAACATGTTAAGATAAAGTGAAACCAAATAGCATACTATCATGACGAGCAAGAAAGTCCTCTCTGTATATATCCAAGCATCCATCATAATATACATCATATGTACAACAATGGCCTCTAGGGCATATACATAACTAACACTCGCAACCCACCTACGAGCAATGCCGCAAGTCCAAGCAAAAGGAACAAAATGAGGAAGTGCGCCCGCCGCTACTGTGCTGACGGGTCGGACCTCTAAGATACTGTGGCACAACGGGGGTGAGTTGCCAACTCGTGAGTTGTAAATAACATCTAATAAGGCTATCATAAGCATGCACGCAAATGCGTCACAACCCACGTATCTCAAAATGATACTATGTACTAGCATGAATGCAACATGAATGCATAATTAAACACGAAACCTGCACAAGTCTGGTATGAGAAAATCTTTGTTCTTATCTTAGAAAAACCTCTGTGCAAAAGTATCATCAATGAAATCAACAGAAAATCCGTGTCAAGCATCGACACAAAATATATATCCCAATATCTCAATATCTCAATGTCTCAATATCTCGGGCTCCGTCAGTCCGGATTGACCCATATCATCAAATCGCATGACTACATTGGTATCCTCCGGATATCCGCCGCGTCAAAAATATAACCGGTCGGTAGTGCTCCCCTGCCGGGCTCAACGCCATCATCTACGACCCTCTTACCCCGGGGTACCGTACCGGGTCCACCATGCACCCGCATACGGTCCCTCCCCCTACCTCAAATCGGGTGTATGATACCGCTCAAGAACCGAGAAAACCCATGGTGGACACCACACACATCATATCACGAGAAAACCCCAACTTACAGTTTTAAAATGGTAATACATCCTTAAAATACTTGCGGTTTCTCCAAATCCATAAATCTCATAAATACTGAAATCCTCGAGAAGAATCATAATATGTAAACATGTCGGTGATGATGGATGTCTGTGATATGATAGTATATACCATGCGAAGTACGGCCAGAAGCTATGCATGAATCATGATGCAATGAGGTATGTATATATGACTAACAATCCTACGTATCCATCCTGATGAAATGACTATATAGGTACAATTTTACATATCATATATCATGCAATGCTCAGATACCGATTCTAAGCAAGTTCTATAGTGTTCGTGACATAGCAATTACCAAGGCGTGTGTGTTCGCATGAATAGTGCACGTGGCATGAACCAATGGCAATGGTGCAAGTGTCCTATGAGATAATATCATATATATCTATGATAATGTAATGTAATGAGATGAATGACTAGGAGATTACGCATATAAGTACAGGCACTACTAGTAATCCTGACTATCGAGCGCCTTACGCCATCCAGACGATTCCCCCATAGATATGTACATCTACTCACCCGGACGCCTCGGCTAATCTGATCTGATCACAGCCTTGCCTTTCCGCGTCGCGTCCGACGCCTCCGCAACCGATCCTAGAATTGCACAAACACAAAACATGAGGCTAAATATCCAGAGACAATATAAAGACAATGAAACGCAAGAATAGACGTCCACAAGTTAGACACTTGTGCACTCGGTGTACAAAACGCGTACGACATCGCCACAATCTCTACTAGGATCGCTAGACGAAACAATCTACCAAGCCTAGAACCCGATCGTACCAATTGCGCATTCACAACTCACTAAGTACCATAGGGTATTGTATGCAAATCATCGCAATGTCAAACTAAACCAAAATCTAATTATTCCAAAAACTTAGTAAGCACATCAATAGGATTTTGGCGTAAAAACTTCATGGACTAGCGATCTAGTGGCTACGATTACAACTAAACATCTTAATAAACCATGCCTCACTAACTAATGTAATCTTATACAAAATCCTACAACTTGCTTGAATAAACTCTCACTTAGGATAGTTATAAGCCACTTTAACAAGATAAACACTTCGATTAGGTGTGCAAAGCTACTAGATTGCAAACTATACATAGCTAACATAGTAATGATGGGCAAAACCCTAAATTTAATTCAAACCCTTCCCTTGAATTTCTTAAACTTGCAATTAAAAACAATTTAACACCTAAATAGTTTAGATTAGAGTAATTAACTAACAGAGTAACTGTTGGGTTAAGATTTTATACCTCAAATTTTAGAGATCTAATCTTGCAAACCTAGCCCCCAAAGATGGTTTCTTGCTCCAAAATCCTTGCTAGATTAGGCCAAGTAAAATTGGGTGGCGATTAAACTATGAATTAGTGAGAAGTTGTGTGGATTTTTGAATATTTTTTCATGCTTTTAGAGGTGAAAATGAGATGGGGAAAAGAGAGGGGCGGCAGCAGAAAATTCGGCCAGATTGGGCTGGAACTGGGTGAGTGTGTGTGTGTGAGAGAGTGAGGAAAATAATAAACACCATACCCCAAGTCAAACTAGCACCATACCTCTTTATCTCCTCATTTTCCTTTTTATTTATTTTGTTTTATATAAATTTCTAGAACCATGGAGAGCAAAAAAAGGAAAGAGAATGTGTTACAACTTGCTGTTTAATTGACATGGTGCACTAATGTGTACTTAACCCATCTCACTTATAATTAACACTAATTAAAAGTATAAGTGAAACCTTAAAACAATATTTAAAAATAATTAATTTAGGAAAATATTTAAGAAAACTAGAAATTTGTAAGTGACTAATTAAACACCAAATACTAGCAATTACATAGCTAAAATAGGTATAATTTAGTCCATGTGGAAAAATAATTATCTCTTGGTTTTTTTACGGGAAACACACGTTATATTACCGATTATCGGAAAATTCTCCTAAACGATTTTTAAACGTTACAAGAATAGATGGATGAATAGACAGATATTAGAATATAACTGGTGTATTGTGAGTTTGTTATGTTAACGCTGTTGTTTGTAGCTTGGTACAGAATATGCCAGTGTATACGAGAGGAGTCCAATTATTCCGTGGACTAAGGTATACGGAGCACAAGGAACCGTTAAGCCACGGAACAACAACAATGGATATTCAGGTTAGGTGTATTTAAGTGACTGTCTCGTGCCACTTCTAACACATTCTGTACCAGTCTATCCCTTTAAAACCCCGTAATGTATTATGTATTGATGTATATTGTTTTGTTTAATAGATGTATGACTTGCCGAAACCATGATATCAGTAGTTCATGTAAATGGAAAGGATATAGACGGATAGTCTTGTAGACCGGTCAAATGTATATCCATGGTTCTGTCAAATCATGTTCATGCTGATATAGATTGAATTCTGGTATAAATGGATTCATGTTGAATTGGATTTATACTTTAATTGTATTCAAGGATGGATTGATTGATTTCAGATTAGACTGAGACTCTGCCTGAGTCAGACACTTAAACAGAATTGAAGTCCTGAATTAGTTTTGGAGTTATCGGTAATTGCTGCACATAGACGGCAGGATTTGTGTCTTTTTCCAAGACAATTACCGTATTGATAACACCGTTTTTAGGTTGTCTACCTTAGATAGGCAGGCACCCATTGTTGGGGTCAAAATTTGCACCCCGGTTGACCGAGTCAAAATCAAGGTCAACCCCAAGCAAGATGGGCCCAAGCCCAGATCAAGCGGGTCCATGCCCAAGCCGAGCCCGCGGCCAAGCATCCCTATGCCAACAACAAAATCATGTAATAAATAATTTTTATGTAATTTTTTATGCATGAATGGGCATAAAGCTAAATTTTTTTGTAAGCCCATGGCTTATGTGCAAAAAGAAATGGCACATGAGCCATTGGATGGGCAAAATGCCCTTTTGTAAAGCCCAAGGGGCTATATGTAAATATGTAAGCCTATATAAGGCAACATG
Source organism: Agapanthus africanus (assembly GCA_030015575.1). Classification (NCBI taxonomy): domain Eukaryota; kingdom Viridiplantae; phylum Streptophyta; class Magnoliopsida; order Asparagales; family Amaryllidaceae; genus Agapanthus; species Agapanthus africanus. The sequence goes on from CM057351.1 coordinate 30,440,260, forward strand.
ATGAAAATATCTAATATACAATTTTCATTCCCCCAAAAACTAGGGTTTTTTGTGCCTCCTTCTCCTTCTCCAAGGTTCTAAACCTTCTCATTTCTTTTGAATTAAATCAAGAGTTTTACTCTTTCTTTTCCAAAACTAAGTAGTTTTCCACCACAAAACCCATAAAGGAGAACTCAGATCTTCCATCAGATCTCAAAAAGAAGAGATTTAAAATCTCACATCTCTTGATCTTCAAGATCCTGCCAACCGAGGAGGAAGAAGGAGACCCATCTCCAGAAACCCCACTTTGGGGAAGAACTAGGACTCAGGGGAAGAAACCCTTCATCAGCTTCAAAACATCTTAGGAGTTTAAATCCACTCTAATTTCTCTTTTGGGAGTTTCTGGGGCTAAAAGCCTATTTTTCCTTGCCGGCGCCCAAGCGCCCGAGCGCCTTGCGCTCAAGCACCCAGTGCCCACGTGCCGACACGTGGCGCGCTAGCTCTCAAGCGCCCAGCGCTCAAGCGCCCAACGCCCACGTGCCGACACGTGGTGCACTAGCGTTCGAGTGCTTAGCGCTCTAGCGCCTAGCGCCCACGTGCCGACACGTGGCGCGCTCGCGCTCCAGCACCCACGTATCGACACGTGGTGCGCTAGCGCTCGAGCGCCTAGCGCTCAAGTGCCCAGCGCCCACGTGCCCATACGTGGCGCGCCAGTGCTTGAGCGCCAAGCGCTCAAGCGCCCAGTGCCCACGTGTCGGATACGTAGTGCGCTAGCGCCTAAGCGCACAGCACCTAAGCGCACAACGCTCAAGGCGCTGGCCCCACGCGTCCTTTGGGTGCTTTTTCCCTTTTTCATATATATGTGTGTGTGTATGTATATATATATAGATACTCACACGCTCCATAACGCCGTCCCTCTAAAAAAATTTTGGGCTGGGGCGCTGCCCTGCACCCCGCAAGGGGGCTGCTAGCCCCCTTGACCTCCAGCCCGCTATCCGGGTAGCGGGACCCCCGTAAAAACTCTGCATGGCTCCCGATATATCCAGGCTCCCCTCCAAAACAAAACACACGTACACCGCACATTGATTTCGCATGGCCAGTTTAACCCGTCAATCGGAGGTTCTCTCGCTCTAAAGGCGAGGGGTAATTAACGGCAGTTTAGTCCGCGGCTGCCGGAGATTCGGATCCCCACAATCATTAAACCCCGGCCTACCCTAGGCAGGGGGAATCTATAATGCGCCTGATAAGCGTGCGCGTATTTCCATCTCAATGGTGTGACGAAAAACACCCTACATATTCTGGCATGCCCGGTGGGACCAATCTCTCCTCCTATATTTCGGGTTAAGCGTTCATGCGAACTCAATCAATATACATATCTATATTTATACTGAAATAATGCTCTTTCATGCAGGTTTTCCAAGCAATCACTTTTCAACGATGTCTCCAAGGACGATCTCAACTCTCAGCACGGCTCCCATCTCCTATACGATGAAGATGGACGCCAGGACAGTCCTCTCGGCCAGTCTCGGGCGACAATGGAAAGAGCCGCCGCTACCATTTGGCTCTATTCTGTTCGTGTTCGCTAATGCCATCCCAGCTCCTCAAGCCCCGGTGACAGACAAACCGGTCTCGAAAGGCAAGAGGCCAAATGTGGTGGTCTCGAAGGCGCCCCAGCTCAAACGCAAGTCGGTGGTTGAGCGGCTCTCCTTGGCCCCAGCTGGGGGCAAGGCCATCAACACCAACAAAGCAACAAGGCGTCTCGAGCAAGCTCTGGCGGTGCCCCTGACAACTGCTCGATCGGGTGTCTTCTCTAAACTCCCCGCAAATCGACTCATGGTGGCTTCCCAGGAAACAGATGCCCGCCAAGCCCTTAAAATTGAGAAGCTAAGGCAGAAAAGGCTCAGATATAGAGCCAACAAAAGGGCTAGGGCTCCTGCTAGGCTAAACCTCATGAGGTTCGAAGAACAGGGTTACCCCGCCGAAGATGAGGAAATGGCTGGATATGTGGTCCACACTGTCTACACGGTGGGCACACGCAGCAAGAGCAAGGACGGGGCCACTACATCTCAAATCCAATCTGGCTTGAATGTGGTTGCCGCTTCCCAAGAACAGCCACCTTTGCTGGATGATGAAAACCCCCTTGATGAGGATGATAGGCAGAATGACCCTTCGGTCCATGTAGAGTCAAGCTCGGACAACGAGGAAGAGCCGACTTTCCGCCCCAGGACCGCGGAGCAAGAGCTGCTTCAAGAGCTCCGAAAGCAGCTCAGAAATAAAGACAAGGAGATGGCCAAGCTCTACTCAAAAATTGACGACTTGACAAACTTCGTCTTACAGCTCACGGCCCAACTTGCCTCTCAGCCGCCCAATCAGGCGCAGGGCTCTCATGAACCGGGAAACGGTGTCCCGAAACAGCCGACGCTTGTTCCCTCAAATCCAAAAGTGGGCGGACCGCATGAAAATCAGTCACATCCTATCTCAGGAAATGTCTTTGCTGCCGATGACAGTAGCCCGCTAACTCAAGATCAAATCATGGATTTGGTTGCCGACAAAGTCAAAACCTTGGTGGCCGAAGCCGAAGCGCAAAAAGATATCAGCAGTAGTGGGAGACCATATCCTGCTCAGTACGATCTGATAGAATTTCCTAGCGGCTATGTCATCCCCAAATTCGGAAGATTTGATGGGACGGGAAATGCGAATCAGCACGTCGCCCATTTTAAAGCTTCATGCGGGAATACTGGGGGCAATGATGCGCTTCCCCTCCGCCAGTTCGTTAATAGCTTGACTGATGTTGCTTTCGACTGGTACGTGAGCATACCGGATGGCTCTGTCACAACTTTCGTCCAAATGGAATCTCTGTTTTCGCAAAGGTTCATGAGCGTCAGCGATACGATCACCATCGCCGACCTCGTAAGGACCAAGCCAAAGAACAACGAAAGCAGTACGGATTTTATAACCTGATGGCGCAATCTCTCCGTCAAATGCGAACCGCCGATAGAGCAGGACCAATCTGTCAGTCTCCTCGTCGGAAATCTCAACAATTGGATGGCCCCGTTTTTATGCACCGTGGGTCTCAAAACATTCCAAGAGTTGACCAGAAAAGTCCAGATGTTGGAGCGCTCAAAGCAGGAGTTCTCTTCGGATTCCCAAAATAACAATAGGTCCTGGAGAAACCGAAAGGACGATAATCGCAAAGGCGGGAATTCTGACGATTCTGAATCTTTTAACACTTCGGCTAACCGAAATAAGCAAGGGATGAGTGGGCCTAGTGCCAACCAGCCTCGGAAGCCAGTGTTTGGAGAGGGAGGAGAATCTCCACTCAAAGAGAAGCTAGATAAGGTCTATTCCTTCAGAAGAGACAAAATCCGTAAAATATTCAAAGACGCCCTGAAGAACGGTCTACAACTGCCAGAGTCAAAAAGACCGCAGGAAGCGAATATGACCGACGACCCCAAATACTGCCCCTATCACAAAGTGATAGGTCATGCCATTGAGGACTGCTTCGTCTTCAAAGATTGGGTTGAAAAGCAATACAAGGCAGGAGAGATAGAACTGTCCAAAGGCGTGTTAACAAACAGTCAAGCTGCAACCGCTAATTTAATACAAACGGAGACCGAATTTTTTCGCGAAACTGATTCTCTCAGACGTTTGCCTTTCTCTGAAAACAATCAACCACCATGTCATTAAACTGGGAACAGTTGACCACCATGTCACTAAACTGGGAATAATCGACCTCTAAGTCGTTAAATTGGGAATGTAAAATATATATATATATATATATATATATATATGTAAATAAACAAAAAAATGTGTAAATAAAAGAAAAAATAAAGAAAAACCGAAATGATGGGGCAACTCGCAATAAAAATCAGCGAGTAAAATAAAGATGAAAATAAAGCTGAAATAATGGGGCAACAGCGAATAAAAGCCGAAATGATAGGGCAATCGCGACCTTCGCGAGCTGAAATGATAGAGCAACCGCGGTAAAAAAAGAAAAAAAGAAAAAAAAGGAATAAAAAAAGAACGGCGAATGATGAGTCGCTCCTGGTACCATATTCCAGTGCAGCGATGCAGACGCTAACCAAAATTCAAATTCCCGATATTTTTCCGGCCCTACGGTTGGTCCCCAAATTGACTACCGTATACAATCCACGGGCTCAAATAATTCTCATCATACCCATGCCCCACCGTAATCACCAGTTACGCGACTGGTCGCCGCCCTTGGAATTATGCTCCATTGGGAAGACCCACTCATGTGTCCTCACGATGCATGAGGAGAACAAACCTTTGTGGGATCCTTACGACTCACAAAGGAAAAACACACTTGGGGGTCCTCACGACTCCTAAGAAGAAAATGCACCTACGGGATCCTTACGACTCATAGGGAGAAAATGCTTTATGGGACCCTTACGACCCATAAAATTGAAAAGCCTTAGGCGATAGGGATCTAAACCTGTCTCCTAAGCCATCGCTCCCCAATCCCCAAGTGGCGAATGATGAGTCGCTCCTGGTACCATATTCCAGTGCAGCGATGTAGACTCCAACAAAATTCCAAATCCCATACCCCAACGGCGAATGATGAGTCGCTCCTGGTACCATATTCCAGTGCAGCGATGCAGACGCCAACAAAGTCCCGAAATTTTTCCGGCCCTACGGTCTAGATCATACATCCTGCAAAACCGTATACAATCCACGGGCGTAAAACGATCCCAATCTCTCCCAAGTTCCATCGGTGAGACCACATTCAAAGTCCAAAAAAAATTATTATTTTGAAAATAAATAAATAAATAAATAAAATAGAAAAAATGGTTTGTCCACAAGAAAAATGGGCACGGATGAAAACCCGAAAGGGCTCCGTGAGTAAACACAGCAGGACTGCCGGCGAGTTTGTGAAAACCCGAAAGGGTGCAAACTCGTGAAAAAGAGATGAAATGCACTCGCAAAGTCCTCTCGACTTTGTGAGGAGAAATTTCCCACGTGAGATCCTTACGACTCACAAAGGAGCAACACACTTAGGAGTCCCCACGACTCCTAAGGAGAAAATACACCTACGAGATCCTTTCAATTCGTAGGGAGAAATGCTTTTATGGGACCCTTACGGCTCATAAAATTGAAAAGCCTTAGGTGATAGGGATTTAAACCTGTCTCCTAAGCCACCAATTTCCAAATCCTCCCGGGGCAAATGATGAGTTTCTCCTGGCATTGTTCCAGTGCAGCAATGCAGATTCCAAACCAAAACCAATTCCTAAATCCTCTCATGGCAAATGATGATTCTCTCCTGGTACCATATTCCAGTGTAGCGATGCTGACGTCAACCCAAATCAAATCAAACCAACAACCTCTGCGGCGGAATCATGCTCTGTCCCAGAATTTACCCCGTGTCGAAATCATGCTTCGCCTCGGGATATCTACCTTCCCTGCCGGAATTATGCTCCGCCTCGGAATCAAATCAACTAACCAGCTTTGTGTCAGAATCATACCTCGTCTCAGAGTGTACCCCGCGTTGAAATCAAGCTTCGCCTCGGTTTATCTGCCTTCCCTGTCGGAATTATGCTTCGGCTCGGAATCAACCAGCGACCTCCTCGTCGGAATTAATCTTCGTCTCGGAAGCAAGTCAGCCAACAAGCTCTGCGTCGGAATCATGCTTCGTCTCAGAATGTGCACCCCGTATCGAAATCAAGCTTCGCCTTGGATTATCTGCTTTCCCTATCGGAATTATACTTCGCCTGGGAATCAACCACTGCATCGAAATTATGCTTCGGTCAGATTGTATGCCTCTTCGAAATTATGCTCCGAGCCGTGGAATCATGCTCCGCTCATCGGAATGATGCTCCGATCCCTGGAATCATGCTCCGCCCTTTGGAATCATGCTCCGATCCTCGGAATGATGCTCCGACCCCTTTGGAATCATGCTCCGATCCTCGGAATGATGCTCCGACCCCTTTGGAATTATGCTCCGATCCTCGGAATGATGCTCCGACCCCATCAGAATTATGCTTTGCCTGGGAATCAACATCTGCATCGAAATTATGCTTCGGTCAGAATGTATGCCTCTTCGGAATGATGCTCTGATCCTTGGAATTATGCTCCGATTCCTGGAATCATGCTCTGATTCCTGGAATCATGCTCCAACCCTCGGAATGATGCTCCGACTCTTCGGAATGATGCTCCGATCTCTGGAATCATGCTCCGCCCTTCGGAATGATGCTCCGATCCCTGGAATCATGCTTCGCCCTTCGGAATGATGCTCCGATCTCTAGAACCATGCTCCACCCTTCGGAATGATGCTCCGATCCCCGGAATGATGCTCCGATCTTCGGAATGATGCTCCACTCTTCGGAATGATGCTCCGAATCCTGGAATCATGCTCTGCTCTTCGGAATGATGCTCCGAATCCTGGAATCATGCTCCGCTCTTTAGAATGATGCTCCGATCCTTGGAATCATGCCTCTACTATTCGGAATTATGCTCCGACTCTTCTGAATTATGCTCCGACTCTTCGGGATGATGCTCCGACCTTGGAAATATGCTCCGCAAATCGGAATGATGCTCCGATCCCCGGGAATCATGCTCCTCGGGATGATGCTCCATCCCTGGAATGATGTTCCACCTCGAAGCCCAACTTCAAGATCCATCAATTTCGTGCACACAATTCATGCATGCGGTGTGCATTCATTGATAGGGGGCCCATTGTTGGGGTCAAAATTTGCACCCCGGTTGACTGAGTCAAAGTCAAGGTCAACCCCAAGCCAGATGGGCCCAAGCCCAGGTCAAGCGGGCCCATGCCCAAGCCGAGCCCGCGGCCAAGCCTCCCCATGCCAACAACAAAATCATGTAATAAATAATTTTTATGTAATTTTTTATGCATGAATGGGTATAAAGCCAATTTTTTTTGTAAGCCCATGGCTTATGTGCAAAAAGAAATGGCACATGAGCCATGTAATGGGCAAAATGCCATTTTGTAAAGCCCAAGGGGCTATATGTAAATATGTAAGCCTATATAAGGCAACATGATGAAAATATCTAATATACAATTTTCAGTCCCCCAAAAACTAGGGTTCTTTGTGCCTCCTGCTCCTTCTCCAAGGTTCTAAACCTTCTCATTTCTTTTGAATTAAATCAAGAGTTTTACTCTTTCTTTTCCAAAACTAAGTAGTTTTCCACCACAAAACCCACAAAGGGGAACTCAGATTTTCCATCAGATCTCAAAAAGAAGAGATTTTTAAAATCTCATATCTCTTGATCTTCAAGATCCTGTCAACCGAGGAGGAAGAAGGAGACCCATCTCCAGAAACCCTACTTTGGGGAAGAACTAGGGCTCAGGGGGAGAAGCCCTTCATCAGCTTCAAAACACCTTAGGAGTTTAACTCCACTCTAATTTCTCTTTCGGGAGTTTCTGGGGCTAAAAGCCCCTTTTTCCTCGCCGGCGCTCAAGCGCCCGGCGCCCACGTGCCGACACGTGGCGTGCTGGCGCTCGAGCGCCCAGCGCCCACGTGCCGACACGTGGAGCGCTAGCGCTCGAGCGCTTAGCACTTTAGCGCTCAAGCGCCCAGCGCCCACGTGTCGACATGTGCGCGCTCGAGCACCTAGCGCTCAAGCGCCTAGCGCCTACGTACCGATACGTGGTGCGCTGGCGCTCAAGCGCCCAGCACCCACGTGCAGACACGTGGCGCGCTAGCGCTCGAGCGCCCAGCGCGCTAGCGCTCGAGCGCCCATGTGCAGACACGTGGCGTACTAACGCTCGAGTGCCTAGCACTCGAGCGCCGAGCGCTCAAGCGCCCAACGCTCAAGCGCCCAGCGCCCACGTGCCGACACGTGGCGTGCTAGCGCTCGAGCGCCCAGCGCTCAAGCGTCCAGCGCCCACGTGTCGGATACGTGGTGTGCTAGCGCCTAAGCGCACAGCACCTAAGCGCACAGCGCTCAAGGCGCTGGCCCCACGCGTCTTTTGGGCGCTTTTTCCCTTTTTCATATATATGTGTGTGTGTATATATATATATATACACTCACATGCTCCATAACACCGTCCTTCTAAAAAACTTTTCGCATGGCTCCCGTAAAAACTCTGTGTGGCTCCCGATATATCCAAGCCCCCTCCCAAAACAAAACACACGTATACTGCACATTGATTTCGCATGGCCAGTTTAACCCGTCAATCGGAGGTTCTCTCGCTCCAAAGGCGAGGGGTAATTAACGACAGTTTAGTCCGCGGCTGCCGGAGATTCGGATCCCCACAATCATTAAACCCCGGCCTACCCTAGGCAGGAGGAATCTGTAATGCGCCTGACAAGCGCGCGTGTATTCCCAACTCAATGGGGTGACGAAAAACACCATACACCCATATTCTCCGGCTCCCTGAGGCTTAAGAGAACTGGTCCCGCTTAAACCTATATTTATTAGGGTCCTTATTGTGAATTAATATAACTTGAGAGGGTTTTATGAAAAATAGTTTTAATATATTTTCAAAATAAACCTCAAGTATTTATTTATCGTTTTTAGAGTATTCAGAGTTGTAATTTTTTATAAAATGAAATATTCTAGTGGATATAAACCTAATTTTGAATATTATATGGTATTTTCTTGTAATTTGACTTGTATTGAATGTGATGGTATTTTCATGATCTTTTGTGACTCTTCTCTTTTGATTTAGAAAACATGGAATATATATAATATATTTAAAGTAGGTATTTCGATATTATATATATATATATTTATTAAAAAAATAGAATTTCTTTATTAAATAGAAATCACGTTTTTCTTAAAATTGTAATACAAATTCCATCGAGATCGTATGCTCCGTGAGGAGGTCTGCATCTCGCCCTGCTAGTCCGATGGATGTGCGATAACCCGTACCAACCAAGTCAGATTCCCCAAAATGGGTTGAAAGGACTTAATCGTATGGAATTAAATAAAACGATTTTAAAGAATACGGTTTTGTAATAGTTTAGGGTATTTTATTGTAAACATGCAATTATCCCACAAACTAATGTTCCAAAAGCTATCGTGCTATGTCAAGAATGAGTGTTGTGATGAGGTAGGTCATTACCTCGTGAGTTTTCTAAAGGTAATACAAAGGAATATGATGAAATATGTAGAATGTAAAGTTTGTGGTATTTAATCGTAAAAATGTGATAAAAATTGCATAACATGTTATTTTGAGATGAAACTTATTCTAAAGTGTTTGGTTATGATTGCTAAACAATATATAAAGAATTGGTAGGTTTTTTATTAAGAAAATTTAGGTTTTTAAAGAAAAGAGAATCGGAAGTCGGAATAATTCTGCTTCTGACGAGTTTTGAAATGAGAGAGTTTTATATTAGAATGAGAGGAAGGGAGAGGGGACATACTGATTTGGAGAAGAGAAGGAAGGTAGAGGAAACTTTCGAAGGCGTCGTGGGGTCGCGTCGTCTACGGATTTGTCCTGAATCGTCGTGGAACTTGGACTTTGGCTAACTCCACTTGTACAACTTTTGGACTTAGGAATTTTAGAGAGTTTTGGCAATGGATTTCAGAATGAGGAGGGCCAAAGTGTATGGAGGTATTTATAGGATAGAATTAGGGTTTTGTGAGTGAAGAGAGAATTAAAAATGCATTAAAATTAGAATTAAAGAGTGAAATTATACTCTCTAGATAATTGCAGAGTAATCAAACATAATGGGAGTTAAGGGGGGAGGACAAGAGACTAAGGCACAAAAATTAGGGGCAGTACCTACGGGGGGCCCGGTGGCGCCGGCCCCATGAAGAATCTCGCCGGTCCAATCCGAAGGTGGGGTGCTTGGATTTTGTCCACGTGTTTGTGTCTGTTCAAATATCATTTTCCACCTATTTGATTTTTGTGTGACTTTTCATTTTACGTGCAGTACACGTGTAAACTTTTGGGCTTCTAAAAGTTTAAAATAAAAATCAACAAAAATAATGTGGCTGGAGGGATTTGAACACAGGGGCTATGTCAGAGCAGTGTAAGGCTTTACCAATGTGGTACAAGTTATTTCTTGATGTTCAAAAGCAAATTAAATACTTATAGCATACGCAGGATTGCAAATACTCCATTTGTACATTAACTTTTAAACAAATTTTATGTATATTAAAACAGAGTCGTTACATTCTACCATCCTTACAAAAATTTCGTCCTCGAAACTTATAATTATTTTAAGGACTAATTTACAATGAAGTGAGGGTATCTTGCACGCATGTCATCTTCTCTTTCCCACGTTGATTCTCCTGATGTGTCTTTTCTCCACATCACTCGGACTAAGTTTACCTTCTTGTTCCGAAGTGACTTAACCTTTCTGTCCAGAATTTAAATGGGTTGTTGCTCACAAGATAGATCCGTCTGTACAGTGAGCTCGGAGTGATCAAGAATGTGACTGGGGTCACTCACATATCTTCTGAGTTGGGATATATGGAACACATTGTGCACTCCTTCCAATGAGGGTGGAAGTGCCAAGCGATAAGCCACTTCTCCGACTCGTTCTAGTATGTCGAATGGTCCAATGTATCTCGGACTTAGCTTACCCCGCCTTCCAAAGAGAATCACTCCACGGTTTGGAGAAATCTTCAGAAAGACATGATCTTCCAGTTGGAACTCCAAGTGACGGCGCTTTGCATCAGCCCAGTGCTTCTGTCGGACTTAGGCTATGCCCATTCTTTTCTTGATAGTGCGAACCACATCCACTGTTGCTACTATCATCTTAGGTCCAAGGAGTTCTCTATCTCCGATGTCGTCCCAACTTAATGGTGAATGACACTTCCTTCCATATAGAGCTGCAAAGGGTGCCATTCTAATACTTGCTTGGTAGCTGTTGTTGTATGAAAACTCCACAAGGTGTAGGTGATCTTCCCACGATCCTCCGAAGTCTAGCATACAAGCTCTTAGCATATATTCAAGTATCTGAATCATTTTCTCAGACTGTCCATCTATTTATGGATGGTACGATATGCTGAAGTTTAGACTCGTTCCCAAGCTAGCTTGCAGACTCTGCCAAAATTGCGATCGAAATCTGGTGTCACGATCGGAGACAATGCAAACCGGTACTCTATGTAATCTCACGATCTCCTGCATGAGTTCATGGGTATCAAAGATAGTACATATTGAAGAGTTAAATGTTACTTAGATTCATACTTACTTCCATGTACTTCTTTGCTAGTGTCTCAGTAGATTGGCCAACTCGAAATGGGAGGAAGTGAGCCGACGCTGTGAGTCGATCCACAATAACCCATACCACATCGTTACCTTTCGTGCTGCGAGGAAGAGCAGTCACGAAATTAATAGTGATGTGTTTCCATTACCATTCTGGGATAGGTAACGGTTGAAGTAAACCAGCAGTTCTGTGATGTTCAGCTTTTACCTGCTGACACACCAAACATTTAGCGATGCTTCTGGCTACTTCACACTTCGTTCCATGCTACCAGTAATGTTGCCGCAGATCTTTGTATATCTTTGTACCACCAGGGTGTACTGAGTAGGGAGAGCTGTGGGCTTATTTCATCAATTCTTCCCGAACAGAACCTTGTGGTACACACAATCTACTGTCGTATCTCAAAGATCCGTCTTCATAGATGATGAAGTCTGTTCTAAGTCCACTTTCTACTTGTTCTTGTTAGTGTATATGCCCTAGAGGCCATTACTGTATCATACTGGTTTGTATATTACTTAATGGATGCTTAGGATATTCACCTTGTATATATAATCTTGCTCAAAATAGTAGTATGCTACTTGGTTTGTTTCTACTTCAATGTGTACATGTGTTTATTTTTGTATATCGCCTATACACATTAGTAGAGCCCTTAGGATCTTTGCTTGATTACCAGCGATGTGATGGCCGTCACACTAGTGGGGCTGGGTAATCTATAAGCACATTCTTATGAAGGTCCCTGGTCGCAGGACTATCGAAACAGGGCATCGATACTCCGGAGTAGACCAGCGCATGCGCTTCTCATCCCAGTGTGGGAGACGATCTGTCCCACAGCCGTCAGTACGTCGTACTTGAGATAGTATGCGGGTACTCGTTAGGTTACGGGTACACTGGACAGGACTCGTCGGGAACTGACTAGTTGGTATTATACCTATCGTCAGTTATCAGTTCCCAGGTGACATGAGTACAACTTAGTCCGCTGACTTGACACTGTCACTTCGCCTCAAGTGTGTTCCCACTGTACTTTGATCACTACCCTACCACGGGTCAAAGGAGTCGTGCAAACAGGTAGTGGTTGGGTGCAGTCCCGAAGCACTTGGAGGCAGTGACGGTTAGACAGGATTCGTCTCTCCCGGTATTGGGGGTTGACATCGCGCTGTGTCTAGGAGAGCCATTACACGAGTAGTCCCTGGCCAGGGCAATCGAGATATACTGGTAGGTTTCCAGTGTTATCTCAGGGTGTTTTGGGCTTCGCTCCGGCACGACTTGTACCGCTATTGGGGGACTGACGTTTACCGCCCCCTAGGCCCGCCATGCGATGTATCAGACGAACAGACCGGACTGTACGGAAAATGTCACACTCAGGCTCAGTAGGAGTTCAGATGGGTTTCGCCTCGTCCGTCTTCTTGTCGGCATTACCTGGGGACCGTTACGCACAGCTAGTGCCGCTTGCGGTCTGTGGTTAAACCCACTGCCAGCGTAGTGTCGAGTCTTTAGAGTCCCACACAGAAAGCTTTTCGCCTTTAGGCAAAAGAGTAGAGGTCGCATGGTATTGCGACAGGTCGCATGGTTTTGCGACAGGGTTCGGTCACATCCGTGCACTTGTGCACGTACAGTGTCCGGACAGTTTACACTAGCGGGCTTTGGTTTAAGCCAGATCCTAGTGTACCTTATGGGATTGGATTTATCCAGTTTGCATTCGTGTTCCTCGGAACGCGGATGCGGGTGTGTATGCACAGTTGACAGGGAGGCAGAGGCAGCGGATTCTCATTAGGGTTGTTGACAGTTGACCGTTGACTATTTGACTTTATGCTCAACCCTAATGAGAATATGATATGTGATTAACTATTATATTAATTAAGTATTATGGTGATATGGTTGTTGACTTGTTGACTTTTGTTGACTTGTTGACTTTGTTGACTTTTGTTGACTTGTTGACCGGTTGACTAGGCTTGACTAGTTGACCATCATGATAACCATAGCCATCATTTCATGGCAAAGACTTTTGTTTACTTGCTCATTTGTGTAAAATGAGTGCATGAAATGATATGGTTGTGGTTGCTTCTAACCATCACATAAGACTTTTTTTGATATGATGAGTTATGATCACTTTGGATTATGAGAGGGTGAAAGACAAAAGAGAGCCTCATTCTTTCTTGCTCATTCTCTCTCTTGTTCTTGAGCTCTCCTCTTGCTCTCACCCTCAACCTCTTGCTCCCTCTCTTGATCTATGGTTCTCTTGTCTCATGAGTTGAGAATCAAGAACCATAGATAAAATCCCATTCTATTTCCTCTCTACTCATTCTAGTTCACTAGGTTTAGCAAACCAAGTGAACTAGTTTCTTCAAATAACGAAGAAGGAGCTAAAGGTTGGAGCTTTCAAGTGGATCTATCTTCGGCGTACGGAGACGACGAGAAGGAGCCATCGGACCACCATTGGAGCTTGAAGAGAAGGAGTTCAAGACAAACTAGGTATAACCCCCTAACCGAGTAGCTAGAATCTCTTAGTTAGGATGTTAGATAGATGTTTAACCAAGATCCGGGTTATAGGTCCATGTTACCATCTTTAAGAAAATCGTTTTTTACCAAATTCCGCATTCCCGAAAGTACCGGAAGAGGTAGCATGGACTTACAGTGGTATCAGAGACTAATTAAACTCTATCTAACATGTTAGCAAGTAACTAGAAGATCGATCAACGAAAAAGTCCCGAAACGAACCCCGGAATTTTAAACTTTCTGTCGATTTTAAAAGTGCTGGAAAACTTTTTTGAAAAACACCAAAAATCGACTCAGGCTTTTTTAAAGATACTGCAAAAATTTGGGCCGCTGAAACGATCAAAGCGCCGCGCTTCCGCGGCGGGAGCACGCTCCCGCCGCGGAAACGCGGCCGAGTTGACTCGTTCAACGGTTTTCTTTTCTGCAGTTTGGTCATTGGGGTATTTTGGGATTTTTAGAATATATATTTTCAACCCAGATTTTCCAGAACGAAAATTTTATTTTGGGGTCCCGAAAATCCGTATTTTTGATAGAACTTCTAAAAGACTTGAGCTAACGGGTTTTCTGTAATGTGATATTTGTATTGAACGTCTACTAATCGCTATATGTCGATTAGTGGGGGTTATACAAATCTGTGATCTGTAATGTGCTGGAATGTGTATATAAATATGTTGGATTGTCGTGGGTGAATAGCCGGGGGTTGTGAGACGAGAGTTTTCTTTTCTTTCAATTCTTGTAAATTTGTAAATTGATGTAATAATTATTTGTATGGCCGCACAACCGGGTCGGGGTTGTAGCCGTCATTGTATAATTTCTTTTTACTGTTTTTGCTCCTAGGATAGACCCATGGAGGGGGTGCATAAACTACCGGGTATGCCGAAGTGTCGAGTGGCCTACTCATGGAGATGAGGGAGGTTACTACGCTTCGGGTACTTGGCGGGTAGTTTGCCGCACCCGTAGGGGTCTTGGGTGGGGTATTGGCTATTCACCGCGACCGTGTTATCTGTTTTTGTTACAGGCTCGTACAAATTACAGATTGCTAGTATATCCAATGTATTTATCTGTGATCTGAAATGTTTATCATTGCAGTATATCTATATATGATATTATTTAGGCGTTGCTTATGTTTTACAGACGCGCTAGCCCAGCCCCCGCTCTGTCGTTAGTTAAGTAACCTAACGGGTAATGACGGGGCCCAGTGGCGAATGCGAATGGCATAAGCGTACGTCATATTTTGGTTGTTTTCTGCAATGGTAGGATTAAATGATGGGACGCATTAAAAGAATTAATGCAAGAATATCACGCATTAAAAGAACTAATGCAAGATAATAAACCAAGTTAAAGTCGTTGGAACACTTTCGAAAAACCACTCGGTTCTTTTCAAAAACAACTTTTAAATGCGGAGCTTGAGCCACTCCTTTTAAAAGCTATCTCGTTCCATCGACCAAATCAAGTTCACTACGTTCACGGTTTTGCCAAAACCATTCGTAGCCCTCCGTCGTTTCGTATGAATATTCAATAGTATTCAAGCTGTGTTTGTTGACCTTCGTCAAGGCATAGTGATTGGTAGCTATTGGGTATTCATATGTAGCATAGATAGATGCGTTGGTTTGGGACATTCGCATTACCTTGTTGACCTTCGTCAAGGGTATATACGGGTGGATTCAAATTAACCTGGATAATGACGGGCAGAACTTGACATGTGACTTATGATTTGTTGACCTTCGTCAAGGTCATAAGAGCATGGGGCAAAAATCCACATCGGGAGTTTCATAAGTACTGAAACTTGCTAGATTTGCATACCATTTGGAGTGTGATGATTCTGGTAGGATTCCTTCAGTTTCGTCACGCAATGATATTTGGATCCCGATCCTACTGTGAGTATATGCTACTCCTCGGGAAATTTCTCACTTAACGATCAATGCTATAAACCTAGTAGGTGCCTAGAAATGTGTTAGCGGGGCTACGCCGCCAGGGAAAAGAGGTTCTTTAATTAAGGAACTTCGTGAAAGCGTTGGAAAACCTCCCTCGAAGTACCGACACCGGCCTGGCTGAACGGTTAAGCAAGTATTGTGCGGTGGGATTGATCCCGGCTAATTCTTCCTTTATGGTTTGAGGAGGGATTCGAGAAACAGTGGGAGCCATCCTGTTTAGACAAACTAAAAACCACTCTAAACTTGCAAGAGCATCATGCTGAGTGTTTCTTCTTCTCTCTCCTAATTGCAGCGACCAATCAACATGACTGGACTTAAGTTACTCCTAGATAAAAACAAACTGACAGGGCCAAACTACAAAGATTGGCTCAGGAATGTCAAGATAGCAATCACTTATGACAAGCTGGGGTATCTTCTTACCACCAAAGCTCCCCGTGTCCCTGGTCCAACTTCCAGCGTCGCGGATAAGGAAATCCGCAAGACTTGGGAGATTGATAGCGCGAAGGCCAAATGCCTCCTGCTTGCCTCGATGGACAACGAACATCAAAGGAGGCATGAGAATATGGACATGGAATCCATATTGCTTCATACAAAAGAACTGTATGGAGAGCAATCTCGTATCGCAAGATACGAAGCGTCGAAAAAGTTATTTTCGACAAGAATGGCCGTCGGATCATCAGTAGCCGAGCACGTGCTAAAGATGATCGGCTACATTGAGGAGCTCGCTGACCTAGGGATCACATTGGAGAGTGAGCTATATACGGATATAGTTCTCCAGTCCCTTCCTTCCACTTACGCCCAGTTCATACTGAACTTCAACCTACAAGAAAAAGAGGTTGAACTTTCAGAGCTCCTCAACATGCTGAGGAGCGCAGAGGGCACCCTACAGAAAGGTAGGGATACATCCACTTTGTTTGCAGGAGGATCATCTTCTTCTAGGTCCAAGGCGAAAGCCAAGGGAAAGAAGAAGAAGGCCCCCGCCAAACCAAGGGGCGGTGTTAGTAAAGTGGATACGAAGGGAAAAGCAAAAGCAACAAAGATAGCGGGGAAGCTTGTGGACAAGGAAGAATGCTTCTATTGTCATAAGAAAGGACACTGGAAGAATGATTGCAGGGCCTGGAAGGCCAGAACACAGGAATTGAAGCAGGTTGCAGCTTCAGCTTCAGGTGTGTATGTTATTGAAAATTGTCTTTCAATAAACTCTACTTCCTGGGTATTGGATACCGGATCAGGATCTCATATCTGTAATTCTTTGCAGGCGTTGAGAAACCGTAGGGTTTTGAAGGCAGGTGACATGACCCTCAAAGTTGCGAACGGAGCTAGCATGGATGCTAAAGCCGTGGGGGACTATCACCTGGGAATGTCAGATGGACATGTTTTGGTTTTGCGTAATTGCTTTTTTGTACCCAACGCAACTTGTAATATCATTTCTGTATCTTTAGTTTCTAAAGAAGGTTATGAATTTGCGTTTGTAAGTAATGTTGTAAACATTCACCTTAATCAAGTTTTGATTGGGTCAGGTACATTGAGTAATGGTATATACGTGTTAAACCAACCACAGATTTTCAACGTCCAGAATACACACAAAAGAAAGTCTCCGGAAATGAATCAGACTTTCTTATGGCATTGTAGATTGGGTCACATCAATGAGAGAAGGTTGACTAAGTTACATACAGAAGGATATTTGAATGCGTTCGAATATCAATCGTATGCCACTTGTCAATCTTGTCTCAAAGGAAAGATGACAAAGACTCCGTTTACTGGACAAGGAGTAAGAGCGAGCGAGCTCTTGGGACTCGTACACAGTGACGTGTGCGGTCCAATGTCTACACATGCCCGAAGCGGACATTCTTACTTCATTACTTTTACGGATGACTTCTCAAGGTACGGTTATGTCTTCTTGATGAAACATAAGTCCGAGGCCTTTGGAAAATTCCAGGAGTATAAGAATGAAGTAAAGAAACAGACCGGCAAAAGTATTAAGATTCTAAGATCGGATCGAGGTGGAGAATACTTAAGTGCCGAATTCCTGAATTACTTAAAAGAGAATGGTATTCTCTCTCAGCTTACTCCTCCATACACTCCGCAACATAATGGTGTATCGGAGAGACGGAACCGAACCCTATTGGATATGGTTCGGTCCATGATGAGTAACGCTGAGTTACCGCGATCATTCTGGGGATATGCACTAGAAGCAGCTGCGTATCTCTTGAACAAGGCTCCCACCAAGACTGTGCCTACCACCCCATATGAGATATGGACTGAGAAGAAACCCTGTCTAAAGTATCTTAAGGTATGGGGATGTCCAGCTTTTGTAAAGAAGCAGCATGCGGACAAGCTTGAGGCACGTTCAGTACAGTGTAAGTTTGTGGGATACCCAAGGAACTCCAGGGGGTATCTTTTCTATTCCGCTGAGGAACAAAAGGTTTTTGTTTCTCAGCATGCCCGCTTCTTGGAAACTGAGTTTTTGGAAACCCAGATAAGTGGGAGCACAATAGAACTGGAAGAAGTTCCAGAACCACAGACTGTTACTGAAAGCTTAGTGGAACCAGAGGGTTCAACAGAACAGGACATTCCTGCGCCACTCCGCAGGAGTAGTAGGCAGTCTCATCCGCCCGAGAGATACTACGGTTTTCTCATAGACGGGGATAGAGAGGATTGCATCATAGATTATGATGAGCCTACTAGCTTCCAGCAGGCCGTTCAGAGCGTTGACTCAGTGAAATGGCTGGATGCAATGCGGACCGAAATGGAGTCCATGTACACCAACAAGGTATGGACGTTGGACATTGCTCCAGACGGGGTAAAACCCGTAGGATGCAAGTGGATCTTCAAAAGGAAGATTGGTGTAGATGGACAGGTTGAGACCTATAAAGCTAGGCTGGTAGCAAAGGGTTTTCGTCAAAGACCTGGCTTGGACTACGACGAAACCTTTTCTCCAGTAGCCATGCTGAAATCCATTCGGATCCTTCTTGCCATTGCTGCCTTCCACGATTATGAGATCTGGCAAATCGACGTAAAGACAGCTTTTCTAAATGGAAATTTAGAGGAGTGTGTCTATATGGACCAGCCAGAGGGTTTCATTCAGAGTGGGAGCAGCGGAAAGGTGTGCAAGTTGCTTAAGTCCATCTATGGACTAAAGCAGGCATCGCGGAGTTAGAACATCTGCTTTGATGAGACGGTCAAAGAATTTGGCTTTATCAAAAATCCAGATGAACCATGCATCTATAGTAGATTTGTAGCGAGAACTGTAGTATTCCTCGTTTTATACGTGGATGACATTCTCTTAATAGGAAATGACATTCCTATGCTACAATCTGTCAAGGGGTTCTTGTCACACAGGTTCTCCATGAAAGACCTGGGTGATGCCTCGTACATTCTGGGTATCCGGATCTACCGTGACAGATCCAAGAGGATATTAGGACTTTCACAGTCCAGGTACATCGACACCATACTGAAAAGATTCAGTATGGAAGATTCCAAGCGCGGTAACCTACCGGCTTGTCACGGGATCACCCTCTCTAAAGAGATGTCTCCCAAGACTGATTTGGAGAGGGATCGCATGTCTATTATACCCTACGCTTCTGCGGTAGGCTCTATAATGTATGCGATGTTGTGTACCAGACCGGATGTAGCTTATGCACTAAGTGTGGTAAGCCGGTATCAGTCAAACCCTGGGGAGAAACACTGGATAGCGGTAAAGAACATTCTCAAGTACCTGAGAAGGACTAAGGAGATGTTCTTGGTGTATGGCGGAAAAGACCTCCAGATCGAGGCCTTTGCTGACTCCAGCTTCCAAAGTGACAAGGATGATTCCAAGTCCATGTCGGGTTTTGTCTTTACCCTCAATGGAGGGGCGGTGTGTTGGAAGAGTTCCAAACAGGAAACCGTTGCAGACTCGACGATGGAAGCGGAATACATCGCTGCATCTGATGCCGCAAAAGAAGCTGTCTGGATGAGGAAGTTCTTGAAAGAACTTCAGGTGGTTCCGTCCATTGTTGATCCAATACCTCTGTATTGCGACAACAACGGGGCTATAGCTTTAGCGAAGGAACCAAGGTCCCATCAGAGATCCAGGCACATCTTGAGGCGGTATCACCTGATCAGGGAGATCGTAGATCGCCAGGAGATCGAGGTTCGGAGAGTCGCTTCAGAAGATAACACTGCAGATCCATTCACCAAGGCCCTGCCCCAGACTCAGTTCGAGCGGCTGATCGAGATGATAGGTCTTCGATACGCCAGTACATGGCCTTAGTGCAAGTGGGAGATTGTTAGTGTATATGCCCTAGAGGCCATTACTGTATCATACTGGTTTGTATATTACTTAATGGATGCTTGGGATATTCACCTTGTATATACAATCTTGCTCAAAATAGTAGTATGCTACTTGGTTTGTTTCTACTTCAATGTGTACATGTGTTTATTTTTGTATATCGCCTATACACATTAGTAGAGCCCTTAGGATCTTTGCTTGATTACCAGCGATGTGATGGCCGTCACACTAGTGGGGCTGGGTAATCTATAAGCACATCCTTATGAAGGTCCCTGGTCGCAGGACTATCGAGACAGGGCATCGATACTCCGGAGTAGACCAGCGCATGCGCTTCTCATCCCAGTGTGGGAGACGGTCTGTCCCACAGCCGTCAGTACGTCGTACTTGAGATAGTATGCGGGTGCTCGTTAGGTTACGGGTACACTGGACAGGACTCGTCGGGAACTGACTAGTTGGTATTATACCTATCGTCAGTTATCAGTTCCCAGGTGACATGAGTACAGCTTAGTCCGCTGACTTGACACTGTCACTTCGCCTCAAGTGTGTTCCCACTGTACTTTGATCACTACCCTACCACGGGTCAAAGGAGTCGTGCAAACAGGTAGTGGTTGGGTGCAGTCCCGAAGCACTTAGAGGCAGTGACGGTTAGACAGGATTCGTCTCTCCCGGTATTGGGGGTTGACATCGCGCTGTGTCTAGGAGAGCCATTACACGAGTAGTCCCTGGCCAGGGAAATCGAGATATACTGGTAGGTTTCCAGTGTTATCTCAGGGTGTTTTGGGCTTCGCTCCGGCACGACTTGTACCGCTATTGGGGGACTGACGTTTACCGCCCCCTAGGCCCGCCATGCGATGTATCAGACGAACAGACCGGACTGTACGGAGAATGTCACACTCAGGCTCAGTAGGAGTTCAGATGGGTTTCGCCTCGTCCGTCTTCTTGT
Organism: Agapanthus africanus; assembly: GCA_030015575.1. NCBI lineage: Eukaryota > Viridiplantae > Streptophyta > Magnoliopsida > Asparagales > Amaryllidaceae > Agapanthus > Agapanthus africanus. Next base: position 30,461,017 of record CM057351.1, read on the forward strand.
CGGCATTACCTGGGGACCGTTACGCACAGCTAGTGCCGCTTGCGGTCTGTGGTTAAACCCACTGCCAGCGTAGTGTCGAGTCTTTAGAGTCCCACACAGAAAGCTTTTCGCCTTTAGGCAAAAGAGTAGAGGTCGCATGGTATTGCGACAGGTCGCATGGTTTTGCGACAGGGTTCGGTCACATCCGTGCACTTGTGCACGTACAGTGTCCGGACAGTTTACACTAGCGGGCTTTGGTTTAAGCCAGATCCTAGTGTACCTTATAGGATTGGATTTATCCAGTTTGCATTCGTGTTCCTCGGAACGCGGATGCGGGTGTGTATGCACAGTTGACAGGGAGGCAGAGGCAGCGGATTCTCATTAGGGTTGTTGACAGTTGACCGTTGACTATTTGACTTTATGCTCAACCCTAATGAGAATATGATATGTGATTAACTATTATATTAATTAAGTATTATGGTGATATGGTTGTTGACTTGTTGACTTTTGTTGACTTGTTGACTTTGTTGACTTGTTGACTTTTGTTGACTTGTTGACCGGTTGACTAGGCTTGACTAGTTGACCATCATGATAACCATAGCCATCATTTCATGGCAAAGACTTTTGTTTACTTGCTCATTTGTGTAAAATGAGTGCATGAAATGATATGGTTGTGGTTGCTTCTAACCATCACATAAGACTTTTTTTGATATGATGAGTTATGATCACTTTGGATTATGAGAGGGTGAAAGACAAAAGAGAGCCTCATTCTTTCTTGCTCATTCTCTCTCTTGTTCTTGAGCTCTCCTCTTGCTCTCACCCTCAACCTCTTGCTCCCTCTCTTGATCTATGGTTCTCTTGTCTCATGAGTTGAGAATCAAGAACCATAGATAAAATCCCATTCTATTTCCTCTCTACTCATTCTAGTTTACTAGGTTTAGCAAACCAAGTGAACTAGTTTCTTCAAAGAACGAAGAAGGAGCTAAAGGTTGGAGCTTTCAAGTGGATCTATCTTCGGCGTACGGAGACGACGAGAAGGAGCCATCGGACCACCATTGGAGCTTGAAGAGAAGGAGTTCAAGACAAACTAGGTATAACCCCCTAACCGAGTAGCTAGAATCTCTTAGTTAGGATGTTAGATAGATGTTTAACCAAGATCCGGGTTATAGGTCCATGTTACCATCTTTAAGAAAATCGTTTTTTACCAAATTCCGCATTCCCGAAAGTACCGGGAGAGGTAGCATGGACTTACAGTTCTCTGATCTTTTGCAATTTGGCATCACTTGCTTGAGCTACTTTGATCTAATTGACAATAGTAAATTGAACTTGTAAGTTCATCAAATTTGAAGCGTTACCTGGCATGACCACTTCTATATCCGTCTGATGCAAATCTTGTTGAAGCTTCAACTGTGCGGTGAGATTCATTGATAGTGGTTGGAGACTAAGTGCATCAGGAACTATATTTACCTTCCCTGGATGATATTGTAGGTTGATGTCGAAGTCTGCCATAAGTTCTAACTATCTTCTTTGCCGCATATTCAACTCTTTCTGAGTAAACACATATTTCAGACTCTTGTGGTCTGTGTATATGTCCACTCGTTCTTCAAGAAGATAATGGTGCCAAATCTTAAAAGCAAAGATAACGGTTGCCAACTCCAGATCATGCGTCGGATAATTGCGCTCATGAATCTTCAGCTGTCTTGATGCATAGGCTACAACATTATCGTGCTGATGTAGAACACATCCTAATCCCTTACTGGATGCATCACAATGCATTTCGAAACCTCCAGATTGGTCCGGTATTACGAGAATAGGCGCTTATGTCAATCTTGACTTGAGTTCTACGAAAGCTTGTTCGCATGCTTCTGACCACATGAATTCTTCATCTTTACGCGTGAGCTTGGTCAGGGGTGTTGCAATCTTCGAAAATCCTTTAATGAATCTTCTGTAATATCCCGCTAAACCCAAGAAATTTCAAATGTCCTTCACTGACTTCGGTGTCGGCCATTCGCTTACTGCTGATATTTTAGCTGTATCTACAGAGACTCCATTGCCTGATACAATATGTCCGAGAAAACCGACTTGATCTAGCCAAAACTCGCACTTGCTGTACTTGGAATAGAGTTGATACTGTCGTAAAGTCTCTAGGACAATTTGTATGTGTTCAGCATGTTCCTTCCGACTCTTAGAATACACCAGGATGTCGTCGATGAAGATGACAACAAACCTGTTTAGGTACTCTTGGAAAACTTGATTCATTAGGTTCATGAATATAGCTGCTGCGTTGGTCACTCCAAATGGAATCACAAGAAACTCATAATGACCATAGCGAGCCATGAATGCCGTCTTCGGAATATCAGACTCTTTGACTTTCACCTGATGATAACTCGAACGAAGATCTAATTTAGAGAAAACGCAAGATCCACTTAGCTGACCGAATAGGTCGTCGATGTGCGGAAGTGGATACTTGTTCTTTATAGTTACTTCGTTCAGAGCTCTATAATCAATGCACATTCTGTATGAACCTTCCTTCTTCTTCACAAGCAGAACTGGCGATCCCCAACTTGAAGTGCTGGGACGAATCCATCATTTCTTCAATAATTCATCCAACTGAGTTTGGATCTCTTTCAAACCTTTGGGACTTAATCGATACTGTGCTCCGATCATCGGTTGTGCTCTAGGTACTAAATCGATGCTGAATTCAAGAGCTCAATTGGGAGGCAAACCTGATATGTCTTCAGGAAATACATCGTCGAACTCTCGAACTACCTCTGGTTTGTCTTCGCCCACCTGTAGAGTTGCAATCACTGCCTTCTTCAGTTTTGCTTTGTATATGCTTGGCTCCAGAGTACAGTCTCCAATTTTGAAATAAAAGAACGGATTTTCTAGAATCTCGAACTGTCACGACCCAAATTTAGGCATGTGACAGGCCCTTAAACCACGTAACGTCTACAGACGTACGTAACTTAAGTAAGCTGAAACCCAGAAATCTAAACCACCCAAAAATGGATAAGTGGAGAAAAACATAGTTTAAAACTTTCAGAAAATCTCAAGTAAAATCTTTAACTTTAGTTTTCTTTCTTGAAAATTTCGGCAGCACCTCCTTTGTAAAAACTAACCCCGAAAATGGGTACAACATAGAAAATATAAAAAAGCATCCCAAACGGGAGCAAATCACGCCCAACGGCAGAGACAACCACCACAAGTATATATACGACGCCGTAGCGAAGAAATATAAAGGAAAACTGCATAAAGAAGTAAAACTTTACAACAAGACCGGCTCCCACGAGCACGGCACCCAAAGTCACCAAAATATAAATAACACCGAATCCTCGCAACTCATCTCTAAGTCCAATACAAGAAATGGTAGATGGAGAATACTAGATCCAACAAAAAGATATCCAATGTATATAAACGGATAACCACAAAACCCACCAAAAAGCAAAGGCCTCAAAGCCAACCGTAGCGGTATCCGCAAAAGTAGAGATGATAAGGCGCCCTACCGCGACTACTCTGAGGGTAAGTCCTGCAAAACACTGTAGCACAACGGGGGTGAGTTGCCAACTCATGAATCGTAAGTAACATCATACTGTAATCGCAAGTATGCACGAACAGCGATAAATCTATCACATGTCATCTGATAGCATAAGTATGAAAATATGAATATGCAACAATCATGTAAAGGTACATCATCAGGGTACTACAACTACATGAAGGAATGCATATCAACATAATCCTGAGTATGGGATGATATAATAAAACCTCATGCAAAAATCATCAGCATGGAAAAACACCAGTGTCCCTCGCTGACACATCAAATCCCAAATTCTCAGGCACCGCATCCTCAGATCGGCCCTCATATCCTGTAAGTCTCATGGAACCTGAGTGTCAAACATCGACACCCGAAAACATCATGAAAACATATGCATGTAAATATATGAGGATATCAACCACGTATGTCCACCGGCGATACGTAAAAATAATGAAACCCGTGTCTAGCATCGACACGTAAATACTCATCTGTCTGGCGCCATCACCATGACCGGCCCTGATGTCAGTACATCTCATGGAACCTGAGTCTCTACATCGACACCCGCAATCCACGTAGCATGTTTGAACATGACTCCGGTCGGTATCCCCCAGATATCCCCCGAGTCCAAATAATATCACCGATAGGTAGTTGTCCCTCTGTCAGGCTCATCGTCTACACCACGATATCATCTTTCGCCATGGGGTACCATACCGGGTCCACCAAGTACCCGCAGAAGGTGCCTCCCGCTCCTTGAATCGGATATCATATGCCAATCTCAGAACCGAGAAGTCACATGGTGGACGCACTGAAATATCATTTCAAGAGAAACCGGGTTTTCAAACAATACATAAATTTCTTGAAACACCCCCGCGGTTCTACAATCCATAATCATATGAAATCCATATCTCAATGAGAAAATCCATGAAAAACTGATATATGCAACATAAAACAGCAATATGAGCATATAAAGGAAAAACCGCTCTTTTAAATGTATCCAGCTTTAAAATATATCATGCGGTTCCCAAAACCTCCGAAATCAAGCGCAACATCATATAAGGTGTACATGTAACTGCAGCAAGATATAAGTATCTACTTGTAAGCAAGTAGGTATGATGCATTTCATAAGCGTAATATCACAGTAGTCATCGTCTCAATATCACATGTCAAAACAATACCACTTAGGGTATATGCAGCTATAACAAAATAGGTGGGTGTACATGTCAGTATGTATGCATGATGTACATGTGGCTATAGCAAGGTTTACATGAAGTGGAATAAGATCACTACATCCATTATCCCTATCCAAATACAATATCACGTACTTAAGTGGGTTGTGCGTGTCATGGAAATTATCGACGGTGTGGGTGTAGCATACAAATTAGTACTCGTGTAACATGAACCATCAGTAATGGTGTTGTGTCCAAAAGGTACAAGTCAAGATACAACAGGTAATACTATGCAATGACGTTCATATGCAATCAACTCATATGCGAATAACATGCAGCTATCATATCATTTCCAGCCCTGACGCATAACGCCATACGGGCGATTTCCTCATAGATGTTAAATCTACTCACCGATGGTCTCGAGCTATGAAAATCCGACCACCTGCTTCCCCTTGTTCGCAGCGTCCGAAGTCCCCGCTTGCGATCCTAAAATTTCACAAACACATCACATAAGATAAATATCCTACGCCGACACAAAGATAATGAAATGCAAGGATAACGCCCAGAAAATTACGCTGCAAACCTAGCGCACAAAACGCGCACGATATCGACAAAAACCCTAACTAAGGTCGCTAAACTACGCGACACCAAGTCTAGACTCCGATTGTCCCGATCGCGCAAACACAACACAATTAAATAAGAGGAAGATAATATAAATAACCTCGCAATGACCAATCGAACCCACATCCAAAATTCACTGAAACCTAGTAAGTAACTTATCGCATAATTTTGCACACGTCTAAAGCTAACACAATTCTAGCGATATCAAACATCTTAAAACAGCTTAACTAAGTTATCCAAACCACTTCCAAAATTTTAAACTCGCCTAATTATGTTTCAATAAAACCTAGTAAGCTAAAAACTCCATTAGACAAATTAGGAATTAACAATTATCATTTTTCTTACTATGTTAAGTTTTTCCTAATCTTCAATCTTCAATTAACAATTAACTCATTCATCAAGTTTAAACCCTAACTTGAACTTCTTTAAAATTATTATGAATGAATTAAACATGAGTTTAAAGCTATATTAATCAATTAATTAGCTAGATAAGTGATTTAATACAACAAATTAAAGATTTGGATTTGAAATTATACCTCTTCAAGAATACACCAAAGCAACTAGATTCATCATCTTTTGCCTCCAAAAATCATGTTTTTCTTGAAGATCCATGCTAGTTTAGTGAAGGAAAATGATGGGTTAAGTTTTATTTATGAATTTGTGGATTTATTTTAAGATTTTTGATGAACTTTGAAAGCTTGAAGATGAAGAAAAGAGCAAAGGAAAAGAAATGGGCAGATTTGGAGGGTTCGGCCAATACAAGTGGGGGGGGGGGGGTGTTTGTGTAAAATGAGAAGAAAATTCTAGCACATAACAATAAATGCTCATTAAATGAAAAAATGCCACCTTTTCTTTCATTTCTTTTTCTTTAAAAAAATAAATCCTTATGCCACAAATATCTAGATATTGGATGGATGGTTTTGTTTAACTTAAACTTGATTAGTTTAGCAATGATTCAAGTTAGAAGTAGTTAACCCAACCCAAATGTAATTACCACTAATTAAGTGCATAAATAACACATTAAAATAATATTTAATTAGGGAAAATTTTTATGTGAACCAAAACTTTCAATTGACCCCCAAAGCCCGCGCACTAGCACTATTCTAGTTAAACTAGGCGCAGTCAAGTCTGTACAGAGGTTTGATCACAATCGGGTTAAAACAGAAAATACCGACTATTTTACCCTAAAACGGAAAAATTCGCATAACGATTTCTAAAATGTTACAATCTCCCCCTTAAAGAAATTCGGTCCCCGAATTAAAAATTTAACTACGTGTACCTTCGAAGAGATGAGGGAATTTCTTCTGCATCTCGCTCTCGACCTCCTAAGTGATCTCATCACTAGTAGGGCTACGCCAAAAAACCTTCACAGATGGCAAGACTTTTGACCGAAGTTTCTTCACCTGCCGATCCAAAATAACTACCGGCTGCTCGGTGAACGAAAGATCGCGCTCAAGCTGAACGGTCTGGTGCTGAATCATGTGAGAAGGATCATGAAGGTATCTACGAAGCATCGACACATGGAAAACGGGGTGAACATCCGGAAAACTAGACGGGAGCGCCAAACGATAAGCAACAGAACCCACTCGCTCAAGGATCTCGAAAGGACCTACAAATCCAGGACTAAGCTTCCCTTTCCTCCCAAATCGCATAACGCCCTTCATCGGAGAAATCCTTAGGAATACATGATCCCCACAACGAACTCAAGTCTGCGACGACGACGGTCGGCATAAGACTTCTGCCTGCACTGCGCTGCTCTCATCCTGTCCTGAATCAGCTAGATCTTCTCCGTAGTCTCCTGAACTAGCTGGGGTCCCAAAACCCTACTCTCACTGAGTTCGGTCCAACAGACTGGAGATCGACACTTCCTATCGTACAAAGCCTTAAAAGGTGCCATCTGAATAGTCTCCTTAAAGATGTTGTTGTAGGAGAACTCAATCAACGGCAAGTGATGATCCCAACTGCCACCAAAATCAAGCACACACGCACAGAGCATATCCTCCAAAGTCTGTATAGTCCGCTCCGACTGACCGTCGGTCTGTGGATGAAAAGCGGTGCTAAAAATCAACCGGGTACCCAAAACTTCCTGAAGCTTCTGCCAAATACTGCTAGTAAACTGGGTGCCTCTGTCGGATACTATGCATGTGGGAACGCCGTGCAAATGCACAATCTCATCTATGTACAACTGAGCATACCGAGCATAACCGAAAGTGGTCTTCACTGAAAGAAGTGAGCCACTTTCGTCAACCGGTCAACAATCACCCAAATGGAGTCATACTCTCGATTGGTCCTGGGTAGACCCCACCATGAAGTCCAAGGAAATCTGCTCCCATTTTCACTCCAGAACGGGTAAAGGCTGCAACTCTCCAGCTGGTCTCTGATGCTCAGCCTTGACTTGCTGACAAGTCAAGCACCTCGAAACGAAGTCCGAAATATCACGCTTCATCCCTTCCCACCAGTAAAAGTCTCTCAAGTCACGGTACATCTTGGTGGAACCAGGATGAACACTAAAGGCTGACTGATGTGCCTGCTCTAGGATCTCGCATCTCAAACCATCAGCATCTGGTACACACAAGCGAGTCCCGCATTGTACCACACCCTGGTCATCAATCATGAACTCCGAAACTGTACCCTGCCGAACAAGCTCAAGAATCTCAGACAAACGGGCATCACTGGGCTGCGCCTCACGGATACGATCAAGTAGTAGTGGACGGGTGCGGACATAAGCAAGCTGTCTCCCAGTAGAAGTGAACTCGAACTGTACTCTACCATCGCACAAGAGCTTCCAATCTGCAGAAGACTGTCGCTGAACTGCGCTCAACTGGGACAAGCTACCCCCGGGCCTATGACTCAAAGCATCAGCTACCACATTCGCCTTGCCCGGGTGATAAAGGATCTCACAATCATAATCCTTCACTAGCTCCATCCAACGGCGCTGTCTCAGATTCAGATCCCTCTGCTGGAAGATGTACTTCAAGCTCTTGTGATCCGTGAAGATCTGACACGACTCCCCGTACAAGTAGTGCCTCCAAATCTTCAACTCAAAGACTACCGCGACCATCTCAAGATCGTGAGTGGGGTAATTCTGCTCGTGCTTCTTCAGCTGCCTAGAAGCATAAGCAATCACTCTATCATGCTGCATCAAAACACAACCGAGCCCCACTCCAGAAGCATCACAGTAAACAACATAGCCGTCCGATCCAGAAGGCAAAAATAGAACTGGTGCCGTCATCAACCGAGTCTTCAACTGTTGAAAACTCTGCTCGTACGTATCAGTCCAAAGAAAAGGAACCCCCTTCCGAGTCAATCCGGTCAGCGGTGCAGCGATACTCGAGAAATCCTGCACAAAATGGCGATAATAACCAGCTAACCCCAAAAAGCTGCGGACCTCAGTCACCGATACAGGTCTGGGCCAAAGCTGCACAGCCTCGATCTTTCTCGGGTCCACAAGAATACCGTCACCCGTCACCACATGACCCAAGAAGTCAACTCTATCAAGCCAAAATGCGCACTTTGAGAATTTAGCATACAGCTGGTGCTCCCTCAATATCTGCAAAGCAATCCTCAAGTGCTGCTCATGCTCCTCACGACTCCTAGAGTAGACCAGTATGTCATCAATAAACACAATAATAAACCGGTCAAGGAACGGCCTGAAAATCAGGTTTATCAGATCCATGAACACTGCTGGCGCATTGATGTGTCCGAACGATATCACTAAAAACTCATAATGCCTATAGCGCGTACGAAAAGCATTCTTCGGAATGTCATCATTCCGAACCCGCAACTGATGATAACCCGAACGCAAATCAATCTTTGAAAAATGTTTCACACCCTGGAGCTGATCAAATAAATCATCAATGCGAGGTAAAGGATACCTATTCCGCACCGTAACTCGGTTCAATTGACGATAATCCATACACAACCTCAAACTGCCGTCCTTCTTCTTGACGAGCAGAACAGGAGCTCCCCATGGCGAAACACTCGGACGCACAAGTCCCTTATCAAGTAACTCTTGCAATTGATCTTTAAGCTCTCTAAGCTCCGTCGGAGCCATCCGATAAGGCGGTATAGAAATAGGCCCCGCGCCGGGAATCAGATCAATGAAAAACTCAATATCGCGCTCTGGCGGCAACCCAGGTAACTCATCTGGAAAAACGTCGGGAAACTCTTACACGGTAGGAACCCGGTCTAACGACTCCACTGTGGCTCCAGTATCAAGAATGAAAGCCAAGAATCCCCGACATCCCCTCCTCAAAAGCCGACTAGCGCAAAGGACAGAAATCAAACTATAAGGGGCGGCACCACGGCCCCCCTACACAACAAACACTGACTCGTTGGGAAAACAAAACCTAACAGTCTTCTCGCGGCAGTCTATGGACGCGTAGTAAGTAGCTAACCAGTCCATACCCAGGAGAACGTCGAAGTCCAACATGTCAAGAAGGATAAAGTCGACGGACAGATCTCTTTCTCCTATATGGACAGCATACGATCGGAACACGTGTCGCGCAACAAACGACTCTCCAACAGGAGTAGTCATGACAAGCGGATGATCTAGCAAACACGACTCTCGGCCTAACCTCGGCACGAAGTGCGTAGAAACATACGAATGCGTAGATCCCGGATCAAAAAGAACATGTGCATCAAAAGAACATACAGAAAGGATACGTGGAACCACTGCATTGGACGCCTGCGCGTCCTGGTGAGTCAAGGAAAAAACCCGAGCCTGCCCTCTACCGGCTACTGGCTGTCCTCTGCCTCCGCCACCTCGTCCTCCCGGAACAAAACCACCGCGACCACGACCTCTCTGAGCAGGAGTCTGACGCGGCGCAACAACATGCATAAGAGGCAATGCTCTCTGAGGCGGAGAAGGTGGTAAGGTAACCTGGGATACGGCTGCCCCTCTCTGGCGTATCACGGTACAATCCTGAATAAGGTGATGTAGAATGTCACACCCATAGCACCCATAAGTCGGCTGCTGACCCTCCTGGGGATAAGAGCTGAATAACTGGCCCCGTCCCACGTCTCTGCTACCCCCGAGTCCGAAGGAACTCTACCGCGGCGTGAAAAACTCTGTCTCCGTGCTGAAACATCTGTACGAACCCTCTTCAGTGCCGGAACAATCGACGCCTCCGAAAGACGCTCCTCAACCAAAAGGGCTGCGTCTGTTGGAGATAGTGCCTTCAAAGTCAATTATTGGATCGCAGGTACGTGATTGCAATGATTGAGGCAGGACCTATACCGATATGACAGTCTTGCTCGAGATGATAATATGCTATCTGGTTTGTCTTTATCATCGTATATATGCTTTAGTTCACTATTGCATGATGATAGAGCTCATAGGATTCATGCTTGACTACCAGCAGTATGATGGCGATCATATACGTGGGAGGTGGGGTCTATAAGCACATTCTTAAAAGTGTCCCTAGTCGTGGGACTTTCGAGACAGGGCATCGATACTCCAGAATAGACTAGTGTATACAGTCGAGACCCTGACGAGGGGCGGTGGCCGGTCTCACAAGCCACTGGTGTCAGTTGGATCACCTAAGATGTATACAGGTGCTCATTAGGTTATGAGTACACCGGACAGGACTGGCCGGGAACATGCTAGTTGGTATTATACATATCGTCAGATAGCAGTTCCCTGGTGACATGTGTACAGGTTAGTTCATCGACCTGAGATCGTCATTTGTCACATGTGAGTTCCCACTGTGCTTAGATTACTACCCTACCACGCTCAAAGGAGTTGTGCAAACAGGTTTTAGTTGGGTACAGTCCCGAGCCACATTGGAGGCAAGTGAGCGGATCGTCGGGGGTTCGTCTCTCCCGGTATTGGGGGTTGATGTCGCGCATTGCACGGGTGACCATCACTAGAAATCCTTGGCCAAGGTAGTGGAGAATTACTGATTTGGATCAGTAGTTTCTCAGGTGGTGATGGGCTTCATACCGACACGATTTATCGCGTTATTAGGGGTCTGACTTTATCCACCCCTCTAGACTCGATATGCGATACTCTTTAGACGAACGGACCGGACTGTATATACATTGTCACTGTCAGGCTCAGTAGGGTTTATAGATGAGTTCGCTCGTCAGCTTCCCTTCCAATCAATACATAGGCAAACGTTACGTACAGCTCGTACCTCTGACGTGCTAGAGGTTATACCCAGTGCCAGTGTGTAGATGTGTCATTAGAGTCCCCGACAGACACTTTCCCAAGTTCGGGCGAAACGTTGTAGAGGCCATATAGTTTTATGGCAGGGTTCGGAAAATGCACGTGCATTTTCGCACGTGTCGTTTTTCGGGCAGATAATACTGGTCGGCTTTGGTTTAAGCCGGATCCGAGTATTATACTGTGTAGATATAATATCTTTGTCTCAGTTGCATTTGTATTCGGTCGTAATACAAATACGGGTATGTTTATACCATTGCGGGGTTATCCTAAAATTCGTTTCAGGATCACTTTTGGAAGTTGTCAGTTTCCAGTTTTCTATCAGCCGTATTTGACATTCGGTTAAATGCGGATTTATCTTTTCGTCTTTTGGATGAGTCATGGTTCTAGAAGATTCTATAAATGGAGACTAGGATTAGTGACTCATCATTTGCATTTATTGTGAGGTGAGGTGTTAAGTGAGGTGGCTTAATTCATTTAATGTGTTCATACCACTCATTCTTTCTTCATGATAAATATCCTTGATATTTTTCCTTACACTCACCCTCCTTGCGCCTACACTCACCCTCCCTCTTATATTAAAGTGGCCGGCCCCTGATTGTGAGGATGTGTGGTTTTTCATTTGCTTGAGAGGAAAAGATTATGATAGTTTAGGGTATGGAAATTTCATATAGTTCAATTTCCATTTATCCGATTCCAATTGGCAACTTCATTAACCGTTCGTCCATAGCCTTGGACGTAACGAGACAAAGTGTTCTACTCATTCTCTACAACATCTTGGTCGTCTCTTTTAGCAAACTTGATGATCGAGTTGCCTCGGTTCAGAGGCGGGAGCCCGTTTAAAGATCCGTCGACGTGGTGCCACCTGGACGACGAGACCGGAGATCGAGGAGATCGAAGCCGCCGCAACAAAGCGTGGGATGATGGTTAAAAACCGAAGGACTCGGATCGTTCGGTATAACAATTCTACCTTCTTTACAATATGTTAGTTTAGCTTTAATGGCAGATCCGGGTTACGGTACGCGATAGTGCCAGTTGTAAAAAGTTTTTGTTCCGCATTTGGCGTCTGTTAGACGGCCGGGGAGCTACCGTGGACTTACAGTGGTATCAGAGCCTCACCATTAAGCTATACTAATTTGTGCTAACGCGTTTAAAACATCGATCGAACGGATTTTCAAAAATCATAATTTTCAAGTTCATAGTTTCTGTTGATTTTTAAACTGTTCTAAAAATTATTTTGACCATCACAGAAATACAAGCAGGCTTTTTAGTTGTCCCTGAAGAAAAACGATCCACCAATTCGTCCAAACGGCCGCGGATCCGCGGTCAAAGCCTACCTTTTACCGCGGAAGCGCGGCCGACTTGGTGAATTGGTGGGCCACTTTTCTTCTGGGCTTTCATCTTGGGAAATTGTGGTTTCAGGTACTGTTCTTTTGGGCCCAGTTTTTGTTACTGTACAGCAGATAAATGTGGGGCCCACTTCGGGAAATTTAGTCGATCGAAATTTTAAACTTGTTAGTTTGCATTATTTACATTATATCTCCGACCGGGAATGTCATTTGATCGGTAAACCGCGTCTGATTGCTATAGTTCTTTTAGACGGGTTTGCGAACGTAATATTCGCGTTGATGTTCTGTGTTGTGCTGTATTGTTGCGGATATGTCGTGGTGGATAGCAGGGTGTAATGATAATGCGGTTTGGATTTATTTATACATTTGATATTGCGGGGCGAGCGTCCAACATGTAGACTGACGTCACTGCCTGTTTGTATAATATTCTTTTGGGGCACGACCGGGTCGAGGTCGATGTACCTGTTGTACATATTTTTAATTCTGTACTAGGTTTATCCCGCGAAGGAGTGCACGGATAGCCGGGTTCTGGAGGGCAACGGGTCCGTATCTCATGGCTTTGAGAGGCAAAGGGACCTTACTCTAGAATTGGCAGACTATTCGCCGCACTCGTAGGGGGTATAGGTTGACCCAAGGAGGGGTGCTCAATTTACCGGATTCCATGAAGTGCCGGGTGTTCCATTCACTATGCTGTGGGGGACTACCTCGCTTCAGGTTTTGGCGGGTAACTTGCCGCACCCGTAGGGGTCTAGGTTTCATTGCACAGGCTATCCACACGACCAGGGGAACGTCGGGTTTCAGTAGCGGCTCTGTGAAACCCGGGGATCCCAGATTATCTGTATTGTTCTGTGATGCTTATTACTTTTCTGTAATGTTGCATATTATCACGCCTGGAGCGATTATTGTATATTGGTATATATACTATTAGATGTTGTATATGTTTTACACCCGCGCTAGTCCAGCCCCCGCTCTGTCGTTAGTTAAGTAACCTAACGGGTGATGACGGGACCCAGTGGCGAATGCGGATGGCATATACATACATTTTATTTTCGTTCTTTTCTGGTGTGATTGATTGATGGGACTGTATTGATTCTGATCAATGCAAGGATAAAACAAACCTATATTTGATGTTGTTGGAACAAATTTTAAAAAGTGTTATTACAAAGACGTTTCCTTTTGTTTTGCATAGCGGTATTCAGTTAGAATATCCCGCACCTCATTCGACGAGGCAAGGGCCGAGATCCCTTCACCGGGAGTGACCCCTTGGGCAGAAGTTTGCGTCAGGGTAATAACTTTACATATAGTCGATTACAAGTTGCTTTGCATCGCGGTATTCATTTGGAATATCCTGCACCTCATTCCACGAGGAAAGAGCCGAGATCCCTTCACCGGGAGTGACCTCTTTAGCAAAACGTTTTCGTCACTATATTTTTATAAAAGCTATCAGTTTCCTTCAACGAGATCAAGTTCATTACGTTAAAGGTTTTTCGCCAAAAGCCAGCCGTAGCCCTCCGTCATTTCTTTTGGGTATTCAGTAGTATTCAAGCTATGCATTTGACCAACGCCAGGGCATAGTGTTTGGTAGCTGCTGGGATATTTCATTTGTTGCATAGATAAATAAGTTGGTTTGGGACTGTCGTTCTGCCATTTGGCCAATGTCAGGGGCATGTGCGGGTGGTTTCAAATTGACCCGGACAGTGACGGGTAGAACTTGGCATGTGACTTATGACATTTTGACCAACGCCAAGGTTATAAGAGCATGGGGCAAAAATCACATCGGGAGTTTCAAACATACAAGAAACTTGCCAGGTATGCGCATACCTTCTGGAGTGTGATAACTTGAGTGGCTTCCATCAAGTTATCATGCGATGATAGTTGGATCCCGATTCTCACTGATGAGTTAGTTTACTCTTCGGGTGATCCCGACTAATTCTTCTTTCAGGTTTGGAGGAGAATTTGAGGTTACAGTGGGAGGTTTCCTGATTAGATAAAGTGATAACCATTCTGATCTAGGTTAGAGTGCACGCGGAGTGTTTTCTTTTCTCTCTCTCTTTGGCAGGGACCTTTGACCGACCCTAGACTATGACTCAGTGACCAAATTGACCGAACCTTCTTAAAATACTGGCTTTTGGATTGTCCAAGTTGCATAAGTCATTGCCGCTCCTTCTTTTACCCTTTACATTTCTCAGAAGACCCCATATTACTACGGATATCCACTTCCATTGGATAGATCCATCGTATGGTTATATACGAACTCGAAGGTACTACTTCGAGGATGGATCCAGGTTCAGGAGAAATAGAATTGGTTTATTCAGTTGTCTTT
Organism: Agapanthus africanus; assembly: GCA_030015575.1. Lineage (NCBI taxonomy): Eukaryota > Viridiplantae > Streptophyta > Magnoliopsida > Asparagales > Amaryllidaceae > Agapanthus > Agapanthus africanus. The sequence goes on from CM057351.1 coordinate 30,476,153, forward strand.
TATTATCACCTTCTCTCAGGTTGCGAGTACTCCTAGGATTAGAAGAGTACACCTATTACGCTTATTGGATAGTCTTATTCTAAACCATAGGCTGGTGCCGAAAGGTAGGGAATGAAGAAAACCAATTAGCCTAAGTAGGGTGTACAGAAGGTAATAACTAAAGACAAAATAAAGGGATTAGAAAGAGGGCAAAGTAAATTGCGAATGTTATCATTCACGACCAAACCGCGTACTTCATCGCCACTCCTATTTCACCTTTGCTTTTTCCCCAGTTCGGGAGAAATAGAATAAGGTATTATTCAGTAGTCTTTTATCATCAGCTTCTCTCAAGTTGCGAGTACTCCTAGGATTAGGAGAGTACACCTATTATGCTTGCTGGATAGTCTTCTTCCAAACCATAGGCTGGTGCCGAACGGTAGGGAAGGAAGAAAACCATTTAGCCTAACGATGGTGTACAGAAGGTAACGACTAAAGACAAATAAAGGAATTTGGAGAGATAACAAATGAAATATACGGTTACAGTCATGAATAGGATTATGGAAGAGGCATTACTAGGAATACCAGGATACCCCTACGAAACATTTTCATGTTTCAGTTACACATTGCATTGTTAAAAGAAAACTGTTTTCCCGATTAGATACTTACTCCAGGGTATGTATTTACCAGGTTTCATTCTCATATCTGTATGGTTTTTACAGATGATGAGTGGGAGTAAGTTATTGGAAATTAGGTGATCATCCTCATTATATCGGAATTCGTTGTAATTGGTGATATTTGAGGAAGTCGCCTGGGTACAGTTTTCAACCTACGATGCAGGTATTGAGTTATTTGAACTCAGCGGACTTATACAGAGTATTGTATGTTGTCCAGTGTCCATCAGGACAAAAGGGTAGGTCCTCGTACTATGTTCTGTTTACTTATGACTTCTCTAGTTTTTAGACAAGTGTTTCGTAGAAATACAATGTCTAAGTTTTGAGAAGTTGTGGGTATAAGAATAAAGTAGAGAACCAGGTGTCACAAGTATCGGGATTCTTTAAAGAGATTGAAGATACAGATTCTTGTGATTGGTATTCAGATAATAGTAATGGTTTTTGAGAAACTCGTTTCTCTTTCAGGTTACTCATAATTGGATGGATTTCTAAGTTGAGTAATGCTGAGTAGCCACTTTCCATTAAGTTGTTATGCACTGGAGACAGCTGCATGATTTGAATTTGGTTCCAATTGAATTAGTGCCTCTGTTTCTATATTGGATATAGAATGGTTCATATCTTAACGATGTTAAGGTAAGGGGAGTTGTCCAGCTTATGCTTAAAACCAGACACTGGATAACTTAAGGCACGTTTCTGTAATGGCAGTTTATGGGTTAACCCTGGCTTTGATGAGGGTTGACATTTCTACCATCTGGAAGATCAATAGTTCTTGACTCGCCACAGTTTTATTAAAATGGATTTTTTTTCAGAAAACAGTAGTGGGAGTATGGTAGAACTGGAAGTGATTCCAGAACCACAAACGATTACGGAAAATTTAATAGGACCTATATATTCTATCAGGTTTGACATTCCATTAACCACTTCGCAGATATGGTGGGTAACCTCAGACACCCGAGAGGTACTCCGGTAGCCTCAAGGACGGTGACAGAGAGGTTCTGGTTTACCCAGACTTGACACTACTATTGTTCCAGACTATGAAACCCGGCAAGAGGATAAGTATAGCGTCGTTCTAAACTAGCTTTAGAAGTGTACGTGTATATTATTCTGCCAGAGGGTTGTCATAGTCAGTGGGAGCAGCGGAAGCGTAGTAGGAAAGTAGCTTATGTCTATTTATAGGCTTGAGCAAATATAGCGGAGATTAGATCATCTAATTTTGATGAGACAGTCATAGCATTGACTTCATCAGAATAGGGGATAGATCTGTTAAGAAGGTAGTAGAGTGTGATGTCCTGGTATTTGGATGACATACACAGAGTAGGGAGTAAAATTCCTATACTACGATCGGTTGTACTGTGGTCGTCACACAGTTGTTTCTTCACAAAAGACATGGATATAATATCTAACATTCTGGTTTCTAGATCTATGGTTTTAGATCTAGATTTGGGTAGTTTCCTAATGTGGGTACTTTGATAGTATTCTAATGGTTTTTAGAATTGATGACTCCTGGCATGGTGGTGTACCTGCAGGTGATGGAGTCACCATCTCTAAAGGTGTCTTAGAGACTAAAGGAGAGAGGGATGTGCATGATTGGCAGATCACTTGCTTAGGCAATTGAGTCAATCGTGAGATGTCAAGTACCACACCAGATGTTGTTTTTGCACCAGTTGCGATAAGTTTATATTAATCCAATCCTGAAGAAACATAAGGAAGCAGTTTTAGAACATAAGGTGCATGTTCTATGGATTTGATGACGGCAGCCTCCTTCGGGAGACGGTTATCATTCCAGGCTTCGAAGGTGACATGGATGACAAAGTGATTGTCAGAATTATAGTTTTCCCTCTGACGAGGGACAGTATTATGGACAGGTGGTCCAAGAGGATACTGTGGGAGGCATGGTGCTGGATACTGATTAGGTTCAGTTATTGATACAGTCTAAGAAGTTTGGATTTGGAGTTCATTTATGAACTAGGTCCCATCAGATATTCAGACATATTCTAAGACAGGTATTACTCGATTCGGGAGATAGCTTTCTCCGCAAACTTGAGATTTAGAGAGATATAGAAAGAAACATCAGGGCGGATCCACTCACTGAGCCTATTTCTCGAACACAAGAGTTTTACAAACTAGTTTTGTGAAACTGATTAGTAGAGGAGTTGGATGTTCGGTATCACACGGGCTGTGAGTATGCGACATCGCAATAATTAGCCTTGAGTGCAAGTGGGAGATTGTTGGAGATAGTGCCCTCAAAGTCAATTATTGGATCGCAGGTACGTGATTGCAATGATTGAGGCAGGACCTATACCGATATGACAGTCTTGCTCGAGATGATAGTATGCTATCTTTTTTGTCTTTATTATCGTATATATGCTTTAGTTCACTATTGCATGATGATAGAGCCCATGGGATTCATGCTTGACTACCAGCAGTATGATGACGATCATATACGTGGGAGCTGGTGTCTATAAGCACATCCTTAAAAGTGTCCCTAGTCGTGGGAGTTTCGAGACAGGGCCTCGATACTCCAGAGTAGACTAGTGTATACAGTCGAGACCCCGACGAAGGGCGGTGGCCGGTCTCACAAGACACTGGTGTCAGTTGGATCACCTAAGATGTATACAGGTGCTCATTAAGTTATGAGTACACCAGACAGGACTCGCCGGGAACATGCTAGTTTGTATTCTACATATCGTCAGATAGCAGTTCCCTGGTGACATGTGTACAGGTTAGTTCATCGACCTGAGATCGTCATTTGTCTCATGTGAGTTCCCACTGTGCTTAGATTACTACCCTACCACGCTCAAAGGAGTTGTGCAAACAGGTTTTAGTTGGGTACAGTCCCGAGCCACATTGGAGGCAAGTGAGCGGATCGTCGGGGGTTCCTCTCTCCCGGTATTGGGGGTTGATGTCGCGCAGTGCACGGGTGGCCATCACTAGAAATCCTTAGCCAAGGTAGTGGAGAATTACTGATTTGGATCAGTAGTTTCTCAGGTGGTGATGGGCTTCATACCGATACGATTTATCGCGTTATTAGGGGTCTGACTTTATCCACCCCCCTAGACTCGATATGCGATACTCTTTAGACGAACGGACCGGACTGTATATACATTGTCACTGTCAGGCTCAGTAGGGTTTATAGATGAGTTCGCTCGTCAGCTTCCCTTCCAATCAATACATAGGCAAACGTTACGTACAGCTCGTACCACTGACGTGTTAGAGGTTATACCCAGTGCCAGTGTGTTGATGAGTCATTAGAGTCCCCCACAGACACTTTCCCAAGTTCAGGCAAAACGTTGTAGAGGCCATATAGTTTTATGGCAGGGTTCGGAAAATGCACGCGCGTTTTCGCACGTGTCGTTTTTCGGGCAGATAATACTGGTCGGCTTTGGTTTAAGCCGGATCCGAGTATTATACTGTGTAGATATAATATATTTATCTCATTTGCATTTGTATTCGGTCGTAATACAAATTCGGGTATGTTTATACCATTGCGGGGTTATCCTGAAATTCATTTCAGGATCACTTTTGGAAGTTGCCAGTTTCCGGTTTTTCTATCAGCCGTATTTGACATTCGGTTAAATGCGGATTTATCTTTTCGTCTTTTGGGTGAGTCATGGTTCTAGAAGATTCTAGAAATGGTGACTAGGATTAGTCACTCATCATTTGCATTTATTGTGAGGTGAGGTGTTAAGTGAGGTGGCTTAATTCATTTAATGTGTTCATACCACTCATTCTTTCTTCATGATAAATATCCTTGATATTTTTCCTTACACTCACCCTCCTTGCTCCTACACGCACCCTCCCTCTTATATTAAAGTGGCCGGCCCCTCATTGTGAGGATGTGTGATTTTTCATTTGCTTGAGAGGAAAAGATTATGATAGTTTAGGGTATGCAAATTTCATATAGTTCAATTTCCATTTATCCGATTCCAATTGGCAACTTCATTAACCGTTCGTCCATAGCCTTGGACGTAACGAGACAAAGTGTTCTACTCATTCTCTACAACATCTTGGTCGTCTCTTTTAGCAAACTTGACGATCGAGTTTCCTCGGTTCAGAGGCGGGAGCCCGTTTAAAGATCCGTCGACGTGGTGCCACCTAGACGACGAGACCGGAGATCGAGGAGATCGAAGCCGCCGCAACAAAGCGTGGGATGATGGTTAAAGACCGAAGGACTCGGATCATTCGGTATAACAATTCTACCCTCTTTACAATATGTTAGTTTAGCTTTAATGGCAAATCCGGGTTACATTACGCGATAGCGCCAGTTGTAAAAAGTTTTTGTTCCGCATTTGGCGTCTGTTAGACGGCCGGGGTGCTACCGTGGACTTACAGCGTCCACCGCTGCAGCATACGTGTCACAATGCAGAATGCTGATGGCTAGGAACAACTGGGTAAGCAGGCCTCGAATAAACCTCTTCGCCCTCATCTCCTCAGTCGCTACCAAGTACGGAGCATACATAGACAGCTCGGTAAACAGTACATCATACTCAGACACCGTCATCCCCGGAGTCTAGCGTAACGACTCAAATCTGCATGCTCGCGCATCCCTGATACTCGGTGGAAGAAAACGGGAGAGAAACACCGTCACAAGCTCAGCCCAGGTCATAGGAGCAAGACCTGCGGCTCTGCCCCTCTCCAAGGACTCACACCACTTCCGAGCTAGACCCTCCAGACGGAAGCTCGCAAACTACACCCATCTCTCTTTGGAGCATCAGAGTGAACGACAAATCCTGGCCATCCGGTCGATAAACGACTGCGGATCCTCAGCTACATTTGTGCTAGTAAAAACCGGAGGCCTCAGCCTCATGAACTCTGACAGTGACACGGTGAACCTCCGGAGCTGTAGCTGCGATTGCCGGAACAGTAGGTACCATCGCGGCCCCCGGAACGGGTGGAACAACCGCCTGCCCCTACGCTCAAATGGCCTCAACTTAAGACCCCATCATCTGGTGCAAGTCCTGCATACCAGCCCCAAACATAGCAATGTGCTCCGGTACAACAGGCGTACCGCCCTGGTCAGTCTCCGTCTCAGACGAGTCAACTCTGACCTCGGCCCTCACGGCCGCTCTCTGTGCCCTAGTAGTCTTCAGCGGCATATAGGCTGGAAATTGAAACAAGATTCGATAAGGACACAGAAATTGAATCACAAGGATGTACAAATCACTGGAGGAATTTCAATCAATAAGTCCTAAGGTCACTTAGGCGGAGTACCATGTCGTAAGTATGCCGCGGAACATACACACGCTACGTCACTTTGCTTAAGCTACCTACTCCGTCATACCAAGGTCATCCTACACTCCGAAAGTTAAATCCTAGCGCTCTGATACCAACTTTGTCACGACCCAAATTTAGGCACTTGACCGGCCCTTAAACCACGTAACGTCTACAGACGTACGTAATTTAAGTAAGCCGAAACCCAGAAATCTAAACCACTCAAAAATGGATAAGTGGAGAAAAATATAGTTTAAAACATTCGGAAAATCTCAAGTAAAATCTTTAACTTTAGTTTTCTTTCTTGAAAATTTCGTCAGCACCTCCTTTGTAAAAACTAATCCCGAAAACGGGTACAACATAGAAAATATAAAAAAAGCATCCCAAACGGGAGAAAATCATGCCCAACGGCGGAGACAACCACCACAAGCATATATACGACGCCGTAGCAAAAAAATATAAAGGAAAACTGCATAAAGAAGTAAAACTTTACAACAAGACCGGCTCCCACGAGCACGGCACCCAAAGTCGCCAAAATATAAACAACACCAAATCCTCGCAACTCATCTCTAAGTCCAATACAAGAAGTGGTAGATGGAGAATACTAGATCCAACAAAAAGATATCCAAAGTACATAAACGGATAATCGCAAAACCCACCTAAAAGCAAAGGCCTCAAAACCAACCGTAGCGGTATCCGCAAAAGTAGAGATAATAAGGCGCCCTGCCGTGACTACTCTGAGGGTAAGTCCTGCAAAACACTGTGGCACAACGGGGGTGAGTTGCCAACTCGTGAATAGTAAGTAGCATCATACTGTAATCGTAAGTATACACGAATAGCGATAAATCTATCACATGTAATCTGATAGCATAAGTATGACAATATGAATATGCAACAATCATGTAAAGGTACATCATCAGGGTACTACAACTACATGAAGCAATGCATATCAACATAATCCTGAGTATAGGATGATATAATAAAACCTCATGCAAAAATCATCAGCATGGAAAAACACCAGTGTCCCTCACTGACACATCAAATCCCAAATCCTTAGGCACCATATCCTCAGATCGGCCCTCATATCCTGTAAGTCTCATGGAACCTGAGTGTCAAACATCGACACCCGAAACATCATGAAAACATATGCATGTAAATATATGAGGATATCAACCACGTATGTCCACCGACGATATGTAAAAATCATGAAACCCGTGTCTAGCATCGACACGTAAATACTCATCTGTCAGGCGCCGTCACCCTGACCGGCCCAGATGTCAGTACATCTCATGGAACCTGAGTCTCTACATCGACACCCGCAATCCACGTAGCATGTTTGAACATGACTCCGGTCGGTATCCCCCAGATATCCGCCGAGTTCAAATAATATCACCGGTAGGTAGTGGTCCCTCTGCCAGGCTCATCGTCTACACCACGATATCATCTCTCGCCCCGGGGTACCATACCGGGTCCACCATGTACCCACAGACGGTGCCTCCCGCTCCTCGAATCGGGTATCACATGCCAATCTCAGAACCGAGAAATCACACGGTGGACGCACTGAAATATCATATCAAGAGAAACCGGGTTTTCAAACAATACATAAATTTCTTGAAACACCCCCGCGGTTCTCAAATCCATAATCATATGAAATCGATATCTCAATGCGAAAATACATGAAAAACTGATATATGCAACATAAAACAACAATATGAGCATATAAAGGGAAAACCGCTCTTTTAAATGAATCCAGCTTTAAAATATATCATGCGGTTCCTAAAACCTCCGAAATCAAGTACAGCATCATATAAGGTATACATGTAACCGTAGCAAGGTATAAGTATCTACTTGTAAGCAAGTAGGTATGATGCATTTCATAAGCGCAATATCACAGTAATCATCGTCTCAATATCACATGGCAAAACAATACCACTTAGGATATATGCATCTATAGCAAAATAGGTGGGTGTACATGTCAGTAGGTATGCATGATGTACATGTGGCTATAGCAAGGTATACGTGAAGTGGAATAAGAGTCAGTACCTCCATTATCCCTATCCAAATACAATATCACGTACGTAAGTGGGTTGTGCATGTCATGGCAATTACCGACGGTGTGGGTGTAGCATACAAATTAGTGCTCGTGCAAAATGATCCGTCAGTAATGGTGTTGTGTCCAAAAGATACAAGTCAAGGTACAACAGGTAATACTATGCAATGACGTTCATATGCAATCAACTCATATGAGAATAACATGCAGCTATCATATCATATCCAGCCCTGACGCATAACGCCATACGGATGATTTCCCCGTAGATATTAAATCTACTCACCGATGGTCTCGAGCTATGAAAATCCGACCACCTGCTTCCCCTTGTTCGCAGCGTCCGAAGTCCCCGCTTGCGATCCTAAAATTTCACAAACATATCACATAAGCTAAATATCCTACGCCGACACAAAGATAACGAAACGCAAGGATAACGCTCAGAAAATTACGCTGCGCACCTAGCGCACAAAACGCGCACGACATCAGCAAAAACCCTAACTAGGGTCACTAAACTACGCAACACCAAGTCTAGACTCCGATCGTCCCGATCGCGCAAACACAACACAATTAAATACGATGAAGATAATATAAATAATCTCGCAACGACCAACCGAAACCTAGTAAGCAACTTATCGCATAATTTTGTACAAGTCTAAAGCTAACACAACTCTAGCGATATCAAACATATTAAAACATCTTAACTAAGTTATCCAAACCACTTCCATAATTTTAAACTCGCCCAATTATGTTTCAATAAAACCTAGTAAGCTAAAAACTCCATTAAACAAATTAGGAATTAACAATTATCATTTTTCTTACTAGGTTAAGTTTTTCCTAATCTGCAATTAACAATTAACCCATTCATCAAGTTTAAACCCTAACTTGAACTTCTTTAAAATTATTATGAATGAATTAAACATGAGTTTAAAGTTATATTAATCAATTAATTAGCTAGCTAAGTGATTTAATACAACAAATTAAAGATTGGGATTTGAAATTATATCTCTTCAAGAACACACCAAAGCAACTAGATTCATCATCTTTTGCCTCCAAAAATCATGTTTTTCTTGAAGATCCATGCTAGTTTAGTGAAGGGAAATGATGGGTTAAGTTTTATTTATGAATTTGTGGATTTATTTTAGGATTTTTGATGAACTTTGAAAGCTTGAAGATGAAGAAAAGAGCAAAGGAAAAGAAATGGGCAGATTTGGAGGGTTCGGCCAATACAAATGGGGGAGGGGGGTGTTTGTGTAAAATGAGAAGAAAATTCTAGAACATAACAATAAATGCTCATTAAATGAAAAAAATGCCACCTTTTCTTTCATTTCATTTTCTTTAAAAAATTAAATCCTTTTGCCACAAATATCTAGATATTGGATGGATGGTTTTGTTTAACTTAAACTTGATTAGTTTAATAATGATTCAAGTTACAAGTAGTTAACCCAACTCAAATGTAATTACCACTAATTAACTGCATAAATAACACATTAAAATAATATTTAATTAGGGGAAAATTTTATGTGAACCAAAACTTCCAATTGACCCCCAAAACCCGCGCACTAGCACTATTCTAGTTAAACTAGATGCAGTCAAGTCTGTACAGAGGTTTGATCACAATCGGGTTAAAACGGAAAATACCGACTATTTAACCCTAAAACGGAAAAATTCGCATAACGATTTCTAAAACGTTACATGAACACTGCCCTCCTTTGAAGACAGTCAATGGTAGCATAGAATGTTCTTAGCCAATCCATACCCGAAACGACATCGAAATTCGGTATGTCCAGCACCTCGAAGTCAGCATAGAATTCTCTGTTGCAGACGACCACTGGACACAGTTTGTATCTTATTATTGCCTTTAGAATGCCATTCCCTGAACTGACATTCCAGCTGGATACAAGTGGTTTGACTGGAATCGCATGAGTTCAGACGAACCGTTGCGACATAAAGCAATGAGATGCTCCAGTATCGAAGAGTGCTAGTGCAGGAAGTGAGGCTACTAAGATTGTACCTAAGTTATGTAGGATATATTTTAGGTATAGAAAAAGATATATGGGTATGTATAAAGATTGAAAGAAAGCTTGAAAGAAAAGACTTACCAGTGATGACTTGGCCAGTGGCTTCTGCTTCTTCCACAGTCATTGTGAAACCATGTCGCCTCGGTACATTCCTCCTTGCTGGAGGAGCATTCCTCTGTCCGTTCCTCTGTACTTGAGGTAAGTTCCTTTGTGCTTGGTGGAACTGACGAGGAGGAGGTGCAGTCGATCCATAAGGAGGTGGAGCTGGGAGAGCAAGACGCGGTGCAGGTGCCTGGATAGTTGGCCTTTGCGGATAGGTAATTGCTGGTCTGGGTGCAGCATTTGGATTGAGTTTACGAGGACAAGACCCAATATCATGTGTGGATGAGCCACAGACTAAGCAAAGGCGATTAGCACGCCTACAATCATTCTCCATATGTCCCTCCCTCCTGCAGTAGGTGCAAAAGGCTGGACTGGGCCGGTTGAATGGTACTCCCGGTCTCATGGGTACAAAAGGCGGCCTTGAAGAGGCTCCTCCTGCCATCTGAGTGGCAGGGCGCTTCACTCTGGCAGATTGGGGTTTGCCCTTCATCTTCACTACTGCCTCGTATCGACGGGTAGCTTTCAGAGCCAGTTCGTGGGTTAGAAAATCCCCTTTAGCTAAGGCAGCTTGGATCTCTGGATCTAACCCTTGCTGAAATCGTTTGGACCTGATCTCAGCAGTCGGAATGAGGTGTATAGCGAACCTGTTACGGTCTTGTGTTAGCTGTGTAGTATGTTATATTAGAAAATCGAATATTTGAGACATATCTTTACCTGCTCAACATAGTGAACTCAGCATCATACTCATCCACTGATTTGCTCCACATAGAGCCTTATTGTAGATAAATGAATTGCTGCTCTATGTCAAATCTGGCAGTCCCTGGAAAGTACTTCGCGTCGAACATGTGCGAAATTTTTTCCATTCGATCGGCTGGGCAAGACGGCTTTATTCCTCCTTCCACCATACTCGGGCGTTGTCAGTGAGTTGCAGCTTTGCAACCCGTAACCAAGCGATCTCTGGCACTTGTGCTACTGCCAAATCGTCCTCAATGCTGAGCCCATTCTTCAGCTTCCAAAGGGATCTCTTTCCCAGGATATTGCTTCGGGCGCAATGTCCGGAATTGCTTCACTCCGGATACTTCCGCTTCTGGACGTTCAATAAGATAGCAGTCTGCTGTTGCTGTCCTTCCAGGAGGCTTCGGATTGCCTCAAGCAATACTGTTTGCTCGTTGATCGGAGCTACAACGGTATGTGTAAGTGGAAGAGGTGGTGGTGGTGTGTTGTTGACGTTTGTGCTGGTATTGTTTGGAGAATCCATAACCTTGAAAGAAAAAATAGGGTTAGGATAGATTCAAAGAATATGAAATTTTAAGATTCAAGGAATATGAAATGTAAAGAATGTTTTTAGTTGTTGATTCTTGTGTTATATTGCTTAGGACTTCATGCAGAATTGACCTGCATGTCCATGCAGAACTGGCCTGCATGGGCCGCCAACAAAACCTGTCACGCCCCGCTTCCCAGTGTACGGGTAATGAAACGTGACTGGCCCACTACGTATTTACTCAGAAGTAAACAAGTTAAGCGTAACTAAGCAATATAATGTAAATATACAAAAGAAGACACGAAAGGTAAATGAGCATCAAATTTTATTTATTAAATAATTCTTTACAATACAACTGAAAGTAAATATAATGGTGAAAGCAATGCCTAAATAATGGCATGAATATGAAAGTAAAGTATATACAAGAATCTAGAGCTCGGGGTCCTCGCTGAACTGATCCAAGTCCTCTGAACTGGGCTCTATCTCCAGTGAGTCGGATCCACCTGACAACATTCCAAAGAAAGAAGAGAGAAGGAATGTCATCAGCGAACAATCGCTCGGTAAGCCAAAGAAAAATAGGAATAGAATAGACAGATGAATTGACAGATATTAGAATATAACTGGTGTATTGTGAGTTTGTTATGTTAACGCAGTTATTTATAGCTTGATACAGAATATGCCAGTGTATACGAGAGAAGTCCAACTATTCCGTGGACTAAGGTATACGGAGCATAAGAAACCGTTAAGCCACGGAAAAACAATGGATATTCATGTTAGGTGTATTTAAGTGACCGTCTCGTGCCAGTTCTTATAGGGTTCCGTAGGGCGGAAGCAAGGTTTCGGGAGGTATCATTCATGCCGTTTTCAAATTTTTTGCCGTACTAAAGAACCCTAACCTAGAATCTTAACTAGAGATTTAGACGAACAAGCAATGCAATCAACTTTACATCTAAGTGAGTGAGGAATACAACCATTGTAGACCGGTCCTTCACTTCTAAAGCTCCGTGTAGTAGTCCCTTCGCTCCAAGTAGTGAACACCCGAACTCTAGTAAGGGTTCACATGAAGAAATGAACAAGCTAGCTTGAAGTCTTCTAGGCCGAAGATGATCTGCGTCGAGGAAACTCAAGCTCATTCTACCTTTTCACTAATGGTAGATTAGTGAAGCAAACACCCTAAACTAAATGGCTAATATAGTAGAGGATGATGAAGTAGGAATTGGGCTCACTTTAGATTTATTTTTCTCACAATATTTCTTCACCATTTGAAAAGCTAGAAAGCTTTTTCATGAGGAAGAAAAGATGAAGTGAAGATGAGAATGAAACTCATGAGGTGAGAATAGAAACCATGGGTGAGTTAGTGTCATACACTAACTCATGTAGAGAATAAACCATGGCTAACAATAATGGTTAGGTTAATAAATATCTACAAGTAAAACAAAGTGAGCGGACTAAGTCAATGGTTAGCATAAGCTTCTCCAAGCTTCTAGCCATGAAAATTTTCCAACCATTTTGAATTACTTGGATAAATAAAAACCCTAGGATTATCATAAGCATGGTGTGAGTCTCATACACCCATGAAGCATGTGGCATCAAGCATGATACAAAAGTTGTACATTAATATATATCACATATATACTATATGCACACAAGTGAGAAAAAGAAATGTTTAAGTGAGCTAATATTAGTTAATGTAATTCAATATATCATATATATAATTATACATTAAATTATTAAATCAACACTTGATTTAATAATCCGGCTATATCACATACAACTGGCTAATATCAAATGTAATAATCTATCGAATTAACACTTGATCCGATAACCCGGCTATATCACATATAACCGACCAATATCACATATCGCGAGAATAGAATGCGGTATCACATACGTGCATTAATCTCGGTCCCGCACATATCACATATGTGCTCCTACTTCATTTCGTATGAACCAGGAAACCTTTGTGTAGGACTCTAAAGACTCGTCAATACGCCGGCAGTAGGTGATGATCATATCAAACACCCACAAGCCGCAAGCGCTCTGCTAAACGTAACGGCCACCCGGGTATTGAGCGATCAGAAGATCAACAAGCAAGCCTGCTCATACTCCTGCGAATCCAATCAGTAACTCTACCGTACAGTCCGGTCTCTTCGTCAGATATGTCGTATATGACAGCCTGGGGGTGGTATAACGTCAGACCCTAATAGCCTGATAAGTCATGCCGATGCAAGGTCCATAACGGTTCGAGAAACTACTGATAACACTTACCAGTAGATCTCAGCAACTCTGGCCAGGGATTTCCTGTTATGGCCAATCGAGCATAGCACAATATCAACCCCCAATACCGGGAGAGCCGAAATCCCCTCCTATCGCTCATTGCCTCCATGTGACTCGGGATTGTACTCAAAAACCACCGTTTTGCATGACTCGGTAGAGCTTTGGTAGGGTGGAAATCAAAGCATAGTGGGAGACACACAAGACTCTGTTAGTTATATGTATGCCCTAGAGGCCATTACTGTACATTGGATGTATATTGTAGTGGATGCTGGGACATATATAGGGAGGACTTTCTTGCTCGACATGATAGTATGCTATCTGGTTGCTCTTTACCTTAACGTGTATACTGATTGTCTCTCTGTTACATGTTGGTAAAGGCCTTAGCATCTGTACTTGACTACCTGGACTATGATGCAGATCATACTAGTGGGGACAGATAGTCTATAAGTACATCCTTCAAAGTCCCTAGTCGTGGGTGTATCGAGACAGGGCATCGATATACCAGAGTAGACTAGCGTGTACCTTCTCGACCCATACAGATGGGCGATGGATGATCCCATATCCATTGGTGTTTGACATCAGAGGAGATATACGGGTGCTCAGTAGAGACTGGGTACACTGGACGGACTCGCCGAGAACTCCCAGATGGTATTATACCTTACGTCAGATGGCAGTTCTCTGGTGACACTGGTACAGAGTAGTCTGTTGACCCGAGATCGTCATAGAGTCTTGTGTGGTTCCCACTGTGCTTTGATTTCCATCTTACCACGTCCAAGAGGGCGTGCAAAACGGTGGTTTTTGGGTACAGTCCCGAGTCACATGGAGGCAATGAGCGATAGGAGGGGATTCGTCTCTCCCGGTATAGGGAGTTGATGTTGCGCTGTGTTCGATTGGCTATAACAGGAAATCCCTGGCCAGGGTTGTTGAGATTTACTGGTAAGTGTTACCAGTAGTTTCTCGAATTGTTATAGACCTCATATCGACACGACTTATCGAGCTATTGGGGTCTGACGTTTACCACCCCTAGGCGAGATATGCGACATATCAGACGATCAGACCGGACTGTACGGTAGTGTTACTGGTTGGATTCACTGGAGTGTGAGCGGGCTTGCTCGTCGATCTTCAGATCCCTCAATACTCGGGTGGCCGTTACGTTTAGCAGACCGCTTGCGGCTTGTGGGTGCTTGATATGATCATCACCTGCTGCCGGCGTATTGACGAGTCTTTAGAGTCCTACACAGAGGTTTCCTGGTTCAAGCGAAACGAAATAGGAGCGCATATGAGATATGTGCGGGACCGAGAATAATACGTGTATGTGATACCGTATTCCATTCTCGCGATGAATGTATCGATTGGTTATATTTGATATAACCTAGATATCGAATCAAGGATTAATTCGATAAGCCGATACATTGGATACTAGTCGGTTATGTGCGACATGACCGGATCATTGAATCAAGTGTTGATTTAATGATTTAATGTATAATTATGTATTTGATATATTATTTTGCATTAACTAGTATTGGTTCACTTTATATGGATTTTCTCACTTGGATGTACAAGTTGTATATGTGATATACTTTTTATGCATATTATTGTATCATGTTTGATGATGCATGTTTACTTGATTAAGTGTAAAGAATTAAACCATGGTTAAACTTATGATTAGGGTTTTATTTCCTTTTCTTATTTATTTATCTATTTATTCTTTTTGGAAATAATTAGAAAAGGCATAAAGAGAAAATGGTGGCTAATTTTGTTTCATATTGAAGCTTCTTGAAGACTTTGACCTAGTGACCATTTTGTTCTTATCCTTAACCCTAACCATTCCATTAACCATGGTCTTTTCTCTACACTTAACTAAGGTTGAAAGTATGATAAGTATTCTATTTATTTTCTTTTGAAAATTAACTTATCATGTCATTTCTTCTTCTTCTTCCTTGAACTCAAGAAGAAAACCTTGAGGTCATCAATGGTGATTGATGATAAAGAGTGAGAAATCCAAATCTAAAGTCTACCCACTTCCTATTTCTTCATCCTCTACCTCTTGCCAAGTAGTAGAGTGTGTTTACTTCACAAGTTTCATGACTTGGTGAAGTCGGTGCTTGATTTAGCGATGCCTCGACGTAGATCATCTTCGGCATGGACATCGATGACCTAGCCCGTCCATTCTCCGATGAAGCCGACGCTAGAGCCCGGGACTTGTTATGGACAGCGAGGAGACTTCATTGCGGAGCTATGGAGGTGGAGAACCGGATCTACAAAGGTTGTATTTCCGTATCTCTTAGTTAAGTGTTAACTAGTTTTCTTTTTCACCTAGACATCTAGCAAACGATCCGTAGTTTAGGGTTTCTCGGCACGTTAAAATTTGAAATTGGCATGGTTGATGCCTTGTGAGACCTCTAGGGAGTGCCTAGGAACCCTACAGTGGTATCAGAGCCTAGCTAGAGCCTTAGGCGAAGTCTAGACGGAGTTTGAAAGCCGGACGAACCGAAAACCCATTCCCAAAATAGCTCTCTGGACTTTTTCCAAATTCTGGGATTTTCCTAAATTAAAAATTGCTAAAAAATTCAGCAGGAATATCTAAGAGTTACTGTGAAATTCGTGGGCCCAATTCCACTATTCCACCGCGGTTCCGCGGCATGAGCAAGGCTCATGCGGCGGTTCCGCGGCCGTACGGTCCTATATCACTGTTATCTTTGCACAGTAACTCCTCTTTTCTGATACTGGATTTTATGGGAATTTTTAAATTTTATTCAACAGTTGAATTTTCTGGGGTTGTTTTGGGGACTCGGTGTTTCGATCGGATTGTCAAATTTTGTCTATGTGGCTTTCCGGATAAATTTTAGAATATGTTAAAAAGTTCGACCGGATATAAATACCCAATTTTTCCCCTGTCGGGAAATTTCCAAGTGTTGGATTTTTCCGTAGTTTAACGACGTTCTAAGTAGTGCAAGTAACTCAATGGACCCTCTAGAAGACAACAAATCTTAACTCGATTATGTGACCGTCTTGAACTGCCCTTTGAACCTTCGGGTTTGGGGCAGTACGGCATGCCACATGTGAGGCGTTGGCTTGACCCTTCTACGGCTGGACCGTTAGTACTGAGGCACGAACTGAATGAATGTTATAAACATAGCAGTTTAGTCTCACTTGATCGGTTGCCACAGAATTTTGATGCGATCAAAAGTCCGTCGCAATCACGTAGCGTACGCGGATACTCGCCGGGTAAACTTAATAGACAGCCTCACTCCATAGCCCCGACCAAGTGACTGTAGGAGAACCCCATCGCCGAAAGCATCCGTCCGGGTGCTCGCGGTAGCGGTGTTCCGCCTTGGTACACTTCGTCGACGGCATCGGGGGTGCAGCCGTCTACTGAAGTTTGCGACGAGCATTCGATCAGGATGTCGGGAATCTTGTTGAATTGCCCGACTTGATATTGAAAAGAGTTTTCGATTTTGAGACTAAAATGCGGGGTTTATAATTGTTAGGCATGCGATGTCTAAGAAATTCATTTGGTCAGGCATGCGATGTCTGAGGTGGTTGCGGATTCCAACTGTTGTAGTTTTTCACTTTCTTTTCTGTGACCGTAAGTGTAATATGTGATATCGCCGGTTTCGTTGCTATATGTCAACGACAATTGGGATACGCATGTTTATTTACGTTGATGACATGTGATGTTATGTGTTGCTGTATATGTTATATTGGATTGTCGTGTTTGAATAGCCGGGGGTTTTTATGTGAGATGAGTGTTTTTCATTTTCATTCATGTAAAAACTTGTATGTAATATTCTTTTATTGGGGCGCTTCCAGGTTGCGGAAGTTGTCACCTTTTGTATATTATTTACTTTTCCGCACTAGGATAGACCCAAGGAGGAGGGCACAAGTAACCGGGTTCTGGAGTCCAGTGGGAGACCAACTCGAGGAGTCGAGTCCGGGTCTCTTAACTCTAGAATTGGTAGAGTTGCTTGCCACTCTCGTAGGGGTCTAGGGGTGTGGGTTTGGCTATTCATCACGACCGTGGAATCCGTGTTTTATACTGGCTCGTATTGAAAACACGGACGCCCTAGTATATCCAATATTTCATATGATTCTTCTGCTGCGATATCTGTGATGTGATCATGTGATGTTCTGTGATAGATACAGTATATAGTATATATGATATATTATATAGACGTTACTTATGTTTTACACCCGCGCTAGCCCTGCCCTGCTCTGCCGTTAGTTACCTAACCTAACGGTGCATGAGGGGACATCGAGGCGAATGCGGATGGCATAAGTGTACGTCGTATTTATCTGTGATGTTTAAGTACTTAAATGATGAGACTTCATTAATGTGATTAATGAAAGTAAAACAAACCTAAGATGTTGTAGAATCGAATTTCAAAATAAAACAGGTAGCTACAGTTCTTGCTTTCCACAGCGGTATATGTGATATATCCTGCACCTTATTCGATGAGGAAAGGACCGAGATCCCTTCACCGGAAGTGACTCCTTTAGCAATAACTGGCAGATGCTACACACTCGGTTTGTCTTTTGATTGCTTTTAAGTGTTTCTGCTTTGCACAGTGATATATGTGATATATCCCGCACCTCATTCGACGAGGAAAGGACTGACGATCCCTTCACCGGGAGTGACTCCTTTAGCAAAACTAGAAAAGCCTAAAAAACACTCCATTTTAAAATCATTTGATTCTACAACGATATCAAGTTCATTACGCAATAGGTTTTCAGAAAAACCTGTCGTAGCCCTCCGTCATTTCAGATATGTACTGGTTAGTATTCGTGCTGCGTTTGTTGACCTCTGTCAAGGCGTAGTGTGCGGTAGCTGATTAGTGCTTATCTGCATAAGCATATGATGTGATTGATTTAGGGTAGTCGTGCGACCTTGTTGACCTCTGTCAAGGGTCGTGCGGGTGGGTTTACTTCAATCAGGAAATGACGGGTTGAACTTGACTAGCAGCCTATGGTTTGTTGACCTCTGTCAAGGTCATAGGACGCTAGGGGCAAAATATTATCGGGAATTTCAAGTGTTGAAATTTGCAATGAGATTGCATACCTTCTATGAGATAATTGGATCCCGATACCCGCTGCGAGTAAGAGTTACTCCTGGGAGAGTTTTACACATTGCAATTAGCCGATCAAGTAGGTGTCTAGAAAGGTGTTAACGAGGTTACGCCTCTGAGAAAACGAGGTTTACATTAATTATGTTCGTGCGAAAGCACGGGGGACCTCCCTCAAAGTACCGACACTGGCCTGGCTGAAAGATTGGCGAACTTGTAGTGTGTAATTAATCCCGGCTGGTCTTTCCTTTTAGGGTTTGAAGGAAGATTTGATAAAAAGCAGTGGGAGCCATCCTGATTAGATAAAATAATAACCAATCTATTCTTGCAAGAGCGCACGCTGAGTGTTTTCTTCTCTCTCTCTCCAGGTAGCGACCATATCACGCCTTAATCAAGATAATAAAACGGATTATTGACCGAACCCGCTTGTTATACTGAGCTGGGGAACGTTGGTCCCGCTCCAACTTATAAATGTTATAAGACAGAGCAGGAAATTGGGGATTACCAGATTTCCCGTGCCGCCCAAACGAAGAGAGTGCATGCTGATGCATCATCTTCGGGTGTGTTCTTTATACAGAACTGTTTCTCAGTATCCTTTACGTCCTGGGTATGTGATACCAGATCAGGATCCCAGATATGTAATCTGTTACATAGGGCTACTGAAAGGTAGAGAACTGAGAACGGGTGATAAGTTTCATGAGGCATAAAACGGGGCAAGAGTTGCAGCCAAGTCTGTTGGTCACTGTCACCCTGTATTACCAATACATTGATTCTGAACGAATGTTATTAGATACCGAACCTGATATACAAAATCATATCACTCTCTTTATTAGTAAAGAAATGATAAAATTTTGTATTGTTGGATAATGTTTTGAACATTTCCTATATCAAAAGTTGATCGGTTCAGGCACATTATCTAAAAGCATTGATGTTCTAAATCAAACTACAGTTCTTAGTATATGGAACACACATAAGAGGAAGAGTTCAGAAATGAACGGATCCTTCTTAAGGTATTGTAGACTAGGTCAGATCAATGTGACCCGACTAGCTAGAGTTACATAAAGATGCATATTTAAATTAGTTTGAATTTACATCTTGTGAAACTCGCCAGTCATGTCACAAAGATAAAATGACCATAGCTCCGTTTATTGGAAACAGAGAAAGAGTTATGTAAACTCTTGGGATGATACATGTTGATGTATGTAGGTCCCCTGTCTACACATGCCAAGACCGGTTCTTTTTACTTCATTACATTCTCTAATAATCTCTCAAGATTCAGACATATGTTCCTGTTGAAACACAAGTCCGAACCTTTTGAGATATTCACAGAATATAGGTTAGAAGTAGAGAACCAATATGGGTATAAGTATTATGTCCTATGATGTGATCAAGAAGGAGAATAATTGAGCACGGAAATACTGGACTATTCTAAAGGAGAATGAGATTCTCTCTCAGCATTACTCCTCTGAATACACCATAGCACGATGGTATATCAGGGCGGAGCAATCACACCCTATATGATAAGGTGTACTCTATGATGAGTACTACTGAGTTACCTTTTTCCTTTTTGGGACTTATGCACTTGAGAAGCTGCATACCTATTGAATAGGGTTCGAATCAAATCAATGCCTACCACTTCATATGTGATATGGAAAGGGAAGAGCCCATATCTTAAGTTGGTTAAGATTTGGGGTTGTCCGGCCTATGTCTAAAAGCAAAATCCGGACAAGCTCGAGGCAAGGTCTGTAATGTAGAACTGGAAAGGTTCCAGCTATACAAACTACAGCAGATGATCTGATAAAACCAAAGGATTCAATAGATTCCAACGAACCTCAGCCTCTCCGCCGATCTAGTAGGGTTCCTCACCCACCTGAGAGATACTTCTGTTTCTCTATGACAGTGGGAGCGAGGATTGCATCATGAGATGATGACCCAACTAGTTTCGACCTGGCCATCAGGAGTAGGACTCTGTGAGAATGGCTGGATGTTTATCGATCTGAGATGGAATCCTTATACACCAACAAAGTATGGACTTTGGTTGCTATATCTGAAGGGTTAAATCCCCATCAGGAGCAAGTATATCTTGAGAAGATTACTTGGTGTAGATGGAAAAGTTGAGACTTTCAAAGCTAGACTTGTTAAACGTTTGCATCATTGACCAGCTGTGGATTATGTTGAAACCTTTTCCAAGGATCTATGCTTAAGTCCATCCAGATCCTACTTGCCACGGCTACATACCATGACTACGATATCTGGTGGTTGGGTGTCTTGACTGCTTTTCTAAATGATGATTTGGAAGAGAGCGTCTATAAGTACACAGCCAGAGGGCTTCGTAGACAGTGGGAGCAGCGGAAACGTGTGCAAGATGCTTTATTTGATAAAGCAGGCATCGCGGAGTTGGAACATCTGTTTTGATGAATTAGTCAAAGAAGTTGACATCATCAAAATGGTAGATGAACCTTGTATAAACAAAAAGGTAGTAGGGAGTATGGTGGTGATCCTCGTGGAGTACGTGGATAACATACTCTTGATAGGGAAGGGGTTTCCTATGCTACGCTCGATCAATCTCCGCTTATCACTAGGATTCTCCATATAGGATCAAAGTGATACCTACTAAATCCTGGATTTTGGATCTATGAGATAGATCTAAATGGATGTTAGTATTCTCACTAGTTGTAGTGAGATGGTATCAATCGATCCTGGGGAGAATCACTGGAAGGGTTCCAGGGTGATAAAGACGACTGAGTGTCAGTCACAGGCATTGTCTTAATCCTCAGTAGAGGGACGGTATGTTGGAAGAGTTCCAAGCTAGGTACCGTGACATACTAGACGATAAAGGCAGGATACATCGCTACTTAAGATGCTACCATAGAGGCTGTTTGGGTGTATATTGGTTCATGAGATGCACTACGTTCCTACCATTGTGAGACAATGGAGTTGTGGCTTATGCCGAGGAACGCCGGTCCCATCAGTGATCCAGACATATTCTAAGGCAGTATCACCTGATCATGGAGATGGTTGATCTCCAGGGGATCGAGGTCAGGAGAGTAGACTCAGAAGACAACACAGCGGATCCACTCATAAAGGCCTGTTCCCAGAGAGAGATTTTATGGGATGGTTGAGTATGAGATACTACAACCACTGCTACAGATGGCCCTAGTGCAAGTGGGAGATTGTTAGTTATATGTATGCCCTAGAGGCCATTACTGTACATTGGATGTATATTGTAGTGGATGCTGGGACATATATAGGGAGGACTTTCTTGCTCGACATGATAGTATGCTATCTGGTTGCTCTTTACCTTAACGTGTATACTGATTGTCTCTCTGTTACATGTTGGTAAAGCCCTTAGGATCTGTACTTGACTACCTGGACTATGATGCAGATCATACTAGTGGGGACAGATAGTCTATAAGTACATCCTTCAAAGTCCCTAGTCGTGGGTGTATCGAGACAGGGCATCGATATACCAGAGTAGACTAGCGTGTACCTTCTCGACCCATACAGATGGGCGATGGATGATCCCATATCCATTGGTGTTTGAAATCAGAGGAGATATACGGGTGCTCAGTAGAGACTGGGTACACTGGACGGACTCGCCGAGAACTCCCAGATGGTATTATACCTTACGTCAGATGGCAGTTCTCTGGTGACACTGGTACAGAGTAGTCTGTTGACCCGAGATCGTCATAGAGTCTTGTGTGGTTCCCACTGTGCTTTGATTTCCATCTTACCACGTCCAAGAGGGCGTGCAAAACGGTGGTTTTTGGGTACAGTCCTGAGTCACATGGAGGCAATGAGCGATAGGAGGGGATTCGTCTCTCCCGGTATAGGGAGTTGATGTTGCGCTGTGTTCGATTGGCTATAACAGGAAATCCCTGGCCAGGGTTGCTGAGATTTACTGGTAAGTGTTACCAGTAGTTTCTCGAATTGTTATAGACCTCATATCGACACGACTTATCGAGCTATTGGGGTCTGACGTTTACCACCCCTAGGCGAGATATGCGACATATCAAACGATCAGACCGGACTGTACGGTAGTGTTACTGGTTGGATTCACTAGAGTGTGAGCGGGCTTGCTCGTCGATCTTCAGATCACTCAATACCCGGGTGGCCGTTACGTTTAGCAGACCGCTTGCGGCTTGTGGGTGCTTGATATGATCATCACCTGCTGCCGGCGTATTGACGAGTCTTTAGAGTCCTACACAGAGGTTTCCTGGTTCAAGCGAAACGAAATAGGAGCGCATATGAGATATGTGCGGGACCGAGAATAATACGTGTATGTGATACCGTATTCCATTCTCGCGATGAATGTATCGATTGGTTATATTCGATATAACCTAGATATCGAATCAAGGATTGATTCGATAAGCCGATACATTGGATACTAGTCGGTTATGTGCGACATGACCGGATCATTGAATCAAGTGTTGATTTAATGATTTAATGTATAATTATGTATTTTATATATTACTTTGCATTAACTAGTATTGGTTCACTTTATATGGATTTTCTCACTTGGATGTACAAGTTGTATATGTGATATACTTTTTGTGCATATTATTGTATCATGTTTGATGATGCATGTTTACTTGGTTAAGTGTAAAGAATTAAACCATGGTTAAACTTATGATTAGGGTTTTATTTCCTTTTCTTATTTATTTATCTATTTATTCTTTTTGGAAATAATTAGAAAAGGCATAAAGAGAAAATGGTGGCTAATTTTGTTTCATATTGAAGCTTCTTGAAGACTTTGACCTAGTGACCATTTTGTTCTTATCCTTAACCCTAACCATTCCATTAACCATGGTCTTTTCCCTACACTTAACTAAGGTTGAAAGTATGATAAGTATTCTATTTATTTTCTTTTGAAAATTAACTTATCATATCATTTCTTCTTCTTCTTCCTTGAACTCAAGAAGAAAACCTTGAGGTCATCAATGGTGATTGATGATAAAGAGTGAGAAATCCAAATCTAAAGTCTACCCACTTCCTATTTCTTCATCCTCTACCTCTTGCCAAGTAGTAGAGTGTGTTTACTTCACAAGTTTCATGACTTGGTGAAGTCGGAGCTTGATTTAGCGATGCCTCGACGTAGATCATCTTCGGCATGGACATCGATGACCTAGCCCGTCCATTCTCCGATGAAGCCGACGCTAGAGCCCGGGACTTGTTATGGACAGCGAGGAGACTTCATTGCGGAGCTATGGAGGTGGAGAACCGGATCTACAAAGGTTGTATTTCCGTATCTCTTAGTTAAGTGTTAACTAGTTTTCTTTTTCACCTAGACATCTAGCAAACGATCCGTAGTTTAGGGTTTCTCGGCACGTTAAAATTTGAAATTGGCATGGTTGATGCCTTGTGAGACCTCTAGGGAGTGCCTAGGAACCCTACAGACTCTATGATGATCTCGGGTCGACAGACTAACCTGTACCGGTGTCAACAGAGAACTGCTATCCGACGTGAGGTATAATACCATCTAGGAGTTCTCGGCGAGTCCGTCCAGTGTACCCAGTCTCCACTGAGCACCCGTATACCTTTTCTGATGTCAAACACCAATGGATGTGGGATCATTCATCGCCCATCATATGGGTCGAGAAGCGTATACGCTAGTCTACTCTGGAATATCGATGCCCTGTCTCGATACTACCATGACTAGGAACAATTGAAGGATGTACTTACCGACTACCATTTCCTCACTAGTATGATCCGCATCATAATTCTGGTAGTCAAGTACTCATCCTAAGGGCTTTATCAACATGTAATAGAGAGACAATAAGTGTACATGTTAAGATAAAGTGAAACAAGATAGCATACTATCATGTCGAGCAAGAAAGTCCTCCCTATATATGTCCAATCATCCACTACAATATACATCTCATGTACAGTAATGGCCTCTAGGGCTTACATATAACTAACAATCTCCCACATGCACTAAGGCCATTTGTTGTAGTATCTCATACTCAACGTCCTATAGAACTCTCTCTAGGGAAAGGCCTTTGTGAGTGGATCCGCCGTTTTATCCTTCGCGTCAACTCTCCTGACCTCGATCCCCTGGAGATCAACTATCTCCCTGATCAGGTGATATTGTCCTCAGAAGATGTCTGGAACGCTGATGGGACCTGCGTTCCTAGGCCAAAGCGACAACTCCATTGTTGTCACAATAACTGTTATTGGACGCTCAATGGTAGGAACCATGTTCATCTCATGAACAAGAAATATCCAGACAACCTCTTTGGTTGCATCGTTGGTAGCGATGTGTTCAGCCTTTATCGTCTAGTATGTCACTGTATCTAGCTTGGAACTCTTCCAACATACCGTCCCTCCACTAAGGGTAAAGAAAATGCCTGTGACCGACTTTCAAGCGACCTTATCACTCTGGTAGCTCGAACTAAGAACATTCTTTTAGTGCTTCTCAAGTACTTTAGAATGTCCTCCACGGCCGTCCAGTAATTCTCCCAAGATCCGATTGATTCCTGATCACTATACCTAGTGATTTAGCTACATCTAGTTTGGTACATAACATCGCAAACATGATAGAGCCTAATGCCGAAGTATAGGATATCCCTTGCACGTGAGCTCTCTCCAAATCAGTCTCGGGAGACATCTTTTTGGAGAGAGTGATTCATGAGTAAGTGGGCGAACCACCACGCTTAGAATCTTCCATACTAAACCCCTTTAGTATGGTGTTAATGTACCTGGATTTGGGACACTCCCAATATCCATATAGATCTATCACCATAGATCATAATCCACAAGATGTAGTAGGTATCATCCAGATTTTCCATGGAGAATCCTCATGATAAGAGGAGCTTGACCGAGTGTAGCATAGGAAACCATTTTCTATCAAGAGTATGTCATCTACGTACAATACGTATAAGAAAACCTTACTCTCTACAACCTTCTTGTATATACAAGGTTCATCTACCTTTTTGATGAAGTCAAACACTTTGACTGCCACATCAAAACAGATGTTCCAACTCTGCGATACCTGCTTTAATCCTGATGGACTTAAGCATAGCTTTGAAAGTCTCAACTTTTCCATTTACACCAAGAATCTTCCCAAGATCCGTTTGCTCCCGATGGGTTTTACCCCTTTAGGTGCAACATTCAAAGTCATACTTTGTTGGTGTATATGGATTCCATCTTTGATCGCATAACATCCAGCCTTTACACAGAGTCCCTACTCGTGATGGCCTGCCTGAACCTGGTTGGGCCATCATCTACCATGATGCAATCCTCTCTCCTACTGTCACCGAGAAGACCGTAGTATCTCTCAAGTGGATGAGGAACCCTACCAGATTCGCGGAGAGGCTGAGGTTCGTTGGAGACTATTGAATCCTTTGGTTTCACCAAATCATCAACTGTTAGTTTGTCTAGCTGGAACTCCTTCCAGTTCTACCCCATGACCACAAATTTCTTCACAAGAAATTCCTTTTCTAAAAAGGTGGCATGCTGAGAAATAAAACACATTTTCCTCCTCAGTGTAGTAGATGATATTCCTTGGCAAATGTTTGGGATATCCTATAAAACATATACAGAACTGACCTTGCCTCGAGCTTGTCCGGATTTTTCTTTTCAACATAGGCCGGACAACCCCATATCTTAACTCGTTTAAGACATGGTCTCTTCCCATTCCATATCTCATATGGAGTGGTAGGCACTGATTTGGATGGAACCCCATTCAATAGGTATGCAGCTTCTCAAATGCATAACACCAAAAGGAAACATGCAACTCAGCTTTACTCATCATAGAGCGCACAATATCTCAAAGGGTGCGATACCTCTGCCCCGATACACCGTAGTGCTGTGGTGTACTCGAAGGAGTAAGCTGAGAGAGAATCCCATTCTCTGGTTAGAAAATCCAGGAACTCCATGCCCAAGTATTCTCTTCTCCGATCACATCGAAGGACTTGATACTCTTACCTATCTGGTTCTCAACTTCAAGCTTATATTCCTTGAATTTCTCAAAAGTTTCAGACTTGTGTTTCAACAGGAAAATTTGTCCAAATCTTGAGAGATGATCAGTGAATATAATGAAGTACGAAGAACCAACCTTGGCATTTATAGACATTGGACAGTATACATCATCATGTATCCGTCCCAAGAGTTTAGTAACTCTTTCTCCGTTTACAGTAAACGGAGTATTGGTCACTTTACCTTTGAGACAAGACTGACAAGTATCATAAGATGAAAATTCGAACAGATTCTCATATTCATCCTTATGTAACTTAGCTGGTCGTGTCGCATTGATATGACCTAATCTATAATGCTACAAGAAGAATTCGTTCATTTCTGAACTACTCCTCTTGTGTGTGTTCTAGATACTTTGAACTGTGGTTTGATTTAGAACATATATGCCATTTCATAACGTGCCTGATCCAATCAACTTTTGATTAAGAAAAATGTTCACAACATTATCCTGCAATACAAAATTATATTCTTCTTTAACTTAATAAAGAATCAGATGTAATGAGGTATATCAGGTTCGGTATCTAATAACATTTGTTCTGAATCAATGTATTAATACAAGGTGATATTTGCCAACTGGTTTGGCTGCAACACTTGCACCATTCTCTACACTTAGAGATATATCACCCATTCTCAGTTCTCTACCTATCTATAGCTTATGTAACATATTACCCGATCCGGTATCACATACCCATGATGTAGAGGATACTGAGAAACAGTTCTAGGTAATGAACACACCCGAAGAAGATGCATCAACATGCACTTTCTTCGATTGGGTGGTATGGGAATCCAGATATTCCCCTTTTTCCTGTTCAGACATGTAACAATTATAAGAAAGAACAGAACCAACGTTCCCCAGCACAGTATAACAAGCAGGTTCGGTCAATACATCTATATTATTATCTTGATTAAGGCATGATATTGTCGCTACCAGGAGAGAGAGAGAGAGAGAAGAAAACACTCTGCATGCGCTCTTGCAAGATTAGATTGATTATTATTTTATCTAATCGGGATGGGTCCCACTGTTTTTATCAAATCTTCCTTCATACCCTAAAAGGTAAGACTAGCCGGGATTAATTACACCCTACAAGTTCACCAATCTTTCGGCCAGGCCAGTGTCGGTACTTTGAGAGAGGTTCCCCGTGCTTTCACACGGACCTAATTAAAATAAACCTCATTTTCCCAGGGGCGTAACCCCGTTAACACCTTTCTAGACACCTACTCGATCGGCTAATTGTAATGTGTAAAACTCTCCCAGGAGTAACAATTACTCGCAGTGGGTATTGGGATCCAACTATCTCATACAAGGTATGCAATCTCATTGCAAATTTCAACACTTGAAACTCCCGATAATGGTTTTTACCCCTGGTACTTATGACCTTGGCTATGGTCAACATATCATATGTCCTAGTCAAGTTCTACCCGTCATTTCATGATTAATTAGACCCACCCACATGATCCTTGGCTATGGTCAACATAATCATGTGACTGTCCTAATTAATCGCATCATATGCTGTGTAGGAAGACATCACTTAGCTACCGTACACTACGCCTTGGCTATAGTCAACATACGTAGCACGAATACTAAGTACTCTACTTCATAAAATGACGGAGGGTCTGCGGATGGTTTTTATGAAAACCTTTAACGCTTTGAACTTGATATCGTTGTAGAATCGAGTGATTTTGAAAAGTAGTGTTTTTTAAGCTTTTACTAGTTTTGCTAAAGAGGTCACTCCCGGTGAAGAGATCTCGGCTCTTTCCTCATCGAATGAGGTGCTGGATATTCTACAAGGAATACCGCTATGCAAAGCATGAACTAAAAAAGCAATCAAAATACAACACCGAGTGGGTTGTAGTATCTGCCAGTTTCGCTAAAGAGGTAACTCCCGGTGAAGGGATCTCGGCTCTTTCCTTATCGAATAAGGTGTTGGATATTCTACAAGGAATACCGCTATACAAAGCAAGAACTAGAGCTACCAGTTTTTTTAAAACAAGTTTCTACAACATATTTAGGTTTCTTTTATTTTATTAATCTCATTAATGAAGTCATGTCAAATCATGCTTCCCAAGCATCACAAAAGAAACGAAAACAGCAATATTTATTATATATCATATATATAATTTAAGCATTCATCTCAGAATAACAAGTGACATCACAGAATATGAGCAGCAGAAGAACACATATGAAATATTGGATATACTAGGAATTCCGTGTTTTAAATTAAGCCAGTAAAAAATGCGGATTCCACGGTCATGATGAATAGCCAAACCCACATCCCTAGACCCCTGCGAGAGCGGCAAGCAACCCTATCAATTCTAGAGTTAGAAGACCCGGTCTCGACTCCTCGAGATGGTCTCCCACTGGACCGTAGAACCCAGTTACTTGTACTCCCCGTCTTGGGTCTATCCTAATGCAGAAAAGTAAATAATATACATCAATGGTGACATCATCCTCAACCCGGAAGTACCCCAATAAACGAATATTACATACAAGCTTTTACATGAATGAAAATGAAAAACTCTCATCTCACATAAAAAAAACCCGGCTATTCAAAACACGACGATCCAATATAATATATCACAGCAACACATAACATCACATGTCATCAACGTAAGTAAATATGCATATCCCAATTGTCGTTGACATATAGCAACGAAACCAGCGGTACATCACATATTACACTTACGGTCGCAGAAAAGAAAGTGAAAAACTACAACAATTGGAATTCGCAACCACCTTAGATATCATAAATCCAATGTATCACATACTTTGGATTTCATGCCTAACCAAATGAATTCCTTAGACAGCACATGCCTAACAATTATAAACCCCGCATTTTAGTCTCGATATTGAAAACACTTTCCAATAATCAGTCGGGTAATTCAACAAGATTCCAGATAACCTGATCGAATGCTCGTCAGAAACTTTAGTAGACGGCCGCACCCCCGATGCCGTCGACGAAGTGCACTTAGGCGGAACACCGCGGCCGCGAGCATCCGAACGGATGCTTTTGGCGACAGGGTTCTCCTACAGTCACTTAGTTGGGGCTATGGGGCATGGCTATCTAGTAAGGTTACCCGGCGAGTATCCGCGTACGCGACGTACTTGCGGCGGACTTTTGATCCACATCAAAATTCCATGGCAACCGATCAATGAGACTAAATTGCTAGATTTATAAAATTCAAACTAGTTATCACATAACTAATTTTGTGGATTCCAAATATTGTATCACAATCATAAATAGCTAGACGATGTTAAACTTTTCGATCGAATAAACAAACACCCAAAATTTTCCAAAGAGCTCAACACTTGAGCGGAGTTCAAAAAGTACCTAGAACATTCCACAGCTCCTATGAACCATCCGTAGAAGGTCCGACCCATGCCTTACTCATGTCGCCGCGGAACTGTCGTAAACCCTAGGGTATGACCGCAGTTCCTCGATCCAAAAAGTCGAGTTTGGGTACCGTTCTTGTAGAGAGTCCACAGAATCGCTTGCATGATTTTCTGAAGATTTTAAACTTGGAAAAAATCCAACTCTTGGAAAATTTCCAGCGAGGGAAAATATGGGTTATTGATATCCGTTCGAACTTTTTAACGTCGTCTAAATAACCCGAATAGATGTTAGAATTACGATTACGAAACACTCCGAATTTTCTTTGCAGAAAGTTAACATCATATGCAAATTTAGCAAAAACGAGCAACACCTGAAACACCAAAACCCAGAGACTGGAACACCATAAAAATTTGAAGCCAAAAACCCACCAAAAAACCGATGAGCTCGGATTTTTAGCCTATGTGGCTGGCCATCTTCAAACCAATTTGCGTCAAATTTCTATGGTGTTCATGTTATATCAGTTACAACATTCTGCAGTTGCTAAAAAATTTTTTTGACACTTTAAAATTTTCGACAGAAACTAGATTTTTATATCGACTGTTTCGGAGTTGTTTCGGTTTCATAATCTAACAAATATCGTCTAATTCTCTAGCTTGGCTCTGATACCACTATAGGATTTCGTAGGGCGGCAGCAAGGTTTCGGGCGGCATCATCCATGCCATTTTCAATTTTTTTTCCGTACTAAAGAACCCTAACATAAAATCTTAACTAGAGATTTAGACGAACAAGCAATGCAAACAACTTTACATCTAAATGAATGAGGAATACAACCTCTGTAGACCGGTCCTTCACTTCTAAAACTCCGTGTAGTAGTCCTTTCACTCCAAGTAGTGAACACCCAAACTCTAGTAAGGGTTCACATGAAGAAATAAACAAGCTAGCTCGAAGTCTTCGAGGCCGAAGATGATCTACGTCGAGGAGACTCAAGCTCATGCTAACTCTTCACTAATGGTAGATTAGTGAAGCAAACACCCCAAACTAAATGGCTAATATAGTAGAGGATGATGAAGTAGGAATTGGGCTCACTTTAGATTTATTTTTCTCACAATATTTCTTCACCATTTGAAAAGGTAGAAAGCATTTTCATGAGGAAGAAAAAGATAAAGTGAAGATGAGATTGAAACTCATGAGGTGAGAATAGCAACCATGGGTGAGTTAGTGTTATATACTAACTCAAGTAGAGAATAAACCATGACTAACAATAATGGTTAGGTTAATAAATATGTACAAGTAAAACAAAGTGAGCGGACTAAGTCAATGGTTAGCATAAGTTTCTCCAAGTTTCTAGCCATGATAATTTTCCAACCATTTTGAATTACTTGGATAAATAAAAACCCTAGTATTATCATAAGCATGGTGTGAGTCTCATACACACATGAAGCATGTGGCATCAAGCATGACACAAAAGTTGTACATTAATATATATCACATATATACTATATGCACACAAGTGAGAAAAAGAAATGTTTAAGTGAGCTAATATTAGTTAATGTAATTCAATATATCACATATATAATTATACATTAAATTATTAAATCAACACTTGATTTAATAATCCGGCTATATCACATACAACCGGCTAATATCAAATGTAATAATCTATCGAATCAACACTTGATCCGATAACCCGGCTATATCACATATAACCGACTGATATCACAAATCGCGAGAATAGAATGCGGTATCACATACGCGCATTAATCTCGGTCCCGCACATATCACATATGTGCTCCTACTTCGTTTCGTATGAACCAGGAAACCTCTGTGTAGGACTCTAAAGACTCGTCAATACGCCGGCAGTAGGTGATGATCATATCAAACACCCATAAGCCGCAAGCGCTCTGCTAAACGTAACGGCCACCCGGGTATTGAGCGATCAGAAGATCAACAAGCAAGCCTGCTCATACTCCTGCGAATCCAATCAGTAACTCTACCGTACAGTCCGGTCTCTTCGTCAGATATGTCGTATATGACAGCCTGGGGGTGGTATAACGTCAGACCCTAATAGCCTGATAAGTCATGCCGATGCAAGGTCCATAACGGTTCGAGAAACTACTGATAACACTTACCAGTAGATCTCAGCAACCCTGGCCAGGGATTTCCTATTATGGCCAATAGCGTAACATTAACCCCCAATACCGGAAGAGACGAAATCCCCTCCTATCGCTCATTGCCTTCATGTGACTCGGGATTGTACCCAAAAACACCGTTTTGCACGACTCAGTAGAGCTATGGTAGGGTGGAAATCAAAGCATAGTGGGAGACACACAAGACTCTATGACGATCTCCGGTCGACAGACTAACCTGTACCAGTGTCACCAGAGAACTGCTATCCGACGTGAGATATAATACCATCTAGGAGTTCTCGGCGAGTCCATCCAGTGTACCCAGTCTCCACTGAGTACCCGTATACCTTCTCTGATGTCAAACACCAATTGATGTAGGATCATCCATCGCCCATCATATAGGTCGAGAAGCGTATACGCTAGTCTACTTTGGAATATCGATGCCCTGTCTCGATACTCCCATGACTAGGAACAATTGAAGGATGTACTTACCGACTACCATTTCCTCAATAGTATGATCCGCATCATAATCCTGGTAGTCAAGTACTCATCCTAAGGGCTTTATCAACATGTAATAGAGAGACAATAAGTGTACATATTAAGATAAAGTGCAACCAGATAGCATACTATCATGTCGAGCAAGAAATTCCTCCCTATATATGTCCAAGCATCCGCTACAATATACATCACATGTACAGTAATGGCCTCTAGGGCATACATATAATTAACACTTCTAACACATTCCGTACGAGTCTACCCCTTTAAAACCATGTAATGTATTATGTATTGATGTATATTGTTTTGTTTAATAGATGTACGACTTGATGAAACCATTGTTTCCTGATTAAAAATAAGAAATTATCTCAATGAGGTATCACGTGTTCACACGTGACCAATGGTCACGTGATGACACGTGATGGTTAAAATCTCATCAAACAGAAATGAAAATAAACGGCTTGGGGGTCACGTGCTCACACGTGACCAAGGGTCACGTGCCAGCACGTGACAGACTTTGATACAGCTTAATAGAACTTAATTCTAAAAAATCAGAAATTACCTCAATGTGGTATCATGTGTTCACACGTGACCAATGGTCACGTGATGACGCGTGATGGTTAAAATCTCATCAAACAGAAATAAAAACAAACGGCTGAAGGAAATACCTCAATAAGGTAGCACGTGCTCACACGTGACCAATGGTCACGTGTTGACACGTGATGGTTAAAACTGAAGCGTAATTAAAACGCTGAGAAAAGGACTTAATTGGGGGTCACGTGCTCACACGTGATCAAGGGTCACGTGTCAACACGTGACTGGCTTCGAAAACCTTACAGTTTATTAGAATTAAATTCTAAAAGCTTCAAAATCTTTCCAAATGGAAAAGGATTATGGGGACCGTTGGATTAAAGATCCAAGGGTGATTGAAAATCACCAATTTATGGAAAAAATCTTAGACAAGGAAAGATTTCCCCTAAATCTCAACGAAAATAACAAACAGAATATCTTTGGATTTAAAATCCAACGGTGAATAAAATTCACTGAATGATCTAAAGGATCATATTAATTATGAAAACAAACAAAATCTTTCAATGAAAGATTTATTAAACAAATTGATTCTTTTCCTTCTCTTATAAATAGGAGCCAAGAGAAGAGAATAGACAGAGAGTTTTAGAATCTTGAAATTTCAGAGAGAAAAGAAAGGAGAATTTAATTCTCAACGAAGAAAACCCTAGGTGAGAAAAGAAAGGGGATCAAAACTTCAAACAGAGAATTTAATTATCAAATCTAAGAGTTTAACTCTTCTGCACAAAAGAACTTAGTTTTTCCTCTGGTTGAAGATCTGCACGAGCACATCTCCCCATAAGTTGAGAATTTAATTCTCATCGGGTTGAGATCCTGCCATGCAGATCCAAAACTTAGAGGATGAATTGAGGTTAGAGAATTTAATTCTCCCAAAACAAAATTAGGGTTTAACCCTATATGAGAATTTAATTCTCCCAAACTCACAGGAATTTAATTCCTTCATGATGAAATTAGGGTTTAAACCCTATCTGAGAATTTAATTCTTTTAAAACTATAAGAATTTAATTCCTTCAAGATGGACAAAACTAAGGTTTAACCCTAATTGAGAATTTAATTCTCTCAGATTAATGGGAATTTAATTCCTCTAAAGAAAATTAGGGTTTAACCCTACATAAGAATTTAATTCTTTCATAATAGGAATTTAATTCTTCCAAAATCATGATTAGGGTTTAACCCTACAGAGAATTTAATTCTTAAAAATAAGGAGACTTAAAAGATCTCCATGCATGCAGAGAACTAAGGTCACGTGGCCCCACGTGACCCCTGAAAAGATCCCCAAAAATGAGAAGGAAGAAGTTCTGAGGCAACGCCTCACGTGCTCCCACGTGACCTCCAAAAACACAGAAAGAAAAAGCAGAAGAAAAGAAGCTTTGGGCGCTCTCACGTGTCCCCACGTGACCCCTCAGCAAGTGCTTTAATTATCGATGCATAAGTCCCCATCACGTGTCAACACGTGATGCTCAAAATAAAATATAAAAGAAGTGTTTAACACTTATTTTCAAAGCAAAGTAAAATGGGATCTGGTCCCACCTCTGTGTGCCCTCACATGGCCCCACGTGACCCATTCCTATTTAGTGTTTAACACTAATTTAAAAAACTTATACCCAGTGTTTAACACTGGTGTTTTCTAGTGTTTAACACTAATTTGGGATTCTATATTTCCAGTGTTTAACACTGCTGGTCCTTTAGTGTTTAACACGAATTTGAGAGTTCTGTCTCCAATGTTTAACACTGCTTTTTGCCAAATTGGCTAATTTTCCAGAGACAAAAGTCCCTCCTCTAAATGAATCTCAAAATTGAGGAAATCAAATATGAAAATGTTTAGCATTGCTGAATAATATGGGCTTAAACCCAGACAAATGTCTAATGGACCAACAGAGGGCCAAAACTTCAAATCTAATTGGACTTAGCCCAAGCTGGCCATAAGTCCTCAATTCTGACTTAACTAAGCCAATGTGCTCATAATTTGATTAATTGATCTTAGTTCCAAATTGGACTACAGATCACTTAATCC
Organism: Agapanthus africanus; assembly: GCA_030015575.1. Classification (NCBI taxonomy): domain Eukaryota; kingdom Viridiplantae; phylum Streptophyta; class Magnoliopsida; order Asparagales; family Amaryllidaceae; genus Agapanthus; species Agapanthus africanus. The sequence goes on from CM057351.1 coordinate 30,511,311, forward strand.
ACTTTGTTTTGAGGGTACATCTCTTGACTCCTCTGATATTTTTCCTTGTAATCCTTCAACATCTTCAGAGAGGTGACGGGTCCCGACAACCAAACACTCTACGGACTGTGGGGTCCTTAAACTCATGGACTATGATGTCCTTAACCTTGACTGTGAGGTCTTTAAACTCACGGACTATGGTATCCTTAACCTTGGACCACCATGTCCTTAAACTGGTAATGGACCACCATGTCCTTAAACTGGTAATCGACCGCAATGTCACTAAACTAAACAATAGAGTCCAAATGATCTTTTGTTGGATCTAAACGATTCCGTTAAGTTGATCTTAGTTTGAAATGAGACTAACGTATCCTTAAAAAATGTTTAAGTTGATCTTAGTCTCAAATGAGGCTAACGTATCCTTATACCCACACCCCCAAACCCAAATCTAAGAAAATACGGATTTGGACTAATCCACGTCCTACGGGCGACGACATAAATTAGTCTCCGTATACAATCCACGGGCAACCAAACACAAAACAAACACCCACGATACGAAGTGACCATATGGAGAAGGAGAAAGTTGTTACCGCGATGCGGTAGCGTATTTAACTGCAGGGGCTTGCGCCTGCAGGGAAGAGCGTCTCCACAATCAAAAACCCCTCAAGCGAGGGGGAATCTGACGAAGTCTGCTATATCAACCGCATCCGTTTAAACCTTCGATACACGGTGCCATAAATCAACTTGGTATCTTCGGAGAGGTGGACAGATAGCACCAATTAGCATCTGCCCCGAATATTAGGCAAGACGTCTGTCTTGCACGTCTTTCGGAGGGGAATAGATTCTGGCACGCCCGGTGGGACCTTTTTCTTTTTCCACTCCACACTTCGTGTGTCGTGTTCGCGAACCAATCGCGGTTTGCTAATGGTTTCCCTTGTGTTCGAGATACTGAGATTTGGCGTTTTGCTTGGTGCAGAAAGCAAAGATCAATGGCGTTCACCTGCTCGAAGTGTTTCACATGCAACTGCAACCCACGTCCTACCTCAACTGGGGCCATATCTTACGGGCCTCAAGCAGCCTCCCTGTTCACAATGCCGGTGGAACAGGTCACTCAAGCCACACCAAAGGATTGTTTTTCGGGACCATGCTGCCGCCAATGAGCTTTAGCACCCCTATACCAACACCAGAAGCTCCCAAGAGGTCGGTCTTTGATCGGCTTGCTACTACCGCGGCCCCTCTCAACGGGTCGTCCAGCTCTAGCGCCTCATTCTTCGCCAGATTGGGCCAAAGTCCATGTGGGCCCATGATGAAGCCTGCAATCCAGGAGAAGGTTGTTCCGAAGAGGATAGCCATCCCTGCCCATGAAGTTGTCAAGGCGGCTTCCCCCACCAAAGGGTCAGTTTTTACAAGACTGGCTGTTCCGGTTTCCACTACGGTTCCTGTCCCTGCTCAGAAGTCTGTTTTCGACCGATTGGATACTGCTTCTCAACGGACATCAGTCTTCAACAGGCTGACGCCAGCAATAGCCCCTCACCTGGACAGGGGGCAAGACAAAGCCATCCCCATCACCAAACCAACACCAACAGCTCAACATGCTCGCCGTCTTCACTGGCGCCGAGTAAGGAAGGCTGGGAGAAACTCCCCCTCTGGGCTAACTCCACCAGCTCCAACGGTGGAAGTCAATGCTGCCGTTCCGACCGGGAACAGTTTTGAACTGCTGAACAAGGTGCGTAGGAACTTTCCTACAGCCATACTGAAAAGATCTCCTCCACCGGTGGAGACTGTCGCAGAAGCAAAACCGGAACAACCCCCTCAGCGGCTATCCTCCAAAGTTCACAAAGTCTGGCGACGTGTCCGAGAGTCGGTGGTTGATCAAGACTACCCCCGCCGGCAGAAGAAGTTGAAGGTCCGACAGGAAGAAAACCGTCCTGTTAAGCCACAAAAGACGATGACTACTTGGGTGCCCACTGCAACGGCCCCCCTCAACTTCGACCGCTCATAAGAGTAGAAGGCCAGAGAAAGCCCCTGTAAACGTGGCAGACCACAAAAACACCGAGCCCAAACGCCCTAAGTCTGGGGGCATGGTGGTACATACTGTTTACATGGTTTCCGGAAAAGGGGAAAGCCGCACTTCGACGGGCCATCGACCGCTCACACGATCAATAACAAGGGCTCAGGAAAAGCAATAGCAGAAGCTTCAAGAGATGCTAACTGCGATGGCCGCACTCACCGGGCCAAGAGAAAGCCCGGAAACATCCGCGGAGCAGCGCCGTGAGCAAGAAACTGATACCGAATTCCTCCGAAGAATGCTCGAGAGGAAAGAAAAATAGGCCGCAGAACAGGCGGCCAATATAAAGCAAATGACCCTTCTATTCCAAGATATGGTGGGCATGATGATCCAGCAGGACCCTCCAACTGAAGATCCTCCGATTATCCTCGAAGACGACATAGGAGAAACATCAAATCCACCTCCGGCTCTTTTAGCAGCCAAGGAGGAAACTATTTCCAAGTCCGCCCTGGATGATTATATCGCTCAGCAAATACGAGCTCACCAGGCAAATGAAGCGGCCAGTCAAGTCGTTAAAACTGGGCGACCGTATCCAAGCTGGTATGACCAAATAAAACACCCGCCGGGATACACAATCCCTAAATTCCATGTGTACAAGGGGACAGGCAATCCTCACCGGCACGTCGTCTAATTCAGGGCCTTATGCGGCAACAATGGAGGCGATGGCAAACTGTTGCTTCGCCAATTCGTCGGCAACTTAGCGGAAACGGCCTTCGAATGGTATTCGGAGCTGCCTAACGACTCTGTCAAAACATTTGCGGAGATGGAGCTGCCGTTTACACAAAGATTTGCAAGCGCCAGCGAGCGCACCCCAATAACGGCATTGATCAATGCCAGGATGAAGCCAGGTGAAACGTGGGTACAATACGCAATACGATGGCGGAATCTGTGGTCAAAATGCGAGCAACGCATCGAAGAAGTGCCAGCGGTAGGCATGTTCTTGGGCACCCTAGACCCGCATGCAACTATTTCACAGTTCATGATGTTCTTCAAACCGACCACGTTCCAAGCTTTAATCGACAAGCTGGCCCAAATGGACTAGATGGGTCATAGACCGTCTCCTTCAAAGACGGATCCTCAGAATGAAAAGGGGAAAGGAAAAGCAGCTTTCGTTGCCAATACTCAACAACAGCCAAGCAACTTAAAGCCAGATGTTCACCAAAACAACGTGCGTCCACGCCCATCCCTCGAGGAGAGACTGGGATGACCTTACTCGTTTCCTCAGGAAAAAATGAGGAGGCTGTTCGAGCTAGCAATGCGCAACAGACTCATCAATTTGCCGGATCCAAAACGTCTGTTGCAGCCAGGCGATGTCAACAATCCTAATTACTGCCCTTACCACCAAGCAGTAAGCCATCCAATCGAAGATTTCTTCGTTTTTAAAGGCTGGATTGAGGACCAATACCAACAAGGTAAGTTCGCATTATCTGAAAACTGGATGGTGAACCCGCCACAACCTCATGCTCCTAAAAAAGTGGACATGCCGGGGGCATCGTGCTCTTTTATAGAAAAAGCTCCATGGGAGGTCGCTCTTTCAGCCAAGACGAAAAGAATGCTGAATGATCTTCACACATGCACATCCGTCAGGTGGAAAAGTCCGCTAGAGCCCGAGGTCATTGATGGGATGCTGAAACCACGCCCAATACCGAGAATTGATAGCAGTGGGCAAAACACCCAGGCACAGCCGTCAAAGTCTTCAAAGAAAAAGAAAAAGACCAAAAGGCTCGTGCAGTTTGATGACAAGTGCATGGATCTGCAAAAGCAGATTGACACGCTAGAAGAGTATAAAGAGAAGGCGCGGACTCCAGTCACACTTCAAAAGTTTCTCAGCCACGTTCTTGAGAACGAAGATGATGGAGAAGACTCGTCGAGTGAATTTGAAGATTACGTAGCAAGCTGTCATGTCATCTCTCACTCGTCAATAGACAATGAGGAAGCTCCTTGCACTGAGAAACTGGGGGCAGGATCGAAGCCAAAACCCTTGGAGCCGTCTGACGAGATCATCGACTTACTGTTGAACGAAGCCCGTCAGAAAAGCAAAACCAATCGAGAGCGTGAACTGGCTATATTCGAAAAAGACAAACATCGATGACTGGAGAAAAAGGTCGAAACACCCCAATTGGAGCAAAGCATCCCTACCGCCAGCAAAAGCAAGCTTAAAGTAAGGAAACGATTCGCTAGGGCCCTGGCAATAGGAATGAAGTTACCCTCTTTCAAAGGAAATGCCCCTGGCAATATATATCTTGATGAAGCGGACATACATCCTAACTTCTGCCTATACCATCAGAGGATTACACACCCTACCGAGGAGTGCATAGCCTTTAAAAACTGGTGGCAGGGATATGTTGCCCATCGACGACACGTTCAACGAGTGAAGCGTGAAGCTCGTAGACAGTGGAAAAATGCGACAGATGGGCGTAAAAGAATTGCCGGCAATTGTCATAGGGTTAATCCTGGGGGATCGCGAGTTCTCACCTTCGGGAGCAGCTCTGACGAGGAAATTGTCCCCGGCCCTCTCTTCAAGGAATCCATCTCTGAAACGAAAGAACAGAGGAGTTGTGAGAACATTCAGCTGCGCAATCGCATGCTACCCGAAAAGAATCTCGAACCTGCAAACAAGGAATCGAACAAAAAGGATAAGGAGAACGGGAATCGACCTTTGTCGCCAACGCTCAGTATCAGTCGAGTAACCCGAGACCGTTTGTTCGTCAAAGCAACAAGCCGCGATCCCTCGATGAGAAATTGAAACATCCTTACTCATTTCCCAGGGATAGAAAAAGGAGACTGTTCGACCTAGCGGTGCGCAACGGGCTCATCACTCTGCCAGATCCAAAACATCCGTCGGAACCGGGTGACGTTAACAATCCTAACTATTGTCCCTACCACGGATTAATGGGTCACCCGCTCAAAGATTGCTACGTCTTCAAAGGCTGGATTGAGGATGAATACCAACAGGGCAAATTCGCGTTGTCTGACAACTGGAAAATGAATCCACCACAACCACATGCTCAGAAAAGGATGGACACGCCGGGGGCATCATGCTCTTTTATAGGGGAAGCTCCATGAGAAATTGTTCTTTCGGCAAAAACTAAAAGAGTGCTGAAAGATCTTCAAACATGTCCGACCTATGAACCTATGACCGAAACGTCGTTAAACAACTACAAAACCGCGGCGTCCCCAGACTGACGTAAAAAAAAGAAAAAAACGGTACGTCCATAAGCGAAATGGGCACGGAAGAAAACCCGAAAGGGCTCCGTGAGTAAAAACAGCAGGGCTACCGGCAAGTTTTGTGAAAACCCAAAAGGGCGCAACCTCGTTAGGGAATAAAAACGGTATGTCTATAAGCAAAATGAGAACGGATGAAAACCCGAAAGGGCTCCGTGAGTAAAAACAGCAGGGCTACCGGCGAGTGTTTGTGAAAACCCGAAAGGGCGCAACCTCATTAAAAGATACTTGCAAGGTCCTCTCGACATTGTAAGGAGAAACCGTCTGCGTGAGATCCTTAGGACTCACAAGGGAGCAACACACTTAGGAATCCTCACGATTCCTAAGGAGAAATTACACTTACGAGATCCTCACGACTCGTAAGGAGAATCCTCTTATGAGACCCTCACAGCTCATAAGATTTGAAAGTCTTAAGCTACAGGGATCTGAATCTGTTCTTAAGCAGCCCCCACAACCTCCAATACTGCCTTACAAGCGGCTTAATATTGGCCCTTGTATACAATCCACGGGCGCGAAAAAAACATTTCCCTAACAAATTCCCATCCTTGATTAGGGATATGTCTATATGGTGAGCAACCCTTGTATGTCCTCTCGACTTATAAGGAGAAAACCCTCTTGTAAGATCCTTACAAATTATAGGAGAACATGCACTTAGGGATCCTCACGACTCCTAAGGAGAAAACGCACCTACGAGATCCTCACGAATCGCAGGAAGAAATACCTTTATGAGACCCTTACGACTCATGGAGTCAAAAGCCTTAGTAGACAGAATTCTAAGCCTGTCTGCTAAGCCACCTTTGTTCGACATCGACAGAGGCAAATGATGACTCGCTCCTGGCAATATCCCAGTTGTAGAGGTGCCGATGCCGAAATTGGTGTCTATTCCAAGCTTGCAGCGAAAAGCCAGCAAGCCACACATGCATACGAAATAGCCGAAATGATGGGGTAACTTGCAATAAAAAGCAGCAAGTAAAAAAAAATGTATGCGTGCAAATAGCCGAAATGATTGGGCAACTCACAATAAAAAGCAGCGAGTAAAAATAAAATAAAATAAATAGCCGAAATGATTGGGCACTGCGAAAAATAGCCGAAATGATGGGGCAATCGCGACCTTCGTGATATAAAAGCTGAAATGATAGAGCATCGCGGAAAAAGATAAAATAAATTAAAATAAAATAAAAATGAAATTTATGCCCTATAGGTGAGATCACATCGATCCCTGTATACAATCCAGGGGCACAAACAAAGGGGGAACCATATACTCCCACCAGGCTCCATCAGAAAGAGAGCCAAGTCTCGACGGTCACATCTGCATCCCAGAAGGCCAACAACAACGTTCCTCCTTATGCCAGCAAGGCACGGAAGCAACACAACGAAACAAAGCAGAGTAACGGCAAAATCCCAGCTCCATCTCAGCATTCGTCTCGTTACATCAGACGCAATGGCAACAACGGCGTTCCTTCGCAGTCCAGCAGGATGCAGACGCAACGTTAACAAAAGACCTCACGGTCAAAACAAAACGAAGCGAAGGCCAAATTCCTAGCTTCAGGGTCTTGACGGTAACTAATATAAAACCTGAAAGACTACCGGAGATCATCCCACACCAGCACGGAGTGGTCACCACCTCGACGTTTGTCTCGATACAGCAGACGCGATGCCAGCAAACGAAGCAAAGGCCAAATCCCTAGCTTCAGGGTCTTGATGGTAACTCATATAAAACCTGAAAGACTATCGGAGATCATCCCACACCAGCGCGGAGTGGTTATGACTCATCGGGGCTCTCCAAAATGAGCCTAACCTCAAGTAAAAAGCGGCATGGCAAAATTCCTAACGCTTTCTCTTTTGACGGTCAAACTGCCTAAGAAGATTGCTTGAAGACGTCTTGTCCAGCCCCCGAAGGGATCAGAGACCCGACAGTCGCAAGGCTACTCGAACAGCAAGATTGCCTATCGAGGAATATATCAGCCAACGCGATGGTACGACGGGCAAAACCCTAGTACCACAGACCCTAACGAACCTCTGTCGTAAAGAGCAAAGGTTAACCGTGAAGTTAGGATATTCTTGCGAGAACTTTTCAATTCGTCTTGACTTGTAAGGCAAAGCCTTAGGCAGCGGGGGTTAAAAAAACATGTTCCCTAAGCACTGGGGCCCTGCAAGTCGGTCCAAAATGGACTCTTGCATACTATTCATGGACCACACTCTCCAAAGTCGAATCTCGATAAGAAGGGAAACAACCACTTACGAGTCCTTTCGACTTGTAAAAGGGAAAATTCTTTAGTGAGATCCTTACGACTCTCAAGAGAAAATACACTTGGGAATCCTCATGATTCCTAAGGAGAAAAATACACCTACGAGATCCTCTCGACTCGTAGGGAGAAAAGTCTTTATGAGACCCTCACGGCTCATAAATTTGAAAAGTCTTAGGTGGCAGATCCTAACCCTGTTTCCTAAGCCATCGGTGTTCTACAAAGAGGCCAATATAGACTATCTACAGGCCACACTCTCCGAAGTCGAACATTGACAAGGAGGGAAACAACCACCTATGAGTCCTCTCGACTTGTAAGGGAGAAAATTCTCTTGTGAGATCCTTACGACTTTCAAGAGAAAACACACTTATGAATCCTCACGATTCTTAAGGAGAAATTATACCTATGGGATCCTCTCGACCTGTAGGGAGAAAAACTCTTTATGAGACCTTCACGGCTCATAAAGTTGAAAAGTCTTAGGAGGCAGATCTTAACCCTGAATCCTAAGCCATCGTTGTCCTGCAAAGAGATCAAGATAGACTATCCGTAGAATACACTTACTAAAAGGGACACACCATTGAGAAGAAAAATATGTCTTTTATTCATGAACCAAAATGGATACAAAGTATAATTCATGAAAGAACAAAAATATACTCTCATTCAGGAGTATGTACAAAAGAAGAATAAAGCAAAATATGCACAAGTCTTCAAGTCGGCGGACGATTTAGCAGATTAGTCAGCTCACCCCTCTTTCGCTGGGCCTCGCCTTCGTGATTCAATATTTCCAGAAGACGAGCCTCCGCCTGAGCCTACTGGGCCTGATATGAGGCAAGCCGGCCTTCGAGCTCTTTCTCGGTAGCTTTGTGAGCCTCAACCCTTTCGCGAGTGAACACGGCGGCTTTGTCGATGGCCACCACCTCCTTAATGGCCTCTTGAAACACTCGCCAAAGTTCATACTCTTTATTGGCCTTGGCTGTAAGGTTGGCCTGAAGCTCTATCAGCGCTTTCGAAACCAGATCCCTCTCTGAAAACTTGCGGCCGAGCCTTTTCTCACACGATAGTATGTTCGCAGCACACCGCTTAATTAGCCCTCGTAAGCTCGACTTCGCGGCCACAACCTTGGAGAGAAGGAGTGTAGATTCAAGGGTGTGCAAGCAAACCTCTATTCGACGACTATACTTACTCTAGAATAAGCATAAATCACCTGACAAGGTAATCAACAAGGAAAGCCTCCGATGCATATTCCATCAAGCATGCAGTTGCAGCTGTATGAGTTTTAAAGGAAATGATACCCAAAAAAGACGCGCATGCAACATAACGATAGTGCTCACAATTAAAGAAAATTCCCATGGAAAAATATGAAGCTCATTTACGCAAGCAAGACGCACGTACGAGTATTCTACAAACATGAGAATTCAGCAGAAAACATATAACAGCCAACGATAAAAAGAGTACATCGATTTAAACACACTATGCCACTCGGAAAAGATCGCCAAACAAGGGATCAGTGGCACAGGGGTGAACAAAACAGTATACAAAATTTTCTAACTTCCTCGCCGCCCTCTCCAGCAAATCGAAACGACGATTTTCACGAGGAGTGGCTCCCCACCGATTGGCGCCATGTTCGTTCACAAAAGCAGACATAATAGCCTGCCGGGCTCTTATCTGGCCCAACAGATGAACTGAGCAATCTTTCAGAGCCTAAGTAATCATGCACGCTTCGTGAAAACACTCGAGCATGTCTTCAGCCGCGTTAAGCATCGCCAGGGTCATCTCCGCTGGGTGAGGAGGGATGTCAGCGAGCACGGCAAGAAGAATCATACAGAGCCAAATAGACCCCATTGGAAGAGGGGACCCCTTACGGATCAGAAGTTCATACATCACCGCGTCGCACTCGACATCGGTGAGCAAAGGATCTACCAGCCGCGCAGCGAAACGATGGATTATCTCCTCAATGGGCGCTTCCCACGGTTGACGACGAGCGTGGGGGCGGTTGCAGGCCATGGCACTCAGTTGTTTCCTCAAGATAAACCACCCTAAGTCGTGAATAGATTTCTCTGTGAAAAGAAAAAGAAGACTATGGCCTCAGGTTATAAGGAGGAGCATTAAATGCTGCGCGTGGAAAATATTGCGGGATGGAACTATTCCCAAGGCAAAAAGAAAAGGGGAAAGGCATTGGACATTCAAAGAAGTGGAACTATTTCCAAAGCCCCCTCTCCGCATTCAAGATTTTACACAGAAAAGGTTGCATGGGAAAGTAAACAACCCCATCAATGGGGCCTCACGTGCAGAGCACGTGAGCATCAACCGTGACATGCATTGAAAAGTAAAACAATATCGCACGTGAATGAATACCGATGTGAGATTAAAATCCCCAGCAATGCCTCACATGCAAAACACGTGAGCAGCAACAATAATATGACAAAATTTCATAAAGGAGGCATGCAAACACAAAGGGGAAGAAAAGACATAGCATTCATATTTTGAAAATTCATACAAAAAATAAGAGAAAACGATTACAATGGCAAGACCTCAGATCCAAGGCATGGATTGAGGAACTCAAAAGTGACTTTGTCCAGAATCTTCCAGGCATTTCGAACCATCCTAGTATGGTTTCTTTCGCGATCACAAGCGTCAGGATCCTCACGAATGTCCTCCACCCTCCGATAGGCAGCAATTATGGCCGACTATTGAAAAGCCTGATGCAAGAGATCAATAAGATTGTCTCGCCTTCTCTTCAAGATTAGGCTCATCAGTACACCGAATGCACTTTATCCTTAGCGGCATCCAATGCCCTAAGCGGTACGCCGGTACAAAATAGAGGGAGCGCCTCCCAGATCGCCCTCACGATGAGTTTCAAAAGAAAAGAGCGACGAGGAAGTAGTCGACTGTTGTACTCGTTGAAGCGGCTCATGATCTCAGCACACTAAGCGTTGGTGAACTCCTGGTTCTGGATGCGACCCAGTGCACGAATGTCTCCGTAAGAAATGATTTCATCAAGATCATACAAATGGGCATCCATAATATCTGAAATAAAGATCATGAGAATTTAATGAATAAGCCAATCAAGAAGAATACTTGTCTAGATGAACAAAGGATTTCAAGCAACTCTGTACATTCCCTAGGGAAAAACACCACTGCGGGCCTCTTCTTCTTGGTTGCAAAGAGACAGCTCAGGGCAAGAAAACCCCAAGAAGCTTTCTTGGAAGAACTAAGTTCTTCATAGGAATTAAATTCCTTTTGGAAAAGGGGAATTAAATTCCCAGAGACTTTTTCTGAGATGGAATTAAATTCCATAAAAAAGGCAAATACCACCATTAATCCCTGAAGATCAGAGAAACCCTAAAGGGCCTGTTGATTAAAGAATGAGTGGTTTTCTTCTTAAAGAACTTAAAAATGGGTTCTTGTTAAAAGGGAAAACCCTTGGTGTGGATTTAAAATCCAGTGGTGATTTCTGTGAAAGTTCTTCGTTCGTTCAAGATTATTACCTGAGGAAAAGGAATCTGTCAATAGAGTTAAACTCTGAAAAATTCTTGAAATAGAGAACTAAGCTCTGAAAAGGAGAATTAAATTCTCAGAAGGGAAAAAGTTACAAGAAAGAAGGTAAGCAAGAGTGGAGGCGCTTCTGAAGAGACCCCTGCATTTATAGGATGTGATGGGAAACGCTTCATCTACCCTATTCCCTAGACAGATCCAACGATCACAAAAGTGACAGTGTTGCACTCACGTGCAGACACGTGAGAGCAACGCTGTGGGGGCATTTGTTTCCTAATTAAAAATCAGAAATTACCTCAATGAGGTATCACGTGTTCACACGTAACCAATAGTCACGTGATGACACGTGATGGTTAAAATCTCATCAAACAGAAATGAAAACAAACGGCTGAAAGATGACTCAATTGGGGGTCAAGAGCTCCCACATGACCAAAGGTCACGTGCCAGTACGTGACAGGCTTTGAAAGCTTTATAGCTTAATAGAACTTAATTCTAAAAAATCAGAAAGTACCTCAATGAGGTATCACGTGTTCACACGTGACCAATGGTCACGTGATGACACGTGATGGTTAAAATCTCATCAAACAGAAATAAAAACAAACGGCTGAAGGAAATACCTCAATAAGGTATCACGTGCTCACACGTGACCAAAGGTCATGTGTTGACAGGTGATGGTTAAAACTGAAGCGTAATTAAAACGCTGAGAAAAGGACTCAATTGGGGGTCACGTGCTCACACGTGACCAAGGGTCACGTGTCAGCATGTGACTGGCTTCGAAAGCCTTACAGTTCAATAGAATTAAATTCTAAAAGCTTCTAAATCTTTTCAAATGGAAAAGGATTATGGGGAACGTTGGATTAAAGATCCAAGGGTGATTAAAAATCACCAATTTATGGAAAAAATCTTAGACAAGAAAAGATTTCCCCTAAATCTCACCAAAAATAACAGACAGAATATTTTTGGATTTAAAATCCAACGGTGAATAAAATTCACTGAATGATCTAAAGGATCATATTAATTATGAAAACAAACAAAATCTTTCAATGAAAGATTTATTAAACAAATTGATTCTTTTCCTTCTCCTATAAATAGGAGCCAAGAGAAGAGAATAGATAGAGAGTTTTGGAATCTTGAAATTTCAGAGAGAAAAGAAAGGAGAATTTAATTCTTAACGAAGAAAACCTTAGGTGAGAAAAGAAAGGGGATCAAAACTTCAAACAGAGAATTTAATTCTCAAATCTAAGAGTTTAACTCTTCTGCACAAAAGAACTTAGTTCTTCCTCTGGTTGAAGATCTGCAGGAGCACATCTCCCCATAAGTTAAGAATTTAATTCTCATCGGGTTGAGATCCTGCCATGCATATCCAAAACTTAGAGAGGGAATTGAGTTTAGAGAATTTAATTCTCCCAAAACAAAATTAGGGTTTAACCCTATATGAGAATTTAATTCTCCCAAACTCACAGGAATTTAATTCCTTCATGATGAAATTAGGGTTTAAACCCTATCTGAGAATTTAATTCTCTTAAAACTATAAGAATTTAATTCCTTCAAGATGGACAAAACTAGAGTTTAACCCTAATTGAGAATTTAATTCTCTCAGATTAATGGGAATTTAATTCCTCTAAAGAAAATTAGGGTTTAACCCTACATAAGAATTTAATTCTTTCACAATAGGAATTTAATTCCTCCAAAATCATGATTAGGGTTTAACCCTACAGAGAATTTAATTCTTAAAAATAAGGAGACTAAAAAGATCTCCATGCATGCAAAGAACTAAGGTCACGTGGCCCCACGTGACCCCTGAAAAGATCCCCAAAAATGAGAAGGAATAAGTTCTGAGGCAACGCCTCACGTGCTCCCACGTAACCTCCAAAAACACAGAAAGAAAAAGCAGAAGAAAAGAAGCTTTGGGCGCTCTCACGTGTCCCCACGTGACCCCTCAGCAAGTGCTTTAACTATCGATGCATAAGTCCCCATCACGTGTCAACACATGATGCTCAAAATAAAATATAAAAGAAGTGTTTAACACTTATTTGCAAAGCAAGGTAAAAGGGGATCTGGTCCCACCTCTGTGTGCCCTCACATAGCCCCACGTGACCCATTCCTATTTAGTGTTTAACACTAATTTAAAAAACTTATACCCAGTGTTTAACACTGGTGTTTTCTAGTGTTTAACACTAATTTGGGATTCTATATTTCCAGTGTTTAACACTGCTGGTCCTTTAGTGTTTAACAATAATTTGAGAGTTCTGTCTCTAATATTTAACACTGTTGTTCTTTAGTGTTTAACACTGCTTTTAGCCAAATTGGCTAATTTTCCAGAGGCAAAATTCCTTCCTCCAAATGAATCTCAAAATTGAGGAAATCAAATATGAAAATGTTTAACATTGCTGAATAATATAGGCTTAAACCCAGACAAATGTCTAATGGACCAACAGAGGGCCAACACTTCAAATCTAATTGGACTTAGCCCAAGCTGGCCATAAGTCCTCAATTCAGACTTAACTGAGCCAATGTGCTCATAATTTGATTAATTGATCTTAGTTCTAAATTGGACTACAGATCACTTAATCCACTTTGGTTTTAGGGTACATCTCTTGACTCCTCTGATATTTGTCGTTGTAATTCTTCAACGTCTTCAGAGAGGTGACGGGTCCCGACAACCAAATACTCTACGGACTGTGGGGTCCTTAAACTCATGGACTATGATGTCCTTAACCTTGACTGTGAGGTCTTTAAACTCACGGACTATGATGTCATTAACCTTGACTGTGAGGTCTTTAAACTCACGGACTATGATGTCCTTAACCTTGGACCACCATGTCCTTAAACTGGTAATGGACTACTATGTCCTTAATCTGGTAATCGACCGCAATGTCACTAAAGTAAACAATAGAGTCCAAATGATCTTTTGTTGGTTCTAAACGATCCCGTTAAGTTGATCTTAGTCTGAAATGAGACTAACGTATCCTTAACAAACGTTTAAGTTGATCTTAGTCTCAAATGAGGCCAACGTATCCTTAAACCCAAACCCCCAAACCCAAATCTAAGAAAATACGGATTTGGACTAATCCACGTCCTCTAGGCGACGACATAAATTAGTCTTCGTATACAATCCACGGGCAACCAAACACAAAACAAACACCCACAACACGAAGTGACCATATGAAGAAGGAGAAAATTGTTACTGCGATGCGGTAGCGTAATTAACTGCAGGGACTTGCGCCTGCAGGGAAGAGCGTCTCCACAATCAAAAACCCCTCAAGCGAGGGGGAATCTGACGAAGTCTGCTACATCGGCCGCATCCGTTTAAACCTTCGATATACGGTGCCATAAATCAACTTGGCATCTTCGGAGAGGTGGACGGATAGCACCAATTAGCGTCTACCCCGAATCTCAAGCAACACGTCCGTCTTGCGCGCCTTTCGGAGGGAAACAACCATGATATCAGTAGTTCATGTAAATGGAAAGGATATAGACGGATAGTCTTGTAGACCAGTCAAATGTATATCCATGGTTCGGTCAAATCATGTTCATATTGATATAATTTGAATTCTGGTATAAATGGATTCATGTTGAATTGGAGTTATACTTAAATTGTATTCAAGGATAGATTGATTGATTTCATATTAGACCGAGACTCTGCCTGAGTCAGACACTTAAACAGAATTGAAGTCCTGAATTAGTTTTGGAGTTATCGGTAACTGCTGCACATGGACGGCATGATTTGTGTTTTTTTCCAAGACAATTACCGTATTGATAACACCGTTTTTAAGTTCTCTACCTTAGATAAGCAAGCACCCATATTCTCCTGCTCCCTGAGCCTCAAGAGAATTGGTCCCGCTTAAACCTATATTTACTAGGGTCCTTATTGTAAATTAATATAACTTGAGGGGGTTTTATGAAAAATAGTTTTGATATATTTTCAAATTAAACCTCAAGTATTTATTTATCATTTTTAGGGTTTTCATAGTTGTAATTTTTTATAAAATGAAATATTCTAGTGGATATAAATCTAACTTTGAATAGTATATGGTATTTTCTTATAACTTGACTTGTATTGAATGTGATGGTATTTTCATGATCTTTTGTGACTCTTCTCTTTTGATTTAGAAAATATGGAATATATATAATATATTTAAAGTATGTATTTTTATTATATATATATATATATATATATATTTATATTTATTAAAAAAATAGATTTTCTTTATTAAATAGAAATCAAATTTTTCTTAAAATTGTAATACAAATTCCATCGAGATCGTATGCTCCGTGAGGAGGTTTGCATCTCGCCCTACTAGTCCGATGGACGTGTGATAACCCGCACCAACCAAGTCAGATTCTCCAAAATGGATTGTATGGACTTAATCGTATGGAATTAAATAAAACAATTTTAAAGAATACGGTTTTGTAATAGTTTAGGGTATTTTATTGTAAACTTGCAATTATCCCACAAATTAATGTTCCAAAAGCCATCGTGCTATGTCAAGAATGAGTGTTGTGATGAGATAGGTCATTATCTCGTGAGTTTTCTAAAGGTAATACAAAGGAATATGATGAAATATGTAGAATGTAAAGTTTGTGGTATTTAATCGTAAAAATGTGATAAAAGTTGCATACCATGTTATTTTGAGATGAAACTTGTTCTAAAGTGTTTGTTTATGATTTCTAAACAATATATGAAGAATTGGTAGGTTTTTTATTAAGAAAATTTAGGATTTTAAAGAAAAGAGAATCGGAAGTCGGAATAACTCCGCTTCCGACGAGTTTTGAAATGACAGAGTTTTAGATTAGAATGAGAGGAGGGGAGAGGGGACTTGCTGATTTGGAGAAGAGAGGGGAGGGAGAGAGAACTTTTGAAGGCATCGTAAGGTCGCGTCGTTGCCGGATGTGTCCCAAATCGTCGCCGGAACTTTGACCTTGGCTAACTCCACTTGTACTACTTTTGGACTTAGGAACTTTAAAGAGTTTTGGCAATGGATTTCAGAATGGGAAGGGCCAAAGTGTAGAGGGATATTTATAGGATAGAATTAGGGTTTTGTGAGTGAAGAGAAAATTAAAAATGCATTAAAATTAGAATTAAAGAGTGAAATTACACTCTTTGGATAATTGCAGAGTAATCAAACATAATGGGAGTTAAAGGGGGAGGCCAAGAGACTAAGGCACAAAAATTAGGGGCAGTACCTGCGGGGAGGCCCGGCGGCGCCGACCCCATGAAGAATCTCGCCGGTCCAATCCGAGGGTAGGGTGCTTGGATTTTGGCCACATGTTTGTGTCTGTTCAAATATCATTTTACACCTGTTTAATTTTTGTGTGACTTTTCATTTTACGTGCAGTGCACGTGTAAACTTTTGGGCTTCTAAAAGTTTAAAAGAGAAATCAACAAAAATAATATGTGGCTGGGGGGATTTGAACATAGGGGCTATGTCACTGCAGTGCAAGGCTTTATTAATGAGCTACAAGTTATTTCTTGCTGTTCAAAAGCAAATTAAATACTTATAGCATACACAGGATTGTAAATACTCCATTTGTACATTAACTTTTAAACAAATTTTCTGTACATTAAAACAGAGTCGTTACACAGTGATAGAGTTTGACTTCATCAGAACAACAGATGGATCTGGTAAAAAGGTAGTAGTGAGTGATGTCCTGGTATTTGGATGACATGCACTTAATAGGAAGAGATCTTCCTATACCACGATCGGCTATACTGTGGTTGTCATAAGGTTTTTCTCAATCTAGGATCTGGATAAAATATCAGGGATTCTGGTGAATAGATCTATGGTTTTAGATCTAGATTTAGGAAGTGTCCCAATTCGGCTACTTTGACACTATTCTAAAGTATTTTAGAATGGATGACTCCTGGCGTGGTGGTGTACCTGCAGGTGATGGAGTCACCCTCTCTAAAGAGATGTCTTCTAGACCGATGAGAAGAGGGATTTGCATGATTGGCATATCGCTCGCTTAGGAAATTGAGTCAGTCATGAGATGTCAAGTACCACACCAGATATTGATTTTGCACAGGCTGCAATAAGTATATATTTAATCCAATCCAGGAGAAACGTTGGGAAGAAGTTATGAACATAAGTGGATGTTCTTGGTATACGGTAAATGCAGCCTCCTTCACGGGACGGTTATCATTTCTGGCTTCCAAGGTGACCTGGATGACAGAGTGACTGTCAGAGATATAATTTTCCCTCTTTTGAGGGGCAGTATGTTGGACAGGTGGTCCAAGCAAATATTGTGGAAGGCATGGCACAGGATACTGATTAAATTCAGATACTGATACAGTCTAAGAAGTTTGTTGGATTTGGAGTTCATTTATGAGCTGGGTCCCATAAGATATCCAGACAAATTCTAAGACGGGTATTGCTCATTTCGGGAGATAGTCGTTCTCCGCGAAGTTGAGATATAAAGAGATAAAGATAGAAACATTGGAGCAGATCCACTCACTGAGGCTATTTCTCGAACATAATATTTTCACAAACGGGTTTTGTGAGACTGATTAATAGAGAAGTTGGGTGTTCGGTATCACAAGGGCTATGAGTATGCGACACCGCAATAATTAGCCTTAAGTGCAAGCATTGACTTAACATGATAAGATTTGTATAGAAATCTAAAATATCATCGATGAAATCCATGGAAATCCATGTCAAGTATCGACACAAAACATGTAAATCTCAAGTCTCAATACCTCAAAGTCTCAATATCCCGGGCTCTGTCAGTCCGGATCGGCCCATATCATCAAATCTCACGACAACGGTCGGTATCCTCCGGATATCCGCCGTGCCAGACATCACCGGTAGGTAGTCTTCCCCTGCCAGGCTCATCGTCTACAACTCGATCTTCTTGCCCCGGGGTACCATACCGGGCCCACCATGTACCCGAGACGGTTTATCCACTCCTCGAATCGGGTCTCGAAATCCAACAGAAAACATGAAATCTCATGGTGGACGACACATACATCACGAGAAAACAGCAACTTATATTTTAAAAAGAGAGGAGGAGGGGGAGAAGTTTTTTATATATATTCTTGCGGTTTCCCCCCAAAATCCAAAAATCTCATAGAAATCCAAAATCCTAAAATCATGAGTAAGTAAATGATAAGTGTCGGTATAAGCCACAATACTGCATGATAACATGAAAATGTGAATGCATGAAATGTCTAAGTAATAAATGCAATGTCTAGACTAACACCTGAGAGTAATCACAATACTATATTGCTCTAGCCTTTAGCTGATTCTATCATAAAAGATAATATGTTCTAAAGTGTACGTGACATAGCAATTACCGATGATGTGTGTGTGAGCCGGTAAATAAGTGTATGTGGGACATGCGCATCATCGGTAATGGTGCTGGTGTCCTAACAAGCAGAGTTTCATACTGACCAAAGAAACATATGCATGAACATGCAATATGATGATTACGATCTGAATGTAAAGATGGATGTGTATTAACCACTCATTTGTATTATACATATCTAACTACATCTATATGACTCGAGCCTGAACTGGTATCTATTTAACCCCCTAAGAACTAAACTAAAGAAACTAGTCGATAAGAAATAAGAATCTACCTAAGGTCTGAGCCCATATCTCTAATAGTCGGCGATCCAGCCTTAATAGCGTCATGTACATAGTACGACTTTCTCGAATCAAGAGTGCGGATCAATCATCACATCTATGCCTTGTACGGTAAAATCCATCGTACGGCATCTAATATCGGGGTACGGGTCAAGTATCACCTACGTACATCATCATTCGTTTAATATCATCGTCAAATAATGTCATGATCAAAGGTACTGTACTGTAATCGCATACATCCCAATATCATCAATCATATATCATGTCTGCGTAAATATACATTGTCAATTGGTCCTCAGAAATATCATGTCACATATATCATATCTTGATTAAGTCACATATATCAAGTCGTGATTAAGTCATATATATATATATATATATATATATATATATCATATCGTAATCAAGTTACACAAATCTCATATCATAAGCAAGTCACAGGTTACAGTCCGGGTTCTATTTTTAGAGTCTCATGTACCTCCATATCATCGCCATCTATTATTGTTTATGTATACATATCCATTATCTCATTTTCTAATGATCCGCTAACATCATAACACGACTGTATAGCCAAAAAATCACGGCATCAAGCCTAGTTATATTGTTTCATTCCCATGTATCATATCACATCCTTGTATCACATATACATGTTGTGTATATATATACCTACACATAGTCCTATACATATATACACATACACATATACACTAAGTCAAGTCTCTGCGTGTGCGTGTGTGTGTCTACGTGAAACCTACGAATCTCCTCCAAGATATTCATCCTCTGGTAAGGTCTTTCTAAATCAGTCTAGTCCAACCTAGGGTCATTACTAAGGTCCTACTCACCAAGAATCTAAGATCACGTCTGGCTTCCTAATGATAATAAGTAATATTCTTATTCTACGTTTGCGGGGGTACTAAACGCCATCCACCCGATTTCCCCCGTAGATATACATCTACTCACCTGGTCCTTGTCTGCCGAAAACGATGTCGCCCTCCTCTTCTTCCTCGTACGAAGTCCACGTGAGGGGTACCTATATACAAACATATATATAATATCGTAAACTGAATCACGGACGAAACCAAAACGATGCACGAAACGCGCATAGGTTAAAACCTATGACCCGCTCATGTAAAAGAACCAAATATCACTCGATATCGGTGTACAAACGCCGATTGATCGAGATAAAACACCAACAAACAACTCGTAGTTTGAAAACTCATTACTTATAATATAAAACATGATTTAATTTATCGAAATCCTAAAATCGATCAAATCATCCGATTTCGTAAAACCCGAAAACGCCAATTTACCGTTTTACTTCAAAACTTGATGTTTAAATGAAACTAATGGTCATAATGCTCATTAAATAGCATAACTAAATTATAGAAACCATTACTATATTTTTAACACCCTAATTTGTATTAAATTAAAATTCTACTTTGCAAACTTGCCCGATTTCGATACCTTTAAGCAAAATTTCACAATTTCACTTCTAGACTTGATTTTGCATGAATTAACTTATTAAACTACAATTCATGATGATAGTAATATAATGAAACCATAATTAAATTTTAAATCTCATTTATTTAAGAATTTCTAAAATCTAGTTAGCAAAAAATAGCATTTTTATCACAATTTTCTATTATCAACCTCAAATTAGTAACTAAATTAGGTTTTTTATTCCAATAACATGTTAATATTCTCATTAAAACAACAATCTAATAATAAAAATCTTAATTAGAATTTTATATCACCAATATATATGTTTTATAAAAACCTAGTTAGCTAAATTGCTTAATTAAAACAATTTTGAATGAACAAATTATTATTCAACAACCATGCAAGATTTTTCTATTCTAAAAATGTTAAACTAGCTATTATAACCCTACTTAATTAATAAAAACCATAACTAAATTTTATAAACCCTAACTTGAATTTTGAAACTTGAAATTGAAACCACAATTAATTTTGCAATTAAGCTAGATTAATAAAGCAAACAACAACTTAACTATGGTTTAGAATTTTATACCTCAAAGGTTTTGGATCAACATAAAAACTTAGCTTCCCAAAAAATGCTAATTTGCTCCAAGAACCAAGCTAAAATGAGCAAGGAATGGTGGTAGGAATTAAATTAGGGATTTGTGGATTTTTATTTGGATTTTTTAAGGATTTTTGATGATTTTTGGAAGGAAATTAAATTTGGAAAATGGGGGGCTGCCATGGGGGATGAGGGCCGGCCACCACATGAGGAAGAGGGAGAGAAAGAAAGAGTGAGGAATTGTGTAGAAACTTCACCCAAAATATCACTTCACTTTAAGTCTTTTCATCTCTTTATTTAATTTTATTCATTTCTTTTCTAATACAACTAAAGAAAATTCTAGAGACATGGAAAAATTTGGAAATAAATTTTGCATGATACACACTAGATTCTAATATGAAATGGTTCACTTTTGCAAATTAAACCCATTCAAATTTGTAATTTACACTAATTTAGTGTATAAATAAAGCTTATGTTAATATTTAAAATAATTAATTTAGGAAAAATATTTAATTAAACTAAAAATTTATAAGTGGCTAAATAAACATCATTTACTAGTAATTACATAATTAAAATAGGTCTTTTTAATTCTATAACAAAATATAATTACGGTTAAGTTTTACGAAAAAATACGTTTTATTTTACCGAAAATCAGAAAATTCACTTAAAGGATTTTATTTATTTAATTATTTCTTTAATTATTTTTAAAACGTTACAATCTTCCCCCCTTTAAGAAATTCGGTCCCCGAATTTAAATTAAAACTCCCCCCAATTACTAAAACATTCAGTCAAAATACTCAAATCGTCGGGGCTCCGAAATCATCAATACATAACTAAAATCAACTCTGTCAAGCATAATGCAATCATCGGAGTTATGGTGAAAATAAAATATCAAAACCCAATACGAAAGCCAACATAATATACATCAAAACTATAACTTATATATAGTGCGCATCGTAATAAAATCGGCTAAACATCTTAATAAAGAAACACGCAAAAACCTTTTTTTTTGAATCGTCGTGCGATGCACGTGTCACGGCATAAGTAGCGGACGTTTATTTAAAAAAATAGCTATACATACATATATATATATATATATATATTATTTAGCATACACGTCCTGCCTGGTTACTAAATCAAATAGTAATGATTATAAAAATATACTGCTCCAACTAAAATCAATCCCAATCACATCATAAAAATATCATGTGCGTCCGGTGCGCACTGAAATCGAAACCAAATACAGATGCCAGGAATACGCACAGAAACAAAACTGAGTGCAACTGGTGTGCACCAAAAACATCTGTCAAGTGCAACGGGCGTGCACGACACTAATATCAGGTGCATCTAATCTGCACAAAACCCTAATTTAGTGCATCTGGTGTGCATAAATCGCATCCGGTGCACCAAATGTGCGCAAGAATCTCAATCAGGTGCACATGGTGCACGAAAACATACACCGAATATCAAAATCAAAATCACAGTACGAAAATGCATGAAAACTAGGTCGAAGCATATGTCAAAATCATGTGTAACCCATATGCACGAAATCAAATCAATATCTCAAAATGTGTAAAACCAAATCGAGTGCACCGAGTATGTACAAAACAATATCAATACAACAGATATATGAAACACGAATAAAGTGTAATAAAAGTACACATAGGAAATACCAATCGTAGCACAAAATCCTCAAAATACCAAAATCCAAACAACAGAAATATGAAATTCAAATCACCAAATCACAATTGTAAACACTATCATCAATGTGCGCTTTTTCTAACGTCGACTGATTGGACTCGTCTCCTCATCGCTGTGCTGACTGCGCTGCAACCGGCTATGCTCATATCGAGAGCCTCCCGTGTAATCTATCCCTTCACCTGATATCCGGACTACGTTAAACTTTTCGATCGATTCATCAAAATTCCATAATTTCCCGAGAGCTCAACACTCAAGTACAGTTTAAAAATATCCAGTACATGCCCCAGCATCTGCGAACCAGCCGTAGAAGGGCAAACCCAAGCCTCACTAATGGCACCGCGGAACTGCCGTAAACCCTAAGGTTCAAAGGCGTTCTCGTGCTCATTATGTCGAGTTAGGGTTTCATTCTTCTAGAGGGTCTATAGAAATACCTACATGTTCTTCCGAATAGCTTAAACTTGGGAAAATGGGTTTCTGACAATCGTTCGAATCCTTTAACTTCGCCTGGACGGCATGTGAACACCCTTCATCCGCACGCTAAACAATGCTTCCATCCTCAAGAATAAACGACACCCTAAGGGTTATCGCATTCGAGCCGCAGCTCCCTCTGCCCGTGCGACCGTGGTAACAGAAACCACCATCTGATATCGACGAAGATAGATCAAAGGAACGAATAGAATACGGTGCAAAAAAATGTACATCCTAAGGTTTCTTAAGCAGAGTAGCATATCGTAAGTATGCTGCGGATCATACCCACGGTACGTCACTCTACCTAAGTCACCTACTCCATCAACCAAGGGTCACCCTAGACTTATACAAAGGTTAAACCTAGCGCTCTGATATCAACTTTGTCACGTCCCGAAGGTACGGAACGTGACCGGCATTTAAATTAAGAAGCGTCTAGAGGCGCAACGTAATCTAAGTAAGCCGAAGCCCAGAAATCTAAACCATTCAAAGAAGAAATAAAGGAAAACATGTAGGAAAATGAGTTTAAAAACAAGATCAAATTTTCTCAAAAATTTCGGCAGAATCTCCTTTGTAAAAGTTGGCCCCAAACGGGTACAAACAAGAATAATATATACAAACAATAAAAAAGGCATCCCAAGCGGGAGCTAGCTCTACGCCAACAGGCGAAAACAACCATACCAAGCACAATAATATACAACGCTAAAGGGCGAGGTTCAAAACTCAAAAGAAAACAAGTCCACCATATACCATAATAATACAAGCGCGACTCTAAGGTCAAAATAAACAACTGGTCCTTTAAACTTATCAAGTAATACAAGTCTGGATGATGGATCTTACTAGATACCAATGAAATAATAAAAGTACAACGGCGGTCCTGATACAAGTGAACCAACCTACCAAGCAAATCACCCTGAATGAAATGATGTGCCAGCAAACTGCTAAGGAAACCTGTACATCAAACCTGTAATAAAATTTGGCACAACGGGAGTGAGTTGCCAACTCGTGAGTAGAAGACATCTGCGAAAAGAAATCAAATGCATGACGCTATCCTAGGTCATAATAATATACTAATATATCACTAATTATCTAGTAGTGCAGGGTAATAGACTACGCGTAAGTGTGAATGCTCCGTGCTCGTGTCGGTGCCTCAAATAGTAATATGTCGTATGAATGAGTATGCATGCACCATGAATGTAAAACAATCAATCCTGAAATCTGGATATATCTGTATAAGAAATCTTTAACTTTTATCATGATAAGATTTGTATAGAAATCTGAAATATCATCGATGAAATCCATGGAAATCCGTGTCAAGCATCGACACAAAACATGTAAATCTCAAGTCTCAATACCTCATAGTCTCAATATCCCGGGCTCCGTCAGTCCGGATCGGCCCATATCATCAAATCTCACGATAACGGTCGGTATCCTCCGGATATCCGCCGCGCCAGACATCACCGGTAGGTAGTCTTTCCCTGCCAGGCTCATCGTCTACAACTCGATCTTCTTGCCCCGGGGTACCATACCGGGCCCACCATGTACCCGAGACGGTTCATCCACTCCTCGAATCGGGTCTCGAAATCCAACGGAAAACATGAAATCTCATGGTGGATGACACATACATCACGAGAAAACCGCAACTTATATTTTAAAAAGAGAGGAGGAGAGAGAGAAGTTTTTTATATATATTCTTGTGGTTTCCCCCCAAAATCCAGAAATCTCATAGAAATCCAAAATTCCAAAGTCATGAGTAAGTAAATGATAAGTGTCGGCATAAGCCACAATACTGCATGATAACATGAAAATGTGAATGCATGAAATGTCTAAGTAATAAATGCAATGTCTAGACTAACACCTGAGAGTAATCACAATACTATATTGATCTAGCCTTTAGTTGATTCTATCATAAAAGATAATATGTTCTAAAATGTACGTGACATAGCAATTACCGATGATGTGTGTGTGAGCCGGCAAATAAGTGTACGTGGG
The DNA here is from genome assembly GCA_030015575.1 of Agapanthus africanus. Lineage (NCBI taxonomy): Eukaryota > Viridiplantae > Streptophyta > Magnoliopsida > Asparagales > Amaryllidaceae > Agapanthus > Agapanthus africanus. Next base: position 30,536,106 of record CM057351.1, read on the forward strand.
ACATGCGCATCATCGGTAATGGTGCTGGTGTCCTAACAAGCAGAGTTTCATACTGACTAAAAAAACATATGCATGAACATGCAACATGATGATTACGATCTGAATGTAAAGATGGATGTGTATTAACCACTGATTTGTAATATACATATCTAACTACATCTATATGACTCGAGCCTGAACTGGTATCTATTTAACCCCCGAAGAACTAAACTAAAGAAACTAGTCGATAAGAAATAAGAATCTACCTAAGGTCTGAGTCCATATCTCTAATAGTCGGCGATCCAGCCTCAATAGCGTCACGTGCATAGTACGACTTCCTCGAATCAAGAGTGCGGATCAATCATCACATCTATGCCTCGTACGGTAAAATCCATCATATGGCATCCTAATATCGGGGTACGGGTCAAGTATCACCTACGTACATCATCATTCGTTTAATATCATCGTCAAATAATGTCATAATCAAAGGTACTGTACTGTAATCGCATACATCCCAATATCATCAATCATATATCATGTCTGCGTAAATATACATTGTCAATTGGTCCTCGGAAATATCATGTCACATATATCATATCTTGATCAAGTCACATATATCAAGTCGTGATTAAGTCACACACACACACACACACACACACACACACACACATATATATATATATATATATATCATATCGTAATCAAGTTACACATATCTCATATCGTAAGCAAGTCACAGGTTACAGTCCGGGTTCTATTTTTAGAGTCTCATGTACCTCCATATCATCACCACCTATTATTGTTTATATATACATATCCATTATCTCATTTTCTAATGATCCGCTAACATCATAACACGACTGTATAGCCAAGAAATCACGGCATCAAGCCCAATTATATTGTTTCATTCCCACGTATCATAACACATCCTTGTATCACATATATATGTTGTGTATATATACCTACACATAGTCCTATACATATATACACATACACATATACACCAAGTCAAGTCTCTGTGTGTGCGTGTGTGTGTCTACGTGAAATCTACGAATCTCCTCCAAGATATTCATTCTCTGGTAAGGTCTTTCTAAATCAGTCTAGTCCAACCTAGGGTCATTACTAGGGTCCCACTCACCAAGAATCTAAGGTCACGTCTGGCTTCCTAATGACAATAAGTAATATTCCTATTCTACGTTTGCGGGGGTGCTAAACTCCATCCACCCGATTTCCCCCGTAGATATACATCTACTCACCTGGTCCTTATCTGCCGAAAACGATATCGCCCTCCTCTTCTTCCTCGTCCGAAGTCCACGTGAGGGGTACCTATATACAAACATATATATAATATCGTAAACTGAATCACGGACGAAACCAAAACGATGCACGAAACTCGCATTGGTTAAAACCTATGACCCGCTCATGCAAAAGAACCAAATATCGCTCGATATCGGCGTACAAACGCCGATTGATCGAGATAAAACACCAACAAACAACTCGTAGTTTTAAAACTCATTACTTATAATATAAAACATGATTTAATTCATCAAAACTCTAAAATCGATCAAATCGTCCGATTTCGTAAAACCCGAAAACGCCAATTTACCGTTTTACTTCAAAACTTGATGTTTAAATGAAACTAATGGTCATAATGCTCATTAAATAGCATAACTAAATTATAGAAACCATTACTATATTTTTAACACCCTAATTTGAATTAAATTGAAATTCTAGTTTGCAAACTTGCCCGATTTCGATACCTTTAAGCAAAATTTCACAATTTCACTTCTAGACTTGATTTTGCATGAATTAACTTATTAAACTACAATTCATGATGATAGTAATATAATGAAACCATAATTAAATTTTAAATCTCATTTATTTAAGAATTTCTAAAATCTAGTTAGCAAAAAATAGCATTTTTATCACAATTTTCTATTATCAACCTCAAATTAGTAACTAAATTAGGTTTTTCATTCCAATAACATATTAATATTCTCATTAAAACAACAATCTAATAATAAAAATCTTAATTAGAATTTTATATCACCAATATATATGTTTTATAAAAACCTAGTTAGCTAAATTGCTTAATTAAAACAATTTTGAATGAACAAATTATTATTCAACAACCATGCAAGATTTTTCTATTCTAAAAATGTTAAACTAGCTATTATAACCCTACTTAATTAATAAAAAACCATAACTTGATTTTATAAACCCTAACTTGAATTTTGAAACTTGAAATTGAAACCACAATTAATTTTGCAATTAAGCTAGATTAAAAATCAAACAACAACTTAACTATGGTTGAGGATTTTATACCTCAAAGGTTGTGGATCAACATGAAAACTTAGCTTCCCAAAAAATGCTAATTTGCTCCAAGAACCAAGCTAAAATGAGCAAGGAATGGTGGTAGGAATTAAATTAGGGATTTGTGGATTTTTATTTGGATTTTTGATGATTTTTGGAGGGAATTTAAATTTGGAAAATGGGGGGGCTGCCATTGGGGATGAGGGCCGGCCACCACATGAGGAAGAGGGAGAGAAAGAAAGAATGAGGAATTGTCTAGAAACTTCACCCAAAATATCACTTCACTTTAAGTCTTTTCATCTCTTTATTTAATTTTATTCATTTCTTTTTTAATACAACTAAAGAAAATTCTAGAGACATGGAAAAATTTGAAAATAAATTTTTCATGATACACACTAGATTCTAATATGAAATGGTTCACTTTTGCAAATTAAACCCATTCAAATTTGTAATTTACACTAATTTAGTGTATAAATAAATCTTATGTTAATATTTAAAATAATTAATTTAGGAAAAATATTTAATTAAACTAAAAATTTATAAGTGACTAAATAAACATCATTTACTAGTAATTACATAATTAAAATAGGTATTTTTAATTCCATAACGAAAAATAATTACGGTTAAGTTTTACGAAAAAATACGTTTTATTTTACCGAAAATCAGAAAATTCACTTAAAGGATTTTATTTATTTAATTATTTCTTTAATTATTTTTAAAACGTTACAATCTTCTCCCCTTTAAGAAATTCGGTCCCCGAATTTAAATTAAAACTCCCCACAATTACTAAAACATTCAGCCAAAATACTCAAATCGTCAGGGCCCCGAAATCATCAATACATAACTTAAATCAACTCTGTCAAGCATAACGCAATCATCGGAGTTATGGTGAAAATAAAATATCAAAACCCAATACGAAAGCCAACATAATATACATCAAAACTATAACTTATATATAGCGCTCATCGTAATAAAATCGGCTAAACATCTTAATAAAGAAACACGCAAAAACCTTTTTTTTAAAATCGCCGTGCGATGCACGTGTCACGGCATAAGTAGCGGACACTTATTTAAAAAAAATAGCTATACATATATATATATATATATATATTATTTAACATACACGTTCTGCCTGGTTACTAAATCAAATAATAATGATTATAAAACATACTGCTCCAACTAAAATCAATCCCAATCACATCATAAAAATATCATGTGAGTCCGGTGCGCACTGAAATCGAAATCAAATACAGATGCCATGAATACGCACAGAAACAAAACTGAGTGCAACGGGTGTGCACCAAAAACATCTGTCAAGTGCAACGGGCGTGCACGACACTAATATCAGGTGCATCTAATCTGCACAAAACCCCGATTTAGTGCATCTGGTGTGCACAAATCGCATCAGGTGCACCAAATGTGCGCAAGAATCTCAATCAGGTGCACATAGTGCACGGAAACATACACCGAATATCAAAATCAAAATCACAGTACGAAAATGCATGAAAACTAGGTCGAAGCATATGTCAAGATCATGTGTAACCCATATGCACGAAATCAAATCAATATCTCAAAATGTGTAAAACCAAATCGAGTGCACTGGGTATGTACAAAACAACATCAATACAACTGATATATGAAACACGAATAAAGTGTAATAAAAGTACACATAGGAAATACCAATCGTAGCACAAAATCCACAAAATACCAAAATCCAAACAACGGAAATATGAAATTCAAATCACCAAATCACAATTGTAAACACTATCATCAATGTGCGCCTTTTCTAATGTTGACTGATTGGACTCGTCTCCTCATCGCTGTGCTGACTGCGCTGCAACCGGCTATGCTCATATCGAGAGCCTCCCGTGTAATCTATCCCTTCACCTGATATCCGGACTATGTTAAGCTTTTCGATCGATTCATCAAAATCCCATAATTCCCCGAGAGCTCAACACTCAAGTACAGTTTAAAAATATCCAGTACATGCCCCAGCATCTGCGAACCAGCCGTAGAAGGGCAAACCCAAGCCTCACTAATGGCACCGCGGAACTGCCGTAAACCCTAAGGTTCAAAGGCGTTCTCATGATCAATATGTCGAGTTAGGGTTTCATTCTTCTAGAGGGTCCATAGAAATACCTGCATGTTCTTCCGAATACCTTAAACTTGGGAAAATGGGTTTCTGACAATCGTTCGAACCCTTTAATTTCGTCTGGACGGCATGTGAACACCCTTCGTCCGCACGCTAAACAATGCTTCCATCCTCAAGAATAAACGACACCCTAAGGGTTATCGCATTCGAGCCGCAGCTCCCTCTTCCCGTGCGACCGTGGTAACAGAAACCACCATCCGATATTAATGAAGATAGATCAAAGGAACGAATATAATACGGTGCAAAGAAATGTACATCCTAAGGCTTCTTAAGCAGAGTAGCGTATCTTAAGTATGCCGCGGATCATACCCACGGTACGTCACTCTACCTAAGTCACCTACTCCATCAACCAAGAGTCACCCTAGACTTATACAAAGGTTAAACCTAGCGCTCTGGTACCAACTTTGTCACGACCCGAAGGTACGGAACGTGACCGGCATTTAAATTACGAAGCGTCTAGAGGCGCAACGTAATATAAGTAAGCCGAAACCTAGAAATCTAAACCATTCAGAGAAGAAATAAAGGAAAACATATAGGAAAACGAGTTTAAAAACAAGATCAAATTTTCTCAAAAATTTCGGCAGAGTCTCCTTTGTAAAAGCTGGCCCCAAACGGGTACAAATAAGGATAATATATACAAACAATAAAAAAGGCATCCCAAGCGGGAGCTAGCTCTACGCTAACAGGCGAAAACAACCATACCAAGCACAATAATATACAATGCCAAAGGGCGAGATTCAAAACTCAAAAGAAAACAAGTCCACCATATACCATAATAATACAAGCGCGACTCTAAGGATAAAATAAACAACTGGTCCTTTAAACTTATCAAGTAATACAAGTCTGGTTGATGGAGCTTACTAGATACCAATGAAATAATAAAAGTACAACGGCGGTCCTGATACAAGTGAACCAACCTACCAAGCAAATCATCCTGAATGAAAATGATGTGCCAGCAAACTGCCAAGGAAACCTGTACATCGAACCTGTAATAAAATTTGGCACAACGGGGGTGAGTTGCCAACTCGTGAGTAGAAGACATCTGCGAAAAGAAATTGAATGCACGACGCTATCCTAGGTCATAATAATATACTAATATATCACTAATCATCTAGTAGTGCAGGGTAATAGACTACGCGTAAGTGGGAATGCTCCGTGCTCGTGTCGGTGCCTCAAATAGTAATATGTCGTGTGAATGAGTATGCATGCACCATGAATGTAAAACAATCAATCCTGAAATCTGCATATATCTGTATAAGAAATCTTTAACTTTTATCATGATAAGATTTGTATAGAAATCTGAAATATCATCGATAAAATCCATGGAAATCCGTGTCAAGCATCGACACAAAACATGTAAATCTCAAGTCTCAATACCTCATAGTCTCAATATCTCGGGCACCGTCAGTCCGGATCGGCCCATATCATCAGATCTCAAGATAACGGTCGGTATCCTCCGGATATCCGCCGTGCCAGACATCACCGGTAGGTAGTCTTCCCCTGCCAGGCTCATCATCTACAACTCGATCTTCTTGCCCTGGGGTACCATACCGGGCCCACCATGTACCCGAGATGGTTCATCCACTCCTCGAATCGGGTCTCGAAATCCAACAGAAAACATGAAATCTCATGGTGGACGACACATACATCACTAGAAAACCGCAACTTATATTTTAAAAAGAGAGGAGGAGGAGAGAGAAGTTTTTTATATATATTCTTGCGGTTTCCCCCCAAAATCCAGAAATCTCATAGAAATCCAAAATCCCAAAATCATGAGTAAGTAAATGATAAGTGTCGGAATAAGCCACAATACTGCACGATAACATGAAAATGTGAATGCATGAAATGTCTAAGTAATAAATGCAATGTCTAGACTAACACCTGAGAGTAATCACAATACTATATTGATCTAGCCTTTAGCTGATTCTATCATTAAAGATAATATGTTCTAAGGTGTACGTGACATAGCAATTACCGATGATGTGTGTGTGAGCCGGCAAATAAGTGTACGTGGGACATGCACATCATCGGTAATGGTGCTGGTGTCCTAACAAGCAGAGTTTCATACTGACTAAAGAAACATATGCATGAACATGCAACATGATGATTACGATCTGAATGTAAAGATGGATGTGTATTAACCACTCATTTGTAATATACATATCTAACTACATCTATATGACTCGAGCCTGAACTGGTATCTATTTAACCCCCTAAGAACTAAACTAAAGAAACTAGTCAATAAGAAATAAGAATCTACCTGAGGTCTGAGTCCATATCTCTAATAGTCGGCGATCCAGCCTCAATAGCGTCATGTACATAGTACGACTTCCTCGAATCAAGAGTGCGGATCAATCATCACATCTATGCCTCGTACGGTAAAATCCATCGTACGGCATCCTAATATCGGGGTACGGGTCAAGTATCACCTACGTACATCATCATTCGTTTAATATCATCGTCAAATAATGTCATGATCAAACGTACTGTACTGTAATCGCATACATCCCAATATCATCAATCATATATCATGTCTGCGTAAATATACATTGTCAATTGGTCCTCAGAAATATCATGTCACATATATCATATCTTGATCAAGTCACATATATCAAGTCGTGATTAAGTCACACACACACACACACACACACACACACACACACACATATATATATCATATCATAATCAAGTTACACATATCTCATATCGTAATCAAGTCACAGGTTACAGTCCGGGTTCTATTTTTAGAGTCTCATGTACCTCCATATCATCACCACCTATTATTGTTTATGTATATATATTCATTATCTCATTTTCTAATGATCCACTAACATCATAACACGACTGTATAGCCAAGAAATCACGGCATCAAGCCCAGTTATATTGTTTCATTCCCATGTATCATATCACATCCTTGTATCATATATACATGTTGTGTATATATATATCTACACATAGTCCTATACATATATACACATACACATATACACCAAGTCAAGTCTCTGTGTGTGCGCGTGTGTGTCTACGTGAAACCTACGAATCTCCTCCAAGATATTCATCCTCTGGTAAGGTCTTTCTAAATCAGTCTAATCCAACCTAGGGTCATTACTAGGGTCCTACTCACCAAGAATCTAAGGTCACGTCTAGCTTCCTAATGACAATAAGTAATATTCCTATTCTACGTTTGCGGGGGTGCTAAACGCCATCCACCCGATTTCCCCCGTAGATATACATCTACTCACCTGGTCCTTATCTGCCGAAAACGATGTCGCCCTCCTCTTCTTCCTCGTCCGAAGTCCACGTGAGGGGTACCTATATACAAACATATATATAATATCGTAAACTGAATCACGGACGAAACCAAAACGATGCACGAAACACGCATAGGTTAAAACCTATGACCCGCTCATGTAAAAGAACCAAATATCACTCGATATCGGTGTACAAACGCCGATTGATCGAGATAAAACACCAACAAACAACTCGTAGTTTTAAAACTCATTACTTATAATATAAAACATGATTTAATTTATCGAAATCCTAAAATCGATCAAATCATCCGATTTCGTAAAACCCGAAAACGCCAATTTACCGTTTTACTTCAAAACTTGATGTTTAAATGAAACTAATGGTCATAATGCTCATTAAATAGCATAACTAAATTATATAAACCATTACTATATTTTTAACACCCTAATTTGTATTAAATTGAAATTCTACTTTGCAAACTTGCCCGATTTCGATACCTTTAAGCAAAATTTCACAATTTCACTTCTAGACTTGATTTTGCATGAATTAACTTATTAAACTACAATTCATGATGATAGTAATATAATTAAACCATAATTAAATTTTAAATCTCATTTATTTAAGAATTTCTAAAATCTAGTTAGCAAAAAATAGCATTTTTATCACAATTTTCTATTATCAACCTCAAATTAGTAACTAAATTAGGTTTTTCATTCCAATAACATGTTAATATTCTCATTAAAACAACAATCTAATAATAAAAATCTTAATTAGAATTTTATATCACCAATATATATATTTTATAAAAACATAGTTAGCTAAATTGCTTAATTAAAACAATTTTGAATGAACAAATTATTATTCAACAACCATGCAAGATTTTTCTGTTCTAAAAATATTAAACTAGCTATTATAACCCTACTTAATTAATAAAAAAACATAACTTGATTTTATAAATCCTAACTTGAATTTTGAAACTTGAAATTGAATCCACAATTAATTTTGTAATTAAGCAAGATTAATAAAGCAAATAACAACTTAACTATGGTTTAGAATTTTATACCTCAAAGGTTGTGGATCAACATGAAAACTTTGCTTCCTAAAAAATGCTAATTTGCTCCAAGAACCATGCTAAAATGAGCAAGGAATGGTGGTAGGAATTAAATTAGGGATTTGTGGATTTTTATTTGGATTTTTGTAGGATTTTTGATGATTTTTGGAGGGAAATTAAATTTGGAAAATGGGGGGGCTGCCATGGGGGATGAGGGCCGGCCACCACATGAGGAAGAGGGAGAGAAAGAAAGAGTGAGGAATTGTGTAGAAACTTCACCCAAAATATCACTTCACTTTAAGTCTTTTCATCTCTTTATTTAATTTTATTCATTTCTTTTCTAATAAAACTAAAGAAAATTCTAGAGACATGGAAAAATTTGGAAATAAATTTTGCATGATACACACTAGATTCTAATATGAAATGGTTCACTTTTGCAAATTAAACCCATTCAAATTTGTAATTTACATTAATTTAGTGTATAAATAAAGCTTATGTTAATATTTAAAATAATTAATTTAGGAAAAATATTTAATTAAACTAGAAATTTATAAGTGACTAAATAAACATCATTTACTAGTAATTACATAATTAAAATATGTCTTTTTAATTTTATAACGAAAAATAATTACGGTTAAGTTTTACAAAAAAATACGTTTTATTTTACCGAAAATCAGAAAATTCACTTAAAGGATTTTATTTATTTAATTATTTCTTTAATTATTTTTAAAACGTTACACAACATTATGATGGCGATCATATACGTGAGGCTGGGTGGTCTATAACCACATCTTTAAATGTCCCTAGTCACGGGAGTATCGAGACTGGGTATCGATACTCCAGGGTAGACTAGTGTATACTTATCAAGACCCCGACGAGGGGTGGCGGCCGGTCTCATTAGCCATTGGTGTCAGTTAGTCACCTAAGACAGTATACAGGTACTCATTGGGTTATGAGTACACTGGACGGACTCGCCGGGAACATGCTAGTTGGTATTATACCTTATTGTCAGATTGCAGTTCCCAGGTGACATATGTACAGGTTAGTCTATCGACCTGAGATCGTCATTTGTCTCGTGTGAGTTCCCACTGTGCTTTGATTACTACCCTACCATGGCTCAAAGGAGTCGTGCAAACAGTTTTTAGTTGGGTACAGTCCCGAGCCACATGGAGGCAGTGAGTGGATCGTCGGGGATTCGTCTCTCCCGGTATTGGGGGTTGATGTCGCGTAGTTCACGGATGGCCATCACCAGAAATCCTTGACCAAGGTAATCGAGAATTACTGATTTGGATCAGTAGTTTCTTAGTTGGTGATGGGCTTCATACCGACACGAAATATCGCGTTATTAGGGGCCTGACTTTATCCACCCCCTAGACTCGATATGCGATACTCTTAGACGAACATATAGGACTGTACGGAGATTGTCACGGAAAGGCTCAGTAGGGGTTCAGATGAGTTTGCTCGTCGGCCTTCCTTTCGCTCAATACCTGGATAGCCGTTACGTACAGCTAGTGGCGCTGACGTGCTTGTGGTTAAACCCACTGCCAGCATATTGACGAGTCTTTAGAGTCCCACATAGAGGGTTTCCCTTAGAGGCCGTATGGTTTTACGGCATGGTTCGATCATATATGTGCACTTGTGCACGTATCATGATTCGGACGGATAATACTAGTGGGCTTTGGTTTAAGCTGGATCTTAGTATTATATTATTGGATTATATTTGTCTCTTTGTATTCATATACGGATATGGGTATGTATATACGGTAAGGGGTATTCTTGTAATTTATTACAAGGGTGCTTCTAGAAGAAAACACCTCATTTTTTTTAACCATTTTAGTTTAAATGGTTTAATGAGGTGGAGGGATGAGTCGTGTCTTCGCTTTAAATGAAGCATGGCTATGTATTGACCTATGGGGTGACTCATGGGGTGACTCATGGGTTACTATTGTAGCATACTTGATTTATTTATGTGTTGTGAGATATTTTGTGAGGCTTCATTCTTTGCTTCACAACACTTAGCCATTTTTTATGGTTGCTTCACTACAACACTCTCATCCTCTCAAGCTCTCTTCTTCTACCTCCATCCTAAAAGTTTCATGTGTTGAGAAACCTAGAGTATTATAAGACAGATTAATCCATCATTAGACTTTACATCCTCTAGGCTATCTAGTTTAGCGAACTAGGTACCTTAGTTACCTTTGCTTTGATGTTGGAGCTCGAACAACAAATTTTCAGGTGGATCATCTTCGATGGAGGGAGACCGGAGGCTAAAATCGATCCATGGCACCTCAAGAAGCTTATGAAGATGGTAGAAGACCGAAGGACATGGATCATTTGGTATAACCATTCTAACTCTTCTTTAGTTTGCTAGCTTATAGGTTTATGGTAGATCCGGGTTATCGGATTGTTCTAGCGCCAGTTTATAAAAATTTTGTTCCACAAACGGTCACGGTAGATGGCCAGGGCGCTGGCATAACCCAACAATAATGAGTAGTGATTTACCCCTAGTTTCTTTGCATTTTCTCCTGGTTGGTGATGTGCTGTTGCAGTTGAGGGCATGTTTGTTTGGATGAAAGTTGTGAGGAAAGTGAGAAAGTGGTTATCAATTTCTCACATTACTTGTTTGGATTATTAGATTAGAAAACGAGAAAGTGAGAAAATGTGTTACCACATAAGCAATTTGTGGTCATTTCACTTTCTACCCCAATCCATAGATAGTGGAGAGAAAGTGAATAATTTATTATTATTTTATTCTACTATCATTTTTCCCCTTACTTTCTACTATTCCAACCAAACAACTCAATCTCACTTTCCATTGCCATATAAATGCTAGCTCAGTTTCTTTCTCACTTTTTATTTAACAAAACAAATAAGAATTAGCACTTTCTTTTCATTTCACTTTCCTACCACTTTCTTAATTTCCTACTTTTTTCACTTTCCAATTGCCAAACGGCCCCTTAAAGAATGAGTTGCTGGGACTTCCTCCTTTTCCACTCCCCTCTTTTCTATCTTTTATTTCCGGCGCTTGCTGTATTTGTTATTTTGTTGTAACCCAAGATTTACGGTGTATCTGAATATTTCTTTGAGTTTATAATATAGTGTAGCGAGACGGGTAGTTATACCCTGCTCTTATTAGTAAAAAAAATTCCCTTAAAACCATAGCTTAAGATTTATTCCCTTAAAAAAATAATCAGAAAATTAATGGGTTTTCATTGACATCTTGATGAAATACTTCTAATAATTCTTAGGAATGAACATTTTGACAAATGATTAATACCGATGAAAAATCAGTTGATAATAAAAGTATTTCCCGCCAGCTTATTCTCGATGGTTATTCAGTCCAAAATTAGAGTTTCAAGCACTCAGGCAGAAATTTACATGAAAAATGTTCCAATTCTAAACTTGTGTTGAGAGAAGAACGAGTTTATAACATACCCTCTATTCTTGCATAGCCTTTGGACAACTTTCAAGGAAGTAGATAGAAAGAGCTAAGGCCGTAGAAGAGGTCTCATGTCCAGCGAAAAGCAAACTGAGGAGAAGAGCTATCTGCTCAACACGTATTCAAGTCTTATTCATGGATCAATTATTTTCGCGTATCAAGTATTTTTTTATGAGGAAAAGATGGATAATTAAGCCACCCATGATCATCACCTATCAAGTATTTTCATGCTAGTAGTAATTTGAAATGCAGATTAACAATTTTAAACATCATTTTATGAAAAATTCGTTAACACGAAAAACGTAGCTCTGTTCGAGTAGATATCGATAAAAAAGGTCATGTCCAAAAAAGAGTCCATATGTATGAGTTACAAGGGTTTTACTACTCCTGCCCCTAAAATTTCAGAATTTACCGACATTAACTTGTAACTTCTGTTTTAATGTAAAGTCAGCATAATTTTTTTGGATTATTTAAGAGGCGAAGCATGCGGGGGTATAATTACAATAGCAAGCATGGCAAGAGAGTTCGGTGACGGGATGAGAAGAAGAGGAGATGAGGCACTTGCCCGAAATGCAAGGTCGGTATAACAATCCTTGATTTATGTTTTTATACAACAGTTACACTTGATTTGTGTTTTTGTGCATATCTATTACAATCGATATTTTTTTACGCATTCAGTTGCACATATTTATGATTTCATGTATTCTGATACACTCGATTTCATTTTCGTGCATGTTGTATACACCTGATTTTGATTCATGCGCTTTCTACGCATTGGTTTTGATTTTCGTGCATCCTATGGCATTAGATTGTTTTTGTGCAGACCTGATGCACTTGATTTAAATTTCCGCGCACACTCGGCGCACTTGATGTGATTTTGTGCACATTTGATGCACTTGATTGAGATTTTTTCGTGTGCTCTAGATGCACTTGATGTTGTTGTCGTGCATACCCGATGTGCTCGACAGATACTTTCGTGTACACCCGTTACACTTAGATTTGACTTTGACTTCCGTGCACACCAGACACACGTGTTATTTTCATATACACCTATTGAGGTTGATTCCTTCTTTTTGAGCATCGCATTTTATGATATACACTATATTATATGGTAGCTGAGCAGGACTAGTCTGAGAACAGTACCTGAGTGTTTTTGCATGCATCGGTATTTACTGAAGAGGTTTTCAAAAAATGCTATAGACTCACTATTTCCCTACGTGTCAGTGAGCGACATAAGATTTTATAAAAAGAAAACCCTTCAAAATTGTTTTCAAAAAGACGGGACATATATCTTAAGCAAAACGTGTGTGTGTGTATTTACATATGAACGTCCACTATTTGTGCCGTAATATACGCATCACACGGAAATTTGAAAATGGGTTCTCGTGCACGCATTTCCAATTACTTAAATGATTTTATAAGGATGCTATATACATATTATAGTCTTCATTATATTATATTTGATTTAAACCGTAGATTTCGAAACTTACATATTTATCATAACGTGTATGATTTGCATGACACCGATGGAGTTCTGATTATTGAGTTTTGCACTCTTTTTCATGCGCACAGGTTGCGCTGTGATATTTTTAGTTTATTTGTGATTTCGGAGCCTCGTAGATTTGATTTGATTTATTGAAATGTTTTAAGATTTGTGAGTTTAAATTTAAATTCGGAGACCGAATTTATTTAAGGGGGAAGACTGTAATATTTCAGAAAATAGAAAATAATATTTTTGGATTTAAATAATAAAATAATAAATTTCATGGATATTATATGAATATAGATTTGAATTTTCGTAGAATGGTATAATTATATACCTATATTTTGGAAAATAGTTAAAAATTAAAATGAATTATTATTTATGAAAACAATTATTTAATATGGGCTTTTTATAAATTAATATATAATTATTTACATATAAGTTTAATGTTAAACTTGATTAGTATTTCACTAATTATGTATTAAACCAAATTTATTTTGTTAACCATGCTTGTGTGCATGACATGATATTTACATGTTTTCCTTATCTTTTATTTGTCATGATTTTTATCTTTTAAAAAAAAAGAAAAGAAAAGAAGGGGGGACAATGAGACATGAGAGTATAGGTGTGAGAGGAGAGAGAGGGGGGATGGTTGTATCAACTATTTATTCTTTATCTTCATCTTCTCTTTATCTTCTTCTTTCTTTTCGCCACCTCCTCCACCACCCTCTACCACCACTAAACACCTCCAAAATCAATTCAAAACCACTCAAAACCTTCACTAAAAATGTTTCTCACCTCATCCTACACATCATGGCATGTTCAAGATTTCGTTTTGGGGAGCTTGGGCCATCTTAGAATTTTCTTGAGTTACTCTTTTGAGATAAATCATTCACCTTTCATCAAGTCTTAAGTTTCCTAACCCCATATTATAGTTTAGAGTTAAAAAGGTTCTGTTTTGTGAACTTGGACATTTCGAAAGTGAGAATTAGTGGGCAAGACTTGTAGTAATGATATAGTTGGGGGTTTTAGTGAGTGTTTACCGGTCTTTAGTGATAGAATCCCTGATCTAGGATGAGATTAGAAGTTTCAAAGACGAGTTTAGAATTTTCCCGATATCGGTTTTCATTGAGTTTTGGTGATCAATTAGAATCTGGAACTATTAGAAATCTCTGAAAATTAAATAGCGGATACAGTGAGATGTACAGACCAATAGGAAGCCACCATAGAAGCCCGAGCCACCAACGCTTTACCATGGCTGCAAATATATTAGAATTAGCCGCAAATTGCGAATGGTTTTTGTTCTGTAGCTCACTCTTTAGATAACTAAAACTACTCTATATGCTAAAAAGTCTACAATCATCTTAAGAAAAATCTGGAGTTGTTTTATTAAGTTTCTATCAATATTTTATGATATTTGAAACTTAGTTTTTGGATTTTCTTGATGTGACTTGGTCGTTCGACGTTCGTGCGTCAATGTCGGAAGGTATTTTGTTGTTTTAGCACGCATTGACTATGGGTTCTAACCTATGTGTGCTTCACTCGTCGTATGAGTTTTCGATTTGGATTTTTATGCGATACGATATGCCTTAATTTGTAGGTACAAGCGTGTGGACTTTCGGGACGATGAAAGAGGGTAAGGCATCCGCCGGAATCGGCTAGAGTGAGGATAGTAAGTGAGTAGATGTATATTTACGGGGAAAATCGGGTGGATGACATATAGCACCCCCGCAACCTTAGAATTAGGATATATATATATATATTTATATTAGATAAGTATACTTAGTCTATAGGTTGTGCTAGACTACCGTATAAGTCTATACTTAGCAGAAAGATATACCCTAGTATTATTTCTTAGCCTATGAACTATATCAACTTATGTAAGTATATAAATACATATATTTATAATATGATATGATAAGATGAAGATATGATCCGATATGATGATACAAGCTGATATGATTGGATATGATGATACGAGGCGATATGATATGATATGATATATGATGACATGAGATGATATATGATAAGTTGAGATGAGATGATGTACACGACTATAGATCCATACTATTAATTTGATGATATCGTACGATGGATTATTCCGTACGTGATATGATGAGGATGTATTATCGATATTTATATTCGACTCGAAAAGAAATGTTTAATTTCATTAAGTAGATATTATGATATGTTTAGAGCCATACTTATTTTCAAAACTAATGAATCGTTACACACTTTTAAATGATAACTTAAAGGGTCGCTACGACTTTTCAAATGATATCTTTTTCAAAAAAATATCGTAGCCCCTATTTTCTAAAATAACGATTCCTACTATTTTAAAACTATAACTGTATGGCTCATATGTAGTTGCATATCATTTTATACTTGTTCGCGTTTACGATTTCTTTATTCTGTTTACGCTCACGTTACGATTTCTTATTTCTGCATACGCTCACATTACTTTCATTTACGATATATATACTACATTTCATACTCTCATCTTTACATAACTTCGTTCGCTAGGACACATGCACTATTACCGATGATGCATATGTTGCGCGTACACTTACTCGCATGCTCATACACACATCTGTAGGGTGTTTTTCGTCACCCCATTGAGATGGGAATACGCGCGCGCTTGTCAGGCGCATTACATATTCCCCCTGCCAAGGGTAGGCTGTGGTTTATTGATTGTGGGGATCCGAATCTCCGGCAGCCGCGGACTAAGCTGCCGTTAATAACCCCTCGCCTTTGGAGCGAGGGAACCTCCGATTGACGGGTCAAACTGGTAATGCGAACTCAATGTGCAGTGTGCATGTGTTGTGTTTTGAAAAATGTTTTTGGATATATCGGGGCCCAGCAGAGATTTTACGGGGGTCCCGCTAGCCGGATAGCGGGCTGGGGGTCAAGGGGATAAGCAGCCCCTTGCGGGGTGCGGGGCAGTGCCCCGTTAGAAATTTTTTCTAACGGGGGAGGTATATTTAGTGTGGAGTGCATATAAAAAATAGGGGGGAAGCGTCTTAAAGACGCGTGCGTGGCACGTGGGCGCATGGTGCCCACGGGTCACGTGCCTGGCGCGTGCACGCTTGGCGCCCGCTGGTCACGTGCGCAGCACGTGGGCGCTGGGAGCCAGCGGGTCACGTGCGCAGCACGCGACTGTGAGGCGCCCGCGGGTCACGTGCGCTGCACACAACCACTGGGCGCTGGGCGGGTCGCGTGGGGCGCACGTGGGCACTTAGCGCCCGCAGGTCACGTACGCGTGCAGCGTGCACGTGACCATTGGGCGCCTCAGCGCTCGGGGTCATGTGGGCGCGCACGTGACCATTGGGTGACTCAGCGCCCGGGGTCACCGGGGCGCGCACGTGACCATTGGGCGCCTCAGTGCCCGGGGTCACGTGGGCGCACGTGACCCTTGGGCGCCTTGGCGCCCGGGGTCACGTGGCGCACACGTGACCGATGGGCGCCTTGGCGCCCGGGGTCACGTGGTGCACACCTGACCGATGGGCGCCTTGGCGCCCCGGGGTCACGTGACCACGAGAAAACCCACAGGAAAGGGGCCTAACCCCTAGGCTGGGGAGTTGAACTCCCAAGGGGTTTTGGAGTTGAACTCCTAACAGAAATTTAATTTATGGAGTTAAACTCCAATAGATCAAGAAAGGAGTTAAACTCCTGGGAATCTTTGGCTCTCCTTTTGAGCCTCGGATCTGTCCAAAGTTAGGTTTTTGGAGATGGGTCTCCTTCTTCCTTCTCTTGATCGACGGGATCTTGGAGAAAAGGGGATGAGACTTAAAAGTCTCCCCTTTTCGAGATCTGATTGGAGATCCGAGCTCCCCTTCGTGTGTTTTGTGGTGAAAAACTATTTATTTTTGAGAAAGGAAGAGTTAAACTCTTGATTTAATTCAAAAGAAAGAGCAAGGTTTTAGAACCTTGAGGAAGGAGAAAATCACAGATCTTGATTCTTTTTTTGGGAGAGGGAAAAAGTTGTTGAGATATTTTCATTATCTTTGCCTTTATAGGCTATACACTTTACATATAGCCCCTTGGGCTTTACAAAAATAGCATTTTGCCTATCTCATGCCTCATGTGCTATTTCTTTATGCACATAAGCCATGGGCTTTACAAAAATTTGGCTTTATGCCCATTTTTCTTATATTTATTCATAAAATAAAATAAAAGAAATACAACAAAATTATTTATTACATTTTTTTTTAGCATGGGGGGAGGCCGGCCGCTTCATGTTCGGGCTCGGCCCGGGCATTGGCCCACTTGACCTGGGCTTGGGCCCACTTGGCTTGAGGTTGACTTTGATTTTGACTTGGTCAACCGGAGTGCAAATTTTTAGCCAACAAATTGCCCCCATCAATAAATACACACCACACATGTCGGTCGTATGCATAAAATTGATGGATCTTCTTTCACGTGGAGGCGACTTGATTTGGTTCCCGCTTTTGGGAAGCTGGCACTGCCCTTTTCACGACATGGACGGTCGGTTCTGCCCTTTTCACGACTTGGACGGTCGGTGCTGCCCTTTTTGCGACGTGGAAGGTTGGTTCTGCCCTTTTCGTGACTTGGACGGTCGGTGCTGCCCTTTTTGCGATGTGGAAGGTCAGTTTTGCCCTTTTCGCGACTTGGACAGTCGATGCTGCCCTTTTGAGATGTGGACGGTCGGTTCTGCCCTTTTTGCGACTTGGACGGTCGGTGCTGCCCTTTTTGCGATTTGGACGGTCGGTGCTGCCCTTTTTGCGACGTGGACGGTCGGTCCTTCACTTTTGTGACTTGGACGGTCGGTGCTGCCGTTTTTGTGACTTGGACGGTCGGTGCTGCCCTTTTTACGACTTGGATGGTCGGTGCTGCCCTTTTTGCGACGTGGACGGTCCGTGCTGCCCTTTTTGCGACGTGGACGGTCGGTCCTGCCCTTTTTGTGACTTGGACGGTCGGTCCTGCCTTTTTTGAGATGTGGACGGTCGGTTCTGCCCTTTTCGCGACGTGGACGGTCGGTGCTGGATTTGATTTGCTCCGCTTCTTGCGGTGTCAGGGATGAAGTTGACTTGTTTCCGATGTGGAATTTGATTCTGCCAGGGAGGTCATTGGTTGTTTTGCTGATTTGATGTGATTTGGATTGACATCAGCATCACTACGCTGGAATATGGTACCAGGAGCGAATCATCATTTGCCGTGAGGAAATTTCCCTTATTCCCAGTTTAATGACTTAGGGGTGATCTTTTCCCAGTTTAACGACTTAGAGGTCATCTGTTCCCAGTTTAACGACTTAGAGGTCATTTGGATTGGAGTTTGGAATTTTGGGGTTAGGGTGGGCATCAACGTTGCTAACACTGAAGCACATGTGCCAGGAGCAATTCATCATTTGCCTTTTCCTGTTGGGGAGCGATGGCTTAGGAGACAGGTTTAAGTCCCTATCACCTGGGACTTTTCAATTTTATGAGCCGTAAGGGTCCCATAAAAGAATTTTCTTCCTACGAGTCGAAAGGATCTCGTAGGTGTACTTTCTCCTTAGGAATCTTGAGGACTCCTAAGTGTGTTTTTCCTTTGTGAGTCGTAAGGATCCCACGAAGGTGTTTTCTTACGAGTCGTGAGGATCCCGTAAGGTTTGTTCTCCTCATGCATCGTGAGGACGCATGAGTGGGTCTTCCCAAATGGAGAATAAGTCCAAGGGCGGAGACCAGCCTTTGGACTGGTGATTGCGGTGGGGTATGTGTATGATGAGAATTTTTTAAGCCCATGGATTGTATACGGTAGTCAATTTGGGGACTAACCATAGGGCCGGGAGAATTTTGAGAAATTGGATTTTGGTCGGCGTCTGTATCGCTGCACTGGAATATGGTACCAGGAGCGACTCATCATTCGCCGTTTGGGGGCTTGGAATTTGGATCTTGTTTGGCATCAGCATTGCTGCACTGGAATAATGCCAGGAGCAACTCGTCATTTGCCCCGGGAGGATTTGGAATTTGGTTTTTTGGGTCGGCATCAGCACCGCTAACACTGAAGCGAAATGCCAGGAGCGACTTCCTCATTTGCCGTTGCCCGTTGGGGAGAGATGGCTTAGGAGACAGGTTTAGATCTCTATCACCTAAGGCTTTTCAATTTTATGAGCCATAAGGGTCTTATAATAGCATTTTCTCCCTACGAGTCGAGAGGATCCCGCAGGTGTATGTTCTTCTTAGGAATCGTAGGAATTCATAAGTGTGTTGCTCCTTTGTGAGTCGTAAGGATCTCACGCAGGGATTTTCTCCTCACAAGGTCGAGAGGACTTTGCGAGTGTATTTTATCTCCTTTCACGAGTTTGCGCCCTTTCGGGTTTTCATAAACTCACCGGCAGTCCTGCTATTTTTACTCACGGAGCCCTTTCGGGTTTTCATCCGTGCCCGTTTTTCTTGTGGACATACCGTATTTTTTTTTGCGTTGGTGGGACTTTAAAATTAGTCTCACCGGCAGGACTTGGGAGAGATAGGGCTCGTTTACGCCCGTGGATTGTGTACGGTTTTACAGGATGTATGATCTAGACCGTATGGCTTGTGTGCTCAATTCACCTGCGACTTGAAGTATTCACGCGTAATATTTCTTGAGATATCGGCCATTGATAGGTGGTATGGGCCTTTCTCCCTCGGCACTTATTAGTTGGTAAGATCCTCCATCAAACACTTTCTCGATGACGTATGGTCCTTCCCAGTTTGGCTTGAATTTTCCTTTTGCATGTCGATTGGGGATGATCGGCCTTTTGAGGACCAACACCAATTCCCCTTTCTTGAAAGTGCGGAGACGGGTCATCTTGTCATAGGCCTGTGATATTTGGGCTCGGTACAGCTCCAGATTTTGCTGTACTGCAAGCCTCTTTTCTTCGAGGGCGTCGAGCTCTTCGAGCAGAAAGAGCACGTCTTCCTCCTCCGTCAACTCGTGCTGAACGGCCATTCTTAAGCTTGAAACTTCGACTTCGAGGGGGAGGACCGCCTCCACTCCGAAGAGCAATAAGTATGGAGTGGACTGAGTTGGAGTACGGTGCGTGGTACGATATGCCCACAACGCCTCGTGATGCTTGAGATTCCAGTCCCTCTTGTTGGCTGAAGCATTTTTCCTCAGGAGCTTGCATAGAGTCTTATTGAAGGGTTCGGCTAGCCCATTGGCTCTTGGATTATAGATGGAGGAATATCTCCAGTCTATCTTGTGTTGAGTAGCGAATCTTGAGATTTTGAAGCTCTTGAAAGAAGGCACGTTGTCGAAAATGATTCTTCTTGGTGTACCGAAGCAGTATAGAATATTATGCTGGAAGAACGTCAGAATATTTTCTGTCTTGACTTCTTTTAGCGGGACAGCTTCAGCCCATCTGGAGAAATAGTCAGTTGCGGTATGAACCGGTGGTCTCTAGATGATGGAGGATCAATTTGGCCAACTATGTCGGTGCCCCAAACTTCGAAGGGCCATGACGCCACCGTAGGATGCAACGGATTGGGATGCTTATGAATGAAATAACCATGGATTTGGCAGAGATGGCATTTCTTTGCATGCTCTTCGCAATCCCTTATCATGGTAGGCCAGTAATATCCAAGCCGTTTGATCTGAAGCCGCATTTTGGGGCCGGACTGGTGAGCCCCGCAGACGCCTAAGTGAACTTCTTTCATAACTTTTTGGGCTTCGGCCTATGACAGGCCCCTGAGCCAGAGTTGTTCATATGACATGCGGTATAGCGTGTCATTTACAAACACGTATCGGAGAGCTCTCTTCTTCAGCTGAATCCTTGCAGATTTTCCTTCGGGCAGCTTGTCGTATCGGAGGTACTTTATGAAGGGTTCTCTCCAATCGGGCTCGTTTTGGATGATCGAAGCTTCTTCGACAAGACTGCTCTCCTGTTCCACGCTTTCTTCTTCTCGTAGAGAGACTGGGAGTAGAATTTTCCGGCTCCTGACTGTGATCAGAATTTCGTCCATGTCAGGATCAGCCAGCTCCTTGGCTAAGCGAGCAAGTACGTCAGCCTTTCCATTCAACGCTCTAGGGACTCTCATTAGTTCAATGTGAGTGAACCGTTTCATGAGTTCCACCACTCCGCTTCTGTACCGAGCTAACTCGGGTTTGTCTATCTTATAGTCACCGCTTACTTGGTTGACGACAAGCCGGGAGTCACCGTAAACCCGTAGCCGAAGGATTTCTATTTCTATGGCAAGCTCCAGACCAGCTATCAGAGCTTCATACTCAGCTTCATTGTTTGTTCGAGTCTCGGTGAGAGCAAAAGAACGCCGTAGGGTTCCTATCGATGGCGTGATGAACACCAATCCTAGCCCTGCTTTTATTTCCGGGACGCTTGATTTGCTGGAGGTCCTTGTTCCCCTCCGAAAGACACTCAAGACAGACGTCTTGCCTGAGATTCGGGGCAGATGCTAATTGGTGCTATCCGTCCACCTCTCCGAAGATGCTAAGTTGATTTATGGTACCGTGTATCGAAGGTTTAAACGGATGCGGCCGATGTAGCAGACTTCATCATATTCCCCCTCGTTTGAGGGGGTTTTGATTGTGGGGACGCTCTTCCCTGCAGGCGCAAGCCCCTGCAGTTAATTACGCTACCGCATCGCGGTAACAACTTTCTCCTTCTCCAGATGGTCACTTCGTGTCGTGTGTTTTTGTTTTGTTTGTGGTTGCCCATGGATTGTATACGGAGACTAATTTATGTTGTCGCCCGTAGGGCGTGGATTAGTCCAAATCCGTATCTTCTTAGATTTGGGTTTAGGGGTTGGGTTTAAGGATACGTTAACCTCATTTGAGACTAAGATCAACTTAAACATTTGTTAAGGATACATTAGTCTAATTTGAGATTAAGATCGACTCAACGTTTGTTAAGGGCACATTAGTCTAATTTTAGACTATGATCAACTTAACAGGATCATTTAGATCCAACAAGAGAGCATTTGGACTCTACAGTTTAGTTTAGGGACATTGCGGTCGATTACCAGTTTAGGGACATGGTGGTCTATTGTTAGTTTAAAGACATCCCGATCAAGATTAAGGACATCGTAGTCCGTGGGTTTAAAGGGACCCCACAGTCCAGGTTAAAGACATCGTAGTCTATAAAGTTTAAGGACATCGTAGTCCATGAGTTTAAGGACCCCACAGTCCGTGAAATGTGTGGTTATCGGGACCCGTCACCTCTTTGAAGACGCTGAGGAATTACAACGACAAATATCAAAAGTGTGAAGAGATGTACTCTTGAACCAAGGTGGATTAAGTGATCTGTAGTCCAATTTAGAACTAAGATCAGTTAATTAGGTTATGAGCACATTGGCTCAGTTGAGTTTGAATTGAGGACTTATGGCCAATTTGGGCTAAGTCCACTTAAGTTTGAAATATTGGCCTTTTGGTTGGACCATTAGACATTTGTCTGGATTTTAGCCCATATTATTTAGCGATGCTAAACAAGAGTTTGAGGGCATTGACAACATTTTGTCTTTGAGTGAGCAGTGAACATTATAGCTCTGAATTTTACTCAATTTCGAGTGGGAGGCTTTGCCTCTGAAAGATTAACCAATTTGGTTAAGAATAGTGTTAAACAATAGAGAAAACAGTGTTAAACACTGGAAACATATCCTCCAAATTAGTGTTAAACACTAAAAGATAATCAGTGTTAAACACTGGAAATATAACTCTTAATTTAGTATCAAATACTAAAAGGCAATCAGTGTTAAACACTGGGAATATAGACTCCCAAATTAGTGTTAAACACTAGAAAGTAACAGTGTTGAACACTGGAAATAAGGTTCTGGAATTGGTGTTAAACACTAAAAGATAATCAGTGTTAAACACTAAGAATAAAGCTCACGAATTAGTATTTAAACACTAAATAGGAATGGGTCACGTAGGTCCACGTGAGGGCGCCCAGAGGTGGGACCGGATCCCTTTTACTTTGTTATGCAAACGAGTGTTAAACACTTTTACATTTTTATTTTGGAATATCACGTGTTGGCACGTGATGAGGATTTATGCTCGGGCTGTTAAAGCATTCGCCAAGGGGTCACGTGGGAACACGTGAGAGCGCCAAAGGCCTTATATTTCCTTTGCTTTTTCTTTCTGTGTTTTGTAGGTCACGTTGGAGCACGTGAGGCGTTGCCTCAGAGCTTTTTCCTTCTCATTTCTGGGGATCTTTTCAGGGGTCATATGGGGACACGTGATGGAGATCTTTTGAGTTCTCTGTTATTTTTAAGAATTAAATTTTCTGTAGGGTTGAACCCTAATTATGATTTTGGAGGAATTAAATTCCTATTATGAAAGAATTAAATTCTTATATAGGGTTAAACCCTAATCTCTTTTCAGGAGGAATTAAATTCTTGTGAATTCGAGAGAATTAAATTCTCAATTAGGGTTGAACCCTAGTTTTGTCCATCTTGAAAGAATTAAATTTCT
Organism: Agapanthus africanus; assembly: GCA_030015575.1. Taxonomy (NCBI): domain Eukaryota; kingdom Viridiplantae; phylum Streptophyta; class Magnoliopsida; order Asparagales; family Amaryllidaceae; genus Agapanthus; species Agapanthus africanus. Next base: position 30,560,173 of record CM057351.1, read on the forward strand.
ATAATTTTGGGAGAATTAAATTCTCAGATAGGGTTTAAACCCTGATTTCATCATGAAGGAATTAAATTCCTGTGCGTTTAGGAGAATTAAATTCTCATATAGGGTTAAACCCTAGTTTTGTTTTGGGAGAATTAAATTCTCTAAACTCAATTCCCCCTCTAAGTTTTGGATCTGCATGGCAGGATCTCAACCTGATGAGAATTAAATTCTCATCCTATGGGGAAATGTGCTCTGTGCAGATCTTCAACCAGAAGAAGAACTAAGTTCTTTTGCAGAAGAGTTAAACTCTTAGATTTTGAGGATTAAATTCTCTGTTTGAAGTTTTGATCCCCTTTCTTTTCTCCCCTAGGGTTTTCTTTCTGAATTTTCAAGATGCTAAAATTCTCTTCAAAGTTTTCTCTCCAAAATTCTGTCTCTCCTCTATTCTCCCCTTGACTCCTATTTATAGGAGGAGGAAAAGAATCAATTTGTTTAGTAAATCTTTCATTGAAAAATTTGATTTGTTTTCATCATTAATCTGAGCCTTTAGATTATTAGGTGAATTTTATTCACCGTTGGATTTTTAATCCAAAGATATTCCATTTGTTATTTCGGTGAGATTTAGGGAGATTTTTCCTTGTTTAAGATTTTTCCATAAATTGGTGATTTTTAATCACCTTTGGATTTTTAATCCAACGGTCCCCATAATCCTTTTCCATTTTGAAAGATTTAGAGAAATTTAGAATTTTAATTCTATTAAACTGTAAGATTTTCAAAGCCAGTCACGTGCTGACACGTGACCATTGGTCACGTGTGAGCACGTAACCCCCAATTGAGTCCTTTTCTCAGCGTTTATTTACGCTTCAGTTTTAACCATCACGTGTCAACACGTGACCATTGGTCACGTGTGAGCACGTGATACCTCATTGAGCTATTTCTTTCAGCCATTTATTTTTATTTCTGTTTTAACTATCACGTGTCAACACGTGACCATTGGCCACGTGTGAGCACGTGATACCTCATTGAGGTAATTCCTGATTTTTTAATCAGGGAACAGTGTATAGCATATTTGCTCATAACTTTTGATCCCGGATGAATTATGATGCCCATAATATATCAAATCGAAGGGTTTTTTGAGATGCTTCCAATACCATCAGAATTTAGTTATTTCTCCCTCGGGAGTTTATCAAAATACAGGCCGGAAGATACTGTGTAACACCCGAGTTCATTTATACTAATTCCAGTTTCCGTATTTATCTATCTATGGTCTTTTCTTGATTTAGCGTGTTTGGGTGAGAATGGTATTTTACATATTACTTTACATTCGACCCGACCCTCTTGATTGAACCTGTTTGATTCTTATTTATAGATTATCCTGACTTGTTGCGTAGACTGGTGCATTTTTCATGTTTAGTGCATACTGGCATTTTATCTGGCATTTGCATTTTACAGTATAACATTTTAAGTCACATAAAATATTTTAAAATTTCATAACATGGCCAGCTTGATACCCCTAACCCCGTGGTAGCATCCGCGCATCTCGTTCTCGTCCGGTTCAGTGAAACGGACGTAATTGGATGGCTACACGCACGTACGTGCGTGCATTCTTGGGGGTATGCTTTTTCGTTACCTGGGCACTCGTTTTGAAATTCGGAAGTTGTATATATTTTTCATATTTTAAATTTGAAATTTTGGACCCGACCCGGGCGTGTTTTGGAGTAAGTTTGTATTTCGTCAAATCTCAAAACGGACTAATATTATATTATATATTTCATTATAACTTTCAACTAAGAAAAATATTTACTATATTTCTGTAACTGAGTCTATCTCTCGATCTCTTAAAATAAAATATATTTTATATTTTTTAAACAGTTTCTCTCTCTCTCTCTCTCTCTCTGCACATGCATATCTCTCTCTCTCTCTCTCTCGCTGCACATGCATATCTCTCTTTCTCTCTCTCTCTCTCTCCCCTCGAAATAACTCATAACCACGTATCCCTCTCTTTCCATCCTCTTCATCTTTTGTTTTTCCCTACTGCCTTCTTTTCGAAAACCAGAACCCTAGCCCATCGCCGGCCTCCATCCTCGCCGTCGCCCAAGCCTCCGACGACGCCCTCGTCCATCTCTTCACCTTTCCTCATCAACTCGTCCCCAGCAACCCAACTCCGAACGAACCCACAACCTTCGAACCCATGCTCGTCTCCGCCCTTCCCTCCGCGCGACGCCGTTGCCGCCTCCATCCTCGTTGTCTCCGACTTCCCTCGACCACCTCACCTCTTCCTCTCCTTTCCCACATGTGCCACATTGCTAACCCCGCTGCAGCCTAACCAAGAAACCCTACACCAAACTTACGATCCTTCACCTGCACTTCCTACCTCGCCGGAGATCTCCTCGACGACCGTACCCCGCCGTCGTCGTCATGTCCCCTGCCTCGCATCACCTCCCTCCTAAACCATGAACACCGAACCCTAGTTTCTTCTTCTTCTTCTTCTTTTCTCTTTCTTTCTCGTTCTTGATCTTTTTCAGGTGATCGCCGGAGACCCCTTACCGACGCCACCCCATCACCACGACCTCCTCTGACCCAGAGCACCACACCCTAGAGACCACCTTCTCATTATTCTTCTCCTTTCTTCTTCTTCCTTTCTTCTCTTTTCTTTTGATCTCTTTTTCCGATCACCGCCGGAATGCGGCCGTGCAATCGACGATCCCGACGACCCAACGAGCGTACCTGACCCGTGTGATCACACTGTGCGTGGTTTGGATCCATTCCGTGTACCGTGCGCACATCGCGACGTCTTCCGCCGACATGAGACGTTCCGTATTCCCGTTCCTGATCCGTCCAGGCAAGTTAATCTTGGTACATGCTATTTAAACTATCTTATACCTATTTAAATATAGATTATACATGTATTGTAAATCTAGTACTATATGTTCATTTTTTTATAACATTTCGGTGTTCCGTTGCATTCGTTTATACCATTTTAGATCTAGGTCATGGAAGACATATCTTGTGGCATATGAAACTACATTAACTGCATCCATACCAATGTTTATATCACATAGTGTTTACTTGCATAGCCCATAGTACTTCTTATAGTTCCTACCCTGTCGGACGACTATTTGCGTACATCTCACCTGATTTATAGTCCATTGCATCTTTAGATTATTTAGTACATATTAACCTGATTTAACATCCATAATGCTATACTGTAGTTAAGTAATGTTGAAACTATCCCTTAAACACAAAATGATAACCGTACATCAATATAATGTAATCTGTACCATTTGTATATCATATTCCAGTTTATTGTTCTGTTAGTACCCATGCGTGGTTATTTATAATCTTGATTATGCTAGTTGATTATGAGCACCCACATGATACCTGGTATACCCTGACATGACTTGCTACACATATTACCTAACCCGACATGGTACCGTACACTACTTGAATCGACCTGATGTACCATGGCTTGACCCGTTGCTTGATCTCGTGTCTAATGCCAACAAACCTGACATGTAGTCCTCACGGACCGTTCCTGTTGTCTGTCCAGACAAAACTGCTCTTACCCGATCCTGTGTTGGTATTAGTCCTTGATTACTGAATACCTGACTTACACATATAACTTGGGGGTATGGGGAAATCAAAAGTGTAAACTAAAGTGTAACTTAAAAGGGTATTACTTGATCCGTGGTCCCCGGGGATAACGGGACAGAGCCATTCGTGACTCTTACATATTCCTGATCCGTGGTCTCGGGGGGTAACGGGACAGAGCCATTCGTGACTCTTACATATTCCTGATCCGTGGTCCCGGGGGGTAACGGGACAGAACCACTCTTGGTTCACACATTCCTGATCCGTGGTCCCAGGGGGTAACGGGACATATCCTTTGAGTTACATGGAGGATTACTCAAATTGATTTCAAAGACTTGAGAGTAGATAACCCAATAGAACAGTTTAGTTTACTCACTGCACATTACCCTTCACTGCCCTGATTTACATTACTGTTACATCTGCTTTTCATTCATGATTATATTTGCATTGCCTGTTACCCTGTTCATATTTTATTGCTTGATGACATGACGCGCTGACGTCTGGGTTTTGCATGGCCCAGATTCTTCTACCTTGTTGCAAACTGATCAGGAGTATTGCCGCTGTTAGACTGAGCGGTGAGGTTCCTGCCGGTATGTAGTCTTCTTCCAGGTTTCTTTATTGTACCTCTTGGCTTCCGCACATTGTTATTCTTGACTCTTTTACTCTGGCTTATGGACATGTATTAGATAGTTAGTTTACTTTCCTGCTCTTGATATCTCTACAGCCGTAATGTGACTGTGGAAGGATTTTTCCTATCCACAGGTAGCATGGTTGGCTATGTCACGTGCCCATCTTAGCGTACTCTGGGAAGCGGGGCGTGACATACCGGTTCGCATTTTCTTAAGCGTATCGCAGCCATTTGATACCTTGGACTCTTTTGCGCAGAAATTTTTGGCGGGAACAAATGCCCCCTACTACTTTTCCCACATAAGTATATACGTGGGTGAAGTAGTGCAGAGTTATGCATAGCGTATGACCAGTTTCGGGTTGGTATATAATTTTCAGAATCTTGATCTGAGAAGATAACGAGCGGACACAAGCGTCGTCATTTATCATTGACTCAAATCTCGACTCTTAAGAGATATAGTTCCAAACGCTTAACTCCATGAGCCGCACCCTTCTATCTCTTTATGTCTTACTCTGGCGTAAAGTAGTTTATATGCTCATGAGTAACTTCTCCATTTCAGTGGCATGTAGCTTTGGCAAGTGTGGCTCATAGATGGTCCATCTTGACCTCTTTGCAGGGCAGTGATGGCTTAGAAAACAGGGGTAGGATCTGCCACCTAAGACTTTTCAACTTTATGAGCCGTGAGGGTCTCATAAAGACTTTTCTCCCTACGAGTCGTGAGGATCTCGTAGGTATCTTTTCTTCCCAGGAGTCGTGAGAATTCCTAAGTGTGTTTTCTCTTGAGAGTCGTAAGGATCTCACAAGAGAATTTTCCCGCTTATAAGTCGAGAGGACTCGTAAGTGGTTGTTTCCCTCCTTGTCGAGATTCGACTTTGGAGAGTGTGGTCCGTGAATAGTACGCAAAAGTCCATTTTGGATCGACTTGCAGGGCCCCAGTGCCTAGGAAACAGGTTTTTTAATCCCCGCTGCCTAAGGCTTTTTCCTCACGAGTCGAGACGAATCGAGCATTTCTCGCAAGAATATCCTAACGTCACAGTTAACCTCTGCTCTTTACGACAAAGTTCCGTTAGGGTCTGTGGTACTAGGGTTTTGTCCGTCGTACCGTCGCGTTGGCTGATGTATTCCTCTATAGGCAGTCTTGCTGTTCGAGTAGCCTTGCGACTGTCGTGTCTCTGATCCCTTCGGGGGCTGGACAAGACGTCTTCAAGCAATCTTTCTAGGCAGTTTGACCGTCGGAAGAGCAAGCGTTAGGAATTTTGCCATGCCGCTTTTTACTTGAGGTTAGGCTCATTTTGGAGAGCCCCGATGAGTCATAACCACTCCGCGCTGGTGTGGGATGATCTCCGATAGTCTTTCAGGTTTTATATGAGTTACCGTCAAGACCCTGAAGCTAGGAATTTGGCCTTTGCTTCGTTTTGCTGGAATTGCGTCTGCTGTAACGAGACGAATGTCACGGTTGTCTCTAGGTTTTTGGTGAACCGTCGAGGTTTGGAACTAGGGATTTTGCCGTGGCTCCGTTGTTTGATTGTCGCGCCTGAACCCTGCTGGAGGAAGAACGCTGGGGTGATATCTCGTCTGCTGTATCGAGACGAACGTCGAGGTGGTGACCACTCCGCGTTAGTGTGGGATGATCTCCGATAGTCTTTCAGGTTTTATATGAGTTACCGTCAAGATCCTGAAGCTAGGAATTTGGCCTTTGCTTCATTTGCTGGCATCGCGTCTGCTGTAACGAGACGAATGTCGAGGTGGTGACCACTCCGTGCTGGTGTGGGATGATCTCCGATAGTCTTTCAGGTTTTATATGAGTTACGGTCAAGACCCTGAAGCTAGGAATTTGGCCTTCGCTTCGTTTGCTTTGACCGCAAGGTCTTTCGTTGACGTTGCGTCTGCATCCTGCTGGACTGTGAAGTAACGCCGCTGTTAACATTGCGTCTGCTGTAACGAGACGACTGCTGAGGTGGAGCTAGGATTTCGCCGTCACTCCGCTTTGCTGACTATGGGGTCTTTCGTTGACGTTGCATCTGCATCCTGCTGGACTGCGAAAGAACGCCGTTGTTGACATTGCGTCTGCTGTAATGAGACGAATGCTGAGGTAGAGCTGGGATTTTGCCGTCACTCCGCTTTGTTTCGACCATGGGGTCTTTCGTTGACGTTGCATCTGCATCCTGATGGACCGCGAAAGAACGTCGCCGTTGACATCTCGTCTGCTCTATCGAGACGAATGCTGAGATGGAGCTGGGATTTTGCCGTCACTCCGCTTTGTTTCGACCGTGAGGTCTTTTGTTGACGTTGTATCTGCATCCTGCTGGACTGTGGAGGAACACCGTCGTTGACATCTCGTCTGCTGTAACGAGACAAATGCTGAGGTGAAGCTGGGATTTTGCCGTCACTCCGCTTTGTTTCGACCATGAGGTCTTTTGTTGACGTTGTATCTGCATCCTGCTGGACTGCGGAGGAACACCGTCGTTGACATCGCGTCCTCTATAACGAGACGAATGCTGAGATGGAGCTGGGATTTTGCCGTCACTCCGCTTTGTTTTGACCGCGAGGTCTTTTGTTGACGTTGTATCTGCATCCTGCTGGCCTGTGAAGGAACGCCATTGTTGACATCTCGTCTGCTGTATCGAGACGAATGCTGAGGTAGGGCTTGGATTTTGCCGTCACTCCGCATTATTTCGACCATGGGGTCTTTTGTTGACGTTGCATCTGCATCCTGCTGGACTGCGAAAGAACGCCGTTGCTGATTCTTAGGCTGTACATATTGCCGTTAAGATTTGGAACTAGGGACTATACCGCGGCTCCGTTTCATTGCGACTCTGAGGTCGGTTGTTAACGTCATGTCTGCATCTGGTTAGAGAGACGAAGAACGCCGGTGTTGATATCTAAGTTGTCGATGTTGACGTCGAGCCCCTGAAGCTAGGGATCTTCCTTTGCTTCGTTTGTTGACATTGTGTCTGCAATATTGCGACAAATGTCGAGATTGTCTCTAGGCTGTCTATGAACCGTCGAGATTTGGCTTCGCTTTCTGATGGAGCCTGTTGGGAAGGTATGGTTCTCTCTTTGTTTGTGCCCCTGGATTGTATACAGGGATCGACGTGATCTCACCAATAGGGCATAAATTTCATTTTCATCATTTTTTATTTTTTTTCTTTCCGCGATGCTCTATCATTTCAGCTTTTTATATTGCGAAGGTCGCGATTGCCCAATCATTTCGGCTATTTTTCGCGGTGCCCAATCATTTCGGCTATTTATTTTATTTTTACTCGCTGCTTTTTATTGCGAGTTGCCCAATCATTTCGGCTATTTCGCATGCATACATTTTTTTACTTGCTAATTTTGTTGCAAGTTGCCCCATCATTTCGGCTATTTCGTATGCATGTGTGGCTTGCTAGCTTTTCGCTGCAAGCTTAGGATTAGACACCGATTTAGGCATCAGCACCGCTACAACTGGGATATTGCCAGGAGCGAATCATCATTTACCTCTGTCGATATCGAGCAAATGTGGCTTAGCGAACAGGGTTAGGATCCTGTCGACTAAGGCTTTTGACTTCATGAGTCGTAAGGGTCTCACAAAGGTATTTCTCCCTACAAGTCGTGAGGATCTCGTAGGTGTGTTTTCTCCTTAAGAATCGTGGGGACTCCTAAGTGTATGGCTTCTTGTAAGTCGTAATGATCTTACAAGAGAGTTTTCTCCTTGCAAGTCTAGAGGACCTACAAGTGTTTGTTCACCGTACGAACATATCCCTAGTCACGGATGGGACTTGGTTAGGGAAATGTTTATTCGTGCCCGTGGATTGTATACAAGGGTCAGTGTTGCACCGCTTGTAGGGCAGTATCGGCGGTTGTAGGGGTTGCTTAAGAACAGGTTCAAATCCCTGTAGTTTAAGACTTTTGAATCTTATGAGCCGTGAGGGTCCCATAAGAGAGTTCTCCTTACGAGTCGTGAAGATCTCGCAAGTGTAATTTCTCCTTAGGAATCGTGGGGAACCCCAAGTGTGTTGCTCCCTTGTGAGTCGTAAGGATCTCACGCAGGTGGTTTCTCTTCACAAGGTCGTGAGGACCCTGTAAGTGTCTTTTAACGAGGTTGCGCCCTTTCGGGTTTTCACAAACACTCGTTGGTAGTCCTGCTGTTTTTACTCACGGAGCCCTTTCGAGTTTTCATCCGTGCCCATTTTGCTTATGGACATACCGTTTTTTAATTTTATTTTATTTTTCTTTTTTTTTTGTCTAACGAGGTTGCGCCCTTTCGGGTTTTCACAAATACTCGCCGGTAGCCCTGCTGGTTTTACTCACGGAGCCCTTTCGGGTTTTTATCCGTGCCCATTTTGCTTATGGACATACCATTTTTTTTATTCTTTATTTTTTTTATCTAACGAGGTTGCGCCCTTTCGGGTTTTCACAAACACTCGCCGGTAGCCCTGCTGTTTTTACTCACGGAGCCCTTTCAGGTTTTCATCCGTGCCCATTTTGCTTATGGACATACCGTTTTTTTTATTCTTTCTTTCTTTCTTTTTTTTATTTTAGTATCAGCTTTGGGATGCTGCAATCCACCGTAGTTTATCGACATCTCGGTCATTTGCAAGTTTTAGGACATTGCGGTCCGCCGTTGCCGTATTTGAGGCGAATTTCTAGTTTACGGACTTTTCGGTCCATGAGGCTTTCCTTATGAATGAGCATGATGCCCCCGGCATATCCATCTTTCTCGGAGCATGTGGTTGTGGCGGGCTCACCTTCCAGTTTTCGGACAGCGCGAACTTGCCCTGTTGGTATTGGTTTTCAACCCAGTTTTTGAAGACGTAGCAGTTTTCAATCGGATGGCCCAATACTTGGTGGTAAGGGAAGTAATTAGGATTGTTGATATCATTCAGTTGTAGCTGGTGTTTCGGCTCCGCTAGAGTGATAAGCCTGTTGCGCACTGCTAGTTCGAACAGCCTCCTTGTTTCATCCCGGGGAAATGAGTAAGGACGTTTCAACTTTTCATAGAGGGGTTGCCGCTTGTTGCTTTGGCGAACAACCGGTCTAGGGTCACTCGATTGTTGTTGAGCGTTGGCGATGAAGGCCGTTTTCCCCTTCCCTTTATCCTTTTTGTTCGATTCCTTATTTGCGGGTCCGAGATTCTTTCCGGGTAGCGTGCGATTGCACGGCTGAATGTTCTCGTAACCCCTCAATTCTTTCGTTTTAGAGATGGATTCCTTGAAGAGAGGGCCGAGGGCTACTTTTTCGTCGGAGTCGCTCCCGAAGGTGAGAACTTGCGGTCCCTCGGGATCAACCCTATGACAATTGCTGGCAATTCCTTTACGCTCATCTGTCGCATTTTTCTGCTGTCTACGAGCTTCACGCTTTGTCCTGTTGAAGTGTTGCCTGTGAGCGACATACCCTTACCACCAACACTTAAAGGAGTTGCAGTCTTCAGTAGGATGTGCGATCTTCTGATGATATAAGCAGAAGTTAGGATGCACGTCCGCTTCATCAAGATGTATACCACCAGGAGAATTTTCTCTGAAAGAGGGCAGCCTCATCCCCATCGATATGGTTTTGGTGAATCGTTTCCTTATCTTGATCCTGCTTTCATTTGCGGCGGATGTACTTTGATCTGGTGGGAGTGTTTCGTCCCTTTTTTCTAGTCGCCGGCGTTTGGCCTTTTCAAATATGGCCATCTCATGCTCCCGGTCGGCTTTACTTTTTAGATGAATTTCACTCAGGAAGGCGTCGATCATTTCGTCTGACGACCATAGAAGTTCTGGTTCAGGACCTGCCCCCCGTCTCTCGGTGCAAGGAGCTTCTTTATCGTCTATCGACGAGTGAGAGATCACATGGCAGCTTGCCACATAATCCTCAGGTTCATCCGACGAGTCTTTGTCATCATCTTCGTCCTCAAGGACGTGGCTAAGGAATTCTCGGAGTGTGACTGGGGTCCATGCCTTCTAATTATATTCTTCCAGTGCGTCAATATGTTTTTGTAGGTCCGTGCGCTTGTCACCAGGCTTCACGGGCTTCTTGGATTTCTTCTTCTTTTTCGAAGATTTCGACGGCTGGGTGTGAACGCTTTGGCTATCACCACCAATATTTGGAGTTGGGCGCGGCTTCAGCATCCCCTTGATGATCTCAGGTTCCAACAGGTTCTTCCATCTGATCGCCGGGCATGTCTGAAGATCATTTAGCATCCTTTTGGTCTTGGCCGAAAGAGCCATCTCCCATGGAGCTTCCTCAACAAAAGAGCACGTTGCCCCCGGTGTGTTTATCTTCTTAGGAGTGTGAGGCCGTGGCGGGTTCACCTTCCAGTTTTCGGATAACGCGAACTTGCCTTGTTGGTACTGATCCTCAATCCATCCTTTAAAGACGAAGCAATCTTCGATTGGATGGCTTACCGCTTGGTGGTAAGGCAGTAATTAAGATCGTTGACATCGCCTAGCTGTAACGGACATTTTGGACTCGGCAGATTGATGAGTCTATTGCGCACGGCTAGCTCGAACAGTCTCCTCATTTTATCCTGAGGAAACGAGTAAGGACGTCCCAGTCTCTCCTCGAGGGATGGGCGTGGACGCACGTTGTTTCGGTGAACAACCGGCTTTGAGTTGCTCGGCTGTTGTTGAGTATTGGCGACGAAAGTTGCTTTTCCTTTCCCTTTTTCATTTCGAGAGTCCTTCTTTGGAGGAGATGGCTTATGTCCCATCTGGTCCATTTGGGCCAACTTGTCAATCAAGTCCTAGAAAGTAGTTGGCTTGAAGAACATCGTGAACTGGGAGATGGCCGCTTGAGGGTTAAGAGTGCCCACGAACATGCCCACCGCCGGCGCTTCTTCGATCCGTTGTTCGCATTTCGACCACAGATTCCGCCATCGGATAGCGTACTGGACCCACATCTCGCCTGGCTTCACCCTGGCATTAATCAGTGTCGTTATCGGGGTGCGTTCACTAGCACTCGCGAATCTTTATGTAAACAGTAGCTCCATCTCCGCAAATGTTTTGACAGAGTCGTTAGGTAGCTCCGAATACCATTCAAAGGCCGTTTCTGCTAAGCTGCCGACGAATTAGCGAAGCAACAGTTTGTCGTCGCCTCCAGTGTTGCCGCATAAGGCCCTGAATTGAGCGACATGCTGCTGTGGATTCCCTGTCCCCTTGTATACACGGAATTTAGGGATCGTATATCCCGGCGGGTAACTGATTTGGTCATACCAGCCCGGATAGGGTCGTCCGGTTCTAACAATTTGCCCAGCCGCTTTATTCGCCTGATGAACTCGTATCTGCTGAGCTATATAGTCGTCTAGTGCAGCTTTGGAAATGGTTTCCTCCTTGGCTGCTGAATGAACCGGAGGAGGATTAGATGTCTCCTCTTTATCGTCTTTAATAATGATCGGAGGTTCTTCGGCTGGAGGATCCGGCTGTAACATCATCCCGACCATGTCTTGGAAGAGAAGCGCCATTTGTTTTATGTTGGCAGCTTGTTCTGCCGCCTCTCTTTCTTTCTTTTCGAGAACTCTGCGTAGGAAGTCAGCGTCAGTTTCCTGTTCGTGACGCTGTTCCGATGATGTTTCCGGGCTTTCTTTTGGTCCGGTGAGTGCGGCCATCGCAGTCATCATTTCTTGAAGCTTCTGTTGTTGCTCCTGGGCTTTTGTCACGGATCGGGTGAGCGGTCGGTGACCCGTCAAAGCGTGGCTATCTTCTTTCCCGTATGCCATATAGACAGTGTGCACCACTATTCCCCCAGACTTGGGGCGTTTAGATTCAGTGTCTTTGCGATTTGCCAAAGACGCAGGGATCTTCTCCGACCCCGTTCTTTTGTGGGCGGTCGAAGTTGAGGGGGCCGTTGTAGTGGGCACCCAAGTAGCTATTGCTTTTTCTGGCTTGACAGAGTAGTCCTTCTCCTGCCGAACCTTCATCTTTTTCTGTCTGCGGAGACAGTCTTGATCCATTACGGAGTCTTGGACTTGACGCCAGACCTTGTAAATTTTAGAGGACAGCCGTTGAGGGGCCTCCTCCAGCTTCACCTTTGGGGCATTATCCACAGGTGGAGGAGATCTTTCCAATACGGCAGCTGGCGAGTTTTTGCGCACCCTTCTTAGCGGTTCAAAGTTATTCCCAGTCGGAACAGCAGCATTGATTTCCACCATCGGAGTCGGCGGAGTTAGCCCAGAGGGGGAGTTGCCCCCAGCCTTCCTTACCCGACGCCAGTGACGACGGTGAGCATGTCGCACGATTGGAGTTGGTTTAGCCGTAGGGGTGACCTCCTCATGCCCCCTGTGTTGGTCAGAATTCACTGGTATCAGCCTTTTAAAGACCGACGTCCATTGAATGGGGACGGCCAACCTATCAAAAGTAGACTTCCGAGTAGGGAAAGCAACCTTGGTGATTTCGCCTGGAATAGGAGCAGAAATAGTCAGTCTTATGAAGACCGACCCTTTGGCAGGAGAAACCTCCTTGACGATTTTGGGAGCAGGGATGGCTATCCGCTTCGGGATAACGCCTTCCGGTATTGCAGGCTTCTTCATGGGCCCGTTGGAGCTCTGGCCTAGTCTGTTAAATACCGAGGCAGTAGAGTTGGGCGACCCATTGAAAGGGGCCACAGTAGTAGCAAGCCGATCGAATATCGACTTCTTGGGAGCTTCTTGTGACGGTACGGGGGCGTTGAGGCTCATGGGCGGGAGCATGGTCCCGAAGAATAGTCCAGTGGTGGCTTGAGTTACCTGCTCCACTGACATCTTGAAATGGGAGGCCACTTGGGGCTCATAAGTCACTCCTCCAGCAAGGACGGAGTGAGAGTTGCAGTTGCAGGTAGGGCAGTTTAAAGCCATTGATCTTCTGTTTTCTGCACGGAGCAAGACACCAAATCTAAGTACCTCGAATCCACAGGCAACCATAACAAACCGCGATTCGTTCGCGAACACGACACACGAAGTGTCGAGTGGAAAGAGGAAAAGGTCCTACCGGGCGTGCCAGAATCTGTTTCCCTCCGAAAGACGTGCAAGACAGACGTCTTGCCTGAGATTCGGGGCAGATGCTAATTGGTGCTATCCGTCCACCTCTCCGAAAATGCCAAGTTGATTTATGGCACCGTGTATCGAAGGTTTAAACGGATGCGGCCGACGTAGCAGACTTCGTCAGATTCCCCCTCATTTGAGGGGGTTTTTATTGTGGGGACGCTCTTCCCTAAAGGCGCAAGCCCCTGCAGTTAATTAAGCTACCGCATCGCGGTAACAACTTTCTCCTTCTCCAGATGGTCACTTCGTGTCGTGTGTGTTTGTTTTGTTTATGGTTTCCCGTGGATTGTATACGGAGACAAAATCCGTATCTTCTTAGATTTGGGTTTGGGGTTGGGTTTAAGGATACGTTAGCCTTATTTGAGACTAAGATCAACTTAAATATTTGTTAAGGATACATTAGTCTAATTTGAGATTAAGATCGACTCAACGTTTATTAAGGGCATATTAGTCTACTTTTAAACTATGATCAACTTAACAGGATCATTTAGATCCAACAAGAGAGCATTTAGACTCTATTGTTTAGTTTAGGGACATTGCGGTCGATTACCAGTTTAGGGACATGGTGGTCCATTGTTAGTTTAAAGACATCCCGGTCAAGATTAAGGACATCGTAGTCCGTGGGTTTAAAGGGACCCCACAGTCCAGGTTAAAGACATCGTAGTCTATAAAGTTTAAGGACATCGTAATCCATGAGTTTAAGGACCCCACAGTCCATGAAATGTGTGGTTATCGGGACCCGTCACCTCTTTGAAGACGCAGAAGAATTACAACGACAAATATCAAAGGAGTGAAGAGATGTACCCTTGAACCAAGGTGGATTAAGTGATCTGTAGTCCAATTTGGAACTAAGATCAGTTAATTAGGTTATGAGCACATTGGCTCAGTAGAGTCTGAATTGAGGACTTATGGCCAATTTGGGCTAAGTCCACTTAAGTTTGAAATATTGGCCCTTTGGTTGGACCATTAGACATTTGTCTGGATTTCAGCCCATATTATTCAGCGATGCTAAACAAGAGTTTGAGGGCTTTGGCAACATTTTGTCTTTGAGTGAGCAGTGAACATTATAGCTCTGAATTTTACTCAATTTCGAGTGGGAGGCTTTGCCTCTGAAAGATTAACCAATTTGGTTAAGAATAGTGTTAAACACTAGAGAAAACAGTGTTAAACACTGGAAACATATCCTCCAAATTAGTGTTAAACACTAAAAGATAATCAGTGTTAAACACTGGAAATATAACTCTCAATTTAGTATAAAATACTAAAAGGCAATCAGTGTTAAACACTAGGAATATAGAATCCCAAATTAGTGTTAAACACTAGAAAGTAACAGTGTTGAACACTGGAAATAAGGTTCTGGAATTAGTGTTAAACACTAAAAGATAATCGGTGTTAAACACTAGGAATAAATCTCACGAATTAGTGTTTAAACACTAAATAGGAATAGGTTACGTGGGGCCACGTGAGGGCACCAAGAGGTGGAACCGGATCCCTTTTACTTTGTTATGCAAATGAGTGTTAAACACTTTTACATTTTTATTTTGGAGTATCACGTGTTGGCACGTGATGAGGATTTATGCTCGGGCTGTTAAAGCATCCGCCAAGGGGTCACGTGGGAATACGTGAGAGCGCCCAAGGCCTTATATTTCCTTTGCTTTTTCTTTCTGTGTTTTGTAGGTCACGTGGGAGCACGTGAGGCGTTGCCTCAAAGCTTTTTCCTTCTCATTTCTGGGGATCTTTTCAGGGGTCACGTGGGGACACGTGATGGAGATCTTTTGAGTTCTCTGTTAGTTTTAAGAATTAAATTCTCTGTAGGGTTGAACCCTAATTATGATTTTGGAGGAATTAAATTCCTATTCTGAAAGAATTAAATTCTTATATAGGGTTAAACCCTAATCTCTTTTCAGGAGGAATTAAATTCCTGTGAATTCGAGAGAATTAAATTCTCAATTAGGGTTGAACCCTAGTTCTGTCCATCTTGAAGGAATTAAATTTCTATAATTTTGGGAGAATTAAATTCTCAGATAGGGTTTAAATCCTGATTTCATCATTAAGGAATTAAATTCCTGTGAGTTTGGGAGAGTTAAATTCTCATATAGGGTTAAACCCTAGTTTTGTTTTGGGAGAATTAAATTCTCTAAACTCAATTCCCCCTCTAAGTTTTGGATCTGCATGGCAGGATCTCAACCCGATGAGAATTAAATTCTCATCCTATGGAGAGATGTGCTCTGTGCAGATCTTCAACTAGAAGAAGAACTAAGTTCTTTTGCAGAAGAGTTAAACTCTTAGATTTTGAGAATTAAATTCTCTGTTTGAAGTTTTGATCCCCTTTCTTTTCTCCCCTAGGGTTTTCTTTCTGAATTTTCAAGATGCTAAAATTCTCTTCAAAGTTTTCTCTCCAAAATTCTGTCTCTCCTCTATTCTCCCCTTGACTCCTATTTATAGGAGAAAGAAAAGAATCAATTTGTTTAGTAAATCTTTCATTGAAAGATTTGATTTGTTTTCATCATTAATTTGAGCCTTTAGATTATTAGGTGAATTTTATTCACCGTTGGATTTTTAATTCAAAGATATTTCGTTTGTTATTTCGGTGAGATTTAGGGAGATCTTTCCTTGTTTAAGATTTTTCCATAAATTGGTGATTTTTAATCACCCTTGGATTTTTAATCCAACGGTCCCCATAATCCTTTTCCATTTGGAAAAATTTAGAGAAATTTAGAATTTTAATTCTATTAAACTGTAAGGCTTTCAAAACCAGTCACGTGCTGACACGTGACCCTTGGTCACGTGTGAGCACGTGACTTCCAATTGAGTCCTTTTCTCAGCGTTTATTTACGCTCCAGTTTTAACCATCACGTGTCAACACGTGACCATTGGTCACGTGTGAGCACGTGATACCTCATTGAGCTATTTCTTTCAGCCATTTATTTTTATTTCTGTTTTAACTATCACGTGTCAACACGTGACCATTGGCCACGTGTGAGCACGTGATACCTCTGTTCCCGCCAAAATTTTGGCTCAAAACCCGCTACTTATAAAATTATAACAATAAAAAGAATAAATAAATAAATAAATAATAAAGGAGAAAATCTCCCTTTCAGAGCAAAGCTCTGTTCAAATTCCAAGGCGGGAAACGAAGCAACGCTTCTGTTTCCCCCAATCAGAGCAAAGCTCTATTTAAAATTCAAATAATAATAAAAGAAGCAACGCTTCAGCTGACTTGCGCTCTGCGCTGCGCGACACGTGGCAGCGCAGTTGCACTAGACACGTGTCAAGAGCAGGTGCGCTTGCGTCAAACAGAATTAAAATTCTGAAAGATCTTTCTCAATCTTGTTAAAAACAAGAAGATTGCCTTCTGTAAAACAGAACCCTTGGATCAAAGATCCAGCGGTGGGGAAAATTCCTTAAATCACTCAGAGAATGATCTCTCTAACTAATTCAATAAATCATTGACACTATAAAAAGGCCCCCAGACCCCAACACAGAAATCATCAACACAGAGAGAACTCCTCTAAAGAAAATTTTGAGAAGAACTCAAAAAGAGAAAAAGGTAAACCCTTTGAATAAAAAAGAAAAATTTCTTCTGAAAAGATCATTGATCTAGGAACAAGATCAAGGATCATCAATAAAAAAATATAATAATAACAAAGGCATTGCCTTTTTTATGAACTATTGGTTCTAGAATCTCAAAGATTCTTTTCTTGAATCCAAAATTGGATCAAGATATTAAAACAGTGCCTTGCACTTGTAAATCTGCACTGTTGCGTTCTTGGGTTGGCGCAAGTCACCAGAGAGCACCACGTGTCAGCTCCAGAACAGCATGCGCTATGCGCTTTTAAAATAGAGCACTGCTCTCATGAATTGGCGCAATTCACCAGAGCGTGCCACGTGTCAGCAGCGCAACAGCGCACTGGCGTAGCGCACTGCGTTTGCGCTCACCGAAGCGTGACACGTGTCACCTCCACATGGACTTGCGCCTTGCGCTCCTCAATTGGCGCAAAGCGCCTGACAAGCCACGTGGCGCTCTGTCAGACTAATTAATGCAGCGCATTATTAAAGGGCAGAACCCAATTAAGAGGCCCAATGAACCAAAAAAATGCTCTGCGTTATAAAAAGGGACAGAGCCCAACTTAAAAGGCCTAGCAGGCCAGAATAAAATGCAGTGCATTATTAACAGGGGCAGAGCCCTAATAAAGGCCTACTAGGTTAAATATAAATAAAAATGTTGAACCTTATCAATTGGACTTAGCCCAATTCTGGCCGTAAGACCTCAAATTAAATTGACTGAGCATGGTTGCTCTCTTAAATCAATTTACACTTGGTTCAAGGGTACATCTCTGAACTCCTCTGACACCTGTCGTTGTAATCCTTCAACGTCGTCAGAGAGGTGATGGGTCCCGACGGCCATACATAACATGGACCCCTATGTCCCTAAACTGGAAATGGACCACCATGTCCCTAAACTGGCAATGGACTGCAATGTCCTTAAACTACCTATGGACCACTAGTCCCTAAACTGGAACAATAGAGTCCCAAATGCTCTTTTGTCGGATCTAAACGATCCCGTTTAAGTTGATCTTAGCCTCAAAAATGGCTAACGTATCTTTAAACTTTCAAACAGACTTTAGTCCCAAATTGGACTATAGATCCCCTAATCAACTTTGGTTCAAGGGTATATCTCTGAACTCCTATGATATCTGTCATTGTAATCCTTCAACGTCGTCAGAGAGGTGATGGGTCCCGATGGCCATACATACAATGGACCACTACGTCCCTAAACTGTAACAATAGAGCCCAAATGCTCTTTTGTCTGATCTAAACGATCCCGTTAAGTTGATCTTAGTCTCAAACTGGACTAACGTATCCTTAACAAATGTTTGAGTCGATCTTAGCCTCAAATATGGCTAACGTATCCTCAAACCAAAACCCTAAACCCAAATCTAAAAAATACGGATTTGAACTAATCCACGTCCTACGGGCGACGAGAATAAATTAGTCTCCGTATACAATCCACGGGCAACCTCAAACAAAACAAACACACACGACACGAAGTGAAATTCTGGAGAAGGAGAAAGTTGTTACCGCGATGCGGTAGCGTAATTAACTGCAGGGGCTTGCGCCTGTAGGGAAGAGCGTCCCCACAATCAAAAACCCCTTAAGTGAGGGGGAATCTGACGAAGTCTGCTACATCGGCCGCATCCGTCTAAACCTCCGATGCACGGTGCCATAAATCAACTTGGCATCTTCGGAGAGGTGGATGGATAAAACCAAATAGCATCTGCCCCGAACCTCAGGAAAGACGAACCCACGCGGTCGCGTCTCCGTGATTCGGAGGGGAACAGATTCTGATACGCCCGGTGGGACCTTTTCCTCTTTCCACTCCATACTTCGTGTGTCGTGTTCGCGAACGAATCGCGGTTTGCTGTGGTTGCCTGTGGGTTTGAGGTACTAAGATTTTGCGTCTTGCTCCGTGCAGAAAACAGAAGATCAATGGCTTCAAACTGCACTACCTGCAACAGCAACTCTCGCTCCGTCCCTGCTGGAGGAGTGAATTATGGGCCCCAAGCGGCCTCCCTTTTCAAGATGCCAGTGGAGTAGGTAACTCAAGCCACCACTGGATTATTTTTCGGGACCATGCTCCCACCGATGAGCTTCAATGCCCCAATGACGTTGCAGGAAGCCCCAAAGAAGTCGGTTTTTGATCGACTTACCACTGCCGCGGCCCCTCTCAACGGGTCGCCCAACTTCAATACCTTAGTTTTCAATAGACTGGGCCAGAGCGTCTACAAGCCCGCGATACCCGAAGTTGCCATCCCAAAGCGGATAGCCATCCCGGCTCAAGCGGACGAAATCATTGGAAAGGCCTCTCCTTCCAAAAAGTCAGTTTTTATAAGGATGGCCATTCCGGCTTCTGCTCCAGGCGAGGTCCTCAAAGCTGCTTCCTCTGCCCAGAGGTCTGTCTTTGACAGATTAGACATTACTTCTCAACGGGTGTCAGTCTTCGACAGGCTAGCACCGATAACGGTCTCTCCTCAAAGCAAGGGGTATGAGGAGGTCACCCCTACGGCTGAAACAACTCCATCTGCACGACACGCTCGACGTCGTCACTGGCGCCGAGTGAGGAAGGCTGGGGGCAACTCCCCCTCTGGGATAACTCCGCCGGCTCCAACGGTGGGGATCGATGCTACTGTTCTAACCGAGAACAGCTTCGAACTTCTCAACAAGGTGCGCAGAAACTCTCCTACTGCAGTACTGAAGAGAATTCCTTCACCTGTGAAGAATGCTACAGAGAAGAAGCCGGAGCAACCTCCTCAACGGCTATCCTCTGAAATTTACAAGATTTGGCGACAGGTCCAGGAGTCAGTGATGGATCAAGACTATCTCCGCCAACAGAAAAAGATGAAGGTTCGGCAGGAGAAAGACTACTCTGTCAAGCCAGAAAAAGCAACAGATGGATGGGTGCCCACTGCAACGGCTCCCTCAACGTCAATCACTCAGAAGAAAAGGAGGCCGCAAAAAGCCCCTGTGAACATGGCGAACCGTAAAAGCGTTGAGCACAAACACCCCAAGTCTAGGGGCATAGTGGTGCATACTGTTCATATGGCATCCGGGAAAGAGGATAGTCACGCTTCGATGGGTCATCGACCGCTCACCCGATCCGTGACAAAATCCCAGGAACAGCAACAAAAGCTTCAGGAAATGCTGACGCAAATAGCTGCACTCACCGGGCCAAAAGAAAGCCCGGAGGCATCATCAGAGCAGCGTCACGAACAAGAAACTGATGCTGACTTCTTACGCAGAGTCCTCGAAAATAAGGATAGAGAAGTAGCAGAACAAGCTGCCAACATAAAACAAATGGCGCTTCTCTTCCAAGATATGGTAGGGATGATGTTACAGCCAGACCCTCCAGCTGAAGACTCTCCGATCATTGTTGAAGACGATAGAGGGGAGACATCAGGTCCGTCGTCGGCTCTTTCAACAGCCAAAGAAGAGACAATTTCCAAAGCTACGCTCGATGACTATATAGCTCAGCAGATATGAATTCATCAGGCGAATGAAACGGCTGGGCAAGTTGTTAGAACCGGACGGCCCTATCCGAGCCGGTATGACCAAATCAGTTACCCGCCAGGATATACGATCCCTAAGTTTCACGTATATAAAGGGACAGGGAATCCCCATCAGCATATCGCTCAATTCAGGGCTCTTTGTGGCAACACTGGAAGCAACGACAAGCTGCTGCTTCGCCAATTCGTCGGCAGCTTAGCAGAAACAACCTTTGAATGGTATTCGGAGCTACCTAACGACTCTGTCAAAAAATTTGCGGAGATGGAGCTACTGTTTACACAAAGATTCGCGAGTGCTAGCGGACGCACCCCGATCACGGCATTGATCAGCGCCAGGGTAAGGCCAGGCGAAACTTGGGTCCAGTATGCGATACGGTGGCATAATCTATGGTCAATGTGCAAGCAGCGCATCGAAGAAGCTCCTGCCATGGGCATGTTCGTAGGTACTCTCGACCCTCAAGCGACCATATCCCAGTTCATGATGTTCTTCAAGACGACCACTTTTCAGGCCTTGATTGACAAGCTGGCCCAAATGGACCAGATGGGTCATAGACCATCTCCTTCAAAGACAGAGCCTTGGAAAGAAAAAGGCAAAGAGAAAGCAACCTTCGTTGCCAATACTCAACAACGGCCGAGCAACTTAAAGCCGGTTGTTTGCCAAAACAATATGTGTCCACGCCCATCCTTCGAGAAAAGACTGGGACGTCCTTACTCGTTTCCCCAGGATAAAACGAGGAAACTGTTCGAGCTGGCCACGCGCAACGGACTCATCAATCTGCCGAGTCCAAAACGTCTGTTGCAGCCAGGCGATCTCAATAATCCCAATTATTGCCCTTACCACCACACGGTAAGTCAACCGATCGAGGACTGTTTCGTCTTTAAGGGATGGATCGAGGATCAGTACCTACAAGGCAAGTTCACACTGTCTGAAAAGTGGAAAGTAAACCCACCACAGCCGCATACTTCAAAGAAGATGGACACGCCGGGGGCAGCTTGTTCTTTTGTTGAGGACGAAAACGATAAAGAAGACTCATCATATGAATCCGAAGACTACGTTGCGAGTTGTCATATGATCTCTCACTCACTGATAGATGATGAAGAGGCTCCTTGCACCGAGAAACCGAGGGCGGACCCTGAACCAGAAATTCTGCGGCCGTCCGACGAGATGATCGATGCCTTCCTGAATGAGATTCGTCTGAAAGTTAAAGCTAATCAAGAGCGTGAGATGGCCATACTGGAAGGAGCCAAACACCGCCAACTAGACGAAAGAGTCGAGGCACTCTCATCAAATCAAAAGACATCCATTACCGATAAAACCAAATTCAAGACGAGGAAAAGGTTTGCTAAAGCCATATCAATGGGAATGAAGCTACGGCCCTCTGAAGAAAACACTCTCGATGGAGTAGAGATGCATCCTAATTATTTCTTGTATCATCAGAAGATCGCACATCCCACTGAAGACTGCGACTCCTTTAAGTGTTGGTGGCAAGGGTATGTCGCTCATAGACACCACTTCAACAAAATAAAGCGGGGAGCTCGTAGACAGCGGAAAAATACGACAGATGAGCATAAAAGAATCGCCGGCAATTGTCACAGGGACGAGCCCGGGGGATCACGAGTTCTCACCTTTGGGAACGACCCTGACGAAGAAACAGCCTTCAACCCTCTCTTCAAGGAATCCATATCTGAAGAATTGAAGAATTATGAGAACATTCATCCGTGCAAAGGCATACTACCCGGAAAGAATCTCGGACCCGCAAACGACGGAGCAAACGAAATGAGAAAGGAAAAGGGAAAAACGGCCTTTGTTGCCAACACTCAACAACAATCGAGTGGCCCTAGACCGGTTGTTCGTCAGAACAATATGCATCCATGCATATCCCTCGAGGAGAGGCTAGGACGTCCTTACTCGTTTCCTCAGGATGAAACAAGGAGACTGTTCAAGCTGGCAGTGCGCGACAGACTCATCAATTTGCCGAGTCCAAAACGTCCGTCGCAGCCAGACGATATCAACAATCCCAAGTATTGCCCTTACCACCAAACGGTAAGTCACCCGATCGAGAATTGCTACGTCTTCAAAAACTGGGTTGAAGACCAATACCACTAGGGTAAGTTCAAGTTGTCCGAAAACTGGAAGGTGAGCCCGCCACAACCACATGCTCCGAGAAAGGTGGACACGCCGGGGGCATCATGCTCAGTCATAGAGAAAGCCCTATAGACCGAAAAGTCAGTAAACTAGAGATTCGCCTCAAATACGGCGACGGTGGACCGAAACGACCTTAAACTAATGACGGACCACTGCGTCCTAAAACTAGCTGATGACCGAAACGTCTTTAAACAACTACCGCAACATCCTCAGGCTGACGTGATAAAAAATATATATATATATATATATATATATAAATAATAACGGTATGTCCATAAGCAAAATAGGCACGGATGAAAACCCGAAAGGGCTCTGTGAGTAAAAACAGCAGGGCTACCGGCGAGTGTTCGTGAAAACCCGAAAGGGCGCGACCTCGTTAGAAAAAAGAATAAAAACAAAAAAAACAAAAAAAAACGGTATGTCCATAAGTGAAATGGGCACAGATGAAAACCCGAAAGGGCTCCATGAGTAAAAACAGCAGGACTACCGGCGAGTGTTTGTGAAAACCCGAAAGGGCGCAAACTCGTTAAAAGACACTTGCAGGGTCCTCTCGACCTTGTAAGGAGAAACCACCCCGCATGAGATCCTTACGACTCACAGGGAAGCAACACATTTAGGGATCCTCACGATTCCTAAGGAGAAATTACACTTGCGAGATCCTCACGACTCGTAAGGAGAACTCTCTTATGGGACCCTCACGGCTCATAAGATTTGAAATTCTTAAGTTACAGAGACCTAAACCTGTGCTTAAGCAACCCCCACAACCTTCGATACTGCCCTACAAGTGGCTCAATGCTGACCCTTGTATACAATTCACGGGCGCGAATAAACATTTCCCTAACCAGGTCCCACCCGTGGCTAAGGATATGTCCATATGGTGAACGACCCTTGTATGTCCTCTCAACTTATAAAAAAAAACCTTTTGTAAGATCCTTACGACTTACAGAGGAATATGCACTTAGGAATCCTCACGATTCCTAAGGAGAAAATACCCCTACAATATCCTCACGACTTATAGGGAGAAATACCTTTGTGAGACCCCTACGGCTCATGAAGTCAAAAGCCTTAGTCGACGGGATCCTAACCCTGTTCGCTAAGCTACCTTTGTTCAATATCGACAGAGGCAAATGATGATTCGCTCCTGGCAATATCCCAGTTGTAGCGATGCCGATGCCTAAACTGGTATCAAATTCCAAGTCCTTTCATGGAAAATGATGATTCGCTCCTGGCAATATTCCAGTTGTAGCGATACTGATGCTGAAATTGGCACCAGATTCCAAGTTCCACACTCACGATAAAAAAAACAGCGAGCCATACATGCATACGAAATAGCCGAAATGATGGGGCAACTTGCAATAAAAATCACCAAGTAGAAATGTATGCGTGCAAAATAGCCGAAATGATTGGGCAACTTGCAATAAAAATCAGCAAGTAAAAATACATGCATACGAAATAGCCGAAATGATGGGGCAACTTGCAATAAAAATCAGCAAGTAAAAATGTATGCGTGCAAAATAGCCGAAATGATTGGGAAACTCGCAATAAAAAAGCAGCGAGTGAAAGTAAAATAAATAGCCGAAATGATTGGGCACCGCGAAAAATAGCCGAAATGATTGGGCAATCGCGATTTTCGCGATATAAAAAGCTGAAATGATAGTGTATCGCGGAGAGAAAATAATAAAAAAAATGAATGAAACTGCTCCCCTACAGGTGAGATCACATCGATCCCTGTATACAATCCAGGGGCACAAACAAAGAAGGAACCATACCTTCCTAACAGGCTTCATCAGAAAGCGAAGCCAAATCTCAACGGTTCATAGACAACCTAGAGATAACCTCGACATTTTTCGCAATATTGCAGACACGATGTTAACAAACGGAGCAAAAGAAGATCCCTAGCTTCAGGGTCTCGACGTCGATATCGACGACTTAGAGATCGCTAACGGTGTTTCTCCTCACTCCAACCAGATGCAGACATGACGTCAACAACCGACCTCAGAGTCCCAATGAAACGGAGCCACGACATAGTCCCTAGTTCCAAATCTTAACGGCAATATCTACAACCTAAAGAATCAACAAAGGCGTTCCTTTGCAGTCCAGCAAGATGCAGATGCAACGGCAACGAAAGACCACATCATCAAACAGCGGAGCCACGGCAAAATCCCTAGTTCCAAACCTCGACGGTTCACCAACAACCTAGAGACAACCGCGACATTCGTCTCGATATAGAGGACGTAATGCCAGCAAACGAAGCGAAGGCCAAATTCCTAGCTTCAAGATCTTAACGGCAAGTCATATAAAGCCGGAAAGACAACCGGAGATCATCTCACACCAGTGCGGAATGGTCACCACCTCGACGTTCGTCTCGACACAGTAGACGCAACATCATCAAACAGCGGAGCCACGGCAAAGTCCCTAGTTCCAAACCTCTACGGTTCACCAACAACCTAGAAACAACCGCGACATTCTTCTCGATATAGAGGACGCAATGCCAGCAAACGAAGCAAAGGCCAAATTCCTAGCTTCAGGGTCTTGATGGCAAGTCATATAAAGCCTGAAGGACTATCGGAGATCATCCCATACCAGCGCGGAGTGGTTATGACTCATCGGGGCTCTCCAAAATGAGCCTAACCTCAAGTAAAAAGTGACATGGAATATCCCTACGCTTGCTCTTTCGACGGTAATACTACCTGGAAGATTACTTGAAGACGTCTTGTCCAGCCCCCGAAGGGATCAGAGACATGACAATCGCAAGGCTACTCGAACAGCAAGATTGCACATCGAGGAATATATCAGCCAACGCGACGGTACGACGGCCAAAACCCTAAGTACCACAGACCCTAACGGACTTCTGTCGTAAAGAGCAGAGGTTAACTGTGACGTTAGGATATTCTTGCGAGAAATGCTCGATTCGTCTCGACTTGTGAGGAAATTGATGTCTTTGCGAGAAATCATCGATTCGTCTCGACTCGTGAGATAAAGCCTTAGGCAGTAGGGATTAAGAAACCTGTTTCCTAAGCACTGGGACCCTGCAAGTTGGCCCAAAACGGTCTCTTGCATACTATCCACGGGTCTCACTCTCCAAAGTCGAATCTCGACAAGGAGGGAAACAACCACTTACGAGTCCTCTCGACTCGTAAGAGGGTAAATTTTCTTGTGAGATCCTTACGACTCTCAAGAGAAAACGCACTTAGGAATCCTCACGATTCCTAAGGAGAAAATACACCTATGAGATCCTCTCGATCCGTGGGGAGAAAAGTCTTTGTGAGACCCTCACGGCTCATAAAGTTAAAAAGTCTTAGGCTACAAGGACCTTAAACTTGTCTCCTAAGCCTTCAATTCCATGGCTACTCATAACTTTGCACTACTTCACCCGCGTACATACTTACGTGGGCAAAGTAGTGGGGGGCATTTGTTCCCGCCAAAATTTTGGCTCAAAACCCGCTCCTTATAAAATAATAACAATAAAAAGAATAAATAAATAAATAAATAAATAATAATAATAAAGGAGAAAATCTCCCTTTCAAAGCAAAGCTCTGTTCAAATTCCAAGGCGGGAAACGAAGCAACGCTTCTGTTTCCCCAAATCAGAGCAAAGCTCTGTTTAAACTTCAAATAATAATAAAAGAAGCAACGCTTCAGCTGACTTGCGTTCTGCGCTGCGCGACACGTGTCAAGAGCAGGTGCGCTTGCGCCAAACAGAATTAAAATTCTGAAAGATCTTTCTCAATCTTATTAAAAACAAGAAGATTGCCTTCTGTAAAACAGAAGCCCTTGGATCAAAAATCCAACGGTAGGGAAAATTCCCCAAATCACTCAGAGAATGATCTCTCTAACCAATTCAACAAATCATTGGCACTATAAAAAGGCCCCCAGACCCCAACACAGAAATCATCAACACAGAGAGAACTCCTCTAAAGAAAATTTTGAGAAGAACTCAAAAAGAGAAAAAAGTAAACCTTTTGAATAAAAAAGAAGAATTTCTTCTGAAAAGATCATTGATCTAGGAACAAGATCAAGGATCTTCAATAAAAATATATATAATAATAACAAAGGCATTGCCTTTTTTATGAACCATTGGTTCTGGAATCTCAAAGATTTTTTTTCTTGAATCCAAAATTGGATCAAGATATTAAAACAGTGCCTTGCACTTGTAAATCTGCACTGTTGCGCTCTTGGGTTGGCGCAAGTTACCAGAGAGCGCCACGTGTCAGCTCCAGAATAGCTTGCGCTATGCGCTTTTAAAACAGAGCACTGCTCTCATGAATTGGCGCAACTCACCAGAGCGTGCCACGTGTCAGCAGCGCAACAGCGCAACGCACTGCGCATGCGCTCACCGGAGCATGACACGTGTCACCTCCACATGGACTTGCGCCTTGCGTTCCTCAATTGGCGCAAAGCGCTTGACAAGCCACGTGGCGCTCTGTCAGACTAATTAATGCAGTACATTATTAAAGGGCAGAGCCCAATTAAGAGGCCCAATGAACCAAAATAAATGCTCTGCATTATAAAAAGGGACAGAGCCCAACTTAAAAGTCCTAGCAGGCCAGAATAAAATGCAGTGCATTATTAACAGGGGCAGAGCCCTAATAAAGGCCTACTAGGTTAAATATAAATAAAAATGTTGAACCTTATGAATTGGACTTAGCCCAATTCTGGTCGTAAGTCCTCAAATTAAATTGACTGAGCATGGCTGCTCTCTTAAATCATTTTACACTTGGTTCAAGGGTGCATCTCTGAACTCCTCTGACACCTGTCGTTGTAATCCTTCAACGTCGTCAGAGAGGTGATGGGCCCGACGGCCATACATAACATGGACCCCTATGTCCCTAAACTGGAAATGGACCACCATGTCCCTAAACTGGCAATGGACCGCAATATCCTTAAACTACCTATGGACCACTACGTCCCTAAACTGGAACAATAGAGCCCCAAATGCTCTTTTGTCGGATCTAAACGATCCCGTTTAAGTTGATCTTAGCCTCAAAAATGGCTAACGTATCCTTAAACTTTCAAACAGACTTTAGTCCCAAATCGGACTATAGATCCCCTAATCAACTTTGGTTCAAGGGTACATTTCTGAACTCTTCTGATCTGTCGTTGTAATCCTTCAACGTCGTCAGAGAGGTGATGGGTCCCGACGGCCATACATACAATGGACCACTACGTCCCTAAACTGGAACAATAGAGCCCAAATGCTCTTTTGTCGGATCTAAACGATCCCATTAAGTTGATCTTAGTCTCAAACTGGACTAACGTATCCTTAACAAACGTTTGAGTCGATCTTAGCCTCAAATATGGCTAACGTATCCTCAAACCAAAACCCTAAACCCAAATCTAAAAAATACGAATTTGGACTAATCCACGTCCTACGGGCGACGAGAATAAATTAGTCTCCGTATACAATCCACGGGCAACCATAAACAAAACAAACACACACGACACGAAGTGAAATTCTGGAGAAGGAGAAAGTTGTTACCGCGATGCGGTAGTGCAATTAACTGCAGGGGCTTGCGCCTGCAGGGAAGAGCGTCCCCACAATCAAAAACCCCTCAAGTGAGGGGGAATCTGACGAAGTCTGCTACATCGGCCGCATCCGTCTAAACCTCCGATGCACGGTGCCATAAATCAACTTGGCATCTTCGGAGAGGTGGACGGATAAAACCAAATAGCATCTGCCCCGAAGCTCAGGCAAGACGAACCCACGCGGTCGCGTCTCCGTGATTCGGAGGGGAACAACCTCATTGAGGTAATTCCTGATTTTTTAATCAGGGAACAGTGTATAGCATATTTGCTCATAACTTTAGATCCCGAATGAATTATGAAGCCCATAATATATCATATCGAAGGGTTTTTCAAGATGCTTCCAATACCATAAGAATTTAGTTGTTTCTCCCTCGGGAGTTTATCAAAATACACGGAAGATACAGGTTCGCATTTTCTTAAGCGTATCGCTGCCATTTGATACCTTGGACTCTTTTGCGCAGAAATTTTTGGCGGGAACAGTCCTTATTGATGAGGCCCCATCGAAGTAGAGCTCCCAACATGGCTCGCTATCTCCGAGGTGCAATATTTGTTCATCGGGTAACTCGCAATTGAGCGGTGACCCTTCCGGTATGGGATGAGCAGCGAGAAAATTCCGCAAGAGCTTGCCCTTTTACTGCTTTCTGAGGAGTATAAAATTTGTCAAACTCAAGTAGCATGACAGCCCATCTCGACATTCTACTGGCTAGGCATGCTCTGGTCATTAAGTGTTTGAGCGGGTCGACACTAGAGATCAGCATAACCCGATGAGCGAGTAGATAGTTGTTCCTCTCGGAAAGACGGCGCGACATGACGTCTTGCCTGAGATTCAGGGCAGATGCTAATAGGTGCTATCCGTCCACTTCTCCAAAGATGCCAAGTTGATTTATGGCACTGTTTACCCCAATCAGAGCAAAGCTCTGTTCAAATTCCAAGGCGGGAAACGAAGCAACGCTTCTATTTCCCCCAATCAGAGCAAAGCTCTGTTTTTGAAAATTAAAATTAAAATAAATGAAGCAGCGCTTCAGATCTCCTGCACTGCGCGCAGAGCGCCACGTGTCAAAATCAGGCATGCCAACGTAGGGAGTGCAGCGCCCAACGCAGCGCACTCAATCAAGAGAAAAGCTCTATTAAATGAAGCAACGCTTCAGCTGACTGCGCCCTGCGCTGCGCGCCACGTGGCAGCGCAGTTGCGCTGCGCCCTGCGCTGCGCGCCACGTGGCAGCGCAGTTGCGCTGCGCCCTGCGCTACGCGACACGTGTCAAGCGCTGCGGCGTTTGCGCCAAACAGAATTAAATTCCAGTAAGATCTTTCTGTTCTTGTTAAAACAAGAAGATTGTCTTCTGTAAAACAGAAGCCCTTGTATCAAAGATCCAACGGTGGGGAAAATTCCCCAAATCACTCAGAGAAAGATCTCTTTAACAAATTTAACAAATTTATGGGCACTATATAAAGGCCCCTAGACCTCAATTCAAAAAGGGAAGGGACATCAAGAACTTCAGAAAAATAGCAAAAAAGAGAAAGCTCTGAAGAACTTTGAAGAACTCAAGAAAAAGGTAAAAACCTTTATGAAAAAGAAGAAGAATTTCTTCCGAATAAATCACTGATCTAAGAACAAGATCAATGATCTTCAATAAATAAAAATAAATAACAGTGTCTTGCACTTTTTTATGAACCATTGGTTCTGAAATCTTAAAGATTCTTTTCTTGAATCCAAAATTGGATCAAGTTATTAAAACAGTGCCCTGCACTTGTAAAACTGCACTTTTGTGCTCCTGGGTTGGCACAAGCCACCAGAGAGCGCCACGTGTCAGCAGCGCAACAGCGCAGCGCACTGACACAGCGCACTACGCTATGGCGCTTGGGCTCACCAGAGCGTGACACGTGTCACCTCCACATGCGCTTGCGCTCATTAATTAGCACAGAGCGCCTGACAGGCCACGTGGCATTCTGTCAGGTTAATTGATGCACTGCATCATTAAAAAGAAGGGCTGAGCCCAATCAAAAAAGCCTAACAGGCCTAGTAAATGCTATGCATTATTTTCAAAAAGGGCAGAACCCAAACAAAAACAAATGCAATGCATCATTCTTTTTTAAAAAGGGGCAGAGCCCAGATAAGGGTCTGTCAGACCAGAACAGATGCGGTGCATCATTTAAAAGGGGCAGAGCCCAAATAAAGGTCCAACAGAGACTAAGGTTAATGCTATGCATGGGCAAAGCCCTAGCATAGGACTAATAGGCCAAAAATCAAGAAAAACGTTGAATATTCTCAACTGGACTTAGCCCAATCATGGCCGTAAGTCCTCAAACTAAATTGACTGAGCAAGACTGCTCTCCTAAATCAATTTACATCTGGTTTAAGGGTACATCTCGGAACTCCTCTGACCCCTATCGTTGTAATCCTTCAACGACGTCAGAGAGGTAACGGGTCCCGACGGCCATAAACTTGGACCCCCATGTCCCTAAACTGGAACATGGACCACTACGTCCCTAAACTGGAATAATAGAGCCCCCCCTAAACACTCTTTTACCAGATCTAAACGATCCCGTTTAAGTTGATCTTAGCCTGAAACTTGGCTAACGTATCCTTAAACATTCAAATGGACCATAAAACTCCAAATCAACTTTGGTTCAAGGGTACATCTCCGAACTCCTCTGATACCTGTCGTTGTAATCCTTCAACGTCGTCAGAGAGGTGACGGGTCCCGATGGCCATATACATTAAATGGACCACCATGTCCCTAAACTGGAAATTGACCGCAATGTCATTAAACTAAACAATAGAGCCAATTGCTCTTTTGTTGGATCTAAACGATCCCGTTAAGTCGATCTTAGTCGGGAGATTAGGCTAACGTATCCTTAACAAAAGTTTAAGTCGATCTTAGCCTCAATATGGCTAACGTATTCTTAAACCAAAACACCAAACCCAAATCTAAGTAAATACGGATTTGGACTAATCCACGTCCTACGGGCGACGGCATAACTTAGTCTCCGTATACAATCCACGGGCAACCACAAACAAAACAAACACACACGACACGAAGTGAAATTCTGGAGAAGGAGAAAGTTGTTACCACGATGCGGTAGCGTAATTAACTGCTGGGGCTTGCGCCTGCAGGGAAGAGCATCCCCACAATCAAAAACCCCTCAAGCGAGGGGGAATCTGACGAAGTCTGCTACATCGGCCGCATCCGTCTAAACTTCCGATACACGGTGCCATAAATCAACTTGGCATCTTCGGAGAGGTAGACGGATAAAACCAAATTAGCATCTGCCCCGAATCTCAGTGCCAGGACTTCGTAGTTCTGTGCGCCGTCTTTCGGAGGGGAACAGATTCTGGCACGCCCGGTGGGACCTTTTCCTCTTTCCACTCCACACTTCGTGTGTCGTGTTCGCGAACAAATCGCGGTTTGTTATGGTTGCCTGTGGATTCGAGATACTAAGATTTGGTGTCTTGCTCCGTGCAGAAAACAGAAGATCAATGGCTTCAAACTGCACTAATTGCAACAACTCCCACTCCGTCCTTGTCGGAAGAGTGACTTACGGGCCTCAAGCGGCCTCCCTTTTCAAGATGCCGGTGGAGCAAGTGGCTCAGGCCACCATTGGGCTATTCTTCGGGACCATGATCCCACCAATGAGCTTTAATGCCCCATTACCATTGCAAGAAGCTCCGAAGAAGTCGGTCTTCGATCGGCTTACAACTATCGCGGCCCCTCTCAACGGGTCGCCCAAGTCCAATGTCTCAGCTTTCGGCAAACTGGGCCAAAACTCATGTGGGCCCATGAAGAAGCCTGCAATACCAGAAAAGGTTGTTCCGAAAAGGATAGTCATCCTTGCTCCTGAAGTCGTCAAGGCGGCTTCTCCTGCCAAAGGGTCGGTCTTCACAAGACTGACTATTCCGGCTCCCGTTCCTGCTCGAAGGTCTGTCTTTGACAAATTGGACACCGCTACTCAAAAGACGTTAGTCTTCAAGAGACTGGCACCAGCAGTGCTTCATCTGGGCAGGGGGCAAGACAAAGCCATCCCCATCGCTGAACCAACGCCGTCCGCTCGACATGCTCGTCGTCGTCACTGGCGCCGGGTAAGGAAGGCTGGGGGCAACTCCCCCTCTGGGATAACTCCGCCAGCTCCGATGGTGGAAATCAATGCTGCTGTTCCGACCGGGAATAGCTTTGAACCGCTAAGAAGGGTGCGCAAAAACTCGCCAACTGCCGTATTGAAAAGATCTCCTACACCTCTGGATAATGCCCCAAAGGTGAAGCTGGAGCAGCCCCCTCAACGGCTGTCCTCTAAAATTTACAAGATCTGGCGTCAAGTCCAGGACTCTGTAGTGGATCAAGACTATCTGCGCCGACAGAAAAAGATGAAGGTTCGGCAGGAGAAGGACTACTCTGTCAAGCCACCAAAAGCGACAGCTACTTGGGCACCCACTACAATGGCCCCCTCAACTTCGACCGCTCAAAAAAGAAGGAGGTCGGAGAAGACCCCTGTGTCTTTGGTAAATCGCAAAGACACTGAAGCTAAACGCCCCAAGTCTGGGGGCACGGTGGTGCACACCGTTTATATGGCTTCCGGAAAGGAGGAAAGCCGTGCTTCGACGGGTCACCGACCGCTCACCCGATCCGTGACAAAAGCCCAGGAGCAGCAACAGAAACTTCAGGAAATGATGACTGCAATGGCTGCACTTACTGGGCCAAAAGAAAGCTCAAAGATGTCATTAGAATAGCGTCACGAACAAGAGACTGATGCTGATTTCCTACGTAGAGTCCTCGAAAAGAAGGACAAAGAAGCCGCAGAGCAAGCGGCTAACATAAAACAGATGGCGCTCCTCTTCCAAGATATGGTAGGGATGATGTTACAGCCGGACCCTCCAGCTGATGACCCTCCAATCATTGTTGAAGACGATAGAAGGGAGACATCTAATCCCCCGCCGGATCTCTCAGCAGCCAAAGATGAAACCATTTCCAAAACTGCATTAGACGACTATATAGCTCAGTAGATACGGGTTCATCAGGCGAATGAAGCGGCTGGGCAAATTGTTAGAACCGGACGACCCTATCCAAGCTGGTATGACCAAATCAGTTACCCGTCGGGATATACGATCCCTAAGTTCCACGTATATAAAGGGACAGGGAATCCGCATCAGCATGTCGCTCAATTCAGGGCCTTATGCGGAAATACTGGAGGCGATGACAAATTGTTGCTTCGCCAATTCGTCGGCAGCTTAGAAGAAACAGCCTTTGAATGGTATTCGAAGCTACCTAACGACTCTGTCAAAACATTTGCGAAGATGGAGCTACTATTTACACAAAGATTCGCGAGTGCTAGTGAACGCACCCCGATAACAGCACTGATTAAGGCCACGATAAGGCCCAGCGAAACATGGGTCCAATACGCAACACGATGGCGAAACCTATGGTCAAAATGCAAACAACGCATAGAAGAGGCACCTGCGATAGGCATGTTTGTGGGCACTCTTGATCCGCAGGCGACCATATCCCAATTCATGATGTTCTTCAGACCGACCACCTTTCAGGCCCTGATCGACAAATTAGCCCAAATGGACCAGATGGGCCATGGACCTTCTCCTCCAAAACCAGATTCTCGAAATGAGAAAGGAAAAGGGAAAGCGATCGTCGTCGCCAATGCTCAACAACAACCGAGCAACTCAAAGCCGGTTGTTCGCCAAAATAACGTGCGTCCACGCCCATCCCTCGAGGAGAGATTGGGACGTCCTTACTCATTTCCTCAGAATAAAACGAGAAGACTGTACGAGATGGCAGTGCACAACAGAATCATCAATCTGCCGAGTCCAAAACGTCTGTTGCAGCCAGGCGATCTCAATAATCCCAATTATTGCCCTTACCACCAAACGGTAAGTCACCCGATCGAGAATTGTTTCGTCTTTAAGGGATGGATCGAGGATCAGTACCTACAAGGCAAATTCACGCTGTCTGAAAACTGGAAGGTGAACCCACCACAGCCGCACTCTCCAAAGAAGACGGACATGCCGGGGGCAACTTGTTCTTTTGTCAAGGACGAAAACGATGGAGAAGACTCATCTGGTAAATCCGAAGACTGCATAATGACTTGTCATGTGATCTCTCACTCATTGGTGGATGATAAAGATGCTCCTTGCGCTGAGAAACCGAGGGCGAACCCTGAACCAGAAATTCCGCAGCCGTCAGACGAGTTGATCGATGCCTTCCTGAATGAGATTCGTCTGAAAGTTAAAGCCAATCAAGAGCATGGGATGGCCATACTGGAGGGAGCCAAACACCAACTACTAGGCCAAAGAGTCGAGGCACTTCCGTCAAATCAAAAGCCATCCACTGCGGATAAAAATAAATTCAAGACAAGGAAAAGGTTCGCCAAAGCCCTATCAGTGGGAATGAAGCTACCACCCTCTGAAGAAAATACTCTCGATGGAGTAGAGATGCATCCTAACTTCTGCTTATATCATCAGAAGATCATACATCCTACCAAAGACTGCGACTCCTTTAAGTGTTGGTGGCAAGGGTATGTCGCTCACAGGCAACACTTCAACAGGACAAAGTGTGAAGCTCGTAGACATCGGAAAAATGCGATAGATGAGCGCAAAAGAGCCGAAGACGACTGTCATATAGCCGACTCCAAAGGATCGCAAATTATCACCTTTGGAAGCGACTCTGACGAAGAAGTTGCCCTCAACCCTCTCCTCAAGGAATCTATTTCAAAAATGAAGGAATTGAGGAGTTGCGAGAACGTTCAGCCGTGCAATCGCACACTACTCGAAAATATCTCGGCCCTGTAAACAAAGGATCGAACAAAAAGGATAAAGGAAAGAGGAAAATGACCCTCGTCGCCAACACTCAACAACAGTCGAATGGCCCTAGACCGGTAGTTCGTCAAAACAATATGCGTCCACGCATATCCCTCGAGGAGAGGCTAAGACGTCCTTACTCATTTCCCCAGGATGAAACAAGAAAGTTGTTCGAAATGGCAGTACATAACAGGCTTATCACTCTACCGAAGCCGAAACACCAACTACAACTGGATGATGTCAACAGTCCTAATTATTGTCCTTACCACCAAGTATTGGGCCATCCGATCGAAAACTGTTACGTCTTCAAGAACTGGGTTGAAGACCAATACCAACAGGGCGAGTTCTTCATCTCCAAAAACTGGAGGGTGAACCCGCCACAACCACACGCTCCGAGAAAGATGGATATGCCGGAGTCATCATGCTCAGTCATAGAGAAAACCCCATAGACCGAAAAGTCAGTAAACTAGAGATTCGCCTCAAATACGGCGACGACGGACTGAAACATCCTTAAACTAATGGCAGACCGCAACGTCCTTAAACTAACGGCGGACCGAAACGTCCTTAAACTAACGGCGGACCACTACGTCCTAAAACTAGCTGTTGACCGAGATGTCAATAAACTACGGTGGATTGAAACATCACAAAGCCGATATAAAAAAAGGATAAAAAAATATATATATATATATATAAACGGTATGTCCATAAGCAAAATGGGCACGGATGAAAACCCGAAAGGGCTCCGTGAGTAAAAACAGCAGGGCTACCGGCGAGTATTCGTGAAAACCCGAAAGGGCTTGACCTCGTAAAACAAAAAGAGAATAAAAAGAATAAAAAAAAGAAAACGGTATGTCCATAAGCAAAATGGGCACGGATGAAAACCCGAAAGGGCTCCGTGAGTAAAAACAGCAGGGCTACCGGCGAGTGTTTATGAAAACCTGAAAGGGCACAACCTCGTTAAAGGACACCTACAGGATCCTCTCGACCCTGTAAGGAGAAATCACCCGCGTGAGATCCTTACGACTCACAAGGGAGCAACACACTTAGGTATCCTTATGATTCCTAAGGAGAAAATACACTTGCGAGATCCTCACGACTCGTAAGGACAACTCTCTTATGGGACCCTCACGGCTCATAAGATTTGAAAGTCTTAAGTTACAGAGACCTGAACCTGTTCTTAAGCAACTCTGTCACGCCCCGAAAGTACGGAACATGACCGACACTTAAACTACGAACGTCTCGAGACGTACGTACTCTAAGTAAGCCGAACCCAAAAATCTAAACCAAGAAAAGTAGTAGAGAGTAGGAAGAACCATAACAATCAACCTGTAAGCAATATAGTATACAACACCTAAAGGCGAGGATTACAACAGAAAGTAGATCCAACAGCAAGAAATCCATGGAAATATAATGCGCGATTCTAAGGTCGAAAGAATAAAAATCACTGGTCTCAATCTCAAAAATACAAGTTTAGTTGATGGAACTTCTAGATACAACTGAAATATAATATACAATGTATAATGATGGGTGCGATACAATAAACCCACCTACTAGCAAGTCACCCGAGAGGAACAGTGCCCGCAAAGCCGTAATAAAACCTGTACGGCAAACCTGCAAGAAACTGGGGCACAACGGGGGTGAGTTGCCAACTCGTGAGTAGAAAAAAAGATCTACGAACAGAAAATCGCATGCATGACGCAACCTAGGTCATACGATCATAATAAAAACCTCAAATGAATAAGTCTGAAGCATGCTAAGGTAGCAATGAAACATCTATACATGTATGTAATGCCAAGTGCTCGTGTCAATGCCTCAGGTAATAACATGTCATAAATAAGAGGTATGTCTGCATGAAGTAATATGATGAAGTATCAAATGGATATCAATACACATATATTAGCGTCCCATTCCACTAATATTGGTGTAAGGGTATATATAACAGCGCCCTCATACCCTGTTATATATACAAATGAAGTATGATCAATGTAATCGAGGTCTGTATGTAATCAAAGTCTGTATAAACGTGGATCCCGTCCATCCATCACCTAATGACAATAAGCATCATGCACGTAAATATCATAAGCATATGCATGGAAGAACGAGGATATAATCAAAATCATGGAACCGGAGTGCCCAGCATCGACACTCGAAAACATCATGAACACTGTGCCCAGCATCGGCACGTAAATCCTCATATATCGGGCACCCGTCAGTCTGGGTCAGCCCACGGGCTCCGTCTGCGGTATCGGCCCTCGGCCCCAGCAGTACGCCCATATCCATCTCTCAACTCCGGTCGGTATCCTCCGGATATCCGCCGAGATCAAATACGATCACCCGTAGGTAGTAGTCCCTCTGCCAGGCTCACCGTCTACTGCACAGCGATCCGTTCTCGCCGCGGGGTACCGTACCGGGCCCACCATGTACCCGCAATCGGCCTCATCCGCCTTCTCGAATCGGGTTTCACATGTCACTCTAGCACCGAGAAAACGCATGGTGGACGCACTGAAATATCATATCAAGGGTAACCGGGTTTTTAAAACAATTACATATTTTCTTTTGAAATATCCACGGTTCCCAAATCCAGAAATATCATGAAAACAACATATCTCAATGCGTATGATCAAAAGCATGATATATGCAACATGTAAAAGAAATGCAAGCATATCTGTCTATCATGCAACCAGGAATAGTAATATGCACATATTGAGGGAAACCGCTCTTTTTTTTTTTTAAATGAATCAGTTTTGAAGAGTATCTTGCGGTTTCCAAATCTAGAATTATCCTATATGTATGTGCAAATATGTATGTGTACAAATATGAGTGTACGACAGGCAGGTGCACAAGTATGAGTGTACGATAAGTATATGTACAAGTATGCCATGCAAGGGTCATATCCTGAATGCAACAGTACTACAGTGTAGTGACATGGCAATTATCGATGACGAAGTGTGTGAGCCGGCAAACAGTGTACGTGGACATATGTATCATCGATAATTGTGCTGGTGTCCTAACAACATGATGATAATATAGCAATAGCTCATGAAATGAAATGCGAATAGCAATGAAAATGCGGAATCGAATAAATCAACGCAACTGTGAAGAGTCTACATCAATATGTACATGTTATGAAATTGTGCCATTTGAAATAAGACAAATCGGGGTTTTTTTTTGTAAAATAAGGGCTACGGAGTTTTAAGTAAGATACGTCCTTTGAAAATATCCGTAGAATCCCTTTACTTGTTTTTAAGATATTCCCGATTCGTAAGTTTTTGAAATAGGTATGGCCCGGGTCTAGTCTAACATCTACTATACTAACTACTGATCTAACTATCAAGTAGGTCGGGAGGGGTATGGAAACCACCTAATCTGAGTCGATATATATATAAATATAAATATAATAGTCGGTGATCCCGCCTCAATAGTATCGCGTACGATACCGTATATCATCTGACATCCTCGAGTCATGAGTGCGGATCAATCATCAAAATACAGCTCGTACGACAAGTCGTCGTACGGCATCCCAACTGGGTACGGGTCAATATCACGTTCATCACCCTATTTATCTGATATCCTCTTTTATTAAGATCATCATCCATGGTACTGACCTACGTCTAGTACAACACTAATATCATCAATCCAACCATGATCTGGCCGCTGACCTACAGCCTCAAATAACTGATATCAACATCATATATCGTCAAAGAGAAGGGTACATCACTCAATGCGACCCACTATAAATATCTAACTTGACATATCTCATATCACAACCACATGTCAATTATTCAGAGTATATCACTCTGATATGTATCGTCGTCTAAAGATCCGCTATATTATTAGGGCGTATCTCCAATATGAGTCCTGCCATATCACCGATATCATAAGCTCAGAACATATCTCATCGACTCATCTCCAATGTCTTCTAATATCCTCATTGTCACCGTAAAAACCTAGCAAATTCGCACGTGTGTGCGCGTGGGTGTAAACCTATTCTAGGTTCGCGACTAGAAACTACACTAGTTACTTCTAACCCTATCCTATACATATTCCACCTAACACATCCTAAACAACCAAGTCACACATAAGCTATCATATATCTGAAAATATAATCTATATGTTATACTAGACATCGGACTGCGGGGGTGCTATATGCCATCCACCCGACTTCTCCCCGTAGATATAAATCTACCCACCTTGTTTTATACGTGCCGGTGCCGATGTCGCCATTTGCATCTCCACGCCTCGACGCTACGTGGGGTACCTACAAGGATATCACACGCTAAAACACATGAAAACCATGTCGAAAGCCAAAATGGTGCACGCTACGCTCATAGGTAAAAACCTGTAGCCGTGCGTGCAAACACAGCCAATATCCACTGTCGTTGGCGTTCAAACGCCACCCGACAGTCACGAATCACCAAATAACAAAAATCCACGCTAAACAAGTCGAAAATCATACGCCAACTCATGAAAAACAACCCAGATTTTACCCTAACTGGAAACAGTCAAAACTAGACATACAGGGGGTCAAGTTTACATGAAATAGAGCTGTGCACGCAAAACAAGGAGGTTCCACCCTGGTCTGGCCGCAAATTGCAGCCAGGGGGATTAAATCTGCGGCCGGGGTATGGTGGTTTGGGTTAGGGTTTTGGGTGTTGGTTCCTATCTGCCTGCACATCCTACTGCCAAGTCAATTTTATTTTAGGAGGTCCGGGTTGATAGCAGATACCAGAAAGGTCACAAAAGTCGACAAAATTGCTAATTTTCACCAATTCTAAACTTTCAGGTGGTATACTGGAATCTGGGTTAGATCTAGGGTAAACTGGCCTCAACAGCACCTAATTAGACTATACTAATATTCAAAACCATCTCTTGGCCAAATCTCACTCAAATTCTCCTAAACTAAGACTAATCTACTTAATAACACTAATTTCAGCTAAACAACTCTAACTTAACAAGATAGATGTTGGGTTGTGAGATTATACCTCAAGGGATCCTAGAACGAAGGAGAAGGGAAGGAAGAGGAAGTGGGGTGGTGCTGCTGAAGTGCCCCGGGACTGAAGTTGCTGTTGCAACTGAGGCTGATGTTGGTTCTGCTTGTTGTTGTTGCTGCTGCTCAAGCTGCTGGTTTGCTTGTGTTCTTCAGTAGTTGCAGAGCAGGAGTTTTGTGGCTGTGGGAGGGTGTTGTGTTGTGTGATGTTGTGGTACGGTGAAGTGTGAGGTTGTAGTATGATGATGGTGTGGAGTTGTGTTGAAATAAACTTGCTGCTGCTGCAGAAGCCGATGCAAATGGGGCTGAGTTTTGTGTGCTGGGGGTGTTGTTTTGAAAGATGTAGCAGATTATAGCAGTAGCCTTGGTGGCTGATGGGGCTGCTGATGTGAGGGATTTGGGGTGTAGGTTTTGGGCTATGGTGCTAGGGTGGCTGCAGCTGAATTTAAGGGATGGGGTGGCTGCTGATGCAGCTGAAGTAGTTATTTTGGTGGCTGATGTTGCTTCAGCTACTGATGCTGAAATGATGATATATGGCCTAGGTTTGGGGCTGGTGTGCTGTTGCTGATGTAATGGGCTGTTGTTGCAGCAGTTTGGTGGCTGAAATTGAACAATTGGGCTGATGTGTGAGAGGGAGTAAAAGAGCACAAGGGGTTATGTTGTGGAATGGATCATGGCACATCCTAGCCACCTCTCTCTCACTCTTGAAACATGTTAGCACCCACAAGCCATCATGGCTCACACTCTCTCCTACACAAGTCAACCTAACCCTAATCACCCTTAACAAGCTAAAACCCTTAATTAACCCAATTAACCTAATCAAATGGTTCAACCCACCATGGTCATCTAAACATGGTTCAACCCTAGGCTTAACATGAGTCCAAAATATGAAACAAGTGTAGAAAATGTTATGTGCAACATTTTTGCACAAAAAACCAAAAATCCAATTAGCGATTTTTAATCGCGATTAACACCAACATAGCATATAATTCATCATAAAAACGGTAAAATGGCATATTTCCACAAAATAACCTATTTTAGAATTTCCATAAGTTTTTCCCAAAATTTTCCCCATTTATCGGTATTTAATTATACCGACTATTAAAATATTCATTAAAAATTAATATTAAATTATGAAAATTCCCAAAAATAATATTTTATTTTTTTGAAATGTTACAAACTCCCACAACCTTCCACTATTGCCCTACAAGTGGCTCAATACTGACCCTTGTATACAATCCACGGGCGCGAACAAACATTTCCCTAACCAAGTCACACCCGTGACTAGAGATATGTCCATATGGTGAACAACTCTTGTAATTACTCTCGACTTATAAGGAGAAAACCCTTTTGTAAGATCCTTACAACTTACAAAGGAACATACACTTAGGAATCCTCACGATCCATAAGGAGAAAACACACCTACGAGATCCTCACGACTTGTAGGGAGAAATACCTTTGTGAGACCCTTACGGCTCATGAAGTCAAAAGCCTTAGTCGACGGGATCCTAACCCTGTTCGCTAAGCTTCCTTTGTTCGACATTGACAGAGGCAAATGATGATTCGCTCCTGGCAATGTCCCAGTTGTAGCGATGCTGATGCCTAAACCGGTATCAAACTCCAAGTCCTTTTATGGCAAATGATGATTCGCTCCTGGCAATATTCTAGTTGTAGCGATGCTGATGCTGAGATTGGCACCAGATTCCAAGTTCCACACCCGCGATAAAAAATGAGCGAGCTAAAAATGCATATGAAATAGCCGAAATGATGGGGCAACTCGCAATAAAAAGCAGCGAGTGAAAATAAAATAAATAGCCGAAATGATGGGGCAACTCGCAATAAAAAGCAGCGAGTGAAAATAAAATAAATAGCCGAAATGATTGGGCAATCGCAACCTTCGCGATATAAAAGCTGAAATGATAGAGCATCGCGGAAATACCAAAAAAATGATAAATGAAACTTTTTGCCCTACAGGTGAGATCACATCGATCCCTGTATACAATCCAGGGGCACAAACAAAGAGGGAACCATACCTTCCCAACAGGCTCCACCAGAAAGCGAAGCCAAATCTCGACGGTTCATAGACAACCTAGAGACAACCTCGACATTTATCTCAATATTGCAGACACAATGTCAACAAATGAAGCAAAGGAAGATCCCTAGCTTCAGGGTCTCAACGTCGATATCGACAACTTAGAGATCACCAACGGCGTTTCTCCTCACTCCAACCAGATGTAGACATGACGTCAACAACCGACCTCAGAGTCGCAATGAAATGGAGCCACGACATAGTCCCTAGTTCCAAATCTTAACGGCAATATCTACGGCCTAAGAATCAACAATGGCGTTCCTACGCAGTCCATCAAGATGCAGATACAACGCCAACAAAAGCCCTCGCGGTCAAAACAAAACGAAGCGACGGAAAAATCCCAGCTTCACTTCAACAATCGTCTCGATACAGCAGACGAGATGTTAACAAAGGCGTTCCTTCGCAGTCCAACCAGATGCAAATACAACGCCAACAAAAGACCTCGCGGTCAAAACAAAACGAAGCGAGGGAAAAATCCCAGCTTCACTTCAACAATCGTCTCGATACAGCAGACGAGATGTTAACAAAGGCGTTCCTTCGCAGTCCAATCAGATGCAGATACAATGCCAATAAAAGACCTCGCGGTCAAAACAAAAAGAAGCGACGGCAAAATCCCAGCTTCACTTCAACAATCGTCTCGATACAGCAGACGAGATGTTAACAAAGGAATTCCTTCGCAGTCCATCAAGATGCGGATACAACGCCAACAAAAGACCTCGCGGTCAAAACAAAACGAAGCAACGGCAAAATCCCAGCTTCATCTCAACAATCGTCTCGATACAGCAGACGAGATGTTAGCAACGGCGTTCCTTCTCAATCCATCAAGATGCAAATACAACGCCAACGAAAGACCTCGCGGTCGAAACAAAACGAAGCGAAGGCCAAATTCCTAGCTTCAAGGTCTTAACGGCAAGTCGTATAAAGCCTGAAAGACAACCGGAGATCGTCTCACACCAGTGCGGAATGGTCACCGTCTCGACATTCGTCTCGATACAGCAGACGAGATGTCACCCCAGCGTTCTTCCTCAAGCAGGGTTCAGACGCGACAATCAAACAAATGGAGCCACGGCAAAATCCCTAGTTCCAAACCTCGACGGTTCATCAGCAACCTAGAGACAACCTCGACATTCGTCTCGATACAGCAGACGAGATGTCACCTCAGCGTTCTCCCTCCAGCAGGGTTCAGACGCGACAATCAAACAAATGGAGCCATGGCAAAATCCCTAGTTCCAAACCTCGATGGTTCATTAGCAACCTAGAGACAACCGCGACATTCATCTCGATACAGCAGACGCGATGCCAGCAAATGAAGCAAAGGCCAAATTCCTAGCTTTAGGGTCTTGACGGCAACTCACATAAAACCTGAAAGACTATCGGAGATCATCCCACACCGGCGCGGAGTGGTTATGACTCATCAGGGCTCTCCAAAATGAGCCTAACCTCAAGTAAAAAGCGGCATGGAAAATTCCTAACGCTTGCTCTTCCGACAGTCAAACTGCCTAGGAAGATTGCTTGAAGACGTCTTGTCCAGCCCCCGAAGGGATCAGAGACACGGCAGTCGCAGGGTTACTCGAACAGCACGATTGCCTATCGAGGAATATATCAGCTGATGCAACGGTACGACGGCCAAAACCCTAAGTACCACAGACCCTAACGGACTTCTGTCATAAAGAGCAGAGGTTAACTGTGACGTTAGGATGTTCTTGCGAGAAATGCTCGATTCGTCTCGACTTGTGAAGAAATTG
The DNA here is from genome assembly GCA_030015575.1 of Agapanthus africanus. Taxonomy (NCBI): domain Eukaryota; kingdom Viridiplantae; phylum Streptophyta; class Magnoliopsida; order Asparagales; family Amaryllidaceae; genus Agapanthus; species Agapanthus africanus. Next base: position 30,603,703 of record CM057351.1, read on the forward strand.
ATGTCTTTGCGAGAACTGCTCGATGTGGCTCGACTCGTAAGATAAAGCCTTAGGCAGTAACGATTAAAAAACTTGTTCCCTAAGCATTGGAACCCTGCAAGTTGGCCCAAAACGGTCTCTTGCATACTATCCACGGGTCTCACTCTCCAAACTCGAATCTCGACGAGGAGGGAAACAACCGCTTACGGGTCCTCTCGACTCGTAAGAGGGAAAAATTCTCTTATAAGATCCTTACGACTTCTAAGAGAGAACGCACTTAGGAATCCTCACGATTCCTAAGGAGAAAATCCACCTACGAGATCCTCTCGATCCGTAGGGAGAAAAGTCTCTATGAGACCCTCACGGCTCATAGAGTTGAAAAGTCTTAGGCAGCAGATTTGAACCTGCGGCCTAAGCCATCGCTGCCTTTTGAAAAAGCCAATACAGGATGCTCGCTCTATCACCTATCAACCATGTTTACTAAAGCAGTATACTGATAATAAAAGAAAGAGGGAAGCGACAGAAAGGACATTCGATTTGCATTTGATCAAGCGTTCGAGACACATCCATTCATGTGTGTGCAAAAGACTCAGAATGAGAAATAAGATAAGCTGAAATAAAAAAATTTCCATTCATAGTACAAATGGGTTCTTACAATCATAAAGAAATAAATGACAATATTATTAAAATGTCTACAATGGTATAACCTCAGACCCAGGACATGGATTGAGGAACTCGAAAGTAACCCTATCTAAGAATTTCCAAGCCTGGCGAACCATCCTAGTGTGCTTTCTTTCGCGAGCACAAGCGTCGGGGTCCCCCCTGATGTCCTCCTCCCTCCAATAAGCAGCGAGTATGGCGGACTATTGGAAAGCCTGGTGCAGGAGATCGACAAGATTGTCTCGCCGTCTCTTCGAGATTAGGTGCATCAGATACACCGAGTGCACCTTATCCTCAGCAGCATCCAACGCCCCAAGCGGCATGCCAGAACAGAATAGGGAAAGCGCTTCCCAGATGGATCCTACGATAAACTTCAGGAGAGAGGAACGTCGGGGAAGCAGTTGACCGTTATATGCGTCGAAGCGGCTCATGATTTCAGCACACTCCGCATTTGTGAACTCTCAATTTTGAGAACGGCCAAGTCGGCGGATGTCCCCGTAAGAAATGATCTCGTCAAGATCGTACATGTGGGCATCCATTGTTTCTGTGAAAGAGAATCAACAAAATTATCAGAAAAACTGATTAAGCAAAGCGATATAATGCACCGAGGAATAAAATGCCATCTTTAAACTCCAAGATCAATGAAAAACTCCTAAGAGTTCTTTTATATGATTTGGAAGGAGCAAAGCTCCATTAATGAAATGAGAAAATACAAGGAAAATCTTTCAGAGAGCAAAGCTCTATTAATGGAACCCTAATAGGGTTCTACTTAGTTCTCCTTAGACCCCTTTAGAGCAAAACTCTGCTAAGTGAAAGCCTAAATGGGTCTTCTTTAGATCAGGGATCTATTGAGAGCGAGGCTCTTAAAATTGATTTAATTTAATCCAAATTAAGTTTTACCTAAAGTTCGAACTTTTAAAAGTGCTTAAACAAAAGAGCAGAGCTCTGAATAAAATTCCTATGAAGAGATGAAAATCATCTAAGGGACCAAAGGTCCTATTTATAGGCATCAAATGCCCTTTCAACTTCCAAAAGTTGCCGCGACGGTTAGAATTCTGCCACCGCTGCGCTCACGTTTGGGGGCTACGTAAGCTCAACGGTGGGGGGGAATTTGTTTACCCCAATCAGAGCAAAGCTCTGTTCAAATTCCAAGGTGGGAAACGAAGCAACGCTTCTATTTCCCACAATCAGAGCAAAGCTCTGTTTTGAAAATTAAAATTAAAATAAATGAAGCAGCGCTTCAGATCCCCTGCGCTGCGCGCAGAGCGCCACGTGTCAAAATCAGACACGTCAGCGCAGAGAGCGCAGCGCCCAAGGCAGCGCACACAATCAAGAGCAAGGCTCTATTAAATGAAGCAACGCTTCAGCTGACTTGCGCTGCGCGCCACGTGGCAGCGCAGTTGCGCTGCGCCCTGCGCTGTGCGCCACGTGGCAGCGCAGTTGCGCTAGCGCAGTTACGCTGCGCGACACGTGGCAGTGCAGTTGCGCTGTGCCTTGCGCTACGCGACACGTGTCAAGCGCTGGGGCGTTTGCGCCAAACAGAATTAAATTCCAGTAAGATCTTTCTGTTCTTGTTAAAACAAGAAGATTGTCTTCTATAAAACAGAAGCCCTTGGTTCAAAGATCCAACGGTGGGGAAAATTCCCCAAATCACTCAGAGTAAGATCTCTTTAAAAAATTTAACAAATTTATGGGGACTATATAAAGGCCCCTAGACCTCAATTCAAAAAGTGAGGGACATCAAGAACTTCAGAAAAACAGCAAAAAAGAGAAAGCTCTGAAGAACTTTGAAGAACTCAAGAAAAAGGTAAAAACCTTTATGAAAAAGAAGAAGAATTTCTTCCGAATAGATAATTGATCTAAGAACAAGATCAATGATCTTCAATAAATAAAAATAAATAACAGTGCCTTGCACTTTTTTTATGAACCACTTGTTCTGGAATCTTAAAGATTCTTTTCTTGAATCCAAAATTGGATCAAGTTATTAAAACAGTACCCTGCACTTGTAAAACTGCACTTTTGCGCTCCTGGGTTGGCGCAAGCCACCAGAGAGCGCCACGTGTTAGCAGCGCAACAGCGCAGCGCACTGACACAGTGCACTGCGCTGTGGCGCTTGCGCTCACCAGAGCATGACACGTGTCACCTCCACATGCGCTTGCGCTCATTAATTAGCACAGAGCGCCTGACAGGCCACGTGGCATTCTGTCAGGTTAATTGATGCACTGCATCCTTAAAAAGAAGGGCTGAGCCCAATCAAAAAGACCTAATAGGCCTAGTAAATGCTGTGCATTATTTTCAAAAAGGGCAGAGTCCAAACAAAAACAAATGCAATGCATCATTCTTTTTTAAAAAGGGGCAGAGCCCAGATAAGGGTCTGTCAGACCAGAACAGATGCTGTGCATCATTTAAAAGGGGCAGAGCCCAAATAAAGGTCCAACAGAGACCAAGGTTAATGCTATGCATTATCAAACATGGGCAAAGCCCTAGCACAGGCCTAATAGGCCAAAAATCAAGAAAAACGTTGAATATTCTCAACTGGACTTAGCCCAATCATGGCCGTAAGTCCTCAAACTAAATTGACTGAGCAAGACTGCTCTCCTAAATCAATTTACATCTGGTTCAAGGGTACATCTCGGAACTCCTCTGACCCCTATCGTTGTAATCCTTCAACGACGTCAGAAAGGTGACGGGTCCCGACGGCCATAAACTTGGACCTCCATGTCCCTGAACTGGAACATGGACCACTACGTCCCTAAACTGGAATATAGAGCCCCCCTAAATGCTCTTTTGCCGGATCTAAACGATCCCGTTTAAGTTGATCTTAGCCTCAAACATGGCTAACGTATCCTTAAACATTCAAATGGACCATAAAACTCCAAATCAACTTTGGTTCAAGGGTACATCTCCGAACTCCTCTGATACCTGTCGTTGTAATCCTTCAACGTCGTCAGAGAGGTGACGGGTTCCGACGGCCATATATATTATATGGACCACCATGTCCCTAAACTGGAAATTGACCGCAACGTCATTAAACTAAACAATAGAGCCAATTACTCTTTTGTTGGATCTAAACGATCCCGTTAAGTCGATCTTAGTCTGGAGATTAGGCTAACGTATCCTTAACAAAAGTTTAAGTCGATCTTAGCCTCAATATGGCTAACGTATCCTTAAACCAAAATACCAAACCCAAATCTAAGTAAATACGGATTTGGACTAATCCACGTCCTACGGGCGACGGCATAAATTAGTCTCTGTATACAATCCACGGGCAACCATAAACAAAACAAACACACACGACACGAAGTGAAATTCTGGAGAAGGAGAAAGTTGTTACCGCGATGCGGTAGCGTAATTAACTACAGGGGCTTGCGCCTGCAGGGAAGAGCGTCCCCACAATCAAAAACCCCTCAAGCGAGGGGGAATCTGACGAAGTCTGCTACATCGGCCGCATCCATTTAAACCTCCGATACACGGTGCCATAAATCAACTTGGCATCTTCGGAGAGGTAGACGAATAAAACCAATTAGCATCTGCCCCGAATCTCAGCGCCAGGACTTCGCAGTCCTGTGCGCCGTCTTTCGGAGGGGAACAGGCACCATGCATCGGAGGTTTAAACGGATGCGGCCGATGTAGCAGACTTCGTCAGATTCCCCCTCGCTTGAGGGGTTTTTGATTGTGGGGGTGCTCTTCCCTGCAGGCGCAAGCCCCTGCAGTTAATTACGCTACCGCATTGCGGTAACAACTTTCTCCTTCTCCAGATGGTCACTTCGTGTCGTGTGTATTTGTTTTATGTTTGGTTGCCCGTGGATTGTATACGGAGACTGAGTTATGTCGTCGCCCGTAGGGCGTGGACTAGTCCAAATCCGTATTATCTTAGATTTGGGTTTGGGGGTTTGGGTTTAAGGATACGTTAGCCTCTATCGAGACTAAGATCAACTTTAATGTTTGTTAACGATATGTTAGTCTAGTTTTAGACTAAGATCGACTTAACGGGATCGTTTAGATCCAACAAGAGAGCAATTAAGGGAACCCTATTGTTTAGTTTAGTGACATTGCGGTCAATAGGTAGTTTAAGGACATTGCGGACCAATATTAGTTTTAAGACATTGCGGTCAAGGTTAAGGACATCATAGTCCATGGATTTAAGGACTCCACAGTCCATCGTTAGTTTTAAGACATCACGGTCAAGGTTAAGGACGTCATAGTCCGTTGTTAGTTTTAAGACATCCCGGTCAAGGTTAAGGACATCATAGTCCGTGGATTTTAAGGACTCCACAGTCCGGCGTTAGTTTTAAGATATCACGGTCAAGGTTAAGGACATCATAGTCCATGAGTTTAAGGACCCCACAGTCCGTATCAATGTGTGGTCATCGGGACCCGTCACCTCTTTGAAGACGTTGAGGAATTACAACGCCAAGTATCAAAGGAGTGAAGAGATGTACCCTTGAACCAAGGTAGATTAAATAATCTTTGGCCCAATTTGGGACTAAGACCAATTAATTATATTATGAGCCTATTAGCCCAGTTAAGTTTGAATTGAGGACTTATGGCCAGCTTGGGTTAAGTCCAATCATGTTTAGAATATTGGCCCTCTGTTGGTTCATTGAAGGAGAGGCCTTGCCTCTAGAAACTTAGCCAATTGGGCTAAAACTAGTGTTAAACACTAAAGACCAATAGTGTTGAACACTGGGAATAAGATTAGCAAGTTAGCGTTAAACACTAAAAGATAATCAGTGTTAAACACTAGCAACAGGGCTTTCAAATTAGTGTTAAACACTAAAGCAAATCAGTGTTAAACACTGGAAACAGAGATTTCAAATTAGTGTTAAACACTAAAGCAAATCAGTGTTAAGCACTGGGAACAGAGTTTTCAAATTAGTGTTAAACACTAAAGCAAATCAGTGTTAAACAGTGGGAACAAAGTTTTCAAATTAGTGTTAAACACTAAGAAAATCAGTGTTAAACACTGGGAACAAAGTTTTCAAATTAGTGTTAAACACTAAGGAGAGAGGGGTCACGTGTGGACACGTGAGAGCGCCCTGATTCCCCTTATTTCATTCTACCAGAAGTATTGAATACTTCCTATAATTGCTCTTGGAGCATCACGTGCTGTCACGTGATGGAAATGTGGGTTTTTAACTGTTAAAGCCTTTACCAAGGGGTCACGTAGTAGCACGTGAGGACGCCTATAGCTTCTGTTTGCTTTTTCTTTGTATCCTTCAGGGGTCACGTGAGGCGCGTGAAACGTTGCCTCAAAATTCTTTTCTATGGATCTTTACCGGGGTCACGTGGTAGCACGTGACTTTGGTTCTATGCATGTTTTAAAGATTTGTTCATCTTTTAAGAATTAAATTCTTCAAAGGGTTAAACCCTAGCAATAAACTTTAGAGAAATTAAATTCCTATTTTCTTCTGAAGAATTATATTCTTAGATAGGGTTAAACCCTAATTTCTTTTCTGTAGGAATTAAATTCCCCATATATGTAAAGAATTAAATTCTGGCATAGGGTGAAGCCTTAATTTCTTTTTTAAGGGAATTAAATTACTGTGAATTTGAGAGAATTAAGTTCTCAATTAGGGTTAAACCCTAGTTCTGTCCATTCTGAAGGAATTAAATTCCTATAATATAGGGTTAAACCCTAATTTTATCTCAAAGGAATTAAATTCCTATAACTCTGTGAGAATTAAATTCTCAAAACTCAATTCCTCCTCTATGTTTTAGATCTGCATGGCAGGATCTCAACCCAATGAGAATTAAATTCTCAATTTATGGGGAGATGTGCACTTTGCAGATCTTCAACCAGAGAAAGAACTAAGTTCTTTTCTTTATATAAGAGTTAAACTCTTTTGAGAATTAAATTCTCTTTCGAAGCCTCTCTTTTCTTATCTAGGGTTTTTCTTTTGCAGAGAATCAAATTCTTCCTTCTGAATTTTCAAGATTCCGAGGCTCTTTATCTCTCTCTCTCTCTCTCCAAAAGGTCCCCCCTCTTTTCTCTTCTTGGCTCCTATTTATAGGAGAAAGAAAAGAATCAATTTGTTCAATGAATCTTTCATTGAAAGATTTTAATTGATTTCATGATTAATATGATCTTTTAGATTATTCAGTGAATTTTATTCACCGTTGGATTTTAAATCCAAAGATATTCTGTTTGTTATTTCCGGTAAGATTTTAGGGGAAATCTTTCCTTGTCTAAGATTTTTCCATAAATTGGTGATATTTAATCACCCTTGGATCTTTAATCCAACGGTCCCCATAATCTTTTTCCATTTGGAAAGATTTAGAAGCTTTTAGAATTTAATTTTATTAAACTGTAAGGCTTTCGAAGTCAGTCACGTGCTGACACGTGACCCTTGATCACGTATGAGCACGTGACCCCCAATTGAGTCCTTTTCTCAGCATTTATTTATACTTCAGTTTTAACCATCACGTGTCAACACGTGACCAGTGGTCACGTGTGAGCACGTGACACCTCATTGAGGTATTTCCTTCAGCCGTTTGCTTTTATTTCTTTTTTAACTATCACGTGTCAACACGTGACCATTGGTCACGTGTGAGCACGTGATCCTCAATTGGGTCCTTCTTCAGCCGTTGTTTTTATTTCTGTTTTAACTATCACGTGTCAACACGTGACTATTGGTCACGTGTGAGCACGTGATACCTCATTGAGGTTATTCCCGATTTTTGATCACGGGACAGTGCATAGCATATTTGTTCATAACTTTTGATCCTGGATGAATTATGAAGTCCATAATATATCAAATCGAAGGGTTTTTTGAGATGCTTCCAATATCATCAGAATTTAGCTGTTTCCCATTCAGGAGTTTGTCAAAAACAGCCCAGAAAATACTGGTTTGCATTTTCATAAGCGTATCACTGCCATTTGATACCTTGGGCTCTTTTGCGCAGAAATTTTTGGCGGGAACAATTGCCCCCTACTACTTTGCCCACATAAGTATATACGTGGGTGAAGTAGTGCAAAGTTTTGAGTAGCCATAGAATTGAGGGCTTAGGAGACAGGTTTAGGGTCCTTGTAGCCTAAGACTTTTCAACTTTATAAGCCGTGAGGGTCTCACAAAGAATTTTCTCCCTACGGATCGAGAGGATCTCGTAGGTGTATTTTCTCCTTAGGGGTCGTGAGGACTCCTAAGTGTGTTTTCTTTTATAAGTCGTAAGAATCTTATAAGAGAATTTTCCCTCTTACGAGTCAAGAGGACCCATAAGCGGTTGTTTCCCTCTTTGTCGAGATTCGACTTTGGAGAGTGTGACCCGTGGATAGTATGCAAAAGACCGTTTTGGATCGACTTGCAGGGTCCCAGTGCTTAGGAAATAGGTTTTTTAATCCCCGCTGCTTAAGGCTTTTCCTTACGAGTCGAGACGAATCGAGCATTTCTCATAAGAATATCCTAACGTCACAGTTAACCTCTGCTCTTTACGACAGAGGTCCGTTAGGGTCTGTGGTACTTAGGGTTTTGTCCGTCATACCGCCGCATCGGCTGATGTATTCCTCGATAGGCAGTTTTGCTGTTCGAGTAGCCTTGCGATTGTCGTGTCTCCGATCCCTTCTGGGGCTGGACAAGACGTCTTCAAGCAATCCTCCTAGGCAGTTTGACCTTTTGAAGAGCAAGCGTTAGGAATTTTGCCATGGCACTTTTTACTTGAGGTTAGGCTCATTTTGGAGAGCCCCGATGAGTCATAACCATTCCGCGCTGGTGTGGGATGATCTCCGATAGTCTTTCAGGCTTTATATGACTTGTCGTTAAGACCCTGAAGCTAGGAATTTGGCTTTTGCTTCGTTTGCTGGCATCGCGTCTGCTGCATCGAGACGAATGTCGCGGTTATCTCTAAGTTGCTGGTGAACCGTCGAGGTTTGGAACCAGAGATTTTGTCGTGGCTCCTTTTGGTGATGTTGCGTCTGCTGTGTCGAGACGAACGTCGAGGTGGTGACCACTCCGCACTGGTGCAAGATGATCTCCGATCGTCTTTCAGGCTTTATATGACTTGCCGTTAAGACCCTGAAGCTAGGAATTTGGCCTTCGCTTCATTTGCTGGCATCGCGTCTGCTGTATCGAGACGAATGTCACGGTTGTTTCTAGGTTGCTGGTGAACCATCGAGGTTTGGAACCAGGGATTTTGCCGTGACTCCTTTTGGTGATGTTGCGTCTGCTGTGTCGAGACGAACGTCGAGGTGGTGACCACTCCGCACTAGTGAGAGATAATCTCCGATTGTCTTCCAGGCTTTATATGACTTGCCGTTAAGACCCTGAAGCTAGGAATTTGGCCTTCGCTTCATTTGCTGGCATCGCGTCTGCTGTATCGAGACGAACGTCGCGGTAGTGATCACTCCGCGCTGGTGCGAGATGATCTCCGATTGTCTTTCAGGCTTTATATGACTTGCCGTCAAGACCCTGAAGCTAGGAATTTGGCCTTCGCTTCGTTTGCTGGCATCGCATCTGCTGTATCGAGATGAATGTCACGGTGGTGATCACTCCGCGCTGGTGCGAGATGATCTCCGATTGTCTTTCAGGCTTTATATGACTTGCCATCAAGACCCTGAAGCTAGGAATTTGGCCTTTTGCTTCATTTGCTTTGGCGCGTCCGAATCCTGCTGGGGGAAGAACGCTGGGGTGACATTTCATCTGCTGTATCGAGATGATTGTCGAGCTGGTGACCACTCCGCGCTGGTGCGAGATGATCTCCGATTGTCTTTCAGGCTTTATATGACTTGCCGTCAAGACCCTGAAGCTAGGAATTTGGCCTTTTGCTTCATTTGCTTTGGCGCGTTCGAATCCTGCTGGGGGAAGAACGCTGGGGTGACATTTCATTTGCTGTATCAAGACGAAAGTCGAGGTGGTGACCACTCCGCGCTGATGTGGGATGACCTCCGATTGTCTTTCAGGCTTTATATGACTTGCCGTCAAGACCCTGAAGCTAGGAATTTGGCCTTTGCTTCATTTGCTGGCATTGCATCTGCTGTAACGAGACGAATGTCGAGGTGGAGCTGGGATTTTTCCGTCACTCTTCTTTATTTCGACCATGAGGTCTTTCGTTGACGTCTCGTCTACATCCTGCTGGACTGTGAAGGAACGCCGTTGTTGACATTGCGTCTGCTGTAACGAGACGAATGCTGAGGTGGAGCTGGGATTTTTCCGTCACTCTGCTTTACTGACCATGGGGTCTTTTGTTGACGTTGCATCTACATCCTGCTGGACTGCGAAGGAACGCCGTTGTTGACATTGCATCTGCTGTAACGAGACGAATGCTGAGGTGGAGTTGGGATTTTTCCATCACTCCGCATTGTTTCGACCATTGGGTCTCTTGTTGACGTTGCATCTGCATCCTGCTGGACTGCAAAGGAACACCGTTGCTGATTCTTAGGCTGTAGATATTGCCGTTAAGATTTGGAACTAGGGACTATGCCGTGGTTCCGTTTGATGGTGTAACATCTGTGTCATGCTGGAATGAGGAGGCCCACCGTCGTTGGTCTCCAGGCTGCAGATGTGTCCATTGAGATTTGAAACTAGGGACTTTGCTATGGTTCCGTTTCGTTGCGACTCTGAGGTCGATTGTTGACGTCACGTCTGCGTCTGGTTGGAATGAGGAGAAACGCCGTTGGTGATCTCTAAGTTGTCGATATCGACGTCGATACCCTGAAGTTAGGGATCTTCTTTTGCATCGTTTGTTGACATTGTGTCTACAATATTGCGACAAATGTCGAGCTTGTCTCTAGGTTGTCTATGAACCGTCAAGATTTGGCTTCGCTTTCTGATGGAGTCTGTTGGGAAGGTATGGTTCCCTCTTTGTTTGTGCCCCTGGATTGTATACAGGGATCAATGTGATCTCACTGTAGGGCAAAAATTTCATTCTTTCAACATTCATTTTTTTTATTTTATTTTTTTTTATTCTTTCCGCGACGCTCTATCATTTCAGCTTTTTATATCGCGAAGATCGCGATTACCCAATCATTTCAGCTATTTTTCGCGGTGCCCAATCATTTCGGCTGTTTTTTTTATTTTACTCGCTGCTTTTTATTGCGAGTTGCCCAATCATTTCGGCTGTTTTTGTATGCATACATTTTTACTTGCTGATTTCGTTGCAAGTTGCCCCATCATTTCGGCTATTTCATATGCATTTTTAGCTCGCTGATTTTTTTTTATCGCGAGTGTGTAACTTGGAATCTGATGCCAATCTTAGCATCAGCATCGCTACGACTGGAATATTACCAGGAGCGAATCATCATTTGCCATGAAATGACTTGGAATTTGATACTGATTTAGGCATCAGCATCGCTACAACTGGGATATTGCCAGGAGTGAATCATCATTTGCCTCTGTCGATGTCGAACAAAGGTGGCTTAGCAAACAGGGTTAGGATCCCGTCGACTAAGGCTTTTGACTTCATGAGCCGTAAGGGTCTCATAAAGATGTTTCTCCCTACGAGTCGTGAGAATCTCACAGGTACGTTTTCTCCTTAGGAATCGTGAGGATTCCTAAGTGCATATTCCCCTGTAAGTCGTAAGGATCTTACAAAAGGGTTTTCTCCTTATAAGTTGAGAGGACTTACAAGGGTTGTTCACCATGCGAACATATCCCTAGTCACGGGTAGGACTTTGTTAGGGAAATGTTTATTCGCGTCCGTGGATTGTATACAAGGGTCAGTATTGAGCCGCTTGTAGGGCATTATCGAAGGTTGTGGGGGTTGCTTAAGAACAGGTTCAGTTCTCTGTAACTTAAGACTTTCAAATCTGATGAGCCGTGAGGGTCCCATAAGAGAATTCTCCTTACGAGTCGTGAGGATCTCGCAAGTGTAATTCCTCCTTAGGAATAGTGAGGATCCCTAAGTGTGTTGCTTCCCTGTGAGTCGTAAGGATCTCACGCGGGTGGTTTCTCCTTACAAGGTCGTGAGGACCCTGTAAGTGTCTTTTAACGAGGTTGTGCCCTTTCGGGTTTTCACAAACACTCACCGGTAGCCCTGCTGTTTTTACTCATGGGGCCCTTTCGGGTTTTCATCCGTGCCCATTTTGCTTATGGACATACCGTCTTCTTCTTTTTTAATTCTTTTTAACGAGATTGCGCCCTTTCGGGTTTTCACAAAACTCGCCGGTAGCCCTGCTGTTTTTACTCACGGAGCCCTTTCGGGTTTTCATCCGTGCCCATTTTGCTTATGGACATACCGTTTTTTTTACCACGCCAGCCTGAGGATGCTGCGATAGTAGTTTAAAGACGTTTCGGTCATTTGCAAGTTTTAGGACATTGCGGTCCATTATTAGTTTAACGACATTTCGGTCTATATCCAGTTTTAGGACATAGTGGTCCATTGTTAGTTTAATGACGTTTCGGTCTATTATCCAGTTTTAGGACATAGTGGTCCATTGTTAGTTTAATGAGGTTTCGGTCTATCGTTGCTATATTTGAGGCGAGTTTCTATTTTACGGACTTTTTGGTCCATGGGGCTTTCTCTATGAAAGAGCACGATGCCCCCGGCATGTCCATCTTTTTCGGAGCATGTGGTTGTGGCGGGCTCACCTTCCAGTTTTCGGACAGCGCGAACTTGCCCTGCTGGTATTGGTCTTCAACCCAGTTTTTGAAGACGAAGCAATCTTCGATCAGATGACTTACTACTCGATGGTAGAGGCAGTAATTAGGATCGTTGACATCGCCTGGCTGTAGCGGACGTTTCAGACTCGGCAGATTGATGAATCCGTTGCGCACTGCCAGCTCAAACAGTTTCCTCGTTTTATCCTAGGGAAACGAGTAAGGACATCCCATTCTTTCCTCGAGGGATGGGCGTGGACGCATATTGGTTTGGCAAACAACCGGCTTTAAGTTGCTCGGCCGTTGTTGAGTATTGGCAACGAAGGTTGCTTTCCCTTTGCCCTTTTTATTCCAAGACTCTGTCTTTGAAGAGGAAGGCCTATGGCCCATCTGGTCCATTTAGGCCAGCTTGTCAATCAAGGCCTGAAAAGTGGTCGGCTTGAAGAACATCATGAATTGGGATATAGTCGCTTGAGGGTTGAGAGTAAACATGCCCACGGCAGGAGCTTCTTCGATACGCTGCTCGCACTTTGACCATAGATTACGCCACCGTATCGCATACTGGACCCAAGTTTCGCCTGGCCTTACCCTGGCGTTGATCAATGCCGTGATCGGGGCGCGTCCGCTAGCACTCGCGACTCTTTGTGTAAACAGTAGCTCCATCTCCGCAAATGTTTTGACAGAGTCGTTAGGTAGCTCCGAATACCATTCAAAGGCTGTTTCTGCTAAGCTGCCGACGAATTGGCGAAGCAGCAGTTTGTCGTCGCCTCCAGTGTTGCCAAATAAGGCCCTGAATTGAGCGACATGCTGGTGTGGATTCCCTGTCCCCTTGTACACGTGGAATCTAGGGATCGTATATCCCGGCGGGCAACTGATTTGGTCGTACCAGCCCGGATAGGGTCGTCCGGTTCTAACAATTTGCCCAGCCGCTTCACTCGCCTGATGAGCTCGTATTTGCTGAGCTATATAGTCATCCAGTGCGGCCTTGGAAATGGTTTCCTCCTTGGCTGCTGAAAGAGCCGGAGGAGAATTGGATGTCTTCCCTCTATCGTCTTCAGTAATGATCGGAGGGTCTTCAGCTGGAGGATCCTGCTGTAACATCATTCCTACCATATCTTGGAAGAGAAGCGCCATTTGCTTTATGTGGGCAGCTTGTTCTGCTGCTTCTCTGTCCTTCTTTTCGAGGACTCTGCGTAGGAAGTCAGCGTCAGTTTCTTGTTCGTGACGCTGTTCTGGTGATGCCTCCGAGCTTTCTTTTGGCCCGGTAAGGGCGGCCATTGCAGTCATCATTTCTTGAAGCTTCTGTTGTTGCTCCTGGGCTTTGGTCACGGATCGAGTGAGCGGTCGGTGACGCGATGAAGCACGGCTTTCCTCCTTTCCGGAAGCCATATAAACAGTATGGACCGTTATGCCCCCAGACTTGGGGCGTTTGGTCTCGACGTTTTTATGGTCTGCCACGTTCACAGGGGCTTTCTCTGGCCTCCTTCTTTTCTGAGTGGTTGACGTTGACGGGGCCGCTGCAGTGGGCACCCAAGTAGTCGTCATCTTTTGTGGCTTAACAGGACGGCTTACTTCCTGTTGGACCTTCAGCTTCTTGTGCTGGCGGGAGGAATTTGGATCAATCACCGAGTCTCGGACCTGCCGCCAGACTTTGTAGATCTTGGAGGACAACCGCTGAGGGGGCTGCTCCAGCTTCTTCTCTGGAGTATTCTCCACAGGTGAAGGAGTTCTCTTCAGCACTGCAGTAGGAGAGTTTCTGCGCACCTTGTTGAGCAATTCAAAGCTGTTCTCGGTTGGAACAGCAGCATCGATCTCCACCATCGGAGCTGGCGAAGTTAGCCCCGAAGGGGAGTTGCCCCCGGCCTTCCTTATCCGACGCCAGTGGCGACGTCGAGCGTGACGAGCTGTTGGGGCTGGCTCGGCGATAGGGATAGTTTCTTCTTGCCCCCTGTCCGGATGAGGCGCCGCTGGTGCCAGCCTCTTAAAGACTGATGTTGTCTTTTCAGTAGCGGTATCCAATCTGTCAAAGACAGACCTTCGAGCAGGAACGGAAGCCGGAATAGTCAGCCTTGAAGAGACCGACTCTTTAGGAGGAGAAGCCGTCTTGATGACTTCAGGAATAGAGATGTCTGTCTTCTTCGCGATGGCCACGTCACGGGTCATGGGCTTCCTGGCAGGCCCCTCGGAGTTCAGGTTCAGCCTGGTAAAGACCGAGGCTGCCGGCTTGGCATTGGACGACCCGTTGATAGGGGCTGTGGTAGTAGTGAGCCGATCGAAGACCGACTTCTTTTGCGCCTCCGGCATGGGCACCGGGATGGTGAAGCTTGCAGGCGGGAGCATGGTCCCGAAGAACAGACTGGTGATGGCCGGAGTCACTTGTTCCACCGGCATGGCAAGGATGGAGGCCGCTTGAGGCCCATATGCTACACCTCCAGGTGAGGCGGAGCGTCGGTTGCACTTGCATTTCGAGCGGCTCGAGCAGTTGGATGCCATTGATGCTTGATTTCTACAGCAAACGAAACACCAAATCTTAGTACCTCGAAATCCAAGGGCAACCATTAGCAAACCGCGATTGGTTCGCGAATCACGACACACGAAGTGTGGAGTGGAAAGAGGAAAAGGTCCCACCGGGCGTGCCAGAATCTGTTCCCCTCCGAAAGACGTCGCGACATGACGTCTTGCCTGAGATTCGGGGCTGATGCTAATAGGTGCTAACCGTCCACTTCTCTGAAGATGCCAAGTTGATTTACGACACCATGCATCGGAGGTTTAAACGGATGCGGCCGATGTAGCAGACTTCGTCAGATTCCCCCTCGCTTGAGGGGTTTTTGATTGTGGGGACGCTCTTCCCTGCAGGCGCAAGCCCCTGCAGTTAACTACGCTACCGCATTGTGGTAACAACTTTCTCCTTCTCCAGATGGTCACTTCGTATCGTGTGTGTTTGTTTTATGTTTGGTTGCCCATGGATTGTATACGGAGACTGAGTTATGTCGTCGTCCGTAGGGCGTGGACTAGTCCAAATCCGTATTATCTTAGATTTGGGTTTGGGGTTTTGGGTTTAAGGATACTTTAGCCTCTATCGAGACTAAGATCAACTTAAACATTTGTTAAGGATACGTTAGTCTAGTTTTAGACTAAGATCGACTTAACGGGATCGTTTAGATCCAACAAGAGAGCAATTAAGGGAACCCTATTGTTTTGTTTAGTGACATTGCGGTCAATAGGTAGTTTAAGGACATTGCGGTCCAATGTTAGTTTTAAGACATTGCGGTCAAGGTTAAGGACATCATAGTCCGTGGATTTAAGGACTCCACAGTCCATCGTTGGTTTTAAGACATCACGGTCAAGGTTAAGGACGTCATAGTCCGTTGTTAGTTTTAAGACATCCCGGTCAAGGTTAAGGACATCATAGTCCGTGGATTTTAAGGACTCCACAGTCAGGCGTTAGTTTTAAGACATCACGGTCAAGGTTAAGGACATCATAGTCCATGAGTTTAAGGACCCCACAGTCCGTATCAATGTGTGGTCATCGGGACCCGTCACCTCTTTGAAGACGTTGAGGAATTACAACGCCAAGTATCAAAGGAGTGAAAAGATGTACCCTTGAACCAAGGTAGATTAAATAATTTTTGGCCCAATTTGGGACTAAGACCAATTAATTATATTATGAGCCCATTAGACCAGTTAAGTTTGAATTGAGGACTTATGGCCAGCTTGGGCTAAGTCCAATCATGTTTAGAATATTGGTCCTCTGTTGGTTCATTGAAAGAGAGGCCTTGCCTCTACAAACTTAGCCAATTGGGCTAAATCTAGTGTTAAACACTAAAGACCAACAGTGTTGAACACTGGGAATAAGATTAGCAAGTTAGTGTTAAACACTAAAAGATAATCAGTGTTAAACACTAGCAACAGGGCTTTCAAATTAGTGTTAAACACTAAAGCAAATCAGTGTTAAACACTGGAAACAGAGATTTCAAATTAGTGTTAAACACTAAAGCAAATCAGTGTTAAGCACTGGGAACAGAGTTTTCAAATCAGTGTTAAACACTAAAGCAAATCAGTGTTAAACACTGGGAACAAAGTTTTCAAATTAGTGTTAAACACTAATAAAATCAGTGTTAAACACTGGGAACAAAGTTTTCAAATTAGTGTTAAACACTAAGGAAAGAGGGGTCACGTGTGGACACGTGAGAGCGCCCTGATTCCCCTTATTTTATTCTGCCAGAAGTATTGAATACTTCCTATAATTGCTCTTAGAGCATCACGTGCTGTCACGTGATGGGAATGTGGGTTTTTAACTGTTAAAGCCTTTGCCAAGGGGTCACATGGTAGCACGTGAGGGCGCCCATAGCTTCTGTTTGCTTTTTCTTTGTATCCTTCAGGGGTCACGTGAGTCGCGTGAAACGTTGCCCCAAAGTTCTTTTCTATGGATCTTTACCGGGGTCACGTGGTAGCACGTGACTTTGGTTCTATGCATGTTTTAAAGATTTGTTCATCTTTTAAGAATTAAATTCTTCAAAGGGTTAAACCCTAGCAATAAAATTTAGAGGAATTAAATTCCTATTTTCTTCTGAAGAATTATATTCTTAGATATGGTTAAACCCTAATTTCTTTTCTGTAGGAATTAAATTCCCCATATATGTAAAGAATTAAATTCTGGCATAGGGTGGAGCCTTAATTTCTTTTTTAAGGGAATTAAATTCCTGTGAATTTGAGAGAATTAAGTTCTCAATTAGGGTTAAACCCTAGTTCTGTCCATTCTGAAGGAATTAAATTCCTATAATATAGGGTTAAACCCTAATTTTATCTCAAAGGAATTAAATTCCTATAACTCTGTGAGAATTAAATTCTCAAAACTCAATTTCTCCTCTATGTTTTAGTTCTGCATGGCAGGATCTCAACCCGATGAGAATTAAATTCTCAATTCATGGGGAGATATGCACTTTGCAGATCTTCAACCAGAGAAAGAACTAAGTTCTTTTCTTTATATAAGAGTTAAACTCTTTTGAGAATTAAATTCTCTTTCTAAGCCTCTCTTTTCTTACCTAGGGTTTTTCTTTTGCAGAGAATCAAATTCTTCCTTTTGAATTTTCAAGATTCCGAGACTCTTTATCTCTCTCTCTCTCTCTCTCTCCAAAAGGTCCCCCCTCTTTTCTCTTCTTGGCTCCTATTTATAGGAGAAAGAAAAGAATCAATTTGTTCAATGAATCTTTCATTGAAAGATTTTAATTGATTTCATGATTAATATGATCCTTTAGATCATTCAGTGAATTTTATTCACCGTTGGATTTTAAATCCAAAGATATTCTGTTTGTTATTTCCGGTGAGATTTTAGGGGAAATCTTTCCTTGTCTAAGATTTTTCCTTAAATTGGTGATATTTAATCAACCTTGGATCTTTAATCCAACGGTCCCCATAATATTTTTTCATTTAGAAAGATTTAGAAGCTTTTAGAATTTAATTTTATTAAACTGTAAGGCTTTCGAAGCCAGTCACGTGCTAACACGTGACCCTTGATCACGTGTGAGCACGTGACCCCCAATTGAGTCCTTTTCTCAGCATTTATTTATGCTTCAGTTTTAACCATCACGTGTCAACACGTGACCATTGGTCACGTGTGAACACGTGACACCTCATTGAGGTATTTCCTTCAGCCGTTTGCTTTTATTTCTGTTTTAACTATCACGTGTCAACACGTGATCATTGGTCACGTGTGAGCACCTGATCCCCAATTGGGTCCTTCTTCAGCCGTTGTTTTTATTTCTGTTTTAACTATCACGTGTCAACACGTGACCATTGGTCACGTGTGAGCACGTGATACCTCATTGAGGTAATTCCCGATTTTTGATCACGGGACAGTGCATAGCATATTTGTTCATAACTTTTGATCCCGGATGAATTATGAAGCCCATAATATATCAAATCGAAGGGTTTTTCGAAATGCTTCCAATCTCATCAGAATTTAGCTATTTTCCATTCGGGAGTTTGTCAAAAACAGCTCAGAAAATACTGGTTCGCATTTTCATAAGCGTATCACTGCCATTTGATACCTTGGGCTCTTTTGCGCAGAAATTTTTTGCGGGAACAATAGTGCTTCAGCTTCTTCACAGTGAACATCAGGGCCAGGCATTGCTTTTTGATTGGGGAATAGTTGTGTTCCGCCCCGACTAAAGTTCGACTGAGGTAGTAGAGGGTATTCTCTTTTCCCTCCTCGTTGTTCTGGGCAAAGAGCGCACCGAGTGACTTATCTAGCGTGGCAGTGTAGAGAATCAGAAATTTATTTAGAATGGGAGCGGCCAGCACTGGAGGATGCAACAAGTCCTGTTTTATTCTTTCGAACGCTTCTTGACATTTGGCATCCCAGACAAACGGAGCTCCTTTCTTCATGAGCATTGAGAAGGGCCTACATCTCCCCGATAAATTTGAGATAAACCTTCATATATAAGCAAGCTTTCCTTGAAAAGATCTTAGCTGCGTCAGACTCTTCGGAGGGGGCATCTCCATGATGGCCTTTATCTTGGATGGGTCAACTTCAATCCCTCGATGTCGGACTATGAAGCCTAGGAATTTTCCCGATGACACGCTAAAAGCGCACTTCAGAGGATTCATTTTCAGATCATACTCCCTCAGTCTGGTGAGAACGGTCCTAAGATCTTGGATGTGATCGACCTTGGCTTTAGTCTTAACGACCAGATCATCAACATAACATTCGACGACTTTGTGAATTAGGTCATCAAAGATATTGGTCATTGCCCTTTGGTATGTAGCACCTGCGTTCTTCAGTCCGAACGGCATCACCTTGTAGCAATATATTCCGATCGGGGTTCGAAATGCTCTGTGTTTCTCATCCTCAAGTGATATCCTGATCTGATTATATCCAGACGAGCCATCCATGAAGGTGAACAGCTCATAATTTGAGGCGTCGTCAACCATCATTTCCATGACCGGTAGCGGGAAGTCGTCTTTAGGGCATGCCCTGTTGAGGTCCCTGAAATCGACACAAACCCAGATTTGCCCATTTTTCTTCTTTACTGGGACAATGCATGCGATCCAGTCTGCGTATTTCTCTTCCCTGATGAAGCCGACGTCGATAAGCTTCTTAGTTTCCTCGATGACATTTTCTTCTAGCACCCTTCTTATTCTTCGGGGAGCTTGTTTGACTGGCTTGACATCTGGAGAAATAGCCAGCCTATGCACGGCTACCTCAGGGGAGAGGCCAGGCATTTCTTTGTACGTCCACGCGAAGCAGTCGGCGAACTCATGAAGCAGGGCAATTATCTGCTCTTTCATTTCCTCTGACAAGAGTGAGCTGATGTAGGTCGGCCTTGGATTATCGGGCGTTCCTAAGTCAATATCGGTTAGCTCGTCAAAGGTTGCTTGTCCGCCATCTTCGAGCTCTTGAGGAGCTTCTTCTGGCTCGGCTAGCTCGCCATCATCATTTGACCTTTCGCTCGCTTCACCAATATGGACCATGTAGCATGCCTTGGAATCAGGCTAGATGAAACCTATGCCCCGTCTATCTGGAATTCGTCCATCGATGAGTGCTCGGACCTGAGGCAGATGCCATAACCCTTCATAAAACTTTGCTTCGGACTCCGTTTGATATAACCGGCATCCGCACCTTTTGAAATATTCCCGCATCTCGGGTGCATAGTATCTGGAATTGAGGACGGCTCTTATGCCTCTCTCATAGGGAAGGCATGCGACAGACAAATCGTCCGGGTGCACAACAGGGTTTGACCCATAAAACAGGATGCCCTTTTGTCCACTTTTCCTTCCGGGAATGTAGAAAGTTTTCAGCTGGTCCACAGTGAAGACTGACAATGCATCGAGCTCTTTGCACATCTGCTCTGGCACCCTTGTGACGGCTAGGGACCCTTCTGTAATTTCGAAGGTCTCTCATAGCTTCGCTGTTCGCACGATAGCCCGATTTGCATAGCTGTTGCAAGACGGATCCTCTTCTTCTGATTCTTCAGTGTCACTGCCTAAATGAGGGCGGATTTTGCTGTCGGATGGGCCTTCAGTATCAGATTCGTCCGTATCGCTACCGAAATGAGGGCGAATTTTACGGAAGGACGGACTTCCAGCGTCGGACTCATCAGTGTCACTGCCAAAACGCGGACGCACATGGGTGTTTCTGCTTTTGAAAGTGACAGCCGGCTCAGTCTTGCTTTTGAGTTTCAGGGTTGTTCTGTCTTTGGTCAGCTGTGGCTCAGCACTTTGGAGATTTACAAAGTACCGAGAATCTTCATATCGGACTTCATGAACACCGAACGGCTGGATGTCCCCGTCAATGCGTCTTTCTTCGCCATTTTTAGTATAGTTCATGCATTGATGGAGAGTTGACGGAACGATGCCGTAATCGTGGAGCTACGGCCGTCCCAAGAGAATTTTATAAGACGTGTCAGCGTCGATCACGTATATCTTAGCTTCAGTTTGCAGATCCCCAAATTTGATTGGCAAAGCTATATACCACAGAACTTGCTGGCAGTTTTGATTGAAGCCTTGAATGACAATCCTTTCTCTTGACAGGTGTCGGACGTCCATTGACAAACTCTTCAGAGTTCGAAAGTTCATGATGTTCACTGAGGACTCCGGATCAATCAATATGCGATTAATCTGATCTCCGTCGCTGTACCTGGTCACGTAAAGCGGCCGAATATGCTCAGTCGTTCCCAATATCAAGTCTTCTTACTTAAACGTGACTGTGGCGGCATGCAAAGCGTACTGGGCTTCTTTCATATTAATTTCCGCAAAGCGATCCTGATACCGCTCGGGGTTTTGTAGAGCGTAGATGAGAAAATCTCTAAGCTCCTTAGATAGGACCAAGGCATCGTAGATGCTCTGGAGAGACGGAAGTTTCCGGAGATGAGCCAAGACATTATAGTCCACCGAGGAAGGACTTGAGTTTTCATTAGCCGGTTCTCTGCCATCTTCCTCATTAGCCACCTGTTTTTCCTTTCCTTTTGGGGCGTTGCCCTGATTTGGCGGCAGAGCCCTGCCACTTCTGAGCTGGATTTGGTTGGCCCTTGTGGCGAGCTCCTCGTCCTCTTCGGGAAAACAGAGTTCCTCCTCAGAGTCGCTACCAAGATGGATGGTGTAGCAGGTCACTATAAGGATCTCTTCATCCGAGTCTTCCTCTAACTCCTCCAGAATTTCAGCGGCTTCTATAAGGAAGAAATCTTTCAATTGAATTAGAGTTCTTTCGTTTTGTTCATAGTCTTCAAGGGAATCGATATATTTTTGAATGTTCGATCTCCCTGCAGAATCTTTTTCGCGTCGAGCTGCACTTTTCTTCTTGTTGGGCTTTTTGGATTTTGAGCCTGATGGAGCCGCATTGGCAGCTGGAATGGTAGGCTTCTTCTGCCCTTCCTATTCTGTCCTGGGCTCTTTCTGAAGTAGCTTTAGCATCTTCTTCGTCTTGTTAGATATGTGCTTACTCTAAGGAGGTTGCGGTGAGTCGGTTTCATTTCTCAAGGCAGCGGGTTCGGCTGTCTGCTCCCAGAAGGCTTCAGCTTCTGTCTGTATAAAGTTGGTGGTTGCAACTAGATTGTTCACCAACACACTTTTGGACAGCTCGATCTCTCCAGCCTTGTACTGCTTCTCGACCCAGTCTTTGAAGATATAACAATCCTCGATCGCATGGCTCACTACTCGGTGGTACGGGCAATACAGGGGATTGTCGGTCATTTTTGGTTCTTGAGGTCTTTTCGACTCTGGCAATTGTAGACCGTTGTTCAAGGCATCTTTAAATATCTTTCGGACCTTGTCCCTTCGGAAAGAGTAAACCTTGTTCTTTTTCTCTTCTGGGGAAGGCCCTTCTCCTCCCAGCACTGGCTTTCGAGACCGGTTGGTTTTGGATTCGCCCGCCCTTCGCTTTTCTTCATTGTCGGACGCATTTAAGACATTGGTACTGCTGGGATTCCTGCTTCTACGGTTGTCGTCCCGCTTGCTTTTTCAAGTCTTGTCTCTCTGAGAGTCCGGGGTAGACTCTTGCTTCGAGCGTTCCAGCATTTGGACTTTCTTGGTTAGCTCTTAAAACGTCTTCAACCCTGTTGTACACAAGAATGAGACCATCCAATTGCTGAGGTTCCCAACGAGAAGGCTGGCGGACTGGTCCTGCTCCAGCGGCGGTTTGCACTTGACCATGAGATTACGCCATCGGGCGATAAAGTCGGTGTTGCTTTCATTCTTCCCCGGTTTGGTCCTTACAAGGTCAGCAATGGAGATTTTATCACTGACACTCGTGAACCTTTGCCAGAACAGAGACTCCATTTGGGCAAAGGTAATAACGGACCCGTCTGGTATACTCGCGTCCAGTCGAAAGCGACACCGGTCAGGCTGTTGACAAACTGACGAAGAAGGAGCGCATCATTGCCCCCTTTATTTCCGCACGATGCTTTAAAGTGGGCGACATGCTGATTTGCATTTCCCGTCCCGTCAAATCTTCCGAACTTAGGAATGACGTAGCCGCTCGGGAACTCGATCAGATCGTACTATGCGGGATATGGTCGCCCACTATTGCCAATTTCTTTCTGAGCTTCAGCTTCGGCCACCAATGTTTTAACCTTGCTGGTGACCAAATGCATTATCCGATCTTGTGTTAGCAGGATAGTGTTATCTGGGGCCAAGGCATCCCCAGAAACGGAATGTGGCCGGCTTTCGTGCGGCTCGACGAATCATGGACCCAAAGGAACAGGCATCGGCCGCTTCGGATTGTCAGCATCCGGCTCATGTGTAGCGACTTGTGCTTGATTGGGAGGCGCTCGAGCAATTTGAGCTGTAAGCTACATCACAACGTTCGTTAAGTCGTCAATTTTCGAATAGAGCTTGGCCATCTCTTTATCTTTGCTCCTGAGCTATTTTCAAAGCTCTTGAAGCAGCTCTTGCTTCGCGGTCCTGGGGCGGAAAGTTGGCTCTTCCTCGCTGTCCGAGCTTGACTCTGCATTGACCGAGGGGTCTTTCTGCCTATCGTCCTCATCGAGAAGGTTTTCATCATCCAGCGGAGGCGGCTGTTCTTGGGAAGCGGCAACCACATTCAAGCCAGATTGGGCTTTGGATGTGGTGGCCCCATCCTTGCTTTTGCTGCGAAGGTTGTCGCTGGGGCGCCCGCCTGCCATATAGACCGTATGGATAATATATCCAGCTGTCTTTTTATTATCGGCGGCTGCTTTCACAGATCACTGTCTTGACCCTCCCTGTTTCGGTAACGGGCAGTCGATTGAAGGCGGCTGGCCTGGCCGGATTCTTGAATAGTGCTGACACTTCCTTTTTTGGTTTTGCCCCGCTGTTTTCGCGCGGCACAGAGCTCCTGATAGACTCTTGAAGAGACAGTGTCATACTTTTTCTGTTGGGGCCGGGACACGTCTCTTTGTAGCGACGTTCAGACCGATGTCTTCTTGATTCTGGCGGTTATGGCATTTTTCTGAACCCACTTCAAAGGTTCGAAGGAATTGCTGATTTTTACGGCCGATTCAGTCGTCGTTGCAGGATGACTCTGCTCTTGGAATCTCACACGATTCCACCTGGCCGGAGTCCTGGCCCTCTTGTTGGCTCGATACCTGAGCCGCTTCTGTCTTAACTTTTCTATTTTAAGCACACGGCAGACTTCGGGTCTTCGGGAAGACGCCGTAGACCGATTGATAGAGAGGCCACAGGAGACGCCCGATCGTGCATTTGTTGGAGTCATCGCCTGAGCTCGCCCGCAACATTTGATGTTGCCCTTTGTACCGGAAGTCTGCCCCCAGCTGGAGCACCAGAGAGTCGTTCAGACACCATCTCAAGTTTCGGTTGTGGTGCCTTAGCGATCACAACATTCGGCCTCTTGCCCCTTGAGATCGGCTTGGCCACCAGTTTTGCCGGGATTTCTTCCAGATGAGCGCTTCCGGCAGGGTAGATGATGACGGAACCAAACTGACGGGGCAGTTCCTCCCACTGTCGACTGAGGCTTGCGGGGAGAACCACACGAGCATTGAGCTTGACTACGTACGAGATCGGGGTCGCGTTGGAAGCTGAATTCGTCTTGGGAGACATTGTCGTTGAAAGTTGATTGCTGCACGGAAAAATATTATTTCAGTACAAACATCGGCATATATGTTAAAGGAGTTCGCATGAACACTTGAGCCAAGATATGGGAGGAGAGAAAGGTCCCACCGGGCGTGCCAAAATCTGCAGGGTGTTTTTCGTCACCCCATTGAGATGGGAATACGCGCGCGCTTGTCAGGCGCATTACAGATTCCCCCTGCCTAGGGTAGGCTGGAGTTTATTGATTATGGAGATCCGAATCTCCGGCAGCCGTGGACTAAGCTGCCGTTAATTACCCATCACCTTTGGAGCGAGGGAACCTCCGATTGACGGGTCAAACTGGTCATGCGAACTCAATGTGCGGTGTGCGTGTGTTGTGTTTTGAAAGGGGTTTTTGGATAGATCGGGGCCCCGCAGAGCTTTTACGGGGGTCCCGCTACCCGAATAGCGGGCTGAGGGTCAAGGGAGCTAGCAATCCCTTTGCGGGGTGCGGGGCAACGCCCCGTTAGAAATTTTTTCTAATGGGGGGGTATATTTAGTTTGAAGTGCATATAAAAAATGGGGGGAAGCGTCTTAAAGACGCGTGCGTGGCACGTGGGCGCATGGTGCCCACGGGTCACGTGCCTGGTGCGTGCGCGCTTAACGCCCGCTGGTCACGTGTGCAGCACGTAGGCGCTGGGAGCCAGCGGGTCACGTGCGTAGCACGCGACCGTGAGGCGCCCGCGGGTCACGTGCGCTGCACACGACCACTGGACGCTGGGCGGGTCGCGTGGAGCGCACGTGAGCGCACGGGTCGCGTGCAGCGCTCACGTGACTATTGGGCGCCTCAGCGCCCGGGTCACGTGCGCATGCAGCGCGCATGTGACATTGGGCGCCTCAGCGCCAGGGGTCACGTGGGCGCACCTGACCCTTGGGCGCCTCAGCGCCCGGGGTCACGTGGCGCACACGTGACCGATGGGCGCCTTGGTGCCCGGGGTCACGTGGCGCACACGTGACCATGGGAAAACCCGCGGGAAAGGGGCCTAGCCCTTAGGCTGGGGAGTTGAACTCCCAAAGGGTTTTGGAGTTGAACTCCTAACGAAAATTTAATTTATGGAGTTAAACTCCAACAGATCTAGAAAGGAATTAAACTCTTAGGAATCTTTGGCTCTCCTTTTGAGCCTCGGATCTGTCCAAAGTTAGATT
Source organism: Agapanthus africanus (assembly GCA_030015575.1). NCBI lineage: Eukaryota > Viridiplantae > Streptophyta > Magnoliopsida > Asparagales > Amaryllidaceae > Agapanthus > Agapanthus africanus. Next base: position 30,629,082 of record CM057351.1, read on the forward strand.
TTTGGAGATGGGTCTCCTTCTTCCTTCTCTTGATCGGCGGGATCTTGGAGAAAAGGGGATGAGACTTAAAAGTCTCCCCTTTTCGAGATCTGATTGGAGATCCGAGCTCCCCTTCGTGGGTTTTGTGGTGAAAAACTATTTATTTTTTAGAAAGGAAGAGTTAAACTCTTGATTTAATTCAAAAGAAAGAGAAAGGATTTAGAACCTTGAGGAAGGAGAAGATCACAGATCTTGATTCTCTTTTTTGGGAGAGAGAAAAGGTTGTTGAGATATTTTCATTATCTTTGCCTTTATAGGCTATACACTTTACATATAGCCTCTTGGGCTTTACAAAAATGGCATTTTGCCTATCCCATACCTCATGTGTTATTTCTTTTTGCACATAAGCCATGGGCTTTACAAAAATTTGGCTTTATGCGCATTTTTCTTATATTTATTCATAAAATAAAATAAAAGAAATACAAAAAAATTATTTATTACAAATTTTTTTTTAGCATGGGGGGGTCGGCCGCTTCATGTTCGGGCTCGACCCGGGCATTGGCCCACTTGACCTAAGCTTGGGCCCACTTAGCTTGAGGTTGACTTTGATTTTGACTTGGTCAACCGGGGTGTATATTTTTACCCCAACAATATCATCGGTAATTGCCATGCCACGTACACAGATAGAATTCACCATATTACCGTATCACCTTATAACCCGTTAGCATTTTATTTACTGTTTAGTACCCTATACCACATATTATTGTAGATATTGCACTTTCATTATATTGCTATACGACACACACATATGAACACACTTGTTATGCATTACAGTATTGTTCTGTACCTGTACATATTCTTATGAGATTCTGTTTTCATGAGATTTCTGGATTTGAGAAACCGCAGAGATTATTTAAAAACTTGTGTATATTTTAAAAACGTAGTTTTCTTTTAATATGGTATTTCGGCATCCACCATAAGATTTCTCGGTGCTGAGCTATGATAATTATCCGAATTGAGGCAGGAGTTTCGGATACATGGTGGAGCCAGTACAGTATCCCGGGGCAAGAAGATCGTATAGAAAGGCGTTTAGCCTGGCAGGGGAACACTACTTACCGGTGAGAGTATTGGACTCGGCAGATATCCGGAGAATACCGACCAGAGTGATATGAGACAAATGGATATGAGGGCCGACCGATGAGACAGCGCCTGCAATATGAGGATTTATGTGTCGATACTGGACACGGGGTTTATGATAATTTCGAGTGTCGATGCTAAGCACACAAGATTCTATGATGATTTGATGTGTCGTTGATGGACACACGTTGGATGATCTATATATACATATAACACAGATTTTATGGTATCACCTATTGACACAGGTACGATATTATATATTTATATACATATTTATACACGATCACCTCCGATACCAAACGGTATGATATATTATTATATTACTGTATGACCTAGAAGATCGTCATACATTCGATTTCTACTTGATGATATCTTCTACTCACGAATTAGAAACTCACCCCCGTTGTGCCATAGTTTTCTTACAGGATCGACCGCTCGGATCAATAGCGGCTTGCTGGCACATTGCTCCTTTGGGTGGTTTGCATTGGTAGGTGGGTTACACTATGGATCGTAACCGCTATTGTATACTTTTATAATTATTGTATCTAATTAAAAGTTCCATCAACCAGACTATATATATTTGGTAAACTTAGAGACCAGTTGTATATTCTTTCAGACTTAGAGCCGTGGCTTGTATATTATTTGGATACAGTTGATCTGATAATGTTTTGGTTTTTTTTACTTTCTTTTATGTGATTGATTTTCTTCTTGGGCGTCGTATATTTTACTTGCGTGGTTGTGTTTCCGCCAATTGGCGAAGAGCTAGTTCCCGCTTGGGGATGCCTATATTATTCTTGATATGTATTTGTTTTGGATCAAAATTTACAAAGGAGGTGCAGCCCAAATTTCAAATAACGAAAATATTTTCAGACCATAGCATATAATCCACTTGTATTTCTATAAACTTTACTTACTATTTACAAGAAAGAACTTGATTTCCTTTATACCCCTATTTTAAAAAAACTTCACCTCCACAATATTTTCCTAAAAAGTTTTAGATTTCTAGGTTTTCGGTTTTCTTGGGTTACGGTAGGGTCCTATAGACTTCACGTGATCTAAGTGCCGGTCACGTACCATTTTCAGGTCGTGACACTTTTTCTTCCCCTCACCACCACCACCAATCTCATCTAAATTTACTTTTCCCGGCCCCTCACTCGACCTACCCGGTCCCCGTCGACCCCTTTCCCTACCACCACAGCCACCACCATCTACCACAGCCACCATCGCCACCCACATCCCTAAACAACTCCTAATGTAAGTCGATGTCACGCACCCCGCAGGTTCACGAGGAGGCGGAATATACAAAAAATGATTTTTCTTACTTCCCAGCACCGACTTTAACTCCAGGATCAATACGGAAACCTTAACTAGTTATTCTACTTGGAGCTTTGACTACTCGGTAAGAGTTTTATATCTCCTTGTTTACAAGTCCTTCGGGTCTTCTTCTTCTCATCCTCTTCTTGAGCTCCTCGAAGATTAGATCGCGCTTGAAACGTTGGCCTCCTCGCATCAAAGATGATCCACCCGAGAGTATGTACATCAAGCTCCAAGCTCTAAACCGAGGTAACTAAGGTACCTAGTTTGCCAAGCTAAATAGCTTAGAAGATGTAAAGAATGATTATGAATTAATTTGTCTCAATTACCCTAGGTTTCTCAACTCATGAGTGTGTTTAAGATTTGAGGAAGAATAAGAGAGCCTAGAAGAGATGAGAGTGTTGTGATGAGAATGATGTGTAGAATGGCCAAGTATTGATGACTATGAAGCATATCATTTTCAACAATAATAACATAATACCACCATGCCTCAATAGTCATCCAAATGAGAATAAGTCACCCAAGTAGCCATGCTTCAATCATGTCCTAGATAACACCTCATTTCTCCACCTCATTATCCATTTAAATAAATGGATTAAACATAAATGAGGTGTCTTCTTCTAGAAGCACTCTTATGAAATTACAAGAATACCTCTCACCGTATATACATACCCGTATTCATACCATGAATACCAAGAGACGAAAATAATCCAATAATCTAATACCAGGATCCGGTTTAAACCAAAGCCCACTAGTATTATCCGTCCGAACAACATCCATGCAACTAGTACACGTATATGATCAGAACCCTGTCGTAAAACCATACAGCCTCTACATCGTTTCGCCCGAAGCAGGGAAACCGTCTGTGTGGACTCTAAAGACTCGACAGTATGCTGGCAGTGGGTTTAACCACAAGTCCATCAGCGGTACTAGCTGCACGTAACGACTACCCAGGTATCTATAGATGAGAAGGCCGACAATCAAACTCATCCGAACTCCTACTGAGCCTATCTGTGACAATCTCCGTACAGTCCGGTCTATTCATCTAAGATACTCGCATATCGGTCCTAGGTGGGTGGTAACCGTCAGACCCCTAACAGCGCAATAAGTCATGTCGGAGTAGAGCCCAATACACCATGAGAAACTACTGAAGTACCTACCAGTAAATCTTACTTGCCCTGACCAGGGACTTTATGTAATGGATTTCCGAATACAGCGCGATATCAACCCCCAAAACCGGGAGAGATGAATCCTATCTAACCACTACTGCCTCCAAGTGCTTCGGGACTGCACCCAACTACTACCTGTTTACACGACTCCTTTGAGCCATGGTAGGGTAGTAATCTAAGTACAGTGAGAACACACTCGAGACGAATAGTGATTTCAAGTCAACGAACTAACCTGTACTCATGCCATCCAGGAACTGCTACCTGACGATAGGTACAATACTAACTAGCAGTTCCCATCGAGTCCGTCCAGTGTAACTCATAACCCAATGAGCACCTGTATACTATCTTTGGTATGACATACCAATGGCTGTGGGACGGACCATCTCCCCTGCTGGGATGAGAAGCGTATACACTAGTCTACTCCGGACTATCGATGTCCCGTCTCGATAATCCTACGACTAGGAACCTGTATAAGAATGTGCTTATAGACTACCCAGCCCCCACTAGTGTGACTGCCATCACAACGCTGGTAGTCAAGCAAATATCCTAAGGGCTCTACTAATATGTATTAGCGATATGCTAAAAGAAATATATACACATATTGAGGTAGAATCAAACTGAGTAGCATACTACCATTTTGAGCAAGACTGTTATTATATCTGTGAATATCCCAAGCTTCCAAAATGTAATATACAATCCAGTACGATACAATAATGGCCTCTAGGGCATATATCACTAACAATCTCCCACTTGCACTAAGGCCATGTATTGGCATATCGCAGACCTATCATCTCGATTAGCCCCCGAACTGTGTCTGAGGGATGGCTTTTGTGAGTGGATCTGCGGTGTTGTTCTCTGTCTCTCCTCCGCACCTCGATCTCCCGGCGATCTACGATCTCCCTGATCAGGTAATACCGCCTCAAGATATGTCTGGACTTCTGATGGGACCTTGGTTCCTTTGCTAAAGCTATAGCCCCGTTGTTGTCATAATACAGAGGTATTGGATCAACAATGGACGGAACCACCTGAAGTTCTATCACGAACTTCATGATCCAGACTGCTTCTTTCGCGGCGTCACATGGAGTGATATACTCCGCTTCCATCGTCGAATCAGCAACGGTGTCCTGCTTGGAGCTCTTCCAACAGACTGCCCCTCCATTAAGGGTAAAGACATAACCCGACATGGACCTGGAGTCGTCCTTATCACTCTGGAAGCTGGAGTCGGTGAAGGCCTCGATCTGGAGGTCTTCACCGCCGTACACCAAGAACATCTGCCTAGTCCTTCTCAGGTACTTGAGAATGTTCTTCACTGCTGTCTACTGCTTCTCCCCTGGGTTTGACCGATACCTGCTTACAACGCTCAGTGCGTAAGCTACATCTGGTCTGGTACACAACATTGCATACATTATAGAGCCTATCGTAGAAGCGTAGGGTATAATAGTCATGCGATCCCTTTCCAAATTAGTCTTAGGAGACATCTCTTTGGAGAGGCTGATTCCGTGACAAGCCGGTAGATTACCACGCTTTGAATCTTCCATACTAAATCTTTTCGGTGTGGTGTCGATGTATCTTGACTGTGAAAATCTCAATATTCTTTTAGATCTATCACGATAGATCTGGATCCCCAGAATGTAAGAGGCATCACTCAGGTCCTTCATGGAGAATCTTTGAGATAAGAATCCTTTGACTGATTGTAGCATAGGAATATTATTTCCTATCAGGAAAATGTCATCCACGTACAAGACGAGGAATACCAAAGTTCCCGCTACAATTTTACTATAAATGCATGATTCATCTGGATTTTTGATAAAATCGAATTTCTTGACCGTCTTATCAAAACAGATGTTCCAACTCCGTGATGCCTGTTTTAATTTATAAATGGATTTAAGTAACTTGCACACTCTTCTCCCACTCTCTATGAAACCCTCCGGCTGATCCATATAACCACACTCTTCCAAATTTCTATTCAGAAAAGCGGTTTTTACGTCCATCTGCCAAATTTCATAATCCTGGAAGGCAGTAATGGCAAGAAGGATCCGAATGGATTTGAGTATAGCCACTGGAGAAAAGGTTTCATCAAAGTCCAAATCAGATCTTTGACAAAAACCTTTTGCAACAAGTCTAGCCTTATAGATTTCAATCTGTCCATCTACACCAATTTTTTTTTCTAAAGATCCATTTGCAGCCTACGGGTTTTACCCCTTCTGGAGCAATGTCCAAAGTCCATACTTTGTTGGTATACATGGACTCCATTTCGGTCCGCATTGCATCCAGCCATTTTACCGAGTCTCTGCTCCTGATAGCTTGCTGGAAACTAGTTGGCTCATCATCGTCGATAATGCAATTCTCTCTATCCCCGTCTATGAGAAAACCGTAGTATCTCTCGGACGGATAAGACTGCCTGCTAGTCCTGCGGAGTGGCACGAGGATGTCCGGTTCTTTCGAAAGTTCTACGGATTAATTCGTAGGAATAACATAAAATTGCCTTCACGGATTTTATCATCCGTAGGGGCAAGCCATTTTTGTACTAGTGCTAGGCCCCGCACCGAAGCATTCGATCATGTGGATACCATATTATATCATAAGGTGCAGTGGCTGGCAACAAAACCTGAGGGAAATTGGGTTATGTTTTTACCAAAGATACCAGGTTCACTTGTCGTCCAAACTGAATTGTTATTTAGGGTGAGTGCTTCTCTTAATCTATATAGTTAAAATGAAGCTTATTATATATTCGCCAATTAATAAACTATAATGAACACTATGGTGTTTTCAGCTGTGTACCAACAAGGCTAGGATAAAATTAATACTATCAGTACTCAACTTAATCTCAGCATTTAGATCTGCATCAGGACGCGTGCTAATTAAAAAGTTGTGATAGTTTGAAAAATAAAGACTTCTATCATGATTGTTGACACACTTCCAAATGAGAATGTGAAGACAAAGAAGTTGAAATTTTCTTTTATAAATACTATCGGCATGATCCTAGTTATAGTCGTCTAGATATACCATTAACCCAAACTAAAATCATTTCACCGTTTTCATGCGTAGGCTTGGGGCAATGGGCGCATCCACGCTCCTCCACATTCATCGACGACGGAAGGCGACGAAGTTAATCTAGCTTGTGCTTTGTTTCTAGATGCAAAGTGCGACCAGACTATTGACCAGATTGAGACGCGCATTGAGCTTAATTTCCAATACATATACTTGGAAATTAAGGAGTATTGATCTGAATATATAAACTTAAAAATTAATTTTCAGTAAAATGTATAGTTAAAAAGATGATCTTGTATAACATTTATAGCCCTCTGGTGATTTATTAAGCAAACACCCCTTTGCTTATCGACCATGGCCTTTGAACACACACGATTTCAATTCTTGACAGATCGAAATTGATGATGCTCAATATTGAGGACCCCCAAGATCAGGACACGTGGCAGATGGCGTGTCCCAGAACTCAGAAGAAAGGGCCCGCAGAGGCCGACCAGGCCTCCCCTGAACCCGACCTGCAATCACAAGCTAGCCCTCCTCGGGGCTCCCTGTGGGTTGGCCTCCTCGGCCCCTCAGCTCGCCCTGAGCTGCCGCGGGACCAAGGCTCCTCGGCCTTTTCGCTCGTCCACGAGCCTCCCGACCGAGGCCGTCTTTCTCGGTCCTCCGCCCAGCTCCACCACTCACAGGCGTAACCGCAGCTCCACGAATCTCGCCATGCGCGGATTCTCCGTCAGCATCATCCCACGTTCCACGCCTTCGCGATCCCCATTCGTGGGCGATCCGCTCTCTACGTAGGTGTGACGTCGGGAGCGTAACTGCCGGCGAGATTCTCGCGCCTGCTGCTGTGTGCCTCCACCACTATATAAACCCCCATCACAGAAGGGTCAAGTAAGCCATTTTTACTCCACCCAGCCGTTACGCTGCTCGGATCTAGTACTAACTTGATCGTCGGAGGGTCCTCGGTGGTAACAAACCACCCCGGGACTTCTTTGCAGGTACCCGGCGTCAAACTCCTCCAACTACCAAATCTCCTCAAAACCCACTGAGACCCACATTCAACAGGGGATCCCCTCCGGAATCTACCGGGAGATCGACGGAAGACAACATCTGAAGGAGATCTGAAAAGGACCTCCATCAGTTAGCGCCGTCTGTGGGAAACAAAAACTCCACAAAAACAAAGTTGGCCTTCCGATCTCCATCCACATGGCGAATAATCGCCCCGAAAATCCGGGTCCTAGCCACCACTTTCCCCTCAACGAAGACGCGGGCGGCTGGCCGAGCAAAAGGGCTAGAGGCCGCGAGCCCATCACCTTTGGCGACGGAGATCTCCACGGCATATCCGTGCCCCACAACGACCCACTGGTGATCACGGCCCGAATCCACCGGTACGAGGTCCACCGGATACTCGTCGATTCGGGCAGCTCGGCGGACATCCTCTTCCACGACTGCTTTCTACGTATGGGGCTCGCCCCAGCAGACCTGAAACCGACCTCTCACGTCCTTTTGGGGTTCACCAACCACTCCATCCAGGCGCAAGGGGTGGTCACCCTGCAGTTCAAGATCGGGGAGCCCAGCTGCACGCGCACGTTGCCTGTGGACTTCATCGTAGCAAAAGTCCCATCGACCTACAACGTCCTCCTCGGCCGCCCGACGCTGAACTCCCTTCAGGCCCAGATATCGACCTACCACATGGCGATAAATTTCCCTCTTGATCGGGATGGGATAGGTCGGACCTACGGGAGCCAGCAGGTCACGAAGATAGGCCTTACCGAAACGTCTTCGCCCGAGCAGCCGGCCGACGACGCCGAGGCATGTGACGACATCAAAGGCTTCCTGGACATACGAGACGAGCGGAAGGAGATCCGTGGGGCACCGGTCGAACCTCTGACCGAGGTACCCTTAACAGAGGGAGACCAGGGAAGAACCGTCCAGGTCGGATCGCTCCTGGCGGGGACTCAGCGAGATGACCTGATCAAATTCCTCAGAAGCAACTCCTACGTCTTCTCCTGGGCGCCTGCTGACATGCCTGGGATCGATCCCAAAATCATCTCCCACAAGCTCGGGGTTGATCCTGCGGCCCAACCCGTCTGACAGAAGAAAAGAAGCTTCGCCCCGATCAAACAGAAGGCTATCGAAGAGGAAGTTGATCGGCTCCTCGCCGCTAACTTCATCAGAAATGTACCCTACTCGGAGTAGCTGGCAAATGTAGTTCTGGTCAAGAAGTCAAGCGGGAAGTGGCGTATGTGCATCGACTTCACCGACCTCAATAAGGCCTGCCCCAAGGACAACTTTCCGCTCCCCCGGATAGACCGGCTCGTCGACAGCTCGTCCGGCCATGAGCTGTTGAGCTTCATGGATGCTTTCTCCGGCTATAACCAAATCCGTATGAATCCCGAAGATGAAGATCTGACCACATTCATATAGGGTGTTTTTCGTCACCCCATTGAGATGGGAATACACGAGCGCTTGTCAGGCGCAGTACAAATTCCCCCTGCCTAGGGTAGGCTGTGGTTTATTGATTGTGGGGATCCGAATCTCCGGCAGCCGCGGACTAAGCTGCCGTTAATTACCCCTCGCCTTTGGAACGAAAGAACCTCCAATTAACGGGTTAAACTGGTCATGCGAACTCAATGTGCAACATGCGTGTGTTGTGTTTTGAAAGGAGGTTTTGGAAATATCGGGAGCCACGTAGAGTTTTTACGGGGGGGCCGCTACCCGGATAGCGGGTTGGGGGTCAAAGGGGCTAGCAGCCCCCTTGCAGGGTGCGGAGCAACGCCCTGGCCCAAATTTTTTTTGGGAGAGACAGTATTGTGGAGTGTGTGTGTGTGTGTGTGTGTGTGTGTGTATATAAGGGGAGGAAAAGCGCCCAAAGGACGCGTGGGGCCAGCACCTTGAGCGTTGTGCACTTAGGTGCCGTGCGTTTAGGCGCTAGCGCACCACGTATCCGACACTTAGGTGCTGGGCACTTGAGCGCTGGGCACTTGAGCGCTAGGCGCTCGAGCGCTAGCGCACCACATGTCGGCACGTGTGCGCTGGTCGCTTGAGCGCTGGGCGCTCGACACGTGTCGGCACATGGGCGCTGGGAGCTTGAGCGCAAGCGCTCGAGCGCTAGCTCACCACGTGTTGGCACGTGGGCGCTGGGTGCTTGAGCGCAAGCGCTCGAGCGCTAGCTCACCACGTGTTGGCACGTGGGCGCTTGGCGCTTGAGCGCTAGCGCGCCACGTGTCGGTACGTTGGCGCTTGAGCACTGGACGTTGGGCGCTCAGGCACTGGGCGCTCAAGCGCTCATGCGCCACGTGTTGGCATATGGGCGCTGGGCGCTTGAACGCTGGGCGCTCTAGCGCAAGGCGCTCCGGCGCTTGGGCGCCGGCGAGAAAAAGAGGCTTTTAGCCCGAGAAACTCTCGAAAGAAAAATTAGAGTGGAGTGAAACTCCTAAAATGTTTTGAAGCTGATGAAGGGCTTCTCCCCTTGAGCCCTAGTTCTTCCCCAAAGTGGGGTTTCTAGAGATGGGTCTCCTTCTTCTTCCTTTGTTGGCAGGATCTTGAAGATCAAGAAATGTGAGATTTTAAAAATCTCTTCTTTTTGAGATCTGATGGAAGATCTGAGTTCCCCTTTGTGGGTTTTTTGGTAAAAAACTATTTAGTTTTATAAAAGGAAGAGTAAAACTCTTAATTTAATTCAAAAAAAAGAAGAAGGTTTTAGAACCTTGAGGAAAGAGAAACATCTCAGATCTAGATTTGCTCTTTGGAGAGAGAAAAAAGTTGTTGGGATATTTTCATTATCCTTGCCTTTATAGGCTATACACTTTACACATAACCCCTTGGGCTTCACAAAATGGTATTTTGCCTATCCCATGGCTCATGTGCCATTTCTTTTTGCACATAAGGCATAGGCTTTACAAAAATTTGGCTTTATGCCTATTTTTCTTACATTTATTCATAAAATAAAATAAAAGAAATACAAAAAAATTATTTATTACAAAAATTTTATTTTGGCATGGGGGGAGGCCGGCCGCTTCATGATCGGGCTCAACTCGGGCATTAGCCCACTTGACCTGGACTTGGGCCCACTTGGTTTGGGGTTGACTTTGATTTTGATCTGGTCAACCGGGGTGTAAATTTTTACCCCAACAAATTGCCCCCCATCAATAAATGCACACCACATATGTGGGTCGTGTGCATGAAGTTGATGGATCTTCTTTTACTTGGAGGCGACTTGATTTGGTTCCCGCTTTTTGGGAAGCTGGCACTGCCCTTTTTACGACATGGACGGTCGTTGCTTGACATGTCTCCGAGACGAAGTGTCTGTAGTAGACGTTTCCCTGGCCCGGAGTGATCTGGTTCCCGCTTTGTAGGAAGCCTGCACTGCCCTTTTTACGACATGGACGGTCGATGCTGCCCTTTTTGAGACTTGGACGGTCGGTTCTGCCCTTTTAGCTACTTGGACGGTCGGTGCTGCCATTTTAGCGACTTGGACGGTCGGTTCTGCCCTTTTAGAGACTTGGATGGTCGGTGCTGCCCTTTTTGCGATGTGGACGGTCGGTGCTGCCATTTTAGCTACTTGGACGGTCGGTTCTGCCATTTTAGCGACGTGGACGGTCGGTGCTGCCATTTTAGCGACTTAGACGGTCGGTGCTGCCCTTTTTGCAACGTGGACGGTCGATACTTCCATTTTAGAGACGTGGACGGTCGGTGCTGCCCTTTTAGTGACTTGGACGGTCGGTTCTGCCCTTTTTACGACTTGGACGGTCGGTTCTGCCCTTTTTGCGACTTGGACGGTCGATACAGCCCTTTTAGTGACATGGACGGTCGATTCTTGATTTGACTTGCTCCGCTTCTTGCAGTGTCAGGGTTGAAGTTGACTTGCTGATTCGATGTGATTTGGGTTGACATCAGCACCGCTGCACTGGAATATGGTACCAGGAGCGAATCATCATTTGTCATGAGGCGATTTCCCTCATTCCCAGTTTAACGACTTAGGAGTCATCTGTTCCCGGTTTAACGATTTAAAGGTCATCTGTTCCCAGTTTAAAGACTTAGGGGTCTATTGGATTGGAGTTTGGAATTTTAGGGTTAGGATAGGCATCAGCGTTGCTAACACTGAAGCACATGTGCCAGGAGCAATTCATCATTTGCCTTTTCCTGTTGGGAAGCGGTGGCTTAGGAGACAGGTTTAGGTCCCTATCACCTAAGGCTTTTCAATTTTATGAGCCGTAAGGTCCCATAAAAGCATTTTCTCCCTACGAGTCAGGAGGATCTCGCAGGTGTATGTTCTCCTTAGGAACCGTGAGGATTCCTAAGTGTGTTGCTCTTTTGTGAGTCATAAGGATCCCATGAAGGTGTTTTCTTACGAGTCGTGAGGATCTCATAAGTTTGTTCTCCTCGTGTATCGTGAGGACACATGAGTAGGTCTTCCCAAATGGGGCATAAGTCCAAGGGCGGGGACCAGCCGCGTAACTGGTGATTGCAGTGGGGCATGGGTATGATGAGAATTATTTGATCCCGTGGATTGTATACGGTAGTCAATTTGGAGACTAACCGTAGGGACGGGAGAATTTTGAGAAATTGGATTTTGGTTGGCGTCTGCATCGCTACACTGGAATATGGTACCAGGAGCGACTCATCATTCGCTGTTTGGGGACTTGGAATTTGGATCTTGTTTGGCATCAGCATTGCTGCACTGGAATAATGCCAGGAGCAACTCATCATTTGCCCCAGGAGGACTTGGGATATGTTTTTTGGGTCGGCATCAGCACCGCTAACACTGAAGTGTAACGCCAGGAGCGACTCATCATTTGCCATTTCCCGTTGGGGAGCGATGGTTTAGGAGACAGGTTTAGGTCCCTGTCACCTAAGACTTTTCAATTTTATGAGCCGTAAGGGTCTCATAAAAGCATTTTCTCCCTACGAGTCGAGAGGATCTCGCAGGTGTATGTTCTCCTTAGGAATCGTGAGGATTCCTAAGTGTGTTGCTCCTTTATGAGTCATAAGGATCTCACGCAGGGATTTTCTCCTCACAAGGTCGAGAGGAATTTGCGAGTGTATTTCATCTCTTTTCACGAGTTTGCGCCCTTTCGGGTTTTCACAAACTCGCCGGTAGTCCTGCTATTTTTACTCACGGAGCCCTTTCGGGTTTTCATCCGTGCCCATTTTTCTTGTGGACATACCTTTTTTTTGTTTGCCGCTGGTGGGACTTTAAAAGTAGTCTCACCTACAGGATTTGGGAGTGATAGAGGTCGTTTACGCCCGTGGATTGTGTACGGTTTTGCAGGATGTATGATTCAGACCATAGGGCTGGTGTGTTCAATTCTCCTGCGACTTGGAACATTCACACGTAGTATTTCTTGAGATATCGGCCATTGATGGGTGGTATGGGCCTTTCTCCCTCGGCACTTATTAGTTGGTAGGATCCTCCGTCGAACACTTTCTCGATAACGTATGGTCTTTCCCAGTTTGGCTCGAATTTTCCCTTAGCATGTCGATTAGGGATGATCGGTCTTTTGAGGACCAACACCGATTCGCCTTTCTTGAAAGTGCGGAAACGAATCATCTTATCATAGGCTCGTGACATTTGGGCTCGGTTCAACTCCAGATTTTGTTGTACTGCAAGCCACTTTTCTTCGAGGGCGTCGAGCTCTTCGAGCCAAAGGAGCACGTTTTCCTCCTCCGTTAATTCGTGCTGAACGGCCATTCTTAAGTTTGGAACTTCGACTTCGACGGGAAGGACCGCTTCCACTTCGAAGAGCAATGAGTATGGAGTGGACTGAGTTGGAGTATGGTGCGTGGTACGATATGCCCACAACGCTTCGTGAAGCTTGAGATTCCAGTCTCTCTTGTTGGCTGAAGCATTTTTCCTTAGAAGCTTGCACAGAGTCTTATTGAAGGCTTCGGCTAGCCCATTGGCTCTTGGATTATAGATGGAGGAATATCTCCAGTCTATCTTGTGTTGAGTAGCGAATCTTGAGATTTTGAAGCTCTTGAAAGAAGGCCCGTTGTCAGAAATGATTCTTCTTGGTGTACCGAAGCGGTATAAAATATTATGCTGGAAGAACATAAGAATATTTTCTATCTTGACTTCTTTAAGCGGGACAGCTTCAACCCATCTAGAGAAATAGTCTGTTGCGGCCAGTATGAACCGGTGGCCTCTAGATGACGGAGGGTCAATTAGGCCAACTATGTCGGTACCCCAGACTTCGAAGGGCCACGACACCACCGTAGGATGCAATGGATTGGGATGCTTGTGAATGAAATCACCGTGAATTTGGCAGATATAACATTTCTTTGCATGCTCTCCGCAGTTCCGTATCATGGTAGGCCAGTAAGCCGTTTAATTTGAAGTCGCATCTTGGGGCCAGATTGGTGAGTATCGCAAACGCCCGAGTGAACTTCTTTCATGACCTTTTGGGCTTCGGCCAATGACAGACACCTGAGCCAGAGTTGGTCATATGACCTGCGATATAGTGTGTCATTTACAAACACGTATCGGAGAGCTCTCTTCTTCAGCTGAACCCTCGCAGATCTTCCTTTGGGCAGCTTGTCGTATTGGAAGTACTCTATGAAAGGTTCTCTCCAATCGGGTTCGTCTTAAATGATCGAAGCTTCTTCGGCGGGACTGCTCTTCTGTTCCGCGCTTTCCTCTTCTCGTAGAGAGACAGGGGGTAGAATTTGCCGGCTCCTGACCATGATCAGAATTTCGTCCATGTCAGGATTAGCCAGCTCCTTGGCTAAGCGAGCGAGTACATCAGCCTTTCCGTTCAACGCTCTAGGGACTCTCGTTAGTTCAATGTGAGTGAACCGTTTCATGAGTTCCACCACCCGGCTTCTGTACCGAGCTAACTCGGGTTTGTATATCTTATAGTCACCGCTTACTTGGTTGACAACAAGCTAAGAGTTACCGTAAACCCGTATCCGAAGGATTTCCATTTCTATGGCGAGCTCCAGACCAGCTATCAGAGCTTCATACTCAGCTTCATTGTTTGTTCGAGGCTTGGTGAAAGCAAAAGAACGCCGTAGGGTTCCCATTGATAGCGTGATGAACACCAACCCTATCCCTGCTTTTATCTCCGGGACGCTTGATTTACTGGAGGTCCTTATTGATGAGGCTTCATCGAAGTAGAGCTCCCAACATGGCTCATCTTCCTCGAGGTGCAGCACTTGTTCGTCGGGTAACTCATAATTTAGCGGCGACCCTTCTGGTATAGGATGAGTGGCGAGGAAGTCTGCAAGAGCTTGCCCTTTCACTGCTTTCTGAGGAGTATAAACTATGTCAAACTCAAGTAACATGACAACCCATCTTGACATTCTACCGGCCAGGCTTGCTTTGGTCATTAAGTGTTTGAGCGGATCGACCCTAGAGATCGGCATAACCCGATGAGCGAGCAGATAGTGCCTCAGCTTCTTCACAGTGAACATCAGAGCTAGGCATTGCTTTTCGATCGGGGAATAGTTGTGTTCCGGCCCGACTAAAGTTCGACTGAGGTAGTAGAGGGCATTCTCTTTTCCCTCCTCGTTGTTCTGAGCAAGGAGCGCACCGAGTGACTCATCCAGCGCGGTAGTGTAGAGAATCAGTGGTTTATTTGAAATGGGAGTGGCCAGCACTGGAGGGTGCAACAAGTAATGTTTGATGCTTTCGAATGCTTCTTGGCATTCGGCATCCCAGACAAAAGGAGCTCCTTTCTTCATGAGCTTTGAGAAGGGCCTACATCTCCCCGATAAATTTGAGATAAACCTCCGTATATAAGCAAGCTTTCCTTGAAAAGATCTAAGCTGCGTCAGACTCTTCGGAGGGGGCATCTCCATGATGGAATTTATCTTGGACGGGCCAACTTCAATCCCTCGATGTCGGACTATGAAGCCCAGGAATTTTCCTGATGACACGCCAAAAGCGCACTTCAGAGGATTCATTTTCAGATCGTACTCCCTCAGTCTGGTGAGAACGGTTCTAAGATCTTGGATGTGATCGGCCTTGGCTTTAGTCTTGACGACCAGATCATCAACATAACATTTGGCTACTTTATGAATTAGGTCATCAAAGATATTGGTCATTGCCCTTTGACATGTAGCGCCTGCGTTCTTCAGTCCGAACGGCATCACTTTGTAGCAGTATATTCCGATCGGGGTTCGAAATATTGTGTGCTTCTCATCCTCAGGCGACATCTTGATCTGATTATACCCAGACGAGCCATCCATAAAGGTGAACAGCTCGTAATTTGAGGTGTCATCGACCATCATTTCCATGACCGGTAGCGGGAAGTCGTCTTTAGGACATGCCTTGTTAATGTCTCTGAAATCGACACAAACTCGGATCTGCCCATTTTTCTTCTTCACTGGGACTATGCATGCGATCCAGTCCGCATATTTTTCCTCCCTGATGAAGCCGGCATCGATGAGTTTCTTGGTTTCCTCGATGACCTTTTCTTCCAACTCCCTTCTCATTCTTCGAGGAGCTTGTTTGACTGGCTTAGCATCAGGAGATATAGCCAGCTTATGCACGGCTACTTCAGGGGAAAGGCCAGGCATTTCTTTGTACGTCCATGCGAAGCAGTCGACGAACTCGTGCAACAGAGTGATTATCTGCTCTTTCATTTCCTCTGACAAGAGCGAGCTGATGTAGGTCGTCCTTGGATTATCGGGCGTTCCTAAGTCAATCTCGGTTAGCTCGTCAAAGGTTGCTTGTCCGCCATCTTCGAACTCTTGAGGAGCTTCTTCTGGTTCGGCTATCTCGTCATCATCATTTGATCTTTCGCTGGCTTCACCAATATGGATCATGTAGCATGCTTTGGAATCAAGTTGAATGAAGCATATGGCCCGTCTATCTGGAATTCATCCATCGATGAGTGCTCGGACCTGGGGCGAATGCCATAGCCCTTCATAAAACTTTGCTTCGGACTCCGTTTGATATAACCGGCATTCGCACTTTTTGAAATATTCCCACATCTCGGGCGCATAGTATCTGGGATTGAGGACGGCTCTTATGCCTCTCTCATATGGAAGGCACGCGACAGACAAATCGTCCGGGTGCACAACAGGATTTGACCCATAAAACAGGATGCCCTTCTGTCCATTTTTCCTTCCGGGATCGTAAAAAGTTTTCAGCTGGTCCACGGTGGAGACTGACAATGCATCGAGCTCTTTACACATCTGTTCCGGCACCCTTGTGACAGTTAGGGGCCTTTCTGCAATTTCGAAGGTCTCTCGTAGTTTTGTTTGTTGCATAGGGGTCCAATCTGCACAGCTGTTGCACGGTAGGTTCTCTTCCTCCGACTCTTCAGTGTCGCTGCCAAGATGAAGGCGGACTTTGCTGCTAGATGGGGCTTCAGTAATAGATCCATATCGCTACCGAAGCGAGGGCGATTTTTACGGAAGGACGGACTTCCAGCGTCGGACTCATCAGTGTCGCTACCAAAATGTGGGCGCACTTGGATGTTTTTGCTTTTGAAAGTGACAGCCGGCTCAGACTTGCTTTTGAGTTTCGGGGCTGTTCTATCTTCAGTTAGTTGTGGCTTAGCATTTTGGTGGTTCATAAAGTACTGAGAATCTTCATATCGGACTTCATGCACACCGAACGGCTGGATGTCTCCGTCAATACGTCTTTCTTCGCCATTTTTAGTATACTTCATGCATTGATGGAGAGTTGACGGAACGATGCCGTAATCGTGGAGCCATGGCCGTCCCAAGAGAACCTTATAAGACGTGTCGGCGTCGATCACGTATATCTTAGCTTCAGTTTGCAGATCCCCGAATTTGATTGGCAAAGCTATAGACCCCAGAACTTGCTGGTAGTTTTGATTGAAGCCCTGAATGACAATCCTTTCACTTGACAGGTGTCGAACGTCCATTGACAAACTCTTCAGTGTCCGCAAGTTCATGATGTTCACTGAGGACCCTGGATCAATCAATATGTGATTAATCCGATCTCCGTCGCTGTACCCGGTCACGTAAAGCGGTCGATTATGCTCAGCCGTTCCCAGTAGCAAATCTTCATCCTTAAACGTGACTGCGGCAGCTTGCAAAGTGTACCGAGCTTCTTTCATATTAATTTCTGCAAAGCGAGCCTGATACCGCTCAGGGTTTTGTAGAGCATGAATTAGAACATCTCTAAGCTCTTGAGATAGAACCAAGGCATCGTAGATGCTAAGGAGAGACGGAAGCTTTCGGAGGTGAGCCAAAACATTATAGTCTACTGGGGAAGGACTCGAATCTTCATGAGCAAGTTCTCTGCCATTTTCTTCATTAGCGACTTGTTTTTCCTTCCCTTTTAGGGCGTTGCCCTGATTTGGCGGTAGAGCCCTGCCGCTTCTAAGATGGATTTGGTTAGCCTTTGTGGCGAGCTCCTCGTCCTCTTCGGAAAAACAAAGCTCCTCCTCAGAGTCGCTGCCAAGATGGATGGCGTAGCAGGTCACTACTGGGATCTCTTCATTGGAGTGTTCTTCTAACTCCTCCAGAATTTCAGCCGCTCGTACAGGGAGGAACTCCTTCAATTGAATCAGAGTTCTTTCCTTCTGTTCATATTCTTCTAGGGAATCGATATATTTTTGAATGGTCGATCTCCCTACAGACTCCTTTTCGCGCCGAGCTGCACTTTTCTTCTTCTTGAGCTTTTTGGATTTTGAGCCTGATGGAGCCACATTGGCAGCTGGAAAGGTAGGCTTCTTCTGCCCTTCCTATTCCGTCCTGGGCTCTTTCCGAAGTAGCTTTATCATCTTCTTCGTCTTATTAGATACGTGCGTACTCCATGGAGGCCGCGATGAGTCCGTTTCATTTCTCAGGGCAGCGAGTTCGGCTGTCTGCTCCCAGAAGGCTTTAGCTTCTGTCTGTATAAAGTTGGTGGTTGCAACTTGATTGTTCACCAACACACTTTTGGACAGTTCGATCTCTCCGGCCTTATACTGCTTCTCGACCCAGTCCTTGAAGATATAGCAATCCTCGATCGCATGGCTCACTACTCGGTGGTACGGGTAATACAGGGGATTGTCTGTCATTTTTGCTTCTTGGGGTCTTTTCGATTCCGGCAATTGTAGGCCGTTGTTCAAGGCATCTTTAAATATCTTGCGGACCTTGTCCCTTCTGAAAGAGTAAACCTTGTTCTTCTTCTCCTCTAGGAAAGGCCCATCTCCTTCCAGCAATGGCTTTCGAGACCGGTTGGTTTTGGATTCGCCCGCCCTTCACTTTTCTTCATTGTCGGACAAATTGAAAACATTGGTACTGCTGGAACTCCCGCTTCTACGGTTGTCGTCCCGCTTGCTTTTCCAAGTTTTGTCTCTCTGAGAGTCCAGGGTAAACTCTTGTTTCGAGCATTCCAGCATTTGGACTTTCTTGGTTAGCTCTTGAAACGTCTTGAGACCTATTGTACACAAGAATGGGACCATCCAATTGCTGAGGTTCCCAATGAGAACGCCGACGGACTGGTCCTGCTCCAGTGGCGGTTCGCACTTGACCGTGAGATTACGCCATCGGGCGATAAAGTCGGTGTTGCTTTCATTCTTCCCCAGCTTGGTCCTCAAAAGGTCAGCAATGGAGATTTTATCACTGACATTCATGAACCTTTGCCGAAACAGAGATTCCATTTGGGCAAAGGTAATGAAGGACCCATCTGGTATACTCGCGTACCAGTCGATGGCGACACCAGTCAGGCTGTTGATAAATTGACGAAGAAGGAGAGCGTCATTGCCCCCTGTATTTCCACACGATGCTTTGAAGTGGGCGACGTGCTAATTTGCATTCCCCGTTCCGTCAAATCTTCCGAACTTAGGAATGACGTAGCCGCTCGGGAACTCGATCAGATCGTACTGTGTGGGATATGGCCGCCCACTACTGCCAATTTCTTTCTGGGCTTCAGCTTCGGCCACCAATGTTTTAACCTTGCTGGTGACCAAATCCATTATCCGATCTTGTGTTAGAGGGATGGTGTTATCTGGGGCCAAGGCGTCCCCAGAAGCGGAATGTGGCCGGCTTTCGTGCGGCTCGACCAGTCTTGGACCCAAAGGAACATACATTGGCTGCTTCGGATTGTCATCACCCGGCTGATGAGTAGCGACTTGTGCTTGATTGGGAGGCGCTCGAGCAATTTGAGCCATAAGCTGCATCACAACATTCGTTAGGTCGTCAATTTTCGAATAGAGCTTGGCCATCTCTTTATCTTTGCTCTTGAGCTGTTTTCGAAGCTCTTGAAGCAACTCTTGCTCCGCGGTCCTGGGCGGAAAGTCGGCTCTTCCTCGCTGTCCGAGCTTGACTCTTCCTGGACTGAAGGGTCTTTCTGCCTATCGTCCTCTTCGAGAGAGTTTTCATCATCCAGCGGAGGCGGCTGTTCTTTGGAAGCAGCAACCACATTCAAACTAAATTGGGCTTGGGATGTGGTGGCCCCCTCCTTTCTTTTGCTGCGAAGGTTGTCGCTGGGGCGCCCACCCGCCATATAGACCGTATGGATAACATATCCAGCCACCTTTTTATTATCGGCGGCTGATTTCACAGATCGCTGTCTTGACCCTCCTGTTTCGGTAGCGGACAGTCGATTGAAGGCGGCTGGCCTGACCAGGTTCTTGAATGGTGCTGGCACTTCTTTTCTGGGTTTGCCCCGCTGCTTTCGTGCGACACAGAGCGCCTGATAGACTCTTGCAGAGAAAGTGTCATACTTTTTCTGTTGGGGCTGGGACACGTCTCTTTGTAGCGACGTTCGGACCGCTGTCTTCTTGATTCTGGCGGTCATGGCATTTTTCTGAACCCACTTCAGAGGTTCGAAGGAATTGCTGATTTTTACGGTCGACTCAGCCGTCGTCACAGAGTAACCCTGCTCTTGGAACTTCACAAGATTCCACTTGGCCGAAGCCCTGCCCCTCTTGTTGGCTCGATACCTGAGCCGCTTCTGCCTTAACTTTTCTGTTCTAAGCACCTGGCAAACTTCGGCTGTTTGGGAAGACGTCGTAGACCGGGCAATGGAGGATTTTGGAGATACGCTCGATTGTACATTTGTTGGAGCCATCGCCTGAGCTCGTCCGCAACTTTTGATGTTGCCCTTTGTATCGGAAGTCTTGCCCCCAGCTGGAGCGCAAGAGAGCCGTTCAGATACCGTCTTAAGTTTCGGTTGTGGTGCCTTGGCGATCACAACATTCGGCATCTTTCCCCTTGTGACCAGCTTGGCCACTTGTTTTGCCGGGATTTCTGCCAGATGAGCGCTTCCGGCAGGGTAGATGATGACGGAGCCAAACTGGTGGGGCAGTTCCTCCCACTGTCGACTGAGGCTTGCAGGGAGAACCACACGAGCATTGACCTTGACCACGTACGGGATCAGGGTCGCGTTAGAAGCTGAATTCGTCTTCGGAGACATTGTCGTTTAAAGTTGATTGCTGCACGAAAAGAAAACATCATTTTAGTATAGGCAATCGATATGTACATTGATTGAGTTCGTATGAACGTTTAACCCAAAATATGGGAGGAGAGAAAGGTCCCACCGGGCGTGCCAGAATCTGTAGGGTGTTTTTCGTCACCTCATTGAGATGGGAATACGCGCGCGCTTGTAAGGCGCAATACAGATTCCCCCTGCCTAGGGTAGGCTGGGGTTTATTGATTGTGGGGATCCGAATATCCGGCGGCTGCGGACTAAGCTGTCGTTAATTACCCCTCGCCTTTGGAGCGAGAGAACCTCCGATTAACGGGTTAAACTGGTCATGCGAACTCAATGTGCAGCGTGCGTGTGTTGCGTTTTGAAATGGGGTTTTGGATATATCGGGAGCCACGCAGAGTTTTTACGGGGGTCCCGCTACTCGGATAGCGGGCTAGGGGTCAAGGGGCCAGCAGACCCCTTGCGGGGTGCGGGGCAGCGCCCCGGCCCAAAATTTTTTTGGGAGGGACAGTGTTGTGGAGTGTGTGTGTATCTATATATATATATACATGTATACATATGTATATAAAAAAAAAGGGGAGGAAAAGCGCCCAAAGGACGCGTGGGGCCAGCGCCTTGAGCGATGTGCGCTTAAGTGCCGTGCGCTTTGGCACTAGCGCACCACATATCCGACGCTTGGGCTCTGGGCGCTTGAGCGCGCGGGCGCTAGCGCACCACGTGTCGGCACGTGGGCACTGGGCACTTGAGCGCTGGGCGCTCGAGCGCTAGCGCACCACGTGTCGGCACGTGGGCGCTGGGCGCTTGAGCGTAAGGCGCTTGAGCGCTAGCGCACCACATGTTGGCACGTGGCGCTGGGCACTTAAGCGCTGGGCGCTCGAGCGCTAGCGTGCCACGTGTCGGTACGTGGGCGCTGGACGCTCGAGCGCTAGCGCGCCACATGTCGGCACGTGGGTGCTCGGGCGCAAGGCGCTCAGGCTCTTGGGCGCCGGCGAGAAAAAGAGGCTTTTAGCCCGAGAAACTCTCGAAAGAGAAATTAGAGTGGAGTGAAACTCCTAAAATGTTTTGAAGCTGATGAAGGGCTTCTCCCCTTGAGCCCTAGTTCTTCCCCAAAGTGGGGTTTCTAGAGATGGGTCTCCTTTTTCTTCCTTTGTTGGCAGGATCTTGAAGATCAAGAAATGTGAGATTTTAAAAATCTCTTCTTTTTGAGATCTGATGGAAGATCTGAGTTCCCCTTTGTGGGTTTTTTGGTAAAAAACTATGTAGTTTTATAAAAGGAAGAGTAAAACTCTTGATTTAATAAGAAAGAAGAAGCTTTTAGAACCTTGAGGAAAGAGAAAAATCTCAGATCTAGATTTGCTCTTTGGAGAGAGAAAAAAGTTGTTGGGATATTTTCATTATCCTTGCCTTTATAAGCTATACATTTTACACATAGCCCCTTGGACTTCACAAAATGGCATTTTGCCTATCCCGTTGCTCATGTGCCATTTCTTTTTGCACATAAGCCGTGGGCTTTACAAAAATTTGGCTTTATGCCTATTTTTCTTATAATTATTCATAAAATAAAATAAAATAAATACAACAAAATTATTTATTACAAAATTTTTATTTTGGCATGGGAGGAGGCCGGCCACTTCATGTTCGGGC
This sequence comes from Agapanthus africanus, assembly GCA_030015575.1. Classification (NCBI taxonomy): domain Eukaryota; kingdom Viridiplantae; phylum Streptophyta; class Magnoliopsida; order Asparagales; family Amaryllidaceae; genus Agapanthus; species Agapanthus africanus. The sequence continues at coordinate 30,651,651 of CM057351.1, forward strand.
TCGACCCGGGCATTGGCCCACTTGACCTGGGCTTGGGCCCACTTGGCTTAGGGTTGACTTTGATTTTGATCTGGTTAACCGGGGTGTAAATTTTTACCCTAACAATTCACAACGGACCGGGGAGTGTATTGCTACAAGGTGATGCCTTACGGCCTCAAGAACGCCGGGGTCACGTACCAAAGGTTGGTCAACCGCATGTTCAAGCCACAGATCGGCAGGAATATGGAAGTCTACGTTGACGACATGCTCATCAAATCCATCTCGTCTGCCGACCATGCCAAGGACCTGGGCGAGGCTTTCGAAGTGCTCCGCAAGTTCAACATGAAGCTAAACCCAGCCAAGTGCGCGTTCGGAGTCACCGGGGGAAAGTTCCTCGGGTTCATAGTCACTCACCGCGGAATTGAGGCTAACCCAGAGAAGATTGAAGCTATCCTCAACATGGTCGCGCCCAAGACCAACGTCGAGATCATGTGGCTCACAGGGCGAGTCGCCGCTCTGAGCCGTTTCATGTCCAGGTCGGAGGAGAAGTGCATTCCATTCTTTAAGGCACTGAGGAAAATCCCGAGGTTCGAGTGGTCAGAGAAGTGCCAAGATGCCTTCGACCAATTGAAGAAGCACCTCACAACGCCGCCACTGCTCACCCGACCGGTTGAAGGAGACGAGCTGTCGCTGTATCTGGCAGTATCCGACCAAGCAGCAGGCTCGGTGCTCGTCCGGGGGACCGAGGGAGCGCAGAAGCCGGTGTACTATGTGAGCCACGTGTTTAAGGACGCAGAAACGAGGTACCTCGCCATAGAGAAGATTGTCCTAGCCCTCGTGGTAGCCTCGAGGAAGCTGCGGCACTACTTCCAAGCACACACCATCATCGTCCTCACCGAGCACCCGTTGGGGGCTATCCTAGCATCACCGGAATCCTCGGGCCGCTTAGAAAAATGGAGGTGGGAGCTATCTTAGTTTGACATAAGGTATCGTCTGAGGCAGGCCATCAAAGCGCAAGCCCTGGCCGATTTCATCGTTGAATGCACCATCCCTAGCAAGAAGCCGGAGTCCACGCCGCCCCTTGCAACCCAGTGTCCTGTCGCTAAAGGCCCTGGCTCGGTTCCGGAGTGGGTCATCTACGTCGATGGGTCTTCTACCGAGGAAGGATGCGGTGCCGGCCTCATTATCCGGGGCCCGAACGAAGCAGAGATGGAGTATTCTTTGAGGCTCGGTTTCAAAGTATCGAACAACACGACAGAGTACGAGGCCCTCCTGGCCGGACTGTGCAAGGCCGCCGGACGGGGACTGAAGATAATTCGAATCCGCAGCGACTCTGCCCTTGTTGTCGGTCAAGTGACCGGCCACTTCGAAACTCGGAAGCCTCTGATGATGAAGTACCTAGACGAAGTGAGGAAACTCCGAAGGAACTTTGACGAAGTCCAGGTAGAACAAATACCCAGGCAGCTGAATGCCAAAGCAGACGCCCTGAGAAAGCTGGCTTCGTCATACTCGGCCAACAATAAGCGGTCTATCCTCTTTGAAACCTTGCCTCAACCCAGCGTGGGAGAAGGAGCGACGACGCTCCACGTGTACGCGGCGCAGGAGAGCAACCAGGATTGGAGAAAGCCCCTCGTGGAATTCCTGAAGGACGGCATGCTCCCAGAGGACTGGGAAGCCGCCCGCCGTCTCCGGGCCAAAGCCCGCCACTTCGTCTGGAGCAACGGGAACCTCTACAAGAAAGCCTTCACTCAGCCCCTGCTCCGGTGCATTGACCCTCACGAAGCCTACTACGTCCTTCGGGAAATCCATGAAGGGGTGGGCGGTGCACACCAGGGGGCCCGAACCTTGATCCAAAAGGCGTTGCTCCAGGGGTACTACTGGCCCACTATGCACGAGGATGCCCTGAAGCTAGTCAGGAGGTGCAAGAGCTGCCAGCTTCACGGCAGCATTCCCTGCCTCCCGGCTACCGAGCTGACTGCCCTAACATCCCCATGGCCGTTCGCCCAGTGGGGATTGGATATGATCGGCCGGTTCCCTACCGGAACAGGCGGGCATAAATACGTCCTCGTCGCGGTGGACTACTTCACCAAATGGATCGAGGCCGTCCCCATCAGGAAACCGGACGCCGCCACAACCATTAAGTTCCTGCAAAACAACCTGATACTCCGGTTTGGCATCCCGAGGTGCATCATAACTGACCACGGTACGAACTTCGAGAACGAAAAAGTGAAGGACTTCCTCAAAAAATACCATATCCTCATGAAGTTCACCGCGGTCGCGCATCCCCAATGCAACGGGCAGGCCGAGGTCGCTAACCGAGACGTCCTCCGAGGTCTCCGGACCCGCCTAGAGAGGCGACAAGGCAGTTGGGTCGAAGAACTATCCTGGGTCTTATGGGCCCTGCGCACGTCAAAAAAGACTCCTACAGGGGAGACCCCCTTCAGCCTCTGCTACGGGACCAAAGCGATGGTCCAAGCGGAGATCGGGCTACCCAGTCACCGGGTCGAACATTTCGACGATGACACAAACACCTCGGCGCTACAAACCAACCTAGACATCTTGTTGGAGAAGAGAGACCGGGATCAGATCAGAGCTGCCGCCTATCAACAACAAACGGCCCGATACTATAACGCTCGGGTCAAACACCGCTCCTTCAAGACCATGGATCTGGTCATACGGCGAAACGAGTTCATCGACCAGGGCAGGCTTCACAAGTTCTCCCCAAAGTGGAATGGTCCCTTCCTCGTCTCTGAGGCGCTCCCCGGCGGAGCCTACCGCCTACAAGACGCGGACGGACGAAAGCTTCCGCGGCCTTACAATACCGAGAAGCTCAAGCTATAACAGTGAGGTCAAGGCCAGCGAGTGTGTACCCCCCCTCTTTTTTCTTTTCGCAAAGATGATGTAAAACGTTCTCTAAAAATCCTGTCCATACGAATAAAGAAACGTCGAATCATCCCGAGTAAAGTTCCGTCTTTACAATCCAAAGCCCTCACTAAGAGGCGGCCGCACAGCCCCACTGCCCGGTTATCCTTAGTAGGCTTCCTACAGCCCCCCCCCCCCCGACGCTAAGGGCTAAAGTCCTCCTTAGAGGAAACCCAGCAGCTACACTGCTCGGTTATCCCTGGCGGGTAGCTTCCCTACCGCAACGTCAGGGATCGGAAAGCCCTCCCAGAGGCAGTAGAGCCCGACCGTCGCTCGGCTATCCCCGGCGGGCAGCTTCCGTGCCGCAATGCCGGGGATCAGAAAGCCCTCCCAGAGGCAGTCAAGCCCGAGGACCCCTCGCTCGGCTATCCTTCAGGACAAAAGCCCTCGCTAAGAGGCACCGGGCGGTAACCCTGCCCGGCCAAGGGTCCTTGGTAGGCTTCTATAGCCCCTCCCGCGCCAAGGACCAAAGTCCTCCCAGAGGCAGTCGAGTCCTTGCTCGGCTATTCCTGGCTGGTAGCATCCTACCACGACCGACAGGGATCAAATCCCTCGCCAAGAGGCACTGGGCAGTAACCCTGCTCAGTCCCCGTCCTGAAGGATCAGAGCCCTCGTAAGAGGCAACCGCACGGCTTCACTGACCGGTCGTTCCTGCCCAGTCGATCCCGGTGTGTAGCTTTCCTACCGCAACGCCCAGGATCAGAAAGTCCTCCCAGAGGCAGTCGAGCCCTTGCTCGGCTATCCTCGGCTGGTAGCTCCTTACCCATGACAGCAGGGATCGAAGCCCTCGCAAGAGGCACTCCCGAGCTGGTAGTTGCCTACCAACAACCCCAGAAATCAGAGGTGTAGGGTGTTTTTCGTCACCCCATTGAGATGGGAATACGCGTGCGCTTATCAAACGCATTACAGATTCCCCCTGCCTAAGGTGGGCTGGGGTTTATTGATTGTGGGGATCTGAATCTCCGGCAGCCGCGAACTAAGCTGCCGTTAATTACCCCTCGCCTTTGGAGCGAAGGAACCACCGATTGACGGGTTAAACTGGTCATGTGAACTCAATGTGCAGTGTACGCGTGTTTTGTTTTGGAGGGGGGCTTGGATATATCGGGAGCCACGTAGAGTTTTTACGGGGGTCTCTCTACCCGGATAGCGGGCTGGGGGTCAAGGGGGCTAGCAGCCCCCTTGCGGGGTGCGGGGCAGTGCCCCGGCCTAAATTTTTTTTGAGAGGGATAGTGTTGTAGAGTATGTGTGTGTGTATATATATATACATATATATATATATATAATAAAAAAAAGGAAAGGGCATCCAAAGGATGCGTGGGAAAAGCGCCAGCGCTTTGGGTGCTAGCGCTTTGAGCGCAAGAGCGCTGGCGCACCATGTGTCAGCACGTGGGCGCTCGAGCGCTAGCGCTTTTGGGCGCTAGCGCTTTGAGCGCAAAGGCGCTGGCGCTTTGAGCACTAGCGCCCCACATGTCAGCACGTGGACGCTCGGACGCTAGCGCTCTGAGCGCAAGAGCGCTAGCGCTTTGAGCGCTAGTGCAACACGTGTCAGCACGTGGGCGCTCGGGCGCTAGCGCTCTGAGCGCTAGCGCACCACGTGTCAGCACGTGGGCGCTCGCGTGCTAGCGCTCTGGGCGCTAGCACCCCACGTGGGCGCTCGAGCGGCAAAAGGGACTTGGTCCCTGCAATGGGAGTTGTACTCCCAGAAATGAGCACTTATTATTCTGTGTGTGTGTGTGTTTATTTATATATATGAGGAGTTAAACTCCTAAGATATTTTGAAGCTGATGAAGGAGTTTCTCCCCTTGAGCCCTAGTTCTTCCCCAAAGTGGGGTTTCTGGAGATGGGACTCCTTCTTCTTCTTATCGTTTGGCCGGATCTTGAAGATCAAGAGATATAAGATTTTAAAAATCTCTTCTTTTTGAGATCTGATGGTAGATCCAAGTTCCCCTTTGTGGGTTTTGCGGTGAAAAACTATTTATTTTTGAAAAAGGAAGAGTAAAACTCTTAATTTAATTTAAAAGAAAGAAGAAGGTTTTAGTTACTTGAGGAAGGAGAAAGAGGCACAGGCCCTAATTTTTTGAGGAATGAAAAGTCTATGCTTTATTCATCATCTTGTTGCCTTATATAGGCTTACATATTTACATGTAGCCCCTTAGGCTTTACAAAATGGCATTTTGCCCATCCCATGGCTCATGCGCCATTTCTTTTTGCACATAAGCTATGGGCTTTACAGAAATATAGCTTTATGCCCATTTTGCATACATTCATGCATAAAAAATTACATAAAAATTATTTATTACATGATCTATATTTTGGCATGGAGGAGGCTGACCGCGGGCTCGACTTGGGCATGGACCCGCTTGACCTGGGCTTGGGCCCACCTGGCTTGGGGTTGACCTTGACTTTGACTCGGTCAACCGGGGGTGCAAATTTTGACCCCAACAAGAGGTCCTCACCTAAGGGCAATGGGGCAGCTTCCGTCCGTCCTCGGCGACGCTTGGCAAGTGATCGAAGTCAACTCGATGAACGGTCGCTGAACAGGTAGCCGACCTGACATGAAAGCCCAGCAGGACGAACAGAAAATAAAGTGCGGACCGATGAAACCAAAGAAGAAGTTTTAATATCAAACGCACAGTCTTTACAAAGGGTATTTCGGGCTCCCTGGCCTTACAAACTGCCCGGAGGCTTACAAAAGGGGGGCAAGAAAATATCAAAAAGACCTAAGTCGCAAACCCCCCTCCCCCCACGCCTTGCTTCCCTCGTCGCTGGGGGCTTCACCACCGGAGGTTTTGCCACCAGGGGCGTGCCTCATTCCCCCCATCGTTGTCGGCCGGAGGCCTTGCCACCGGGAGTGGGACCCGAGCACGGAGCTCGCCATCGGCGAAATCGGGAAGCTACTCCTTCACGGCATCCAGAGCCTTATTCCACGCGACGGCGGAATACTCACCGAGCTCGACGTAAAACTGCTCTGACACCTTGTAATCGGCCACGGCTTTCCTGGCCTGGGCCTCAGCGGCCTGAGCCGACAGAAGCGCCGCCTCGGCATCCCTCCGGCTGGCATCTCTCTCCTTCTCCATGGCCGCGAAGCGATCAGCCAGATCCGCCAGCTTCCTTTCGGCAACCCGGAGAGATGCACTCAGGCGATGGCGGACGCCCTGATTTGCTGAATTGGCAAGCTCTGCAGACTCCGCACGGGCTGCCAGAACATCGGCCCTGGCCCTCTCCAGGCGCAGGTCGCGCCGCAGGGCCTCAATCTCCGAAGGGAACGCCTCTACTGGGCTCGGCGCGTGGAACGCTCCCTTGACTTCCATACGAGCGGCGATGGCGCGGTGTTGAAGGACCTGACAGGAAGCGGGTGAGAAACAAGGAGTCACTCGGGCCAAAAAAGGAAGGCCAAAGACAACGCGTGAAGGGGTTCGTACCTGGACCGCCCCCTGGGCTATGGCCTCCATTTGGGCCCTCATGGTGCCGCACGGAAGTCTCCCTCCTGCCGACTCTTCCATCCCGGCAAGCAAGACGGCAGCGACAGAAAGCTCGGACGGAACCATGAAGATGGCATCTCCCTCCTGCACGGGGATCCCTTCAGGGACCATTGACGGCGATGCACGAGAGATTGTCCTTTTCCTCTTAAGGGGGGCCCCATCCTCGCCCCCTCCTCCATCTCCCGCCTGGGGCTCGGATGACCGCGGGCGCCTCTGACTGCCGCCGGAAAAACCCCCAGGAGCCGCCAATGGGGCAGACGGCCCTGCCGCCAGCAGAACATTCGACGCAGAACCTCGGCCAACCAGGGGCACGCCCACGTCGCGGGCCTCCCTCTGGGACGAGCGACCCAAAGAGTGAGAACGAACCATGTATCCCCAAAAAGGAGGAGCGCCGAGCAGCCAAAACTTAAAAGAAAGGTGAGATGAAGGATTAGGGCCGTGGAGCAGGCGCCACCCCTATTTATCGCCACAAGCAAACTCATCCAACGGTGCCCTTCACCTCCCGCCGAAACGCCTCCTCGCGCCTAAACAGCTTAGATTGCTCCACCTGTCGTTCCCACATTGGACCGCGCCCTTTCAGGCGTCGCAGGTCTGCGCACGTCGCGTCAGCCAACCGACGCTCGACACGTGGACCGCCACTTCAAAGACAAGATACACGAACCGGCGCACCCTCCTTAAATGCAGAGATTTCGCCCCGATTCGCTAGCGGAAAAGACAGCTCACGGCCCGGGGACATGTCCCGACGAAGCCTTAGGAGGGAGCTCACCCCGGGCGGCCCGGCAGTCCACTCATGACCCGACCCGATAGCTGGTCGGGACAGGAGTGGGGGGCTAATGATGATGCTCAATATTGAGGACCCCCAAGATCAGGACACGTGGCAGATGGTATATCCCAGAACTCAGAAGAAAAGGCCCACAGAGGCCGACCAGGCCTCTCCTGAACCCGACCTGCAATCACAACCTAGCCCTTCTTGGGGCTCCCTGCGGGTTGGCCTCCTCGGCCCTTCAGCTCGCCCTGAGCTGCCGCAGGACCAAGGCTCCTCGGTCTTTTCGCTCGTCCACGAGCCCCTCAACCGAGGCCGTCTTCCTCGGTCCTCCGCCCACTCCACCGCTCACAGGCGTAACCGCAGCTCCGCGAATCTCGCCATGTGCGGATTCTCCGCCAGCAACATCCCACGTTCCACGCCTTCGCGATCCCCATTCGTGGGCGATCCGCTCTCTACGCAGGCGTAACGTCGGGAGCGTAACTGCCGGCGAGATTCTCGCGCCTGCTGCTGCGTGCCACTATATAAACCCCCATCACAGAAGGGTCAAATAAGCCATTTTTACTCCACCCAACCGTTACGCTGTTCGGATCTAGTACTAACTTGATCGTCGGAGGGTCCTCGGTGATGACAAACCATCCCAGGACTTCTTTGCAGGTACCCGGCGTCAAACTCCTCCAACTACCAAATCTCCTCAAAACCCACTGAGACCCACATTCAACAGTGGATCCCCTCCGGAATCCACCGGGAGATCGACGGAAGACAACGTCTGAAGGAGATCTGAAAATGACCTCCATCAGAAATGGTTGTTTAATATAACTTTGTTAGTATCATATTGATTAAAATTCGAATGCTTTTTAGCATCATTTTGGTAGATGAACATAGGTTTGTTTGGGTAACTGAGCGGGTGTTGTAAGAATTATGTATCACACACAGCGGAAATCCAATATCGGTGTTTTAGTTAAACTGAAAAAGTCTACCAACGGATCCCAAACCACATGGAATGCACACCAAATTATTATATAATGTCCCATGAAATTCATGGGCATTGTGATTCTTTGCTTCAGTATTAAAAAAGACATACTATGCTATACATCGTAACTACATATCTCCTCTACTATCATGATTTGTATATCTAATACAAAGGAGAGCAGAGGGAAAAAAATTTCTTTGGGTTAAAAAAACGTCTTGGTAAAAAGACAAATACATCATTTTTGATATTGCCAAAATTGCCCATTTTTTGATATTGCCAAAATTGTCCATGGTTAAAGAGTAATACTTCAGCCCCTAGTTTTTTTTCATTTTTTGTGTCGGTTTAGGCTTTATTTCCTAAGAAAACGGAGACACGGGAATCCTCCATGCCCAAAACTGAAGTGACCTCTCACATGGGCCAGTGGGGTACAGAAGACTAATTACAAAATAGTCAACGGATCCCACTAATCTCATGTGAGAGGCTACTGCAGTTTGTACTTGCAGGACCCGTTTCTTCTTGTTTCCTTTTTATTTTAGGTGAACTCATTTACAAATAAATTGTTCTCTTCTTTGTATGTTTTTCTAATTCATGCACTCATCGATCATACCTTGTAAAATTCATATAGTTGAAAAATATAATTGGATATTACTAATTGTTATATTCTAATTTATTTTTACTCATTTAAGATACATATATTTAAGTCATACATGTCATTAAGTTTTGGTTTTAGAAAAACATATATTTTAACTTATAAAAATTTTAGTTGGATATCATTTTTCAAGAAACAATTTTCAAATTACCATTAAAGTCAGATAAAAATAAAAGGAGTTTTTTGTTATTAAAAAGATTCTAATATATAAAGAGTTGTAAAACTCTTATTAATTTGAAGGCTTACAAAATATAAGGTTTGTTTCATGGTACTTATCTACAACCATTGAACTTTACATTCGCCTCCTCAACGTAGATATCCTGATTTTATCCCTGGCTACAAGCGAACACAAACCAACATGTAACACTGCGACGAAGAAGTGAAAAAAATAAAATAAAAATAAAAGTAAAAAGTTTTAGAAAGAAAATCAAGAATTTGTATCTGTGGTTAATATATAATTCGGGTCATCACAGGGGCTTCTCCTTCCTCTCAAATATATAGCAAAAAGCCCATAAAGCCCACCGAGATGAGACAACACGTAAAAGCCCAGAATCAATTTATATTCCAAATCTCCTCTCATTGGTTGCATCTCTTTTTAATCTTTTTGTTTCGATAGTATCCGTTTCGATCATGTTATCGATCGGATTTTGATCGGTAGGCCTTTCGGAAAGTCGACATAGGGATAAGCGAAAGCTTGGTCAGGTTCCGCTAACTCCCAAGTGTAATTCAGCACAAGATGGTGCAAGAAAATTGCCATCTCGAGTTTAGCTAGCTCAGAGCCTGCGCATAGACGAGGGCCGCCGCCATAGGGCATGAAGTTGTTCAACACTGCATTACTTGTCGAGCTCTGATCGGTAATTGGAAATGAAAGGAGAAAAATGTAAGTTGACAGAAGATTTTAAGAAAGCGGTTGTATAAAGTTGTCGCTTATTTTGTTGTTTCTTTTCTCTAGAAACTGCGAAGCCAAGAAAATTAAAAATCTCTGATATTTTAAGAGAATGCAACCAACCTGCTGCCACCTCCAAGGATTGAACTGGTAAGGTTTATAATACAAGTTAGAATCCAAGTGTACTGTTGCGAGAACCGGAAGCACTTTCCAACCACAGGGGATGTCAAACCCTAATCAATATCCAACATCGATATATTATTTATCTGAAAATCAAATCAAATATGCTCTCATATTTGCAGTATGATACATTAAAATACCCTAAACTATCGACCGTGTTTTTTCCCGCTACAATACCTTCAAAATTAATTTCTTTTATTACAGTTAAATACTTAAGTGCTTCTCTTAAGGGTATTTTACTGAAAAAATCCCTTAAAAACCATACCTTAAGGTATTTTACTGCAGTAAAAAAAGCATAAGGTATTTTGGTGAGGAACCGTGATTGTTGAGGGTATTTTGGTGTAATTCGCCTTGAAAAATTTGCTGTATGATTACCACATTTTTATTAAATAGAATTTCTCTGACCTTTGTATTGTACGTCTCTAATCGCCTTTCGATGAAGAAACCTAACCACATTCCCCAGTCGAAGGGTCTCGTTTATAACCTTCATGGAATTATTTTTCATATAAGCTTTCAGAGTTTGTATTGTAATTGACATATTTCTGATAATTTAAGAGAACTTACATTTTGGGTAAACTCCATTTGCCTGTAATCATCCCAGTTCAATCCGCATTCTCCCTTCAGTTTCTTCGTCGCTGCGATCGTGCAATGCTCTTTCTGCAATGCTTTCTCATCAGCTTAATTATTCTCGACAGTTAATTATTCATTCGAAAGTCAAGAGTTTCAAGATCTATATATATTCGTGTTAAGAGAAGAAAGATTTATATATAGTCGTACGTACCCTTAGTTCTTGGACGGCCTTTGGACAACTTTCAAGGAAGTAGATAGCAAGAGCTAAGGCCATAGAAGAGGTCTCATGTCCAGCGAAAAGCAAACTGAGGAGAAGATCAAGAAGCTGCTCTTTAGAAAGATCGGATTGCTTTAAACCCCAACTAAGGAGATCATCTTCCTCCAATTTTTCTCCTTTGCGAATCCTTCGTATTCTTTCTTCCATTTTTTCTTCTATCAACGAAAGTATGATCTTCCGTGACTGCATGAAACAAAATTAAGCATGCCATATCTTTAATACTTATTAATATACTTATATACCTCTTGGATAGCAAGAAGATAAAATTCAGAACTGACAAACTATAAGTATTGATGAAAATGGATGAGACTTGGGATGAACTTGTACGAAAAATCCGAGTATATATCCATATTATACCCTTGAATTTAGGAGCTGTTTGGTTAGGTTAAGCCCCATGCAATTTCAGGTTGGGGTGGATCCTTATAGGGGCGAGAGGGGGTGGATCCTGATAGGGGCGTGAGTTAGACAGTCTTGTCCGGATCAAGGTTATCATGTTATGTATGTGATGGAGGTCATTTTCAGATCTCCTTCAGATTTTGTCTTCCGTCGATCTCCCGATGGATTCTGGAGGGGATTTCCTGTTGTGTGTGGGTCTTAATGGGTTTTGAGGAGATTTGGTGATTGGGGGAGTTGGACGCCAAGTGTCTGCAAAAAAGTCCCGGGATGGTTTGACGCCACTGAGGACCCTCCGACGATCAAGTTAGTACTAGATGCGAGCAGTGTAATGGCTAGTGGAGTCAAAAAATGGCTTACTTGACCCCTCTGTGATGGGGGTTTATATAGCGGTGATGGCAAGCAGCAGCAGGAGAGAGAATCTCGCCGGCAGTTACACTCCCGACGTCACGCCTACTTAGAGAGCGGATCACCCATAAATGGGGATCGCGGAGGCGTGGAACGTGGGATGCTGCTGGCGGAGAATCCGCGCATGACGAGATTCGCGGAGCGGCGGTTACGCCTGTGAGCGGTGGAGCTGGTCGGAGGACCGAGGAAGACGGCCTTGGCCGGAGGGCTCGGAGACGAGCGAGGAGGCCGAGAAGACTTAGTCTTGTAGCAGCTCAAGGCGAGCTGAGGGGCCGAGGAGGCCAATCTGCAGGGACCCTCGAGGAAGGCTAGCTTGTGATTGCAGGTCGGGTACAGGGGGGCCTGGTCGGCCTTTATGGGCCCTCTCTTCCGAGTTATGGGACATGCCGTCCGCCACGTGTCCTGGTCCTAAGGGCCGCCAATATTGAGCATCATTATTAGCTCCCCACTCTTGTCCCGACCAGCCAGCGGGTCGGGTCAGGAGTGGACCGCCGGACCGTCCGGGGTGAGCTCCTCCCAAGGTTTCGTCGGGACGCGTCCCCGGGCCGCGAGCTGTCTTTTCTGCCAACGAATCAGGGCGAGATCTCCGCATTTAAGGAGGGTGCACCGGTTCGTGTATCTTTCCTTTGAAGTGACGGCCCATGTGTCGAGTGTCGGTTGGCTGACGCGACATGTGCAGACCTGCGACGCCTGAAAGGGTGCGGTCCAGTGTGGGGACGACAAGTGGAGCAATCGGGGCCGTCAGATGCAAGGAAGCGTCTTGGCGGGAGATGAAGGGCACCGTTGGATGAGGTCGCTTGTGGTGATAAAATAGGGGTGGGGCCCGTTCCGGGGCCCTACTCCTTCATATTTACCATTCCAAGTCTCGGTTGCTCGGCGCTCGTTTCTTCCTTCCACTTTTGTTCCCCGAGAATCATTCTTCCTAAGGTTAGATGTCTTCTTTTGTCGAGTTGGTAGATATCGTTGAGGTAGGTTTTTGGGACCCTTTAGGTGAACCTGAGTCCTCCCGGGGGGCAAGAGTTGGCCCCTCTTTCCGGGATCATGTGGCGGGGGCAGCCCCCAGGGAGGAGGTAGTAGATGCTGCCCCCAGTGCCTTGTGTTGGATAAGGCATGAGGACGAGCTTGCCAACGCGCCACATTCCCTCACGCTATACGCTCCGCCTGGCCAAGGAGGGAGAGAGGGCAGACCAAGTACGGGGCAGGGAGATCGCCCTGTATTTGGAAGCGTTTTGGAGTGGAATGCGCCTGCCCTTCTCTCCTGAGGTCGTTGCAGCGTTGAACTTCTTCGGGTTAGCCCCCGGTCAGTTGGTGCCAAACTCGTAGAGGATTCTCCTTGGGTTCCTGGTCCGCTTGAAGTTGCAGGCGATCCCCTTCAGCCTTTCCCTCCTTGATTCTTCCCTCGTCTTCAAAAATCACCCCGGTGGTCGAGCGGGCGACCTGAGGTGGGTTTATCTCTCTTTCAGAAAGCGACCAGGGGGCGCCGCCGGGACGGGGTTGTGGCCCTGCCTTCTTCCATTCACGACTGGAAGAAGTTCTTCGTTTCTCCTCCCGAGGGCGAGGACTGGCCCGTGCCTACAGAGTGGTCGAGGGAGAAGCACTTGCCGGAGAGCCAGTCTAGTGACCCCGTTGCGGTGAGAGTGGCGTCGTGGGTCCCCCGTTTCGACGTGCTGTTGTTTGAGAGGGTTTTGAGTTGGGCCGGGCTCAGCCCCGTTGAGTTCGTCGGTAAGCTTAGGTTTTCCTTTTCGGTTCGTATATAGCCCGTATCGCTGACTCCCTCTACATTTGGTTCTGTGTAGGACCCATGGATATAGACTCGCTCCGAGATTCAATACGCCAACCGAGGCTGGCTATGAAGGTTGGGGGCGCCGGCTCATCCCGTTCATAGCCTCCCTCGGCTCCATCTCCCCCGGTGGTAGTGCCCCGCAAGCGCTCGGAAGCGAATCCCGCCCTGGGGCCCAGCAGAACGTCGGGTCGGAGGCGGGCTCGGATTTCGGAGGATCCGGCCTCGGAGGAGGAGGCCGGCTCTCCCTCGAGGCCGCTCAAGAGGAGATCTACCAGGGGACCGTCTTCACCGATCACGGTGGAGGAAGGCGGTCTCCAGTTCGCCGTGCCTTCGGGGCTATCCGTCGCGGATAGCCTGCTGCATGAGATAGAGGCATCGGCCGAGGGTAGAGTCCCCGGGGGGACCTTCAGGGCTCAGCTGGCGTCCATCGCCCAGGAACCTGTGCAGGTGAGCGCTTGTCTTTCATTATTATTATTCCTTGAGGTTCGGCGCCTCTCTCATCTTCCTGATCTCTCTTTTGCCTTTCAGGTCCTTCAGCACATCGCCCTCGCCTTGCACATGGAGGTCGAGGTGTAGCCCCGGCGATGAAAGCTGCGGGCCAGCTCGCCTCGTTGGAAGAGAGCTCTAAGCGGGAGCTAGAGGCGATGAAGGCGAGAGTCGTCGCCTGGAGGGTGAGGTGGATGTAGGGTTCCTAGGCACGCTCGAGAGGTCTCACAAGGCATCAACCATGCTAAATTCAAAATTTTCCGGTGCCTACAAACCCTAATACGAATCGTTAACTAGATTTTAGGCGAAACTACAAGCTACTAAACTACTTTAGTGCTAAGTGAACGGAAATACAACCTTTGTAGATCCGGTCCTCCACCTCCATAGCTCCGTGACGATGTCCCCTTGCTGCGATCATCGGATCTCGGACTCTAGTGTTGATTTCATCGTAGAAACGATCGGGCTAGGTCGTCGACTTCGATGCCGAAGATGATCTACGTCGAGGCAACACAAGATCAAGCTCCAACTTCACCAAGTCATGAAACTTGTGAAGAAAACACCCTATACTACTTGGCAAGTGGTAGAGGATGAAGAAATAGGAAGTGGGTTCACTTTAGAATTGGATTTCTCACTCTTTTTCTCATTTCACCATTGATGGTAGCAAGCTTTTCTTCATGTTGAAGAAGGAGAAGAAGAAGAAAAGAATATGATAAATATTTTTAAAATGACAAATAAAATGATACTTATCATATTTGCAACCATAGTTAGGTGTAGAGAATAAACTAAGGTTAGGTTGAATGGTTAAAGTTAAGCATGAAACAAAAATGGTGGACTTATTCAAAGCTTCATGAAGCTTCAACAAAGAAACAAAATTAGCCACCATTTTCATTTTGCCAAAATGAATGAATAAATAAATAAATAAGCAAATAAATCAAATGAAACCCTAACCATTAACTAACCATGGTTTAATCTAAACATACACCCAAACATACAAGTATCATCAAACATTATACAATCAAGTGCACAAAAATATATCACATATACAATGTGCACATCAAGTGAGAAAATCCATTTAAAGTAAACCAATATTAGTTAATGCAAAGTAATATATCAAATATATAATTATACATTAAATCATTAAATCAACACTTGATTTAACGATCCGGTCATATCGCATATAACCGACTAATATCCAATGTATCGGCTTATCGAATCAATCCTTGATTCGATAACTAGGTTATATCATATACAACCATTCGATACATTCATCGCGAGAATAGAATGGTATCACATACACGCATTATTCTCGGTCCCGCACATATCTCATATGCGCTCCTATTTCGTTTCGCTTGAGCCAGGAAACCTCTGTGTAGGACTCTAAAGACTCGTCAATACGCCGGCAGCAGATGATGATCATATCAAACACCCACAACCCGCAAGCGGTCTGCTAAACGTAACGGCCACCCGGGTATTGAGCGATCAGAAGATCGACGAGCAAGCCCGCTCATACTCCTGTGAATCCAACCAGTAACACTTACCGTACAGTCCGGTCTCGTCGTCTGATATGTCGCATATCTCGCCTAGGGGTGTTAAACGTCAGACCCCAATAGCTCGATAAGTCGTGTCGATATGAGGTCTATAACAGTTCGAGAAACTACAGGTAACACTTACCAGTAAATCTCAGCAACCCTGGCCAGGGATTTCCGGTTATAGCCAATCGAACACAGTGCAACATCAACTCCCTATACCGGGAGAGACGAATCCCCTCCTATCGCTCATTGCCTCCATGTGATTCGGGACTGTACCCAAAAACCACTGTTTGGCACGCCCTCTTGGACGTGGTAAGGTGGAAATCAAAGCACAGTGGGAATCACTCAAGACTCTATGGCGATCTCGGGTCTACAGACTAACCTGTACCAGTGTCACCAAAGAACTGCCATCTGACGTATGGTATAATACCATCTGGGAGTTCTCGGTGAGTCCGTCCAGTGTACCCAGTCTCCACTGAGTACCCGTATATCATCTCTGATGTCAAACACCAATGGATATGGGATCATCCATCGCCCATCTGTATGGGTCGAGAAGGTATACGCCAGTCTACTCTGGTATATCGATGCCCCGTCTCGATACACCCACGACTAGGGACCTTGAAGGATGTACTTATGGACTACCATGTCCCCACTAGTATGATCCGCATCATAGTCCAGGTAGTCAAGTACACATCCTAAGGGCTTTACCAACATATAACAGAGAGACAATCAGTGTACATGTTAAGGTAAAGATCAACCAGATAGCATACTATCATGTCGAGTAAGAAAGTCCTCCCTATATATGTCCAAGCATCCACTACAATATACATCCTATGTATAGCAATGGCCTCTAGGGCATACATATAACTAACAATCTCCCACTTGCACTAGGGCCATCTGATAGCAGTGGTTGTAGTATCTCATACTCAACCATCCCATAAAATGTCTCTCTCTGGGAAAAGGCCTTTGTGAGTGGATCCGCCGTGTTGTCCTCTGAGTCTACTCTCCTAACCTCGATCCCTTAGAAATCAACCATCTCCATGATCAGGTGACACTGCCTTAGAATATGTCTGGATCACTGATGGGACCGGCGTTCCTTGGCATAAGCCACAACTCTATTGTCACACAATGGGAGGAACTAAGTTCATCTCATGAACAAATATACATCCAGACTGCCTCTTTGGTAGCATCTTAAGTAGCGATGCATCGAGCCTTCATCGTCTAGTATGCCACGGTATCTAGCTTGGAACTCTTCCAACACACCGTCCCTTTACCAAGGGTAAAGACAATGCCTGTGACTGACATTCAGTCATCCTTATCACCCTGGAACACTTCCAGTGATTCTCCCCAGGATCGATTGATACCATCTCACTACATCTAGTGAGTATCCTAACATCCATTTAGATCTATCTCATAGATCCAAAACCCAGGATTTAGAAGGTATCACTTTGATCCTATATGGAGAATCATTGTGATAAGAGGAGATTGACCGAGCGTAGCATAGGAAACTCCTTCCCTATCAAGAGTATGTCATCCACGTACTCTACGAGGATCAGCACCATACTCCCTACTACCTTTTTGTATATACAAGGTTCATCTACCATTTTGATGATGTCAAACTGTCTGACTAATTCATCAAAATAGATGTTCCAACTCCGCAATGCCTGCTTCATCACATAAAACATCTTGCACACATTTTCGCTGGTCCCACTGTTTACGAAGCCCTCTGGCTGTGTACTTATAGACGCCCTCTTCTAAAACATCATTTTAGAAAAGCTGTCATGACACCCAACCACCAGATATCGTAGTCATGGTATATAGTCGTGGCAAGTAGGATCTGGATGGACTTAAGCATAGCTCCTTAGAAAAGGTTTCATCATGATCCATACCTGGTCAATGATGCAAACCTTTAACAAGTCTAGCTTTGAAAGTCTCAACTTTTCCATGTACACCAAGTAATCTTCTCAAGATATACTTGCTCCTGATGGGGATTTAACCCTTCAGATATAGCAACCAAAGTCCATACTTTGTTGGTGTATAAGGATTCCATCTCAGATCGCTAAGCATCCAGCCATTCTCACAGAGTCCTACTCTTGATGGCCAGCTCGAAACTAGTTGGGTCATCATCTCATGATGCAATCCTCGCTCCTACTGTCATAGAGAAACAAAAGTATCTCTCAGGTGGGTGAGGAACCCTACTAGATCGGCGGAGAGGCTGAGGTTCATCAGTGTCTATTGAATCCTTTGGTTCTACCAAATCATCTGCTGTAGTTTGCATAGCTGGAACCTTTCCAGTTGTATATAACAGACCTTGTCTCGAGCTTGTCCGGATTATGCTTTTAGACATAGCCCGGACAACCCCAAATCTTAACCAACTTAAGATATGGGTTCTCCCTTTCCATATCACATATGAAGCAGTAGGCAACTGATTTGATTGGAACCCTATTCAATAGGTATGCAGCTTCTCAAGCGCATAACTCCCAAAAAGGAAATAGGTAGCTCAGTAGTACTCATCATAGAGCACACCTTATCATATAGGGTGTGATTGCTCCGCCCCGATACAACGTTGTGCTGTGGTGTATTCGGAGGAGTAATGCTGAGAGAGAATCTCATTCTCCTTTAGAATAGTCCAGGAATTCCATGCACAAGTATTCTCCTCCCTGATCTCATCATAGGACATAATACTTATACCCGTATTTTGGTTCTCTACTTCTAACTTATATTCTGTGAATATCTCAAAAGGTTCGGACTTGTGTTTCAACAGGAACATAGGTCTGAATCTCGAAAGATCATCAGAGAATGTAATGAAGTATAAAGAACCAGTCCTGGCATGTGTAGACAGGGGACCTTACATACATCATCATGTATCAGTCCCAAGAGTTCACTAACTCTTTCTCTGTTTCCAGTAAACAGAGCTATGGTCATCTTATCTCTGTAACATGAATGGCAAGTTTTACAAGATGTAAATTCAAACAGATTTAAATATGCATCTATGTGCAACTTAGCTAGTCGGGTCGCATTGATATGACCTAGTCTACAATACCTCAAGAAGGATTTGTTCATTTCTGAACTCTTCCTCTTGTGTGTGTTCCGTATACTGAAGAACTATAGTTTGATTTAGAACATCAATGCTTTTAGATAACGTGCCTGAACCGATCAACTTTTGATATAGGAAATGTTCAAAACATTATCCAACAATACAAAATTTTATCATTTCTTTACTAATAAAGAGAGTGATATGATTTTGTATATCAGGTTCGGTATCTAATAACATTCGTTCAGAATCAATGTATTGGTAATACAGGGTGACAGTGACCAACAGATTTGGCTGCAACACTTGCCCCGTTTTCTGTCTCATGAAACTTATCACCCGTTCTCAGTTCTCTGCCTTTCTGTAGCCCTATGAAACAGATTACATATCTGGGATCCTGTTCCGGTATCAGATACCCAGGACGCAGAGGATACTGAGAAACAGTTCTGTGTAACGAACACACCCGAAGGAGATGCATCTTATGCACTTTCTTCGTATGGGCGGCACGGGAAATCTGGTAATCCCCAATTTCCTGCTCTGTCTTATAACAATTATAAGTTGGAGCGGGACCAACGTTCCCCAGCTCAGTATAACAAGCGGGTTCGGTCAATATTCCGTATTATTATCTTGATTAAGGCGTGATATGGTCGCTACCTGGAGAGAGAGAGAAGAAAACACTCAGCGTGCGCTCTTGCAAGAATAGATTGGTTATTATTTTATCTAATCAGGATGTCTCCCACTGTTTTTTATCAAATCTTCTTTCAAACCCTAAAAGGAAAGACTAGCCGGGATTAATTACACACTACAAGTTCGCCAATCTTTCAGCCAGGCCAGTGTCGGTACTTTGAGGGAGGTCCCCCATCCTTTCGCACGAACCTAATTAATGTAAACCTCGTTTTCCCAGAAGCGTAACCCCGTTGACACCTTTCTAGACACCTACTTGATCGGCTAATTGTAATGTGTAAAACTCTCCCAGGAGTAACTCTTACTCGCAGCGGGTATCGGGATCCAACTATCTCATAGAAGGTATGCAATCTCATTGCAAATTTCAACACTTGAAATTCCCGATAATATTTTGCCCCTAGCAGCTATATGACCTTAACATAGTCAACAAATCATAAGTGCTAGTCAAGTTCAACCCGTCATTTCCCGATTGAATTAAACCCATCCGCACGACCCTTAACATAGTCAACAAAGTCGCACGACTACCCTAATCAAATCGCATCATATGCTTATGCAGATAAGCACTAATTAGCTACCGCACACTACGCCTTAACATAGTCAACAAACGTAGCACGAATACTAACTAGTACTTATCTGAAATGACGGAGGGCTACGAAAGATTTTTCTGAAAACCTATTGCGTAATGAACTTGATATCGTTGTAGAATCAAATGATTTTTAAAATGGAGTGTTTTTTAGGCTTTTCTAGTTTTGCTAAAGGGGTCACTCCCGGTGAAGGGATCGTCGGCCCTTTCCTCGTCGAATGAGGTGCGGGATATATCATATATATCACTGTGCAAAGCAAAAACTCTTAAAAGCAATCAAAAGACAAACCGAGTGTGTAGCATCTGCCAGTTATTGCTAAAGGAGTCACTCCCGGTGAAGGGATCTCGGTCCTTTCCTTATCGAATAAGGTGCAGGATATATCATATATACCGCTGTGCAAAGCAAGGACTGTAGCTACCTGTTTTAATTTTTGAAATTCGATTCTACAATATCTTTAGGTTTCTTTTATTTCATTAATCATATTAATGAAGTCCCATCATTTAAGCACCTAAACATCACAGATAAATACGACGTACACTTATGTCATCCGCATTCGCCTCGATGTCCCCTCATGCACCGTTAGATTAGGTAACTAACGGTAGAGCAGGGCAGGGCTAGCGCGGGTGTAAAACATAAGTAACGTCTATATAATATATCATATATACTATATACAGTATCCATCACAGAACATATCACATGATCACATCACAGATATCGCAGCAGAAGAATCATATGAAACATTGGATATACTAGGACGTCCGTGTTTTCAATACGAGCCAGTATAAAACATGGATTCCACGGTCGCGATGAATAGCCAAACCCACACCCCTAGACCCCTACGAGAGCGGCAAGCAACCCTACAAATTCTAGAGTTAGGAGACCCGGACTCGACTCCTCGAGTTGGTCTCCCACTGGACTCCAGAACCCGGTTACTTGTGCTCTCCTCCTTGGGTCTATCCTAGTGCGGAAAAGTAAATAATACACAAAAGGTGACATCTTCCGCAACCTGGAATTGCCCCAATAAAAGAATATTACATACAAGTTTTTACATGAATGAAAATGAAAAACACTCATCTCACATAAAAAAAACCCGGCTATTCAAACACGACGATCTAATATAACATATCCAGCAACACATAACATCACATGTCATCAACGTAAGTAAATATGCGCATCCCAATTGTCGTTGACATATAGCAACGAAACCGGCGATATCACATATTACACTTACGGTCGCAGAAAAGAAAGTGTAAAATTACAACAGTTGGAATCCGCAACCTCTTTAGACATCGCATGCCTAAACAAATGAATTTCTTAGATATCGCATGGCTAACAATTATAAACCCCGCATTTTAGTCTCATTATTGAAAACACTTTTCAATATCAAGTCGGGCAATTTAACAAGATTCCCTACATCCTGATCGAATGCTCGTCGCAAACTTCAGTAGGCGGCCGCACCCCCGACGCCATCGACGAAGTGCACCAAGGCGGAACACCGCTACCGCGAGCACCCGAACGGATGCTTTCGGTGACGGGATTCTCCTACAGTCACTTGGTCGGGGCTAAGGGATGTAGCAGTCTAATAAGTTTATCCGGCGAGTATCCGCGTACGCTACGTGATTGCGACGGACTTTTGATCACATCAAAATTCCGTGGCAACCGATCAAGTGAGACTAAAGTGCTATGTTTATAACATTCATGTTAGTTATCTCATAACTACTTGTGAATCCCAATTATTGTATCACATTCTAGATAAACAGAAAATGTTAAACTTTCCGATCGAACAGTCAAACACCCAAGTTTTCCCGAAACAGATCAACACATGAAACAAGTTTAAAAACATTCAGTTCATGCCTCAGTACCAACGGTCCAGCCGTAGAAGGGTCAAGCCAACGCCTCACATGTGGCACGCCGTACTGCCCCAAACCCTAAGGTTCTAAGGGCAGTTCAAGACGGTCACATAATCGAGTTAAGGTTTGTTTTCTTCTAGAGGGTCCGTCGCATTACTTGCACTACTTAGAACGTTATTAAACCACGGAAAGATCCAACACTTGGAAATTTCCCGGCAGGGGAAAAATTGGGTATTTATATCCGAGCGAACTTTTTAACATATTCTAAAATTATCCGGAAAAACACAGACGAAGTTAAACTTCCCGATCGAAACGCCGAATTCCCAAAACAACCCCAGAAAACTAAACTGTGGAGTATAATTTAAAAATTCCCAGAAAATACAGCACTAAAAGATAGGAATTACTGTGCAATTTTCAAGAGGTGATGTGACAACTTGGCCGCGGAACCGCCGCACGAGCCATGCTCGTGCGGCGGTTCCGCCGCTCTTTAGACGAATTGGCCGCTCGAATTTCACAGTAATTCTTAGAAACTCCTGCTGATTTTTCTGCATATTTTTAATTTGGAAAAATCTCAGTTTTCAAAAAATGTACAGAGAGCGATTTGAGATTAGGGTTTCGGTTCGATCGAGCTTCTAACTCCGTCTACGCATCGCCGAAGGCTCTAGCTAGGCTCTGATACCACTGTAGGGTTCCTAGACACGCTCGAGAGGTCTCACAAGGCATCAACCATGCCAAATTCAAAATTTTCCGGTGCCTACAAACCCTAATACGGATCATTAATTAGATTTTAGGCGAAACTACAAGCTACTAAACTACTTTAGTGCTAAGTGAACGGAAATACAACCTTTGTAGATCCGGTCCTCCACCTCCATAGCTCCGTGATGATGTCCCCTCGCTACGATCATCGGATCTTGGACTCTAGTGTTGATTTCATCGGAGAAACGATCGGGCTAGGTCGTCGACTTCGATGCCGAAGATGATCTACGTCGAGGCAACACAAGATCAAGCCCCAACTTCACCAAGTCATGAAACTTGTGAAGAAAACACGCTATACTACTTGGCAAGTGGTAGAGGATGAAGAAATAGAAGTGGGTTCACTTTAGAATTGGATTTCTCACTCTTTTTCTCAGTTCACCATTGATGGTAGCAAGCTTTTCTTCATGTTGAAGAAGGAGAAGAAGAAGAAAAGAATGTGATAAGTATTTTTAAAATGGGAAATAAAATGATACTTATCATATTTGCAACTATAGTTAGGTGTAAAGAATAAACTAAGGTTAGGTTGAATGGTTAGGGTTAAGCATGAAACAAAAATGGTGGACTTATTCAAAGCTTCATGAAGCTTCAACAAAGAAACAAAATTAGCCACCATTTTCATTTTGCCAAAATGAATGAATAAATAAATAAATAAGCAAATAAATCAAATGAAACCCTAACCATTAACTAACCATGGTTTAATCTAAACATACACCCAAACATACAAGTATCATCAAACATGATACAATCAAGTGCACAAAAATATATCACATATACAATGTGCACATCAAGTGAGAAAATCCATTTAAAGTGAACCAATATTAGTTAATGCAAAGTAATATATCAAATATATAATTATACATTAAATCATTAAATCAACACTTGATTTAACGATCCGGTCATATCGCATATAACCAACTAATATCCAATGTATCGGCTTATCGAATCAATCCTTGATTCGATAACTAGGTTATATCACATACAACCATTCGATACATTCATCGCGAGAATAGAATACGGTATCACATACCCGCATTATTCTCGGTCCCGCACATATCTCATATGCGCTCCTATTTCGTTTCGCTTGAGCCAGGAAACCTCTGTGTAGGACTCTAAAGACTCGTCAATACGCCGGCAGCAGATGATGATCATATCAAACACCCACAAGCCGCAAGCGGTCTGCTAAACGTAACGGCCACCCGGGTATTGAGCGATCAGAAGATCGACGAGCAAGCCCGCTCATACTCCTGTGAATCCAACCAGTAACACTTACCGTACAGTCCGGTCTCGTCGTCTGATATGTCGAATATCTCGCCTAGGGGTGGTAAACGTCAGACCCCAATAGCTCAATAAGTCGTGTCGATATGAGGTCTATAACAGTTCGAGAAACTACAGGTAACACTTACCAGTAAATCTCAGCAACCCTGACCAGGGATTTCCGGTTATAGCCAATCGAACACAGTGCAACATCAACTCCCTATACCGGGAGAGACGAATCCCCTCCTATCGCTCATTGCCTCCATGTGATTCGGGACTGTACCCAAAAACCACCGTTTTGCACGCCCTCTTGGACGTGGTAAGGTGGAAATCAAAGCACAGTGGGAATCACACAAGACTCTATGACGATCTCGGGTCTACAGACTAACCTGTACCAGTGTCACCAGAGAACTGCCATCTGACGTAAGGTATAATACCATCTGGGAGTTCTCGGCGAGTCCGTCCAGTGTACCCAGTCTCCACTGAGCACCCGTATATCATCTCTGATGTCAAACACCAATGGATATGGGATCATCCATCGCCCATCTGTATGGGTCGAGAAGGTATACGCTAGTCTACTCTGGTATATCGATGCCCCGTATCGATACACCCACGACTAGGGATCTTGAAGGATGTACTTATGGACTACCATGTCTCCACTAGTATGATTCGCATCATAGTCCAGGTAGTCAAGTACACATCCTAAGGGCTTTACCAACATGTAACAGAGAGACAATCAGTGTACATGTTAAGGTAAAGATCAACCAGATAGCATACTATCATGTCAAGCAAGAAAGTCCTCCCTATATATGTCCAAGCATCCACTACAATATACATCTTATGTATAGCAATGGCCTCTAGGGCATACATATAACTAACAGTGGAGGCCGGGAAGCGAGAGGTTGCCCGACGCCGCGAGGCCGCCGCTGTCGCTGAAACCAAGCTTGAGGACGCTCAGGTGCTGGCCGGCAATCTGAAGAAGACAGTGAAAACCCTCCGGAAGGAGCTGGGGATGGCGGCCGAGTGGGCGAAGTCGGCCGACCTGAGGGCGGCCAAGTTGGCCGACCTCTCGGCGGCAAAGGCAGTGGAGGGCTACAAGAAGTCGAAAGACTTCTATGATGACTTGGCCGTCGCCACGATCCTCATCTGGCACGAGGCCCGAGTGCCGGGGTTCTTCGATGAAGAGCTCTGGGCCTAGTACCCTCTCACGGACACCAGCAGGCAGGGGCAGGAGATTAATGAAGAGGAAGTCGCCGAGGACCCAGCTCACCTCGTGGTGGATGTCGAGGGCCCCGAGGTCGCTCCTGGTCCCGAAGCCTAAAGCCCCCATCTTCCTCCTCTTTTTATTTTGCTGCGTCTAGAACTTCGTAAACCACCGGGCATTTTGTTTGGTTGGGGAGCCAAAAATACCCTCTGTAAAGACCGCCTTTTAGTAATAAAACTTTTTCTTTCTTTGGTTTCCTTGATTTGCGCTTTTGTCTTTTGTTCATGAAGAATGCTTGTGAAATTCTTCTTGGGCTGTTGGGCCTCCATGTCAGGTCGGCTATCTGCCTAGCGATCGTCCGTCGAGTTGATTCAAGCGCTGCTGAGGAGAAGGCGTCTCCATGGCCTCGAATTCGAGGGGAGATCACTCGAGACTTGGATAGGCCTGATGCCCCTGGTTGGCAGCTCGGGCCGTCTGTGTGTAGTGGGCGGAGGGCTGTCCGCCTTATTTGGGCCAAGCAGGGTAGCTGCCCGGTTGCCTCTTGCGAGGGCTTTTAATCCTTCAGGACGGGGACCGAGCAGGGTTACTGTCCAGTGCCTCTTGGCGAGGACTTAGATCCCTGTCGGTTGTGGTAGGAAGCTACCAGTCGGGGATAGCCGAGCAAGGACTCGACTGTCTCTGGGAGGACTTTGGTCCTTAGCGCGGGAGGGGCTGTAGAAGCCTACCAAGGACCCTTGGCCGGGCAGGGTTACTGTCCGGTGCCTCTTGGCGAGGGCTTTTGTCCTGAAAGATAGCCGAGCGAGGGATCCTCGGGCTCGACTGCCTCTGGGAGGGCTTTCTGATCCTTGGCGTTGAGGTAGGGGAGCTACCCACCGGGGATGACAGAGCAGGGGAGCTGCTAGGTTGCCTCTTGGTGAGGGCTTTGGTCCCCGGTGTTGCGGTAGGGAGGCTACCCGCCAGGGATAACTGAGAAGGGCAGCTACTGGGTTGCCTCTTGGTGAGGGCTTTGGTCCCCGGCGTTGCGGCAGGGAGGCTACCCGCCGGGGATAACTGAGTAGGGCAACTGCTAAGTTGCCTCTTGGTGAAGGCTTTGACCTTTAGCGCTAGGGGGGCCTGAGGAGGCCGGCTGAGGGTAACCGGGCAGGGCAGCTGCTCGGTCGAATCTTCAAGAGGTTTCGCCCGACCATACACCTGGGGAGCAAGAACGGTTAGCATGCGTATTGAATGCGGGGGGAGGTGAAGCGCTAGGGCCGTGTCGCTTCGGTTCCGTCGGAGGAGGCTTAATGATCGCTGTGTGGCAGCAACTCCTTGAACGGGAGTGGGTGACCGTTGAGTTCCTCTGGGGGCGCAACGGGCTATATAAGGCTGAAGGAGTACTAGACCTTCCTTACCTTGCAAACTGAGCGTTGAGAATGTAGGACTTCCCCTTTACCATCTCCGACATCATCAATTTTGAAGATGTGTACCTGTATGACCAGAACTGTACCGAGGACACGGTGCAGTTGGTGTACGGGAGCATCGAGGACCACTTCGGCCGGTTTCTCCCCTTACGTTCTTCCCTGCTGTAGATGCTGATACTCTATCTGGAGGGCGTCGCCGGGGCTTTACAACCCCCTGTCCGGGCAGCTTTCCGACGAGACCTTGGGCAAGCTTCGGTCTTTGAGGCGTTTCGGCCTCATCTCCGCGAACCGGCTGGCTCGCTCGGAGGCGCTCGTCCGCGAGTGCTACGAGTTGAGGCTCGGGATCAATGCACACGGGGGGAACCGGGGGGAGAGGTTGGATCTCGCGAGGCCTCGGCTGGCGGAGATCTTGACCGAGTATCATGAGCAGTGCTCTCTGCACCCCTTCTCCCGTTGTTGTAATAGTAATTTTTTCTTTTTGTATGTACGGCTGAGGAGCTCATAATACCCCCCCTTTTTTGAATAAATAAGAACTTTTCTACTTTCTTCGCAATGTTCTGCTGATCTTTATTAAATTAACAATACGCCTTAGGGAGAGTTTACATTGCCTCGAAAGAAAAGTACAGGCTAATAGATGACCCTATCAGCGTGGCCCGAGCTTCCTGGAGTCTTGCTGGTCTCCGTGCCTGGCGCCGGGTACGGGGCACTCCGGGTGCCGGACTGGTCCTCCGCGGAAGCAAGCATGATCTGGCCGATCGTCAGCTCGGCTGGAGGAGGACGCTGCTCCTGCTCGCGGTCGGCCTACCGTTTATCCTTTAAGTAGGTGGCGAGGTGCCCCGATCGGATGAGTTCCTCGATATAAATCCTCGGTGGCATGGCCCAGCGTCCGGTGGAAGGCGCAGTAGGGGCCCCAGGTCCGCTTGGAGGCCTGACGCGGGATTGGAGGGAACTTGAAGAACCCCTCGCCTTAGGCCTCCTCTAGTAACACTGCGAGGGAGACGTTGAGCGGGGTGTACTCTTTGAACTTTGGGTGATAGGGCTGCTAACGCTCCGACCTCTCCTCCCGAGCCGTTTTCTTCTGGTCGGATCTTTCTGCCCGGGGGAGGTTCGTGTTCACCTCGGACTCCAGCTGAACCTCACGCTTGGTCCACGCCTTGACCTCGGCCATGGTCTTAGGCTGCGCCAACGCAAAGGAGCACAACCACTCTTTGTGCCTTAGGCCAGATCTGAGCGCCGTGATGACGGTCTCGTCCCGGTGCTCGGGAACCTCGAGGAGGGCGTTGTAGAAGTGAGTGAGGTAAGCCTTGAACGTCTTCTTGTCTCCACTCTTAATTATGAAGAGGTAGTTGACCGTGCGCTTCTGCCGACGGTTCCCAACGAAGTGGTCGAGGAACTGAGTAGCCAGCTCGTCGAAGGACTTGATCGAGCGAGGCTCGAGTTCTCGAAACCAGTCCCGACCAGAACGAATGAGGGTGGAAGGGAAAGCCCTGTACTGGGTGGCGTCGGAATGGTCCTGGAAGCTCATTCCCGCGGTGAAAGCATCCAAATGGTCTTTGGGGTCGGTTTTCCCGTCAAATAGAGAGACCTTCAGGGGTTTGTTGCGCGAGGAGACGTGGACAGCGAGCAGTTCCTCGGTGAACGGTTTGGTGAGCGAGTCGGCGGCGTACTCGGCCTCGTCGGCCGAGAAGTGACCTTCCCGACACATGCCCTCGATCTTCTTCTCAAGGGCATCGAGTCGGCCGTGGTACCCCGAGGACTCGGCGCCTCAGGATCTCTGGCCTCTGCTGTGGGAAGCCTGCGTCTGGGCACAGCTCTGGTTCCTCTCGATGAGGTTTCTCAGATCCCCGGGTGCGGTGGCTCTCGAGCTGTCGTAGCGAGCCCCCTCTGTGCGACCCTGTCGGGGGAGTGGGTGTCGGTCATGCCTGTAGGCAGGCGAGGTGACCGACATCTCCTCAGGGGGGCAAGGGTCGCGAAGAGGCTCGAGACGTGGCGCTCCAGCGGCGGGTCTGGGACTGGAGCCGCTAGGCGCCCAACGGGCCTCAGGGAGTATAGGTCTGTGGGATCCGTGGTCGCGAGTCGCAGCCCGCCGGTGGTCGGCCTTGCCGATGGGGGCAGAGCATTCCGAAGGCGGAGGAGCGGCGATCTGGGGCCCAGGCCTGACCATTTGGGCGCGGACAAGCGCCTCCACAAGGGACTGTAGCCGATCTATTCGGCTGGCGAGGGCGTGGATGATGGTCGCTGGAGGGGGTTCATTCGCGCCTCCGGTGAGGGGGAGGCGGCGGCTGGTACCCGAATCTTCAGGATGGTCGCTTGCCATGTGGACGGAGATCGGAAGGCCAACTTTGTTTTTGTGAAGTTTACTTTCCCACGGACGGCGCCAACTGATGGAGGTCCTTTTCAGATCTCCTTCATATGTTGTCTTCCGTCGATCTCCCGGCGGATTCTGGAAGGGATCCCCTATTGTGTGTGGATCTCAATAGGTTTTGAGGAGATTTGGTGATTGGAGGAGTTGGACGCCAAGTACCTGCAAAGAAGTCCCGGAGTGGTTTGAGACCACCGAGGACCCTCCGACGATCAAGTTAGTACTAGATCCGAGCAGCGTAATGGCTAGTGGAGTCAAAAAATGTCTTACTTGACCCCTCTGTGATGGGGGTTTATATAGCGGTGATGGCAAGCAGCAGCAGGTGCGAGAATCTCGCTGGCAGTTACGCTTCCGACGTCATGCCCGCGTAGAGAGCGGATCGCCCATTAATGGAGATCGCGGAGGCATGGAACGTGGGATGCTGCTGGCGGAGAATCCGCGCATGGCGAGATTCGCGGAGCGGCGGTTATGCCTGTGAGCGGTGGAGCTGGTCGGAGGACCGCGGAAGACGGCCTTGGCCGGGGGGCTCGGAGACGAGCGAGGAGGCCGAAGAGACTTAGTCTTGTGGCAGCTCAAGACGAGCTGAGGGGCCGAGGAGGCCAATCTATAGGGATCCCCGAGGAAGGCTAGCTTGTGATTGCAGGTCGGGTGCAGGAAGGCCTGGTCGGCCTCTGTGGACCCTCTCTTCCGAGTTTTGGAACATGCCATCCGCTACGTGTCCTGGTCCTAGGGGCCACCAATATTGAGCATCCTCAGTATGCTTGCTATATGAATAATTAACCGGATAAAAATATATAGCATGCCCCATCTCAACATGGTTATTGACGTCTATTTTTTTTCAAGCAAAATGCAAGGCTTACCCGATTAAAAAATAGCTTAAGTACTTTTTGAACTTTTTTACCAAACTATACAACGTTTTATATGTATTTGCAATAATGTTAGGATTTTTAGGTCCCAAACAATTCAGAAAACAAAGACAAGATTTTTGAGAGAAAAGAAATAAAATAAAAGACATAATCAAACGCAAGAAATAATTCGAACTTCTCGTCTTTATTCAAATTTCAATATTAATTACAAAAACTTCTCTTCAACTTTTCTTCTTCTTAAAATACCTTAATCAATTTATATTTATAGGCCTAAAAAGCCTAAACCTATTACTACTAGAATAGTTAATTTAATTAGTTTAGATCTCATCAAATCTCCAAAAAATAATCTCTAAACAAATCTTCGAACATCTTCCAAATAAATCTCCAAAACGAATCTTCACCAAAACATCTCAGAATTCGGCCCGAGATAGTTTGAGCTGGCTCAAGAAGATCATGAGCCGGCAAACAGAGACTAAATGAAAATTCTAAACGACTTATGAGCCGGCTCAATATTGTTCTGATCCGTCTCACACACACGGGGTCAAGAATACAAGTCAAACTCAACAGTTTTTGAGGGAAAATTTCTTTAAATATTTATTTTAATTAAACATATAAAAAAAATTCTGCAAAATTTTACAAATGTTTTCGTCTATTAATAAAAACTTTGCATAAGATTTTTTAAAAGCTAATTGATTAGTTCATGCGGTAAGAATTTCTGTTTTAAAATAAGAGGTCGCCGAGACGATTCCTGAAGGAGCTGCATATCCAAAAAGAAAAAAACTATCTTTTTATACTGAGTGATCATTCACGGTCTAAGTTAAAAAAATGGAATCAAACCCAAGAACTTTAAATTTAGATTTTGGCAATTTTAAATTCTTAAAGTTATAACACACTTCATATTCATTCCTTGTTTTGTCATCATTATAGTATAATTTTTTCGTCCCACCCGACAATAGTTTCAGGATCCTCGTTTAGCTCTTCTTAGTTATCAAATGTATTGATCACAAGCTTTTAATCTTTTGAAACATATTCTAAAGAAAATAGAATATATTTGTCGTGGATCTTTATGGGGGAATTCGAAAGTTTTTTTTTATTAAGTGGAAGGATATTTGCAAGCCAAAAGAGTAAGATGGTTTAAGCATTTTTAGTTCTCATGATTGTAATCTTGCATCACAACTAAAACTATGTTGGAGACTATTCCATAATGAAGGGCTTTAGGCTAAGTGAACTAATTCGGTATTTATGGCACACTCTAGACGGAATATTTATTGAAACTTTTAGAGCATCGTTCATCATGGAAATATCTGATTATGAGGAGTATTCTTCAAACAAGAGACATGTTTAAAGAAAAAGTTTAGTATCGAATTCACAATGGAGTCTCAACTCACATTTTCCTTGACCCTTAGATTAAGGAAATATTACTTTTGGAAGCTTTTTGTGAGAAATTAACATTCGATATTAGAATTCTGCTAAACTCCAAGATTTCGATTTTCATTAAAGATGGGAAATGGTCCTATCTCATTCTACTTCTCCGCATGTACTTGAAGTATAAGATTTAATTTAGTCGATTAATATTGATAGATTTATCGCCGAAAATATATTATTTTGAAAACCTTCTCATTTGGGCATTTTTACTACAAAATCGGTAAAATCATCACATTTACCTCAACCTATTTTGATCCGTCCTTAGGCTAAATTTGTTTGGTTTCATAAATCTATACAAAGAAAACTCTTTTTGTTTATAGCAAATCATTCTTGAAAAATTAAACACACTTGATTTACTCCAAAAAGATATCGGTGGCCTGAGGTAACACATTCTTTGTAAACTTGAACCCGAAAGTCACAGTCATTTATTCTTTGGATGTGAGTTCTCTAGTTAGATGGTTCGTGCATCATTATTGCGTTGTGGGCACCCCTCCGATTTATCTTATTGAAATCATAGATTTTATTTAATTTACAATCTCGAGTAATGATCCAATTAGAGCAATTCATCGTATCCAGATTACGAATGTTGTCTGGGGGTTCTGTTGGGATTGGTTCTCACCGTCTGTCCCCGTATTCTTCCTGTCCACCTCCACATCAATAAGCTGAGATCGTGTTACTTTGGATTTAGATACTCTCAAGTCAATTATTGTAATTGAAGGAAGACTTATACGAGAGATCAATCTTACTCGAGATGATAGTATGCTATTTGGTTTGCCTTTATCTTTCATGTGATGCATTTTATTTACTATCACGTATCGTTTAGACAGTAGATAAAGTCCTAATATTTTGCTTGACAACCAGGACGATGATGGGGATCATACTAGTGGGACCTGGATAGTCGATAAGCACATCCTTAAATGTCTCTAGCCGTAGGAGTATCGAGACTGGTCATCAGTATTCTAATTTAGACTAGTATGTACTTTTCCTGACCCGGTTGGAGGACGATAGCTGATCCTACAGCTATTGGTATTTGACACTGAGAATTATATACAGGTGATCATTGGATGAGTTACACTTGACGGACTCACCGAGAACTCCTAGTTGGTAATATACCAATATTAGGTAGCAGTTCTCTTGTGACATATGTACAGGGTAGTCCTTTGGACCTAAGATCTCCATAGTGTCTCATGTGTGTTCCCACTATACTTAGACTTCTACCCTACCACGGCTCAAATGAGTCGTGCAAACATGT
The DNA here is from genome assembly GCA_030015575.1 of Agapanthus africanus. Lineage (NCBI taxonomy): Eukaryota > Viridiplantae > Streptophyta > Magnoliopsida > Asparagales > Amaryllidaceae > Agapanthus > Agapanthus africanus. The sequence continues at coordinate 30,683,599 of CM057351.1, forward strand.
TTTTATTCGGTATAGTCCCGAGGCACGTGGAGGCAGTGAGCGATCGAGGAGATTCATCTCTCCCGGTATAGGGAGTTAATGTCGCGCTGTGCAGGACATGATACAACTACAAGTCGATGGCCATCGCAGTGGAGATAAACTGATAAATGTTATCAGTTGTATCTCCGGTTGGTTATGAGTCCTCTATCGCATGACTTATCAAGTTATTAGGTTCTGACAGATTCCAAACCCTAGACCCGATATGCGATACTCTTAGACGAAGAGACCAGACTATACGGTAATGTCACTAATAGACTTTGCAGGGTTCTGATAAGCTTGCTTGTTGACCTTATTTCGATCAGTACCTGGGTAGCCGTTATGTGCAGCTAGTACCGCTGACGTGCATGTGGGCTATGGATATGATCCCAACTTACTGCCAGCGTATTGTCGAGTCTTTAGAGTCCCACACAGAGCTTTTCCAGCACATGTGAAACGATGTAAGGAACGTATAGGTACACGTGCAGGAGTTCGATTAAACACGTGTATTTGATACATGTATTTTAATCAGGTGTTAATTGATATTAGCCGGTATATATATATATATAATATAACCGGATTATTAAATTAAGTGTTGATTTAACAATTAAATATATACGGATATATTGATATATTTATATATTAACTAATATTATGCTCACTTAATTATTTTCTACTCTTTAATTAAAATTTATATTTGATATAAATAATGAGACATATATGTTGATACATGTATGATGGGAGTATAAGAATTATATGAAAGAAATGAGAACGAGTCATGGTTGTAGAAGTCATGAGATGATTCTTTTTATGACTCATTTGTGTGAGTCAGTATTTATAATGACTCATTTTTGTTTTTAGTTCATATGTTTTTCAACCTTATCTTCTTCTGAACTCTTATCTTCTCCATGCTTGTTCATTCTCCTCTTGATTTTTCTTTAAGTGAGGAATGGAAAAGAAAAGAGAAAAATTAAGTGAGCTAATAATTCTACATATTCTACTAATTTTTCTTAGCAAGTTTAATTAGTGGGTTGCTTTATTTTGATGAGATCAATTTTAAACTATAGCATGTGTTGGAGTTATCTCAAGGTGGATCATCTTCGGCGTGGAGATCATCGAGTAAGCTTGTTCCAGGATTCGTAGAGATTAACCGGAGTCCAATGAGAGCTGGCTAACGTTCTATAAAGGTTGTAGCCCTCTAAACTATAATTTTTAGCTTACTAGTTTAGTTTCAAGTTTAGTATTATGGTTTGATTCTTGGTTTAGGTTTTCTATCACTCTCTAGATTTTTTAAATTACCGCTTCCGCCATGCGTTAAACCCTACTATAGGTGCCTAACAACCCAACATTGGTATCAGAGCTGTACCAAAAGATTACAACTTGTTTTTGGCCAACTTGAAATCCAAAACCTTTGAATTGAAGTGAAGTGTTCACTTGTTTTCAAACTTGAACTTAAATCGTTCTTTTCGGCTCGATTTTCTCGTGCCCAGGCTTCTTAGAATTGTTCTAAATAGAGTTAAAGATGATGAGACGGGAGTAGTAGTGGACCAACCCCACCCGGGAGTAGTCTGGGGGGCCTCTAGGCCACCGTAAAGGTGGTTTAAAGTCGCCCCACCCCCTATTCTGCTCTTATGCGACATTAATTTTTTCCCCGAGGTCCACGTGAAGTTTGGGCACGTTTTGAATTCGTTTCGACGTATTTCCGAGCCAAAAAGTGCCGATTTAGTATCGAGGTGAATAGTGTTTTCAATTTCTAATTCTTCGCTTCGACTTAGAAAGTTGTTAGATTCATTAGCCATTTGCGATGATATGAAATAGATTAAAGTGTTTAATTTAGTTTTATCGTCGACGTATGCGATACACGCGAATTAACAGTTTTCTATGTCGGAGTGAATAGTGTTTTTTCAAGTGTTGAATTAACGGTTTTGCCTCGATGATTTTTGTGATTTGTTGGCCATGGGTGATGAGTCATGAGGATTAAAGCGTTTAATTGGTTTAACTCGTCGGCATATGTGATATGCAGTACTTAACGCCGACGAATTGAAGTGTTCAATTCGACGGGGTTGCACAAATGCGTCTGAGATGTTCTCTGCGATTGATATATGTTGATATATAGCATTGTTGAAATGCGTTGGATTGTTGCGAAATGAATAGCCCCCGTGCAGAAGTGTGATATCGTGATAAGTGTTATTTCCTTTCATACTTGTAGCCATCTTGTATATTCATTTGTTCGGGACGGGCTTCAACTTGTGGCCGCCATTTCCGCTTAATGTATATTCTTTGTTTCGGGACTTAGCGGTTCACATGTGGCCGTAGTCACCGTTTGATGTATTATTATTTTTCGGGACATGATCAGGTTGCGATCGTTGTCGCCGTTGTTTAATACAGGTTTAAGATTACCCCGCGGAGAAGCGCACGAGGAACCAAATTCTAGATTGCAGCGAGTGGACACCTTAAGGAGTTGAGATCGGGTCGTTCGAGTCTAGAATTGACGGGTTGCTTGCCATGCTTGTAGGGGGTATAGGATAGACCCGTGGAGGAGTACTCAAGTCACCGGATTTGAGAAAGTGTTGGGTGGCCCCCTCATGATGATGATGGTCGGTTGCCTTATTTCTTGGGTTTCCTGGTAGTTTGACGCACTCATAGGGGTTTGCTTTTGGCTGCGCATGGGTTGTTCACGCGACCGGGGAATCTCCCATTTCGTTTGTGGCTCGAACGAAAATCGAGATTCCTAGGTGATCTGACCATTCCTATTCTATGATGTTCATTACTTACCTGTGATGTGATTACCTGCCTGTGATGATATTTAATGCTTATCTGTAATATTAATTATCTGTCTGCGATGATATATATGATATATTGATATATGTAATATATTGGATATATATATATATATATATGCTATATACATTTTGCACCAGCGCTAGCCTTGCCCCCGCCCTGCCGTATGTTAAGTAGTCTTACGGTGAAGACCCAGGGTCCCGTGGCGAATGCGGATGGCGCATATGTGCATTCTAATTTTCTTTCCATATCATACATTATCTGTAATGGTGTGAGGAGATGCTTGATAATATGATTATCTATTTTATGGGATTGCATTGATTCGGATTAATGCAAAGTTAATAAACCTAAAACACGTTGCAGAAACCAAATATCAGATATTGTGGTGTTATATTTGAATCTTTTCTTTGCATAGAGATATTCGGTTAGGAATATCCTGCACCTCATTCAATGAGTAAAGAGCCTTGATCCATTCACCGGGAGTTTGCTCTTAAGCAAAAGTTTATGGTACTATAAATTTGCAAGTTGAATAGTCGTAGTCTTTTACTTTGCATTGAGGTATTCAGTTAGGAGTATTATACATCTCATTCTATGAAGTAAAAGCCCTGATCCTTTCATGGGGAATCCGCACTTAAGAAATAGTCCATAACTATAAATTTGCAAAACCACTCGGTTCCTTCAATGATATCAAGTTCATTACGTTAAAATTTTTCTTCAAAACCAACCATAGCCCTCTGTCGTTTCAAGAAATAGAGTACTTAGTATTCGTGCTACGTTTGGTGACTATGTTATGGTGTAGTGTACGGTAGTTAAGTGATATCTTCCTGTTAGTATAATGATGCGATTTGTTAGGACGGTTGTACGACTTTATTTACTATGTTAAGGGTTGTGCGGGTGGATCTAATTTAATTACGAAATGACGGGTAGAACTTGACTTGCGACTTATAATTTATTGACTATGTTAAACTCATAAGCCCGTAGGGGTAAAAACCTATATCGGGAGTGTCAAGCGTTGAAACCTGCAGTGAGATTGCATACCTTCTATGGTGTGGGGTGACTTATTGACTATGTCAAGGTTACCGCTCCGTGATAGTTTGGATTCCGATTCCCACTTTGAGTAATAGTTACTCCCGGGAGATTTTCAGATGACCCCGGCTAATTCTCCTTTTAGGATTTGAAGGATAATTCGACGGAACAGTGGGAACCATCATGATTAGATAAATATACCAATCAAATTTTGATAGAGAGCACGACGAGTGTTTCTTTTATCTCTCTGGCAGCGACCTAAGACCAACCCTAAACTAAAAACTTGTAAACCCAGTTAACCGAACCTTTTTACAATCAATGGTTTTGGAATGTCATGATTACCCTATTTTCATGACATATTCACATATATCCTTACCCCTCCCACTTCCCTTATGCTTCCTCTAAAACACTATGTATCCGCTACAGAGATTCATATTGCTTAGAAGGCCATCGTATAGTTAGATACGAACTCGAAGAAATTGTTTCAGTCGAGAATGGCCGAAGGTACTGGAGAAAGTGAATTGTATATGATACAATTCATTTGTCTTTCCTCTTTACTTTATCTCAAGTTTGAGAGCTCCTTAAATAAGGAGTATATACCAGTCATGCTTATTGGATAGTCTTCTTCCAATCCCGATACTAGAGCTGGAAGGAAGGGTAAGAAGAAAACCAACTAGCATAAGTCCGGTATAAATAAGATAAGAAAGAGAGACAACAATAAGGGACGACGTGAGTAGAACGGAAAATATAACTATTGTTATGACCTTGGGCAAAGAAAGAGGCATTACTTGGAATACCCGGCCACCCCTTGAAACATTTTGATGTTTCATTGATTCTATGTAATTGTAATCGAAAACCGTTTTCCAATTAATTCTGTATCCTGGGTATATAGAAACTGGATTAACATCCCACCTCTGTAAATTGTTATAGATGCTAAGAAGAATTAGATTCTTGGAAATGTTATTTGATCCTTAATGTCGGATATCGGATCAATTGTTGCTGTTGGGGAAATCACCTGGTTTTGCCTTTCGGTAAAATTTTGATTTTGAATATCTGTTATTATGCACTAACTTTTAAAAACCGATATATCCGTCTCTTTATTTGATAAAGTGAGATATAAATTTTCAAAAATTATGTTATATACATTTGCCTTTATCATAATTGGGTAAGGTGCATTGAAAAACAGGATCTACATTCTTAACCAAAATACAATTTTCAAATTACAACACACAGAGTATGAGTTAATGAACTGATATGGCTTATACATAATGATGCATGTTGTCCAGTGTACATATGGACAAGGGGTTGGTACTCATACTTCGTTCCATTATACTATGAGTTCTCTGTTTTTAGACATGCATTCTTGTTAAAATGCAAAGTCCAAAAATTTTGAGAAGTTCATAAGATAAAGGAATAAGGTAGAGAACCAAACGTTAGAAGTATCAAGATTCTTCAAAGTGTTTGAAGATGTGGATACTTATGCTAGATATTCAGTAGTAATATAATCGAGAATTTGATTATCTCTCAAATTGATCATCTGCGGATTAGCTCCATGATGAGTAATATTGAATCGACTATTTAGATTAAGTGATACAATAGAAATAGATGCATATCAATTGATACTGGTTCTACCTAAATCAGTGACTCATATTCTATATCAGATATAGAATGTGTTGTCATCTTAAGATTGTTAAGATGTTGAGTTTTCTGGTTTATACTTAAAACCAGAATCCTGATTAACTCAGGGCATGTTTCAGTAATGGCAGTTTGTGGATTATCCCAGGCATTGACGAGAGTTTAACTTTCTACCATTTTCAGGATCAATAGTTGTTTTATTCTCGATACACCACCTTTTTAGAAAATAAATTTCATGAAAAAAATTAGTGGAAATATGGTAGAACTGGAAGTGATTCCAGAACCACAAACGGTTACTAAAGATTTAGTAGAACCTGAATATTCAATTGACCTTGACAGACTTTAGCCTAATCCATAGATTTGGTAGGTGGCCTCAGCCACCTGAATGATACTACGGCTTCCTCAATAACAGTGAAAAAGAGGCTTGCATATGTGATGAGACTTTCGAGATTGGTGCAAATGGAAAGGTACTGACCTAATAAGGCTAAACTTATAGTAAAAAGTTTTTATCAAATACCCGTTGTGGATTGTGCTGAAACTATTATTTCAATATCTGTGCTGAAGTCCATACAAATAAAACCTGCCAATGTTATCTTTCATGACTATGATGTTTGGCATGTGGATGACTATAACGTATTTATAAATTGGATTTAGAAATGTACGTGTATATGACTCTGCCAGAGGGTTATCTTAGTCAGTGGGAGCAGCGGTAAGTGTGCAAGTTGCTTAAGTCTATATTTAGACTAAAGAAGGCATAGCGGAGAAGGATCATATGTTTTGATGATACGGTCAAAACGTTTGACTTCATCAAAATGAGAGATGAACCTGGTATTTGTAAGAAAGTAGCAGGGAGTGTTGTCAGATTCCTCATATGGTATGTGGATGACATACTTATGATATAAAGTGATGTTCTTATGCTGAAAATCGGTAAAATAATAGTGATCACATGTGTTTCTCCATATAGGATATGGATATCAGTCCAATCCTGGAGAAACATAGGGTAGCAATAAAGAGCATTTGATGTTCTTGGAATATAGTAATGGAAGCTTCCTGAAGGAGGTGGTTACCGATTCTAGCTTCCCAGGAAACATGCGAGACAGAGCATCAGTCGTGAGTTATAGGTTTACCCTCTTTGAGAAGCAGTATATTGGAAAGAGTTCCAAGTGGGATACTGAGGTAGTCATGGCGCTAGATGCTGATTGTGAGTCAGCAAAGGATACCGCCTGAGAATTTGCTGGATATAAGTGTTCATTTATGAACATGATCCCATCGTCTGTCTAGGCAAATACTAAGACATGTATCGCTCAGTCCGGGAGATACTTGATCTCCACAAAGTTGAGATTCAGGAAGAAACAGAGAGATGCGTTGTGCCGAGTCCACTCATTGAGGCTAGTTGTCGAACACAATTTGCGAAACTGTTAGTACAGAAGTTGGGTATAAGATACCACAATAATTGGGCTTAAGTGCAAGTAGGAGATTGTTGGATATATGTGCCCTCAAGTCAATTATTGTAATTGAAGGATGACCTATATAAGAAAACAATTTTACTCAAGATGATAGTATACTATCCGGTTTGTCTTTATCTTTCACATGATGCGTTTTATTTACTATCATATATCCTTTAGACAGGATATAAAGCCCTAGGATTTTGCTTGACTACCAGGACGATGATGGAGATCATACTAGTGGGACCTGGGTAGTCGATAAGCACATTCTTAAATGTCCCTAGTCGTAGAAGTATCGAGACTGGGCATCGGTACTCCAGTTTAGACTAGTGTGTACATTTCCTGATCCGGTTGGAGAGCAATAGCTGATCCTACAGTTATTGATGTTTGACATCGAGGATTGTATACAGGTGCTCATTGGATGAGTTATACTTGACGGACTTACCGAAAATTCCTAGTTGGTAATATATTAATGTCAGGTAGCAGTTCTCTTATGACATATGTACAGGGTAGTCCCTTGGACCTGAGATTGCCATAGTGTCTCATGTGTGTTCCCACTATATTTAGACTTCTATCCTACCATATCTCAAAAGAGTCGTGCAAACAACTTTTTGTTGGGTATAGTCCCGAAGGACGTGGAGGCAGTGAGCGATCGAGGGGATTCATCTCTCCCGGTATAGCGAGTTGATGTTGCGCTATGCAGGACATGACTACAACCACAAGTCGATGGCCACTGCAGTGGAGATAAACTGATAAGTGATATCAGTTGTATCTCCGATTGGTTATGAGTCTTCTGTCGCATGACTTATCGAGTTATTGGGGTCTGACAGATTCCAAACCCTAGACCCGATATGTGATACTCTTAGACGAAGAGACCGGACTGTACGGTAATATCACTGATAGACTTTACAGGGTTCTGATGAGCTTGCTCGTTGACCTTCTTTCGATCAATACCTGGGTAGCCGTTACGTGCAGCTAGTACTGTTAACGTGCTTATAGGCTGTGGAAATGATCTTAACCTACTGTCAGCATATTGTCGAGTCTTTAGAGTCCCACATAGAGCTTTCCCAGCACATGCGAAACGATGTAGGACACGTATAGGGATACGTGCAGGAGTTCGATTAAACACATGTATTTGATACACGTATTTTAATCGGGTGTTAATTGATATTAGCCGATATATATATATATATATATATATATATATATATATATATATATAACCGGATTATTAAATCAAGTGTTGATTTAATAATTAAATATATATTTATATATTTAAATATTAACTAATATCATACCCACTTAATTATTTTCTTCTCTTTAATTAAAAATTATATTTGATATAAATAATGAGACATGTATGTTGATACATGTATGATCGGAGTATAAGAATTATATGAAAGAAATGAGAATGAGTTATGGTTGTAGAAGTCATGAGATGATTCTTTTTATAACTAATTTGTGTGAGTCATTATTTGTAATGACTCATTTTTGTTTTTAGCTCATATGTTTATATAACCGGATTATTAAATCAAGTTTTGATTTAATAATTAAATATATATTTATATATTTAAATATTAACTAATATCATACCCACTTAATTATTTTCTTCTCTTTAATTAAAAATTATATTTGATATAAATAATGAGACATGTATGTTGATACATGTATGATCGGAGTATAAGAATTATATGATAGAAATGAGAATGAGTTATGGTTGTAGAAGTCATGAGATGATTCTTTTTATGACTAATTTGTGTGAGTCATTATTTGTAATGACTCATTTTTGTTTCTAGCTCATATGTTTGTCAACCTTATCTTCTTCTAAACTCTTATCACCTCTATGCTTCTTCCTCCTCTTAATTTTTCTTTAAGTGAGGAATGGAAAAGAAAAGAGAAAAATTAAGTGAGCTAATAATTCTACATTTCCTACTAATCATTCTTAGCAAGTTTATTTAGTAGATTGCTTCATTTTGATGAGAACAATTTGAAGCAATAGCTTATGTTGGAGTTATCTCAAGATGGATCATCTTTGGCAAGGAGATCATTGAGCTAGCTTGTTCCGAGATTCGTGGAGACTAGTCGGAGTCTAAGGAGAGGTGGATAACGCATTACAAAGGTTATAGCGCTTTAAACTCTAGTTTTTAATTTACTAGTTTAGTTTCAAGTTTAGTATTTTTGGTTTGATTCTTGGTTGGGTTTGCTAATGCTCTCTAGATTTTTAAAATTATCGCTTCCGCCGTGTTTTAAACCCAACTAGAGGTGCCTAGCAACCCAACAGTTTCAGTGTCCGTATCCTTATGAGCACCAGAAAACTCCATCTTCACCGAATCATTATCACCCGATACTCCCCCTGCCTTCTTATTATCTCCAGCCACGTCTTTCAACATGGATTCCTCATCGAAGATCACATCTTGGATGATGATCGCCCTTTCGTTTTCCAGATATCATAACTTGTAACCTTTAACTCCAAGTTTGAATCTCAAGAAACTGCTCTTCTTTGACTTTGACTCCAGCTTGGTCCTATCCTTCTGATTCATGAGCGAGTAAGCATGGAACCCAAACACTCGCAGAAAATTATAACTAACCGGCTCTCTCCTCCATACTTCTTCTGGGATCTGAAGATTTATGGTCGTAGATGGAGACCTATTAACCAAATAGCATGCATGACACACTGTCTCTGCCCAGATGTCCTCCGAAAGTCTGGATTGCAACCGCATACTTCTGGCTCTCTCTAGTAGTGTCCTGTTCACGCGCTCCGCTACCCTCGTTTTGCTCTGAATGTTCTGGAACTGTCCATTGCCTCTGTATGCCCTATTCTTTACAGTAATCTGTAACCTCCTTCGAGGTGTATTCACCTCCATTATCTGTCCGCAAATACTTCACCGATCTCCCATTTTGCTTCTCCACGGCCGCTTTCCACTCCATAAAACTGGCAAACACCTATGACTTGTGTTTGAGAAAGTAGACCCATACCTTTCGTGAGAAGTCGTCAATGAAAGTGATATAGTACATAGCACTTCCCTTTGATGGAATTGGTGATGCCCCCTATACGTTTGAGTGAATATAATCAAGAAGTCCCTTGGTTTTGTGCACAGCTTTCTTGAAACCGACCTTATGTTGCTTCCCTATCGTACAATATTTACAGAAATCTAGCTTCCACATGGTAATGCCTTTCAGTAACTCCCTTCTATGCAACTCACGATACCCCCTCTTACTCATGTGGCCAAGATGCATATGCCACAGCTTTGCGGTATCCACCACTTGTTTTTCCGTAGCCATGGCTGCACTATTAGTCATCGTTCTGCCATCCAAACGATACAAATTCTTCAGTTTTTGTCCCTTCATGACCACTAGGGCACCCTTGACAACTTTCAGTACTCTATCTTGACCAACGGACTTGTATCCTGCCGCATCCAATACTCCTAGAGAAATCAAGTTCTTCTTTAGTTCCGGAACGTGATGCACGTTCACAAGTGTTCGCACCACACCATCAAACATACGGACTTTGATGTTTCATATGCCAATGGCCTTGCATGACACATTGTTCACCATGAGAACACTCCTGCTATTGAACTCTTTATAAGTGTCGGACAACTCTTTCTTCGGGCACATATGGTATAAACATCCGGAATCAAGGATCTAAGCATCATAATCTTCCTTCCTGGTGTGTACAGAGAGTACATCACACGGATCTTTTTTTGCTTTGGTCGCAACACTGGCTTGATTCGAACCCTTTGGACTGCCACCTTTACCCTTTTCTTCAACCACTTTTTATACTTTTGACACTGCTTCTTCATATTTCCTGACTGTTTTCAAAAGAAGCACGGTTCGCCCTCTCTCCCGGATGATTTGGATTTTCCTCTTATGCTCATGCTCCCGTCTTTAGTTTTCGACCTTCCTCTTTCACCGGCAAACAACCCTGATGACTTCTCCGATGGATTTGATTTCTTCATGATCTCATTTTTTAGAAGTGTCTATGTAACCTCCTCCATCCCTAAAGTCTCATTCCCATAGAGAATCGTTGTCACCAAATGTTCATACGAATTTGGAAGCGAAAAAAGGAGCAATAGCGTTTGGTTCAATTCTAACTTTACTTCAAGGTATAGAAGATCGCTGACCATCTTGTTGAACCTATTTAGGTGGTCATGAATATGAGTCCCTTTCTTCATGCGCAAACCGTAGAGTTACTTTTTTAAGTACAGCTTGTTTGACAACGATTTTGTCATGCACAAGCTCTCTAACTTCAACCATAAATTTGCCGCAAAAGTCTCCTTCATGACATTGTACATCACGTTATCCGCTAGACAAAATTCTATCGCGCATTGTGCCTTTAGATTTATCTCTTCCCATGCATCATCTATCATGTCGGTAGGTTTATTACCGCCAAGTAATTTAAATAGTCATTTCTTTACCAGAAGTGTCTTAACCCTTTTATGCCACATCGAGAAGTTCTGTTCCAATTAAATTTCTTCACCTCGAGCTTTGTGCTATTTACTTTGTTATCCTTCATCTTTAATTCCGACGTAAAAACCTTTCTCTCGGATCCTTTATGAATCACAATCAATAGAATCACAATCTACGAAGATGAAGAGCAGACACAAGTGTCGTCATCTACCGTAAACTTAAATTGCAAAACTACATTACGTTGTGTTTACATCATAAAATTGCATTTTAATACCATCCATTCTTTATAATATTGCCTATATAATTGGTGCTTTTAATCCAAGTTTGCTACATAAGTGCAATAAACAGGTTTGGAGTGGGCGATGGACTTTAGAGATAAAACCGGACTGATCCAGTTAAAATCAAAGTCAACATAGTCAACCCTGCAAATTTCAGTGTCAGCAAAATTGAGATATTATGTGCTTAGAAACTATCAAAAGTAGCGAGGACGCAATATAAAAATTCTGGAAGTCTGTTCCCCTAATAATTAAACATAATAAAAAGAGCTAAGCTCTATTAAATTCTAATGAGGCAGCACCTCACGTGCTCCCCATGAGAGCGCCAACACCAGCGACAACCTCCTATAGGATTAAATTCTATGGTGACGCCGCACGTGAAGTTCGCGTCGGCGCCAATGTGCAAAGCACAGAAACGCCTATCATATATAAGAATTAAATTCTTAAGTGGCGCCCACGTGTACAACACGTGAGCACTGGCGTCCAAATTAAAAGCAGGTAGAATTAAATTCTACATAGGGGATATTTCCCTAAAATCTGGGATATTCTCTGTTAAACAGAGCCGTTAGATCAAAAATCCAATGGTTCAAATAATAAAATTAAATTCTACTAGGAGAAAATATTTCCCCAATCTTTCTAAGTGAGAAAGATATTCTCGGTTGGATCATAAATCCAATGATAGAATTAAATTCTATATTGGGAATATATTTCCCCAATCTTTCCAAACAAAGAAAGATTGTTCTCTGTAAGACAGAGAGCTCTTGGATCAAAAATCCAATAGAGATTAAAAATCACCGTTTAATAGAAAAAAATTCTAGATATGAGAAAATAGTTCCCCAATCTTGTTTAAAACAAGATAAACATATTCTGTAAAACAGAAATCTCTGGATCAAAGATCCAACGGTGGATAAAATTCCCTAAATAATTTTTGAGATCAATAGAATCTCTCAATGAGAGATTTTCTCAAACTAATTAAAAAATTTGCCTCTACTATATAAAGGACCTGAGACTTCAAGTCTCATATAGAAGATTGATCCCATAAGTTTCTCCACAAAAAAAAGAAAAAAAACAGAGAATTTAATTCTCAAAAATAAGAAGAAGATCTCCTTCCTGTAGGGTGTTTTCGTCACCCTATTGAGATGGGAATACGCGACGCTTGTCAGGCATATACTGATTCTTCCTGCCTAGTGTAGGCCATGGTTTATTGATTGTGGGGATCCAAATCTTCGGCAGCCGCAGACCTAGCTGCCGTTAATTACCCCTCACCTTTGAAGCGAAGGAACCTATGATTGACGGGTCAACTAGTCATGCGAACTCAATGTGCAGTGTGTGTATGTGTGTCTTAAGGGGTTTTGAGTATATTGGGGGTCTCTCAGAGTTTACGGGTGTCCCACATGACTAGCAGCCCCCTTACGGGGTGCGGGGCAGCGCCCCATTAGAATTTTTTTTCTAACGGAGGACGTGTTTTGAGTGTGAAGTGTATTGGAAACGAGGGGTGAGTAGTATCCTAAGGACGCGTGGGCGCCAGCGTCTCACGCGCCTGGCACGTGGGCGCTGGGCGCCTACAGAAGGAAGGGGCTTAGACCCGGAATTAGAAGTTAAATTCCCGAGGGACTTTAGAAACTCCCAGAAAAGAGAAGGATTTTTATCTTTATGGAGTTAAACTCCCAAAAGGATTTTGAGTGGAGTTAAACTCCCAAAAGGATTTTATTTAAGGAGTTAAACTCCGAAAGATTTTGAATGGAGTTAAACTCATAAAAATCTTTGGAGATGATCAAAGGGGACCCTTTTTCTTCTCCCCTTTAGCCCTGATTCTTCTTTTAAGCCTTGGATCTTCCTAAAGTGGGGTTTTTGGAGATGGGTCTCCTTCCTTCTCCTCTCTATTGGCTGGATCTTAGAGAAAAGGGTGGAGACTTAAAAATCTCTAATTTTGGGGATTTGATGGAAGATCCGAGCTACCCTTCAAGGTTTTTATGGTGAAAAACTGTTTCCTTTTGGAAAAAGAAGAGTTAAACTCTTAATTTAATTCAAAAAAAAAGGAAGAAGGTTTAGAACCTTGAGGAAGGAGAAGGAGGCACAAAACCCTAAGTTTTGAGAGAATGAAAAGTTCTTTTTGATTTTCTCATCATATTTGCCTTTATAGGCTACATACTTTACATATAGCCTCTTGGACTTTTCTAAATGGCACTTGTGCCTCCCCATGCCTCATGTGTTTTTTTTTTTGCACATATGCCATGGGGTTTATAAAATTTTGGCTTTTTGCCCATTTTTCATACATTTATTCGTAAAAGTTATATCAAAATTATTTATTACATAATTTTCATCTTGGCATGGGGGAGGCCGGCCGCAAGGCTCGACTTGGGCATGGGCCTACTTGACCTGGGCTTGGTCCCGCTTATTTGGGGTTGACTTTGACTTTGACTTGGTCAACCAGTGTGTAATTTTTGACCCCAACAAAGTGCCCCCTATCAATAAATGCACACCGCGTATATGAGTTGTGTGCATGAAATTGATGAATCTTGTTCAGCAGAAATTTGACTTTGAGGTGGAGCATCATTCTGGGGGCGGAGCATCCTTCCGGGAGCAAGATTCCGGTGGTCGAAGTATCATTCTGAAGAGCGGAGCATAATTCCGGGGGTCGGAGCATAATTCTACGGTCGGAGCATCATTCCGAAGAGCGGAGTATAATTCCAGGGTTCTGAGCATCATTCCGAAGAGCAGAGCACAATTCCAGGGGAAGGATATATTATGAGACGAAGCATAGTTTCGACGTAGGGTTTCAGGGCGAAACATAATTCCTCCGTGTGATAGGTGTATCCTGAGACGAAACATAATTCCGACTCAGGGTTCCGAGATGAAGCATAATTTCGACACGGGATAAGTGTATCCTGAAACGAAATGTAATTCTGGCACAGGGCAGACATTCTGACCGAAGTATAGTTCCGATGCAGAGGTTGATTCCCATGCGAAGCATAATTCCGACATGGAAGGCAGATACTCCGAGGTGAAGCATCGACACGGGGTACATTCTGAGACGAAACATGATTCGGACACAGAGCTTGTTGGTTGACTTGATTCCTAAGAGGAGCACAATTCCAAAGGGGAGGTCGTTGGTTGACTTGATTCCGAGATGGAGCTTGATTCCGACGGGGAAGTCATTGATTGACTTGATTCCGAGACGGAGCTTGATTCCGACTGGGAAGTCGTTGGTTGACTTTAGTCCAATGCAGAGCATAATTCCGACAGGGAAGGCAGATACTTCGAGGCAAAGCATGATTTCGACACAGGGTACATTCTGAGACGAAACATAATTCCGACACAGAGATTTTTGGTTGACTTGATTCCGAGGCGGAGCATAATTCTGACAGGGAGGTCGTTGGTTGACTTGATTCCGAAGAGAAGCTTGATTCTGACGGGGAGGTTGTTGGTTGACTTGTTGATTTAATTTGATTTGGGAGTTTCTTATCCGTCCTGGAATATGGTAACAGGAGCGAAGCATCATTTGCCGCAGAGAACATAGGATTTGGGTTGGCATCAGTATCGCTACACCGGAATATGGTACTAGGAGAGAATCATCATTTGCCCTGAGAGGATTTGAGGATTTTGATTTTGGTTTGGTATCAGTATCGCTACACTGGAATATGGTACCGGGAGCGAATCATCATTCGCTATGAAGGGATTTCCCTTAGGGGTCTATTAGATCGAAAGTTTGGAATTTTGGGATTAGGGTTGGCATCAGCACTGCTAACACTGGAGCACATGTTCCATGAGCAATTCATCATTTGCCTTTACTTGTTGGGGAGCGATGGCTTAGGAGACAGGTTTAGGTCCCTATCACCTAAGGCTTTTCAATTTTATGAGCCGTAAGGGTCCCATAAAAGCATTTTCTCCCTACGAGTCGAAAGGATTTCGTAGGTATATTTTCTCCTTATGAGTCGTGAGGACCCCCAAGTGTGTTTTTCCCTTATAAGTCGTATGGATATGTAACGCCCCAGGCCCAGTACAGATGGTATTGTTCACTCTGGCCAAAACCGCACGGATTTTTTCCCTTTACAGCGAACCGGAACCGACCAGGGGCCACTTCCTAGGAGGTCACCCATCTCATGACTTCCTTGGCCCGAGCACATTTAACTACGGAGTTCTCAAACTCTGGTAGTGCCGATTCACTTAAAAGGTGCCTCTCTAATTGAGGGTGGCATCACTACATTTATAATGCAGTTCGGTTCTCTATCGGAATGTATTCCGAAAATTCCCCATTGTTCTACAGTGGGTCCTACGAATTCAGGAGGTGGCTCCCATGGATTCAAAAAGTGGCTCCCACCCCCTCGGCATAACAATGGGCGTGGCACTTTATTCCGTGTGGCACTTTGTTCCGTGAGCAAGAACCGGGTCCCGACAGGATCCCACAAAGGTGTTTTCTTATGAGTCCGGAGGATCTCGTAAGCTTTGTTCTTCTCATGTATCGTGAGGACACATGAGCGGGTCTTCCCAAATGGAGCATAATTCTGATGGCGGAGACCAGCCGCGTGACTGGTGATTGCGGTGGGGTATGGGTGTGAAGAGAATTATTTGAGCCCATGGATTGTATACGGTAGTCAATTTATGGACCAACCGTAGGGCTGGGAGAATTTTGGGACTTTGAATTTTGGTTAGCGTCTGAATCGCTGCACTGGAATATGGTATCAGGAGCGACCCATCATTCGTCGTTTGGGGATTTGATTTTGGTTGGCGTCTGCATCGTTACACTGGAATATGATACCAGGAGCGACTCACCATTCGCCGTTTGGGAATCTTGGGGTTTGAGTTTGAAATTTTGTTGGCGTCTGCATCGCTAACACTGAAGTATGGTTTCAGGAGCGACTCATCATTCGCCTTTGGGGTGGTATGAAGTATTTATTTTTATACACCTTTTTTTACCGCGATTGCTCTATCATTTCAGCTTTTCTTATCGCGAAGGTCGCTATTACCCTATCATTTCGGCTATTTATTCACAGTTGCCCCATCATTTCGACTTTATTTTCATTTTTATTTTACTCGCTGATTCTTATAGCGAGTTGCCCTATCATTTCGGGCTTTTTTTTAAATTTTTTTTACACTCCCAGTTTAATAACTTAGGGGTCGATTGTTCCCAGTTTAACGATGTGGAGGTCATCTGTTCCTAGTTTAACAACATGGTGCTCATGTGTGTTTGCTTATCCCAGCTCCTCGAACTTTGACCTTGGCAGAGCTATGTTGATGACTTAACTTTGTGGCTTGCCAGTACATCCGAGAACTGTGAGGTTTTCCCAACCTTGTATTGGTTCTCCACCCAATCTTTGAAAGCATAGCAGTCTTCAATAGTATGACTCACCATTCTATGATATGGGCAATATATGGGATTGCCAGTCATGTTCATTTTATGTGGCCTCTTTGGAATAGGCAGTTGCAGACCGTTGTTCAAGGCGTCCTTGAATATTTTGCGGACTTCATCCCTCTTGAAGGAGTACACTTTCTTCTTTCTCTCCATTAAAGTAAGTGCCTTTTATGATACTGGTCCTCGAGGCCGATCAATCTTTGGTTCACTTGCTGTCCACTTACCATGTTCAATGTACGTATCAGAGGGACTGGAGGCTGATCGCGGCCGTATTTCGCAAAGGTGTTCTACTCTTGTGCTGGAGGAGGTATCGGTTGGATGTTTCAGGATATCAATCCCTGGCTCATGAACCAAATTTTGATTTTGCTGCAATTGCAATCAGACAACTTGGGTCGTGAGATCTGCCACGACATTTTCCAGCTCGTCGACTTTGGAATGGACCTTAGTCAACTTCTCGTCTCTGTCCTGAAACTACTTTTGAAGCCATTGGAATAATGCTTGCTTTATAGTTTCGGGTATAATAACCGGGTCATCCTTACTGCTTGAGCTTGATTCCGCAGGAACCACAGGCTCCTTTGGCTTAATGGCCTGAGCGAGCTCTTCATCATTTAGACCGAGCCGATGTTGGGTAGCAATAGCCATGTCATCGTCATGGATATGAGACGTAGGAGGACTGATTCTTCTGGGCTCCACCATATAGATCGTATGGATTGTGTACCCGTCTACTGCCTCTTCATTGGTAATGTTGCTTGTTGAGCTTTTGGCTTGTTGCCTTAGCCCGTTCCTTTCTAAGAAGGGTAGACGATTGAGAGCTGCAGATTCCCGAAAGGCTTCGGTCTCCGTTTGTATAAAATTGACGGCCGCAGCTTGATTGTTCGCTAACACGCCTTTAGACAATTCTATCTCTCCTGCCTTATATTGCTTTTCGACCCAATCTTTGAAGATGAAGCAGTCCTCAGTGGCATGATCTATCACTTTGTGATAGGGGCAATATTTGGGGTCGTTGTTCTTATTCACTTCTTACGGTCTTTGATTCTAGAAATTGTAGACAGCTTCTCATGGCGTCCTTGAATATCTTGTGGACTTTGTCCTTTCTGAAGGAATAGACCCTATCCAGCTTCTCTTTCAGAGGCGATTCTACTCCTCCTCCCAACAATGGCTTTTGAGGATGGTTGACATTGGTCTCACCCCTCGCTTATTTCGGTTAGCCGAAGTGTTAAATGATTCAGTATTTTCGGAATTTCCGCCTTTGCGATTATCTTCCTTTCGGTTTCTCCAGGATTTATTGCTATTTTGGGAATCCGAGGAAGATTCCTGCCTTGAGCGCTCCAACATTTAAACTTCTTGGTCGGTTCTTAGAACGTCTTGAGACCTGCGGTGCATAGAAAATGATTCATCTAGATACCAAGATTTTCGATGAGGAGATTGAACGATTGGTCTTGTTCTAACGGAGGCTCATATTTGACGGAGAGATTGCGCCATCGGATTATAAAATCCGTGTTGATTTTGTTATTCTTTGGCTTGGTCCTTACGAGGTCGGCAATGGTGATCTTATTGCTGACACATGAACCTTTGTCGAAACAGGGATTCCATTTGGACGAAACTAGTAACGGAGTCATCCGGTATGCTTGCGTACCAGTCGAAAGCGACATCGGTTAAGCTATTAACGAACTGGTGGAGGAGAAGCGCATCATTGCCCCCAGTATTCCCGCATGAGGCTTTAAAGTGGGCGATGTGCTGATTCGAATTTCCCATCCCATCAAATATTTCGAACTTGGGGAGAGCCACTAGGAAATTCTACTAGATCATACCGAGCAGGATATGGTCTCCCGCTACTACTGACATCTTTTTGCGCCCCGGCTTCGGCTACCAATATTTTGACTTTGTTGGAGACCAAATCCATTATTTGATCTTGAGTTAGCTGGTTGATGTCATCGGTAGTCAAGAAATTTTCTGAGATAGGATGCGACCGACTTTCATGCGGTTCACTCATCTTTGGATTTGAAGGAATAGGCGTCGGATATCTCGGGACACTGTTTCCCGGTTCATGAGCAGAGCCCTGCACTTGATTGGGAGGCTGGGAGGCAACTTGGGCCGTGAGCTGTAAGACAATGTTTTTCAAGTCATCAATCTTTGAGTAGAGCTTGGCCATCTCCTTGTCTTCGTTTTTGAGCTACTTCTGGAACTCTTGGAGAAGTTGCTGCTCTACGGTCTTCGGACGGAAGATTGGCTCCTCTTCGCTTTCCGATCCTGACTCATGAACCGAGGGATCTCTCTGCTAATCAGCCTCACTGGAAAGGTTTTCATTACCTTCCAGAGGAGGCTGGTCTTGGGAAGTGGCAGCCACATTCACACCAGATTGGATTTGAGATGTGGTGGCCCTGTCCTTGCTTTTGCTGCGTGTGCCCATCATGTAGACAGTATGGACCACATATCCAGCCATCTCTTTATCTTTGGCGGCTGATTTTTCGGACCGTCGTCGTGGCCCTTCTTCTTCTGGAAAGGACAGGTGACTAAAGACGGTTGTCCTGGCTGTGGCCTTAGGTGGCGTTGTCTGGGTCACAGTTTTCTTAACTCTTGTGGTCATGGTATTCTTCTGAACCAATTTCAGCGGTTCAAAAGAGTTAGCGAGCTTTACTGCTGATTCAGCTGTTGTTGCAGGATAACCCTGTTCTTCGAACCTCATGAAGTTCAGCCTAGCAAAAGTCCTAGCCCTTTTGTTGGCTCTGTATCTGAGCCTTTTCTGTCTTAGCTTCTTGATTTTGAGGGCTTGGCGGGCATCCGTTATCCAAGATGACATCGTGAGTCGATTGATGGGGAGCTTAGAGAAGACACCCGATCGAGCAGTTGTCAAGGGCACCACTGGAGCTTGCCCGAGACGCCTTATCGATTTATTGGTGTTGATGTCCTTGCCCCCAGCTGGGGCCAAGGAAAGTCGTTCAAACACCGACTTGTGTTTGGGAAGTGTTGCCTTCGAGATCACCACATTTGGCCTCCTGCCTTTCGAGGCCAATCTATCTGTTACCGGAGCTTGAGGAGGTGGGAATGCCTTAGCTGACACGAACAGAATATATCCAAATGGCAGTGGCGGCTCCTCCCACTGTCGTTCGAGACTGGCCGGGAGGATCATCCTAGCGTCCCTTTTCATCGTGTAGGAGATGGGAGCTGTGTTAAGAGTTGAGCTTATCCTTAGAGATATTTTTTTATGTCCGAAGATTGCAATTGGAAAATATTAACCGGCGCAAAGAAGCATGATTTCAGTACAGGGAATCGGTATATATGTTGATTGAGTTCACATGAATGTTTAACCCGAAATATGGGAGGAGAGAAAAGGTCCCACCGGGCGTGCCAGAATCTGTAGAGTGTTTTTCGTCACCTCATTGAGATAGGAATACGCGGCGCTTGTCAGGCGCATACAGATTCCCCCCCTCCCCCGCCTAGGGTAGGCCGGGGTTTATTGATTATGGGGATCCGAATCTCCGGCAGCCGCGGACTAAGCTGCCGTTAATTACCCCTCACCTTTATAGCGAAGGAACCTCCGATTAACAGGTCAACTAGTCATGCGAACTCAATGTGCAGTATGCGTATGTGTGCCTTGAGGGGTTTTGGGTATATCGGGGGCCTCGCAGAGTTTACGGAGGTCCCGCTAACGAGGGAAGTGTTTTAAGTGTGAAGGGTATAAGAAACGAGAGGTGAGTAGCGTCCGCGTGGGCACCAGCGCCTCTTGTGCCCGGCACGTGGGGCTGGGCGCCTGCAGAAAGAAGGGGCTTAGCCCCGGAATTAGAAGTTAAACTCCCGAAGGACTTTGTAAACTCTCAGAAAAGGAAAGGATTTTTATCTTTATGGAGTTAAACTCCCAAAAAGATTTTGAGTGGAGTTAAACTCACAAAAGGATTTTATTTATGGAGTTAAACTTCGAAAGATTTTGAATGGAGTTAAACTCCTAAAAATCTTTGGAGATAATCAAAGGGGACCCCTTTCTTCTCCCCTTTAGTCCTGGATCTTTTTTTGAGCCTTAGATTTTCCCGAAGTGGGGTTTTTGGAGATGGGTCTCCTTCCTTCTCCTCTCTGTTGGCTGGATCTTTGAGAAAAAGAAGGGAGACTTAAAAATCTCCCCTTTTGGGGATTTGATGGAAGATCCGAGCTCCCCTTCAAGGATTTTATGTTGAAAAACTGTTTTTTTAAAAGAAGAGTTAAACTCTTAATTTAATTCAAAAAAGGAAGAAGATTTAGAACCTTAAGGAAGGAGAAGGAGGCACAGAACCCTAATTTTTGAGAGAATAAAAAGTTCTTTTTTATTTTCTCATCATTTTGCCTTTATAGGCTAAACACTTTACATATAGCCCCTTGGGATTTTCTAAATGGCACTCGTGCCTCCCCATGCTTCATGCGCTTATTTCTTTTTGCACATAACCCATGGGATTTACAAAATTTTGGTTTTTTCCCATTTTTCATGCATTTATTTATAAAAATTACAGAAAAATTATTTATTACATAATTTTCATCTTGGCATGGTGGAGGCCGGCCGTGGGACTTGACTTGGGCATGGGCCCGCTTGACTTAGGTTTGTGTTAGTTATATATATGCCCTAAAGGCCATTGTTGTACATGTGATGTATATTATAATGGATGCTTGGATATATATAGAAAGGACTTTCTTTCTCATCATGATAGTATGCTATTTGGTTTCATTTTATCTTAACATGTTGACTTGTATTGGTTTACTGTCTTTCTCTCACATGTTGATAAAGCCCTTTGGATCTGTACTCGACTACTGGGACTATGATGAGATCATACTAGTAGGGCCATGGTAGTCGATGAGTGCATCCTATAACTGTTCCTAGTCGAGGGTATATCGAGATAGGGCATCGATACACCAGAGTAGACTAGCGTATACGCATCTTGACCTATATGATGGGCGATGGATGATCCCATATCCATCGGTGTTTTGACATCAAGAATGGTGTACGGGTGCTCAGTAGAGATTGGGTACACTGGACGGACTCGCCGAGAACTCCCAGATGGTGATATACCACACGTCAGATGGCAGTTCTCCGGTGACACTGGTACAGGGTAGTCTGTAGACCCAAGATCGTCATAGAGTCTTGTGTGATTCCCACTGTGCTTTGATTTCCACCTTACCACATCCAAGAGGGCGTGCAAAACGGTGGCTTTTGGGTGCAGTCCCGAATCACATGGAGGCAATGAGCGATAGGAGGGGATTCGTCTCTCCCGGTATAGGGAGTTGATGTTGTGCTGTGTTCGATTGGTTATAACTGGAAGTCCTTGGCCATGGCTGATATAGAGATTCACTGGTAAGTGTTACCAGTAGTTTTTCGACCCGTTATGAGCCTCACATCGACACAACTTATCGGTTACTGGGGTCTGACGTATACCACCCCTAGACTTGATATGCGACATATCAGACGAACAGACCGGACTGTACGGGAGTGTTACTGATTGGATTCACAGGAGAACGTACAGGCTAGCTTGTTGATCTTCTGATCGCTCAATACCTAGGTGGCTGTTACGTTTAGCTGACCGCTTGCAGCTTGTGGGTGTTTGATATGATCATCACATGCTACCGGCGTATTGACGATTCTTTAGAGTCCTACACAGAGGTTTCTTGACTCAGGCAAAATGGAGTAGAGGCACATATGTGATATGCGCAGGACCGAGGATAATGCGGTATGAGATACCGTATTATATTCTCGCGATATTTAGATATGAACCGGGTCATCGGATCAAGTGTTGATTCGATGAATCGGTACATGATATATTAGTCGGTTATATTCGATATAGCCGGATTGTCGGATCAAGTGTTGATTCGATAATTTAATGTATAATAATATATATGATATATTGTATTACATTATCTAATATTGGCTCGCTTTATTATTTCATTTTCTCACCGGGTAATACATTGATATATATGCGATATATGTTAATTGTATTATTTTCTTTTTATTACAAATATATAATATATATGTGATATATATTATTGTAACATGATATGATTAATAATGAAACATGTTTAGTGGAGATTAAACAAGGTTAGGGTTTGATTTGGGTTAGTTGTTTCTTGCACATTCTAGAAGGAATTCCTTTTGTCATGAGTTAGATATTATGGTTGATATTTTTCTATGACTCATTCTTTAACCCAACCAAACCCTAGCCCTAGTTAATTCTCTACAAGGGTTATCCTTATCATCCCTTGACCATGGTTGCATTATTATTCATATATTCATTTCATTATTCATCACAAAATGATTAACTCATTTTTCATCATTTTCTTCTCTCTTGAGCTTTGAGAAAGCTTACTAGATTTTCCTTTTGTGATGATTACATGTGAGAATTTAATATAAAAAGAAAGCATAAATACTACTCCATCATCTTCATCTAATCTAGCCAATTAGATTAGGGTGTTCACTTCAGTAGAGTGAGAGAGCTTGAGTTATAGCAACTTCGACGTAGATCATTGAAGAAAAAGAACACTACAAGCTAGCATGGATCGTCCGAGTCGTGGAGCCTCTCTTGAGTCCGGGAGATCGTGGATCGCGGCGAAGGGAATTCTACTCGGAGCTTATGAAGCGAAGGAGCGGACTACAAAGGTTGTAATCCCTCACACTTAGTAGTAAAGATGATTACTTACATGTTAAACCCTAATAATCTAGCAAAGGTCCCGGCTTTGGGTTGTTCGGCACGTCTAAATTTTTATTCGGGCATGGTTGATGCCTTATGAACCCTCACAAGAGTGCCTAGGAACCCTACAGTTTGGGCCCGCTTACTTGGGGTTGATATTGACTTGGTCAACTGGGTTTTAATTTTTTACCACAACACCTCTTTTCAAACTCTAGGTAAAGAAAAAGAAAAGATCAAAATATCTCTTTTGCCTAGTATAAACGAAAACAAGGGTTTAACCCTTCATATAAAAGAAAGAACTTAGTTCTTCCTCCGATTTGAGATTTGCAATGCAAATCTCCCCACAAGTTGAGAATTTAATTCTTATTGGGGAGATTCTGTTCTTCAGAATCAAAACCTAGGGGAAAAGAACCAGGTTAAAAATAAAGAGAAAGAAAAAGAACATATGTTTTAGGAATTTAATTCCTCTAAATAATAAGAACTTAGTTCTTAAAGAAAAGTCGATCCAGAAACAAAGATCTTGGTGATCATTAATAGTCAAAATGCTATTAACAGAGATTCAACTTCTAAAAAAAAGAGAAAAGGAGATTAGCGCCTCACGTGAAATACACGTGGGCGCCCATAAATAAAAGACTCAACGCCCCCACATGTTTCTCATGTGGACGCTCAAAACAGAAGGCCGGCGCCTCATGTGAAATACACGTGAGCGCTGAGTAAAAGTGATTAGCACTTCATATGCATCCAAAACGGCCGAGTGCTTAGCACTGATTTGGCAACGCCCACATCCTAGCGCCTCACGTGCTCTTCATGCGTACTCCATATAAAAGTGCTTAGCACTTCATATGCAGCCAAAACGGCTGAGTGCTTAGCACTGATTGGGTAATGCCCACATCCTAGCACCTTACGTGTTCCTCATGCGGACGCCATATAAAAGTGTTTAGCACTTCATATGAAGCCAAAACGACTGAGTGCTTAGCACTGATTGGGAAACACCCACATCATAGCACCTCACGTGCTTCTCATGCGGATGCCCTATAAAAGTGCTCAACACTATATATATTCAGTCAAAATGACTGAGTGCTTAGCACTGATTGGGCAACGCCCATAACTGAGGGATTCACATGATACACATGTGAGTGCAAGAGCTCCAAACAAGTGCTTAGCATTCCTGTAAAAAAGAGAGGCTGAGCAAACACGACCCAAATAAGTGTTTAGCACTTTTGAATAAAAGAAAAAGAAAGAAGAAAAGACTGAGCAGACCAAGCCCAAATTGGCTAAAAGTTTCTCTCTGAAATTTCTAGCATCTGAGCCCAAATGCTCTGTTGTTGGATCTTAATAAAAAAATGATCCTTGAAATGTTGCTAAGTTGACCTTAGTCTCAAACAGGACTAACGTATCCTTAGTTAAAATAAATTGAGCCTAAATGCTCATATGTTTAAGTTGATCTTAATCTCAAACTAGATTAACGGTCCTTAAACCAAACAAAACATTTTTGAATTAGAGGAACATATAACCTAAGTTCAAAACTCAAAATCCAAATCTAAAATGTACGGATTTGGACTAATCCGCACCCTACGGGCAACGACATAAACTAGTCTCTGTATACAATCCACGGGCAACCAAAACAAATAAAATAAACACACGACACGAAGTGAACTGCTGGAGCAATAGAAAGTAATTATCGCAATGCGGTAACGTAATTAACTGCATGGGCTTGCGCCTACAGGGAAGAGCATCCCCACAATCAAAAACCCTTCCTAAATGAAGGGGAATCTGATGAAGTTTGCTACAACGGTCGCATCTATCTAAACTTTCGATATATGGTGCCATAAATCAACTTGGTATTTTTAGAGAGGTGGATGGATAAGTTCAAATAGCGTCTTCCCCCAAATTCAGGTCAGACGTCCTTAGCGTCTCGGTCGGTATTTCGGCGGTAAACAGATTCTGGAACACTCGGCGGGACCTTTTCCACTTTCCACTCCATACTTCATGTGTCGTGTTTCGTGAACAAAATCACGGTTCGCTATGATTGCCCTTGGATTCGAGGTTCTAAAACCTGATGTCTTGCTCCTGTGCAGAAAATCAATGACTCTCAACTGCACCTTATGCAACAGCAACTCCTACTCCATCCCAACTGGAGGAGGGACCTATGGGCCCAATGTAACGACTCTGAAATTACTGTACAATATTTTTCTTTTTTAATGTACAGAAGAGAGTATCACAGCCTGAGTTTAAGTTATAAGTTACTTTTTCTAAATAACAGTAAGAAGCAACTTGTAGCTCACTGGTAAAGCCCTTACACTGCTGTGACGTAGCCTGCGTGTTCGATACCCATCAGACACTATTTTTTCTGATTTTTCTTTTTAACTTTTTGGAAGCCCAAAAGATTGCGCGTGCAATACACAGAAAATGAAAAGTCAGAAAAATCAAACATGTGGAAAATATAGTAGACACTGAGAAATACACGTGGCACGAATTTTGAGACCCAACCCTAACAATCGACCGACAGATATACCCCCACGACCGGAGCCGATGGTTCATACGGAGCCAAATGTTCCTGAGCTTTGTACACACACCCCTTCACCTATCCCTAACTTCCCTGCACTGTTTAATTTCTCTGCAATCAAATAGAGACCCTTCATTTTACAATTAAACCATATTTTAATGCTTTTTAATCCACCATTTTAATTCCAAAACCCTAATTCTCCACTATAAATATCATCCCCTACCTTGGCTTAGCACCATTATGAAAATTATAGCAAAAATCTCTCAAAAAGTTCCTAGGTGCAAGTGGAGTAAAAGTGGAGTTAACGAACAGGCAACTTCCGGCGAAGATCGAAGCCGATTCCGGAGCTCCTGCGACGCCCCAAAACATCCCTCCTCTTCATTAACCCCTTCTTGATGTAATCAACCGGTAAATCCCTCCCAGTTTCTATTCATCTTCATTGAAATTTCATTTTAAAACTTATATCGGTAAGTGGAGTTAATACCGATATTTTTTTTCGAAACCATAGAAACTTCTTCTCCTTTATTCTTTGATCAACCAAGTTTTTACACAATACTTGTAACTTTAAACCCTAATATTTAGAATCAAATTTCATTAAAATTTCATGTAAAACAATCATATTTGAACTTTTTTTATTAAAATACCTTGAACTTATTAAACACCTCTTTAGTTTTGTTTAAACAATGAAAACTTCACGGGGTAACGACCTATTCCATATGCACACTTGGTTTCATAGCACGTTTCTTATTGGATGTATTTTCGTTGCGAAATATAATATTACGATAAAATACCACATAACTTTAAAAACCGGATTTCTTTTAAATCGATATTTCATTTCCTTTGCGAATACGCATCTACAACTCTCTTTAGGGGACTCGCTAATAGATGGTGCGGATTATCGCACATCCTTGGGCTAGTAGAATGAGATGCAGACTTTCTTACGGAGCATTCGGTCTCGAAAGGATTTAAATACGGTTTTTAAGAAATACGAATTTTCTAAATAAAATAAAATTATTTTTATATTAAAATTATATAAATTCTAAATCAATATTTTCAAATATAATAAATCTATATTTTTTTCAAAAATGAAAAGATTAACAGGTTTCATTAAAATGCCATCAAGTTACCAAAAGACAACTTTTCTCAATAAAATACCATGAACTTTCCAAACTAAGTATTTATCACTTAAATACCCCAATATTTAAAAGCCATGCTCATGACAACCCCAAATAATATAATCACCCTCGAGGTTTTACTTTTAAACTATATTAAAATATTTTTCATAAAACTCCCTCGAGTTATATAAAAAAACAATATTTTAAGGACTTTAGTAAATATAGGTTTAAGCGGGATCAATTCTCTTGAGCTCCAGGAAGATGGAGAAAGTGAGTGCTTGTCTATTTAAGGTAGACAATTTAGCGGAGTTATCAATAGTAATTGTCTTGGAAAAAGACACAAATCCTGCCGTCCATGTGCAGCAGTTACCGATAATTCCCGAACCTAAGATTTCCAGACTTAAATCAGTACAAGTGTCTGACTCAGTCTGAATCTAATTAAAATCCGAATCCAATTCAAATCTGAATCTAAAGTCAAACATGTATACTTGACTTAACCAATCCCTGGTTATAATTGGACATGAACTTAATAAGAATACCAGAACACATTGGTTGCTATTTAAACTGACTTGACTCGAACCATAAATACAACTTGACATGAATACAAGAATACTTGACACGAATACATGATATTGACATGAACTCAATCTTGCAACTTGATGTATTCGAGCAAGCCTGGTAATTTTAACTATAACGTAGAATATACGGGGTGCTGGGGTAGTTCATGCGTGAATCCAATGAAATCTCAGGAGTCCCACTAGACCGTGAATCCATGTCTACCAATACAAGCAAGCTATCATGAGGGCTCGTGGTTCCTTGCTCCTGGATTATAGCCTGTTGAGTTTGGAATACTTCAACACTAGGTTGAAGTCCCGTTACTAACACTTGATTCGGGCCCGTGGTTCCTTACCCCTGGATTACAGCCTGTTGGGTTCGAGAACACTCTTGAGAATGGTTGACATTCACCCATGAATTTACGTTAAATTAGTATACCCAAGTAGAGACCTGTTAAGATACTTACATTCACTTCATGTTCACTATACCTACACTACACGACCATGTTATACTCTGCTCATGTTAGTTACCATGATATATAGAACTGCATGCTAAATAAACTTGCCATGTTTACATTAAACGGCTTGCTGACACACCATACTTCATAATCAATTGTTCATGATATACATTTTTCGTTATCATTACACTTTATACTTCACTTCATTTCTTGGGGACTTACCGAGCGAAAGTTCGCTGACGGGCATTCCACCCTTCTTTGTTTTCTTGGAATGTTCATCAGATATCGTGGAGACTGAGGAGGTGGACACTACCGAAGAAGAGCACGAATAGATAGCGACCCAGGCCTAAACTAGTTATCTTTTTCTCAGTTTATGAATACCACTTGTTTAGGCATTTCTGTTCTTGTATTTTCTTTTAGTTGAAATCATGTATTGTAAACGAATCAAGTTGAATGCAAATAAAGTTGTTGAATTTTAAATCTCATGTTAATTCTCTTGTCATTTTTATATTGCTTCTTTTATGCTTGGTGTATTTATTCCGGGAAATGACCTTCTCGAAATAAATACGCCGCGGGCTTGTCACGTGCTTATTTCATCTATTGGGAAGCAGGGCGTGACACCCAACGCGACCTCTATTTTCTCAATGCCGGTGGGGCAGGTCACACAAGCTACTACCGGACTGTTCTTCGGGACCATGCTCCTACCTGTGAGTTTCGGTGCCTCAATGCCACCAGAAGAAGCTCCCCGAAGGTCGGTTTTCGATCGGCTAGCAACCACGACGGCCCCTATCAGCAAGCCGTCAAACTCTGGCGTCTCAGTCTTCAACAGGCTAAGTAAAAGCTCGAACGAGCTTGTAAAGAAGCTCGTGATACCTAAAGGGGCTACCCCAAAAAGGCTAGCCCTCCCTACTCCTGCTATATGTGAAACCGGCAAAGGAGCTTCCCTTATCAGACGGTCAGTCTTCGAAAGATTGCCCAGCTCTCCTCAAATTCCATCATGGACGTCGGTCTTCAACAGGCTGACGCCGATTGAAACCCCTCAGCAAAGCCGGGGGAATGATGAAGCCGCTTCCAAAACTGAGGCGATCCCTTCTGCGAAGCAGGCTCGACGTCGCCACTGGCACCGAGTGAGAGAAGCTATGGGAAATTCCTCCATCGGACTCACCCCACCAGCTCCTGTGGTCGAGGTCGATGCTGCTGTTCCAACTGGGAACAGCTTTGAACCACTTAAAAGGGTGCGTAAAAACTTTCCAACGACGATGCTAAAGAAATCTCCCCCACCTGCAAAAGTTACAGTGCAAGCAAAGCCGGAGCGGCCTTATCACCGGCTCTCCCCGCAAATTCATAGGGTCTGGCGAAAAGTCCAAGCCTATGTGATTGACCAAAACTACTCTCGTCAACTAAAGAAATCGAAGGTTCGACAAGAAAAAGACCACTCCTCCGCCATACAATGGAGGATTTCTCCTAAGCAGGTGCTTATCACAACGGCTCCCTCAACTCCAATATCTCATAAAAGAAAGGGGCAGGAGAAAGCTCTACCATCCCCGACAAATTCCGAAGACGATGGATCTAAACGCCCCAAGTTTGGGGGCATTATCGTCCATGCGGTCTATATGACCAATGGGCAAGAAGGGAGCCGTGTTTCGGCAAGTCATCAACCGCAAACTCGGTCATTGAAAAAGGCTCAGGAGCAACAACAGAAGCTCCAAGAAATGCTGAACAAAATGACGGCACTCACTAGACAGAAAGAAAGTCCGGATAAAAAGGCTGAACAGTGCCAAGAGCTAGAGACTGATACAGAGTTTCTGCGAAGGGTGCTCGAGAGAAAGGACAAAGAGGCTGCTGAGCAAGCTGCTAACATAAAACAGATGGCTCTTTTATTCCAAGACATGGTTGGAATGATGATCCAACCAAAACCCCCGGCCGAAGATCCGTCGATAATCATCGAAGATTACAGAGGAGAAATATCAAACCCTCCTCCGGTCTTATCAGCGGCCAAGGAGTAAACGATCTCTAAGGCCGCCCTTGATGATTACATTGCTCAACAAATAAGAGCTCATCAAACTAATGAAGCCGCCGGCCAAATTGTCAGAACTGGACGACCGTATCTAGGCTGGTATGATCAAATCAAATACCTGCCGGGATATACGATCCCCAAGTTCCGTGTCTACAAAGGAACATGCAACCCTCATCAACACGTCGCGCAATTCAGAGCTCTGTACGGCAACACTGGAGGCAATGAAAAATTGTTGTTTCGCCAGTTCATCGGCAGCTTGTCAGAAACAGCCTTCGAATGGTAACCGGACCTCCTAAATGACTTCGTGAAAGCATTTGCAAAAATGGAGCTGCTATTCAAATAGCGGTTCGCCAGCGCGAGCGAACGCACTCCGATCACGGCCTTAATAAATGCTAGGGTAAAGCCGGGAGAAACCTGGGTCCAATATGTAATCCGATGACGGAACCTGTGGTCTAAGTGCGAACAGCGCATTGAAGAATCTCCTGCTGTGGGTATATTCATTGAGACCCCCGATCCTCAAACGACTGTGTTTCAGTTCATGACGTTCTTCAAGCCTACAACCTTTCAAGCTTTGATAGACAAACTGGCCCAGATGGACCAGATAGGCCATGGGCCTTCTTCCTCAAATAAGAACTCTCGAAATAACAAGGGTAAGGGAAAGCGGCCTTCGTTGCCAATACGCAACAACAACCGAGTGGCCCAAAACCAGCTGCTCGCCAAAACAACGTGCATCCTTGGAGGAAAGACTTGGACGCGCTTACTCGTTTTCCCGCGACAAGACAAGAAGAATGTTCAAATTCGCAATGCGTAATAAACTTATCACATTGCCAGACACGCAGCGTCCACTGCAACCTGGCGACGTCAACAACCCTAATTACTGCTCCTATCACAGAATGGTGAGCCATCCAATTGAAAATTGCTACGTCTTGAAAAAACGGGTTGAGGACCAGTATCAACAGGGAAAATTCACGCTGTTTGATAACTGGAAGGTAAGCCCATCCCAGAAGCACACTCCCAAAAAGGTGGATGCGCAGGGAGCATCATGCTCACTCGTGGAAGAAACTTCATGGGAAATCGTTCTTTCAGCGAAAACCAAAAGAATGCTAAAGGATCTGCAAGCATGTCCGGCAGTCAGGTGGAAAAGCCCACTTGAACCCGAAATAATCGAAGGGATGCTAAAACCTCGTCCCACGCCGAAAATTGTTGACGAGGGGAAAAACCCCAGTCAAGACTTCGAAGTCTTCGAAGAAAAAGAAGAAGACCAAGAAGCCTGTTCAGCCTGCCGAGTATGACGACAAGCGCACAGATTTACAAAAATATATAGAGGCGCTGGAGGAGTATAACCATAAGGCACGGACACCGATCACGCTCGATGAATTCCTCAAGCATATTCTTGAGGGCAAAGACAATGAAAATGATGAGGGAAATGACCCATCAGAAGACACCGAAGACCGTGTAGCAAGTTGCCACATGGTCTCCCATTCTTCGTTATATGACGAAGAGGATCTTTCAGCGTCAGAAAACAATGCAGAGGAATTGGGGGTAGAATCGATGCTAAATTCCCCGGAACTGCCAGAAGAAGACCCGATTGAGAGTCTGCTAAACGAAACCTTTCAAGAAAGCAAAGTTGACCGAGAACGCGAGACAGCCATATATGAAAAGGCTAAGCGTCAGCGTCTGGATAAAGAAGTTGCGGCGAGGACGAGTCGTAAAGTACTCCAACCAAACCAGAGCATACCTGTAACAAATAAGAGTAAGATCAAAACAGAGAAGCGGTTTGCCAAAGCCCTATCAATGGGGATGAAGCTGCCACCTCTTATAAAGAACACTCCCGGGATCATATGCCTCGATGGAGAAGAATCACATCCAAACTACTACCTATATCATCCGGGGGTCACCTACCATACCGAGGAATGCAGTGCCTTCAAGAAGTGGTGGCAAGGATATGTTGTCCATAAAAAACACTTCAAGAGGATGAAGCGCGAAGCTCGCGCTCATCGACGGAAAAATAGTGGGACTAACACACATGAAGAAATGAATGGCAACTGTCATATGGTTGGTACCAGTCCAGAAGGGGGAAAACCCCAAGTTCTTACCTTCGGGAGCGATTCTGAGGACGAAATACCCCTCAGCCCTCTATTCAAAGACTCCGCCTCCGAAAAAAAAAAAGAGGAGGAGAAGAACTGCAAGAATATTCAGCTGCGTAACCGCACGTTGCCTGAGAAGAATCTCGGACCTAAAAACAAAGGTTCGAACAAAAAAGACAAAGGAAAAGAGAAAATCTCTTAGGAGATCGCCCTCGATGAAGAAGCAGTCAAAGAGCTCGTCGCAAAAGATCCGCCTAAGTAAAACAAAGTGGATTACAACGTCGTGGCACATCTGAGGAAAATACCCTCACAACTGAGCATATTGGATGCTCTTCTCCTGTCCAAAGAGGCACAAGATTCTCTGATCAAGGCATTATAGGAGTACGATTAATTCCAAGCTTTTCTCGTGGAAGAGAAAATGAAAAATGAAGTGGCAAAACTCCATACAACTGATATTACATTTAGCAATGAAGATCTCCTCCTCGGTACGTGTGAACATAATCGCCTGTTATATGTCACTGGTACTGCCACGACTTCAAGATAGGGAAAATCCTCATCGACAACGGATCCTCCATCAACCTTCTCAACATGAGAGTGCTGAAGGAAATTTGTATGAATGTTCAACACCTTGCCCGAGATAAAATTACCATCTCCGGGTTCGACTCACAGTCGTCATGGATGCTTGGGCCCATAATACTAATGCTACGCTTCAGGCTACTCGTTACTGACATCAAATTTCATGTCATTGATGCCAAGACTTGCTATAACGCTTTGCTCGGCAGGCTTTGGTTACACGAATACAATGTCATTCCTTCTACAAAACATCAGTGTATGATGTACTTCAAGGATGGTTCGGATTACACCGTCACGGGAGTGTTAAATCCATTCTCGGTAAACGAAGTCTGGAAATACGAAGACGCAAAGTACTTCCTACCAGACTTCGAGGATACTGAAAGGTGTCACAAGCTGGAAAATAAACAGAATTCCATCGCCACTATCCCAATCTTTGGGAGCGATACCAAGGAAGATGAAGAAATAGTTTACTCGGGGCAACCCCAAAAAGAAAACAATAAGCCCGGACCATCTACTCCTATCTTGAACTTTGGCAGCGACTCTGCAGACGAGGCCAACATAGTGTTCTCCGTTCGCCCATCAATGCAAACTTTTGTCGGAGAAGACCAGAGTCTACAAATTACAATGGCTCCGCATCGGCATTATAAGAAACTTGATGCGCTCGATATATACAGCGTACAAGAGCTACAAAATTTTTACGTGCCTCCTAGACGAAGGGGTGAAAAGACGATCCTCTTCTACCAATTTACGGAGACCAAAGTAGAAAAAGATGTCTGGAATGGTACCAACTTTTCACTCGACAGGCTTCAACCCATCCGTCTACCAAGATATTACGCGGAAGGATTAAAAAGGCTGTTAAAATGCCAAGGCATACCCCTCGAACAAACCGTTCGACAAGCCCAATTCTACAAATATATTTGGGATATTTCCGGGACTCAACGAAAGAAGCCCAACAAGAAGATGGAGACAACTGGGCTAGGATATGTTCGGTCCAAGAAGCAAGAGAAAATCTACAGTTGCCATGTCGTAATAACTCAGGTGAAGCGGAAAATGTTGTTTCCAGTAGCTGTGACGTCAAATTAGAGTGAGATCACGCTTTAAGAGCGTTAAGTCCGTCACTGGAAGAACAAATTAACAAGCCAATAAAAGAAACTTGTCAAACGAGCCAGGACAATCACAGCCACGAAATGGCTATTTATGAAAAGGCCAAAACGCAACGTCTCAGTCATCAATTTACAGAGAAAGTAGACCGTGATGCTCTTCATCCCCGGCCCATTATATGTTCTCACAAAAAGGGAAACCCCAGAAATGGAGGCAAAAACAGGGCCAAGAACGCAAACAACGTTTGAAGACAACAAAGCGGATCAAAGACGCCGTTCAATTAAGAAAAGCTCGATTGGAGCCCGTTCTTTATAAAGAAGATGGGTCGGGAATACTCTTTCCTTCAAGACAAGACAGAAAATATTCAATTTTGTTATGAAGCACCAAATGATGACTGTTCCCTTAATAATTAAACATATAATAAAACGAGCTAAGCTCTGTTAAATTCTAATAAGCCAGTGCCTCACGTGCTCCCCACAAGAGCGCCAGCGCCAACCTCCTATAGGATTAAATCCTATGGTGGCGCCTCACGTGAAATTCACGTGGGCGCCAATGTGCAAAGCACAGGAGCGCTTATCATATATAAGAATTAAATTCTTAAATGGCACCAACCTGCATAACACGTAAGAGCCTGCGCTCAAATTAAAAGCAGGTAGAATTAAATTCCACATGGTGGATATTTCCCTAAAATCCAGGATATTTTCTGTTAAACAGAGCCGTTGGATCAAAAATCTAATGGTGATGATAAATTATTAATTAATAGAATTAAATTCAACTAGGAGAAAATATCTCCCTAATCTTTCAAAGTGAGAAAGATATTCTCGGTTGGATCAAAAATCCAATGATAGAATTAAATTCTATTTTGGAATATATTTCTCCAATCGTTCCAAACAAAGAAAAATTGTTCTCTATAAAACAGAGAGCCCTTAGATAAAAAATCCAATGGTGATTAAAAATCACCATTTAATAGAAAAAATTCAATATATGGGAAAATATTTCCCCAATCTTGTTAAAAACAAGAAAACATATTCTGTAAAACAGAAATTCTTGGATCAAAATCCAACGGTGGATAAAATTCCTCAAGTAATTTTTGAGATCAATAAAATCAATTGGTATCTCTCAAAGAGAGATTTTCTCAAATCAATTAACAAAACTATCTCTTCTATATAAAGGACCCGAGACTTCAAGTCTCATATAGAGAATTGACCCCATAAGTTTCTTTAATTCTTAAAAGAAGAAGAAGATCTCTCTCCTTTAAATCTCGAGGTAAAAGAAAAAGAAGAGATCAAAATATCTCCCTTGCCTAGTATAAATAGAAACAAATGTTTAACCCTTCATATAAGAACTTAGTTCTTTCTCTGATTTGAGATTTGCAAAGCAAATCTCCTCACAAGTTGAGAATTTAATTCTCCTCGGGGAGATTCTGTTCTTCAGACTCAAAACCTTGGGGAAAAGAACTAGGTTAAAAAGAAAGAGAAAGAAAAAGAACCTATGTTCTGGAAATTTAATTTTTCTGAAAACAGGGTTTAACCCTAAAAAGAAACTTAGTGCTTATAAGAGGAAAAAAACATAAGAACTTAGTTCTGGATCCCAGATCTTCAAAACAAAGATCTTGATGATCATTAATGGAAAAAATTCCATTAACAGAGATTCAATCTCTAGAAAAGAAAAGGAATTAGCGCCTCACGTGCTTCCTACATAGGCGTCCGCAACAAAGGACTCAGTAGCTCGCGTGAAAAACACGTGGACGCCCAAAACAGAAGGCCATCGCCTCACGTGAAATACACGTGAGCGCTGAGTAAAAGTGCTTACCACTTCATATACAGCCAAAACGGCTGAGTGCTTAGCACTGATTGGGCAACGCCCAGAGCCACACATAAAACAAAAGTAGGCTCCCAACAAAATAAACGAGACAGCTCTGCACATGCTTCTCACACGAACGCTATATAAAAATGCTTAGCACTCCATGATGAAGCTTACGTTAAGATTACGATAACGCGGCTGATGAGCTTTAGAATGAAGCTTACGATAACACGGTTATAATAAAGAACTGGACGAAGATGTTTCACGACAAACACTTTTTGCGAAAGACATTCATACCGGGAAAATAAATCCTTCTTTACGATACCCGTCTTCATCTTCATCCGGGTAAGCTGAGATCTCGTTGTACGGGACCTTTTGTGGTGCGGTACGTATACCCGCATGGTGCAGTAGATGTAGAAAATCCTAAATACGTTTCACTCTTCAAAGTAAATGGATATAAATTAAAATCATAATTTTCCGCTGACCCATCGGAGAAGCTCCTTTCATTACAGGAGCCGCTTTATCATGACTAACTTTCCTCCGCCTCTCCTCCATACTTCAATTTTCCAGCCATAAACAGTGGCAACATTGTTTCAAATAAGAATGAGGGTGTGTATATTAGTTTTTTTTTCTTTTTCATTTTCAAAAATAAAATTGTGTGCCAAGAACAAGTTTAGGGGAGGATTTCTAATTGACTAACTTTTGTCCCAATGTACACCATCCTTTTCCACACAAGTCTCCAGGTTTTTGAGCTCCAACGACAGCATCAGTGAGGATACTGCTGCAAACAGGTTTGGGGGAGGTTTGTATCTATCCATGTATCATATTTAAATTTTGTACTTCATAGAAAAAAAAGAAGAAATCCATAAAAATTGAAAAAAAAATTCAAAATATAAAAACTCTGTCGTTAGCTAGTG
Source organism: Agapanthus africanus (assembly GCA_030015575.1). Lineage (NCBI taxonomy): Eukaryota > Viridiplantae > Streptophyta > Magnoliopsida > Asparagales > Amaryllidaceae > Agapanthus > Agapanthus africanus. The sequence goes on from CM057351.1 coordinate 30,720,308, forward strand.
GGAAACGTAGACTCAAAATCCGACAGTTCAGTTTGATAGGTTAGAAGTAACTAAATCCTAGGATTAGAAGTTAAAACCCTGAAAAATAACCCTCCTTAAGTTTAATTGTAGCAAATATACGTCTTTGCACTACACTACACGTGTCGTGGTGTTTTGAGGATTAGATGAAAAGTTTGATATGTCTAAGATAAAATTTTGTGAATTTTCTTAAGATTAAACAAGTTTGTTTAGAAATAAGTAATATTAAGTATGATTCATGAGTGAAGTTAATATGAAGGGGAAGTATTGAATCTTTAATGAAGACTAAATTTGAAAAATAACACATCTTGAGCTTGATTAGAATGATTATACACCTTTTCCACACTTACACGTCTTTAATTTTGGGATGAAAAATATAACTTGAATTATCTCCGTTGGTTTTCTTTCTAAGAATTTTCATACATAAAAGAAGTCTTTGTTTTGTGGCCTTGGTGACTTGGTCAGTTAAGTTCTTGGGATGTCTCTACACCTAATACCCTAAAATCATTTGATTTGGGAGTCATTGACCCAAAACTCGTTAAGAAACCAAGAAAGCCTGATAAAAAAAGCCAAGAAATTGTTCTCTCCAGGTTAAAAGTCCTCGCAGTTCTTTGTGGGAGAATAATCTTAGTTAAGGACGAGTTTTAAGTACAAGATATAAAACTTTAAAAGGGAATTTAACGGAGATATAAAACTTTAAATGGAAGTTACAAGACTAAGACTATTGCACATTCACAAAGGTGTGCATGAACGAAAACATGTGAGAGGTGGAGTGGAGAATAAGACCGAGTCTTTGTTAAAAACGATAAAAATTTTAGATTTGAGACCAAGCAGTAGAATGAAAACTCAAGAAAAATTTACGACTTTATAAACTCGTGAGATACTTTTGAAACTTATTCCTGGTCTTTATTGAAGGCATGAAAACTTTTAATCGAAAATTTTGAAAAAAAACGACACTATTTGCACAAGCATGTAAAGACATATATGAGCTTAAGTTAAATAAAAAATGAGGTATGAAAAATAAGGGTTGGAGATTTCTAATTTAGGATGATAGAGTTTCTAACTTGGATACTAAATCTTAGGATTAGAGTTGAGATTAACAAACAAAACTAGCTTGACGAAATTTTATCGGTGTAATCAGTGGAAAACCCTCAGGAGACAACACTCCTCTTACTATGCACACTTAGAGATTGAACGGCTTGTTACACGAGCTATGTGCAATCGTGATGTCTATGAAAGTGAGCTAGGATTTCCTTTTTCTTTAAAATAAAACAGTTTGTTCGGGACGAGCAAAAGATAAATTTGGGGGTATTTGTTTACATAATAAAATTGCATTTTAATACCATCCATTCTTTATAATATTGCATATTAAATTGGTGCTTTTAATCAAAGTTTGCAACATAAGTGCAGGAAACAGGTTTGGAGCGGACGACGGACTTTAGAGATAAAACCTGACCGATCTAGTTAAAGTCAAAGTCAATGCAGTCAACCCTTCAAATTTCAGGGTCAGAAAAATCGAGATATTACGTGCTTAGAGACCATCTAAAATAGCGAGGACACAACACAAAAAGTTTGGAAGCCCAAACCTAACACTCGATCGCGGAACCACTGCCATATGTATGAAAACTTTGTGGATTCGCCGCCTCTGCAGCGCCGCATGAGTTAGGGTTTCGGGGACAGTTTGGTATTTTTATGTACAGCGACTTCGACGCTAGGGTTTCAGATTTCAAGGCCTATAAATAGCAGTGAGAGCATCCAAAAAGAGGCATCTAGGGTTTCCTGTTTTTAGGGTTTTAATTTTGTTTAGAATTTGTAGCCTCCTTCTCATTGGCCATTAAAATTGTAATGAAACTTCAAGTTTGACCAATAAAAAGTAGAGTAGTTTATTTTATTCTTGTCTTTTTTTATTTATGCAATTTAATTCTCCGCATTTATTTATCGCACTTTAAATTTTATAGATGATTGTTTTTTTTTGAATTCTCTTTCTTCTCTTAATGTTTTCAAAGCGATGATGCTAAAAAGAATCTCCTCACAGTCGTGGGGGAACTAAGGGCTAGCTTTCGCAAATTAAATTCTTCTCTCTTTTTCTTTGATCTGCCATTTTACTTCGCAATGATACCCAATCGTTGTTTTTCACTTTTGTGAGAACCTTAACGGTTAGCGTTTAGTATTTTTCAGATCACTTTCCGTATCCTTTTATCATTTCATTTCAATGAGCGAGTAAATTCTCGCTTGTTAGGGTTTTAGGAAAGAGTAGTATAAGGGATGGTAAATCCCTTGTATTCTTTTTATATTTTAATTTTTATAAACTTCAACAAAAGGAGTATTAATCCCCTATTTGTTAGGAATATGTATACCGTAGAGGTTATTTTGTATATTATAGTGGATTCTTAGACATATATATAGAGAACTCTCTTGCTCGACATGATAATATGCTATATGGTTACTCTTTATCTTAACATATACATTTGTTCTAGTTTACTATTTCACTGATACATGTTGATAAAACCCTTAGAATGTTTGTCTTGACTACCAAGGTTATGATGTAGATCATACTAGTGGTGCTTGTAGAGTCTACAAGCACATCCTTGAAGTGTTCCAAGTCGAGCGAGTATCGAGACAAGGTATCGATATTCCAGAGAAGACTAGTGTGTACGTTTCTTGAACCTTTATGGGGCGATGGTTGATCCCACAACCATTGGTGTTTAACATCAAAGATTGTACACATGTGTTCATTGGAAAATGAGTACACCGAACAGACTCACCGAAAACTCCTAGATGGTATCATACCTATCGTCAGATAGCAGTTCTCTGGTGACACTTGTACAAATTAGTTTGTAAACCCGAGATCTTCATAGTGTCTTGTGTAGTTCCCACTTTGCTTTGATTACCTCCCTACCACGGCTCTACTGAGTCGTGCAAACAGGTGGTAGTTAGGTACAGTCCCGAGTCATATGGAGGCAGTGAGCGATAAGAGGGGTTTCGTCTCTCCCAGTATTGGAAGTTGATGTTGTACTATGCTCCATTGGTTATAATAGCAAGTCCCTAGTCATGGCTGATGAGATTAATGTTATCAGTAGATTCTCAATTCATTATAGACCACACATCGGCATGACTTATCGAGTTATTGGAGTCTGACGATTTCAACCCCCGGACTCGATATGCGACATTTCAGACGAAGAGATCAGACTGTATAGTAAGTGTTGCTTATATTCTCTATGGGAGTTTGGACAAGTTTACTTGTAGATCTTCTATTCGTTCAATACCTGAGTAGCCGTTACGTCCAGCTAGTACCGCTGATGGCTTGTAGGTCTTTGATGTGATCATTACCTACTGCTAGTGTATTGGCGAGTCTTTAGAGTCTCACATAGAGGTTTCCTAGCTCAAGCGAAACGAAATAGGGCATGCATGGAGATATGTGCGGAAGCTTGATTAAATATGAGTATATGATACCGTATTCTAATTTAGCGTTAATTGATATTAGCCGGGTTATATATGATATAACCGGATTATTGAATCAAGTGTTGATTTAATAATTTGATATATATATATATATATATTAACTAATATTATGCCTACTTAAGATTTTCTTCACTTCAAATATATTTATATATTTGATATAAATATATATTCTTTTTGTATCATGGTTGTTGATACATAGAAGATGAATGTATGAGAATTACATAGGAGACAAGATAAGAAGATACCGATTTCCTTATTTAAATTTGATTAAGAAACAATGAGTCATTATTTTTGTAACCTCCTAGTTTAGATGGCTCATTTTTATCTTTATCTAATTCATATAGGTTTATCATTTTTCTCAAGGCTCATTCTTATCATCTTCTTTATCTTCTTTACATGAGCTCTACTGACACCATTTACTTAAGAAGAAAAAGTAAAGAGGAGAATCTTTAGTGAGCAAAAACAATATTTCATCTGTTAGTTGTATGTATGCTCTAGAGTCCATTGTTGTACATGATTGTATATTACAATGGATGCTTGGACATATATAGGAAGGTCTTTCTTGCTCGACATGATAGTATGCTATCTGGTTACTCTTTATCTTAATATGTAGACTTGTATCGTGATACTGTCTTTCTCTCAGATGTTGATAAAGCTCGTAGGATATGTACTTGACTACCAGGACTATGATGAAGATCATACTAGTGGGGCCAGGGTAGTCTATAAGTTCATCGTTTAATTGTTCCTAGTCGAGGGTGTATCGAGATGGGGTATCGACATTCCAGAGTAGACTAGCATCTACACTTCTTAACCCATTTGATAGGCGATGGATGATCCCATATCCATTGGTGTTTGACATCAAAGATGGTGTACGGGTGCTCAGTGGAGACTGGGTACACTGAACAGAACTCGCCGAGAACTCCTAGATGGTATTATACCTAACGTCGGATAGCAGTTCTCTGGTGACACTAGTACAGGTTAGTCTGTAGACCCGAGATCGTCATAGAGTCTTGTGTGATTCCCATTGTGCTTTGATTTCCACTTTACCACGTTCAAGAGAGCATGCAAAACGGTGGTTTTTGGATACAGTCCCGAGTCACATGGAGGCAATGAGCGATATGAGGGGATTCATCTCTCCCGGTATTGGGGGTTGATGTTGCGCTGTGCTCGATTGGCCATAACAGGAAGTCCCTGGCCAGGGATGATATGGAGATTTACTGGTAAGTGTTATCAGTAGTTTCTCGACCCGTTATGAGCCTCATATCGGCATGACTTATCAAGTTACTGGGGTCTGACGTTTACCACCGCTAGACTCGACATGCGATATATCAGACGAAGAGACCGGAATGTACGGTAGTGTTACTTATTGGATTTATGGGAGTATGAGCAGGCTTGCTTGTTGATCTTCTGATCGCTCAATACCCGGATAGCTGTTACGTCCAGCTAGTACCACTGACGGCTTGTGGGTGACTGATATGATCATCACCTACTACCGGCGTATTGACGAGTCATTAGAGTCATACATAGAAGTTTCTTAGCTCATGCGAAACGAAGTAGGGCGCATATATAATATGTGCGGGACCGAGATTAATACGTATATGTGATACAGTATTCTAATCTCACGATATAGGTTATATGTGATATAACCGGATTGTTGAATCAAGTGTTGATTCAATGGTATGCTATATGTATATGTGATATGCATATAAATGATATTAGTCGGTTGTATACGATACAGCTGGGTTATTAAATCAAGTGTTGATTTAATAATTTAATGTATAATTATATATTGGATATATTAATATACATTAACTAATATTAGCTCACTTAAGAAAATGTTTTCTCCAAATACATTTAAATATATATGTGATATATATTAATGCATTTAATTTTGTGTCATGCTAGATGATACATTGGATATGGGTGTATGAGACTCATACCAAAGTAAAGATAATTAGGGTGTTTAAATATTAAGGGATAAATCAAAATTAGGTGGAAATTAGCATGGCTAAGATGCTTGTGGAAGCATGGAGAAACTTTGACTAAAATCCACTAATTTTGTTTTACTCTAGATATTTATTAACCTAACCATTATCTTTAGCCATGGTTTAGTCTCTATATGAGTTATATATGATATTTTCTCACCCATGGTTCAAAGTGTGGATCACTTGATTATTTTCTTCATCTCCTTCAATTGCTCTCTAGCTTTGAGTGAGAAAAGAAAACAAAGAGAGAAAAATTATTCCAAAGTAAGCAAAATTCCTACTTCACCAATCTATACCAAACTAGCCATTTAGTATAGGTTGTTTCTTCACTAGTTCATCAATTAGTGCAGAGATAGCTTGAATTAGAGATTCTTCGACGTAGATCATCTTCAGCCTCGAAGATTCTTGAGCAAGCTCGTTCCTTTCACCTAGTAGGGCCAAAGGAGAGTCCGGGACACCACTACTTGGAGCAAAAGGACTACTACATAGAGCTTTAGAAGTGAAGGACTGGTCTACAAAGGTTGTATTCCCATTTCACTTAGTGTAAAGTTGTTTACATGTTAGTTAAACCCTAATTATCTAGTTAGATAATTGGTTTGGGTTTCTTAGCTCTCTAGATTTTTTAAAATTGTATGCTTGATGCCTTAGAAAACCTAGTGAGAGTGCTAAGGAACCCAGCAGTGGTATCAGAGCCAAACTAGAGAATAAGACGATATTAGTAGAATTATGAAACCGAAACAACTCCGAAACCTCCAAACCAAAACCTTAGTTTCTGTCGTTTTTAATCTCTTAAATTTTTTTAAACAGGTGCAAAATGTTATATGTGATGTAATATGAACACCAGAGAAAAACGAGCCCAACCACCGGTTTTCAACCGGCGAAACAAAGCAAAAAACCGGCCTGGCCGGTTTTGTTATGGATTATGGTCTTCGATTTTATTTGGTGTTCTAGTCTCTGGGGTTTGGTGTTTCAGGTATTGTTTGATTTTTCCAAGATTGCATGTGATGTTATCTTTCTGTTACGGCAATTCGGAGTGTTTCGTATAATTTTAACATCATTTTGGGTTTGATATATATGTGATACAATATTTGGAATCCACAATAATTAGTTTTGTGAAAACTAGTTTGAATTTTGTAAAGCTGGCAATTTAGTCTCATTTGATCGGTTGCCACGGGATTTTGATTTGGATCAAAACTCCGTCGCAATCTCGTATAGTACGCGAACACTCGCCGGATAAAACTACTAGATAGCCATGCCCATAGCCCCGACCAAGCGACTGTAGGAGAACCACGTAGCCAAAAGCATTCGTTCGGGTGCTCGCGGCCGCGGTGTTCCGCCTAAGTGCACTTCGTCGACGGCATCGGGAATGCGGCCGTCTACTAACGTTTCCGACGAGCATTCGATCATATGTTGGGAATCTTGTTGAATTTCCTAACAGGATATTAAAAAGTGTTTTTAATATTGAGACTAAAATGCGGGGTTTATAAGGTTAGGCATGAAATTCGGAATATGAGATATTCCGGGTTTATGATGTTTAAGGAATTCATTTAGTTGGCATGAAATTCGAAGTATGTGATATTTCGAGTTTATGATGTCTAAGGTGGTTACGGATTCCAATTGTTGTAGTTTTCACTTTCTTTTCTACGACCGTAAGTGTAATATGTGGTGTATCGCCGGTTTCGTTGTTATATGTCAACGACAATTGAGATACGCTTATTTACTTACGTTGATAACATGTGACGTTATGTGTTGCTGTGATATGTTATATTGGATCGCCGTGTTTGAATAGCCAGGGGTTTTGCGTGAGATGAGAGTTTTTCATTTTCATTCATGTAAAAATGTATGTAATATTCTTTTATTGGGACATTCCGGGTTGAGGATGATGTCACCATTGATGTATATTATTTACTTTTCCACATTATGATAGACCCAAGGCGGGGAGCACAATTAACTGGGTTCTAGAGTCCAGTGGCAGACCATCTCGAGGAGTCGAGACCAGGTCTCCTAACTCTAGAATTGGTAGGGTTGCTTGCTGCTCTCGTAGGGGTCTAAGGATGTGGGTTTGGCTATTCATCACGACCGTGGAATCCGTGTATTTTACTGCCTTAATTTAAAACACGGACCTCCTAGTATATCCAATATTTCATATGTTGACTTCTGCTAAAATGTTCTGTGATGAGATTATATAACTGCATAAGACGAATGCTTTACATTATATATGATATATAATAAACGTTGCTTATGTTTTTCATCCACGCTAGTCCTGCCCCCGCCCTGCCCTTAGTTATCTAATCTAACGGTGCATAACGGGACCCCATGACGAATGCGGATGGTATAAGCGTACGTTGTATAAGTATTTTCGTTTCTTCTGTGATGCTTATGAAGCATAAATGATGGGAATTCATTAATGAGATTAATGAAAGGAAAGAAACCTAATGATATTGTAGAATCAAATTTTCAAAAGGTAGCTCTAGTTTTTGCTTTGCATAGCGGTATTCGTTGATGAATATCCATCACCTCATTCGATGAGGAAAGAGCCGAGATCCCTTCACCGGGAATGACCACTTTAGCAAAAGCTAGCAGATGCTACACCTACTCGGTTTATTTTGAAAAACACATGATTTTAAAAGCGGGGCTTAAACCACTCCTTTTCAAAATCACTCGATTCTACAATGATATCAAGTTCATTACGCAAAAGGTTTTCTTAAAAACCCGTCGTAGCCCTCCGTCATTTCAGATAAGTACTATTAGTATCCGTGCTACGTTTGTTGACCATAGACAAGGCGTAGTGTGCGGTATCTAATTAGTGCTTATCTGCAGCATATGATGCGATTGAGTTAGGGTAGTCGTACGGCTTTGTTCACCATAGCCAAGGGTCATACGGGTGGGTTTAATTCAATCAGGAAATGACGGGTTGAACTTGACTAGCTCTTATGATTTGTTGACTACAGCCAAGGTCATGAGTTGTTAGGGGCAAAATATTATTGGGAATTTCAAGTGTTGAAATTTGCAATGAGATTGCATACCTTCTATGAGATAGTTGGACCCCGATACCCACTGCGAGTAAGAATTACTTCTGGAAGAGTTTTGCACATTACAATTAGCCGATCAAGTAGGTGTCTAGAAAGGTGTTAACGGGGTTACGTCCTTGGGAATATGAGGTTTATTTTAAGTAGGTTCGTGCGAAAGCACGGGGAACCTCCCTCAAAGTACCGACACTGGCTTGGCCGAAAGATTGGCGAACTTGTAGGGTGTAATTAATCCCGGCTAGTCTTACCTTTTAAAGTTTGAAACAAGATTTGATAAAAACAGTGGGAGCCATCCTGATTAGATAAGATAATAACCAATCTAATCTTGTAAGAGCATACGCTAAGTGTTTTCTTCTCTGTCTCTCCAGGTAGCGACCATATCACGCCTTAACCAAGATAATAATATGGATGTATTGACCAAACCCGCTTGTTATACTGAGCTGGGGAACGTTGGTTCCGCTCTAACTTATAATTGTTATAAGTCCGAGCAGGAAATTGGGGGATTCCAGGATTCCCATGCCACCCGATCGAAGAAAGAACATGTTGATGCATTTTCTTCAGGTATGTTCATTACTAAGAACTGTTTCTCACTGTGCTCTACGTCCTGGGTATTAGATACCGGATCAGAATCCCACATATGTAATCTGTTACATGGGCTAAGGAAAGGTAGAGAACTGGGAATGGGTGATAAAGATATAAGAGTTGGTAATGGTGCAATTGTTGCAGCCAAATTAGTTGGCGAATATCACCTTTTATTAACAAATAGGAATACATAGATTCTGAACGAATGTTATTGCATACCGAACCTTATATGCAATATTATATCAGTTTCTTTATTAAGTAAAGAAGGATATAATTTTGTATTGCAGGATAATGTTATGAACATTTTTCCTGAATCAAAAGTTGATTGGATCAGGTCTGTTATATAATAGCATATACGTTCTAAATCAAACTACAGTTCTCAATGTACAGAACACACACAAGAGGAAATATTCAGAAATGAACGAATCCTTCTTGTGGTATTATAGACAGGTCATATCAATGCGACACGACTAGCTAAGTTACATAAGGATGGATATTTGAATCTGTTTAGATTTACATTTTATGAAACTTTCCAGTCATGTCTCAGAGGTAAAATGACTAAAACTCCGTTTACTGGACACAGAGAAAGAGTTACTGAACTCTTGGGAATGATACATAGTGATGTATGCGGCCTTATGTCTACACATTCCAGAGCCGGTTCCTCATACTTCATTATATTCACCGATGATCTCTTAAGATTCAGACATGTATTCCTATTGAAACACAAGTATGAAGCTTTTGAGAAATTCAAGGAATATAAGTACGAAGTGGAGACCAGATGGGTAGAAGTATTAAAATCCTTCGATATGATCGGGGAGGAGAATACTTAAGCATGGAGTTCCTAAATTATTTTTAAAAAAATAGGATTCTCTCTTAGCTTACTCCTCCGTATACACCACAGAACAACGGTGTATCGGGGCGGAGGAATCGCACCCTATGAGATATAGTGCGCTCTATGATGAGTACTGCTGAGTTATCTATTTCCTTTTGGGGTTATGCGCTTGACAAGCCGCATACCTATTGTTCGGTACCTAATAGATACTTATCTGTAGTATATGATGCGATTAGTTAGAGCAGTCACATAGTTTTGTTGACTTCGTTAAGGGCTTATACGGGTGGGTCCAACTTAATCAAGAAATGATGGGTTGAACTAGCAACTTATAATTTGTTGACTTCGTTAAGGTCATAAGCTGTTAGGGGTAAAAATCATTATCAGGAATTTCAAGTGTTGAAATTTGCAATGAGATTGCATACCTTCTATACGATAGTTGGATCCCGATACCCATTGCGAGTAAGCATTACTTCTGAGAGAGTTTTCCATTTTACAATTAGCTAATCCAGTAGGTGTCTAGAAAAGTGTTAACAGGGTTATGCCTCTACGGAAACGAGATTATTTAATTAGTTTCATGTGAAAGCACGGGGAGACTCCCTCGGAGTACCAACACCAGCCTGGCTGACCGATTAGCGAACTTGCAGGGTAATCCCGGCTAATCTTACCTTTTAGGGTTTGAAAGAAGATTTGATAAAAAATAGTGGGAGCCATCCTGATTTGATAAGATAACAACCAATCTAATCTTGTAAGAGCACACGCTAAAGTGTTTTCTTCTCTCTCTCCAGGTAGCGACCATGTCATGCCTTAATCAAGATAATAACATGGATGTATTGGCCAAACCCGCTTATTATACTGGGCTGGAGAACGTTGGTTTTGTTCTATCTTATGACAATTGTGATGAGTCGGGGCATAGGAGAGGAATGTAAGGTTTTTCATGCAATCCTAATGAAGAAGCATTCTGATGCATCTTCTTCGGGTGTGTTAGTCATTAAGAATTGTTTCTCTGTCTGCTCTACGTCCTGAGTATTGGATACCGGATTAGGATCCCACATTTGTAACATGTTACAAGGGTTAAAGAGAAGTAAAGAACTGGAAAAAGGTTATATGTCTCTTAGAGTAGGGAATAGAGCAATTGTTGCTACCGAATTGTCGGCGAATATCACATAGTATTGCCCACTGGTAATACATTGATTTTGAACGACTGTTATTTCGTACCGTCGATAATGTGCAATATAAATTCTGTTTCTTTATTGGATAAAGAAGAATATAATTTTGTATTAGAGAAAAATTTTATGAACATTTTCCTTAATCAAGTGTTGATTGGGTTTGGTACGTTGTGTAATGATTTATACGTTCTAAATCAACATACAGTTCTAAACATCCAAAACACACGCAAGAGAAAAAGTTCAGAAATGAATGAAGCTTTCTTGGGGTATTGTAGACTTGGTCATATCAATGCGACCAAACTAACTAAGTTGCATAAGAGTGGATATTTGAATCCGTTCGAATTTACATCTTATAAAACTTTCCAGTCTTGTTTCAAAAGAAAGATGACCAAAACTCCGTTTTCAGAACAAGGAGCAAGAGCTACTGAAATTTTGGGACTGATATATAGTAATGTATGTGGTCCTATATCTACAAATGTCGAGAATGGTTTATCTTACTTCATTACATTTAAAGACGATCTCTCAAGATTCATACAAGTGTTCCTGATGAAACACAAATCTGAAACTTTTGAAAAATTGAAGGAATATAAGAGCGAAGTAGAGAACCAAACGGGTAAAAGTATCAAAATATTTCGATCAGATCAAGGAGGAGAATACTTAAGCACGGAATTCCGAGATTATCTAAAAGAGAATAACATTCTCTATCAACTTACTCCTCCGTATACACCACAACACAATGGCGTATTGAAGCGGAGGAATCGTACCCTATTAGATATGGTGCGCTCTATGATGAGTACTGCTAAATTATCTCTATCATTCTAGGTTTATACACTTACGACAGCTGTGTACCTATTGAATTATGCTCCATCAAAATCTGTGCCTAAAACCCATATGAGATATGGAGTGGAAAGAGACCATATCTTAAATAAAATAAGATATGGGGTTGTCCGGCTTATGTCAAAAGGAAAAACCCGGACAAACTTGAAGCACGATCAGTTCTTTGCAAGTTTGTGAGATATCCTAAAAAGTATCTAGGGTATCCATTCTACCGCACAGAGAAACAAAAAGTGTTTGTTTCTCAATATGCCACCTTTTTGGAAAAGAAATTTCTTGCTAAAGAAATTAGTGGTAGTACAATAGAATTGGATGAAATTCCAGAAACACAAACTACAACTGAGGATTTGATAGAACCAGAAGATTCAATAGTCCCCGATGAATTTCAGCCACTCCTCAGATCTAGTAGGGTTTCTCACCCAGCTGAGAGATACTACGATTTGCTCATAAACGGTGGGAGCGAGAATTGCATCATGGAAGATGATGACCCCACTTGTTTTGAGCAGACCATCACAAGTGGGGACTCCGTGAAATGGCTGGATACTATGCAATCTGAGATGAAATCCATGTACACTAACAAAGTATGTAGTTTGGAGGTTGCTCCTGAAGGGGTAAAACCCATTGGGAGAAAATTGATCTTCAAGAAGAAGATGGGTGTAGATGGAAAGGTTGAGACCTTCAATGCTAGACTTATAGCAAAAGGTTTTCGTCAACGACCAGGTGTCGACTATGATGAGACATTTTCTCCAGTGGATATGCTTAAATCCATCAGGATTCTACTTGCCATTGCTGCATACCATGACTATGAAATCTGGCAAATGGACGTCAAGACCACTTTTCTAAATGGTGATTTAGAAGAAAGCGTTTATATGACACAGCCAGAGGGCTTCGTAGACAGTGGGAGCAGCAGAAAGGTGTACAAGCTGCTTAAATCAATGTACGGATTAAAGAAAGCGCCGTAGAGCTGGAACATCTGTTTTGATGTAGTAGTCAAAGAGTTTGATTTCATCAAAAATGTAGATGAACTCTGTATATATAAAACGGAAGTAGAGAGTAAGGTTGTATTTCTCGTATTGTACGTGGATGGCATACTCTTGATAGGAAATGATGTTCCTATACTGCACTCGGTCAAACTCTTCCTATCACAAAAGTTCTCCATGAAAGATCTGGATTATGCCTCCTACATCCTGGGGATAAAGATCTATAGGGATAGATCTAAAAGGATGTTGGAATTATTCCAATTCAGGTACATAGACACCATACTAAAGTGGTTTAGTATGGATGATTCCAAGTATGGTAACTTACCCGCTTGCTCAGGAATCACCCTCTCCAAAGAGATGTCTCCAAAGACTAATTTGGAGAGGGCTCGCATGAACATGATACCCTATACTTCTGCAGTTGGGTCTATCATATACGTGATGTTGTGCAGCAGACCGGATGTAGCTTACGCACTAAGTATGGTAAGCAGGTATCAATCTGACGCAGGGGTGAAGCACTGGATAGCTGTGAAGAACATTCTTAAGTACTTGCGAAGGACTAAAGAAATGTTCTTGGTGTATGGTAACAGAGAACTCCAAGTGGAGTCCTTTACCGATTCGAGCTTCCAGAGTGATAAGGATGACAACAAGTCTGTCTCGGGTTTCGTCTTCACCCTTAACGGAGGGGCGGTATGTTGGAAGAGTTCCAAGTAAGATACCATTGTAGACTCGATGATGGAGGCTGAATACATCGCTACTAACAATGTTGTCGAAGAGGCTGTCTTGTCGAAGAAGTCCATCACTGAAGTTGGTGTGGTTCCATCCATTGTTGATCCAATACTCTTATATTGTGATAACAATGGAGCATGGGGCTTGTATAGTCCACAAGCACATCCTTGAAGTGTTCCTAGTCGAGAGAGTATCGAGACAGGGCATCGATATTCCAGAGTAGACTAGTGTGTATGTTTCTTGACCCTGTATGGGATGATGGTTGATCCCACAACCATTGGTGTTTGACATCAAAGATTGTACACATGTGCTCATTGGAGAATGAGTACACCGAACGGACTCGCCGAGAACTCCTACATAGTACCATACCTATCGTCAGATAGCAGTTCTTTTGTGATACTTGTACAGGTTAGTCTGTAGACATGAGATCATCATAGTGCCTTGTGTGGTTCCTATTGTGCTTTGATTACCTCTTTACCACGGCTCTACTGAGTCGTGTAAACAGGTGGTAGTTGGGTACAGTCCCGAGTCACATGGAGGCAGTGAACGATATGAGGGGTTTCGCCTCCAGGTATTAGGAGTTGATATTGTGTTATGCTCGATTGACTATAACAGCAAGTCCCTGGCTAGGGCTGATGAGATTTACCGATAAGTGTTATCAGTAGTTTCTCGATTCGTTATAGGCCACATATCGGCATGACTTATCGAGTTATTGGGGTTTGATGATTCCAACCCCAGACTCGATATGCGACATATCAGACGAAGAGACCGGACTGTACGGTAAGTGTTGCTTATAGGCTCTACGGGTGTTTGGACAAGTTTACTTGTTGAATTTCTATTCGTTCAAGACCCGGGTAGCCGTTACGTCCAGCTAGTACTGCTGACGGCTTGTAGGTTTTTGATGTGATCATTACCTACTGCTAATGTATTGGCGAGTCTTTAGAGTCTCATATAGAGCTTTCCTAGTTCAAGTAAAACGAAGTAGGGCATGTATGAAGATATGTGCGGGAGCTTGATTAAATACGAGTATATAATATCGTATTCTAATCTATTGTTAATCGATATTAGCCGGGTTATATATGATATAACTGGATTATTGAATCATGTGTTGATTTAATAATTTTATATATATATATATATATATATATATATATATATATATATATATATATATATATATATATATATAAAACCAATATTATGCCCACTTAAGATTTTCTTCTCTTCATATATATTTATATATTTGATATAAATATATATATATATATATATATATATATATATATATATATATTTTGTATCATGGTTGTTGATATATAGAAGATTGATGTATGGGAATTACACAGGAGACAAGATAAGAGAATAATGATTTCCTTATTTGAATTTGAATGAAGAAATAATGAGTCATTATTTCTGGAACCTGCTAGTTTGGATGACTCATTTTTATCTTTATCTAATTCATATAAGTTTATCATTTTTTAGACTTATCTCATATCCAAGTCTCATTCTTATCATTTTCTTCATCTGCTTCACTTGAGCTTTAGTGACACTATTAACTCAAGTGGAAAAAGTAAAGAGGAGAATTTTTAGTGAGCAAAAACCCTACTTCTTCAAGCTAAACCATTTTAGCAATTTAGTTTAGGTTGTTTAATTCACTAATACTTTAATTAGTGAAGCGTGACCTTGAGTGTGAGTTGTCTCAAGACGCACCATCTTTAACGAAGAAGACTTCGAGTAAGCTCGTTTCTTTCTTCAAGTGGAGTCTTAGAAGGAGTTCGAGGGACTACTATAAGAAGCTATTGAAGCGAAGGACTTGGCTACAAAGGTTGTAGCAGCTTTTCGTTTAGTTTAGAACTTTAGTTTGCCAACTTAGAAACCCTAATACTCTAGTATGATCTTGTTTAGTATACTTAGCCCTCTAAAATTTTAAAATTGCATACTTGATATTCATAAAACTCTAGAAGAGATGCTAAGACATACTTTCACTATTTAGGCGCATTATCAATTCATGATAGTTGCGACCCTAATTTGAGAATTAGTTAATACTTGTTTTGTTGGAGCCTTGAGTTTAATATGGATTAATGGAAGGATAGGGATCAATAGAGAGAATCCCTAGTACCCCTCTAAATACCCTATTCCACATTCAATCCTAATCTTCTAGCAATAAATGATTAAAAGATAAAAAAAAATCAATTTTTTTAATCACCATCTTCTAACTATCTAATTCTAAAACCCTAATAAGCTTCTTTTCTTATTGTTATTTTTATCTCACTTTAGAATTAAAAAAAAATCCAATCTTTTCTGAATTAACTCGTTTAAAACATGATAATTAATATTATTATCTCCTCGTGGACGGCCCGTACTCATCGCGACTAGCTATTGCGACACCGTATTGATTGCGGTATTTAAAACAATAAAAGATACACTTTTTTAGATCAATCATGCAGCTATGATACCGGTTGTTGGGAGTGCGCGTAGAGGATGAGCGACAACCAACCCTTATGGATCTGAACTAAGATTCCTTTAAAAACGAATAACAAAAACTAGAACAAACACGTTTAAATAAAACTTTATTAGAACTTTCGACAAAAGGAAAACCTTACAGAGAATTACAATAACCCTCTTCTTATGAACTCCAACGAGATCTTCTTCTCTAGCTCTCTCAAAGTTCTCCTTATGATCGTCTTGATCTCTTATAAAGTCGTCTCTCGTCTCTCTTAAACTTTATGTTCAAAACAATACTTTAAAACTTTTAACCCTAAGATCCTATATATAGCCCATATAAATCAGAGTTATAATAAGAAATCAATAATTATGAAACCGTCACCAGAAACTTTTCGAGATAAATCTCGAATATAGAATTTTCGCTTATCTCTAAGGCAGACGTCCGACCATGATGGTCAGATGTCTGTGCTTTCTCTGCTTGAGAAGTAGAGAGTTGCCAGACATCTCATGTTGTGAGGTCAGACGTCTATATATGCTTCCTGTGTGCATCTGGCTAGAGAGATGGCAGACGTCTGAAGCTCATCGCTCAGACGTCTGTGAGCTCTCTAGATTTCTGGACTTTATTTCCTTCTCTGAAATCACGAACAGACACGTTATACAAGTCACTTTCACAACATAGTCTTGATCTTGTTAGTTCGTATTTGATTCCAATTTTTGTTTTATTTTTAATATATAAAATTGGATTTCTTGCCCTCGTCTTTGGTCCGGCAAAAAGAACAAAACTATTACCTAATATATGTGTCAGTGCCAGCTTGGTACTAAGCAATGATGAGATATAAATTCAAAAAACTTATGGCTCATCATGGATAATTATGAGGTGGGGCATCTAAGTTTTCAGTCATTTAATTAATTAGATCCATCATAAATTAAGGTAGATATGGGCCATTATGAATCATTAAATCCTGCAACGTGACTGGTTTCATGGGGTCAAAAGCTTATTTAACAAAATAAAAAAGAAAATAAAAGTTAACTGATTTGTTCAACTAAATTATTGGTGATAAATGGGACCCGGTCAGCCGCAATCATGAAGCTGCGGTTGTGCGGACTAGTCCCGGGATGGATCCTGTTCCTTGATCTAATCCATGGCTACAACCTCTCTATTTTTCCCTTTGCATCTGCAGCAGCGAGGTTGTGGTCGATTGCAGCCTCATATAACTCAAAATATATTTTATTTTTTGAAGCAATGAATGGTACTAAATTATTTAATTTGATGAGCTGACCTTCAAGGCTTTCCGATATGGAGTTCCTGGAAAATTAAGAGGAGCAGAAACAACTCCCTTCATGAAGGTGATGTACTCTAGCCTCAACCTCTCAAGTTCTGGCTCCCCTGGATCCATGCTCATTATATTTTTGGCCATCAAATTGAATGTAAACTGCAAAAATTAAATTGCTTTACTTAGCATTTTTTTGTTTTTCTCTGTTCATTTAAATACTAGATAAAATCAGAAATAGATATGTACAATATAAATTATTAAAAAGATTTCAAAATACTAATAAAAAGAGAATTCTTCAAAAAAGGAAAAAAAAAGATTCAACATCAAGAAAAAGAAATATAAATTATTAAAAAGACCGATATATTCATAGAATTGATGATGAAACGCAGATCCCAAACAATTTATTAGTCTAAAGTGAGTATTAAACTATATACAGAGGAAATTGTTCTTACAAAACAGCATACTATCATAAGCAACTTCCACCTAACAGAAAACAAAAGCAACATCGACCGGTGTGAGCTTGTGGGGGCTCAGAAGCTCTGTTTTGTTTTGTTTGCTGTGTAGGAGTTGCTTACGAACTTGTTGCGCGCATAAACGGTTTGCTTTTTAACTATATACACATACCTTTTTGGCTTCATCTTGGGCTGAAAAGGTGCAGCCTTCCCTCCAAGATCTCAACACAAGCAAGGTGTGCCTCTCAACCTCAGGCAGCAAGAGACTCCTAAGCCTCACACTGCACATAAAATTCAAAGAAATCATCCTCATTTCTCTATGCATCTCTCCAACCAAAACCAACATGGACCACTTCCCTAATATCCCTCCAATGCTTTTCGGGTAGCTACACTCGAACAACTTCCCCTCATTTTGCAGGATGTATCTGTTCAGGCCCGCGTCGGCCGAAACGATCGTCGGCTCCCCAAATAGATTCGATCGGTAGACTTTCCCGTACCTGCAAGCAGAAGACAGAAGAATGATTCAAATAAAAAAAGTTTGGAATATGTTTGTGATCGATCCTGCGACCTCTCACGTTCAAGAAGGAATTGGTACTGACCGAGCTAAGCCCAGATGATTAGCTATATTGTAATTTGTCCATGTTCCTAATTATAATGGATTCGAAATGAAAAAGGATTTTAATTACCTTGCTATTTGATGGTTCATGAATTGGCCTATAGAGGTGGCAGAGTGAGGCTTGAGATAAGCAAAAGTTTCTCCAATGAAAGGCCAACCTCTAGAGCCAGGTGGGAGATTGTAAGGCCTCTTTCTCTTCCATTTGATGAGATTGAAGAAGAAAATGATGGAGAGAAGTGTTGGTGGAATAAAGAAGAGGAGCTCTTTCATTATTGACATGAAGGAAATAATTTAGAAGATTATTTAGTGTAGTGTTTGTTGCTTTCTATTGGAGGAGCTAGGATATGAATTCCTTGGAGCAAAGGGGAAGGGGAGATTTAAAGGGCTTTTGTTGTTTAGGAAAATGATGGTCCGTACTTAATCTGATGCGAGCGGGATTTGAACTCCAAACCTTGCCCGGTTGTTTTAGGTCTGGTTTGGTCTTTATATTGTAATAGATAAATATTACATGTAAATATACCAGAAAACCAAACCGGCCGTTCTCTAGACCCGGTTTGGTCCTTGCAGTGTTTATTCGTTTTCCTCAACTTTTCAAAATCACGGATACCACGGTTATTACTTTTATGTTGTGTGGAGGGTAAGAAGAGGAGCTTCCTTTTGGAGCTTTGATGTTGTTGTTTGTCTTTTTCTCCTCCCATGAGAAGGCAACTTTGATTTGGATAATACTAACTCCCTCAATCTATGGTTCCCTTAATTGCATGCTTTTTTTTTTGAGTGGGTAGTTTTGGTTCTAATTATTGCTAATAAATAACTGCTATTCCTATTGTACACGTTTGATGCCACGTGTGTTCTGATTTAATATTGGATAATGATTGCTACGCATTTTTTTAACTCCTTGTTCTAATTTTTTCTGTTCATAGGGCCCGTTTGACACAAGGAAACAAAGTTTTTTTCTGAAAATCCTACAATCTCAAGAGTGCGGTTTATATCTAAACATAAGACTTTAGGAATGTAAAAACTTGCTCGGTGTAATTTGTTTATTTTCACGAATATAAAATGTACAAGGACGGTGATAATTTAATCCGCCAATTATATCTAATTTTGAAAATACAGGTACATCCGTCACAATAATCAATATTTCGTCGTCCGATAATTTACTTGTCATATTCAGAGCAAATGGAATAGAGGAAACATGGCTCCGTTTTTTAACATCCTCATTCACAGATAGAGTATTATGTTTCATGACAGTATACGATACCAACAATATTTAATAGTGGAAGGGCCTAAGCACTTACCTCAATTGCATCCAAAATCCCACGTCACTCTCTCTATTACAAAAATCTTATGGCCGACGGGGCTGCATGGTTGAGATTTGTAGTAGGAGATAGGGTGTGAATCTCAATGGGTTGTTGGTTGATGGGGACGCGAGCTACCTGCAAAGAAGTTCCGGGGTAGGTGACCACCGTAGAATCCTCCGAAGATCAAGTATCAGGGAATATTCAGGCAGAGTAGCGGCGTATTGGAATGAGTTCCAGTTACCTGAATCATCTGGAGGAGGGGTTTATATAGGGGTCGCATCGGAGCGAGCCGTTGCGAGATTCTCACCGTCAGTTCCGCTCAGGCGTAACCTCCGCATTAATGGCGAGATGCGCTCATTAAGGACGAGATACGCTAGTGTGGGACGCGGGACGTGGAGCGGCGGAGATCTCGTCGTGGCGAATACACGGAGCCGTTATAAGGACGTTCGTGCTCCATACCCCTGCCCAAACAGGGAAGCTGAGAAATCTCTGTTATAAGATAGCTCGGAGACGAGCAAGCGAGTCGAGAAATCTCAACTCTATGATTGCTCGGAGACGAGCTACTGACCGGTGGTTGGTCGAAAGAGAAATACACGAAGGGGAAGCCCTATAGAGGTCGGGGTCTCTTTCTCCGACTGAGCCTTAGAGAAGAGGTACAAGGAGTATTTCATTCGCGTCGTCCTTATTCCAGTTCGGTAGCCCCTAGGAATCTAGGTGACGTGCACGGAGGACACGTCATTTGCTATGTGTCAAGATCTGAGGAATCCCCTATAAGTGCATGGTGCTCCTTACCGTGACTATTATAGTTTTGCGAAATCAAAAACTTTAAAATAATCTTGAGCACAATACGCTTGAAACCCTAGAATACAAGCCTAAATACTAAACTAAACTACACTAACTAGACTTTTAGCTACTAGGTCAGCGTAGCTACTTTTGTAGATGGTTCTTCGGGTCTTGAAAGGTTCACTCCTCAATCTCCGAGGGTTGACAGAATGAGCTCTCGAAGTCGAACTTCCCGCATCAAAGACGATCCACCCATGTAACATTTCAGAAATATAAAATAATATTTTTGGAATTTAAATAATAAAATAATAAATTTCACAAAAACTATTCGAGTATGAATTTGGGGTTTTCGTAAAATGGTATAATTATATACCAATATTTGGAAAATAATTGGAGATTAATATGTATTATTAATTAAAAAGGTATTTATTGGATTTGGATATTTTATAAATAATTATGCAATAAATTATATGCAAGTTTATGTAAAACTTGATTAGTGCACTACTAATCATGCATTAAACCAAATCCATCTTTTTAATAACCATGGCTAGTGCACCATGACACATTTCATTTTTTATACATGGTTCCATTTGTATTTGTAGACTTTTGGTTTTTAAATGTGAGAGAAAATGAAAAAGAAAAGAAAATATATTTTGATGAGAGGGGACAAAAGAGAATGGACGAGAGAGAGAGAGAGTGAGAATGAGAGAGAGAGAGAGAGAGGGTGTATGGCTCCCATCCTTTTTCCTTCATCCTTTATTTTCTTCATCTCATCCTTCATCTTTATCTTCCTTCTCCTTCTCCTCCCTCTTCACTATCCTATGAAAATCATCTTCAAAACCACTTCAAAACCTCATCTTACCTTCAATAAAAATGACCACCACCTCATCCTACACCCTATAGTGAGCTCAATTTTGGATTTTGAGCACTTTGAACAATCTTAGAATTTTCTTCAGTTGCTCCAAGAGGTAAACCCTTCACTTTCCTTCCTTTTATCAAGTTTCTTAACCTCCTAGTCGTGTTTAGAGTTCGATTATGTTAGATTAGTGGCCTTGGAAATTTCTAGGATGATTTTAATGGATTTTTTGAGTTATAGAGATATAATTGAGGTTTAGTCAGTGACCCTAAACCCTTAGTGATGATGATTCTGGACAAACTTGAGATTAGAGCTGTAGGGTTCCTAGGCACACTAGTGAGGTCTCACAAGGCATCGAACATGCCAAATTCAAAAAATCTAGGTGCCGAGAGACCCGACTACGGATCGTTTGCTAGAAAACTAGGCGAAAAAGCTAACTAGTTAACACTTAACTATGAGAATCGGAAATACAACCTTTGTAGATCCGGTGCTCCACCTCCATAGCTCCGCAATGAAGTCCTCTCGCTGTCCTACACAAATCCTGGGCTCTAGCGTCGGCTTCATCGGAGAATAGGCGAGCTAGGTCGTCGATGTCCATGCCGAAGATGATCTACGTCGAAGCATCGCAAGATCAAGCTCTCACTTCACCAAGTCAAGAAACTTGTGAAGGAAACACACTCTACTACTTGGCAAGAGGTAGAGGATGAAGAAATAGGAAGTGGGTAGACTTTAGATTTGGATTTCTCACTCATATCATCAATCCACCATTGATGTAGTCTAGGTTTTTCTTCTTGAGTTGAAGGAAGAAGAAGAAGAAATGATATGATAAGATTAATTAAAAAAGAAAAGAATAATCCATTCTTATCATAACACTAACCATGGTAATGTGTAGAGAATCAATCATGGTTAAATGGGATGGTTAGGGTTAAGCATGAGACAAAATGGTTGCTAAAGTCAAAGTCTTCATGAAGCTTCAACAAGCTTCCAAATAAAGCCACCATTTTGCATTATGCTTATCATTTTCCAATAATGAGTAAACAAATAAATAAATAGATATGAAAATGAAAACCCTAACCATTACATAACCATGGTTTAAACTTTACACAAAACACAAGTTAGCATGCATCATCAAACATGATACATACAAGTGCACAAAAGTATATCGCATATACAATGCGCACATCCGAGTGAGAAAATCCATCTTAAGTGAACCAATACTAGTTAATGCAAAGTAATATATCAAATATATAATTATGCATTAAATCATTAAATCAACACTTGATTCAATGATCCGGTCATGTCGCACACAACCGACTAGTATACAATGTATCGGCTTATCGAATCATTCCTTGATTCGATAACTAGGTTATATCACATACAACCATTCGACACATTCATCGCGAGAATGGAATACGGTATCACATACACGCATTATTCTCGGTCCCGCACATATCTCATATGCGCTCCTATTTCGTTTCGCTTGAGCCAGGAAACCTCTGTGTAGGACTCTAAAGACTCGTTAATACGCCGGCAGCGGATGATGATCATATCAAACATCCAAAAGCCGCAAGCGGTCTGCTAAACGTAACGGCCACCCGGGTATTGAGCGATCTGAAGATCTACGAGCAAGCCCGCTCACACTCCAGTGAATCCAACCAGTAACACTACCGTACAGTCCGGTCTGATCGTCTGATATGTCGCATATCTCGCCTAGGGGTGGTAAACGTCAGACCCCAATAGCTCGATAAGTCGTGTCGATATGAGGTCTATAACAATTCGAGAAACTACTGGTAACACTTCCCAGTAAATCTCAGCAACCCTGGCCAGGGATTTCCTGTTATAACCAATCGAACACAGCGCAACATCAACCCCCTATACCGGGAGAGACGAATCCCCTCCTATCGCTCATTGCCTCCATGTGACTCGGGACTGTACCCAAAAACCACCATTTTGCACGCCCTCTTGGACGTGGTAAGATGGAAATCAAAGCACAGTGGGAACCACACAAGACTCTATGACGATCTCGGGTCAACAGACTACTCTGTACCAGTGTCACCAGAGAACTGCCATCTGACGTGAGGTATAATACCATCTGGGAGTTCTCGGCGAGTCCGTCCAGTGTACCCAGTCTCTACTGAGCACCCGTATATCATCTCCGATGTCAAACACCAATGGATATGGGATCATCCATCGCCCATCTGTATGGGTCGAGAAGGTACACGCTAGTCTACTCTGGTATATCGATGCCCCATCTCGATTCACCCACGACTAGGGACTTTGAAGGATGTACTTATGGACTACTATGTCCCCACTAGTATGATCCGCATCACAGTCCAGGTAGTCAAGTACACATTCTAAGGGCTTTACCAACATGTAACAGAGAGACAATCAGTGTACACGTTAAGGTAAAGGGCAACCAGATAGCATACTATCATGTCGAGCAAGAAAGTCCTCCCTATATATGTCCCAGCATCCACTACAATATACATCCAATGTACAGTAATGGCCTCTAGGGCATACATATAACTAACAATCTCCCACTTGCACTAGGGCCATCTGTAGCAGTGGTTGTAGTATCTCATACTGAACCATCCCATAAAAGTCTCTCTCTGGGAACAGGCCTTTGTGAGTGGATCCGCCGTGTTGTCCTCTGAGTCTACTCTCCTAACCTCGACCACCCTGGAGATCAACCATCTCCATGATCAAGTGATACTGCCTTAGAATATGTCTGGATCACTGATGGGACCTGCGTTCCTTGGCATAAGCCACAACTCCATTGTCACACAATGGGAGGAACATAGTTCATCTCATGAACCAATATACACCCAAACAGCCTCTTCGGTAGCATCTTAAGTAGCGATGTATCGTGCCTTTATCATCTAGTATGTCACGGTATCTAGCTTGGAACTCTTCCAACATACCGTCCCTTTACTGAGGGTAAAGACAATGCCTGTGACTGACACTCAGTCGTCTTTATCACCCTGGAACCCTTCCAGTGATTCTCCCCGGGATCGAATGATACCATCTCACTACAGCTAGTGAGTAGCCTAATATCCATTTAGATCTATCTCATAGATCCAAAATCCAGGATTTAGTAGGTATCACTTTGATCCTATGTGGAGAATCATTGTGATAAGCGGAGATTGATCGAGCGTAGCATAGGAAACTCCTTCCCTATCAAGAGTATGTCATCTACGTACTCTACGATGATCGTCACCATACTCCCTACTACCTTTTTGTTTATACAAGGTTCATCTACCATTTTGATGATATCAACTTCTTTGACTAATCCATCAAAACAGATGTTCCAACTCCGCGATGCCTGCTTTATCCTATAAAGCATCTTGCACACGTTTCCGCTGCTCCCACTGTCTACGAAGCCCTCTGGCTGTGTACTTATAGACACTCTCTTCTAAACATCATTTAGAAAAGCTGTCATGACACCCAACCACCAGATATCGTAGTCATGGTATGTAGCCGTGGCAAGTAGGATCTGGATGGACTTAAGCATAGCTACTTAGAAAAGGTTTCATCATCATCTATACCTGGTCAATGATGTAGACCTTTAACAAGTCTAGCTTTGAAAGTCTCAACTCTTCCATCTACACCAAGTAATCTTCTCAAGATATACTTGCTCCTGATGGGGATTTAACCCTTCAGATATAGCAACCAAAGTCCATACTTTGTTGGTGTATATGGATTCCATCTCAGATCACTAAGCATCCAGCCATTCTTACAGAGTCTCACTCCTGATGGCCAGCTCGAAACTAGTTGGGTCATCATCTCATGATGCAATCCTCGCTCCCACTGTCATAGAGAAACAGAAGTATCTCTCAGGTGGGTGAGGAATCCTACTAGATCGGCGGAGAGGCTGAGGTTCGTTGGTAACTATCGAATCCTTTGGTTCTTTCAAATCATCAGCTGCAGTTTGTATAGCTGGAACCTTTCCAGTTCTACATTACAGACCTTGCCTCGAGCTTGTCCGGATTTTGCTTTCAGACATAGGCCGGACAACTCCAAATCTCAACTAACTTGAGAGATGGGCTCTTCCCTTATCATATCAAATATGAAGTGGTAGGCAACTGATTTGATTCGAACCCTATTCAATAGGTATGCATCTTCTCAAGTGCATAACCCCTAAAAGGAAATAGGTAACTCAGTAATACTCATTATAGAGCACACCATATCATATAGGGTGTGATTGCTCCGCCCCGATATACCATCGTGCTATGGTGTATACGGAGGAGTAATGCTGAGAGAGAATCTCATTCTCCTTTAGAATAGTCCAGGATTTCCGTGCTCAAGTATTCTCCTCCTTGATCACATCAAAGGACATAATACTTATACCCTTATTTTGGTTCTCTACTTCTAACTTATATTCTGTGAATATCTCAAAAGGTTCGGACTTGTGTTTCAACAGGAACATATGTCTGAATCTCGAGAGATTATCAGAGAATGTAATGAAGTATAAAGAACCGGTCTTGGCATGTGTAGACAGGGGACCTTACATACATCAACATGTATCATCCCAAGAGTTTACCAACTCTTTCTCTGTTTCCAATAAACAGAGCTGTGGTCATCTTATCTTTGTGACATGACTGGCGAGTTTCACAAGATGTAAATTCAAACTGATTTAAATATGCATCTATATGTAACTTTAGCTAGTCGGGTCGCATTGATATGACCTGGTCTACAATACCTCAAGAAGGAATCGTTCAATTCTGAACTCTTCCTCTTGTGTGTGTTCTGTATACTAAGAACTGTAGTTTGATTTAGAACATCAATGCTTTTAGATAACGTGCCTGAACCGATCAACTTTTGATATAGGAAATGTTCAAAACATTATCCAACAATACAAAATTTTATCATTTCTTTACTAATAAAGAGACTGATATGATTTTGTATATCAGGTTCGGTATCTAATAACATTTGTTCAGAATCAATGTATTGGGGTGACAGTGACCAACAGACTTGGCTGCAACACTTGCCCCGTTTTCTGCCTCATGAAACTTATCACCCGTTCTCAGTTCTCTACCTTTCTGTAGCCCTATGTAACATATTACATATCTGAGATCCTGATCTGGTATCACATACCCAGGACGTAAAGGACACTGAGAAACAGTTCTCTGTAATGAACACACCCGAAGATGATGCATCAGCATGCACTCTCTTCGTTTGGGCGGCACGGGAATTCTGGTATTCCCCAATTTCCTGCTCTGTCTTATAACAATTATAAGTTGGAGCGGGACCAACGTTCCCCAGCTCAGTATAACAAGCGGGTTCGGTCAATAATCCGTTTTATTATCTTGATTAAGGCGTGATATGGTCGGTACCTGGAGAGAGAGAGAAGAAAACACTCAGCGTGCGCTCTTGCAAGAATAGATTGGTTATTATTTTATCTAATCAGGATGGCTCCCACTGCTTTTTATCAAATCTTCCTTCAAACCCTAAAAGGAAAGACCAGCCGGGATTAATTACACACTACAAGTTCGCCAATCTTTCAGCCAGGCCAGTGTCGGTACTTTGAGGGAGGTCCCCCGTGCTTTCACACGAACCTAATTAATGTAAACCTCGTTTTTCCAGAGGCGTAATCTCGTTAACACCTTTCTAGACACCTACTTGATCGGCTAATTGTAATATGTAAAACTCTCCCAGGAGTAACTCTTACTCGCAGCGGGTATCGGGATCCAACTATCTCATAGAAGGTATGCAATCTCATTGCAAATTTCAACACTTGAAACTCCCGATAAAGGTTTTTACCCCTAGCACCTATGACCTTGGCTAAGGTCAACAAATCATAGGTACTAGTCAAGTTCTACCCGTCATTTCGTGATTAATTAGACCCACCCACATGACCCTTGGCTAAGGTCAACAAAGCCACATGACTGTCCTAACTAATCGCATCATATGCTGAGTAGGAAGACATCACTTAGCTACCGCACACTACGCCTCGGCTATGGTCGACAAACGTAGCACGAATACTAAGTACTCTACTTCCTAAAATGACGGAGGGTTGCGAATGGTTTTTGTGAAAACCTTTAACGCTTTGAACTTGATCTCGTTGTGGAATCAAATGGTTTTTAAATGGAATGTTTTCGAGGCTTTTCTAGTTTTGCTAAAGGGGTCACTCCCGGTGAAGGGATCGTCGGCCCTTTCCTCGTCGAATGAGGTGCGGGATATATCATATATATCACTGTGCAAAGCGAAAACTATAGAAGCGATCGAAGACAAACCGAGTGTGTAGCATCTGCCAGTTATTGCTAAAGGAGTCACTCCCGGTGAAGGGATCTCGGTCCTTTCCTCATCGAATAAGGTGCATGATATATCACATATACCGCTATGCAAAGCAAGAACTGTAGCTACCTGTTTTATTTTGAAATTCGATTCTGCAACATTATTAGGTTTCTTTTATTTCATTAATCATATTAATGAAGTCCCATCATTTAATTACCTAATCATCACAGATAAATACGACGTACACTTATGCCATCCGCATCGCCTCGATGTCCCCTCGTGCACCGTTAGGTTAGGTAACTAACGGCAGAGCGGGGCAGGGCTAGCGCGGGTGTAAAACATAAGTAACGCCTATTTAATATATCATATATACTATATACTGTATCTATCACAAAACATCACATGATCACATCACAGATATCGCAGCAGAAGAAACATATGAAATATTGGATATACTAGGATGTCCGTGTTTTCAATACGAGCCAGTATAAAACACGGATTCCACGGTCGCGATGAATAGCCAAACCCACACCCCTAGACCCCTACGAGAGCGGCAAGCAACCCTACCAATTCTAGAGTTAGGAGACCCGGACTCGACTCCTCGAGTTGGTCTCCCACTGGACTCCAGAACCCGGTTACTTGTGCCCTCTTCCTTGGGTCTATCCTAGTGCGGAAAAGTAAATAATATACAAACGGTGACAACTTCCGCAACCTGGAAGCGCCCCAATAAAAGAATATTACATACAAGTTTTTACATGAATGAAAATGAAAAAACACTCATCTCACATAAAAACCCCCGGCTATTCAAACACGACGATCCAATATAACATATCCAGCAACACATAACATCACATGTCATCAACGTAAGTAAATATGCGCATCCCAATTGTCGTTGGCATATAGCAACGAAACCGGCGATATCACATATTACACTTACGGTCACAGAAAAGAAAGTGTAAAACTACAACAGTTGGAATCCGCAACCACCTCAGACATCGCATGCCTGACCAAATGAATTACTTAGACATCGCATGCCTAACAATTATAAACCCCGTATTTTAGTCTCAAAATCGAAAACTCTTTTCAATATCAAGTCGGGCAATTCAACAAGATTCCCGACATCCTGATCGAATGCTCGTCGCAAACTTCAGTAGGCGGCCGCACCCCCGACGCCGTCGACGAAGTGCACCAAGGCGGAACACCGCCACCGCGAGCACCCGAACGGATGCTTTCGGCGACGGGGTTCTCCTACAGTCACTTGGTCGGGGCTATGGAGTGAGGCTGTCTATTAAGTTTACCCGGCGAGTATCCGCGTACGCTACGTGATTGCGACGGACTTTTGATCACATCAAAATTCCGTGGCAACCGATCAAGTGAGACTAAAGTGCTATGTTTATAACATTCATTCAGTTATCTTATAACTTATTGTGAATTCCAATTATTGTATCCCATTCCGGATAAATAGAAAATGTCAAAATTTCCGATCGAACAATCGAACACCCAAGTTTTCCCGGTACAGATCAACACATGAAACAAGTCTAACAACATTCAGTTCGTGCCTCAGTACCAACGGTCCAGCCGTAGAAGGGTCAAGCCAACGCCTCACATGTGGCACGCCGTACTGCCCCAAACCCGAAGGTTCAAAGGGCAGTTCAAGACGGTCACATAATCGAGTTAAGGTTTGTTGTCTTCTAGAGGGTCCATCGCGTTACTTGCACTACTTAGAACGTCGTTAAACTACGGAAAAAATCCAACACTTGGAAATTTCCCGACAGGGGAAAAATTGGGTATTTATATCCGGTCGAACTTTTTAACATATTCTAAAATTTATCCGGAAAGCCACACAGACAAAATTTGAAACCCCGATCGAATCTTTGATTCCCAATACAACCCAAAAATGCTCAACTGTTTACTGCATATTAAAAATTCCCATAAAACTCAGCATATTAAAATAGGAATTACTGTGCAAACAGGAGTCAACGAGTCAACAAAACGGCCGCGGAACCGCCGCGCCACGTGGGCTTAGGCCGCGGTTCCGCGGCGTTATGACGGAGTTAAGTCTCCGTTTTTCACAGTATTTCATAAAAAACCCTGCTTGATTTTATGGATATTTTTAATCTTGAAAAATCCACAATTTTAAAATCTGGACAGAGAGCATTTTTGAATATGGGTTTCTGGTTCGTTCGGATTTCAAACTCCGTCGGGACTTCGCCTAAGGCTCTAGCTAGGCTCTGATACCACTGTAGGGTTCCTAGGCACACTAGTGAGGTCTCACAAGGCATCGAACATGCCAAATTCAAAAAATCTAGGTGCCGAGAGACCCGACTACGGATCGTTTGCTAGAAAACTAGGCGAAAAAGCTAACTAGTTAACACTTAACTATGAGAATCGGAAATACAACCTTTGTAGATCCGGTGCTCCACCTCCATAGCTCCGCAATGAAGTCCTCTCGCTGTCCTACACAAATCCTGGGCTCTAGCGTCGGCTTCATCGGAGAATAGGCGAGCTAGGTCGTCGATGTCCATGCCGAAGATGATCTACGTCGAAGCATCGCAAGATCAAGCTCTCACTTCACCAAGTCAAGAAACTTGTGAAGGAAACACACTTTACTACTTGGCAAGAGGTAGAGGATGAAGAAATAGAAAGTGGGTAGACTTTAGATTTGGATTTCTCACTCATATCATCAATCCACCATTGATGTAGTCTAGGTTTTTCTTCTTGAGTTGAAGGAAGAAGAAGAAGAAATGATATGATAAGATTAATTAAAAAAGAAAAGAATAATCCATTCTTATCATATCACTAACCATGGTAATGTGTAGAGAATCAATCATGGTTAAATGGTATGGTTAGGGTTAAGCATGAGACAAAATGGTTGCTAAAGTCAAAGTCTTCATGAAGCTTCAACAAGCTTCCAAATAAAGCCACCATTTTGCATTATGCTTATCATTTTCCAATAATGAGTAAACAAATAAATAAATAGATATGAAAATGAAAACCCTAACCATTACAAAACCATGGTTTAAACTTTACACAAAACACAAGTTAGCATGCATCATCAAACATGATACATACAAGTGCACAAAAGTATATCGCATATACAATGCGCACATCCGAGTGAGAAAATCCATCTTAAGTGAACCAATACTAGTTAATGCAAAGTAATATATCAAATATATAATTATGCATTAAATCATTAAATCAACACTTGATTCAATGATCCGGTCATGTCGCACACAACCGACTAGTATACAATGTATCGGCTTATCGAATCATTCCTTGATTCGATAACTAGGTTATATCACATACAACCATTCGACACATTCATCACGAGAATGGAATACGGTATCACATACGCGCATTATTCTCGGTCCCGCACATATCTCATATGCGCTCCTATTTCGTTTCGCTTGAGCCAGGAAACCTCTGTGTAGGACTCTAAAGACTCGTCAATACGCCGGCAGCGGATGATGATCATATCAAACATCCACAAGCCGCAAGCGGTCTGCTAAACGTAACGGCCACTCGGGTATTGAGCGATCTGAAGATCGACGAGCAAGCCCGCTCACACTCCAGTGAATCCAACCAGTAACACTACCGTACAGTCCGGTCTGATCGTCTGATATGTCGCATATCTCGCCTAGGGGTGGTAAACGTCAGACCCCAATAGCTCGATAAGTCGTGTCGATATGAGGTCTATAACAATTCGAGAAACTACTGGTAACACTTACCAGTAAATCTCAGCAACCCTGGCCAGGGATTTCCTGTTATAGCCAATCGAACACAGCGCAACATCAACCCCCTATACCGGGAGAGACGAATCCCCTCCTATCGCTCATTGCCTCCATGTGACTCGGGACTGTACCCAAAAACCACCATTTTGCACGCCCTCTTGGACGTGGTAAGATGGAAATCAAAGCACAGTGGGAACCACACAAGACTCTATGACGATCTCGGGTCAACAGACTACTATGTACCAGTGTCACCAGAGAACTGCCATCTGACGTGAGGTATAATACCATCTGGGAGTTCTCGGCGAGTCCGTCCAGTGTACCCAGTCTCTACTGAGCACCCGTATATCATCTCCGATGTCAAACACCAATGGATATGGGATCATCCATCGCCCATCTGTATGGGTCGAGAAGGTACACGCTAGTCTACTCTGGTATATCGATGCCCCATCTCGATTCACCCACGACTAGGGACTTTGAAGGATGTACTTATGGACTACCATGTCCCCACTAGTATGATCCGCATCACAGTCCAGGTAGTCAAGTACACATCCTAAGGGCTTTACCAACATGTAACAGAGAGACAATCAGTGTACACGTTAAGGTAAAGGGCAACCAGATAGCATACTATCATGTCGAGCAAGAAAGTCCTCCCTATATATGTCCCAGCATCCACTACAATATACATCCAATGTACAGTAATGGCCTCTAGGGCATACATATAACTAACAATAGCTCCAAAACACGAACTTAGATTTTTCCCGACATCGGTTTTGACGAATTATGATATTTATATGGAATCTGCTATGACCCAAGAGCTTTATAAACTAAGTTGCCAACACAGAGAGGTATGCAGGCTGTTAGGAATTTACCCCAGAGACCCGAGCCCCCAGCTCCTCTTTATGGCCACAAATTTATTGATTGTGGCCGCAAATTGCGGCCACATTGTGGAGTCTAGGATTGGGTTTTGGTCTATGATTCACTTATCTAATATGTAGACCTACCCTATATGCAAAATCTCCTAATTTTACTTAGGGTAGAATCTGGGAGTGTTTTTCCATGTTGCTGATTTCGGGTTACGACTTTCTGAAAACTTGGTTTTGGTATTTGAGTTTGGACTGTAGGGTTCCTAGGCACACTAGTGAGGTCTCACAAGGCATCGAACATGCCAATTTCAAAAAATCTAGGTGCCGAGAGACCCGACTACGGATCGTTTGCTAGAAAACTAGGCGAAAAAGCTAACTAGTTAACAACTAACTAATGGGAAAACGGAAATACAACCTTTGTAGATCCGGTGCTCCACCTCCATAGCTCCGCAACGAAGTCCTCTCCGCTGTCCAAAAAGAATCCGGGCTCTAGCGTCGACTTCATCGGAGAATAAGCGAGCTAGGTCGTCGATGTCCATGCCGAAGATGATCTACGTCGAGGCATCGCTAAATCAAGCTCCGACTTCACCAAGTCAAGAAACTTGTGAAGAAAACACACTCTACTACTTGGCAAGAGGTAGAGAATGAAGAAATAGGAAGTGGGTTCAATTTAGAATTGGATTTCTCACTCTTTATCATCAATCACCATTGATGACCTCAAGGTTTTCTTCTTGAGTTCAAGGAAGAAGAAGAAGAAATGATATGATAAGTTTTTTTAAAAAAGAAAAGAATAATCCATTCTTATCATAACATAACCCAAGTTAAGTGTAGAGAATTGACCAAGGTTAAAGAATGGTTAGGACTAAGGAGATGAGACAAAAATGGTGACTTAAAGAAAGCTTCATGAAGCTTCATGATGAAAACAAAACTAGCCACCATTTTTCTCTCATTTCTTTTCCTTTTTCCAAAAATAAAAAGACTAATTAATGAATAAGTAAAACCCATAACCATTTAAATAACTTTGGTTAAATTCTTTACACATAACCTAGCAATCATGCATCATCAAACATGATACAATAAAGTGCACAAAATCATATCGCATATGCAATGCGCACACCCGAGTGAGAAAATCCATTTTAAAGTGAACCGATACTAGTTGATGCAAAGTAATATATCAAATATATAATTATACATTAAATCATTAAATCAACACTTGATTTAACGATCCGGTCATATCGCATATAACCGACTAGTATCATTAGTAACAACTTATCGAATCAACACTTGATCCGATAACCCGGCTATATCGCATATAACCGATCAAAGTCACATCGCGAGAACCGAATACAGTATCACATACTGGTATTATTCTCAGTCCCGCACATATCTCATATGCGCTCCTATTTCGTTTCGCTTGAGCCAGGAAACCTCTGTGTAGGACTCTAAAGACTCGTCAATACGCCGGCAGCGGATGATGATCATATCAAACATCCACAAGCCGCAAGCGGTCTGCTAAACGTAACGGCCACCCGGGTATTGAGCGATCTGAAGATCGACGAGCAAGCCCGCTCACACTGCAGTGAATCCAACCAGTAACACTACCGTACAGTCCGGTCTGATCGTCTGATATGTCGCATATCTCGCCTAGGGGTGGTAAACGTCAGACCCCAATAGCTCGATAAGTCGTGTCGATATGAGGTCTATAACTGTTCGAGAAACTACTTGCAACACTTACCAGTAAATCTCAGCAACCCTGGCCAGGGATTTCCTGTTATAGCCAATTGAACACAGCGCAACATCAACTCCCTATACCGGGAGAGACGAATCCCCTCCTATCGCTCATTGCCTCCATGTGACTCGGGACTGTACCCAAAAACCACCGTTTTGCACGCCCTCTTGGACGTGGTAAGATGGAAATCAAAGCACAGTGGGAACCACACAAGACTCTATGACGATCTCGGGTCAACAGACTACTCTGTACCAGTGTCACCAGAGAACTGCCATCTGACGTGAGGTATAATACCATCTGGGAGTTCTCGGCGAGTCCGTCCAGTGTACCCAGTCTCTACTGAGCACCCGTATATCATCTCTGATGTCAAACACCAATGGATATGGGATCATCCATCGCCCATCTGTTGTAGTGTTCCTAGGCATCCCAAGGAGGTCTCACAAGGCATCGAACATGCCAATTTCAAAAAATATTGGTGCCGAGAAACCCTAACATGGATCGTTTACTAGATGTTTAGGCGAAACGGAAAACTAGTTAACAATTTAACTAAAGTTGAGATGCTACAACCTTTGTAGATCCGGATTTCCGCCTCCTTAGCTCCACGTGGTCATGCCCTCGCTGTCCATCATGAATCCTCGACTCGATCATCGGCTTCATCGGGAAAACAAGCGGAATAGGTCGTCGGCTTTGTGTCAAAGACGATCTACCTCGAGGCTTCGCAAGTTCAAACTCCGACTTCACAAACTTGTGAAACTTGTGAAGTAAACACCCAAAACAACTTGGCAAGAGGTAGAGGGTGAAGAAATAGGAGGTGGGTTCACTTTAGAATTGGATTTATCTCACTAGATCTCAAGTTGCCATTGTTGTAGCAAGCTTGAAGAAGAAGAAGAAAAAGAGCTTGTTATGATAAGTTATGATAAAAAGAAATAGAAAATCAAATACTTATCATAACTAAACTAGGGTTAAGTGTAGAGAATAAACCATGGTCACTTTAGAGGGTTAGGGTTAAGCATGAAGATAAGGATGGTTACAAAAGTCAAAGCTTCATGAAGCTTCAACTTAAAACAAAAAGAGCCACCATTCTCATCATAATCCATTTCAAATAAATAAACAAACAAATAAATAAATAAATGAATATGCAAAACCCTAATTATCAAATTAACCATGGATTAATTATACACTTAACTAAATGATCAAGTATCATCAAACATGATACAAAAAAGTGCACCAAAGCATATCACATATACAATGTGCATCAAGTGAGAAAAATCCGTTTAAAGTGAACCAATACTAGTTAATGCAAAGTAATATATCAAATATATAATTATACATTAAATCATTAAATCAACACTTGATTCAATGATCCGGTCATGTCGCACATAACCGACTAGTATTCAATGCATCGATTTATCGAATCAATGATTCGATAACTAGGTCATATCGAATATAACCATTCGAAACATATATCGCGAGAATGAAATGCGGTATCACATACACGCATTATTCTCGGTCCTGCACATATCTCATATGCGCTCCTATTTCGTTTCGCTTGAGCCAGGAAACCTCTGTGTAGGACTCTAAAGACTCGTCAATACACCGGTAGCAGATGATGATCATATCAAGCACCCACAAGCCGCAAGCGGTCTGCTAAACGTAACGGCCACCCGGGTATTGAGCGATCAGAAGATCGACGAGCTAGCCCGCTCACACTCCTGCGAATCCGACCAGTAAGACTTACCATACAGTCCGGTCTCTTCGTCTGATACGTCGCATATCAAGTCTAGGGGTGGTAAACGTCAGACCCCAATAACCCGATAAGTCGTCCCGATGTGAGGCTCGTAACGGGTCGAGAAACTATTGGTAACACTTACCAGCAAATCTCTGATCAGCCCTGGCCAGGGACTTCCCTGTTACGGCCAATCGAGCACAGCGCAACATCAACTCCCAATACCGGGAGAGACGAAACCCCTCCTATCGCTCATTGCCTCCATGTGACTCGGGACTGTACCCAAAGACCACCGTTTTGCATGCCCTCATGGACGTGGTAAGGTGGAGATCAAAGCACAGTGGGAATCACACAAGACTCTATGACGATCTCGGGTCTACAGACTAACCTGTACAAGTGTCACCTGAGAACTGCCATCTGTCGTGAGGTATAATACCATCTGGGAGTTCTCGGCGAGTCCGTCCAGTGTACTCAGTCTCCACTGAGCACCCGTATACCATCTCTGATGTCAAACACCAATGGATATGGGATAATCCATCGCCCATCACATGGGTCGAGAAGCGTATACGCTAGTCTACTCTGGTATATCGATGCCCCGTCTCGATACACCCACGACTAGGGACCTTGAAGGATGTACTTATGGACTACCATGTCCCCACTAGTATGATCTGCATCATAGTCCAGGTAGTCAAGTACAAATCCTAAGGGCTTTACCAACATGTAACTATAAGACAGTATAAAGAGACTAGTGTACATGTTAAGATAAAGAGCAACCAGATAGCATACTATCATGTCGAGCAAGAAAGTCATCTCTATATATGTCCAAGCATCCAATATAATATACATCATCTGTACAATACTGGCCTCTAGGGCATACATACAACTAACAATCTCCCACTTGCACTAGGGCCAGCTGCTGTAGTATCTCATACCGAGCATCCCGAAGAGTCTCTCAAACTGTATCTGGGGAATGGCCTTCGTGAGTGGATCCGCCGTGTTGTTCTTCGTATCAACTCTCCTGACCTCGATCTCCCGGCGATCAACTATCTCCCGGATCAGGTGATACCGCCTCAGAATATGCCTGGATCGCTGATGGGACCTGGGTTCCTTGGCCAAAGCCACCGCTCCATTGTTATCGCAATACAAAGGTATTGGACGCTCAATGGATGGAACCACTCCAAGTTCAGTAATGAACTTCTTGATCCAGACAGCCTCTTTGGCAGCATCGTTGGCAGCGATGTATTCAGCCTCCATCGTCGAGTCTGCCACGGTTTCTTGCTTGGAACTCTTCCAGCTAACTGCCACTCCATAAAGGGTAAAGACAAAGCCCGACTGCGACTTAGAGTCGTCCTTATCACTCTGGAAGCTCGAATCGGTAAAGGACTCCACTTGGAGTTCTCCGTTACCATACACCAAGAACATATCTCTAGTCCTTCGCAAGTACTTGAGAATGCTCTTCACAGTTGTCCAGTGACTCTCTCCAGGATCAGCTTGATACCTACTCACTATACTTAGTGAGTATGCAACATCGGGTCTGGTACATAGCATCGCATACATGATAGAGCCTACTGCCGAAGCATAGGGTATCCCTTGCATGCGAGCTCTCTCCAAATCAGTCTTGGGAGACATCTCTTTGGAGAGAGTGACTCCAGAGATCGTGGGTAAGTTCCCACGCTTGGACTCTTCCATACTAAACCTCTTTAGTATGGTGTCAATGTACCTGGATTGGGACAATCCCAAAATCCTTTTGGATCTATCTCTATAGATCCTAATCCCCAATATGCAGGAGGCATCACCAAGATCTTTCATTGAGAATCTTTGTGATAAGAAGAGCTTGACCGCTTGCAGCATAGGAATATCATTTCCTATCAAGAGTATGTCGTCCACGTACAATACGAGGAAGACAACCTTACTCTCTGCCACCTTCTTGTAGATACAAGGTTCATCTGGATTTTTGACGAAATCAAACTCTTTGATAACGACGTCAAAGCAGATGTTCCAACTCCGCGATGCTTGCTTTAATCCATAAATGGATTTAAGCAGCTTGCACACCTTCCCACTGCTCCCACTGTCTACGAAGCCCTCTGGCTGAGTCATGTACACGCACTCTTCTAAATCACCATTTAGAAAGGCGGTCTTAACATCCATTTGCCAGATTTCGTAATCATGATAAGCAGCGATGGCAAGCATGATCCGGATGGATTTAAGCATAGCCACTGGAGAAAAGGTCTCGTCATAGTCCACACCTGGTCTTTGACGAAAACCCTTTGCTACAAGTCTAGCTTTGAAAGTCTCCACTTTCCCATCTACACCAAGTTTCTTCTTGAAGATCCACTTGCTCCCAATGGGTTTTACCCCTTCAGGAGCAACTTCCAAAGTCCATACTTTGTTGGTGTACATGGATTCCATCTCGGACCGCATAGCATCCAGCCATTTCACTGAGTCCCTACTCGTGATGGCCTGCTCGAAGCTAGTTGGGTCATCATCCTCCATGATGCAATCCTCGCTTCCACCGTCAATGAGAAAACCGTAGTATCTCTCAGGTGGACGAGATACCCTACTAGATCGGCGGAGAGGCTGGGGTTCGTTGAGTTCTACTGAATCCTCTGGTTCCACCAAGTCTTCTGTTACAGTTTGTGTTGCTGGAACTTCTTCCAGTTCTACCTCAATGCCACTAATCTGTTTCATAAGAAAACCTTTTTCTAAGAAAGTGGCATGTCGAGAAACAAACACCTTTTGTTCCTCGGGGTGGTAGAAGATATACCCTTGTGAATTTTTGGGATATCCTACAAACTTACATAAGACAGATCTTGCCTCGAGTTTGTCCGGATTTTGTCTTTTGACATAGGCTGGACAACCCCATATCTTAACATACTTAAGAGATGGTCTCTTCCCTCTCCATATCTCATATGGAGTGGTAGGCACTGATTTGGTAGGAACCATATTCAA
This sequence comes from Agapanthus africanus, assembly GCA_030015575.1. Taxonomy (NCBI): domain Eukaryota; kingdom Viridiplantae; phylum Streptophyta; class Magnoliopsida; order Asparagales; family Amaryllidaceae; genus Agapanthus; species Agapanthus africanus. The sequence goes on from CM057351.1 coordinate 30,758,878, forward strand.
TAGGTGTATGGCTGTCTCAAGCGCATACCCCCAGAAGGAAATAGGTAACTCAGCTGTGCTCATCATTGAACGCACCATATCTAATAGGGTGCGATTCCTTCGTTCCGATACACCGTTGTGCTGTGGTGTATAAGGTGGAGTAAGCTGAGAGAGAATCCCATTCTCTTTTAGATAATCTTGGAACTCATTGCTCAAGTATTCTCCTCCTCGATCAGATCGAAGGATCTTAATACTTTTGCCCGTTTGGTTCTCTACTTCGTGCTTATATTCTCTGAATTTCTCAAAAGCTTCAGACTTGTGTTTCAACAGGAACACATGCCCGTATCTAGAGAGATCGTCAGTGAATGTAATGAAGTAGGAAGAACCATCCCTGGCATGTGTAGACATAGGACCGCATACATCACTATGTATCAGTCCTAAGAGTTCAGTAACTCTTTCTCCGTGTCCACTAAACGGAGCTTTAGTCATTTTTCCTTTGAGACATGAATGGCAAGTATCATAAGATGATAATTCGAACGGATTCAAATAACCATCCTTATGTAACTTAGCCAGTCGTGTCGCATTGATATGACCAAGTCTACAATGCCACAAGAAGGATTCGTTCATTTCTGAATTTTTTCTCTTGTGTGTGTTTTGTATATTGAGGACTGTATTTTGATTTAGAATGAACATGCCATTATGTAGCGAGCCTGATGCAATCAACTTTTGATCTAGGAATATGTTCATAACATTATCCTTTACTACAAAATTATATCCTTCTTTACTTAATAAAGAAATTGATATAATGTTGCACATTATGTTCGGTATATAATAGCACTCATTCAGAATTATTGTATCACCACTTGGTAATACTAGGTGATATTCGCCAACTGCTTTGGCTGCAACACTTGCACCGTTCCTTACTTGAACGGAATGATCACCTTTTCCCAGTTCTCTACCTTTTCGCAGCCCATGTAACATCTTACATATGTGGGATCCTGATCCGGTATCTAATACCCAGGACGTAGGGTGAACTGAGAAACAGTTCTCAATGACAAACACACCCGAAGATGATGCATCAACATGCATGTTCTCCGTTTGGGCGGTGTGAGAATCCAGATATTCTCCAGTTTCCTGTTCATTCTTATAACACTTATAAGATAGAACGGGTTCAACGTTCCCCTGCACAGTATAACATGCGGGTTCGGTCAATACATCCATATTATTATCTTTATTAAGGCATGAAATGGTCGCTACCTGGAGAGAGAGAGAAGAAAACACTTTAGCGTAAGCTCGTGCAAGATCAGATTGGTTATTATCTTATCTAATCAGGATGGCTCCCACTGCTTTTTATCAAATCTTCCTTCAAACCCTAAAAGGAAAGACTAGCCGGGATTAATTACACACTACAAGTTCGCCAATCTTTCAGCCAGGCCAGTGTCGGTACTTTGAGGGAGGTCCCCCGTGCTTTCGCACGAACCTAATTACTGTAAACCTCGTTTTCCCAGAGGCGTAACCTCGTTAACACCTTTCTAGACACCTACTTGATCGGCTAATTGTAATGTGTAAAACTCTCCTAGGAGTAACTCTTACTCGCAGTGGGTATCGGGATCCAACTATCTCATAGAAGGTATGCAATCTCATTGCAAATTTCAACACTTGAAATTCCCGATAATATTTTACCCCTAGTGTTCTATGACCTTGACGAATGCCAAACAACCCATAGTCCACTAGTCAAGTTCAACCCGTACATTTCTTGATTGAATTAAACCCACCCGCACGACCCTTGACGAATGCCAAACAACGCCGTACGAATACCCTAATCCAATCTGCATCATATGCATAAGCAGATAAATACTAGTTAGCTACCGTACACTACGCCTTGACGAATGCCAAACTACCGTAGCACGAATACTAATTAGTACTTATCTGAAATGACGGAGGGCTACGCAGGTTTTCATAAAACCATGAGCGTAATGAACTTGATATCGTTGTAGAATCAAATGAAGTTTTGAAATGGAGTGATTTTGAGGCTTTTCTAGTTTTGCTAAAGGAGTCACTCCCGGTGAAGGGATCTCGGTCCTTTCCTCGTCGAATAAGGTGCGGGATATATCATATATATCGCTGTGCAAAGCAAAAACCCAAAAGCAGTCAAAAGCATACCCAGTGTGTAGCATCTGCCAGTTATTGCTAAAGGAGTCACTCCCGGTGAAGGGATCTCGGTCCTTTCCTCATCGAATAAGGTGCGGGATATATCATATATATCGCTGTGCAAAGCAAGAACTGTAGCTACCTGTTTTATTTTAAAATTCGATTCCACAACATCTTAGGTTTCTTATCTTTCATTAATCACATTAATGAAGTCCCATCATTTAAATACCTAAACATCACAGATAGATATGACGTACACTTATGCCATCCGCATTCGCCTCGATGTCCCCTCGTGCACCGTTAGGTTAGGTAACTAACGACAGAGCAGGGCAGGGCTAGCGCGGGTGTAAAACATAAGTAACGTCTATATAATATATCATATATACTATATACTATATACATCACAGAATCATCTCATGATCACATCACAGATATCGCAGCAGAAAAAACATATGAAATATTGGATATACTAGGACGTCCGTGTTTTTAATACGAGCCAGTATAAAACACGGATTCCACGGTCGTGATGAATAGCCAATCCCACATCCCTAGACCCCTACGAGAGCGGCAAGCAACCCTGCCAATTCTAGGGTTAGGAGACCCGGACTCGACTCCTCGAGTTGGTCTCCCACTGGACCCCAGAACCCGGTTACTTGTGCTCCCCTCCTTGGGTCTATCCTAATGCGGAAAAGTAAATAATATACAAAGGGTGACTACTTCCGCTACCTGGAAGTGTCCCAAATAAAAGAATATTACATACAAGTTTTTACATGAATGAAAATGGAAAACACTCATCTCACATAAAACCCCCCGGCTATTCAAAAACGACGATCCAATATAACATATCCAGCAACACATAACATCACATGTCATCAACGTAAGTAAATATGTCCATCCCAATTGTCGTTGACATATAGCAACGAAACCGGCGATATCACATATTACACTTACGGTCACAGAAAAGAAAGTGTAAAACTACAACAGTTGGAATCCGCAACCTCTTTAGACATCACATGCCTAACAGTTACAAACCCCGCATTTTAGTCTCATTATCGAAAACTCTTTTCAATATCGTATGGGACTAAACTGCTAGATTTATAACATTCATCCAGTTATCTCATAATTGTTTGTGAATTCCAATTATTGTATCCAATTCCGGATAAATAGAAAATGTCAAACTTTCCGATCGAACAATCGAACACCCAAGTTTTCCCGAAACTGATCAACACATGAAACAAGTATAACAACATTCCGTTCGTACCTCAGTTCCAATGGTCCAGCCGTAGAAGGGTCAAGCCAACGCCTCACATGTGGCACGCCGTACTGCCCCAAACCCGAAGGTTCAAAGGGCAGTTCAAGACGGTCACATAATCGAGTTAAGGTTTGTTGTCTTCTAGAGGGACCATCGCGTTACTTGCACTACTTAGAACGTCGTTAAACTACGGAAAGATCCAACACTTGGAAATTTCCCGACAGGGGAAAAGTTGGGTATTTATATCCGGTCGAACTTTTTAACATATTCTAAAAATTATCCGGAAAGACACTTAGACAAAGTTTGATATTCCGATCGAATCGTCGATTCCCAATATAACCCCAGAGCACTCAACCTTTAAATCAATTTAAAAATACCCAGAAAACTCACCAGAATTTATCAGGTATTACTGTGCAAAGAAGTGGGGCTGACGTCACTATATGACCGCGGAACAGCGGCAGAAGCCATGCTTCTGCCGCGTTTCCGCGGCTCATTGAACTGTTCATGGGAAACGTTTTACACAGTAATTCTTAGAATTCTTTGGTGAATTTTTTAAGCATTTTTAATATCAAAAATTCCCAGATTTCATAAAATGTCCAGAGAGCTCTTGGGCATCGGGGTTTCGGGTTCGTCCGGACTTCAAACTCCGTCTAGACTTCGCCTAAGGCTCTAGCTAGGCTCTGATACCACTGTAGGGTTCCTAGGCATCCCAAGGAGGTCTCACAACGCATCGAACATGCCAATTTCAAAAAATATTGGTGCCGAGAAACCCTAACATGGATCGTTTACTAGATGTTTAGGCGAAACGGAAAACTAGTTAACAATTTAACTAAAGTTGAGATGCTACAACCTTTGTATATCCGGATTTCCGCCTCCTTAGCTCCACGTGGTCATGCCCTCGCTGTCCATCATGAATCCTCGACTCGATCATCGGCTTCATCGGGAAAACAAGCGGAATAGGTCGTCGGCTTTGTGTCAAAGACGATCTACCTCGAGGCTTCGCAAGTTCAAACTCCGACTTCACAAACTTGTGAAACTTGTGAAGTAAACACCCAAAACAACTTGGCAAGAGGTAGAGGGTGAAGAAATAGGAGGTGGGTTCACTTTAGAATTGGATTTATCTCATTAGATCTCAAGTTGCCATTGTTGTAGCAAGCTTGAAGAAGAAGAAGAAAAAGAGCTTGTTATGATAAGTTATGATAAAAAGAAATAGAAAATCAAATACTTATCATAACTAAACTAGGGTTAAGAGTAGAGAATAAACCATGGTCACTTTAGAGGGTTAGGGTTAAGCATGAAGATAAGGATGGTTACAAAAGTCAAAGCTTCATGATGCTTCAACTTAAAACAAAAAGAGCCACCATTCTCATCATAATCCATTTCAAATAAATAAATAAACAAACAAATAAATAAATGAATATGCAAAACCCTAATTATCAAATTAACCATGGATTAATTATACACTTAACTAAATGATCAAGTATCATCAAACATGATACAAAAAAGTGCACCAAAGCATATCACATATACAATGTGCATCAAGTGAGAAAAATCCGTTTAAAGTGAACCAATACTAGTTAATGCAAAGTAATATATCAAATATATAATTATACATTAAATCATTAAATCAACACTTGATCAATGATCCGGTCATGTCGCACATAACCGACTAGTATTCAATGCATCGATTTATCGAATCAATGATTCGATAACTAGGTCATATCGAATATAACCATTCGAAACATATATCGCGAGAATGAAATGCGGTATCACATACACGCATTATTCTTGGTCCTGCACATATCTCATATGCGCTCCTATTTCGTTTCGCTTGAGCCAGGAAACCTCTGTGTAGGACTCTAAAGACTCGTCAATACGCCGGTAGCAGATGATGATCATATCAAGCACCCACAAGCCGCAAGCGGTCTGCTAAACGTAACGGCCACCCGGGTATTGAGCGATCAGAAGATCGACGAGCTAGCCCGCTCACACTCCTGCGAATCCGACCAGTAACACTTACCATACAGTCCGGTCTCTTCGTCTGATACGTCGCATATCAAGTCTAGGGGTGGTAAATGTCAGACCCCAATAACCCGATAAGTCGTGCCAATGTGAGGCTCGTAACGGGTCGAGAAACTACTGGTAACACTTACCAGCAAATCTCTGATCAGCCCTGGCCAGGGACTTCCCTGTTATGGCCAATCGAGCACAGCGCAACATCAACTCCCAATACCGGGAGAGACGAAACCCCTCTATCGCTCATTGCCTCCATGTGACTCGGGACTGTACCCAAAGACCACCATTTTGCATGCCCTCATGGACGTGGTAAGGTGGAGATCAAAGCACAGTGGGAATCACACAAGACTCTATGACGATCTCGGGTCTACAGACTAACCTGTACAAGTGTCACCTGAGAACTGCCATCTGTCGTGAGGTATAATACCATCTGGGAGTTCTCGGCGAGTCCGTCCAGTGTACTCAGTCTCCACTGAGCACCCGTATACCATCTCTGATGTCAAACACCAATGGATATGGGATCATCCATCGCCCATCACATGGGTCGAGAAGCGTATACGCTAGTCTACTCTGGTATATCGATGCCCCGTCTCGATACACCCACGACTAGGGACCTTGAAGGATGTACTTATGGACTACCATGTCCCCACTAGTATGATCTGCATCATAGTCCAGGTAGTCAAGTACAAATCCTAAGGGCTTTACCAACATGTAACTATAAGACAGTATAAAGAGACTAGTGTACATGTTAAGATAAAGAGCAACCAGATAGCATACTATCATGTCGAGCAAGAAAGTCATCTCTATATATGTCCAAGCATCCAATATAATATACATAATCTGTACAATACTGGCCTCTAGGGCATACATACAACTAACATCTGTATGGGTCGAGAAGGTATACGCTAGTCTACTCTGGTATATCGATGCCCCGTCTCGATACACCCACGACTAGGGACTTTGAAGGATGTACTTATGGACTACCATGTTCCCACTAGTATGATCCGCATCATAGTCTAGGTAGTCAAGTACAGATCCTAAGGGCTTTACCAACATGTAACAGAGAGACACCCAGTATACATGTTAAGGTAAAGTTCAACCAGATAGCATACTATCATGTCGAGCAAGAAAGTCCTCCCTATATATGTCCCAGCATCCACCACATTATACATCCCATGTATAGTAATGGCCTCTAGGGCATACATATAACTAACATGGACACGGTCGTTGGACGCTCGTACTTCAAAGCTGAGGTCATTTGGTTGTTCTTGCATTCGTGGGCTATAGGTTCTAACCTATGAGTACTTCGCGTGCCGTATCGGTTTTCGGATTGGTTTTCATCTCGTTACGATGTGTATTGATTTGTAAGTACCTTCGCGTGGACTTCCGAGACAACGAAGAAGAACGAGAAGTTCATCGACTTCAGCTAAAGCAAGGATTAGCAGGTGAGTAGATCTATATCTACAGGGTAAGTCCGGTGGATGGCGTATAGCACCCCCGCAACCACAGTAATGGAAGAACCGATATGTAGAATATATTTAGAGAAACCTATGCTTATGAACTTACGGATATAATCATGAGATTGAGTACGAGATGATATGATGAAAAGAGGACATGAGTTGATATGTTGATATGAGGATGTGAGGCGAAATATATATATATATATATATATATATATATATATATATATATATATATATAATGAAACGAGATGGCATGAGTTGATATGTTGGCTTGAGGATGCATGGCAATATACATATTTATATTCATATGCCAAGATATGATGTGAGATTATATATATATATATATATATATATATAAATGAGTATAAAAGATGATATGATGTACGAGACCATAGATCCGTACCCTTGTTTATGTATAGGGCGATAGATTCTTAATCTGATTTGATGATACCGTACGATAGATTATACCGTACGCGATATGATATACCGGATGATTGATCCGCACCTTTGACTCGAGAATGATGTACGATGATTATACCGTTCGTGTTTATTCTATTTTATTCCTCGTAACATACGTACTACATTCCTAGCACTTACCTTTATATATGGCTTCATCTGCTAGTACGCATGCCCTATTACCGATGATGCGCATGTTACACATATACAGATTTGCCAGCTCACGCACTCATCATCGGTAATTGCTATACTACTTACACAGTAGAACTGTTACATTACTATATTGCTCTTAACTGTAAAGTACAATCATTATTCAGTAATTATCACATAACATGCTTGCATGATAATAATTGAGATGCTTACAGTACTGTTCTACTCTTGCATATACTGAACTTTATGGTTACATGCATATGGGATGCTGTTTTTCATGAGATCTCTGGATTTGAGAACCGCTGATATATTTCAAAAGTCATATGATTGTTTTAAAAACGCGGTTTCTCTTGATGTGATTTGTGGCGTCCAACATGAGTTTTCTCGGTTATAAGCTATGAGTTACCCGATTCGAGAAATGAGGAGGCACCGTCTGCGGGTACATGGTGGACCTGGTGCGGTACCCCAGGGAAAGAAGATCGTATAGAAAGTCGTTGAGCCCGGCAGGGAAGCACTACCGACCGGTGATAGTTTGGGCTTGGCATATATCCGGAAGATACCGACCGGAGTCATATGATCAGATGGATAAGATGGCCGATTAGATGAGACAGGACCAGAGATATGAGGATTTACGTGTCGATATTGGACACGGGTTTTATGATATTTTGAATGTCGATGCTGGACACTCATGTTTTATGATGTTGATGTGTCGTTGATGGACACACGTTGGATATTCACATATATACATGCATATGACTCAGATGACTTGATACATATACAGTTACTGGCACGACAACATTATTGTACAGATATGCATACATGATCACCCAGGATACCACATAGTATTACCTTTATCTTATAGTATGATCTAGGGGTCGTTATTCGTTCGATTTCTACCTGCTGATATTTTCTACTCACGAGTTGGCAACTCACCTCCGTTGTGCCACAGTTTTCTTACAGATTCGACCATTCGGATCAGTAGCGGTTCGCTGGCACACAGTTTTCTTCTGGGTGTTTTGCTTTGGTATGTGGGATACACATTTGGATCATGACCTCCCTTGTACTTATTTATTTCTGTTGTATCTAGTTAAAGCTCCATCTACCAGAAACCAGACTTTGTATATTTGGTAGACCTAGACACAGACTTGTATATCTTTTGAGACTAGAGCAAGATGGGTGTATTGTCTTTTATTTGAGGAGGATGATGTCTTTGTTTTACTTATTCTCTTTCTGTGATTGATCTTCGCCGTAGGGCATCGTATATATATGTTTTATTGTGTGGTTGTGATTCTGCCAATTGGCGAAGAGCTAGCTCCCACTTGGGGATGCCTATATTATTGTATGTATATGGTTTTGGATCAAAATATAAAAGGGAGGTGCTGCCCAAATTTCAAGGACGAAAATGTTTTCAAAGATAATATGTAAACTGTTGCATTTTCATATGATATTGCTTATTCTTTTAAAAGAAATATTGAATTCATTATGCCGATATTTTAAAACCGCACTTCCCCTATTTTCCGAAAAAGCTTTAGATTTCTGGGTTTCAGCTTACTTGAATTACGGCGGGGTCCTATAGACTTCACGTAATTCTCGTGCCGGTCACGTGCCAATTCTGGGTCATGACAAAGTTGGTATTAGAGCGTTAGGTTTAACCTTGGTTCGAGTTTAGGCTTGACCCTACGGAACTTAGACTTGACTAGGGGGTTTCGTACCTGTGTTTTCGTCTTATAGGTTGACCTTGGTTAATGGAGTAGATAACTTGAGTAGAGTGGCGTACCGTGTGAATGTTCCGCGGCATACTTACGATACGTTGCTTCTCTTAAGTGGCCTTAGGATGTACATTTCCTGAGATCCGTGATTCTATTCGTTCCTATGATCATATTCCCATCGATTCCATTCTTTTCTATGATCATATTTCCATTTCAGACCTATCAATTACATTCGTTCCCATGATCTATTTTCATCGATATTTGCTTGAGGTTCCTATCACCATGGCTATGAGAGCAGAGAGAGCTGCAGCTAGAGATGCTGTCAGAGCGAGCTCGTCACAGACGAGGACTGACCATGATATTCTTCCGGTGACGAAGGAATGTATCAATGTATTGTTTATGTTGAGATCTCTCGTTTGAGCCAAGTGTTCCGGATCTGTACTGGATGATCGGGCCATTGATAGAGGCTGCCAGATTGTGAGGACTGTCGACATATAACCCATTCCAGAAGATTGCAATGTTGTCTACCATGCAGAGAAATGACCTAGCTGTTGCTGAGATTGACAGGATTTCACCTCCAGAGTTTTATAAGCTGAAACCACAGGAGCTTACAGGCAGGGATATGACAGAAGATCGCTAGTCCATCTCGAATAGAGTGACTAAGATGAATCGTCTAATTGGATGCGCCGACGCAGGTTCAGTTGAGTTGAAGAATTCCAGTTTGAAGGATTTTATTTAGATCTAGAGTAAATAGAGCAAGAGAGGACATTGCTCATTATATACTCCGATGCGAGATCAGTAAGTTGACCAGCTTCAATTAGAAGGGCCTCATCCAGAAGTGTTATGATTTGATCAAGAAAGTACGAATGAAGCGTATTCCTCCGATGCTTTGGACGAGTCCCCGGGGATGTAATCGGCTAGATATATTCCACAGAGTGGAGAAGATGCCCAAGTTCATAAGTTCGAGTCCTTGTGAGAGACTCCGGATTAACTTTAGCCGAGAATATATTGCAGTACACAGCCAGCAAGACGTGATTTCGAAGTGGACGATAATAAAGACAAGTGGAATAAGAGGTTCGTGCGAGATATTAACATGCTGTTGTTACTCCCCGTTGATACCAGAGGATTGATATGTATCTAGAGGCGTTGGATATGGACAAATTCCAAAGGAAAGCCGTGATGAGGATGCAGCTGTCCGGAATAGAAAAAGGTTTAGTAAAGAGTGCCAATCTCCGTACAGTTCGGCATAGGTGAGATCAGAAGCGACCGTAGAAGGTTTTTGCCAAGATTCCATAGCGATAAATATTTGCACCCAGGATCAGTTGCATCGCCAGTATTCAGAGGGCCTGATGCCGCCATCAGTAGCGTGCTACTTTACGAGCGGTCATGTTAATTAGCTAAGAGATGATCAGAGGAGTGCCAGAGCAGAACTGTTTCCGTCATTACACCTAACCGGGCTGACGAACAGAAAAATTGTGGGATTGGTGATCCACAGAGAAAACAAGGACCCAGAGACAGAGGACGTCAGACTGTGAGACGGAGGCAAGTGGATGTTCTTGCTCTGCCAGTTTTGGGTGCACCGGCATTTTTCAACATTGGAGGAGGTGTACCTCAATGTCATTTATTGCGATTTGCGTTTTAGTAATCCGAGTATCACGCTTTTATCGTCTTGGAATTTTGATGATTTGGTTTCGTGATATTTGTTTTCGTGCACCGTAGTTGTACCTACTGGATATTTTCCTATGTGCACAGTTGTGGCACTTGATTTATGTTTTATACATCTATTGCATTGATTTATGATTTGTGCATATCTATTGCACTTGATATCGATTTTGTGCATTTGTTGCATATATTTATAATTCTATGTATTTGATACAGTTTATTTGACTTCGTGCATGATGTATGCACTTGACTTTGTGTTAGTTATATGTATGCCCTAGAGGCCATTACTGTATATAGGGTGTATATTGTAGTGGATGCTGGGACGTATATAGGGAGGACTTTCTTGCTCGACATGATAGTATGCTATCTGGTTGATCTTTACCTTAACGTGTACACTGATTGTCTCCCTGTTACATGTTGGTAAAGCCCTTAGGATCTGTACTTGACTACCTGGACTATGATGCGGATCATACTAGTGGGGACATGGTAGTCCATAAGTACATCCTTCAAAGTCCCTAGTCGTGGGTGTATCGAGACGGGGCATCGATATACCAGAGTAGACTAGCGTATACCTTCTCGACCCATACAGATGGGCGATGGATGATCCCATATCCATCGGTGTTTGACATCAGAGATGATATACGGGTGCTCAGTGGAGACTGGGTACACTGGACGGACTCGCCGAGAACTCCCAGATGGTATTATACCTCACGTCAGATGGCAGTTCTCTGGTGACACTGGTACAGAGTAGTCTGTTGACCCGAGATCGTCATAGAGTCTTGTGTGGCTCCCACTGTGCTTTGATTTCCATCTTACCACGTCCAAGAGGGCGTGCAAAACGGTGGTTTTTGGGTACAGTCCCGAGTCACATGGAGGCAATGAGCGAAAGGAGGGGATTCGTCTCTCCCGGTATAGGGGGTTGATGTTGCGCTGTGTTCGATTGGCTATAACAGGAAATCCCTGGCCAGGGTTGCTGAGATTTACTGGTAAGTGTTACCAGTAGTTTCTCGAATTGTTATAGACCTCATATCGACACGACTTATCGAGCTATTGGGGTCTGACGTATACCACCCCTAGGCAAGATATGCGACATATCAGACGATCAGACCGGACTGTACGGTAGTGTTACTGGTTGGATTCACTGGAGTGTGAGCGGGCTTGCTCGTCGATCTTCAGATCGCTCAATACCCGGGTGGCCGTTACGTTTAGCAGACCGCTTGCGGCTTGCGGGTGTTTGATATGATCATCACCTGCTGCCGGCGTATTGACGAGTCTTTAGAGTCCTACACAGAGGTTTCCTGGCTCAAGCGAAACGAAATAGGAGCGCATATGAGATATGTGCGGGACCGAGAATAATACCAGTATCTGATACTGTATTCGATTCTCGCGATGTGACATTGATCGGTTATATGGGATATAGCCAGGTTATCGGATCAAGTGTTGATTCGATAAGTTGTTACTAATGATACCTGTCGGTTTTGTGCAACATGACCGGATCATTGAATCAAGTGTTGATTTAATGATTTAATGCATAATTATATATTTGATATATTACTTTGCATTAACTAGTATCGGTTCACTTTAAGATGGATTTTCTCACTCGGATGTGTGCATTACATATGCGATATGATTTTGTGCACTAGATTGTATCATGTTTGATGATACATACATTTTGGTTAAGTGTAAAGAATTAAACCATGGTTAAGTGGATAATTAGGGTTTTGTTTTTCTTATTAATTTATATATACATTTATTCTTTTTGGAAAAGAAAAAGAGCATGAGAAAATGGTGGCTTTCTTTAAATGCTTCATGAAGCTTCATGAAGTCTTTAACCTTGTAACCATTTTTGTCTCATGCTTAACCTAACCATTCCACTAAACCATGATTGATTCTCTACACCTAACTATGGTTCAATTATGATAAGAATGAATTTCTTTTCTTATTTTTATTATTCTTATCATAATAACATTTTTCTTCTTCTTCTTCTTCTTCAAGAAGAGAAACTAAGCTCCATCAATTGTGATTGTTGGAAATGAGTGAGAAATCCAATTCTAAAGTTTACCCACTTCCTATTTCTTCATCCTTTACCTCTTGCCAAGTAGTAGAGTGTGTTTCCTTCACAAGTTTTCAAGGCTTGGTGAAGGTGGAGCTTCATCTAGCGATGCCTCGACGTAGATCATCTTCGGCATGGACATCGATGACCTAGCCCGCTTCTTCTCCGATGAAGCCGACGCAAGAGCCCGGATCTCGATATGGACAGCGAGGATACTTCGTTGCGGAGCTATGGAGGTGGAGAACCGGATCTACAAAGGTTGTATTTCCGTATTCTTGTAGTTAAGTGCTAACTAGTTTATTTTTCGCCTAGTTTTCTAGCCAACGATCCATAGTCGGGTTTCTCGGGACCTAGATTTTTTGAAATTGGCATGGTTAATGCCTTGTGAGACCTCACTAGAGTGCCTAGGAACCCTACAGTGGTATCAGAGCCTAGCTAGAGCCTTAGGCGAAGTCCAGACGAAGTTTGAAACCCGAACGAACCCGAAACCCCAACTCAAATGTGCTCTCTGTACTTTTTCTAAAAACAGGGATTTTTCAGTATTAAAAATATGTAGAAATATCAGCAGGAATATATAAGAGTTACTGTAAATTTCGATGCCCTAATTCCTTTAAAGAGCCGCGTTTACGCGGCACGAGCATGGCTCGTGCGGCGGATCCGCGGCCTGTTTGTCGTATTATGAGTTGAAGTTTGCACAGTAACTTCTATTTAACAGTGCTGGTTTTCCTGGGTATTTTTAATATTTTTTCCAGAGTTTGAATTTTCTGGAGTTGTTTTGGGGATTCGGTGTTTCGATCGGGGTATCAAATTTAGTCTTTGTGTATTTTCGAATAAATTTTAGAATATGTTAAAATGTTCGACCGGATATAAATACCCAATTTTTCCCCTGTCGGGAAATTTCCAAGTGTTGGATTTTTCCGTGGTTTAACGACGTTCTAAGTAGTGCAAGTAATGCGATGGTCCCTCTAGAAGACAACAAACCTTAACTCGATTATGTGACCGTCTTGAACTGCCCTTTGAACCTTAGGGTTTGGGGCAGTACGGCGTGCCACATGTGAGGCGTTGGCTTGACCCTTCTACGGCTGGACCGTTGGTACTGAGGCACGAACTGAATGTTGTTAGACTTATTTCATGTGTTGAGCAGTATCGGGAAAACTTGGGTGTTTGACTGTTCGATCGAAAAGTTTAACATTTTCTGTTTATCTGGAATGGGATACAATAATTGGAATTCACACAAGTTATGTGATAACTGAATGAATATTATAAACGTAGCAGTTTAGTCTCACTTGATCGGTTGCCACGGAATTTTGATGTGATCAAAAGTCCGTCGCAATCACGTAGCGTACGCGGATACTCGCCGGGTAAACTTAATAGACAGCCTCACTCCATAGCCCCGACCAAGTGACTGTAGGAGAACCCCGTCGCCGAAAGCATCCGTTCGGGTGCTCGCGGCAGCGGTGTTCCGCCTTGGTGCACTTCGTCGACGGTATCGGGGGTGCAGCCGTCTACTGAAGTTTGCGACGAGCATTCGATCAGGATGTCGGGAATCTTGTTGAATTGCCCGACTTGATATTGAAAAGAGTTTTCGATAATGAGACTAAAATGCGGGGTTTATAATTGTTAGGCATGCGATGTCTAAGAAATTCATTTGGTCAGGCATGCGATGTATGAGGTGGTTGCGGATTCCAACTGTTGTAGTTTTACACTTTCTTTTCTGTGACCGTAAGTGTAATATGTGATATCGCCGGTTTCGTTGCTATATGCCAACGACAATTGGGATGCGCATATTTACTTATGTTGATGACTTGTGATGTTATGTGTTGCTGGATATGTTATATTGGATCGTCGTGTTTGAATAGCCGGGGTTTTTTTTATGTGAGATGAGTGTTTTTCATTTTCATTCATGAAAAAACTTGTATGTAATATTCTTTTATTGGGGCACTTCCAGGTTGCGGAAGTAGTCACCGTTTGTATATTATTTACTTTTCCGCACTAGGATAGACCCAAGGAGGAGAGCACAAGTAACCGAGTTCTGGAGTCCAGTGGGAGACCAACTCGAGGAGTCGAGTCCGGGTCTCCTAACTCTAGAATTGGTAGGGTTGCTTGCCGCTCTCGTAGGGGTCTAGGGGTGTGGGTTTGGCTATTCATCACGACCGTGGAATCCGTGTTTTATACTGGCTCGTATTGAAAACACGGACGTCCTAGTATATCCAATATTTCATATGATTCTTCTGCTGCGATATCTGTGATGTGATCATGTGATGTTCTGTGATAGATACAGTATATACTATATATGATATATTATATAGAAGTTACTTATGTTTTACACCCGCGCTAGCCCTGCCCCGCTCTGCCGTTAGTTACCTAACCTAACGGTGCACGAGGGGACATCGAGGCGAATGCGGATGGCATAAGTGTACGTCGTATTTATCTGTGATGTTTAGGTATTTAAATGATGGGACTTCATTAATATGATTAATGAAATAAAAGAAACCTAAGATGTTGTAGAATCGAATTTCAAAATAAAAAAGGTAGCTACAGTTCTTGCTTTGCACAAAGGTATATGTGATATATCCTGCACCTTTTTCGATGAGGAAAGGACCGAGATCCCTTCACCGGGAGTGACTCCTTTAGCAATAACTGGCAGATGCTACACACTCGGTTTGTCTTTTGATTGCTTTTAAGAGTTTATGCTTTGCACAGTGATATATGTGATATATCCCGCACCTCATTCGACGAGGAAAGGACCGACGATCCCTTCACCGGGAGTGACTCCTTTAGCAAAACTAGAAAAGCCTCAAAAGCACTCCATTTTCAAAATTCATTCGATCCTACAACGATATCAAGTTCATTACGCAATAGGTTTTCAGAAAAACCTGTCGTAGCCCTCCGTCATTTCAGATAAGTCCTATTTAGTATTCGTGCTACGTTTGTTGACCTCCGTCAAGGCGTAGTGTGCGGTAGCTAACTAGTATTTATCTGTTTATGCATATGATGCAGATTGAGTTAGGGTAGTCGTACGGCCTTGTTGACCTCCGTCAAGGGTCGTGCGGGTGGGTTTAATTCGATCAAGAAATGACGGGTTGAACTTGACTAGTAGCCTATGGTTTGTTGACCTCCGTCAAGGTCATAGGGTGCTGGGGGCAAAATATTATCGGGAATTTCAAGTGTTGAAATTTGCAATGAGATTGCATACCTTCTATGAGATAGTTGGATCCCGATACCCGCTGCGAGTAAGAGTTACTCCTGGGAGAGTTTTATACATTACAATTAGCCGATCAAGTAGGTGTCTAGAAAGGTGTCAACGGGGTTACGCCTATGGGAAAACGAGGTTTACATTAATTAGGTTCGTGCGAAAGCACGGGGGACCTCCCTCAAAGTACCGACACTGGCCTGGCTGAAAGATTGGCGAACTTGTTGTGTGTAATTAATCCCGGCTAGTCTTTCCTTTTAGGGTTTGAAGGAAGATTTGATAAAAAGCAGTGGGAGCCATCCTGATTAGATAAAATAATAACCAATCTATTCTTGACAGAGCGCACGCTGAGTGTTTTCTTCTCTCTCTCTCCAGGCAGCGACCATATCATGCCTTAATCAAGATAATAATACGGAATATTGACCGAACCCGCTTGTTATACTGAGCTGGGGAACGTTGGTCCCGCTCCAACTTATAATTGTTATAAGACAGAGCAGGAAATTGGGGAATACCAGATTTCCCGTGCCGCCCAAACGAAGAGAGTGCATGCTGATGCATCATCTTCGGGTGTGTTCGTTACAAAGAACTGTTTCTCTGTATCCTCTACGTCCTGGGTATGTGATACCAGATCAGGATCCCAGATATGTAATCTGTTACATAGGGCTACAGATAGGTAGAGAACTGAGAACGGGTGATAAGTTTCATGAGGCAGAAAACGGGGCAAGAGTTGCAGCCAAGTCTGTTGGTCACTGTCACCCTGTATGACCAGTACATTGATTCTGAACGAATGTTATTAGATACCGAACCTGATATACAAAATCATATCAGTCTCTTTATTAGTAAAGAAAGGATATAATTTTGTATTGTTGGATAATGTTTTGAACATTTCCTATATCAAAAGTTGATCGGATCAGGCACGTTATCTAAAAGCGTTGATGTTCTAAATCAAACTACAGTTCTTAGTATACGGAACACACACAAGAGGAAAAGTTCAGAAATGAACGGATTCCTTCTTGAGGCATTATAGACTAGGTCATATCAATGCGATCCGACTGGCTGAAGTTACATTTTAGATGCATATTTAAATCAGTTTGAATTTACATCTTGTGAAACTTGCCAGTCATGTCACAGAGATAAGACGACCATAGCTCCGTTTACTGGAAACAGAGAAAGAGTTAGTAAACTCTTGGGATGATACATGTTGATGTATGTAAGGTCCCCTGTCTACACATACCAAGACCGGTTCTTTGTACTTCGTTACATTCTCTGATAATCTTTCGAGATTCAGACCTATGTTCCTGTTGAAACACAAGTCCGAACCTTTTGAAATATTCACAGAATATAAGTTAGAAGTAGAGAACCAAAATACGGGTAAAAATATTGTGTCCTTTGATGCGATCAGGGAGGAGAATACTTGAGCACGGAATTCCTGGACTATTCTAAAGGAGAATGAGATTCTCTCTCAGCATTACTCCTCCGTATACACCATAGTACGATGGTATATCGGGGCGGAGCAATCACACCCTATATGATAAGGTGTGCTCTATGATGAGTGCTACTGAGTTACCTTTTTCCATTTGGGGGTTATGCACTTGAGAAGCTGCATACCTATTGAATAGGGTTCAAATCAAATCAGTTGCCTACCATTTCATATGTGATATGATAAGGGAAGAGCCCATATCTTAAGTTGGTTAAGATTTGGGGGTTGTCCGGGCTATGTCTAAAAGCAAAATCCGGACAATCTCGAGGCAAGATCTGTTATGTACAACTGGAAAGGTTCCAGCTATACAAACAACAGCAGATGATTTGGTAGAACCAAAGGATTCGGTAGAACCAAAGGATTCAGTAGATTCCAACGAACCTCAGCCTCTCCGCCGATCTAGTAGGGTTCCTCACCCACCTGAGAGATACTTCGGTTTCTCTATGACAGTGGGAGCGAGGATTGCATCATGAGATGATGACCCAACTAGTTTCGAGCTGGCCATCAGGAGTAAGTCTTTGTAAGAATGGCTGGATGCTTAGCAATCTGAGATGGAATCCTTATACACCAATAAAGTATGGACTTTGGTTGCTATATCTGAAGGGTTAAATCCCCATCAGGAGCAGGTATATCTTGAGAAGATTACTTGGTGTACATGGAAAAGTTGAGACTTTCAAAGCTAGACTTGTTAAAGGTTTTCGTCATCAACCAGGCGTGGATAATGATGAAACCTTTTCAAGTATCTATGCTTAAGTCCATCCAGATCCTACTTACCACGGCTACATACCATGACTACGATATCTGGTGGTTGGGTGCCATGACTGCTTTTCTAAATAATGTTTTAGAAGAGAACGTCTATAAGTACACAGCCAGAGGGCTTCGTAAACAGTGGGAGCAGCGGAAACGTGTGCAAGATGTTTTATAGGATAAAGCAGGCATCGCGGAGATGGATCGTCTGTTTTGATGAAGTAGTCAAAGAGTTTGACATCATCAAAATGGTAGATGAACCTTGTATAAACAAAAAGGTAGTAGGGAGTATGGTGACGATCCTCGTAGAGTAGGTGGATGACATACTCTTGATAGGGAAGTAGTTTCCTATGCTACGCTCGATCGATCTCCGCTTATCACAATGATTCTCCATATAGGATCAAAATGATACCTCCTAAATCCTGGGTTTTTGGATCTATGAGATAGACCTAATTGGATGTTAGGACTCTCACTAGTTGTAGTGAGACGGTATCAACCGATCCTGGGGAGAATCACTGGAAGGGTTCCAGGGTGATAAAGACGACTGAATGTCAGTCACAGGCATTGTCTTTACCCTCAGTAAAGGGACGGTATGTTGGAAGAGTTCCAAGCTAGATACCGTGACATACTAGACGATAAAGGCACGATACATCGCTACTTAAGATGCTATCAAAGAGGCTGTTTGGGTGTATATTGGTTCATAAGATGAACTACGTTCCTACCATTGTGTGACAATGGAGTTGTGGCTTATGCCAAGGAACGCCCGTCCCATCAGTGATCCAGACATATTCTAAGGCAGTATCACTTGATCATGGAGATGGTTGATCTCCAGGGTGATCGAGATTTGGAGAGTAGACTCAGAGGACAACACAGCGGATCCACTCACAAAGGCCTGTTCCCAGAGAGAGACTTTTATGGGATGGTTGAGTATGAGATACTACAACCACTGCTATCAGATGGCCCTAGTGCAAGTGGGAGATTGTTAGTTATATGTATGCCCTAGAGGCCATTACTGTATATAGGATGTATATTGTAGTGGATGCTGGGACGTATATAGGGAGGACTTTCTTGCTCGACATTATAGTATGCTATCTGGTTGATCTTTACCTTAACATGTACACTGATTGTCTCCCTGTTACATGTTGGTAAAGCCCTTAGGATCTGTACTTGACTACCTGGACTATGATGCGGATCATACTAGTGGGGACATGGTAGTCCATAAGTACATCCTTCAAAGTCCCTAGTCGTGGGTGTATCGAGACGGGGCATCGATATACCAGAGTAGACTAGCGTATACCTTCTCGACCCATACAGATGGGCGATGGATGATCCCATATCCATCGGTGTTTGACATCAGAGATGATATACGGGTGCTCAGTGGAGACTGGGTACACTGGACGGACTCGCCGAGAACTCCCAGATGGTATTATACCTCACGTCAGATGGCAGTTCTCTGGTGACACTGGTACAGAGTAGTCTATTGACCCGAGATCGTCATAGAGTCTTGTGTGGTTCCCACTGTGCTTTGATTTCCATCTTACCACGTCCAAGAGGGCGTGCAAAACGGTGGTTTTTGGGTACAGTCCCGAGTCACATGGAGGCAATGAGCGATAGGAAGGGATTCGTCTCTCCCGGTATAGGGGGTTGATGTTGCGCTGTGTTCGATTGGCTATAACAGGAAATCCCTGGCCAGGGTTGCTGAGATTTACTGGTAAGTGTTACCAGTAGTTTCTCGAATTGTTATAGACCTCATATCGACACGACTTATCGAGCTATTGGGGTCTGACGTATACCACCCCTAGGCAAGATATGCGACATATCAGACGATCAGACCGGACTGTACGGTAGTGTTACTGGTTGGATTCACTGGTGTGTGAGCGGGCTTGCTCGTCGATCTTCAGATCGCTCAATACCCGGGTGGCCGTTACGTTTAGCAGACCGCTTGCGGCTTGCGGGTGTTTGATATGATCATCACCTGCTGCCGGCGTATTGACGAGTCTTTAGAGTCCTACACAGAGGTTTCCTGGCTCAAGCGAAACGAAATAGGAGCGCATATGAGATATGTGCGGGACCGAGAATAATACCAGTATCTGATACTGTATTCGATTCTCGCGATGTGACATTGATCGGTTATATGCGATATAGCCGGGTTATCGGATCAAGTGTTGATTCGATAAGTTGTTACTAATGATACCTGTCGGTTTTATGCGACATGACCGGATCATTGAATCAAGTGTTGATTTAATGATTTAATGCATAATTATATATTTGATATATTACTTTGCATTAACTAGTATCGGTTCACTTTAAGATGGATTTTCTCACTCGGATGTGTGCATTACATATGCGATATGATTTTGTGCACTAGATTGTATCATGTTTGATGATACATACATTTTGGTTAAGTGTAAAGAATTAAACCATGGTTAAGTGGATAATTAGGGTTTTGTTTTTCTTATTAATTTATATATACATTTATTCTTTTTGGAAAAGAAAAAGAGCATGAGAAAATGGTGGCTTTCTTTAAATGCTTCATGAAGCTTCATGAAGTCTTTAACCTTGTAACCATTTTTGTCTCATGCTTAACCTAACCATTCCACTAAACCACGATTGATTCTCTACACCTAACTATGGTTCAATTATGATAAGAATGAATTTCTTTTCTTATTTTTATTATTCTTATCATAATAACATTCTTCTTCTTCTTCTTCTTCAAGAAGAGAAACTAAGCTCCATCAATGGTGATTGTTGGAAATGAGTGAGAAATCCAATTCTAAAGTTTACCACTTCCTATTTCTTCATCCTCTACCTCTTGCCAACTAGTAGAGTGTGTTTCCTTCACAAGTTTTCAAGGCTTGGTGAAGGTGGAGCTTGATCTAGCGATGCCTCGACGTAGATCATCTTCGGCATGGACATCGATGACCTAGCCCGCTTCTTCTCCGATGAAGCCGACGCAAGAGCCCGGATCTCGATATGGACAGCGAGGATACTTCGTTGCGGAGCTATGGAGGTGGAGAACCGGATCTACAAAGGTTGTATTTCCGTATTCTTGTAGTTAAGTGTTAACTAGTTTATTTTTCGCCTAGTTTTCTAGCCAACGATCCGTAGTCGGGTTTCTCGGGACCTAGATTTTTTGAAATTGGCATGGTTGATGCCTTGTGAGACCTCACTAGAGTGCCTAGGAACCCTACACTTTGACTTCTGCACTTGGTATAGTTCACATATGCTTGCAGTGCATTGATATGGGTTTTGTGCACGTAGTTGTACACGTTTATGATTTTATACATCTTGGTATACTCGATATCATTTATATGCGCTTTTGAGACATTGACGAGTTTTCGAGCACCTAGTGCACCTGATATTGTTTTCGTGTATCTGTTACACTAGATGTTTTATGCGGACCTGACGCACTTGATTTAGATTTTCACGCACACTGGGCGCATGGGATGTGATTTTGTGCACACCGGGTGCACTTGATTGAGATTTTTATTCGTGCATGATTAGTTGCACTTGATTGAGATTTTCGTGCATTCTAGATGCACTTGATATTGTTATCGTGCACACCCGTTGCACTTGACAGATACCTTCGTGCACACCCGTTGCACTTAGTTTTTGCTTTTGTGTACATTCGCGGTACTTGTATTTGACCTGGATTTCCGTGCACACTAGACGCATGTGATATTGGATACACCTTTTGAGATTGATTTAATTATGAGTATCATATTTTTATGATAGCTACTATATCATATAGTAGCCGAGCAGGACTGGTCTGAGAACAGTACCTGAGTATTTTTGCATGCATCAGTACTTACCAAGAGGTTTTCAAAAAGGAGTTATAGTCTCACTACTTTCCTACGTGCCCAAGAGTGACACGAACTTTTACAAGGAGAACCTTTTGGGATATTTCAAAAGATATCTTGAGCCAACATATATAAACGTATATTTATTTCTTTACAAAATGAGTGTCCGCCACTTGTACCGTGAGTTACGTATCGCACGGCGGTTTGGAAAGAATTTTTCATGTGTTTTATTCAGCTTTTAGAGGGTTTTACAAGGATGCGTGCTATATACGTATTATGATCTTGATTATAGTATATTTGGATTTTAGCAGTGGATTTCGAGACTTGCGTCTCCATTATAACTTCCGTGATTGTATGACGCTTGACGGAGTTTCGATTTTTGAGTTTTGCACTCACTTTCATGCGCACACGGTGCGCTGTGGTATATTTCTGTGTATTTCATGATTTCAGAGCCCCGTTGATTTAACTGATTACTGAAATGTTTTAAGTATTTAGAGGTTTAAATTTAAATTCGGGGACCGAATTTATTTAAGGGAGGAAGATTGTAACATTTCAGAAATATAAAATAATATTTTTGGAATTAAAATAATAAAATAATAAATTTCACAAAAACTATTCGAGTATGAATTTGGGGTTTTCGTAAAATGGTATAATTATATACTAATATTTGGAAAATAATTGGAGATTAATATATATTATTAATTAAAAAGGTATTTATTGGAATTGGATATTTTACAAATAATTATGCAATAAATTATATGCAGGTTTATGTTAAACTTGATTAGCGCACTACTAATCATGCATTAAACCAAATCTATTTTTTTTAATAACTATGGCTAGTGCACCATGACATATTTCATTTTTCATGCATGGTTCCATTTGTATTTTTGGACTTTTGGTTTTTAAATGTGAGAGGAAAAGAAAAAGAAAAGAAAAGATATTTTGATGAGAGGGGACAAGAGAGCATGGGCAAAAGAGAGAGAGAATGAGAGAGAGAGAGAAGGTGTATGGCTCCCATCCCTTTTCCTTCATCCTTTATTTTCTTCACCTCATCCTTCATCTTCATCTTCCATCTCCTCATCCTCTACCCTCACTACCCCATGAAAATCATCTTCAAAACCATCTCAAAACCTCACCCATACCTTCAATAAAAATGACCACCAACTCATCCTACACCCTATGGTGAGCTCAAGTTTGGATTTTGAGCACTTTGAACCATCTTGGAATTTTTTTCAGTTGCTCCAAGAGGTAAACCTTTCACTTTCCTTCTTTTTATCAAATTTCATAACCTCCTAGTCGTGTTAAGAGTTTGATTATGTTATATTAGTGATCTTGGAAATTTCTAAGATGATTTTAATGGATATTTTGAGTTGTAAAGATGTAATTGAGGTTTAGTTAGTGATGACAAACTTGAGATTAGAACCCCAAAACACGAACTTAGATTTTTCCCGACATTGGTTTTTGACGAATTATGAAGTTTATATGGAAACTGCTATGACCCGAGAGCTCTATAAACTAAGTTGCTAACATAGAGAGGTGTGCAGGATACTAAGAATTTACCCCAGAGACCCGAGCCCCTACCTCCCCTTTATGGCCGCAGATTTATAGATTGTGGCCGCAAATTGCGGCCACATTGTGGATTCTAGGGTTGGATTTTGGTCTATGGTTCACTTATCTGATATGTAGACCTACCCTATATGCAGAATCTCCTAATTTCATCTAGGGCAGAATCTTGGAGTGTTTTTCTATGTTGCTGATTTCGGGTTACGACTTTCTAAAAACTTGGTTTTGGTATTTGAGTTTGGACACGGTCGTTGGACTTGGACGTTCGTACGTCAACGCTGAGGGTTATCTGGTTGTTCTTGCATGCGTAGGCTATAACTTCTAACCTATGAGCACTTCACGTGCCGTATCGGTTTTCGGATTGGTTTTGATCTTGTTACGATGTGTATTGATTTGTAAGTACCTTCGCGTGGACTTCCAAGACGACGAAGGAGAATGAGAAGTTCATCGACTTTGGCTAAAGCAAGGATTAGCAGGTGAGTAGATCTATATGTAGGGAGTAAATCGGGTGGATGGTGTATATCACCCCTGCAACCACAGTAATGGGAGAACCAATATGTAGAACATATTTATAGAAACCTATGCTTATGAACTTGCGGATATAATCACGAGATTGAGTACGAGATGACATGACGAAAAGAGGACATAGGTTGATATGTTGATATGAGGATGTGAAGATATATATATATATATATATATATATATATATATATATAATGAAATGAGATGACATGAGTTAATATGTTGGCTTAAGGATGCAAGGCAGTATACATATTTATATTTATATGCCAAGATATGATGTGAGATTATATATATAAATATAAATAAGTATAAGAGATAATATGATGTACGAGACTATAGATCCTTACCCTTGTTTATGTATATGACGATAGATCCTTAATCTGATTTGATGACACCGTACGATGGATTATACCGTACGCGATATGATATACCGGATAATTGATCCACACCTTTGACTCCAGGATGACGTACGATGATTATACCATTCATGTTTATGTTGTTTTATTCTTCATGACATACGTACTACATTCCTAGCACCTACCTTTATATATAGCTTCGTCTGCTAGTATACATCCACTATTACCGATGATGCACATGTTACCCATACACAGATTTGCCGGCTCACACACTCATCATCGGTAATTGCCATGCCACTTACACAGTAGAACTGTTACATCACTGTATTTCTCTTAACTGTAAAGTACAATCATTATTCAATAATTATCACATGACATGCTTGCATGATAATACTTGAGATGCTTACAATACTGTTCTATGCTTGCATATAATGCACTTTATGGTTACATGCATGTGAGATACTGTTTTTCATGAGATCTCTGGATTTGAGAACCGCTGATATATTTCAAAAGTCTTATGATTGTTTTAAAAACGCGGTTTCTCATGATGTGATTTGTGGCATCCACCATGAGTTTTCTCGATTTTGAGTTATGAGTTACCCGATTCGAGGAGTGAGGAGGCACCTTCTGCGGGTACATGGTGGATCCGGTGCGGTACCCTAGAGCAAGAAGATCGTATAGAAAGACGTTGAGCCCAACAGGGGAGCACTATCGACCGGTGATAGTTTGGGCTCGGCGGATATCCGGAGGATACCGACCGGAGTAGTATGATCTGATGGATATGAGGGCCGATTCGATGAGAAAAAGCCCGAGATATGAGGATTTACGTGTCGATGTTGGACATGGGTTTTATGATATTTCGAGTGTCGATGCTGGACACTCATGTTTTATGATGTTGATGTGTCGTTGATGGACATACGTTGGATATTCACACACATACATGCATATGACTCAGATGACTTGATACATGTACAGTTACTTGCACGACATCATTATTGTACACATATGTATACATGATCACCCTGGATACCACATAATATTACCTTAATGTTATAGTATGAACTAGGGATTGTTATTCGTTCAATTTCTACCTGCTAATATTTTCTACCCACGAGTTGGCAACTCACCCCTGTTGTGCCACAGTTTTCTAGCAGGTTCGACCGCTCGGATCAGTAACGGCTTGCTGTCATACAGCTTTCTTCAGAGTGTTTTCCTTTGGTAGGTGGGATACACATTTGGATCGTGACCACCCTTGTACCTATTTATTTCTTTTGTTTCTAGTTTAAGCTCCATCAACTAGAAAACAGACTTTGTATATTTGGTAGAACTAGACACAGACTTGTATATCTCTTGAGACTTAGAGTGAGATGGGTGTATTGTCTTTTATTTGAGCTGGATGATATCTTGGTTTTACTTATTCTCTTTCCGTGATTGATCTTCACCATAGGGCATCGTATATATATGTTTTATTGCGTGGTTGTGATTCCGCTAATTGGTGAAGAACTAGCTCCTGCTTGGGGATGCCTATATTATTGCATGTATATAGTTTTGGATCAAAATATACAAGAGAGGTGCTGCCCAAACTTCAAGGACGAAAATATTTTCAAAGATAGTATCTAAACTGTTGCATTTTCATATGATATTGCTTATACTTTTAAAAGAAGGATTGAATTCATTATGCCGATATTTTAAAATCGCACCTCCACTATTTTCCGAAAAAGGTTTAGATTTCTGGGTTTCGGCTTACTTGAATTACGGCGTGGTCCTTTAGACTTCACGTAATTCTTGTGTCGGTCACATGCCAATTCCGGGTCGTGACAACCTTGTTAGTTGTATGTATGCCCTAGAGGCCAGTATTGTACAGATGATGTATATTATATTGGATGCTTGGACATATATGGAGATGACTTTCTTGCTCGATATGATAGTATGCTATCTGGTTGCTCTTTATCTTAACATGTACACTAGTCTCTTTAAACTGTCTTGTAGTTACATGTTGGTAAAGCCCTTAGGATGTGTACTTGACTACCTGGACTATGATGCAGATCATACTAGTGGGGACATGGTAGTCCATAAGTACATCCTTCAAGGTCCCTAGTCGTGGGTGTATCGAGACGGGGCATCGATATACCAGTATAGACTAGCGTATACGCTTCTCGACCCATGAGATGGGCGATGGATGATCCCATATCCATTGGTGTTTGACATCAGAGATGGTATACGGGTGCTCAGTGGAGACTGGGTACACTGGACGGACTCGCCGAGAACTCCCAGTTGGTATTATACCTCACGTCAGATGGCAGTTCTCAGGTGACACTTGTGCAGGTTAGTCTGTAGACCCGAGATCGTCATAGAGTCTTGTGTGATTCCCACCATGCTTTGATCTCCACCTTACCACGTCCATGAGGGCGTGCAAAATGGTGGTCTTTGGGTACAGTCCCGAGTCACATGGAGGCAATGAGCGATAGGAGGGGTTTCGTCTCTCCCGCTATTGGGGTTGATGTTGCGCTGTGCTCGATTGGCCGTAACAGGGAAGTCCCTGGCCAGGGCTGATCAGAGATTTACTGGTAAGTGTTACCAGTAGTTTCTCGACCCGTTATGAGCCTCACATCGGCGCGACTTATCGGTTATTGGGGTCTGACGTTTACCACCCCTAGACTTGATATGCGACATATCAGACGAACAGACTGGACCGTACGGTAAGTGTTACTGGTTGGATTCACAGGAGTGTGAGCGGGCTTGCTCGTCGATCTTCTGATCGCTCAATACCCGGGTGGCCGTTACGTTTAGCAGACCGCTTGCGGCTTGTGGGTGCTTGATATGATCATCATCTGCTGCCGGCGTATTGACGAGTCTTTAGAGTCCTACACAGAGGTTTCCTGGCTCAAGCGAAACGAAATAGGGGCGCATATGAGATATGTGCGGGACCGAGAATGATGCGTGTATGTGATACCGTATTTCATTCTCGCGATGAATGTTTCGATTGGTTATATGCGATATAACCTAGTTATCGAATCGAAGATTGATTCGATAAGTCGATACATTGAATACTAGTCGGTTATGTGAGACATGACCGGATCATTGAATCAAGTGTTGATTTAATGATTTAATGTATAATTATATATTTGATATATTACTTTGCATTAACTAGTATTGGTTCACTTTAAAAGGATTTTCTCACTTGTAGTTCATAAGTTGTATATGTGATATACTTTTGTGCACTACATTGTGTCATGTTTGATGATGCATGTAAATTGGCTTTGTGTTAAGACTTATACCATGGTTATGATAATGGTTAGGGTTTTGCTTTATTCACTTATTTATTTATTTATACATTTCTTTTGACAAATAAATAAAAGAAAACAAAATGGTTTCATTTCATCATGAAGCTTGTTGAAGTTTCATGAAGGTTTGACCAATGTGACCATTTTGTCTTCATACTTAACCCTAACCATTCCAAATAACTATGGTCTAATCTCTACACATAACCATGGTTAGAAGATGATAAGTATTCAGTTTATTTTTCTATTTCAAAAGGCTTATCATATTCTATCATATTCTTTCTTCTTCTTCTTCACCATCTTCATCTTCAAGATAAGAAAGCTTGCCTCATCAATGACATCTTGAGTAAACAAGTGAGAAATCCAATTCTAAAGTGAACCCACCTCCTATTTCTTCACCCTCTACCTCTTGCCAAGTAGTATAGGGTGTTTTCTTCACAAGTTTCACAACTTGGTGAAGTCGGAGCTTGATCTTGTGAAGCCTCGACGTAGATCATCTTCGGCACGAAGCCGACGGCCTTGCCCGCCCATTTCTCCGATGAAGCCGATGCTTGAGTCCGGGATTCGAGATGGACAGCGAGAGGACGTCTACGTGGAGCTAAGGAAGTGGAGAACCGGATCTACAAAGGTTGTAGCTTCTCACTTTTAGTTAAGATGTTAACTAGTTTCCTTTTTCGCCTAAAATTCTAGTCGACGATCCGTATTAGGGTTTCTCGGCACTCATAAAATTTGAAATTGGCATGGTTGATGCCTTGTGAGACCTCTATAGTGTGCCTAGGAACCCTACAGTGGTATCAGAGCCTAGCTAGAGCCTTAGGCGAAGTCTAGACGATGTTTGAAATCCGAACGAACATCGAAACCCATTTCCAAAATGCTCTCTGGAAATTTTCTAAAATTTTGGATTTTTGTCAATTAAAAATATGCAGAAAAATAAGCAGGGTCTTATTTGAATTACTATGGAAAACGAGGGTCTAAATCCATTAATCCACCGCGGAACCGCGGCACATGCTAGGCATGTGCGGCGGTTCCGCAGCCGTACTGTCCCCTTGTCTGATGATTTCTGCACAGTAACTCATATAATTTAATGCTATATTTTCTGGGTATTTTTATTGTGACTCTACAGATGAGTATTCTGGGGTTGTATTGGGAATCAAAGATTCGATCGGATTATCAAATTTTGTCTGTGTGGTTTTCCGGATAATTTTAGAATATGTTAAAAAGTTCGACCGGATGTAAGTACCCAATTTTTCCCCTGCCGGGAAATTTCTAATTGTTGGACTTTTCCGTTGTTTAATGACGTTCTAAGTAGTGCAAGTAACGCGATGGTCCCTCTAGAAGACAACAAACCTTAACTCGATTATGTGACCGTCTTGAACTGCCCTTTGAACCTTAGGGTTTGGGGCAGTATGGCGTGCCACATGTGAGGCGTTGGCTTGACCCTTCTACGGCTGGACCGTTGGTACTGAGGCATGAAGTGAATTTCTTTGAACTTATTTCATGTGTTGAACGGTTTCGGGAAAACTTGGGTGTTCGAATGTTCGATCGGAAAGTTTAATATTTTCTATTTATCCGGAATGGGATACAATAATTGGAATTCACAAACAGTTATGAGATAACTGAATGAATGTTATAAATCTAGCGGTTTAGTTTCACTTGATATTGAAAAGAGTTTTCGATAATAAGACTAAAATGCGGGGTTTATAACTGTTAGGCATGTGATGTCTAAGTATTTCATTTGATTAGGCATGCGATGTCTAAAGAGGTTGTGGATTCCAACTGTTGTAGTTTTACACTTTCTTTTCTGTGACCGTAAGTGTAGTATGTTGATATCGCCGGTTTCGTTGCTATACGTCAACGACAATTGGGGTATGCATACTTACTTATGTTGATGACATGTGATGTTATGTGTTGCTGAATATATTATATTGGATCGTCGTGTTCGAATAGCCGGGGGTTTTTATGTGAGATGAGTGTTTTTCATTTTCATTCATGTAAAAACTTGTATGTAATATTCTTTTATTTGGGGCACTTCCAGGTTGCGGAAGTTGTCACCTTTTGTATATTATTTACATTTCCGCATTAGGATAGACCCAAGGAGGGGAGCACAAGTAACCGGGTTCTAGGGTCCAGTGGGAGACCATCTCGAGGAGTCGAGTCCGGGTCTCCTAACCCTAGAATTGGTAGGGTTGCTTACCGCTCTCGTAGGGGTCTAGGGGTGTGGGATTGGCTATTCATCACGACCGTGGAATCCGTGTTTTATACTGGCTCGTATTGAAAACATGGACGTCCTAGTATATCCAATGTTTCATATGTTTCTTCTGCTGCGATATCTGTGATGTGATCATGTGATGTTCTGTGATAGATACAGTATATATAGTATATATGATATATTATATAGACGTTACTTATGTTTTGCATCCGCTCTAGCCCTGCCCTGCTCTGTCGTTAGTTACCTAACCTAACGGTGCACGAGGGGACATCCAGGCGAATGCGGATGGCATAAGTCTACGTCGTATTTATCTGTGATGTTTAGGTACTTAAATGATGGGACTTCATTAATGTGATTAATGAAAGAAAAGAAACCTAAGATGTTGTGGAATCGAATTTCAAAACAAAACAGGTAGCTACAGTTCTTGCTTTGCATAGCGGTATATATGATATACCCTGCACCTTATTCGATGAGGAAAGGACCGAGATCCCTTCACCGGGAGTGACTCCTTTAGCAATAACTGGCAGATGCTACACACTCGGTTTGACTTTTGATTGCTTCTATAGTTTCTGCTTTGCACAGTGATATATATGATATATCCCGCACCTCATTCGACGAGGAAAGGGCCGACGATCCCTTCACCGGGAGTGACCCCTTTAGCAAAAACTAGAAAAACCTCAAAATCACTCCATTTCAAAACTTCATTTTGATTCTACAACGATATCAAGTTCATTACGCTCATGGTTTTCAGAAAAACCTGCGTAGCCCTCCGTCATTTCAGATAAGTACTACTTAGTATTCATGCTGCGGTAGTTTGGCCTCCGTCAAGGCGTAGTGTATGGTAGCTAACTAGTGCTTATCTGCCAGCATATGATACGATTGGATTAGGGTATTCGTACGGCGTAGTTTGGCCTTCGTCAAGGGTCGTACGGGTGGGTTTAATTCGATCAAGAAATGACGGGTTGAACTTGACTAGCGCCCTGTGGGTTGTTTGGCCTCCGTCAAGGTCACAGGACGCTAGGGGCAAAAGTATTATC
Organism: Agapanthus africanus; assembly: GCA_030015575.1. Lineage (NCBI taxonomy): Eukaryota > Viridiplantae > Streptophyta > Magnoliopsida > Asparagales > Amaryllidaceae > Agapanthus > Agapanthus africanus. Next base: position 30,789,957 of record CM057351.1, read on the forward strand.
GGGAATTTCAAGTGTTGAAATTTGCAATGAGATTGCATACCTTCTATGAGATAGTTGGATCCCGATACCCACTGCGAGTAAGAGTTACTCCTGGGAGAGTTTTACACATTGCAATTAGCTGATCAAGTAGGTGTCTAGAAAGGTGTCAACGGGGTTACGCCTCTGGGAAAATGAGGTTTACATTAATTAGGTTCGTGCGAAAGCACGGGGGACCTCCCTCAAAGTACCGACACTGGCCTGGCTGAAAGATTGGCGAACTTGTAGTGTGTAATTAATCCGGCTAGTCTTTCCTTTTAGGGTTTGAAGGAAGATTTGATAAAAACCAGTGGGAGCCATCCTGATTAGATAAGATAATAACCAATCTGATCTTGCACGAGTATACGCTAAAGTGTTTTCTTCTCTCTCTCTCCAGGTAGCGACCATGTCATGCCCTAATCAAGATAATAATATGGATGTATTGACCGAACCCGCATGTTATACTGTGCAGGGGAATGTTGAACCCGTTCTATCTTATAAGTGTTATAAGAATGAACAGGAAACAGGAGAATATCTGGATTCTCACACCGCCCAAACGGAGAACATGCATGTTGATGCATCATCTTCGGGTGTGTTTGTCATTGAGAACTGTTTCTCAGTCCACCCTACATCATGGGTATTAGATACCGGATCAGGATCCCACATATGTAAGATGTTACATGGGCTGCGGAAAGGTAGAGAACTGGGAAAAGGTGATCATTCCGTTCAAGTTGGGAATGGGGCAAATGTTGCAGCCAAAGCAGTTGGCGAATATCACCTAGTATTACCAAGTGGTGATACACTGATTCTAAATGAATGCTATTATATACCGAACATGATGTGCAATATTATATCAGTTTCTTTATTAAGTAAAGAAGGATATAATTTTGTAGTAAAGGATAATGTTATGAACATATTCCTAGATCAAAAGTTGATTGCATCAGGCTCGTTGTATAATGGCATATTCATTCTCAATCAAAATACAGTCCTCAATTTACAAAACACACACAAGAGGAAGAGTTCTGAACTGAACGAATCTTTCTTGTGGCATTGTAGACTGGGTCACATCAATGCGACACGACTAGCTAAGTTGCATAAGGATGGATATTTAAATTCATTTGAATTTTCATCTTATGACACTTGCCAGTCATGTCTCAAAGGCAAGATGACCAAAACTCCGTTTACTGGACACGGAGACAGAGTTACCGAACTCTTGGGACTAATACATAGTGATGTATGCGGTCCCATGTCTATACATGCCAGGGATGGTTCTTCGTACTTCATTACATTCACTGACGATCTCTCTAGATTCAGATATGTGTTCCTGATGAAACACAAATCAGAAGCTTTTGAGAAATTTAGAGAATATAAACAAGAAGTAGAGAACCAAACGGGCAAAAGTATTAAGATCCTTCGATCTGATCGAGGAGGAGAATACTTAAGTAACAAATTCAGAGATTATCTAAAAGAGAATGGGATTCTCTCTCAGCTTACTCCTCCTTAAACACCACAGCACAACGGTGTATCGGCTCCGAGAAATCGCACCCTATTAGATATGGTACGCTCTATGATGAGTGCAGCTGAGTTACCTATTTCCTTCTGGGGATATGCACTGGAGACTGCTGCATACCTATTGAATAGAGTTCCAACCAAATCAGTGACTACCACTCCATATGAGATATGGAATGGCAAGAGACCATATCTTAATTTTATTCAGATATGGGGTTGTCCGGCCTATGTTAAAACACAAAATCCGGACAAGCTCGAGGCAAGGTCTGTTCTATGTAAGTTTGTTGGATATCCCAAACATTCGCGAGGGTATATCTTCTACCACTCCGAGGAACAAAAAGTGTTTGTTTCTCGACATGCCACTTTCTTAGAAAAGAGTTTTCTTATGAAACAGACAAGTAGCATTGAAGTAGATCTGGAAGAGGTTCCAGCAACACAAACTGTAACAGAAGACTTGGTAGAACCAGAGGATTCAGTAGAACTCGACGAACCCCAGCCTCTCCGTCGATCTAGTAGGGTTTCTCGTCCACCTGAGAGATATTACGGTATTCTCATTGACGGTGGAAGCGAGGATTGCATCATGGAGGATGATGACCCAACTAGCTTCGAGCAGGCCATCACGAGTAGGGACTCAGTGAAATGGCTGGATGCTATGCGGTCCGAGATGGAATCCATGTACACCAACAATGTGTGGACTTTGGAAGTTGCTCCTGAAGGGGTAAAACCCATTGGGAGCAAGTGGATCTTCAAGAAAAAACTTGGTGTAGATGGGAAAGTGGAGACTTTCAAAGCTAGACTTGTTGCAAAAGGTTTTCATCAAAGACCAGGTGTGGACTATGACGAAACCTTTTCTCCAGTGGCTATGCTTAAATCCATCCGGATCATGCTTGCCATCGCTGCATATCATGATTACGAAATCTGGCAAATGGATGTTAAGACCGCCTTTCTAAACGGTGATTTAGAAGAGTGCGTGTACATGACTCAGCCAGAGGGCTTCGTAGACAGTGGGAGCAGCGGAAAGGTGTGCAAGCTGCTTAAATCCATTTATGGATTAAAGCAAGCATCGCGGAGTTGGAACATCTGCTTTGACGTCGTTATCAAAGAGTTTGATTTCGTCAAAAACCCAGATGAACCTTGTATTTACAAGAAGGTTGCAGAGAGTAAGGTTGTCTTCCTCATATTGTACGTGGACGACATACTCTTGACAGGAAATGATATTCCTATGCTGCAATCGGTCAAGCTCTTCTTATCACAAAGATTCTCGATGAAAGATCTTGGTGATGCCTCCTACATATTGGGAATAAGGATCTATAGGGATAGATCCAAATGGATTTTGGGATTGTCCCAATCCAGGTATATTGACACCATACTAAAGAGGTTTAGTATGGAAGAATCCAAGCGTGGGAACTTGCCCACGATCTCTGGAGTCACTCTCTCCAAAGAGATGTCTCCCAAGACTGATTTGGAGAGAGCTCGCATGCAAGGGATACCCTATGCTTCGGCTGTAGGCTCTATCATGTATGCGATGCTATGTACCAGACCCGATGTAGCATACTCACTAAGTGTAGTGAGCAGGTATCAAGCTGATCCTGGAGAGAGTCACTGGACAGCTGTGAAGAGCATTCTCAAGTACTTACGAAGGACTAAAGAGATGCTCTTGGTGTATGGTAACGGAGAACTCCAAGTGGAGTCCTTTACCGATTCAAGCTTCCAGAGTGATAAGGACGACTCTAAGTTGCAGTCGGGATTTGTATTTACCCTTTACGGAGGGGCGGTTAGCTGGAAGAGTTCCAAGCAGGAAACCGTGGCAGACTCGACGATGGAGGCTGAATACATCGCTGCCAACGATGCTGCTAAAGAGGCTGTCTGGATCAAGAAATTCATTACTGAACTTGGAGTGGTTCCATCCATTGAGCATCCAATACCTTTGTATTGCGATAACAATGGAGCGGTGGCTTTGGCCAAGGAACCTAGGTCCCATCAGCGATCCAGGCATATTCTGAGGCGGTATCACCTGATCCGGGAGATAGTAGATCGCCGGGAGATCGAGGTCAGGAGGGTTGACACGAAGAACAACACGGCGGATCCACTCACGAAGGCCATTCCCCAGATACAGTTTGAGAGACTCTTCGGGATGCTCGGTATGCGATACTACAGCAGCTGGCCCTAGTGCAAATGGGAGATTGTTAGTTGTATGTATGCCCTAGAGGCCAGTATTGTACAGATGATGTTTATTATATTGGATGCTTGGACATATATGGAGATGACTTTCTTGCTCGATATGATAGTATGCTATCTGGTTGCTCTTTATCTTAACATGTACACTAGTCTCTTTAAGCTGTCTTGTAGTTACATGTTGGTAAAGCCCTTAGGATGTGTACTTGACTACCTGGACTATGATGCAGATCATACTAGTGGGGACATGGTAGTCCATAAGTACATCCTTCAAGGTCCCTAGTCATGGGTGTATCGAGACGGGGCATCGATATACCAGTGTAGACTAGCGTATACGCTTCTCGACCCATGAGATGGGCGATGGATGATCCCATATCCATTGGTGTTTGACATCAGAGATGGTATACGGGTGCTCAGTGGAGACTGGATACACTGGACGGACTCGCCGAGAACTCCCAGTTGGTATTATACCTCACGTCAGATGGCAGTTCTCAGGTGACACTTGTGCAGGTTAGTCTGTAGACCCGAGATCGTCATAGAGTCTTGTGTGATTCCCACCATGCTTTGATCTCCACCTTGCCACGTCCATGAGGTCATGCAAAACAGTGGTCTTTGGGTACAGTCCCGAGTCACATGGAGGCAATGAGCGATAGGAGGGGTTTCGTCTCTCTCGGTATTGGGGTTGATGTTGTGCTGTGCTCGATTGGCCGTAACAGGGAAGTCCCTGGCCAGGGCTGATCAGAGATTTACTGGTAAGTGTTACCAGTAGTTTCTCGACCCGTTATGAGCCTCACATCGGCGCGACTTATCGGTTATTGGGGTCTGACGTTTACCACCCCTAGACTTGATATGCGACATATCAGACGAACAGACCGGACTGTACGGTAAGTGTTACTGGTTGGATTCACAGGAGTGTGAGTGGGCTTGCTCGTCGATCTTCTGATTGCTCAATACCCGGGTGGACGTTACATTTAGCAGACCGCTTGCGGCTTGTGGGTGCTTGATATGATCATCATCTGCTGCCGGCGTATTGACGAGTCTTTAGAGTCCTACACAGAGGTTTCCTGGTTCAAGCGAAACGAAATAGGGGCGCATATGAGATATGTACGGGACCGAGAATGATGCGTGTATGTGATACCATATTTCATTCTCGCGATGAATGTTTCGATTGGTTATATGCGATATAACCTAGTTATCGAATCGAAGATTGATTCGATAAGTCGATACATTGAATACTAGTCGGTTATGTGAGATATGACCGGATCATTGAATCAAGTGTTGATTTAATGATTTAATGTATAATTATATATTTGATATATTACTTTGCATTAACTAGTATTGGTTCACTTTAAAAGGATTTTCTCACTTGTAGTTCATAAGTTGTATATGTGATATACTTTTGTGCACTACATTGTGTCATGTTTGATGATGCATGTAAATTGGCTTTGTGTTAAGACTTATACCATGGTTATTATAATGGTTAGGGTTTTGCTTTATTCACTTATTTATTTATCCATTTCTTTTGACAAATAAATAAAAGAAAACAAAATAGTTTCATTTCATCATGAAGCTTGTTGAAGCTTCATGAAGGTTTGACCAATGTGACCATTTTGTCTTCATACTTAACCCTAACCATTCCAAATAACTACGGTCTAATCTCTACACATAACCATGGTTAGAAGATGATAAGTATTCATTTTATTTTTCTATTTCAAAAGACTTATCATATTCTATCATATTCTTTCTTCTTCTTCACCATCTTCATCTTCAAGATAAGAAAGATTGCCTTATCAATGGCATCTTGAGTAAACAAGTGAGAAATCCAATTCTAAAGTGAACCCACCTCCTATTTCTTCACCCTCTACCTCTTGCCAAGTAGTATAGGGTGTTTTCTTCACAAGTTTCACAACTTGGTGAAGTCGGAGCTTGATCTTGTGAAGCCTCGACGTAGATCATCTTCGGCATGAAGCCGACGACCTTGCCCGTCCATTTCTCCGATGAAGCCGATGCTTGAGTCCGGGATTCGAGACGGACAGCGAGAGGACGTCTACGTGGAGCTAAGGAAGTGGAGAACCGGATCTACAAAGGTTGTAGCTTCTCACTTTTAGTTAAGATGTTAACTAGTTTCCTTTTTCGCCTAAAATTCTAGTCGACGATCCGTATTAGGGTTTCTCGGCACTCATAAAATTTGAAATTGACATGGTTGATGCCTTGTGAGACCTCTATAGTGTGCCTAGGAACCCTACAAACCCAAGAATGCCGATTCAAGCTATAGCTTCACCGAAGCAACTAAACAAGGAGTCTTGCTGGGACAAAATGCTTAGGAGGGTGTAGTTTATAAACAATATGCTCTCTATATTTTTTCAAAAATTCAAGTAGAGAAAATGAGGAAGAAGATGAAGAGAATGGTAACTCAAGAAAATACCTCTCACTTGATAAAATCCTCAACACTCTCACTCTTATCTTTTCACACTAAATACAATTAAATGGGTGGACTAGTGACTCATTAGGATGAGTCACAAGCCCACACACTTCTTGAAGAAATGAGAGAGAGAGAGAGAGAGAGTAGAGAGAGGCCACCTCATCTAGGTACACACACACATATATATAAATGTGTATATAATCAAGTGCTTCGGGACTACTGCCTCCAAGTGTTTCGGAACTGCTCCCAACCACTGCCTGTTTGCATGACTCATTAGAGCTGTGGCAGGGTAGTAATCAAAGTACAATGAGAACACACTTGAGATGAATACTGATGTCAAGTTAATGGACTAACCTATACTCATATCACCAGAGAACCGCTATCCGACGATAGGTATAATACCATCCAGCAGTTCCTGACGAGTCTGTCCAGTGTAACTCATAACCTAATGAGCATCTGTATACTATCTTTGGTACCGTATACCAATGGCTGCGGGACATGCTACCTCCCATGATTGGGATAAGAAGCGTGTACACTAGTCTACTCTGGAATATCGATGCCCAGTCTCGATAATTCTACAACTAGGGACAACTTTAAGGATGTGCTTATAGAATATTCAGCCCCTACTAGTGAGACTGCCATCACAACGTTGGTAGTCAATTAAAGATCCTAAGGGCTCTATCATCATGTATTAGCGATACGTAAAAAGATACATATAAACATGTTAAGGTAGACTCAAACTAGATAACATTTTATCATATTGAGCAAGACTGTTATATATCTGTATATATCCCAAGCTTCTAAAATATAATATACAATCATGTACTATACAATAATGGCCTCTGGGGCATATATCACTAACAATCTTCCACTTACACTAAGGCCATGTATTGGCATATCGCAAACCTATCATCTCGAATAGCCTCTCGAACTGTGTCTGAGGGAGGACCTTTGTGAGTGGATCTGCGGTATTGTTCTCTGTGTCTACTCTCCGCACCTCGATCTCCTGGCAATCTACGATCTCCCTGATCAGGTGATACCGTCTCAAGATATATCTGGATCTTTGATGGGACCTTGGTTCCATTGCTAAAGCTATAGCCCCATTGTTGTCACAATACAAAAGTATTGGGTCAACAATGGACGGAACCACCTGAAGTTCTGTAATGAATTTCCTCATCCAGACTGCCTCTTTTGTGGCATCATATACATCGATATACTCTGCCTCCATCGTCGATCAGCAACGGTATCCTATTTGGAGCTCTTCCAACAAACCTCCCTTCCATTGAGAGTGAAGATATAACCCGACATAGATTTGGAGTCATCCTTATCACTCTGTAAGCTGAAGTCGGCGAAGGTTTCGATCTGCAGGTCTTTACTGTCGTATACCAAGAACATCTTCTTAATCCTTCTTAGGTACTTGAGAATGTTCTTTACTGCTATTCAGTGCTTCTCTCCTGGATTCGACTGATACCTGCTTACCACGCTTAGTGCGTAAGCAGCATCTGGTCTGATACACAATATCGCATACATTATAGATCCTACCGCCGAAGTGTAGGGTATAATATCATGTGATCCCTTTCCAAATCAGTCTTGGGAGACATCTCTTTGGAGAGTGTGATTCCGTGAAAAATGGATAAATTACCGCGCTTGGAATCTTCCATACTAAATCTTTTCAGTATGGTGTCAATGTACCTGGACTGTGAAAATCCCAATATCCTCTTAGATCTATCACGATGGATTTTGATCTCCAGAATGTAGGAGGTATCATCCGGTGTTGGATATAGTGCCCTCAAAGTCAATTATTGGATCGCAGGTATGTGATTGCAATGATTGAGGAGGACCTATACCGGTAGCACAGTCTTACTCGAGATGATAGTATGCTATCTGGTTTGCCTTTATCAGTCGTGTACAGGTTCAGGTGACTGATCACTATTACACGTTGATAGAGCCCTTAGGATCTTTCTTGACTACCAACAGTATGATGGCGATCATATACGTGAGAGTTGGGTAGTCTATAAGCACATCCTTAATTGTGGTCTCTAGTCGTGGGAGTTTCGAGACAGGGCATCGATACTCCGGAGTAGACTGGTGTATACAGTTGAGACCCCGACGAGGGGCGGTGGCCGGTCTCACAAGCCACTGGTGTCAGTTGGATCACCTAAGATGTATACAGGTGCTCATTGGGTTATGAGTATACCGGACATGACTCGCCGGGAACCTGCTAGTTGGTATTATACCTATCGTCAGATAGCAGTTCCATGGTGACATGTGTACAGGTTAGTTCATCGACCTGAGGTCGTCATTTGTCTCGTGTGAGTTCCCACTGTGCTTTGATTTCTACCCTACCACGGCTCAAAGGAGTCGTGCAAACAGGTCTTTTTTGGGTACAGTCTCGAGCCACATGGAGGCAAGTGAGCGGATCGGCATGGGATTCGTCTCTCCCGGTATTGGGGGTGAGATCGCGCTGTGTCTAGGAAAGCCATTACACCAAGTCCTTGGCCAAGGCAGGTGAGAATTACTGGTAAGTATTTCAGTAGTTTCTCAGGGTGTTCAGGGCTTGTCTCCGACACGACTTATACCGCTATTGGGGGTCTGACGTTACTAGTCCCCTAGGCCCGATATGTGATACTCATAGACGAACGGGCCGGACTGTATATATATTATCACTGTTAGGCTCAGTAGGGTTCCAGGATGAGTTCGCTCATCGGCTTCCCCTGAGGTCAGTACATGGGCAGCCGTTACGCACTGCTAGTGCCGCTGACGTGCTTGTGGTTAAACCCACTTCCAGTATACTGATGAGTCATTAGAGTCCCCCACAGATAGTTTCCCAAGTTCGGGCGAAACGTTGTACAGGCCGTATGGTTTTATGGCAGGGTTCGGAAAATGCACGTGCGTTTACGCACGTGTCATATTTTGGGCAGATAATACTGGTGGGCTTTGGTTTAAGCCGAATCCATGTATTATACTATGTAGATATAATATCTTTGTCTCAGTTGCATTTGTATTCGGTCATAATACAATTGCGGGTATGTTTATACTGTTACGGGGTTATCCTGAAATTCGTTTCGGGATTGCTTTTCGAAGTTGCCAGTTTTCTATCACCCGTCTTAAACATTCGGTTTAATGCGGAATTATCTTTTTCTTATGGATGAGTCATGAGGGTGAGTCATGAGGGAGCTTCTAGAATGGATGACCAGGTTTAGTGACTCATTAGTTTGCATTAATGGTTGATGAGGTGTTAATGTGACTCATTGATTGCATTAATGTGTTTTGGTTTGGACTTGGATATTTCTTCTTGATCTTTTGCTTATGGTCACCCCCTTGCTCCTACACTCACCCTACCTCTTCATAAGTGGTCGGCCCCTTATTGAAGCCCCCCTTGAAAAATTGATATTTGAAATGATATGATTCATTTGCAAAAGATATAGCTCATTTATCCTTACTTGATTAAAATGGCAACTTCATTAACCGTTCATCCATGGTTTTGGATGAAGCGAGACAAAGTGTTCTACTCATTCTCTACATCAATCTTGGACATGTCGGCTGGAAAACTTCATGTCCGAGTTGCCTCGGTTCAGAGGCAGGAGCCCGTATAAAGATCCGTTGACGTGGTGCCACCTGAACGAGGAGACCGGAGATCGAGCGAGATCGCAGATAAAGAGCGTGGGATGATGGATAAAGACCGAAGGACTCGGATCGTTCGGTATACCCTTTCTACCCACTTTGTAGTTTGTTAGTTTAGCGTTAATGGCAAGATCCGAGTTATAGTATGCGAAGCGCCTGTTACAAAAGTTTTTGTTCCGCGTTTGGCGTCTGAAAGACGGCCGGGGCGCTACCGTAGACTTACATGGTATCAGAGCCATGCCATTAACCTTTACTAACTTGTTCTAACGCGTTTAAAACAATGATCGAACGAAATTTCGAAAACCACGATTTTCAGTGTAAAGTTTCTGTCGATTTTAAAAACAGGTCTAAAAATCATTTTGAGCATCTCAGAAAATCGAGCAGGCTTTTTTAAGAATTCTGGTGAAATTTGGTTCAGTGACTCCACAGTACTGCCGCGGAACCGCCGCACAAACCAGAGTTTGGCCGCGGTTCTGCTACAGGTTTGGAGCATCAGAGTGCCATTTTTTTACAGTAACCTCCTGCATAGAAAATTGTGGTTTCTGGAATATTTCTTTTGGGCCCAGATTTTATTACTGTACTGCAGATGTACGTGGGGTCCACTTCGGGAAGTTTTGTCGATCGAAATTTTAAACTTGTTAGTTTACAGTACTTGCATTATATCTCCGACCGTGAATGTCATTCGAGCGGTAAATTGCGTCTAATTGCTATAGTCCTTTTAGACGGATTTGCGAACGTGACATTCGCGTTGATGTTCTGTGTTGTGCTGTGATGTTGCGGGTTTGTCGTGGTGGATAGTAGTGTGCAATGGTAGCACAGTTTGGATTTATTTGTACATTTGATATTGCGGGGCGAGCGTCCAACATGTGGACTGCCATCACTGCCTGTTTGTATAATATTCTTTTGGGGCACGACCGGGCTGAGGTCGATGTACCCGTTGTACATATTTTTCATTTTTGTACTAGGTTTTACCCCATGACGGAGTGCACGGATAGCCGGGTTCTGGAAGGCAACAGGTCCGCATCTCATGGCTTTGAGTGGCAGAGGGGCCTCACTCTAGAATTGGCAGACTATTCGCCGCACTCGTAGGGAGTACAGGTTGACCCAAGGAGGGGTGCTTAAGCTACCGGATTCCGTGAAGTGCAGGGTGGTCCATTCACTATACTGTAGGGGGCTTCCTCGCTTCAGGTTTTGGCGGGTAACTTGCCGCACCCGTAGAGGTCTAGGTTTCATTGCACAGGCTATCCACACGACCAGGGGAACGCGGGTTTCAGCAGCGGCTCTGTGAAACCCGGGGATCCCAGATTATCTGTATTGTTCTGTGATGCTTATTACTTTTCTGTGATGTTGCATATTATCACGCCTGGAGCGATTATTGTATATTGGTATATATACTAGTAGATGTTGTATATGTTTTACACCCGCGCTAGTCCAGTCCCCGCTCTGTCGTTAGTTAAGTAACCTAACGGGTGATGACGGGACCCAGTGACGAATGCGGATGGCATATACGTACATTTTATTTTTCGTTCTTTTCTGGTGTGATTAATTGATGGGACTGCGTTGATTTTGATCAATGCAAAGAAAAACAAACCTGTTTGGATGTTGTTGGAACAGTTTTAAAAAGTGTTATTACAAAGACGTTTTCTTTTGTTTTGCACAGTGGTATTCAGTTGGAATATCCTGCATCTCATTCGACGAGGTAAGGGCCGAGATCCCTTCACCGGGAGTGACCCCTTGGGCAGAAGTTTGCGTCAGGGTAATAACTTCACTATAGTCGGTTACATGTTGCTTTGCATCGCGGTATTCAGTTGGAATATCCTGCACCCCATTCCACGAGGAAAGAGCCGAGATCCCTTCACTGGGAGTGGCCTCTTTAGCAAAGGTTTTCGCCACTATATTTTTATAAAAAGCTATCAGGTTCTTTAAGCGATATCAAGTTTTTTACGTTAAAGGTTTTTCGCCAAAAACCAGCCGTAGCCCTCCGTCACTTCATTTGGGTATTCAGTAGTATTCAAGCTATGTATTTTGACCTACGCCAAGGCATAGTGTTTGGTGGCTGCTGGGTATTCATCTGTTACATAGATAGATGAGTTGGTTTGGGACAGTCGTTCTGCCATTTGGCCAACGTCAGGGGCATGTGCGGATGGGTTCAAATTGACAAGATAATGACGGGTAGAACTTGGCATGTGACTTATGACATTTTGGCCTACGTCAAGGTCATAAGAGCATGGGGAAAAAAATCACATCGGGAGTTTCTAAAGAAACTAAAACTTGCCAGGCATGCACATACTTTCTGGAGTGTGATAACGTGAGTGGATTCCGTAACGTTATCATGCGATGAGAGTTGGATCCCAATTCCCACTGATGAATTAGTTTACTCTTCGGGTGATCCCGATTGATTCTTCTTTCAGGTTTAGAGGAGAATTTGACAGTACAGTAGGAGATTTCCTGATTAGATAAAGTGATAACCATTCTGATATAGGTTAGAGTGCACACAGAGTGTTTCTTTTCTCTCTCTCTTTGGCAGCGACCTTTGACCGACCCTAGACTATGACTCAGTGACCAAGTTGACCGAACCTTCTTAAAATACTGGCTTTTGGATTGTCAGAGTTGCATAAGTCATTGCCACTCCTTCTTTTACCCTTTGCATTTCTAAAAACACTCCGTATTACTACGGACATCCACTTCCATTGGATAGATCCATCGTATGGTTATATAGGAACTCGAAGGGACTTCTTCGAGGATGAATCTAGGTTCAGGAGAAATAGAATTGGTTTATTCAGTTGTCTTTTATTATCACCTTCTCTCAGGTTGCGAGGGCTCCTTAGTGTTAGTTATATGTATGCCCTAGAGGCCATTACTGTACATAGGATGTATATTGTAGCGGATGCTGGGACATATTTAGGGAGGACTTTCTTGCTCGACATGATAGTATGCTATCTGGTTGCTCTTTACCTTAACGTGTACACTGATTGTCTCTCTGTTACATGTTGGTAAAGCCCTTAGGATGTGTACTTGACTACCTGGACTATGATGCGGATCATACTAATGGGGACATGGTAGTCCATAAGTACATCCTTCAAGGTCGAAGTCATCTCGACGTAGATCATCTTTGGCATCGAAGTCATCGACCTAGCCCGATCATTTCTTCGATGAAACCAACGTGAGAGTCCGGGATTCCGATGATCGCGGCGGAGGGACGTCAACATGGAGCTAGAGAAGTGGTGGACCGGATCTACAAAGGTTGTATTTCCTATCACTTTAGAGTAAAGTTGTTTACTTGCATAGTTATCGCCTTTACCTCTAGTTATCGATCTAGCATTAGGGTTTCTCGGCACAAGAAAATTTTGATTTTGGCAAGTTCATGCCTTGTGGGACCTCTTGAGAGTGCCTAGTGTAGGGTTCCTAGGCACTCTAATGAAGTCTCACAAGTGATCAAACATGGCCAATTAAAATTTTACAAGTGCCGAGAAACCCTAATACGGATCGTTAACTAGATGTACAGGCGATGCAATGCAAATAAACGAATTTATAGCTAAAGGGAAGGGGCTACAACCTTTGTAGATCCGGTTCTCCACCTCCATGGCTCCGTGATGAAGTCCCCTCGCTGTCCATATCGGATCCTGGACTCTAGCATCGGCTTCATCGGAGAAATGGGCGGGCTAGGTCGTCGGCTTCGATGCCGAAGATGATCTACGTCGAGGCAACACAAGATCAAGATCCAACTTCACCAAGCCATGAAACTTGTGAAGAAAACACCCTATACTACTTGTCAAGAGGTAGAGGATGAAGAAATAGGAAGTGGGTTCACTTTGGAATTGGATTTCTCACTCATTTTCACAAGTTGCCATTGATGGAGGCAAGCTTTCTTCATTGTTGAATATGAAGAAGAAGAAGAAGAAAGAATATGATAAGTATTATTCCAAATAGAAAATAATATGAATACTTATCATATAGCAACCATAGTTAGGTGTAGAGAATAAACCATGGTTAGTTTGAATGGTTAGGGTTAAGCATGAAGACAAAATGGTCACTTAGTCAAAGCTTCATGAAGCTTCAACTACAAACAAAGAAAGCCACCATTTTCTCTTTATCATTTCATAAAGAATAATAAATAAATAAATAGATAATAAAAAGAAAACCCTAACCATTGCACAACCATGGTTTAATCTTTACACAAACCCAAGTGAGCATGTATCATCAAACATGACACAAACAAGTGCACAAAAATATATCACATATACAATGTGCATTTCAAGTGAGAAAATCCATTTAAAGTGAACCAATACTAGTTAATGCAAAGTAATATATCAAATATATAATTATACATTAAATCATTAAATCAACACTTGATTCAATGATCCGGTCATGTCGCATATAACCGACTAGTATCCAATGTATCGACTTATCGAATCAATCCTTGATTCGATAACTAGGTTATATCGCATACAACCAATTGATACATTCATCGCGAGAATAGAATGCGGTATCACATACACACATTATTCTCGGTCCCGCACATATCTCATATGCGCTCCTATTTCGTTTCGCTTGAGCCAGGAAACCTCTGTGTAGGACTCTAAAGACTCGTCAATACGCCGGCAGCAGATGATGATCATATCAAGCACCCACAAGCCGCAAGCGGTCTGCCAAACATAACGGCCACCCGGGTATTGAGCGATCAGAAGATCGACAAGCAAGCCCGCTCACACTCCTGTGAATCCAACCAGTAACACTTACCGTACAGTCCGGTCTGTTCGTCTGATATGTCGCATATCTCGCTTAGGGGTGGTAAACGTCAGACCCCAGTAGCTTGATAAGTCATGCCGACGTAAGGTCCATAACATTCGTGAAACTACTGATAACTCTTACCAGTATATTACTGCAACCCTGGCCAGGGATTTCCTGTTATGGCCAGTCGTGCATAGCGCAACATCCACCCCCAATACCGGGAGAGACGAATCCCCTCCTATTGCTCATTGCCTCCATGTGAATCGGGACTGTACCCAAAAACCACCTGTTTGCACGACTCAGTAGAGCTGTGGTAGGGTGGAAATCAAAGCACAGTGGGAGACACACAAGACTCTATGACGATCTCGGGTCAACAGACTAAGCTGCACCAGTGTCACCAGAGAACTGCCATCTGACGTGAGGTATAATACCATCTGGGAGTTCTCGGCGAGTCCGTTCAGTGTATCCAGTCTCCACTGAGCACCCGCATACCATCTATGATGTCAAACACCAATGGATATGGGATCATCCATCGCCCATCACATGGGTCGAGAAGATATACACTAGTCTACTCTGGAATATCGATGCCCCGTCTCGATATTCCCACGACTAGGAACAATGAAGGATGTACTCATTAACTACCCAGGCCCCACTAGTATGATCTTCATCATAGTCCTGAAAGTCGAGTACACATCCTAAGGGCTTTATCAACATGTAATCAGAGAGACAGAAAGTATACATGTTAAGATAAAGAGCAACCAGATAGCGTACTATCATGTCGAGCAAGAAAGTCCTACCTATATATGTCCCAGCATCCACTACAATATACATCCAATGTATATTGGCCTCTAGGGCATACATATAACTAATAATCTCCTACTTGCACTAGGGCCATCTGTAGCAGTGGTTGCAGTATCACATACTCAACCATCCCATAAAAGTCTCTCTTTGGGAAAAGGCCTTCGTGAGTGGATCCGCTGTGTTGTCCTCTGATTCTACTCTCCTTACCTCGATCACCCTGGAGATCAACTATCTCCATGATCAGGTGATGCTTCCTCAGAATATGTCTGGGTCACTGATGGGATCGGGGTTCCTGGGCCAAAGCCACACTTCCATTGTCATACAATGGTAGGAACCTAGTTCATCTTATGAACCAATATACATCCAAACTGCCTCTTTGGTAGTATCTTTAATAGCGATGTTACCAGCCTTTATCGTCTAGTTTGCCACGGTATCTAGCTTGGAACTCTTCCAACATACCATCCCTGCACTGAGGGTAAAGACAATGCCCGCGACTGACATTCAGTCGTCCTTATCACCCTGGAACCTTTCCAGTGATTCTCCCCAGGATCTACAGATACCATCTCACTGCAATTAGTGAGAATCCTAACATCCATTTAGATCTATCTCATAGACCCAAATCTCAGGATTTAGGAGGTATCACTTTGATCCTATATGGAGAATCTATGTGATAAGAGGAGATCGACCGATCGTAGCATAGGAAACTCCTTTCCTATCAAGAGTATGTCATCCACGTACTCTACGAGGATCATTACCATACTCCATACTACCCTTTTGTACATACAAGGTTCATTTACCATTTTGATGAAGTCAAACTTTTCGACTACCACATCAAAACAGACGTTCCAACTCCGCGATGCCTGCTTTATTCTGTAAAGCAACTTGCACACGTTTCCGCTGCTCCCACTGTTTACGAAGCTCTCTGGCTGTGTTCTTATAGACTTTCTATTCTAAATCAGTATTTAGAAAAGCAGTCATGACACCCAACCACCAGATATCGCAGTCATGGTATGTAGCAATGGTAAGTAGAATCTGGATGGACTTAAGTATAGTCCCTGGAAAAGGTTTCATCATTTTCCACTCTTGGTCGATGACGAAAACCTTTAACAAGTCTAGCTTTGAAAGTCTCAACTTTTCCATCTACACCAAGTAATCTTCTTAAGATACACTTGCTCCTGATGGGGATTTAACCCTTCAGATATCGCAACCAAAGTCCATACTTTGTTGGTGTATATGGATTCCATCTCAGATCGTTAAGCATCCAGCCATTCCACTCCTGATGACCTGCTCGATACTAGATGGGTCATCATCCCATGATGCATTCCTCGCTCCCACTGTCATCGAGAAACCGAGGTATCTCTCAGGCGGATGAGGAACCTTACTAGATCGGCGGAGAGGCTTGAGGTTCGTTAGGGACTATAGAATCCTTTGGTCCATTCAAATCAGCTGCAGTTTTGTATAGCTGAAACCTTTCCAGTTCTACAGAACTGACCTTGCCTCGATTTTGTCCGGATTTTGCTTTAGACATAAGCCGGACAACCCCAAATCTTAAATTACTTAAGAGATAGGCTCTTCCTATACCATATCTCATATGGAGTGGTAGGCACTGATTTGATTCGAACCCAATTCAATAGTTATGCAGCTTCTCAAGTGCACAACCCCAAAAGGAAATAGGTAACTCAGTAGTACTCATCATAGAGCACACTATATCTAATATGGTGTGATTGCTCCGCCCCGATACACCGTTGTGCTGTGGTATAATCAGAGGAGTAACACCGAGAGAGAATCTCATTCTCCTTTAGAATAATCCAGGAATTCTATGCACAAGTATTCTCCTCCCTGATCTTATCATAGGACATAATACTTATACCCGGTTTTTGGTTCTCTACTTCTAACTTATATTCTATGAATATCTCAAAAGGTTCGGACTTATGTTTCAACAGGAACATATGACTGAATCTTGAGAGTTCATCAGAGAATGTAATGAAGTACAAAGAACCGGTCCTGGCATGTGTAGACAGGGGACCTTACATACATCATCATGTATCAGTCCCAAGAGTTCACAAACTCTTTCTCTGTTTCCAGTAAACAGAGCTATGGTCATCTTATCTTTGTGACATGACTGGCAAGTTTCATAAGATGTAAATTCAAACTGATTTAAATATGCATCTAAATTTAACTTTAGCTAGTCGGGTCACATTGATCTGACCTAGTCTACAATACCTCAAGAAGGATTCGTTCATTTCCGAACTCTTCCTCTTGTGTGTTCTATATACTAAGAACTGTAGTTTGATTTAGAACGTCAATGCTTTTAGATAACGTGCCTGAACCGATCAAATTTTGATATAGGAAATGTTCAAAACATTATCCATCAATACAAAATTTTATCATTTCTTTACTAATAAAAAGACTGATACGATTTTGTATATCAGGTTCGGTATCTAACAGCATTTGTTCAGAATCAATGTATTGGTAATACAGGGTGACAGTGACCAACAGACTTGGCTGCAACACTTGCCCCGTTTTCTGTTTCATGAAACTTATCACCCGTTCTCAGTTTTCTACCTTTTTGTAGCCCTATATAACAGATTACATATCTGGGATCCTGATCCAGTATCAAATACCCAGGATGCAGAGGATACTGAGAAACAGTTCTTTATAATGAACACACCAGAATGAGATGCATCATCAAGCGCTTTCTATGTTTGGGCGGCATAGGAATTCTGGTAATCCCCTATTTCCTGCTCTGTCCTATAACAATTATAAGTTGGAGCGGGACCAACGTTCCCCAGCTCAGTATAACAAGCGGGTTCGGTCAATACATCCTTATTATTATCTTGATTAGGGCGTGATATGGTCGCTACCTGGAGAGAGAGAGAAGAAAACACTCTGCGTGCGCTCTTGCAAGATTAGATTGGTTATATATTTTATCTAATCAGGATGGCTCCCAATGTTTTTATCAAATCTTCCTTCAAACCCTAAAAGGAAAGACTAGCCGGGATTAATTACACTCTACAAGTTCGCCAATCTTTCAGCCAGGCCAGTGTCGGTACTTTGAGGGAGGTTCCCCGTGCTTTCGCACGGACCTAATTACAGTAAACCTCGTTTTCCCAAAGGCGTAACCCCGTTGACACCTTTCTAGACACCTACTTGATCGGCTAATTGCAAAGTGCAAAACTCTCGCAGGAGTAACAATTACTCGCAGTGGGTATCGGGATCCAACTATCACATAGAAGGTATGCAATCTCATTGCAAGTTTCAACACTTGAAACTCCCGATAAAGATTTTTACCCCTAGCACTTATGACCTTAACTATGGTCAACAAATCATAAGCACTAGTCAAGTTCTACCCGTCATTTCGTGATTAATTAGACCCACCCACATGACCCTTAACTAAGGTCAACAAAGTCACGCGACTGTCCTAACTAATCGCATCATATGCGGTGTAGGAAGACATCACTTAGCTACCGTACACTGTGCCTTGACTATAGTCAACAAACACAGCACGAATACTAAGTACTCTACTTCCTAAAATGACGGAGGGTTGCGAATGGTTTTTATGAAAAACCTTTAATGCTTTGAACTTGATCTCGTTGCGGAATCAAATGGTTTTTAAATAGAATGTTTTTGAGGCTTTTCTAGTTTTGCTAAAGGGGTCACTCTCGGTGAAGGGATCGTCGGCCCTTTCCTCGTCGAATGAGGTGCAGGATATATCATATATATCACTGTGCAAAGCAGAAACTATCGAAGCAATCAAAAGACAAACCGAGTGTGTAGCATCTGCCAGTTATTGCTAAAGGAGTCACTCCCGGTGAAGGGATCTCAGTCCTTTCCTCATCGAATAAGGTGCAGGATGTTCTACAAGGAACACCGCGATGCAAAGCAAGAACTGTAGCTACCTGTTTTATTTTGAAATTCGATTCCACAACATCAATTAGGTTTATTTTCTTTCATTAATCTCATTAATGAATATCCCATCTTTTAAGTCCACCTAATCATCACAGATAAATATAACGTACGCTTATGCCATCCGCATTCGCCTCGATGTCCCGTCTGCACCGTTAGGTTAGGTAACTAACGGCAGAGCGGGGCAGGGCTAGCGCGGGTGTAAAACATAAGCAACGTCTATATAATATATCATATATACTATATACTATCTATCTGAACACATCACATGATCACATCACAGATAACGCAGCAGAAAATATCATATGAAATATTGGATATACTAGGACGTCCGTGTTTTCAATACGAGCCAGTATAAAACACGGATTCCACGGTCGTGATGAATAGCCAATCCCATACCCCTAGACCCCTACGAGAGCGGCAAGCAACCCTACCAATTCTAGGGTTAGGAGACCCGGACTCGACTCCTCGAGATGGTCTCCCACTGGACCCTAGAACCCGGTTACTTGTGCTCCCCTCCTTGGGTCTATCCTAATGCGGAAAAGTAAATAATATACAAATGGTGACAACATCCGCAACCTGGAAGTGCCCCAATAAAAGAATATTACATACAAGTTTTTACATGAATGAAAATGAAAAAAACACTCATCTCACATAAAACCCCCCCGGCTATTCGAACACGACGATCCAACATAACATATCCAGCAACACATAACATCACATGTCATCAACGTAAGTAAACATGCGTATCCCAATTGTCGTTGATATATAGCAACGAAACCGGCGATATCACATATTACACTTACGGTCACAGAAAAGAAAGTGTAAAACTACAACAGTTGGAATTCGCAAACTCTTTAGACATCGCATGCCTAGCCAAATGAATTGCTTAGACATCGCATGCCTAATAATTATAAACCCCGCATTTTAGTCTCATTATCGAAAGCACTTTTCAATATCAATTCGGGCAATTCAACAGGAATCCCGACATTCTGATCGAATGCTCGTCGCAAACTTTAGTTGGCGGCCACACCCCCGACGCCGTCGACGAAGTGCACCAAGGCGGAACACCGCTGCCACGAGCACCCGAACGGATGCTTTCGGCGATGGGGTTCTCCTACAGTCACTTGGTCGGGGCTATGGGGTGTAGCTGTCTATTAAGTTTACCCGGCGAGTATCCGCGTATGCTACGTGATTGCGACGGACTTTTGATCACATCAAAATTCCATGGCAACCGATCAAGTGAGACTAAACCGCTAGATTTATAACATTCATTCGGTTATCTCATAACTGCTTGTGAATTCCAATTATTGTATCACATTCCGGATAAATAGAAAAATGTTAAACTTTCCGATCGAACAATCGAACACCCAAGTTTTCCCGATACAGCTCAACACATGAAATAAGTCTAAAAACATTCAGTTCATGCCTCAGTACCAACGGTCCAGCCGTAGAAGGGTCAAGCCAACGCCTCACATGTGGCACGCCGTACTGCCCCAAACCCTAAGGTTCAAAGGGCAGTTCAAGACAGTCACATAATCGAGTTAAGGTTTGTTGTCTTCTAGAGAGACCATCGCGTTACTTGCACTACTTAGAATGTCGTTAAACTATGGAAAAATCCAACAATTGGAAATTTCCCGGCAGGGGAAAAAGTGGGTATTTATATCCGGTCGAACTTTTTAACATATTCTAAAATTACTCGGAAAAACACACAGACAAAATTAGACAATCCGATCGAAACACCGAGTCCCCAATACAACCCAGAAAACTCAACTCTTGAGTGATATTTAAAAAATCCCAGAAAATCCAGAACCATAATATAGGAATTACTGTGCAAACATTATTGGGCAATGTGACCATACGGCCGCGGAACCGCCGCAGAAGCCATGCTTCTGCCGCGATACCGCGGTGGTTTAGATGAATTAGGATCTCGTTTTGCACCATAATTCTTAGATCTTCTTGCTGAATTTTTTAAGAATTTTTAATCTGGAAAAAACCCAGTTTTTGAAAAATGTCCAGAGAGCAAATTTGAATTAGGGTTTCGGTTCGATCGGACTTCTAACTCCGTCTACGCATCGCCTAAGGCTCTAGCTAGGCTCTGATACCACTGTAGGGTTCCTAGGCACTCTAATGAAGTCTCACAAGTGATCAAACATGGCCAATTAAAATTTTACAAGTGCCGAGAAACCCTAATACGGATCGTTAACTAGATGTATAGGCGATGCAATGCAAATAAACGAATTTATAGCTAAAGGGAAGGGGCTACAACCTTTGTAGATCCGGTTCTCCACCTCCATGGCTCCATGATGAAGTCCCCTCGCTGTCCATATCGGATCCCGGACTCTAGCATCGGCTTCATCGGAGAAATGGGCGGGCTAGGTCGTCGGCTTCGATGCCGAAGATGATCTACGTCGAGGCAACACAAGATCAAGCTCCAACTTCACCAAGCCATGAAACTTGTGAAGAAAACACCCTATACTACTTGTCAAGAGGTAGAGGATGAAGAAATAGGAAGTGGGTTCACTTTGGAATTGGATTTCTCACTCATTTTCACAAGTTGCCATTGATGGAGGCAAGCTTTCTTCATTGTTGAATATGAAGAAGAAGAAGAAGAAAGAATATGATAAGTATTATTCCAAATAGAAAATAATATGAATACATATCATATAGCAACCATAGTTAGGTTTATAGAATAAACCATGGTTATTTTGAATGGTTAGGGTTAAGCATGAAGACAAAATGGTCACTTAGTCAAAGCTTCATGAAGCTTCAATTACAAACAAAGAAAGCCACCATTTTCTCTGTATCATTTCATAAAGAATAATAAATAAATAAATAGATAATAAAAAGAAAACCCTAACCATTGCACAACCATGGTTTAATCTTTACACAAACCCAAGTGAGCATGTATCATCAAACATGATACAAACAAGTGCACAAAAATATATCACATATACAATGTGCATTTCAAGTGAGAAAATCCATTTAAAGTGAACCAATACTAGTTAATGCAAAGTAATATATCAAATATATAATTATACATTAAATCATTAAATCAACACTTGATTCAATGATCCGGTCATGTCGCATATAACCGACTAGTATCCAATGTATCGACTTATCGAATCAATCCTTGATTCGATAACTTGGTTATATCGCATACAACCAATTGATACATTCATCGTGAGAATAGAATGCGGTATCACATACACGTATTATTCTCGGTCCCGCACATATCTCATATGCGCTCGTATTTCGTTTCGCTTGAGCCAGGAAACCTCTGTGTAGGACTCTAAAGACTCGTCAATACGCCGGCAGCAGATGATGATCATATCAAGCACCCACAAGCCGCAAGCGGTCTGCCAAACGTAACGGCCACCCGGGTATTGAGCGATCAGAAGATCGACGAGCAAGCCCGCTCACACTCCTGTGAATCCAACCAGTAACACTTACCGTACAGTCCGGTCTGTTCGTCTGATATGTCGCATATCTCTCCTAGTGGTGGTAAACGTCAGACCCCAGTAGCTTGATAAGTCATGCCGACGTAAGGTCCATAACATTCATGAAACTACCGATAACTCTTACCAGTATATCACTGCAACCCTGGCCAGGGATTTTCTGTTATGGCCAGTCGTGCATAGCGCAACATCCACCCCCAATACCGGGAGAGACGAATCCCCTCCTATCGCTCATTGCCTCCATGTGAATCGGGACTGTACCCAAAAACCACCTGTTTGCACGACTCAGTAGAGCCGTGGTAGGGTGGAAATCAAAGCACAGTGGGAGACACACAAGACTCTATGACGATCTCGGGTCAACAGACTAAGCTGCACCAGTGTCACCAGAGAACTGCCATCTGACGTGAGGTATAATACCATCTGGGAGTTCTCGGCGAGTCCGTTCAGTGTACCCAGTCTCCACTGAGCACCCGCATACCATCTCTGATGTCAAACACCAATGGATATGGGATCATCCATCGCCCATCACATGGGTCGAGAAGATATACGCTAGTCTACTCTGGAATATCGATGCCCCGTCTCGATATTCCCACGACTAGGAACAATGAAGGATGTACTCATTGACTACCCAGGCCCCACTAGTATGATCTTCATCATAGTCCTGGAAGTCGAGTACACATCCTAAGGGCTTTATCAACATGTAATCAGAGAGACAGAAAGTATACATGTTAAGATAAAGAGCAACCAGATAGCGTACTATCATGTCGAGCAAGAAAGTCCTACCTATATATGTCCCAGCATCCACTACAATATACATCCAATGTATACTGGCCTCTAGGGCATACATATAACTAATAATCTCCCACTTGCACTAGGGCCATCTGTAGCAGTGGTTGCAGTATCACATACTCAACCATCCCATAAAAGTCTCTCTTTGGGAAAAGGCCTTCGTGAGTGGATCCGCTGTGTTGTCCTCTGATTCTACTCTCCTTACCTCGATCACCCTGGAGATCAACTATCTCCATGATCAGGTGATGCTTCCTCAGAATATGTCTGGGTCACTGATGGGATCGGGGTTCCTGGGCCAAAGCCACACTTCCATTGTCATACAATGGTAGGAACCTAGTTCATCTTATGAACCAATATACATCCAAACTGCCTCTTTGGTAGTATCTTTAATAGCGATGTTACCAGCCTTTATCGTCTAGTTTGCCACGGTATCTAGCTTGGAACTCTTCCAACAAACCGTCCCTGCACTGAGGGTAAAGACAATGCCCGCGACTGACATTCAGTCGTCTTTATCACCCTGGAACCTTTCCAGTGATTCTCCCCAGGATCAACTGATACCATCTCACTGCAATTAGTGAGAATCCTAACATCCATTTAGATTTATCTCATAGACCCAAATCTCAGGATTTAGGAGGTATCACTTTGATCCTATATGGAGAATCTATGTGATAAGAGGAGATCGACCGATCGTAGCATAGGAAACTCCTTTCCTATCAAGAGTATGTCATCCACGTACTCTACGAGGATCATTACCATACTCCATACTACCCTTTTGTACATACAAGGTTCATTTACCATTTTGATGAAGTCAAACTTTTCGACTACCACATCAAAACAGACGTTCCAACTCCGCGATGCCTGCTTTATTCTGTAAAGCAACTTGCACACGTTTCCGCTGCTCCCACTGTTTACGAAGCTCTCTGGCTGTGTTCTTATAAACTTTCTATTCTAAATCAGTATTTAGAAAAGCAGTCATGACACCCAACCACCAGATATCGCAGTCATGGTATGTAGCAATGGTAAGTAGGATCTGGATGGACTTAAGTATAGTCCCTGGAAAAGGTTTCATCATTTTCCACTCTTGGTCGATGATGAAAACCTTTAACAAGTCTAGCTTTGAAAGTCTCAACTTTTCCATCTACACCAAGTAATCTTCTCAAGGTACACTTGCTCCTGATGGGGATTTAACCCTTCAGATATCGCAACCAAAGTCCATACTTTGTTGGTGTATATGGATTCCATCTCAGATCGTTAAGCATCCAGCCATTCCACTCCTGATGGCCTGCTCGATACTAGATGGGTCATCATCTCATGATGCATTCCTCGCTCCCACTGTCATCGAGAAACCGAGGTATCTCTCAGGCGGATGAGGAACCCTACTAGATCGACGGAGAGGCTTGAGGTTCGTTGGGGACTATAGAATCCTTTGGTCCATTCAAATCAGCTGCAGTCTTGTATAGCTGGAACCTTTCCAGTTCTACAGAACTGACCTTGCCTCGATTTTGTCCGGATTTTGCTTTAGACATAAGCCGGACAACCCCAAATCTTAACTTACTTAAGAGATAGGCTCTTCCTATACCATATCTCATATGGAGTGGTAGGCACTGATTTGATTCGAACCCAATTCAATAGGTATGCTGCTTCTAAAGTGCACAACCCCAAAAGGAAATAGGTAACTCAGTAGTACTCATCATAGAGCACACCATATCTAATATGGTGTGATTGCTCCGCCCCGATACACCGTTGTGCTGTGGTATAATCAGAGGAGTAACACCGAGAGAGAATCTCATTCTCCTTTAGAATAATCCAGGAATTCTATGCACAAGTATTCTCCTCCCTGATCTTATCATAGGACATAATACTTATACCCGGTTTTTGGTTCTCTACTTCTAACTTATATTCTGTGAATATCTCAAAAGGTTCGGACTTATGTTTCAACAGGAACATATGACTGAATCTTGAGAGTTCATCAGAGAATGTAATGAAGTACAAAGAACCGGTCCTGGCATGTGTAGACAGGGGACCTTACATACATCATCATGTATCAGTCCCAAGAGTTCACAAACTCTTTCTCTGTTTCCAGTAAATAGAGCTATGGTCATCTTATCTTTGTGACATGACTGGCAAGTTTCATAAGATGTAAATTCAAACTGATTTAAATATGCATCTAAATTTAAATTTAGCTAGTCAGGTCACATTGATCTGACCTAGTGTACAATACCTCAAGAAGGATTCGTTCATTTCCGAACTCTTCCTCTTGTGTGTGTTCTATATACTAAGAACTGTAGTTTGATTTAGAACGTCAATGCTTTTAGATAACGTGCCTGAACCGATCAACTTTTGATATAGGAAATGTTCAAAACATTATCCATCAATACAAAATTTTATCATTTCTTTACTAATAAAGAGACTGATATGATTTTGTATATCAGGTTCGGTATCTAACAGCATTTGTTCAGAATCAATGTATTGGTAATACAGGGTGACAGTGACCAACAGACTTGGCTGCAACACTTGCCCCGTTTTCTGTTTCATGAAACTTATCACCCGTTCTCAGTTTTCTATCTTTTTGTAGCCCTATATAACAGATTACATATCTGGGATCCTGATCCAGTATCAAATACCCAGGATGTAGAGGATACTGAGAAACAGTTCTTTATAATGAACACACCCGAAGGAGATGCATCATCATGCACTTTCTACGTTTGGGCGGCATAGGAATTCTGGTAATCCCCTATTTCCTGCTCTGTCCTATAACAATTATAAGTTGGAGCGGGACCAACGTTCCCCAGCTCAGTATAACAAGCGGGTTCGGTCAATACATCCATATTATTATCTTCATTAGGGCGTGATATGGTCGCTACCTGGAGAGAGAGAGAAGAAAACACTCTGCGTGCGCTCTTGCAAGATTAGATTGGTTATATATTTTATCTAATCAGGATGGCTCCCAATGTTTTTATCAAATCTTCCTTCAAACCCTAAAAGGAAAGACTAGCCGGGATTAATTACACTCTACAAGTTCGCCAATCTTTCAGCCAGGCCAGTGTCGGTACTTTGAGGGAGGTTCCCCGTGCTTTCGCACGGACCTAATTACAGTAAACCTCGTTTTCCCAAAGGCGTAACCCCGTTGACACCTTTCTAGACACCTACTTGATCGGCTAATTGCAAAGTGCAAAACTCTCGCAGGAGTAACAATTACTCGCAGTGGGTATCGGGATCCAACTATCACATAGAAGGTATGCAATCTCATTGCAAGTTTCAACACTTGAAACTCCCGATAAAGATTTTTACCCCTAGCACTTATGACCTTAACTATGGTCAACAAATCATAAGCACTAGTCAAGTTCTACCCGTCATTTCGTGATTAATTAGACCCACCCACATGACCCGTAACTAAGGTCAACAAAGTCACGCGACTGTCCTAACTAATCGCATCATATGCGGTGTAGGAAGACATCACTTAGCTACCGTACACTGTGCCTTGACTATAGTCAACAAACACAGCACGAATACTAAGTACTCTACTTCCTAAAATGACGGAGGGTTGCGAATGATTTTTATGAAAACCTTTAATGCTTTGAACTTGATCTCGTTGCGAAATCAAATGGTTTTTAAATAGAATGTTTTTGAGGCTTTTCTAGTTTTGCTAAAGGGGTCACTCCCGGTGAAGGGATCGTCGGCCCTTTCCTTGTCGAATGAGGTGCAGGATATATCATATATATCACTGTGCAAAGCAGAAACTATAGAAGCAATCAAAAGACAAACCGAGTGTGTAGCATCTGCCAGTTATTGCTAAAGGAGTCACTCCCGGTGAAGGGATCTCGGTCCTTTCCTCATCGAATAAGGTGCAGGATGTTCTACAAGGAACACCGCGATGCAAAGCAAGAACTGTAGCTACCTGTTTTATTTTGAAATTCGATTCCACAACATCAATTAGGTTTATTTTCTTTCATTAATCTCATTAATGAATATCCCATCTTTTAAGTCCACCTAATCATCACAGATAAATATAACGTACGCTTATGCCATCCGCATTCGCCTCGATGTCCCGTCTGCACCGTTAGGTTAGGTAACTAACGGCAGAGCGGGGCAGGGCTAGCGCGGGTGTAAAACATAAGCAACGTCTATATAATATATCATATATACTATATACTATCTATCTGAACACATCACATGATCACATCACAGATAACGCAGCAGAAAATATCATATGAAATATTGGATATACTAGGACGTCCGTGTTTTCAATACGAGCCAGTATAAAACACGGATTCCACGGTCGTGATGAGTAGCCAATCCCACACCCCTAGACCCCTACGAGAGCGGCAAGCAACCCTACCAATTCTAGGGTTAGGAGACCCGGACTCGACTCCTCGAGATGGTCTCCCACTGGACCCTAGAACCCGGTTACTTGTGCTCCCCTCCTTGGGTCTATCCTAATGCGGAAAAGTAAATAATATACAAATGGTGACAACATCCGCAACATGGAAGTGCCCCAATAAAAGAATATTACATACAAGTTTTTACATGAATGAAAATGAAAAAACACTCATCTCACATAAAACCCCCCCGACTATTCGAACACGACGATCCAACATAACATATCCAGCAACACATAACATCACATGTCATCAACGTAAGTAAACATGCGTATCCCAATTGTCGTTGACATATAGCAACGAAACCGGCGATATCACATATTACACTTACGGTCACAGAAAAGAAAGTGTAAAACTACAACAGTTGGAATTCGCAAACTCTTTAGACATCGCATGCCTAGCCAAATGAATTGCTTAGACATCGCATGCCTAATAATTATAAACCCCGCATTTTAGTCACATTATCGAAAACACTTTTCAATATCAATTCGGGCAATTCAACAGGATTCCCGATATTCTGATTGAATGCTCGTCGCAAACTTTAGTAGGCGGCCGCACACCCGACGCCGTCGACGAAGTGCACCAAGGCGGAACACCGCTGCCGCGAGCACCCGAACGGATGCTTTCGGCGACGGGGTTCTCTTATAGTCACTTGGTCGGGGCTATGGGGTGTAGCTGTCTATTAAGTTTACCCGGCGAGTATCCGCGTATGCTACGTGATTGCGACGGACTTTTGATCACATCAAAATTCCGTGGCAACCGATCAAGTGAAACTAAACCGCTAGATTTATAACATTCATTCGGTTATCTCATAACTGCTTGTGAATTCCAATTATTGTATCACATTCCGGATAAATAGAAAAATGTTAAACTTTCCGATCGGACAATCGAACACCCAAGTTTTCCCGATACAGCTCAACACATGAAATAAGTCTAAAAACATTCAGTTCATGCCTCAGTACCAACGGTCCAGCCGTAGAAGGGTCAAGCCAACGCCTCACATGTGGCACGCCGTACTGCCCCAAACCCTAAGGTTCAAAGGGCAGTTCAAGACAGTCACATAATCGAGTTAAGGTTTGTTGTCTTCTAGAGAGACCATCGCGTTACTTGCACTACTTAGAACGTCGTTAAACTACGGAAAAATCCAACAATTGGAAATTTCCCGGCAGGGGAAAAAGTGGGTATTTATATCCGGTCGAAATTTTTAACATATTCTAAAATTACTCGGAAAAACACACAGACAAAATTAGACAATCCGATCGAAACACCGAGTCCCCAATACAACCCAGAAAACTCAACTCTTGAGTGATATTTAAAAAATCCCAGAAAATCCAGAACCATAATATAGGAATTACTGTGCAAACATTATTGGGCAATGTGACCATACGGCCGCAGAACTGCCGCAGAAGCCATGCTTCTGCCGCGGTACCGCGGTGGTTTAGATGAATCAGGATCTCGTTTTGCACCATAATTCTTAGATCTTCCTGCTGAATTTTTTAAGAATTTTTAATCTGGAAAAAACCCAGTTTTTGAAAAATGTCCAGAGAGCAAATTTGAATTAAGGTTTCGGTTCGATCGGACTTCTAACTCCGTCTACGCATCGCCTAAGGCTCTAGCTAGGCTCTGATACCACTGTAGGGTTCCTAGGCACTCTAATGAAGTCTTACAAGTGATCAAACATGGCCAATTAAAATTTTACAAGTGCCGAGAAACCCTAATACGGATCGTTAACTAGATGTATAGGCGATGCAATGCAAATAAACGAATTTATAGCTAAAGGGAAGGGGCTACAACCTTTGTAGATCCGGTTCTCCACCTCCATGGCTCCGTGATGAAGTCCCCTCGCTTTCCATATCGGATCCCGGACTCTAGCATCGGCTTCATCGGAGAAATGGGCGGGCTAGGTCGTCGGCTTCGATGCCGAAGATGATCTACGTCGAGGCAACACAAGATCAAGCTCCAACTTCACCAAGCCATGAAACTTGTGAAGAAAACACCCTATACTACTTGTCAAGAGGTAGAGGATGAAGAAATAGGAAGTGGGTTCACTTTGGAATTGGATTTCTCACTCATTTTCACAAGTTGCCATTGATGGAGGCAAGCTTTCTTCATTGTTGAATATGAAGAAGAAGAAGAAGAAAGAATATGATAAGTATTATTCCAAATAGAAAATAATATGAATACATATCATATAGCAACCATAGTTAGGTTTATAGAATAAACCATGGTTAGTTTGAATGGTTAGGGTTAAGCATGAAGACAAAATGGTCACTTAGTCAAAGCTTCATGAAGCTTCAATTACAAACAAAGAAAGCCACCATTTTCTCTGTATCATTTCATAAAGAATAATAAATAAATAAATAGATAATAAAAAGAAAACCCTAACCATTGCACAACCATGGTTTAATCTTTACACAAACCCAAGTGAGCATGTATCATCAAACATGATACAAACAAGTGCACAAAAATATATCACATATACAATGTGCATTTCAAGTGAGAAAATCCATTTAAAGTGAACCAATACTAGTTAATGCAAAGTAATATATCAAATAAATAATTATACATTAAATCATTAAATTAACACTTGATTCAATGATCCGGTCATGTCGCATATAACCGATTAGTATCCAATGTATCGACTTATCGAATCAATCCTTGATTCGATAACTAGGTTATATCGCATACAACCAATCGATACATTCATCGCGAGAAAAGAATGCGGTATCACATACACGCATTATTCTTGGTCCCGCACATATCTCATATGCGCTCCTATTTCGTTTCGCTTGAGCCAGGAAACCTTTGTGTAGGACTCTAAAGACTCGTCAATACGCCGGCAGCAGATGATGATCATATCAAGCACCCACAAGCCGCAAGCGGTCTGCCAAACGTAACGGCCACCCGGGTATTGAGCGATCAGAAGATCGACGAGCAAGCCCGCTCACACTCCTGTGAATCCAACCAGTAACACTTACCGTACAGTCCGGTCTGTTCGTCTGATATGTCGCATATCTCGCCTAGGGGTGGTAAACGTCAGACCCCAGTAGCTTGATAAGTCATGCCGATGTAAGGTCCATAACATTCATGAAACTACCGATAACTCTTACCAGTATATCACTGCAACCCTGGCCAGGGATTTCCTGTTATGGCCAGTCGTGCATAGCGCAACATCCACCCCTAATACCGGGAGAGACGAATCCCCTCCTATCGCTCATTGCCTCCATGTGAATCGGGACTGTACCCAAAAACCACCTGTTTGCATGACTCAGTAGAGCCGTGGTAGGGTGGAAATCAAAGCACAGTGGGATACACACAAGTCTCTATGACGATCTCGGGTCAACAGACTAAGCTGCACCAGTGTCACCAGAGAACTGCCATCTGACGTGAGGTATAATACCATCTGGGAGTTCTCGGCGAGTCCGTTCAGTGTACCCAGTCTCCACTGAGCACCCGCATACCATCTCTGATGTCAAACACCAATGGATATGGGATCATCCATCGCCCATCACATGGGTCGAGAAGATATACGCTAGTCTACTCTGGAATATCGATGCCCCGTCTCGATATTCCCACGACTAGGAACAATGAAGGATGTACTCATTGACTACCCAGGCCCCACTAGTATGATCTTCATCATAGTCCTGGAAGTCGAGTACACATCCTAAGGGCTTTATCAACATGTAATCAGAGAGACAGAAAGTATACATGTTAAGATAAAGATCAACCAGATAGCGTACTATCATGTCGAGTAAGAAAGTCCTACCTGTATATGTCCCAGCATCCACTATAATATACATCCAATGTACAGTAATGGCCTCTAGGGCATACATATAACTAACACCTAGAAACCCTACAGTGGTATCAGAGCCTAGCTAGAGCCTTAGGCGATTTGTAAACGATGTTAGAAGTCCGATCAAAACACGAAACCCTAATTCATACCCCTCTCTGTCCAATTTTTGAAAATGTGGATTTTTCTTAATTAAAAATACCTGAAAAATTATGCAGGGAAATATAAGAATTATGGTGAAAAAAGACTGCCTAATCCGTACATTCCACCGCGGAACCGCGGCAATACCCTGCTTAGGCCGCGGTTCCGCGGCCGTACAGAGGATATAGGTCATCGTTTTTGCACCATAATTCCTATTTCTGTGACTCATATTTTATGGGTATTTTTATTCTGACTCAAGAGTTGAGTGTTCTGGGGTTGTATTGGGGACTCAATAATTCGATCGATTTATTTAACTTTGTTTACTGTGTTTTTCCGGGTATCTTTAGAACGTGTTAAAAGGTTCGACCGGATATAAATACCCAATTTTTCCCCTGTCGGAAAATTTCCAAGTGTTGGATCTTTCCGTAGTTTAAGAACGTTCGAAGTAGTGCAAGTAACGCGATGGACCCTCTAGAAGACAACAAACCTTAACTCGATTATATGACCGTCTTGAACTGCCCTTTGAACCTTAGGGTTTGGGGCAGTACGGCGTGCCACATGTGAGGCGTTGGCTTGACCCTTTTACGGCTGGACCGTTGGTACCGAGGCATGAACTGGATGTTTTTAAACTTGTTTCATATGTTGAGCTGTTTTGGGAAAACTTGGGTGTTTGAATGTTCGATCGGAAAGTTTAACATTTTCTATTTATCTGGAATGGGATACAATACTTGGAATCCACAAGTAGTTATGAGATAACTGATATGAATGTTATAAACATAGCAGTTTAGTCTCACTTGATCGGTTGCCACGGAATTTTGATGTGATCAAAAGTCCATCGCAATCTCGTAGTGTACGCGGATACTCGCCGGTAAAACTTAATAGATAGCTATGCCCCATTGCCCCGACCAAGTGACTGTAGGAGAACCCTGTCGCCAAAAGCATCCGTTTGGGTGCTCGTGGCAGCGGTGTTCCGCCTTGGTGCACTTCGTCGACGGCGTCGGGGGTGCGGCCGCCTACTAAAGTTTGCGACGAGCATTCGATCAGGATGTCGGGAATTTTTTTGAATTGCCTGACTTGATATTGAAAAGTGTTTTCGATATAGAGACTAAAATGCGGGGTTTATAATTGTTAGGCATGCGATGTCTAAGGAATTCATTTGGTCAGGCATGCGATGTCTGAGGAGGTTACGGATTCCAACTGTTGTAGTTTTACACTTTCTTTTCTGCGACCGTAAGTGTAATATGTGATATCGCCGGTTTCGTTGCTATATGTCAACGACAATTGGGATGCACACATTTACTTACGTTGATGACATGTGATGTTATGTGTTGCTGGATATGTTATATTGGATCGTCGTGTTTGAATAGCCGGGTTTTTTTTTATGTGAGATGAGTGTTTTTTATTTTCATTCATGTAAAAACTTGTATGTAATATTCTTTTATTGGGGCACTTCCAGGTAGCGGAAGCTGTCCCCATTGTATATTATTTACTTTTCCGCACTAGGATAGACCCAAGGAGGAGGGCACAAGTAACCGGGTTCTGGAGTCCAGTGGGAGACCAACTCGAGGAGTCGAGTCCGGGTCTCCTAACTCTAGAATTGGTAGGGTTGCTTGCCGCTCTTGTAGGGGTCTAGGGGTGTGGGTTTGGCTATTCATCGCGACCGTGGAATCCGTGTTTTATACTGGCTCGTATTAAAAACACGAACGTCCTAGTATATCCCATATTTCATATATTTCTTCAGCTGCGATATCTGTAATGTGATTATGTGATGTTCTGTGATAGTTACTGTATATAGTATATATGATATATTATATAGACGTTACTTATGTTTTGCACTCGCGCTAGCCCTGCCCCGCTCTGTCGTTAGTTACCTAATCTAACGGTGCACGAGGGGACATCGAGGCGAAAGCGGATGGCATAAGTGTACGTCGTATTTATCTGTGATGTTTAGGTGATTTAAATGATGGGACTTCATTAATGTGATTAATGAAAGAAAAGAAACCTAAGATGTTGTGGAATCGAATTTCTAAATAAAACAGGTAGCTACAGTTCTTGCTTTGCATCGCGGTGTTCCTTGTAGAACATCCTGCACCTTATTCGACAAGGAAAGGACCGAGATCCCTTCACCGGGAGTGACTCCTTTAGCAATAACTGGCAGATGCTACAACCCTCGATTTGTCTTTTGATTGCTTCTATAGTTTTTGCTTTGCACAGTGATATATATGATATATCCCGCACCTCATTCGATGAGGAAAGGGCCGACGATCCCTTCACCGGGAGTGACCCCTTTAGCAAAACTAGAAAAGCCTAAAAAACACTCCATTTTTAAAATCATTTGATTCTACAACGATATCAAGTTCATTACGCAATAGGTTTTCAGAAAAACCTGTCGTAGCCCTCCGTCATTTCAGATAAGTAGTAGTTAGTATTCGTGCTGCGTTTGTTGGCCTTTGTCAAGGCGTAGTGTGCGGTAGCTAACTGGTGCTTATCTGCTTATGCATATGATGCAGATTGGGTTAGGGTAGTCGTGCGACCTTGTTGGCCTTTGTCAAGGGTCGTGCGGGTGGGTTTAATTCAATCAGGAAATGACGGGTTGAACTTGACTAGCATCCTATGGTTTGTTGGCCTTTGGCAAGGTCATAGGAGCTTAGGGGAAAAATTATCGGGAATTTCAAGTGTTGAAATTTGCAATGAGATTGCATACCTTCTATGAGATAGTTGGATCCCGATACCCACTGCGAGTAAGAGTTACTCCTGGGAGAGTTTTACACATTACAATTAGCCGATCAAGTAGGTGTCTAGAAAGGTGTCAACGGGGTTATGCCTATGGGAAAACGAGGTTTACATTAATTAGGTCCGTGCGATAGCACGGGGAACCTCCCTCAAAGTACCGACACTGGCCTGGTTGAAAGATTGGCGAACTTGTAGCGTGTAATTAATCCCGACTAGTCTTTCCTTTTAGTGTTTGAAGGAAGATTTGATAAAAAAACAGTGGGAGCCATCCTGATTAGATAAAATAATAACCAATCTGATCTTATAAGAGCATACGCTGAGTGTTTTCTTCTCTCTCTCTCCAGGTAGCGACCATATCACGCCTTAATCAAGATAATAATACAGATACATTGACCGAACCCGCTTGTTATACTGAGCTGGGGAACGTTGATCCCGCTCCCAACTTATAATTGTTATAAGACAGAGCAGGAAATAGGGGAATACCAGAATTCCTATGTCGCCCAAACGAAGAAAGTGCATATGATGCATCTCCTTCGGGTGTGTTCATTATACAGAACTGTTTCTCAGTATCCTCTACGTCCTGGGTATTTGATACCGGATCAGGATCCCAGATATGTAATCTGTTACATAGGGCTACAGAAAGGTAGAGAACTGAGAATGGGTGATAAGTTTCATGAGGCAGAAAACGATGCAAGTGTTGCAGCCAAGTCTGTTGGTCACTGTCACCCTGTATTACCAGAATACATTGATTCTGAACAAATGTTATTAGATACCGAACCTGATATACAGAATCATATCAGTCTCTTTATTAGTAAAGAAATGATAAAATTTTGTATTGTTGGATAATGTTTTGAACATTTCCTATATCAAAAGTTGATCGGTTCAGGCACGTTATCTAAAAGCATTGATGTTCTAAATCAAACTACAGTTCTTTAGTATACGGAACACACACAAGAGGAAGAGTTCAGAAATGAACGGATCCTTCTTGAGGTATTGTAGACTAGGTCATATCAATGCGACCCGACTAGCTAAGTTGCACAAAGATGCATATTTAAATCTGTTTGAATTTACATCTTGTGAAAACTTGCCGGTCATGTCACAAAGATAAGATGACCACAGCTCTGTTTATTGGAAGCAGAGAAAGAGTTAGTGAACTCTTGGGATGATACATGTTGATGTATGTAGTTCCCCTGGCTACACATGCCAAGACCGGTTCTTTGTACTTCATTAAATTCTCTGATGATCTTTCGAGATTCAGACCTATGTTCCTGTTGAAACACAAGTCTGAACCTTTTGAGATATTCACAGAATATAAGTTAGAAGTAGAGAACCAAAATACGGGTATAAGTATTATGTCCTATGATGTGATCAAGGAGGAGAATACTTGAGCACGGAATTCTTGGACTTTTCTAAAGGAGAATGAGATTCTCTCTCAGCATTACTCCTCCGTATACACCATAGCACGATGGTATATCGGGGCGGAACAATAGCACCCTATGTGATATGGTGTGCTCTATGATGAGTACTACTGAGTTTCCTATTTCCTTTTGGGAGTTATGCACTTATGAAGTTGCATACCTATTGAATAGGATTCAAATCAAATCTGATGCCTACCACTTCATATGTGATATGGAAAGGGAAGAGCCCATATCTTAAGTTTGTTAAGATTTGGGGTTGTCCGGCCTATGTCTAAAAAGCAAAATCTGGATAAGCTCGAGGCAAGGTTTGTTGTGTAGGACTGGAAATGTTCCAGCTATACAAACTGCAGCTGATGATTTGATAGAACCAAAGGATTCGGTAGATTCCAACGAACCTCAGCCTCTCCGCCGATCTAGCAGGGTTCCTCACCCATCTGAGAGTTACTTCGGTTTCTCTATGACAGTGGGAGCGAGGATTGCATCATGAGATGATGACCCAACTAGTTTCGAGCAGGCCATCAGGAGTGAGACTCTGTAAGAATGGCTGGATGTTTATCGATCTGAGATGGAATCCTTATACACAAACAATGTATGGATTTTTGTTGCTATATCTGAAGGGTTAAATCCCCATCAGGAGCAAGTATATCTTGAGAAAATTACTTGGTGTAGATGGAAAAGTTGAGACTTTCAAAGCTAGACTTGTTAAAAGTTTGCATCATTGACCAGGCGTGGATTATGATGAAACCTTTTTCGGTGGCTATGCTTAAGTCCATCCAGATCCTACTTGCCACGGCTACATACCATGACTACGATATCTTGTGGTTGGGTGTCATGACTGCTTTTCTAAATACTGATTTGGAAGAGAACGTCTATAAGTGCACAGCCAGAGGGCTTCGTAAACAGTGGGAGCAGCGGAAACGTGTGCAAGTTGCTTTACAGATTAAAGCAGGCATCGCGGAGTTGGAACATCTGTTTTGATGAATTAGTCAAAGAGTTTGACATCATCAAAATGCTAGATGAACCTTGTATATACAAAAAGGTAGTAGGGAGTATGGTGGTGATCCTCGTAGAGTACGTGGATGACATACTCTTGATAAGAAAGGAGTTTCCTATGCTACGCTCGGCCAATCTCCGCTTATCACAATGATTCTCCATATAGGATCAAAGTGATACCTACTAAATCCTGGGTTTTGGATCTATGAGATAGATCTAATTGGATATTAGGATACTCACTAGTTGTAGTGAGATGGTATCAATTGATCCTGGGGAGAATCACTGGAAAGGTTCCAGGGTGATAAGGACGACTGAATGTCAGTCACAGGCATTGTCTTTACCCTCAGTAAAGGGATGGTATGTTGGAAGAGTTCCAAGCAAGATACCGTGGCATACTAGACGATAAAGGCTGGATACATCGCTACTTAAGATGCTACCAAAGAGGCAGTCTGGATGTATATTTGTTCATGAGATGAACTTAGTTCCTCCCATTGTGTGACAATGGAGTTGTGGCTTATGCCAAGGAACGTCCGTCCTATCAGTGATCCAGACATATTCTAAGGCAGTATCACCTGATCATGGAGATGGTTGATCTCCAAAGAGATCGAGGTTAGGAGAGCAGACTCAGAGGATAACACGGCGGATCCACTCACGAAGGCCTATTCCCAGAGAGAGACTTTTATGGGATGGTTGAGTATGAGATACTACAACCACTGCTACAGATGGCCCTAGTGCAAGTGGGAGATTGTTAGTTATATGTATGCCCTAGAGGCCATTACTGTACATAGGATGTATATTGTAGTGGATGCCGGGACATATATAGGGAGGACTTTCTTGCTTGACATGATAGTATGCTATCTGGTTGCTCTTTACCTTAACGTGTACACTGATTGTCTCTCTGTTACATGTTGGTAAAGCCCTTAGGATGTGTACTTGACTACCTGGACTATGATGCGGATCATACTAGTGGGGACGTGGTAGTCCATAAGTACATCCTTTAAAGTCCCTAGTCGTGGGTGTATCGAGACGGGGCATCAATATACCAGTGTAGACTAGCGTATACCTTCTCGACCCATACAGATGGGCGATGGATGATCCCATATCCATTGGTGTTTGACATCAGAGATGATATACGGGTGCTCAGTGGAGACTGGGTACACTGGACGGACTCGCCGAGAACTCCCAGATGGTATTATACCTTACGTCAGATGGCAGTTCTCTGGTGACACTGGTACATGTTAGTCTGTAGACCCGAGACCGTCATAGAGTCTTGTGTGATTCCTACTGTGCTTTGATTTCCACCTTACCACGTCCAAGAGGGCATGCAAAACGGTGGCTTTTGGGTACAGTCTCGAATCACATGGAGGCAATGAGCGATAGGAGGGGATTCGTCTCTCCCGGTATAGGGAGTTGATGTTGCGCTGTGTTCGATTGGCTATAACCGGAAATCCCTGGCCAGGGTTGCTGAGATTTACTGGTAAGTGTTACCAGTAGTTTCTCGAACTATTATAGACCTCATATCGACACGACTTATCGAGCTACTGGGGTCTGACGTTTACCACTCCTAGGCGAGATATGCAACATATCAGACGATCAGACCGGACTGTACGGTAAGTGTTACTGGTTGGATTCACAGGAGTGTGAGCGGGCTTGCTCATTGATCTTCTGATTGCTCAATACCCGGGTGGCCGTTACGTTTAGCAGACCGCTTGCGGCTTGTGGGTGTTTGATATGATCATCACCTGCTACCGGCGTATTGACGAGTCTTTAGAGTCCTACACAGAGGTTTCCTGGCTCAAGCGAAACGAAATAGGAGCGCATATGAGATATGTGCGGGACCGAGAATAATACCAGTATATGATACTGTATTCGATTCTCACAATTTGTGACAGTGATCGGTTATATGCGATATAGCCGGGTTATCGGATCAAG
This sequence comes from Agapanthus africanus, assembly GCA_030015575.1. NCBI lineage: Eukaryota > Viridiplantae > Streptophyta > Magnoliopsida > Asparagales > Amaryllidaceae > Agapanthus > Agapanthus africanus. Next base: position 30,828,773 of record CM057351.1, read on the forward strand.
TGTTGATTCGATAAGTTGTTACTATTGATATTAGTCGGTTATATGCGATATGACCGGATCGTTTAATCAAGTGTTGATTTAATGATTTAATGTATAATTATATATTTGATATATTACTTTACATTAACTAGTATTTGTTCACTTAAGATGGATTTTCTCACTTGATGTGCACATTGTATATATGATATAGTTTTGTGCACTAGTTTGTATCATGTTTGATGATACATGCAAACTTGGCTATGTGTCTGCTTTGAACCAAGATTAGATTAATGGTTAGGCTTTGCCTTGATTATTTATTTTAATTATTTATTCTTTTAGCAAGAAAAGAAATGGTTGCTTCTTTTGGATTTACTTTGAAGCTTCATGAAGCTTTGAAATGTTCAACCATTTTTGTTTCTTTTGCCTAACCTAACCATTCACCTAACCCTAGTTTATTCTCTACACTTAACCATGGTTGCATTTTGATAACCATCACTTGTTTTTCTATTAATGAGAATTCTTTTTCCTTTCTTCTTCTTCATCTTCTTCATGAAGAGAAAAAGAAAACCTTTGCTTGAAATTTCTAAGTGATGATTCCAAGTGAGAAATCAAAATCCAAAGTGAACCCACTTCCTATTTCTTCATCCTCTACCACTTGCCAAGTAGTATAGGGTGTTTTCTTCACAAGTTTCATGACTTGGTGAAGTTGGAGCTCGAGTTAGAGTCGCCTCGACGTAGATCATCTTCGGCATCGAAGTCATCGACCTAGCCCGATCATTTCTTCGATGAAACCACCGTGAGAGTCCGGGATTCCGATGATCGCAGCGGAGGGACGTCAACATGGAGCTAGAGAAGTGGTGGACCGGATCTACAAAGGTTGTATTTCCTATCACTTTAGAGTAAAGTTGTTTACTTGCATAGTTATCGCCTTTACCTCTAGTTATCGATCTAGCATTAGGGTTTCTCGGCATAAGAAAATTTTGATTTTGGCATGGTTTATGCCTTGTGGGACCTCTTGAGAGTGCCTAGGAACCCTACACTTAGTTTAGGAGAGTACACCTATTACGCTTATTGGATAGTCTTCTTCCAAACCATAGGCAAGTGCCGAAAGGGAGGGAATGAAGAAAACCGATTAGCCTAAGTAGGGTGTACATAAGGTAATATGTAAAGACAAAATAAAGGGATTAGAAAGAGGAAAAAGTAAATTGCGACTACTATCATTCATGACCAAACTGAGTACTTCATTGCCACTCTTACTTAACCTTTGGTTTTTTCCCCAGTTCGGGCGAAATAGAATAAGGTATTATTCAGTTGTCTTTTATCATCACCTTCTCTCAAGTTGTGAGTACTCCTTGGTTTAGGAGGGTATACCTATTATGCTTACTGGATAGTCTTCTTCCAAACCATAGGCTGGTGCCGAAGGTAAGGAAGGAAGAAAACCACTTAGCCTAAAGGGGGTGTACAGAAGGTAACGACTAAAGACAAATAAAGGGATTTGGAGAGATGGCAAAGAAATATACGGTTACAGTCATGAATTGAATTATAGAAGAGGCATTACTAGGAATACCAGGATACCCCTACGAAACATTTTCATGTTTCAGTTTCACTGTGTATTGTTAAAGGAAAACTGATTTCCCGATTAGATACTTACTCCAGGGTATGTATTTACCAGGTATGATTATCACATATCTATGGTTTTACAGATGATGAGTGGGAGTAGGTTATTGGGAATAAGGTGATCATCCTCATTATATCGGAATTCGTTGTAATTGGTGATATTTGAGGAAATCGCCTGGGTACAGTTTTCAACCTACGACGCACAGGTTTTGAGTTATTTAACTCAGCGGACTTATACAGAGTATTGTATGTTGTCCAGTGTCCATCAGGAAAAAGGGGTTGGTCCTCGTACTATGTTCTGTTTACTTATGACTTCTTTAGTTTTTAGACAACTGTTTCGTAGAAATACAAGGTCTAAGTTTTGAGAAGTTATAGGTATAAGAATAAAGTAGAGAACCAAGTGTCGCAAGTATCGGGATTCTTCAAAGAGATCGAAGATGTAGATACTTGTGATTAGTATTCAGTTGATAGTAATGGTTTTGAGAAACTTGTTTCTCTTTCAGGTTACTCATAATTGGATGTATTCCTAAGTTGAGTAATGCTGATCAGCCACTCTCCATTAAGTTGATATGCACTGGAGACAACTGCATGATTAGAATCTGGTTCCAATTAAATAAGTGCCAAAGTTTCTATATTGGATATAGAATGGTTCATATCTTAACGATGTTAAGGTACGGGAAGTTGTCCAGCTTATGCTTAAAACCAGACTCTGGATAACTCAGGGCACGTTTCTGTAATGGCAGTTTGTGGGTTGACCTGGGCTATGTCGAGGGTTGACTTTCTACCATCTGGAAGATCAATAGTGATATTGTTCTTGACTCGCCACAGTTTTAGCAAAATGGATTTTTTCCGAAAATAGTAGTGGGAGTATGGTAGAACTGGAAGTGATTCCAGAACCGCAAACGATTACGGAAAATTTAATAGGACCTATAGATTCAATCAGGTTTGACATTCCATTAGCCACTCCACAGATATGGTGGATAACCTCAGGCACCAGAAAGGTACTCCGGTAGCCTCAAGGACGGTGACAGGGAGGTTCTTGTTTACCCAGACTTGACACTACTGTTGTTCCAGGCTATGAGACCCGGCAGGAGGTTAAGTATAGCGTCGTTCTAAACTAGCTTTAGAAGTGCACGTATATATTATTCTGCCAGAGGGTTGTTGTGGTTAGTGGGAGCAACGGAAGCATAGTGGGCAAGTAGCTTATGTCTATTTATAGACTTGAGCAGATATAGTGGAGATAAATCATCTAATTTTTGATGTGACAGTCATAGGTTTGACTTCATCAGAATAGGGGATGGATCTGTTAAGAAGGTAGTAAGGTATGATGTCCTGGTATTTGGATGACATGCACAGAGTAGGAAGTAAAATTCCTATACTACGATCGGTTATACTATGGTTGTCACACAGTTGTTTCTCTTCACAGGATATGGATATAATATCAGACATTTTGGTTACTAGATCTATGGTTTTAGATCTAGGGTTGGGTAGTTTCCCAATCTGGATACTTTGACAGTATTCTAATAATATTTTAGAATAGATGACTCCTGGCATGGTGGTGTACCTGCAGGTGATGGAGTCACCCTCTCTAAAGGTGTCTTACAAACTAAAGGGGAGAGGGATGTGCATGATTGGCAGATCACTTGCTTAGGCAATTGAGTCAATCATGAGATGTCAAGTACATACCAGATGTTGTTTTTGCACTAGATGCGATAAGTTTATATTAATCCAATCCTGAAGAAACATAAGGAAGCAGTTTTAGAACATAAGTGGATGTTCTGTGGATTTGATGACGGCAGCCTCCTTCGGGAGACGGTTATCATTCCTGGCTTCAAAGGTGACATGGATGACAGAGTGATTGTCAGAGTTATAGTTTTCCCTCTGACGAGGGACAGTATTATGGACAGTTGGTCCAAGAGGATACTGTGGGAGGCTTGGTGCAGGATACTGATTAGATTCAGTTATCGATACAGTCTAAGAAGTTTGGATTTAGAGTTCATTTATGAACTAGGTCCCATCAGATATCTAGGCATATTCTAAGACATGTATTACTCAATTCGGGAGATGGCTTTCTCCGCGAATTTGAGATTAAGAGAGACATAGAAAGAAACATCGGGGGGGGGGGGGTTCCACTCATTGAGGCTATTTCTCGAACACAAGAGTTTTACAAACGGGCTTTGTGAAACTGATTAGTAGAGGAGTTGGGTGTTCAGTATCACACGGGCTGTGAGTATGCGATATCGCAATAATCAGCCTTAAGTGCAAGTGGGAGATTGTTGGATATAGTGCCCTCAAAGTCAATTATTGGATCGCAGGTACGTGATTGCAATGATTGAGGATGACCTATACCGGTAGCACAGTCTTACTCGAGATGATAGTATGCTATCTGGTTTGTCTTTATCAGTCGTGTATAGGTTCAGGTAACTGATCACTATTACACGTTGATAGAGCCCTTAGGATCTTGCTTGACTACAACAGTATGATGGCGATCATATACGTGAGAGTTGGATAGTCTATAAGCACATCCTTAATTGTGGTCCCTAGTCGTGGGAGTTTCGAGACAGGGCATCGATACTCCGGAGTAGACTAGTGTATACAGTCGAGACCCCGATGAGGGGCGGTGGCCGGTCTCACAAGCCACTGGTGTCATTTGGATCACCTAAGATGTATATAGATGCTCATTGGGTTATGAGTACACCGGACAGGACTCGTCGGGAACCTGCTAGTTGGTATTATACCTATCGTCAGATAGCAGTTCCTTGGTGACATGTGTACAGGTTAGTTCATCGACCTGAGGTCATCATTTGTCTCGTGTGAGTTCCCACCGTGCTTTGATTTCTACCCTACCACGGCTCAAAAGAGTCGTGCAAACAGGTCTTTTTTGGGTACAGTCCCGAGCCACATGGAGGCAAGTGAGTGGATCGGCAGGGGATTCGTCTCTCCCGGTATTAGGGGTGAGATCACGCTGTGTCTAGGAAATCCATTACACCAAGTCCTTGTCCAAGACAGGTGAGAATTACTGGTAAGTATTCCAATAGTTTCTCAGGGTGTTCAGGGCTTATCTCCGACACGACTTATACCGCCATTAGGGGTCTGATGTTACCAGCCCCCTAGGACCGATATGCGATACTCATAGACGAACGAACCGGACTGTATGTATATTGTTACTGTTAGTCTCAGTAGGGTTGCAGGATGAGTTCGCTCATCGGCTTCCCTTGAAGTCAGTACATGGGCAGCCGTTACGCACTGCTAGTGCCGCTGACGTGCTTGTGGTTAAACCTACTGCCAGTATACTGATAAGTCATTAGAGTCCCCCACAGATAGTTTCCCAAGTTCAGGCGAATCCTTGTAGAGGCCGTATGGTTTTATGGCAGGGTTCGGAAAATGCACGCGCATTTATGCAAGTGTCATATTTTGGGCAGATAATACTTGTGGGCTTTGGTTTAAGCCGGATCCATGTATTATACTATGTAGATATAATATCTTTGTCTCAGTTGCATTTGTATTCTGTCATAATACAAATGCGGGTATGTTTATACTGTTACGGGGTTATCCTGAAATTCGTTTCGGGATCGCTTTTTGAAATTGCCAGTTTTCTATCACCCGTCTTAAACATTCGGTTTAATGCGGAATTATCTTTTTCTTGTGGGTGAGTCATGAGGGTGAGTCATGAGGGAGCTTCTAGAATGGATGACTAGGTTTAGTGACTCATTAGTTTGCATTAATGGTTGATGAGGTGTTAATGTGACTCATTGATTGCATTAATGTGTTTTGGTTTGGACTTGGATATTTCTTCTTGATCTTTTGCTTATGGTCACCCCCTTGCTCCTATACTCACCCCACCTCTTCATTAGTGGCCGGCCCCTTATTGAAGCCCCCCTTGAAAAATTGATAGTTGAAATGATATGATTCATTTGCAAAAGATATAGCTCATTTATCCTTACTTGATTAAAAAGGCAACTTCATTAGCCGTTCATCCATGGTTTTGGAAGAAGCGAGACAAAGTGTTCTACTCATTCTCTACATCAATCTTGGACATGTCGGCTGGCAAACTTCATGTCCGAGTTGCCTCGGTTCAGAGGCGGGAGCCCGTATAATGATCCGTTGACGTGGTGCCAACTGGACGAGGAGACCGGAGATCGAGCGAGATCGCAGATGCCGCAAAAGAGCGTGGGATGATGGCTAAAGACCGAAGGACTCGGATCGTTCGGTATAGCCTTTCTACCCACTTTGTAGTTTGTTAGTTTAGCGTTAATGGCAAGATCCGGGTTATAGTATGCGATAACGCCAGTTACAAAAGTTTTTGTTCCGTGTTTGGCGTCTGAAAGACGGCCGGGGCGCTACCGTAGACTTACATCCAGGTCTTTCATGGAGAATTTCTGTGACATGAAGCTTTTGACTGATTGTTGCATAGGAATGTCATTTCCTATCAAGAAAATATCATCCACGTACAAGATGAGGAATACCACAGTTCTCGCTACAATCTTACTATAAATGCATTGTTCATCTACATTTTTGATAAAGTAAAATTCTTTGACCGTCTTATCAAGGCATATGTTCCAACTCTGTGATGCTCGCTTTAATACATAAATGGATTTAAACTACTTGCACACTCTTCCGCTGATCCCACTCTCTTTGAAGCCCTCGGGCTGATTCATATAAACACACTCTTCCAAACTTCCATTTAGAATAGCGGTCTTTACTTCCATCTGCCAAATTTCATAATCATAGAAGGCAGCAATGAGAAGTAGGATCCGAATGGATTTAAGTATAGCTACTAGAAAAAAATGTTTCATCATAGTCCAAGCCAGATCTTTGACGAAAATCTTTTGTTATAATTCTAGCTTTATAGGTTTCAACTTGTCCATCTACAACAATCTTCTTTCTGAAGATCCATTTGCAGCCTACGGGTTTTACCCTTTGAGGTGTAATGTTCAAAGTCCAAACTTTGTTGGTGTACATGGATTCCATCTCGGACCGTATTGCATCCATCCACTTTACTGAGTCTCTGCTTTTAATGGCCTGATGGAAACTAGTTGGCTCATCATCATCGATGATGTAATCCTCTCTATCCCCGTCTATGAGAAAACTGTAGTATCTCACGGGCGGATATGACTGCCTACTAGATCTGCGGAGCTGCGCAGGGACGTCCGTTTCTCTTGAAACTTTGGGTTCTACTAAGTTTTCAGTAATAGATTGCAGTTATGGAATTTATTCCAGTTCTATTAAGCTCCCACTTATTTATTTTTCAAGAAATATGGCCTAAGTGCAAGTGGGAGATTGTTGGATATGTATGCCCTAGAGACCATTATTGTATATGTATACATTTGGATGCTTGGACATATATATGTACAAGACAGTCTTGCTCAATATGATAGTATGCTATCTGGTTTGTCTTTATCTTAACATGTGTATGTTTTACTTACTATTATATATTTGGAATTGCATGTTGATAAAGCCCGTAGGATCATTGCTAGACTACCTGTGTTGTGATGGCGATCAAACTTATAGGAGTTGGGTAGTCGGTACGCACATCCTTAGATAGTCCCTAGTCGTGGGAGTATCGAGACTGGGCATCGATATTCCAGAGTAGACTATTGTATACGTTTCTAGACCCCGACGAGCGGCGATGGTTTGGTCCCCCAACCATTGGTCTTTCGCACCTAAGATCGTATACAGGTGCTCACTGGGGGTGAGTACACCGGACGGACTCGACTAGAACTTCCAGATGGTACTATACCTATCGTCAGGTGGAAGTTCTGTGGTGACATGAGTACATGTTAGTCTTTAGAACTAAGATTGGATTTTGTCTCGTGTGAGTTCCCACTATGCTTTGATCACTGCCTTACCACGGCTCTACTGAGTCGTGCAAACAGGTTTTTGTTGGGTACAGTCCCGAACCACATGAAGGAAGTGAGCGATTGTCGGGGATTCGCCTCTCCCGGTATAGGGAGTCGATAGCGCACTGTGTTCGATTGGTCAGGACCATAAGACCTTGGCCAAGGCAGTTGATATTTAGTGATAGGTTGATCAGTAGTTTCCCGGATTGGTCCTGAACCGCATTAGCACGAATTACCAGGTTATTAGGGTCTGATGTTTTACCACCCCCTAAACCCGGTATGCGATACTCTTAGACGAAGAGACCGGACTGTACGGAGATTGTCATAGATAGGCTCAGTAGGGATCCAGATGAGTTTGCTCGTCGGCTTTCCTTTTCGATAGGTACCCGGGTAGCCGTTACGTACAGCTAGTGCTGCTGACGTGCTTGTGGTTATGGATTTATCCAATAACTCACTGCCAACGTACTGTCGAGTCTTTAGAGTCCCACACAGAGGGTTTCCCTGGTTCAGGAGAAATGATGTAGTAGCCGTATTGGATACGTGCAGGGTTCCGATCGATTGATCTACTTTGTACCCGGACTTCCGATCGGACAGTTGGTAATACTAGCCGGCTCGGGTTTGAGCCGGATAATTAAATCCGGTATTGATTTGATTATTTACATATATGTATTTCGATATGTATATTCTAGTATTACGTTCTTTGTGTTATTCTATATCTTTGGGCATTTGTGTTTTTATCCGAATGCAGCTATGTATATACAGCAGACTGTAATCCGTATTTTTATTACAGATTACCTTCTAGAAGGTGGAAACCTCATCATGGACTTTTCCATTTATTGATAAATGGAAACGAGGAGGAAAATAAGGAGAGGGAGGCATGATGAGTGGCATGGCTTCAATAGTTCATAAATGAATTCTTTATTCATTTGTGGTTACTATTGAAGCATGGCCACACGTGTTTATTCATAAGAATTCATACACAAAACCTTGGTATTGATTTTCTCTCACATGCATGCTTCATTATTCTTGAGCTCCCATTTTTCTTCACATCCTCCCTCCTCTTGAGTTTCCTCCACCTTCATCATCTTCCTCTTCACTACCCTTCTCATGAGTTGAGAAACAAGTGAAGAGGCAAGAAAGAGATAGTAGAACACTTAGAACTTCATACTACATCTTAGACTTCTTGGTTTAGCAATCCAAGTTCTCTAGTTGCTCCACTTGACATATTGTGTGGAGCTAAAACCATGGATCACATCTCTCAGGTGGATCATCTACGACAAAGGAGGACTGGAGAACAAGTTCGATCCCGGAGAACCGATGGAGCGGGAAAGAAAGATCAAGCATGTTCAAGGTGGTCACTTGGAGCTAACGACGAGGAAAGAAGACCGAAAGACTTAGATCGTTTGGTGAGACTTCTTTCATAGTGGTTTGTTCATCTCATTTAGTTTTGCTAGATAGGTTTATTGAAAGATCAGGGTTTTCATTGGGTTAACTTAGCTTCGTTTTTAAACTAGTAAGAAAATTTTTGTTCCCCAAACTGCCATGATTGATGGCTCCGGCGTTAAGGTTACCCAACATGGTATCGGATCCAGCCCATAAACTCTACACTAGCAAGTTTAAACAATATTAAAACAACAAAACCGAAACAAATCCATAACATTAAAACCCAACTTCAAGTTTCTGTTGATTTTTCAGAGGCTTCAAAATTTTTTTAAGCAAGTGCAGAGTGATCCTTTGACTGTGAGATGAACCCTGAACAAAAATGAATCAATTCTAAAAACTTTTGGCCGGCTAAATCTTAAAAAATCCGGCCTCACCGGTTTTATTGTGGTGGATTGCTTCGTGTTTTGGTCTGTGATCTTGTCTCGTGGAGTTTGGGTTTCAGGTGTTGTTTGTTTTTACCCAAGTTTTATGTTCTGTTGTTTTTCAGTTTGGGGAAATTCGGAGTGTTTCGAAGTCGTTATATTTGATACTGTTTAATAGTTTACAGTACATTCACTTTTATCTGCGACCATAAATGTCATTCGATCGGTACAACTCGTCTGATTGATATATGTTCTTTTAGACGGGTTTGTGAACATGACATTCGCGTTGATGTTTTGTACTTGTGCTGTGATTGTGATTGGATAGTCGTGGTGGATAGCATGTGGTGCAATGTTAGTGGTACAGTTTAAAATTCATTTGTATATTCATTTGCGGGGCGAGCGTTCGATATGTGGACTGCCGTCTTTGCCGGGTTGTATATTATTTGTTTGGGGCATGACCGGGTTGAGGTCGATGTCACCATTTGTACATATTGTTCTCATTTTCTGTTCTAGGAATACCCCACGGAGGAGTGCATGAATAACCGGGTTCTAGAAGGCAACAAACCCGCATCTTATGGCGTTGAGACGGAGGGGGCTTCATTATAGAATTGGCGGGCTATTCGCCGCACTCGTACAGGGTATAGGATGACCCACGGAGGGGCGCCCAAGTTACCGGATCCTGTGAAGTGCTGTGTGGCCTATTCACTTTGTTGAAGGGGGTTGCCTCACTTCTGGGATTGGCGGGTAACTTTCCGCGCTCGTAGGGGTCCAGGTTTTCATTGCACAGGCTATCCACACGATCGGGAACGTCGGGTTTTATTTGCGGCTCAAATGAAACCCAGGGCTCCAAGATTATCCACTTTTCTGTATTGTTGGCTGAGATTCTGTGATGTTACTTATTATCATGCCTGGGATGAATGTTATATATACTTATATATATACTAGTAGATGTTGTATATGTTTTGCACCCGCGCTAGTCCAGCCTCCGCTCTGTCGTCAGTTAAGTAACCTAACGGGTGATGACGGGGCCTAGTGGCGAATGCGGATGGCATATGCGTACATTATATTTTCGTTCTTTTCTGGTGTGATAGGTTAAATGATGGGACCACATTAATTTGGATTAATGCAAGATAAGAAAACCTAAAAGATGTTGTTGGAATAAATTTCGAAAAACTGTAGTTATATTCTTTCGCTTTGCACAGTGGTATTCGGTCATGAATATCCAGCACCACATTCCAGAAGGCAAGTGCCGAGATCAATTCACAGGAAGTGACCTCTTGAGCAAAAGACTATACTGTAGATTACTCGGTTTTTTCTAAACCAGTTTTCAAAAGCGGAGCCTAAACCACTCCTTTTCAAAACTACTCGAGATACTTCAATGATATCAAGTTCATTACGTTAACGGGTGTTTTGCCAAAAAACCCAGTCGTAGCCCTCCGTCGTTTCTTATAAGTACGATTTGGTATTCGTGCTGTGTTTGTTGGCATCCGTCAAGGCATAGTGTATGGTAGCTTAATAATACTTATTTGTAGCATTTGAGATGCATTAATTTAGGATAGTCGTACATCCATGTTGGCATCCGTCAAGGGCGAGTACAGGTCGGTCTAAATTAATCTGGATAATGATGGGTAGAACTTGACTTGCGCTTTATGATTTGTTGGCATCCATCAAGGTCATAAGACGCTTGGGGAAAAAACTACATCGAGAGTTTCAAATATACAGGAAACTCGCTAGTGTTGCATACCTTCTGGAGTGTGGTGACTAGAGTGGCTTCCATCTAGTTTATCACGCACTGATAGTTGGATCCCGATCCCACTGATGAGTAGGATTACTCTTGGGAGATTTTTCCACTTAACAATCAATTGTAGGGATACTTAGCGCGGCAGCAAGGTTTCGGGAGGTATCGTCCATACAGTTTTCAAAAAATTTGCCCTTCTAAACAACCCTAACCAAGAATCTTAACTAGAGTTTGAAACAAAACAACATGTAAACAACATTGCAATCTAAGTGAATGCGGAATACAACCTTTGTAGACCGGTCCTTCACTTCAAATGCTCCGTGTAGAAGTCCCTTCGCTGCGAGTAAGAATCTCCCGAACTCTTGAGAGGCTCTACAAGGTGAAAGATGCAAACTTGCTCGAAGTTTTCGAGGCCGAAGATGATCTACATCGAGGAGACTCAAGTTCATGCTACCTCTTCACTAAATTAGGGTTTAGTGAAGCAAACACCCTAAACTAAATGGCTAATAGTAGAGGATGATGAAGTAGGAAATGAACTCTCTTTAGTTTTCTTTTTCTTACAATATTTTCTCACCATTTTCAAAAGCTAGAAAGCTTTTCATGAGGAAGAAGAAGCTCAAGTGAAGAATAAGAGAATGAACTCAAGTGAGGTGAGAATATGAACCATGGGTGAGTTAGTGTCATACACTAACCCATGTAGAGAGTTTACCATGGTTAGCATAATGGTTGGGTTAATAAATATCTACAAGTGAAACAAAAATTGTGGACTCGGTCAATATTTCTATAAGCTTCTACAAGCTTGTAGCCATACCAAATATCCATCCATTTTTGAATTACTTAGATAAATATAAACCCTACATTATATCAAGCATGGTGTAAGTCTCGTACACTCATGTATCATGTATCATCAAGCATGACACAAAATAATGCACACTAATATATATCACATATATACTGGGTGCACAAAGCAAGTGAGAAAAGAAATCATAAGTGAGATAATATTAGTTAATTCACATTAATATATCAAATATATAATTATACATTAGATTATTAAACCAACACTTTATTTAATAATCCGGCTATATCTCATACAATCGTCTAATATCAATGTAACAATATATCGAATCAATACTTGATCCGATAACCCGGCCATATCATATATAACCGACCGATATCACATATCACGAGAATAGAATACGGTATCACATATCGTATTAATCTCGGTCCCGCACATATCACATATGTGCTCCTACTTCGTTTCGCATGAACCAGGAAACCTCTGTGTAGGACTCTAAATACTCGTCAATACGCCGGCAGTAGGTGATGATCATATCAAACACCAACAAGCCGCAAGCGGTCTGCTAAACGTAACGGCCACCTGGGTATTGAGCGATCAGAAGATTAACAAGCAAGTCTACTCATACTCCTGCGAATCCAATCAGTAACACTACCGTACATTCCGGTCTCTTCGTCAGATATGTCGCATATCATAGCCTGGGGGTGGTATAACGTCATACCCCAATAGATTGATAAGTCATGCCGATGCGAGGTCTATAACGGTTCGAGAAACTACCGATAATACTTACCAGTAGATCTCAGCAACTCTGGCCAGGGATTTCCTGTTATGGCCAATCGAGTATAGTGCAACTTCAACTCCCAATACCGGGAGAGATGAATTCCCTCCTATCGCTCATTTCCTCCATGTGACTTGGGACTGTACCCAAAAACCACCGTTTTGCACGATCTCTTGACCATGGTAAGGTGGAAATCAAAGCACAATAGGAATCACACAAGGCTCTATGACGATCTCGGATCGACAGACTAAGCTGTACCCGTGTCACCAGAGAACTGCTATCTGACGATAGGTATAATACCATCAAGGAGTTCTCGGCGAGTCCGTTCAGTGTACCCAGTCTCCACTGAGCACACACATACTATCTTTGATGTCAAACACCAATGGATGTGGGATCATCCATCACCCATCATTTGGGTCAAGATGCGTATACGCTAGTCTACTCTGGAATATCGATGCCCTGTCTCGATACATCCTCGACTAGGAACAATTATAGGGTGTACTTGTGCACTACCCTTGGCCCCACTATTATGATCTACATCATAGTCCTGGTAGTCAAGTACACATCCTAAGGGCTTTATCAATATATGAGAGCAAGACAGCATCATATATACAAGTCAACATGTTAAGATAAAGTGCAACCAGATAGCATACTACCATGTTGTGCAAGAAAGTCCTCCGTACATATGTCCAAGCATCCACTACAATATATATCCTATGTACAGTAATGGCCTCTAGGGCATACATTTAACTAACATTAATGCTATAAACCAAGTAGGTGTCTAAAACGGTGTTAGCGGGGCTACGCCTCCAGGGAAAAGAAGTTATATAATTAAGGAACTTCGCGAAAGCGATCAAAAACCTCCCTCGAAGTATCGGCACTAGCCTAGCCAAAAGGTTAAGCAAGTATTGTGACGTGCGATTAATCCCAACTAATTCTTCTTTTTAGGTTTGAAGAAGAATTTGAGGAAACAGTGGGAGCCATCCTGATTAGATAAACTAATAACCAATCTAATCTTGCAAGAGCGCACGCTGAGTGTTTCTTTTCTCTCTCTCCAGGTAGCAACCACTTCATGTCCTAATCAAGATAATAAAATGTATCGCTTGACCTATCTGAATTCTTATTCGGGGTGGGGAATGCCGATTTGGCTCTAACTTATGACAGCAGTCATGAGTATGAGCAGAGGAAATAGGATTGCATGAATTCCTTGATGACCCCATCGAAGAAGATGCATACTATTGCGTCTTCTTCAGGTGTTCTTGTTATTGAGAACCGTTTTTCAGTCATTCCTATCTCCTGGGTACTAGATACCGGATCGGGATCTCATATCTGTAATTTATTATAGGGACTGAGAAAAAGTAGGATGGTTGGACATGGTGATATGTCCCTCAGAGTAGGGAACGGAGCACAAGTTGATACTTCTGCCGTCGGTGAATATCACCTAGCATTGCCAAATTGCAATACTATGATTTTGAACAATTGCTACTATATACCTTCCATGGTTTGCAACATCATATCAGTTTCTTTACTTGATAAAGACGGATATAAATTTGTTCTTGATAGAAATATCATGAACATTTACCTTAATCAGGTATTGGTTGCAGAAGGTACACTGTGTAATGGTATCTATATTCTTAATCAAAACACAGTTCTCAGCATACAAAACACACGCAAGAGGAAGAGTTCAGAAGTGAATGAATCCTACATGTAAATCTCCGTTTCTATTTTAATAAAAGTTTCGTATTCTCTGAATTCCAGTGGTTTCTTTTCTTTTCCTTCATATTTTGAATTGGTTGTTTAAGCTTAATAATTATATTTTTCCAAACCCTAAAACCCAAGATAAATTGGAAAACCAAACTCAAACCAAAAGTTAATAACAAACAAACTATTTTACAAAACCCTAACCCACTCATTCATTTCCCTTATAAAACCCTTAATAAATTCCTTATAAAATTCCCCAGCCCGTTTCATCTCAGCCCACACATTTTTTTAAAATGAATTTCCTTATAAATCCCCGGCCCGTTCCCTTTATTTTCCCTCAGCCCACTCAAAATTAATTTGAAATTGTGCCGGCCCGTTTCTCCCCTGCAGCCCACGAAGTTTTGTAAAGGGAATTGTTTTGAAATTTAAACCAAGCCCAATCCCTTTCCCACTTTCCTCAACTCACCCGACCCCATTACTGTTCCTCTTCTTTATTCCCCAACGGTAACCTCCCCTGTTCACGCGTGCAATCCCATCCTTCCCGCCACGCCTCGCGCCCACGCTCACGCCTCCTGCTGCCGTTACAACCACGACGCACACACCTCCTCATCTCCATTAACTCCTTCACACTCGCTTCTCCCCTCATTTTCCTAGATCTATACCTCTTTTCTCCCCCTCACAAAAAACTCACCGAGCACAAAATTTTCCTCACTTCGCTGCCGACGACGACACTCGACAACCCGCAGTGATCCCTCACTCCTCCTCCACCAATCTTCTCCCTCTAAGGCTTCACACTTCATCAACCCGAGCCCTCCATCAATCCAACCTCTGCACACGGAAACCCATTACCCGACCGAGCTCGAGTCACCCCTGCACGCCTCCTCGACGCCGGCGACCCCCACCACGTCGTCGACCTCCACCTCCTCAGCATCATCTGTAGGGTTCCTAGGCACCCCAAGGAGGTCTCACAAGGCATCAACCATGCCAATTTCAAAAATTACGGTGCCGAGAAACCCTAGTGTACGGATCGTTGGCTAGAAAACTAGGCGAACAAAGTAACTCGTTAACACTTAACTATAAAGAATACGGAAATACAACCTTTGTAGATCCGGTGCTCCACCTCCATAGCTCCGCAACGAAGTCCTTTGCTGTCCAAAAGGAATCTGGGCTCTAGCGTCGGCTTCATCGGAGAATGGACGGGCTAGGTCATCGATGTCCATGCCGAAGATGATCTACGTCGAGGCATCGCTAAATCAAGCTCCGACTTCACCAAGTCAAGAAACTTGTGAAGAAAACACACTCTACTACTTGGCAAGAGGTAGAGGATGAAGAAATAGGAAGTGGGTAGACTTTAGAATTGGATTTCTCACTCATTTCCACCAATCACCATTGATGGAGCTTGCTTTCTTCTTGAAGAAGAAGATGAAGAAGAAGATAATTGTTATGATAAGAATAATTAAAATAGAAAAGAAAATCCATTCTTATCATAAGCAAACCATGGTTAGGTGTAGAGAATTAACTAAGGTTAGATGAGTGGTTAGGGTTAGAGAAGAGACAAGAATGGTGGACTTGTTCAAAGCTTCAAGAAGCTTCAAATAAAACAAAACTAGCAACCATTCTTTTCTCTTTATCTTTTCTAAATGAAATAAATGAATAAATAAACAAATGAATAAGATAATCAAAACCCTAATCATTAAGTAAACCATGGTTTAATCTTTACACTTAACCAAGTTAATATGCATCATCAAACATGATACAAACATGTGCATAAAAGTATATCACATATACAACTTGCACAATCCAAGTGAGAAAATCCATTTAAAGTGAACCATTACTAGTTAATGCAAAGTAATATATCAAATATATAATTATACATTAAATCATTAAATCAACACTTGATTCAATGATCCGGTCATGTCGCACACAACCGACCAGTATACAATGTATCGGCTTATCGAATCAACGCTTGAATCGATAACTAGGTTATATCGCATACAACCATTCGATACATTCATCGCGAGAATGGAATACAGTATCACATACTGGTATCATTCTCGGTCCCGCACATATCTCATATGCGCTCCTATTTCGTTTCGCTTGAGCCAGGAAACCTCTGTGTAGGACTCTAAAGACTCGTCAATACGCCGGCAGCAGATGATGATCATATCAAGCACCCACAAGCCGCAAGCGGTCTGCTAAACGTAACGGCCACCCGGGTATTGAGCGATCAGAAGATCGACGAGCAAGCCCGCTCACACTCCAGTGAATCCAACCAGTAACACTACCGTACAGTCCGGTCTGTCCGTCTGATATGTCGCATATCTCGCCTAGGGGTGGTAAACGTCAGACCCCAATAGCTTGATAAGTCGTGTCGATATGAGGTCTATAACAATTCGAGAAACTACTGGTAACACTTACCAGTAAATCTCAGCAACCCTGGCCAGGGATTTCCTGTTATAGCCAATCGAACACAGCACAACATCAACCCCCTATACCGGGAGAGACGAATCCCCTCCTATCGCTCATTGCCTCCATGTGACTCGGGACTGTACCCAAAAACCACCGTTTTGCATGCCCTCTTGGACGTGGTAAGATGGAAATCAAAGCACAGTGGGAACCACACAAGACTCTATGACGATCTCGGGTCAACAGACTACTCTGTACCAGTGTCACCAGAGAACTGCCATCTGACGTGAGGTATAATACCATCTGGGAGTTCTCGGCGAGTCCGTCCAGTGTACCCAGTCTCTACTGAGCACCCGTATATCATCTCTGATGTCAAACACCGATGGATATGGGATCATCCATCGCCCATCTGTATGGGTCGAGAAGGTATACGCTAGTCTACTCTGGTATATCGATGCCCCGTCTCGATACACCCACGACTAGGGACTTTGAAGGATGTACTTATGGACTACCATGTCCCCACTAGTATGATCCGCATCATAGTCCAGGTAGTCAAGCACATATCCTAAGGGCTTTACCAACATGTAACAGAGAGACAATCAGTGTACACGTTAAGGTAAAGAGCAACCAGATAGCATACTATCATGTCGAGCAAGAAAGTCCTCCCTATATATGTCCCAGTATCCACTACAATATACATCCTATGTATAGTAATGGCCTCTAGGGCATACATATAACTAACAATCTCCCACTTGCACTAGGGCCATCTGTAGCAGTGGTTGCAGTATCTTATACTCAACCATCCCATAAAAAAAATCTCTCTTTGGGAACAGGCCTTTGTGAGTGGATCCGCTGTGTTGTCCTCAGAATCTACTCTCCTTACCTCGATCACCCTGGAGATCAACTATCTCCATGATCCGGTGATGCGGCCTCAGAATACGCCTGGGTCACTGATGGGACGGGTGTTCCTTGGCATAAGCCACAACTCCATTGTCTCACAATGGTAGGAACGAAGTTCATCTCATGAACTATTATACTCCCAGACTGCCTCTATGGTAGCATCTTAAGTAGCGATGTATTCAGCCTTTATCGTCTAGTATGCCACGGTATCTAGCTTGGAACTCTTCCAACATACCGTCCCTTTACTGAGGGTAAAGACAATGCCTGTGACTGACACTCAGTCGTCATTATCACCCTGGAACCCTTCCAGTGATTCTCCCCAGGATCGGTTGATACCGTCTCACTATAGCTAGTGAGTATCCTAACATCCAATTAGATCTATCTCATAGATCCAAAGTCCAGGATTTAGTAGGTATCACTTTGATCCTATATGGAGAATCATTGTGATAAACGGAGATTGATCGATCGTAGCATAGGAAACTCCTTCCCTCTCAAGAGTATGTCATCCACGTACTCTACGAGGATCACCAGCATACTCCCTACTCCCTTTTTGTTTATACAAGGTTCATCTACCATTTTGATGATGTCAAACTCTTTGACTACTCCATCAAAACAGATGTTCCAACTCCGCGATGCCTGCTTTATCCTATAAAGCATCTTGCACACGTTTCCGCTGCTCCCACTGTCTACGAGGCCCTCTGGCTGTGTACTTATAGACGCTCTCTTCTAAATCATCATTTAGAAAAGCAGTCAAGACACCCAACCACCAGATATCGCAGTCATGGTATGTAGCCGTGACAAGTAGGATCTGGATGGACTTAAGCATAGCTACTTGAAAAGGTTTGATCATTACCCACACCTGGTCAATGATACAAACTTTTAACAAGTCTAGCTTTGAAAGTCTCAACTTTTCCATCTACACCAAGTAATCTTCTCAAGATATACTTGCTCCTGATGGGGATTTAACCCTTCAGATATAGCAACCAAAGTCCATACTTTGTTGGTGTATAAGGATTCCATCTCAGATCACTAAGCATCCAGCCATTCTTATAGAGTCCCACTCCTGATGGCCAGCTCGAAACTAGTTGGGTCATCATCTCATGATGCAATCCTCGCTCCCACTGTCATAGAGAAACAGAAGTATCTCTCAGGTGGGTGAGGAACCCTACTAGATCGGCGGAGAGGCTGAGGTTCGTTGGTTACTACTGAATCCTTCGGTTCTACCAAATCATCTGCTGTAGTTCGTATAGCTGGAACTTTTCCAGTTCTACATTACAGACCTTGCCTCGAGCTTGTCCGGATTTTGCTTTCAGACATAGGCCGGACAACCCCAAATCTTAACTAACTTAAGAAATGGGCTCTTCCTTTTCCATATCACATATGAAGTGGTAGGCAACTGATTTGATTGGAACCCTATTCAATAGGTATGCAACTTCGTAAGTGCATAACTCCCAAAAGGAAAAAGGTAACTCAGTATTACTCATCATAGAGCACACCATATCAAATAGGGTGTATCTGCTCCGCCCCGATATACCATCGTGCTATGGTGTATACGGAGGAGTAATGTTGAGAGAGAATCTCATTCTCCTTTAGAATAGTCCTGGAATTCCGTGCTCAAGTATTCTCCTCCTTGATCTCATCAAAGGACATAATACTTATACCCGTATTTTGGTTCTCTACTTCTCGCTTATATTCTGTGAATATCTCAAAAGGCTCGGACCCATGTTTCAACAGGAACATATGTCTGAAGCTTGAGAGATTATCAGAGAATGTAATGAAGTACAAAGAACCTGTCCTGGCATGTGTAGACAGGGGACCTTACATACATCAACATGTATCATCCCAAGAGTTTACTAACTCTTTCTCTGTTTCCAGTAAACGGAGCTATGGTCATCTTATCTTTGTGACATGACTGGCGAGTTTCACAAGATGTAAGTTCAAACTAATTTAAATATGCATCTTTATGTAACTCTAGCCAGTCGGGTCGCATTGATCTGACCTAGTCTACAATACCTTAAGAAGGATCCGTTCATTTCTGAACTCTTCCTCTTATGTGTGTTCCATATACTAAGAACTGTAGTTTGATTTAGAACATCAACGCTTTTAGATAACGTGCCTGATACGATCAACTTTTGATATAGGAAATGTTCAAAACATTATCCAACAATACAAAATTTTATCATTTCTTTACTGATAAAGAGACTGATATGATTTTGTATATCAGGTTCGGTATCTAATAACATTCGTTCAGAATCAATGTATTTGTAATACAGGGTGATAGTGACCGACAGACTTGGCTGCAACTCTTGCCCCATTTTCTGCCTCATGAAACTTATCACCCGTTCTCAGTTTTCTACCTATCTGTAGCCCTATGTAACGGATTACATATATGGGATCCTGATCCGGTATCATATACCCAGGACGTAAAGGATACTGAGAAACAGTTCTGTATAATGAACAAACCCGAAGATGATGCATCAGCATGCACTCTCTTCGTTTGGGAGGCACGGGAAATCTGGTATTCCCCAATTTCCTGCTCTGTCTTATAACAATTATAAGTTGGAGCGGGACCAACGTTCCCCAGCTCAGTATAACAAGCGGGTTCGGTCAATAATCCGTTTTATTATCTTGATTAAGGCGTGATATGGTCGCTACCTGGAGAGAGAGAGAAGAAAACACTCAGCGTGCGCTCTTGCAAGAATAGATTGGTTATTATTTTATCTAATCAGGATGGCTCCCACTGCTTTTTATCAAATCTTCCTTCAAACCCTAAAAGGAAAGACTAGCCGGGATTAATTACACACTACAAGTTCGCCAATCTTTCAGCCAGGCCAGTGTCGGTACTTTGAGGGAGGTCCCCCGTGCTTTCGCACGAACCTAATTAATGTAAACCTCGTTTTCCCAGAGGCGTAACCTCGTTGACACCTTTCTAGACACCTACTTGATCGGCTAATTGTAATGTATAAAACTCTCCCAGGAGTAACTCTTACTCGCAGCGGGTATCGGGATCCAACTATCTCATAGAAGGTATGCAATCTCATTGCAAATTTCAACACTTGAAATTTCCGATAATATTTTGCCCCTAACATGCTATGACCTTGACGAAAGCCAACAAACCATAGCCCGCTAGTCAAGTTCAACCCGTACATTTCTTGATCAAATTAAACCCACCCGCACGACCCTTGACGAAAGCCAACAAAGCCGCACGACTACCCTAATCCAATCGCATCGTATGCTAGCAGATAACCAGCATATAGCTACCGCACACTGCACCTTGACGAAAGCCAACAAATGCAGCACGAATACTATATACAACTTATCTGAAATGACGGAGGACTACGACAGGTTTTTCTGAAAACCTATTGTGTAACGAACTTGATATCGTTGTAGGATCGAATGAATTTTGAAATGGAGTGCTTTTGAGGCTTTTCTAGTTTTGCTAAAGGAGTCACTCCCGGTGAAGGGATCGTCGGTACTTTCCTCGTCGAATGAGGTGCGGGATATATCATATATATCACTGTGCAAAGCAAAAACTCTTAAAAGCAATCAAAAGACAAACCGAGTGTGTAGCATCTGCCAGTTATTGCTAAAGGAGTCACTCCCGGTGAAGGGATCTCGGTCCTTTCCCCATCGAATAAGGTGCAGGATATATCACATATACCTCTGTGCAAAGCAAGAACTGTAGCTACCTGTTTTATTTTGAAATTCGATTCTACAACATCTTAGGTTTCTTTTATTTCATTAATCACATTAATGAAGTCCCATCATTTAAGTACCTAAACATCATAGATAAATACGACGTACACTTATGCCATCCGCATTCGCCTCGATGTCCCCTCGTGCACCGTTAGGTTAGGTAACTAACGGCAGAGCGGGGCAGGGCTAGCGCGGGTGTAAAACATAAGTAACGTCTATATAATATATCATATATACTATATACTGTATCTATCACAGAACATCACATGATCACATCATAGATATCGCAGCAGAAGAAACTATGAAATATTGGATATACTAGGACGTCCTTGTTTTCAATACGAGCCAGTATAAAACACGGATTCCACGGTCGTGATGAATAGCCAAACGCACACCCCTAGACCCCTACGAGAGCGGCAAGCAACCCTACCAATTCTAGGGTTAGGAGACCCGAACTCGACTCCTCGAGTTGGACTCCCACTGGACCCCAGAACCCGGTTACTTGTGCTCCCCTCCTTGGGTCTATCCTAGTGCGGAAAAGTAAATAATATACAAACGGTGACATCTTCCGCAACCTGGAAGTGCCCCAATAAAAGAATATTACATACAAGTTTTTACATGAATGAAAATGAAAAACACTCATCTCACATAAAAAACCCCCGGCTATTCAAACACGACGATCCAATATAACATATCCAGCAACACATAACATCACATGTCATCAACGTAAGTAAATATGCACATCCCAATTGTCGTTGGCATATAGCAACGAAACCGGCGATATCACATATTACACTTACGGTCACAGAAAAGAAAGTGTAAAACTACAACAGTTGGAATCCGCAACCACCTCAGACATCGCATGCCTGACCAAATGAATTACTTAGACATCGCATGCCTAACAATTATAAACCCCGCATTTTAGTCTCATTATCGAAAACACTTTTCAATATCAAGTCGGGCAATTCAACAGGATTCCCGACATTCTGATCGAATGCTCGTCGCAAACTTCAGTAGGCGGCTTCACCCCCGATACCGTCGACGAAGTGCACCAAGGCGGAACACCGCTACCGCGAGCACCCGAACGGATGCTTTCGGTGACGGGGTTCTCCTACAGTCACTTGGTCGGGGCTATGGAGTGAGGCTGTCTATTAAGTTTACCCGGCGAGTATCCGCGTACGCTACGTGATTGCGACGGACTTTTGATCGCATCAAAATTCCGTGGCAACCGATCAAGTGAGACTAAACTGCTATGTTTATAACATTCATTCAGTTATCTCATAACTAATTGTGAATTCCAATTATTGTATCACATTCCAGATAAATAGAAAATGTTAAACTTTTCGATCGAACAGTCAAACACCCAAGTTTTCCCGATACAGATCAACGCATGAAATAAGTCTAACAACATTCAGTTCGTGCCTCAGTACCAACGGTCCAGCCGTAGAAGGGTCAAGCCAACGCCTCACATGTGGCATGCCGTACTGCCCCAAACCCGAAGGTTCAAAGGGCAGTTCAAGACGGTCACATAATCGAGTTAAGGTTTGTTGTCTTCTAGAGGGTCCATCGAGTTACTTGCACTACTTAGAACGTCGTTAAACTACGGAAAAATCCAACACTTGGAAATTTCCCGACAGGGGAAAAATTAGGTATTTATATCCGGTTGAACTTTTTAACATATCCAAAAATTATCCGGAAAGCCACATAGACAAAATTTGATACTCCGATCGAAACACCGAATTCCCAAAACAACCCCTGAAAATTCAACTCTTGAATAAAAATAAAAAATTCCCAGAAAATCCAGTATTATCAATTAGGAGTTACTGTGTAAAAGATATTAAATAAGGTATCCGTACGGCCGCGGAACCGCCGCACGAGCCATGCTCGTGCCGCGGATCCGCGGCAGTTCAATGGACTTAGGAAGTCGAATTTCACAGGAACTCTTAAAATCACCTGCTGAATTTTCTGCATATTTTAATGTTGAAAAATCCACAATTTTCAAAAAAGGACAGAGAGCAAGTTTGGTTTGGGGTTTCGGGTTCGTTCGGACTTCAAATTCCGTCTAGACTTCGCCTAAGGCTCTAGCTAGGCTCTGATACCACTGTAGGGTTCCTAGGCACCCCAAGAAGGTCTCACAAGGCATCAACCATGCCAATTTCAAAAATTACGGTGCCGAGAAACCCTAGTGTACGGATCGTTGGCTAGAAAACTAGGCGAACAAAGTAACTAGTTAACACTTAACTATAAAGAATACGGAAATACAACCTTTGTAGATCCGGTGCTCCACCTCCATAGCTCCGCAACGAAGTCCTTTGCTGTCCAAAAGGAATCCGGGCTCTAGCGTCGGCTTCATCGGAGAATGGACGGGCTAGGTCATCGATGTCCATGCCGAAGATGATCTACGTCGAGGCATCGCTAAATCAAGCTCCGACTTCACCAAGTCAAGAAACTTGTGAAGAAAACACACTCTACTACTTGGCAAGAGGTAGAGGATGAAGAAATAGGAAGTGGGTAGACTTTAGAATTGGATTTCTCACTCATTTCCATCAATCACCATTGATGGAGCTTGCTTTCTTCTTGAAGAAGAAGATGAAGAAGAAGATAATTGTTATGATAAGAATAATTAAAATAGAAAAGAAAATCCATTCTTATCATAAGCAAACCATGGTTAGGTGTAGAGAATTAACTAAGGTTAGATGAGTGGTTAGGGTTAGAGAAGAGACAAGAATGGTGGACTTGTTCAAAGCTTCAAGAAGCTTCAAATAAAACAAAACTAGCAACCATTCTTTTCTCTTTATCTTTTCTAAATGAAATAAATGAATAAATAAACAAATGAATAAGATAATCAAAACCCTAATCATTAAGTAAACCATGGTTTAATCTTTACACTTAACCAAGTTAATATGCATCATCAAACATGATACAAACATGTGCATAAAAGTATATCACATATACAACTTGCACAATCCAAGTGAGAAAATCCATTTAAAGTGAACCATTACTAGTTAATGCAAAGTAATATATCAAATATATAATTATACATTAAATCATTAAATCAACACTTGATTCAATGATCCGGTCATGTCGCACACAACCGACCAGTATACAATGTATCGGCTTATCGAATCAACTCTTGAATCGATAACTAGGTTATATCGCATACAACCATTCGATACATTCATCGCGAGAATGGAATACAGTATCACATACTGGAATCATTCTCGGTCCCGCACATATCTCATATGCGCTCCTATTTCGTTTCGCTTGAGCCAGGAAACCTCTGTGTAGGACTCTAAAGACTCGTCAATACGCCGGCAGCAGATGATGATCATATCAAGCACCCACAAGCCGCAAGCGGTCTGCTAAACGTAACGGCCACCCGGGTATTGAGCGATTAGAAGATCGACGAGCAAGCCCGCTCACACTCTAGTGAATCCAACCAGTAACACTACCGTACAGTCCGGTCTGTCCGTCTGATATATCGCATATCTCGCCTAGGGGTGGTAAACGTCAGACCCCAATAGCTTGATAAGTCATGTCGATATGAGGTCTATAACAATTCGAGAAACTACTGGTAACACTTACCAGTAAATCTCAGCAACCCTGGCCAGGGATTTCCTGTTATAGCCAATCGAACACAGCACAATATCAACCCCCTATACCGGGAGAGACGAATCCCCTCCTATCGCTCATTGCCTTTATGTGACTCGGGACTGTACCCAAAAACCACCATTTTGCACGCCCTCTTGGACGTGGTAAGATGGAAATCAAAGCACAGTGGGAACCACACAAGACTCTATGACGATCTCGGGTCAACAGACTACTCTGTACCAGTGTCACCAGAGAACTGCCATCTGACGTGAGGTATAATACCATCTGGGAGTTCTCGTCGAGTCCGTCCAGTGTACCCAGTCTCTACTGAGCACCCGTATATCATCTCTGATGTCAAACACCGATGGATATGGGATCATCCATCGCCCATCTGTATGGGTCGAGAAGGTATACGCTAGTCTACTCTGGTATATCGATGCCCCGTCTCGATACACCCACGACTAGGGACTTTGAAGGATGTACTTATGGACTACCATGTCCCCACTAGTATGATCCGCATCATAGTCCAGGTAGTCAAGCACATATCCTAAGGGCTTTACCAACATGTAACAGAGAGACAATCAGTATACACGTTAAGGTAAAGAGCAACCAGATAGCATACTATCATGTCGAGCAAGAAAGTCCTCCCTATATATGTCCCAGCATCCACTACAATATACATCCTATGTATAGTAATGGCCTCTAGGGCATACATATAACTAACATCATCACCCTCACCACAATTCCCAAGCCCCACTGCTTAATCTCTCCCTCTCTCCAAAACCACACAAAACCCAAGATCACCCAAACCCATTTCCAAACTTTTCACTGTTGCACTTCGCCGGAGTGCCGCCGCCGACCATCGTCAATCTCAACACTACTCAAGAGATCCACAGAGCCTACTCTACACTTCCAGTACGCACAAGACGACTCCGGGAAACTCCGACGTAAAACCCGTGTTTAGAACCAAGCTCGCGAGAATCCGTTACACGGCGTACGTCACGCGTCCGTGACGCCACTGCTGCCGTACGACCCCGAGACGTTTCCAGGCAAGTGTTTACTTGCTTCATGCTATAATAATAGTGGTACAAACTTAAATAATCTAGTTTACGAATTTACCGATTCCCGATACGTATTGTGACCTAAATGTTCGATGCTAGATCCCAATGGAAATAATAGTTTATTTTGACGGAAACTGATATTTTCTTTTGGCCCATTTGATAATAAATATTGTGTATGAATCTCGCTGGAAAATACGATTGTTCGTGACAAAAATTGATACCCCCAAATATGCCGTTAAAACTAGAATTTTCTCGTACCTGAAAACGAATAAAATCACCATAATTTATATACATACTGGAACGATATGTTCAAGGGCTTAAATCGAAACCAACTTGACAAACTTTAATCCTATGTAAAATTCTGATGATTTCTGTTCTGTAACGGTGATGATAATTAGATCGGAATGCGACTCTAGACTGCAGTCCAGAGCGTTTCTGATTATTGTGTTCTGTCCCAAGACTTGTATCACTATGTTTCCTGAAGTCGTATGTTACGGAACTCTACAGTAGATTAAATATAATTTTGTTATCTAAACGAAACAAGTGGTTCCATTCCGTTTCACTGCCATTTGCTATTTTAAACTGTAAATAAAAGGGCAGAACGTATATCTGTCCAGAACAAGTTCTGAAATGACACACTGAGGTTAAACTGTGTATAACTTCCAACGTACAGATGCGATTGAGGATCCGTCTATTGCGTTGAATACTCAATTGAAAACCCTAGATTTCATTTAACTGTAACATCGCTAAATTCTGAGCCCAACTTGGTACAATTCGTGTCGCGAAACGGACGTTCAGTTCTGAAACTGAATTTCCAGCCGCGAGCACTTAATATGAAACAGCTATATCTTGAAAACCGGAATCCCGATTGAACTGAAACAAATTTTGATGAATTACTGACTGAGTGTTCTATTTATCTTACTTGTATAATTTTTGCTTAATTCTTAACATATTAATTTTTGCAAATTATTTTAGTTAATGACATGCATGTTGATTCATAACATACAGAGCGTATTGGTAGCATACAATACATATATCATACCCTTGCCATATACTCAGTGTTAGTGCGTGTTGACATTGCATTATCGTGCGTGATAGATGTTGGTTTAGGAGTGACGAGTACACCAATGGAAAGTGAATATTCGTGACAGTGATTGATACAGTGAACAGTGATAAAACCGTGCCATTGGTATAGTTGTACACAACTAGATCAAGATCATAAATAGTGTAAACCTGGGGGAAAAGGGAAAATCAAAGTGGAAAGATTATCGTATTTAACGGGAACGTGTTTAGAGGATGATCATTCGAACCGTGATACTGATACGTGTAGGGTAGGATCTAGCGATCCGGCTGACAGGGTTATGTCCCGGGAATGTGGGCCGTTGTCTCGGGTATGTACGAGACTCCTGTTAAACATGATCCTCCTTCCACTATGTGATTTCAAATATGACCTAGAGACCGATAGGGACACATAATATATTCTGCATCATATAGTGACACAGTGATTACTTGCATTGTTCTTATACCAGTATTACCTCAGTTATCTGTTTCATCTTATTATAATAATATTGTTATTGTGTCGCTCTGACGACCTGAGTATGCATGCTCAGATCCTGCGGGAGGACCAGCACAGGAGACGGATCTACCCTTCGAGTTCACAGAGATATAGTCTGGTGTACTCCCTATCTTTACTGCTTTCCATAGAGTGATCATGAGATTGAACTTGGTTAGTTATTGTTCTTATTATCTGTAATTTATGAACAATGGAATTTTAATATAATAAATTAGTGATGTGATTCCTTTAATACTGTGCTTTATTTACTGATTACCATGTAATGCTAGAAGCCGAAGTGTGACTACGGCAGGATGATTCCTTGACCGTAGGAGCATGGCTGGCCTAGTCATACCTCGTTTTCCGTATTTTGGGAAGCGGGGCGTGACATGGTTTAGTTGGTATCAGAGCCAGGTTTAGTATCAAGGGATAACATTAACTATGCTGTATTACGTTATTCTTGTTTCACTACTCTTGATTTCCATCCTTGAATCTGATCCTATCCTTTTGAATCTTCCAGTGATATGACGTCCTCGAACGACCCCTCCTCGGACTCCAGCTCTCAGGACCGCACGGAAAGAATACTTAGTGCACTGACCACTTTCGCGGAAGCTCAGGAGAGAAAGACAGATTTACTCACTGAGGGACTCAGGGCGATTACCGCTGCAGGAGGACCCTCCGCACTTATTACCGCCCCCGAGGGCGCTGCTCCACCAGCTTATCAGGCTAGGGTTGGTACCGTATCAGACTTCCGACGGTTACACCCAGCTGCATTCACAGGGCTAGCTGAACCCCTTGAGGCTGAACAATGGCTGGTGAACATGGAGAATTTATTGACAGCCGCCAGGGTTCCAGAGGAAGAAAGAGTGGACGTGATAAAGATTCAATTAGAAGACGAAGCCCGTACATGGTGGTCAGTGGAAGAAAGCAGACTTGATGAGCCGATTGAATGGAGCAAGTTTAAGGAGTGCTTCCTAGATCATTATTTTCCTTCCACAGCCAAGGTAGAAATGGAGGAAAGGTTTATTCTTTTGAAGTAGAATGGACGCCCAGTGGACGTATATGCGGCAGAGTTCAACCGTCTGAGCCACTTTGCTCCATACATGGTTAAATCAGAGGCCACCAGGGCCAGACGCTTCCTTCAGGGGTTAGATTTCGAGTTGCAGCAGTTGATTGCATCGTTGGATTTGCAGACTTTCGCACAGGTACTCAACGCGGCGAGAGTTCAGGAGCAATTGATTAACAAGTTCAGAAGACTCCCAGTCGTTCCAGCACGTACCCACACGCCTTCTCGAGGAGCCATACCGGTTCACAGAGCAGGAACGACACAAATGAAGCACCCGTTCGTACCACAGCATCACCCCCAGAGACAGGGCATAACTTGCGGCTATTGCGGTAGAGGAGGGCATACCCAGAAGGACTGTTGCCGTGCCAAGGGACAGTGCTTGATTTGCGGTTCCAGTCAGCACAGGATTAACAGTTGCCCTGAGCGAGCAGAGATACAGGGAGGTTCTGGACCGCCACAGCAGAGGCCACAGGAGCAGAGGCAACCCTTTACAGGTCGCGGTCAGGGACGGGCTTTCACCTTGACCGCCGAGCAGGCAGAAGCGTCAGGAGACGTGGTTACAGGTACTCTACTCGTACATTCCTTGCCAGCTAGAGTACTATTTGATTCGGGGGCATCGCATTGTTTCTTGTCTGAGCATTTCACTGATACACACTCAATACCACATGAACCACTAACCAAGGGATGGGAAATTCATACGGGTAATGGCATTATTATATCTAGTCGGGAATGTAGATTATGCCCGGTTGTAGTGTGTGGCAGGGAATTCTATGCGAATTTCCTTCTGATTGGGACAGGCAGTTACGACGCAATTCTCGGGATGGATTGGATGAGCACTTTCCATGCAGTTATCGATTGTCGTGCAAGGAAGGTGATCTTCCGCATCCCTAATCACCCGGAGTTTATTTTCGAGGGCGGAAGTGAATCTTCGGAGCCATCTAAGTATAGAGCCAAGCCCAAGGAACTGACAGCTATGGAGATTGATAAGAGCCCAGTCCTAGAAATTGTTCGGGACTTTCTGCATGTATTTCCCGAAGATCTACCAGGTCTACCACCTCCTCGAATTTTGGAGTTCTCAATCGATTTGATTCCAGGTACAGCCCCAGTATCCAGGGTCCTATACAGAATGGCACCAGTTGAGTTGGCGGAATTGAAGAAGCAGGTTGAAGAACTATTGGAGAAGGGATTTATTCGGCCAAGCGCTTTACCGTGGGGTGCACCAGTCCTGCTAGTAAAGAAGAAGGATGGATCGCTGCGAATGTGTATAGATTATCGGGAGCTGAACAAGGTCATAATAAAGAACAAGTACCCAATACCGCGCATTGACGACCTATTCGATCAGCTAAGTGGAGCCAAGGTATTCTCGAAGTTGGACCTCCGTTCTGGATATCATCAAATCAGAGTAGCAGCCGAGGATGTATGCAAGACGGCTTTCAGGACCCGATACGGACACTACGAGTTTCTTGTGATGCCGTTCGGTGTTACCAATGCCCCAGCAATATTCATGGACTTGATGAACAGAGTATTCGCAAAGTACTTGGACACGTTTGTCGTTGTGTTTATCGACGACATACTTGTCTACTCGAAGACCCAGGAAGAGCACGCTGAACATTTGCGCACGGTCCTACAAATTCTTCGGGAGGAGAAGCTGTATGCGAAGCTGAGCAAGTGTGAATTCTGGCTCGACAAGGTTCAGTTTTTGGGACATATTGTTTCGGGCGAAGGCATCTCGGTGGACCCGGCAAAGATAGAATCTGTCAGAGATTGGCCGATGCCAAAATCAGTAGCAGAGATCAGGAGTTTTCTGGGATTGGCAGGTTATTATCGGAGATTCGTCCAAGATTTCTCAAGGATCGCGGAACCATTGACGAGGCTGACACGAAAGGACGTGCCGTTTACATGGACAGAGGAGTGCACGCAGGCATTCGACACACTAAAGCAGAAGTTAACCACGACGCCTATTCTTACTGTACCAGATGATTCTGGTGGTTTAGTGATACACAGTGATGCCTCAGGGAAGGGTTTAGGCTGTGTTTTAATGCAGCACGGCCGAGTGGTTGCTTATGCCTCTCGACAACTGAGAAACCATGAGAAGAACTACCCCACACACGACTTAGAGTTAGCTGCGGTAGTTTTTGCATTAAAGATTTGGAGGCACTACCTATTGGGTGAGAAAGTGGAGGTATACACATATCACAAAAGTTTGAAGTATGTTTTCACTCAGAAGGAACTAAACATGAGGCAGCGCCGATGGCTGGAGCTGATGGCAGATTATGACTTGGACCTTCAGTATCACCAGGGGAAGGTAAACGTTGTACCAGATGCGCTCAGTCGCAAGCCAGCGGTCATGATGTTGACTGATCAGAGGAGCATTATTGAGGACTTTCAGAAACTTGAACTTGAGGTCGTTACGCCGAACGCACTCAGTCAATTTTGGCAACTACAGGTGCAATCTTCCCTGGTGGATCGCATCAAGATTGCACAAGCGGATGATCCTAGATTGCAAAAGTTCAGAGAGCAAGTGGAAGCTGGACTGAGAACGGATTTGATTATACATGAAGATGGCTCTCTGAGATTCGGTAGCAGACTCTGCGTACCTAAAGGAGATGTTCGAGAAGAAGTTTTGGCTGAAGCACACAGTTCAGCTTATTCTGTGCATCCAGGAGGTACAAAAATGTATCAGGACCTAAAGCAGCACTTTTGGTGGAACGGAATGAAGCGGGAAATTGCGAGGTTCGTATCCAGGTGCTTGGTATGTCAGCAGGTGAAGGCGGAACATCAGAGGACAGCAGGATTGTTACAACCATTGCCGATACCTGAATAGAAGTGGGAGCACATTACTATGGATTTTGTGACGGCCTTACCACGGAGCCCTAGAGGCAATAACGCTATTTGGGTTATCGTCGATCGCCTCACAAAAGCTGCACACTTCCTACCTTTCCGGGTGGGACAGTCGACAGAATCACTGGCAGAAAGATATATGCAGGAGATTGCGCGACTTCACGGTGTTCCAGTCAGCATTGTGTCAGACCGGGACACGAGATTCTTGTCGCACTTTTGGAAGAGCTTACAGGAGAGTTTGGGAACCCGCCTTAAATTCAGCACAGCTTATCACCCGCAGACGGATGGACAATCTGAGCATACGATTCATACGCTCGAGGATATGTTGAGAGCCTGTATGTTGGACTTTCAGGGTTCCTGGGAGGACCATCTGCACCTAGTCGAGTTCTCTTACAACAATAGTTATCAAGCTAGTATTCAGATGGCTCCTTTTGAAGCACTATACGGGCGGAAGTGTCGATCCCCAGTATGTTGGGATGATGTGGGAGAACGAAGACTACTGGGCCCCGAACTCATTGTGCAGACAGTCGACAAAGTCCAAATGATCAGGCAACGTATTAAGACGGCTCAGGATCGACAAAAGAGTTGGGCAGATACCAGCAGAAGAGCACCTGAGTTCGAAGTCAGAGATCATGTGTTCTTGAAGATTTCCCCTACTCGTGGAGTTATCAGGTTCGGAGGTCGGGGAAAGCTTAGTCCCCGTTTTATCGGACCTTTTGAGGTGCTAGAGCGAGTGGGAGAGGTGGCCTATCGACTCGCCTTGCCTCCATCGCTAGCTGGTGTGCACAATACCTTTTACGTGTCACAGTTGCGGCGATATGTTCGGGATGAGAGCCATGTCCTGGACCATTCAGAGCTAGTTTTGGGTACCGATCTATCGTATGAAGAGCAGCCTACTACCATCCTCGACCGAAGAGAGAAAGTGCTGAAGAATAAGGTCATTCCGTTAGTCCGAGTGTCTTGGGACGGTCGTTCCCCAGGAGAATCCACCTGGGAGCGGGAGGAAGAGATCCGTGATCGTTATCCACATCTCTTTGTTTAGTACATTGTATTCTTACATCCTTGTCAAATTTCGAGGACGAAATTTTTGTTAAGGGGGGTATGATGTAAATCCCCGTTTCCATTTTAATAAAAGTTTCGTATTCTCTGAATTCCAGTGGTTTCTTTTCTTTTCCTTCATATTTTGAATTGGTTGTTTAAGCTTAATAATTATATTTTTCCAAACCCTAAAACCCAAGATAAATTGGAAAACCAAACTCAAACCAAAAGTTAATAACAAACAAACTATTTTACAAAACCCTAACCCACTCATTCATTTCCCTTATAAAACCCTTAATAAATTCCTTATAAAATTCCCCAGCCCGTTTCATCTCAG
Organism: Agapanthus africanus; assembly: GCA_030015575.1. Lineage (NCBI taxonomy): Eukaryota > Viridiplantae > Streptophyta > Magnoliopsida > Asparagales > Amaryllidaceae > Agapanthus > Agapanthus africanus. The sequence continues at coordinate 30,861,515 of CM057351.1, forward strand.
CCCACACATTTTTTAAAAATGAATTTCCTTATAAATCCCCAGCCCGTTCCCTTTATTTTCCCTCAGCCCACTCAAAATTATTTTGAAATTGTGCCAGCCCGTTTCTCCCCTGCAGCCCACGAAGTTTTGTAAAGGGAATTGTTTTGAAATTTAAACCAAGCCCAATCCCTTTCCCACTTTCCTCAACTCACCCGACCCTATTACTGTTCCTCTTCTTTATTCCCCAACGGTAACCTCCCCTGTTCACGCGCGCAATCCCATCCTTCCCGCCGCGCCTCGCGCCCATGAAAGGTTCCCAGGCACCCTAATGAGGTCTCACAAGGCATCGAACATGCCAATATTTATAAAATACGGTACCGAGAAACCCTAGAACGGATCGTTTGCTAGAAATCTAGGCGAGAAAATAAAACTAGTTAACACTTAACTGTGAGAATACGGATATACAACCTTTGTAGATCCGGTGCTCCACCTCCACGGCTCCGCAATGAAGTCTCCTCGCTGTCCAAGACGGATTCCGGGCTCTAGCGTTGGCTTCATCGGAGAATGGACGGGCTAGGTCATCGATGTCCATGCCGAAGATGATCTACGTCGAGGCATCGCTAAATCAAGCTCCGACTTCATCAAGTCAAGAAACTTGTGAAGAAAAACACACTCTACTACTTGGCAAGAGGTAGAGGATGAAGAAATAGGAAGTGGGTTCAATTTAGAATTGGATTTCTCACTCTTTATCATCAATCACCATTGATGACCTCAAGCTTCTTCAAAGAAGAAGATGAAGAAGAAGAAGAAGAAAGTTATGATAAGTTATTCCCAAAATGGAAATAAATGGAATGTTTATCATAATCTAACCATGGTAATGTGTAGAGAATTAACCAAAGTTAGTTGAATGGTTAGGGTTAAGAATGAGATAAGAATGGTGGACTTTGGTCAAAGCTTCATGAAGCTTCAACTAAACTACAAATAAAGCCACCATTCTTTCTCTTTATTCTTATTTATTTCAAAATGAATAAATGAAATAAATAAATGAGAAAAGGAAATGAAACCCTAACCACTTAAGTAACCATGGTTTAATTCTTTACACAAATCCAAACTAGCATGTATCATCAAACATGATACAATCTTGTGTACAAAAGTATATCACATATACAATGTGCACAAAAAGTGAGAAAATCCATTTAAAGTGAACCAATACTAGTTAATGCAAAGTAATATATCAAATATATAATTATGCATTAAATCATTAAATCAACACTTGATTCAATGATCCGGTCATGTCGCACACAACCGACTAGTATACAATGTATCGGCTTATCGAATCAATCCTTGATTCGATAACTAGGTTATATCGCATACAACCATTCGACACATTCATCGCGAGAATGAAATACGGTATCACATACACGCATTATTCTCGGTCCCGCACATATCTCATATGCGCTCCTATTTCGTTTCGCTTGAGCCAGGAAACCTCTGTGTAGGACTCTAAAGACTCGTCAATACGCCGGCAGCAGATGATGATCATATCAAACACCCACAAGCCGCAAGCGGTCTGCTAAACGTAACGGCCACCCGGGTATTGAGCGATCTGAAGATCGACGAGCAAGCCCGCTCACACTCCAGTGAATCCGACCAGTAACACTACCGTACAGTCCGGTCTGATCGTCTGATATGTCGCATATCTCGCCTAGGGGTGGTAAACGTCAGACCCCAATAGCTCGATAAGTCGTGTCGATATGAGGTCTATAACTGTTCGAGAAACTACTGGTAACACTTACCAGTAAATCTCAGCAACCCTGGCCAGGGATTTCCTGTTATAGCCAATCGAACACAGCGCAACATCAACTCCCTATACCGGGAGAGACGAATCCCCTCCTATCGCTCATTGCCTCCATGTGACTCGGGACTGTACCCAAAAACCACCGTTTTGCACGCCCTCTTGGACGTGGTAAGATGGAAATCAAAGCACAGTGGGAACCACACAAGACTCTATGACGATCTCGGGTCAACAGACTACTCTGTACCAGTGTCACCAGAGAACTGCCATCTGACGTGAGGTATAATACCATCTGGGAGTTCTCGGCGAGTCCGTCCAGTGTACCCAGTCTCTACTGAGCACCCGTATATCATCTCCGATGTCAAACACCAATGGATATGGGATCATCCATCGCCCATCTGTATGGGTCGAGAAGGTACACGCTAGTCTACTCTGGTATATCGATGCCCCATCTCGATACACCCACGACTAAGGACTTTGAAGGATGTACTTATGGACTACCATGTCCCCACTAGTATGATCCGCATCACAGTCCAGGTAGTCAAGTATACATCCAAAGGGCTTTACCAACATGTAACAGAGAGACAATCAGTGTACACGTTAAGGTAAAGGTCAACCAGATAGCATACTATCATGTCGAGCAAGAAAGTCCTCCCTATATATGTCCCAGCATCCACTACAATATACATCCAATGTACAGTAATGGCCTCTAGGGCATACATATAACTAACAATCTCCCACTTGCACTAGGGCCATCTGTAGCAGTGGTTGTAGTATCTCATACTCAACCATCCCATAAAAGTCTCTCTCTGGGAACAGGCCTTTGTGAGTGGATCCGCTGTGTTGTCCTCTGAGTCTACTCTCCAAACCTCGATCACCCTGGAAATCAACCATCTCCATGATCAAGTGATACTGCCTTAGAATATGTCTGGATCACTGATGGGACCTGCGTTCCTTGGCATAAGCCACAACTCCATTGTCACACAATGGGAGGAACATAGTTCATCTCATGAACCAATATACACCCAAACAGCCTCTTTGGTAGCATCTTAAGTAGCGATGTATCCTGCCTTTATCGTCTAGTGTGCCACGGTATCTAGCTTGGAACTCTTCCAACATACCGTCCCTTTACTGAGGGTAAAGACAATGCCTGCGACTGACATTCAGTCGTCATTATCACCCTGGAACCCTTCCAGTGATTCTCCCCAGGATCGATTGATACTATCTCACTACAACTAGTGAGAATCCTAACATCCAATTAGATCTATCTCATAGATCCAAAAACCCAGGATTTAGGAGGTATCACTTTGATCCTATGTGGAGAATCATTGTGATAAGCGGAGATTGATCGAGCGTAGCATAGGAAACTCCTTCCCTATCAAGAGTATGTCATCCACGTACTCTACGAGGATCATCACCATACTCCCTACTACCTTCTTGTTTATACAAGGTTCATCTACCATTTTGATGATGTCAACTTCTTTGACTAATACATCAAAACAGATGTTCCAACTCCGCGATGCCTGCTCTATCCTATAAAGCATCTTGCACACGTTTCCGCTGCTCCCACTGTCTACGAAGCCCTCTGGCTGTGTACTTATAGACGCTCTCTTCTAAATCATCATTTAGAAAAGCTGTCATGACACCCAACCACCAGATATCGCAGTCATGGTATGTAGCCGTGGCAAGTAGGATCTGAATGGACTTAAGCATAGATCCTTAGAAAAAGTTTCATCATGATCCACACCTGGTCAATGATGCAAACCTTTAACAAGTCTAGCTTTGAAAGTCTCAACCTTTCCATGTACACCAAGTAATCTTCTCAAGATATACTTGCTCCTGATGGGAATTTAACCCTTCAGATATAGCAACCAAAGTCCATACTTTGTTGGTGTATAAGGATTCCATCTCAGATCGCTAAGCATCCAGCCATTCTTATAGAGTCTTACTCCTGATGGCCAGCTCGAAACTAGTTGGGTCATCATCTCATGATGCAATCCTCGCTCCCACTGTCATAGAGAAACCGAAGTATCTCTCAGGTGGGTGAGGAACCCTACTAGATCGGCGGAGAGGCTGAGGTTCGTTGGTTACTATTGAATCCTTCGGTTCTACCAAATCATCTGCTGTAGTTTGCATAGCTGGAACTTTTCCAGTTGTACATTACAGATCTTGCCTCGAGCTTGTCCGGATTTTGCTTTTCGACATAGGCCGGACAACCCCAAATCTTAACTAGCTTAAGACATGGGCTCTTCCCTTTCCATATCTCATATGGAATGGTAGGCAACTGATTTGATTGGAACCCTATTCAATAGGTATGCAGCTTCTCAAGCGCATAACTCCCAAAAGGAAAAAGGTAACTCAGTAGTACTCATCATAGAGCACACCTTATCATATAGGGTGTGATTGCTCCGCCCCGATACACCAACGTGCTATGGTGTATTCGGAGGAGTAATGCTGAGAGAGAATCTCATTCTCCTTTAGAACAGTCCAGGAATTCCGTGCACAAGTATTCTCCTCCTTGATCGCATCAAAGGACATAATACTTTTACCCGTATTTTGGTTCTCTACTTCTAACTTATATTCTGTGAATATCTCAAAAGGTTCGGACTTGCGTTTCAACAGGAACATAGGTCTGAATCTCGAAAGATCATCAGAGAATGTAATGAAGTACAAAGAACCGGTCCTGGCATGTGTAGACAGGGGACCTACATACATCAACATGTATCATCCCAAGAGTTCACTAACTCTTTCTCTGTTTCCAATAAACAGAGCTAGTGTCATTATATCTTTATGACATGACTGGCAAGTTACACAAGATGTAGATTCAAACTGATTTAAATATGCATCTACATGTAACTTCAGCTAGTCGGGTCACATTGATCTGACCTAGTCTACATTACCTTAAGAAGGATCCGTTCATTTCTGAACTCTTCCTCTTATGTGTGTTCTATATACTAAGAACTGTAATTTGATTTAGAACATCAATGCTTTTAGATAACGTGCCTGAACCGATCAACTTTTGATATAGGAAATGTTCAAAACATTATCCAACAATACAAAATTTTATCATTTCTTTAATAATAAAGAGAGTGATATGATTTTGTATATCAGGTTCGGTATCTAATAACATTCTTCCGAATCAATGTATTTGTAATACAGGGTGACAGTGACCAACAGACTTGGCTGCAACACTTGCCCCGTTTTCTGCCTCATGAAACTTATCACCCGTTCTCAGTTTTCTACCTTTCTGCAGCCCTATGTAACAGATTACATATCTGGGATCCTGATCCGGTATCATATACCCAGGACGTAAAGGATACTGAGAAACAGTTCTGTATAATGAACAAACCCGAAGATGATGCATCAGCATGCACTCTCTTCGTTTGGGCGGCACGGGAAATCTGGTATTCCCCAATTTCCTGCTCTGTCTTATAACAATTATAAGTTGGAGCGGGACCAACGTTCCCCAGCTCAGTATAACAAGCGGGTTCGGTCAATAATTCGTATTATTATCTTGATTAAGGCGTGATATGGTCGCTACCAGGAGAGAGAGAGAAGAAAACACTCAGCGTGCGCTCTTGCAAGAATAGATTGGTTATTATTTTATCTAATCAGGATGGTTCCCACTGCTTTTTATCAAATCTTCCTTCAAACCCTAAAAGGAAAGACTAGCCGGGATTAATTACACACTACAAGTTCGCCAATCTTTCAGCCAGGCCAGTGTCGGTACTTTGAGGGAGGTCCCCCGTGCTTTCGCACGAACCTAATTAATGTAAACCTCGTTTTCCCAGAGGCGTAACCCCGTTGACACCTTTCTAGACACCTACTTGATCGGCTAATTGTAATGTATAAAACTCTCCCAGGAGTAACTCTTACTCGCAGCGGGTATCGGGATCCAACTATCTCATAGAAGGTATGCAATCTCATTGCAAATCTCAACACTTGAAATTCCCGATAATATTTTGCCCCGAACGATCTATGACCTTGACAAGGTCAACAAACCATAGACCGCAAGTCAAGTTCAACCCGTCATTTCTTGATTGAATCAAACCCACCAGCACGACCCTTGACAAGGTCAACAAGGCCGCACGACTACCCTAACCCAATCTGCATCATATGCATAAGCAGATAAATACTGGTTAGCTACCGCACACTACGCCTTGACAAGGTCAACAAACGCAGCACGAATACTAAACAGGATTTATCTGAAATGACGGAGGGCTACGACAGGTTTTTCTGAAAACCTATTGCGTAATGAACTTGATATCGTTGTAGAATCAAATGATTTTGAAATGGAGTGTTTTTGAGGCTTTTCTAGTTTTGCTAAAGGAGTCACTCCCGGTGAAGGGATCGTCGGTCCTTTCCTCGTCGAATGAGGTGCGGGATATATCGTATATATCACTGTGCAAAGCAAAAATACTTAAAAGCAATCAAAAGACAAACCGAGTGTGTAGCATCTGCCAGTTATTGCTAAAGGAGTCACTCCCGGTGAAGGGATCTCGGTCCTTTCCTCATCGAATAAGGTGCAGGATATATCACATATACCTCTGTGCAAAGCAAGAACTGTAGCTACCTGTTTTATTTTGAAATTTGATTCTACAACATCTTAGGTTTCTTTTATTTTCATTAATCATATTAATGAAGTCCCATCATTTAAGTACCTAAACATCACAGATAAATACGACGTACACTTATGCCATCCGCATTCGCCTCGATGTCCCCTCGTGCACCGTTAGGTTAGGTAACTAACGGCAGAGCGGGGCAGGGCTAGCGCGGGTGTAAAACATAAGTAACGTCTATATAATATATCATATATACTATATACTGTATCCATCACAGAACATCACATGATCACATCACAAATATCGCAGAAGAAGAATCATATGAAATATTGGATATACTAGGACGTCCGTGTTTTCAATACGAGCCAGTATAAAACACGGATTCCACGGTCGTGATGAATAGCCAAACCCACACCCCTAGACCCCTACGAGAGCGGCAAGCAACCCCACCAATTCTAGAGTTAGGAGACCCGGACTCGACTCCTCGAGTTGGTCTCCCACTGGACTCCAGAACCCGGTTACTTGTGCCCTCCTCCTTGGGTCTATCCTAGTGCGGAAAAGTAAATAATATACAAACGGTGACAACTTCCGCAACCTGGAAGCGTCCCAATAAAAGAATATTACATACAAGTTTTTACATGAATGAAAATGAAAAACACTCATCTCACATAAAAACCCCCGGCTATTCAAACACGACGATCCAATATAACATATCCAGCAACACATAACATCACATGTCATCAACGTAAGTAAATATGTGCATCCCAATTGTCGTTGACATATAGCAACGAAACCGGCGATATCACATATTACACTTACGGTCACAGAAAAGAAAGTGTAAAACTACAACAGTTGGAATCCGCAACCTGCTCAGACATCGCATGCCTGACCAAATGAATTACTTAGACATCGCATGCCTAACAATTATAAACCCCGCATTTTAGTCTCAAAATCGAAAACACTTTTCAATATCAAGTCGGGCAATTCAACAAGATTCCCGACATCCTGATCGAATGCTCGTCGCAAACTTTAGTAGGCGGCCGCACCCCCGACGCCGTCGACGAAGTGCACCAAGGCGGAACACCGCTACCGGGAGCACCCTAACGGATGCTTTCGGCGACGGGGTTCTCCTACAGTCACTTGGTCGGGGCTATGGAGTGAGGCTGTCTATTAAGTTTACCCGGCGAGTATCCGCGTACGCTACGTGATTACGACGGACTTTTGATCACATCAAAATTCCGTGGCAACCGATCAAGTGAGACTAAACTGCTATGTTTATAACATTCATTCAGTTATCTCATAACTCATTGTGAATTCCAATTATTGTATCCCATTCCAGATAAATAGAAAATGTTAAACTTTCCGATCGAACATCCAAACACCCAAGTTTTCCCGAAATAGCTCAACACATGAAACAAGTCTAAAAACATTCAGTTCGTGCCTCAGTACCAACGGTCCAGCCGTAGAAGGGTCAAGCCAACGCCTCACATGTGGCACGCCGTACTGCCCCAAACCCGAAGGTTCAAAGGGCAGTTCAAGACGGTCACATAATCGAGTTAAGGTTTGTTGTCTTCTAGAGGGTCCATCGCGTTACTTGCACTACTAAGAACGTCGTTAAACCACGGAAAAATCCAACACTTGGAAATTTCCCGACAGGGGAAAAGTTGGGTATTTATATCCGGTCGAACTTTTTAACATATTCTAAAATTTATCCGGAAAGCCACATAGACAAAATTTGATACTCCGATCGAAACACCGAATCCCCAAAACAACTCCAGAAAATTCAACTCTTGAATAAATTTTAAAAATACCCAGAGAACTCAGAAGCTGAAACAATGAATTATTGTGTAACATGTTAGGGCTGACGTCATACATTCGCCGCGGAACCGCCGCATAAGCTAGGCTTATGCCGCGGTTCCGCCGCCAAAATCACTGTTCGTGAAAAAAATGTTCCGCCGTAATTCTTAGAATTCCCTGCTGAGTTTTCTGCATATTTTTAATTTAGAAAAATCCACGATTTTAGAAAAAGTACAGAGAGCAAGTTTGTGATAGGGTTTCGGGTTCGTTCGGACTTCAAACTCCGTCTAGACTTCGCCTAAGGCTCTAGCTAGGCTCTGATACCACTGAAAGGTTCCTAGGCACCCTAATGAGGTCTCACAAGGCATCGAACATGCCAATATTTAAAAAATACGGTGCCGAGAAACCATAGAACGGATCGTTTGCTAGAAATCTAGGAGAGAAAATAAAACTAGTTAACACTTAACTATGAGAATACGGATATACAACCTTTGTAGATCCGGTGCTCCACCTCCACGGCTCCGCAATGAAATCTCCTCGCTGTCCAAGACGGATTCCGGGCTCTAGCGTCGGCTTCATCGGAGAATGGACGGGCTAGGTCATCGATGTCCATGCCGAAGATGATCTACGTCGAGGCATCGCTAAATCAAGCTCCGACTTCATCAAGTCAAGAAACTTGTGAAGAAAAACACACTCTACTACTTGGCAAGAGGTAGAGGATGAAGAAATAGGAAGTGGGTTCAATTTAGAATTGGATTTCTCACTCTTTATCATCAATCACCATTGATGACCTCAAGCTTCTTCAAAGAAGAAGATGAAGAAGAAGAAGAAGAAAGTTATGATAAGTTATTCCCAAAATGGAAAATAAATGGAATGTTTATCATAATCTAACCATGGTAATGTGTAGAGAATTAACCAAAGTTAGTTGAATGGATATGGTTAAGAATGAGATAAGAATGGTGGACTTTGGTCAAAGCTTCATGAAGCTTCAACTAAACTACAAATAAAGCCACCATTCTTTCTCTTTATTCTTATTTATTTCAAAATGAATAAATGAAATAAATAAATGAGAAAAGGAAATGAAACCCTAACCACTTAAGTAACCATGGTTTAATTCTTTACACAAACCCAAACTAGCATGTATCATCAAACATGATACAATCTTGTGTACAAAAGTTTATCACATATACAATGTGCACAAAAAGTGAGAAAATCCATTTAAAGTGAACCAATACTAGTTAATGCAAAGTAATATATCAAATATATAATTATGCATTAAATCATTAAATCAACACTTGATTCAATGATCCGGTCATGTCGCACACAACCGACTAGTATACAATGTATCGGCTTATCGAATCAATCCTTAATTCGATAACTAGGTTATATCGCATACAACCATTCGACACATTCATCGCGAGAATGAAATACGGTATCACATACACGCATTATTCTCGGTCCCGCACATATCTCATATGCGCTCCTATTTCGTTTCGCTTGAGCCAGGAAACCTCTGTGTAGGACTCTAAAGACTCGTCAATACGCCGGCAGCAGATGATGATCATATCAAACACCAACAAGCCGCAAGCGGTCTGCTAAACGTAACGGCCACCCGGGTATTGAGCGATCTGAAGATCGACGACCAAGCCCGCTCACACTCCAGTGAATCCGACCAGTAACACTACCGTACAGTCCGGTCTGATCGTCTGATATGTCGCATATCTCGCCTAGGGGTGGTAAACGTCAGACCCCAATAGCTCGATAAGTCGTGTCGATATGAGGTCTATAACTATTCGAGAAACTACTGGTAACACTTACCAGTAAATCTCAGCAACCCTGGCCAGGGATTTCCTGTTATAGCCAATCGAACACAGTGCAACATCAACTCCCTATACCGGGAGAGACGAATCCCCTCCTATCGCTCATTGCCTCCATGTGACTCGGGACTGTACCCAAAAACCACCGTTTTGCACGCCCTCTTGGATGTGGTAAGATGGAAATCAAAGCACAGTGGGAACCACACAAGACTCTATGACGATCTCAGGTCAACAGACTACTCTGTACCAGTGTCACCAGAGAACTGCCATCTGACATGAGGTATAATACCATCTGGGAGTTCTCGGCGAGTCCGTCCAGTGTACCCAGTCTCTACTGAGCACCCGTATATCATCTCCGATGTCAAACACCAATGGATATGGGATCATCCATCGCCCATCTGTATGGGTCGAGAAGGTACACGCTAGTCTACTCTGGTATATCGATGCCCCATCTCGATACACCCACGACTAGGGACTTTGAAGGATGTACTTATGGACTACCATGTCCCCACTAGTATGATCCGCATCACAGTCCAGGTAGTCAAGTACACATCCTAAGGGCTTTACCAACATGTAACAGAGAGACAATCAGTGTACACGTTAAGGTAAAGGTCAACCAGATAGCATACTATCATGTCGAGCAAGAAAGTCCTCCCTATATATGTCCCAGCATCCACTACAATATACATCCAATGTACAGTAATGGCCTCTAGGGCATACATATAACTAACAGCCCACGCTCACGCTCCCTGCTGCCGTTACAACCACGATGCACACACCTCCTCGTCTCCATTAACTCCTTCACACTCGCTTCTCCCCTCATTTTCCCAGATCTATACCTCATTTCTCCCCCTCACAAAAAACTCACCGAGCACAAAATTTTCCTCACTTCGCTGCCGGCGACGACACTCGACAACCCGCAGTGATCCCTCACTCCTCCTCCACCAATCTTCTCCCTCTAAGGCTTCACACTTCATCAACCCGAGCCCTCCATCAATCCAACCTCTGCACACGGAAACCCATTACCCGACCGAGCTCGAGTCACCCCTGCACGCCTCCTCGACGCCGGCGACCCCCACCACGTCGTCGACCTCCACCTCCTCATCATCATCACCCTCACCACAATTCCCAAGCCCCACTGCTTAATCTCTCCCTCTCTCCAAAACCACACAAAACCCAAGATCACCCAAACCCATTTCCAAACTTTTCACTGTTGCACTTCGCCGGAGTGCCGCCGCCGACCATCGTCAATCTCAACACTACTCAAGAGATCCACAGAGCCTACTCTACACTTCTAGCACGCACAAGACGACTCCGGGAAACTCCGACGTAAAATCCGTGTTTCGAACCAAGCTCGCGAGAATCCGTTACACGGCGTACGTCACGCGTCCGTGACGCCACTGCTGCCGTACGACCCCGAGACGTTTCCAGGCAAGTGTTTACTTGCTGCATGCTATAATAATAGTGGTACAAACTTAAATAATCTAGTTTACGAATTTACCGATTCCCGATACGTATTGTGACCTAAGTGTTCGATGCTAGATCCCAATGGAAATAATAGTTTATTTTGACGGAAACTGATATTTTCTGTTGGCCCATTTGATAATAAATATTGTGTATGAATCTCGCTGGAAAATACGATTGTTCGTTGCAAAAATTGATACCCCCAAATATGCCGTTAAAACTAGAATTTTCTCGTACCTGAAAACGAATAAAATCACCATAATTTATATACATACTGGAATTGGTTGTTTAAGCTTAATAATTATATTTTTCCAAACCCTAAAACCCAAGATAAATTGGAAAACCAAACTCAAACCAAAAGTTAATAACAAACAAACTATTTTACAAAACCCTAACCCACTCATTCATTTCCCTTATAAAACCCTTAATAAATTCCTTATAAAATTCCCCAGCCCGTTTCATCTCAGCCCACACATTTTTTTAAAATGAATTTCCTTATAAATCCCCGGCCCGTTCCCTTTATTTTCCCTCAGCCCACTCAAAATTAATTTGAAATTGTGCCGGCCCGTTTCTCCCCTGCAGCCCACGAAGTTTTGTAAAGGGAATTGTTTTGAAATTTAAACCAAGCCCAATCCCTTTCCCACTTTCCTTAACTCACCCGACCCCATTACTGTTCCTCTTCTTTATTCCCCAACGGTAACCTCCCCTGTTCACGCGTGCAATCCCATCCTTCCCGCCGCGCCTCGCGCCCACGCTCACGCCTCCTGCTGCCGTTACAACCACGACGCACACACCTCCTCATCTCCATTAACTCCTTCACACTCGCTTCTCCCCTCATTTTCCCAGATCTATACCTCATTTCTCCCCCTCACAAAAAACTCACCGAGCACAAAATTTTCCTCACTTCGCTGCCGGCGACGACACTCGACAACCCGCAGTGATCCCTCACTCCTCCTCCACCAATCTTCTCCCTCTAAGGCTTCACACTTCATCAACCTAAGCCCTCCATCAATCCAACCTCTGCACACGGAAACCCATTACCCGACCGAGCTCGAGTCATCCCTGCACGCCTCCTCGACGCCGGCGACCCCCACCACGTCGTCGACCTCCACCTCCTCAGCATCATCACCCTCACCACAATTCCCAAGCCCCACTGCTTAATCTCTCCCTCTCTCCAAAACCACACAAAACCCAAGATCACCCAAACCCATTTCCAAACTTTTCACTGTTGCACTTCGCCGGAGTGCCGCCGCCGACCATCGTCAATCTCAACACTACTCAAGAGATCCACAGAGCCTACTCTACACTTCCAGCACGCACAAGACGACTCCGGGAAACTCCGACGTAAAACTCGTGTTTCGAACCAAGCTCGCGAGAATCCGTTACACGGCGTACGTCACGCGTCCGTGACGCCACTGCTGCCGTACGACCCCGAGACGTTTTCAGGCAAGTGTTTACTTGCTTCATGCTATAATAATAATGGTACAAACTTAAATAATCTAGTTTACGAATTTACCGATTCCCGATACGTATTGTGACCTAAGTGTTCGATGCTAGATCCCAATGGAAATAATAGTTTATTTTGACGGAAACTGATATTTTCTGTTGGCCCATTTGATAATAAATATTGTATATGAATCTCGCTGGAAAATACGATTGTTCGTGACAAAAATTGATACCCCCAAATATGTCGTTAAAACTAGAATTTTCTCGTACCTGAAAACGAATAAAATCACCATAATTTATATACATACTGGAACGATATGTTCGTGGGCTTAAATCGAAGCCGACTTGACGAACTTTAATTCTATGTAAAATTCTGATGATTTCTGTTCTGTAACGGTGATGATAATTAGATCGGAATGCGACTCTAGACTGCAGTCCAGAGCGTTTCTGATTATTGTGTTCTGTCCCAAGACTTGTATCACTGTGTTTCCTGAAGTCGTATGTTACGGAACTCTACAGTAGATTAAAGATAATTTTGTTAGCTAAACAAAACAAGTGGTTCCATTCCGTTTCACTTCCATTTGATATTTTAAACTGTAAATAAAAGGGCAGAACGTATATCTGTCCAGAACAAGTTCTGAAATGACACACTGAGGTTAAACTGTGTATAACTTCCAACGTACAGATGCGATTGAGGATCCGTCTGTTGCGTTGAATACTCCATTGAAAACCCTAGATTTCATTTAACTGTAACATCACTAAATTCTGAGCCCAACTGGGTGCAATTCGTGTCGCGAAACGGACGTTCAGTTCTGAAACTGAATTTCCAGCCGCAAGCACTTAAAATGAAACAGCTATATCTTGAAAACCGGAATCCCGATTGAACTGAAACAAATTTTGATGAATTGCTGACTGAGTGTTCTATTTATCTTACTTGTATCATTTTTGCTGAATTCTTAACATATTAATTTATGCAAATTATTTTAGTTAATGACATGCATGTTGATTCATAACATACAGAGCGTATTGGTAGCATACAATACATATATCATACCCTTTCCATATACTCAGTGTTAGTGCGTGTGGACATTGCATTATCGTGCGTGATAGATGTTGGTTTAGGAGTGACGAGTACACCAATGGAAAGTGAATATTCATGACAGTGATTGATACAGTGAACAGTGATAAAACCGTGCCATTGATATACTTGTACACAACTAGATCAAGATCATAAATAGTGTAAACCAGGGGAAAAAGGGGAAATCAAAGTGAAAAGAGTATCGTATTTAGCGGGACCGTGTTTAGAGGATGATCATTCGAACCGTAATACTGATACGTGTAGGGTAGGATCTAGCGATCCGGCTGACAGGGTTATGTCCCGGGCATGTGGGCCGTTGTCTCGGGTATGTACGAGACTCCTGTTAAACATGATCCTCCTTCCACTATGTGATTTCAAACATGACCTAGAGACCGATAGGGACACATAATATATTCTGCATCATATAGTGACACAGTGATTACTTGCATTGTTCTTATACCAGTATTACCTCAGTTACCTGTTTCATCTTATTATAATAATATTGTTATTGTGTCGCTCTGACGACCTGAGTATGCATGCTCAGATCCCGCGGGAGGACCAGCACAGGAGACGGATCTACCCTTCGAGTTCACAGAGATATAGTCTGGTGTACTCCCTATCTTTACTGCTTTCCATAGAGTGATCGTGAGATTGAACTTGGTTAGTTATTGTTCTTATTATCTGTAATTTGTGAACAATGGAATTTTAATATAATAAATTAGTAATGTGATTCCTTTAATACTGTGCTTTATTTACTGATTACCATGTAATGCTAGAAGCCGAAGTGTGACTACGGCGGGATGATTCCTTGACCGTAGGAGCATGGCTGGCCTAGTCATACTCGTTTTCCGTATTTTGGGAAGCGGGGCGTGACACTACATGTGCCATTGTAGACTTGGTCATATCGGAGAGAAAAGACGGAGTAAGTTGCATAAATATGGATTTGTAGACACGTTCGAATTTTCATCTTATCGGAGAGAAAAGACGGAGAAAAATGACCAAATCTCCGTTCACCGGACACGGAGAAAGAGCAGCAGAGCTCTTGGGATTCATACACAGTGATGTATGTGGTCCAATGTCTATACATGCAAGGGGTAGGTTCTCGTACTTCATCACATTCACTGACGATCTCTCTAGGTTCGGATATGTGTATCTTATGAAACACAAATCTGAAACTTTTGAGAAATTCAAAGAATTCAGAAATGAAGTAGAGAACCAGACTGGAAAAAGTATCAAGATCCTCCGATCTGATAGAGGAGGGGAGTACTTAAGCACGAAATTCCTAGATTACCTAAAAGAGAATGGAATCGTACCCTTTTGGACATGGTTTGCTCCATGATGAGTAACGCTGAGTTGCCTCTTTCATTTTAGGGATATGCACTAGTCTCTACGGCATATTTATTGAATAAGGTTCTGACCAAATCCGTGTCTACCACCCCATATGAAATATGGGAAGGGAAGAAACAATACCTTAATTTTGTTAAGGTATGGGGATGTCCAGCTTATGTAAAGAAGCGGAACCCGGACAAACTCAAGGCACGATCAGTTTTGTATAAGTTTGTAGGATATCCTAAACATTCGATGGGATATCTATTCTACCACACTGAAGAACAGAAGGTGTTTGTTGCTCGCCACGCCGTCTTCTTAGAGAAGGAATTTCTTGTAAAAGAAATTTGTGGGAGCACGGTAGAACTGGAAGAAATTCCAGAGGGACAAACTATAACTGAAGATTTGGTAGAACCACTAGATTCAGTAATACCCGACGAACCTCAGCCACTCCGCAGAATTAGTAGGATTTCTCATCTGCCCGAGAGATACTACGGTTTTCTTATAGACGGGGATCGAGAGGATTGCATCTTGGAAGAAGATGATCCTACCAGTTTCAGGAAGGCCATTATCAGTAGGGACTCTGATAAGTGGCTGGATGCTCTGCGATCCGAAATGGAGTCCATGTACACTAATAAAGTGTGGACCTTGGATATTGCTCCACCTGGGGTAAATCCCGTTGGATGCAAATGGATTTATAAAAGAAAATTTGGTGTTGATGGGCAGGTAGAAACCTATAAGGCTAGACCCATTGCAAAAGGTTTTCGTCAAAGACCAGGTGTGGACTATGACGAAACCTTTTCTCCAGTGGCTATGGTCAAATCCATTTGGATCCTACTTCCTATTGCTGCCTTCCATGACTATGAGATCTGGCAGATGGACGTAAAGACGGCTTTTCTGAACGGAAGTTTAGAAGAGTCCGTTTATATGGATCATCCAGAAGGTTTCGTAGACAGTGGGAGCAGCGGGAATGTGTACTGTTTTCTTAAATACATTTATGGATTAAAGCAGGTATTGCGGAGCAGGAACATCTGTTTTGATGAAACAATCAAGGGATTTGACTTCATCAAGAATGAGGATGAGCCTTGAATATATAAGAAGATTGTAGGAAGAACTGTCGTGTTCCTAGTCTTGTACGTGGACAACATTCTTTTGATAGGAAATGACATTCCTATGCTACAATTGGTCAAGCTGTTCTTGTCATAAAGGTTCTCCATGAAGGACCTGGGTGATGCCTCATACATTCTGAGGATTAAGATGTACAGAGATAGATCCAAGAGATTACTGAGACTTTAACAGTCCAGGTATATAGAGACCATACCAAAGAGATTTAGTATGGAAGATTCCAAGCGCGGTAACATACCCACTGTTTCCCCCAATCAGAGCAAAGCTCTGTTTGAAATTCAAATTTCAAAATTGAAGCAACGCTTCAGATGCAGCGCCAAGTGCGCTATGCCCTAAGCAGCGCACCATGTGTACGCTAGAGCTAGGTGCGCTGCGCTCTAAGCAGCGCACCACGTGTCAAACACGGGTGCGCTAGCGCTAAGTGCGCAGCACTCCGAGCAGCGCACCACGTGTAAGACACAGGTGCACTAGCGCTAAGAGCGCTGCGCTCTAAGCAGCGCACCACGTGCAAAGTACGGGTGCGCTAGCGCTGGAATTAAAAAACTCCCCACCGTTAGATCAAAAGATCTAATAATAATGATAAATCATTAATTAATCAGAATTAAATTCTGTTATGGAAAGATTTTTCAATCTTGTTAAAACACAAGAAGATTGCCTTCTGTAATACAGAAGTCCTAGAATCAAAGATCCAATGGTGAAGAAACATCCCCAAATCAATCAGAGAAAATAGTCTCTTTAACTGATTCAACAAATCAGCTTGCCCTATATAAAGGCCCTCAGACTTCAAGTCTGAGATAGAGAACCCCCCCTAAACTTTGAGAAATTCAAAGATAAAGAGCAAGCTCTTGCAAGAAGATATTTTTTCAAGGTAAAGATGAAGGATGATGAACACAGAGATGAAATCATCTCATAAAAAGAAAAATTCATTTCTTTAAAAAGATCATAGATCTACAAGACAAAAGTCTTTCACAAAGAGATCAAAAGATCTCATCATAAAATAAAAGAAGAACAAAATTCTTCTCACAGATCATGGATCTATAAAGGCAAAGCCTTTCATCAAAATAAGAGATTGGAAATATCTCCTGCAAAATAAGAACTGTTGTTCTTAGATCTTGAGACAAAGTCTCTTTTAAAAGAACATAAATTTGTTCCCGGATCATAAAATTGATCAGACGCGCTTTGCGCTTTTGAAATGCGCCTTGCGCTCCTGAACTGCGCTTCTGCGCTCTCTGGACTGACGCTTAGCGTCAAATGCACCACGTGTCAACCATGTATGCGCCAATTAACAACTTGCGCTTTGCGCTTCTAAAATAGCGCACTGCGCTCATGGGCTGGCGCTCAGCGCCAAGCGCACCACGTGTTACTCACGTGTGCGCCACTAAACTGAAAGCGCAATGAGCTCATGGATTAGCGCTAAGCGCTCATAAACTGGCATCATGCGCTCGTCATCTAGCGCCTAGCGCTGAGCGCGACACGTGTCCCTTACATGTGCACTGCTTGGCAGCAGCGCACTGCGCTTTTTGATTGGCGCAAAGCACCTGGCGCGTCACGTGTTGCGCTGATAGAACATAAATTGTTCTTTAATAAGCCAGAGCTCTGATGAATGCTCAGCATTCAATACAAGACAAAAAAATTGTTAAGATATACTGCTCAGAATTGTTAAAAGGGCCAAGCCCAAATAAAGGCTCAACAGCCCAGAATAAAAATGTTAAACATTTATTGGACTTAGCCCAAGATTGGCCATAAGTCCTCAACTCATATTAATTGAGCCCATCTGCACATGAATATTTTAACAGATTTTAGTCCTAAATTGGACTACAGATCTTTCAACCCAACTCACGCCGGTTCGAGGGTACATCTCTTTACTCCTCTGATATTCGTCGTTGTAATCCTTCAACGTCTTCAGAGAGGTGACGGGTCCCGACAACCAAACACTCTACGGACTGTGGGGTCCTTAAGCTCACGGACCATGACGTCCTTAACATTGACTGTGAGGTCTTTAAACTCACGGACTATGACGTCCTTAGATCTTTATACTACATCCTAGACTTCTTGGTTTAGCAACCCAAGTTCTCTAGTTGCTCCACTTGACATATTGTGTGGAGCTAAAACCATGGATCACATCCCTCAGGTGGATCATCTACGACAAAGGAGGACCAAAGAACAAGCTCGATCCCGGAGAACCGATGGAGAGGGAAAGGAAGATCAAGCATGTTCAAGGTGGTCACTTGGAGCTAACGATGAGGAAATAAGACCGAAGGACTTGAATCGTTTGGTGAGACTTCTTTCATAGTAGTTAGTTCATCTCATTTAGTTTTGCTAGATATGTTTATGGAAAGATCTGGGTTTTCATTGGGTTAACTTAGCATCGGTTTTAAACTAGTAAGAAATTTTTTATTCCGCAAACCGCCACGATTGATGGCTCCGGCGTTAAGGTAACCCAACACTTTGGCCCTTGAGATGACTGTTGTTTCATCATCTTCTTGAAGTTTCTTTCTTGTTTGAGAATTTAATTCTCATCTTAAAGCTTATATCTCCGCTCACAGAACTTCCTCTTATTAGACTTAAACTCTTGATTTTTGTGGGGGCTATTGATTTTCCTTTAGACTGTAATGATTTTAGTATTTTGATTGCTAACCTTCCACTGGTTTTTCTTTTCAGGTACGATGGCTTCTAATTTGTATGATTTTGAAGAGATTATCTCTTATGAGAAAATTCACATCCAAGGTCGCTGTCAAGGCCAAGAGTATACTGATGCCCAATGCGCTGAGGTGATGCGTCACTTCGACGATTACAACGGTCAATTGCTCCCTCGTCGTTCTGCTATTTTAAAGATCGTTGTTGGGTCGATCTGGGAAGCTATACCCGGGCGTTTTGAAGTTATGCCACTCCAATCACTTGATGACGCCGAGGATAAGGTACATTCAGTGTACTTAATTGGATTGATCTCAAAGAAATGGAGAGATAATCTCGTTGCTATCTTGCATCGCCTTTATCAATAGAAAGCGATAGTATCAGCATATCACAGGGTGGAGGACATCAGTGTTGACCCTGACGCTTGCAACCGAGGAAAGATGCATAAGAAGATGGTTGATGAGGCTGAACGTACATTGCTCAAGCTTTCTTTTGAGTTTGAGAATCCATGTCCAAAGTTTAGCGTTCTTCCATTGTAAACATTTTGATGATGTTTGTTTCTCTTTTTATTTTTATTTTTATCACCAATATATAAATTTCTTCGAAGTATGAATGACAAAGCTCCGCCTTTTCTTTATGCCAATGCTTGTATGTGCCTCACGTGAGGTGTTGTATATATAAAAAGAACTAGCATCGGCGCCCACATGTCATGCGCGTGAGACGCTGCTAAAGGATTTAATCCTGAAAGAACTAGCGCCAGCGCTCACATGTCATGCATGTGAGGCACTGCTACAGGTTCTAATTCTGAAAAGAATCAGCACCGGCACTCGCGTGTCATGCATGTGGGGTGCTGCTGAAGGAGTCATTAAACCTTCTTGCTCTGATTTCCATAAGTCAACTCTTTCTTTTCCCATGCCCTTTTTGTCAGACCTTGGAAATAGTTCCACCATGCACAGCATTTTCTGTGTCTAAATTTGAATGCTTCTCTTTATATTCCGAAGCAATGATATTTTTTCCTTCACAAGGAGAGAACCGTTTATTTAAACAGACCAAGAGTTATGGATTGCAATCATCCTCATGCTCGTCGGCAACCATGGGAGGTGCCTATCGAGGGAATTGTTCCTCGTTTTGCTGCATGATTAGTGGATTCCGATCTCATAGATGACCAATGTGACACGGTGATGTACGAGTTTCTGACTCATAGGGGCTCTCATCTTTCTATCGGCTCCATTTGGTTCCGGATGATCTTCCTGTCTGTGCTTGCTGAAATTCCTCCTCATCCGGCGGAGATGATTTCAGCGATGTTCGATGCAGCGAAGGACAAACTCAAGTTCTTTCATGAGGCAGATTTGATTACCCAGCCTCTGAAGGATCGCTCTGTTCAGTTGTTAAGCCAGATACGGGCTCAGCGGGCCATCATGTCTAGTTTCGCTGATGGGCACGGTGCTGACCGATGGGGAGCGACTCCTCGTGAAGATTGCCGTTTCGACATGGTGGAGAAGGCTGAGTGGGTTTTAGAAAACCTTATTCATAGTTTTGTAAACCTTTGTACTTTTGATCCCATGTTCAGTGATCTATTTCCTGCAGAATAAAGTATTTATTTAAATGTGTTTCTGTATTGTCGACCATTGAATGTTTTATCCCCAACACATATTTATGAGCGCATCTTGCATCAGCGCATGTATTTTTATCCCTCCCTTTTTAACTGCTAATGTCATTTATGTGCTCGTGTTATGCACTGACCCTCCACACGCGTATATAAATCGGTATACTTCCAATGAAATCTTCATTCTAGTACGCATGTGTTTGCAAGTGATCACTTAAATAGGTGCGAATCAAATGCTGTGTACACTGTCTTGCATAGTATATGTCTTATTTCGGGCTGGCATTTTTTTATTTATCTGAGAAGATAGCGAGCAGACACAAGCGTCATCATCTATCATTAACTCAGATTTCAATTCTTAAGAAACGTAGTTCTGAGCCCGAGACCTATAAGCTGCGCCTTTATGTTTCTTGTTCGGAGTCTTTAGTTTATGTACTCATTTCGGAGTTTGTAGTTTATTCACTCGTTTCAGAGTTTGTAGTTTATTCACTCGTTTCGGAGTTTGTAGTTTATTCACTTTTTTCGGAGTCTCTAATTTATTCACTTGTTTCTGAGTCTCTAGTTTATGTACTCATTTCAGAGTCTCTACTTTATGTACCCATTTCGGAGTTTATAGTTTATTCACTCATTTCGGAGTATTGTAGTTTATTCACTCATCTCGGAATCTCTAGTTTATGTACTTATTTTGGAGTTTGTAGTTTATTCACTCATTTCGGAGTCTCTATTTTATGTACTCATATCTGAGTTTGTAGTTTATTCACTCATTTCGGAGTATCTTTAGTTTACCTCCCTTAGATTTACAGGCAAACTATTGGATATATGTATACCCAAGAGGCCATTATATGTATAGTGGATGCTTGGACATGTATATATATATATATATATATATATATATATATATATATACAGATGACTTTCTTGCTCAACATGATAGTATGCTATCTGGTTTACTTTATCTTGACATATTCATTTGATCATGCATCTTACTCATTTGGTACATGTTGATAAAGCCCTCAGGATATTTGCTTGACTACTGCGACTATGATGCGGATCATACTAGTGGGACACATGTAGTTTATGAGCATATCCTTGAACTGTTCCTAGTCGTGGGTGTATCGAGTCGGAGCATCGATATTCCAGAGTAGACTAGCGTATACCATTCTTGTCCCATATGATGGGCGATGGATGATCCCATATCCATCTGGTGTGATGACACCAAAGATTGTATACGGGTGCTCAGTGGAGACTGGGTACACTGAACGGAATCGCCGAGAACTCCTATATGGTATTATATTTATCGTCGGATAGCAGTTCTCAGGTAACATTGGTACATGTTAGTCTGTAAACCCGAGATCGTCATAGAGTCTTGTGTGTCCTCCCACTATACTTTGATCTCCACCCTACCATGGCTCTACTGAGTCATGCAAACAGGTGGATTTTGGGTACAGTCCTGAGGCACATGGAGGCAAAGAGCGATAGGAGGGGTTTCGTCTCCCGGTATTGGGGGTTGATGTTGTGCTATGCTCGATTGGCTATAACAGGAAATCTCTGGCCAGGGCTGCTGAGATTTACTGATAAGTGTTATCAGTAGTTTCTCGATCTGTTATGAGCCATACACCGGCACGACTTATGAGTTATTGGGGTCGACGATACCATCCCTAGACTCGATATGCATCATATCCAACGAAGAGATCGGACTGTACGGTAAGTGTTGCCAGTTGGCTCGACGGGAGTTTTTGACAGCTTCGCTTGTTTTTCTTCTGATCGCTCAATACCCGGGTGGCCGTTACGTTTAGTTGGCCGCTTGCGGCTTGTGGGTGTCTGATGTGATCATCACCTACTGCCGGCGTATTGACGAGTCTTAGAGTCCTACACAGGAGTTTCCTAGCTCAGGCGAAACGATGTGGTGTGAATATGAGATATGCACGGGGACCCAATTAAATGCGTGTATATGATACCGTATATTAATCAGTTGTTTTTCTATTGGTCGGGTCGTATGTGATATGACTGGTTTTTTAAATCAAGTGTTGATTTAACATTGTTTTTATAGCTCACTTTTGTTAAACCCTTTTCTACTTTGATGTATGCATGCATGTATGCACATGTTGATGTGTATGGACACATACATGCATACATGGTATCATGGTTGTTGATACACTAGTGGTGGAAATGCAAGACTCACATGGGAGTAATTATGTATATATATTTATTTTTGGATTAAAGAAAAGGAAAATTCTCTCATGGTTGATAATTCTACACACTTCCTTCACTTAACCCTTACTTTGACCTTGAGTTTATTTTCCTTCGTTGCTTTGACTCCAAAATAAATATCTAGATATTTATTAACCCATGGTTAATTGTGAGAGTGACTTTTATTTATATTATTCATTCTCATTTTTATTTGAGATTATCACAACATTGAGCTTAAGCTTGCCATCTTCTTCCTCCTCCTTTCTTTTACTCTCTTGAGATTTCTAGTGAGTGAGTTAGTTAAAAAGAAAGGGTTTTGAAGTGAGAAAACAAACCACATCACCATTCTACACTACTCTAGCCCATTAGTGTAAACTGTTTGCTTCATCTTCATTCTTGATCAAGTGAAGCAAGGAGCTTTGAGCAAAGGGACTTCGGGTGGTTTATCGTGGATTTGGAAGGTCTTTAGCGAGCCGGTTCAAACTTTTAAGGATCCAAGGAGTCACAAAAGAAGGACTACAAAGGTTGTATTCTTCCCACTTAATGATAGCTTCTATGTTGTATGAGATACTATTAGTGTTACCCTAATTTTTCTAGTTTCGATTCATGGTTAGATTGCTTAGTACCTCCCTAAAATTTTACTATGGCATGTGTGATACTTGCAAATCCTAGGCATGGTGCTATGGAATCCCAACAGTGGTATTAGAGCCAAGCTAGAAATTTAGACACGGTGTTATAACTATTACGAAAACAAAAACAACTCTGAAAAATACGATATTTGAAACCCTAGAAATTGCTCTCTGTAAATTTTTAAAAAAGTTGTCTTAAAATTATTTAAGCAACTGCAGAAAACTGTATGTGATACATAATGAACACAGGTGAAATACGAGGCTCATTGCTCGGATTTTGGCCGAGCACCAAGCTCAAAAAATGGCCTGGCCGGCCCCCTCTTCTCTAAATCACCTCGTATTTCACCAGTGCTCTGTTCTGTAGGATTTGGGGTTTCAGGTATTGTTTGTTTAGCCCAAAATTTCATGTGATGTTTATTTTGCTTAGGGGCTAATTCGTAGTGTTTCGTAGTCGTATATTTTAACACTGTAATGCTAAGCTAGACAATGTTTAACAGTTTGAACGAACTTCAAACCCCACATTTAGACCCCCGCTGAAATTTTCAAGTGTTGGAATTTTCCCAAGTTGAACATATTCGGAAGATCGTGCAAGTATCCCTATGGACTCTCTAGAAGAATGTAACCTTAACTCGATTCTATGTCCACGGAACCGCGACCGAACCCTAGGATTTGCCGTAGTTCCATGGTGCTATAGGTGAGGCATTGGTTGACCCTTCTACGGCTGGTCCATAGGCACTATGGCACGTTTTTGGATATTTTAACTTTGCTCAAGTGTTGTGCTCTCGGGGTAATTTGTGGGTGTTTGTTGATTCGATCGAAATGTTTAAAATCTTCTGGATATATGTGATAATTGCAATTGTTGTTGTTTTCACCTTCTTTTCTGCGACCGTAAGTGTAGTATGTGGGGTATCGCCGGTTTCGTTGCTATACAACAACGATAATCGGGGTACGCATACTTACTTACGTTGATTATATGTGATATTATGTGTTGCTGAGATATAATGTGCAGGATCGTCGTGATTGAATAGCCGGGGGGTTTATGTGAGATGAGAGTCTTTATTTTCATTCATGTAAAAATTAATTGTATATAATATTATTTTATTTGGGGCACTTCCAGGTTGAGGATGATGTCACCATTATTGTATATTATTTACTTTTCCGTATTAGGATAGACCTAAGGAGGGGAGCATAAGTGACCGGGTTCTAGGGTTCAGTGGGAGGCCATCTCGAGGAGTTGAGACCGGGTCTCCTAAAATCTAGAATTGGTAGAGTCACTTGCCGCTCTCGTAGGGGTCTAGGGGTGTGGGCTTAGCTATTCATCGCGACCATGGAATCCGTATTTTCTATTGTTGGCTAAATACAAAATACGGACCTCCTAGATATCCTATATTTTCATATGTGCTTCTGCTGTTGATATTCTGTGATGTGATTACTTAATATCTGAGACGAATGGATTATTATTATATATATGATATATAATAAACGTTGTTTATGTTTTACATCCGCGCTAGTCCCTCCCCGCTATGCCGTTAGTTATGTAACCTAACGGTGCATAACGGGACACTGTGGTGAATGCGGATGACATAAGTGTACGTTCTATTTTCGTTTCTTTTCTGTGATGGCTTAGGAACTTAAATGATGGGACTACATTAATAAGATTAATGTAAAGAAAAAGAAACCTAAAGATGTTGTAGAATCGGATTTGAAACACACTCGGCCTTTTTATGAAAAATGCAAACTTCAAAAGATACGGAGCTTAAGCCACTCATTTTCTAAACTATTTAGATTCTACAACGAGATCAAGTTCAAAGCGTTAAAGGTTTTCATAAAAACCATCCGCAACCCTCCGTCATTTTAAGAAGAAGAGTACTTAGTATTCGTGCTACGTATGTTGATCATAGTCAAGACGTAGTATACGGTAGCTAAGTGATGTCTTCCTACAAAGCATATGATGCAATTAGTTATGACATTAATGTGATTATGTTGATCATAGTCAAGGGTCATATGGGTGGGTCTAGTTAATCACGAAATGACGGGTAGAACTTGACTAGTGCTTATGATTTATTGACCATAGCCAAGGTCATAAGCAGCTAGGGGTAAAAACCATATCGGGAGTTTCAAGAGTTGAAATTTGCAATGAGATTGCATACCTTCTATATGATAGTTGGATCCCGATCCCACTGTGAGTAAGAGTTACTCCTAGGAGAGTTTTGCATTTTATAATTAGCTAATACAGTAGGTGTCTAGAAAGGTGTCAACGGGGTTAGACCTATGGGAAAATGAGGTTTATTTTAATTAGGTCCATGCGAAAGCACGGGGATCCTCCCTCAAAATACCGGCACTGGTCTGGCTGACCGGTTAGTAAAACTGTAGAATGTAATTAATCCTGGCTAGTTTTATTTTTGAGGTTTTGAAAGAAAATTTGATAAAAGCAGTGGGAGATATCGATTAGATAAGATAATAACCAATCTAAATCTTTGCAAGAGAATTTCGCTGAGTGTTTTCTTTTCTCTCTCCTAATGGCAGATACCTGATGACGTGACTTAAGCTTCTTTTAGAGAAAAACAAACTGACAGGACCGAATTATAAAGAATGGATGAGCAACCTGAACATTGCACTCACATATGATAAAGTATCATATGTCCTCACTGCTAAAGCCCCACCCGTCCCTGGTCCTGAATCATCTGTATCGGATAAGGAGATCCGAAAAACATGGGATATTGATTGTGACACGGCCAAGTGACTCGCGCTTGCTTCTATAGATAATGTACATGAGAAGATGGATGTTCAGTCCATCTTTCTCCATACAAAGGATCTGTATGGAGAGCAATCTCGGGCTTTATGCTACGAGACATCTTGAAAGCTGTTTCAGATGCGGATGGATTTTGGCATAACAGTAGGTGAACATGTCTTGAAGATGATTGGTCTTATAGAAGAACTTGAGGACCTAGGATAGACCATGGATAATAAGCAATATACTGATATTGTTCTACAGTCTCTCCCCCTGCCTTTGCTCCATTCATTATGAACTTCAATATGAACAATTTGGAGAAATCACTGCCCGAACTTCTCAATATGTTGAGAAGTGCAGAGAACATGCTTAAGACGGTGAAAACTCCCGCTCTGCTTGCTGGGCCATCTTCTTCTTCCATCCCAAAAGCCAAGGCCAAGGGAAAGAAGAAGAAGAAACCCACTAAACCGAGAGGTGGAGTTCAAAAGGCGAAGGGGAAAGACAAATCCGTGGCCGCGGGGAGTGAAAAAGAGATATGTTTTTTCTGCCACAAGTCAGGACACTGGAAATGCAATTGTTCTTTATATCTTGCTGATCTCAAGAAGAAGAAGTATGATGATGCTTCCACTTTAGGTGTGTTTGTAACTGAAAACTGTTTTTCAATAAACTCTGCATCATGGGTATTAGATACCGATTCTGGTTCTCACATCTGCAATTGTATGCAAGGATTGAGAAACAGTAGAGTTTTGAAGACTGGTGACCATACTCTTCGGGTTGGAAATGGTTCCAATGTACATGCTGTATCTGTAGGAGAGTATCATCTGGGGTTGCTTTCGAGATGTATTTTGGTTTTGAACCCTTGTTATTATGTACCTAGTATGCTATGTAATATAATATCCGTTTCTTTGTTAGAGGTATGGTACACTAAATAACGGTATTTACGTCCTAAACCAACACACAGTTTTCAATATACAACATACAAATAAAAGAAAATTTTCATATATTAATGAAGCTTTTCTTTGGCATTGTAGACTTGGTCATATTAATGAAACAAGACTAAACAAGCTACATAAAAATGGATATTTAAATCCTTTTGAATATAAATCTTATGCGACTTGTCAGTCCTGTATCAAAGGTAAAATGACCAAAACTCCGTTTACTGGATACAGAGAAAAAGCTGTAGAACTCTTAGGCCTCATACATAGTGATGTATGTGGACCAATGTCTATACATGCTAGAGGCAGTTTTTCATACTTCATCACTTTTACTGATGATTTCTCAAGATTAGGACATGTGTTTTTATTAAAGAAAAAATCTGAAGCTTTCGATAAATTCAAAGAGTATAAACTTGAAGTAGAAAAACAAACAGGTTTGAGCATCAAGAAACTTCGATCGGATCGAGGTAGAGAGTATTTGAGTACACAGTTTTCAAACTTCTTAAAAAAGAATGGGATTCTTTCTCAGCTCATTCCCCCTTACACACCAGAGCACAACAGTGTGTCAGAATGAAGGAATCGTACCCTATTAGATATGGTACGGTCCATGACGAGGGATGCTGAGTTACCACTTTCCTTTTGGGGACATGCATTGGAGACAGTAATGTATCTGTTAAACAGAGTTCCAACCAAGACCGTGTCTACCACTCCATATGAGATATGGTGTGGAAAGAGACCATCTCTTAAAAGAGTTAGGATATGGGGTTGTCCGGTTTTTATTAAAAAGAAGAAACCAGACAAACTCGAGACACGATTTGTCATGTGTAAATTTATGGGATATCCAAAACATTCATATGGATATCTATTCTACCACAAGGAGGAACAAAAAGTGTTTGTTTCTCAACATGCCACATTTTTGGAATATGAAATTTTTACAAATAGTTTTGATGGCAGTGCGGTAGAACTAGAAAAGGTTCTAGAGACAAATTACTCATAACGAATTGGTTGAAAATGATGCTGCAGTAGAACTTCAAGAACCTCAGCCGCTCTGGAGATCTAATAGAACTTCTCGCCCACCGGAGAGATACCATGGGTTTCTCATTGACGGTGATAGAGAAGATTGCATCATGGATGATGATGACCCTACTAGCTTTCAGCAAGCTATCACGAGTGGTGACTCGGTGAAGTGGCTGGATGCCATGAGATCCGAAATGGAGTCCATGTACACCAACAAAGTATAGACTTTGGACATTTTATCTCCTGGGATAAAACACGTAGGGTGCAAATGGATCTTCAAGAGAAAGATTGGTGTAGATGGACAGGTGGAGACCTATAAAGCAAGGCTTGTAGCGAAAGGTTTTCGTTAAAGACCAGGATTGGACTATGATGAAACTTTCTCTCCAGTAGCAATGCTTAAATCCATTCGGATCCTACTTGCTATTTCTGTTCACTACGATTATGAAATCTGGCATATGGAGGTAAAAACTGCATTTCTAAATGGTGATTTAGAAGAATACGTTTTCATGGATCAGCCAGAGGGCTTCATTGACAGTGGGAGCAGCGAAAAGGCATGTAGGCTGCTTAAATCCATTTATGGATTAAAGCAGGCATCACGGAGCTGGAACATCTGCTTTGATAATACAATCAAAGAGTTTGATTTTGTCAAAAATATAGATGAACCATGCATTTATGAGAAGATTGTAGGGAGTACTGTTACATTCATCGTATTGTACGTGGATGACATTTTCTTGATAGAAAATGATATTCCTATGCTACAATAGATCAAACTATTCTTATCACAAAGGTTCTCCATGAAGGACCTGGGTGATGCCTCTTGCATTTTCGACATTAGGATCTATAGAGATAGATTCAAGAGGTTATTGGAATTGTCCCAATCAAAGTACATTGACACCATCCTAAAAAGGTTTTGTATGGAAGATTCTAAGCGTGGTGCCTTGCCCGCTTGTCATGGAATCACTCTCTCCAAGGACTTCTGTCCGAAGACTGATGAAGAGAGAGCTCACATGAGCATTATACCCTACGCTTCATCCGTAGGATCTATAATGTATGCGATGTTATGTACTCGCCCTGATGTAGCTTATGCACTAGCTGTTGTAAGCAGGTATCAATCCAACTCAGGGGAGAAACATTGGATAGCAATGAAGAACATTCTTAAGTACTTGCGAAGGACTAATGAATTGTTCTTGGTGTATGGTAATGGGGATCTCCAAATAGAGGTCTTTACCGATTCCAGCTTCCAAAGTGATAAGGATGACAGTAAATCTATCTCAGGGTTTGTATTTACCCTCAATGGAGGGGCAGTTAGTTAGAAAAGTTCCAAACAGGATACCGTTGCAGATTCCACGATGGAAGCTGAGTATATTGCTACAAATGATGCTGCCAAGGAAGCCGTCTGGATGAGGAAGTTCGTCATGGGACTAGGAGTAGTTCCAACCATTTTTGATCCAATACCAT
This sequence comes from Agapanthus africanus, assembly GCA_030015575.1. Taxonomy (NCBI): domain Eukaryota; kingdom Viridiplantae; phylum Streptophyta; class Magnoliopsida; order Asparagales; family Amaryllidaceae; genus Agapanthus; species Agapanthus africanus. The sequence goes on from CM057351.1 coordinate 30,891,101, forward strand.
TGTATTGTGATAATAATAGGGCTATAGCGTTGGCCAAAGAACCCAGGTCCCATCAGAAGTCCAGACACGTCGTGAGGCGATATCATTTGATCCGGGAGATAATAGATTGCCACGAGATCGATATTCGGAGAGTAGATACAAAGAATAATACCGCGGATCCACTCACCAAGGCCCTTCCACAGCCGCAACATGAGCGACTTTTTGAGATGTTGGGTGTGAGATACGCGAATAATTAGCCTTAGTGCAAGTGGGAGATTGTTGGATATATGTATGCCCTAAAGGCCATTATATATATAGTGGATGCTTGGACATGTATATATATATATATATATATATATACAGATGAATTTCTTGCTCGACATGATAGTATACTATCTGGTTTACTTTATCTTGACATGTTCATTTGATCATGCATCTTACTTATTTGGTACATGTTGATAAAGCCCTTAGGATATTTGCTTGACTACTGCGACTATGATGCGGATCATACTAGTAGGACATGTGTAGTTTATGAGCATATCATTGAACTGTTCCTAGTCGTGGGTGTATCGAGATGGGGCATCGATATTTCAGAGTAGACTAGCGTATACCATTCGTGTCCCATATGATGGGCGATGGATGATCCCATATCCATCTGGTGTGATGACACCAAAGATTGTATACGGGTGCTCAGTGGAGACTGGGTACACTGAACAGACTCGCCGAGAACTCCTATGTGGTATTATATCTATCGTCGGATAGCAGTTCTCAGGTGACACTGGTATAGGTTAGTCTGTAGACCCGAGATCGTCATAGAGTCTTGTGTGTCCTCCCACTGTACTTTGATCTCCACCCTATCACGGCTCTACCGAGTCGTGCAAACAGGTAGATTTTGGGTACAGTCCCGAGGAACATGGAGGCAATAAGCGATAGGAGGAGTTTCGTCTCTCTCGGTATTGGGGGTTGATATTGTGCTATGCTCGATTGGCTATAACAGATACCCCATAGCTAGGGCTGCTGAGATTCACTGATAAGTGTTATCAGTAATTTCTCGATCTGTTATGAGCCATACACCGACATGACTTATTGAGTTATTAGGGTCGACGATACCATTCCTAGACTCGATATGCAGCATATCTGACGAAGAGACCGGACTGTACGGTAAGTGTTGCCAGTTGGCTCGATGGGAGTTTTTGACAGCTTCACTTGTTTTTCTTTTGATCGCTCAATACCCGGGTGGCCGTTACGTTTAGCTGGCCGCTTGCGGCTTGTAGATGTCTGATATGATCATCACTTACTGCCGGCGTATTAACAAGTCTTAGAGTCCCATACAAGAGTTTCTTAGCTCAGGCGAAACGATATGGTGTGCATATGAGATATGCGCGGGGACCCGATTAAATGCGTGTATGTGATACCATATATTAATCGGGCATTTTTCTATTGGTCGGGTCGTATGTGATATGACCGGTTTGTTAAATCAAGTGTTGATTTAACATTGTTTTTATAGCTCACTTTTGTTAAACCCTTTTCTACTTTGATGTATGCATGCATGTATGCACATGTTGATGTGTATGGACACATACATGCATACATGGTATCATGGTTGTTGATACACTAATGGTAGCAATGAAAGACTCACATGTGAGTAATTATGTATGTATGTGTGTGTGTGTATATATATATATTTGGATTAAAGAAAAGGAAAATTATCTCATGGTTGATAATTCTACACACTTCCTTCACTTAACCCTTGCTTTGACCTTGAGTTTATTTTCCTTAGTTGTTTTGACTCCAAAATAAATATCTAGATATTTATTAACCCATAGTTAATTGTGAGAGTGACTTTTATTTATATTATTCATTCTCATTTTTATTTGAGATTATCACAACATTGAGCTCAAGCTTGCCATCTTCTTCTTCCTCCTCTCTCTTGCTCTCTTGAGATTTCTAGTGAGTGGGTTAGTTAAAAAGAAAGGGTTTTGAAGTGAGAAAACAAACCACATCACCATTCTACACTACTCTAGCCCATTAGTGTAAAGTGTTTGCTTCATCTTTATTCTTGATCAAGTAAAGCAAGGAGTTTTGAGCAAAGGGACTTCGGGTGGATCGTCGTGGACTTGGAAGGTCTTTAGCGAGCCGGTTCAAACTTTCAAGGATCCAAGGAATCACTAAAGAAGGACTACAAAGATTGTATTCTTCCCACTTAGTGATAGCTTCTATGTTGTATGAGATACTATTAGTGTTACCCTAATTTTTCTAGTTTCGATTCATGGTTAGATTGCTTAGCACCTCCCGAAAATTTTATTACGGTATGTGTGATGCTTGCAAACCTAGGCATGGTGCTATGGAATCCCAACACAAACTTGTCCTAACGTTGTGTATAGATAACCTCCATTCTTTTTACGACAGAGATACGTTAAGTTTGTGGTACTAGGGTTTTAGTCTGTGGTACCGTCGCATTGGCTGATTTATCCCCTGATATGCAGTCTTTAAGTCGTTGTTCGAGTAACCCCATAACCGTCGTGTCTCTGATTGATTCGGGGACTCGACAAGACGTCTTCAAGTAATCTCTTTAGGTCATATTACCGTCGGAAGAGCAAGCGTTAGGAATTTTCTATGATACTTTTTACTTGAGGTTAGGCTCAATTTGAAGCCCCGATGAGTCATAACTGCATCGTTCTGGGGTGGAATGATCTCCAATAGCCTTTTGGGCTTTTTATGAGTTGCCGTCAAGACCCGAAGGTAAGAATATGCCATCACTTCGTTTTTTTGCTTTGACGATGTCGTGCCAATTCTTTGTTGACATAGGGTAGACATCTGTAGGAGCTCTATGCTGTGTATTGCAATTGAAGTTCGGAAATAGGAATATTCCATTGCTCCAGTTTCATTTGATAGCTGCGTTCACATCCTGCTGAAATGAGGGGGAACGCCGGGATAGTCTTTAGGTTGTATATGTACCATTACTCCTTTTTTCTTCGACCTTTGGATCTTTTTTTTATGATGATGTTGTGTCTACATCCTGTTGGAATGAGAAGAAACGCCAGGATAGTCTCTAAGTTGTATATGTACCATCAAGATTTGGAGCTAGGATTTTGCCATTACTCCCCATTTTATTGCTTTGATCCTTGGGTCTTTCTTTTTTGTTGATGACGTTGCGTCTGCATCCTGCTGGAATGAGAAGTACGTCAAGTCGATCTCTAGTTTGTAATGTTGCTATCGAGATCTGGAGTTAGGAATACGCCATTGCTCCACTTTTATTTGACCCTTGTGTCCTTGTAGACGTCGCATCTGTATCTTGCTGGAATAAAAAGGACGTCAAGTTGGAGCTAGGATTTTTCCATTACTCCATTTTGATTTGGCTCCTTGGAGCATTGTTGACGTTACATCTGCACCCTGTTGGAATGAGAAGAACGTCGAGCTGATATCTAGGCTGTAGATATTGCCGTCGAGATCTGGCTCTGACTTTGACGGAGCCTGGTGGGAAAATATGGTTCCCTTTCTCTCATTTGTGCCCATGGATTGTATATAGGGGTCGGTGTGGACTTACCTGCAGGGCAGAGGAAATTTTATTTTATTTTATTTTTTATTTCCGCAATACTCTATCTTTTCAACTTTTTATATCGCGAAAGTCGCGATTGCCCAATCATTTCGGCCATTTTTAAAATATTTTTACTTGCTATTTTTTTGGCAAGTTGCCTAAACATTTCGGCTTTTTCATATGCATTTTTTTGCGACTCGCTGAGTTTTATTACGAGTTAGGAACTTGAGATCTAATACCAATCTTGGTATCAGTATCGCTGCAATTGGAATATTGCCAGGAGCGAATCATTATTTACTGTGAGAGGACATGAAGTTTGACACCTGTTTAGGCATCAGTATCGTTACAACTAGGATATTTTCAGGAGCGAATCATCATTTGCCTTTGTCGATTTGAACAAATATGGCTTAGCAAACAGGGTTAGGATCCTATCGACTAAGGCTTTTTGACTTTATGAGCCGTAAGGGTCTCATAAAGGTATTTCTCCCTATGAGTCGAGATAATCTCATAGGTTTATTTTCTCCTTAGGAGTTATGAGGATTCCTAATTACGTTTTGTCTTGTAAGTCGTAAGGATCTTGCAAGAGTGTTTTCTCCTTGTAAGTCGAGAGGAGTTACAAGTGTCGTTCACCATATGGGGACATTTCTCGCCATTGGTAGAACCTCGTACGAGATAAATTTATTTATGCCCATGGATTGTATACAAGGGATAATATTTAACCGCCTTTAGGGCAATATTAGGGAAATATGACGGCTTAAGAACAGGTTCAGATCCGTGTAGCTTAAAGATTTTGAATCTTACGAGCCGTGTGGGTCTTATAGGGGGAAATTTTCCTTACGATTCGTGAGGATATCAAGTGTACTTTCTCCTTAGAAATCGTGTGGATTTCTAAGTGTGTTGCTCTGTTGTGAGTCGTAAGGATCTCACACAGTTTTTCTTCGTACGAGATTGCGCCCTTTCGGGTTTTCGCGAAGCTCGCCGACAGTCCTGTTGTTTTTTCTCACGGCGCCCTTTCGAGTTTTCATCCGCGGCCCGTTTCGCTTGTGGATATACCTTTTTTAACGATGGAATACCCAAGAGTAGTTTCTCCGTAGGTTCCCATCAATTTTTCGGTGGGACTTAAGGGTGGCTTCATTGCTAGAATAGCTATGCAGCCAGTGGGACTTGAGTTGCAATCTTGGCAGCTAAGACTTCGATTGCAATATAGATTTCAAGGGAATGTATCGCCGTATTTGGGACGATGCATTAGTTTAGGGACGTTCCGGTCCATTATCGCCATGTTGAAGGAGAAATTTTAGTTTAAGGACTTTTCGGTCCATTATCGCCATGTTTGAGGCGGATTGTTAGTTTAAGGACTTCTCGGTTCGTTGTCGCCATTTTATAGGCGATGGAGCTTTTTGTATACTACTCTCGGAGTTCTAACTCAGGAAGATAGAGAGCGGACACAAGCGTCGTCATCTATCATTGACTTAAATCGTGCCTCGTCAAGCGTAGTATTTTTTGAAGAATCGATCGTTTATTGGTCGGAAGGGTCTTTCGTCATGCATATCCATGAACAGGTAGGCTCCACCTTGATAGACTTTGTCTATGATATACGGGCCTTCATAGTTCGGCTCGAACTTCCCCGTTTTGCACGATTGGGGATCATGGGTCTTTTGACGACTAGCACGAGTTCGCCTTGGCGGAATGTTCTTGGCCTGGTCAGTTTTTCGTATGACCGCGTCATCCTTTCCTTATAAGCTTCCTGATTTTGTTGTGCTATAAGGCGAGTTTTGTCGAGGGCATCGAGCTCTTCAAGCCGAAGATGAGCATTTTCTTCATCTATCAGCTCATATCGGACCGCTACTCGTAGAGAAGGGAGTTCTATTTCCAGGAAAAACACTGCTTCCGTGCTGAATACCAACGCGTATGGTGTTGTATTCATGGCCGTTTTGAACGTAGTTCGGTACGCCCAGAGAGCTTCGTGCAGCCTTTCATGCCCGTCTTTTTTGTTTTTGGAAACCGTTTTCTTTACAATCTTTATCAAGGACTTGTTGAAAGCTTCAGCTAGACCATTGGCCCGAGAATTATAGACTAAAGAGTATCTCCAATCTATTTTATGTTGTTGTGCGAAGCGGCTGATTTTATGACTTCTATAAACTGGCCCATTATTCGAGATTATCCATCGCAGAGTGCCAAACTAGTAGATGACATGGGTTTTGAAGAAATGGAGAATATTCTCCGTCTTTACCTCCCTTAGTGGTACTGCTTTTGCCCACTTGGAAAAGTAATCGGTCGTTGGCAGTATGAACCGATGTCCTTTGGACGATACCGGTTCAATGGGGCTAATTATATCATTTCTCACATTTCGAACGGCTAGCTAACCACTGTTGGGTGTAGCAGATTTGGATGTTGGTGGATAAAGTCCCCGTGAATTTGGTATTAGTGACACTGCTTCGCATATTCGAGCCAGTCCTGAATCATTGTGGGCCAATAGTATCCTATTCTTTTTATCTTCAGCTTCATCTTTGGCCTGGCTTGATGAGAACCGCAGAGTCCGTCGTGAGTTTCTTGGACGACTCTCTTCGCTTCTTCTGGCCCCAGGCATCTTAGCCAAAGACAGTTGAACAACCTCTTATATAGAGTATTATTGACGAAGGCGAAGGACAATGCTCATTTCATGAGCTGATGTCTAGACGGCGCATTTTTGGGTGTTCGTTGGGATTTGAAGTAGTCTATGAAGACTTCCCTCCAATCTTTGACCATTTGTTCGTCCTCTATTTGAAGGGCTACTTGTTCGGTCATTTCTTTTCTTTTGGATGGCTCTATTAAGTCTTTTGAAAATATATCTGTTGGTGCGAGAACTTGGCGGCTTTGCTCAATGATCCTTACGTCATCGAGGTCTTCATCGGCCAGTTCCTTAGCCAATTTGGCCAACACATCCGCCTTGCTATTTTCAGCACACGGTATATACTCCAGGATGTAGGAGGGGATTTGTGTCAGTAGTTGCTGCACTCTTTCGCCATACTTTATTAGCTCTGGCTTGCACGTCTGATAGTCACCATTTATTTGGCTAATGATCAGCTGGGAGTCTCCATATATGAGGAGGTCTTTGATTCCCATATCGATAGCGATATCGAGACCTGCTATAAAAGCTTCATATTCAGCTTCGTTATTAGTTCTTGGCTCCGTTAAGGACAGGGCGTAATGCAATATCCCTTCTTGCGGAGTCACGAAGATAAGGCTCATCCCGGCTTTGATTATGGGGGTGTATTGCTTTCACCTCTTCACGGAAGATGCTCTATCGAAGTAGAGTTCCCATTGGGAATCATTTTCTTCCTTCTCTTCTTCGATTGTGTCGAACGCATGTTCATCTGGCAACTCGCAATTTAAGGGGTAGTCGGCTGGTATCGGATGCTCCGCAAGAAAGTCAGTAATGGCCTGGCCTTTAAATGCTTTGAGGGGTCGATACGTTATCAAGAACTCCATCAGGAGGAAGGGCCCATTTGGCAAGCCTTCCTGTTAGTATGTCCCTTGACATCAGATATTTGAGAGGATCAACTTTTGATATGAGATGGACCTCATGTGCCAAGGCATAATGTCTGAGTTTCGTTATCCTGAAGATCAGTTCCAGGCTATAATTTTCGATGGGGGAGTAGTTGTTTTCTTCCCCCGGGAGAACTCGACTCAAATAGTACAGAGCACTCACCTTTCCCTGATCGTTCTCTTGTGCCCATAGCGCGTCTAGAGAACCCTCAAGGGCTGTTGTATATAGGATAAGGGGTTTTCCCTTAACCAGAGCGGTCAATATCGGCGGATGTTGCAGGTATTGCTTGATTTCGTCTAGTGCATTTTGGCACTTTTGATCCCAGACGAACGGGGTCCCCTTCTTCATCAGATGACTATAGAGAAGGCATTTTCCGGAGAGGTTGGTTATGAATCGCCGGATATATGTGAGTTTTCCTTGGAAAGACCGCAGTTGTTTGAGCGTATTTGGTGTGGGAATTTCCATAATCGCCTTAATCTTTGAGGAATCGAATTCGATACCCCGGTGCCGTATGATAAATCCTAGGAATTTGCCTGAGGAGACTCCAAACGCGCATATTAGAGAATTCATCTTCAGATTATACTTTTGAAGACATAGGAACACTATTTTTAGATGTTCCAAATGTTCCTCATAAGATTTGCTTTTAACCACAAGGTTGTCGATATAGCATTTGATAATCTCATGGATGAGGTCATCGAAGATCTTTGTCATGGCCCTATGGTAGGTAGCGCTAGCATTCTTTAGACCGAAGGGCATCATCTTATAGCAGAATATGCCTAATGGGGTTCGGAAGGAGGTATTTTTTTGGTCTTCTAGATGCATTTTTATTTGATTGTATCCTGAAGATCCATCCATGAAGGAGAAGACCTTATGGGTATACGTGTTATCGATCATCGGCTCGGTAACAGATACTGGAAAATCATCATTCGGGAAAGCTTTGTTGAGGTCCTGAAAGTTTACGCAGATGCGCACCGTCCCATTTTTCTTCATCACAGGAACAATATTGGCGATCCAGTCAGGATATTGAACTTATTGGATGAAGCCGGTGTCGATGAGTTTCTTGACTTCGGCGTTGATGCTCATCTCAAGTTCAAGTCGCATCCTTCTTGGCGCCTGTTTGATTGGATTTATATCTGGCGATATGGCCAGTATATGTACTGCCACCTTTGGATCATGACCTGGCATCTCGGAATAGTTCCACACGAAGTAGTCTTTATATTGCATGAGCATGTCTTTTATGTTGGATATATGTATGCCCTAGAGGCCATTATATGATAGTGGATGTATCTATACATGTACATATATATATATATATTCAGTATGCATTCTTGCTCGACATGATGGTATGCTATCTGGTTCTTCTTTATCTGACATGTTGATTTGATCATGCTTTTATTCATTCATACATGCTGATAAAGCCCTGAGGATATCGGCTTGACTACTCTGATTATGATAGAGATCATACTAGTGGGACATCTGTAGTCTATAAGCATATCCTGGAAAGTCCCTAGTCGTAGGTATATCGAGACGGGGCATTGATATACCAGTGTAGACTAGCGTATATGATACTAGACCCATACGATGGGCGATGAATGTTCCCACATTCATCGATGTTTGACATCAAGATCATATACGGGTGCTCAGTGGTGACTGGGTACACTGGACGGACTCACCGAGAACTCTTATATGGAATTATATCTATCGTCGGATAGCAGTTCTCAGGTGACACTGGTACAGGTTAGTCTGTAGACCCGAGATCGTCATAGAGTCTTGTGTGTGCTCCCACTGTACTTTGATTGCCACCCTACCATGGCTCTACTGAGTCGTGCAAACAGGTGGCCGTTGGGTACAGTCCCGAGACACATGAAGGCAATGAGCGATAGGAAGGGTTTCGTCTCTCCCGGTATTGGGAGTTGATGCCGTGCTGTGCCCGACTGGTTATATCAGTAAGTTCCTGGCCAGGGCTACTGAGATTTGCTGATAAATGTTATCAGTAGTTTCTCGATTTGTTATAGACCATTCACCGGCATGACTTATTGAGTTATTGGGGTCGACGTGACCATCCCTAGGCTCGATATGCAGCATATCTGACGAAGAGACCGGACTGTACGGTAGTGTTGCCGGTTGGCTCGACGGGAGTTGTAGCAGGTTCGCTTGTTTTCTTCTGATCGCTCAATACCCGGGTGGCCGTTACGTTTAGCTGACCGCTTGCGGCTTCGGGGTGCTTGATATGATCATCACCCTCTGTCGGCGTATTGACGAGTCTTAGAGTCCCACAAAGGAGTTACCCAGTCCAGGCGAAACGTTGTGGTGCGCGTATGCGATATGCGCATGGACCCGATTAAAATGCGCGTATAGGATACCGAACATTGATCGGGCGGCTTGCTTTTGGTGGGGTCATATGTGATATGGCCGGATTGATAAATCAAGTGTTGATTTATCATTTAATCATTAGTTTTCTCACTTAAAACCTTTCTTGCATATGATGGATGTATGCATGCATGTATGTGTTTCTTTCTTTCCTTACTAGTTTCATGCACATATGGATGTGCATACATACATACATACATACACACACCCATCTATCATGGTTGATTACACATGGAAATGGTGGCAATATAAGACTCACACCATGGATAAATCTATGGATTATTATTTGATTTCAGGTTTAAAACAAAATAGAAAAGGAAAGGATAATTCTTCACTTGCTTCTACACTCTTCTTTAACCTAACCATTCTCACCTACCCTTAACCTTGGATTAACCTTTCCTTACATGTTTTAAACCCTAATTAAATAACAACTAAAAGATTTAACCATGGTTTGAAGTGAGAAGAAATAAAATATATAAAGATATATTTCATTTCTTATCAATGGTTATCATTTTTACTCTTGTTAAAAGAAAGCCTCCATCTTCTTCCTCCTTCACCATTTGCTCTCTAGTTTCTTCTAGTGAGTAAAACACACATAAAGAAAGGTTTTTGAACTGAGAATCTTAACCACAATATCATTCTACAAAAGTTTAGCCAACTTGTTTAGAGTGTTCTCTTCGATTCTTATCTTGATAATCGAAGTTGCGAGCTTGGACGAGGAACTCCGGGTGGATCGTCGTGGATGCGAGAAGACTTCAAGAGGACCTTCTTCCAACACCCAAGAGACCAAAGAGTCCAGCAAAAGGGAGCTACAAAGGTTGTAGTCTCGAAACCCTAGTTTTTATTAGCTTTAACTTTCGAAACCCTAATTTTCTAGGATCGATTCCTTTGTATGCTTGTTTAGCACCATAAAAATTTAAACTTTGAGATATGTGATGCTTCAAAACTCTACATAGGGTGCTAGGCAATCCTTTCATTGGTATCAGAGCCGACCTAGAACATTAGGCGACTCTTTTACGAAGTAAAAATCCCGATCGGACAAAAATATGACATTTTAAGACCCTCTCTGGACAAATTTTAAAATCTGACATTTTTCAGAATTAAAAATACTTAAAAAATACAGCAGGAAATTCTAAGAATAACAGTGAAATTCGATGACCTGAACAGTATAAACCGCCGCAGAACCGCCGCATTTGCTGGCTTAGGCCGCGGTTCCGCGGCCGTACAGAGGCATCATTTGATAAAATTTCCACTGTAATTCTTATATCTGCTTGTACAGTGTTTTGGGTATGTTTAATATGAAAATAGTACTGTATTTTCTGGAGATGGTTTTGGACGCGTAGATTCGATCGGAATTTTCATTTTGTTGTTTATCCGGGTAAATTAGAAAGTATTGAAGTGTTTGAACGAGTATCATTTGCTCACTATTCACGGGGTTTAAATACTTTGGAGATACGTGCAAGTCTTTTTGTGGTGGACCCTCTCGAAGACAACAGACCTAAACTCGATTATGTGACCGTCTTGAACTGCCCTTTGAACCTTAGGGTTTGGGGCAGTACGGCGTGCCACATGTGAGGCATTGGCTTGACCCTTCTACGGCTGGACCGCTACTACTGTGTCACACTCCGGATTTTTGAACCCTGCTCAAGTGTTGAGCTTTAGTAAATCTTGGGTACTTGATCGTTCGTTCGAAAACTTTAATACTGTCTGTTTATCTGGAATGTGGTACAATATGTGGAATTCATATAGTTTAGGCATGAAATGCGAAGTATGTGATATTTCGCATTTATGATGTCTAAAGAGAATGTGGATTCCAAATATTGTAGTTTTACACTTTCTTTTCTATGACCGTAAGTGTAGTATGTTCGATATTGCCGGTTTCGTTGCTATATATCAACGACAATTGGGTATGCATACTTACTTACGTTGATGATATGAGATATTATGTGTTGCTGAGATATGATGTGCAGGATTGTCACGATTGAATAGCCGGGGGGTTTTATGTGAGATGAGAGTTTTATATTTTCATTCATGTAAATTCAAATGTAATGTAATATTCTTTTATTTGGGGCACTTCCGGGTTGAGGTTGTGTCACCAGTGTTGTATATTATTTACTTTTCCGCATTAGGATGGACCCAAGGAGGGGAGCACAGGTGACCGGGTTCTGGGGTTCAGTGGGAGGCCATCTCGAGGAGTCGAGACCGGGTCTCCTAAACTCTAGAATTGGTAGGGTCACTTGCCGCTCTCGTAGGGGTCCAGGGTGTGGGCTTGGCTATTCATCGCGACTGTGGAATCCGTATTTTCTATTCTGGCTAAATATTAAATACTGACGTCCTAGTATATCCCACGTTATATCTATGTTTCTGCTGCCTGTGTTCTGTGATATCTGAGACGAATGACATATTATATATATGATATATAGTAGACGTTGCTTATGTTTTACACCCGCGCTAGTCCCGTCCCGGTATGCCGTTAGTTAAGTAACCTAACGGTGCATAACGGAACATTGCGGCGAATGCGGATGGCATAAGCGTACATGTTATTTTTGTTTCTTTTCTGTGATTGGCTTAAGGACTTAAATGATGGGATTACATTAATGTGATTAATGTAAAGAAAATAAACCTAAAAAGATATTGTAGAATCGTATTTGAAAACCACTTGGCTATTTATGAAAAGCTATATTTCAAAACTGCGGAGCTTAAGCCACTCCTTTTGAAAACCATTTGATTCTACAACGATATCAAGTTCAAAGCGTTAAAGATTTTCTTAAAAATCATCCGCAACCCTCCGTCATTTTAGGAAGTAGAGTACTTAGTATTCGTGCTACGTTTGTTGACTATAGTTAAGGCGTAGTGTACGGTAGCTAAGTGATGTCTTCCTACATTGCATATGATGCAGATTAATTAGGACATTCTTATGACTTTGTTGACCTTAGTTAAGGGTCATATGAGTGGGTCTAATTAATCAAGAAATAAAGGGTAGAACTTGACTGGTACTTTTGATTTGTTGACCATAGTTAAGGTCATAAGTGCTAGGGGTAAAAACCACATCGGGAATTTCAATAGTTGAAATTTGCAATGAGATTGCATACCTTCCATGTGATGGTTGGATCCCGATCCCACTGTGGGCAATAGTTTCTCCTAGGAGAGTTTTACAGTTTACAATTAGCTAACTCATTAGGTGTCTAGAAAGGTGTTAACGGGGCTCCGCCTCTGGGAAAACGAGGTTTACTCTAATTAGGTCCATGCGAAAGCACGGGGAACCTCCCTCAAGTACCGAAACTGGCCTGGCTGAACGGTTAGCGAAGTTGTAGACTGTAATTAATCCTGGCTAGTTTTTCTTTTTAAGGTTTGAAAGATAAACTCGATAAAAGCAGTGGGAAACATCAATTAGATAAGATAATAACCAATCTGATCTATGCAAGAGCTTTCGCTGAGTGTATTCTTTTCTCTCTCTTAATGGCAGATACCCATGACTGGACTTAAGCATCTACTAGATAAAAACAAACTGAATGGGACCAACTATAAAGACTGGCTGAGGAATCTGAAAATCGCCTTGACTTATGATAAAGTATCATATGTCCTCACGGCTTCAGCCCCTCCCGTCCCAGGTCCAAAATCCTCAGTTGCGGACATTGAAGTCTGCAAGACATGGGACGCTGACTGTGCCACGGCCAAATGCCTCGCGCTTGCATCGATGGACAACACACATCAAAAGCAGCACGAGGACATGGACATTCACGGTATATTGCTTCATACAAAGGAGTTGTATGGAGAGCAATCCCGCGTATTACGATACGAAGCATCAAAGAAATTGTTTCAGATGCGAATGGCCCCTGGCACACCAGTAGGAGACCATGTTCTGAAGATGATAGCTCTTATAGAAGAGCTTGAGGACCTTGGATGGACGATGGACAATGAATAATATATAGATATTATTCTGCAGTCCCTTCCCTCCACCTTTGCTCAGTTCATAGTGAACTTCAACATGCATGGAATGGAGAAGGAACTCCCTGAACTCCTTAATATGTTAAGGAGTGCAGAGAGCACTATGAAGTCAGCAAGAACTCCCGTTATGACTGTTGGACACTCTTCTTCTTCTCGCCCGAAAGCTAAGGCCAAGGGAAAGAAAAAGAAGAAGCCCACCAATCCTAAAGGTGGAGTTAAAAAGGTGAAGGGAAAGGAAAAGTCCAAGGCTGGAGACTTGGGGAAGGGCGAATGTTTTCATTGCCACAAGACAGGACATTGGAAGCACAACTGCACGGAGTACTTAAGTCTCAAGAAGAAGCATGGGGATGCTTCTGCTTCAGGTGCGTTTGTGACAGAAAACTATTTTTCAATAAACTCTGCTTCCTGGGTATTAGATACCGGTTCAGGTTCTCACATTTGCAATTCTATGCAGGGGCTGAGAAATAGCAAAGTTTTGAAGACAGGTGACCATACTCTCCGCGTTGGAAATGGTTCCAATGTACATACAGTCGCAGTGGGAGAGTATCACTTGGGGTTGCCATCTGGATGTATTTTGGTTTTGAATCCTTGTTATTTTGTACCTAGTATGCTTTGTAATATAATATCCGTTTCTTTGTTAGACAATGAAGGATATAATTTTGTATTGCAGAACAATGTTATGAACATTCACCTGAATCAAATGTTGGTTGGGTATGGTACGCTTAATAACGGAATATATGTCCTAAATCAACACACAGTTTTCAATATACAACACACTAATAAAAGAAAACTTTCAGAATTTAATGAAGCTTTTCTTTGGCACTGTAGACTTGGTCATATTAACGAAACAAGACTAAACAAGTTATACAAAGATGGATATTTAAACTCTTTTGAATATAAATCTTATGCGACTTGCTAGTCTTGTATCAAGGGTAAAATGACCAAAACTCCGTTTACCGGACACGGAGAAAGAGCTACTGAGCTCCTAGGCCTCATACATAGTGATGTATGTGGGCCAATGTCTACACAGGCTAGAGGCGGTTTTTCATACTTCATTACATTCACTGACGATTTCTCAAGATTCGGTCATGTATTTTTATTAAAGCACAAGTCTGAGGCTTTCGAGAAATTCATTGAATATAAACAAGAAGTAGAAAAACAAACCGGCTTGAGTATTAAGATACTTCAATCAGATCGAGGTGGTGAGTATCTCAGTACAGAATTTGCAAACTTCCTAAAAGAGAATGTGATTCTCTCTCAGCTCACTCCTCCTTACACACTACAGCACAACGGTGTGTCAGAACGACGGAATAGGACCCTATTAGATATGATCCGGTCCATGATAAGTGACGCTGAGTTACCAGTCTCGTTTTGGGGGTATGCATTGGAGACTGCAGCGTTTCTACTAAACAGGGTTCCAACCAAAGCCGTGTCTACCACGCCATATGAGATATGGCATGGGAAGAGACCATCTCTTAAGAGAATTAAGATTTGGGGTTGCCCATCCTATGTTAAAAAGCAGAATCCGGACAAACTCGAGACACGGTCAGTCATGTGTAACTTTGTGGGATATCCAAAGAATTCTTATGGATATCTATTCTACCACAAAGAGGAACAAAAAGTGTTTGTTTCTCAGTATGCCACATTCTTAGAAAAAGAGTTTTTCACAGATAAAGATGATGGTAAGGAGGTGGATCTAGAAGAGGTTCTAGAAACACAAACTACAAATGACGATTTGGTTGAACCGACTGTTGAAATAGAAACTGAGGAATCTCGGCCACTCCGTAGGTCTGGTAGGACTTCTCGCCCACCAGAGAGGTATTACGGTTTTCTCATTGATGGTAATGGAGAAGACTGCATCATGGATGATGATGATCCTACCAGTTTTCAGCAAGCTATCACGAGTAGAGACTCTGTGAAGTGGCTGGATGCCATGAGATCCGAAATGGAGTCTATGTACACCAACAAAGTATGGACTTTGGACGTTGTACCCCCTGGGGTAAAACCTATGGGGTGCAAATGGATCTTTAAAAGAAAGATTGGTGTAGATGGGCAGGTGGAGACCTATAAGGAAAGACTTGTGGCGAAGGGTTTTCGTCAAAGACCAGATTTGGACTATGACAAGACTTTTTCTCCCGTAGCCATGCTTAAATCCATTCGGATCCTACTCGCTATTGTTGCTCACTACGACTATGAAATCTGGCAGATGGACGTTAAAACCGCATTTCTAAATGGAAATTTAGAAGAATGCGTTTATATGGATCAGCCAGATGGCTTCATTGATAGTGGGAGCAGCGGGAAAGCATGTAAATTGCTTAAATCCATATATGGGTTAAAACAGACATCACGGAGTTGGAACATCTGTTTCGATGATGTCATTAAAGAGTTTGATTTCATCAAAAATCTAGATGAACCTTGTGTTTATAAGAAGGCTGTAAGGAGAGTTGTCACATGCCTCGTATTGTACGTGGACGACATTCTTCTGATAGGAAATGACATTCCTATGGTACAGTCGGTCAAATCTTTCTTATCACTGAGGTTCTCCATGAAGGACCTGGGTGATGCCACATACATTCTGGGCATAAGGATCTATAGGGATAGATCCAAAAGGTTATTGGGATTGTCCCAAACCAGGTACATTGACACCATCCTAAAAAGGTTTAGTATGGAAGACTCCAAGCGGGGTGCTTTACCCGCTTGCCATGGGGTCACTCTCTCCAAGGATTCTTGCCCAAAGACCGATGAAGAGAGTGCTCGCATGAGTGTTATACCCTACGCTTCGGCAGTAGGATCTATAATGTATGCGATGTTATGTACACGCCCAGATGTAGCTTACGCACTTAGTGTTGTAAGCAGGTATCAATCTAACCCAGGGGAGAATCACTGGACAGCTGTGAAGAACATTCTTAAGTACTTACGAAGGACTAAAGAATTGTTCTTGGTGTATGGTAATGGAGATTTCCAAATGGAGGCCTTTACCGATTCGAGCTTCCAGAGTGATAAGGACGACAGCAAATCTATCTCTGGGTTTGTATTTACCCTCAATGGAGGGGCGGTGAGTTGGAAGAGTTCCAAACAAGATACCGTTGTAGACTCTACGATGGAAGCTGAGTACATTGCTGCAAATGATGCCGCCAAGGAAGCCGTCTGGATGAAGAAGTTCGTCTCGGAGCTAGGAGTAGTTCCAACCATTATTGATCCAATACCTTTGTATTGTGATAATAATGGGGCTATGGCGTTAGCCAAGGCGCCCAGATCCCATCAGCGGTCCAGACACATCCTGAGGCGCTTTCATTTGATCCGAGAGATTGTAGATCGCCGCGAGATCGAGATTAGGAGGGTAGACAAAAAGAATAACGCCACGGATCCATTCACCAAGGCCCTCACTCAGCCTCAGCATGAGCGACTTTTTGAGATGTTGGGTATGAAATACGCC
Organism: Agapanthus africanus; assembly: GCA_030015575.1. Classification (NCBI taxonomy): domain Eukaryota; kingdom Viridiplantae; phylum Streptophyta; class Magnoliopsida; order Asparagales; family Amaryllidaceae; genus Agapanthus; species Agapanthus africanus. The sequence continues at coordinate 30,907,898 of CM057351.1, forward strand.
AATAACTGGCCTTAGTGCAAGTGGGAGATTGTTGGATATATGTGTTGGAGATAGTGCCCTCAGAGTCAATTATTGGATCACAGGCACGTGATTGCAATGATTGAGGGAGGACCTATCCCGGTACGACAGTCTTACTCGAGATGATAGTATGCTATCTGGTTTACTTTTATCATCGTGTACTGTTTCAGGTGACCTTACAGGTCGCTATTACACGTTGATAGAGCCCCTAGGATTCTTGCTTGACCACCAGCAGTATGAGGGCGATCATATAAGTGGGAGCTGGTAGTTTTTAAGCACATCCTTAAATGGTCCCTAGTCGTGGGAGTTTCGAGACAGGGCATCGATTCTCCAGAGTAGACTAGTGTATACAGTCGAGACCCCGACGAGGGGCGGTGGCCGGTCTCACAAGCCACTGGTGTCAGTTGGATCACCTAAGATGTATACAGGTGCTCATTAGGTTATGAGTACACCGGACAGGACTCGCCGGGAACATGCTAGTTGGTCTTATACCTGACGTCAGATAGCAGTTCCCTGGTGACATGTGTACAGGTTAGTTCATCGACCTGGGGATCGTCATTTGTCTCGTGTGAGTTCCCACTGTACTTTGATTACTACCCTACCACGGCTCAAAGGAGTCGTGCAAACAGGTTTTAGTTGGGTACAGTCCCGAGCCACATGGAGGCAGTGAGCGGATCTTCGGGGGTTCGTCTCTCCCGGTATTGGGGGTGAGGTCGCGCTGTGTCTAGGAGAGCCATTACACGAAGTCCTTGGCCAAGGCAGGAGATTTACTGGTAGGTATTCCAGTAGTATCTCAGGGTGTTCTGGGCTACACTCCGACACGACTTGTACCGCTTTTGGGGGTCTGACTTTTACCCACCCCCTAGGCCCGACATGCGATGCTCGTAGACGAACGGACCGGACTGTACGGATATTGTCACTGACAGGCTCAGTAGGGTGTCAGGATGAGTTCGCTCATCGACGTCCCTTTTGGTCAATAGCTGGTGGCCCGTTACGTATTGGCTTATACCTCTGACGTGCTAGTGGTTAAATCCACAGCCATAGTATTGACGAGTCTTTAGAGTCCACCACACTTTCAGTTACTCGGCTTTCGGGCGAAACGCTGTAGAGGCCGTATGGAGATATGGCAGGGTCCGATCAGATACGTGCGGTATTGCACGGATCAGGATCGGACGGTTTGTACTAGAGGCCGTATAGATATATGGCAGGGTTTGATCAGATACGTGCGGTATTGCACGGATCAGGATCGGACGGATATTACTAGCCGGCTTTGGTTTAAGACGGATCCTAGTATAGTACAGTGTAGATTTTGTCTCTTTGCATTTGTATCCGGACGGAATACAGATGCGGGTGTGTATGCACAGTATCGGGGTTTTCCTGTAATTTATTACGGGACCAGTTTTCTGGAGTTGCCAGTTTGCATTCCGTTCCGGCCGGTTTTCGTTTGTTCTTTCCCGGCCGGACTTTTCCGATGGAGGGGGTTATTTGCAAGTTTGCAAATAATATTTTGTGGAGGGATTTATTGCAAAAAGGATTTATTATGAGAGCATCTTTTCTTTTGCACCATTCTTGCATTTGTTGTGAAGTGAATGGATTTGATTTGGGTATGGGTTTTGTTATGATGATATTTGTATATGGACACCTCCTTACTTTATCCTACCATCACCTCCCTCTTATGTTTTGGTTTTTCCCTCCACCATTTTCCTAATGAAATTGGCCGGCCACTTGAGTGAGAAGAAAAGAGGGAATTTCATTTTGTGAAGTGGGAAAATTATCATCTCATTTTGATACACCAAAGTTCATCTCCATTTTGTTCATCAATTCCCTCCATCCAATGGCAACTTCATTACTCCAATGAGACATAGACTCTACACATCCTACAGCAAGTCTTGGGCATGTCGACTTGCCAGCTTCATGCCCGAGTTGCCTCGGTATTGAGGTGGGAGCCCGTAAAAGATGCAGGCGATGTGGTGCCCTTCCGGCGAAGAGGCGACGACCGGAGTTTCCGCGAGAGATCGGGATGACAACGAGAAGACCGGAGGACTCGGATCACTCGGTATATCTCTTCCCTATCTTGTTAGTTAGCTAGGACAAGTTTAATGGCCCGATCCGGAGTTTAGTGCGCGGTGGTGCCGGTTTGCTAAGTTCGCAAAATTAAAGTTTATCACCGTTTCCGCATTTGGCCGTCGGATTGACGGCCGGGGCGCCGCCGTGAACTTACAGTGGTATCAGAGCTTCGCCATTAACTTCGTCTAGCTTCGTTTGATGTGTTTTTTAGTTCCGATCGACCAAAATTCCAAAAATCCAATTTTAGCTCACGACAGTTTTCTGTTAAATTTTTTTGGTGTCTAAAAATTTTTCAGGTTGTATAAAATTGATGTACATGAAATTCTAAGACTTCTGTAAAAATTCGACGCATTCTGTTGATCATTGTAGCGCGGAACCGCGGCCAAACCCCCCCTTGGGCCGCGGTTCCGCCGCACATTTGTATCTTCACTGCGTCGTATTTTTCCAGTGGGCTTGTGGGCTTATTTTGGGGGTTTTGGGACATTGAATTTGGGCCCAGATTTTCTGTGACTGCTACAGTATTGCTTGGGGGCCCACTTGTTAATTTTTGATCGATCGGATATTTTAAACACATGTTTCACAGTATTTACATTATATCTGCGACAGTGAATGTCACTCGATCGGTAAATCCGGTCTAACTGCTATAGCCCGGTTAGACGGATTTGCGAACGTGACTTTCACGTTGATGTTCTGTGTTTTGCTGTGATGTTGCGGATCGGTCGGTGGGGATAGCCTGGATGCAATGCTAGTACAGTTTTGTTGTATGATGTACATTTGTTGTTGCGGGACGAGCGTCCGACATGTGGACTGCCGTCACTGCCTGTTTGTATTATTCTTTTGGGGCACGACCAGGTTGCGGTCGATGTACCCGGTGTATGTATATTTTACTTTCTGTACTAGGATTACCCCGCGGAGGGGTGCACGGATAGCCGGGTTCTAGAAGGCAACAAGCCCGCATCTCATGGCATTGGGACGGAGGGGGCTTCACTCCAGGATTGGCTGGCTATTCGCCGCACTCGTAGGGGGTATAGGATTTCATTGCACAGGTTATCCACACGACCAGGGGAACGTCGGGTTTCAGTAGTGGCTCTGTGAAACCCGGGGATCCCAGATATCTGTTTTGTTCTGTGATGCTGTACATTTCTGTGATGTTGCACTTTATTCACGCCTTGAGCGAAATACTATATATTGGTATATATATTAGTAGATGTTGTATATGTTTTTCATCCGCGCTAGTCCAGTCCCCGCTCTGCCGTTAGTTAGCTAACCTAACGGGTGATGACGGGACCCAGTGGCGAATGCGGATGGCATATACGTACGTCAGTATATTTTCGTTCTTTGTGGTGTGATCAATTGATGGGACTGCATTGATTCGGATCAATGCAAGTTAAAACAAACCTATTCTGATGTTGTTGGAACACTTTTCAAAAAGCTGTTATTGCAAGGACGTTCACTTTTGTTTTGCATCGTGGTATTCATTTGGAATATCCTGCTCCTCAGTCGACGAGGCAAGGGCCGAGATCCCTTCACCGGGAGTGACCCCTTGGACAAAAGTTTGCGTCAGGGCATTAACTTCACTATAGCCGATTACTTTTGCTTTGCACAGTGATATTCGGTTATGAATATCCAGCACCCCATTCTACGGGGAAAGAGCCGAGATCCCTTCACCGGGAGTGACCTCTTTACTAAAGGTTTTCGTCACTATATTTTCTAAAAAGCTATCCGTTCCTTCAACGATATCAAGTTCATTACGTTAAAGGTTTTCGCCAGAAACCATTCGTAGCCCTCCATCATTTCAGTTAAATATTCGGTAGTATTCAAGCTATGTATTTTGACCTCACGCCAAGGCATAGTGTTTGGTAGTTGCCGGGTATTTATCTGTTGCATAGATAGATGCGTTGCTTTGGGACAGTCGTACTACTATTTTGGCCTACGTCAAGGGTATGTACGGGTGGGTTCAAATTAACCTGGACAATGATGGGTAGAACTTGACATGTGACTTATGATATTTTGACCTCACGCTAAGGTCATAAGAGCATGGGGTAAAAATCACATCGGGAGTTTCAAAAGAACTGAAACTTGCCAGATATGCGCATACCTTCTGGAGTGTGATACCGTGAGCGGATTCCGTCACGATGTCATGCGATGATAGTTGGATCCCGATTCCCACTGATGAGTTAGTTTACTCCTCGGGTGACCCCGACTAATTCTTCTTTCAGGTTTGGAGGAGAATTTGAGGTACAGTGGGAGGTTTCCAGATTAGATAAATTGGTAACCATTCTGATCTAGGTTAGAGTGCACGCTGAGTGTTTCTTTTCTCTCTCTCTCTCTGGCAGCGACCTTTGACCCGACCCTAAGACTATGACTGAGAAACCAAGTTAACCGAACCTTCTTAACACTGGCTTTTGGATTGTCAGAGTTGCAGACCACATTGCCACTCCTACTTTTACCCTTTTCTCCAGGACACCCCGTATTACTGCGAACGTCCACTTCCATTGGACAAAACCATCGTATGGTTAGATACGAACTCGAAGGAATTTATTCGAGGATGGTTTCCGATTTTAGAGAAAACGGATAGGATTATTCAGTTGTCTTTTCCTTTTACCTTCTCTCGGGTTACGAGCACTCCTTAGTTTAGGAGATAGTACACCTATTATGCAAATTGGATAGTCTTCTTCCAAACCTTAGGCTGGTGCCGACCGGTAGGGAATGAAGAAAACCAATCAGCCTAAACGGTGTGCAGAAGGTATTAAGATTAAGACAAAGCAAGGGATTAGTAAGAGGGCAAAGTAAATTGCGACTGATATTCACGACCAAACCAAGTATTTCTTCGCCAATCCTAAATCACCTTTGTATTTCTCCAGGACACTCCGTATCACTACGAAGATCCACAGTTTATTGGATAATCCATCGTATGGTTATATACGAACTCGAAAGGAACTTGTTCCAGTTCGGGGATGGATTCTGGTCCAGGAGAAATAGGAATAAGGCTTATTCGGTTGTCTTTTATCTTCACCTTCTCTCGCATTGCGAGTGCTCCTAGGACTAGGACAGTACACCCATTATGCTTATTGGATAGTCTTCTTCCAAACCATAGGCTGGTGCCGAACGGTAGGGAAGGAAGAAAACCATTTAGCCTAAGGGGTGTGCAGAAGGTAATGACTAAAAACATATAAAGGGATTTGGAGAGGTGGCAAAGAATTATACGGTTATAGTTGTGAATCTGGATAATGGTAGAGGCATTACTAGGAATACCAGGATACCCCATCGAAACATTTTAATGTTTCAGTTCAACTGTGTACTGTTAAAAGAAAACTGATTTCCCGATTGGACACTTGCTCCAGGGTATGTATTTACCAGGTTTGATTCTCACATCTGTATGGTTTTACAGATGGTGAGTGGGAGTAAGTTATTGGGAATTGGGTGATCATCCTCATTATATCGGGATTCGTTGTAATCGGTGATATTTGAGGAAATCACCTGGGCTGTTTGCCCGTCGGCAAATATTTGGTTTTGAATATCCGCAGTTGTGCACCAATTTCAAATTGATATATCTGTACGCCTATTTTCATAGAGTGAGATATACCTTTTGATATTATGTCGATGACATTTACCTATATCAGTGGATGGTTAGGTAAGGAGCATTAAACAGCGGTGTAATTCTTCTTAACCATAAGTACAGTATTCAACCTACGACACACAGTGAAAGAGTTGTTAGACTCGACGGACTTATACAGAGTATTGTATGTTGTCCAGTGTCCATTAGGACAGAGGGGTTGGTCCTCATACTATATTCTGTTTACTTTTAACTTCTCTAGTTCTTAGACATGTGTTTCGTAGAAACACAGGGTCTAAGTTTTGAGGAGTTATAGGTATTTGAATAGAGTAGAGAACCAAGTGTAGAAAGTATCGGGATTCTTCAAAGTGATCGAAGATGTAGATACTTGTGTATGGTATTCAGTTGATAGTAATGATAAAGAGAAATTGCTTCTCTTTCAGGTTACTCATAATTGGAAGCATTCCTAAGTTGAGTAACGCTGATCGGCCTCCTTCCATTTAGTTGACATGCACTGGAGATAGCTGCATGATTTGAATCTGGTTCAATTAAATCAGTGCCTCTGGTTCTATATTGGATATAGTACAGTTCATATCTTAACATTGTTAAGGTACGGGGAGTTGTCCGGCTTATGATTAAAACCAGACTCTGGATAACTCAAGGCATGTTTCTGTAATGGCTGTTTGTGGATTGACCCAGGCTATGACGAGGGTTGATTTTCTACCATAAGAAAGATCAATAGTGATATTGTTCTTGACTCGCCACAGTTTTAATAAAAATGGATTTTTTCAAAAAAAAAACAGTAGTGGGAGTATGGTAAAACTGGAAGTGATTCCAGAACCGCAAACGATTACTGAAGATTTGATAAGGAACCTAAAGATTCAATCTGATTTGACATTCCATTGGCCACTCTGCAGATAAGGTGGGTAACTTCAGGCACCCGAGAGGTACTCCGGTAGCCTCAAGGACGGTGACAGGGAAGTTCTTGTTTACCCACACTTGCCATTGTTGTTGTTCCAGGCTCCGAGACCCGGCAGGAGGATGAATATAGCGTCATTCTAAACTAGTTTTAGAAATGCACGTCTATATGACTCTGCCAGAGGGTTGTCGTAGTCAGTGGGAGCAGCGGAAGCATTGGTGGACATCAGGCTTATGTCTATTTATAGACTAAAGCAGATGTAGCGGAGATAGATCATCTATTTCTGATGTAACAGTCATGGGTTTGACGTCATCAGAATAGGGGATGGATCTGTTGAGAAGGTAGTAGGGTGTGATATCCGGGTTTTGGATGACATACACAAAGTAGGAAGTGACATTCCTATACTACGATCGGTTATACTTTGGTCGTCACACAGTAGTTTCTCCATATGGGACTTGGACATTTTATCTGACATACTGGTTACTAGATCTATGGTTTTAGATCTAGATTTGGGTGGTTTCCCAATCAGGGTACTTTGACAGCATTCTAAGAGTATTTAGAATGGACGACTCCTGGCACGGTAGTGTACCTGCAGGTGATGGAGTCACCCTCTCTAAAGGTGTCTTACAGACTAAAGTAGAGAGGGATATGCATGATTGGCAGATCACTTGCTCAGGCAATTGAGTCAATCATGAGATGTCAAGTACCACACCAGATGTTGTTCTTGCACTAGATGCAATAAGTTGACATTGATCCAATCCTGGAGAAACAGTCGGAAGCAGTTTTAGAACATAAGTGGATGTTCTAGGGATATGATAACGACAGCCTCATTTGGGAGACAGTTATCATTCCAGGCTTCCAAGGTGACATGGACGACAAGGAGGTTGTCAGAGTTATATTTTTCCTTCTGACGAGGGGCAGTATTTTGGACAGGTGATCCAAGGCAATACTGAGGGAGGCATGGCGCAGGATACTGATTAAGTTCAGTTGACGATACAGTCTAAGAAGTTTGGATTTGGAGTTCATTTATGAGCTAGGTCCCATCAGACATCCAGACATTCTAAGACAGGTATTGCTCATTTCGGGAGATGGCTTTCTCCGCGAACTTGAGATATAGAGAGAGACATAGAAAGAAACTTCAGAGCGGATCCACTCGCTGAGGCTATTCCTCGAACGCAATAGTCTCGCAAACGAGCTTTGTGAGACTGACTTATAGAGGAGTTGGGTGTTCGGTATCACACGGGCTGTGAGTATGCGACATCGCAATAATTAGTCTTGAGTGCAAGTGGGAGATTGTTGGAGATAGTGCCCTCAGAGTCAATTATTGGATCACAGGCACGTGATTGGAATGATTGAGGGAGGACCTATCCCGGTACGACAGTCTTACTCGAGATGATAGTATGCTATCTGGTTTACCTTTATCATCGTGTACTGTTTCAGGTGACCTTACAGGTCGCTATTACACGTTGATAGAGCCCCTAGGATTCTTGCTTGACCACCAGCAGTATGAGGGCGATCATATAAGTGGGAGCTGGTAGTTTTTAAGCACATCCTTAAATGGTCCCTAGTCGTGGGAGTTTCGAGACAGGGCATCGATTCTCCAGAGTAGACTAGTGTATACAGTCGAGACCCCGACGAGGGGCGGTGGCCGGTCTCACAAGCCACTGGTGTCAGTTGGATCACCTAAGATGTATACAGGTGCTCATTGGGTTATGAGTACACCGGACAGGACTCGCCGGGAACATGCTAGTTGGTCTTATACCTGACGTCAGATAGCAGTTCCCTGGTGACATGTGTACAGGTTAGTTCATCGACCTGGGGATCGTCATTTGTCTCGTGTGAGTTCCCACTGTACTTTGATTACTACCCTACCACGGCTCAAAGGAGTCGTGCAAACAGGTTTTAGTTGGGTACAGTCCCGAGCCACATGGAGGCAGTGAGCGGATCTTCGGGGGTTCGTCTCTCCCGGTATTGGGGGTGAGGTCGCGCTGTGTCTAGGAGAGCCATTACACGAAGTCCTTGGCCAAGGCAGGAGATTTACTGGTAGGTATTCCAGTAGTATCTTAGGGTGTTCTGGGATACACTCCGACACGACTTGTACCGCTTTTGGGGGTCTGACTTTTACCCACCCCCTAGGCCCGACATGCGATGCTCGTAGACGAACGGACCGGACTGTACGGATATTGTCACTGACAGGCTCAGTAGGGTGTCAGGATGAGTTCGCTCATCGACGTCCCTTTTGGTCAATAGCTGGTGGCCCGTTACGTATTGGCTTATACCTCTGACGTGCTAGTGGTTAAATCCACAGGCATAGTATTGACGAGTCTTTAGAGTCCACCACACTTTCAGTTACTCGGCTTTCGGGCGAAACGCTGTAGAGGCCGTATGGAGATATGGCAGGGTCCGATCAGATACGTGCGGTATTGCACGGATCAGGATCGGACGGTTTGTACTAGAGGCCGTATAGATATATGGCAGGGTTCGATCAGATACGTGCGGTATTGCACGGATCAGGATCGGACGGATATTACTAGCCGGCTTTGGTTTAAGACGGATCCTAGTATAGTACAGTGTAGATTTTGTCTCTTTGCATTTGTATCCGGACGGAATACAGATGCGGGTGTGTATGCACAGTATCGGGGTTTTCCTGTAATTTATTACGGGACCAGTTTTCTGGAGTTGCCAGTTTGCATTCCGTTCCGGCCGGTTTTCGTTTGTTCTTTCCCGGCCGGACTTTTCCGATGGAGGGGGTTATTTGCAAGTTTGCAAATAACATTTTGTGGAGGGGTTTATTGCAAAAGGATTTATTATGAGAGCATCTTTTCTTTTGCACCATTCTTGCATTTATTGTGAAGTGAATGGATTTGATTTGGGTATGGGTTTTGTTATGATGATGTTTGTATATGGACACCTCCTTACTTTATCCTACCATCACCTCCCTCTTATGTTTTGGTTTTTCCCTCCACCATTTTCCTAATGAAATTGGCCGGCCACTTGAGTGAGAAGAAAAGAGGGAATTTCATTTTGTGAAGTGGGAAAATTATCATCTCATTTTGATACACCAAAGTTCATCTCCATTTTGTTCATCAATTCCCTCCATCCAATGGCAACTTCATTACTCCAATGAGACATAGACTCTACACATCCTACAGCAAGTCTTGGGCATGTCGACTTGCCAGCTTCATGCCCGAGTTGCCTCGGTATTGAGGTGGGAGCCCGTAAAAGATGCAGGCGATGTGGTGCCCTTCCGGCGAAGAGGCGACGACCGGAGTTTCCGCGAGAGATCGGGATGACAACGAGAAGACCGGAGGACTCGGATCACTCGGTATATCTCTTCCCTATCTTGTTAGTTAGCTAGGACAAGTTTAATGGCCCGATCCGGAGTTTAGTGCGCGGTGGTGCCGGTTTGCTTAGTTCGCAAAATTAAAGTTTATCACCGTTTCCGCATTTGGCCGTCGGATTGACGGCTGGGGCGCCACCGTGAACTTACAATATGTATGCCGTAGAGGCCATTATATGATAGTGGATGTATCTATACATGTACATATATATATATATTCAGTATGCATTCTTGCTCGACATGATAGTATGCTATCTGGTTCTTCTTTATCTGACATGTTGATTTGATCTTGCTTTTATTCATTCATACATGCTGATAAAGCCCTGAGGATATCGGATTGACTACTCTGATTATGATAGAGATCATACTAGTGGGACATCTGTAGTCTATAAGCATATCCTGGAAAGTCCCTAGTCGTAGGTATATCGAGACGGGGCATTGATATACCAGAGTAAACTAGCGTATATGATACTAGACCCATACGATGGGCGATGAATGTTCCCATATTCATCGATGTTTGACATCAAGATCATATACGGGTGCTCAGTGGTGACTGGGTACACTGGACGGACTCACCGAGAACTCCTATATGGAATTATATCTATCGTCGGATAGCAATTCTCAGGTGACACTGGTACAGGTTAGTCTGTAGACCCGAGATCGTCATAGAGTCTTGTGTGTGCTCCCACTGTACTTTGATTGCCACCCTACCACGGCTCTACTGAGTCGTGCAAATAGGTGGCCGTTGGGTACAGTCCCGAGACACAAGAAGGCAATGAGCGATAGGAGGGGTTTCGTCTCTCCCGGTATTGGGAGTTGATGCTGTGCTGTGCCCGACTGGTTATATCAGTAAGTCCCTGGCCAAGGCTGCTGAGATTTGCTGATAAGTGTTATCAGTAGTTTCTCGATCTGTTATAGACCATTCACCGGCACGACTTATTGAGTTATTGGGGTCGACGTAACCATCCCTAGGCTCGATATGCAGCATATCTGACGAAGAGACCGGACTGTACGGTAATGTTGCCGGTTGGCTCGACGGGAGTTGTAGCAGGTTCGCTTGTTTTCTTCTGATCGCTCAATACCCGGGTGGCCGTTACATTTAGCTGACCGCTTGCGGCTTGGGGGTGCTTGATATGATCATCACCCTCTGCCGGCGTATTGACGAGTCTTAGAGTCCCACAAAGGAGTTACCCAGTCCAGGCGAAACGTTATGGTGCGCGTATGCGATATGCGCATGGTCCCGATTAAAATGCGCGTATAGGATACCGAACATTGATCGGGCGGCTTGCTTTTGGTGGGGTCATATGTGATATGGCCGGATTGATAAATCAAGTGTTGATTTATCATTTAATCATTAGTTTTCTCACTTAAAACCTTTCTTGCATATGATGGATGTATGCATGCATGTATGTGTTTCTTTCTTTCCTTACTAGTTTCATGCACATATGGATGTGCATACATACATACATACATACACACACCCATCTATCATGGTTGATTACACATGGAAATGGTGGCAATATAAGACTCACACCATGGATAAATCTATGGATTATTATTTGATTTCAGGTTTAAAACAAAATAGAAAAGGAAAGGATAATTCTTCACTTGCTTCTACACTCTTCTTTAACCTAACCATTCTCAGCTACCCTTAACCTTGGATTAACCTTTCCTTACATGTTTTAAACCCTAATTAAATAACAACTAAAAGATTTAACCATGGTTTGAAGTGAGAAGAAATAAAATATATAAAGATATATTTCATTTCTTTTCAATGGTTATCATTTTTACTCTTGTTAAAAGAAAGCCTCCATCTTATTCCTCCTTCACCATTTGCTCTCTAGTTTCTTCTAGTGAGTAAAACACACATAAAGAAAGGTTTTTGAAGTGAGAATCTTAACCACAACATCATTCTACACAAGTTTAGCCAACTTGTTTAGAGTTTTCTCTTCGATTCTCATCTTGATAATCGAAGTTGCGAGCTTGGACGAGGAACTCCGGGTGGATCGTCGTGGACGCGAGAAGACTTCAAGAGGACCTTCTTCCAACACCCAAGAGACCAAAGAGTCCAGCGAAAGGGAGCTACAAAGGTTGTAGTCTCGAAACCCTAGTTTTTATTGGCTTTAACTTTCGAAACCCTAATTTTCTAGGATCGATTCCTTTGTATGCTTGTTTAGCACCATAAAAATTTAAACTTTGAGACATGTGATGCTTCAAAACTCTACATAGGGTGCTAGGCAATCCTTTCATTTTAACGTGACTACCTGTTTTTCAGATAGTAGCATACTGACGAACGTTGGCTTCGGATCATTTTCCGTCCCTAAATCAATTTTTCTTAGATTGTCCGCCGTGGTGTGTATCCCATCTTCCAGCTCCTTTGGTGCCGGTGGAAACTCTGAGATCTCCCCTTCCCCGTCTTCATTTGCGAAGCACATGTGGAGGTCATCCATATTCTCGTTCCCTCCTCTTTTGAGAGTGTTATCATATGGCAGGTACGAGTTCGCTTCCTTTCTTGATGTTGAGTTGGTCTTATTCTTATGGTATATGTCTTCTTTGGCTCATACTTTTGCGGCGGGGTTATCCTCCAGCTGTCGGATAAAACGAACCTGCCTTATTGATACTGTTCTTCTACCTAGCCTTTGAAGATGAAGCAATATTCAAGAGGATGACCTATTGCTCGGTGGTAGGAGCAATAATCCGGGTGATGGACCTCGTTTTTTTGTTCGGGGTGCCGAGACTCCGGGAACATCATCATTTGATGCTTCATAATAAGGTTGAATATTTTCCTCGTCTTGTCTTAGGGGAAAGAGTATTCTCGACCCATCTTCTTAAGAAAGGACGGGTTCCAATCGACTTTTTCTCAATTGCACGGCTTCTTGGATCCACTTTGTTATTTTCGAATGTTGTTTGCGTTGTTTGCCCTATTTTCCCCTCTATTTCAGGATTTTCCCCTTTCGCGAAGTCAAACCGTGGGCCGGGGACGAAGAGCATTATACTTTTCCTTCTCTGCAGATTGCCGATTGAGGCGCTGCGTCCTGCCTTTTTCATAAATGGCCATTTCGCGGCTGTGATTGTCTCGACTCTTTTGACATACTTCTTTTATTACCTTGTCTATTTGTTCTTCGAGAGACGGACATAACGTTCTTAGAGCAGGATTTCGCTCTATTTCAATGTCACGGCCATTTGGAAGAGCGTTTTCCCTTTCACTGGAGCTGTTTATGATGCGGCAACTGTAGAACTACTCCCGTTTCCTGGACCAAACGTATCCGAGCCCGGTTGGCTCCATCTTCCCGTTGGGCATCTTTCGTTGAGCCCCGGGAATATCCCAAATCTTTTTGTAGAATTGGGTTTACCGAACATTTTGTTCGAGGGCTACGCCATGGTATCTTAACAGCCTTTTCAATCCTTACGCATAGTATCTTGGCAGACGGATTGATTGAAGCCTGTCAAGTGCAAAATCGACACCATGCCAGAGTTCATTTTCTACTTTTGTCTTCGTAGATTGGTAGTAAAGAATCGCCTTTTCACCTCTTCGCCTGGGAGGGACGTAGAAAGTTTGCAGTTCTTGTACGCTGTATGTATCGAGCACATCAAGTTCCTTGTAATACTAATGCGGAGCCTTTATGATTTGTAGACTCTGATTTGCTCCGGAGAGGGTTTGCACTGACGGACGGATGGAGAACACTGCGTTGGCCTCGTCCTCAGAGTTGCTGGCAAAGACCAGAATAGGAGGAGATGGTCCGGGCCTGTTGTTTTCTTTTTGGGGTTGCACCGAGTAGACTATTTCTTCATCTTCCTCGGTATCGCTCCCAAAGATCGGGATGGTGGCGACGGACTTCTGTTTATTCTTCGGCTTATGACAAATTTTTGTATCTTCGAACTCTGCTAGGAAGTATTTTGCATCTTTATATTTTCAGACCTCGTTTACGGAGAGCGGATTTAGCTCCCTTGTGACGGTGTACTTCGAGCCATTCTTGAAATGCTTCATACACTGATGTTGTGTAGAAGGGATGACGTTTTACTAATGTAACCAAGGCCTGCCGAGCAAAGCATTATAGCAAGTTTTGGCGTCAATGACATGAAATTTGATTTCAGTCATGAGCAACCTGAAGCGCAGCGTCAGTATTATAGACCCAAGCGTCCGTGACGACTGTGAGTCGAACCCGGAAATAGTAATTTTATCTTGGCCTCCTTCCATTTAGTTCACATGCACTAGAGACGGCTGCATGATTTGAATCTGGTTCCAATTAAATTAGTGCATCTGTTTCTATATTGTATATAGAATGGTCCATATCTTAACGATGTTAAGGTATATGGAGTTGTCTGGCTTATACTTAAAACAAGACTCTAGACATACTCAAGGAACGTTTCAGTAATGGCAGTTTGTGGTTTATCTCGGGCAATGACGAGGGTTAAATTTCAACCATCTGAAAGATCAATAGTGATATTGTTCTTGACTAGCCATAGTTTTAGTAAAATGGATTTTTTCAGAAAACAGTAGTGGGAGTATGGTAGAATGGAAGTGATTCCAGAACCACAAACGATTACTGAAAATTTAATAGAACCTAAATATTCAACTGGTTTTGACATTCCATTAGCCGCTCCGCAGATATGGTGGGTAACCTCAGGCACCCGAGAGGTATTTCAGTATCCTCAAAGACGGTGACAGAGAGGTTCTTATTTACCCAGACTTGCCATTACTGCTGTTCTAGACTATGAGACCCGGCAGGAGGATGAACATAGCGTCGTTCTAAACTAGCTTTAGAAGTGCACGTGTATATGACTTTACCATAGGGTTGTTGTAGTCAGTGGAATCAGCGGAAGCATAGTGGACAAGTAGCTTATGTCTATTTATAAACTAAAGCAGGTATAACAGAGATAGATCATCTGTTTTTGATGTGACAGTCATAGGCTTTGACTTCATCAGAATAGGAGATGGATCTTTTAAGAAGGTAGTAGGGTGTGATGTCCTGGTATTTGGATGACATGCACTTTATAGAAAGTAAAATTCTTACACTATGATCGGTTGTACTGTGGTTGTCACACATTGGTTTCTCCACATAGGATATGGATATAATATCAGACATTCTGGTTACTAGATCTATGGTTTTAGATCTAGATTCGGGTATTTTCCCAATCTGGGTACTTTGACACTATTCTAAAGGTGTTTTAGAATGGACGACTCCTGGCATGGTGGTGTACCTGCAGGTGATGTAGTCACCTTCTCTAAAGGTGTCTTAAAGACTAAAGGGGAGAGGGATGTGTATGATTGGCATATCACTTTCTTAGACAATTGAGTCAATCATGAGATGTCAAGTACCACACCAGATGTTGTTTTTGCACTAGTTGCAATAAGTTTATTTATTTATCCAATCCTGAAGAAACGTTCGGAAGCGGTTTATGAACATAAGTGGATGTTTTAGGGATTTGGTAACGGCAGCCTCCTTCGAGAGACGGTTATCATTCCAGGCTTCCAAGGTGACCTGGATGACAGAGTGACTGTCAGAGTTATAGTTTTCCCTCTTGACGAGGGGCGGTAGTTTGGACAGGTGGTCTAAGGGGATACTGAGGGAGGCATGGCGCAGGATACTAATTAAATTCAGTGGACAATACAATCTAAGAAGTTTGTTGGATTTGGAGTTCATTTATGAACTGGGTCCCATCAGATATCCAGACATATTCTAAGACAGGTATTGCTCATTTCGGGAGATAGCTTTCTCCGTGAACTTGAGATAAAGAGAAACATAGAAAGAAACACTGGAGCAGATCCACTCACTGAGGCTATTTCTCAAACGCAATAGTTTCATAAACCAGATTTGTGAAATTGATTAGTAGAGAAGTTGGGTGTTCGGTATCACACGGGCTGTGAGTATGCGATACCGTGATTGCGATGATTGAGGGAGGACCTATACCGGTAGAACAGTCTTACTCGAGATGATAGCATGCTATCTGGTTTGTCTTTATCATCGTGTACATGCTTCAGGTGACATTACAGATTACTATTACATGTTGATAGAGCTAATCATATGATTCATGCTTGACTGCCAGTAGTATGATGGCGATCATATACGTGGGAGCTGGGTGGTCTATAAGCACATCATTAAAATGTCACTAGTCGTGGGAGTTTCGAGACTGGGCATCAATACTCCAAGAGTAGACTAGTGTATACTGATCGAGACCTCGACGAGGGGCGGTGACCGGTCTCACAAGCCATTGGTGTTAGTTTGTTCACCTAAGATGTATACAGGTGCTCATTGGGTTATGAGTACACTGGACAGACTCGCCAGGAACATGCTAGTTGGTATTATACCTATTGTCAGATAGCAATTTCCTTGTGACATGTGTACAGGTTAGTCTATCGATCTGAGATCGTCATTTTTCTCATGTGAGTTCCCACTATGCTTTGATTACTACCCTACCACGACTCAAAGGAGTCGTGCAAACGGGTTTTAGTTGGGTACAGTCCCGAGCCAGATGAAGGCACTGAGCGGATCGTCAGGGGATTTGTCTCTCCCGGTATTGGGGGTTGATGTTGTGGTGTGCACGGGTGGCCATCACCAGAAATCCTCGGCCAAGGTAGTCGAGAATTACTGATCTAGGATCGGTAGTTTCTCAGGTGGTGATAGGTTTTGTACCGACACTAAATGTCGCATTATTAGGGGTCTCACTTTATCCACCCCGTAGACTCGATATGCAATACTCATAGACGGACGGACCGGACTATACGAATATTGTCACTACCAGGCTCAGTAGGGGTTTAAGGATGAGTTTGCTCGTCGACCTCCATTTCGCTCAATACCTGGGTAGCCGTTACGTACAGCTAGTGCCATTGACGTGCTTATGGTTAAACCCACTGCCAGCATATTGACGAGTCTTTAGAGTCCCACACAGAGGGTTTCCCTGCTTAAGGCGAAACGTTGTAGAGGCCGTATTATTTTATGGCAGGGTTCGATCATATACGTGCACTTATGCACGGATCATGATTCGGACGGATAATACTAGTGGTCTTTGGTTTAAGCCGGATCCTAGTATTATAGTGCTGGATTATTTTCGTCTTATTGTATTTGTCTTCTTTCGGAATACGGATGCGTGTATGTATATACGGATGGAGGGTATTCTTGTAATTTATTACAGGATTACTTAGAAGATGCCATCTCTTTTATTGTTTGCAAATCATTTTAGGTTAAATGGTTTGTGAGTGGAAAGTGTAACCCATTGTTTGGCTTTGTTTCATGCATGCCACATGGGTGTGACTCATGGTGGTGGGTCATGTTATGACTCATGGTGGAATGATGAATTCTTGGTTTGTAGTGTGAGATATTTGTTGTGAGCAAATAGATATTTATTCTTGAGTTGTTTTTCTTTAGTTGCTAGTTTGTTTCTTATAAAAACACTCACAACAAATAACTCACACAATACACACAATACTCACAAGAAAAAGACAGCCACCATTCTTTTCTTCACTTGCCAAAAATGCTTCACACTTCTCTCCATGGCATCTTCTCTTACTTCCACCCTATATATCTCATGTGTTGAGAAACCTAGGGTGTATTGAGACAATCTAATCCTACATACTCTCTACTTCATCTTGTCTATCTAGGGTAGCATACTAGATACTCGGGTTGCTTCGGCTTTGAGGTCGGAGCCCGTATTACAAACTCTCAAGGTGGATCACCTTCGATAGGGGGAGACCGGAGATCAAACTTGATCAAGGAAGCCGTGAGGAGTTTGGGACAGAGGTTGAAGACCGAAGGACATGTATCATTCAGTATAACCTCTCTAAACTCCTTTTCATATAGCTAATTTAGGGTTAATGGTCGATCAGGGGAACCAGGTTCCGTTAGTGCCGGTTTTTTAAAGTTTTTGTTCCGCATTTGGCCACGGATTGATGGTAGGGGCATTGGCATAACCCAACATGGTATTAGAGCCAACCCATTAACCACATACTAGTTGTTTTAGATGATTTTAAAGTATCGAAACCGAAACAACTCCGAAACAATACCCATTGTATTCCAGTTTATGTCGAATTTAATTTAGTCTTCTAAAAATATTTAAGAAATTGCAAAAGACTACCTGTATAACAACTAGAACATACCCCAAATATGAGCCCCATTCACCTGAACTGACCCGGCGAGAATTGAATAAAATCCGGCCTGGCCGATTTTTGTGGGGAACTGAGACTTGAATTTTGGGGTGTGTGCTAGTCTCTGGAATATTGGTTAAGTGGTATTGTTAGTTTAGCCTAGTTTGGATATGGATTTATCTTTAAGTTTGGGGGCTTTTCGGGGTATTTTCGAAGTCGATATTTCTAACACTGTTTAAAGTTTTACCGTACATACATTACTATCTGCGACCGTGAATGTCATTAGAGCAGTACAACTTGTCTAATTGCTATTTGTCTTTTGGAGGGGTTTGCAAACATGACATTCACGTTGATGTTCTGTGTTGTGGCTGGATCGTCATGGTGGATAGCTTGGGTGCAATGTTAGTACAGTTTAGTTTCATTTCTACATTTGATATCGCAGGATGAGAGTCCGACATGTGGACTGTCGTCACTGCCTGCTTGTATATTATTTGTTTGGGACACGACCGGGTTGAGCTCGATGTCACCGTTGTACATATTTTCTTTTCTGTACTAGGATTACCCCGCGATGAAATGCACAGATAGCCGGGTTCTAGAAGGCAACGGGCCTGCATCTCATGGCGTTGAGACGGAGGGGGCCTCACTCTAGAATTGGCAAGCTATTCGCCGCACTCGTAAGGGGTACAGGTTGACCCAAGGAGGGGTGTTCAAGTTACCGGATTCCGTGAAGTGCCGGATGTCCCATTCACTTTGATGAAAGGGGTTGCCTCACTTCTTGTTTTGGCCGGTAACTTGCCGTGCTCGTAGGGGTCTAGGTTTACATTGCACAGGCTATCCACACGGCTAAGGGAACGTCGGGTTTCACTTGTGGCTCAAAGGAAACCCGGGGCTCCTAGATTATCAGTATTGTTCTTTGATGTTTATCGCTTATCTGTGATGTTGCATTTATCATGCCTAGAACGATTATTATATATTGTTATATATATACTAGTAGATGTTGTATATATTTTTCACCCGTGCTAGTCCATCCCCCGCTCTGTCATTAGTTAAGTAACCTAACGGGTGATGACGGGGCCCAGTGGAGAATGCAGATGGCATATACGTACATCATATTTTCGTTATTTTTTTGTGTGATTAATTGATGGGACTGCGTTGATTCTGATCAATGCAAGGAAAATAGACCTATTCGTTGTTGTTGGAACAATTTTCAAAAGCTGTTATTATAAGGGTGTTTTCTTTTGTTTTTGCACAGCGGTATTCGGTTATGAATATCTAGCACCTCATTCGACGAGGCAAGAGCCGAGATCCCTTCACCGGGAGTGACCTCTTGGGCAGAAGTTTGCGTCAGGGTAATGACTTCACTATAGTTGATTACTTTTTTGCTTTGCATCTAGGTATTCAGTTTGGAATATTCTGCACCTCATTCCACGAGGAAAGAGCCGAGATCCCTTCACCGGGAGTGACCTCTTTAGCAAAAGTTTTTGCCACTATATATTTGTAAAGCTATTCGGTTCCTTCAACGATATCAAGTTCTTTACGTTAAAGGTTTTTCGCCAAAAACCATTCGTAACCCTCCATCATTTCAGACGCGTAGCACTTAGCATTCATGCTATGTTTGTTGGCCTTCGTCAAGGCATGGTGTATGGTAACTATTTGTTACTTTTCTATTGCATAGATAGATGCGTTGGTTTGGAACAGTTGTACTACTATGTTGGCCTTCGTTAAGGGTATGTACAGGTGGGTTCAAATTAACCTGGACAATGATGGGTAGAACTTGACATGTGACTTATGATATGTTGGCCTTCATCAAGGTCATAAGAGCATGGGGCAGAAATCACATCGGGAGTTTCAAACATACAGGAAACTTGTCAGACATGCGGATACCTTCTGGAGTGTGATAACTTGAGTGGATTCTATCAAGTTATCATGCGATGATAGTTGGATCCCGATTCCCACTGATTGTAAGTCCACGTTGCCAACCCCGGTTCTTGCGGGGAGGCGGAAACGGTATAAAAATCAAATTTTTAGAGCATGGGGCAACATAGACTAACAAAGTCGGGATCTTTACTAAACTAAACTAGCAAGAAAGCTAAAGAGAGTTAGCTACTCGGAAAAGAGGTTATACCTAACTTGAACTCCTTCTTCTTGAAACCTTTGTAGGGGTTGATGGTGCTTTCCTCGTCGCCTTCTTCCGTCAAAGATGGATCCACCTGACGGTTCAACCTTCGGGCTCTTTCTCGAACTTTGAGTGAACTAGGATCTTTGGCTTGCTAAACCTCTAACCCTAGAGTGAGTAGAGAGTGGCTTTGGGGTGTTTTTTTATCTCAAGGAGATGGATTCTCAACACATGAGAAGGGAGCTCCTTGAACTAGAGGAGGAGGAAGAAGAAGAGAGGAGAGAGAAGAGTTATGATAGAATGAGCTATTCTTTTCATTTTACAACCATAACTAAAATGAAAAGAATTATCAAATTAACAATAATAATAAAAATGAAATAGTTGATGGATGGTTTGGAATGACCATTATCATTACATTCATTAAATGGTTTTGCTAGAATCAAAGAGCATCTTTGATATGTAATGATGATGGTCAAACTTTCAACCATGGTCAACTGGTCAACTTGGTCAACAAGTCAACAAATCCAACCATGACACAATTTCATTTAATTAATATTATTAATTGATATATCATAAATTCATTAGGGTTTGGAAAAAGACGACTGTCAACTGTGCATACGCACCCGTTCCGAAACCCTAAAGAAAATCCTCTTCCTCCGCCTCAATCAACTGTGCATACACACCCGCATTCTTGTTCCGAGGAATATGAATACTATGAGATAAAATCAACCCCAAAACATATACCAGTATCTGGCTCAAACCAGAGCCTGCTAGTAATATCTGTCCGGACTCCAAACGTGCACAAGTGTGCGGATGAGAACGAACCCTGTCGCAAAACCATGCGACCTCTACTCTGTTTTGCCCAGAGGCGAATAGCCCTCTGTGTGGGACTCTAAAGACTCGACACTACGCTGGCAGTGGGTTTAACCACAGATCGCAAGCGGCACTAGCTGTGCGTAACGGTCCCCAGGTAGATGCCGATAAGAAGACTGACGAGGTGAACCCCATCTGAACTCCTACTGAGTCTGAATGTGACAGTCTCCGTACAGTCCGGTCTGTTCGTCTGATACATGGCATGTCGGGCCTAGGGGGCGGTAAACGTCAGTCCCCTAATAGCGGTACAAGTCGTGTCGAAATGAAGCCCAAAACACCCTGAGATAACACTGGAAACCTACCAGTATATCTCGCTTGCCATGGCCAGGGACTACTCGTGTAATGGCTCTCCTAGACACAGCGCGATGTCAACCCCCAATACCGGGAGAGACGAATCCTGTCTAACCGTCACTGCCTCCAAGTGCTTCGGGACTGCACCCAATCACTACCTGTTTGCACGACTCCTTTGAGCCGTGGTAGGGTAGTGATCAAAGTGTAGTGGGAACACACTCGAGGCGAAGTGCCAGTGTCAAGTCAGCGGACTAAGTTGTACTCATGTCACCTGGGAACTGATAACTGACGATAGGTATAATACCAACTTGTCAGTTCCCGATGAGTCCTGTCCAGTGTACTCGTAACCTAACGAGCACCCGCATACTATCTCAAGTACGACGTACTGACGGCTGTGGGACATACCGTCTCCCACACTGGGATGAGAAGCGCATGTGCTAGTCTACTCCGGAGTATCGATGCCCTGTCTCGATAGTCCTGCGACTAGGGACCTGTATAAGGATGTGCTTATAGATTACCCAGCCCCCACTAGTGTGACTGCCATCACGATGCTGGTAATCAAGCAAAGATCCTAAGGGCTCCACTAATGCGTATAGGTGATATGATAAAATAAACACATGTACATATTGAAGTAGAAACAAACCAAGTAGCATACTACTATTTTGAGTAAGATTGTATATACAAGGTGAATATCTCAAGCTTCCATTAAGTAATATACAAACCAGTATGATACAGTAATGGCCTCTAGGGCATATACACTAACAATCTCCCACTTGCACTAAGGCCATGTACTGGCGTATCGAAGACCTATCATCTCGATCAGCTGCTCGAACTGAGTCTGGGGCAAGGCCTTGGTGAATGGATCTGCAGTGTTTTCTTCTGAAGCAACCTTCCGAACCTCGATCTCCTTGCGATCCACGATCTCCCTGATCAGGTGATACCGCCTCAAGATGTGTCTGGATCTCTGATGGGACCTGGGTTCCTTCGCTAACGCTATAGCCCCGTTGTTGTCGCAATACAGAGGTATTGGATCAACAATGGACGGAACCACCTGAAGTTCTTTCAAGAACTTCCTCATCCAGACAGCTTCTTTTGCGGCATCAGATGCAGTGATGTATTCCGCTTCCATAGTCGAGTCTGCAACGGTTTCCTGTTTGGAACTCTTCCAACACACCGCCCCTCCATTGAGGGTAAAGACAAAGCCCGACATGGACTTGGAATCATCCTTGTCACTCTGGAAGCTGGAGTCAGCAAAGGCCTCGATCTGGAGGTCTTTTCTGCCATACACCAAGAACATCTCCTTAGTCCTTCTCAGGTACTTGAGAATGTTCTTTACCGCTATCCAGTGTTTCTCCCCAGGGTTTGACTGATACCAGCTTACCACACTGAGTGCATAAGCTACATCCGGTCTTGTACACAACATCGCATACATTATAGAGCCTACCGCAGAAGCGTAGGGTATAATAGACATGCGATCCCTCTCCAAATCAGTCTTGGGAGACATCACTTTAGAGAGGGTGATCCCGTGACAAGCCGGTAGGTTACCGCGCTTGGAATCTTCCATACTGAATCTTTTCAGTATGGTGTCGATGTACCTGGACTGTGAAAGTCCTAATATCCTCTTGGATCTATCACGATGGATCCGGATCCCCAGGATGTATGAGGCATCACCCAGGTCTTTCATGGAGAACCTGTGTGACAAGAACCCCTTGACAGATTGTAGCATAGGAATGCCATTTCCTATTAAGAGAATGTCATCCACGTATAAAACGAGGAATACTACAGTTCTCGCTATAAATCTACTATAGATGCATGGTTCATCTGGATTTTTGATAAAGCCAAATTCTTTGACCGTCTCATCAAAGCAGATGTTCTAACTCCGCGATGCCTGCTTTAGTCCATAGATGGACTTAAGCAACTTGCACACCTTTCCGCTGCTCCCACTCTGAATGAAACCCTCTGGCTGGTCCATATAGACACACTCCTCTAAATTTCCATTTAGAAAAGCGGTTTTTACGTCCATCTGCCAAATCTCATAATCGTGGAAAGCAGCAATGGCAAGAAGGATCCGAATGGATTTCAGCATAGCCACTGGAGAAAAGGTTTCGTCATAGTCCAAACCAGGTCTTTGACGGAAACCCTTTGCTACAAGTCTAGCTTTATAGGTCTCAACCTGTCCATCTACACCAATCTTCCTTTTGAAGATCCACTTGCATCCTACGGGTTTTACCCCGTCTTGAGCAATGTCCAACGTCCATACTTTGTTGGTGTACATGGACTCCATTTCGGTCCGCATTGCATCCGGCCATTTTACCGAGTCAACGCTCTGAACGGCCTGCTGGAAGCTAGTAGGCTCATCATAATCTATGATGCAATCCTCTCTATCCCCATCTATGAGAAAACCGTAGTATCTCTCGGGCGGATGAGACTGCCTACTACTCCTGCGGAGCGGCGTAGGAATGTCCTGTTCTTTTGAACCCTCTGGTTCCACTAAGCTTTCAGTAATAGTCTGTGGTTCTGGAATTTCTTCCAGTTCTACTGCGCTCCCACTAATTTCCTTTTCTAAGAACTGGTGTTCTAGAAAGTGGGCATTACGAGAAATAAGGACTTTTTGTTCCTCTGCGTAGTAGAAAAGATACCCCCTGGTGTTCTTTGGGTATCCCACAAACTTGCACAGTACTGAGCGTGCCTCGAGTTTGTCCGCATGCTGCTTTTTGACAAAAGCCGGACATCCCCAGATCTTCAGATATTGAAGATAGGGTTTCTTCCCACTCCATAGCTCATATGGTGTGGTAGGCACAGTCTTAGTGGGAACTCGGTTCAAAAGGTATGCGGCTGATTCTAGCGCATATCTCCAGAATGATCGCGGTAACTCAGCGTTACTCATCATGGACCGTACCATATCCAATAGGGTGCGGTTCCTTCTCTCCGATACACCGTTATGTTGCGGAGTGTATGGAGGAGTAAGCTGAGAGAGAATTCCATTCTCTTTTAAGTAATTCAGGAACTCGGCACTTAAGTATTCTCCACCTCGATCCGATCTTAGAATCTTGATACTTTTGCCGGTTTGTTTTTCTACCTCATTCTTATATTCCTGGAATTTTCCAAAGGCTTCGGATTTATGTTTCATTAAAAAGACATGTCCGAACCTTGAAAAATCATCCGTAAAAGTAATGAAGTAAGAAAAACCGCTTCGCGCATGTGTAGACATTGGACCGCACACGTCGCTGTGTACGAGTCCCAAGAGCTCGCTTGCTCTTACTCCGTGTCCAGTGAACGGAGTCTTTTTCATCTTTCCTTTGAGACAGGATTGACAAGTGGCATACGATTGATATTCGAACGGATTCAAATATCCTTCTGTATGTAACTTAGTCAACCTTCTCTCATTGATGTGACCCAGTCTACAATGCCATAAGAAAGCCTGATTGATATCCGGAGACTTTCTTTTGTGTGTATTCTGGACATTGAAAATCTGTGGTTGGTTTAATACGTATATACCATTGCTCAGTGTACCTGACCCAATCAGAACTTGATTAAGGTGAATGTTTACAACATTACTTACAAACGCAAATTCATAACCTTCTTTTGAAACCAAAGATACAGAAATGATATTACAAGTTGCGTTGGTTACAAAAAAACAATTATGCAAAACCAAAACATGTCCATCTGACATTCCCAGGTGATAGTCCCCCACGGCTTTAGCATCCATGCTAGCTCCGTTCGCAACTCTGAGGGTCATGTCACCTGCCTTCAAAACCCTACGGTTTCTCAACGCCTGCAAAGAATTACAGATATGAGATCCTGATCCAGTATCCAATACCCAGGAAGTAGAGTTTATCGAAAGACAGTTTTCAATAACATACACACCTGAAGCTGAAGCCGCAACCTGCTTCAGTTCCTGTGTCCTGGCCTTCCAAGCCCTGCAATCTTTCTACCAGTGTCCACTCTTATGACAATAGAAGTATTCTTCTTCACCCACAAGCTTCCCCGCTATCTTTGTTGCCTTTTCCTTTCCGTTCTTATCCACTTTACTAACACCGCCCCTTGGTTTGGCGGGGGCTTTCTTCTTCTTTCCCTTGGCTTTCGCCTTGGACCTAGAAGAAGAAGATCCTCCTACAAACAAAGTGGGTGTTTCCCTACCTTTCTGTAGGGTGCCCTCTGCGCTCCTCAGCATGTTGAGGAGTTCTGAAAGTTCAACTTCTTTTTCTTGCAAGTTGAAGTTCAGTATAAACTGGGCATAAGTGGAAGGAAGGGACTGGAGAATCAAGTCCGTATAGAGATCACTCTCCAACGTGGTCCCAAGTTCTGCGAGCTCCTCAATGTAGCCAATCATCTTAAGCATGTGTTCCGCTACCGATGATCCGACGGCCGACTTTGCCGAAAATAACTTCTTCGACACTTCGTATCTTGCGATATGAGACTGCTCTCCATACAGTTCTTTTGTTTGGAGAAATATGGATTCCAGGTCCATATTCTCATGCCTCCTCTGATGTTCGTTGTCTATAGAGGCAAGCACGAGGCACTTGGCCTTCGCGCAATCAATCTCCCAAGTCTTACGGATTTCCTTATCCGCGACGCTGGAGGTGGGACGTGGGACGGGGGGAGCTTTGGTGGTAAGAAGATACCCCAGCTTGTCGTAAGTGATTGCCATCTTGACATTCCTGAGCCAATCTTTGTAGTTTGGCCCTGTCAGTATGTTTTTATCTAGAAGTAACTTAAGTCCAGTCATGTCGATTGGTCGCTGCAATTAGGAGAGAGAGAAGAAACACTCAGCACGATGCTCTTGCAAGTTTAGAATGGTTTTTAATTTGTCTAAACAGGATGGCTCCCACTGTCTCTCGAATCCCTCCTCAAACCATAAAGGAAGAATTAGTCGGGATCAATCCCACCGCACAATACTTGCTTAACCGTTCAGCCAGGCCAGTGTCGGTACTTCGAGGGAGGTTTTCCAACGCTTTCGCGAAGTTCCTTAATTTAAGAACCTCTTTTCCCTGGGGGCGTAGCCCCGCTAACACCTTTCTAGACACCAACTAGGTTTATAGCATTGATCGTTTAGTGAGAAATTTCCCGAGGAGTAGCATATACTCACAGTAGGATCGGGATCCAAATATCATCGTGTGACGAAACTGAAGGAATCCTACCAGAATCATCACACTCCAAATGGTATGCAAATCTAGCAAGTTTTAGTACTTATGAAACTCCCGATGTGGATTTTTGCCCCATGCTCTTATGACCTTGGCGTGAGGTCAAAATGTCATAAGTCACATGTCAAGTTCTTCCCATCATTATCCCGGTTGATTTGAACCCACCCGTACCTACCCTTGACGTAGGCCAAAATGGCAGTACGGCTGTCCCAAAACAACACATTCTATCTATGCAACAGATAAATATCCGGTAGCTACCAATCACTATGTCTTGGCGTGAGGTCAAAATACATAGCTTGAATACTACCGAATATTTAACTGAAATGATGGAGGGCTACGAATGATTTTGGCTAAACCGTGAATGTAGTGAACTTGATATAATCGATGGAACGAGATAGTTTTTAAAAGGAGTGGCTCAAGCTCCGCATTTAAAAGTTAGTTTTGAAAAGAACCGAGTGGTTTTTCGAAAGTGTTCCAACGACTTTTGCTTGGTTTATTATCTTGCATTAGTTCTTTTAATGCGTGATATTCTTGCATTAGTTCTTTTAATGCGTCCCATCATTTAATCCTACCATTGCAGAAAACAACCAAAATATGATGTACGCTTATGCCATTCGCATTCGCCACGGGGCCCCGTCATCACCCGTTAGGTTACTTAACTAACGACAGAGCGGGGGTTGGGCCAGCGCGGCTGTAAAACATAAGCAACGCCTAAATAGTTATAAATATATAGCAATGATAGACATTACAGATCACAGATGAATACATTGGATATACCAGGAATCCGCAATCCTTTCGAGCCTGCAACGAAAAGCGGATTACACGGTCGCGGTGAATAGCCAATACCCCACCTAAGACTCCTACGGGTGCGGCAAACTACCCGCTAAGTACCCGAAGTGGAGCAACCTCCCTCAACGCCGTGAGTAGGCCACTCGGCACTTCGAGATACCCGGTAGTTTGTGCACCCCTCCATGGGTCTATCCTAGGAGCAAAAACAGTAAAAAGAAATTATACAATGACGGCAACAACCCCGACCCGGTTGTGCGGCCATACAAATAATATTACATCAATTTACATATTACAATGAATGAAAGAAAAAGAAACACTCATCTCACATCCACCCCGGCTATTCACCCGCGACAGTCCAACGCATTCATATACATAAATCATCATCAAACACAGATCACAGATATGTATAACCCCGACTAATCGACATATAGCGATTAGCTGACGTTCAATACATTTAAACATCACAGATATAACCATTATAGTCAAAGCGTAGTGAAGTTCGATAAAAATATGGATTTATAGGCCCCCAAAAACAAATTTCTTTTCTGGAAAATCTGGGCACAAATAACCCATCTGAAAAATCCCAAAACCCTACCAGAAGAACACTGCACAAAACCCGATCACGAGAGGAGCCAAAACGGCGGCGGTTCCGCGGCAAATGCATACCTATCGCCGCGGAACCGCGGCGGTTTGAGCGAATCAGGCGACCGTTTTTGGTGGGTGTTTTCACAAAACCCTGAGCCGATTTTAGGAGTAAAACATTTTATCTTTTGAGCACAAAAAATTTCAACAGAAAGTTAGGGTTTTTGATTTTCCGGTTTTTGCGATTTTTCCGATCAAACTTCCATACACTTTACTACTAAGCTAGTTTAAGTTTAGTTAGGCTCTGATACCACTGTAAGTCCACGTTGCCAACCCCGGTTCTTGCGGGGAGGCGGAAACGGTATAAAAATCAAATTTTTAGCGCATGGGGCAACATGGACTAACAAAGTCAGGATCTTTACTAAACTAAACTAGCAAGAAAGCTAAAGAGAGTTAGCTACTCGGAAAAGAGGTTATACTTAACTTGAACTCCTTCTTCTTGAAACCTTTGTAGGGGTTGATGGTGCTTTCCTCGTCGCCTTCTTCCGTCAAAGATGGATCCACCTGAGGGTTCAACATTCGGGCTCTTTCTCGAACTTTGAGTGAACTAGGATCTTTGGCTTGCTAAACCTCTAACCCTAGAGTGAGTAGAGAGTGGCTTTGGGGTATTTTTTATCTCAAGGAGATGGATTCTCAACACATGAGAAGGGAGCTCCTTGAACTAGAGGAGGAGGAAGAAGAAGAGAGGAGAGAGAAGAGTTATGATAGAATGAGCTATTCTTTTCATTTTACAACCATAACTAAAATGAAAAGAATTATCAAATTAACAATAGTAATAAAAATGAAATAGTTGATGGATGGTTTGGAATGACCATTATCATTACATTCATTAAATGGTTTTGCTAGAATCAAAGAGCATCTTTGATATGTAATGATGATGGTCAAACTTTCAACCATGGTCAACTAGTCAACCTTGGTCAACAAGTCAATAAACCCAACCATGACACAATTTCATTTAATTAATATTATTAATTGATATATCATAAATTCATTAGGGTTTGGAAAAAGACGACTGTCAACTGTGCATACGCACCCGTTCCGAAACCTTAATGAAAATCCTCTTCCTCCACCTCAATCAACTGTGCATACACACCCGCATTCTTGTTCCATGGAACATGAATACTATGAGATAAAATCAACCCCAAAACATATACCAGTATCTGGCTCAAACCAGAGCCTGCTAGTAATATCTGTCCGAACTCCAAACGTGTACAAGTGCGCGGATGAGAACGAACCCTGTCGCAAAACCATGCGACCTCTACTCTGTTTTGCCTAGAGGCGAATAGCCCTCTGTGTGGGACTCTAAAGACTCGACACTACGCTGGCAGTGGGTTTAACCACAGATCGCAAGCGGCACTAGCTGTGCGTAACGGTCCCCAGGTAGATGCCGATAAGAAGACTGACGAGGTGAACCCCATCTGAACTCCTACTGAGTCTGAATGTGACAGTCTCCATACAGTCCGGTCTGTTCGTCTGATACATCACATGTCGGGCCTAGGGGGCGGTAAACGTCAGTCCCCTAATAGCGGTACAAGTCGTGTCGAAGTGAAGCCCAAAACACCCTGAGATAACACTGGAAACCTACCAGTATATCTCGCTTGCCCTGGCCAGGGACTACTCGTGTAATGGCTCTCCTAGACACAGCGCGATGTCAACCCCCAATACCGGGAGAGACGAATCCAGTCAAACCGTCACTGCCTCCAAGTGCTTCGGGACTGCACCCAATCACTACCTGTTTGCACGACTCCTTTGAGCCGTGGTAGGGTAGTGATCAAAGTGTAGTGGGAACACACTCGAGGCGAAGTGCCAGTGTCAAGTCAGCGGACTAAGCTGTACTCATGTCACCTGGGAACTGATAACTGACGATAGGTATAATACCAACTTGTCAGTTCCCGACGAGTCCTGTCCAGTGTACTCGTAACCTAACGAGCACCCTCATACTATCTCAAGTACGACGTACTGACGGCTGTGGGACAGACCGTCTCCCACACTGGGATGAGAAGCGCATGCGCTAGTCTACTCCGGAGTATCGATGCCCAGTCTCGATAGTCCTACGACTAGGGACCTGTATAAGGATGTGCTTATAGATTACCCAGCCCCCACTAGTGTGACTGCCATCATGACGCTGGTAATCAAGCAAAGATCCTAAGGGCTCCACTAATGCGTATAGGTGATATGATAAAATAAACACATGTACACATTGAAGTAGAAACAAACCAAGTAGCATACTACTATTTTGAGCAAGATTGTATGTACAAGGTGAATATCCCAAGCTTCCATTAATTAATATACAAACCAGTATGATACAGTAATGGCCCCTAGGGAATATACACTAACACTGATGAGTTGGATTACTTCTCGGATGCTTTTAGATGATCCCGAATAATTCTTCTTAAGGGTTTGGAGAAGAATTTGAGGATAAAGTGGGAGACATCCTGATTAGATAAACTGATTAACCATTTTGATCTAAATTAGAGTGCACGCTGAGTGTTTCTTTTCTCTCTCTCTTTGGCAGCGACCATGGCTCGACCCTAGACTAGAACTCATAAACCAAGTTAACCGAACCTTCTTAAAACACACTGGCTTTTGGATTGTCAGAGCTGCATACTTCATTGCCACTCCTACTTCTACCCTTTATTTTTCTCCGGAACATTCCGTGTCACTTCGAAGATCCACATTTATTGGATATGACCATCATATAGTTATATACGAACTCGAAGAAACTTGTTTCAGATTCGAGAATGGTTTCCGGTTCTAGAGAAATTGAATAGGACTATTCAGTTGTCTTTTCCTTTTACCTTCTCTCAGGTGGTGAGGGCTTCTAGGATTAGGAGAGGGTACACCTATTGCGCTTATTGGATAGTCTTCTTCCAAACCATAGGCAGGTGCCGAAAGGTGGGGAAGGAAGAAAACTAATTAGCCTAAGTGTGGTGTACAGAAGGTAATAAGTAAAGAAAAATAAAGGGATTAGAAAAGGGCAAAGTAAATTGCGACTACAATCGTTCATGATGAAACCGCGTATATCATCGCCACTCCTACTTCACCATTGAATTTCTCCATAACACCCCGTATCACTACGAAGATCCACATTTATTAGAATAATCCATCGTATAGTTACATACGAACTCGAAGGAACTTGTTCCAGTTCGAGAATGGATTCTGGTTCAGGAGAAATAGAATAAGAATTATTCAGTTGTCTTTTATCTTTACCTTCTCTCAGGTTGCGATGGCTCCTAGGATTAGGAGAGTACACCAATTATACTTATTGGATAGTTTTCTTCCAAACCATAGGCTGGTGCCAAACGGTAGGGAAGGAAGAAAACCATTTAGCATAATGGTGGTGTACAGAAGGTTATGAGTAAAGACAAATAAAGGGATTTGGAGAGATGGCAAGAAAATATACGGTCACAGTCATGAATCTGGATAATGGAAGAGGCATTACTAGAAATACCCGGTTACCCCTTCGAAACATTTTCATGTTTCAATTTCACTGTGCGTTGTTAATTGAAAACTGATTTCCCAATTAGATCCTTTCTCCTGGGTATGTATTTACGAGACTTGATTCTCATATCTGTATGGTTTTATAGATAATGAGTGGGAGTAAGTTATTGGGAATTAGGTGATTATATCCTCATTATATCTGAATTCGTTGTAATTGGTGATATTTGAGGAAATCGCCTGAGGTTTTTCCTGAGGACAAATATTTGGTTTTGAATATCTGTTGTTATGCACCAATTTCAAACTGATATTTTTGTAGAAGCTTATGGGGGTTCTTTCTATATGATTGTGTGTTGAGACTTGAAGTCTTGGATCCTTTATATAGCGGAGATAAATTGTTAATTAGTTTTGAGAAAATCTCTCATTGAGAGATTCCAATTGATTTAATTGGTCTCAAAATTGATTTGGGGAATTTTACCCACTGTTGGATCTTTGCTCCAAGTATTTCTGTTGTACAGAATATGTTTTCTTGTTTTCAACAAGAATGTGGAAATATTTTCCCATATACAGAATTTTATTCTGTCAAGCGGTGATTTTTAATCACCATTGGATTTTTGATCCAAGGATTCTCTGTTTTACAGAGAGCAATCTTCTTTGTTTGAAGATTGAGGACAAATATTTCTCAGAATAGAATTTAATTCTATTGTTTGATGATTTATCATCACCATTGGATCTTTGATCCAACGGCTCTGTTTAATAGAGAATATCCTAACTTTTTGTTAGGGAAATATAGAATTTAATTTAACTTGGGCGCCGTCGCTCACGTGTTGTGCACGTGGGCGCCACTTAAGAATTAAATTCTTATTTATGATAGGTGTTTCTGTGGTTTGCACATTGGTGCCCATGTGAGGAGCATGTGCGGCGCCATATAAGAATCCAATTCTTATAATAAGCGCTCATGTGCTTTGCACATTGGCGCCGATGTGAGGAGCACGTGCGGCGCCATCATAGAATTTAATCCTACAAAATTTACGCTGGCACCTTCGGGAAGAGCACTTGAGGCGCTGTGTCATTAAAATTCAACAGAGCTTAGCTCTTTTTATATTGTTTAAATTTTGGGGGAGCAATATGCAGTAGATTCTAGTGCATAACCCCAGAAGGATCGCGACAACTCAGCATTACTCATCATGGAACATACCATATCTAATAAGGTGCGGTCCTGCCTTTCCGATACACCGTTTTGTTGAGGTTTGTATGGAGGAGTAACCTGAGAAAGAATTCCATTCTCTTTCAAATATCCCATGACCTCGACACTTAAGTATTCACCACCCCGATCAGATCGAAGTGTCTTGATACTTTTGCCTGTATGTTTTTCCACTTCATTCTTGTATTCCTGGAATTTCTCAAAGGTCTCATATTTATATTTCATCAAGAATACATGTCCATACCTTGAGAAATCATCGGTAAAAGTAATGAAGTAGGAACAACCATTTCTTGCATGTGTAGACATTGGACCATACACGTCGTTGTGTATGAGTCCCAAAAGCTCGGTTGCTCTTACTCCATATCCAGTGAATGGAGTCTTTGTCATCTTTCCTCTGATACATGATTGACAAGTTGCAAAAGACAGATATTCAAACGGATCCAAATATCTCTCTTTATATAACTTCGTCAACCATGTTTCATTGATGTGACCTAGTCTACAATACCATATGAAAGCTTGATTTAATTCTAGAGTCTTTCTATTTAGTGTGTTTTGGACATTGAAAACTTGATGTTGATTTAATACGTATATACTATTGTTTAGTGTACCAGACCCAATCAAATCATAATTAAGGTGAATGTTTACAATATCGCTTATAAATGTAAAATCATAATCTTCTTTAGATAGTAAAGATATAGAAATGATATTACATGTCAAACTTGGTACACAAAAATAGTTACGTAAAATCAAAATGTTTCTACTCGTCAATCCTAGGTGATATCCCCGACAGAAACAGCAACCATGCTAGCTCCATTCGCAACCCTAAGGGTCATGTCACCTGCCTTCAAAACTCTACGGCTTCTCAGTGCCTGCAATGAATTACAGATATGAGATCCTGAACTGGTATCCAATACCCAGGAAGTAGAGTTCATTGACAGACATTTTTCAATCATAAACACACCTAAACTTGTTTCGAACCCTGGTTCTTGGCTTTCCAAGCCCTGCAGTTCTTCTTCTAATGATCTTTCTTATGACAATAGAAGCATTTCTCCTTTTTCACTGTTGGCCCCCAACTTTTTCCTTGCCCTTCCCTTGTACCTTAGTGACACCACCTTTCGGCTTGGTGAGGGCCTTCACTTTCTTCCCTTTGGCTTTTGCCTTAGATCTAAAGGAAGAAGATTCCCCAATAAGCAGAGCGGGTGTCTCCCTGGTTTTCTTTAGGGTGCCATCTGCACTCATCAACATGTTAAGGAGCTCTGGAAGTGTAACTTCTTTCCCTTGAATATTGAAATTCAATATAAACTGGGCATAGGTAAAGGGAGGGGCTGTAGAATCAAATCCGTGTATAACTCATTCTCCAATGTGGCCCCAAGGTCTGCAAGCTCTTCAATGAAGCTGATAATCTTTAGGACGTGGTCCCTTACAGATGACCCGACAGCCAACCTCGCCTGAAAGAGTTTCTTCGAGGTCTCGTATCTTGCGATACGAAATTGATCTCCATATAAATCCTTAGTATGGAAGAAGATGGAATTTTAGTCCATCTTCTCGGGCCGCCTCTGGTATTCATTATCCATAGAGGCCAGCACGAGGCATATGGCTTTCGCACTGTCAATATCCCATGTCTTACAGATCTCAATATCCGTGATGGTGGAATCTGGACCAAGGACGGCGGGGGCGTTAGTATTAAGGAGGTAGCCCAGCTTTTCATAAGTAATAGTTATTTGGACATTTCTTAGCCAATCTTTATAATTTGTCCCCGTCAACATATTTTTATCTAATAATAACTTAAGCCTGGTTATTTTGGTCGCTGCAATTAGGAGAGAGAGAAAAAACACTCAGTATGATACTCTTGCAATTTTAGATTGGTTATTAGTTTATCTAAACAGGATGGCTCTAACTGTTTTCTCGAATCCTCCGTCAAATCATAAAAGAAGAATTAGTCGGGATTAATTGCACCCTACAATTGTTGCTTTAAGATTTCGGCCAGACTAGTGTCGATATTTTAAGGGAGGTTCTACAACGCTTTCGCAAAGTTCATTAATTAAATAACCTTTTTTCTCTGGAGGCGTAGCCCCGCTAACACCTTTCTAGACACCTACCGGGTTTATAGCATTAATTGTAAAGTGAAAAAGTCTCCCGAAGAGTAATAATCATTACTCACAGTGGGATCGGAATCCAACTATCATTGTGTGATAACTTTGAAGAAATCCTACCAAAATCATCACACTCCAGATGGTATGCAAAACTAGTAGGTTTCCTTTTCTTTTGAAACTCCCGATGTGGATTTTTTTCCCCAGGCGCTTATGACCTTGACGAATGCCAAAATATCATAAGACGCAAGTCAAGTTCTACCCGTCATTGCCTAGGCTAATCTAGACCCATTCGTACAAACTCTTGACGAAGGCCAAAATAATTGTAAGCCTGTCCTAGATTAACTCATCTATCTGTACTATAGATGAATATCCAATAGTTACCGATCACCATGCCTTGGCAAAGGTCAAAATACATAGTTTGAATACTATTGAATACCCATCTGAAATTACGGAGGGCTACAGCTGGTTTTGGCGAAAACCATCAACATAATGAACTTGATTTAGTCAAAGAAACCTGATAGTTTTTAAAAGGAGTGGTTTAGTGTTGGGAATTCACCCGCGCGCGCAAACGCGTATGTTTTGGAAATAGAGATATGGTTTTAATGAAACAGAATGCGCACGCGAGATCGTTCTCATTTTAAAATTTATAACCGCAAGTGCACGGCGTGTTGTAGCGAGCCGGTAAGCACGGGTCGATCCGCAGGGAATTGTGTATTAAGTATTGTTGTTTAAGATTAACAAATCAATGAATTAGGAGTTTGTCACAAAATTATCAAATAATATGAAAACAAGAAAACAAAGAGAAGCAAGAGAAGAAGGTAAGAAAGCATGGTTGCAGCATGGCTTGGAAAGTCGAATCACGACGTTTCCCTCTACACTCCTTGATCATGAGTTGTCTGTTCCTTACGTCGATCCCGGCATGAAGCACAACTTGTCAACGCGGTTGCAGAGCACAAACCATCAAATTCCGTTATTCGCCGAAAAGCACGAAACGAGTCTTTTTGATCACTTACCGTTTGTATGTCCGCGCTTAGGGTGTTAACACTAAACACAAAGGTTAGCAAGCATACCGCAACAGCAAAAACATAAAGTGGTTAGTGAGAGCAAATGATTTTGGTGTTGAGTTTGCTAAGTATTTGTGATAGTATATCGTATATGAAAACAAAAGATTGTTAAGCAATTGATCACAAGATACAATATCCAAATTTAGCAAACTTAACACCAAATGGATTTTAACTTAAACATTGAAAATGGGGAAAGGGAATGAATACGGTATATGAGGAGGTTACAAGTAACCATGTGTCAAAATACCGTATCATATCAATACATAAACAATATTTAGATTAGAATCATAAGTTAAGCACATGAAACATAAACAAGAGATGGATGAGGGAAAGCCTTTCATCTCACTTCCTCACCCACACCACAACCAAATAAGGAATTAGTTAAGCATGGTAACAAAAGCAAGTAATAAAAGAAAGCAAGTAAAGAAACAACAATATATTATAAACACTTGAAGAAATGAGATACAAGATTTTGGTATTCTATTTAACCTCCTTAATGAAGCTCTCTAAAGAGTCTTTCAAGAGGGAAGAAGAAGAAGAAACCAATATGAAGCTCACTCACTCTCAAGCTAAACCAAAAACTAAAAAAAACAATGAAAAAGATTGCGTATATACACATGAATCAGAGAGCCTCCCCTTTCCGCTGATATGCTATTTATAGGCCTCAAAGAAAATTAAACAAACAATAAAAATAAGCCTATATGGCAGCAAGGGAGGTACAGTGAAAAGGTGGGGCCCATTGGGCACATCTAAGCCGAGCTCGCCGGATTTGAAGGGGTTCTCGCCGGGTCTAATCCGTGCGCTGAGGCCCGTGTTCATTGTGTGGTCTTGTATGCACTCCAATAGTACTCTAGTGCTGTTTGCTTTATCTGTTGTGACCTAGGTTTCCATCAGAGTTTTGGAACGAAACTAGATTGTTTTAACTCATATCAAAGCTTTATTGCATTTATTGCACCATCAATGCACATCACACCATATGTGCCCACTTGCTCTAGCCATCATACCACGGTTACCCCCACTTGGTCCAAGCTATGTACACACATGTGTGTTGGATCCTTTTTAGACAAAAAATGTGTACACATGCATTATTTCCAAAAGAGCTCAAAGGATATCGGCCGGTTTTTCTGTTCCGTCTGCAGTGTCAGCTCCCAAATGTTATATCCGTGATTTTGAATGTGTTTCCGGTATTTTATCATGAATACCTATAACTGTAATTACGGAGCAGACACTGATTAATAGTACCGATATAAACAAAATAGATAACGAATGAGCGGTATTAAAATGCAGTTTTCTGTGATGAAGATTTAGGCTCCGCATTTAAAAGTTGTTTTTAAAAAAAACTGAGTGGTTTTTAAATTGTTCAAACGATTTAAGCTTTTGGTTTGTATTCTTTGCACTAATCAAAATTAATGTGGTCCCATCGTTTAACCCTATCATTGCAAAAAGAAACAAAAATAGAACGTACGCTTATGCCATCTGCATTCACCACAGGGCCCCGGGTCTTCATCGTAAAGTTACTTAACTTACGGTAGGGTGGGGGCAGCGCTAGCGCGGGTGCAAAACATAAGCAACATTTATTATATAAAATTTATATATAACCATTCGTCTCACACAATAATAGTCATTACAGATCACAGCAGAAGCAACACAGATGAAAATATTGGATATACTAGGATTTCCGTGTTTCGTTTTAGCCTCTAACGAAAACCGGATTCCATGGTCGTGATGAATCGCCAAACCCTCACCCTAGACCCCTACGGGTGCGGCAAACTACCCGCCCAATCCCCGAAGTGAAGCAACCTCTCTCAATGAGATAAATAGGCCACTCGGCATTTTAAAAACCCGATATTTTGTGCACCCCACCTTAGGTCTATCCTAAGTGCAAGAAAAAGTAAATGAATAATAATAAACGGTGGCTATAAGCACAACCCGGATGTGCCCCGCAAAAGAATATTACATAACTTTAAAAATACATGAATGAAAGAAAAGAACACTCTTCTCACATCCCCCGGCTATTCAATCACGACGATCCAATACTTCATATCCATAAAAAATATACTAAATATGTGCAATCCCTACTAATTGACGTAAAGTAATTAGTCGACGTTTAGAAACACATATACGAACGCAAAGCGAATAAACGAGGATAAAATTTCGAGTTAGAAATACTCCGTATTGCCCAAGCACAAAAATAACACTAGATGAAATATGGGCACAATCAAATAATACAATAAATTTTAAATCCAAGAGTACAAAACACCACAAGAAACACGAGACCCAAGTCCCCAGAAAAACCGCCCATGGCGGGGAAATGATGAAAACTGGCGATTTTTTCTTGGACTGGGTGCCTAGTTTTTCTCTGGTGTTCTAATTACAATACAAAAAGTATTTTGCAATTGTTTAAAAATTTAGAAGCTTCCAAAAAATTGATAGTGACTTGGAATTTGGATTTACCGATACGAAGTTATTTCGGTTTCGAAACTCTAAACTTCGTCTAAACCATTAGTTAATTTTTTGGGTAGGCTCTGATACCAGTGTAAGTGCACGGTGCTTCTTTCCGTGACTACTAAGGCTTTGCAGAATCAAAAACTTTAAAAAAATTTGAGCACAATACACTAGAAACCTTAGAATACAAGCCCAAACGCTAAACTAAACTACACTAACTAGAGTTTTAGCTATTAGGTTAGTGTAACAACCTTTGTAAGCAGTCCTTCAGGTCTTGAAAGGTTCACTCCTCAAGCCCTTAAGGTTGAAGGAACGAGCTCTCGAAGTCGAACTTCCCGCCTCAAAGACGATCCACCCGAGAATGCCGATTCAAGCGATAGCTTCACTGAAGCAACTAAAAATCGAGTCTTGCTAGGACAAGATACTTAGGAGGGTATAGTTTATAGACAAGATGCTCTCTATACTTTCTCAAAAACTCAAGTAGAGAAAATGAGGAAGAAAATGAAGAGAATAGCAACTCAAGGAAATATCTCTCACTTGATAAAATCCTCAACACTCACTCTTATCTCTTCACACTAAATACAAATAAGTGGGTGGGCTAGTGACTCACTAGGGTGAGTCATAAGCCTACACACTTCTTGAAGAACTGAGAGAGAGAGAGAGTAGAGAAAGGCCACCACATCTAGGTACACATACACACACATATATAAATGTGTATATAATCAAGTATACCCTAAAACCCGTATTTATAAAAATACATATACCATATTTCTACCAAAATATGAATACTATATTTATACTGAAAATACAAAATATGCGTATTCATATTTAGAAAGAAATACATGTATTTGTATCAAAGCACAAATACCCGTATTTATACAAATACATGTATTCGTATAAATACCGTATTTGTGTTAAAATACAAATAGCCAAAAGAGAGCAATATAATACTAGCATCAGAATTGTCTGTCTTTCAAACCTCTAGTACTACTAAACTGTCCGATTAAAGCACATGTATAAATACACGTGTTCAATCAAACACTCGAGCTTATTGAAATATGCAAAACTAAATCGTTTCGCCTGAACCGAGAAACTCTCTGTGTGGGACTCTAAAAAATCGACAATACGCTGGCAGTGGGTTTAACCACAAACACGTTAGTGGCACTAGCTGTACATAACGGCTACCCATGTATCTGTCGAAAGGAAGATCGGCAAGATAACTCATCTGAAAACCCTACCGAGCCTATAGGTGACATTCTCCATACAGTCTGGTCCGTTCGTCTAAGAGTTTCACAATCGGGCCTAGGGGTGGTAAACATCAGATCCCTAATAGCACGATAAGTCGTGTCGATGTGGAACCCAATAGAACCTGAGAAACTACTGGTGTACCTACCAGTAAATCTGACTTGCCCTGGTCAGAGACTTTTAGTATTAGCCAACAATACACAACGCGATATCAACTCCCAATATCGGGAGAGATGAATCTTTTCTATCACCTACTGCCTCCAAGTGTTTCGGGACTGCTCCCAACTACTATCTGTTTGCACGACTCATTAGAGTCATGATAGGATAGTAATCTAAGTACAATGGGAACACACTCGAGATGAATAGTGATATCAAATCAACGGACTAATTTGTACTCATGTCACCGAAGAACTGCTATCTGAAGATAGGTATAATACTAACCAGCAGTTCCCGACGAGTCTGTCCATTGTAACTCATAACCTAATGAGCACCTGTATACTATCTTTGGTACCGTATACCAATGGCTGTGGGACAGGCCATCTCCCCTGATGGGGATAAGAAGTGTATACACAGTCTACTATGGACTATCGATACCCTGTCCCGATAATACGACTAGGGACAAGTTTAAGAATGTGCTTATAGACTACCCAGCCCCCACTAGTGTGACTGCCATCACAACGCTGGCAGTCAAGCAAATATCGTAAAGGCTCTATCAACATGTATTAACGATATAAAAAGATACATATACACATGTTAAGATAGACTCAAATCAGATAGCATACTGTCATATTGAGCAAGACTGTTATATATCTGTATATATCCCAAGCTTCCAAAATGTAATATACAATCATGTACTATACAATAATGGTCTCTAGGGCACATATCACTAACATCCCCAACGATTAGTATCATCATTAGTCCCCCCACACTCATCCCGGCCTGTTTTATGGGTCGGGTCGATGGTGGATCACTTGGTCTTCTCTCTCTAGCATTTTGCCAAGGAATATACGCGGTGGATCGTTCAGGAATGGCACGACATTCGGGGTTTGTGTCTCCCCGATTTCCGGGTCCATATGGCGTTCACCGTGCGATTTAATTTTGACGTGTATCCTTGATGACGTTAGTGATCGCTGAGAGGATGACGCCTTCATGGAGACGTCGCTTTGCTTGCTCAGGTCATCATGGGGACAGGCTGACCGTCGATTTCATGCCATGTGGCCGCATTCGGATGGCAGATTGTGGGATGCCGCTTCAGTCGATCGGATTCGCGTGAGAGGAAGGCGTCCAATGGTCGGCTACCGCATGGCACCATCTGGATCGTTGGGT
The DNA here is from genome assembly GCA_030015575.1 of Agapanthus africanus. Lineage (NCBI taxonomy): Eukaryota > Viridiplantae > Streptophyta > Magnoliopsida > Asparagales > Amaryllidaceae > Agapanthus > Agapanthus africanus. The sequence goes on from CM057351.1 coordinate 30,948,551, forward strand.
GGGACGCTTCATTTTGGCGAAAGTGAATCTGGACCGCTGGATAGCCATCGCTTAGTATATAAATAGGGACGACCTATCACCAGGAAAAACCTTTACTTCGCTTGCCTTCTGTTGTCTTTGGATCGCCCGGCAGCCCCGCTCTTTAGTCTGATTTACAGTTCAAACCCTCATTCAGCTCCTATTCCTCTGAATCAGGTCAGATGTCTTCCTTTGATCCTCTGGTAGATGTAGTTAGGGTAGAGTCAGGCGATGAGGCTTCGACTTCTGAAGCCGAGTCTAGTGGGGCTTCCTCGGTTTCTGATAGCCGAGAAAGTTCGCCTTCTTCTGTGTCGGGTTCGCCGCTAAGGGGTGGCGATTCCCTTGTTCCCCATCGTCGAGGGGCCAAGAAGGACCTTAAGGTGCGTATCAAGAACACTCGTTGTTTGAATTTCTAGCGCCCTGGCCGCTAACCGCGGCCATTGCGGAACGAAAAACTTTAGTCTTTTAAGAACTTGGCGCTAAAAATGACTACCTAGAATCTAACCAAACATTAAACTAGTAAACATAAGAGTTCTAACTACTCTGCAAAAAGGGTTATACCAAATGATCCATTTCCTTCGGTCTTTACCCTTTTCCTTAGCTCCTTGGGGTCTCTATGATCAAGCTTGACCGCCGATCTTCCTCCGTCAAAGATGATCCACCCGAGAGATGGGGTTCATGGCTCTAGCTCCACACAAAAAAGCTAGTGGAGCAACTAAAGACTTTAGATTGCTAATCTAGAGTGTTTACTGATGTAGTGTGTTGTTCTAGTAATTTTTCTACCTCTCTTCACCCTTGATTCTCAACTCATGAGAGTGTAGGGTGAAGAGGAAGAAGGAACTCTACAATGGAGAGAGAAAGAGAATGGTGAAAATGAAAATCTCATCACAAAAAAAATATGCAAGCATGGTTTTATCAAATGATATTTGCATATATAAAAACCAACCATACTTGAATAATGTAGACAAATGAATTATACCTTATTCAACCATGCTTCACACCATTATATTTGCCACCTCACCCCTCCACCTCACTTCTATTTTCAAGAAAAGAAAAAAACCCATGGAAATGAGTTGTCCTCCTTTTAAAATGTTTTCCGTATAATTACGGAATACACTCTACCGTATATATACCGGTATTCGTATCAAAATAAGAATACCCAAAGAAGTAGAATAATACAAAAACATAATACTAAAATATACATATCGAAATATATATATATATATATATATATATATGTATGTATGTATGTATGTAAATTATTAAATCAATATATGATTTAATAATCCGGTTTAATCCTAAGCTAGCTAGTATAATCAACCGTCCTGTCGATAGCCCGGATAACACTAGAATATACATATCGAAATATGTATATGTAAATTATTAAATCAACACTTGATTTAATAATCCGGTTTAATTCTAAGCCGGCTAGTATTATCATTTGATCGAAACCCTGCACATATCAAAATACGGCTAGTATATCATTTTGCCTGAACCAGGGAAACCCTCTGTGTGGGACTCTAAAGACTTGACAGTATGCCGGCAGTGGGTTTAACCACAAGCACGTCAGTATCACTAGCTATACATAACGGCTACTCAGATACCCGTCGAAAGGAAAGCTGACGAGCAAGCTCATCCGAACCCCTACTAAGTCTATCCGTGACAAACTTTGTACAGCCATGTCTCTTCGTATAAGAGCATTGCATGCCAGATCTAGGGGGTGGTAAACGTCAGACCCCTAATAACCTGATTGGTCGTGTTGTTTCAGCTCAGGACCGATCCGAAAAACTACTGATCTGACCATCAGTAAATCTCAATTGCCTTGGCCAAGGTTTTATGGTTCTGGCCAACCGAACATAGTGCGATATAGACTCCTAGTACCGGGAGAGACGAATCCCTGACAATCACTCACTTCCTGCATGTGGCTCGGGACTATACCCAACCAAAACCTGTTTGCACGACTCAGTAGAGCCGTGGTAGGGTAGATCAAAGTACAGTAGGAACACACACGAGACAATGATGATCTCAAGTATAAAAACTAACCTGTACTCATGTCACCTGAGAACCGCTATCTCACGATAGGTATAATACCATCTAGAGGTTCTTGGCGAGTCCGTCCAGTGTATTCACCCTCAGTGAGCACCTATATACAATCTTAGATGATCATACCAATGGTTGTGGGACCAACGATCGCCCCTCGTCGGGGTCTAGAAATGTATACACAAGTCAAGTCTGGAATATCGATGCCCGGTCTTTATACTCCTGCAACTTGGTGTTAGTTTTATGTATGCCCTAGAGGTCATTATTGTACATGATTGTATATTATAGTTGATGCTTGGACATATATAGAGAGGACTTTCTTGCTCGACATGATAGTATGCTATCTGGTTGCTCTTTATCTTAACATGTAGACTTATATTGTATTTTCTCTCACATGTTGGTAAAGCCCTTAGGATGTATACTTGGCTACCTGGATTATGATGCAGATCATACTAGTGGGGCCAGGGTAGTCCATAAGTTCATCCTTTAATTTTTCCTAGTCGTAGGTGTATCAAGACGGGACATCGATATTCCAAACTAGACTAGCGTATACGTTTCTTGACCTATATGATGGGCGATGGATGATCCCACGTCCATTGGTGTTTGACATCAAAGATTGTATATGGGTGCTCAGTGGAGACTGGGTACACCGAACATGACTCACCGAGAACTCCTAGATGGTATTATACCTATCGTCAGATAGCAGTTCTCTGGTGACACTGGTACAGGTTAGTCTGTAAACCTGAGATCGTCATAGAGTTTTGTGTGATTTCCACCGTGCTTTGATTTCCACCCTACCATGTTCAAGAGAACGTGCAAACAGGTGGTTTTTGGGTACAGTCCGGAGTCACATGAAGGCAATGAGCGATAGGAAGGGTTTCGACTCTCCCGGTATTGAGGGTTGATGTTGCGCTGTGCTCGATTAGCTATAACAGGAAGTCCCTGGCCAAGGCTTATTATGAGATTTACTGGTAAGTGTTATCAATAGTTTCTCGACCCGTTATGAGCCTCACATCGACATGAATTATCAAGTATTGGGGTCTGACGTTTACTACCCCCAGGCTACATATGTGACATATCAGACGAAGAGACCGGAATGTACTGTACTGTTACTTATTGGATTCACGGGAGTATGAGCAAGCATGCTTGTTGATCTTATGATCGTTCGATATCCAGGTAGCCGTTACGTCTAGCTAGTACCGCTGACGGCTTGTGGTGACTGATATGATCATCACCTGCTGTCGGCGTATTGACGAGTCTTTAGAGTCCTACACAGAGGTTTCCTGGCTTAGGCAAAACGAAGTAGGGCGCATATGTGATATGTGCGGTGTAAGTGCACGGCGGCGCCCCCGCCGTCAATCCGACGACGGAATGCCGAAACGAAAACTTTTCTATAAACTAGAACCGGCACCACCGCGCGCCAAAAACCCGGATCGGGCCATTAATCTAACTCTAGCAAACAAGAAAAGGAGTAGAGAAGCTATACCAAGTGATCCGTGTCCATCGGTCTTCACCTCCACTCCGATCTCCTCGCGGAATCTCCGGTCGTCACCTCCTCGTCGGGACGGGCACCACAACGCCGGGTTCTTTTACAGGTATCCACCTCTGGACCGAGGCAACTCGGGCGCGAAGTTGGCTAGCCGACGCGTCCAAGGAATGCTGTAGACTAGTGTAGAAACCATTGTCTCAATTGGGGTTGTGAAGTTGCCATGATGGAGGAATGAAAGAACTTTGGAGAGAGGTTGAGAATTTTGCAAGCAAGCAAATGAGATATGAATTATTCCCCTCATCTAAAATGAACCTCACCCTCTCCTCTCAAGTAGTAGCCGGCCCCTCTCTCCAAATGGTGGAGGTGCAAATTGCAATAATGCAAGGAAATAATATAATATGATAAAAAGAGGAAAAAATGGTCACACCATTTCTAATCAAAATCCAAATCAACATTAATGCAAAGGAAGAGACTCAAAAAGAATCTCATGATTCAATATCTATCATGAAGCCACAAATGCAAGAAACCCCCTCCATTATAACTAATTTGCAAACTTGAAAATAAGCCCCTCCATCAGAAAAAGTCCGGCCGTGAAGGAACAAAGGAAAACTGGCCGGAACGGAATACAAACTGACAACTTCAAAAAACTGATCCCGTAATAAATTACAGGAAAACCCCGCGACTGTATAAACATACCCGCATTTGTATTCCCACCGAATACAAATGCAAAGAGACAAAATCTACACTGTACAATACTAGAATCCGGCTTAAACCAAAGCCCGCTAGTATAATCCTTCCGATCACGATCCGTACAATACCTCACGTGTCTGATCGAACCCTGCCATATCTCCATACGGCCTCTACAGCGTTTCGCCCGAAGCTTGAGAAAACGGTCTGTGGGGGACTCTAAAGACTCGTCAACACCTTGGTTGTGGATTTAACCACTTGCACGTCATAGGTATTAGCCTATACGTAACGGGCTACCAGGTATTGACCAAAAGGGATGTCGATGAGCGAACTCATCCTGACACCCTACTGAGCCTGTCAGTGACAATATCCATACAGTCCGGTCCGTTCGTCTATGAGTATCTCATGGCGGGCCTAGGGGGTTGGTAAAAGTCAGACTCCCAAAAGCGGTACAAGTCGTGCCGGAGAGCAGCCCAGAACACCGTGAGATACTACTGGAATACCTACCAGTAAATCTCCTGCCTTGGCCAAGTATTTTCATGTACTGGCTCTCCTAGACACAGCGCGACCTCACCTCCAATACCGGGAGAGATGAACCCCTGCAGATCCGCTCACTGCCTCCATATGGCTCAGGACTGTACCCAACTAAAACCTGTTTGCACAACTCCTTTGGGCGTGGTAGGGTATTAATCAAAGCACAGTGGGAACTCACACGAGACAAATGACGATCTCAGGTCGATGAACTAACCTGTACACATGTCACCAGGGAACTGCTATCTGACATCAGGTATAATACCAACTAGCATGTTCCTGGTGAGTCCTATCTGGTGTACTCAAAACCCAATGAGCACCTGTATACATCTTAGGTGAACCAACTGACACCAGTGGCTTGTGAGATCGGCCACCGCCCCTCGTCGGGGTCTCGACTGTATACACTAGTCTACTCAGGAGTATCGATGACCTGTCTCGAAACTCCCACGACTAGGGACCTTTTAAGGATGTGCTTATAGACCCCAGCTCCCACGTATATGATCGCCCTCATACTGCTGGTAGTCAAGCAAGAACCCTAGGGGCTCTATCAACATGTAATAGCGACTCGTAAGGTCACCTAGAGCAGTATACGATGATAAAGATAAACCAGATAGCATACTATCATCTTGAGTAAGACTGTCCTATCGGGATAGGTCCTCCATCTATCATTGCAATCGCATGCCTGTGATCCAATAATCGACTCTGAGGGCACTATCACCAACAATCTCCCACTTGCACTCAAAGCTAATTATTGCGATGTCGCATACTCACAGCCCGTGTGATACCGAACACCCAACTCCTCTACTAGTCAGTCTCACAAAGCTCGTTTGCGAAACTATTGCGTTCGAGGAATAGCCTCAGTGAGTGGATCCGCTGCGATATTTCTTTCTATGTCTCTCTTTATCTCAAGTTCGCGGAGAATCCTATCTCCCGAAATGAGCAATACCTGTCTTAGAATATGTTTGGATGTCTGATGGGACCCAGTTCATAAGTGAACTCCAAATCCAAACTTCTTAGACTGTATCGTCAACTGAACTTAATCAGTATCCTACGCCATCCGTCCCTCAATATCCACCTGGACCACCTGTCCAAAATACTGCCCCTCGTCAGAGGGAAAACTATAAATCTGATAGCCACTCTGTCATCCAGGTCATTTTGGAAGCCTGGAATGATAACTGTCTCCCAAAGGAGGCTGCCGTTATCATTTCCCTTGAACATCAACTTATGTTCTAAAACTGCTTCCGATCGTTTCTCCAAGATTGGATTAATATCAACTTATTGCACCTATTGCAAAAAAAAAACATCTGGTTTGGTACTTGACATCTCATGATTGACTCAATTTCCTAACCAAGTGATCTGCCAATCATGCACATCCCTCTCCCTTTTAGTCTGTAAGACTCCTTTAGAGAGGGTGACTCCATAACCTGCAGGTACACTACCGTGCCAGGAGTCGTCCATTCTAAAAACTCTTAGAATGCTGTCTAAGTACCCTGATTGGGAAACTACCCAAATCTAGATCTAAAACCATAGATCTAGTAACCAGAATGTGTAATATTATATCCAAGCCCTATGTGGAGAAACCACTGTATGACAACCAAAGTATAACCGATCGTAGTATAGGAACATCACTTCCTACTCTGTGTATGTCATCCAAATACCAGGACATCACACCCTACTACCTTCTTAACAGATCCGTCCCCTATTCTGATGAAGTCAAACCTATGACTGTCACATCAGAAATAGATGATCTATCTCCGCTATATCTGCTTTAGTCTATAAATAGACATAAGCCACTTGTCCACCATGCTTCCGCTGCTCCCACTGACTATGACAACCCTCTAGCAGAGTCATATACACGTACGCTTCTAAAGCCAGTTTAGAACGACGCTATACTCATCCTCCTGCCGGGTCTCACAGTCTGGAACAACAGCAATGGCAAGTCTGGGTAAACAAGAACCTCCCTGCCACAGTCCATGAGCATACCGAAGTACCTCTCGGGTGCCTGAGGTTACCCACTTTATCTACGGAGTGGCCAATGGAATGTCAAACTAGATTGAATCTTTAGGTTCTTATCAAATCTTCAGTAATCGTTTGCGGTTCTGGAATCACTTCCAGTTCTACCATACTCCCACTACTGTTTTCTGAAAAAATCCATTTTTATTAAAACTGTGGCGAGTCAAGAACAATATCACTATTGATCTTCCAGATGGTAGAAAATCAACCCTCATCATATCCCGGGTCAACCCACAAACAGTCATTACAGAAACGTGCCTTGAGTTATCTGGAGTCTGGTTTTAAGCATAAGCCGGACAACTCCCCGTAACTTAACAATGTCAAGATATGAACTGTTCTATATCCAATACAGAAACAGAGGCACTGATTTAATTGAACCAGATTCAAATCATGCTGCTGTCTCCAGTGCATGTCAAGTAAATGGAGAGTGGCCGATCAGCGTTACTCAGCTTAGGAGTACTTCCAATTATGAGTAACCTGAAAGAGAAGCAAGTTCTCTTAATCATTACTATCAACTGAATACCATACACAAGTATCTACATCCTCGATCACCTTGAAGAATCCCGATACTTGCAACACCTGGTACTTTACTTTATTCATATACCTATAACTTCTCAAAACTTGGACCTTGTATTTCCACGAAACACGTGTCTAAGAACTAGAGAAGTCACAAGTAATACAGAATACAGTACGAGTGCCAACCCCTCTGTCCTAATGGATACTGGACAACATACAATAATTTGTATAAGTCCCCTGAGTCTAACAACTCATTCCATGTGTGTCGTAGGTTGAAAACTGTACTATAGTTATGAAAAATTACACCGCTGTTTAATGCTCCTTACCTAACCGTCCACTGATATAGGTAAATGTCATAGACATAATTTCAAAAAGGTATATCTCACTCAATAAAAATAGATGTACAGATATATCAATTTGAAATTGGCACATAACAACTGATATTCAAAACCAAATATTTGCCGTCCGGCAAACAGCCCAGGTGATTTCCTCAAATATCACCAATTACAACGAATTCCGATATAATGAGGATGATCACCTAATTCCCAATAACTTACTCCCACTCATCATCTGTAAAACCATACAGATGTGAGAATCAGACCTGGTAAATACATACCCTGGAGCAAGTGTCTAATTGGGAAATCAGTTTTCTTTTAACAGTACACAATGAAACTGAAACATTGAAATGTTTCGATGGGGTATCCCGGTATTCCTAGTAATGCCTCTTCCATTATCCAGATTCATAACTGTAACCGTATATCAATTTTCCATCTCTCCAAATCCCATTATATGTCTTTAGTCATTACCTTCTGTGCACCCCTTTAGGCCAAATGGTTTTCTTCCTTCCCTACCGTTCGGCACCAGCCTATGGTTTGGAAGAAGACTATCCAATAAGCATAATGGGTATACTGTCCTAATCCTAGGAGCACTCGCAATGCGAGAGAAGGTGAAGATAAAAGACAACCGAATAAACCTTATTCCTATTTCTCCTGAACCAAAATCCATCCCCGAACTGGAACAAGTTCCTTTCGAGTTCGTATATAACCATACGATGGAGTATCCAAATAACTGTGGATCTTCGTAGTGATACGGAGTGTTCTGGAGAAATACAAAGGTGATTTAGGATTGGCGAAGAAATACTTGGTTTGGTCGTGAACAGCAGTCGCAATTTACTTTGTCCTTTTACTAATCCCTTGATATGTCTGTACTTAATACCTTCTGTACACCATCTTTATGCTAATTGGTTTTCTTCATTCCCCACCGTTCGGCACCAGCCTAAGGTTTGGAAGAAGACTATCCAATTTGCGTAATAGGTGTACTATCTCCTAAACCAAGGAGTACTCGCAACCTGAGAGAAGGTAAAAGGATAAGACAACTGAATAGTCCTATTCATTTTCTCCAGAACCGGAAACCATCCTCGAATAAATTCCTTCGAGTTCGTATATAACCATACGATGGTTTTATCCAATGGAAGTGGACGTTCGTAGTAATACGGGGTGTCCTGGAGAAAAGGGTAAAAGTAGGAGTGGCAATGAGGTATGCAACTCTGACAATCCAAAAGCCAGTGTTTAAGAAGGTTCGGTTAATCTTGGTCACTTAGTCATAGTCTAGGGTCGGGTAATGGTCGCTGCAAGAGAGAGAGAGAGAAAAGAAACACTCAGCGTGCACTCTAACCTAGATCAGAATGGTTATCACTTTATCTAATCGGGAAACCTCCCACTATACCGTCAAATTCTCCTCCAAACCTGAAAGAAGAATTAGTCGGGATCACCCGAGGAGTAAACCAACTCATCAATGGGAATCGGGATCCAACTATCATCGCATGATAACGTGACGGAATCCGCTCACGTTATCACACTCCAGAAGGTATGCGCATATCTGGCAAGTTTCAGTTTCTTTAGAAACCCCCGATGTGATTTTTACCCCATGCTCTTATGACCTTGACTTTGGCCAACAAATCATAAGTCGCATGTCAAGTTCTACCTGTCATTCTCCAGGTTAATTTTAGCCCACCCGTACAAGCCCTTGACTTTGGCCAACAAGGCTATACGACTGCCCCAAACCAACGCATCTATCTATGCTGCATATGAATACCCAATAGCTACCAATCACTGTGCCTTGACTTTGGCCAACAAGCACAGCTTGAATACTTATTGACTATCCATATGAAACGACAGAGGGCTACGAATGGTTTCTGGCGAAAACCTTTAACGTAATGAACTTGATATCGTTGAAGGAACCGGATAGCTTTTAAAAATATAATGACGAAAACCTTTGCTAAAGAGGTCACTCCCGGTGAAGGGATCTCAGCTCTTTCCCCGTAGAATGAGGTGCAGGATATTCCAACTGAATACCACGATGCAAAGCAAAAGAAAATGACTATAGTGAAGTTATTGCCCTGACGCAAACTTTTGTCCAAGGGGTCACTCCCGGTGAAGGGATCTCGGCCCTTGCCTCATCGACTGAGGAGCAGGATATTCCAACTGAATACCACGATGCAAAACAAAAGAGAACGCCCTTGCAATAACAGCTTTTTGAAAAGTGTTCCAACAACATCAAAATAGGTTTGTTTATCTTGCATTGATCCGAATCAACGCAGTCCCATCAATTTATCACACCATAAAAGAACGAAAATAATGATGTACGTATATGCCATCCGCATTCGCCACTGGGTCCCGTCATCACCCGTTAGATTACTTAACTAACGACAGAGCGGGGATTGGACTAGCGCGGATGCAAAACATATAAAACATCTACTAGTATATATATCAATATATAATATTCGCTCAAGGCGTGATAAAATGCAACATCACAGAAATGTAATAAGCATCACAGAACAATACAAATATCTGGGATCCCCGGGTTTCATAGAGCCGCTACTGAAACCCGACGTTCCCCTGGTCGTGTGGATAGCCTGTGCAATGAAAATCCTAGACCCCTACGGGCGCGGCAAGTCACCCGCCAAAATCTGAAGCGAGGCAGCCCCCTTCAGCAACATGAATGGACCACCCAGCACTTCACGGAATCCGGTAACTTGGGCACCCCTCCTGGGTCAACCTATACCCCCTACGAGTGCGGCGAATAGCCCGCCAATTCTAGAGTGAAGCCCCCTCCATCTCAATGCCATGAGATGCGGGCTCGTTGCCCTCTAGAACCCGGCTATCCGTGCACCCCACTGCGGGGTAATCCTAGTACAGAAAGTAAAATATACATACAACGGGTACATCGACCTCAGCCCGGTCGTGCCCCAAAAGAATAATATACAAACAGGCAGTGACAGCAGTCCACATGTCGGACGCTCGCCCCGCAATATCAAATGTACATCATAAACCAAACTGTACTAACATTGCATCCAGGCTATCCCCCACGACCGATCCGCAACATCACAGCACAACACAGAACATCAACGTGAATGTCACGTTTGCAAATCCGTCTAAAAGGGCTATAGCCGTTAGACAGGATTTACCGATCAAATGACATTCACGGTCGCAGATATAATGTAAATACTGTGATCTAACATGTTTAAAATTTTCGATCGATCAAATTTACCGAAGTGGGCCCCAAGCACCGCTGTAGCACTCAAAGAAATTCTGGGCCCAAAAAGAATATTCTAAAAATCCCAATTTCAACCCATAAGCCCACTGTGAATATTTGGTAAAGTGAACAGTCAACATGGCGGCGGAACTGCGGCCAATGCGTGGGTTTGGCCGCGGTTCCGCGGTGGTACAGTGACGTCACGCGACCAAATTTTCACAGAATGCATATATTTGCCTGCATGTGTTTCTGCAACAACCTGAAAAATTTTTAGAGCCCCAAAAAAATTTCGACAGAAATTAATGCAATGAAAACGCGGTTTTTGGAAATTTGTCCGATCGAAGTTCTAAACACGTTAGAGCAAGCTAGACTAGGTTAATGGCGACGCTCTGATACCATTGTAAGTGCACGGCGGCGCAACGGCCGTCAATCCGACGCCGGAATGCGGAAACGAAAATTTTTCTATAATCTAGAACCGGCACCACCGTGCACTAAAAACCCGGATCGGGCCATTAATCTAACTCTAGCAAACAAGAAAAGGAGTAGAGAAGCTATACCAAGCGATCAATGTCCTTCGGTCTTTGCCTCCACTCCGATCTCCTCGCGGAATCTCCGGTCGTCACCTCCTCGTCGGGACGGGCACCACAACGCCCGGTTCTTTTACGGGCTCCCACCTCTGGACCGAGGCAACTCGGGCGCGAAATTGGCTAGCCGACGCGTCCAAGGAATGCTGTAGACTAGTGTAGAAACCATTATCTCAATTGGGGTTGTGAAGTTTCCATGATGGAGGAATGAAATAACTTTGGAGAGAGGTTGAGAATTTTGCAAGCAAGCAAATGAGATATGAATTATTCCCCTCATCTACAATGAACCTCACCCTCTTCTCTCAAGTAGTGGCTGGCCCCTCTCTCCAAATGGTGGAGGTGCAAATTACAATAATGCAAGAAAAGAATATAATAGGATAAAAAAGAGGAAAAAATGGTCACACCATTTCTAATCAAAATCCAAATCAACATTAATGCAAAGGAAGAGACTCAAAAAGAATCTCATGATTCAATATCTATCATGAAGCCACAAATGCAAGAAACCCCCTCCATTATAACTAATTTGCAAACTTGAAAATAAGCCCCTCCATCAGAAAAAGTCCGGCCATGAAGGAACAAAGGAAAACTGGCCGGAACGGAATACAAACTGACAACTTCAAAAAATAGATCCCGTATTAAATTACAGGAAAACCCCGCGACTGTATAAACATACCTGCATTTGTATTCCCACTGAATACAAATGGAAAGAGACAAAATCTATACTGTACAATACTAGGATTCGGCTTAAACCAAAGCCCGCTAGTATAATCCGTCCGATCACGATCCGTGCAATACCGCACGTGTCTGATCGAACCCTGCCATATCTCCATATGGACTCTACAGCGTTTCGCCCGAAGCTTGAGAAAACGGTCTGTGGGGGACTCTAAAGACTCGTCAACACCTTGGTTGTGGATTTAACCACTAGCACGTCAGAGGTATTAGCCTATACGTAATGGGCTACCAGGTATTGACCAAAAGGGACATCGATAAGCGAACTCATCCTGACACCCTACAGAGCCTGTCAGTGACAATATCCATACAGTCCGGTCCGTTCGTCTATGAGTATCGCATGGCGGGCCTAGGGGGTTGGTAAAAGTCAGACCTCCAAAAGCGGTACAAGTCGTGTCGGAGAGCAGCCCAGAACACCCTAAGATACTACTGGAATACCTACCAGTAAATCTCCTGCCTTGGCCAAGGACTTTCATGTACTGGCTCTCCTAAACACAGCGCGACCTCACCTCCAATACCGGGAGAGACGAACCCCTGCAGATCCGCTCACTGCCTCCATGTGGCTCGGGACTGTACCCAACTAAAACCTGTTTGGACAACTCCTTTAGCGTGGTAGGGTAGTAATCAAAGCACAGTGGGAACTCACACGAGACAAATGACAATCTCAGGTCGATGAACTAACCTGTACATATGTCACCAGGGAACTGCTATCTGACGTCAGGTATAATACCAACTAGCAGGTTCCCGGCGAGTCCTGTCCGGTGTACTCATAACCCAATGAGCACCTGTATACATCTTAGGTGAACCAACTGACACCAGTGGCTTGTGAGACCGGCCACCGCCCCTCGTCGGGGTCTCGACTGTATACACTAGTCTACTCTGGAGTATCGATGCCCTGTCTCGAAACTCCCACGACTAGGGACCTTTTAAGGATGTGCTTATAGACCCTAGCTCCCACGTATATGATCGCCCTCATACTGCTGGGAGTCAAGCAAGAATCCTAGGGGCTCTATCAACGTGTAATAGCAACTCGTAAGGTCACCTAAAGCAGTACACGATGATAAAGATAAACCAGATAGCATACTATCATCTTGAGTAAGACTGTCCTATCGGGATAGGTCCTCCATCAATCATTGCAATCGCGTGCCTGTGATCCAATAATCGACTCTGAGGGCACTATCTCCAACATGCGGGACCGAGATCAATACGTGTATGTGATACCGTATTCTAATCTTTCGATATGTGATATCAAACGGTTATATGTGATATAGTCGGGTTATCGAATAGTGTTTATTCGATAAGATGATATATATGATATTAGTCGGTTGTATGCGATATAGCCGGTGTAAGTGCAAGTCGGCGCCCCGGCCGTCGATCCGACGCCGGAAACGCGGAAACGAAAAACTTTGCGAAACTTGCAAACCGGCACCACCGCACACAAAAATCCCGGATCGGGCCATTAACCTAACTACTAGCAGACTAAAAGATGGGTAGAGAGATATACCGAGCGATTCGTGTCCTTCGGTCTTCTTGTCGTCGTCCCGATCTCCCGCGGAATCACCGTTCGTCACCTCCTCGTCGGAAAGGGCACCACATAGCCGATTTCTTTTACGGGCTCCCACCTCTGGACCGAGGCAACTCGGGCGCGAAGTTGGCTAGCCGACGCGACCAAGGAATGCTGTAGACTAGTGTAGAAACTTTGTCTCTTGAGGTTATAGAAGTTGCCATGATGGAGGAATCAAGAATGGACTTTGGAGTGAGGTTGATGAATTTGTGTACCAAGCAAAAATGAGATAATCAAATTTTCCTCATACAAAATGAAAACCCTCTCCATCTCATGAAGTGGCCGGCCCCTATATGAAATTGGTGGAGGGAATGAATTCATGAAGGAATGTGAGAGTAGTAAAAGCAAAGGGGAGACCACATCCAAAAGCAAGCCTCACATCAACTTCTAATCCATTCTAATCTCATTTAATACAAAGGAAGAGACTAAAAACAATCTCATCATGAAGGAACTATCATGAAGCCACAATCACAAATAACCCCCTCCACAAAATGTAATTTGCACAACTGTAAATAACCCCCTCCATTGGAGAGTCCGGCCGCGAAGGAATAAAGGAAAACCGGCCGGAACGGAATGCAAACTGGCAACTTCAGAAAACTGATCCCGTAATAAATTACAGGAAAACCCCGCGACTGTATATACATACCCGCATTTGTATTCCCACTGAATACAAGTGCAAATAGACAAAATCTACACTGTCTAATACTAGGATCCGGCTTAAACCAAAGCCCGCTAGTAAAATCCGTCCGATCACGATTCGTGTAATACCGTACGTATCCGATCGAACCCTGTCATATCTCTATAGGCCTCTACAGCGTTTCGCCCGAAACATGAGTAACTGTGTGTGGTGGACTCTAAAGACTCGTCAATACTATGGCTGTGGATTTAACCACTAGCACGTCAGAGGTATCAGCCATACGTAACGAGCTACCAGCTATTGACCAAAAGGGACGTTGATGAGCGAACTCATCCTGACACCCTACTGAGCCTGTCAGTGGCAATATTCGTACAGTCCGGTCTGTTTGGCTATGAGCATCGCATGGCGGGCCTAGGGGGTTGGTAAAAGTCAGACCCCCAAAAGCGGTACAAGTCGTGTCGGAGTGTAGCCCAGAACACCCTGAGATACTACTAGAATACCTACCAGTAAATCTCCTACCTTGGCCAAGTACTTTTCATGTACTGGCTCTCCTAGACACAGCACGACCTCACCCCCAATACCGGGAGAGATGAACCTCTGTAGATCCGCTCACTGCTTCCATGTGGCTCGGGACTGTACCCAACTAAAACCTGTTTGGACAACTCCTTTAGCGAGGTAGGGTAGTAATCAAAGCACGGTGGGAACTCACACGAGACAAATGACGATCTCAGGTCGATGAACTAACCTGTACACATGTCACCAGGGAACTGCTATCTGACGTCAGGTATAATACCAACTAGCAGGTTCTCGGCGAGTCCTGTCCGGTGTACTCATAACCCAATGAGCACATGTATACATCTTAGGTGAACCAACTGACACCAGTGGCTTGTAAGACCGGCCACCGCCCCTCGTCGGGGTCTCGACTGTATACACTAGTCTACTCTGGAGTATCGATGCCCTGTCTCGAAACTCCCACGACTAAGGACCTTTTAAGGATGTGCTTATAGACTCCAGCTCTCACGTATATGATCGCCCTCATACTGCTGGTAGTCAAGCAAGAATCCTAGGGGCTCTATTAACGTGCAATAGCGACTCGTAAGGTCACTTAAAGAAGTACACGATGAAAAAGATAAACCAGATAGCATACTATCATCTTGAGTAAGACTGTCCTACCGGGATAGGTCCTCCCTCAATCATTGCAATCACGTGCCTGTGATCCAATAATTGACTCTGAGGGCACTATCTCCAACAATCTCCCACTTGCACTCAAGGCTAATTATTGCGATGTCGCATACTCACAGCCCGTGTGATACCGAACACCCAACTCCTCTACTAGTCAGTCTCACAAAGCTCGTTTGCGAAACTATTGCGTTCGAGGAATAGCCTCTGTGAGTGGATCCGCTGTGGTGTTTCTTTCTATGTCTCTCTTTATCTCAAGCTCGCGGAGAAACCCATCTCCCGAAATGAGCAATACCTGTCTTAGAATGTGTCTGGATGTCTGATGGGACCTAGCTCATAAGTGAACTCCAAATCCAAACTTCTTAGACTGTATCGTCAACTGAACTTAATCAGTATCCTGCACCATGCCTTCCTTCAGTATCCACCTGGACCATCTGTCCAAAATACTGCACTTCGTCAGAGGGAAAACTATAACTCTGACAACCTCTCTGTCATCCAGGTCACCTTGGAAGCCTGGAATGATAACTGTCTCTCGAAGGAGAATGCTGCTATCATATCCCTAGAACATCCACTTATGTTCTAAAACTGCTTCCGACTGTTTCTCCAGGATTGGATCAATATCAACTTACTGCATCTATTGCAAAAACAACATCTGGTGTGGTACTTGACATCTCATGATCGACTCAATTGCCTAAGCAAGTGATCTGTCAATCATGCACATCCCTCTCCCCTTTAGTCTGTAAGACACCTTTAGAGAGGGTGACTCCATCACCTGCAGGTATACTACCGTGCCAGGAGTCGTCCATTCTAAATACTCATAGAATGCTGTCTAAGTACCCAGATTGGGAAACTATCCAAATCTTGATCTAAAACTATAGATCTAATAACCAGAATGTACGATATAATATCCAAGTCCTGTGTGGAGAAAACACTGTGTGACGACCAAAATATAACCGATTGTAGTATAGGAATTTCACTTCCTATTCTGTGTATGTCATCCAAATACCAGGAAATCACACCCTACTACCATCTTAACAGATCCATCCCCTATTCTGATGAAGTCAAACCTATGACTGTCACATCAGAAATAGATGATCTATCTCCGCTATATCTGCTTTAGTCTATAAATAGACATAGGCCACTTGTCCACCAATGCTTCCGCTGCTCCCACTGACCACGACAACCCTCTGGTAGAGTCATATACACGTACACTTCTAAAGCTAGTTTAGAATGACGCTATACTCATCCTCCTGCCGGATCTCACAGTCTGGAACAACAGCAATGGCAAGTCTGGGTAAACAAGAACCTCCCTGCCACCGTCCTTGAGCATACCGAAGTACCTCTCGAGTGCCTGAGGTTACCCACCATATCTGCGGAGTGGCCAATGGAATGTCAAACAAGATTGAATCTTTAGGTTCTCATCAAATATTCAGTAATCGTTTGCGGTTCTGGAATCACTTCTAGTTCTACCATACTCCCACTACTGTTTTCTGAAAAAATCCATTTTTAATTAAAACTGTGGCGAGTCAAGAACAATATCACTATTGATCTTCCAGATGGTAGAAATTCAACCCTCGTCATAGCCCGGGTCAACCTACAAACAGCCATTACAGAAACGTGCCTTGAGTTATCAGGAGTCTGGTTTTAAGCATAAGCCGGACAACTCCCCGTATCTTAACAATGTCAAGATATGAACTGTTCTATATCCAATATAGAAACAAAGACATTGATTTAATTAAACCAGATTAAAATCATGCAGCTGTCACCAGTGCATGTCAACTAAATTGAAGGAGGCCGATCAGCGTTACTCAACTTAGGAATACTTTCAATTATGAGTAACCTGAAAGAGAAGCAAGTTCTCTTAACCATTACTATCAACTGAATACCATATACGAGTATCTAAATCTTCGATCACCTTGAAGAATCCCGATACTTGCAATACCTGGTTCCTATAACTTCTCAAAACTCAGACCCTGTGTTTCTACGAAACACATGTCTAAGAACTAGAGAAGTCAAAAGTAAACAGAATATAGTACGAGTACCAACCCCTCTGTCCTAATGGACACTGGACAATATACAATACTCTGTATAAGTCCCTTGAGTCTGATAACTCATTCCCTGTGTATCGTAGGTTGAAAACTGTACTTATGGTTAAGAAGAATTACACCGTTGTTTAATACTCCTTACCTAACCATCCACTGATATAGGTAAATGTCATAGACATAATTTCAAAAAGTTATATCTCACTCTATCAAAATAGACGTACAGATATATCAATTTGAAATTGGTGCATAGCAACGGATATTCAAAACCAAATATTTGCCGACCGGCAAACAGCCCAGGCGATTTCCTCAAATATCACCAATTACAACGAATTCCGATATAATGAGGATGATCACCTAATTCCCAATAACTTACTCCCACTCATCATCTGTAAAACCATACAGATGTGAGAATCTTACCTGGTAAATACATACCGTGGAGCAAGTGTCTAATTGGGAAATCAGTTTTCTTTTAACAGTACACAGTGAAACTGAAACATTGAAATATTTCGATGGGGTATCCCGGTATTCCTAGTAATGCCTCATCCATTATCCAGATTCACAACTACAACTGTATAATTCTTTGCCATCTCTCCAAATCCCTTCTTATGTCTTTAGTTATTACCTTCTGCATACCCCTTTAGGCCAAATGGTTTTCTTCCTTCCCTACCGTTCGGCACCAGCCTATGGTTTGGAAGAAGACTATCCAATAAGCATAATGGGTGTACTGTCCTAATCCTAGGAGCACTCGCAATGCGTGAGAAGGTGAAGATAAAAGACAACCGAATAAAACCTTATTCCTATTTCTCCTGAACCAGAATCCATCCCCGAACTGGAACAAGTTCCTTTCGAGTTCGTATATAACCATACGATGGAGTATCCAATAAACTGTGGATCTTCGTAGTGATACGGAGTGTCCTGGAGAAATACAAAGGTGATTTAGGATTGGCGAAGAAATACTTGGTTTGGTCATGAATATCAGTCGCAATTTACTTTGCCCTCTTACTAATCCCTTGATATGTCTTTACATAATACCTTCTGTACACCACCGTTAGGCTAATTGGTTTTCTTCATTCCCCACCGTTC
The DNA here is from genome assembly GCA_030015575.1 of Agapanthus africanus. Lineage (NCBI taxonomy): Eukaryota > Viridiplantae > Streptophyta > Magnoliopsida > Asparagales > Amaryllidaceae > Agapanthus > Agapanthus africanus. Next base: position 30,967,200 of record CM057351.1, read on the forward strand.
GGCACCAGCCTAAGGTTTGGAAGAAGACTATCCAATTTGCGTAATAGGTGTACTATCTCCTAAACCAAGGAGTACTCGCAACCTGAGAGAAGGTAAAAGAAAAAGACAACTGAATAGTCATATTCGTTTTCTCCAGAACCGGAAACCATCCTCGAATTCCTTCGAGTTCGTATATAACCATACGATGGTTTTGTCCAATGGAAGTGGACGTTCGTAGTAATACGGGGTGTCCTGGAGAAAAGGGTAAAAGTAGGAGTGGCAATGAGGTATGCAACTCTGACAATCCAAAAGCCAGTGTTAAGAAGGTTCGGTTAATTTTGGTCACTGAGTCATAGTCAAGGGTCGGGTCAATGGTCGCTGCCAGAGAGAGAGAGAAAAGAAACACTCAGCATGCACTCTAACCTAGATCAGAATGGTTATCACTTTATCTAATCTGGAAACCTCCCACTGTAACCTCAAATTCTTCTCGAAACCCGAAAGAAGAATTAGTCGGGATAACCCGAGAAGTAAACCAACTCATCAGTGGGAATCGGGATCCAACTATCATCGCATGATAACGTGACGGAATCCGCTCACGTTATCACACTCCAGAAGATATGCGCATATCTGGCAAGTTTCAGTTTCTTTAGAAACTCCCGATGTGATTTTTGCCCCATGCTCTTATGACCTTGACTTTGGCCAACATATCATAAGTCACATGTCAAGTTCTACCAGTCATTCTCCAGGTTAATTTGAGCCCACCCGTACATACCCTTGACTTTGGCCAAAATAGTAGTACGACTGCCCTAAACCAATGCATCTATCTATGCTACATATGAATACCCAATAGCTACCAATCACTGTGCCTTGACTTTGGCCAACATACACAGCTTGAATACTTATTGACTATTCATATGAAACGACGGAGGGCTACGAATGGTTTCTGGCGAAAACCTTTAACGTAATGAACTTGATATCGTTGAAGGAACGGATAGCTTTTTAGAAAAATGTAGTAACGAAAACCTTTGCTAAAGAGGTCACTCCCGGTGAAGGGATCTCGGCTCTTTCCCCGTAGAATGAGATGCAGGATATTCCAACTGAATACCACAATGCAAAGCAACTTGTAATCGACTATATAGAAGTTACTACCCTGACGTAAACTTCTGCCCAAGGGGTCACTCCCGGTGAAGGGATCTCGGCCCTTGCCTCGTCGACTGAGGAGCTGGATATTCCAACTGAATACCACTGTGCAAAACAAAAGTGAACGACCTTGCAATAACAGCTTTTTGAAAAAAGTTCCAACAACATCAGAATATGTTTGTTTAGCTTGCATTGATCCGAATCAACGCAGTCCCATCAATAGATCACACCACAAAAGAACGAAAATAATGATGTACGTATATGCCATCCGCATTCGCCACTGGGTCCCGTCATCACCCGTTAGGTTACTTAACTAACGACAGAGCGGGGACTGGACTAGCGCGGATGCAAAACATATACAACATCTACTAGTATATATATCAATATATAATATTTCGCTCAAGACGTGATAAAATGCAACATCACAGAAATGTACAGCATCACAGAACAATACAGATATCTGGGATCCCCGGGTTTCATAGAGCCGCTACTGAAAGCCGACGTTCTCCTGGTCGTGTGGATAGCATGTGCAATGAAATCCTAGACCCCTACGGGCGCGGCAAGTTACCCGCCAAAACCTGAAGCGAGGCAGCCCCCTTCAGCAACGTGAATGGACCACCCAGCACATCACGAAATTCGGTAACTTGGGCACCCCTCCTTGGGTCAACCTGTACCACCTATGAGTGCGGCGAATAGCCTGCCAATTCTAGAGTGAAGCCCCTTCCGTCTCAAAGCCATGAGATGCGGGCCCGTTTCCCTCTAGAACCCGGCTATCCATGCACCCCTCCGCGGGGTAATCCTAGTACAGAAAGTAAAATATACATCCAACGGGTACATCGACCTCGACCCGGCCGTGCCCCAAAAGAATAATACAAACAAGCAGTCACGGCAGTCCACATGTCGGACGCTCGCCCCACAATATCAAATTTACATATAAAACGAAACTCTACTACCACTGCAACCAGGCTATCCCCCACGACCAATCCACAACATCACAGCACAACACAGAACATCAACGTGAATGTCACGTTCGCAAATCCGTCTAAAAGGGCTATAGCAGTTAGACTGGATTTATCGATCGAATGACGCTCACGGTCGCAGATATAATGTAAATACTGTGAACTAACATGTTTAAAATTCTCGATCGATCAAATATACCCAAGTGGGCCCCAAGCACTACTGTAGCACTCACAGAAAATCTGGGCCCAAAAAGAATATCCCAAAACCCCTATTTCCAACCCAAAAGCCCACTGGAAAAATTTGGTGTTGCGTTGACTTTATTCAACCGCGGAACCGTGTCTAAACCAGGGGTTTAGCCGCGTTTCCGCGGCCGTACTAGAGCATCACTCAACCAAATTTTTGCAGAATGCTTATATTTGCCTGCATGTGTTTCTGCAACAACGTGAAAAATTTTTGGAGCTAAAAAAATTTCGACAGAGAACAGATGCACTGGAAAATACGGTTTGTAGGACTTTTGTTCGATCGAGTTCTAAACATACTAGAGCAAGCTAGGCTAGGTTAATGGCGTGGCTCTGATACCAATGTAAGTGCACGGCGGTGCCCCGGCCGTCGATCCGACGCCGGAAACGCGGAAACGAAAAACTTTATGAAGCTTGCAAACCGGCACCACCGCGCACAAAAATCCCGGATCGGGCCATTAACCTAACTACTAGCAGACTAAAAGATGGGTAGAGAGATATACCGAGCGATCCGTGTCCTTCGGTCTTCTCGTCGTCGTCCCGATCCCCCGCGGAATCACCGTTCGTCACCTCCTCGTTGGAAAGGGCACCACGTAGCCGATTTCTTTTACGGGCTCCCATCTCTGAACCGAGGCAACTCGGGTGCGAAGTTGGCTAGCCGACGCGTCCAAGGAATGCTGTAGACTAGTGTAGAAACTTTGTCTCTTGAGGTTATAGAGGTTGCCATGATGGAGGAATCAAGAATGGACTTTGGAGTGAGGTTGATGAATTTGCGTAGCAAGCAAAAATGAGATAATCAAATTTCCCTCATACAAAATGAAAACCCTCTCCATCTCATGAAGTGGCCGGCCCCTACATGAAATTGGTGGAGGGAATGAATTCATGAAGGAAGGTGAGAGTAGTAAAAGCAAAGGGGTGACCACATCCAAAAGCAAGCCTCACATCAACTTCTAATCCATTCTAATCTCATTTAATACAAAGGAAGAGACTAAAAAAGAATCTCATCATGAAAGAACTATCATGAAGCCACAATCACAAATAACCCCCTCCACAAAATGTAATTTGCACAACTGTAAATAACCCCCTCCATCGGAGAGTCCGGCCGCGAAGGAACAATGGAAAACCGGCCGGAACGGAATGCAAACTGGCAACTTCAGAAAACTGATCCCGTAATAAATTACAGGAAAACCCCGCGACTGTATATACATACCCGCATTTGTATTCCCACTGAATACAATGCAAAGTGACAAAATCTACACTGTCTAATACAAGGATCCGGTTTAAACCAAAGCCCGCTAGTAAAATCCGTCCGATCACGATTCGTGCAATACCGCACGTATCTGATCGAACCCTGCCATATCTCCATACGGACTCTACAGCGTTTCGCCCGAAACTTGAGTAACTGTGTGTGGTGGACTCTAAAGACTCGTCAATACTATGGCTGTGGATTTAACCACTAGCACGTCAGATGTATCAGCCATACGTAACGAGCTACCAGCTATTGCCCAAAAGGGACGTCGATGAGCGAACTCATCCTGACACCTTACTGAGCCTGTCAATGACAATATCCGTACAGTCCGGTCCGTTCGGCGATGAGCATCGCATGGCGGGCCTAGGGGGTTGGTAAAAGTCAGACCCCCAAAAGCGGTACAAGTCGTATCGGAGTGTAGCCCAGAACACCCTGAGATACTACTGGAATACCTACCAGTAAATCTCCTGTCTTGGCCAAGGACTTTTCATGTACTGGCTCTCCTAGACACAGCGCGACCTCACCCCCAATACCGGGAGAGATGAACCCCTGCAGATCTGCTTACTGCCTCCATGTGGCTCGGGACTGTACCCAACTAAAACCTGTTTACACGACTCCTTTGAGCCGTGGTAGGGTAGTAATCAAAGCACAGTGGGAACTCACACGAGACAAATAACGATCTCAGGTCGATGAACTAACCTGTACACATGTCACCAGGGAACTGCTATCTGACGTCAGGTATAATACCAACTAGCAGGTTCCCGGCGAGTCCTGTCCGGTGTACTCATAACCCAATGAGCACCTGTATACATCTTAGGTGAACCAACTGACACCAGTGGCTTGTGAGACCGGCCACCGCCCCTCGTCGGGGTCTCGACTGTATACACTAGTCTACTCTAGAGTATCGATGCCCTGTCTCGAAACTCCCACGACTAGGGACCTTTTAAGGATGTGCTTATAGACTCCAGCTCTCACATATATGATCGCCCTCATACTGCTGGTAGTCAAGCAAGAATCCTAGGGGCTCTATCAACATGAAATTGCGACTCGTAAGGTCACCTAAAGCAGTACACGATGATAAAGATAAACCAGATAGCATACTATCATCTTGAGTAAGACCGTCCTACCGGGATAGGTCCTCCCTCAATCATTGCAATCACGTGCCTGTGATCCAATAATTGACTCTGAGGGCACTATCTCCAACAGCCGGATTATTAAATCAAGTGTTGATTTCATAATTTAATGTATGATTATATATTTGATATATTAATATACATTAACTAATATTAGCTCACTTAAGGATTTCTTTTTCCCAGTTATACATTTAATATATATATGTGATATATATTAATTGTATTTATTTATTTGTGTCATGCTTGATGATACATTGTTCATGGGTGTAAGAGACTCATACCTGTTTCCCCCAATCAGAGCAAAGCTCTGCTGGAAATTCAAAATTCAAATTTTGAAGCAACGCTTCAAATCCCGGGCGCAACGCGCCACGTGTCCGGCGCTGATACGTCAGCACAGCGCCCAAGAAGGCGCGCCCAATTAGAGTAAAGCTCTATTTTAATGAAGCAACGCTTCAGCTGCTCTAGCACTGCGCTGCGCGACACGTGTCAGCGCAGATGCGCTAGCCCAGTTGCGCTGTGCTCTGCGCTGCGCGACACGTGTCAGCGCAGATGCGCTAGTGCTGGTGCGCTGCGCTGTGCGCTGCGCGACACGTGTCACGCGCTGGGGCATTTGCGCCAAACTGAATTAAGATTTTAAAGAAATCTTTTTGTTCTTGTTAAAATAAGAAAATTTTCTTCTGTAAAACAGAAGCCCTTGGATCAAAAGATCCAACGGTGGGGAAAATTCCCCAAATCACTCAGAGAAAGATCTCTTTATCAAATTTAACTAATTTATGGGCACTATAAAAAGGACCCTAGACCTCAATTCAAAGAGATCAAGATCTTTCAAAAAAAAAAAAAGAGAAGAGAATTCTCGAGAACTCCTCAAGAACAACAGAAGGTAAAAACATTTGAAAGAAGAGAAAATTCACTTATAAACAGATCAGTAATCTAAAAACAAGATCATTGATCTTTAAACATAACTAAATAAATGAATAAATAAAATTAAAAAATAGTGCTTTGCACTTGCCATGAACCTTTGGTTCTCTGAGATAAGAAAAACAAGAAAAAACTTAATTTTCTTTGATCTAAATTAGATCAAGAAATTAAATAGTGCTTTGCACTTCTGTTTTAATCTAAAAGATTCTTAGTGCTCTGCACTTACAAACTGCGCTAGAGCTTTGCTCTCTAGAATTGGCGCAACTCACTAGAGCGCGCCACGTGTCAGCAGCGCAACAGCGCAGCGCTTGCGCTCACCAGAGCGCGCCACGTGTCAGCAGCGCAACAGCGCAGTGCACTAGCGCAGCGCACTGCGCTATTGCGCTTGCGCTCACCAGAGCGCGCCATGTGTCAGCAGCGCAGCAGCGCAACAGCGCAGCGCACTGTGCAATTGCGCTTGCGCTCACCAGAGCGTGACATGTGTCACCTCCATATGAGTTTGCGCTCATTACTTAGCGCAAAGCGCCTGACAAATGCAATGCATTTCCTAAAAGGGCCGGGCCCAAATCAAAAAGACCAAGCAGGCCAAAATAAATTGCAAAGCAATAAAAGGGCAGAGCCCAAATAAAATTGATGCTCTGCATCATTTATAAAGGGCAGGGCCCAAAACAAATTGATGCTCTGCATCCTTTCTGGGCAAAGCCCAAATAAAAATAAAAAGAAATGCAATGCAAAAGCAAATAAAATTTTGAACATTTTCAACTGGACTTAGCCCAATTTTGGCCGTAAGTCCTTAAATTAAATTGAACTAAGCACAAATGCTCTCTCTCAAATCAATTTACCGCCGGTCCAAGGGTACATCTCTGAACTCCTCTGACACCCATCGTTGTAATCCTTCAACGACGTCAGAGAGGTGACGGGTCCCAACGACCACACATGGATATGGACTGCGGGGTCCTTAAACTCGTGGACTGAGACGTCCTTAAACTAATATCGGACCGAAACGTTCTTAAACTAATGATGGACCACCACGTCCCTAAACTGGAACATGGACCACCACGTCCCTAAACTGGCGATGGACCACCACGTCCCTAAACTGGAGCATGGACCGCAACGTCCCTAAACTACCTATGGACCACTACGTCCCTAAACTGGAACAATAGAGCCTCCAAATGCTCTTTCGCCGGATCTAAACGATCCCGTTTAAGTTGATCTTAGCCCCTAAACACGGCTAACGTATCCTTAAACATTCAAACGGACTATAAAACTCCAAATCAACCTTGGTTCAAGGGTACATCTCTGAACTCCTCTGACATCTGCCGTTGTAATCCTTCAACGACGTTAGAGAGGTGACGAGTCCCGATGGCCAGATATTAAATGGATTATCACGTTAAGTTGATCTTAGTCTCAAACAGGACTATCGTATCCTTAACGAACGTTTAAGTTGATCTTAGCCGCAACGCGACTAATGCATCCTTAAACTAAAAACACCAAACCCAAATCTAAGTAAATAAGGATTTGGACTAATCCACGTCCTACGGACGACGGCATTACTCAGTCTCCGTATACAATCCACGGGCAACCACAAACAAAACAAACACACACGACACGAAGTGAAATTCTGGAGAAGGAGAAAGTTGTTACCGCGATGCGGTAGCGTAATTAACTGTAGGGGCTTGCGCCTGCAGGGAAGAGCGTCCCCACAATCAAAAATCCCTAAAACGAGGGGGAATCTGACGAAGTCTGCTACATCGGCCGCATCCATTTAAACCTCCGATGCACGGTGCCATAAATCAACTTGGCATCTTCGGAGAGGTGGACGGATAGCATCTATTAGCATCTGCCCCGAATCATTCAGAGGGGAACAGATTCTGGCACGCCCGGTGGGACATTTTCCTCTTTCCACTCCACACTTCGTGTGTCATCCTCGCGAACCAATCGCGGTTTGTTAAATGGTCGCCTTCGGATTTCAAGTTACTAAGGTTTGGTCTTTTGCCTGGCGCAGAACTCAAGATTCAATGTCTTGTAACTGCACCAACTGCTCGAAATGCCACTGCAACGGACGCTCTACCTCACCGGGAGGTATAGCATATGGGCCCCAAGCGGCTTCTTTCCTCGCTCTGCCGGTAGACCAGGTGACCCAAGCCACCACTGGCCTGTTCTTCGGGGCCATGATCCCACCTACAAGCTTCCCCACGCCAATACCTGCACCGGAAGTGAACAAAAAGTCGGTCTTCGACCGGCTCACTGTTACGACGACCCCTGTCAACGGGTCGCCCACTACCAAACCGACAGCCTCTGTTTTCACCAGGCTAAATCAGAACTCTAAACTGGCTATCCCAAGGAAAGCAATAACTGCTGCTCCAGAAGTCGTCAAGACGGCTTCCCCTGTCAAAGAGTCAGTCTTTTCAAGACTGACGATTCCTGCTCCTGCCCCTGCTCGAGGATCCATCTTCGACAGATTGAATATCTCCCCTCAAAAGACAACCTCAGTCTTTAAGAGGTTAACACCAGCGACGCCTCATTCAGACAGGGGGCAAAAAGAAGATGTCTCAATCTCCGAGCCAGTCCCAACGGCTCGTCATGCTCGACGTCGCCATTGGCAACGAGTAAGGAAGGCAGGGGGCAACTCCTCCTCAGGGCTAACTCCACCGGCTCCAGTGGTGGAAATCAACGCTGCTGTTCTAAATGGGAACAGCTTTGAACTGCTGAGGGGGGTACGGAAGAACTCTCTAACCGCTACACTGAAGAGATCTCCTCCACCTGCGGAGAGAGTTCCAGAAACGAAGCAAGAACAGCCCCATCAACGGCTGTCCTCAAGAATTTATAAAGTTTGGAGGAGAGTTCAAGACTCCATGATCGACCTGGATCACTCCCGTCAACGAAAAAAGGCAAAGGTGGAAAAAGACAAAGACTGTCCCATTAAACAGCAGGGGACAGCAGCTGCTAGGGTGTCCCCTTCAACGGTTCCTTCAACCTCAACGGCCCACAAGAGAAGGAGGCCAGAGAAAACTCCCGCGTCAGCGGCAAAAGTTAAAAATGGTGAACCCAAACGCCCTGAGTCAGGGGGCATGATAGTTCATACCGTCTACGTGGCATCTGGTAAAGAAGATAGCCGTATATCTACGGGTCATCGACCGCTCACCCGATCAGTGACCAAGGCACAGGAGCAACAACAAAAACTCCAAGAAATGATGAATGCTATGGCTGCACTTACCGGGCCAAAAGAGAACCCCGAAGTGTCCTCGGACGAGCGCCACGAGGAAGAAACCGACGCAGAATTCCTTCGTCGGATATTGGAAAAGAAGGACAAAGAGGCCGCTGAACAAGCAGCCAACATACAGCGTATGGGCCTCCTCTTCCAGGATATGATAAGGATGATGATACAACAAGATCCCCCGGCTGAAGAGCCCCCGATCGTCCTTGGAGACGATAGGGGAGAGACGTCAAATCCTCCACCAGCTCTGTCGACGGCTAAAGAGGATACAATCTCCAAAGCTGATTTGGATGAATACATCGCCCAACAAATACGGGTTCATCATGCGACCGAAGCAGCCGGCCAGGTCGTAAAAACGGGATGGCCATATCCAAGTTGGTACGATCAAATCAAGTACCCGCCCGGTTACACAATTCCCAAGTTCCATGTCTACAAGGGGACGGGCAATCCTCACCAGCATGTTGCCCAGTTCAGGGCACTTTGCGGCAACACCGGCGGTGATGATAAGCTGTTGCTTCGCCAGTTTGTTGGAAGTTTATCAGACACGGCGTTTGAGTGGTACTATGAACTCCCGAACGACTCTATTAAAACCTTCGCGGAGATGGAGTTGTTGTTTACTCAGCGTTTTGCAAGCGCCAGTGAACGCACCCCGATGACAGCACTGATTAACGCCAGGGTAAAGCCAGGCGAGACATGGGTTCAGTACGCTATACGATGGCGGAATTTATGGTCGAAGTGCAAGCAACGCATTGAGGAAGCTCCCGCAGTGGGTATGTTTGTGGGGACCCTCGATCCACAAGCAACCATCTCGCAGTTTATGATGTTTTTCAAGCCGACTACCTTCCAGGCCTTGATCGACAAACTAGCACAGATGGATCAGATATGCCATAAACCTCCTCTTCCAAGGCCGGACTCCCGAAATGACAAAGGGAAGGGAAAAGCGATCGTCGTCGCTAATGCTCAACAACAACCGAGCGACCCGAAGCCAGTCGCTCGTCAAAATAATATGCGCCCGTACGTACCCCTTGAGGATAGGATGGGACGTCCTTATTCCTTTCCCCGCGATAAAACGATAAGGTTATTCGAGCTGGCGTTGCGCAACAGACTCATAAATTTGCCGGATCCAAAACGTCCGTTACAACCAAGTGACGTCAACGAACCCAACTACTGTCCTTATCATCGAGTACTAGGCCATCTGATCGAAGATTGCTACGTTTTCAAAAATTGGCTTGAAAACCAGTACCGACAGGGAAAGTTCGCGTTATCTGACAAATGGAAGGTGAATCCCCCGCAGCCCCACACCTCTAAAGGGATGAATACGCCGGGGGCAACATGCTCCGTCATTGAAGAAACTCCTTGGGAGGTTGTATTATCAGCCAAGACAAAGAGGATGCTAAAAGATCTTCAGACATGTCCAGCAATCAAGTGGAAGAATCCGTTGGAACCGCAGGTCATTGAAGGGATGTTGAAGCCACGTACAACTCCAAAGACCGATGGTGGTGGCTCAAGCACTCGCAACCAGCCATCAAAATCTTCGAAAAAGAAGAAGAAGAAATCTAAGAAGCCCGTGAAGCCCGGCGACAAGCGCACGGACTTACAAAAGAAAATTGACGTGCTGGATGAATACAACCAAAAGGCACGGACTCCCATTATGCTCCAAGAGTTCCTCAATCACGTTTTTCAAGAAGAAGATGAGGGAGAAAGTTCATCGGATGAATCCGAGGAATATGTAGCGAGCTGTCATATGATCTCCCATTCGATCACGAACGATGAGGAGACTTCTGGCACTAAAACGCTGGAGACACATACCGAATCAAAAATTCCGGAGCTATCAGTCGAAATGATTGACGCGTTCCTTAACGAAGCTCGACTGAAAAGTAAAGCTGATCGAGAACGCGAAACGGCTATATTTGAAAGGGCCAAGCGCCAGCGACTTGACGAAAGAGTTGAGACGATCCCACTGGAGCTAAACACCTCCGCTACCGACAAAAGCCAATTCAAGATAAAGAAAAGGTTTGCTAAGGCCATATCAATGGGCATGAAGGTACCATCGTCTGGAGGAAACATCACCGATGAAGTGGAAACGCACCCCTCCTATTGCTTATATCATCGGAAGGTTTCGCACCCTACTCAAGAGTGCAAAGCTTTCGATAGATGGTGGCAAGGGTATGTGGCTCATCGACAACACTTTAAACGGGAAAAACGTAAAACTCGTCGGGAGCAAAGAAATACGACCGAAGGGATTAAAAGAACTACCGGCGATTGTCGCGTGGTTAACTCCGGCGAGTCACAAGTGCCTACATTCGGGAGTGATTCTGATGAAGAGCTAGAACTTGCCCCTCTCTTTAAAGAGTCCGCTTCGGGAAAAGAAGAAGAGCCGAAGGTCTGCGAAAATATCCGGCTGCGGAATCGGACGCTGCCTGAAAAGAACCTCGGACCCTCAAACAGAAAAGATAAAGGGAAAGAAAAGGTCTCTGAAGATATCGTCTTAAATGACCAAGTTCTGGAGGAGCTAAGCGCCAACAACCCGCCGAAGAAGAATAAGGTGGATTACAACGTCTTAGCACATCTGAGAAAGCTGCCCTCACAGCTCAGCATTCTCGACGCCCTTTTGCTATCAAAGGAGGCGAGAGATTCGTTGATTAAGGCGCTCCAAGACCCAGAACAATTCCAAGCATGCCTGGCCGAGAAAAAGATGAAGGATGAATTGGAGGAAGTACACACGGCCGATGTGACTTTTGGCGATGAAGACCTTCTACTTGGGACGTGCGAACACAATCGCCCTCTCTATGTCTCAGGATACTGCCACGATATTAAGATTGGCAAAATCCTGATCGACAATGGATCATCCGTTAATCTCCTCAACATGCGGGTGTTAAAATAAATCTGCATAAGCATCCAGCACCTTGCTCGTGACAAAATCACCATCTCCGGGTTCGACTCCCAGTCGTCAAGAACTCTTGGGTCTGTGATACTGACGATACGCTTCGGGCTACTCGTCACGGACATTAAGTTCCATGTCATAGACGCCAAGACATGCTACAACGCTTTGCTCGGCCGACCATGGTTACACGAGTACAACATCATCCCTTCTACACAACATCAGTGTATGAAGTACTTTAAGGATGGTTTCGAGTATACCGTGACGGGAGAACTGAACCCGTTCTCTGTGAACGAGGTCCGCAAATATGAAGACGCCAAATACTTCTTATCGGATTTCGAAGACACAGAGAAGTGTCACAAGCCGGAGAATAAAACTAACGCTACCATCCCTTTCTTCGGCAGTGATACTGAGGAGGAAGAGGAGATAGTTTATTCGGGTCTGCCCCAACACAACAAGCCGGGACCAACGGCTCCGACATTGATCTTTGGTAGCGACTCGGAAGATGAGATCCGTGTTGTATTCTCTGCTCGACCTTCCATACGAACGTCCGCCGATGAAGAACAAAGTCTACAAGTCGCCATGGTGCCGCTTAAACACCTTAAAGAACTGGATGCACTTAATATTTACAACGTAGAAGAGCTGCAAACATTCTACATCCCTCCCAGGCGAGAGAGCGAGAAAGCAATTCTGTTCTACCGTTCTGAAGAAACCAAGGTGGAAAAAGAAATTTGGCATGGTGCGGATTCTACGCTCGACAGGCTTCAGCCCATCTGTCTCCCCAGATATTATACAGCGGGTTTGAAAAAGCTGCTGAAACGCCAGGGGATATCCTTCAAGCAAACCGTTCGAAAAGCCAAGTTCTATGACAAAGTCTGGAACGTTCCCGGGACTCAACGCAAACTGCCTAATGGGAGAATGGAAACAATTGGGCTTGGATACGTCCGGTCAAAGAAACGGGAGCTACTAAACAGCTGCTATGTCGGGTACGACTTCGATGAAGAAGCGGATGCTCAATAGGAGGACGCTAATCCTAAGTCAGTGGAAGTTCCAGATGCAAAGGAGCCCAGTCCGTCGTTCGAGGAACAAATGGACAAGCTTATAAGGGAAGCGGGGCAAAAAGTCCGAGACGATCATAACCGCGAAATGATCATCTATGAGAAAGCCAATACGCAACGCCTTCTCCAACAGGCCATGAAAGATGAAAAGTCCGCTCCATGTCAACCTGTTATAAAGAAGGCTCGGCGCAAAAGCAGAAATAAGTCGAAAGGCCAAAAAAGCGCTCAACAACAACAAAGCAGGGCTAAGAAGCCACGCAAATGGGAGTCGAGCGCTATTGATCTATCCCTTATGAAGAAAATGGGTCGAGCGTACTCGTTTCCTCGGGACAAAACGAAGAAGATACTTGACCTCGTTCTAAAACATCAGATGCTTACACTGCCGGAGTCAAAACGCCCCGAACAAACAGGCGAAGTCTCACACCCAGACTATTGCTCTTATCACCGAGTAATAGGGCATCCTCTCGAAGATTGCTTCACCTTCAAGAATTGGGTTGAAGATCAGTACCAGCTCGGCAAGTTCGCTCTATCTGACAACTGGAGGGTAGCGCCGCCACAGAAGCACGAGCCCAAGGCCACGAAAGAAGAACCGGTTCCGCATTGGGATTGGAAGCGAATCCATACTTGTCACGCGATAATGATATCAAAAGAAGAGCCTGAGAACATGGATGATCTTCCCGGGTGCTTCGAAAACAGCAACGATGAGATAATCTCAGAATTTCCACCAGCGCCAAAAGAGCTGGAAGATGGAATCCATACCACTGCAGATAACCTCAAGAAGATTGAGTTGGGGACGGCAAACGATCCACGACCGACATTCATCAGCGAGTTACTATCTGAAGAAAGGGTAGCCGCATTAAAAGATGTGCTTCTACAGCTTAAAGATTGTTTCGCGTGGAACTATTCCGAAATACTGAGACTAGATCCGGAAATTGCTGTACACAGATTGGCGATATCCCCGGATATCAAGCCAGTCAAACAGGCGCCGAGGAGAATGTGGCTCGAGCTTGAAATGAGTATCAAAGCTGAAGTCAAAAAGCTGATCGACTCTGGCTTCATCCAGGAAGTTCAATACCCTGAATTGATCGCCAACATCGTCCCGGTGATGAAGAAAAATGGGACAGTGCGCATATGCGTGGACTTCCGGGATCTCAATAAAGCCTGCCCGAAGGACGATTTCCCAGTGCCAGTCACCGAACTGATGATAGACAATACGTCCACTCATGAGGTTTTCTCCTTCATGGACGGCTCATCGGGGTATAACCAGATAAAGATGCATCCCGAAGATCAGAAGCACACCGCCTTCAGGACTCCTCTGGGTATATTCTATTACAAGGTGATGCCCTTTGGTCTAAAGAACGCCGGTGCCACCTACCAAAGGGCCATGACGAAGATCTTCGATGACCTTATACACGAAATCGTCGAATGTTATATCGACGATCTCGTGGTTAAAAGCAAATCATACGAGGAACATCTCGAGCATTTGAAGACCGTATTTCAACGCCTTCGACAATACAACTTGAAAATGAACTCGCTCAAGTGTGCATTCGGAGTTTCCTCGGGCAAATTCCTGGGATTCATTGTTCGACACCGAGGTATTGAAATAGATCCGTAAAAGATCAAAGCGATCATGGAAATGTCTCCGCCGAGAACTCTCAAACAATTGCGATCTCTCCAAGGGAAGCTCGCATACATACGGCGGTTTATAGCCAACCTTTCAGGCAAGTGTCGTCCCTATAGCCACCTGATGAAGAAGGGAACCCCGTTTGTCTGGGATCAAAAATGCCAAAGCGCGCGAGATGAGATCAAGCAATACCTGCAAAACCCTCCAGTGTTGGCTGCTCCGGTTAAGGGAAAGCCTCTCATTCTTTATACAACCGCCCTCGAAGGTTCTTTAGGCGCATTATGGGCACAAGAGAACGATCAAGGAAAAGAAAGAGCACTCTACTACTTAAGTCGAGTTCTACTGGGGGCAGAAAGCAACTACTCCCCCATTGAAAAACATTGCCTGGCGTTGATCTTCGCGATAACAAACCTTAGACACTATGCGTTGGCGCATGAGGTCCGTCTCATTTCAAAGGTAGACCCCCGTAAATACTTGATGTCAAAGGCCATATTGACGGGACGACTCGCTAAATGGGCCCTACTCTTGATGGAGTTTTCGATAACGTATCAACCTCTCAAGGCAGTGAAAGGCCAGGCCATCGCCGACTTCCTCGCTGAGCATCCCATACACGCCGATTCTCCTCTAAATTACGATTTGCCGGACGAACATGCGTTCGATGCGATAGACGGTGGTGATACCCAATGGGAGCTTTATTTCGACGGAGCATCTTCCGTGAAGAAGCGCAAACAAAATACCCCTATAATTAAATCGGGGGTAGGACTCATCTTTGTAACTCCACAAAGAGGGATAATGCGCTTTGCTTTCTCCGTGACGGAGCCGAGGACAAATAACGAAGCCGAATACGAAGCTTTGATAGCAGGCCTCGAGATCGCCATTGACATGGGAATTGAAGACCTCCTCATATATGGAGATTCTCAACTGGTCGTTAGTCAAGTAAACGGCGACTACCAAACGTGCAAACCGGAGTTGGTGAAGTATGGGGAAAAGGTGCAACAACTGTTGACCCAAATTCCCTCCTATACTTTGGAGAACATACCGCGCGCGGAAAACAGCAAAGCAGACGCGTTGGCCAAACTTGCTAAAGAGCTGGCTGACGAGAACCTCAATGACGTTAGGATCATGGTACAAAGCCGTCGAGTGCTTGCCCCAGTAGAAATATCTCCGGAATCGTCCGAAGAAAAGGAAACGACTGAGCTAATGGCTCTGCAAATAGAAGACCCGGAAAAGGCCGAGGATTGGAGGGAAGTCTTTATAGACTACTTCAAGTCCCACCGATTGCCCGAAGAAGCGTCCACAAGACATCAGCTCATGAAACGAGCTCTGTCTTTCGCCTTCGTCAATGATACTCTGTACAAGAGGTCATTTGATTCTCTGTGGGTGAGATGCTTAGGACCTGACGAAGCAAAAAGGGTCGTCCAGGAAGTTCACGACGGACTCTGCGGTTCTCACCAAGCGGGCCCAAAAATGAAGTCGAAGATAAAACGGATGGGCTACTACTGGCCCACGATGATTCAAGACTGCCTCGAATATGCGAAGCAGTGTCACTCGTGTCAAATCCATGGGGACTTCATCCACCAACACCCAAATCCACTACATCCAACGGTGGCTAGCTGGCCATTCGAAATGTGGGGAACTGACATAGTCGGCCCTATCGAATCAGCATCGTCTAGGGGACATCGTTTCATCCTGGAAACGACTGACTACTTCTCTAAATAGGCAGAAGCAGTACCGTTGAGAGAAGTTAAGACGGAGAATATCCTCCATTTCTTCAAGACGCATGTCATATATCGGTTTGGAACTCCGCGACGGATCATCTCCGATAACGGGCCAGCTTACAGAAGCCACAAGATCAGTCGCTTTGCGCAACGGCATAATATAGACTGGAGATATTCCTCGGTTTATAATCTGCAAGCTAATGGTCTAGCTGAAGCCTTCAACAAGACTTTGACAAAGATCATAAAGAAAACGGTGTCCCGAAATAAGAAAGACAGGCACGAAAGACTGCAAGAAGCTCTTTGGGCATATCGAACTACGTTCAAGAGGGTCATGAACACAACACCGTACGCGTTGGTGTTCGGTACCGAAGCAGTACTCCCCCTCGAGATAGAGTTACCCTCTCTACGAGTGGCAATCCACTACGAACCGACGGACGAAGAAAATGCTCACTTTCGGCTTGAGGAGCTTGACGCCCTTGACGAAACCCGGCTCACAGCGCAACAAAATCTGGAAGCTTATAAAGCAAAAATGACGCGCTCATATGAAAGATTGACCTGACCGAGGACCTTCCGCCAAGGTGAACTCGTGCTAGTGGTCAAAAGGCCTATGATCCCCAATCGCGCCAAGCGGGGAAAATTCGAGCCAAACTATGAAGGCCCGTACATCATAGATAAGGTCTACCAGGGTGGGGCCTATCTACTCATAGATATGCACGGTGAAAGGCCTTTCAGGCCGATAAACGGTCGCTTCCTAAAGAGATACTATGCTTAATGAGCCACAGCCTAGGCCAATGGTAGATGACGACGACTATGTCCGCTCACTATCTTCCTAAGCTCAAACTCTATCAGCAAATAACGGACCAAAATGTCCTTAAACTAATAGCAGACCGAAACGTCTTTAAACTACTACCGCAGCATCCTTAGGTTGACGAGATGAATAAAAAAAATAAAAAAATAAAAAAATATATATAATAAATAATAATGGTATGTCCATAAGCAAAAAGGGCACGGATGAAAACCCGAAAGGGCTCCGTGAGTAAAAACAGCAGGGCTACCGGCGAGTGTTCGTGAAAACCCGAAAGGGCGCGACCTCGTAAAAAAAAAAGAAAAAGAAAAAGAAAATAAAAAGAATAAAAAATGGTATGTCCATAAGCAAAATAGGCACGGATGAAAACCCGAAAGGGCTCCGTGAGTAAAAACAGCAGGACTACCGGCGAGTGTTTGTGAAAACCCGAAAGGGCGCAACCTCGTTAAAGGACACTTACAAGGTCCTCTCGACCTTGTAAGGGGAAACGACCCGCGTGAGATCCTTACGACTCATAAGGGAGCAGCACACTTAGGGATCCGCACGATTCCAAAGGAGAAAATACACTTGCGAGATCCTCACGACTCGTAAGGAGAACTCTCTTATGGGACCCTCACGGCTCATAAGAGTTGAAAGTCTTAAGTTACAGAGACCTAAACCTGTGCTTAAGCAACCCCCACAACTTCCGATATTGCCCTACAAGTGGCTCAATACTGACCCTTGTATACAATCCACGGGCGCGAATAAACAGTTCCCTAACCAAGTCTCATCCGTGACTGGGGATATGTTCGCATGACCCTTGTAAATCCTCTCGATTTATGAGGAGAAAACCCTCCTGTAGGATCCTTACGACTTACAGAGGAAACGAACACTTAGGAATCCTCACGAGTCCTAAAAAAAATACACCTATAAGATCCTCACGACTTGTAGGGAGAAATAACTTCGTGAAACCCTTACGGCTCATGAAGTCAAAAGCCTTAGTCGACAGGACCCTAACCTTGGTCGCTAAGCCACCTTTGTTCGATATTGACAGAGGCAGATGATGATTCACTCCTGGTAATATCCCAGTTGTAGCGGTGCTGATGCCGAAATTGGTCTACAGCAAAAAGCCAATAGGCCGCACATGCATACGAAAAAGCCGAAATGACAGGGCAACTTGTAATAAAAAGCAGCAAGTAAAAATGTATGCATGCAAAATAGCCGAAATTATTGGGCAACTCGCAATAAAAAGCAGCAAGTAAAAATAAAATAAATAGCCGAAATGATTGGGCACCGCGAAAAATAGCCGAAATGATTGGGCAATCGCGACTTTCGCGATATAAAAGCTGAAATGATAGAGTGTCGCGGAAATAAAAAAAAAAGAAATGATAAAACTTTGGCCCTACAGTTAAGATCACATCGATCCCTGTATACAATCCAAGGGTATAAACAAAGAGGGAACCATACTTTCCCAACAGGCTCCGCCAGAAGACGAAGCCAAATCTCGACGGTTCAGTCCAATTCCGAAGAAACCAGTGTCTTCAGTAAATTCCTCGACTCAGGGATACAAACACTCCTTGATGAGAGCCTCCTGATCCGCGTCGACTCGCAGAGCCACCAGCGTCTCCGTGGGAATCCTCGACTCATTTCAAACCCCAAGGAAACAAATAATCCTTGGTGCTTGGGAAACAAATAATCCCTAGAAAACTCCTCGACTCAGGGATACAAACACTCCTTGACGAGAGCCTCCTGATCCGCGTCGACTCGCAGAGCCACCAGCGTCTCCGTGGGAATCCTCGACTCGTTTCAAACCCCAAGGAAATAAATAATCCTTGGTGCTTGGGAAACAAATAATCCCTAGCAAACTCCTCGACTCAGGGATACAAACACTCCTTGACGAGAGCCTCCTGATCCGCGTCGACTCGCAGAGCCACCAGCGTCTCCGTGGGAATCCTCGACTCGTTTCAAACCCCAAGAAAACAAATAATCCTTGGTGCTTGGGAAACAAATAATCCCTAGCAAACTCCTCGAATCATGGATACAAACACTCCTTGACGAGAGCCTCCTGATCCGCGTCGACTCGCAGAGCCACCAGCGTCTCCGTGGGAATCCTCGACTCGTTTCAAACCCCAAGGAAACAAATAATCCTTGGTGCTTGGGAAACAAATAATCCCTAGCAAACTCCTCGACTCACGGATACAAACACTCCTTGACGAGAGCCTCCTGATCCGCGTTGACTCGCAGAGCCACCAGCGTCTCTGTGGGAATCCTCGACTCGTTTCAAACCCCAAGGAAACAAATAATCCTTGGTTCTTGGGAAACAAATAATCCCTAGCAAACTCCTCGACTCAGGGATACAAACACTCCTTGACGAGAGCCTCTTGATCCGTGCCGACTCGTAGAGCCACCAGCGTCTCCGTGGGAATCCTCGACTCGTTTCAAACACCAAGGAAACAAATAATCCTTGGTGCTTGGGAAATAAATAATCCCTAGCAAACTCCTCGACTCACGGATACAAACACTCCTTGACGAGAGCCTCCTGATCCGCGTCGACTCGCAGAGCCACCAGCGTCTCCGTGGGAATCTTCGACTCGTTTCAAACCCCAAGGAAACAAATAATCCTTGGTGCTTGGGAAACAAATAATCCCTAGCAAACTCCTCGACTCACGGGTACAAACCCTCCTTGACGAGAGCCTCCTGATCCGCGTCGACTCGCAGAGCCACCAGCGTCTCCGTGGGAATCCTCGACTCGTTTCAAACCCCGAGGAAAAAAATAATCCTTGGTGCTTGGGAAACAAATAATCCCTAGCAAACTCCTCGACTCACGGATACAAACACTCCTTGACGAGAGCCTCCTGATTCACGTCGGCTTGCAGAGAAACTGTGTCTCCATGGGAAATTCCCGATCCGTCTCGACATGCAAATGAAGCCTCAGGCGGCATGGACTAAGAAGACTTGCTTCCTGAACAATGGGGCCCTGCAAGTCAATCCAAAATGGTCTCTTGCATACTATTCACGGGTCTCACTCTCCAAAGTCGAATTTCGACGAGGAGGGAAACAACCGCTTGTGGGTCCTCTCGACTCGTAAGAGGGAAAAATTCTCTTATAGGATCCTTATGACTTATAAGAGAAAACCATACTTAGGAATCCTCACGATTCTTAAGGAGAAAACCCACCTACAAGATCCTCTCGATCAGTAGGGAGAAAAGTCTCTATGAGACCCTCACGGTTCATAGAGTTGAAAAGTCTTAGGCAGCAGATCTGAACCTGCGGCCTAAGCCATCGCTATCTCTTGGAAAAAACTAAGTTATCTGCCAATTATGTTTATCAAAGACAACGTGCTGATAATAAGAGAAGGCAGAAAGCAAAAGAGTATACAAGACATTACAAAAGAAAATGTGTATCTTTATTCATTGACTTCAATCAAATACAAGATGAATCGTACAAAAGAACAAAGAATGGATACATATTATTTAAAAGGAAAATTTTACAAATACATTGATACAAAGGCAGCTACTAGGAAGGAAGCGTCTTAAGTAGATTTATCAGTTGTTCGCACACTTCCTTCCATGCCTTTTCCCAATCGGCTACCACTGCCAATTCTGCCTCCACTTGGGCCCGTTGCTGTGCGACAGATGCAAGCTGATCCCTGACGGCCTGATGAGCAGCTTCACGGCCCGGAGTTACATGCTCGGAGACATCAAGTGCCCGCTTCAGTCTCAGCCCATTTGATATGCGCTCCAGAAGGCCCTCGAAGACGGCCTTTACCTCAGCGGCGTTCGCCTCAACTTCAGCACACAGGCGAGCGGTTTTGCTTGAAGATTCTTGGCACTCCTTCAGCCTCAAAGCTGCTTCTTGTTCCAAATGACGGAAATGAGAAGTGCTTCGCTCGAGCCATGCTCCCCGTTGAGTGTTCAAGGCTAAAGTCTCGGGGGATAGGCGCATCGATTCCAGCTGATGAAGGCGAGCCTCAATCTCCCGACAATAGTTAACCCAAGAGGCGACAATGCCCTCATCATGGAAGGTGGCAAATATCACCAACATCGGGTTAACCGTCGTAGCGAAGTCCTCAGCAGATGTAGGAGCCTTGACATCGAGGTCCTCGATATAGTCGCTTAACATGCGCAGACTATTCGCCGCACCTTTTGAGGACGGACGTCTCTGGGAAGGGCCGCCCGGCATTATAATGCGAGATTCGAAAGGCGCCGAGACTGGAACGACAGCTGAAAAAGACAAAATGCGATTAGATGATGATTCAATAGATATGGGGAAAGTCATTGATAAGATATTTTACTATACCGGTTGAAGCAGGTGGCAAGGCCGGAAAGGCCGATGGCGCAACCAATCTTTCTTCTCCCACTTCGATTTGTAACACTGCAGTCAGGACAAGAGTGAGTTAGAAATAATTTTACCACTGAAAAACAAAGATATCAATCGGGAACGGTACTCACCAGCGCCACCAGAGGGAGAGGCGAATTCAGATGGGAAGGAGAAGTGTGGGAGCAACACTTGACAGAGATGATCAAAAAGCACTCCTGGAACATACAACAGTGTGACTTTAGTACACAAATTATGCGTCTGGAAGATAAGATTAATAAATCGCAAACACATACCTTCCAACATCTTCGAGGGTATGAGAGAGGGTTGAGAGGTGACCACCGCCAAGGCAGTCGTTGAAGGCCCTCTTTCAAGCAGTGGGGCATCGGCGCTGGCTGCACCTGCATTACAAGAAAGGTGAACCTGTCAGAAAGGATTGTAAAATAAAAAAGACAGTAACCTAAGGTTTACCTGAGGAGCTCCCGGCCGAAACAGAAGCGACTCCCTCCTCTATCGACATGAGGCCACCACCCGTAGCCTCATCACCCGACTCGATGGGGACCGTCGTCGTGCTAGTGCGACCAGGAGACGGCAGGAGATCGTAAGCAGGGAGGGCAATGATTGGAGCGTTGCCGGACTCTTGGAAGGAGACGGCTGACTCTCCCCCAGGAGTCGTGCCCATCTCACCCGCTACTTCCTCGGGCTCCGCTGTCTCCATTGGCTCCTCTACCGTCACTACGAGGTCGCCAGCCTCAAGTGCCTCGTCCGCCATCACCCCGGACTCAGTTATAATGATCGTTTCATCTGCCGCCACTTCAGGCCCGGCATCAACGACCTTCTCAGCTATAGGCCCCTCAACCTCCGCACCAGGCTCTATGGCCTCAACGATGTTGCCCGCTGTCGGCTCGAGTTCGACAGGAACCGCCTCCTCTGTTCCCCTGGGTTCAACGGTCTCCGCCTCACCCTCGGTCGGACTTGGCCCTGCAAAATAACAGATATAAGAACCGTTGACATTATAACTCTCACAATAAGAATTCTAAAAGAAATATTACCTGAAGTGGACTTATCATTTGCGCTTCGAACGGCGCGCGCCACTTGTCGGCGAGCAGTGGACAGGGCGACAGGGGCCTCTTCGGAAGGAGTATCCGCCTGAGGAACGGTGCTTGGACCCGCTCCTATAGCCAAGACAGCCCTGCGTGCCTTCGCCTCACGCCTCGATCGCTTCCGTTCCTCCCGAGCTGTCGTGATGGACCTTTGAGACGCTTCCTTCAAGGCGTCGTCATCCTCGTTCAGGGATGCCTCCAGAGCCTTTAAGGCATCTCTCATCGGCTCTTCAAGACGAACTTCCTGCGGTGGCCCAGAGGAAGCGGGAACATCGGCGGCTAGCGGAACATCTGCGTCGCTTGGTGGGAACGACATTGAGGTTTCTGCAATAAAAAGAGAGAGGTTAGATCGACCATAACACGAGGGAGATGGAGACCTGATGAATTAAAACTTACTAAGGCCCATAGACGCTCTAAGGCGTTCCTCCTCTTGGAAAGTCTTCAAAGAAGCGGCAATGGCTTCTTCATCAGTGATGCCTGTTGAAAGAAAAGAGAGAAAAGCGTTAATCAAGGGCGATAAGGAAGATATGATGTAATAAGGAAAATGTGACTAGTACTTACCTGACTGCGCAAGCTTAGCTAACCACGCATCACGCCTCGCCAACCATGCCGAAGCTTTGAGAGCAGCCTCCAAGTCTGTATCGTCCGGCGGCGGCATCACTAATCCTGTGTTAGTCCCATATTCGAGCAGACCTTCAGCATAGGGAGCATGGGGTTCCTGGCCGAACACGACGTCCGCGGCGAAGAGCGACTTCTTTTTCTTTTGCCCTCCGACCCTAGGCTCGCGGGGGATCGACTTCCGCTTAGCAGCCACTTTGGGACGACGGGTCCCGATGTCCGCACCCACGCCAGACTCCGGCGAGGGTACAACCACTGTCTCCACTGGAGCACAGGGTGCGGGAGGTGCATCTGCGATATCAGGGAGCGGCAGTTCATGTGGAGGACTTTGCGCACGTGATGGTCTGCCCCCGGCATCTTTTAGAGGAGGAGCCACCAGGATCCTTGGCGCTAAGGGAGCGTTACGGTTAGTGCCGGGGGGTACTTCTTTACGGTCGATCAACACTCGCCTCTCTTCCTTTATAACAGCCCCCGTCGCATGATTGTACCACTCTTTATACACATTAAGGAGTCGTGGAGCACAGGGCGGCGTGCTGATGAAAAAACGAGAACCCGTGTTCAGGCGCATGAAGTGATGTGACGCGTTCTCCATCCTTTATTCATTGACAGCAGGTTCCAGTAAGAAAGCTTCCAAGGGTACCCCTTGATCGTAACCCAGTTGTTGGGCAAAACGATGCGGGTTATATCTCATAAAGACTGCTGCACCGCCCTGCCTGAAGACTAGGAAACCCGGTCTAATAGAATACAAATGAAGGATCTCCCGGGCCGTTAACACTGAAGCTCCATCCTTGAAGGAGTCCTGTAATGGTCGCACCGCAGTGGTGGACGCTTTCCCAATGGTTAATACCTTATCAATAAAGGACATCCCGACTCCAACTGTGTGAGGGCGAAGCAGTAAACCCCTGGCATCCTGTGGTGAGGGGGTCACGATTGATGAGCCAATCAACTGTATAATACGAGGAAAACCGCACTTGTCAAAGAATGAAGGCCTTTTATGGATGCCAAAGACACCCGCCTTGTGTAGCTCAAGCCACGATGCAAAGTAGTGCATCGGGAAGACCACGTGCAGTACCCCGGGCTCACTGGCATCCGCTGCTCGGCTGAGGCCATGATATAGGTGCGCCAAGCCAGCGATCCCCACAGCCACTTTTATCCCGATGACCATTCGGTGGGCTGGGTAGAAGACGGAAGGCCGCATGCGATGAGAGTGCATTAGGATCGCGAACCAACTCAGCCACAGTCCGAGAAATCCTAAAAAGAAAGCCCCCTCATCCATTCCAGGGGCCGCAATTTCTGCAAAAGACATGGTTAGGAAGTTAGGAAGAAAAAAGTCCTTTTGGTCTATGTCTTTCGCTGGCAGGTTATCCAAACCTAAACCAAAAGGGTCATCCAGGGTGGCAAACTTAGCAGATCCCGATGAAATGACGCTTGGACGAAGGAAACGAGCAATGAAGTCCTCAAAGTTAACCCCCCGACTCCCGTGTTCGATAAAAAGGGACTCGTAGATGTTCAACACCTTGATCAGGCTCGGGAATTGGTGTTGAACGGCATTTTCCGGCGTAATCCCCCTTACCATCGGCTTAGCACCGAAGACGTACTCATCTGTCGGGAGCAGCTCTTCATAGTGTTCCCCCATGACCGGTAGGCCGGATACCTCCGCGAATTCCTCCAAAGAAATGGACACTTCCCGATCCATGGCAAGGAAAGTGTGGGTGGGAATATTCCATTGCTCCAAGAAAGCCTTGAACCACCAGGTGGGGAGCGAGGGATACTGGAAGAGAGAGACGTAGACCGCGGTGTACAGTCCGAGTCTTATCAACTGCGACTTCTTCGTCGACAGGATGTATCGGGCCCACGGCAGATAGCCAATCGGGTGACGGCGAATCAAACCAAGGTTATATGATTGCACCCAAGGCCGTGCTTCTCCCTGACAAATACGGCGTCCTAAGATATCCAAGACCATGGGACGCTGAACCGGAACCGCATCCATAGAGGGATGAAGAAAGATGTTCGCGGTCCAGTCTATCATCTCCACGGCATACTGCACTGAAGGTGGGGTAGCGTAGTGAATTGCCGTGATGGGTTCTGACGGCACCGCGCAGGTGAAGCTCCGTCGGCCCATGATGATCTAATTGTACCACGATCCCTAAAGATGGAGACTCTTGTATTCCGAGTCGTACTCCTTGATCATAGCCAGGACTTCACGGTCCAGGGGCGCCTCGGGAAATCCCTCCTCCGAGCGGACGATCGGGAATGAAGTGTCTAGAGACATGATCGCTGCAAAAGAACAATTTAGCCGTTAGTGTTGTAATTCCAACGTTTGGCGTATAAAAAAAAGAGAGGAAAATGCATTTATTAAATTAAATTAAAATTAATTAATTACACCACACAACAGTGCAGTGAGTAGGAGACCAAGGAGGGACCCACAAAATCTGGATGACAATACGTCGGTTAATAAGACAAACTCATCATTGGATGAAATCATCAGTTGGTCCCCAGGAAAACATTCCCATTAATAAATAATCTCTAAAGACAAGGAGGAAATCTCCTCTTTCAGAGCAAAGCTCTGTCACAGAGTGACACTTGTCAAACTCTGGTCTTAGAGGAATAAGATTCTTTAAAAAGAGCTTAGCTCTGTGGTGATAATGAGAAAACTTATTTAAAACTCCTAAAGAAGATTAAAACATTTTTGAAGACCCTTAGAAGTTCTTCATTTTTGGACCAAAAAGATCTATTCTTGGATCCATGAGCAAAGCTCTCTGCTCATGGGTTAGAACCCATGAGCAAGATCTTTTCAGATCAATGGGAAGCTCTATTGAGGAAACCCCAATGGGGATCTCTTTAGATCAAAGGATCTGTGAGAGCAAAGCTCTTTGGTTAAGATTAATTTAGATTAATTTGATTTAAATTAAGTTTTACCTAAAGTTTCTGTAACACCTTAGAATGTGTTTTGTAGCTAATTATATTTTTTTAGTATGGTTTTTAATAAAAAGTTTACCAAATTAAGTTTTAAATATTTTATCCTATTTAATGTGTATTTTATTAGAATTTTGTTAGGCACACACGCACTTGTGCATGATAACTAGGGTTGTTTTTGGGGTTAAACCATGATTAGCAACATGGTTAACTAACCATTTCTCCCTAATCTAGTTTTAATATTGTTTAAGTGTCATGATAGTTTTAAAAAGGAAAATGAATTTAAAAAGGATTTTTAAATGGTTATAATTGGTTGACTTTGAGAGAGAGAGACAGAGAGCATGGGCATCATGTCCTTGCCCATGCTTCATTTAATGAGGTGAGAGAGAGTGAGAAGGGTTTTTTTTTGTTGTGTTCTTTCATTTTTCTCTTTCCTCTCATTCTCTCACTCTCACTCTCACTCTCACTCTCACACACACACACACACACTCACCTGCACAAGAGAGCTTCAGCAGCAGCAGCAGCTTCATCATCATCAGCAGCAGCAGCAGATAGCAGCGGCAGCAACAGCAAGCTTCAGCAGCAGCAGCAGGCAGCAACTGCAGCTTCTCCCCTTCATTTCTTCTGCTTCCTTCAGCTCCCTAGGGTTAAGTATGAGGTATAATTCCTGAACTTACTCCCTAGCTTGCTTAGTTAGTGTGGTTTTGCATCGGTTAATGGTTTTTAGTGCGTTTTAGTGTGATATGGGGTGTTTAGTGGGAACTTTGTGCTAGTGTGGTGTGATTTGGTTCCAGTAGGTTGTTAATGAGTTATTGAGACCATATTAACTTAGCTTAACCCCTCTTGCACCAAAATACCACCAGTTTCCCTAATTGATGCAAATTTGTCGTTTTTAAGCAAAATTGAGTCTTTCTGGAACTGCTTTGAACCCGTTGTGTACTGAGTGAAATTGGGAAGACTGGAGTATAGTGGAGATGTGCTGATACCCTAGCTAGAACCCGACCCCCTGATTCTTCCCTTTGGCCGCCGATTTATTCTTTCTGGCCGCAATTTGTAGCCAGATAGGTAGGGTTTGGGTTGAGATTTGGTCCTGTAGGTGTCTGCTAGTGTGTGGAGTGTTATTACATATATATTTTTGTAAGTTTAGCTCTGTGTAGAAATCTGGGACCAAATATCGTTTTTGGTGTCCGTTGTGTTTGCGCGATACGCGCGATACGTGAGTGGGTTCTGTGATCCAGCGTATCGCGGCGTGTCGCGATGGTTTTAGACGCGTGCACACACGATTCAGCGTATCGTGCACTCGCGCGTTTAGTTCGCGACGCGAGTTTCTCGTTTTGGTTCGATATCGCGTTTTGCGGATTATTTGACTTATATGTGATTTCTATGTCTGATTTGCAGGTTTGCAGGCAGGGACTACGGACACGGCTATAGGGGGAGCAGATGGTAGGATTCACCTAGCGTGGAGCGTAGGTGAGTAGATTTAACATCTACAGGGGAATCGCCCGCATGGCGTTATGCGTCTGGGCTAGGATTCAAATACCTGTCGCGCATTCTACGTCATTGTTAGAATTGCGCCTTTATTTTATTTCCTTGATATAGTTTTACTGTGACTAGCAGCCGTAGGACACTGCACATATTATTGACGGTTCATGTTGCACGAGCACGGATTGCATGCTACACACACATCGTCAATAATTGCCATGTCACACACAACCCTTATAGATACTATGTTGCCTATCATACTTGATATCTAATCTCGTCGTATACCTGTAGTGTATCATACCTTAGTGATAGGTACATATACACCTTGCGATACAGCTACAGGTATACCATGCTCATACTTTAGTATACCGGGGGGATTTCCTACATATGTTACTTATACCCAGGGGGTATACGACATCTTATACTTATAGGTAGATACCTATACTTGGCTGTACCTTATTGATTTTGCATTCATCTGGTTCAGCTACATACTTTTGTTTACCTGCTCGCATTCAGATATATCGCATATACTTATTCCTGGATTTGCGCATTGTTTACATTAGATTTTATATGATGATTTCGGGATTTGGGAACCGCGGGAGTTCATGAAATTATGCATACATTGAACAACCCGGTTTCCTTGATATGATATTTGCGCGTCCACCATGAGTTTTATCGGTGCTGATTATATACTCCATACGAGGTGTGGTTGCCGTATGAGAGTACATGGTGGGGCCCGGTATGGTTCCCCTCGGCAAGAAGATCGATGGGTTTGCCGATTGAGCCTGGAGGCGGGCGAGTACCTACCGGTGATTGGTTGGACCTGGCAGTTGTCCGGATGGATACTGGCCAGAGTCGAGAGATGGATGCGGGATGATCTGTACTGGCGGGGCCTAGGGCCGACACCGCAGACGGACCCCGTGGGCCGATCCGGACTGACGGAGCCCGATATACGAGGATTTCTGTGTCGATGCTTGGCACACTGTTTTCATGATATTTCTTTTAATACCTTTGTATATATAACAGGGGATTTAGCCGTTGTTATATATACCCTTACACCAATATTAGTGGCGTGGGACGCTAATATATGTGTATTGACCCCATCATATTTATTTCTGCATATGCACCTACATATATATATACCTATAGGATGTTAGGCCTTACTTGAGATTTGACTTGGGATAGTAGGTGATTCATTGAGAGTGGATATTGGATATGAAAGAGATGGTTGAATTGTACATCCGAGATATAGGAGAGCTATTCGATATTGTGCTTGAGGTGATGTGAGATCTATGTGATGTGAGAGCCCAGTTTGGGGGCCGATTTGACGATTTGGGATGTGAGTGTCTTGATGGATTGTGATCCTACCACGATGTCAGGTTTCCGTGGAAAATGACATATTCCACCCTATACCTCCCCTTACCCACCTTATGCATAGATTTATATATTGGCAGTACCTGTTAGTGTACTCTTATGATAGTCGCATATCTACTCTCTCATATTCCTATTACATGGTTATTGCATATTATTGTCATCTTACTACTGCTTCACATATAGATTGCACCTGTTATTGTACTTACCTTATTCAGCGTTTGCATGACATATTATTACTGTAATCGCATATTTTAGATTCATGTTGTACGTACATTCCTGCGATTACCTGCATATGTTATCTACTATTCACGAGTTGGCAACTCACCCCCGTTGTGCCACAGGTGTTTCAGGTTGTTCCCCAGAGTAGTCAAGGCAGGCTATTCAGCTATTTCTCTATTCAGCTATCCAGCTATCATCTTTTGCTACAGATACCGCATCAGCTCACAGTACCATTTTGCTTAGGTGGGTTAGATGTTTATCTGTATTTCATATTGTACATTCGTTGTATTTTGTACTCTCCATCTACTATTGTATTATTGACTTAGAGACTTGGTGAGGACGTTAATGTGTATCTTGTGGTTTTGATGTCTTTTATATACAGCTTTTCTCTATTGTCTTTATTTCTTCGCTACGGCGTCATATATTCTGTTGTATTCATCTTGACTAGTCTTTACAAAAAGGGGGTGTTGCTAAAATTTTAAAGAAAGAAAGTAGACCTTTTTAAAGAATTTGGGTTGCGATTTCAAATGTTTCAAAAACTTATATTATCTTTTCCGTATTTTCATGGTTTAGATTTCTGGGTTTGGCTTTCTTTTACTACGTGGCGTCTTTAGGCGTTGCGTAGTATTAGGGCCGTCACGGGCCAATTTTGGGTCGTGACAGTTTCTAACTGTGGAAACGAGCAAAGCTCTGAAGTTCTAAGCAAGAGCAAAGCTCTGAAATCAAAATCTAGAAAATGGTGAAGTTTTCTAAAGGGCCATAGGTCCTATTTATAAGGCGCTTGCGCCCCTTCAGCTCACCCCTTGATCCAACGGTCAGGGGCTTGCCACCGCTGCACTCACGTGCGCGCCACGTGAGCGCAACGGTGGGGGGGCATTTGTTTCCCCCAATCAGAGCAAAGCTCTGCTGGAAATTCAAAATTCAAATTTTGAAGCAACGCTTCAAATCCCGGACGCAACGCGCCACGTGTCCGGCGCTGATACGTCAGCACAGCGCCCAAGAAGGCGCGCCCAATCAGAGCAAAGCTCTATTTTAATGAAGCAACGCTTCAGCTGCGCAAGCACTGCGCTGCGCGACACGTGTCAGCGCAGATGCGCTAGCGCAGTTGCGCTGCGCGACACGTGTCACGCGCTGGGGCATTTGCGCCAAACTGAATTAAGATTTTAAAGAAATCTTTCTGTTCTTGTTAAAACAAGAAGATTTTCTTCTGTAAAACAGAAGCCCTTGGATCAAAGATCCAACGGTGGGGAAAATTCCCCAAATCACTCAGAGAAATATCTCTTTAACAAATTTAACTAATTTATGGGCACTATAAAAAGGACCCTAGGCCTCAATTCAAAGAGATCAAGATCTTTCAAAAAAAAAGAGAGAAGAGAATTCTCGAGAACTCCTCAAGAATAACAGAAGGTAAAAACCTTTGAAAGAAGAGAAAATTCTCTTATAAACAGATCAGTAATCTAAAAACAAGATCATTGATCTTTAAAAATAACTAAATAAATGAATAAATACAATAAAAAAATAGTGCTTTGCACTTGTCATGAACCTTTGGTTCTCTGAGATAAGAAAAACAAGAAAAAACTTAATTTTCTTTGATCTAAATTAGATCAAGAAATTAAATAGTGCTTTGCACTTCTGTTTTAATCTAAAAGATTCTTAGTGCTCTGCACTTACAAACTGCGCTAGAGTTTTGCTCTCTAGAATTGGCGCAACTCACTAGAGCGCGCCACGTGTCAGCAGCGCAACAGCGCAGCGCACTGCGCTATTGCGCTTGCGCTCACCAGAGCACGCCACGTGTCAGCAGCGCAACAGCGCACTAGCGCAGCGCACTGCGCTATTGCGCTTGCGCTCACCAGAGCGCGCCACGTGTCAGCAGCGCAACAGCGCAGCGCACTGTACTATTGCGCTTGCGCTCACCAGAGCGTGACATGTGTCACCTCCATATGAGTTTGCGCTCATTACTTAGCGCAAAGCGCCTGACAAATGCAATGCATTTCCTAAAAGGGCCGGGCCCAAATCAAAAAGACCAAGCAGGCCAAAATAAATTGCAAAGCAATAAAAGGGCAGAGCCCAAATAAAATCGATGCTCTGCATCATTTATAAAGGGCAGGGCCCAAAACAAATTGATGCTCTGCATCCTTTCTGGGCAAAGCCCAAATAAAAATAAAAAAGAAATGCAATGCAAAAGCAAATAAAATTTTGAACATTTTCAACTGGACTTAGCCCAATTTTGGCCGTAAGTCCTTAAATTAAATTGAACTGAGCACAAATGCTCTCTCTCAAATCAATTTACCGCCGGTCCAAGGGTACATCTCTGAACTCCTCTGACACCCATCGTTGTAATCCTTCAACGACGTCAGAGAGGTGACGGGTCCCAACGACCACACATGGATATGGACTGAGGGGTCCTTAAACTCGTGGACCGAGACGTCCTTAAACTAATATCGGACCGAAACATCCTTAAACTAATGATGGACCACCACGTCCCTAAACTGGAACATGGACCACCACGTCCCTAAACTGGCGATGGACCACCACGTCCCTAAACTGGAGCATGGACCGCAACGTCCCTAAACTACCTATGGACCACTACGTCCCTAAACTGGAACAATAGAGCCTCCAAATGCTCTTTCGCCGGATCTAAACGATCCCGTTTAAGTTGATCTTATCCCCAAACACGGCTAACGTATCCTTAAACATTCAAACGGACTATAAAACTCCAAATCAACCTTGGTTCAAGGGTACATCTCTGAACTCCTCTGACATCTGCCATTGTAATTCTTCAACGACGTTAGAGAGGTGATGAGTCCCGATGGCCAGATATTAAATGGATTATCACGTTAAGTTGATCTTAGTCTCAAACAGGACTATCGTATCCTTAACGAACGTTTAAGTTGATCTTAGCCGCAACGCGACTAATGCATCCTTAAACTAAAAACACCAAACCCAAATCTAAGTAAATAAGGATTTGGACTAATCCACGTCCTACGGGCGACGGCATTACTCAGTCTCCGTATACAATCCACGGGTAACCACAAACAAAACAAACACACACGACACGAAGTGAAATTCTGGAGAAGGAGAAAGTTGTTACCGCGATGCGGTAGCATAATTAACTGCAGGGGCTTGCGCCTGCAGGGAAGAGCGTCCCCACAATCAAAAATCCCTCAAACGAGGGGGAATCTGACGAAGTCTGCTACATCGGCCGCATCCGTTTAAACCTCCGATGCACGGTGCCATAAATCAACTTGGCATCTTCGGAGAGGTGGACGGATAGCACCTATTAGCATCTGCCCCGAATCATTCGGAGGGGAACAATACCATACTATAGATAATTGGGGTTTTTATTTATTTAAGGTAAATACAAAATTATGTGGAAATTAGTCATGGTTGGATGCTTGTGGAAGCATGTGGAAATGTAAGACTACGGTAGCGCCCCGGTCCTCTTTCCGAGGCCAAAATGCGAAAACGAAAATTTTACTTAACTTGAAAACCGGCGCTATAGTATGCTTAAAACCCGGATCAAACAATTAACCTACAACTAGCTATCTAGAGAGAGGATTGGAAAGCTATACTGATCGATCCGTGTCCTTCGGTCTTTGGCCACCATCCCAAGTTCCTCGCGGCATCTCCGGTCTCGATCTCCTCGTCGGAAAGGGAACCACATCAACGATTCTTTTTACGGCTCCTGCTTCATCCGAAGCAACTCGGGCACGAAGTGTGCTAGCCGACGTGTTTAAGGTGATGTAGAGAATGTTTGTGATCACTTTGTCTCTTGCATCCATGAGATGGATGGAGGTTAGAGATGAAGCAATTGATGGAAGTTTTGAGCTAGAGGAAGAAGAAGAAGAAGGAGCCTTTTTCTTTTCTTTTTTCTTTGTCATGATAAAATGAGAGTGAGAGAGTTGAAACAATAATATGAGAGCTCTACCCACATGGCAGTCCCTCTCTCTCTCTCTCTTGTTATCATATCAACACAAATCAATCTCATAATGTGACATTTACATAATAAAAGAGACCATGAGTCACTATATATGTCCATGTCACATTAAATGCATAAAATGATGATTTCTAGCTCATTATTTCCAAATACAAACATTAATCCAAATGTTTGCAACAATAAAAAGTTACGGCAACATCTAAAGTAAAATCATGACAGATCACAAGGACACCCCTCACCTGTATATACATACCTGCATCCGCATTCCGACTGAATGCGAATGCGATGAGACTAAAGTAATCCAAAAAATCTAATACTAGGATCCGGCTTAAACCAAAGCCCACTAGTATGATCCGTCCGATCATGATCCGTGCAATACCGCACGTATATGATCGAACCCTGCCATATATCATACGGCCTCTACAACGTTTCGCCCGAAACTTGAGAAACTGTCTGTGGGGGACTCTAAAGACTCGTCAATACTTTGGCTGTGGATTTAACCACTAGCATGTCAGAGGTATTAGCCATACATAATGGGCTACCAGGTATTGACCAAAAGGGAGGTCGATGAGCGAACTCATCCTGACACCCTACTGAGCCTGTCAGTGACCATATCCGTACATTCCGGTTCGTTCGTCTATGAGCATCGCATGTCGGGCCTAGAGGGTTGGTAAAAGTCAGACCCCCAAAAGCGGTACAAGTCATGTCGGAGTGTAGCCCAGAACACCCTGAGATACTACTGGAATACCTACCAGTAAATCTCCTGCCTCGGTCGAGGGCTTTGTGTAATGGCTCTCCTAGACACAGCGCGACCTCACCCCCAATACCGGGAGAGACGAACCCCTGCAGATCCGCTCACTGCCTCCATGTGGCTCGGGACTGTACCCAACTAAAACCTGTTTGCATGACTCCTTTGAGCCATGGTAGGGTAGTAATCAAAGCACCGTGGGAACTCACACGAGACAAATGACGATCTCAGGTCGATGAACTAACCTGTACACATGTCACCAGGGAACTGCTATCCGACGTCAGGTATAATACCAACTAGCATGTTCCCGGCGAGTCCTGTCCGGTGTACTCATAACCCAATAAGCACCTGTATACATCTTAGGTGAACCAACTGACACCAATGGCTTGTGAGACCGGCCACCGCCCCTTGTCGGGGTCTCGACTGTATACACTAGTCTACTAACGGAGTATCGATACCCAGTCTCGAAACTCCCACGACTAGGGACCTTTTAAGGATGTGCTTATAGACCCCAGCTCCCACGTATATGATCGCCATTATACTGCTGGTCGTCAAGCAAGAATCCTAAGGGCTCTATCAGCGTGCAATAGCGACCTGTAAGGTCACCTAAAGCAGTACACGATGATAAAGAAAAACCATGGTAGCATACTATTCTCCATCAACGTGTAATAGTGAACCACAATGTCACCTAAAACATGTACACGATGATAGAGACAAACCAGATAGTATACAATCATCTCGAGTAAGACTGTCCTACCGGTATAGGTCCTCCCTCAATCATTGCAATCACGTGCCTGCGATCCAATAATTGACTCTGAGGGCACTATATCCAACAATCTCCCACTTGCACTCAAGGCTAATTATTGCGATGTCGCATACTCACAGCCCGTGTGATACCGAACACCCAACTACTCTACTGTTCAGTCTCACAAAGCCCGTTTACGAAACTATTGCGTTCGAGAAATAGCCTCAGCTAGTGGAACCGCCCAGATGTTTCTTTCTATGTCTCTCTTTATCTCAAGTTCGCGGAGAAAGCCATCTCCCAAAATGAGCAATACCTGTCTTAGAATATGTCTGGATATCTGATGGGACCTAGCTCATAAATGAACTTCAAATCGAAACTTTTTAGACTGTATCGTCAACTGAACTTAATCAGTATCCTGTGCCATGCCTCCCTCAGTATCCACTTGGACCACCTGTCCAAAATACTGCCCCTCGTCAGAGGGAAAACTATAACTCTGACAGTCACTCTGTCATCCAGGTTACCTTGGAAGCCTGGAATGATAACTGTCTCCCGAAGGAGGCTGCTGTTATCATATCCCTAGAACATCCACTTATGTTCTAAAACTGCTTCCGAATGTTTCTCCAGGATTGGAGCAATATTCACTTATTGCATCTACTGCAAAAACAACATCTGGTGTGGTACTTGACATCTCATGATTGACTCAATTGTCTAAGCAAGTAATCTGCCAATCATGCACATCCCTCTCCCCTTTAGTCTGTAAGACACCTTTAGAGAGGGTGACTCCATCACCTGCAGGTACACTACCGTGCCAGGAGTCGTCCATTCTAAAACACCTTTAGAATGCTGTCTAAGTACCCTGATTGGGACACTTCCCAAATCTAGATCTAAAACCATAGATCTAGTAACCAGAATGTCTGATATTATATCTATATCCTATATGGAGAAACCACTGTGTGACAACCAAAATATAACCAATCGTAGTATAGGAATTTCACTTTCTACTCTGTGTATGCCATCCAAATACCAGGACATCACACCCTACTACCTTCTTAACAGATCCATCCCCTATTCTGATGAAGTCAAACCTATGACTGTCACATCAGAAATAGATGATCTATCTCCGCTATATCTACTTTAGTTTATAAATAGACATAATCTGCTTGTCCACTATGCTTCCGCTGCTCCCACTGACTACGACAACCCTCTGGCAGAGTCATATACACGTGCACTTCTAAAGCTAGTTTAGAACGACGCTATACTCATCCTCCTGCCGGGTCTCATAGCCTGGAACAACAGTAGTATCAAATCTGGGTAAACAAGAACCTCCCTGTCACCGTCCTTGAGACTACCGGAGTACCTCTCGGGTGCCTGAGGTTACCCACCATATCTGTGGAGTGGCCAATAAAATGTTAAATCAGATTGAATCTTTAGGTTCTTATCAAATTTTCAGTAATCGTTTGCGGTTCTGAAATCACTTCCAGTTCTACCATACTCCCACTACTTTTTTCTAAAAAAATCCATTTTACTAAAACCATGGTGAGTCAAGAACAATATCACTATTGATCTTCCAGATGGTAGAAAGTCAACCCTCGTCATAGCCCGGGTCAACTCACAAACAGCCATTACAGAAATGTGCCTTGAGTTATCCAGAGTCTGGTTTTAAGTATAAGCCGGACAACTCCCCGTACCTTAACATTGTTAAGATATGAACTATTCTATATCCAATATTGAAACAGAGGCACTGATTTAATTGGAACCAGATTCAAATCATGCAGCTGTCTCCAGTGCATGTCAACTAAATGGAGAGAGGCCGATCAGCATTACTCAACTTAGGTATACATCTAGATATGAATAACTTGAAAGAGAAGCAAGTTCTCATAATCATTACTATCAACTGAATACCATACACAAGTATCTACATCTTCGATCACCTTGAAGAATCCTGATACTTGCAATACCTGGTTCTCTACTTTATTCATATACCTGTAACTTCTCAAAACTTGGATCTTGAATTTCTACGAAACACATGTCTGAGAACTAGAGAAGTCACAAGTAAATAGAATATAGTACGAGAACCAAACCCTCTATCCTAATGGACACTGGACAACATACAATACTCTGTATAAGTCCCCTGAGTCTAATAACTCATTCCCTGTGCATCGTAGGTTGAAAACTGTACTTATGGTTAAGAAGAATTACACCGCTATTTAATGCTCCTTACCTAACCATCCACTGATATAGATAAATATCATAGACATAATTTCAAAAAGTTATATCTCACTTTATAAAAATAAACGTATAGATATATCAATTTGAAATTGGTGCATAATAACGGATATTCAAAACTAAATATTTGCCGTCCGGCAAACAACCCAGGCGATTTCCTCAAATATCACAAATTACAATGAATCCCGATATAATGAGGATGATCACCCAATTCCCAATAACTTACCCCCACTCATCATCTGTAAAACCATACAGATGTGAAAATCCAACCCGATAAATACATACCCTGGAGCAAGGACTAATTGGGAAATTAGTTTTTTGTTAACAAAACACAATGAAACTGAAACATGTAAATGTTTCGAAGGGGTATCCGGGTATTCCTAGTAATGCCTCTTCCATTATCAGATTCACAACTGTAACCGTATATTTCTTTGCCATCTCTGCAAATCCCTTTATATGTCTTTAGTCATTACCTTCTGTACACCCCTTTAGGCCAAATGGTTTTCTTCCTTCCCTACCGTTCGGCACCAGCCTATGCTTTGGAAGAAGACTATCCAATAAGCATAATGGGTGTACTCTCCTAATCCTAGGAGTACTCGTAACCTGAGAGAAGGTAAAGATAAAAGACAACTGAATAAAACTTTATTCCTATTTCTCCTAAACTAGAATCCATCCCCGAACTGGAACAAGTTCCTTCGAGTTCGTATATAACCATACGATGGAGTATCCAATAAACTGTGGATCTTCGTAGTGATACGGGGTGTTCCGGAGAAATACAAAGGTGATGTAGGAGTGGCAATGAAATACTTGGTTTGGTCGTGAATAGCAGTCGCAATTTACTTTGCCCTCTTACTAATCCCTTTATTTATCTTTACTTAATACCTTCTGTACACCATCATTAGGCTAATTGGTTTTCTTCATTCCCTACCATTTGGCAACTGCCTATGGTTTGGAAGAAGACTATCCAATAAGCGTAATAGGTGTACTGTCCTAATCCAAGGAGTACTCGCAACCTGAGAGAAGGTAAAAGGAAAAGACAACTGAATAGTCCTATTCGTTTTCTCCAGAACCAGAAACCATCCTCGAATTTGGAACAAGTTCCTTCGAGTTCGTATATAACCATACGATGGTTTTATTCCATGGAAGTGGATGTTCGTAGTAATACGGGGTGTTCTGGAGAAAAGGGTAAAAGTAGGAGTGGCAATGAGGTATGCAAATCTGACAATCCAAAAGCCAGTGTTTTAAGAAGGTTCGGTTAACTTGGTCACTGAGTCATAGTCAAGGGTTGGGTCATGGTCGCTGCCAAAGAGAGAGAAAAGAAACACTCAGCGTGCACTCTAACCTAGATCAGAATGGTTATCAATTTATCCAATCAGGAAACCTCCTACTGTAACCTCAAATTCTCCTCCAAACCTGAAAGAAGAATTAGTCGGGATCACCCGAGGAGTAAACCAACTCATCAGTGGGAATCGGGATCCAACTATCATCGCATGATAACGTGACGGAATCCACTCACGTTATCACACTTCAGAAGGTATGCACATGCCTGGCAAGTTTCAGTTTCTTTAGAAACTCCCGATGTGATTTTTACCCCTAAGACCCAAGTGACCTTGACACAATCAACAAATCAAAGAGTCCTGGTCAAGTTCAACCCGTCATTATCCTGGATTGCATTAAACCCACCCGTACGAGCCCTTGACACAGTCAACAAGGTCGCACGACTGTCCTAACCAATCCCATTAATATGCCACAAACAAACACTACTTAGCTACCGCACACTACGCCTTGACACAATTAACAAACGCAGAACGAATACTAAGTAATACTTGTAAGAAATGATGGAGGGCTACGTCTAGTTTTTGGCGAAAATTTTTTAACGTAATGAACTTGATATCGTTGAAGGAACTGCATAGCTTTTTATAAAAATATAGTGGCGAAAACTTTTGCTAAAGAGATCACTCACGGTGAAAGGATCTAGGCTCTTTCCCCGTAGAATGAGGTGCAGTATATTCCAGCTGAATACCACTATGCAAAGAAAAAAGTAATCGACTATAGTGAAGTTATTACCCTGACGCAAACTTCTGTCCAAGGGGTCACTCCCGGTGAAGGGATCTCGGCCCTTGCCTCGTCGACTGAGGTGCAGGATATTCATAACCGAATACCACTGTGCAAAACAAAAGAAAACGTCCTTGCAATAACAACTTTTTGAAAAATATTCCAACAAGATCAGAATAGGTTTGTTTAACTTGCATTGATCCGAATCAATGCAGTCCCATCAATTGATCACACCATAAAAGAACGAAAATACGATGTACATATATGCCATCCGCATTCGCCACTGGGTCCCGTCATCACCCGTTAGGTTACTTAACTAACGACAGAGCGGGGACTGGACTAGCGCGGGTGTAAAACATATACAACATCTACTAGTATATATATCAATATATAATAATCGCTCAAGGCGTGATAAAATGCAACATCACAGAAATGTAATAAGCATCACAGAACAATACAGATAATCTGGGATCCCCGGGTTTCATAGAGCCTCTACTGAAACCCAACGTTCCCCTGGTCGTGTGGATAGCCTGTGCAATGAAATCCTAAACCTCTACGGGCGCGGCAAGTTACCCGCCAAAACCTGAAGCAAGGTAGCCCCCTTTATTAACGTGAATGGACCACCCAGCACTTCACGGAATCCGGTAACTTGAGCACCCCTCCTTGGGTCAACCTGTACCCCCTACGAGTGCGGAAAATAGCCCACCAATTCTAGAGTGAAACCCCCTCCGTCTCAAAGCCATGAGATGCAGGCCCATTGCCCTCTAGAACCCGGCTATCCGTGCACCCCCACCGTGGGGTAATCTTAGTACAGAAAGTAAAAATATACAACGGGTATATCGACCTCAGCCCGGTCGTGCCCCAAAAGAATAATATACAAATAGGCAGTGACGGCAGTCTACATGTCGGACGCTCGCTTCGCAAAATCAAATGTACATAAAAACCAAACTGTACTACCATTGCATCCAGGCTATCCACCACGACAAATCCGCAACATCACATCACAACACAGAACATCAACGTGAATGTCACGTTCGCAAATCCGTCTAAAAGAACTATAGCAATTAGACAGGATTTACCACTCGAATGAAATTCACGGTCGCAGATATAATGTAAATACTGTGAACTAACATGTTTAAAAAATTTTGATCGACAAAATTTCCCGAAGTGGGCCCCAAGCACAATACCCAGTACTCAAACAAATCTGGGCCCAAATAAAAATTACCAGAAACCCCATTTCCAAGTCAGGAATCACTGTAGGAAAAATGGTGCAGAGACGTTACTGTTCGGCGGCGGAACCGCGACCAAAAGGGGGTTACGGCCGCGGTTCCGCGGCGATACAGTGACCTCATGCAACCGTTTTTCTGTAGTGTTCTCTAAAAACCCTGCCTGATTTTCTGCAATACACCAAATAATTTTTTGACAACAGAAAAATTTCGACAGAAACTGATGGCTTGGAAATGCAGTTTTTGAAAATTTCGTCCGATCGAAGTTCTAAACACACTAGAGCAAGCTAGAAAAGGTTAATGGCGTGGCTCTGATACCATTTAAGACTACGGTAGCACCCCGGTCGTCTTTCCGATGCCAAAATGCGGAAACAAAATTTTTTCTTAACTTGAAAACAGGCGCTATCGTATACTTAAAACCTGGATCGAACCATTAACCTACAACTAGCTATCTAGAGAGATGGTTGGAAAGCTATACCGATCGATCCGTGTCCTTCGGTCTTTGGCCACCATCCCAAGCTCCTCGCGGCATCTCCGGTCTCGATCTCCTCATCGGAAAGGGCACCACATCAACGATTCCTTTTACGGGCTCCCGCTTCATCCGAAGCAACTCGGGCATGAAGTGTGCTAGCCGATGTGTCTAAGATGATGTAGAGAATTTTTATGATCACTTTGTCTCTTGCATCCATGAGATGGATGGAGGTTAGAGATGAAGCCATTGATGGAAGTTTTGAGCTAGAGGAATAAGAAGAAGGAGCCTTTTTCTTTTCTTTTTGCTTTGTTATGATAAAAAGAGAGTGAGAGAGTTGAAACAATAATATGAGAGCTCTACCCTCATGGCAGCCCCTCTCTCTCTTGTTATCATATCAACACAAATCAATCTCATAATGTGACATTTACACACTAAAAGAGACCATGAGTCACCATATTTGTCCATGTCACATTAAATGCATAAAATGATGATTTCTAGCTCATTATTTCCAAATACAAACATTAATCCAAATGTTTGCAACAATAAAAGGATACGGCGATATCTAAAGTAAACTCGTGATGGATCACAAGGATACCCCTCACCTGTATATACATACCTGCATCCGCATTCCGACTGAATGCGAATGCGATGAGACTAAAGTAATCCAACAAATCTAATACTAGGATCCGGCTTAAACCAAAGCCGACTAGTATGATCCGTCCGATCTTGATCCGTGCAATACCGCACGTATATGACCGAACCCTGCCATATATCATACGGCCTCTACAATATTTTGCCCGAAACTTGAGAAACTGTCTGTGGGGGACTCTAAAGACTCGTCAATACTTTGGCTGTGGATTTAACCACTAGCACGTCAGAGGTATTAGCCATACATAACTGGCTACCAGGTATTGACCAAAAGGGAGGTCGATGAGCGAACTCATCCTGACACCCTACTGAGCCTGTCAGTGACAATATCTGTACAGTCCGGTCCGTTCTTCTATGAGCATCGCAAGTCGGGCCCAGGGGGTTGGTAAAAGTCAGACCCCCAAAAGCGGTACAAGTCATTTCGGAGTGTAGCCCAGAACACCCTGAAATACTGCTGGAATATCTACCAGTAAATCTCCCGCCTCGGCCGAGGGCTTTATGTAATGGCTCTCCTAAACACAGCGCGACCTCACCCCCAATACCGGGAGAGACGAACCCCTGCCGATCCGCTCACTGCCTCCATGTGGCTCTGGACTGTACCCAACTAAAACCTGTTTGCACGACTCTTTTGAGCCGTGGTAGGGTAGTAATCAAAGCATAGTGGGAACTCACACGAGACAAATGACGATCTCAGGTCGATGAACTAACTTGTACACATGTCACCACGGAACTGCTATCTGACATCAGGTATAATACCAACTAGCATGTTCCCGGCGAGTCTTGTCTGGTGTACTCATAATCCAATGAGCACCTGTATACATCTTAGGTGAACCAACTGACACCAATGGCTTGTGAGACCGGCCACCGCCCCTCGTCGGGGTCTCGACTGTATACACCAATCTACTAATGGAGTATCGATATCCAGTCTCGAAACTCCCACGACTAGGGACACTTTTAAGGTTGTGCTTATAGACCCCAGCTCCCACGTATATGATCGTCATCATACTGCTGGTCGTCAAGCAAGAATTCTAAGGGCTCTATCAGCGTGCAATAGCGACCTGTAAGGTCACCTAAAGCAGTACACGATGATAAAGACAAACCATGGTAGCACACTATTCTCCATCAACGTGTAATAGTGAACCACAATCTCACCTAAAGCATGTACACGATGATAGAGACAAACCAGATAGTATACAATCATCTCGAGTAAGACTGTCCTACCGGTATAGGTCCTCCCTCAATCATTGCAATCACGTGCCTGCGATCCAATAATTGACTCTGAGGGCGCTATATCCAACAGGAAACTATTGACTTAGCCTACTAGTTTTGTTTTACTCTATATATTTATTAATTCAACCATTATCTTTAGCCATAGTTAAGTCTCTACAAGAGTTGATATATGATATTTTCTCACCCATGGTTGCTATTCCATTCTAAACTTCATCTTCTTCAACTCAAGTTTTGCTTACTAGGTTTTCTTGAGGTGAAGAATTAGTGAGAGAAAAATTATTTTAAAGTGAGCAAAATTCCTACTTCATCAATCTACACTAGACTAGCCATTTAGTATAGCTTGTTTGCTTCACTGATTCTCAATTAGTGAAGATGTAGCTTGAATTGGAGATTTCTCGACATAGATCATTTTCGGCCTCGAAGATCTTTAAGCAAGCTTGTTCCTTTCGCCTAGTGGAGCCTAACTTGAGTCCGAGAGACCACTACTTGGAGCGAAGGGACTACTACACGGAGCTTTAGAAGTGAAGGACCGGTCTACAAAGGTTGTATTCCTTGTTCACTTATAGTAAAGATGTTTACTTGTTTACTTGGAGCGAAGGGACTACTACACGGAGCTTTAGAAGTGAAGGACCGGTCTACAAAGGTTGTATTCCTTGTTCACTTATAGTAAAGATGTTTACTTGTTTAGCTTAACCCTAATTCTCGAGTTAGATCCTCGGTTTGAGTTCATTCGCTCTCTAGATTTTTTAAAATTGCATGCTAGATGCCTTAGAAAACATTGTGAGGGTGCTAAGGAACCCAGCAGTGGTGTCAGAGCCGAGCTAGAGCATTGGGGGTTGTCTAGGAGAAGTTAAAGTGTTCGAACGGACATCAAAACCACGAAATTGACCCCTCTCTGGAAATTTTACCAAATGTTGGATTTTCCATGTTAAAAATGTTTAGAAAATCATGCAGGTTATTCTATGGATCCCCAAGAAAAATGATGGCCCAACTGGACCAAACGGCCGCGGAACCGCCGCCAATATAGGCTATTTGCGGCTGTTCCCCGGCTCCGTGGGTGAGGCAGGGAGCGTGCCTTTCTTGTGCTGATCCATAGGTAATTGTGGCATGTTCTGGGCATTTCTAACTAAATTTTGGGAACATGCTAGTGTTGAGCTTTCTAGAAATTTTGGGAGTTTGTTGATTCGATCGAAATGTTTAATATCGTCTAGCTATCTGTGTATTATGATACAATATTTGGAATCTACAATAATTGGTTTTGTGAAAACTGATTTGAATTTTGTAAACCTAGCAATTTAGTCTTATTTGATCGGTTGCTACGGGATTTTGATATGGATCAAAACTCCGTCGCAATCACATAGCGTACGCAGATACTCGCCGGGTAACATTACTAGATAGACACTCCCCATAGCCCCGACCAAGTGACTGTAAGAGAACCCCGTTGCCTAAAGCATCCGTTTGGGCGCTCGCGGCCGCGGTGTTCCTCCTAAGTGCACTTCGTCGACGGCATCGGGGGTGCGTCCGTCTACTAAATTTTCCGACGAGCATTCAATCAGGTTGTCGGGAATCTTGTTAAATTGCCCGACTTGTTATTTGTTGGATATAGTGCCCTCAAAGTCAATTATTGGATCGCAGGTACGTGATTGCAATGATTGAGGCAGGACCTATACCGATATGACAGTCTTGCTCGAGATGATAGTGTGCTATCTGGGTTGTCTTTATCATCGTATACATGCTTTAGTTCGCTATTGCATGTTGATAGAGCCCATAGGATTCTTGCTTGACTGCCAGCAGTGTGATGGCGATCATATACATGGGAGCTGGGGTCTATAAGCACATCCTTAAAAGTGTCCCTAGTCGTGGGAGTTTCGAGACAGGGCATCGATACTCCAGAGTAGACT
This sequence comes from Agapanthus africanus, assembly GCA_030015575.1. Classification (NCBI taxonomy): domain Eukaryota; kingdom Viridiplantae; phylum Streptophyta; class Magnoliopsida; order Asparagales; family Amaryllidaceae; genus Agapanthus; species Agapanthus africanus. The sequence continues at coordinate 31,011,317 of CM057351.1, forward strand.
AGTGTATACAGTCGAGACCCCGACAAGGGGCGGTGGCCGGTCTCACAAGCCATTGGTGTCAGTTGGTTCACCTAAGATGTATACAGGTGCTTATTGGGTTATGAGTACACCGGACAGGACTCATCGGGAACATGCTAGTTGGAATTATATATATCGTCAGATAGCAGTTCCTTGGTGACATGTGTACAGGTTAGTTCATCGATCCGAGGTCGTCATTTGTCTCGTGTGAGTTCCCACTGTGCTTTGATTTCTACCCTACCACGGCTCAAAGGAGTCGTGCAAACAGGTCTTTTTTGGGTACAGTTCCGAGCCACATGGAGGCAAGTGAGCGGATCGGCAGTGGATTCGTCTCTCCCGGTATTGGGGGTGAGATCGCACTGTGTCTAGGAGAGCCATTACACAAAGCCCTCGGCCAAGGCAGGAGATTTACAGGTAAGTACTCCAGTAGTATCTCAGGGTGTTCTGGGCCACTCTCTGACACGTCTTATACTGCTATTTGGGGTCTGACGTTTCCAGCCCCTAGGCCGATATGCGATACTCATAGACGAACGGACCGAACTGTATGTATATTGTCACTGTTAGGCTCGGTAGGGTTTATGGATGAGTTTGCTCGTCATCTTCCCTTCCAATCAATACATAGGCAACCGTTACGTACAGCTTGTACCTCTGACGTGCTAGAGGTTATACCCAGTGCCAGTGTGTTGATGAGTCATTAGAGTCCCCACAGACACTTTCCCAAGTTCGGGCGAAACGTTGTAGAGGCCGTAAGGTTTTATGGCAGGGTTCGGAAAATGCACGTGCGTTTTCGCACGTGTCATTTTTCGGGAAGATAATACTGGTAGGCTTTGGTTTAAACCGGAACCCAGTATTATACTGTGTAGATATAATATCTTTGTCTCAGTTGCATTTGTATTCGGTCGTAATACAAATGCGGGTATGTTTATACTAATACGGGGTTGATCAGTCAAAAATAATGTATTTTTAACACGGCAATTTCCCTATCATTTGCACTCATTTAGAAGTGTTCGGTATTCATATTTCACATATTAGCAAATCAGTCGTTAAATATCAAATTTCATGTGTTAGACTTTTAAACCGGCACTTTAAGGGAAATTGACCGCATTTCATGGCATCGCATCATCTCTGTATTTGCGCAACACTTGTGTCGAGATTAGTGCAGGAAATTGCAGGAGCAAAGCCAAAAGAGCTGATAAAAAATACGCCAACTCAATGATTTCAGATCTGGTAGCAATTCAAAAGGAAATATAAAAATCAACATATCAAAGAAAGGCCCACAAGTCAGCCCAAATCATCACCAAAAGTTGCAAGCCCTAAAGCCTCAAAAGAGCCGCAGAACCGCGGCGGGAGCCGGCTTGCGCCGCGGTTCTGCGGCGGTTTGGTCAGATCATCATGCCATTTTCAGTGCGTTATTCTTATCTCAGTGGCCACAGCTCAGAATGATATGTCAAATTCCAGAATTCTCTCGAAAGTTCTGCCAGATCAGCAAAGATCATTAAGCATGCTAATCCTAATTAAGCTCCTAACTAACCTCTTCTAGAAGCTCCCTCCTAACTAATCACATCTAGAAGCTTCTCCTCAACAACCTTTTGGAGGGAAATTCAAATTTCATCTAACAACCTTTTGGAGGGAAATTCAAATTTCATCTAACAAACTTTTGGAGGGAAACTTAAAATTCAAATCCTAGATCTAGGGTTTTGATGGCTATAAATAGGAACCTAGATCTAAGGGTTGAGGTTGTTCAATAATCTTCATTATTCTTTCCCTCTTACATCATCTTCTTCCACAAGTCTAGTGACAAGGCTTGTGCGAAACCCTAACCCTAATTCCAACCCAAATTCAAGATCTTGAGAACCAATCAAGCAAGAAGCCCTTCAACCTTTTAGGAGCGGAGCCGATCTCCAATAGAGCAAGTGATCCAAGACGATCCGTGACTCACGGAGCCGAGCGAAGCCAAATCGACTATCGAGTTCTTCCTGTTGTAGTTCTTGAGCGATTGTAACGAAATTGTTGATATAAATAAAAGGTGAAATTCTTTTTTCTTGCTTTCTTTTAATTCTTGCATCATGATTAGATCTAAATTTGTAATTGTTGTTCTTGTTGTGATGTTTGAGTAAAACTCCGCACGTTAAGGAGCCGAGACGATCAATAGAATGATGATGTAACAAATCTTAAAAACGATTTTTAAGTCCTATGAGTTTTGTAAACCCTAGCAAGTTCAAGAATCGATGAACTAGTTTCGTTGCGATACTTTCTTGATTGTAATCGCTCGAAATTAGGGATCTACGATCGTTTTTGAATTTACTAGAGGCTAGAATGTGAATGATATCGACGAAGGAACAAGGGATAAGATAAAACCCTAGTTTCACTAGAAATCCCTAATTCTCGTCGATCATCATCAATCTAGTATCAATTCATCGAAGGATAAGAATACGTCATCGTAAGATTACATCACATCTATTGATCCGATCGATTCCTACGAGCCTCATTTCGATTCTTGAGATTTGGTTTGGAAAAATCATCAAACTATCAATTCTTGATTCTATCTTTTTCTTGTTATTAGATCTATAATTTTCTAATTCTTGAACTTCAAATATAAATCATGAATTGTTTTGTTTTCTTTTCTTCAAAGTTTCGACTCATCTAATTCAAAAGACGAACGATTACACTTTCCCTGTGGACGATCTGCACTCACTAACAATCTACATCCGACACCGTAGTTGATTGCGGTCAAATAATTTTTGGTTGTGATTTCTTTACAATTTCCCAAATACACAAACAAGAATTTCATTCAATCAAATGGCGCCGTTGCCGGGGACTATTTGAATTGATACTTACTTTTACATCCAATCGGAAAATTATAACAATCAAATGGCGCCGTTGCTGGGGAATATTTGAATTGATACTTACTTTTACATCCAATCGGAAAATTATAACAATCAAATGGCGCCGTTGCCGGGGATAGTGCGCTAATTGTTCGTATTTTGAAATTTGAGTTGAAAAATTTATTCCATTATAATTTTTAGATCTAAACTCGCACAAACCCTAATACGTGTTTTGTGAATTGATTGCGAGGAAATCTGGGATCATTGGAGCTTGGATAAAATTTTTGTGAATATTCCAGAGAGCTGAAGGAGTGAACAGAAGTTCACTGTTAAAATTTTGTGCAGAGATTTCACTACCCAACCGCGGTTCCGCGGTCCAAGTACCCAAGTGCGGCGGTTCCGCGGCCTCTTCAAGGCTTCTCTGTGCCAAACTTCTTCAGGTACCTTCTCACTTTCTTATCTCTTACCTCATCTACTCCAATTAACATTTTGTGCAGGGTTCTTTGCAAATAATCGCAGCGCCGCAAAAGCAAAATAAAATTTGTGCGTGTTTTGAATTTTGGTTGTTTGCATAATTAATACGGATATTAAGGGGCAAAGACCAAATCCAGATTAGATGGGGAGTTCATTACCCTTCCTAAGCCCCGAAAATCGCAAAACTTGCATCCGCATTTACCCCAATTAATTAAAAAATATCTAGAGATGACTCTAAGGACCGTCGCGCTCACTTAGGATAAGAGAAGGTCGTGGGTAATTCATTGCTTATCCGCGTTTTCTTGTGGTGTCTAAGGCAAGTGTGTCGAAGGCTAGTGGTTATTAATTAGGCCCACTACTTACGTAGTGGAGTACCTTTCCACTTACCTGACACTTACCTGGCCATAGGGGGACAAAGAGGCAGTGGAGGATTCTATCCTGCGACTTGTCTTCTGGCAGTTAGGAGCGGTCTAGAGTTTGACCTAGGTGACCACTAGATTTTAGGGTTTTTTTGTGTTGCATTTGTTGTGTTGCATCATTTTTTCAAAAATCCGTATCTTTTTCAAAACAAACACCAATCACATTCATTCATTCCCCTAATTATAAATTCACGCTGCCACTTGTACTAACCCTATTTAGTGCAAGATAGGCTGGACAACGGGATTCTAGTGTCTGTTTAGTCCGCGTCCCCTGATCGACCCAAAAGTCGGTATTTCTACATTTACCTTTTCTTTACCCACCACCACACCCACATCGATGGATCCACCTCCATCGAACTTCTTTTCCACTACTCTGCCGCCGTCCGTTGGTGCGCAGAATCCACCTCGCATCTCTCTCCAAGAGAGATGCTATCCTACACGAGGCCCCCTTTCCACCTGTCTTTCCATTCCACCAGCCAACGGGGAAAATTTTCAAATAAAACCCCAATACATCAATCTTCTACCAAAATTTCACGGTCTCGAGTCTGAGGACGCATACGTGTTTATCACGAAATTTGAAAATGTATGCGCAATGATGGGTACCTCACAGCTTTCTGTGGATGCTATGCGTCTACGTCTTCTCCCATTCACCTTGTGCGATTTAGCCGAGAAGTGGCTATATAACACTACTGCACATTCCATTTCAAATTGGGATGAATTCGTCAAAGCATTCCTTAAGAAATTCTACCCACATCAAAAGACAACTCGAGTCCGTAGCGAAATCTATCAATTCACCCAGCTTCCAAACGAAACATTTTCAAAATGTCTTGAACGCTTCAAGGATCTGTTAGTCCAATGTCCACATCACGGCATCCCGAAATGGGAATTGTGCCGAATCATTTATGAGGGCATTACTCCTTGCACAAGACAGACCCTTGAATCCATGTGTCAAGGCAACTTCATCACTAAAGATGATGGGCAAGCCTGGAATTTTCTAGAAGATTTCGCTGAAAAATCTTTACAGTGGGAGGGTGTGAGTCAATCGTCTAGGGATGGCAATGATATTTCCATAGGAATTAGAGCTGAAATTTCAGCTTTACACAAGAAATTTGATGCTATGGAAAATAAATTTTTAGCCGCCACCCTAAATCAAATGTCACTCTCCAAAACTGTATGTGGCTGCTGTTCTGATCTGTCTCACTTAATGGAAGAATGTCCGTTTCAAGGTCATGAGCATACCAATGCCGCATTTCAAAGACCTAGAAACGATCCATCTTCCTCCATATATAATCAGGGTTGGAGGAATCACCCTAACTTTGTTTGGAACCAATCCCAATCTCAAAACACGGTTCCAAACACGAATCATTTCCAAAGGGTCCCTCCACCACAACAGCAGCCACCACTTCAATTGAGTCAGCACCCTTTCCAAGCACAAAACTTTCAAAATCCGGCCAACACTTTTGCACCGTCTAGTCCTTTGCAATTGACCGATACAGATAATACCTCTGCACTAGCACAAACCTTGGATACTTTCATGAAACAATCCATCCAAGGGACGGCAAGTTTGCAATCTTCCGTCGAGAATGTGATGAAGATCATTATCTCTCAAAATGAGAACATCAAATCGATAGAAGCACAAATTGCACAACTAAAAACCGAAATGAGTGCAAGAGAGAAAGGGAAACTTCCAGCTCAACCTTTACCCAATCCTGGCTATTCACATCATGTGGATGCAATCACGTTGAGATCTGGAAGAGTGCTTGACAATCACGTTGGGGAAGAGTTTGATGATACTGATAAATCAATCAATAACACCCCGGCTGAGACCTTTCCTCACACACACACTTCTAGTTCTGATCCTTGTTCTTCTACCCCACCACCATCTTCCGAGCCTATTCTCCGTTTCCCAAAAGGCTCGCCACTTCAGCCCACCTCTTCTACTCCTCCACGGACGACCCCCACTTCTAATCTGGGATCGGTTCCACACCCACTTCCTTCTTCTATGATGGACCTAGCGCTTATTGCTAAAGCACCTTATCCGAATCGGTTAAGGGCTAACACATTAAGTCCACATATGGAGAAGATCATGAACATGTTTAAGCAAGTTAACATCAACATCCCTCTCCTAGATGCCATCCAACAAGTTCCGTCCTATGCGAAAACTCTTAAGAACTTGTGCACTAGGAAGAGGAAGACTCAAGTGCCCAAGAAGATATTCATGGCAAAAACAGTAGACACGGCTTTCCCCCAGCAATTACCGAGGAAACGTAAGGATCCTGGATATCCTACGATTTCCATTTCTATTGGGAAAAACACATTAACCGTGCTTTACTTGACCTTGGCGCTAGTGTTAACTTGCTTCCATACTCAATCCATGAGCAATTAGGGATCGGAGAGTTGAAGCCAACCCATTACACTCTCCAGATGGCTGACCGATCAATCACCAAACCTAGGGGTGAGCTGGAGGATGTGTTAATAAAAATCGGGGAATTCATATTCCTTGTGGACTTTATTGTTATTGATACACAGCCTGTAGCGAACCCACGGAATCAAATTCCGGTGATTTTAGGTCGCCCCTTTTTGGCCACTTCCAATGCTATTATCAACTGTCGTAACGGTTCTATGACCCTATCCTTCGGGAATAGGTCAATAGAACTAAACATTTACAAGTTGGGAAGTGTACCCTCCGAACCTACTGCTCAGGTTTGTTCTGTCGACTTAATGGATGTCGACAGCAGCGAATTAGATGATTCTCCTGATACTGATCTTGACTCTTTTCATATGTTGTTGTTTGACCCAACTATGTATCATACACATACGGACTCTTCCACTGAGATATCCGGGTCAACAATTAACACTGATTATGAACTGCTCTTAGAGTCTGAAGATCACCCCGCACTTTGTGATGACATTATTCATCGGGGTATAGATGGAACTTTTGAGGAAATCTTCGCTGATGAACTCGCATTTTTAAATGACACGGGTGTTGAGATGAATCATCTCCCAATCAATGAAATTGAACCTCCACCCCTTTTTCTGAACTGTAAAAAGAATGCGAGTAATCCATCACATACACTGCATCGTCTCTCCAAAATGAGATGCACACACATTCTATTCCACGACTTAACCATTCCCTACTTCTTCTTCCACCAACCAGAGCACTGCATTGATAAAATTTTTGAATGGTTGGTGTTAACATTCGGTCTTTGCAAAGCTTGTCATCGACCAATGATTTTTGACCCCCTCATATTATTTTCAAAGATTAACATTGCATAACTCAAGTTTGGGGGGGTGTAATCTGGCTCTTGAAAACAAAAATTTTACAAAATTTTGAGCCAAAAATAAGTTTGGGGGAGGTTCTTCACTTAAATATTTTGCCCCCGCTAATAAATTCCTCCCAAGCTTACAGGTTTTTCGAGATTTAGCAGAAGGCAACGGTGAGGACACTGTTGAAAGCAAGTTTAGGGGAGGTTTGTGCTTATTTTTGCATCATTTGCATATCATTTGCATAAGCACAAAACATTTTCGAAAACCTATAAAAAAAAATTTAAAATTTTCGAAATATAAAAAAAATTTTGTACATAAATAAGATAATAAAAGATTAGATAGTGAAAAATTACATCCATGAGATTAGAAAAATTTAAGAAAACTAAGAAAATTAGAAGTTTCTTATACGAACTAGTAATAAGTAGTTATGAGCCGTTGTCCCAAGGGTTAGTAAGATGAAAGAAGTCACTAATCTGAGGATAAAAATAAGTCTGAAAAATAGTTTCTATTCTGCAAGCCAAACATTTTGAACGTTGATACCTTGCTATTCGCACTTACACACGTCTTAAAACCTGGGATAGTAGAGGATACCTTGAAATGCTCTTGTCTTAAAGCCAAAAGTATGAAGGAAATAAAAAAATGAATGAAGAAAATATAAAGTGGTGAGAAAAAAATGGACACTGGTTTTGTTATCACCGAGGGAAATAAAAAAAATATATATAGCGAGGGTGCTTCTTCACCTAGTGCCCTAAGGCCAACTGGTCTGGGAGTCACTGCTATGCCTGAGATGGTGCAAGAAGAGGAAAATACACCAAGTAAGCAAGCATAGGAGTAATCGGTCGATTAGTACCTCAAGAAGTATTAACGGTCGTATGAAAGTGTGTGAGCAATCTCATCTAAATATTCATTAATTAAAATGTACTAAGGCTGATGGGCAAGAGTATGATAGCTTGAATTGAATTCTCTGGGTGTAGGGATGTTTTTACACACACGCAGTGTTATATGATCGATGTTTGGAAGAAAAAGAGGAATGAAAAATAAGACGATGTTTTATTGAGGGAGGACGTGATTTCTGACATCTTTTCATGACCATTAAGATAGGGCTCATGACAACCGAAAAGCTAGCTTAGTTGAAAACCCTAATTTTCAAGGCTTTTCTTTTACAATTCTTTTCTTTAAATGTAATATTCAGGATCTTCCTTTTATTATTGGATTTTGTGGATGCAATCCGCTGAAAACCCTCAGGAGACAACACTCCTCCTACTAGGGACACCTAGAGGTTTAAAGGGTTGTTGCACGTGCTCAGTGCAATCGTGTTGCCTACGAAAGTGTGCTAGTTAGTTTTTCTCTTTCTTTATTTTCTCCTTCTCTTTTTAATAAAACAGTTCGCTCGAGACGATCGAAAATAAGTTTGGGGGAATTTGATCAGTCGAAAATAATGTATTTTTAACATGGCAATTTCCCTATCATTTGCACTCATTTAGAAGTGTTCGGTATTCATATTTCACATATTAGCAAATCAGTCGTTAAATATCAAATTTCATGTGTTAGACTTTTAAACCGGCACTTTAAAGGAAATTGACCGCATTTCATGGCATCGCATCATCTCTGTATCTGCGCAACACTTGTGTCGAGATTTGTGCAGGAAATTGCAGGAGAAAAGCCAAAAGAGCTGATAAAAAATACGCCAACTCAATGATTTCAGATCTGGTAGCAATTCAAAAGGAAATATAAAAATCAACACATCAAAGAAAGGCCCACAAGTCAGCCCAAATCATCACCAAAAGTTGCAAGCCCTAAAGCCTCAAAAGAGCCGTGGAACCGCGGCGGGAGCCGGCTTGCGCCGCGGTTCTGCGGCGGTTTGGTCAGATCATCATGCCATTTTCAGTGCGTTATTCTTATCTCAGTGGCCACAGCTCAGAATGATATGTCAAATTCCAGAATTCTCTCGAAGCTTCTGCCAGATCAGCAAAGATCATTAAGCATGCTAATCCTAATTAAGCTCCTAACTAACCTCTTCTAGAAGCTCCCTCCTAACTAATCATATCTAGAAGCTTCTCCTCAACAACCTTTTGGAGGGAAATTCAAATTTCATCTAACAACCTTTTGGAGGGAAATTCAAATTTCATCTAACAAACTTTTGGAGGGAAACTTAAAATTCAAATCCTAGATCTAGGGTTTTGATGGCTATAAATAGGAACCTAGATCTAAGGGTTGAGGTTGTTCAATAATCTTCATTATTCTTTCCCTCTTACATCATCTTCTTCCACAAGTCTAGTGACAAGGCTTGTGCGAAACCCTAACCCTAATTCCAACCCAAATTCAAGATCTTGAGAACCAATCAAGCAAGAAGCCCTTCAACCTTTTAGGAGCGGAGCCGATCTCCAATAGAGCAAGTGATCCAAGCCGATCCGCGACTCACGGAGCCGAGCGAAGCCAAATCGACTATCGAGTTCTTCCTGTTGTAGTTCTTGAGCGATTGTAACGAAATTGTTGATATAAATAAAAGGTGAAATTCTTTTATCTTGCTTTCTTTTAATTCTTGCATCATGATTAGATCTCAATTTGTAATTGTTGTTCTTGTTATGTTGTTTGAGTAAAACTCCGCTCGTTAAGGAGCCGAGACGATCAATAGAATGATGATGTAACAAATCTTAAAACGAATTTTAAGTCCTATGAGTTTTGTAAACCCTAGCAAGTTCAAGAATCGATAACTTAGTTTCGTTGCGATGCTTTCTTGATTGTAATCGCTCGAAATTAGGGATCTACGATCGTTTTTGAATTTACTAGAGGCTAGAATGTGAATGATATCGACGAAGGAACAAGGGATAAGATAAAACCCTAGTTTCACTAGAAATCCCTAATTCTCGTCGATCATCATCAATCTAGTATCAATTCATCGAAGGATAAGAATACGTCATCGTAAGATTACATCACATCTATAGATCCGATCGATTCCTACGAGCCTCATTTCGATTCTTGAGATTTGGTTTGGAAAAATCATCAAACTATCAATTCTTGATTCTATCATTTTCTTGTTATTAGATCTATATTTTTCTAATTCTTGAACTTCAAATATAAATCATGAATTGTTTTGTTTTCTTTTCTTTAAAGTTTGGACTTATCTAATTCAAAAGACGAACGATTACACTTTCCCTGTGGACGATCCGCACTCACTAACAATCTACATCTGACACCGTAGTTGATTGCGGTCAAATAATTTTTGGTTGTGATTTCTGTACAATTTCCCAAATACACAAACAAGAATTTCATTCAATCAAATGGCGCCGTTGCCGGGGACTATTTGAATTGATACTTACTTTTACACCCAATCGGAAAATTATAACAATCAAATGGCGCCGTTGCCGGGGACTATTTGAATTGATACTTACTTTTACATCCAATCGGAAAATTATAACAATCAAATGGTGTCGTTGCCGGGGATAGTGCGCTAATTGTTCGTATTTTGAAATTTGAGTTGAAAAATTTATTCCATTATAATTTTTAGATCTAAACTCGCACAAACCCTAATACGTGTTTTGTGATTTGATTGCGAGGAAATCTGGGATCATTGGAGCTTGGATAAAAATTTTGTGAATATTCCAGAGAGCTGAAGGAGTGAACAGAAGTTCACTGTTAAAATTTTGTGCAGAGATCTCACTACGCAACCGCGGTTCCACGGTCCAAGTACCCAAGTGCGGCGGTTCCGCGGCCTCTTCAAGGCTTCTCTGTGCCAAACTTCTTTAGGTACCTTCTCACTTTCTTATCTCTTACCTCATCTACTCCAATTAACATTTTGTGCAGGGTTCTTTGCAAATAATCGCAGCGCCGCAAAAGCAAAATAAAATTTGTGCGTGTTTTGAATTTTGGTTGTTTGCATAATTAATACGGATATTAAGGGGCAAAGACCAAATCCAGATTAGGTGGGGAGTTCATTACCCTTCCTAAGCCCCGAAAATCGCAAAACTTGCATCCGCATTTACCCCAATTAATTAAAAAATATCTAGAGATGACTCTAAGGACCGTCGCGCTCACTTAGGATAAGAGAAGGTCGTGGGTAATTCATTGCTTATCCGCGTTTTCTTGTGGTGTCTAAGGCAAGTGTGTCGAAGGCTAGTGGTTATTAATTAGGCCCACTACTTACGTAGTGGAGTACCTTCCCACTTACCTGGCACTTACCTGGCCATAGGGGGACAAAGAGGCAGTGGAGGATTCTATCCTGCGACTTGTCTTCTGGCAGTTAGGAGCGGTCTAGAGTTTGACCTAGGTGACCACTAGATTTTAGGGTTTTTGTGTGTTGCATTTGTTGTGTTGCATCATTTTTTCAAAAATCCGTATCTTTTTCAAAACAAACACCAATCACATTCATTCATTCCCCTAATTATAAATTCACGCTGCTACTTGTACTAACCCTATTTAGTGCAAGATAGGCTGGACAACGGGATTCTAGTGTCTGTTTAGTCCGCGTCCCCTGATCGACCCAAAAGTCGGTATTTCTACATTTACCTTTTCTTTACCCACCACCACACCCACATCGATGGATCCACCTCCATCGAACTTCTTTTCCACTACTCTGCCGCCGTCCGTTGGTGCGCAGAATCCACCTCGCATCTCTCTCCAAGAGAGATGCTATCCTACACGAGGCCCCCTTTCCACCCGTCTTTCCATTCCACCAGCCAACGGGGAAAATTTTCAAATAAAACCCCAATACATCAATCTTCTACCAAAATTTCACGGTCTCGAGTCTGAGGACGCATACGTGTTTATCACGAAATTTGAAAATGTATGCGCAATGATGGGTACCTCACAGCTTTCTGTGGATGCTATGCGTCTACGTCTTCTCCCATTCACCTTGTGCGATTTAGCCGAGAAGTGGCTATATAACACTACCGCACATTCCATTTCAAATTGGGATGAATTCGTCAAAGCATTCCTTAAGAAATTCTACCCACATCAAAAGACAGCTCGAGTCCGTAGCGAAATCTATCAATTCACCCAGCTTCCAAACGAAACATTTTCAAAATGTCTTGAACGCTTCAAGGATCTGTTAGTCCAATGTCCACATCACGGCATCCCGAAATGGGAATTGTGCCGAATCATTTATGAGGGCATTACTCCTTACACAAGACAGACCCTTGAATCCATGTGTCAAGGCAACTTCATCACTAAAGATGATGGGGAAGCCTGGAATTTTCTAGAAGATTTCGCTGAAAAATCTTTACAGTGGGAGGGTGTGAGTCAATCGTCTAGGGATGGCAATGATATTTCCATAGGAATTAGAGCTGAAATTTCAGCTTTACACAAGAAATTTGATGCTATGGAAAATAAATTTTTAGCCGCCACCCTAAATCAAATGTCACTCTCCAAAACTGTATGTGGCTGCTGTTCTGATCTGTCTCACTTAATGGAAGAATGTCCGTTTCAAGGTCATGAGCATACCAATGCCGCATTTCAAAGACCTAGAAATGATCCATCTTCCTCCACATATAATCAGGGTTGGAGGAATCACCCTAACTTTGCTTGGAACCAATCCCAATCTCAAAACACGGTTCCAAACACGAATCATTTCCAAAGGGTCTCTCCACCACAACAGCAGCCACCACTTCAATTGAGTCAGCACCCTTTCCAAGCACAAAACTTTCAAAATCCGGCCAACACTTTTGCACCGTCTAGTCCTTTGCAATTGACCGATACAGATAATACCTCTGCACTAGCACAAACCTTGGATACTTTCATGAAACAATCCATCCAAGGGACGGCAAGTTTGCAATCTTCCGTCGAGAATGTGATGAAGATCATTATCTCTCAAAATGAGAACATCAAATCGATAGAAGCACAAATTGCACAACTAAAAGCCGAAATGAGTGCAAGAGAGAAAGGGAAACTTCCAGCTCAACCTTTACCCAATCCTGGCTATTCACATCATGTGGATGCAACCATGGTTGTCAGAGTGATTGTCAGAGTTATAGTTTTCCCTCTGATGAGGGACAGTATTATGGACAGGTGGTCCAAGAGGATACTGTGGGAGGCATGGTGCTGGACACTGATTAGGTTCAGTTATCGATACAGTCTAAGAAGTTTGGATTTGTAGTTCATTTATGAACTAGGTCCCATCAGATATCTAGACATGTTCTAAGACAGGTATTACTCGATTCGGGAGATGGCTTTCTCCGCGAACTTGAGATTAAGAGAGACATAGAAAGAAACATCAGGGCGGATCCACTCACTGAGGCTTTTCCTCGAACACAAGAGTTTTACAAACTAGCTTTGTGAAACTGATTAGTAGAGGAGTTGGGTGTTCGGTATCACACGGGCTGTGAGTATGCGACATCGTAATAATTATCCTTAAGTGCAAGTGGGAGATTGTTGGATATAGTGCCCTCAAAGTCAATTATTGGATCGCAGGTACGTGATTGCAATGATTGAGGCAGGACCTATACCGATATGACAGTCTTGCTCGAGATGATAGTATGCTATCTGGTTTGTCTTTTGTAGGGATGCTAGGCATGCTCACAAGGTTCTACGAGGCATCAACCATGCCCGATTAAAAATTTAGCCGTGCCGAACAACCCAAAGCCGGATCTTTAAACTAGAGTTTATGCGAAAACAAGCATGTTAAACACTTTAACACTAAGTGAGAGGGATTACAACCTTTGTAGATCCGGTCCTTCACTTCTTAAGCTCCGTGTTGAAGTCCCTTTGCAGCGATCATCGTGTTCCGGACACTCGATAGGTTCCACAAAGAGAAAGATGCAGTCTTGGTTCCGATCTTCGATACAAAGATGATCTACCTTGAAGTTTCGTTAACACAAGCTAACACTCATAATATGAAGTGAACACCCTCATCTAAATGGTAAGGATAGATGAGGATGATGAAGTAGGATTTTTTCTCTCTTTTATTATCTTTTTCTCACACTCATTCATCACTTGGAAAAAGCTAGTAAGCTTTTTCAAGAAAGAAAGAAGAAGGAAGAAGATGAATCATCAACATGAAACCTTTTGTGATGAATAATGAAAGGATAAAATATGATGATTAATGCAACCATGGTTGACTAAACCTTTGTAGAGAATTAACCAAGGCTAGGGTTTGGGTTAGGTTAAGAATGAGTCACTTGAAAATATCTTTATAAAAACAAAAACAAAACCTTCTAGAAACTTCTAGAAAGCTTTAACCCAAATCAAACCCTAATCTTGTTTAATCTCTACAAAACATGTTGCATTAGTTATCATATCATGTTACAATATTATATATCACATATATAATATTTATTGTAACAAAATAAAATAATACAATTAACATATATCGCATATATATCAATGTATTACCCGAATGAGAAAAAGAATCTTTTAGTGAGCTAATATTAGTTAATGTAATTTAATATATCATATATATTATTATACATTAAATTATCGAATCAACACTTGATCCGACAATCCGGCTATATCGCATATAACCGACTAATACGAAGACCCGGCTATATCACATATACCCGGCCGATATCTCATATTGCGAGAATCCAATACGGTATCACATACCGCATTATCCTCGGTCCCGCACATATCACATATGTTCTCCTACTCCGTTTTTCCTGAGCCAAGAAACCTCTGTGTAGGACTCTAAAGAATCGTTAATACGCCGGCAGTAGGTGATGATCATATCAAACACCTACAAGCTGCAAGCGGTCAGCTAAACGTAATAGCCACCCAGGTATTGAGCGCTCAGAAGATCAACAAGCAAGCCTGTACATTCTCCTGTGAATTCAATCAGTAACACTCCCGTACAATCCGGTCTCGTCGTCTGATATGTCACATATCTCGCCTAGGGGTGGTAAACGTCAGACCCCAGTAGCTTGATAAGTCGTGTCGATATGAGGTCTATAATAGTTCCAGAAACTACTGATAACACTTACAAGTAAATCTCAGCAACCCTGGCCAGGGATTTCCGGTTATAGCCAATCGAACACAGCACAACATCAACTCCCTATACCGGGAGAGACGAATCCCCTCCTATCGCTCATTGCCTCCATATGATTCGGGACTGTACCCAAAAGCCACCTTTTTGCACGCCCTCTTGGACGTGGTATGATGGAAATCAAAGCACAGTGGGAATCACACAAGACTCTATAACGATCTCGGGTCAACAGACTACTCTGTACCAGTGTCACCGGAGAACTGCCGTCTGACGTGGGGTATAATACCATCTGGGAGTTCTCGGTGAGTCCGTCCAGTGTACCCAGTCTCTACTGAGCACCCGTACACCATCCTTGATGTCAAAAACCGATGGATATGGGATCATCCATCACCCATCATATGGGTCAAGATGCATATACGCTAGTCTACTTTGGTGTATTAATGCCATGTCTCGATACACCCTCGATTAGGAACAGTTATAGGATGTACTCGTCGACTACCGTGACCTCACTAGTATGATCTCATCATAGTCCCAGTAGTCGAGTACATATCCTAAGGGCTTTATCAACATGTAATATAGAGACAATCAGAGTACATGTTAAGATAAAGTACAACCAGATAGCATACTATCATGTCGAGCAAGAAAGTCCTCCCTATATATGTCCAAGCATCCATTACAATATACATCGTATGTACAGTAATGGCCTCTAGGGCATACATATAACTAACAATCTCCCACTTACACTAGGGCCATCTGTTTTGGTATCATATACCCAACAATTAGCTGTGGTTGAAGTATCTCATACTCAACCATCTCATAAAATTCTCTACTGGGAAAAAGGCCTTTGTGAGTGGATCCGCGTTGTTGTCCTCTGTGTCTACTCTCCTAACCTCGATCTCCCTGGAGATCAACCATCTCCATGATCAGGTGATACTGCCTAAGAATTATATCTGGATTTCTGATGGGACGGTAGTTCCTTGGCTAAAGCCACAACTCCATTGTCACACAATGGTAGGAACGAAGTTCATCTCATGAACTTATATATATCCAGACTGCCTCTTTGGTACCATTTTTGGTAACGATGTATCTTGTCTTTAATCTTCTAGTATGTCACGGTATCTAACTTGGAACTATTCCAACATACCGTCCCTCTACTAAGGGTAAAGACAATGCCTGCGACTGACTTTCAGTCGTTCTTATCACCCTGGAACCTTTCCAGTGATTCTTCCCAGGATCGATTGATACCATCTCACTACAACTAGTGAGTATCCTAACATCCAATTAGATCTATCTCATAGATCCAAAAAAACCAGGATTTAGGAGGTATCACTTTGATCCTATATGGAGAATCCTTGTGATAAGCGGAGATTGACCGAGTGTAGCATTGGAAACTCCTTCCCTATCAAGAGTATGTCATCCACGTACTCTACGAGGATCACCACCATACTCCCTACTACCTTTTTGTATATACAAGGTTCATCTACCATTTTGATGAAGTCAAACTCTTTGACTATCACATCAAAACAGATGTTCCAACTCCGCGATGCCTGCTTTATCCTATAAAGCATCTTGTACACGTTTCCGCTGCTCCCACTGTCTACGAAGCCCTCTGGCTGTGTACTTATAGATGCTCTCTTCTAAAACATCGTTTAGAAAAGCAGTCATGACACCCAACCACCAGATATCGTAGTCATGGTATGTAGCCGTGGCAAGTAGGATCTGGATGGACTTAAGCATAGCTTTGAAAGTCTCAACTTTTCCATGTACACCAAGTAATCTTCTCAAGATATAGTTGCTCCTGATGGGGATTTAACCCTCCAGATAAAGCAACCAAAGTCCATACTTTGTTGGTGTATAAGGATTCCATCTCAGATCACTAAGCATCCAGCCATTCTTACAGAGTCCCACTCCTGATGGCCTGCTCGAAACTAGTTGGGTCATCATCTCATGATGCAATCCTCACTCCCACTGTCATAGAGAAACCAAAGTATCTCTCAGGTGGGTGAGGAACCCTACTAGATCGGCGGAGAGGCTGAGATTCGTTGGAAACTACTGAATCCTTTGGTTCTACCAAATCATCAGCTGCAGTTTGTATAGCTGGAACTACTTCCAGTTTTACAGAGCTGACCTTGCCTCAAGCTTGTCCGGATTTTGCTTTTAGACATAGGCCGTACAACCCCAAATGTTAACAAACTTAAGATATGGGCTCTTCCCTTTCCATATCACATATGAAATGGTAGGCAACTGATTTGATTTGAATCCTATTCAATAGGTATGCAGCTTCTCAAGTGCATAACTCCCAAAAGGAAATAGGAAACTCAGTAGTACTCATCATAGAGCACACCATATCACATAGGGTGCTATTGCTCTGCCCCGATATACCATCGTGCAATGGTGTATACAGAGGAGTAATACTGAGAGAGAATCTCATTCTTCTTTAGAATAGTCCAGGAATTCCGTGCTCTAGTATTCTCCTCCTTGATCTCATCAAAGGACATAATACTTATACCCGTATTTTGGTTCTCTACTTCTAACTTATATTCTGTGAATATCTCAAAAGCTTCGGACTTGTGTTTCAACAGGAACATATGTCTGAAACTTGAGAGATCATTAGAGAATGTAATGAAGTACAAAGAACCGGTCTTGGCATTTGTAGACAGGAGACTTTCATACATCAGCGTGTACCAATCCCAAGAGTTTACTAACTCTTTCTCTGTTTCCAATAAACAGAGTTATGGTCATCTTACCTTTGTGACATGACCGGAAAGTTTCACAAGATGTAAATTCAAACAGATTTAAATATGCATCTAAATGTAACTTAGCTAGTCGGGTCACATTGATATGACCTAGTCTACAATACCTCAAGAAGGATTCGTTCATTTCTCAACTCTTCCTCTCGTGTGTGTTCTGTATACTAAGAACTGTAGTTTGATTTAGAACGTCAATGCTTTTAGATAACGTGCCTGAACCGATCAACTCTTGATATAGGAAATGTTCAAAACATTATCCAACAATACAAAATTATATCCTTTCTTTACTAATAAAGAGACTGATATAATGTTGTATATCAGGTTCGGTATCTAATAACATTCGTTCAGAATCAATGTATTCTAGTAAATACAGAGTGATAGTGACCAACAGACTTGGCTGCAACACTTGCACCGTTTTCTATCTCAAGAAACTTATCACCCGTTCTCAGTTCTCTACCTATCTGTAGCCCATGTAACAGATTACATTTGCGGGATGCTGATCCGGTATCTCATACCCAGGACCTAAAGGATACTGAGAAACAGTTCTCTGTAATGAACACACCCGAAGATGATGCATCAACATGCACTTTCTTCGTTTGGGCTGCACGGGAAATCTGGTATTCCCCAATTTCCTGCTCTGTCTTATAACAATTATAAGTTGGAGCGGGACCAACGTTCCCAGCTCAGTATAACAAGCGAGTTCGGTCAATATCTTGATTAAGGCGTGATATGGTCACTACCTGGAGAGAGAGAGAAGAAAAACACTCAGCATATGCTCTTGCAAGATTAGATTGGTTATCTAATATATCTAATCAGGATGTCTCCCACTGTTTTAGTCAAATCTTCCTTCAAACCCTGAAAGGAAAGACTAGCCGGGATTAATTACACGCTACAAGTTCGCCAATCTTTCAGCCAGGCCAGTGCCGGTACTTTGAGGGAGGTCCCCCGTGCTTTCGCACGAACCTAATTAAAGTAAACCTCATTTTCCTAGGGGCGTAATCTCGTTAACACCTTTCTATACACCTACTTGATCGGCTAACTGTAATGTGTAAAACTCTCCCAGGAGTAACTCTTACTCGCAGCGGGTATCGGGATCCAACTATCTCATAGAAGGTATGCAATCTCATTGCAAATTTCAACACTTGAAATTCCCAATAATATTTTACCCCTAGCGTCCTATGACCTTGACGGAGGCCAAACTACCCATAGTCCGCTAGTCAAGTTCAACCCGTCATTTCCTGATTGAATTAAACCCACCCGCACGACCCTTGACGGAGGCCAAACTACGCCGTACGAATACCCTAATCCAATCGCATCATATGCTAGCAGATAAGCATTAGTTAGCTACCGTACACTACGCCTTGACGGAGGCCAAACTACCGCAGCACGAATACTAACTAGTACTTATCTGAAATGACGGAGGGCTACGACAGGTTTTAAGAAAACCCATTGCGTAATGAACTTGATATCGTTGTAGAATCGAGTGATTTTAAATGGAATGTTTTTGAGGCTTTTCTAGTTTTGCTAAAGGGGTCACTCCCGGTGAAGGGATCGTCGGCCCTTTCCTCATCGAATAAGGTGCAGGATATTTCACAAATATCACTATGCAAAGCAAGAACTATAGAAGCAATCAAAAGACAAACCGAGTTTGTAGCATCTTCTAGTTTCACTAAAGAGGTCACTCCCGGTGAAGGGATCTCGGCTCTTTTCTTATCGAATAAGGTGCTGGATGTTCTACAAGGAACACCGCTATGCAAAGCAAGAACTAGAGCTACCAGTTTTAAACAAGTTTCTACAACATCTTAGGTTTCTTTTATTTCATTAATCTCATTAATGAAGTCCCATTTTGTTATGCTTCACAAGCATCTCTTTTGAAACGACATCTGCAATATAATATATATCTCATATATATAATATAAACATTCGTCTCAGGCAGTAATATGATCTCATCAAAGAACATTGCAGCAGAAGAACATATATGAAATATTGGATATACTAGGACGTCCATGTTTTAATACTAGCCTGTATAAAACACGGATTCCACGGTCGCGATGAATAGCCAAACCCACATCCCTAGACCCCTACGAGAGCGGCAAGCAACACTGCCAATTCTAGGGTTAGGAGACCCGGTCTCGACTCCTTGAGATGGTCTTCCACTGGACCCTAGAACCCGGTTACTTGTGCTCCCTGCCTTGGGTCTACCTAATGCAGAAAAGTAAATAATATACAATGGTGACATCATCCTCAGCCCGGAAGTGCCCCAATAAAAGAATATTACATACAAAAGAATTTTACATGAATGAAAAAGAAAAACTCCCATCTCACATAAAACCCACGGCTATTCAGACCGTGACGATTCAATATAACATATCACAGCAACACATAATATCTCATATCATCAACGTAAGCAAGTATGCGTATCCCGATTGTCGTTGATGTATAGCAACGAAGCCGGTGATACACCACATACTACGCTTACGGTCACAGAAAAGAAAGTGTAAAACTACAACAGTTGGAATCCGCAACCTCTTTAGACATCGCATGCCTAACCAAATGAATTCCTTAGATATCGCATGCCTAACAATTATAAACCCCGCATTTTAGTCTCATTATCGAAAACCCTTTTCAATATCAAGTCGGGCAATTCAACAAGATTCCCGACATCCTGACCGAATGCTCGTCGGAAACTTTAGTAGACGGCCGCACCCCCGGATGCCGTCGACGAAGTGCACTAAGGCGGAACACCGCTGCCGCGAGCACCCGAACGGATGCTTTTGGCGACGGGGTTCTCCTACAGTCACTTAGTCGGGGCTATAGGGCGTGGCTATCTATTAAGTTTACCCGGCGAGTATCCGCGTACGGTACATGATTACGACGGACTTTTGATCGCATCAAAATCCCGTGGCAACCGATCATTTGAGACTAAACTGCTAAATTTATAACATTCAAATTAGTTATCTCATAACTACATGTAGATTCCAAATATTGTATCACATTCCAGATAAATAGACAATGTTAAACTTTCTGATCGAATAATCGAACACCCAAGATTTTCCCAATATAGCTCAACACTTGAAATCAGTTTAAAAACATCCATCATATGCTACAGTACCGATGGTCCAGCCGTAGAAGGGTCAAGCCAACGCCTCACATGTGGCATGCCGTACTGCCGCAAACCCTAACGTTTAGAGGCAGTTCAAGACGGTCACATAATCGAGTTAAGGTTTGTTGTCTTCTAGAGGGTCCACCGCGTTACTTGCACGACTTAGATGTTAGTTATGTATATGCCCTAGAGGCCATTGTTGTACATATGATGTATATTATGATGGATGCTTGGATATATACAGAGAGGACTTTCTTGCTCGTCATGATAGTATGCTATTTGGTTTCACTTTATCTTAACATGTTGACTTGTATTAGTTTACTGTCTTTCTCTCACATGTTGATAAAGCCCTTAGGATCTGTACTCGACTACTGGGATTCTGATGAGATCATACTAGTGGGGCCACGGTAGTTGATGAGTACATCCTATAAAAGTTCCTAGTCGAGGGTATATCGAGACGGGGCATCGATACACCAGAGTAGACAAGCGTATACGCATCTTGACCCATATGATGGGCGATGGATGATGCCATATCCATCGGTGTTTGACATCAGAGATGGTGTACGGGTGCTCAGTGGAGACTGGGTACACTGGACGGACTCGCCGAGAACTCCCAGATGGTGATATACCACACGTCAGATGGCAGTTCTCCGGTGACACTGGTACATGGTAGTCTGTAGACCCGAGATCGTCATAGAGTCTTGTGTGATTCCCACTGTGCTTTGATTTCCACCTTACCACGTCCAAGAGGGCATGCAAAACGGTGACTTTTGGGTACAGTCCCGAATCATATGGAGGCAATGAGCGATAGGAGGGGATTCGTCTCTCCCGGTATAGGGAGTAGATGTTGTGCTGTGTTCGATTGGCTATAACTGGAAGTCCCTGGCCTGGGCTGATATAGAGATATACCGGTAAGTGTTACCAGTAGTTTCTCGACCTGTTATGAGCCTCGCATCGACACGACTTATCGGTTACTGGGGTCTGACGTATACCACCCCTAGACTTGATATGCGACATATCAGACGAACATACCGGACTGTACGGGAGTGTTACTGATTGGATTCACAGGAGAACGGACAGGCTAGCTTATTGATCTTCTGATCGCTCAATACCTGGGTGGCTGTTACGTTTAGCTGACTGCTTGCAGCTTGTGGGTGTTTGATATGTCATCACCTGCTACCGGCGTATTGACGATTCTTTAGAGTCCTACACAGAGGTTTCTTGGCTCAGGAAAAACGGAGTAGAGGCACATATGTGATATGTGCAAGACCGAGGATAATGCGATATGAGATACCGTATTATATTCTCGCGATATTTAGATATGAACCGGGACATCGGATCAAGTGTTGATTCGATGAATCGGTACATGATATATTAGTCGGTTATATTCGATATAGCCGGATCATCGGATCAAGTGTTGATTCGATGATTTAATGTATAATGATATATATGATATATTGTATTACATTATCTAATATTGGCTCGCTTTATTATTTCATTTTCTCACCGGATTAATACATTGATATATATGCGATATATGTTAATTGTATTATTTTCTTTTGTTGCAAATATATAATATATATGTGATATATATTATTGTGACATGATATGATTTATTATGAAACATGTTTAAGGATGATAAAAAGTGATTAGGGTTTGATTAGGGTTAGCTCCTTCTTGATTATTCTAGAAGGATTTCCTTTTGTCTTGGTTAAGATATTATGGTTGATACTTATCCTTAACTCATACTTAACCTAACCAAACCCTATCTCTAGTTTATTCTCTACAAAGGTTAAGCCTATCATCCGTGACCATGGTTCCATATCAATCATATATTCTTATCTACTATTCATCACAAAAGGATTATTCTCATTATTCTTCATCTTCTTCTCTCTTGAGTTTTTGAGAGAGCTCACTTGTGATTTCTTTTGTGATGATTTCTTATGAGAAAATGATATAAAAAGAAAGCATAAATACTACTCCATCATCCTTATCTAATCTAGCCCATTAGATTAGGGTGTTCACCTCATTAGAGTGAGAGAGCTTGAGCTATTGCAACTTCGACGTAGATCATCGGAGAAAAGGAATACGACAAGCTATCATGGATCGTTCGAGTCGTGGAGCCTCTCTTGAGTCCGGGAGATCATGGATCGCGGTGAAGGGACTTCTACTCGGAGCTTGTGAAGTGAAGGAGCGGACTACAAAGGTTGTAATCCCTCACACTTAGTATTAAAGATGTCATCTTGCATGTTAAACCCTAATAATCTAGCAAAGATCCCGGTTTTGGGTTGTTCGGCACATGTAAAATTTTATTCGAGCATGTTTGATGCATTATAAACCTTCACAAGAGTGCGTAGGAACCCTACAGTGGTATCAGAGACTAGCTAGAGCATTAGGCGACGTGTATACGAAGTTAAAACTCCGAATGAACCCCGAAATTACGAAATGAATCCCTCTCTGGACTTTTTCTAAAAACTGTGATTTTTCAGAATTAAAAATTCTTAAAATTACCAGCAGGAAAATATAAGCATCTACCTGAAAAACGTGTCAATGATCCGTACATTGCGCCGCGGAACCGCGGCAATACCTTGCTCCTGCCGCGGATCCGCGGCCGTACAGTCATGTTGTTGACTCGTTTTTCAATGGTTATAACCGTTGGAGATTATGTATTTTTCTGGGTAGTTTTAATCTGGCTCAAGTGTTGAGTGTTCTGGGGTTGATTCTGTAATCGTTGATTCGATCGGAAAATTTAATTTTGTGATTATTTCCGGATATTTAGAAACTGTTAAAATGTTCGAACGGATATCATTAACTCACTTTTTCCCGGCACGGCAAACTTTCAAGTGTTGAATTTTTTTCGGGTTTAAATCTTTCGGAAAAATTTGCAAGTAACACGGTGGACCCTCTAGAAGACAACAAACCTTAACTCGATTATGTGACCGTCTTGAACTGCCTTTTGAACCTTCGGGTTTGGGGCAGTACGGCGTGCCACATGTGAGGCGTTGGCTTGACCTTTCTACGGCTGGATCACTGGTACTGTGACATATTCTGGGATTATTTGAACTCCGCTCAAGTGTTGAGCTATTTAGGAAATTTTGGGTATTTGATTATCTGTTCGAAAAGTTTAATACTGTCTATTTATATGGAATGTGATACAATATGTGAAATTCATATAGTTAGGCATGAAATGCGAAGTATGTAATATTTCGGATTTACGATGTCTAAAGTGATTGTGGATTCCAAATATTGTAGTTTTACAATTTCTTTTTTGTGACCGTAAGTGTAGTATGTAGTTGTATTGCCGGTTTTCATTGCTATACGACAACGACGATCGGTGTATGCATACTTACTTACGTTGATGATATGTGATATTATGTGTTGCTGTGATATGTTATATTGGATCGTCGTGTTCTGAATAGCCGGGGGTTTTATGTGAGATGAGGGTTTTTATTTTCATTCATGCAAAATTCATTTGTATGTAATATTCTTTTATTGGGGCACTTCCGGGATGAGGTTGATGTCACCATTGTATATTATTTACTTTTCCGCATTAGGTAGACCCAAGGAAGGGAGCACAAGTAACCGGGTTCTAGTGTCCAGTGGGAGGCCATCTCGAGGAGTCGAGACCGGGTCTCCTAACCCTAGAATTGGCAGTGTTACTTGCTGCTCTCGTAGGGGTCTAGGGATGTGGGTTTGGCTATTCATCGTGACCGTGGAATCCGTGTTTTATACCGGCTCGTATTGAAAACACGGACGTCCTAGTATATCCAATATTTCATATATGTTCTTCTGCTGCAATGTTCTGTGATGAGATCATATTACTGCCTGAGACGAATGCTTATACTATATATATATATGCTGATATATAAATATTACTGCTTTCGTTTCTTCTGTGATGCTTAGGAAGCATAAGCTGATGGGATTTTATTAATGAGATTAATAAAAGAAAAGAAACCTAAAAGATGTTGAATAATCAAAACTTTATAAAAAGGGTAGCTACAGTTTTGCTTTGCTTAGCGGTATATATGATATACTCTGCACCTTATTCGATAAGGAAAGAGCCAAGACCCCTTCACCGGGAGTGACCTCTTTAGCGAAACTGGCAGATGCTACAAAACTCTCGGTTTGTCTTTTGATTGCTTTTAGAGTTTTGCTTTGCATAGCAGTATATATGATATGCCCTGCACCTTATTCGATGGGGAAAGAGCCGAGATCCCTTCACCGGGAGTGGCCTCTTTAGCAAAACTAATGAAAGCCTCAAAAACACTCCATTTCAAAATTTCATATGATTCTACGACGATATCAAGTTCATTACGCTCATGGTTTTCTAAAAACCTGCGTATCCCTCCGTCATTTCAGATAGAGACTAGTTAGTATTCGTGCTGCGTTTGTTGACCTTAGCCAAGGCATGGTGTACGGTAGCTAATTAGTATTTATCTGCTAAAACATGAGATGTGATTGAGTTAGGGTAGTCGTGCGACTTTTTTGACCTTAGCCAAGGGTCGTACGGGTGGGTTTATTTCAATCAGGAAATTACGGGTTGAACTTGACTAGCACTTATGATTTGTTGACCTTAGCCAAGGTCATAAGTTGCTAGGGGTAAAATCATTATCAGGAATTTCAAGTGTTGAAATTTGCAATGAGATTGCATACCTCCTATGAGATAGTTGGATCCCGATACCCAATGCAAGTAAGAGTTACTCCTGGGAGAGTTTTACACAGGACAATTAGCCGATCAAGTAGGTGTCTAGAAAAGTGTTAACGGGGTTACGCCTATGGGAAAACGAGGTTTACTTTAATTAGGTCCGTGCGAAAGCACGGGGAACCTCCCTCAAGTACCGACACTGATCTGGTTGAAAGATTGACGAAATTATAGGGTGTAATTAATCCCGGCTAATCTTACCTTTTAGGGTTTGAAGGTAGATTTGATAAAAACAGTGGGAGACATCCTGATTAGATAAGATAATAACCAATCTAATCTTGCAAGAGCATACGCTAAAGTGTTTTCTTCTCTCTCTCTCCAGGTAGCGACCATGTCAGGCCATAATCAAGATAATAATATGGATGTATTGACTGAACCCACTTATTATACTGAGCAGGGGAACGTTGGACCCGTTCTTTCTTATAAGAGTTATAAGACTGAACAGGGAATAGGAGAATATATGGATTCTCAAGCCGCCCAGAAGAACTTGCATGTTGATGCATCTTCTTCAGGTGTGTTAGTTATTGAGAACTGTTTCTCAGTTCATCCTACGTCCTGGGTATTAGATACCGGATCAGGATCCCACATATGTAAATTGTTACATGGGCTACGTAAAGGTAGAGAACTGGGAAAAGGTGATCATTCCGTTCAAGTAGGGAACGGTGCAAGTATTGCAGCCAAAGCAGTTGGCGAATATCACCTAGTATTGCCAAGTCGTAATACACTGATTCAAAATGAGTGCTATTATATACCGAACATGATGTGCAACATTATATCAGTTTCTTTATTAAGTAAAGAAGGATATAATTTTGTAGTAAAGGATAAAGTTATGAACATATTCCTAGATCAAAAGTTGATTGCATCAGGCTCGTTACATAATGGCATATTCATTCTAAATCAGAATACAGTCCTCAATATACAAAACACACACAAGAGGAAAAGTTCAGAAATGAACGAATCCTTCTTGTGGCATTGTAGACTTAGTCATATCAATGCGACACGACTGGCTAAGTTACATAAGAATGGTTATTTGAATCCGTTCGAATTATCATCTTATGATACTTGCCATTCATGTCTCAAAGGAAAAATGACCAAAGCTCCGTTTAGTGGACACAGAGAAAGAGTTACCGAACTCTTAGAACTGGTACATAGTGATGTATGCGGTCCCATATCTACGCATGCCAGGAACGGTTCTTCCCACTTCATTACATTCACTGACGATCTCTCAAGATTCGGATATGTGTTCCTGATGAAACACAAGTCTGAAGCTTTTGAGAAATTCAGAGAATATAAGCATGAAATAGAGAATCAAACGGGCAAAAGTATTAAGATTCTTCGATCTGATCGAGGAGGTGAATACTTAAGCAATGAGTTCCTAGATAATCTAAAAGAGAATGGGATTCTCTCTTAGCTTACTCCTCTTTATACACCACAGCACAACGGTGTATCGGAGCGGAGGAATCGCACCCTATTAGATATGGTGCGCTCTATGATGAGTACAGCTGAGTTACCTATTTCCTTCTGGGGGTATGCGCTGGAGACAGCCATATACCTATTGAATAGAGTTCCAACTAAATATGTGCCTACCACTCCATATGAGATATGGAATGGTAAGAGACCATCTCTTAAAAGAGTTAAGATATGGGGTTGTCCGGCTTATGTTAAAAAGCAAAATCCGGACAAACTCGAGGCACGATCAGTTCTTTGTAAGTTTGTAGGATATCCAAGCAATTCGTATGGATATCTATTCTACCACAATGAACAACAAAAGGTATTTGTTTCTCAACATGCCACCTTTTTAGAAAAGGAATTTCCTACAAAAGAAATTAGGGGCGATGAGGTAGAGCTGGAAGAGGTTCCAGCAACACAAACTACAACTGAAGATTTAGTGTAACCAGAGGATTCAGTAGTACCCGACGAACCCCAGCCTCTCCGCCGATCTAGCAGGGTTTCTCATCCTCCTGAGAGATACTACGGTTTTCTCATTGATGGTGGAAGCGAAGATTGCATCATGGAAGATGATGACCCAACTAGTTTCGAGCAGGCCATCACGAGTGGTGACTCTGTGAAATGGCTGGATGCAATGCGATCTGAGATGGAATCCATGTACACCAATAAAGTATAAACTTTAGAAAATGCTCCTGAAGGGGTAAAACCCATTGGGAGCAAGTGGATTTTTAAAAAGAAATTTGGTGTAGATGGAAAAGTTGAGACTTTCAAAGCTAGACTTGTAGCAAAGGGTTTTCGTCAACGACCAGGTGTGGATTATGACGAAACCTTTTCTCCAGTGGCTATGCTTAAGTCCATCCGGATCTTATTTGCCATTGCTGCATACCATGACTACGAAATCTGGCAAATGGATGTTAAGATCGCCTTTCTAAATGGTGATTTAGAAGAGTGCGTGTACATGATTCAGCCAGAGGGCTTCATAGATAGTGGGAGCAGCGTAAAGATGTGCAAGCTGCTTAAATCCATTTATGGGTTGAAGCAAGCATCGCGGAGTTGGAACATCTGTTTTGATGTTGTAGTCAAAGAGTTTGACTTCATCAAAAATATAGATGAACCTTGTATCTATAAGAAGGTGGCAGAGAGTAAGGTTGTCTTCCTCGTATTGTACGTGGATGACATATTCTTGATAGGAAATGATATTCCTATGCTGCAATCAGTCAAGCTCTTCTTAACACAAAGATTCTCAATGAAAGATCTAGGTGATGCCTCCTGCATATTGGGGATTAGGATCTATAAAGATAGATCCAAAAGGATACTGGGATTGTCCCAATCCAGGTACATTGACACCATACTAAAGAGGTTTAGTATGGAAGAATCCAAGCATGGGAACCAACCCATGATCTCTGGACTCACTCTCTCCAAAGAGATGTCTCCCAAGACTGATTTGGAGAGAGCTCGCATGGAAGGGATACCTTATGCTTCGGCAGTAGGCTCTATCATGTATGCGATGCTATGTACCAGACCCAATGTAGCATACTCGCTAAGTGTAGTGAGTCAGTATCAAGCAGATCCTGGAGAGAGTCTCTGGAAAGCTGTGAAGAACATTCTCAAGTACTTACGAAGGACTAGAGACATGTTCTTGGTGTATGGTAACGGAGAACTCCGGGTGGAGTCCTTTACCGATTCCAGCTTCCAAAGTGATAAGGACGACTCTAAGTCGCACTCGGGATTTGTCTTTACCCTCAATGGAGGGACGGTATGTTGGAAGAGTTCCAAACAGGACACCGTTGCAGACTCGATGATGGAGGCTGAATACATCGCTGCCAACGATGCTGCCAAAGAGGCTGTCTGGATGAAGAGGTTCATTAGTGAACTTGGGGTGGTTCTATCCATTGAGCATCCAATACCTCTATATTGCGATAACAATGGAGCTGTGGCTTTGGCCAAGGAACCCAAGTCCCATCAGAAGTCCAGACATATTCTGAGGCGGTATCACCTGATCAGGGAGATAGTTGATCGCCGGGAAATCGAGGTCAGGAGAGTAGATACGAAGGATAACACTGCAGATCCACTCATGAAGGCCATTCCCCAGATACAGTTTGAGAGATTATTCGGGATGCTAGGTATGAGATACTACAGCAGCTGGCCTTAGTGCAAGTGGGAGATTGTTAGTTATGTATATGCCCTAGAGGCCATTGTTGTACATATGATGTATATTATGATGGATGCTTGGATATATACAGAGAGGACTTTCTTGCTCGTCATTATAGTATGCTATTTGGTTTCACTTTATCTTAACATGTTGACTTGTATTAGTTTACTGTCTTTCTCTCACATGTTGATAAAACCCTTAGGATCTGTACTCGACTACTGGGATTATGATGAGATCATACTAGTGGGGCCACGGTAGTCGATGAGTACATCCTAAAAAAGTTCCTAGATGAGGGTATATCGAGACGGGGCATCGATACACCAGAGTAGACTAGCGTATACGCATCTTGACCCATATGATGGGCGATGGATGATCCCATATCCATCGGTGTTTGACATCAGAGATGGTGTACGGGTGCTTAGTGGAGACTGGGTACACTGGACGGACTCGCCTAGAACTCCCAAATGGTGATATACCACACGTCAGATGGTAGTTCTCCGGTGACACTGGTACAGGGTAGTCTGTAGACCCGAGATCGTCATAGAGTCTTGTGTGATTCCCACTGTGCTTTGATTTCCAACTTACCATGTCCAAGAGGACGTGCAAAACGGTGGCTTTTGGGTACAGTCCCGAATCACATGGAGGCAATGAGCGATAGGAGGGGATTCTTCTCTTCCGGTATAGGGAGTAGATGTTGTGCTGTGTTCATTTGGCTATAACTGAAAGTCCCTGGCCAGGGCTGATATAGAGATATACTGGTAAGTATTATCGGTAGTTTCTCGACCTGTTATAAGCCTCACATCAACACGACTTATCGGTTACTGGGGTCTGACGTATACCACCCCTAGACTTGATATGCGACATATCAGACGAACAGACCGGACTGTACGGGAGTTTTACTGATTGGATTCACAGGAGAACGGACAGGCTAGCTTGTTGATCTTCTGATCGCTCAATACCTGGGTGGCTGTTACGTTTAGCTGACCGCTTGCAGCTTGTGGGTGTTTGATATGATCATCACCTGCTACCGGCGTATTGACGATTCTTTAGAGTCCTACACAGAGGTTTCTTGGCTCAGGAAAAACGGAGTAGAGGCACATATGTGTTATGTGCAAGACCGAGGATAATACGATATGAGATACCGTATTATATTCTCGCGATATTTAGATATGAAACGGGACATCGGATCAAGTGTTGATTCGATGAATCGGTACATGATATATTAGTCGGTTATATTCGATATAGCCGGATCGTCGGATCAAGTGTTGATTCGATGATTTAATGTATAATGATATATATGATATATTGTATTACATTATCTAATATTGGATCGCTTTATTATTTCATTTTCTCACCGGATTAATACATTGATATATATGCGATATATGTTAATTGTATTATTTTCTTTTGTTGCAAATATATAATATATATGTGATATATATTATTGTGACATGATATGGTTTATTATGAAACATGTTTAAGGATGATAAAAAGAGATTAGGGTTTGATTAGGGTTATCTCCTTCTTGATTATTCTAGAAGGATTTCCTTTTGTTTTGATTAAGATGTTATGGTTGATACTTATCCTTAACTCATACTTAACCTAACCAAACCCTAGCTCTAGTTTATTCTCTATAAAGGTTAAGCCTATCATCCTTGACCATGGTTCCATATCAATCATATATTCTTATCTACTATTCATCACAAAAGGATTATTCACATTATTCTTCATCTTCTTCTCTCTTGAGTTTTTGAGAGAGCTCACTTGTGATTTCTTTTGTGATGATTTCTTGTGAGAAAATGATATAAAAAGAAAGCATAAATACTACTCCATCATCCTTATCTAATCTAGCCCATTAGATTTGGGTGTTCACCTCATTAGAGCGAGAGGGCTTGAGCTATTGCAACTTCGACGTAGATCATCGGAGAAAAGTAATACGACAAGCTATCATGGATCGTTCGAGTCGTGGAGCCTCACTTGAGTCCGGGAGATCGTTGATCGCGGTGAAGGTACTTCTACTCGGAGCTTGTGATGCGAAGGAACGGACTACAAAGGTTTTAATCCCTCACACTTAGTATTAAAGATGTCATCTTGCATGTTAAACCCTAATAATCTAGCACAGATCCCGTCTTTGAGTTGTTCGGCACATGTAAAATTTTATTCGGGCATGTTTGATGCATTAGAAAGTTTCAAACTCGAGAAAAAAATCCAACTTTTGAAAAAATTTCCGACTGGGGAAAAAGTGAGTTATTGATATCCGTTCGAACTTTTTAACAGTTTCTAAAATTATCCGGACAAAACTAAACAAAGTTAAATTATCTGATCGAATCAACGAGTCCCCAATACAACCCTAGAAAACTCAACACTTGAGTGGAATTAAAAAATTCCTAGAAAAAAATAACAATAAAGGACCTAAGAATAAATATATGAAATATGAGGGACTAAGTCCAAATTTTGGCCGCGGAACCGCCGCAAAACCCATGGTTTGGCTGCGGTTCAACGGTCAGGTGAGCGACTTAGTGGACCGTACTTCCCAGTAATTCTTAACTTTTCCTGCTTGTTTTTCTGAGCATTTTTAATTCATAAAAAACCACATTTTAAAAAAATGACCAGAGAAGGGTTCGTGTCGGGGTTTTCAGGTTCGATCGGACTTTAAACTTCGTCTAGACATCTCCTAAAGCTCTAGCTTGGCTCTGATACCACTGTAGGGATGCTAGGCATGCTCACAAGGTTCTACGAGGCATCAACCATGCCTGATTAAAAATTTAGCCGTGCCGAACAACTCAAAGCCGGATTTTTAAACTAGAGTTTAGGCGAAAACAAGCATGTTAAACACTTTAACACTAAGTGAGAGGGATTACAACCTTTGTAGATCCGGTCCTTCACTTCTTAAGCTCCGTGTTGAAGTCCCTTCGCTGTGATCATCGTGTTCCGGACTCTCGAGAGGTTCCACGAAGAGAAAGATACAGTCATGCTTCCGATCTTCGATACAAAGATGATCTACCTTGAAGTTTCGTTAACACAAGCTAACACTCATAATATGAAGTGAACACCCTCATCTAAATGGTAAGGATAGATGAGGATGATGAAGTAGGATTTTTGCTCTCTTTTATTATCTTTTTCTCACACTTATTCATCACTTGGAAAAAGCTAGTAAGCTTTTTCAAGAAAGAAAGAAGAAGGAAGAAGATGAATCATCAACATGAAACCTTTTGGGATGAATAATGAAAGGATAAGATATGATGATTAATGCAACGATGGTTGACTAAACCTTTGTAGAGAATTAACCAAGGTTAGGGTTTAGGTTAGGTTAAGAATGAGTCACTTGAAAATATCTTTGCAAAAACAAAAACAAAACCTTCTAGAAACTTCTAGAAAGATTTAACCCAAATCAAAACCTAATCTTATTTAATCTCTACAAAACATGTTGCATTAGTTATCATATCATGTTACAATATTATATATCACATATATAATATTTATCGTAACAAAATAAAATAATACAATTAACATATATCGCATATATATCAATGTATTACCCGAGTGAGAAAAAGAATCTTTTAGTGAGCTAATATTAGTTAATGTAATTTAATATATCATATATATTATTATACATTAAATTATCGAATCAACACTTGATCCGACAATCCGGCTATATCGCATATAACCGACTAATACGAAGACCCAGCTATATCATATATACCCGGCCGATATCTCATATCGCGAGAATCCAATATGGTATCACATACCGCATTATACTCGGTCCCGCACATATCACATATGTGCTCCTACTCCGTTTTGCCTGAGCCAAGAAACCTCTGTGTAGGACTCTAAAGAATCGTCAATACGCCGGCAGTAGGTGATGATCATATCAAACACCCATAAGCTGCAAGCGGTCAGCTAAACGTAACAGCCACCCGGGTATTGAGAGCTCAGAAGATCAACAAGCAAGACTGTACATTCTCCTGTGAATCCAATCAGTAACACTCCCGTATAGTCCGGTCTCGTCGTCTGATATGTCGCATATCACGCCTAGGGGTGGTAAACGTCAGACCCCAGTAGCTTGATAAGTCGTGTCGATATGAGGTCTATAATAGTTCAAGAAACTTCTGATAACACTTACCAGTAAATCTCAGCAACCCTGGCCAGGGATTTCCGGTTATAGCCAATCGAACACAGCACAACATCAACTCCCTATACCGGGAGAGACGAATCCCCTCCTATCGCTCACTGCCTCCATGTGATTCAGGACTGTACCCAAAAGCCACCTTTTTGCACGCCCTCTTGGACGTGGTATGATGGAAATCAAAGCACAGTGAGAATCAGACAAGACTCTATGACGATCTCGGGTCAACAGACTACTCTGTACCAGTGTCACCGGAGAACTGCCATCTGACGTGAGGTATAATACCATCTGGGAGTTCTCGGCGAGTCCGTCCAGTGTACCCAGTCTCTACTGAGCACCCGTACACCATCCTTGATGTCAAACACCGATGGATATGGGATTATCCATCGCCCATCATATGAGTCAAGATGCGTATACGCTAGTCTACTCTGGTGTATTGATGCCCTGTCTCGATACACCCTTGACTAGGAACAGTTATAGGATGTACTCGTCGACTACCGTGGCCTCACTAGTATGATCTCATCATTGTCCCAGTAGTCGAGTACATATCCTAAGGGCTTTATCAACATGTAATATAGAGACAATCAGAGTACATAATAAGATAAAGTACAACCAGATAGCATACTATCATGTCGAGCAAGAAAGTCCTCCCTATATATGTCCAAGCATCCATTACAATATACATCGTATGTACAGTAATGGCCTCTATGGCATACATATAACTAACATCTTTATCATCGTATACATGCTTTAGTTCGCTATTGCATGTTGATAGAGCCCATAGGATTCTTGCTTGCTGCCAGCAGTATGATGGCGATCATATACGTGGGAGCTGAGGTCTATAAGCACATCCTTAAAAGTGTCCCTAGTCATGGGAGTTTCAAGACAGGGCATCGATACTCCGGAGTAGACTAGTGTATACAGTCGAGACCCCGACGAGGGGCGGTGGCTGGTCTTACAAACCATTGGTGTCAGTTGGTTCACCTAAGATGTATACAGGTGCTCATTGGGTTATGAGTACACCGGACAGGACTCGCCGGGAACATGCTAGTTGGTATTATACATATCGTCAGATAGCAGTTCCCTGGTGACATGTGTATAGGTTAGTTCATCGACCTGAGGTCGTCATTTGTCTCGTGTGAGTTCCCACTGTGCTTTGATTTCTACCCTACCACGGCTCAAAGGAGTCGTGCAAACAGGTCTTTTTTGGGTACAGTCCCGAGCCACATGGAGGCAAGTGAGCGGATCGGCAGGGGATTCGTCTCTTCCGGTATTGTGGGTGAGATCGCGCTGTGTCTAGGAGAGCCATTACACAAAGCCCTCGGCCGAAGCAGGAAATTTACAGGTAGGTACTCCAGTAGTATCTCAGGGTGTTCTGGGCCACTCTCTGACACGACTTATACTGCTATTGTGAGTCTGACGCTACCAGTCCCTAGGCCGATATGCGATCCTCATAGACGAACGGACCGGACTGTATGTATATTGTCA
The DNA here is from genome assembly GCA_030015575.1 of Agapanthus africanus. Classification (NCBI taxonomy): domain Eukaryota; kingdom Viridiplantae; phylum Streptophyta; class Magnoliopsida; order Asparagales; family Amaryllidaceae; genus Agapanthus; species Agapanthus africanus. The sequence goes on from CM057351.1 coordinate 31,046,002, forward strand.
CTGTTAGGCTCAGTAGGGTTTATGGATGAGTTCGCTCGTCATCTTCCCTTCCAATCAATACATAGGCAACCGTTACGTACAGCTTGTACCTCTGACGTGCTAGAGGTTATACCTAGACCCAGTGTGTTGATGAGTCATTAGAGTCCCCCACAGACACTTTCCCAAGTTCGGGCAAAACGTTGTAGAGGCCGTATGGTTTTATGGCAGGGTTCGGAAAATGCACGTGCGTTTTCGCACGTGTCATTTTTCTGGCAGATAATACTGGTAGGCTTTGGTTTAAACCGGAACCCATTATTATACTGTGTAGATATAATATCTTTGTCTCAGTGGCATTTGTATTCGGTCGTAATACAAATGCGGGTATGTTTATACTGATACGGGGTTATCCTGAAATTCGTTTCAGGATCACTTTTGGAAGTTGCCAGTTTCCAGTTTTCTATCACCCGTCTTTTAACATTCGGTTAAAGACGGATTTATCTTTTCTTGAGATGAGTGTGGAAGCTTCTAGATGTTGACTAGGATGGTGACTAGGCTTCATGACTCATTTGTTCATTAAATGCTTTGATGACTAGATTATGATGATTCATTAGTTCATTAATGTGTTCATACTAGGTGTCATTAGTGAGTCTTATTTCTTTAAGTGAGATGATAAGTTTGCTTTCCTTATGGTCACCTCCCCCTCTCCTACACTCACCTCCCCCCTCTCCTATATAGTGGCCGGCCACCTCTTGGTGGAGAAAGAGGTTGCTTGGAAAAAGATTATGATAGTTTTAGACTCATGGAAATTTGATAGATACTCATTTCACATTTCCACCCGATCCAAAAGGAAACTTCATTAACTGTTCGTCTATAGCTTTGGACGTAACGAGACAAAGTATTCTACTCATTCTCTACAACATCTTGGTCGTCTCTTTTAGCAAACTTGACGACCGAGTTGCCTCGGTTCAGAGGCGGGAGCCCGTTTGAAGATCCGTCGACGTGGTGCCACCTGGACGAGATGACTAGAGATCGAGGAGATCGGAGCAGCCGCAACATAGTGTGGGATGATGGTTGAAGACCAAAGGACTCGGATCGTTCGGTATAACATTTCTACCCACTTTGTAGTTTGTTAGTTTAGCTTTAATGGCAGATCCGGGTTAAAGTACGCGATAGCGCCAGTTGTAAAAAGTTTTTGTTCCGCTTTTGGCGTCTGTTAGATGGCCGGGACGCTACTGTGGACTTACATTATTGAAAAGTGTTTTCAATAACGAGACTAAAATGTAAGGTTTATAATGGTTTGGCATGAAATCCGAAGTATGTTAAATTTCGGATTTATGATGTCTAAGGATGTTGCGGATTCCAATTGTTATAGTTTACAATTTCTTTTCTACGACCGTAAGTGTAATATGTGGGGTATCACCGGTTTCGTTGCTATACGTCAACGATAATTGGGATACGCATATTTACTTATGTCGATAACATGTGATATTATGTGTTGTTGTGATATGTTATATTAGTTCGTCGTGTTTGAATAGCCGGGGTTTTATGTGAGATGAGAGTTTTTCATTTTCATTCATGTAAAATTCAATGTATATAATATTCTTTTATTGGGACACTTCCGGGTTGAGCATGATGTCACCATTGATATATATTATTTACTTTTCCGCATTAGGATAGATCCAAGATGGGGAGCACAAGTAACCGGGTTCTAGAGTCCAGTGGGAGACTATCTCGAGGAGTCGAGACCGGGTCTCCTAACTCTAGAATTGGCAGGGTTTCTTGCCGCTCTCGTAGGGGTCTAGAGATGTTGGTTTGGCTATTCATCACGATCGTGGAATCCGTGCATTTTTACTGGCTTGATTTAAAACGCGGAACTCTTAGTATATCCAATATTTCATATGTTACGCCTCTAGTCGGCTATTCATCACGATCGCGGTAACGGCAAACGATACGCCACTTCTCGAACATGCTCCCAAAATCTCGAAAGGTCCAACGAATCGAGGACTAAACTTTTCTCGACTTCCGAAACGAATCACCCCTCTAGTCGGTGATACCTTCATGAATACCAAATCACCAACGGCGAACTCTAGAGGTCTTCTCAACGTATCTGCCTAACTCTTCTGTCGGTCTTGTGTTGCTTTCCTATGATTCCGGATAGTATTAACCTTCTCAACTGTCTATATAACCAAATCTGATCCCAACAATCTTCGTTCTCCAACATCGTCCTAACAAACAGGTGAACGACACTTGCGACCATATAATGCTTCGAATGGAGCCATCTGAATAGTCGCCTGAAAGCTGTTGTTGTACGAAACTCCACCAAGTGTAGATGATTCTCCCATGAACCCTTGAAGCCTAACATACAAGCTCTCAACATGTCTTCAAGAGTTTGGATCATTCTTTCCAACTGGCCATCTGTTTGAGGATGATAAGTTGTGCTAAACTCAATCGCATCCCAAACCTTCCTGTAAGTTCTTCCAAAAGCGTGATAAGAAACGAGTGTCACGGTCGGACACGATACTCACCGGTACTCCATGAAATCTTACAATCTCCTGCATGTACCATTCTGCCAATGCATCCGTTGAGTGACCAAGAATCATCAATCACCCAATCTGCATTGTTACCTTTTGGACTCCGCGATAAAGCCGTCATGAAATCCATGGTTATATGTTCCCACTTCCATTGAGGAATCGGAAGTGGTTGCAATAACCAGCAACCCGTTGATGTTCAGCCTTAACTTGCTGACACACCAAGCACTTTGCTACAAAGCGGGCAATCTCCCGGTTCATGCCTTCCCATCAGAAATGTTGTCATAGATCTCGGTACATCTTTGTGCCTCCTGGATGTTCGGAATATGCGGAATTGTGCGCCCTCTTCATACTTCTTCGCGGATGTCTCCCTTTGGCACACACAAACGACTACCATATCACAACGAACCATCTTCATGAACCAATAAGTCCGTTCAAAGTCCAGCTTCAACCTGTTCTCGAACTTCTGCAATCTTGGGTCCTGCAATTGCGCTGCTTTAAAATTCTCGTTCAACGACGACTGTACTTGCAGCTGCATCAACTGTCTTGAAGAATGCGGTAACACGATCTCCAACTCAAATCTTCGAAAGTCTTCAATAAGCTCCTTATGTGCAGTCAACATCTGAATTGCTGGTAACCGAATAAGCGTATCCGGCACTACATTAACTTTCCCCGCGGATGGTTCTTGAGACCAAGATCGTAGTCAACCATCAGCTTCAACCATTTTCGCTGTCTCACAATTAGCTCCTTCTGAGTGAACACGTACTTTAGGCTTTTGTGGTCGGTGATTACTTCGACTCTTTCGCCCAAAAGGTAGTGTCTCCAAATCTTCAAAGCGAATATCACAGCCGCAAGCTCCAAGTCATGAGTTGGGTAATTCTTCTCATGGGTCTTCAACTGTCTTGATGCGTAAGCTATAATCTTCCCATACTGCATCAAAACACATCCCAAACCCTTCTCAGATGCGTCACTGTGAGTCACCAATTCTCCGGAACCGTCTGGTACGGTTAAAACAGGTGCTGTTATCAACCCCTGCTTCAACGCCTCAAAAGCTGTTGCACACTTATCCGTCCACATAAATGGTACTTCCTTGCGCATAAGCTTGGTCAGAGGCTCTGCCAAACGAGCAAAATTCTCTACGAACCTTCAGTAATACCCGGCAAGTCCAAGAAAGCTTCTGATCTCTGCTGCGTTCTTCGGAATCGGCCAATCATGAACTGCTGCAATCTTCTCAGGATCAATGGCGATTCCAACTCCGGATACAACATGCCCCCAAAACTTCACTTCTTCAAGACAAAACTTGCACTTGCTCATCTTTGCATACAATCTTTCTTGCTTCAAAGTGTGCAGTGTGATCTTCACGTGTTCTGTATGCTCTTCAATACCTTTTGAGTAAACCAGAATATCATCAATGAACACCACTATAATCTGGTCCAGGAACGGTGAAAAGATTCAGTTCATCAAGTCCATAAATATCGCCGGTGCATTCATGACTCTGAATGGCATCAATAAATACCTGTAATGTCCATACCGAGTTCGGAACGCAGTCTTGAAAATATCTTCCGATTTAACTCGGACTTCATGATATCCGGATCGCAAATCCAGCTTCGAGGAAACCCTCGCGCCACTAAGCTGCTCAAACAATTTCGCCAATACGAGAGATCGGGTACTTATTCTCAATAGTCACCCGGTTTAAATTTTCGATAATCGATGCACATCCTCCTTGTGCCATCTTTCTTCTTTACTAGAAGAACTGGAGCTCTCCAAAGTGAGTTGTTGCTGTGAATTCACTCCTTCTCTAGCAATTCGATAACCTGCTTCTTAACTTCTTCTAACTCCACTGGTGCCATCGGGTAATACGCCTTTGAGATTGGCGCTGCACCAGGAACAAGATTAATCGCGAACTCCACTTCTCGCTTCGGTGGTAAACCTGATATGTCTTCAAACTCGTCCATGAAATCTCGAACAACAGCTAGCGCTTCTTCCTTAATAACTTCCATCGACGAAAGAACCTTGTTTATCGGCCTAGTCCTAAACTCGACTGGCCCGACAGAACCGCTTCCTCCAGCAAAACAAGCTCCGGATGTCCAGGAATCTGGAGAATCACTTTCCTTTCCTTACAATCAATATGAGCATGGAAAGTGCCGCGAAAATCCATTCCCAAGACAACAACAAACAAAGGGATGCACCAGAATTGAATAATTCTAATGCAGGGAAAACATGAACAAGTAAGATACCGAGATGACTTCATCCGAAGTCAAGATACCGAAGAGGATTAAGCACGGGAAACATGATTCAAGCTGGCGATAAAACAATAACTGGTAGGCGATAAAACCGAGAAAAACAAGATAATATAACGATCATGGAATAAGGAAGTGAATCAAGACCGGGACTCCAAGTTACTTAAATAGAGTACCGCATTGTAATCATGCTGCAGTTCATGGGTACAATTACATAACTCTATTCAAGTCTCCCAAATCCTAGTATCAGAATCAAAGAACAGGGAGAAATAATAGAGAACCAAAAATGTTTCAAGCCGAGATGCAAAGTTGTTTGCATAACATCAAGACGAAGGATAATAGAAAGATATGATTCAAGAATCATGATAGCAATGTGGCAGGACATGTTCCTAATCAAGAGTATTCTGATTCGTGTATTGGGTCCAATACCCAACTACAAAAGAATCAAACTCGATTAACCTATATCCTATGGCTCTGATACCAAAAGAACCATGTCACGCCCCGCTTCCCAGAGTACGCTAAGATGGGCACGTGACATAGCCAACCATGCTACCTGTGGATAGGAAAAATCCTTCCACGGTCACATTACGGCTGTAGAGATATCAAGAATAGGAAAGTAAACTAAACTATCTAGTACATGTCCATGAGCCAGAATAAATGAGTCAAGAAATGATAATATACGGAAGCAAAAGATACAATAAATGAAACACCTGGAAAGTAAAACTGCATACCAACAGGATCTTCATCGCTCGGTATAACAGCGGCAATACTCCTGATCAGTCTGCAACAAAGGTAGAGGATCTGGGCCATGCAAAACCCAGACGTCAGCGCGTCATAACACCAAGAAATAATATATAAACAGGGTAGCAAGACATGCAAGTATGATCATAAAAGGGTAAAGCAAGTGTAACAGCAATATAAATCAGGGCAGTGAAAGGTAGTGTGCAGTGAGTAATCTAAACTGGTCTATTAGGTTAACTACTCTCAAGTCTTTGAAATCAATTTGATGAATCATCGATGTAACTCAATAGTATCTCGTGCGTGCCCGGGATCACGGTCTATGACTCTCGGGCTGAACCCGAGATGTGCCGCAAGGCAGTAAAGGATGGTAGGTAATGACGAGTGATGTCCGTAGCATCACTCCGGAGCTGGCCTAGCCCGTAAGACTGATCAGAACAGGTATATAACTGTCGAGTTACAAGTCAGGTTTCATCATTGATTTCCCCATACCCCCAAGTTATATGTATTCAAGTCAGGTATTAAGTAATCAAGAGCTAATGCCAACACAGGATCAGGCAGGTACAGGTTTTTCTGGATAGACAACAGGAACTGTTCTTAAGGACAACAGGTCAGATTTGTTGGCATTAGACACAAGATCAAATAACAGGTAACGCCATGGTACATCAGGTCAAGCCAGGTAGTAGATAGATATCATGTCATGTCAAGAGTTGCACGGTACCATGTCGTATCAAGTAGTAGGTGTAACAAGTCATGTCAGGGTGCTCTAAATGTCATGTTGGTACTCATAATCAAACTAGCATAAGCATGGGTATGAAAAACAAGCATGGGGTACTAGTAGAACGATAAAATGAAATATTGTAATGTAATATGCAAAAGGGTACAGATTCAAACATATGGTTGCACAGTTATCAGTTTGGGTTTAAGGGATAATTTCAACAATACTTAAATACAGTATAACAAATATGGATGTTAAAATCATGTTAATATGTACTAAATAATCTAGAGATGCAGTTGAATTTAAATTAGGCTAGCTGTATGTAAACGGTCATTCGATAGGGTATGAACTATAAAAGAGGTACTATGGGCTAAGCAAATAAGTGTTATTATGATTTAAATATGGATGTTGGTACTATGTATAGTAAAACTAAATGCAACATGGTATATTTCGAGCTATACATCTAAACTGATATAACGGGACATCAAAATATTAAAATGGAAATTATGGTATTAAATTTAAACTACAGGTTTAATGTGCATTCAAATAAGTATATAATAAATTAAATAGCATGTAGCAAGTTTTACTTGCCTTGATCAGATCACGAAGCGGTATACGGAACGTCACGCGTCGGCGGGAAAAGTCACGATACGCGCACGGTACACGGAATGAGTCCAAACAACGCACTAGGGGATCACACGGGTCAGAGATGCTTGCTGGGTCGTCGTGATCGATGCTGGCACGGTCGGATTCCGGCAAACCAAGAACAGTGAATAAACAAGAATGAAATGCAAAATGCATGGAAAAGAAAAATAAGAGTGGACGAGATCTTACGGTGGTTATACGTTCTGGGATCCCAGGGGAGTCGGCAGGGGCGACGACGATGAGGGTTGCCGGCGTGTGGGTTTTCCGGCGAGGTAGCAGTGTGCAGGGGGTTCTTGGCCGTCGGGGATCAAAGGTTGCAGGGGAAATGCATTGTGATCTGGAGTAGTAGAGGAGAGAAAGGAGATAGGGTAACAAGAGGTAGTGACGGCGAGGGACGATCGCCGGCGGCGAAGCAGAGACGAGGAAGGGCTCAGGCATGGGTAGGGTTTTCTGTGGGTTCTCGGGTGATGGGTTCGTCGGGGCTGCAGGTGTGGGTGATGGTGGTGTCGGGGTTGGAGAGAGGTGAGGAGAAGGAAGAGGTTGAGGCTAAGACGTCGGGGTGATGGGGATGAAGGCGAGGAGGTCGGCGGCATAAGGCGAGCGTAGGCGTGCAGGGGTTTCTCGGGATGGGTGTGTAGGTGCCTTCGGTGAAGGGAGGAGAGGGAGAGGAAGTGGAGACGAGGCGAGGAAGACGAGTGGAGGCCGACGAGGAAGTGGGGGTCGCCGGTGGTGAAGGGTGTAGGTGAAGGAGGAGATGGTCACGGTGGGGTTGCGGTTGAGGAGGATGTAGGGGAGATGACGAGGGTCAGGAGGCGACGACGAGGTGGCGGAGGCGGCGACGGCAAGATGTGGCGAGAGCGAGCGGGGTTGCAGGGAAGGGTTGCGCGCGGGAAAAAATTGTAAAGGAGAAAGGAAGAAGATGATGGGACGTGAGCAGAAGAACGTAGGGTTAAGAAAAGAATTATACTTAGAGGAGAGAAAAAGAGAGAGAGAGAGTCACGAGAGATAGAGAGAGAGGGGGGAGAGAGAGAGAGAGGTCACAGTTAAGATTTTCTTAACTTAAAAAAAATATAATATATACGTATTAAACTAAACGGTTAGTATAAGAATGATTTAGTAATATAAATTAGTTAAAAGAATAATAATAGTTTATATATATATAAAGAATATAATATTAGTCCGTTTTGAGATTTTGGCAATTACAAATTTACTCCAAAACACGCCTGGGTCGGGTCTAAAAATCCAGATTTAAAATATGAAAAATATATGCGACTTCCAAATTTCAAAATGAATGCTCAGTTAAAGAAAATGCATACCCCCAAGAACGGATGCACGCACGTGCGCGTAGCCATCCAAACACGTCCGTTTCACAAAACGGGACGAGAACAAGATGCGCGGACGCTACCACGGGGTTAGGGATATCATGCAGGCTATGAAATACAATTTTAATTTATTTTCCGTGACCCAAAATGTTATATGATAAAAGATGCGATACTAGATAAAATACCAGTATGTACTAATCATGAGATGCACGTGTCCATGCAACAAGTCACGGTAATCTATAAATAAAAATCACTCAAGTTCAAGCAAGCGGGTCGGGTCGAATGCAATGTAAAATATAAAATACCATTCACACCCAAAAAAACGATAAATCAATAAAATACCACGAATAGAGAAATACGAGAACTGGAATTGGTATAATTGGACTCGGGTGTTACAGGGTGGGTTTAATTCAATCATGAAATGAACGGGTTGAACATGACTTGCGGTTTATGGTTTGTTTACCTTATCAAGGTCATAAATCGCTTGTGTCAAAATATTATTGGGAATTTCAAGTGTTGAAATTTGCAATGAGATTGCATACCTTCTATGAGATAGTAAGATCATGATACCCACTGCGAGTAAGTGTTACTCTTGGGAGAGTTTTGCACTTTATAATTAGATAACATATTAAGTGTCTAGAAAGGTGTCAACGAGGTCATGCCTCTGGGAAAATGAGATTTACTTTAATTAGGTCCGTGCGAAAGCACGGGGAACCTCTCTCAAAGTACCGACACTGGCCTGGCTGAATGGTTAGCGAACTTGTAGGGTGTAATTAATTCCTACTAGTCTTACCTTTTAGGGTTTGAAGGAAGATTTGATAAAAACAGTGGGAGCCATCCTGATTAGATAAGATAATAACCAATATAATCTTGCAAGAGCATACGCTAAGTGTTTTCTTCTTTCTCTCTCCAGGTACTGACCATGACAGGCCTTAATCAAGATAATAATATTGATGTATTGACAGAACCTGCTTATTATACTGAGTTGGGGAACATTGGTTCCGCTCTATCCTATAATTGTTATAAGTCTAAGTAGGAAATAGGGAAATGCCAGGATTCCTATGCCACCCGATCGAAGAAAGTGCATGTTGATGCATCTTCTTCGGGTGTATTGGTTACTGAGAACTGCTTCTCACTGTACTCTACGTCTTGGGTATTGGATACCGGATCAGGATCCCATATATGTAATCTGTTACATGGGCTAAGGAAAGGTAGAGAACTGGGAATGGGTGATAAAGATATAAGGGTTGGAAATGGGCCAATTGTTGCAGCCAAATCAGTTGGCGATTATCACCTTGTATTACCAAGTGGTAATACATTGATTCTGATCAAATGTTATTACATGCCGAACCTGATATGCAAAATTATATCAGTTTCTTCATTAAGTAAAGAAGGATATAATTTTGTATTACAGGATAATGTTATGAACATTTTTCTGAATCAAAACTTGATTGGATCAAGCACGTTGTGCAATGGCATATACGTTCTAAATCAAACCACAGTTCTAAGTATACAAAACACACACAAGAGGAAGAGTTCGAAAATGAACGAATCCTTCTTGTGGCATTATAGACTGGGTCATATCAATGCGACACGACTAGCTAAGTTACATAAGGATGGATATTTGAATCCGTTCGAATTTTCATCTTATGAAACTTGCCAGTCATGTCTCAAAGGAAAGATGACCAAAACACCGTTTACTGGACACGGAGAAAAAGCTACGGAACTCTTGGGACTGATACATAGTGATGTATGCAGTCCCATGTCTACACATGCCAGGGATGGTTCTTCATACTTTATTATATTTACTGACGATCTCTCAAGATTCGGACATGTGTTCCTGTTGAAACACAAGTCTAAAACTTTTGATAAATTCAAAGAATATAAGCATGAAGTTGAGAACCAGACGGGTAAAAGTATTAAAATCCTTCAATCTGATCGGAGAGAAGAATACTTGAGCAATGAGTTCCTAGACTATCTAAAAGAGAATGAGATTCTCTCTCAGCTTACTCCTCCGTATACACCACAGCACAACGGTGTATCGGAGTGGAAGAATCGCACCCTATTAGATATGGTGTGCTCTATGATGAGCACCGCCGAGTTAGCTATTTCTTTTTGGGGTTATGCGCTTGAGATATTAGCATACCTATTGAATCAAGTTCCATCTAAATCAGTGCCTATGTCAAAAGGAAAAATCCCGAAAAAATCGAGGCACGATCGGTTCTTTGCAATTTTGTGGGATATCTAAAGAGTTCATATGGATTTCTTTTCTACCACACTGAAGAACAAAAGGTGTTTGTTTCTCAACATACCACCTTTTTAGAAAATGAATTTCTTGTAAAAGAAATTAGTGGTAAAGAGGTGGAGCTGGAAGAAGTTCCAACCGCACAAAGTGCAACTGATGATTTAATGGAACCAGAGGATTCAGTAGTTCCCGACGAACCTCAACCTCTCCGCCGATTTAGTAGGGTTCCTCATCCACCTGAGAGATACTATGGTTTTCTCATTGATGGTGGGAGCGAGGATTGCATCATGGAAGATGATGACCCAACTAGCTTTGAGCAGGCCATCACGAGTGGGGACTCTGTGAAATGGCTAGATGCAATGCGATCTGAAATGGAATCCATGTACACCAACAAAGTGTGGACTTTGGAAGACGCTCCTGAAGGGGTAAAACCCATCAAGAGCAAGTGGATCTTCAAAAAAAACTTGGTATTGATGGAAAAGTTGAGAATTTCAAAGCTAGACTTGTAGCAAAAGGTTTTCGTTAATGACCATGTGTAGATTATGATGAAACATTTTCTCCAGTGGCTATGCTTAAGTCCATCCGGATCCTACTTGCCATCGCTGCATACCATGACTACAAAATCTGGCAGATGGACGTCAAGACCACTTTTCTAAATGGTGATTTAGAAGATAGCGTATACATGACACATCCAGAGGGCTTCGTAGACAGTGGGAGCAGCGGAAAGGTGTGCAAGCTGCTTAAATCTATCTACGGGTTAAAGAAAGTATCGCGAAGTTGGAACATCTGCTTTGATGTGGCGATCAAAGAGTTTGACTTCATCAAAAACATAGATGAACCCTGTGTATACAAGAAGGTTGCAGAGAGTAAGGTCGTCTTCCTCATATTGTGCATGAATGACATACTCTTGATAGGAAATGATATTCCTATGCTGCACTCGGTCAAGCTCTTCTTATCATAAAGATTCTCAATGAAAGATCTAGGTGATGTCTCCTACATCTTGGGGATTAAGATATATAGAGATAGATCTAAACGGATGTTGGGATTGTCCCAATCCAGGTACATTGACACCATACTAAACAGGTTTAGTATGGAAGATTCCAAGCGTGGGAATTTACCCACGTTATCAGGAATCACTCTCTCCAAAGAGATGTCTCCAAAGACTGATTTGGAGAGGGCTCGTATGCAAGGTATACCCTATGCTTTGGTAGTAGGCTCTATCATGTATGCGATATTATGTACCAGACCCGATATAGCATACTCACTAGGTATAGTGAGTAAGTATCAAGCAGATCCTGGAGAGAATCACGGGACAGCTGTGAAGAACATTCTTAAGTACTTAAGAAGGACTAAAGAAATGTTCTTGGTGTATGGTAACGGTGAACTCCAAATGGAGTCCATACCGATTCGAGCATCCAGAGTGATAAAGACGACCTTAAGTCGGTCTCGGGTTTTGTCTTTACCCTAAATTGAGGGACGGTTTGTTAGAAGGGTTCCAAGTAAGAAACCGTGGCAGACTCAATGATGAAGGCTGAATACATCGTTGCCAACGATGCCGCCAAAGAGGTTGTCTGGATGAAGAAGTTCATAACCGAACTTGGTGTGGTTCCGTCCATCGAGCATCCAATACCTTTGTATTGTGATAATAATAGAGCGGTGGCTTTGGCCAAGGAACCCAGGTCCCATCAGCGATCCAGGCATATTCTGAGGCGATATCACCTGATCCGGGAGATAGTTGATTGCCGGGAGATCGAGGTCAGGAGAGTTGAAACGAAGAATAACACAGCGGATCCACTCACGATGGCCATTCCCCAGACATAATTTGAGAGACTCTTCGGGATGTTGGGTATGAGATACTACAACAACTGGCCTTAGTGAAAATGGGAGATTGTTAGTAGTATGTATGCCCTAGAGGCCATTATTATATATGATTGTATATTATAGTGGATGCTTGGACATATATAGAGAGGACTTTCTTGCTCGACATGATAGTATGCTATCTGGTTGCTCTTTATCTTAACATGTAGACTTATACTGTCTTTTCTCTCACATGTTGGTAAAACCCTTAGGATGTATACTTGACTACCTTAATTATGATGCAGATCATACTAGTGGGGCCAGGGTAGTCCATAAGTTCATCCTTTAATTGTTCCTAGTCATGGGTGTATCGAGACGGGGCATCGATATTCCGGAGTAGACTAACGTATACGTTTCTTGACCCATATGATGGGCGATGGATGATCCCACATCTATTGGTGTTTGACTTCAAACATTGTATACGGATGCTCAGTGGAGACTGGGTACACCAAACATGACTCATCGAGAACTCCTAAATGGTATTATACCTATCGTCAGATAGCAGTTCTCTGGTGACATTGGTACAGGTTAGTTTGTAGACCCGAGATCGTCATAGAGTCTTGTGTGATTCCTACCATGCTTTGATTTCCACCCTACTACGTTCAAGAGAAGGTGCAAACAGGTGATTTTTGGGTACAGTCTCGAGTCACATGGAGGCAATGGGCGCTAGGAGGGGTTTCATCTCTCCCGGTATTAGGGATTGATATTGCGCTGTGCTCGATTGGCTATAACAGAAAGTCCCTTGCCAGGGCTGATTATGGGATTTACTTGTAAGTGTTATCAGTAGTTTCTCGACCCGTTATGAACCTCACATCGGCATGACTTATCAAGCTATTGGGGTCTGATGTTTACCACCCCTAGGCTAGAAATGTGACATATCAGACGAAGAGACCGGACTGTACGATAGTATTACTTATTGGATTTACGGAAGTATGAGCAGGCATGCTTGTTAATCTTCTGATCGTTCAATACCCGGGTAGCCGTTACATCCATCTAGTACCGCTGAAAGCTTGTGGGTGACTGATATGATCATCACCTACTGTCGGCGTATTGACGAGTATTTAGAGTCCTACACAGAGATTTCCTGGCTCAGGCGAAACGAAGTAGGGCACATATATAATATGTGCGGGACCGAGATTAATACATATATGTGATACCGTATTCTAATCTCACGCTATGTGATATCGGACGGTTATATGTGATATAGCCGGGTTATCAAATCAAATGTTAATTCGATAAGATGATATATATGATATTAGTCAGTTGTATGCGATATAGACGGATTATTAAATCAAGTGTTGATTTAATAATTTAATGTATGATTATATATTTGATATATTAATACACATTAACTAATATTAGATCACTTAAGGATTTCTTTTTCTCACTTATACATTTAATATATATGTGATATATATTAATTATTTTTATTTATTTGTGTCATGCTTGATGATACATTGTTCATGGGTGTATGAGACTCATACCATACTATAGATAATTAGGGTTTTTATTTATTTAAGGTAAATACAAAATTCGGTGGAAATTAGTCATGGTTGAATGCTTGTGGAAGCATGTGGAAACCATTGACTTAGTCCACTAATTTTGTTTTACTCTAGATATTCATTAACCCAACCATTATTTTTAGCCATGGTTAAGTTTCTATAAGAGTTGATATATGATATTTTCTCACCCATGGTTGCTATTCCATTCTAGACTTCATCTTCTTCTTTTTAAGTTTTGCTTACTAGGTTTTCTTGAGGTGAAGAATTAGTGAGAGAAAAATTATTCTAAAGTGAGCAAAATTCCTACTTCATCAATCTACACTAGACTAGCCATTTAGTATAGCTTGTTTACTTCACTAATTCTCAATTAGTGAAGAGGTAGCTTGAATTAGAGATTCCTCGACGTAGATCATCCTCGGCCTCGAAGATCTTTAAGCAAGCTTGTTCCTTTCGTCTAGTAGAGCCTAACTTGAGTCCGGGAGACCACTACTTGGAGCGAAGGGACTACTACACGGAGCTTTAGAAGTGAAGGACCAGTCTACAAAGGTTGTATTCCTTGTTCACTTAGAGTAAAGATGTTTATTTGTTTAGCTTAACCATAATTCTCTAGTTAGACCCTCGGTTTGAGTTCATTAGCACTTTAGATTTTTTAAAATTGCATGCTAGATGCCTTAGAAAACATTATGAGGGTGCTAAGGAACCCAGCATTTGGGACCTTTAAGGATGTGCCTATAGACTACTCAGCTCCCACAAGTATGATTGCCATCATAACGCTGGTAGTCAAGCAAAATCCTACGGGCTTTATCAACATTTATCAGCGATATGTGATATCGAGTATAACATATGCACATGTTAAAATAAAGACAAACCAAAATAGTATACTACTATGACGAGTCTTTATCAACATGTATAAGCAATACAAAGAAGTAAGAAAAACAAATACACATGTTCAGATAAAGACAACTCAAATAGTATATTATATAACCGAGTAAGATTTTCCTGTAAATATATATCCCCCAGCATCCTATACGATACATGCCTCTAGGGCATACATATCCCTAACATCCTATACAATACAGGACTCTAAGGCATACATATCCAACACTCATGATGCTGCCTCGGTACTGAACAGGTCAGATGAGCTTTCCGACATACGGGCTCATTTCCACATTCCCTTTGGCTACATGCTCCGTTTGGCCAGGGAAGGAGAACAGGATGACCAGGTACAGGATAATGAGATTGCCCTGTACTTGAAAGCATTTCGAGTAGGGATGTGTCTGCCCTTTTCGCCTATGATTTGTGCAGTCCTTCACTGTTTTCAACTCGCCCCGGGTCAGCTAGCACCGAATTCGTGGAAGATTGTCCTCGGATACCTAGTTCAGCTTAAAATCGATCGGATCCCTTTTAATCTAGGGCTCCTCTTGTCCTTTCTCAGCTACAAGAACCATCCGTCTACCTGTAAGGACGAGCCGAGTTAGGTATAATTTTCTTTTAAGAAGCACAAGGGTAGGGTGGCTGGGTCGGAGGCAGCGGTCGTCCCTTCTTTTATCCACAAGTGGAAAGAGAAGTTCATCTTCGTCGGCCCTTCGAAGGGTGAGGAATGGCTGGTGCCCACCGAGTGGCATAGAGCTGATTGCCCGAAGGCCAAATTGTCGAATGCCCCGGAGGAGGAGATCGTGTCCCGGTGGGAGCCAATCCAGCGTGCCGACGTCATTTTTTCCGAGCAGGCCCTGAGCTTGACGGGACTCAATCCCGTGCACTTCATAAGTAAGTTAGATCCTAGCCGATCAATTTATACTTAGTATATTTTGGGTCTTTTGTTGCTAACCCTTTTTTTGTTTCTTCTCGCAGAGCCCATGGACCGTTCTAAGATTATGGCCGCCTTGGACGCCAAGACACAGGGAAGGAAAGGCAGCGGTGCCAGCTTGTCCAAGCCCTTGCCAAGTGGGACACTTTTCCAGGAGGCTTTTGCAAAGGCTGCCATCCCCACTAGTCTCTAAGGTACGTAGGGGGAGTGGACAGAAATAAGCCTGGGAACAGATTCCCTGAGTAAGGCCGGAAGTGCCTTCTTCCACCGAATCTCCAGCCAAGAAGCTTAAGAGGGTAGTTTCCCGACTGGAGCCAATCGAGGTACACATTCTAGAGGGCGACTTCCACATCGAGGTGCCGTCGGTACTGTCTATAGCTGATAGTCTATTGGCGGATATGAAAAAAGCGGTGGGGGCCAAAATACCTCGAGGCATCATAAAAGCCCAAGTCGCCGCGATAGCCCAGGAAGCTGTCCAGGTACGTGAGCTCTCCACGAATTTTTCAAGTAATTTTTCCTCTGTTTAGTCTTTTGACGGATATTGTTTGCTTCCTTCTGCAGGTCCTCCATCACTATGCCCTCCTGACTGCCATGGAGGTTGAAAAAGTTGCCCCGGCGGTAAAAAAAGCCGGGAAGACATCTTCGCACGAGGAAGAAATCCTCTCCAAGCTGAAGAAGTCCGAGGACAACACCGTTTCCTTCGAGACGCAGTTGATATCAGAGAAGGTTAAGGCCACAAGGCTGAGGGAGTCCCATCGGGTTCTGACTGAGTCCAACCGGGCCCTCCAAACTTTAGTTGGCGAAGTCAACGAGCTCTTTGATGCGATGAAAAAGAAAAGAGACTCGTTTAAGGCAAATGCCCGAGCGGCCAATGAGGCGGCAAAAAATGCCAAGGAGAAGGCGAAGAAGGCTGTGGAGGGCTACAAAATGTCCGACCAATTTTACGTCGACCTCGCCGACTCTGCAGCCTTTGGGTGGCATAATGTCATCGAAGCCGTTAAGGAGTGGTACCCGGGTTTGATGATCAAGAGCTCCGCGTGAGTTACCCCCTCCCGGAGGAAAAGCCAAAGGGCGGAGGCGCCAAGCAGGCGGGCAGGGACGAGACCTCGGCCGAGAAGATGATTTGAAGCCGTCGCTATCTCTGCTCTCTTTCTTTTCCTTTTTTTCCATTGTAAGCCTTCTGGAAATTTTGCAACAACTTTGTAAAGCTGGGGAGCTCATAATAGCTTATATATAATTTTGAAATTAATGAAGTATAATTTCTTGTCTGCAATGTGTCTGATCGGAAAAAATTTTGTTTTTATTTTTCCAAGTGTGGGTAGACCGGTGTCCCCCCTTCACCCCAGAGACGAGGTAACGTGAGTCGAGCGATCATTCGGTTTATTCTTCCAAGTATAGATAGATCGGTGTCCCCTTAAAAACTCTAGAAACTTGGACTGAACTTTGCAAAGCTCCGTAATATCCCTTCTTCCCCCAGAGACGGGCTGATTCGAGTGGAACGAGAGTTATGCCGGCTATCAACCGTAGACGGGCTTTCTTTACTTGGGCTATGTAGGAGTCTGCCTTCTTCGAGTATGCATGCTGGGTAGGAGTTTGCCCACCGGTCTAATGTGAGGTCTTAGGATCCACCGTTTAGGCCGAGCAGGACTGTTCATCATGAATGGGCATGCCTCGGCGTCGAGCAGGATTCATAGTTTAGGCCGAGCAAGAATCTAACCGCTGTGAATTGGCTAGGTAGGAAGCTGCCAAACGGCCTCGTGAGTGGGCTTCCGATCCACAGTTTAGGCCGAGAAGAAATCTACTCGCTACGAATCGGCCGGGCAGGAAGCTACCCAACGACCTCATGAGAGGGCTTCAGATCCACATTTTAGGCCGATAAGGAATCAACTCAATGCGATTTGACCGGGCAGGAAGCTATCCGATGGCCTTGTGAGAGAGCATCAGATCCATGGTTTGGGCCGAGTAGGAATCTACTCCTTGTGAATTGGCCGGACATGAAGTTACTCAGTGGCCTGATGAAAGTGCTTCAGATCTACAGTTTGGGCCGAGCAGGAATCTACTCGATGCGAATTGGCCGGGCAGGAAGCTACCCGGCAGCCTCGTGAGAGAGCTTCAGATCCACAGTTTGGGTCGAGCAGGAATCTACTCATTGCGAATTGGTCGGGCAGGAAGCTACCTAGCGGCCTCGTGAGAGGGCTTCAAATCCACAGTTTAGGCTAAGCAAGAATCTACTCGTTGCGAATTGGCCGGGTAGGAAGTTGCCCAGCGGCCTAGTGAGAAGACTTCAGATCCACAGTTTGGACCATGCAGGAATCTACTCGCTGCGAATTAGCCGGGCAGAAAGCTACTTAGTATTCTCGTGAGAGGGCTTCAGATCAATAGAAGGTCAGATCGCCTTGACATTGACATTTGCGCTTCCCTGATTCCCGGTGCCACCTGGCGCATGGAAGGTATCGTGAGATCCGCACGTCTCTCCTTGTGGCGGCGTTCAATTTGCCTAGATCGGCGTGAAAAAAAGGTGGCAAATGGCCGGAAGCCACGTGGCGACTCCTCATCCAATGGATGCGATGCTCCGTAATTTGGGTCTTGACGAGAGAGAACCTCGACCGTAAGGGAATTTTCGTTGACGCTATAAATAGAGGAGTCTCATCCTCCTCTTAGGCACTTCCGTCGATTTGCTTTTACTTATCTCCGCCTCCTGCCTTTTTTCTATCTTCAACCTTCGTAGTCAATTATTTTTCGATGGCCGGCAACACGTACAACATTCGAGATATCGTCTCCCGTGATGACGTCTATTATTATGACCACGATAGCTCCGAAGCGACATACAAAGCTGTGATAGGTCGGATGGAACGTCATTATGGGCAGTTACTCCCACGCCGATCATATCTCCTTCATGTGCTTGTCCACACGATCTGGAGGTCTTAACCCAGCCTTTTTAGAGTGTTTTCCCAACAAGCGCTAGAGGAAGACGTCGACAAGAAGCGCATGACCTATGAGTTAGGCCTGATCTTTAGATCTCATGCATTGATCTGTCCATCAGAGATTAGTCATAGCTTCATGCATGACGGCAGGAGTTCCCGACGACATTGTTGCTACTCGTGTCCATAGACATAGGCAGAGAGAGCGATGGGATGCCACTTGGGATTCGCTTATGAACTTTTGTTTCGAGTACCACGGACAATGCGTTCAAGAATCTCTTCCTTCTTTGCTGTAATTCTCAAGTGACAAAATGGTGTTTTCTTTTGCAAGACTCTGGGCACTTTTGTAAGGCCGAGGAGCCGAGAATATATATCTTATTAATGAATTTTTCTTTTTCTCATGAAATTTTCTTTGCTCAGAATGTCAGAATATCAAAAAATTTCGTATCAATTTTCCAAGTGTAGGTAGATCAGTGGACCTCCTCCAATCCTTCACCCCGGAGTCAAGGTAAGATGGGCAGAGCGAGACTTAGGTCAGCTACCTATAGTTGCTCCCGCGTTTTATTTACCTGAGTCAAGGGTTGGCCTGGGATACTTCCCTTGCCTCTAAGCCGGGCTGAAGACAGCCTATAGGCTCGTGAGAGGGATTCAGACCCTCAGTTTGGTCGGGTAGGAAATTACCCGTTTTGAATGGGCAGGAGGATGCTCACCGGCCGTACGCGATGTCTTGGTTTGGAATCGAGAGAAACAGTCCGGATTGCAGAGAAGCAAGAATCTTTATTATTAATGGGAGTACAAGTTTAACAATACAATTTAAACTTTTCGGCATTATACGGCTGTGGAAGGTTATGTTTCAAGGAATCTTGGAGGAAGTATGCTCCTCCGGGCAATACCTCGGTCACGAGGAAGGGGCCATCTCACTTCATGGAGAACTTGTGTAGCTTCCTTTAGCCCTCGAATTCATTGTGTCGGAGGACTAAGTCTCCTGATTTGAACGCTCGGTGTTTGACCCGAGCATTGTAGCTGGAAGGTCTGCTGCTGATATGCGACCATCCTTATTTGTGCCTAATCTCTCTTCCCCAGCAGGATGTCCAGGTTGCTTCAAAGGGCTAAGATGTTGGCTTCGTCATCGAAGTATTCGACCCGAAAACTTGGTAAACCAATTTTAGCGGGGACCATTGCCTCGGTGCCATAATAGAGACAGAACGGGGTTCCCCCATGGGTGTTTTCCTTAAAGTTCGCAATGCCTACAGTACCTGGGATAGTTCTTCGACCCATCCGCCTTGCCTTCTTTCCAGGCGTGCTCTGGGCACCCGGATGGCACCTCGATTTGCTATCTCGGCTTACCCGTAGTTCTAGGGATGAGCGACTGCGGAGAACTTCATCAGTATGTGGTAGTCGCTGCAGAATTCTCTGACTTTGTCATTCTCAAAGTTAGTTCGGTGGTCGGTGATGATGCACTTTGGAATTCCAAATCGTGCAATTATGTTATTCTGCAGGAACATCACTGTGGAGGAAGCATCCGGTTTTCTGATCGGTGTGGCTTCAACTCATTTTGTAAAGTAATCTATGGCAATGAGGATGTATTTATGCCCCATGTGTTAGTTGTATGTATGCACTAGAGGCCAGTATTGTACAGATGATGTATATTATATTGGATGCTTGGACATATATAGAGATGACTTTCTTGCTCGATATGATAGTATGCTATCTGGTTACTCTTTATCTTAACATGTATACTAGTCTCTTTAAACTGTCTTATGGTTACATGTCGATAAAGCCCTTAGGATGTGTACTTGACTACCAGGACTATGATGCAGATCATACTAGTGGGGACATGGTAGTCCATAAGTACATCCTTCAAGGTCCCTAGTCGTGGGTGTATCGAAACGGGGCATCGATATACCAGAGTAGACTAGCGTATACGCTTCTCGACCCATGAGATGGGCGATGGATGATCCCATATCCATTGGTGTTTGACATCAGAGATCGTATACGGGTGCTCAGTGGAGACTGGGTACACTGGACGGACTCGCCGAGAACTCCGAGATGGTATTATACCTCACGTCAGATGGCAGTTCTCAGGTGACACTTGTGCAGGTTAGTCTGTAGACCCGAGATCGTCATAGAGTCTTGTGTGATTCCCCTGTGCTTTGATCTCCACCTTACCACGTCCATGAGGGCATGCAAAACGGTGGTCTTTGGGCACAGTCCCGAGTCACATGGAGGCAATGAGCGATAGGAGGGGTTTCGTCTCTCCCGGTATTGGGGGTTGATGTTGCGCTGTGCTCGATTGGCCGTAACAGGGAAGTCCCTGGCCAGGGCTGATCAGAGATTTGCTGGTAAGTGTTACCAGTAGTTTCTCGACCCGTTATGAGCCTCACATCGGCACGACTTATCGGTTATTGGGGTCTGACGTTTACCACCCCTAGACTTGATATGCGACATATCAGACGAACAGACCGAACTGTACGGTAAGTGTTACTGGTTGGATTCACAGGAGTGTGAGCGGGCTAGCTCGTCGATCTTCTGATCGCTCAATATCCGGATGGCCGTTACGTTTAGCAGACCGCTTGCGGCTTGTGGGTGCTTGATATGATCATCATCTGCTACCGGCGTATTGACGAGTCTTTAGAGTCCTACACAGAGGTTTCCTGGCTCAAGCGAAACGAAATAGGAGCGCATATGAGATATGTGCAGGACCGAGAATAATGCATGTATGTGATACCGTATTCTATTCTCGCGATGAATATATCGATTGGTTATATTCGATATAACCTAGTTATCGAATCATTGATTCGATAAATCGATACATTGTATACTAGTCGGTTATGTGCGACATGACCGGATCATTGAATCAAGTGTTGATTTAATGATTTAATGTATAATTATATATATTTGATATATTATTTTGCATTAACTAGTATTGGTTCACTTTAAATGGATTTTCTCACTTGATGTGCAAGATGTATATGTGATATACTTTTGTGTACATCTTTGTATCATGTTTGATGATGCTTGCTCATTTGGTTAAGTGTAAAGAATTAAACCTAGGTTAAGAAAGTGATTAGGGTTTTAATTATCCATTCTTTTATTTATTGATTTTGGAAAAAGAATGGGATAAGAATACAAAATGGTTGCTTTCATTCTTGAACCTTTGTGAAGCTTCATGAAGCTTTGACCAAAGTGACCAATTTGTCTTCATGCTTAACCCTAACCACTCTTCTAACCTTGGTCAATTCTCTACACCTAACCATGGTTCCTATTATGATAAGTATTCATTTCTTTTTCTTTTTTGAAAAACTTATAATAATATTTCCTTTTTCTTGATCTTCTTCTTCAAGAAAGAAAGCCTGATGCCATCAATGGCAACTTGAGATCTAAAGTGAGAAATCCAATTCTAAAGTGAACCCACCTCCTATTTCTTCACCCTCTACCTCTTGCTAAGTTGTTTTGGGTGTTTTCTTCACAAGTTTCACAAATTTGTGAAGTCGGAGCTTGAACTTGTGATGCCTTGACGTAGATCATCTTCGGCACGAAGCCGACGACCTAGTCCGC
Source organism: Agapanthus africanus (assembly GCA_030015575.1). NCBI lineage: Eukaryota > Viridiplantae > Streptophyta > Magnoliopsida > Asparagales > Amaryllidaceae > Agapanthus > Agapanthus africanus. Next base: position 31,068,062 of record CM057351.1, read on the forward strand.
CCATTTCTCCGATCAAGCCGACGATTGAGTCCGGGATTCAAGATAGACAGCGAGAGGACGCCTACGTGGAGCCAAGGAAGTGGATATCCGGATCTACAAAGGTTGTAGTTTCTTATCTTTAGTTAAGTTGTTAACTAGATTCGTATTTCGCCTAAACTTCTAGTCAACGATCCGTATTAGGGTTTCTCGGCACCCGTAAAATTTGAAATTGGCATGGTTGATGCCTTGTGAGATCTCTTGAGAGTGCCTAGGAACCCCACAGTGGTATCAGAGCCTAGCTAGAGCCTTAGGCGAAGTCTAGACGAAGTTTGAAACCCAAACGAACCGAATCCCTAACTCCAAATTGCTCTCTGTCCTTTTTTGAAAATTGTGGATTTTTGAGAATTAAAAATATGCAGAAAACTCAGCAGGAATTTCTAAGAGTTACTGTAAAATTCGAGTGTCCAACTCCACTATAGTGCGGCGGAACCGCGGCAATAGCATGGCTATTGCGGCGGTTCCGCGGCCAAAATGGCTCATTGTTCAAAAAGTTTTACACAGTAATTCTTACATAACAGTGCTGGTTTTTCTGGGAATTTTTATTTTGACTCAAGAGTTGAGTGTTCTGGGGTTGTATTGGGAATCGACGATTCGATCGGATTATCAAATCTTGTCTATGTAACTTTCCGGATAACTTTAGAATATGTTAAAAAGTTCGACCGGATATAAATACCCAAATTTTCTCCTGCCGGGAAATTTCCAAGTGTTGGATTTTTCCGTGGTTTAAAGATGTTCTAAGTAGTGCAAGTAACGCGATGGACCCTCTAGAAGACAACAAACCTTAACTCGATTATGTGACCGTCTTGAACTGCCCTTTGAACCTTCGGGTTTGGGGCAGTACGGCGTGCCACATGTGAGGCGTTGGCTTGACCCTTCTACGGCTGGACCGTTGCTACTGAGGCACGAACTGAATGTTTTTAGACTTGTTTCATGTGTTGATCTGTATCGGATAAACTTGGGTGTTCAATTGTTCGATCGGAAAGTTTAACATTTTCTATTTATCCGGAATGTGATACAATAATTGGAATTCACAAGTAGTTATGAGATAACTGAATGAATGTTATAAACATAGCACTTTAGTCTCACTTGATCGGTTGCCACGGAATTTTGATGTGATCAAAAGTCCGTTGCAATCACGTAGCGTACGCGGATACTCGCCGGGTAAACTTAATAGACAGCCTCACTCCATAGCCCCGACCAAGTGACTGTAGGAGAACCCCGTTGCCGAAAGCATCCGTTCGGGTGCTCGCGGCAGCGGTGTTCCGCCTTGGTGCACTTCGTCGACGGCGTCGGGGGTGCGGCCGCCTACTAAAGTTTGCGACGAGCATTCGATCAGAATGTCGGGAATCCTATTGAATTGCCCGACTTGATAGTGAAAAGAGTTTTCGATAATGAGACTAAAATACGGGGTTTATAATTGTTAGGCATGTGATGTCTAAGTATTTCATTTGATTAGGCATGCGATGTCTAAAGAGGTTGCGGATTCCAATTGTTGTAGTTTTACACTTTCTTTTCTGTGACCGTAAGTGTAATATGTGATATCGCCGGTTTCGTTGCTATATGTCAACGACAATTGGGATGCGCATATTTACTTACGTTGATGACATGTGATGTTATGTGTTGCTGGATATGTTATATTGGATCGTCGTGTTTGAATAGCCGGGGTTTTTTTATGTGAGATGAGTGTTTTTCATTTTCATTCATGTAAAAACTTGTATGTAATATTCTTTTATTTTGGGGCACTTCCAGGTTGCGGAAGATGTCACCTTTTGTATATTATTTACTTTTCCGCATTAGGATAGACCCAAGGAGGGGAGCACAAGTAACCGGGTTCTGGGGTCCAGTGGGAGACCAACTCGAGGAGTCGAGTCCGGGTCTCCTAACCCTAGAATTGGCAGGGTTGCTTGCCGCTCTCGTAGGGGTCTAGGGGTGTGGGATTGGCTATTCATCACGACCGTGGAATCCGTGTTTTATACTGGCTCGTATTGAAAACACGGACGTCCTAGTATATCCAATGTTTCATATGTTTCTTCTGCTGCGATATCTGTGATGTGATCATGTGATGTTCTGTGATAGATACAGTATATAGTATATATGATATATTATATAGACGTTACTTATGTTTTGCACCTGCACTAGCCCTGCCCTGCTCTGTCGTTAGTTACCTAACCTAACGGTGCACGAGGGGACATCGAGGCGAATGCGGATGGCATAAGTGTACGTCATATCTATCTGTGATGTTTAGGTATTTAAATGATGGGACTTCATTAATGTGATTAATGAAAGAAAAGAAACCTAAGATGTTGTAGAATCAAATTTTAAATAAAAACAGGTAGCTACAGTTCTTGCTTTGCATAGCGGTATATATGATATACCCTGCACCTTATTCAATGAGGAAAGGACCGAGATCCCTTCACCGGGAGTGACTCCTTTAGAAATAACTGGCAGATGCTACACACTCGGTTTGACTTTTGATTGCTTCTATAGTTTCTGCTTTGCATAGTGATATATATGATATATCCCGCACCTCATTCGACGAAGAAAGGGTCGACGATCCCTTCACCGGGAGTGACCCCTTTAGCAAAACTAGAAAAGCCTCAAAATCACTCCATTTCAAAACTTTATTTGATTCTACAACGATATCAAGTTCATTACGCAATAGGTTTTCAGAAAAACCTGCCGTAGCCCTCCGTCATTTCAGATAAGAACTGTTTAGTATTCGTGCTGCGTTTGTTGGCCTTTGTCAAGGCGTAGTGTGCGGTAGCTGAATAGTGCTTATCTGCTTATGCATGTGATGCAGATTGTTTCAGGGTAGTCGTACGACCTTGTTGGCCTTTGTCAAGGGTCGTGCGGGTGGGTTTGATTCAATCAAGAAATGACGGGTTGAACTTGACTAGCATCCTGTGATTTGTTGGCCTTTGTCAAGGTCATAGGACACTAGGGGCAAAATATTATCGGGAATTTCAAGTGTTGAAATTTGCAATGAGATTGCATACCTTCTATGAGATAGTTGGATCCCGATACCCACTGCGAGTAAGAGTTACTCCTGGAAGAGTTTTACACATTACAATTAGCCGATCAAGTAGGTGTCTAGAAAGGTGTTAACGAGGTTATGCCTCTGCGAAAACGAGATTTACATTAATTAGGTTCTTGCGAAAGCACGGGGGACCTCCCTCAAAGTACCGACACTGGCCTGGCTGAAAGATCGACGAAGTTGTAGGGTGTAATTAATCCCGGCTAGTCTTTCCTTTTAGGGTTTGAAGGAAGATTTGATAAAAACCAGTGGGAGCCATCCTGATTAGATAAGATAATAACCAATCTGATCTTGCACGAGCATAAGCTAAAGTGTTTTCTTCTCTCTCTCTCCAGGTAGCGACCATGTCATGCCCTAATAAAGATAATAATATGGATGTATTGACCGAACCCGCATGTTATACTGTGCTGGGGAACGTTGGTTCCGTTCTTTCTTATAAGAGTTATAGGACTGAACAGGATATAGGGGAATACCAGGATTCCCATGCCACCCGAATGAAGAAAGTACATGATGATGCATTTTCTTCGGGTGTGTTCGTTACAGAGAACTGTTTCTCCATTTGCTCCACGTCCTGGGTATTAGATACCGGGTCAGGATCCCATATATGTAATCAGTTACATGGGCTTAGGAAAGGTAGAGAACTTGGAGAAGGTGATAAAGACATTAGAGTTGGAAATGGTGCAATTGTTGCAGCAAAGACTGTTGGGGAATATCACCTTGTATTACCAACTGGTAATACATTGGTTCTGAACGAATGCTATTACATGCCGAACCTGATATACAACATTATATCGGTTTCATTGTTGAGTAAAGAGGGATATAATTCTGTATTACAGGACAATGTTATGAACATTTTCCGTAACCAAAAGTTGGTTGGATCAGGCACATTGTGCAATGGCATTTATGTTCTAAATCAATCAACAGTTCTGAGCATAACAAACACACACAAGAGGAAGAGTTCAGAACTGAACGAATCCTTCTTGTGGCATTGTAGACTGGGTCACATCAATGCGACACGACTAGCTAAGTTGCATAAAGATGGATATTTAAATCCGTTTGAATTTTCATCTTATGACACTTGCCAGTCATGTCTCAAAGGCAAGATGACCAAAACTCCGTTTACTAGACACGGAGAGAGAGTTACCGAACTCTTGGGACTTATACATAGTGATGTATGCGTTCCCATGTCTACACATGCCAGGGATGGTTCTTCGTACTTCATTACATTCACTGACGATCTCTCTAGATTCGGGTATGTGTTCCTGATGAAACACAAATCAGAAGCTTTTGAGAAATTTAAAGAATATAAAAGGGAAGTCGAGAACCAAACCGGAAAAAGTATTAAAATCCTTCGATCTGATCGAGGAGGAGAATACTTAAGCAATGAATTCCTGGACTTCCTAAAAGAGAATGGGATTCTCTCTCAGCTGACTCCTCCATATACACCACAGCACAACGGTGTATCAGAACGGAGGAACCGCACCCTATTAGATATGGTGCGCTCTATGATGAGCACAGCTGAGTTACCTATTTCCTTCTGGGGTTATGCGCTGGAGACAGCAGCATACCTATTGAATCAAGTTCCATCTAAATCTGTACCTACCACACCATATGAGATATGGAGTGGGAAGAGACCATGTCTTAAACGAGTTAAGATATGGGGTTGCCCGGCCTATGTCAAAAGGCAAAATCCGGACAAACTCGAGGCACGGTCAGTTCTATGCAAGTTTGTGGGATATCCCAAACATTCACATGGATATCTTTTCTACCATACAGAGGAACAAAAAGTGTTTGTTTCTCGACATGCCACCTTTTTGGAAAAGGAATTTCTTGCAAAAGAAATTAGTGGCGATAAGGTAGAACTGGAAGAAATTCCGGCTACACAAACTCAAACTGAAGATTTAGTGGAACCAGAGGATTCAGTAGCTCCCGACGAACCATAGCCTCTCCACCGATCTAGTAGGGTTCCTCGCCAACCTGAGAGATACTACGGTTTTCTTATGGATGGTGGTAGCGAGGATTGCATCATGGAGGATGATGACCCAACTAGCTTCGAGCAGGCCATCACGAGTAAGGACTCAGTGAAATGGCAGGATGCTATGCGGTCCGAGATGGAATCCATGTACACCAACAAAGTATGGACTTTGGAAGTTGCTCCTGAAGGGGTAAAACCCATTGGGAGCAAGTGTATCTTCAAGAAAAAACTTGGTGTAGATGGGAAAGTGGAGACTTTCAAAGCTAGACTTGTTGCAAAAGGTTTTCGTCAAAGACCAGGTGTGGACTATGACGAAACCTTTTCTCCAGTGGCTATGCTTAAATCCATCCGGATCATGCTTGCCATCGCTGCATATCATGATTACGAAATCTGGCAAATGGATGTTAAGACCGCCTTTCTAAACGGTGATTTAGAAGAGTGCGTGTACATGACTCAGCCAGAGGGCTTCGTAGATAGTGGGAGCAGCGGGAAGGTGTGCAAGCTGCTTAAATCCATTTATGGATTAAAGCAAGCATCGCGGAGTTGGAACATCTGCTTTGACGTCGTTATCAAAGAGTTTGATTTCGTCAAAAACCCAGATGAACCTTGTATCTACAAGAAGGTGGCAGAGAGTAAGGTTGTCTTCCTCGTATTGTACGTGGACGACATACTCTTGATAGGAAATGATATTCCTATGCTACAATCGGTCAAGCTCTTCTTATCACAAAGATTCTCAATGAAAGATCTTGGTGATGCCTCCTGCATATTGGGAATTAGGATCTATAGAGATAGATCCAAACGGATATTGGGATTGTCCCAATCCAGGTACATTGACACCATACTAAAGAGGTTTAGTATGGAAGAATCCAAGCGTGGGAACTTGCCCACGATCTCTCGAGTCACTCTCTCCAAAGAGATGTCTGCCAAGACTGATTTGGAGAGAGCTCGCATGCAAGGGAACCCTATGCTTCGGCTGTAGGCTCTATCATGTATGCAATGTTATGTACCAGACCCGATGTAGCATACTCACTAAGTGTAGTGAGCAGGTATCAAGCTGATCCTGGAGAGAGTCACTGGACAGCTGTGAAGAGCATTCTCAAGTACTTACGAAGGACTAAAGAGATGCTCTTGGTGTATGGTAACGGAGAACTCCAAGTGGAGTCCTTTACCGATTCGAGCTTCCAGAGTGATAAGGACGACTCTAAGTCGCAGTAGGGATTTGTCTTTACCCTTTACGGAGGGGCGGTTAGCTGGAAGAGTTCCAAGCAGGAAACCGTGGCAGACTCGACGATGGAGGCTGAATACATCGCTGCCAATGATGCTGCCAAAGAGGCTGTCTTGATCAAGAAGTTCATTACTGAACTTGGAGTGGTTCCATCCATTGAGCATCCAATACCTTTGTATTGCGATAACAATGGAGCGGTGGCTTTGGCCAAGGAACCCAGGTCCCATCAGCGATCCAGGCATATTCTGAGGCGGTATCACCTGATCCGGGAGATAGTTGATCGCCGGGAGATCGAGGTCAGGAGGGTTGACACGAAGAACAACACGGCGGATCCACTCACGAAGGCTATTCCCCAGATACAGTTTGAGAGACTCTTCGGGATGCTCGGTATACGATACTACAGCAGCTGGCCCTAGTGCAAGTGGGAGATTGTTAGTTGTATATATGCCCTAGAGGCCAGTATTTTACAGATGATGTATATTATATTGGATGCTTGGACATATATAGAGATGACTTTCTTGCTCGATATGATAGTATGCTATCTGGTTACTCTTTATCTTAACATGTATACTAGTCTCTTTAAACTGTCTTATGGTTACATGTTGGTAAAGACCTTAGGATGTGTACTTGACTACCTGGACTATGATGCAGATCATACTAGTGGGGACATGGTAGTCCATAAGTACATCCTTCAAGGTCCCTAGTCATGGGTGTATCGAGACGGGGCATCGATATACCAGAGTAGACTAGCGTATACGCTTCTCGACCCATGAGATGGGCGATGGATGATCCCATATCCATTGGTGTTTGACATCAGAGATCGTATACGGGTGCTCAGTGGAGACTGGGTACACTGGACGGACTCGCCGAGAACTCCGAGATGGTATTATACCTCACGTCAGATGGCAGTTCTCAGGTGACACTTGTGCAGGTTAGTCTGTAGACCCGAGATCGTCATAGAGACTTGTGTGATTCCCACTGTGCTTTGATCTCCACCTTACCACGTCCATGAGGGCGTGCAAAACGGTGGTCTTTGGGCACAGGCCCGCGTCATATGGAGGCAATGAGCGATAGGAGGGGTTTCGTCTCTCCCGGTATTGGGGGTTGATGTTGCGCTGTGCTCGTTTGGCCGTAACAGGGAAGTCCCTGGCCAGGGCTGATCAGAGATTTGCTGGTAAGTGTTACCAGTAGTTCTCGACCCGTTATGAGCCTCACATCGGCATGACTTATCGGTTATTGGGGTCTGACATTTACCACCCCTAGACTTGATATGCGACATATCAGACGAACAGACCGGACTGTACGGTAAGTGTTACTGGTTGGATTCACAGGAGTGTGAGCGGGCTAGCTCGTCGATCTTCTGATCACTCAATACCCGGATGGCCGTTACGTTTAGCAGACCGCTTGCGGCTTGTGGGTGCTTGATATGATCATCATCTGCTACCGGCGTATTGACGAGTCTTTAGAGTCCTACACAGAGGTTTCCTGGCTCAAGGGAAACGAAATAGGAGCGCATATGAGATATGTGCAGGACCGAGAATAATGCGTGTATGTGATACCGTATTCCATTCTCGCGATGAATATATCGATTGGTTATATTCGATATAACCTAGTTATCGAATCATTGATTCGATAAATCGATACATTGTATACTAGTCGGTTATGTGCGACATGACCGGATCATTGAATCAAGTGTTGATTTAATGATTTAATGTATAATTATATATATTTGATATATTATTTTGCATTAACTAGTATTGGTTCACTTTAAATGGATTTTCTCACTTGATGTGCAAGATGTATATGTGATATACTTTTTAGCACATCTTTGTATCATGTTTGATGATACTTGCTCATTTGGTTAAGTGTAAAGAATTAAACCTAGGTTAAGAAAGTGATTAGGGTTTTAATTATCCATTCTTTTATTTATTGATTTTGGAAAAAGAATGGGATAAGAATACAAAATGGTTGCTTTCATTCTTGAACCTTTGTGAAGCTTCATGAAGCTTTGACCAAAGTGACCAATTTGTCTTCATGCTTAACCCTAACCACTCTTCTAACCTTGGTCAATTCTCTATACCTAACCATGGTTCCTATTATGATAAGTATTCATTTCTTTTTCTTTTTTGAAAAACTTATAATATTATTTCCTTCTTCTTGATCTTCTTCTTCAAGAAAGAAAACTTGATGCCATCAATAGCAACTTGAGTTCTAAAGTGAGAAATCCAATTCTAAAGTGAACCCACCTCCTATTTCTTCACCCTCTACCTCTTGCCAAGTTGTTTTGGGTGTTTACTTCACAAGTTTCACAAATTTGTGAAGTCGGAGCTTGAACTTGTGATGCCTCGACGTAGATCATCTTCGGCACGAAGCCGACGACCTAGTCCGCCCATTTCTCCGATCAAGCCGACGATTGAGTCCGGGATTCGAGATGGACAGCGAGAGGACGCCTACGTGGAGCCAAGGAAGTGGATATCCGGATCTACAAAGGTTGTAGCTTCTTATCTTTAGTTAAGTTGTTAACTAGATTCGTATTTCGCCTAAACTTCTAGTCAACGATCCGTATTAGGGTTTCTCGGCACCCGTAAAATTTGAAATTGGCATGGTTGATGCCTTGTGAGACCTTTTGAGAGTGCCTAGGAACCCTACACCATGTGCCCATGGGGAGCTGGCCGATCATGTCCATTCCCTACTGGGAGAATGCCTAATGGGAGTGTTCATCACGAAAAACTACATTTCAATACCGCTCATTCATTATCATTTTTGTGATATATCGGTACTATTAATCTGTGTCTGCTCAATTAACACAGATTACAGGTAAGCATGACAAAACACCAGAAACACATTCAGATGCATGGATACGACATTTGTGAGCCGACATTGCAACTAGAATGGAAAACTAATTCAAAATCCAAGTTTGTGCAAAAACAATTCAAGTGTACATATTTTTATTCAAAATGGTCAAACATGATTCAAGTGTAAACACAACCTTTTTTAGATGCATGAACCATGGTGGGACAACCTAGCATAAGTGGGCACACAAGATTGACTGCAAGAATCATAGTTTGTGGCACAAGTGGGCATGTAATGAGTAGAGATAAAAGTTGTGATGTGATGGTTTACAATTTCCCTCCAAAATTTATAGATTAAACTCCAAATGTTTATTAAAGAATCAAACAATGCTAGAGAGATTATGGAGAGGACAAAAGATCACCACATGAAAACGAGCCCCATGACTTTAAGAAAAACCGTTGGTTTCCTCATTATCCCCGCTGCCGCCAGTCCATTAAGCTCCAAAGTGCTTCATTTTTCTTCTGGTCATTTCACTTTGTCACCTGACCCTTTTTTTATTGTTTTTTTATTCTGTGGAGATGCCTATAAATACCACACTATAAGAAAGGCTAAGGGTCCATGTTTTTAGTTTGAGAGCAAGTTTTTCATTTTGTAGATGTTAACTTGTATTTCTATTTGTACTCTTGAGTTCTTGACCTTATAACTTCTTCACTAAACCTACAAGCTTAAGTTTTAGGTTCTTGAATTCAAATTAGTTTGTATCTTAATTTACAATCAATAAGAAGTTCTTTTTTGCTTATTTTCATGTCATTTTCTTGCTACTATTGTGATCTAGTGAAATCCTTTGCTTTTCTTTGATCTTGCTCTTAAGTGAGCTTGCAAATTTAAAGTTTGGTATTTAATTTCATAGTGAGATTTGGATTCAAGGACACTTGAAGAATTGCATATCGGATATATCGGTTCTTAGTTTCTTTAAACCTTTGCTTTACTTATTTGTGCATTTTTACTATGTGCCATTCTCTTTTTGTGTTGTATTTGGTTCTTGTGAATATGTGTGAATAATTGTTTAACTTTTTAAGGGTAGAATATGGTTAGTTTTTGTTAGGATAAGTGTTTGCTAAATTCCTTTAAAAATCTCTAACTTGTAATTGAAATTCCGACCAAACGATTCGCAGTCAACTCCGTTAGACACCCTATCTTACCATGATAGTGGTGACTCCTAATTATGACCGGTTGTGATTGGTTTGCAAGAGGCAAAGGCCAAGAGATAAGAACGGAAGGACATGGGACAAGAAATACGGACTTAACGCACAAGCCCAAATACCGTACTTCAAGTTCCCAAATCCACATTGTTACCGATTACCTTAGCATCAATATCAAGTTGGGTTTATAAGGAAACAACAAACATTATCCTAGCTCAAGCTAACCTAAAACTACCCCTAACAAGTTTTTTTCTTAAACATATCGTATTTACGACACTTGAATAAAAACAACTCAAAATTACGTTCTTAACTCGTTAAAACAAGCTTAAAATTCTACCATCTCCCTACGGACGACCCGTACTAACCTCGGCTCGCTACACGCAACACCGTTTTGATTGCGGTTATTTCAAAACTTTAAAAATGATACACAAAACACGTAACAATCAGGGAGCTCAGGGGTATCAACTCCATAGTTGGTAGCCGAGGAACGGTGCCAAAGAGTTGACGCGTCTTGCACCTCCATACGAGTTTTTCTGCATCGGCGTGGATTTTTGGCCAATAATAGCCTTACAGCAGCGTCTTTTGGATCAAATTGTGGGCCCCCTGATGTGCGTCGCCGACCCTTTCGTGTATCTCTTGGAGAACGTACTCAGCTTCGTCGGAATCGACGCATCTGAGCACAGGTTGGGTATATTACTTTTTATATAAGTTGTCTTTGCTCCATACGATGTGCCGAGCTTTCATGCAGAGCCTGCATGCTTTAGTTCGGTCCTTAGGGAGCATTCCATCCTTGAGAAAATCCACTATGGGTTTTCTCCAATATGGGGTATCTTCCTGAGTAGCGTAGACCCAGTGTATCACCTCTATATCTTCGACGCTGGGTCACAACAGGACTTTAAAACGGATGTTCCTCCTCTGGTTAGCCGAATAGGAGGAGGCGAGCTTGCTCAAGGTTTCAGCTTCGACGTTCATACTCTGAGAAATCTGCTCCACTTAGACTTCGTCAAAACCCTTCTTTAGCTTTTTGATCTTGGCAAGGTATTTCATCATGAGGGGTTCTCAGGATTCGAATCGTCCGGTCACTTGGACGACGACCAACGTAGAATCACTATGGATTTTGATCTTCTTTAGCCCCACCCTGAGGCATTCAAAGGTCGGCCAGTAAGGCTTCATACTCCACGGTGTTGTTTGAGGCCTTAAAGTCAAACTGCAGAGAATACTCCATCTCGACTTCATTGGGGTTGCGAATGACCAGTCCAGCCCTACTCCTTCCTCTATGGAGGAACTATCCACATAGAGTACCCAGTCCGGAATCAGACCGAGATTTTCTTCGGCTGAGTTTTGTGTGTTTGGATCCCGTATCAGCGCTTCTTCTCTGTTGGGAATGGTGAATTCGACCTCATAATCGGCTAGGGCTTGGGCTTTAATAGATTGTCTTGTTCGGTACTGGATGTCAAATTGGGAAAACTCCCATCTCCACTTCTTTAAGCGGCTCGATGACTCAGGGGAACCGAGTATGTTCCCCAGGGGTCGGTTGGTGAGAACGATGATCATATGAACCTGGAAATAGTGCTGAAGCTTCTTGGAGGCGACGACGAGCGCCAGGACTATCTTTTTGATGGCTGGGTATGTTGTCTCCACGCCTTTGAAAATGTGGCTGATGTAGTAAACTAGCCTCTGTATTCCCTCGAATTCTTTGATGAGTAAATAGCAAGCTGCCTAACCGGAGATAGCCAGGTACAGCAATAGCTCGTCTCCTTCAGTTGTTCGGGTGAGTAGCGGTGGCGTCGAAAGATGCACCTTGATTTGTTCGAAGGCGACTTGACACTCCTCGGACCACTTGAATCTTAGGATCTTCCTTAAAGCTTTGAAGAAAGGTAGGCACTTTTTCCCGGATCTCGACATGAAACGACTCAGAGCGGCCACCTCTCTTGTGAGTCGCATGATTTCAACGTTGCTCTTAGGTGACGTCATGTCAATGATAGTTTTGATCTTCTCCGAGTTTGTCTTGATTCCTCGGTGGGTGACTATGAATCCGAGGAACATTCCGCCTGTGACGCCGAAATCACACTTGGTTGGATTCAGCTTCATTTTGTATTTTCGCTAGACCTCAAAGGTTTCTCCAAGGTTTGTGGTATGCCCGGCTGATGGGTGGACTTCACAAGCATATCATCAACGTAGACTTCCATATCTGTGGCTTGAATAACTTATTGACCAGCCGTTGATAAGTTGCCCCAACATTTTTAGGCCAAAGAATATTACCTTGTAGCAGTAGACCCTTCGATCAGTAGTGAAAGCGGTGAGCTTTTCGTTGTCCAGGTCCATCCGGATTTGATTATAACCGGAGAAGGCATCCATGAGGCTCAGCAGCTCATGACCGGCCGAGCTATCCACCAGCCGATCTATCCGACGGAGTGAATAGCTGTCTTTCGGACAGGCCTTGTTCAGATAGGAAAATTCAATGCACATACGCCACTTCCCATTCGCTTTCTTGATCATGACTATGTTGGCTAGCCAAGCCAAGTAGTCCAGATTTCTGATGAAGTCCGCCGCGAGTATTTGGTCCACTTCCTCCTCAATCGCCTTCTGTTTGACAGGCGTTAAGCTTATTTTCTTTTTTCGGACCGGCCGGGCTTTTGAGTCAACTCTGAGTTGTCGGAGATCACCTTGGGGTCGATTCCCGGCATGTCCATAGGAGTCCAAGCAAACATGTTAGAGTTTTCTCAGAGGAACTGGATAAGGTTGTCCCGAGTTTTCCCGGTCAAGAGGGAGCCGATTTGGATAGCTCGGCTGCTATCCCCCTCTTTGAGGGGAACATCAGACAAGGCTTCTAGGGAAACCCCAGTTCTCCTTCTTGTCATCACGGGTATCCAGCAATTCCCGAGGATCACACGGTCCGCCAGTCAGATCAACTTTTCTGTCTCTTGGGACTATCGTGGCGCGACATACCCTGGAGATTTGCTGATCTCCGAAGGCCCGGCCTATCCCACCATCGCTCAGAGGAAACTTGACCGTGAGGTGGTAGGTCGAGATTTAAGCTTGAAAAGCATTTAAGGTGGGGCGACCCAGGAGGATGTTATAAGAGGAAGGAATCCGAGCGATGTGAAAACTCACCGACATTGTTCGGGTTCTTCCGGCCTCCCCAATGTTGAAAGAGAGAGTGATCGTTCCCTCGACTTGAACGGAGTGGTTAGAGAACCTGAAGAGAACATGAGAGGTAGGATGGAGTTCGGACGGGTTTAATCCCATATGCTGGAAGGTGTTGTAAAATAGGATGTTTGCCTAGCTCTACAAGTCATGAGAATTCTCCTGACTTCGTACCTATTCACTCGGGCCATGATCACTAGGGCATCATTCTGCGGGACCGATATGCCATGCAGGTTCTCATCGGTGAAGGTGATAGGAGCAACCTTCTTGTACTTCTTGGAAGGGAGAGCATCTAAGGTCATAACTGGCCGGATACGGCGGGTGTCTTCATTGCTCGGAGTCGAGCCAGTGGAGACGACCATGATATTTCTGACCGTCAACACTCCGGTAGGAGGTTGGTCTGCTTGCTCCCTATCTTCTTGACGTTTATCTCGCAGTTACTTTGCCAAATGACCGGAGCGGATTAGCTCCTTGATGTAATCGTGCAGTTATTTGCAGTTCTCGATCGGATGGCCCTGCGATCGATGAAAGGCACAATATGGGCCACGGAGTCACTTGCCCGACCTTTGTATCATCAGCGGCAGCTTAAATAATCTTTCGCTCTTCGCCTCCTCTAGCAGCTCGGCCTGAGAGTGTACTCATGAAACCATGGAGAATTGGGTTTCGAACGATCCGTCGTCTTCCTCTCTTCCCTGCACCGTTTCTTTCGGTCTTTCTGGTCTCCACGGTGAAGATTAGCATTCACCTCAGAATCGAGTTGGATTTCCCGTTCAGTCCAGACTTTTACCTCGGCCATGGTCTTAGATTGTTGTCACGTCCCGCTTCCCAAAATACGGAATACGAGGGTGATAAGGCCAGCCATGCTCCTACGATCTAGGAAAAATCTTGCCGTAGTCACATTTCGGGTTCTAGCATTATATAGTAATCAGTAAAACTCAGTATGGATAAAGAAAATGCAGTCACTAAACTATCGGATATAAAGGAAACTGAACGCAATGGAAGTAAATAAGGGGCAACTAACCAGGGATATCAATGGAGAAATATAACTGGTTCACTGGTCTGGATCTTCGCGGTCTTCTCGAGATCAGACGGGTCCAACTCTACCATTGAGCATGCATACTCAGGTCGTCAGGACGACACAATAGCAATATTATAATAATAACAAAGAGGCAAGGAAATAAGGTAATAATGGTGGAGACAATAAATGCAGGTAATTGATATGCTATTAAACAATGCAATGTATAATCTGTGTCCCTATCGGTCTCTAGGGCACTTTTGAAATCGAGTTGTGGAAAGGAGTGATCATGTTTAACGAGGGTCTCGTACGTACCCGAGACTAAGGCCCACTATCGCCCGGGACATAACCCTGTCTGCCGGACCGCTAGGTCCAAACCTAATATATAAGAGTCGTTGTTCAAATGATCATCCTCTAAATCACTGACCTCGCTAAATACAATTTCCTTTCAACTTCGATTTCCCCCTTTTTTCCCAGATTTCACTATCTATGAGTATGGGCTAGTTGTGTACAAGTACGCATCAATAACACGGTTTTATTCACTATTCACTGTATTGTTCATTATCACGAATCACTCTCTTTTCACTGGCGTACTTGACACAACCAAACCGATACTATTTACGTTCGACAATGCATTGTACACTGAAACTTAACAATGACGTGCACTATCGCTAGAGCTATTACAGTCGGGTAAAACTGTGAATCATGCCACTAAACAATTTATATGCAATACAAGTCACTTTGCATCTCATGAACTTATAAAATCGCATTAAATCATACGTTCAGAATTAAGAAAAATGACACAAGAGCGGTAATAATTAAACTCAGTCATCAGTTCAATGAAATTTGTTTCAAGTCAATCGGGTTTCGGGTTCGCAAATTACAGTCATTTCATTTTAAGTGTTCTCTGCTGGAAATTCAGTTCCTGAACTGAAAGTCCAATTCGTAACACAGTTTTCACCCTGTTGAAATTAAAATTAGGTGACGCTACAGTTGGATAATATTTATCTTTATTAGTCAGGTTTCCAACTCACTAGACGGATCGACAATATCCTCTGTGTGCTGGGATTTATGTATTATTTAAGATCGGGATATACGTTCTGTCCCTGCTTGGGACTGCAGTATGTACTGATGGTTTAAAATATAATTAAAATAGCAAACGATAGTAAAAACGAATGAAACTACTTTCAGTAATTAGGTAACAGATTTATCTTCACTACGGTATAGGGTTCCGCATAATACCATTTTCAAACAGAGGTGTAAAATCATTTCCAATCAAGTGTTGGCAAGCAGTGCTGCTCTGGACTGCAGTACAGAGCCGCACTCCTGAACAGTTTCCGTCATCTTTTTAAAATAGAAACACGATGTAAATTATATGGGCTTCTATCTGGTCGAGTCATCTTCGATATGAGCCCTCGAACACAACATTCCAGTGTGTAACCAATTTACTATGATTTTCCCAAATTTCAGGTACGGAAGGTTTCAGATTCGACGGATCTAAAAGAGATTGACATTCTATGGTGTTTAAGTCCGTATTTTCGTACCAATCTTTTTACGCGTTATCCCTGTCTCTAAAGTAATCTGGTAACAATAATTTCCTCCACACTAGAAAGGATCATCGTACGAAAATACGTATCTAACACCTAAACTAACCAGTTGTTTATTGTCGGAAATACCATTTTGTTCGTTCAATTCATACGAGAAATAACTTACGAACTTCAACACGGTGTTAACATGAGGGGTTTGACTCGATTATTACCCAGATAAAAATTAATTTAAATGAATATGTCTAATACTAATTACGGGATATTATCAGATCATATACCGACATATAAACATTTTAGTATGTAAGCAAGTCCTAAAACTTTCCTGACAATGTATCTATGCCGACACGGCAGCGACGCGGAAATAGCGGTGATCTACGGTAATGGCAACAACACGGCGTGATCACGACACAGACTCCATAAGGGTTTGGCCTCTTAGAGCTTGAACCTGGGCTTGATGGCTCGGTGGTTGCGCTGGCATCACGACGGCTACTGCTTTGACGACGATGACGGACACAGAGACTGAAGCCATGGATTTTACGGCGACGGTGGCGGCTGGAATAGCGGCGATTGACGATAGATGCAAGTGCTCGATGAAATGACCAGTGCTTGGTTTGAAGCTTCGGCTAGCTTGATGGGGTTCTGGGGAGGGTGCAGTAATGTTGCAGAGGTGTCGAGGTGGCAGTGGTGAGGAGGTGGTGGAGATCTCGATGGCGGTGACAGGGGGTTGAGGGAAGCGATGATGATGATGCTTGGGGATCGGGGTTCTTGGGGCAAGCTCGTGATGTGGGATTAGGGGAGGGGAGAGAGGGTGACGAGATGATGGCGAGGCAAAGATGGAGGTGAGGTCGTGATCGGCGATGGGTTTTCTTGGGTCGTCGGGGAGTGTTGGGTTCACGGTGTCGGGGTTTGCAATGGGAGAAGGAGGAGAGAAAGGCGAGCGGAGGTATTGGAGGTGAGGACGAGGCGAGGTCGAGGGTGGAGCGGGGTCTGGGCTCCGGCGAGGTGTAGCGAGGGTCGGGTTAGGTTGCAGGGGTCGGGTGATGGTTTGCAGATCGGGAAAGAGGGGAAGGAGTAAGGAGAAGAGGAGGTGGTCGAGGAGGGTGAGGGATGGTCAACGGCGACAAGGAAGGGGTCGCCGGTGATGGGGCTTGGGTTTCGGCGTGGGTTAGGGTTCTGTGGTGTTGGGTCTCTCTAAGGAAGCGGGAAAACGAGAAGAACGAAATAGAGGAAAGAGAGAGAGGGCTGTGGGATAAAATTTGGTTAATAAAATATTTTATATATATAGAGAGAGAGAGAGAGAGAGAGTAAACGTGTGGGGGGAGAGAGAGATATTCAGAGAGAGAGATTTTTGGTTGCCATTAATTAGGAAAAATAAGGTGTTAAAGAGGAAATTATTAAGATTTAGAGTAATTAATAGGATATAATGAGGAGATTGATTTTTATTAACGAGGATATAATGAGGAATAAATGAGAGTAATAGGGAAATCAATTTGGGTTTAAAGGGAGTAATTTTTGAATTTGAAAGGGTTGAAAGGAGCTGTTGGGGAAAAGAGAGTGGAGGGTTTAGGCTAATGGGCTTGGGCCTCAAGAAAATTTAGAAGGAAAAAGAGTGAGATTAAAATGGACTTGGGATTTGGGTTAGGTTTGTTTAGTGAGAACTATTTGGGTAAAATATAGATTGGGGTTTTGAGAAGAAATCTAATAAATAAAAATATAAATGAATAAATTTTGTTGACAACGCTTCAGTTAAATATCGATATTGGCGTACAAAAAGAATTGGGTATTACAATTGTGCCAATGAAAAAGAGTAGAGCCACTCTTTGTGCCTCAGACTGGATCTCAAGGCGGTGATGACCGTCTCTTCTCGGTGCTCGGGTTCTTCTAGGAGAGCATTGTAGAACCAGGTGATATAGACCTTGAAAGATTTTCTGTCCTCACTATTGATGTTGAATAGGTAGTTGACCGACCACTTCTGTCATCGGTTGCCGACGAAGTGGATGAAGAACTGAGCAGCCAACTCGTCGAAAGTTGAGATTGAGCGCGGAGTCAGGCCGCGGAACCAATCTCGCTCGGCCTGGATGATAGTGGTGGGGAAGGCTCAGCACTGAGCTGCGTCCAAGTTATCTTGAAAGCTCATGCCCGCAGTGAATGCATCCAAGTGGTCCTTCGGGTCAGACTTCCGGTCGAAGAGAGTCAGTTTGGGCGGTTGGTTCCGGGATGAGACCCGCTCCTCAATGAAGGGCTTCGTGAGAGAATCTTTTGAGTATTTTACCGATCCGCCAGGCGAACGGGTGGCAAGATGCATGTCCTCGAACTTCTTCTTGAGGACCTCGATTTGCTGCTGGTACCCCAAGAATTCTCTGCAATCAGAGTGACTGTTGTCTCTTCTTCGGGCTTGGACGATGGAGCGGCTCTGGCTTTGCTCTATCACGTTCCTCAGATCCTCAGGGTGAGCCTTTCGTGGCTCCCCCAAACATGCGCCATATGCACGACCTCAATGATTACGGTGATGTCGGTTTTTCCTGAAATCAGGCAACGTGACCATCATCGCCTTCGAGGGCGAGAGAGCGCGGCGAGCGTTGAAGCGACAGTTCGATTGGTCCTGAGACCTCGGCGTTGGACTGTCCGGTGCCCAACGAGTCATGGAATCATTTCTTGCATGGCGGTGGTGACTTCCAGAATCGGCATGCCGTTGTTCCGTGGTGTCAGGATTGGCACGAGCGAAGCCGAGGACCTGAACGTGTTTATCTGTCATCTCTGCATGTCGCTATTCTTGGGAGCAGGGGTGGTGGTTTGCTGGACGTAGCTGGCAGTTTAGACACATGCGAGCACGTCCACCTGAAAGTGTATCCTAGCACCACTATAAGGTTTTAACCGGAATAAAGCATGCAATTTTAAAATTTTCGGATTGCTAAGCTACACTACCTTAGAATCTAACTAGAGTATTGGGCTTTATATGATGATATCACGAGTTCTACACTAAGTGAAAGAGATTACAACCTTTGAAGATCGTGTCCTTCACTTCTATAGCTCCGGATAGTAGTCCCTACGACTTCTCTAGGCTTCACTTGAAGAATGAACGAGCTTTCTTTGCGATCTTCGTGTCGAAGATGATACATCCAAAGCTTTTCTAATTCAAGCTACCTCTTCACTAATCTTTTATTAATGAAGGAAACACCCAAATTTAAATGGCTAATATAAAGTAGGATGATGAAGTAGGGGTTTTAAGCTCACTTAGGATTCTCTCAAGCTCTAAGGTTCACAACTCATGTGATGGTTAGAGTTTGAAGAATGAGGAAGAAGAAGGAAAAATGGAAAGAACTAGAGAGAGTGAAGCAAATGAACTTTAGAAAAATCACAAGTGAAGAATGGCTACTACTCACTTATTGAAGCATACAATTTTTCACAATAATAAATTGAACTATGCTTAAATAGTGCAAATAAATGAATAAATAATTATTTTAGCTATGCCTCACCCATTCCACAAATATCTCCCCATTTTCCATCTCTTTTTCTATTTTCTAAAAATAGAAAATCCAACCATGCTTCATACATATATATATACACATATATATATATATACATATATATATATATATATATATATATATATATATATATATATATATATATATATATATTAAGAGAAGAAAATATCTAGTGAGCAATAATATTAGTTAATATATAATTATATCAAATATAAATATATATCAAATTATTAAATCAACACTTGATTTAATAATCCGGTTATATCACATATAACTGACTAATATCATTTATCTGTATATCACATTATCAAATCAACACTTGATTCAATAATCCGGTTATATCACATATAACCTAACGATATCAAATGTCGCCGGATTAGAATACAGTATCACATACTAGTATTTAATCACATATCAGCATATGTGCCCTATTTCGTTTCACTTGAACTAGGAAACCTCTGTGTGGGACTCTAAAGACCCATCAATACGCTAGCAGTAAGTAAAGATCACATCAGTTTGCTGGGTTCGCTTAGCACCCTCGACGGATTTCGGCAAGCATCAAGTATGCTATTTTTAAAAATTTAAGGTGTCGAGCAAGCCTGGCCAAGGATATAATTAGAGAATCAGGGTTATAATAGCATGTAAACAAACTTTACACTAAGTGAAATAGGAATACAACCTTTATAGACCGGGCCTTCACTTCTAAAGCTCCGTGTAGTAGTCCTATTGCTCCAAATAGTGGTGTCCCGGACTCTCCTTTGGCTCCACAAGGTGAAAGGAACGAGCTTGCTCAAGGATTTTCGAGGCCGAAGATGATCTATGTCGAAGAATCTCTAACACAAGCTGCATCTTCACTAAATGAAGAATTAGTGAAGCAAACAACCTATACTAAATGGCTAGTTTGGCATAGATTGATGAAGTAGGAATTTTGCTCACTTTAGAATTAATTTTCTCTTTTTCTTGTTCTTCTCACTTGAAAGATAGAGAGCAAGGAAGGAGATGAAGAAGAAACTCAAGTGATCAAGTATGAACCATGGGTGAGAAAATATCTCATATAATCTCACTTGTAGAGACTTAACCATGGCTAAAAATAAAGGTTGGGTTAATAAATATCTAAAGTAAAACAAAATTAGTGGACTAAGTCAAGGCTTCTACATGCTTCCAAAAGCATCTTAATCCATGACATTTTCCACCAAATTTTGATTTATCTCTTAATTATTAATCACCCAAATTATCTTTAGTTAGGAATGAGTCTCATACACCCAAGTCCAATGTATCATCTAGCATGACACATAAAGAAATACATTAATATATATCACATATATATTTATTGCTGGGTTCCCTAGTGACGCCGCTGGGTTTCAGGAGGCATTGTTCATACCATAATATTGCATTATTATATTACCCATTCTTATTCGTTTTATAAATAAACAGGTGCTTTTGACGCATGTCTGCTACATATTACAGGTTACAGGTTCTTGGAGCGAAAACAGTGAAAAAGACAAAAAGACGATATAAAAAAGGGACTTTGACCAACAAATAGAAGGATCTTAAATAAGCCTACACAAAAGATCAGTACAAGGCAACGCAAGGTCCAAGATTACAAAGCAAACGGTTAAAAGTCCACTGCAATTGTTCACTTGGGAGATCTGGAAGAAATAGAGAAGCCAAATTGAATAAAGATCCAAAGAAATAAAAAAGCCCAAGAAGCCCAGAATCAGTTCCAAAATTTCCAGACATAAAATTTTACCAAAGCTTGGAGTCTACTTTGACTAGGTCTTCCTAAGGATATTTTGGTAAATACAGACATGCGAATCAATTGTAACCTAGGGTTTCTATGTCTTATAAATAGAAGCCCAAATCATTGTATTCTTTTCATGCCTCCCTTCATTAATAAATTTTAGAATTCTTTTGGAGAGCATCGGTGCCTCTTTTCAATTCATGAATTCAGATCTGACAACCCTGTGTTGATGTTTGGAGAGAGCCATCTGTAAGTAGTTTCATTTAATTGCTCTAGTTTAGATTTTAATTCCTTGCCTTAGATGTTAACTTTGGGGAAGGCTTTTGAGAGATGAGATCTCTCATCCCTTTCTTACCCATCACATATAATCTATAGGACTCCATGCATACACACACACACCGCGCCCTACGGCACCCTATCCCTCGAGGTAGCAATGATACCGTAGTATAAAGGCCCGGTTGCGCGCGATTTCCATGGAGGTTAGGGTAAGGATCTCTAAAGGAAGGACAAGAACCTAGAGGAAGGAACACCTTCCCGAATGGATCTAATCCCCTTTATTGATAATTACCATAACTCCTCTTAGATCCTAAATTGGGTATAGAAAGCGTTGAGATTTATTTACATTTCCAAACCATTCCTAAATCTAACCCTAGCAAGATTTAGATCTAGATAATCTTAGTATAGATAGATTTAGTTTTTAGATTTAATAATCACTACGAACACCCTTCGGAATTAACTCGTAAGCGCGACTAGGAAATTCACAACATCCCTGTGGACCGACCCGTATTCACCGGCTAGCTACATGCGACACCGTTCTTGATTGCGGTAATAGATAGTTTTTGAGATAAATCAAATGGCGCCGTTGCCGGGGATGGCGTGTTATTTCCTTTTTGCAATTTCGGGTTAATCAAAATTAAAAAATCATAAAAAACTGAAAAATCATAAAAATATAAAAATATATCATCTGTTATTTTTGGAAGGGTATTTTTTTTGAATCTCTGCAGGATCGACGGATCTGGAAAAATCCAGAGTTCAAAACAGAAAAAAGATACATCAGAACAGAAAGAGGTTGGAAAAGCAGAACAGCTCAATTTTTTTGGAGACCTGAAGCCTCCATCCCACCGCTAAACCGCGGCCTCAGCGCGCTCCCACCGTCCTTCCACGGTCCATCTGCCACGTCAGCGCGCGAATTTTGCACTGTTTGCTTCCCTTTTCCCTTTTCTACCAATCCCCATATATCTTTTGTCAAATATTCTGCAAGATTCTTTGCGCTCAAAAAATCTTCCCTTCCAAATAACAAATCTTGTGCAGGATTCTTTGCGCCGCGCATAAAATAAAAAAGATTTGATTGTAAGTGATTTACTGTTTTGCATATCTTTAATCGGACTTTAAAGGGCTTTTGACCAATTCAGATTGCTTGGGAATTTCATCACCCTTCCCAGGACCCCAGAAATCACATAAGGTATTTGCATTGACCATATTTAATTAAAAAATACTAGACTCAGCCCTAAGGACGTCGCGCTCAATAGGACAGAGGACTAGTTATAGGCATCAGCCGTTTATCCTAACCTGACTTTGCGGTGTCTAGGCAAGTGTGTCAAGGCAAGTGGTTACTTAATTAGGACCGCTACTTGTAGTGGGGAGCCTCCCACTTACCTGGCACTTACCTGGCCGCAATTGGCGGTGAAGAGGCGGTTTGAGGTCCTATTTCTAGCCCTTTGGAACAGTTAGGAGCTGTCTAGCTGACCTAGGTGACCCTAGATCTAGGCTTGATTGTGCGTTTCTGGTTGATTGCATTTGTGTCTAAGCCCTATATCGAAATTTTTTGCAAAACAAATAAAATAAATAAGAGGAAAATTTTTTTATAAAAAGACTTGCAACTTTTGTCGCTAAGAAATCCATGCACTCTAATCTTCTTTCTTTTCTCCTTCTTCTATCATGGGTACCCCACATCATAAATCTCTTGCCGAATTTTGGTATCCCGAACCTAACTTTGCCTCGTACGTCAATTGTTTCGGTCGATTTAAAGACGATCCTTCCATGCCCAAAATTTCTTTGAAAGATCAAATAGAAGCGTCTAGGAGAAACAGTTTGACTTTACAACCCACTTTGTGTCAACCATGTCAACAGTCACCACCTTCGTATGTTGATGCCACTTTTTTGAGTCCAGCTGTAACTCCTAAACCGATTTCCATTGCTGAGCATATTGCTCAATCTCGTAGCCGATCTTTCACCCCTCCCCCCTCATCTAGTTCTAGGAATCAACAAGTCCATCCACCTTTTTATCCACATGTTGATCCTAATCCTGTCCAACCACCCACTTCCTACCAGTCCTACCCGACTTTCCTACCGTCACTAAACACTGTTTCTACACAGCCTTTTGGGAGTTTCACATATCCACACAATATTGAATCTTTTACCGAAACCCCTCCACAACCCATGTCTAGTTTGGAACAGTCGTTAGAGGCGTACATTGCAGCAACAAACAAAATGCTTAGGAATGTGGATGTGTCCATTGCCGCCCTTATGCAACCTAGTGAACCGGCAGCTAATTTCCAACTAGCTTCAAATTTTCCAATGTATGAGGAGGCGGTTGGACAGAGTGAGAATGTGAGAGGATTTCCAAATCAAACCTACCCATACCCAATTGAATCCAACAACTCCAATTTTCAAACATGTGTCCAAAATGATGAGTTGTGCGACTTTGTAGTGCTTGATTTGCCAAATTGTGAGGAACCTCTTTCGAGTGAAACCGTACCTAATTAGTTTGATCTTTACACCTCCATTCTAGAACCTAAATCGATAAATATCCATGCTTTTGATGAGGTGTCAGAAAATATTGATTTTCACTTGATCGAGGATATAGACGCCGGGAATATTTCGGATGATGAACCTGTCGATTTGATTGAAATTTTATGTCCAATTCATCATCCCGAGTCATTAATTGTTTCTCCCGAACTTCATATGCGTCTTGATTTTGATGATAATGGCATGGATGAGTTAAATATTGAGGAGAATTCTGAGGATAGTATTGAGGAGAGTAGTGAGGATAATATTGAGGTTGAACCATTTTTGTTTGATGTGTCGAATTTTCCAATTTATCCTCTTGAACCTTTGCCTAAATCACACACCCTCCTTTCCATCGTTCCGACCACGCCTAATATCACGCTTGAAGACTGTGAGCTTGAAAAATTTTCCTTTGAATCTGACACAGTTCTCACAGCCGATAACACGTATGAGTGTTTCACTTTTTCGGACGATGTTGATAAATCACCGCCCGAGTTTGAATCCTTTACATTTTCAGATGAGTTAGTTGAACCATCAGACTCGGTTGCATACAGTCAGTTCGAACCATTGATGGAATCCTTCAAGTTCGAGACAGATTACTTAGGTGAGATTTCGACTATCCCTAAATCACTCCCTTTCGTCCTTCCTATCATTCCGATTGTGCAAGAGACCGTTACGCTTTCGTCTCCTATACCAAGTTCGGCGTACCCATACTTTCTTGCGAATCTTGAGGGATTTGACCCCATTTCTCGACGGGTTGATAGGTTAGCGCAATCGCTTTTAACACATCGGTCATCACATATTGCGCTAATTTATTCACTCGATTTACACCCTCAAGATCGTACTCCACTTCTTTTTCTTTTCCGCCATTCTTCTCTTCCGCCGAGACCATATTCCACTCTTCTTCCCATTCGGTTTTGTGTGCTTCTCATTTCTTTTCTTTCCACTCCATTCTTTCACCAACTCGACCATGACCACGATAAGATTTTTGAATGGTTGGTGCTAACCTTTGGCTTGTGTAAGGCCAAGCTTAAGTTTGGGGGGAACCTTGTTGTATATATGTATATATATATTTTTTTCTTTTTCTATAAAAAAAAATTCAAAACATTAAAAAATATATAAAAAATTTATAAATAAATAAACAGGGGAGTGCCGACATTCTCAACCCTCTTGGTGTAGCATGACAGTGAGGACACTGTCAAGTTTAAGTTTGGGGGTATGGTCGGTACGTCTTCTTCCTTCGCATTCATTTGTACATATTTTTTGCATTTACATACTTATTTGAAAACCCATAAAATATTGAAAAATTTTGAAAAATTATAAAAATTATTGTATTCAATTTTGGCCTTATTTGACTCGAGTTTGACAAATAGGTTAACTAGATAGGAACAACTAGATCTTAGATTTAGTAAATTAAAAACCTAAAAATAACCTTCCTTAAAGTTTAACGGTAGAAAGTATATGTCTTTGTTGTTTATTTAGAAATAGGCAAATTTTGAGTTCACTTTTTGGGCTAAGTCGAAACAAGGGAAGAGTATTGATATTTTTATTAGAGTATAAGTTTGAAAAATAATTCCTAGCTTAAGTCTAGAATCTGAAAATGTATACCCTACAAATTGCACTAACACGCACCTTGAAACTTGGAATAGTAGAGGAGACCTTGAAATGCTCTTGTCTAAAGTCTTTAGTACGAAGAAAATAAAAGAAAAAAAAGTGAATAAAGAAAAAAAAATGAACACTGGTTTTTGTGATTACTTAAGGCTGCAAAATTAGAAAAATATTTAGCGAGGGTGCTTCATCACCTAGTACCTTAAACCAACTGGTTTGGGAGTCACTGCTAAAGCCTTGGGTGTTGCAAGACTAGGAATTACGTTTTAATGTGCAAACACATCTTGTAATCGGTCGTTGGTACCTCAAGAAGTATTAACGGTCGAATGAAGGATGTGTAAGCAAAATTCATTTAAAAATTCACCAATTAATAAATGCTTTGGACAAAAGGACAAGAGTATGATTGCTTGATTTGAATTTCCAAGTGTAGGGGTGATTTCTACACATACGTAGGGGTATGTGATTGGAGTTTAGATGAGAGAAAGGAGTGAAAAATAGAACTTGTATCTTTAGTAGAGTTGATAGAAATTCCTAAGTGGAGATGGAACCCTAGGAAGAAAACATAAGAAATGTCGATAGCTAAGTAGGTCTGCAGAACATATATAATCTTAAGTAAGATGATGAGGAAGTGTGAAGAATATGGGTGGATAATTTGCAAGTCGAAAATAATAGAATTCCTTGTTAGGAAACCTAATTGGAGAACAAAAGTCGATAAGCCAAATTGATAGGATTTTGTGGGTAGTATCCGCTGAAAACCCCCAGGAGACAACACTCCTCCTACTAGGGACACCTAGAGGTTTAACGGTTTGTTGCACGAGCTCAGTGCAATTGCGTTTCCCTACGAAAGTGCAATTAGGTTTTTTGTCAAGAATAAAAACTAAGTTTGCTCGAGGACGAGCAAAAGATAAGTTTGGGGGTATTTGTTCATACCATAATATTGCATTATTATATTTCCCATTCTTATTTTTTTTAAAAATAAACATGTGCTTTTGACGCATGTCTGCTACATATTACAGGTTACAGGTTCTTGGAGCGAAAACAGTGAAAAAGACAAAAAGACGATACAAAAAAGGGACTTTGACCAACAAATAGAAGGATCTTAATCAAGCCTACACAAAAGATCAGTACAAAGCAACGCAAGGTCCAAGATTACAAAGCAAGC
Source organism: Agapanthus africanus (assembly GCA_030015575.1). Classification (NCBI taxonomy): domain Eukaryota; kingdom Viridiplantae; phylum Streptophyta; class Magnoliopsida; order Asparagales; family Amaryllidaceae; genus Agapanthus; species Agapanthus africanus. Next base: position 31,094,825 of record CM057351.1, read on the forward strand.
GGTTAAAAGTCCACTGCAATTGTTCACTAGGGAGATCTGGAAGAAATAGAGAAGCCAAATTGAATAAAGATCCAAAGAAATAAAAAAGCCCAAGAAGCCCAGAATCAGTTCCAAAATTTCCAGACATAAAATTTTACCAAAGCTTGAAGTCTACTTTGACTAGGTCTTCCTAAGGATATTTTGGTAAATGCAGACTGTTCATACCAGAATATTGCATTTTATACCGCCCATTTTTATGCTCGTGTGTTTATAGGTAGGTGCTTGTAATCCGTGTTTGTTACATATTTACAGAATACAGGTTTCCAGTACAAATATTGCAAATCAAGACAAAATCTCCACAGTTACACCAAATACAGAACATCTGTCACAGCAGATAAAAGCCGGGTTCCGGTCATCCATATCCGTCCAGTGCCGAGTACCAGTTCCAGAGACAAGATATATGACAGTGGTCATTCGTGTCTCGGACATGCACAGAGCACGAGGGGGGCTGCACAAGAATCAATGGGTGCGCGGAGCTCGAGGGAGATAAAGTCAAAAGTAAAGAAAAGAAAGCAATCTTGGACTAAGAATTCTGAAGATATTCTGGAAAGATTATCAGAAAATACATGTACCAAACAAAAGGGGACAGCAGACCAGGGCCGTACAGAAAAGCCCATGCCCTGAACCCACTATAGTGCGGCGGATCCGCGGCCAATAGGGGGTCTAGGCCGCGGATCCGCGGCCGTACTGGCGCCGCAGCTGGTCAATTTTCAGGGGTATTTGGGTCTTTTTATGTAGGTTCTGAATGTTGCCCTAGATTTCCAGCTCCCTGCCTATAAATACTCCAGAATTGAGCTAAGCCAAGGGGTCCAATTTTAGTGTTCATTCTTTGTTCCTCTTTTGTAGTTTTTTGTAGTTCTTCTTCTTCTTCTTCATTCTTTTTCCATGAAATTTGTAGTGAGAGCTTTTTGAGTGGAAGATTAATGAAGATGAGGGTTTTTGCATCATTCACTTTTGTTTAACTTCCCCTTGAGATTCTTGCTTTCTCTTGATCTTTCAACCTCTTCATTGAGCTTGAAAGGTTAAGAGTTTGTTATTGATCTCAAGGGTCGTATTTTCTTATGGAATTAACACTTCATTTCACATGCGTTCTCTACCTTTCTCTTGATCTTGCAACCTCTTAATTGAGCTTGCAAGTTTAAGGGTTGGCTATTGATCCCATGCTTGTCTTGAGTTCTAGTTTCTTGTTCTTGTATTGCTTATTTATTACTTTCTTTTTATTACCTTGCTTTACTTTCTTGCAATTTCATTTCATGCACTTACTTACTTGTAATCTTTTCTTTTCTTTGTTCTTTTCTTTTGCTCTTTTTGGTTCCTTTTGTGAATGAATGTAATTATCGTTGTTAAGAATAAATACGGTATTGTAAGTTAAGATTTTCTTTTCTCATTTCCTTTTCCCGTTATTTTCCATTGAACTCCGCCCGACCCATACGCAAGCGCTCCGTTAGGCATCCTACCCTGACAAGGTAGCGGTGATTCCTAACCGCGACCGGTTGCGTTCGGTTTGGCCGGAGGCGAAAGCAAGAGACAAGAACGGAAGGACAAGGGTAAATAAGCCGGATTCCACGAATACCGCGCTTAAATCCCCTAATCCACGTTGTTGCCGATTGCTCTAGCTTCAATCGGTCAAGACTCGGCTCAAAGGTTTTGAGTACGGATATCTTTAGCTTACACTTTCGTATATTTTCTTAACAACTTCATACTTGCAAATAAATACACATAGGTTAGCTTGAACAAACACATACAAATTCTTTATTGACTCGTCTAAAACAAGAAAGGACATACAACCATCTCCCTGTGGATCGACCCGTGCTCAACCGGCTAGCTGCATAGCGACACCGTCCTGATCGCGGTAAACTTTAGAACTTTGAACATCCGACACGATAAAAGCGTGCGATCAAATGGCGCCGTTGCCGGGGAGACGGTAACGTATTTCTTTCTTGTTATTCGGGTTAATATTCTTTTTGTATATATTTAAAAAAAAATATTCTTTTTGTTTTTTTTGATCATTTTTGTGGGCAAGAGTGCAGATTTTTGCAGATTTGCAAACTGCGATTGTGGGGAGCAAAGTGTACATTCAAGGTTAAGGTGATTACGAAGTACAGTGCCAAAGATCCGGGTAGTTTGACCCGCGCAAGCGAACTTTCCAAGCTTACCGGATTTGATTCAACGGGGGTTTCCTAATCCAAAACTTAACGGTACGTACTTTACTAACACCTTCTTCTCAAATCCGACGCTTCCAATATACTATTCTTTGCAGGATTCTTTGCAAGTTCGCTAGCAAACGCTAAAAAAATTGACTAACCCGTATTTGTTGCAGTGCCGTGCTTAAACTAAAAAACGATTGTTTGATTCTTTATAGAATTTTTTGAATTGCGCATTGCATACATTAATACGGACTTAAGGGCAAGCGAACCCCACAACATACGGTAAAGGATTTCATCACCTTTTCTGTGGCCCACAAATAACGAACTTGAGCATAACATTTACCCGCACAAAATTTAAAAGAAACTAGACTTTAAGCCTTAAGGACTTCGCGCTCACTAGGAGAAGTTAACTGTGTTTAGAACCTTGCTTAACGGTATATTGTTTACGGGGTGTCTAGGAAAGTGTTAACGGCGAAACCGCCAAAAGAGAAAGGGTTATTTAATTAAGGAACTTCGCGAAAGCGTTGGAAAACCTCCCCTTATCTCTGCACTTACCTGGCCTCGTGATCAGTGTATCTTGAGCCTGTTTCTCGACACAGTTTTACTTCGACAATCAAGTTCTGGAGCAAGTCTAGTTGACCTAGGTGAACCCTAGAACGATTAGGTGTGTGGTATTTTTGTGTCGTGATTGTTTTTGTCAATATTCTTTTTGTGTGTATATTTCATTCTTCTGTTAATATATAAACTAAAAAAAAAATATCACATTCTTTTTCCCCTCCTTTTCTCTACCTTTCTTTCTTTCTCTTTTCATATCATGGGTACTCCACCTCGCAAAACTCTTGCCGAACTTTGGTACCCACAACCAGACATTACTTCTTGCGGTTCTTGCTTTGGCCGAACTTCGAACGACCCCTCCATGCCCAAAATTTCATTGAGAAATCGGATAGACGCGTCTAGGACAAACAATTTGACTCCGCAATCCACTTCGTATCAACCATTTCATACATTCACCCCTTCTTACGTTGATACCCCTTCTTCGAGTCATGTTGCAACTCCAAGACCTATGTCTATTGCAAAACGTATTGAACAATCTCGTAGCCGATCTTTCACTCCTTTCACCACTTCAAATTCTTGGGATCAACAATTCCATTCACCTTCCTATCCAAATGTTGATCCTGGTCCTGTCCAGCCATTCAATTCCTACCAATCCTACCCTACTTTTTCACCTTCCCTAGACATTGCTTCAGAACCGCCATTTGGGAGTTTTCTGTATCCAAACAACTTTGAATCTTTTACTGAAACCCATTCACAACCCATGTCTATTCTGGAACAGTCGTTGGAAGACTTTAGGGTAGCGTCAAGCCAAAAGATGATGGATTTGAATGCGTCCATGGCCGCTCTCTTACAACCTACTGACCCGGTAGCTAGTTTCCAACTAGCTCCAAATTTTCCAATGTATGAAGAGGCGGTAGGACAGGCTGAGAATTTGAGTGGAGAGAGTGAGATATACCCCCTTCCAAATCAAACCTACCCGTCCCAAATTGAATCCCACAACTCCTGTTTTGAAAGTCTATCGAGTATCCCACATGCTTTATCAATTGAAGATAGAATGATTAATGAGTTGTGCGACTTTGTAGTATTTGATTTACCAGATTGTGAAGGGTCCCTTCCAAGTGAAACCATTCCTAGCCCTTTTGACCTCTGCACCTCCACTTTAGAACCTGAATTGATTGATATCCATGCTTTTGTTAAGGTGTCTGAGAATATTAATTGTCACTTGATTAAGGATATTGACGCTGGGAATATTTTGGATGATGAACCCGCAGATTTGACTGAGTTTTTCTCTCCAATTCATCATCCCGAGTCATTAAATGTTTTTCCCGAACAACATATGCGTCTGGACTTTGATGAAATATGCATGGATGAGCTTAACTTTGAGGAGAATTTTGAGGATATTTTTGAGGATGAAACAGTTCTAGATGATGAGTCGGATTTTCCAATTCATCCTGTTCCTTTCATTGACTGTGTACACCCTCCAGAACCCTTAACCGATACCCTTCCTCAACCACTTCCCTCCATCCTTTCCATCGTTCCGACCTTGCAAGAACCCGTACCATTTTCACTTCCTGTGTCTGGTTTACCAAGTTCGGCGTACCCATGGGTTCTTACGAATCTTGAGGGATTTGACCCAATCTCTCGCCGGGTTAATAGATTAGCACAATCGCTGTTTACACATCGCTCATCACAAATTGTGCTAATCTATTCACTCCATTTCCTCCCTCAAGTTCGTATTCCACTTCTTTTTCCCTTCCGCCATTCTTCTTCCTCTCATATACCGAGACCGTATCCTGCTTCTATCTCCATACGGTCTCGCGTAGTCTCCATTTCTTACCTCTACGCCTTCTTTGACCAACCACTGCTTTATCGCGATAAGATCTTTGAATCGTTGGTGCTCATCTTTGGCCTGTGTAAGGCCTTGTATAGCTTGATACTGTTCTCTTTCCCCCCTAATCCTGAACTTCAACGCTTAATAGTGGAAACACTGTTTTACTTAAGTTTGGGGGGGGACTCTTTTTTGTATATATTTTTTGTTTTCCTTTTTGTTTTGTATATAATTTGTTTTTAGGGAGCGCCGACAATTTTGACCCTCTTGGTGTAGCCTGACAGTGAGGGCACTGTCAAGTTTAAGTTTGGTGGTGTGCTCGGTAAGCTTTCTTCCTTCGCATTCATTTGTATATTTTGCATTTGCATACCTTATTAAAAACCCAAAAAAATTAAAAAATTTCCAAAAAATATAAAAACTTTGTCGTCAAGTTAGCTAATAGGATAACTTAGATCTTTATTCCGAATGTTTAGTTGATATGATAGAAATAACTAAATTCTAGGCTTAGGGATTGAAAACCCTAAAAATAACCCTCATTCTGTCTAACTTTGGTAAGTATACGTCCTTACAGTTTTTTTTGAGAAATAGGTAATCTTGAGTTCAGTTCTTGAGTCAAGTCAAGATGAAGGGAAAGTATTGAAGCTTTACTGGAGGATAAGTCTGAAAAATAGTTTCTTTTCTCGAGTTCAAATTTAGAAAGTATATACCCTACAAACTGCACTTACATGCACCTTGAAACTTGGGATAGTAGAGGATACCTAGAAATACTCTTGCTTGAAAGCCTACTATGAAAGAAAAAACGGTATTTAAAGCTAAACACCAAAAGAGCATATTGAAAAATATATCCGGTCTTGAAAAAGAAAAGAAAAAGAAAAAGAAAAAAATAGAATAAAGTCAAGACCTGGAAACTGCTATTTACGCTTTAAAGTTCACACATTCAGTAATCGGTCGTTAGTGCCTCAAGAAGCATTAATAGTCGCATGAAAGGTGTGTGAGCAAATCCGTCCATCCTTAATGAAAAGAAGTAGTATTAGGTATTAGGGAAAGGGTATTATAGCTTGAATTGAATTCTTGAGTGTAGGGGTGCATATATACACACACGCAGGGGTATACAATCGATGTTTGGATAAAAGATAGAAATAAAGAATAAGACTTGTGTTTTCTGTAAAGTTGATAAAAATCCCTGATTTGAGGCCGCACTTTAGAAGGAAAACTCAGGAGAACCAACATCTTTCTAAACTTTTTTGGAACGTATATGAACCAAGGTTAAATAGATAGGAGGTGTGAAAAATAAGGATTGGATATTTCTAACTTAGGATGATAGAGTTTCTAACGTAAATACTAAACTGTAGGGGTAGAATCAATATTAACTTATGACGCTAGCTTGACGGGATTTTGTGGGTAGTATCCGCTGAAAACCCTCAGGAGACAACACTCATCCTACTAGGGACACCTAGAGGTTTAACGGCTTGTTGCACGTGCTCAGTGCAATCGCGTTCCCTGCGAAAGTGCGGTTAGGATTTTATTTTTGTGAATAATTGGTTTTGCTCGGGACGAGCAAAAGTTAAGTTTGGGGGTATTTGTTCATACCAGAATATTGCATTTTATACCGCCCATTCTTATGCTCGTGTGTTTATAGGTAGGTGCTTGTAATCCGTGTTTGTTACATATTTACAGAATACAGGTTTCCAGTACAAATATTGCTAATCAAGACAAAATCTCCACAGTTACACCAAATACAGAACATCTGTCACAGCAGATAAAAGCCGGGTTCCGGTCATCCATATCCGTCCAGTGCCGAGTACCAGTTCCAGAGACAAGACATATGACAGTGGTCATTCGTGTCTCGGACATGCACAGAGCACGAGGGGGCTGCACAAGAATCAATGGGTACGCGGAGCTCGAGGGAGATAAAGTCAAAAGTAAAGAACAGAAAGCAATCTTGGACTAAGAATTCTGAAGATATTCTGGAAAGATTATCAGAAAATACATGTACCAGACAAAAGGGGACAGCAGACCAGGGCCGTACAGAAAAGCCCATGCCCTGAACCCACTATAGTGCGGCGGATCCGCGGCCAATAGGGGGTCTAGGCCGCGGATCCGCGGCCGTACTGGCGCCGCAGCTGGTCAATTTTCAGGGGTATTTGGGTCTTTTTATGTAGGTTCTGAATGTTGCCCTAGATTTCCAGCTCCCTGCCTATAAATACTCCAGAATTGAGCTAAGCCAAGGGGTCCAATTTTAATGTTCATTCTTTGTTCCTCTTTTGTAGTTTTTTGTAGTTCTTCATCTTCTTCTTCATTCTTTTTCCATGAAAATTGTAGTGAGAGCTTTTTGAGTGGAAGATTAATGAAGATGAGGGTTTTTGCATCATTCTCTTTTGTTTAACTTCCCCTTGAGATTCTTGCTTTCTCTTGATCTTTCAACCTCTTCATTGAGCTTGAAAGGCTAAGAGTTTGTTATTGATCTCTAGGGTCGTATTTTCTTATGGAATTAGCACTTCAATTCACATGCGTTCTCTACCCTTCTCTTGATCTTGCAACCTCTTAATTGAGCTTGCAAGTTTAAGGGTTGGCTATTGATCCCATGCTTGTCTTGAGTTCTAGTTTCTTTTTCTTGTATTGCTTATTTATTACTTGCTTTTTATTACCTTGCTTTACTTTCTTGCAATTTCATTTCATGCACTTACTTACTTGTAATCTTTTCTTTTCTTTGTTCTTTTCTTTTGCTCTTTTTGGTTCCTTTTGTGAATGAATGTAATTATCGTTGTTAAGAATAAATACGGTATTGTAAGTTAAGATTTTCTTTTCTCATTTCCTTTTCCCGTTATTTTCCATTGAACTCCACCCAAACCATACGCAAGCGCTCCGTTAGGCACCCTACCCTGACAAGGTAGCGGTGATTCCTAACCGCGACCGGTTGCGTTCGGTTTGGCCGGAGGCGAAAGCAAGAGACAAGAACGGAAGGACAAGGGTAAATAAGTTGGATTCCACGAATACCGCGCTTAAATCCCCTAATCCACGTTGTTGCCGATTGCTCTAGCTTCAATCGGTCAAGACTCGGCTCAAAGGTTTTGAGTACGGATATCTTTAGCTTACACTTTCGTATATTTTCTTAACAACTTCATACTTGCAAATAAATACACATAGGTTAGCTTGAACAAACACATACAAATTTTTTATTGACTCGTCTAAAACAAGAAAGGACATACAACCATCTTCCTGTGGATCGACCCGTGCTCAACCGGCTAGCTGCATAGCGACACCGTCCTGATCGCGGTAAAATTTAGAACTTTGAACATCCGACACGATAAAAGCGTGCGATCACAGACATGCGAATCAATTGTAACCTAGGGTTTCTATGTCTTATAAATAGAAGCCCAAATCATTGTATTCTTTTCATGCCTCCCTTCATTAATAAATTTTAGAATTCTTTTGGAGAGCATCGGTGCCTCTTTTCAATTCATGAATTCAGATCTGACAACCCTGTGTTGATGTTTGGAGAGAGCCATCTGTAAGTAGTTTTATTTAATTGCTCTAGTTTAGATTTTAATTCCTTACCTTAGATGTTAGCTTTCGGGAAGGCTTTTGAGAGATGAGATCTCTCATCCCTTTCTTACCCATCACATATAATTTATAGGACTCCATGCATACACGCACACACCGCGCCCTACGGCACCCTATCCCTCGAGATAGCAGTGATACCGTAGTATAAAGGCCCGGTTGCGCGCGTTTTCCATGGAGGTTAGGGAAAGGATCTCTAAAAGAAGGAAAAGAACCTAGAGGAAGGAACACCTTCCCGAATGGATCTAATCCCCTTTATTGATAATTACCATAACTCCTCTTAGATCCTAAATTGGGTATAGAAAGCGTTGAGATTTATTTACATTTCCAAACCATTCCTAAACCTAACCCTAGCAAGATTTAGATCTTGAAAATCTTAGTATAGATAGATTTAGTTTTTAGATTTAATAATCACTCCGAACACCCTTCGGAATTAACTCGTAAGCGCGACTAGGAAATTCACAACATCCCTGTGGACCGACCCGTATTCACCGGCTAGCTACATGCGACGCCGTTCTTGATTGCGGTAATAGGTAGTTTTTGAGATCAATCAGGCATCGACCATGGCGTTTTTTAAAAAATGGCGCGCTAAAGAACCCTAACACAAGAATCTAAACTAGAGAATTAGACGAACAAGCATGTAAACATCTTTACATCTAAGTGAACAAAGAATAAAACCTTTGTAGACCGGTCCTTCACTTCAATAGCGCCGTGTAGTAGTCCCTTCATTCCAAGTAGTAATCTCCCGGAATCTAGTAAGGCACCATAAGGTGAAATGAACAAGCTTGCTTGAAGTCATTGTGGCCGAAGATGATCTACGTCGAGAAGACACTAACTCAAGCTACCTCTTCACTTAGTGATGAACTAGTGAAGAAACAACCCAATCTAAATGGCTAGTAGAGAAGAGGTTGATGATGTAGGAATTTTTCTCACTTTAGAAATAATTTTCTCACTATATTTCTTCACCTCTCATGAAGCTAGAAAGCTTTTTGGAGATAAGGAAGAAGATGAAGTGTGAATGGAAAATGAGTGAGAATAGCAATCATGGGTGGGTTAGTATCATATACTAACTCATGTAGAGACTAAACCATGGCTAAACAATAATGGTTGGGTTAATAAATATCTTCAAGTAAAACAAAATGAGTGGACTTGTTCAATGGTTCCACAAGCTTCTACAAGCTTCAACCATGTGACAATTTCCAACTAATTTGATTTACTTTAAATAAACAAAACCTTACATTATTATAAGCATGGTGTGAGTCTCATACACCCATGTAGCATGTTGCACCAAGCATGACACAAAAGATGTACATTAATATATATCACATATATACTAAGTGTACACTAGTGAGAAAAAGAAATGTTAAGTGAGCTAATATTAGTTAATGTAAGATAATATATCAAATATATAATTATATATTAAATTATTAAATCAACACTTGATATAATAATCCGGTTATATCACATACAACCGACTAATATCAAATGTATCAACTTGTCGAATCAACACTTGATTCGACAGCCCGGTTATATCACATATCGCGAGAATATAACGCAGTATCACATATGCGCATTAATCTCGTTCCTGCACATATCACATATGTGCTCCTACTTTGTTTCGCTTGAGCTAGGAAACCTCTGTGTAAGACTCTAAAGACTCGTGAATACGCCGGCAGTAGGTGGCAATCATATCAGTCACCCACAAGCCGCAAGCGGTCTGCTAAACGTAACGGCCACCCAGGTATTGAGCGATCAGAAGATCAACAAGCAAGCCTGCTCGTACTCCTGCGAATCCAATCAGTAACACTACCGTACAGTCCGGTCTCTTCGTCTGATATGTCGCATATCACAGCCTTGAGGTGGTACAACGTCAGAACCCAATAGCCTGATAAGTCATACCGATGTGAAGCCCATAACGGTTCGAGAAACTACTGATAACACTTACAAGTAAATCCCAGCAACCCTAGCCAGGGATTTCCTGTTATGGCCAATTGAGTATAGCGCAACATCAACCCCTAATACCGGGAGAGATGAATCCCCTCCTATCGCTCATTGCCTCCATTTGACTCGGGACTATACCCAAAAACCACCATTTTGCATGATCTCTTGAACACGGTAAGGTGAAAATCAAAGCACGGTGGGAATCACACAAGACTCTATGACGATCTCGGGTCGACAGACTAACCTGTACCAGTGTCACCAGAGAACTGCTATCTGATGATAGGTATAATACCATCTAGGAGTTCTCGGCGAGTCTGTTCAGTGTACCTAGTCTCCACTGAGCACCCGTATACCTTCACTGATGTCAAACACCAATGGATATGGGATCATCCATCGCTCATCATATGGGTCGAGAAGTGTATACGCTAGTCTACTCTGGAATATCGATGCCCCGTTTTGATACTCCCACAACTAGGAACATTTGAAGGATGTACTTACCGACTACCTCAGCCCCACTAATATGATCTGCATTATAATCCTGGTAGTCAAGTACTCATCCTAAGGGCTTTATCAACATGTAATAGAGAAACAATAAGTGTACATGTTAAGATAAAGTGCAACCAGATAGCATACTATCATGTCGAGCAAGAAAGTCCTCCCTATAAATGTCCAAGCATCTACTACAATATACATCACATGTATAATAATGGCCTTTAGAGCATACATATAACTAACAATCTCCCACTTGCACTAAGGCCATTTGTTGTAATATCTCATACCCAACGTCCTATAGAAGTCTCTCTAGGGAAAGACCTTTGTGAGTGGATCCGCTATGTTATCTTTCGCGTCAACTCTCCTAACCTCAATCCCTTAGAGATCAACCATCTCCCTGATCAGGTGTTACCGCCTTAGAATATGTCTGGATCGCTGATGGGACCGGCATTCCTAGGCCAAAGCCACAACTCTATTGTTGTTACAATAACAGTTATTGGACGCTCAATGGTAGGAACCATGTTCATCTCATGAACAAGAATTATCCAGACATCCACTTTGGTAGCATCGTTGGTAGCGATGTATTCAGCTTTTATCATCTAGTATGCCACGGTATCTAGCTTGGAACTCTTCCAACATACCGTCCCTCCACTGAGGGTAAAGACAAAGCCTGTGACTGACTTTCAGTCGTCCTTATCACTCTGGAAGCTCGAAATGGTAAAGGACTCCCACTGGAGTTCACCATTACCAAAACCCCAAGAACATTTCTTCAGTGCTTCTCAAGGACTTAAGAATGTCCTTCACAGCTGTCCAGTGATTCTCCCAAGATCCGATTGATTCATGATCACTACACCTAGTGAGTAAGCTACATCTGGTCTGGTACATAACATCGCATGCATGATAGATCCTGATGCCAAAGTATAGGGTATCCCTTGCACGCGAGCTCTCTCCAAATCAGTCTCGAGAGAAATCTTTTTGGAGAGAGTGATTCCTGAGTAAGTGGGAGAACCACCACGCATAGAATCCTCCATACTAAACCCCTTTAGTATGGTGTTTATATACCTGGATTTGGGACACTCCCAACATCTACTTAGATCTATCACCATAGATCATAATCCACAAGATGTAGAAGGAATCATCCAGATCTTCCATGGAGAATCCTCGTGATAAGAGGAGCTTGACCGAGTGTAGCATAGGAAACCATTTTCTATCAAGAGTATGTCATCTACGTACAATACGTGTAAGAAAACCTTACTTTCTACAATCTTCTTGTATATACAAGGTTCATCTACCTTTTTGATGATGTCAAACTCTTTGACTGCCACATCAAAACAGATGTTCTAACTCCACGATGCGTGCTTTAATCCTGATGGACTTAAGCATAGCCACTGGAGAAAAGGTTTCATCATAAACCACACTTGGTTATCGATGAAAATATTTTTCTTCTAGTCTAGCTTTGAAAGTCTCAACTTTTCCATTTACACCAAGAATCTTCTCAAGATCCATTTGCTCCTGATGGGTTTTACCCCTTTAGGTACAACAATCAAAGTCATACTTTTTCGGTGTACATGGATTCCATCTCTGATTGCATAGCATCCAGCCAATTCGCTGAGTCCCCACTCGTGATGGCCTGCCTGAACCTAGTTGGGTCATCATCATCTACCATGATGCAATTCTCGCTCCTACCGTCACCGAGGAAACCATAGTATCTCTCAGGTGGATGAGGAACCCTACCAGATTCGAGGAGAGGCTGAGGTTTGTTGGAGACTATTGAATCTGGTTTCACCAAATCATCAGCTGTTAGTTTGTCCAGCTGAAACTCCTTCCAGTTCTACCTCATGACCACAAATTTCTTCACAAGAAATTCCTTTTCTAAAAAGGTGGCATGCTGAGGAACAAAACACCTTTTGCTCCTCAGTTTAGTAGAAGATATACCCTCACAAATGTTTGGGATATCCAACAAACTTACAGAACAAACTATGCCTAGAGCTTGTCCGAATTTTGCTTTTCAACATAGGCCGGACAACCCCATATCTTAACTCGTTTAAGACATGGTCTCTTCCCATTCCATATTGCATATGGAGTGGTAGGCACTGATTTGGAAGGAACCATATTCCATAGGTATGCAGCTTCTCAAGTGCATAACACCAAAAGGAAACAGGTAACACAGCAGTACTCATCATAGAGTACACCATATCTCATAGGGTGCGATACCTCCGCCCCGATACACCTTTGTGCTGTGGTGTATATGAAAGAGTAAGCTGAGAGAGAATCCCATTCTACGTTTAAATAATCCAGGAACTCCATGCCCAAGTATTCTCCTCCTCGATCACATCGAAGGACTTTAATACTTCTACCTGTCTGGTTCTCTACTTCAAGCTTATATTCCTTGAATTTCTCAAAAGTTTCAGACTCGCGTTTCAACAGGAACACATGTCCGAATCTTGAGAGATCGTCGATGAATGTAATGAAGTGCAAAGAACCAACCCTGGCATGTGTAGACATAGGACCGTATACATCATCATGTATTTGTCCCAAGAGTTCAGCAACTCTTTCTTTGTTTCCAGTAAACGGAGTTTTGGTCATTGTACCTTTGAGATAAGACTAGCAAGTATCACAAGATGAAAATTCGAACAAATTCAAATATTCATCCTTATGTAACTTAGCTAGTCATGTCGCGTTGAGATGACCTAGTCTACAATGCCACAAGAAAGATTCGTTCATTTCTGAACTATTCCTCTTATGTGTGTTCTACATACTTTGAACTGTGGTTTGATTTAGAAAATATATGCCATTACATAACGTGTCTGATCCAATCAACTCTTGATTCAGGAAAATGTTCACAACATTATCCTCCAATACAAAATTATATCCTTCTTTAACTGAATAAAGAAACTGATGTAATGTTGTATATCAGGTTCGGCAAGTAATAACAACTGTTCAGAATCAATGCATTTACCACTTGGTAATACAAGGTGATATCTGCCAACTGATTTGGCTGTAACAATTGCACCATTCTCTAACACTTAGAGATATATCACAATATCCCAGTTCTCTACCTTTCTATAGCCCATGTAACAGATTACATTTGTGGGATCCTAATCTGGTATCTTATACCTAGCACGTAGAGGACGCTGAGAAACAGTTCTCGGTAATGAACACACCCGAAGAATATGCATCAACATACTTATTCCTCAATTGTGTTGCGTGGAAACCCGGATAATCCTCATTTCCTGCTCGGACTTATAACAATTATAAGATAAAGCGGAACCAACGTTCCCCAGCTCAGTATAATAAGCAGGTTCGGTCAATGTATCCATATTATTATCTTGATTAAGGCATGTTACGGTCGCTACCAGGAGAGAGAGAGAAGAAAACACTCTGCGTATGCTCTTGCAAGATCAGATTGGTTATTATTTTATCTAATCAGGATGGTTCCCACTGTTTTTTATAAAATCTTCCTTCAAACCCTAAATGGTAAGACTAGCCGGGATTAATTACACCCTACAAGTTCGCAAATCTTTCGGCCAGGCCAGTGTCGGTACTTTGAGGGAAGTTCCCCGTGCTTTCGCACGGACCTAATTAAAATAAACTTCATTTTCCCATAGGCGTAACCCCGTTAACACCTTTCTAGACACCTACTTGATCGGCTAATTGTAATGTGCAAAACTCTCCGAGGAGTAACTCTTACTCGCAGGGGGTATCAGGATCCAACTATCTTATAGAAGGTATGCAATCTCATTGCAAATTTCAACACTTGAAAACGGAGTTTTATTCATTTTGTCTTTGAGACATGACTGGCAAGTTTCATAAGATGTAAATTCGAACTGGTTCAAAAATCCATCCTTATGTAACTTAGCTAGTCATGTCGCATTGATATGACCTAGTCTACAATGCCACAAGAAGGATTCGTTCATTTCTGAACTCTTCCTCTTGTGTGTGTTCTGTACGTTAAGAACTGTGTTTTGATTCAGAATGTATAAACCGTTACATAACGTACCAAACCCAATCAACACTTGATTTAGTAAAATGTTCATAACATTATTCTCTACTACAAAGTTATATCCTTCTTTATCTAATAAAGAAATTAATATTAAATTGCATATCATAGAGGGTACATAATAACAGTCGTTCAAGATTAATGTATTCCCATTTGGTAACACAAGGTGATATTCACCAACTGTTTTGGCTGCAACACTTGGGTCATTCCCTACTTTTAGAGAATGATCATCTTTTCCCAGTTCTCTACCTATCTTTAGCCCATGTAACATATTAAATATATAGGATCCCGATCCGATATCTAATACACTGGACGTAGAGTGCACTGAGAAACAGTTCCCGATAACAAACACACCCGAAGAAGATACATCAACATGCTCATTCCTCGTTCGGGTCGTGTGGGAATCCGGATATTGTCATATTTCCTGCTAAAAATTATAACAATTATAAGATAGAGAGGAACCAACGTTCCCCAGCTCGGTATAACAAGCAGGTCCGGTCAATACATCAATATTATTATCTTAATTAAGGCGTGATATGGTCGCTACCTGGAGAGAGAAAGAAGAAAACAATTTAGCGTGTGCTCTTACAAGATTAGATTGGTTATTATCTTATCTAATCAGGATGGCTCCCACTGTTTTTATTAAATCTTCCTTCAAACCCTAAAAGGTAAGACTAACCGGGATTAATTACACCCTACAATTTCGCCAATCGTTCGGTCAGGCAGGTATCAATAATTTGAGTGAGGTGTTGGATATAGTGCCCTCAAAGTCAATTATTGGATCGCAGGTACGTGATTACAATGATTGAGGGAGGACCTACACCGATATGACAGTCTTGCTCGAGATGATAGTATGCTATCTGGTTTGCCTTTATCATCATATATATGCTTTAGTTCACTATTGCATGTTGATAAAGCCCATAGGATTCTTGCTTGACTGCCAGCAGTATGATGGCGATCATATACGTGGGAGCTGGGGTCTATAAGCACATCCTTAAAGTGTCCCTAGTCGTGGGAGTTTCGAGACAGGGCATCGATACTCCAGAGTAGACTAGTGTATACAGTCGAGACCCCGAAGAGGGGCGGTGGCCGGTCTTACAAGCCATTGGTGTCAGTTGGTTCACTTAAGATGTATAAGGTGCTCATTGGGTTATGAGTACACCGGACAGGACTCACTGGGAACCTGCTAGTTGGTATTATACCTAGCATCAGATAGCAGTTCCCTAGTGACATGTGTACAGGTTAGTTCATCGACCTGAGGTCGTCATTTGTCTCGTGTGAGTTCCCACTGTGCTTTGATTTCTACCCTACCACGGCTCAAAGGAGTCGTGCAAACAGGTCTTTTTTGGGTACAGTCCCGAGCCACATGGAGGCAAGTGAGCGGATCGGCAGGGGATTCGTCTCTCCCGGTATTGGGGTTGAGATCGCGCTGTGTCTAGGAGATCCATTACACAAAGCCCTCGGCCGAGGCAGGAGATTTACTGGTAGGTACTCCAGTAGTATCTCAGGGTGTTCTGGGCTACTCTCTGACACGACTTATACCGCTTATGGGGGTCTGACGTTACCAGCCCCCTAGGCAGATATACGATACTCATAGACGAACAGACCGGACGGTATGTATATTGTCACTATTAGGCTCAGTAAGGTTTCTGGATGAGTTCGCTCGTCAGCTTCCCTTCCAATCAATACATAGGCAACCGTTACGTACAGCTTATACCTCTGACGTGCTAGAGGTTATACCCAGTGCCAGTGTGTTGATGAGTCATTAGAGTCCCCCATAGACAGTTTCCCAAGTTCGGGCGAAACGTTGTAGAGGTCGTATGGTTTTATGGCAAGGTTCGGAAAATGCACGTGCGTTTACGCACGTGTCATATTTCGGGCAGATAATACTGGTAGGCTTTGGTTTAAGCCGGATCCAAGTATTATATTGTGTAAATATAATATCTTTGTCTCAGTTGCATTTGTATTCGGTCATAATACAAATGCGGGTATGTTTATACTGATACGGGGTTATTCTGAAATTCGTTTCGGGATCGCTTTTGGAAGTTGCCAGTTTCCTGTTTTCTATCAGCCGTATTAAACATTCGGTTTAATACGGATTTATCTTTTCTTAATGAGTGTTGAAGGTACTAGAAGTTTCTAGATGGTGACTAGGATGATGAGGTGTTAAGTGACTCATTAGTTCATTTAATGAAAGGGTGACTAGGTTTATGACTCTTCATTTGCAATTAATGTTTATGCAAGGTTTTATCTTTGACTCATGCTTTTCTTTTTGTGCTAATGGTCACCCTCTCCCTTCGTACACTCACCCCCCTCCTTCATAAGTGGCCGGCCCCTCTTGATAGAAATATGGTTGTTCATTTTGTGAAAAAGATTAAGGTTTTGGTTCATGGAAATTAAGTATACTCATTCTTTCATTTTCATCCGATCCAAAAGGCAACTTCATTAACCGTTTGTCCATGGCTTTGGACGTAACGAGACAAAGTGTTCTACTCATTCACTACATCAATCTTGGTCATCTCTTTTAGCAAACTTGATGATCGAGTTGCCTCGGTTCAGAGGCGGGAGCCCGTTTAAAGATCCGTCGACGTGGTGCCACCTGGACGAGAAGACTGGAGATTCAGGAGATCGGAGCAGCCGCAACATTGCGTGGGATGATGGTTGAAGACCGAAGGACTCGGATCGTTCGGTATAACGTTTCTACCCACTTTGTAGTTTGTTAGTTTAGCTTTAATGGCAGATCAGGGTTATAGTATACGATAGCGCCAGTCAAAAAGTTTTTGTTCCGCATTTGGCGTCTGTTAGACGGCCGGGACGCTACCGTGTACTTACAGTGGTATCAGAGCCTCACCATTAAACTTTACTAACTTTTGCTAACACGTTTAAAATATCGATCGAACGGATTTTCGAAAACTACAATTTTTCTGTACAAAGTTTCTGTCGATTTTAAATCTGGTCTAAAAATTATTTTGAGCATCACAGAAAATTGTTCAGGCTTTTCTAAGAAAATTAGTGAAATTTGGTCACGTGATCCCATAGAACGGACGCGGATCCGCGGCCCAAACCAGGGTTTGGCCGCGGATCCGCCGCGCTTTTGGGGGAACAGTGAGCCAAATTTCTACAGTATGTTCTTCATGGCAAATTGTGGCATTTGGAATATTTCTTTTGGGCCCATATTTTGTTACTATACGGCAGATGTACGTGGAGCCCACTTCGGGAAATTTAGTCGATCGAAATTTTAAACTTGTTAGTATGCAGTAATTACATTATATCTCCGACCGGGAATATCATTTGAGCGGTAAATTACGTCTAATTGCTATAGTCCTTTTAGACGGGTTTGCGAATGTGACATTCACGTTGATGTTCTGTGTTGTGCTGTGATGTTGCGGATTTGTCGTGGTGGATAGCAGTGTGCAATGATAGTGCTGTTTGGATTTATTTGTACATTTGATATTGCGGGACGAGCGTCCAACATGTGGACTGCCGTCACTGCCTGTTTGTATAATATTCTTTTGGGGCACGACCGGGCTGAGGTCGATGTACCCGTTGTACATATTTGTATTTATGTACTAGGTTTACCCCGCGACGGAGTGCACGGATAGCCGGGTTCTGGAGGGCAACGGGTCCGTATCTCATGGGTTTGAGAGGTAGAGGGGCCTCACTCTAGAATTGGCAGACTATTCGCCGCACTCGTAGGGGGTACAGGTTGACCCAAGGAGGGGAGCTCAAGTTACCGGATTCCGTGAAGTGCCGGGTGGTCCATTCACTATGCTGTAGGGGGCTTCCTCTGTTCTGGTTTTGGCGGGTAACTTGCCGCACCCGTAGGGGTCTGGGTTTCATTGCACAGGCTATCCATACGACCAGGGGAACGTCGGGTTTCAGTAGCGGCTCTGTGAAACACGGGGATCCCAGATTATCTGTATTGTTTTGTGATGCTTATTACTTTTCTGTAATGTTGCATATTATCACGCCTGGAGAGATTATTGTATATTGGTATATACTATTAGATATTGTATATGTTTTACACCCGCGCTAGTCCAGTCCCTGCTCTGTCGTTAGTTAAGTAACCTAACGGGTGATGACGGGACCCAGTGACGAATGCGGATGGCATATACGTACATTATATTTTCGTTCTTTTCATGGTGTGATTGATTGATGGGACTGCATTGATTCTTATCAATGCAAGGATAAAACAAACATATATTTGATGTTGTTGCAACAAATTTTAAAAGGTGTTATTACAAAGACGTTTCCTTTTGTTTTGCATCGTGATATTCAGTTAGAATATCCAGCACCTCATTCGACGAGGCGAGGGCTGATATCCCTTCACCGGGAGAGACCCCTTGGGAAGAAGTTTACGTCAGGGTAATAACTTCACTATAGTCGATTACAAGTTGCTTTGCATCGCGGTATTCAGTTAGAATATCCTGCACCTCATTCCACGAGGAAAGAGCCGAGATCCCTTCACCGGGAGTGACCTCTTTAGCTAAAGGTTTTCACCACTATATTTTTATAAAAAGCTATCAGGTTCCTTCAACAAGATCAAGTTCATTACGTTAAAGGTTTTTCGCCAAAAACCAGCCGTAGCCCTCCGTCATTTCTTATGGATGCTCATTAGTATTCAAGCTATGTTTGTTGGCCTTCGTCAAGGCATAGTGCTTGGTAGCTGCTGGGGTATTCATTTGTTGCATAGATAGATGTGTTGGTTTGGGACAGTCGTATAGCCTTATTGGCCTTCGTCAAGGGCTTGTACGGGTAGGTTCAAATTGACCTAGACAATGACAGGTAGAACTTGACATGTGACTTAGGATTTGTTGTCCTTCGTCAAGGTCATAAGAGCATGAGGCAAAAATCACATCGGGAGTTTCAAACATAAAGAAACTTGCCAAGTATGCGCATACCTTCTGGAGTGTGATAACGTGAGTGGATTACATCACGTTATCATGCGATGAGAGTTGGATCCCGATTCCCACTGATGAGTTGGTTTACTCTTCGGGTGATCCCGACTAATTCTTCGTTCAGGTTTGGAGGAGAATTTGAGATAACAGTGGGAGGTTTCCTGATTAGATAAATTGATAACCATTCTGATCTAGGTTAGAGTGCACGCAGGTGTTACTTTTCTCTCTCTCTCTCTCTCTCTCTCTCTCTTTGGCAGCGACCTTTGACCGACCCTAGACTATGACTCAGTGACCAAGTTGACCGAACCTTCTTAAAATACTGGCTTTTGGATTGTCTGAGTTGCATAAGTCATTGCCGCTCTTTCTTTTACCCTTTGTATTTCTCAGAACACCCCGTATTACTACAGACATCCACTTCCATTGGATAGATCCATCGTATGCGTATATACGAACTCGAAGGGACTTCTTCGAGGATGGATCCCGGTTCAGGAGAAATAGAATTAGTTTATTCAGTTGTCTTTTATTGTCACCTTCTCTCAGGTTGCGAGAGCTCCTTAGTTTAGGAGGGTACACCTATTACGTTTATTGGATAGTCTTATTCCAAACCATTGGCAGGTGCCGAAAGGTAGGGAATGAAGAAAACCAATTAGCCTAAGTAGGATGTACAGAAGGTAATAACTAAAGACAAAATAAAGGGATTAGATAGAGGGCAAAGTAAATTGCGACTGTTATCATTCACGACCAAAACACGTGCTTCATCGCCACTCCTATTTCACCTTTGCTTTTTTCCCAGTTCGGGAGAAATAGAATAAGGTATTATTCAGTTGTCTTTTATCATCATCTTCTCTCACGTTGCGAGTACTCCTTGGTTTAGGAGAGTACACCTATTATGCTTACTGGATAGCCTTCTTCCAAACCATAGGCTGGTGCCGAATGGTAGAAAAGGAAGAAAACCATTTAGCCTAACAATGGTGTACAGAAGGTAATAAATAAAGACAAATAAAGGGATTTGGAGAGATGGCAAAGAGATATACGGTTATAGTCATGAATTTGATTATGGAAGAGGCATTGCTAGGAGTACCAGGATACCCCTATGAAACATTTTCATGTTTCAGTGCATTGTTAAAGGAAAACTGATTTCCTGATTAGATACTTACTCAAGGGTATGTATTTACCAGGTATGATTCTCACATCTGTATGGTTTTACAGATGATGAGTGGGAGTAAGTTATTGGGAATTAGGTGATACACCTCATTATATCTGAATTCGTTGTAATTGGTGATATTTGAGGAAATCGCCTTGGTACAATTTTTTCAACCTACGACGCACAGGTTTTGAGTTATTTAACTCAGCGGACTTATACAGAGTATTGTATGTTGTCCAGTGTCCGTCAGGACAAAGGGGTTGGTCCTCGTACTATGTTCTGTTTACTTGTGATTTCTCTAGTTTTTAGACAAGTGTTTCATAGAAATACAATGTCTAAGTTTTGAGAAATTGTGGGTATAAGAATAAAGTAGAGAACCAAGTGTCGCAAGTGTCGCAAGTATCAGGATTCTTCAAAGAAATCGAAGATGTAGATTCTTGTGATTAGTATTCAGTTAATAGTAATCGTTTAGAGAAACTTGTTTCTCTTTCAGGTTACTCATGATTGGATATATTCCTAAGTTGAGTAATGTTGATTAGCCTCTCTCCATTAAGTTGATATGCATTGGAGATAGATGCATGATTAGAATATGGTTCTGATTAAATTAGTGCCTCCATTTCTATATTGTATATAGAATGGTTCATATCTTAACGATGTTAAGATACGGGGAGTTGTCCGGCTTATGCTTAAAACCACACTCTGGATAACTCAAGGCACGTTTCTGTAATGGCAGTTTGTGGGTTGACCCGGGCTAAGTCGAGGGTTAACTTTCTACCATCTGGAAGATCAATAGTGATATTATTCTTGACTCGCCACAGTTTTAGTAAAATAGATTTTTTCAGAAAACAGTAGTGGGAGTATGGTAGAACTGGAAGTGATTCCAGAACCGCAAACGATTACGGAAAATTTAATAGGACCTATACATTCAATCAGGTTTGACATTCCATTAGCCACTCCGCAGTTATGGTGGGTAACCTCAGACACCCGAGAAGTACTCAGGTAGCCTCAAGGATGGTGATAGGGAGGTTCCTGTTTATCCAGACTTGACACTACTGTTGTTCCAGGTTATGAGACCCGGCAGGAGGTTAAGTATAGCGTCATTCTAAACTAGCTTTAGAAATGGACGTATGTTATTCTGCCAGAGGGTTGTCGTAGTCAGTGGGAGCAGCGGAAGCAAAGTGGGCAAGGAGCTTATGTCTATTTATAGACTTGAGCAGATATAGCGGAGATAGATCATCTATTTTTGATGAGACAGTCATGGATTTGACTTCATCCGAATAGGGGATGGATCTGTTAAAAAGGTAGTAGGGTGTGATGTCCTGGTATTTGGATGACATACACAAAGTAGGAAGTAAAATTCCTATACTACGATCGGTTATACTGTGGTCGTCACACAGTTGTTTCTTCACAAAGGACATGGATATAATATCTGACATTCTGGTTACTTGATCTATAGTTTTAGATCTAGATTTGGGTAGTTTCCCAATATGGGTACTTTGACAGTATTCTAATAGTATTTTAGAATAGATGACTCCTGGCATGGTGGTGTACCTGCAGGTGATGGAGTCACCCTCTCCAAAGGTGTCTTACAGACTAAAGGGGAGAGGGATGTGCATGATTGGCAGATCACTTGCTTAGGCAATTAAGTCAATCGTGAAAAGTCAAGTACCACACCAGATGTTGGTTTTGCACTAGATGCGATAAGTTTATATTAATCCAATCCAGGAGAAACATAAGGAAGCGGTTTTTGAACATAAGTGAATGTTCTACGGATTTGATGACGGCAGCCTTCTTCGGGAGACGGTTATCATTCCAGGCTTCAAAGGTGACATGGATGACATAGTGATTGTCAGAGTTATAGATTTCCCTCTGACAAGGGACAGTATTATGGACAGTTGGTCCAAGAGGATACTGTGGGAGGCATGGTGCTGGATACTGATTAGGTTCAGTTATCGATACAGTCTAAGAAGTTTGGATTTGGAGTTCATTTATGAACTAGGTCCCATCAGATATCCAGACATATTCTAAGACACCTATTGCTCAATTCGGGAGATGGCATTCTCCGTGAACTTGAGATTAAGAGAGACATAGAAAGAAACATCAGGGCGGATCCACTCACTAAGGCTATTTCTCAAATACAATAGTTTTACAAACGGGATTTGTGAAACTGATTAGTAGAGGAGTTGGATGTTCGGTATCACACAGGCTGTGAGTATGCGACATCGCAATAATTAGCCTTAAGTACAAGTAGGAAATTGTTGGATATAGTGCCCTCAAAGTCAATTATTGGATCGCGGGTACGTAATTACAATGATTGAGGGAGGACCTACACCGATATGACAGTCTTGCTCGAGATGATAGTATGCTATCTGGTTTGCCTTTATCATCATATACTTGCTTTAGTTTACTATTGCATGTTGATAAAGCCCATAGGATTCTTGCTTGACTTCCAGCAGTATGATGGCGATCATATACGTGGGAGCTGGGGTCTATAAGCACATCCTTAAAGTGTCCCTAGTCGTGGGAGTTTCGAGACAGGACATCGATACTCCAGAGTAGACTAGTGTATACAGTCGAGACCCCGAAGAGGGGCGGTGGCCGGTCTCACAAGCCATTGGTGTCAGTTGGTTCACCTAAGATGTATACAGGAGCTCATTGGGTTATGAGTACACCGGACAGGACTCGCCGGGAACCTGCTAGTTGGTATTATACCTAGCGTCAGATAGCAGTTCCCTGGTGACATGTGTACAGGTTAGTTCATCGACCTGAGGTCGTCATTTGTCTCGTGTGAGTTCCCACTGTGCTTTGATTTCTACCCTACCACGGCTCAAAGGAGTCGTACAAACAGGTCTTTTTTCGGTACAGTCCCGAGCCACACTGGAGGCAAGTGAGCGGATCGGCAGGGGATTCGTCTCTCCCGGTATTCGGGATGAGATCGCGCTGTGTCTAGGAGATCCATTACACCAAGCCTCGGCCGAGGCAGGAGATTTACTGGTAGGTACTCCAGTAGTATCTCAGGGTGTTCTGGCTACTCTCTGACACGACTTATACCGCTTATTGGGGTCTGACGTTACCAGCCCCCTAGGCAGATATGCGATACTCATAGACGAACGGACCAGACTGTATGTATATTGTCACTGTTAAGCTCAGTAGGGTTTCTGGATGAGTTCGCTCGTCAGCTTCCCTTCCAATCAATACATAGGCAACTGTTACATACAGCTTGTACCTCTGACGTGCTAGAGGTTATACCCAGTGCCAGTGTGTTGATGAGTCATTAGAGTCCCCCACAGACAGTTTCCCAAGTTCGGGTGAAACGTTGTAGAGGCCGTATGGTTTTATGGCAAGGTTCGGAAAATGCACGTGCGTTTACGCACGTGTCATATTTCGGGCAGATAATACTGGTAGGCTTTGGTTTAAGCCGGATCCAAGTATTATACTATGTAGATATAATATCTTTGTCTCAGTTGCATTTGTATTCGGTCGTAATACAAATGCGGGTATGTTTATACTGATACGGGGTTATCCTGAAATTCGTTTTGGGATCGCTTTTGGATGTTGCCAGTTTCCTGTTTTCTATCAGCCGTATTAAACATTCGGTTTAATACGGATTTATCTTTTATTGATGAGTGTGGAAGGTTCTAGAAGTTTCTAGATGGTGACTAGGATGCTGAGGTGTTAAGTGACTCATTAGTTCATTTAATGAAAGGGTGACTAGGTTTATGACTCTTCATTTGCAATTAATGTTTATGCAAGGTGTTATCTTTGACTCATGCTTTTCTTTTTATGCTAATGGTCACCCTCTCCCTTCGTAGACTCACCCCCCTCCTTCATAAGTGGCCGGCCCCTCTTGATAGAAATATGGTTGTTCATTTTGGGAAAAAGATTAAGGTTTTGGTTCATGGAAATTAAGTATACTCATTCTTTCATTTTCATCCGATCCAAAAGGCAACTTCATTAACCGTTCGTCCATGGCTTTGGACGTAACGAGACAAAGTGTTCTACTCATTCTTTACATCAATCTTTGTCATCTCTTTTAGCAAACTTGATGATCGAGTTGCCTCGGTTCAGAGGCGGGAGCCCGTTTAAAGATCCGTTGACGTGGTTCCACCTGAACGAGAAGACTAGAGATTCAGGAGATCGGA
The DNA here is from genome assembly GCA_030015575.1 of Agapanthus africanus. NCBI lineage: Eukaryota > Viridiplantae > Streptophyta > Magnoliopsida > Asparagales > Amaryllidaceae > Agapanthus > Agapanthus africanus. The sequence continues at coordinate 31,119,572 of CM057351.1, forward strand.
GGAGCCGCAACAAAGCGTGGGATGATGGTTGAAGACCGAAAGACTCGGATCGTTCGGTATAACGTTTCTACCCACTTTGTAGTTTGTTAGTTTAGCTTTAATGGCAGATCCGGGTTATAGTATACGATAGCGCCAGTCAAAAAGTTTTTGTTCCGCATTTGGCGTCTGTTAGACGGCCGGGGCGCTACCGTGTACTTACAGTGGTATTAGAGCCTCACCATTAAGCTTTACTAACTTGTGCTAACACGTTTAAAATATCGATCGAACGGATTTTCGAAAACTACAATTTTTCTGTATAAAGTTTCTGCCGATTTTAAATCTGGTCTCAAAATTATTTTGAGCATCACAGAAAATTGTTCAGGCTTTTCTAAGCAAACTAGTGAAATTTGGCCACGTGATCCCACAGAACGGACGCGGATCCGCGGCCCAAAGCTGTGTTTGGCCGCGGATCCGCCGCGCTTTTTGGGGAACAGTGAGCCAAATTTCTACAGTATGTTCTACATGGCAAATTGTGGCTTTTGGAATATTTCTTTTGGGCCCATATTTTGTTACTATACGGCAGATGTACGTGGGGCCCACTTCGGGAAATTTAGTCGATCGAAATTTTAAACTTGTTAGTATGCATTAATTACATTATATCTCCGACCGGGAATGCCATTTGAGCGGTAAATTGCGTCTAATTGCTATAGTCCTTTTAGACGGGTTAGCGAATGTGACATTCACGTTGATTTTCTGTGGTGTGCTGTGATGTTGCGGATTTGTCGTGGTGGATAGCAGGGTGCAATGATAGTGCTGTTTAGATTTATTTGTACATTTGATATTGCGGAGCGAGCGTCCAACATGTGGACAGCCGTCACTGCCTATTTGTATAATATGCTTTTGGGGCACGACCGGACTGAGGTCGATGTACCCGTTGTACATATTTTTATTTCTGTACTAGGTTTACCCCGCGACGGAGTGCACGGATAGCCGGGTTCTGGAGGGCAACGGGTCCGTATCTCATGGGTTTGAGAGGCAGAGGGGCCTCACTCTAGAATTGGCAGACTATTCGCCGCACTCGTAGGGGGTACAGGTTGACCCAAGGAGGGGAGCTTAAGTTACCGGATTCCGTGAAGTGCCGGGTGGTCCATTCACTATGCTGTAGAGGGCTGCCTCTGTTCAGGTTTTGGCGGGTAACTTTCCGCACCCGTAGGGGTCTAGGTAACTTCATTAACTTTATTGCTCAACATGCCACCTTTTTAGAAAAGGAATTTCTTGCAAAAGAAATTAGTGGCAATGAGGTAGAGCTGGAAGAGGTTCCAGCAACACAAACTACAACTGAAGATTTAGTGGAACCAGAAGATTCAGTAGTACCTAAAGAACCCCAGCCTCTCCGCCGATCTAGCAGGGTTTCTCGTCCATCTGAGAGATACTACGGTTTTCTCATTGATGGTGGAAGCGAGGACTGCATCATGGATGATGATGAACCGACTAGTTTCGAGCAGGCCATCACGAGTGGTGACTCTGTGAAATGGCTGGATGCAATGCGATCTGAGATGGAATCCATGTACACCAATAAAGTATGGATTTTGGAAAATGCTCCTGAAGGGGTAAAACCCATTGGGAGCAAGTGGATTTTTAAAAAGAAATTTGGTATAGATGGAAAAGTTGAGACTTTCAAAGCTAGACTTGTAGCAAAGGGTTTTCGTCAACGACCAGGTGTGGATTATGACGAAACCTTTTCTCCAGTGGCTATGCTTAAGTCCATCCGGATCTTACTTGCCATTGCTGCATACCATGACTACGAAATCTGGCAAATGGATGTTAAGACCGCCTTTCTAAACGGTGATTTAGAAGAGAGCGTATACATGACTCAACCAGAAGGCTTCGTAGACAGTGGGAGCAGCGGAAAGGTGTGCAAGCTGCTTAAATCCATTTATGGGTTAAAGCAAGCATCGCGGAGTTGGAACATCTGTTTTGATGTTGTAGTCAAAAAGTTTGACTTCATCAAAAATGTAGATGAACCTTGTATCTATAAGAAGGTAGCAGAGGGTAAGGTTGTCTTCCTTGTATTGTACGTGGATGACATACTCTTGATAGGAAATGATATTCCTATGCTACAATCAGTCAAGCTCTTCTTATCACAGAGATTCTCAATGAAAGATCTAGGTGATGCCTCCTGCATATTGGGAATCATGATCTATAGAGTTAGATCTAAACGGATACTGGGATTGTCCCAATCCAGGTACATTGACACCATACTAAAGAGGTTTAGTATGGAAGAATCCAAGCGTGGGAACCAACCCACGATCTCTGGACTCACTCTCTCCAAAGAGATGTCTCCCAAGACTGATTTGGAGAGAGCTCGCATGCAAGGGATACCCTATGCTTCGGCAGTAGGCTCTATCATGTATGCGATGCTATGTACCAGACCCGATGTAGCATACTCACTAAGTGTAGTGAGTCGGTATCAAACAGATCCTGGAGCGAGTCACTGGACAGCTGTGAAGAACATTCTCAAGTACTTACGAAGGACTAAGGAGATGTTCTTGGTGTATGGTAACGGAGAACTCCAGGTGGAGTCCTTTACCGATTCCAGCTTTCAAAGTGATAAGGACGACTCTAAGTCGCATTCGGGTTTTGTCTTTACCCTCAATGGAGGGGCGGTATGTTGGAAGAGTTCCAAACAGGATACCGTTGCAGACTCGACGATGGAGGATGAATACATCGCTGCCAACGATGCTGCCAAAGAGGCTGTCTGGATCAAGAAGTTCATTACTGAACTTGGAGTGGTTCCATCCATTGAGCATCCAATACCTCTGTATTGCGATAACAATGGAGCTATGGCTTTGGCCAAGGAACCCAGATCCCATCAAAAGTCCAGACATATTCTGAGGCGGTATCACCTGATCAGGGAGATAGTTGATCGCCGGGAGATCGAGGTCAGGAGAGTAGATACGAAGGACAACACTGCGGATCCATTCACGAAGGCTATTCCCCAGATACAGTTTGAAAGATTATTCGGGATGCTAGGTATGAGATACTACAGCAGCTGGCCTTAGTGCAAGTGGGAGATTGTTAGTTATGTATATGCCCTAGAGGCCATTGTTGTACATATGATGTATATTATAATGGATGCTTGGATATATATAGAGATGACTTTCTTGCTCGTCATGATAGTATGCTATTTGGTTTCACTTTATCTTAACATGTTGACTTGTATTGGTTTACTGTTTTACTCTCACATGTTGATAAAGCCCTTAGGATCTGTACTCGACTACTGGGACTATGATGAGATCATACTAGTGGGGCCACGGTAGTCGATGAGTACATCCTATAACTGTTCCTAGTCGAGGGTATATCGAGACAGGGCATCGATACACCAGAGTAGACTAGCGTATACGCATCTTGACCCATATGATGGGTGATGGATGATCCCATATCCATCGGTGTTTGACATCAGAGATGGTGTACGGGTGCTCAGTGGAGACTGGGTACACTGAACGGACTCGCCGAGAACTCCCAGATGGTGATATACCACACGTCAGATGGCAGTTCTCCGGTGACACTGGTACAGGGTAGTCTGTAGACCCGAGATCGTCATAGAGTCTTGTGTGATTCCCACTGTGCTTTGATTTCCACCTTACCACGTCCAAGAGGGCGTGCAAAACGGTGGCTTTTGGGTACAGTCCCGAATCACATGGAGGCAATGAGCGATAGGAGGGGATTCGTCTCTCCCGGTATAGGGAGTTGATGTTGTGCTGTGTTCGATTGGCTATAACTGGAAGTCCCTGGCCAGGGCTGATATAGAGATTTACTGGTAAGTGTTACTAGTAGTTTCTCGACCCGTTATGAGCCACACATCGACACGACTTATCGGTTACTGGGGTCTGACGTATACCACCCCTAGACTTGATATGCGACATATCAGACGAACATACCGGACTGTACGGGAGTGTTACTGATTGGATTCATAGGAGAACGCACAGGCTAGCTTGTTGATCTTCTGATCGCTCAATACCTGGGTGGCTGTTACGTTTAGCTGACCGCTTGCAGCTTGTGGGTGTTTGATATGATCATCACCTGCTACCGGCGTATTGACGATTCTTTAGAGTCCTACACAGAGGTTTCTTGGCTCAGGCGAAACGGAGTAGAGGCACATATGTGATATGTGCAGGAACGAGAATAATGCGATATGGGATACCGTATTATATTCTCGCGATATTTAGAAATGAACCGGGACATCGGATCAAGTGTTGATTCGATGAATCGGTACATGATATATTAGTCGGTAATATTCGATATAGCCGGATCGTCGGATCAAGTGTTGATTCGATGATTTAATGTATAATAATATATATATGATATATTATTACATTATCTAATATTGGCTCGCTTTATTATTTCATTTTCTCACTGGATGATACATTGATATATATGCGATATATGTTAATTGTATTATTTTCTTTTGTTGCAAATATATAATATATATGTGATATATATTATTGTGACATGATATGATTAATTGTTAAACATGTTTAAGGATGATTAATTGAGGTTAGGGTTTGTTTTGGGTTAGATGCTTCATGCATCTTCTAGAAGTTTTTGCTTTTGTCATTCTTAAGATATTATGGATGACACGTTCTTTAACTTAACCAAACCCTAACTCTAGTTTATTCTCTACTAAATCCTAGCCACTCATCCTTGACCATGGTTAACAATTCAATCATATAGTCTTCTTTCTATTCATCACAAAAGAATAAATCTCATTATCTTTTCCATTATCATCTTCTTCTCTCTTGAAGAAAGCTCACTTGATTTTCTTTATGTGATGAAATAATATGAGAAAATGATTTAAAAAGAAAGCAAAAATACTACTCTCTCATCCTCATCTCATCTAGCCCATGAGATTAGTGTGTTCATCTCTTTAGAGTGAGAAAGCTTGAGTCTTTGCAACTTCGAGGTAGATCATCGGAGATTTGGAATACTTCAAGCTAGCATGGATCGTTCGAGTCGTGGAGCCTCTCATGAGTCCGGGAGATCATGGATCGTGGCAAAGGGACTTCTACTCGGAGCTTGTGAAGCGAAGGAGCGGACTACAAAGGTTGTAATCCCTCACACTTAGATAAAAGTTATCATCTTGCATGTTAAACCCTAATAATCTAGCAAAGATCCCGGCTTTGGGTTGTTCGGCACGTCTAAAATTTTATCCGGGCATGTTTGATACCTTATGAACCTTCACAAGAGTGCCTAGGAACCCTACAGTGGTATCAGAGCCTAGCTAGAGCATTAGGCGATGTGTTCACGATGTTAAAACTCCGATCGAACCCGAAACGACGAAACTAGACCCCTCTCTGGAAATTTTTTAAATTTTGGGATTTTTCTGAATTAAAAATATGTAAAAAAATCAGCAAGGAATTCTAAGAATTACCATAAAACCCGAGCCCCTAATTCGATCAAACGGCGGCGGAACCGCGGCGTAAGCAAGCTTACGCGGCGGTTCCGCGGCGGATTGATAGGATTGTGACACGTGGCTTTTCTGGTAATGTCCGTAGGTGCTTGTTGATGCTTCTGGGTATTTTTAATCTGTTTCAGGTGTTGAAAATTCTGGGGTTTGTTTTGTAATAGTAGACTCGATCGGAAATTTTAAATTCGTATTTCTTTCCGGATATTTAGAAATTGTTAAACTATTTGAACGGATATCATTAACTCACTGTTTCCCGGTACGGCAAACTTTCAAGTGTTGAAATTTCTTCGGGTTTAAATCTTTCGGAAAAATTGTACAAGTTAAGCGGTGGACCCTATAGAAGACAACAAACCTTAACTCGATTATGTGACCGTCTTGAACTGCCTTTTGAACCTTCGGGTTTGGGGCAGTACGGCGTGCCACATGTGAGGCGTTGGCTTGACCCTTCTACGGCTGGATCACCGGTACTGTGACATATTCTGGGATTATTTGAACTCCGCTCAAGTGTTGAGCAGTTTAGGAAATTTTGGGTATTTGATTATCTGTTCGAAAAGTTTAATACTGTCTATTCATCTGGAATGTGATACAATATGTGGAATTCATAGAGTTAGGCATGAAATGCGAAGTATGTGATATTTCGGATTTACGATGTCTAAAGTGATTGTGGATTCCAAATATTGTAGTTTTACACTTTCTTTTCTGTGACCGTAAGTGTAATATGTGATATCGCCGGTTTCGTTGCTATATGTCAACGACAATTGGGATGCGCATATTTACTTACGTTGATGATATGTGATATTATGTGTTGCTGTGATATGTTATATTGGATCGTCGCGTTCTGAATAGCCGGGGGTTTTATGTGAGATGAGGGTTTTTATTTTCATTCATGTAAAATTCATTTGTAATGTAATATTCTTTTATTTGGGGCACTTCTAGGTTGCGGTTGCTGTCACCAGTGTATATTATTTACTTTTCCGCATTAGGTAGACCCAAGGAGGGGAGCACAAGTAACCGGGTTCTAGGGTCCAGTGGGAGGCCATCTCGAGGAGTCGAGACCGGGTCTTCTAACCCTAGAATTGGCAGTGTTACTTGCCGCTCTCGTAGGGGTCTTGGGATGTGGGTTTGGCTATTCGTCGCGACCGTGGAATTCGTATTTTATACAGGCTCGTATTGAAAACACGGACGTCCTAGTATATCCAATATTTCATATATGTTCTTCTGCTGCAATGTTCTGTGATGAGATCATATTACTGCCTGAGACGAATGCTTATACTATATATATATGCTGATATATAAATATTACTGCTTTCGTTTCTTCTGTGATGCTTAGGAAGCATAAGCTGATGGGATATTTATTAATGAGATTAATAAAAAGAAAAGAAACCTAAAGATGTTGTAGAATCAAAACTTTATAAAAAGGGTAGCTACAGTTTTGCTTTGCACAGTGATATATATGATATATCCTGCACCTTATTCGATGAGGAAAGGACCGAGATCCCTTCACCGGGAGTGACTCCTTTAGCAAAACTGGCAGATGCTACAAAACGCGGTTTATCTTTTGATTGCTTTTAGAGTTTTGCTTTGCACAGCGGTATATATGATATATCCTGCAACTTATTCGATGAGGAAAGGGCCGACGATCCCTTCACCGGGAGTGACCCCTTTAGCGAAACTAAGAAAAAGCCTCAAAAACACTCCTTTTCAAAAACACATGATTCTACGACGATATCTAGTTCAATACGCTCAAGGTTTTCAGAAAAACCTGACGTAGCCCTCCGTCATTTCAGATAAAGACTATTTAGTATTCGTGCTGCGTTTGTTGACCTCTGTCAAGGCGTAGTGTGCGGTAGCTAACTAGTAATTATCTGTATAGCATGTGATGTGATTGGATTAGGGTAGTCGTACGACCTTGTTGACCTCTGTCAAGGGTCGGGCGAGTGGGTTTGATTCAATCAAGAAATGACGGGTTGAACTTGACTAGTGCACTGTGGTTTGTTGACCTCTGTCAAGGTCATGGCACACTAGGGGCAAAATATTATCGGGAATTTCAAGTGTTGAAATTTGCAATGAGATTGCATACCTCCTATGAGATAGTTGGATCCCGATACCCGCTGCGAGTAAGTGTTACTCCTGGGAGAGTTTTACACAGGACAATTAGTCATTCAAGTAGGTGTCTAGAAAAGTGTTAACGGGGATACGCCTCTGGGAAAACGAGGTTTACTTTAATTAGGTCCGTGCGAAAGCACGGGGAACCTCCCTCAAAGTACCGACACTGATCTGGCTGAAAGATTGACGAAGTTGTAGGGTGTAATTAATCCCGGCTAATCTTACCTTTTAGGGTTTTAAGGTAGATTTGATAAAACCAGTGGGAGACATCCTGATTAGATAAGATAATAACCAATCTAATCTTGCAAGAGCATACGCTAAAGTGTTTTCTTCTCTCTCTCTCCAGGTAGCGACCATGTCAGGCCATAATCAAGATAATAATATGGATGTATTGACTGAACCCAATTATTGTACTGAGCTAGGGAATGTTGGACCCGTTCTTTCTTATAAGAGTTATAAGACTGAACAGGAAACAGGAGAATATCTGGATTCTCACGCCGCCCAAAAGAACATGCATGTTGATGCATCTTCTTCGGGTGTGTTAGTTATTGAGAACTGTTTCTCAGTTCACCCTACGTCCTGGATATTAGATACTGGATCAGGATCCCACATATGTAAATTGTTACATGGGCTGCGAAAAGGTAGAGAACTAGGAAAAGGTGATCATTCCGTTCAAGTAGGGAACGGGGCAAGTATTGTAGCCAAAGCAGTTGGCGAATATCACCTTGTATTACCAAGTCGTAATACACTAATTCGGAATGAGTGTTATTATATACCGAACATGATGTGCAATATTATATCAGTTTCTTTATTAAGTAAAGAGGGATATAATTTTGTAGTACAGGATAATGTTATGAACATATTCCTAGATCAAAAGTTGATTGCATCAGGCTCGTTACATAATGGCATATTCATTCTAAATCAGAATACAGTCCTGAATATACAAAACACACACAAGAGGAAAAGTTCAGATGTGAACGAATCCTACTTGTGGCATTGTAGACTTGGTCATATCAATGCGACACGACTGGCTAAGTTACATAAGGATGGTTATTTGAATCCGTTCGAATTATCATCTTATGATACTTGCCATTCATGTCTCAAAGGAAAAATGACCAAAGCTCCGTTTAGTGGACACGGAGAAAGAGTTACTGAACTCTTAGGACTAATACATAGTGATGTTTCTGGTCCCATGTCTACGCATGCCAGGAACGGTTCTTCCTACTTCATTACATTCACTGACGATCTCTCTAGATTCGGACATGTATTCTTGATGAAACACAAGTCTGAAGCTTTTGAGAAATTCAGAGAATATAAATAAGAAGTAGAAAAACAAACGGGCAAAAGTATTAAGATCCTTCGATCTGATCGAGGAGGAGAATACTTGAGCAATGATTTTCTGGATTATCTAAAAGAGAATGGGATTCTCTCTCAGCTTACTCCTCCTTATACACCACAGCACAACGGTGTATCGGAGCGGAGGAATCGCACCCTATTAGATATGGTGCGCTCTATGATGAGTACAGCTGAGTTACCTATTTCCTTCTGGGGGTATGCGCTTGAGACAGCGGCATACCTATTGAATCAAGTTCCAACTAAATCTATACCTACCACACCATATGAGATATGGAGTGGGAAAAGACCATGTCTTAAACGAGTTAAGATATGGGGTTGTCTGGCCTATGTCAAAAGGCAAAATCCAGACAAACTCGAGGCACGGTCAGTTCTATGTAAGTTTGTAGGATATCCTAAACATTCAAATGGATATTTTTTCTACCACAGTGAACAACAAAAGGTGTTTATTGCTCAACATGCCACCTTTTTAGAAAATGAATTTCTTGCAAAAGAAATTAGTGGCAATGAGGTAGAGCTGGAAGAGGTTCCAGCAACACAAACTACAACTGAAGATTTAGTGGAACCAGAAGATTCAGTAGTACCTAACGAACCCCAGCCTCTCCGCCGATCTAGCAGGGTTTCTCGTCCACCTGAGAGATACTACGGTTTTCTCATTGATGGTGGAAGCGAGGACTGCATCATGGATGATGATGAACCGACTAGTTTCGAGCAGGCCATCACGAGTGGTGACTCTGTGAAATGGCTGGATGCAATGCGATCTGAGATGGAATCCATGTACACCAATAAAGTATGGATTTTGGAAAATGCTCCTGAAGGGGTAAAACCCATTGGGAGCAAGTGGATTTTTAAAAAGAAATTTGGTGTAGATGAAAAAGTTGAGACTTTCAAAGCTAGACTTGTAGCAAAGGGTTTTCGTCAACAACCAGGTGTGGATTATGACGAAACCTTTTCTCCAGTGGCTATGCTTAAGTCCATCCGGATCTTACTTGCCATTGCTGCATACCATGACTACGAAATCTGGCAAATGGATGTTAAGACCGCCTTTCTAAACGGTGATTTAGAAGAGAGCGTGTACATGACTCAACCAGAAGGCTTCGTAGACAGTGGGAGCAGCGGAAAGGTGTGCAAGCTGCTTAAATCCATTTATGGGTTAAAGCAAGCATCGCGGAGTTGGAACATCTGTTTTGATGTTGTAGTCAAAGAGTTTGACTTCATCAAAAATGTAGATGAACCTTGTATCTATAAGAAGGTAGCAGAGGGTAAGGTTGTCTTCCTCGTATTGTACGTGGATGACATACTCTTGATAGGAAATGATATTCCTATGCTGCAATCAGTCAAGCTCTTCTTATCATAGAGATTCTCAATGAAAGATCTAGGTGATGCCTCCTGCATATTGGGAATCATGATCTATAGAGATAGATCTAAACGGATACTGGGATTGTCCCAATCCAGGTACATTGACACCATACTAAAGAGGTTTAGTATGGAAGAATCCAAGCGTGGGAACCAACCCACGATCTCTGGACTCACTCTCTCCAAAGAGATGTCTCCCAAGACTGATTTGGAGAGAGCTCGCTTGCAAGGGATACCCTATGCTTCGGCAGTAGGCTCTATCATGTATGCGATGCTATGTACTAGACCCGATGTAGCATACTCACTAAGTGTAGTGAGTCGGTATCAAGCAGATCCTGGAAAGAGTCACTGGACAGCTATGAAGAACATTCTCAAGTACTTACGAAGGACTAAGGAGATGTTCTTGGTGTATGGTAACGGAGAACTCCAGGTGGAGTCCTTTACCGATTCCAGCTTCCAAAGTGATAAGGACGACTCTAAGTCGCATTCGGGTTTTGTCTTTACCCTCAATGGAGGGGCGGTATGTTGGAAGAGTTCCAAACAGGATACCGTTGCAGACTCGACGATGGAGGATGAATACATCGCTGCCAACGATGCTGCCAAAGAGGCTGTCTGGATCAAGAAGTTCATTACTGAACTTGGAGTGGTTCCATCCATTGAGCATCCAATACCTCTGTATTGCGGTAACAATGGAGCTGTGGCTTTGGCCAAGGAACCTAGATCCCATCAAAAGTCCAGACATATTCTGAGGCGGTATCACCTGATCAGGGAGATAGTTGATCGCCGGGAGATCGAGGTCAGGAGAGTAGATACGAAGGACAACACTGCGGATCCATTCACAAAGGCTATTCCCCAGATACAGTTTGAGAGATTATTCGGGATGCTAGGTATGAGATACTACAGCAGCTGGCCTTAGTGCAAGTGGGAGATTGTTAGTTATGTATATGCCCTAGAGGCTATTGTTGTACATATGATGTATATTATAATGGATGCTTGGATATATATAGAGATGACTTTCTTGCTCGTCATGATAGTATGCTATTTGGTTTCACTTTATCTTAACATGTTGACTTGTATTGGTTTACTGTTTTACTCTCACATGTTGATAAAGCCCTTAGGATCTGTACTCGACTACTGGGACTATGATGAGATCATACTAGTGGGGCCGTGGTAGTCGATGAGTACATCCTATAACTGTTCCTAGTCGAGGGTATATCGAGACAGGGCATCGATACACCAGAGTAGACTAGCGTATACGCATCTTGACCCATATGATGGGTGATGGATGATCCCATATCCATCGGTGTTTGACATCAGAGATGGTGTACGGGTGCTCAGTAGAGACTGGGTACACTGAACGGACTCGCCGAGAACTCCCAGATGGTGATATACCACACGTCAGATGGCAGTTCTCCGGTGACACTGGTACAGGGTAGTCTGTAGACCCGAGATTGTCATAGAGTCTTGTGTGATTCCCACTGTGCTTTGATTTCCACCTTACCACGTCCAAGAGGGCATGCAAAACGGTGGCTTTTGGGTACAGTCCCGAATCACATGGAGGCAATGAGCGATAGGAGGGGATTCGTCTCTCCCGGTATAGGGAGTTGATGTTGTGCTGTGTTCGATTGGCTATAACTGGAAGTCCCTGGCCAGGGCTGATATAGAGATTTACTGGTAAGTGTTACTAGTAGTTTCTCGACCCGTTATGAGCCACACATCGACACGACTTATCGGTTACTGGGGTCTGACGTATACCACCCCTACACTTGATATGCGACATATCAGACGAACAGACCGGACTGTACGGGAGTGTTACTGATTGGATTCACAGGAGAACGCACAGGCTAGCTTATTGATCTTCTGATCGCTCAATACCTGGGTGGCTGTTACGTTTAGCTGACCGCTTGCAGCTTGTGGGTGTTTGATATGATCATCACCTGCTACCGGCGTATTGACGATTCTTTAGAGTCCTACACAGAGGTTTCTTGGCTCAGGCGAAACGGAGTAGAGGCACATATGTGATATGTGCAGGACCGAGAATAATGCGATATGGGATACCGTATTATATTCTCGCGATATTTAGAAATGAACCGGGACATCGGATCAAGTGTTGATTCGATGAATCGATACATGATATATTAGTCGGTAATATTCGATATAGCCGGATCGTCGGATCAAGTGTTGATTCGATGATTTAATGTATAATAATATATATATGATATATTATTACATTATCTAATATTGGCTCGCTTTATTATTTCATTTTCTCACTGGATGATACATTGATATATATGCGATATATGTTAATTGTATTATTTTCTTTTGTTGCAAATATATAATATATATGTGATATATATTATTATGACATGATATGATTAATTGTTAAACATGTTTAAGGATGATTAATTGAGGTTAGGGTTTGTTTTGGGTTAGATGCTTCATGCATCTTCTAGAAGTTTTTGCTTTTGTCATTCTTAAGATATTATGGATGACACGATCTTTAACTCAACCAAACCCTAACTCTAGTTTATTCTCTACTAAATCCTAGCCACTCATCCTTGACCATGGTTAACAATTCAATCATATAGTCTTCTTTCTATTCATCACAAAAGAATAAATCTCATTATCTTTTCCATTATCATCTTCTTCTCTCTTGAAGAAAGCTCACTTGATTTTCTTTATGTGATGAAATAATATGAGAAAATGATTTAAAAAGAAAGCAAAAATACTACTCTCTCATCCTCATCTCATCTAGCCCATGAGATTAGTGTGTTCATCTCTTTAGAGTGAGAAAGCTTGAGTCTTTGCAACTTCGAGCTAGATCATCGGAGATTTGGAATACTTCAAGCTAGCATGGATCGTTCGAGTCGTGGAGCCTCTCATGAGTCTGGGAGATCGTGGATCGCGGCAAAGGGACTTCTACTCGGAGCTTGTGAAGCGAAGGAGCGGACTACAAAGGTTGTAATCCCTCACACTTAGATAAAAGTTATCATCTTGCATGTTAAACCCTAATAATCTAGCAAAGATCCCGGCTTTGGGTTGTTCGGCACGTCTAAAATTTTATCCGGGCATGTTTGATGCCTTATGAACCTTCACAAGAGTGCCTAGGAACCCTACAATTAGATATTGTATATGTTTTACACCCGCGCTAGTCCAGTCCCCGCTCTGTCGTTAGTTAAGTAACCTAACGGGTGATGACGGGACCCAGTGACGAATGCGGATGGCATATACGTACATTATATTTTCGTTCTTTTCATGGTGTGATTGATTGATGGGACTGCATTGATTCTTATCAATGTAAGGATAAAACAAACATATATTTGATGTTGTTGGAACAAATTTTAAAAGGTGTTATTACAAAGACGTTTCCTTTTGTTTTGCATCGTGATATTCAGTTAGAATATCCAGCACCTTATTCGACGAGGCGAGGGCTGATATCCCTTCACCGGGAGAGACCCCTTGGGCAGAAGTTTACGTCAGGGTAATAACTTCACTATAGTCGATTACAAGTTGCTTTGCATCGCTGTATTCAGTTAAAATATCCTGCACCTCATTCCACGTGGAAAGAGCCGAGATCCCTTCACCGGGAGTGACCTCTTTAGCAAAAGGTTTTCGCCACTATATTTTTATAAAAGGCTATCAGGTTCCTTCAACGAGATCAAGTTCATTACGTTAAAGGTTTTTTGCCAAAAACCAGCCGTAGCCCTCCGTCATTTCTTATGAATGCTCATTAGTATACAAGCTAAGTTTGTTGGCCTTCGTCAAGGCATAGTGCTTGGTAGCTGCTGGGGTATTCATTTGTTGCATAGATAGATGTGTTGGTTTGGGACAGTCGTATAGCCTTATTGGCCTTCGTCAAGGGCTTGTACGGGTAGGTTCAAATTGACCAAGACAATGACAGGTAGAACTTGACATGTGACTTATGATTTGTTGTCCTTCGTCAAGGTCATAAGAGCATGAGGCAAAAATCACATCGGGAGTTTCAAACATAAAGAAACTTGCCAAGTATGTGCATTGTTGGAGATAGTGCCCTCAGAGTCAATTATTGGATCACAGGCACGTGATTGCAATGATTGAGGGAGGACCTATCCCAGTAGGACAGTCTTACTCAAGATGATAGTATGCTATCTGGTTTACCTTTATCATCGTGTACTGCTTTAGGTGACCAGACAGGTCGCTATTGCACGTTGATAGAGCCCCTAGGATTCTTGCTTGACTGCCGGCAGTATGAGGGCGATCATATAAGTGAGAGCTGGAGTCTATAGGCACATCCTTAAAAGGTCCCTAGTCGTGGGAGTTTCGAGACAGGGCATCGATTCTCCAGAGTAGACTAGTGTATACAGTCGAGACCCCGACGAGGGGCGGTGGCCGGTCTCATAAGCCACTGGTGTCAGTTGGTTCACCTAAGATGTATACAGGTGCTCATTGGGTTATGAGTACACCGGACAGGACTCACCGGGAACCTGCTAGTTGGGATTATACCAGACGTCAGATAGCAGTTCCCTGGTGACATGTGTACAGGTTAGTTCATCGACCTGAGATCGTCATTTGTCTCGTGTGAGTTCCCACTGTACTTTGATTACTACCCTACCACGGCTCAAAGGAGTCGTGCAAACAGGTTTTAGTTGGGTACAGTCCCGAGCCACATGGAGGCAGTGAGCGGATCTGCAGGGGTTCGTCACTCCCGGTATTGGGGGTGAGGTCGCGCTGTGTCTAGGAGAGCCATTACACAAAGCCCTCGGCCGAGGCAGTAGATTTACTGGTAGGTATTCCAGTAGTATCTCAGGGTGTTCTGGGCTACACTCCGACACGACTTGTACCGCTTTTGGGGGTCTGACTTTTACCAACCCCCTAGGCCCGCCATGCGATACTCATAGACGAACGGACCGGACTGTACGGATATTGTCACTGACAGGCTCAGTAGGGTGTCAGGATGAGTTTGCTCATCGATGTCCCTTTTGGTCAATAGCTGGTAGCCCGCCACGTATGGCTAATACCTCTGACGTGCTAGTGATTAAATCCACAGTCATAGTATTGACGAGTCTTTAGAGTCCACCACACACACAGTTACTCAAGTTTTGGGCGAAACGCTGTAGAGGCCGTATGGAGATATGGCAGGGTTCGATCAGATACGTGCGGTATTGCACGGATCATGATCGGACGGTTTTTACTAGCCGGCTTTGGCTTAAGCCGGATCCTAGTATTGGATAGTGTAGATATTGTCTCTTTGCATTTGTGTTCGGTGGGAATACAAATGCGGGCATGTATGTGCAGTAGTGTGGTTTTCCTGTAATTTATTACGGGATCAGTTTTCTGAAGTTGCCAGTTTGCATTCCGTTCCGGCCGGTTTTCTTTTGTTCCTTCACGGCCGGACTTTCCGATGGAGGGGGTTATTTGCAAGTGTGCAAATAACATTTTGTGGAGGGGTTTTCTTGCATTATGTGGCATCATGATGAGATTCTTTTTCAATCCATTCTTTGCTTTATTTGTGATTAGAAATGAGATGAAGGTTGATATGATATTGTTATCATTGCTTTTGGTTATGGTCACCTTTGAGCTATACGACACTCACCTCCCTTCTTGATTTTATTCTCCACCATATTTCCAAAAAGGGGCTGGCCATATTGAGGGAGAGGGGAGAGCTTCATTTTTGTATGAGGGAAAATGTTTCATCTCATCATTGATGCTACCAAATTCCTAAGCTCATTTCCATAGTTGATTTCTTCACCTCCATTTCACCATGGCAACCTCATAACCCCAAAAGAGACAAGCTTCTACACTAGTCTGCAGCAAACCTTGGACGCGTCGGCTAGCCAACTTCGCGCTCGAGTTGCCTCGGTCCAGAGGTGGGAGCCCGTAAAAGATTCTGGCTACGTGGTGCCCTTTCCGACAAGGACGTGACGGACGGAGATTCCGCGGGAGATCGGAGTGGAGACAAAGACCGAAGGACACGGATCGCTTGGTATAGATTCCCTACTCTTTTCTAGTTTGCTAGTTGCTAGGTTAATAGCCCGATCCGGGTGAAAAGTGCGCGGTGGTGCCTGTTTGCTAGTTTGCAAAGTTTTTTGTTTCCGCGTTTCCGGCGTCGGATCGACGGCCGGGGCGCCCCTGCGGACTTACATTGGTATCAGAGCCAGGCCATTAACCTTGCCTAGCTTGTTCTAGTGTGTTTACATGTTCAATCGAACGGATTTTCCGAAAACCCATTTTCATTTGCACAGTTTTCTGTCGAAATTTTTTTGGCTCCAAAATTTTTTCAGTACATTGCAGTGACATGTGCAGGGAATTCTAAGCATTCTGTGAAAATTTGGTAGCGTGATCTCACAATTCCACTGTGGAACCGCGGCCAAACGCACGTATTTTCGGCGGTTCCGCGGCCATTTTTACTTTTCATTGGACCAATTTTTTTCAGTGAGCTCCTGGGTTGAAAATGGGGTTTTTGGAATATTCTTTTTGGGCCTAGACTCTCTTTAAGTGCTACAGTAATGCTTGGGGCCCACTTCGATAAATTTGATCGATCGAAAAGTTTAAACACATTAGTTCACAGTATTTAAATTATATCTGCGACCGTGAATGTCACTTGATCGGTAAATCCTGTCTAACTGCTATAGCCCGGTTAGACGGATTTGCGAACGTGACATTCACGTTGATGTTCTGTGATTGTGCTGTGTTGTTGCTGATCGGTCGTAGGGGATAGCCTGGTTGCAGTATTAGTAAAGTTTTGTTGTATTATGTACATTTGATATTGTGGGGCGAGCATCCGACATGTGGACTGCCGTCACTGCCTGTTTGTATTATTCTTTTGGGGCACGACCAGGTCGAGGTCGATGTACCCGTTGTATGTATATTTTTACTTTTTGTACTAGGATTACCCCGTGGAGGGGTGCACGGATAGCCGGGTTCTAGAGGGCAACAAGCCCGCATCTCATGGCGTTGAGATGGAGGGGGCTTTACTCAAGAATTGGCGGGCTATTCGCCGCGCCCGTAGGGGGTACAGGTTGACCCAGGAGGGGTGCCCAAGTTACCGGATTCCGTGAAGTGCTGGGTGGTCCATTCACGTTGCTGAAGGGGGCTGCCTCGCTTCAGGTTTTGGCGGGTAACTTGCGGCGCCCGTAGGGGTCTAGGATTTTCATTGCACAGGCTATCCACAAGACCAAGGGGAACGTCGGGTTTCAGCAGCGGCTCTGTGAAACCCGGGGATCCAAAATATCTGTATTATTCTGTGATGCTGTACATTTCTGTGATGTTGCATTTTATCACGCCTTGAGCGAAAATTATATATTATATATATACTAGTAGATGTTGTATATGTTTTGCATCCGCGCTAGTCCAGTCCCCGCTCTGTCGTTAGTTAAGTAACCAAACGGGCGATGACGGGACCCAGTGGCGAATGCAGATGGCATATACGTACATCAATATTTTCAATCTTTTTTGTGGTGTGATCAATTGATGGGACTGCGTTGATTCAGATCAATGCATGATAAACAAACCTATTTGATGTTGTTGGAACACTTTTTCAAAAAGCTGTTATTCCAAGGGCGTTCTCTTTTGCTTTGCATCGTGGTATTCAGTTGGAATATCCTGCTCCTCAGTCGACGAGGCAAGGGCCGAGATCCCTTCACCGGGAGTGACCCCTTGGAAAAAAGTTTGCGTCAGGGAAATAACTTCATTATAGCCGATTACTTTTGCTTTGCATCGTAGTATTCAATTGGAATATCCTGCACCTCATTCTATGGGGAAAGAGCCGAGATCCCTTCACCGGGAGTGACCTCTTTAGCAAAGGTTTTCGTCACTATATTTTTACAAAGCTATCCGTTCCTTCGACGATATCAAGTTCATTACGTTAAAGGTTTTCGCCAGAAACCATTCGTAGCCCTCCGTCATTTCAGTTAAATATTCGTAGTATTCAAGCTATGTATTTTGACCTCACGCCAAGGCATAGTGTTTGGTAGCTGCCGGGTATTTATCTGTTGCATAGATAGATGCGTTGGTTTGGGACAGTCGTACTACTATTTTGGCCTACGTCAAGGGTATGTACGGGTGGGTTCAAACTAACCTGGACAATGATGGGTAGAACTTGACATGTGACTTATGATATTTTGACCTCACGCCAAGGTCATAAGAGCATGGGGCAAAAATCCACATCGGGAGTTTCAAAAGAACTGAAACTTGCCAGATATGCGCATACCTTCTGGAGTGTGATAGTGTGAGCGGATTCCGTCATGTTATCATGCGATGATAGTTGGATCCCGATTCCCACTGATGAGTTGGTTTACTCCTCGGATAATCCCGGCTAATTCTTCTTTCAGGTTTGGGGAAGAATTTGACGTTACAGTGGGAGGTTTCCAGATTAGTTAAAGTGATAACCATTCTGATCTAGGTTAGAGTGCACGCTGAGTGTTTCTTTTCTCTCTCTCTTTGGCAGCGACCATTGACCCGACCCTAGACTATGACTCAGTGACCAAGTTGACCGAACCTTCTTAACACTGGCTTTTGGATTGTCAGAGTTGCAAACCTCATTGCCACTCCTACTTTTACCCTTTTCTCCAGGACACCCCGTATTACTACGAACGTCCACTTCCATTGGACAAAACCATCGTATGGTTATATACGAACTCGAAGGAATTTGAGGATGGTTTCCGGTTCTGGAGAAAACGAATAGGACTATTCAGTTGTCTTTTCCCTTTTTCATTCTCTCAGGTTGCGAGTACTCCTTGGTTTAGGAGTAGTACACCTATTACGCAAATTGGATAGTCTTCTTCCAAACCATAGGCAGGTGCCGACCGGTAGGGAATGAAGAAAACCAATTAGCCTAACGGTGGTGTACAGAAGGTATTATGTAAAGACAAAGAATGGGATTAGTAAGAGGGCAAAGTAAATTGCGACTGCTATTCACGACCAAACCAAGTATTTCTTCGCCAATCCTAAGTCACCTTTGTATTTCTCCAGGACACTCCGTATCACTACGAAGATCCCAAGTTTATTGGATAATCCATCGTATGGTTATATACGAACTCGAAAGGAACTTGTTCCAGTTCAAGGATGGATCCTGGTTCAGGAGAAATAGGAATAAGGTTTATTCGGTTGTCTTTTATCTTCACCTTCTCGCATTGCGAGTGCTCCTAGGATCAGGACAGTACACCCATTATGCTTATTGGATAGTCTTCTTCCAAACCATAGGCTGGTGCCGAACGGTAGGGAAGGAAGAAAACCATTTGGCCTAAAGGGGTGTACAGAAGGTAATGACTAAAGACATATAAAGGGATTTGGAGAGGTGGCAAAGAATTATACGGTTATAGTTGTGAATCTGGATAATGGAAAAGGCATTAATAGGAAAACCAGGATACCCCATCGAAACATTTCAATGTTTCAGTTTCACTGTGTACTGTTAATAGAAAACTAATTTCCCGATTAGACACTTGCTCCAGGGTATGTATTTACCAGGTATGATTCTCACATCTGTATGGTTTTATAGATGATGAGTGGGAGTAAGTTATTGGGAATTAGGTGACCATCCGCATTATATCGGGATTCGTTGTAATTGGTGATATTTGAGGAAGCCACCTGGGTTGTTTGCCGGTCGGCAAATATTTGGTTTTGAATATCCGTTCTTGTGCACCAATTTCAAATTGATATATCTGTATGTCTATTTTAATAGAGTGAGATATACCTTTTTGAGATTATGTCCATGACATTTACCTATATCAGTGGATGGTTAGGTAAGGAGCATTAAACGGCGGTGTAATTCTTCATAACCATAGTACAGTTTTCAACCTACGACACACAGTGAATGAGTCACTAGACTCAAGGGACTTGTACAGAGTATTATATATTGTCCAGTGTCCATTAGGACAGAGGGGTTGGTCCTCGTACTATATTCGAAGATGTAGATACTTGTGAATGGTATTCAGTTGATAGTAATGGTTAAGAGAACTTGCTTCTCTTTCAGGTTACTCATAATTAGAACCACTCCTAAATTGAGTAACGCTGATCGGCCTCCTTCCATTCAGTTAACATGCACTGGAGACAGCTGCATGATTTGAATCTGGTTCAATTAAATCAGTGCCTCTGTTTCTGTATTGGATATAGAACAGTTCATATCTTGACATTGTTAAGATACGGGGAGTTGTCCGGCTCATGCTTAAAACCATACACTGGACAACTCAAGGCACGTTTCTGTAATGGCTGTTTGTGGGTTGACCCGGGCTATGACGACGGTTGACTTTCTACCATCTAGAAGATCAATAGTGATATTGTTCTTGACTCGCCACAGTTTTAGTAAAAAATATTTTTTTTCAGAAAACAGTAGTGGGAGTATGGTAGAACTGGAAGTGATTCCAGAACCGCAAACGATTACTGAAGATTTGATAAGAACCTAAAGATTCAATCTGGTTTGACATTCCATTAGCCACTCCGCAGATGTGGTGGGTAACCTCAGGCACCCGAGAGGTACTCCGGTAGCCTCAAGGACGGTGACAGGGAGGTTCTTGTTTACCCAGACTTGCCATTGCTGTTGTTCCAGACTGTGAGACCCGGCAGGAGGATGAGTATAGCGTCGTTCTGAACTAGCTTTAGAAGTGTACGTCTATATGACTCTGCCAGAGGGTTGTCGTAGTCAGTGGGAGCAGCGGAAGCATTGGTGGACAGTTAGCTTATGCCTATTTATAGACTATAGCAGATATAGCAGGGATAGATCTGTTAAGAAGGTGGCAGGGTGTGATGTCCTGGTATTTGGATGACATACACCGAGTAGGAAGTGAAATTCCTATACTACGATCGGTTATACTTTGGTTGTCACACAGTAGTTTCTCCACATAGGAATTGGATCTTATATCGTACATTCTGGTTACTGGATCTATCGTTTTAGATCTAGATTTGGGTGGTTTCCTAATCTAGATACCTTGACAGCATTCTATGAGTATTTAAAATGGACGACTCCTGGCATGGTGGTGTACCTGCAGGTGATGGAGTCACCCTCTCTAAAGGTGTTTTACAGACTAAAGGGGAGAGGGATACGCATGATTGTCAGATCACTTGCTTAGGCAATTGAGTCAATCATGAGATGTCAAGTACCACACCAGATGTTGTTCTTGCAGTAGGTGCAATAAATTGATATTGATCCAATCCTGGAGAAACAGTCGGAAGCAGTTTTAGAACATAAGTTGATGTTCTAGGGATATGATAGCAGCTTTCTCCTTCGGGAGACAGTTAGCATTCCAGGCTTCCAAGGTGACCTGGATGGCAGAGTGGCTGTCAGAGTTATAGTTTTCCCTCTGACGAGGGGCAGTATTTTGGACAGGTGGTCCAGGCGGATACTGAGGGAGGCATGGCGCGGGATACTGATTAAGTTCAGTTGACGATACAGTCTAAGAAGTTTGGATTTGGAGTTCATTTATAAGCTAGGTCCCATCAGACATCCAGACACATTCTAAGACAGGTATTGCTCATTTCGGGAGATGGCATTCTCCGCGAACTTCAGATAAAGAGAGACAAAGAAAGAAACACCATAGCGGATCCACTCACTGAGGCTATTTCTCGAACGCAATAGTATCGCAAACGATCTTTGTGAGACTGACTAGTAGAGGAGTTGTGTGTTCGGTATTACACGGGCTGTGAGTATGCGACATCGAAATAATTAGCCTTGAGTGCAAGTGGGAGATTGTTGGAGATAGTGCCCTCAGAGTCAATTATTGGATCACAGGCACGTGATTGCAATGATTGAGGGAGGACCTATCCCAGTAGGACTGTCTTACTCAAGATGATAGTATACTATCTGGTTTACCTTTATCATCGTGTACTGTTTTAGGTGACCTTATGAGTCGCTATTGCACGTTGATAGAGCCCCTAGGATTCTTGCTTGACTACCAGCAGTATGAGGGCGATCATATAAGTGAGAGCTGGAGTCTATAAGCACATCCTTAAAAGGTCCCTAGTCATGGGAGTTTCGAGACAGGGCATCGATTCTCCATAGTAGACTAGTGTATACAGTCGAGACCCCGACGAGGGGCGGTGGCCGGTCTCACAAGCCACTGGTGTCAGTTGGTTCACCTAAGATGTATACAGGTGCTCATTGGGTTATGAGTACACCGGACAGGACTCACCGGGAACCTACTAGTTGGGATTATACCAGACGTCAGATAGCAGTTCCCTGGTGACATGTGTACAGGTTAGTTCATCGACCTGAGATCGTCATTTGTCTCGTGTGAGTTCCCACTGTACTTTGATTACTACCCTACCACGGCTCAAAGGAGTCGTGCAAACAGGTTTTAGTTGGGTACAGTCCCGAGCCACATGGAGGCAGTGAGCGGATCTGCAGGGGTTCGTCTCTCCCGGTATTGGGGGTGAGGTCGCGCTGTGTCTAGGAGAGCCATTACACAAAGCCCTCGGCCGAGGCAGGAGATTTACTGGTAGGTATTCCAGTAGTATCTCAGGGTGTTCTGGGCTACACTCCGACACGACTTGTACCGCTTTTGGGGGTCTGACTTTTACCAACCCCTTAGGCCCGCCATGCGATACTCATAGACGAACGGACCGGACTGTACGGATATTGTCACTGACAGGCTCAGTAGGGTGTCAGGATGAGTTTGCTCATCGATGTCCCTTTTGGTCAATAGCTGGTAGCCCGCCACGTATGGCTAATACCTCTGACGTGCTAGTGATTAAATCCACAGCCATAGTATTGACGAGTCTTTAGAGTCCACCACACACACAGTTACTCAAGTTTTGGGCGAAACGCTGTAGAGGCCGTATGGAGATATGGCAGGGTTCGATCAGATACGTGCGGTATTGCACGGATCATGATCGGACGGTTTTTACTAGCCGGCTTTGGCTTAAGCCGGATCCTAGTATTGGATAGTGTAGATATTGTCTCTTTGCATTTGTGTTCGGTGGGAATACAAATGCGGGCATGTATGTGCAGTAGTGTGGTTTTCCTGTAATTTATTACGGGATCAGTTTTCTGAAGTTGCCAGTTTGCATTCCGTTCCGGCCGGTTTTCTTTTGTTCCTTCACGGCCGGACTTTCCGATGGAGGGGGTTATTTGCAAGTGTGCAAATAACATTTTGTCGAGGGGTTTTCTTGCATTATGTGGCATCATGATGAGATTCTTTTTCCATCCATTCTTTGCTTTATTTGTGATTAGAAATGAGATGAAGGTTGATATGATATTGTTATCATTGCTTTTGGTTATGGTCACCTTTGAGCTATACTACACTCACCTCCCTTCTTGATTTTATTCTCCACCATATTTCCAAAAAGGGGCCGGCCATATTGAGGGAGAGGGGAGAGCTTCATTTTTGTATGAGGGAAAATGTTTCATCTCATCTTTGATGCTACCAAATTCCTAAGCTCATTTCCATAGTTGATTTCTTCACCTCCATTTCACCATGGCAACCTCATAACCCCAAAAGAGACAAGCTTCTACACTAGTCTGCAGCAAACCTTGGACGCGTCGGCTAGCCAACTTCGCGCCCGAGTTGCCTCGGTCCAGAGATAGGAGCCCGTAAAAGATTCCGGCTACGTGGTGCCCTTTCCGACAAGGACGTAACGGACGGAGATTCCGCGGGAGATCGGAGTGGAGACAAAGACCGAAGGATACGGATCGCTTGGTATAGCTTCCCTACTCTTTTCTAGTTTGCTAGTTGCTAGGTTAATGGCCCGATCCAGGTGAAAAGTGCGCGGTGGTGCCCGTTTGCTAGTTTGCAAAGTTTTTTGTTTCTGCGTTTCCGGCGTCGGATCGACGGCCGGGGCGCCCCTGCGGACTTACACGCATACCTTCTGGAGTGTGATAACGTGAGTGGATTACGTCACGTTATCATGCGATGAGAGTTGGATCCCGATTCCCACTGATGAGTTAGTTTACTCTTCGGGTGATCCCGACTAATTCTTCGTTCAGGTTTGGAGGAGAATTTGAGATAACAGTGGGAGGTTTCCTGATTAGATAAATTGATAACCATTCTGATCTAGGTTAGAGTGCACGCAGGTGTTACTTTTCTCTCTCTCTCTCTCTCTCTCTCTCTTTGGCAGCGACCTTTGACCGACCCTAGACTATGACTCAGTGACCAAGTTGACCGAACCTTCTTAAAATACTGGCTTTTGGATTGTCTGAGTTGCATAAGTCATTGCCGCTCTTTCTTTTACCCTTTGTATTTCTCAGAACACCCAGTATTACTACGGACATCCACTTCCATTGGATAGATCCATCGTATGGTTATATACGAACTCGAAGGGACTTCTTCGAGGATGGATCCCGGTTCAGGAGAAATAGTATTAGTTTATTCAGTTGTCTTTTATTATCACCTTCTCTCAGGTTGCGAGGGCTCCTTAGTTTAGGAGGGTACACCTATTACGTTTATTGGATAGTCTTATTCCAAATCATAGGCAGGTGCCGAAAGGTAGGGAATGAAGAAAACCAATTAGCTTAAGTAGGGTGTACAGAAGGTAATAACTAAAGACAAAATAAAGGGATTAGAAAGAGGGCAAAGTAAATTGCGACTGTTATCATTCACGACCAAAACACGTACTTCATCGCCACTCGTATTTCACCTTTGCTTTTTTCCCAGTTCGGGAGAAATAGAATAAGATATTATTCAGTTGTTTTTTATCATCACCTTCTCTCACGTTGCGAGTACTCCTTGGTTTAGGAGAGTACACCTATTATGCTTACATGATAGTCTTCTTCCAAACCATAGGCTGGTGCCGAATGGTAGAAAAGGAAGAAAACCATTTAGCCTAACAATGGTGTACAGAAGGTAATTAATAAAGACAAATAAAGGGATTTGGAGAGATGGCAAAGAGATATACGGTTATAGTCATGAATTTGATTATGGAAAAGGCATTGCTAGGAGTACCAGGATACCCCTACAAAACATTTTCATGTTTCAGTGCATTGTTAAAGGAAAACTGATTTCCCGATTAGATACTTACTCCAGGATATGTATTTACCAGGTATGATTCTCACATCTGTATGGTTTTACAGATGATGAGTGGGAGTAAGTTATTGGAAATTAGGTGATACACCTCATTATATCTGAATTCGTTGTAATTGGTGATATTTGAGGAAATCGCCTGGGTACAGTTTTTTCAACCTACGACGCACAGGTTTTGAGTTATTTAACTCAGCGGACTTATACAGATTATTGTATGTTGTCCAGTGTCCGTCAGGACAAAGGGGTTGGTCCTCGTACTATGTTCTGTTTACTTGTGATTTCTCTAGTTTTTAGACAAGTGTTTCATAGAAATACAATGTCTAAGTTTTGAGAAATTGTGGGTATAAGAATAAAGTAGAGAATCAAGTGTCGCAAGTGTCGCAAGTATCGGGATTCTTCAAAGAAATCGAAGATGTAGATTCTTGTGATTAGTATTCAGTTAATAGTAATCGTTTAGAGAAACTTGTTTCTCTTTCAGGTTACTCATGATTGGATGTATTCCTAAGTTAAGTAATGTTGATTAGCCTCTCTCCATTAAGTTGATATGCATTGGAGACAGTTGCATGATTAGAATATGGTTCCGATTAAATTAGTGACTCCATTTCTATATTGTATATAGAATGGTTCATATCTTAACGATGTTAAGATACGGGGAGTTGTCCGGCTTATGCTTAAAACCAGAATCTGGACAACTCAAGGCACGTTTCTGTAATGGCAGTTTGTGGGTTGACCCGGGCTAAGTCGAGGGTTAACTTTCTACCATCTGGAAGATCAATAGTGATATTGTTCTTGACTAGCCACAGTTTTAGTAAAATGGATTTTTTCAGAAAACAGTAATGGGAGTATGGTAGAACAGGAAGTGATTCCAGAACCGCAAACGATTACGGAAAATTTAATAGGACCTATATATTCAATCAGGTTTGACATTCCATTAGCCACTCCGCAGTTATGGTGGGTAACCTCAGACACCCGAGAGGTACTCAGGTAACCTCAAGGATGGTGATAGGGAGGTTCCTGTTTACCCAGACTTGACACTACTATTGTTCCAGGCTATGAGACCCGGCAGGAGGTTAAGTATAGCGTCATTCTAAACTAGCTTTAGAAATGGACGTATGTTATTCTGCCAGAGGGTTGTCGTAGTCAGTGGGAGCAGCGGAAGCAAAGTGGGCAAGGAGCTTATCTCTATTTATAGACTTGAGCAGATATAGCGGAGATAGATCATCTATTTTTGATGAGACAGTCATGGATTTGACTTCATCCGAATAGGGGATGGATCTGTTAAAAAGGTAGTAGGGTGTGATGTCCTGGTATTTGGATGACATACACAAAGTAAGAAGTAAAATTTCTAAACTACGATCGGTTATACTGTGGTCGTCATACAGTTGTTTCTTCACAAAGGACATGGATATAATATCTGACATTCTGGTTACTTGATCTATAGTTTTAGATCTAGATTTGGGAAGTTTCCCAATATGGGTACTTTGACAGTATTCTAATAGTATTTTAGAATCGATGACTCCTGGCATGGTGGTGTACCTGCAGGTGATGGAGTCACCCTCTCCAAAGGTGTCTTACAGACTAATGGGGGGATGTGCATGATTGGCAGATCACTTGCTTAGGCAATTGAGTCAATCATGAAAAGTCAAGTACCACACCAGATGTTGTTTTTGCAATAGATGCGATAAAATTATATTAATCCAATCCTGGAGAAACATAAGGAAGCGGTTTTTGAACATAAGTGAATGTTCTACGGATTTGATGACGACAGCCTCCTTCAGGAGACGGTTATCATTCCAGGCTTCAAAGGTGACATGGATGACAGAGTGATTGTCAGAGTTATAGATTTCCCTCTGACAAGGGACAGTATTATGGACAGTTGGTCCAAGAGGATACTGTGGGAGGCATAGTGCTGGATACTGATTAGGTTCAGTTATCGATACAGTCTAAGAAGTTTGGATTTGGAGTTCATTTATGAACTAGGTCCCATCAGATATCCAGACATATTCTAAGACACCTATTGCTCAATTCGGGAGATGGCATTCTCCGTGAACTTGAGATTAAGAGAGACATAGAAAGAAACATCAGGGCGAATCCACTCACTAAGGCTATTTCTCGAATACAATAGTTTTACAAACGGGATTTGTGAAACTGATTAGTAGAGGAGTTGGATGTTCGGTATCACACAGGCTGTGAGTATGCGACATCGCAATAATTTGCCTTAAGTGCATGTAGGAAATTGTTGGATATAGTGCCCTCAAAGTCAATTATTGGATCGCAGGTACGTGATTACAATGATTAAGGGGGGACCTACACCGATATGACAGTCTTGCTCGAGATGATAGTATACTATCTAGTTTGTCTTTATCATCATATACATGCTTTAGTTCACTATTGCATGTTGATAAAGCCCATAGGATTCTTGCTTGACTGCCAGCAGTATGATGGTGATCATATACTTGGGAGCTGGGGTCTATAAGCACATCCTTAAAGTGTCCCTAGTCGTGGGAGTTTCGAGACAGGGCATCGATACTCCAGAGTAGACTAGTGTATACAGTCGAAACCACGATGAGGGGCGGTGGCCGGTCTCACAAGCCATTGGTGTCAGTTGGTTCACCTAAGATGTATACAGGTGCTCATTGGGTTATGAGTACACCCGATAGGACTCGCCGGGAACCTGCTAGTTGGTATTATACCTAGCGTCAGATAGCAGTTCCCTGGTGACATGTGTACATTTTAGTTCATCGACCTGAGGTCGTCATTTGTCTCGTGTGAGTTCCCACTGTGCTTTGATTTCTACCCTACCACGGCTCAAAGGAGTCGTGCAAACAGGTCTTTTTTGGGTACAGTCCCGTGCCACAAGGAGGCAAGTGAGCGGATCAGCAGGGTATTCTTCTCTCCCGGTATTGGGGGTGAGATCGCGCTGTGTCTAGGAGATCCATTACACAAAGCCTCGGCCGAGGCAGGAGATTTACTGGTAGGTACTCCAGTAGTATCTCAGGGTGTTCTGGCTACTCTCTGACACGACTTATACCGCTTATGGAGGTCTAACGTTACCAACCCCCTAGGTAGATATGCAATACTCATAGACGAACGGACCGGACTGTATGTATATTGTCACTGTTAGGCTCAGTAGGGTTTCTGGATGAGTTCGCTCGTCAGCTTCCCTTCCAATCAATACATAGGCAACTGTTACGTACAGCATGTACCTCTGACGTGCTAGAGGTTATACCTAGTGCCAGTGTGTTGATGAGTCATTAGAGTCCCCCACAGACAGCTTCCCAAGTTCGGGCGAAACGTTGTAGAGGCCGTATGGTTTTATGGCAAGGTTCGGAAAATGCACGTGCGTTTACGCACGTGTCATATTTCGGGCAGATAATACTGGTAGGCTTTGGTTTAAGCCGGATCTAAGTATTATACTGTGTAGATATAATATCTTTGTCTCAGTTGCATTTGTATTCGGTCGTAATACAAATGCGGGTATGTTTATACTGATACGGGGTTATCCTGAAATTCGTTTCGGGATCGCTTTTGGAAGTTGCCAGTTTCCTGTTTTCTATCAGCCGTATTAAATATTCGGTTTAATACGGATTTATCTTTTCTTGATGAGTGTGGAAGGTTCTAGAAGTTTTTAGATGGTGACTAGGATGATGAGGTGTTAAATGACTCATTAGTTCATTTAATGAAAGGGTGACTAGGTTTATGACTCTTCAATTGCAATTGATGTTTATGCAAGGTGTTATCTTTGACTCATGCTTTTCTTTTTGTGCTAATGGTCACCCTCTCCCTTCATACACTCACCCCCTCCTTCATAAGTGGCCGGCCCCTCTTGATAGAAATATGGTTGTTCATTTTGGGAAAAAGATTAAGGTTTTGGTTCATGGAAATTAAGTATACTCATTCTTTCATTTTCATCTGATCCAAAAGGCAACTCATTAACCGTTCGTCCATGGCTTTGGACGTAACGAGACAAAGTGTTCTACTCATTCTCTACATCAATCTTGGCCATCTCTTTTAGCAAACTTGATGATCGAGTTGCCTCGGTTCAGAGGCGGGAGCCCGTTTAAAGATCCGTCGACGTAGTGCCACCTGGACGAGAAGACTGGAGATTCAGGAGATCGGAGCAGCCGCAACAAAGCGTGGGATGATGGTTGAAGACCGACGGACTCAGATCGTTCGGTATAACGTTTCTACCAACTTTGTAGTTTGTTAGTTTAGCTTTAATGGCAGATCCGGGTTATAGTATACGATAGCGCCAGTCAAAAAGTTTTTGTTCCGCATTTGGCGTCTGTTAGACGGCCGGGGCGCTACCGTGTACTTACATGAGGTTCCCCGTACTTTCGCACGGACCTAATTAAAATAAACCTCGTCTTCCCAGAGGCATAACCCCGTTGACACCTTTCTAGGCACCTACTAGATTAACTAATTGTAAATTTCAAAACTCTCCCAGAAGTAACTCTTACTCACAGTGGGTATCGGGATCCAACTATCTCATAGAAGGTATGCAATCTCATTGCAAATTTCAACACTTGAAATTCCATATAATGTTTTGCCCCTAACGTCCTATGACCTTGACAAAGGCCAACAAACCATAGGGCGCTAGTCAAGTTCAACCTGTCATTTTCTGATTGAATTAAGGCCACCAGTACGACCCTTGACAAAGGCCAACAAGGTCGTACGATTAACCTAATCCAATCACATCATATGGTTGCAGATAAGCACTAATCAGCTACCGCACACTACGTCTTGAAAAATGCCAACAAACGCAGCACGAATACTAAATAGTACTTATCTGAAATGACGGAGGGTTACGACGGGTTTTTAAGAAAACCTTTTGCGTAATGAACTTGATATCATTATAGAATCGAGTGATTTGAAAAGGAGTGGTTTAAGCTCCGCTTTTAAAATCATGTATTTTTCAAAATAAACCGAGTGGGTGTAGCATCTGCTAGCTTTTACTAGAGAGGTCATTCCTGGTGAAGGGATCTCGTCTCTTTCCTCCTCGAATGAGGTGCTGGATATTCGTCAAGGAATATCACTATGCAAAGAAAGAACTAGAGCTACCTTTTAGAAAAATTGATTCTACAACATTTTTAGGTTTCTTTTCTTTTCATTAATCTCATTAATGAAGTCCCATCATTTATTCTTCCTAAGCATCACAAATAAAGAAATGAAAATATAACGTACACTTATGCCATCCGCATTCACCATAGAGTCATGTCATACAACGTTAGGTTAGTTAACTAATGGCAGAGCGGGGGAAGGACTAGCGCGGATGCAAAACATAAGCAACCTTTATTATATATCATATATATAATATTAAGCATTCGACTCAGGCAGTTATATGATCTCATCACAGAACATTTCAGCAGAAGTCAACATAAGAAATATTGGATATACTAGGAGATCCGTGTTTTAAATTAAGCCAGTAAAAAACACGGATTCCACGGTCGTGATGAATAGCCAAACCCACATCCCTAAACCCCTACGAGAGCGGCAAGCAACCCTACCAATTCTAGAGTTAGTAGACCCGGACTCGACTCCTCGAGATGGTCTCCCACTGGACTCTACAACCTGGTTACTTGTGCCCCCCGCCTTGGGTCTATCCTAATACGGAAAAGTAAATAATATATATCAATGGTGACAACATCCTCAACCCGGAAGAGTCCTAATAAAAGAATATTACATACAAGTTTTTACATGAATGAAAATGAAAAACTCTCATCTCACGCAAAAAAAACCCCGGCTATTCAAATACGACGATCCAATATAACATATCCCAGCAAAACATAATATCCCATGTCATCAACGTAAGTAAATATGCGTATACCAATTTTCGTTGACGTATAGCAACGAAACCGGCGATACACCACATATTACACTTACGGTCGCAGAAAAGAAATGAAAACTACAAAAATTGGAATCTGCAACATCTTTAGATATCATAAATCCAACATATCACATACTTCGGATTTCATGCCTAACCTTATAAATTCCTCAGACATCATAACTCCGGAATATCACATATTCCGAATTTCATGCCTAACATTATAAACCCGGCATTTTAGTCTCAAATTGAAAACATTTTACAATAACCAGTCGGGCAATTGAAAAAGATTCCTGACATATGATCGAATACTCGTCGGAAACTTTAGTAGACGGCCGCACCCCTAATGCTGTCGACGAAGTGCACTTAGGCAGAACACTGTGGCCGCGAGCACCCGAGCGGATGCTTTTAGCAACGGGGTTCTCCTACAGTCACTTAGTCGTGGCGATGGGTCGTGGATATTTATTAGTGTTACCCGACGAGTGTTCGCATACACTACGCGATTGCGACGGAGTTTTGATCAGAATCAAAACCCCGTAGCAACCGATCAAAAGAAACTAAATTTCTAGATTTACAAAATACTAATTAGTTTTCACAAAACCAATTATTGTGTATTCTAAATATTGTATCACAAATCACAGATATCTAGACGATGTTAAACATTTCGATCGATTTATCAAACACCCAAAATTCCTAGAGACCTCAACACTTGAGTCACTGTTAAAAATACCCAGAGAGTGCCCCAAGTACTTACGAACCAACACAAGAATGCACGCTCCCAGACTCACCAACGGCGCTGCGAAACCGCCGCCAAAACCGTGTTTTGGCCGCGCTTCCGCGGTCGTTTGGTCAAGTTGTCGTCGTTTTTCTTGTGGGTCTATAAAAAAATCCTGCACAATTTTCTGAATATTTTTAATTAGAAAAATTCCAACATTTGAAAAAATTTCTAGAGAGTGAGTTTTCCGGATTTTGAAAAGTCGATCGAGCAATTTAACTTCGCCTAAACTACTTCTAATGCTCCAGCGTGTCTCTGATACCACTGCTGGGTTTGCTTAGCACCCCCGATGGATTTCGGCAAGTATCAAGTATGCTATTTTTAAAATTTTAGGGTGCCGAGCGAGCCCGACTAAGGATCTAACTAGAGAATTTGGGTTATAATAGCATGTAGACAAACTTTATACTAAGTGAAATAGGAATACAACCTTTATAGACCGATCCTTCACTTCTAAAGCTCCGTGTAGTAGTCCCTTTGCTCCAAGTAGTGGTGTCCCAGACTCTCCTTTGGATCCACTAGGTGAAAGGAACGAGCTTGCTCAAAGATCTTCGAGGCCGAAGATGATCTACGTCGAAGAATCTCTAACTCAAACTAGCTCTTCACTAATTGAAGAATTAGTGAAGCAAACAACCTATACTAAATGGCTAGTTTGGTATAGATTGATGAAGTAGGAATTTTTCTCACTTCAGAATTAATTTTCTCTTTTTCTTTTTCTTTTTCTTTTTCTTCTCACTTGAAAGCTAGAGAGCAAGGAAGAAGATGAAGAAGAAACTCAAGTGATCAAGTATGAACCGTGGGTGAGAAAATATCTTATATAATCTCACTTGTAGAGACTTAACCATGGCTAAACATAATGGTTAGGTTAATAAATATCTAAAGTAAAACAAAATTAGTGGACTAAGTCAAGACTTCTACATACTTCCACAAGCATCTTAAGCCATGACATTTTCCACCTAATTTTGATTTATCCCTTAATTATTAATCACCCAAATTATCTTTAGTTAAGTATGAGTCTCATACACCCAAGTCCAATGTATCATCTAGCATGACACATAAACAAATACATTAATATATATCACATATATATTTATATGTATTAGTAGAAAAGAAATTCTTAAGTGAGCTAATATTAGTTAATATATATTAATATATCAAATATATATATAATTATATATATGAAATTATTAAATCAACACTTGATTTAATAATCCGGCTATATCACATATAACCGACTAATATTATTTATATCAATTTATCGAATCAACACTTGATTCAATAACCAGGCTATATCTCATATAACCGAATGATATCATATATCGCAAGATTAGAATACAGTATCACATACATGTATTAATCTCGGTCCCGCACACATCACATATGTGCCCTACTTCGTTTCGCTTAAGCCAGAAAACCTCTGTGTAGGACTCTAAAGACTCGTCAATACGCCAGCAGTAGGTGATGATCATATCAGTCATCCACAAGCCGTCAGTGGTACTAGCTGGACTAACGGCTAACCGGGTATTGAGCGATTAGAAGATCAACAAGCAAGCTTCTCCAAACTCCCGTGAATCCAATAAGTAACACTACCGTACAGTCTGATCTCTTCATCTGATATGTCACATATCAAGTCTGGGGGTGGTAAACTTCAGACCCCAGTAACTTGATAACTCATGTCGATGTGAGGTTCATAACGGGTCGAGAAACTACAGATAATACTTACTAGTAAATCTCATCATCAGCTCTGGCCAGGAACTTCCTCTTATGGCCAATCGAGCACAGCGCAACATCAACCCAAATACCGGGAGAGATGAAACCCCTCCTATCGCTCATTGCCTCCATGTGACTCGGGACTATACCCAAAAACCACCTGTTTGCACGCTCTCTTGAACATGGTACGGTGGAAATCAAAGCATAGTAGGAATTATACAAGACTCTATGACGATCTCGGGTCTACAGACTAACATGTACCAATATCACCAGAGAACTGCTATCTGATATTAGGTATAATACCATTTAGGAGTTCTCGGCGAGTCCTTTTCGGTGTACCCATTCTCCAATGAGCACCTTTGTACAATCTTTGATGTCAAACACCAATGGATGTGTGTAACGCTTTAGAAATCGTTTAGACGAATTTTCCGTTAATAGTTAAAATAAATTGTGTTTTCCGTAAAAGCCTATAAGCGATCATTTATCTGTATAGAGTTCACTGCACCTAGTTTAACTAGGAAATTGCTAGTTTGCGGTTTTTAGTAAGTCACTTGTATTTTTGGTGCATTTTAATATTTTTCTTAATTAAAATATTATTATAAGTTGTTAATTATGCACTTAATTAGTGGAAATTATAATTTTGGTTTGGGTTAATTATGCTAAGATGAATCCATGCTAACTTAATCATAAGATTAAGCATTAATCTATCCATGCAAAATATCCTAAAAATATCTAGATATTTTGTTGAATTTTTGGAATTTTAATTAAAAGAAAATGAGGTGGCATAAGATATTTGTTTTATTAAGCTTTAAAATAAGTTTTAGCTAGATATTTCCACACTCATCCACAAAATATCCCCACTTCCTTACAATGGCCGAGCCCCCTCCCCTTGCTGCCCTTCCTCTCTTTTCACCCCATTTTCACTTTTCCAAGTCTAAATTAATCATCAAAAATTCTCAAATAATTCCACAAACTCAAAAATAAATCCCTACCCATCATTCT
This sequence comes from Agapanthus africanus, assembly GCA_030015575.1. NCBI lineage: Eukaryota > Viridiplantae > Streptophyta > Magnoliopsida > Asparagales > Amaryllidaceae > Agapanthus > Agapanthus africanus. The sequence continues at coordinate 31,154,068 of CM057351.1, forward strand.
TCAACACTAAACAACCTTAGATCTTCATGAAAGAAATCATTTTGGAGGCTAAAATTTGGATATTTAGAATTTCTAGAAAGGGTTTTTGATAATCAAGTTAGGGTTTTGTTTATTGTAATGGTTAAGTGTGAAGTTTAGACTTGGATAAAACTTAACCCGGTGCAAGATTGTTAAATGATATTTTTCCAAATTATCTAATTAGCTTAATTGCAAACTAAACTTTTACTAAATCACTTTTGGGTGAGATTAAAATTGTAGTAAAGGTTTGAGTGGTTTAATCAAACTATTATGAGATGATTGCGATTACGAGTTTTAGTTAAACTTGTAGTTTTGGGCTAAATTGATTAAAAATTGCTTACTAGATTTTCGGATAATTTAGGCGTGGGTTTCTTTTGATGTTGCGACGTTATATATATTATCTTCCACGCTATATGTTGTGTTGTGAATGCGCGATCGGTACGATCGGGATCTAGGCTTGGTGTTTGTGTCATCCTAGCTAGGGTTGTGCCGATATCGTGCGCGTTTTGTGTACTAAGTGCACGGTGTGTATATCTTGTGGACGTTATCCTTGTGTTTCGTTGCCTCTGTGTCAGCGCAGGATATTTAGTCTTATGTGTTGTGTTTGTGAAATTTTAGGATCGTGAGCAGGGAATTCAGACGCTGCGAAGAAAGGGAAGCAGGTGGTCAGATTTACTTAGCTCAAGGTCATCGGTGAGTAGATTTAACATCAACAGGGGAATCGTCCGCATGACGTTATGCGTGAGGGCTAGATTTGATATGATATCAGCCGCATGTTTATATTGCACATATAGAGATTGTGCATAAAGCTTCATTGCATATTATTACTTGTTGTGCTTGGACTTGTACTCTTTGGACACTGCACTATTATTGACGGTTCATGTTGTACGAGCACTGATTGTATGCCACACACACCGTCGATAATTGCCATGACACGCACAACACCTATACATACGTGATATTGTATTGGATAGGGATAATGGAGATAACGATTCATATTCCTTTGTGCATATGACATATAGCATACCTGTATACCTACATGCTTACACATATGCCTTGCCATGACTACATGCTAGCTACCCATATACCTATATGGTATTGTACCATTAGTGATAGGTATAAATACATATGAGACATAGCTACATGTACATCTTGCATACATACTTACATGTACACCCGTATACCTAGATATAGCTACACATATACCTGAAGGGTATTACATCATTATTGATAGGTAGATACGCATATCTTGCTATACCGACATGGTTACGCATACCTACCTATAGCTACTTGTTCATCTTTATATGATGTTGTATGGACTATGGAGAAATTAGGAACCGCATGATATATTTAATGACTTGTTGCAGTTAAATAGCGATTTTCCTTTATATGCTCATGTTACTGTTTATGTTGCATATATTATACTTCATGGATTTTCGCATTGAGATATGGATTTCATATGATATTTTCTGGATGTTTTACTCCTAAGGGTATATATCAGTGGTATGGGATGCTGATATATACGTATATATATATATGTGTGTGTGTGTGTGTGTGTGTGTGGTATGGGACGCTGTTATATATGTACATATAATATAATATATATCATCATAATAATTTATGCAAGTATTCTTATTCTTTACTTCATGTGATTTATGGATTTAAGAATCAAGGGCCGATCCGGACTGACGGAGCCCGAGGTATTGATATGGGCCGATCCGGACTGACGGAGCCCGAGGGCCGATCCGGACTGACGGAGCCCTACATATATATATTGGGCCGATCCGGACCGACGGAGCCCGGGGCCCGATCTGGACCGACGGAGCCCTATATATATGAGGATTTACGTGTCGATGCTGGACACGAGTATTTTCATGATGTTTTCCGATGTGGATGTTTAACACTCAGGTTCCATGATTTTGATGTGTTGTTGAGGGACACACACACACACACACACACACATATACACACATAGATATAGTTTTCAGGATGTTTTCAGGTGTCGATATTTGACACTCAGGTTCCATGAGACTTATAGGTTATGAGGGCCGATCTGAGGGCCGATTTGAGGGCCGACTTGAGGAATTTGGGATATAGATTGTCTTGATGGACACTGGTCTTGCCGCGATGAGGATTCCGTGAGGATGACATGTTTTATCCCATACTTCGCACTTATTTGATATGCATTGCTTCATATATTAGTAGTACCTGATAGTGTACCTTTTATGACTGTTGTATATACATAGTGCTATTTATTGCTATCAGCTTGCATGATAGATTGGCGGAGTACGTACATACTTGCGATTACCTACAAATATTATTTACTATTCACGAGTTGGCAACTCACCCCCGTTGTGCCACAGGGTTGTACAGGTTGTCCCTCAGAGCAGTCAAAGGCAGGGCTTTCTTCTTCCTATTGTATCATCTTTTGCAGCGGATACCGCTACAGCTGACTGGGTGCAATTTTGCTATAGATGGGTTTTGCGGTTATCCGATTTTGCACTTTGTATATTCGTTGTACCCAGTACTCTCCATTTACCATCTTCATGTTTTGACTTAGAGACGAGTTGTAAAGACGATATTATATTTTATTTGATGACTCTGGAGGTCTTTTATGCAGTTTTAATTATATCGTCTTTTTCTTCGCTACGACATCGTATATCAGTTGTGGTGGTTGTTTTCCGCCTTTGGGCGTGGATTTGCTCCCGTTTGGGGATGTTTTTACTTATCTTTATGTTGTACCCTTTTTGGGGGCTTGTTTTAGAAAGGAGGTGCTGCCAAATTTTAAAGAAAGTAAATTTGGACTTTAAAGAATTTGTATTTGAGATTTCAAAAGTTTTAATAATGTTCTTATCACTTACTACTTTTGATGGTTTAGATTGCTGGGTTTTCGGCTTACTTAAATTACGTTATGCCTATAGACGTTACGTGGTTTAAGGGCCGTCACATGCCATATTTCGGGTCGTGACAAAGTTGGTATCAGAGCACTAGGTTTTACCTTTCGGAGTGTAGGATGACCTTGGTATGATGGAGTAGGTAGCTTAAGCAGAGTGATGTAGCGTGTGTATGTCCGCGGCATACTTACGACACGGTACTCCGCCTAAAGTGACCTAAATACTAATTGCTTGAAATTCCTTCCATGATGATACATATCCTTGTAATTCGATTTCCGTGTTCATATCGAATCCTATTTCCATTTATAGCCTTTTGCCGACGATGACTATGAGGGCTCAGAGAGAGGCAGCGAGGGCCGAGGTCAGAGTTGACTCGTTTGGGATGAGGACTGACCAGGATGGTACGCTCGTTACACAGGAGCAGATTGATCCGCCTTCGATAGATCGTATCGCTAGGCTTGAGGCAGATATGCAAGACTTGCGCCAGATGATGAGGTCGTTGGTTGAGGCCAGTCGAGCACAGCAACATAAGGTTTCCACCCCTGTTACCTAGTTATTCCTTGCTATCAGCACACAACATTGTGTCACGTATACAGCAGTGGATGCAGCCCTAGTTGATGAGGTACATCTTCCCGAGACTTTAGGAGTTTCAGGACAGAGGAAGGCCCGTACAGGTGTACCAGCCCAGAGACAGATGTTTAGTCGTCGTGACAGGTTTCGTGCACGTCGCGGAAGTAGCAGAGGCTTGGGATGAGGACAGTTGTTTAGCTCTTATCCCCAGGAGGGTCAGCAGCCATCATATGGATGTTTTCGATGTGGGCGCCTTCAACACTTCGTCAGACATTGTTTCTTGGCACCGCGTCAGACTTATGTTCTGAGAGGTCGTGGTCGCGGAGGGTTCGTTCAGTGGGGTTAGGATGGTAGAGGAAGAGTTCAGCCAGTTGCGGGTAGAGGGCAGGCACGAGCGTTTTCTTCTACTCATCGGGACGTGCGGGCGTCCAATGGAGAGTTTTCAGGTATCCTAATTCGTATGTTTGTTTAATTCGGTACTTATGCGTCCGAGTGTTTCGCCTTAGGGAGCTTCTACTCTGTTCGTTAAGGAGAAGGACGGCAGTTTGAGGTTGTGTATTGATTTTCGGCAATAGAACCGAGTTAGATAGGTATCCTTTACCTCGCCTTGACGATGTCTTTGCTCAGCTCCAGGGTGTGAGACATTTTTCTAAGTTGTTTTGGGATCAGGTCATCATTAGTTGCGGGTTCGGAATGATGACATTCCGAAGACCGTTTTTGTGCGCGCTACGGGCTTTATGAGTTTTTGGTGGTGTCGTTGGACTCACCAATGCCCTAGCTGCATTCGTGGATGTGATGAACTAGATTCTTCAGACCGTTCCTCGACCAGTTTATTGTTGTGTTATTGATGACATTCCGGTCTATTCCAAGAGTCGTGAGGAACATGAGCAGCACCTGGGGATTGCTTTGCAGACATTGGGAGAGCGCTAGTTGTTACTAAATTCTCGAAGTGTTTCCTTCAGGCTTGATAGTGTTGACTTCCTAGTGTAAGTGAACGGCGGCGCCCCGGCCGTCGATCCGACGCCGGAAACGCGGAAACGAAAAACTTTGCAAACTAGCAAACCAGAACCACCGCGCACTTTTACCCCGGATCGGGCCACTAACCTAGTTACTAGCAAACTAAAAGATGGGTGAAGAGTTATACCAAGCGATCCGTGTCCTTCGGTCTGCGTCTCCACTCCGATCTCCAGCGGAATCTACGTCCGTCACCTCCTCGTCGGAAAGGGCACCATGTAGCCGGATTCTTTTACGGGCTCCTATCTCTGGACCGAGGCAACACGGGCGTGAAATCTGCTAGCCAACGCGTCCAAGATTTGCTGTAGATGTAGTGTAGACTCTATGTCTCTTTGGGGTAGTGAAGTTGCCATGGATGTGGAGGAGAAAGAGGTTAAGGAAAAATGGTGCTTTTATTTTTCCTAGCAAGAATGAGATGAAGGAAATATGCCACACATAAAAATGAACCTCTCATCATCCTTCTCAAAATGTGGCCGGCCAAATATGAGGGAGTCAATCCATGAAGGGAGGTGAGTGTAGGAGAGGAATAAAGGTGACCACACCCCAAAAGAAATGATAACCAAGTCATACTAAATCAAATCCAATTCTAATCTTAATAAATGCAAGTGAGGTGACTAGAAAAGGATCTCATGATGAGGAAGCCACAAATGCAAGAAAACCCTCCACAAAAAGTTATTTGCAAACTTGCAAATAACCCCCTCCATCAGAAAAGTCCGGCCGCGAAGGAACAAAGGAAAACTGGCCGGAACGGAATGCAAACTGGCAACTACAGAAAACTGATCCCGTAATAAATTATAGGAAAACCCCGCGACTGCATATACATGCCCGCATTTGTATTCCCACTGAACACAAATGCAAAGAGACAAAATCTACACTATCTCATACTAGGATCCGGCTTAAGCCAAAGCCGGCAAGTAAAATCCGTCCGATCACGATCCGTGCAATACAGCACGTATCTGATCGAACACTGCCATATCTCCATATGGCCTCTACAGCATTTCGCCCGAAACTCGAGTAACTGTGTGTGGTGGACTCTAAAGACTCGTCAATACTATGGCTGTGGATTTAACCACTAGCACGTCAGAGGTATTAACCATACGTGACGGGCTACCAGCTATTGACCAAAAGGGACGTCGATGAGCGAACTCATCCTGACACCCTACTGAGCCTGTCAGTGACAATATCCATACAGTCCGATCCGTTCGTCTATGAGCATCGCATGGCGGGCCTAGGGGGTTGGTAAAAGTCAGACCCTCAAAAGCGGTACAAGTTGTGTCGGAGTGTAGCTCAGAACACCCTGAGATACTACTGGAATACCTACCAGCAAATCTCCTGCCTTAGCCAAGGACTTTTCATGTACTGGCTCTCCTAGACACAGTGCGACCTCACCCCCAATACCGGGAGAGACGAACCCATGCAGATCCGCTCACTGCCTCCATGTGGCTCGGGACTGTACCCAACTAAAACCTGTTTGCACGACTCCTTTGAGCCGTGGTAGGGTAGTAATCAAAGCACAGTGGGAACTCACACGAGACAAATGACGATCTCAGGTCGATGAACTAACCTGTACACATGTCACCAGGGAACTGCTATCTGACATCAGGTATAATCCCAACTAGCAGGTTCCCGGCGAGTCCTGTCCGGTGTACTCATAACCCAATGAGCACCTGTATACATCTTAGGTGAACCAACTGACACCAGTGGCTTGTGAGACCGGCCACCGCCCCTCGTCGGGGTCTCGACTGTATACACTAGTCTACTCTGGAGTATCGATGCCCTGTCTCGAAACTCCCACGACTAGGGACCTTTTAAGGATGTGCTTATAAACCCCAGCTCCCACGTATATGATCACCCTCATACTGCTGGTAGTCAAGCAAGAATCCTAGAGGCTCTATCAACGTGCAATAGCGACTCATAAGGTCACCTAAAGCAGTACACGATGATAAAGATAAATCAGATAGCATACTATCATCTCGAGTAAGACTGTCCTACCGGCATAGGTCCTCCCTCAATCATTACAATCACGTGCCTGTGATCCAATAATAGACTCTGAGGGCACTATATCCAACAATCTCCCACTTGCACTCAAGGATAATTATTGCGATGTCGCATACTCACAGCCCGTGTGATACCGAACACCCAACTCCTCTACTAGTCAGTCTCACAAAGCTCGTTTGCGAAACTATTGCGTTCGAGGAATAGCCTCAGTGAGTGGATCCGCTCTGATGTTTCTTCCTATGTCTCTCTTTATCTCAAGTTCGCGGAGAAAGCCATCTCCCAAAATGAGCAATACCTATCTTAGAATATGTCTAGATATCTGATGGGACCTACCTCATAAGTGAACTCCAAACTTCTTAGACTGTATCGTCAACTGAACTTAATCAGTATCATGCGCCATACCTTCCCTCGGTATCCACCTGGACCACCTGTCCAAAATACTGCCCCTCGTCAGAGGGAAAACTATAACTCTGACAGCCACTCTGCCATCCAGGTCACCTTGGAAGCCTGGAATGATAACTGTCTCCCGAAGGAGAATGCCGTTATCATATCCCTAGAACATCCACTTATGTTCTAAAACTGCTTCCGAATGTTTCCCCAGGATTGGTTCAATATCAACTTATTGCATCTACTGCAAGAACAACATCTGGTGTGGTACTTGACATCTCATGATCAACTCAATTGCCTAAGCAAGTGATCTGCCAATCATGCGCATCCTTCTCCCCTTTAGTCTGTAAGCCACCTTTAGAGAGGGTGACTCCATTACCTGCAGGTACACCACCATGCCAGGAGTCGTCCATTCTAAATACTCTTAGAATGCGGTCAAAGTACCCAGATTGTGAAACCTCCCAAATCTAGATCTAAAACCATAGATCTAGTAACCAGAATGTTTGATATAATATCCAGGTCCAATGTGGAGAAACTAATGTGTGACTACCAAAGTATAACCGATCGTAGTATAGGAATATCACTTCCTACTCTGTGTATGTCATCAAATACCAGGACATCACACCCTACTACCTTCTTAACACATCCATCCCCTATTCTGATGAAGTCAAACCTATTACTGTCACATCAGAAATAGATGATCTATCTTCGCTATATCTGCTTTAGTCTATAAATAGACAGAAGCCAACTGTCCACCAATGCTTCCGCTGCTCCCACTGACTACGACAACCCTCTGGCAGAGTCATATAGACGTACACTTCTAAAACTAGTTTAGAACGACGCTATACTCATCCTCCTGCCGGGTCTCATAGTCTGGAACAACAGCAATGGCAAGTCTGGATAAATAAGAACCTTCCTGCCACCGTCCTTGAGCATACCGAAGTACCTCTCGGGTGCCTGAGGTTACCCACCATATCTGCGGAGTGGCCAATGGAATGTCAAACCAGATTGAATCTTTAGGTTCTTATCAAATCTTCAGTAATCGTTTGTGGTTCTGGAATCACTTCCAGTTCTATCATACTCCCACAACTGTTTTCTGAAAAATTCCATTTTTATTAAAACTGTGACGAGTCAAGAACAATATCACTATTGATCTTCCAGATGGTAGAAAGTCAACCCTCGTCATAGCCCGGGTCAACCCACAAACAGCCATTACAGAAACGTGCCTTGAGTTATCCAGAGTCTGGTTTTAAGCATAAGCCGGACAACTCCCCGTAGCTTAACATCGTTAAGATATGAACTGTTCTATATTCAATATAGAAACAGAGGCACTGATTTAATTGAACCAGATTCAAATCATGCAGCTGTCACCAGTGCATGTCAACTAAATGGAAGGAGGCCGATCAGCGTTACTCAACTTAGGAATACTTCCAATTATGGGTAACCTGAAAGAGAAACCAGTTCTCTTAATCATTACTATCAACTGAATACCATACACAAGTATCTACATCTTCGAACACCTTTAAGAATCCCGATACTTGCAATATCTGGTTCTCTACTTTATTCTTATACTTATAACTTCTCAAAATTCAGACCATGTGTTTCTACGTAACACGTGTCTAAGAACTAGAGAAGTCATAAGTAAACAGAATATAGTACGAGGACCAACCCCTCTGTCCTAATGGACACTGGACAATATACAATACTCTGTATAAGTCCCCTGAGTCCAATAACTCATTCACTGTGTGTCGTAGGTTGAAAACTGTACTTATGGTTAAGAAGAATTACACCGTTGTTCAATGCTCCTTACCTAACCATCCACTGATATAGGTAAATATCATAGACATAATTTCAAAAAGTTATATCTCACTCTATAAAAATAGACGTACAGATATATCAATTTGAAATTGGTGCACAACAATGGATATTCAAAACCAAATAATTGCCGACCGGCAAAGAACCCAGGTGACTTCCTCAAATATCACCAATTACAACGAATCCCGATATAATGAGGATGATCACCTAATCCCCAATAACTTACTCCCACTCATCATCTGTAAAACCATACAGATGTGAGAATCATACCTGGTAAATACATACCCTGGAGCAAGTGTCTAATTGGGAAATCAGTTTTCTTTTAACAGTACACAGTGAAACTGAAACATTGAAATGTTTCGATGGGGTATTCCGGTATTCCTAGTAATACCTCTTCCATTATCCAGATTCACAACTGTAACCGTATATTTCTTTGCCACCTCTCCAAATCCCTTTATATGTCTTTAGTCATTACCTTCTGTACACCCTTTAGGCCAAATGGTTTTCTTCCTTCCCTACCGTTCGGCACCAGCCTATGGTTTGGAAGAAGACTATCCAATAAGCATAATGGGTGTACTGTCCTAATCCTAGGAGCACTCGCAATGCGAGAGAAGGTGAAGATAAAAGACAACCGAATGAACCTTATTCCTATTTCTCCTGAACCAGGATCCATCCCCGAACTGGAACAAGTTCCTTTCGAGTTCGTATATAACCATACGATGGATTATCCAATAAACATGGGATCTTCGTAGTGATACGGAGTGTCCTGGAGAAATACAAAGTTGATTTAGGATTGGCGAAGAAATACTTGGTTTGGTCGTGAATAGCAGTCGCAATTTACTTTGCCGTCTTACTAATCCCTTTCTTTGTCTTTACATAATACCTTCTGTACACCACCGTTAGGCTAATTGGTTTTCTTCATTCCCCACCGTTCGGCACCAGCCTAAGGTTTGGAAGAAGACTATCCAATTTGCGTAATAGGTGTACTATCTCCTAAACCAAGGAGTACTCGCAACCTGAGAGAAGGTAAAAGGAAAAGACAACTGAATAGTCCTATTCGTTTTCTCCAGAACCAGAAACCATCCTCGAATTCCTTCGAGTTCGTATATAACCATACGATGGTTTTGTCCAATGGAAGTGGACGTTCGTAGTAATACGGGGTGTCCTGGAGAAAAGGGTAAAAGTAGGAGTGGCAATGAGTTTTGCAACTCTGACAATCCAAAAGCCAGTGTTAAGAAGGTTTGGTCAACTTGGTCACTAAGTCATAGTCTAGGGTCGGGTCAATGGTCGCTGCCAGTGAGAGAGAAAAGAAACACTCAGCGTGCACTCTAACCAAGATCAGAATGGTTATCACTTTATCTAATTTGGAAACCTCCCACTGTAACGTCAAATTCTTCCCCAAACCTAAAAGAAGAATTAGTCGGGATCACCCGAGGAGTAAACCAACTCATTAGTGGGAATCGGGATCCAACTATCATCGCATGATAACGTGACGGAATCAGCTCACGTTATTACACTCCAGAAGGTATCCGCATATCAGGCAAGTTTCAGTTTCTTTAGAAACTCCCGATGTGGATTTTTGCCCCATGCTATTATGACCTTGAATTTAGCCAACAAATCATAAGTCACATGTCAAGTTCTACCCGTCATTTTCCAGGTTAATTTGAACCCACCCGTACAAGCCTTTGACTTTGGCCAACAAGGCTATACGACTGTCCCAAACCAACACTTCTATCTATGCTGCATAACAATACCCAATAGCTACCAAACACTGTGCCTTGACTTTGGCCAACAAACACTGCTTGAATACTATTAACTACCCGTATGAAACGACAGAGGGCTACGAATGGTTTCTAGCGAAAACCTTTAACGTAATGAACTTGATATCGTTGAAGGAACTGGATAGTTTTTAAAAATATAGTGACGAAAACCTTTGCTAAAGAGGTCACTCCCGGTGAAGAGATCTCGGCTCTTTCCCCGTAGAATGAGGTGCAGGATATTCCAACTGAATACCACGATGCAAAGAAAAATTAATCGGCTATAGTGAAGTTATTGCCCTGACGCAAACTTTTGTCCAAGGGGTCACCCCGGTGAAGGGATCTCGGCCCTTGCCTCGTCGACTGAGGAGCAGGATATTCCAACTGAATACCACTGTGCAAAACAAAAAAGAACGCCCTTGCAATAACAGCTTTTTGAAAAAGTGTTCCAACAACATAAGAATAGGTTTGTTTATCTTGCATTGATCCGAATCAATGCAGTCCCATCAATTGATCACACCACAAAAGAACGAAAATAATGATGTACGTATATGCCATCCGCATTCGTCACTGGGTCCCATCATCACCCGTTAGGTTACTTAACTAACGACAAAGCGGGGACTGGACTAGCACGGATGCAAAACATATACAACATCTACTAGTATATATATAATATATAATTTTCGCTCAAGGCGTGATAAAATGCAATATCACAGAAATGTATAGCATCACAGAACAATACAGATATCTGGGATCCCCGGGTTTCATAGAGCCGCAACTGAAATCCGACGTTCCCCTGGTCGTGTGGATAGCCTGTGCAATAAAAATCCTATACCCCTACGGGCGCGACAAGTTACCCGCCAAAACCTGAAGCGAGACAGCTCCCTTCAGCAACGTGAATGGACCACCCAGCACTTCACGGAATCCGGTAACTTGGGCACCCCTCCTGGGTCAACCGTACCCCCTACGAGTGCGGCGAATAGCCCGCCAATTCTAGTGTAAAGCCCCCTCCGTCTCAATGCCATGAGATGCGGGCTCGTTGCCCTATAGAACCCGGCTATCCGTGCACCCCTCCGCGGGGTAATCCTAGTACAGAAAGTAAAATATACATATAACGGGTACATCGACCTCGACCCGGTCGTGCCCCAAAAGAATAATACAAACAGGCAGTGACGGCAGTCTACATGTCGGACGCTCGCCCCGCAATATCAAATGTACATATAAAACAAAACTGTACTAACATTGCATCCAGGCTATCCCCACGACCGATCTGCAACAACACAGCACAATCACAGAACATCAACGTGAATGTCACGTTCGCAAATCCGTCTAACTGGGCTATAGCAGTTAGACAGGATTTACCGATCGAGTGACATTCACGGTCGCAGATATAATGTAAATACAGTGAACTAATGTGTTTAAAATATCCGATCGATCAAAAATAACCAAAGTGGGCCCCAAACACTACTGTAGCACTCACAGAAAATATAGGCCCAAACAGATCATTCCAAAAACCCTATTTTGAACTCAGGAGCTCTCTGCAAAAATTTGGTCAAATGAACAGTCAAAAGCGCGGCGGAACCGCGGCCCAAGCATGGGTTTGGCCGCGGTTCCGCGGTGGCATGGTGAGTTCAGGCGACCAACTTTTTACAGAATGCTTAGAATTCCCTGCACATCATTCTGAAACAAGCTGAAAAATTTTTAGACTCCAAAAAAATTTCGACAGAAACTGTGCAGCTTGAAATCGGGTTTTCGGGATTTTTGTTCGATCGAGTTCTAAACATACTAGAGCAAGCTAGGCAAGGTTAATGGCGAGTCTCTGATACCAATGTAAGTATACGGCGGCGCCCCGGCCGTCAATCCGACGCCGGAAACGCGGAAACGAAAAACTTTGCAAACTAGCAAACCGGCACCACCGCGCACTTTTACCCTGGATCGGGCCACCAACCTAGTTACTAGCAAACTAAAAGATGGGTGCAGAGTTATACCAAGCGATCCGTGTCCTTCGGTCTTCGTCTCCATTCCGATCTCCCACGGAATCTCTGTCTGTCACCTCCTCGTCGGAAAGGGCACCACGTAGCCGGATTCTTTTATGGGCTCCCACCTCTGGACCGAGGCAACCCGAGCGCGAAGTTGGCTAGCCGACGCGTCCAAGATTTGCTGTAGATATAGTGTAGAATCTGTCTCTTTGGGGTAGTGAAGTTGCCATGGATGTGGAGGAGAAAGAGGTTAAGGAAAAATGGTGCTTTTATTTTTCCTACCAAGAATGAGATGAAGGAAATATGCCACATATAAAAATGAACCTCTCATCATCCTTCTCAAAATGTAGCCGGCCAAATATGAGGGAGTCAATCCATGAAGGGAGGTGAGTGTAGGAGAGGAATAAAGGTGACCACACCCCCAAAAGAAATGATAACCAAGTCACACTAAATCAAATCCAATTCTAATCTTAATAAATGCAAGTGAGGTGACTAGAAAAGGATTTCATGCTGAGGAAGCCACAAATGCAAGAAACCCCTCCATAAAAAGTTATTTGCAAACTTGCAAATAACCCCCTCCATCAGAAAAGTCCGGCCGCGAAGGAACAAAGGAAAACTGGCCGGAACGGAATGCAAACTGGCAACTACAGAAAACTGATCCCGTACTAAATTATAGGAAAACCCCGCGACTGCATATACATGCCCGCATTTGTATTCCCACTGAACACAAATGCAAAGAGACAAAATCTACACTATCTCATACTAGGATCCGGCTTAAGCCAAAGCCGGCTAGTAAAATCCGTCCGATCACGATCCGTGCAATACCGCACGAATCTGATCGAACCCTGCCATATCTCCATACGGCCTCTACAGCGTTTCGCCCGAAACTCGAGTAACTGTGTGTGGTGGACTCTAAAGACTCGTCGATACTATGGCTGTGGATTTAACCACTAGCACGTCAGAGGTATTAGCCATACGTGACGGGTTACCAGCTATTGACCAAAAGGGGCGTCGATGAGCAAACTCATCCTGACACCCTACTGAGCCTGTCAGTGACAATATCCGTACAGTCCGGTCCGTTCGTCTATGAGCATCGCATGGCGGACCTAGGGGGTTGGTAAATGCCAGACCCCCAAAAGCGGTACAAGTCATGTCGGAGTGTAGCCCAGAACACCCTGAGATACTACTGAAATACCTACCAGCAAATCTCCCGCCTTGGCCAAGGACTTTTCATGTATTGTCTCTCCTAGACACAGCGCGACCTCACCCCCAATACCGGGAGAGACGAACCCCTGCAGATCCGCTCACTGCCTCCATGTGGCTCGGGACTGTACCCAACTAAAACCTGTTTGCACGACTCCTTTGAGCCGTGGTAGGGTAGTAATCAAAGCACGGTGGGAACTCACACGAGACAAATGACGATCTCAGGTCGATGAACTAACCCGTACACATGTCACTAGGGAACTGCTATCTGACATCAGGTATAATCCCAACTAGCAGGTTCCCGGCGAGTCCTGTCCGGTGTACTCATAATCCAATGAGCACCTGTATACATCTTATGTGAACCAACTGACACCAGTGGCTTGTGAGACCGGCCACCGCCCCTCGTCGGGGTCTCGACTGTATACACTAGTCTACTCTGGAGTATCGATGCCCTGTCTCGAAACTCCCACAACTAGGGACCTTTTAAAGATGTGCTTATAGACCCCACCTCCCACGTATATGATCGCCCTCATACTGCTGGTAGTCAAGAAAGAATCCTAGGGTCTCTATCAACGTGCAATAGCGACTCGTAAGGTCACCTAAAGCAGTACACGATGATAAAGATAAACCAGATAGCATACTATCATCTCGAGTAAGACTGTCCTACCGGTATAGGTCCTCCCTCAATCATTGCAATCACGTGCCTGTGATCCAATAATTGACTCTGAGGGCACTATATCCAACACCTAGGTCATGTGGTTATGGAAGACGGTTTTCGTATGGACCCGAGGAAGATCGTGGTCGTACAGCTTTGGCCCAGACTTGTATCAGTAACAGAGGTGCACAGCTTTTTAGGCTTAGCCGATTTTTACCGCCGTTTCGTGCAGGATTTCTGGTGTATCACTGCACCGTTGACCGGACTGACCAGGAAGGGGGTTCCTTTTCTTGAATGGGGCATGTGAGTTGAGTTTTCAGCAGTTGAAGATTCGGTTGACGACTGCACCAGTTCTACGTTTGCTTTCTGGATCGAGCGACTTGGTCGATTATTGTGATGTTTCACGAGTGGGGCTCGATTGTGTACTGATGTAGCATGATAGAGTTATCGCTTATGCTTCCCGACAGTTGTAGGAGTACGAGCAGATTTATCCCACTCATGATCTGGAGATGGCCGCGGTGGTCGTGCATTGAAGATTTAGAAACACTACTTGTGCGGAGAGTCGTGTAAGATTTTCACGGACCACCAGAGCTTAGTATACATCTTCCTGCAGCGGGATCTGAAGTTGAGACAGCGCCGTTGGATGGAGCTTATGAAGGATTATGATTTTGAGATCCTTTATTGCCCGGGGCAAGGCAATTGTGGTAGCTGATGCTTTGAGTCATAGGCCCGGGGGTTGGCTTGTCCCAGATGAGCGCAGTTCAAAGACAGTCTTCTGTAGATTTACAGTTCTTGTGCGACCGTTGAGTACAGCTTAAATTCGCCTCTACTGAGGGGACGCTTGCTCACGTCCGCGCCCGTCCACTTTTAATTAATCGTTTTCATAAGGCACAGCTCGCCGATGCTGGTTTGTTTGAGATTCTTGAGAATGTTCGGCTGGGTAAAGATTCGGAGTGCTTGATTTATGACCAGGGTGTACTACGTTTAGGGACTCGTTGGTGTGTACCGGATTTTGATGGGTAGATACGCGAGGTCCTAGAGCAGGCACATAAGTCAGTTTTCAGTGTTCACCCAAGTGCCCCTAAGATGTAACGTGACTTGAGATTTAGTTACGGGTGGGCAGGGATGGAGAGTGAGGTTTCAGATTTCGTTTTGAAGTGCTTGACTTGTTGCGAGCTAAGGTTGAGCATTTGAGGCCGCCAGGAGAGTTGCAACTTTTAACCGTTCTGGGGTAGGAATGGGAGCAGATCTCTATGAATTTCGTTGTGGTGTCTACCCCGGTCTCAACAGGGTGTGACTCCATTTTGGTGATTATTGTCCAGTTATACTCAGTATGCTTTGTTTGCTCGTTGTTCTTCTATAAGTTGTGCGTTTGCACGGAGTTCCTTCATGCGTTGTATCCAATAGAGGCACCCAGTTCGCTAACCGTCTTTGGTAGAAGCTTTAGGAAGCATTGGGTACTGGTTTAGCTTTAGCTCCGCTTTCCATCCGTAGGTTGATGGTCGGATAGAGCGGACTATACAGACTCTGGAGGATATGCTTGTGCGTACATACTAAGTGTTGTTGGCTGTGGGATCGTCACTTGCCACTGATAGGGTTCTCCTACGATAACGGTTATCAGGAGACATTTCAAATGGCAACTTTCTAGCCTTGTGTGGTAGGTTGTGTTGATCGCCAGTTTGTTTTACTGACTCTGCGAGAGTAGGATTTTGGACTACAGCTAGTCAAGAGACTTTGGAGAAGATCCAGTTGGTTCAGGTCAGGATGAGAGCAGCCCAGTACAGACAGAAGTCTTATGCCGATCGTCGTTGTCACAGACTTGAGTTCGCAGTGGGAGATCATGTATTCCTACAGATTTTTCTGATGAAATGGCGTGTTGAGTTTTGGGAAGCTTAGTCCCAAAATTTGTAGGTCCTTATGAGATCCTTGAAGCGAGTTGTACCGTTGCCTATCGTTGGCACTTCCGCCCAGATTTCTGAGTATTCACCCCGTATTCCTTGTGTCGATACTTCGCAAATACCTTCATGACCTTTCTCACATGATTCAGCACAAGTCCATTCGATTGGGACGCGATTTTTTGTTCACCAGCAGCCAATAGTGATAGTGGATCGGCAGGTGGAGAAACTTTGGTCAAAGCTCTTGCCATATGTGGAGGTTTTCTTTAATGTAGCCGTCTAGTGAGGAGATCACTTGGAAGGCTACGAGCGAGATGTGGATGATTTGCACTCATCTCTCTAAAGGTATGCATAGTAAGAATTTTAAATTCGGGGACCGAATTTCTTTAAGGGGGGAAGATTGTAACGCTAAACAAGCTTAGCGTTTTTGATAAGCCCACAAACTCAAAAATAAATCCCTACCCATCATTCTTCAACACTAAACAAGCTTAGATCTTCATGAAAGACATCATTTTGGAAGCTAAAATTTGGATATTTAGAATTTCTAGAAAGGGTTTTTGATAATCAAGTTAGGGTTTTGTTTATTGTAATGGTTAACTATGAATTTTAGACTTGGATAAAACTTAACCTCGTGCAAGATTGTTAAATGATATTTTTCCTAATTATCTAATTAGCTTAATTGCAAATAAACTTTTACTAAATCACTTTTGGGTGAGATTAAAATTGTAGTAAAGGTTTAAGTGGTTTAATCAAGCTATTATGAGATGATTGTGATTACTAGTTTTGGTTAAACTTGTAGTTTTTGGTAAATTGATTAAAAGTTGCTTGCTAGATTTTCGGA
The DNA here is from genome assembly GCA_030015575.1 of Agapanthus africanus. Classification (NCBI taxonomy): domain Eukaryota; kingdom Viridiplantae; phylum Streptophyta; class Magnoliopsida; order Asparagales; family Amaryllidaceae; genus Agapanthus; species Agapanthus africanus. The sequence goes on from CM057351.1 coordinate 31,171,094, forward strand.
TAATTTAGGCGTGGGTTTCTTTTGACGTTGTGACGTTATATATATTATCTTCCACGCTCTATGTTGTATTGTGAATGGGCGATCGGTACGATCGGGGTCTAGGCTTGGTGGTTGTGTCATCCTAGCTAGGGTTGTGTCGATATCGTGCGCGTTTTGTGCACTAAGTGCACAGTGTGTATATCTTGTGGACGTTATCCTTGTGTTTCATTGTCTTTGTGTCGGCTCAGGATATTTAGTCTTATGTGCTGTGTTTGTGAAATTTTAGGATCGCGAGCAGGGACTTCGGACGCTGCGAAGAAAGGGAAGCAGGTGGTCGAATTTACTTAGCTCAAGATCATCGGTGAGTAGATTTAACATCTATAGGGGAATCACCCGCATGGCGTTATGCATCAGGGCTAGATATGATATGATATTAGCCGCATGTTTATATTGCACATATAGAGATTGTGCATAAAGCTTCATTGCATATTATTACTTGTTGTGCTTGGACTTGTACCCTTTGGACACTGCACTATTATCGACGGTTCATGCTGCACGAGCACTGATTGTATGCCACACACACCGTCGATAATTTCCATGACACGCACAACACCTATACATACGTGATATTGTATTGGATAGGGATAATGGAGATAGCGATTCATATTCCTTTGTGCATATGACATATAGCATACCTGTATACCTACATGCTTACACATATGCCTTGCCATGACTACATGCTAGCTACCCATATACTTATATGGTATTGTACCATTAGTGATAGGTATAAACACATATGAGACATAACTACATGTACATCTTACATACATACTTACATGTACACCCGTATATCTTGATATAGCTACACATATACGTGAAGGGTATTACATCATTATTGATAAGTAGATACGCATATCTTGCTATACCGACATGATTACGCATACCTGTCTATAGCTACATGTTCACCTTTATATGATGTTGTATGGACTTTGGAGAAATTAGGAACCGCATGATATATTTAATGACTTGTTGCAGTTAAATAGCGGTTTTTCTTTATATGCTTATGTTACTGTTTATGTTGCATATATTATACTTCATGGATTTTCGTATTGAGATATGGATTTCATATGATATTTTCTGGATGTTTTATTCCTAAGGGTATATATCAGTGGTATGGGACGCTGATATATATATATATATATATATATATATATATATATATATATCAGTGGTATGGGACGCTGTTGTATATGTACATATAATATAATATATATCATCATAATGATTTATGCAAGTATTCTTATTCTTTACTTCATGTGATTTTTGGATTTAAGAACCAAGGGCTGATCCGGACTGACGGAGCCCGAGGTATTGATATGGGCTGATCCGGACTAACGGAACCCGAGGTATTAATATGGGCCGATCTGGACTGACGGAGCCCTACATATAAATATTGGGCCGATACGGACTGACGGAGCCCAGGGGCCGATCCGGACTGACGGAGCCCTATATATATGAGGATTTACGTGTCGATGCTGGACACGAGCATTTTCATGATGTTTTCGGGTGTCGATGTTTGGCACTCGGGTTCCTTGATTTTGATGTTTCTTTGAGGGACACACACACACACACGCATATATATATACACACACACACACACAGAGGTATAGTTTTCATGATGTTTTCGGGTGTCGATGTTTGACACTCAGGTTCCATGAGACTTACAGGTTATGAGGGCCGATTCTGAAGGGCCGATCTGAGGGCCGATTTGAGGGCCGACTTGAGGAATTTGGGATATAGATTGTCGTGATGGACACCGATCCTGCTGCGATGAGGATTCCGTGAGGATGGCATGTTTTATCCCATTCTCTGCACTTATTTGATATGCATTGCTTCATGTATTGGTAGTACCTAATGGTGTACCTTTCATGACTGTTGCATATACATAGTGCTATTTATTGCTATCAACTTGCATGTGATAAATTAGCGCAGTACGTGCATACTTGCGATTACCTGCACATGTTATTTACTATTCACGAGTTGGCAACTAACCCCCGTTATGCCACAGGGTTGCACAGGTTGTCCCTCTGAGCAGTCGGAGGCAGAGCTTTCTTCTTCCTATCGTATCATTTTTTGCAGCGGATACCGCTTCGGCTGATGTTCAGTCGATAAAACTGCACATTTGTAGTACATTTTTCCTACCATTTTTATATTAAAAAAGGACTTTAATATGATATATTATACATATGAGGGTTTATGTGTAAAAACATTATTTTCCATGTGTTAATATATTTTTATTATCATTTGGTAGGAAAATGTATGCAAATAATATTATTGACCTAATCCTAGTAGAACAAAGTCTACTAAAATCTTATTTGAGTTGTTGTGCAGAATATTTTCAAGTTGTGCAGAATTTTCCAAGGCTAGAATCAAGCAAATCAAGTTGTTAAAGAAATCTTGCCAAATTAAGAAGCAAACTTGGAGACCAAGTCTGGAAGCAACCGAGAGAAGATTTTTGAATTCTAAAGGTGCCTAGGATTGCCAAATGTCACAATCAGAGAGCCCAAGAAAAACGACGAAGTGATCTCCACCTTTGAGCGCGGATCCGCGTCCAAACCCACCCTTAGGCCGCGGATCCGCCGCAATTTCAGAGATTCAGAGCACAAGATTTTGGGGCATGATTGTCTGGTGAATTTTACCAAGTTTCCAACCTAAATATTCTGGCTTCGCACTATAAAAAGGCACCGAGAGCCTCTTGGAAAAGTTATCAAGCCGAAGAGATCACGAAGTCCAAGACGGCTCACGCATCCAGGCTGATCATCAACTGTTCATCTACCTCCTTAGAAGAGATCGAGAAGCAAACTAGTCTTTGTAATCATTTTCTAAGGAATCAAAGTGTAGATTGTTCAAGTTGATTAATAAAGGTAGTTGTTTTATTTAATTCTTTTACATTTTACATTATGTTTTCCCTCTCTGTCTTTTCATCTTCTTCTCCCAATATGCGCGAGTAATTCTCCGCTTGTTAGGGTTCGTAGGATTAGGGTAGGCTAATGGACGATGAAAATAATTAAACCCTTTTTAAGTCCTATAAAGTTTAGAAACTTTATCAAAAGAATCATTAACATTCTAATCAGGCGCGCTAGCAATTCTTTGCTAGTTCCGACCGCGATTAATGATTAGATTAATGATTGTTTTGGTAAAGGCTAGATAATGAACGGAGTTCCGTGTCGAGATAAGGGTTAAGAGTGGGATTCCTTTTCCCTCCAGAAACCCTAATCTACACGCATCACCGTCGTTCTAGTTCTAAATCTATTAATGGATAAAAATGGTAACTTTTAATTAATCGTCCATAGCTACTAAATCCTAACGAACCCTACAAGCCTTCTTATTATATTAACTACATCTCTAAAATAATTTAGATCTATATTTTACATTCTTGTTTAACGTAGATCTAAAAACCATTCTATAAAAATTCTTTATCCCTCCTCTCTTTCTCAACACATCTAAAGTAAAAGTAAAAGGTTCCACGTTTCCCAGAGGACGACCCGTACTCATCTCGGTCTACCTACACGTGACACCGTTATTGATTGCGGTTAAACTACAAACACACTCTTTCGTAACAATCAAATGGCGCCGTTGCCGGGGATACGTGCGTAATTTTTTATTTTTACTATTTGTATTGAATTCTTAGACGATTCATATCATTATTAACACAAAACTGCAAATTGCATATTTAACGATTTGTGCGTGAATTTTGCGAGGAAATCTGGAGTCACAGAATTGAGGAAAACAGAAGACAGAGACATTCATCGAGATCCAGAGGAGTACAGGAGGCCAAAGAAAAATTTTCATCACTTGATTCTTCCACCTCGCGACGGAACCGCGGCAAAAGCACCCATTCTGCGGCGGAACCGCGGCAAGTTGGAGGAATTAGGGAATAAATCGTCTCTGGTATCTTTCTCAACTCCTTCTCTCTCTCCTCAAATCCAATAAAATCTATTTTCTGCAGGATTCTTTGCAAAATTGCGCCGCTCAAAAATCTTTTTGCAAAAGTTTTGTGATTGGTTTTATTTTGCATATTTAACACGGACTCTAAGGGGCAAAGACCAAATCAAGATTAGGTGGGGATTTCATCACCCTTCCTAAGCCCCACAAATCACAAACTGAGCATATAGCATCAACCCTTCATTAATTTAAAAAATATCTAGACCAGACTCTAAGGACTGTCGCGCTCAATAAGGACAGAGGAAGGTCGTGGGTAATCTATCATTTATCCGCATTACTTTTGCAGTGCCTAGGCAAGTGTGACTAAGGCTAGTGGTTTTTAATTAGGCCCACGACGTGGTTCCTTCCCACTTACCTGGCACTTATCTGGCTACAAGGGTAGTACGGAGGCGGTAGAGGATTGATCCTGCGGCTTGTCCTTTGGAAGTCTAGGAGCGGTCTAGAGACTGACCTAGGTAACCTTAGTTCTAGGGTTGCTTGTGCATCTTAGGGGTGATTTGTCTTGAGTCCCACTTTTTCAAAACAAGCCAATTTTAAATCACACACACACTGCCACTTGCACTAAACCCGCTTAGTGCATGCTCAGCTGGACACGGGATCCTAGTGCCCGTCTTGTCCGCGTTCCTGCTATCGACGCCGAAGTCGGTACTTCTTCATCTTCTTTTCCCCCACCACACACCACATCGACCGTGATGGACGGCACTACATCTAATTATAACACCACGCTGCCACCGCCCGCAGGTGAGCAGAATCCACCGCGCATCTCTCTCCAAGAGAGATGCTATCCTATTCGTGGTCCCCTTCCTACTTGTCTATCTCTTCCACCACCTAACGGGGATAATTTCGAAATTAAACCCCACTACATCAATCTGCTGCCCAAATTTCACAGGCTTGAGTCGGAAGACGCGTACGTTTTCATCACCAAATTCGAAAACGTATGTGCAATGATGGGTACTTCACAATTGACTTTAGATGCTATGCGCTTACGACTTCTCCCATTCACACTGTGCGACTTGGCAGAAAAATGGCTTTACAATACTGCCGCACACTCTATCACTAATTGGGATGAATTCGTCGTAGCATTTCTTAAGAAGTTTTACCCAAATCATAAGACTGCACATATTAGGAGCGAGATCAACCAGTTCACCCAGCTTCCCAATGAACCATTTTGGAAGTGCTTTGAACGTTTCAAAGATCTGCTTGTCCAATGCCCCCATCACGGAATACAAAGATGGGATTTATGTCGGATTATATATGAGGGATTAATCCAGCGACAAAGCAGATGCTTGAAACAATGTGTCAATGCAATTTCATGTCTAAAGATGACGGTGAAGCATGGAAATATCTGGAAGACCTTGCTGAACACACGTTGCAGTGGGAAAGCGTAAGACCACCTTCAACTAAGGGAGGTATTCACCAGCTCGACGTTTCTATCGCAGTGAAAGCCGAAATGGCAGCGATGCAGAAGAAACTCGATTCTATTGAGAACAAACTTTCATCAGTCTCCCTAAATCAGGTCACGCTTCCCAAGACTGTCTGTGGTTGCTGTTCGGATCTTTCACACCTAACGGAAGAATGTCCTATGAATGCATCGTTCCAAGCTAATGCTACTTTTCAGCAGCGACCTAGAAACGACCCTTATTCTTCCACATACAATCAAGGATGGAGGAATCATCCTAACTTTGCTTGGAATCAAAACCAACAAAGCAATTATCAAAGACCTCCTCCACAGCAACCACAACCACAGAATCAGCCCCCCTTTCAGTCACAAAATTTTCAAAATCCGGCCAACATTTCTACACCACAAGTGGCCGGTATTGACAACTCACTTGCACAAACTTTGGATATGTTCATGAAACAATCCATGCAAAATTCGGCTGAGATAAGGTCTTCTATTGACACCCTAACGAAAAACTCCTCCTCCCATGGTGAGAGTATCAAATCAATAGAAAACCAAATCGCATAGTTAAACGCCGCAATGAGTGCGAGAGAGAAAGGGAAACTCCCATCTTAACCCATACCTAATCCTGGCCACTCACAAAGTTATAATGTGAGTGCTGTTACCACGTTGAGATCGGGAAAAGTGCTGAATGACCGAGTGGGTGAGCAGTGTGATGATAGTGATACCATTGATACCCCAGCTTCTTCTTCTTCCCCTAATTCGTCTAGTCTCCCACCTTCACCCGAGCCTATTCTCAATTTTCCCCAAGGCTCGAACCCTTCGCCCATTTCGCCAAATCTATCTAAGTCGATTCCCACTCCGGTTTTGGGATCGAATCCATCCCCACAGTCTTCTCCACAAACGTTGGACCCAAAACTTATTGATCAAGCACCTTATCCAAACAGGTTAAGGGGCAACAGACCAAGTCCACAAATGGAGAAGATTGTGGAAATTTTTAAGCAAGTTAACATAAACATTCCTCTCCTAGATGCTATTCAACAAGTTCCGTCATATGCGAAAATCCTAAAGGACTTGTGCACTAGGAAGAGAAAAGTTCAAGTACCTAAAAAAGTTTTCCTTGCGAGTAATGTGAGCACTGCTTTTACACGACAACTACCCAAGAAACGAAAGGACCCCGGAAGTCCTACAATTTCTATTTCCATTGGGGGTAAAAATATCAATCGTGCTCTACTCGATCTTGGCGCTAGTGTTAACTTGCTTCCGTATTCTGTTTATGAGCAATTAGGGATCGGAGAATTAAAACCTGCGCATTGCACTCTTCAGATGGCCGATCGATCTATCACCCAACCTAAAGGTGAGCTAGAGGATGTGTTAATCAAAGTCGGGGAATTCATATTCCCTGTGGACTTTATCGTTATAGACACACAACCTGTAGCAAACCCACGCAATCAAATCCCGGTGATACTCGGTCGACCCTTTTTGGCCACTTCCAACGCAGCAATTAATTGTAGAAACGGCTCTATGACCCTATCCTTTGGAAAGAAGTCAATTGATCTTAATATTTACAAGTTGTGAAGTGAACCCTCCGAACCCTATGCTCATGTGTGTTCTGTCGAATTAATGGATGTCGACAGCAGCGAATTTGATCAACCTCATGATACAGACTCTTTTCATATGTTGTTGTTTGACCCAACCATTTACTCTTCCACCGAGTTGTCCGGGTCAACATCTAATGAGGAACCTTATATTGAGTCTGACGATCACCCCATTTTTTCTGATGACATTATTTTTCGGGGTATCGATGAAAGCTTTGAGGAAATTTTCGCTGATGAACTCGCATTTTTACAAGACACGGGTGTTGAGATGAATCAACTCCAAGATGAAGAAATTGGACTCCACCCCCTCTTTTGGACAATCATGATAATGCGAGTAATCCATCATCACTATCACTGTGTCGTCTCTCCAAATTGAGACGCAATCCCTTTCCATTACACCTCTTATCACCTCCCCACTTCTTCACGTCAATAGGTGACATGTTCTTCCACCAACCTTGGTGCTTCATTGATAAAATTTTTGAATGGTTGGTGTTGACCTTCGGTCTTTGCAAAGCTTGGCATTGACCAATAACCTTGACCCCCTCATGTGATTTTAAAAGATTAAAATTGTTTAACTCAAGTTTGGAGGGGTGGTATATTTTGGCTCTTGAAAGAAAATGATTTTTACAAAATTGTGAGCCTAAAATAAGTTTGGGGGAGGATTTTCACTTTCATATATCCTTGCCCCCATTAATAATTTCCTCCCAAGTCTACAGGTTTTTTTTTGAGCTTAACGGATGACATTAGTGAGGACACTGCTGTAAACAGGTTTGGGGGAGGTTTGTGCTTATTTACACATCAATTTGCATCATATTTTGCATAAGCACAACATTTTCAAAAATTTAAAAAAAAAATTTATAACAAACGAGTAGAAAGTGAAAAATTACATCCAAAAGATAGGAATAGTTTAAGAAAACCAAGAAAATTAGAAGTTTTCTTAAACGAACTAGTAATAAGTAGTTATGAGCTGTTGTCCCAAGGGTTAGTAAGATGAAGGAAGTCACCAATCTGAGGATAAAAATAAGTCTGAAAAATAGTTTCTATTCTGAAAGCCAAACATTTGAATGTTGATACCCTACTATATGCACTTACACACGTCTTGAAACTCAGGATAGTAGAGGATACCTTGAAATGCTCTTGTCCAAAAGCCAAAGTATGAAGGAAATGAAAAAAAAAATGAAGAAAATATAAATGGTGAAAAGAAAAAAAAAATGAACACTGGTTTTGTTATCGCCAAGGCAGCAATAAAAAAAATATAGCGAGGGTGCCTCTTCACCTAGTGCCCTAAGGCCAACTGGTCTGGAAGTCACTGCTAAGCCTTAGGTGGTGCAAGACGAGGAAAATATTATCACCTAATTAGCAAGCACATGAGTAATCGGTTGGTTAGTACCTCAAGAAGTATTAACGGTCGCATGAAAATGTGTGAGCAAATCTTTAATATTCATTAAATTAAAAAGTACTAAGGTAGATGGACAAGAGTATGATAGCTTGAATTGAATTCTCCGAGTGTAGGAATGTCCATTTCACACACGTGGGGTTATATGATCAATGTTTGGAAGAAAGGTAGGAATGAAGAATAAAGACAATGTTTTATTGAAGGGTAATGTGATTTCTAACATTTTTTCATGACTATTAAGATAGGGCTTATGACAACTGAAAAGCTAGTATAGTTGAAAACTCTTCTTTTCAAAGTATTTCTTTTATGGTTCTTGTCTTTATATGTAAATTTCACCATCTTTCTTTTGTTATTGGATTTTGTGGGTGTAATCCGCTGAAAACCCTCAGGAGACAACACTCCTCCTACTAGGGACACCTAGAGGTTTAACGGCTTGTTGCACGTGCTCAGTGCAATCGTGTCTGCCTACGAAAGTGTGCTTAGTTTTCTCCTTTCTTTTTCTCCTCTTGAATAAACTAGTTTGCTCGGGACGATCAAAGATAAGTTTGGGGGTATATGTTCAGTCGATAAAACTGCACATTTGTAGTACATTTTTCCTACCATTTTTATATTAAAAAAGGACTTTAATATGATATATTATACATATGAGGGTTTATGTGTAAAAACATTATTTTCCATGTGTTAATATATTTTTATTATCATTTGGTAGGAAAATGTATGCAAATAATATTATTGACCTAATCCTAGTAGAACAAAGTCTACTAAAATCTTATTTGAGTTGTTGTGCAGAATATTTTCAAGTTGTGCAGAATTTTCCAAGGCTAGAATCAAGCAAATCAAGTTGTTGAAGAAATCTTGCCAAATTAAGAAGCAAACTTGGAGACCAAGTTTGGAAGCAACCGAGAGAAGATTTTTGAATTCTAAAGGTTCCTAGGATTGCCAAATGTCACAATCAGAGAGCCCAAGAAAAACGACGAAGTGATCCCCACCTTTGAGCGCGGATCCGCGGCCAAACCCACCCTTAGGCCGCGGATCCGCCGCAATTTCAGAGATTCAGAGCACAAGATTTTGGGGCATGATTGTCTGGTGAATTTTACCAAGTTTCCAACCTAAATATTCTGGCTTCGCACTATAAAAAGGCACCGAGAGCCTCTTGGAAAAGTTATCAGCTGACTGGGTGCAGTTTTGCTATAGGTGGGTTTTGCGGTTATCCGATGTTGCCCTTTGTATATTCATTGTACTCAGTACTCTCCATCTACCATCTTCATGTATTGACTTAGAGACGAGTTGTGAGGACGGTATTATATTTTATTTGATGACTCTGGAGGTCTTTTATGCAATTTTAATTATATCGTCTTTTTATTCGCTACGGCGTCGTATATCTGTTGTGGTGCTTGTTTTCCGCCTTTGGGTATGGATTTGCTCCCGTTTGGGGATTCTTTTACTTATATTTATGTTGTACCCTTTTTGGGGGCTTGTTTTACAAAGAAAGTGCTGCCAAATTTTAAAGAAAGTAAATTTGGACTTTAAAGAATTTGTACTTGAGATTTCAAAAGTTTTAATAATGTTCTTATCACTTACTACTTTTTATGGTTTAGATTGCTGGGTTTTCGGCTTACTTAAATTGCGTTACGCCTGTAGACGTTACGTGGTTTAAGGGTTGTCACGTGCCAAATTTTGGGTCGTGACAATGTGGGATCATCCATCGCCCCATACAGGGTCAAGAAACGTACACACTAGTCTACTCTGGAATATCGATGTCCTGTCTCGATAACTCCCACGACTAGGAACAATTAAAGGATGAACTTGTGGACTACCCTGACCCCATTAGTATGATCTACATCATAGTTCTGGTAGTCAAGTACACATCCTAAGGGCTTTATTAACATGTGAGAGAAAGACTGTATCACAATAACAGTCAACATGTTAAGATAAAGAGCAACCAGATAGCATTATATCGTGTCGAGCAAGAATTTCCTCTCTATATATGTCCAAGCATCCATTATAATATACAATCATGTATAACAATGGCCTCTAGGGCATACATACAACTAACACAGTTACCCACAAGCCGTCAGTGGTACTAGCTGGACGTAACGGCTACCCAGGTATTGAGCGAATAGAAGTTCAACAAACAAGCTTTTCCAAACTCCCATGAAGCCTATAAGTAACACTTACCATACAGTCCGGTCTCTTCGTCTGATATGTCGCATATCAAGTCTAGTGGTGGAATCGTCAGACCCTTGTAACTTGATAAGTCATGTCGATGTATGGCTCATAATGGTTCGAGAAACTACTGATAACATTTACCAGTAAATCTCATCAGCCCTGGATAGAGACTTACTGTTATAGCCAATCGAGCATAGCGCAACATCAACTCCCTATACCGGGAGAGACGAAATCCCTCATATCTCTCATGTCTCCATGTGACTCGAGAATGTACCCAAAATCCACTTGTTTGCACGACTCTTTTGAGCCATGGTAGGGAGGAAATCAAAGTATGGTGGGAACCACACAAGACACTATGACGATCTCGGGTCTACAGACTAACCTGTACCAGTGTCACCAAAGAACCGCTATCTGACGTTAGGTATGGTACCATCTAGGAGTTCTTGGCGAGTCCTGTTCAGTATACCCATTCTCTAATGAGCACCTGTGTACAATCTTTGATGTCAAACACCAATGGATATGGGATCAACCATCGCCCCCTACAAAGTCAAGAAACTTACACACTAGTCTACTCTGGAATATTGATGCCCTGTCTCGATACTCCCTCGACTAGGAACAGTTAAAAGATGTGCTTGTAGACTACACAAGTCCCAGTAGTATGATCCACATCATAATCCTGTAGTCAAGCAAACATCCTAAGGACTTTATCAACATGTATCAGAGAGAGAATATAATAATACAAGTGTACATGTTAAGATAAAAGGCAACCAAATAGAATATTATCATGTCGAGCAAGAAAGTCCTCTATATATATGTCCATGCATCCACTATATCATACAATAATGGCCTCTAAGGCATACATATTCCTAACAATCTCCCACTTGCACTAAGGCCAATTGTTGTAGTATCTCATACCCAACATCCCAAAAAGTCTCTCAAGCTATGTTTAGGGGAGGGCCTTCGTGAGTGGATCCGCTGCGTTATCCTTCGTGTCAACTCTCCTGGCCTCGATCTCCCATTGTTCTACTATCTCCCGGATCAGGTGATACCGCTTAAGAATATGTATGGATCGCTAATGGAACCGAGGTTCCTCGGCCAAAACCACAGCTCCATTGTTATTGCAATATACAGGTATTGGATGCTCAATGGATGGAACCACACCAAGTTCAGCTATGAACTTCTTCATCCAGACAGCCTCATTGGCAGCGATGTATTCAGCCTCCATCGTCGAGTCTGCTACGGTATCTTGCTTGGATCTCTTCCAACATACCGCCCCTACATTGAGGGTGAAGACAAAACCTGAGACCGACTTATTGTCATCCTTATCACTCTGGAAGCTCGAATCGGTAAAGGACTCCATCTGGAGTTCTCCATTACCATACACCAAGAAATTTTCTTTAATCCTTCTCAAGTACTTAAGAATATTCTTCACGGTTGTCCAGTACTTTTCCCTAAGATCTGATTGATACATACTCACTACACCTAGTGACTAAGCTACATCTGGTCTGGTACATAACATCCATACATGATAGATCCGACTGCCGAAGCATAGGGTATCTCTTGCATGCGAGCCTTCTCCAAATCAATCTTGGGAGACATATCTTTGGAGAGAGTGATTCCTGAACAAGCGGGTAAATTACCACGCTTAGAATCTTCCATACTAAACCTCTTTAGTATGGTGTCTATGTACCTGAATTGGGACAATCCCAACACCCGCTTAGATCTATGTCTATAGATCTTAATCCATAGGATGTAGGAGGCATCACCTAGATCTTTCATGAAAAACTTTTGTGATAAGAAGAGCTTGACCGAGTGTAGCATAGGAACATCGTTCCTTATCAAGAGTATGTCATCCACGTACAATACAAGGAAGACAACCTTACTCTCTAAAACCTTTCTTATATATGCAAGGTTCATCTATGTTTTTTATGAATTCAAACTCTTTGATAGTTTCATCAAAACAGATGTTCCAGCTCTGCGATGTCTGCTTTAATCGGATTAAAGCAGCTTGCACACCATTCCGCTGCTCTCACTGTCTATGAAACCCTCTGGCTATGTCATGTACATGCTCTCTTCTAAATCACCATTTAGAAAAGCATTCTTGACGTCCATCTGCCAGATTTCGTAGTCATGGTATGCAGCAATGGCAAGTAGGATCCTGATGGACTTAAGCATAGCGACAGGAGAAAATGTTTCATCATAGTCGACACCTGGTCATTGACGAAAACCTTTTGCTACAAGTCTAGCTTTGAAGATCTCAACCTTTCTATCTACACCAATTTTCTTCTTAAAGATCCACTTGCTCCCGATGGGTTTTACCCCTTCAAGAGCAACTTCCAAAGTCCATACTTTGTTGGTGTACATGGATTTCATCTCAGATTGCATAGCATCCAGCGATTTCACAGAGTCTCCATTTGTGAAGGCCTGCTCGAAACTAGTTGGGTCATCATCTTCCATGATGCAATTCTCGCTCCTACCATCTATGAGAAAACTGTAGTATCTCTCAGGTGGATGAGAAATCCTACTAGATCTGCGGGTTTGCTGAGGTTCGTCGGAGACTATTCGATCCTCCGGTTCTACTCATCAGTTATAGTTTGTGTAGCAGGAACTTCTTCCAGCTCTACCTATTTACCACTAATTTCTTTCATAAGAAATTCCTTTTCTAAAACTGTGGCATATTGAGAAATAAACACCTTTTTTCCTTAGTGTGGTAGAAGATATATCCATGTGAATTTTTAGGATATCCCACAAACTTGCAAAGAACTGATCGTGCCTCGAGTTTGTCCGGATTCTATTTTTCAACATAGGTCGGACAACCCTATATCTTAACTCATTTAAGATATGGTCTATTTCCACTCCATATCTCATATGGTGTTTTAGGCACTGATTTTGATGGAACTTGATTCAATAGGTATGCAGTTGTCTCAAGTGCATAACTGTAACGTTTTAGAAATCGTTTTGCGAATTTTCCGTTTTTAGGGTAAAATAGTCGGTGTTTTCCGTTTTAACCCGATTGTGATCAAACTTCTGTATAGACTTGATGGCACCTAGTTTAGCTAGAATGAAACTAGTGCGCGGGCTTTGAGGGTCAATAGGAAGTTTTGATTCACATAGAATTTTTCCGTAATTAAATATTATTTTAATGTTTTAATTATGCACTTTATTAGTGGTAATTACATTTTTGTTTGGGTTAATTACTACTAATGTGGATCATTGCTAAGTTAATCACTAGATTAAGCTTAAAACCTTTCCATTCAAAATATCTAGATATTTGTGGAAATTAATTGAATTATTAATGAAAAGAAAAGAATGAGGTGGTTTAAAGAATTTTTAATTAAGCTTTTGTTTTGTTTTTAGCATGAAAGTTCCACACTTATCCAAACCCTTCCCATTTCTCCCCATTTCTGGCCGACCTCCCCCTTGCTGCCCTCACCTTCATTTCACCCCATTTCAACTCTTTTTAGCTCACAAAATTCATCAAAAATCCTTATTTTATCCAACAAACTCAAAAACAAATCATTACCCTTTAATCGTTAGCCATAAACTTGCTTAGATCTTCAAGAAAGTCTTGATTTTGGAGGCTAAAATTTGGAGTTGTGTTTGCAAGTTTCAAAATCTAATTTGAGGTATAAACCCTAACCCCAATCTCTATATGTTGTTTTAATACTTTAATTAGCTTAATTATATGTTTATTTAAAGCTTTAGTATGCATGCTTTGAAATTCAAGAGTTGGTTTTTTTGTAAATCAAGTTAGGTTTTGATTAGTGAAAGGGGTTAATTGATATATTAAGCTTGATGAAAACTAAACCTAGTTGCTAGTTTTTTAAATGATATTTTCCTAATTGTATAATTAGCTTTTTCACAAACTAAACTTTTACTAAACCCTAATTAAGTGAGATTAAAGGTATAGTTAGGGTTTGTATGGTTTAATCATGCTATATTGTGATGTTTGTAAATTCTAGTTTGGTTAAAACTTGTAGTTTTGAGCTAAAATTATATATGTTGCTTACTAGATTTCGGTAAGTTTTGGCGTGGGTTTCTTTTGACGTTGCGACGTTATTTATATTAGATTCCATGTTTATTATTGTGTTTTGAATGCGTGATCGGTACGATCAGGGTCTAGGCATGATGGTTGTGTTGCTTAGCATTCCTGGCTAGGGTCGTGCCGATGTCGTTCGTGTCTTTGTGTAGTTTTTGCTCTTGAGTTGGGTTCGTAGTGTCGCTACGCGCGTTAGCCACTGGACGAACACTTGAGAGTATGTTTGGAGTTGATGTGCCGGTCAAACGTAGTTGGTACGTGTTATTGGTCGATTGCTAATATATACTTGTTATATTGTTATTTGCTTTCAGGATCGTAGGCGGGGACTTCGGGCGCTGCGAAGAAGGAAAAGCGAGTAGTTGGCTTTACTTAGTCAGGATTGTTGTGAGTAGATTTAATATCTACAGGGGAATCGCCCGCATGGCATTATTATGCATCTAGGCTAGATTAAATGATATGACTATTAGTTAGATGTATACGGATATTGATTGTGCATGTGTACCTTTGTTGCATATCTCATTTCCTATTGTGCATGGACTTAGTATTAATGAGACACAACACCATTATTGACGGATCATGTTTCACGAGCACTAATTGTATGCAATACACACACCGTCGATAATTATCATGACACGCACAACACCTATACAGATGTGATATTGTATTGTTTAGGGACATTGAAACATGATCCTCATTTTCATTGTGCATATGACATACAGCATACCTGTATACCTACATACTTACACATATGCCCTGACATGCTTACATGCCAGTTACCCATATACCTATATGGTATTGTACCATTAGTGATAGGTATATACACATATGAGACACAGCTACATGTACATCTTGCATATATGCTTACACATATACCTGGAAGGTATTACATCATTATGGATAGATAGATACGCATATCTTGCTATGCCAACATGGTTACACATACCTGGCTATAGCTACATGTTCACCTTTATTTGATGTTGTATGGACTTGAAGAAATTAGGAACCGCATGATATATATATATTAATTTGTTGCAGTTAAATAGCGGTTTTTCCTTTATATGCTCATATTACTGTTTCATGTTGCATATATTACATTCATGGATTTCATATGATATTCTCTAATATTTTTACTCCTAAGTATATATAACAGTGGAATGGGACGCTGTTATATATATATATATATATATATATATATATATATATATATATATTAGTGGAATGGGACGCTAATATATATGTATTGATTCATGCAGTTATACTTATTCATTACTTGATGTTTTCTGGATTTGAGGACCGTGGTTGTTTCATGAAATTATGCATTATTTGAAAAACCCGGTTTCTCTTGATATGATATTTCTGCAGCCACCATGAGTTTTATCGGTTCTGATATATATACCCCATGCGAGGAGGCGTTATGGGCCGTGTGCGGGTATATGGTGGGGCCCGGAGGTACCCCGGGGCAAGAAAGGTATTTCGATGGGCCACGTCGATGAGCCTAACATGGGAACCATACCTACCGGTGACAGTATTTCTGACACGGCGGTTATCGTGGGGATACCGACCGGTGTCATGTACGTATGGATACGTCGAATTTTGAGTGTCAGAGCTAGGCACTCGAGTTTTCGGGATAGCGTATGATACGTACCTATAAGGAGGGCCAGTCATGGTGACAGCGCCTGATAGATCAGTATTTATGTGTCGATGCTAGACACTTGTTTCATGATGTTTTGGGGTGTCGATGTTGGACACTCACTTTAAATGAAACTTACTCGATACTGGATATTGGATATATAAAATTTACTCGATATTATACATTCAGGATATATGCGATTTACTTGATATTGTACAGTCGGGATATATGAGATTTACTTGATATTGTACATTCAGGATATATGAGATTTACTTGATACTGTACATTCAGGATATATGAGGTTTACTTGATATTGTACATTCAGGATATATGAGTTTTAGAGGATATGAGGGCCAATTTGGAGGCTGATTTGAGGAAATTTAGGATTTAAATTGTCTTGATGGACTTTGGTTCTACCACGAGGTCAGGATTCCATGGGAATGACATGTTTTATCTCATACTCCGCATTTATTATATTTGCATTACTTCATGTATTAGTAATACCTGATAGAGTACCTTACGTGACCGTTGCATACATATTGCCATTTATTGCTTCATGTTTTAGTAGTACCTGATAGAGTACCTTACATGACTGTTGCATACATATTGGCTTTTATTGCTACCAGCTTGCATGCATTAGTTTCGCGCTGTATGTGCATACTTGCGATTACCTGCATATATTATTTACTATTCACGAGTTGGAAACTCACCCATGTTGTGCCACAGGGTTTGCAGATGGTTTCTCAGAGTAGTCGAGGCAGGGCTTCTACCTATCATATCATCTTTTGCGGCGGATACCGCTTCGGCTGACTGCATGCAATTTTGCTATAGGTGGGTTTTTGCGGTTATCTGATATTGTTTATTGTATATTCGTTGTATCATGTACTCTCCATCTACCATTTTCATGTATTGACTTAGAGACTTGATGCGAGGACGATATTGTATATTTTTGGTGACTTGGAGGTCCTTTATGCAGTTTTATTTATATCGTCTTTTATTTCTTCGCTACGGCGTCGTATATCTGTTGTGGTGGTTGTTTTCCACCGTTGGGCGTAGATTTGCTCCCGTTTGGGATGCTTTACTTATATTTATGTTGTACCCATTTTTGGGGTTAGTTTTTACAAAGGAGGTGCTGAAAATTTTAAAGGAAATAAAGTTGGACTTTAAAGAATTTGGTTTGAGATTTCAAAAGTTTTAACAATGTTCTTATCACTTACTACTTTTGATAGTTTAGATTGCTGGGTTTTTGACTTACTTAAATTGCGTTACGCCTGTAGACGTTGAGCAGTTTAAGGGCCGTCACGTGTCAATTTTCGGGTCATGACAAAGTTGGTATCAGAGCGCTAGGTTTTACCTTTCGGGGTGTAGGATGACCTTGGTATGATGGAGTAGGTAGCTTAAGCAGAGTAACGTAGTGTGTGTATGTCCGCGGCATACTCACGACACGGTACTCCGCCTAAAGTGACCAAGTACTAATTGCTTGAAATTCATTCCTTGATGATACATATCCTTGTGATTCGATTTTCGTGTTCATATCGAATCCTTTTCCTATTTATAACCTTTGCCGCCGATGACTATGAGGACTCAGAGAGGTGCAGCGAGAGCCGAGGTCAGAGGTGACTCGTGTGGGACGATGACTAACCAGGATGGCATGCTCGTTGCACAAGAGCAGATGGATCGGCCTTCGATAGATCATATCGCTAGGCTTGAGGTAGAGATGCAGGACTTGCGCCAGACGATGAGGACTTTGGTTGAGGCCGGTAGAGCGCGGCGACAGGAGGATGCCACCCCTGTTACCCGTTGTTCCTTGCTATCCGTCCTATTTGACGAGGAGCGTCTTTCCGAGACTTTAGGAGTTCGAGGACAGAGGAGGGCTCGTGCAGGTGTACCAGCCCCGAGACAGAGGTTCGGTCGCCGTGACAGGTTTCGTGCACGTCGCAGGAGTAGCAGAGGCTTGGGACGAGAGATGTGTTGGCTAGATCAGCCTTTTGTGGTGTTAACTTCTGTCAGCGATCCTTTTGTTACGCGACACGTATTTCAGTCGTGTGCCAATCGGATAGGAGATAGAGATTCGTCCGTCATTTTGTTCCTTCTAGAGATGTTGGATTTGACGTTCTCCTAGGCACAAACTGGTTAGCTGCGTGCTAGGCGTCTGTGGACTGCCGTGAGGAAACAGTCAGGATTTGTTTCCCGGCGAGTCAGTTCTTGTTGTGCCGGGGGACAGTGGTGCCACCCATCACAGCTTGAATTCAGCCTTTTTCTCTAGTCGGCTTTTAAGGAGGGGATGTCGAGGATTCTTAGCTTTCATTCATGATACCGGAGCCACAGTGGGATGTTGGACCGGGTTCCTATCGTGCGGGAGTTTCCGACTTTGTTCCAAATGAGCCGGCGGAGTTTAGGGAGCTTAAGGATCAGCTGCAGAGTTACTAGATAGGGGGACTTGTATGTACAAGTGTTTTGCTTTGGGGAGCTCCTATTCTGTTCGTCAGGGAGGAAGACGGCAATTTGAGGTTGTGTGTTGATTGATCGTCAATTGAACCGAGTTACGGTGCGGATAGGTATCATTTACCTCGCATTGACGATTTGTTCGACTTGCTCCACAGTGCGATACATTTTCTAGGTTTGTTCGGGATCAGGTCATCATTGGTTGCGGGTTCGGAGTGATGACATTCCGAAGACTGCTTTTGTGCGTGCTACGGGCAGTATGTGTTTTGGTGGTGTCGTTGGACTCACCAATGCCCTAGCAGCTTTAGTAGATGTGATGAACCGGATTCTTCAGGCCGTTTCTCGACCAGTTGATTGTTGTGTTATTGATGACATTCTGGTCTATTCCAATGTGTCGTGAGGAACTTGAGCAGCACTTGAGGATTTGCTTTGCAGACATTGGGAGAGCCCCAGCGGTTTGATAAATTCATGGAGTGTTCCTTCAGGCTTGATTGTGTTGTCTTCCTAGATCTTGTAGTTACGGAAGACGGTATTCGTATGGACCCAATGAAGATCGAGGCCGTACAGCTTGGGCCCAGACTTATATCTGGGAAGGAGGTCCGCAGATTTTTTTTGGGTTTAGCCGGTTTTTACCGCTGTTTCGTGCAGGATTGTTTATGTATCGCTGCACCGTTGACTGGACTGAGCGGGAAGGAGGTTCCTTTTCTTGGAATAAGGCATGCGTGCGGAGTTTTCAGCAGTTGAAGACTCGGTTGACAACTGCACCAGTTCTTTCTTTGCTTCTGGATCGGGCGACTTTGTTGTTTACTGTGATGTTTCGCGAGTGGGGCTCGATTGTGTACTGATGAGGCATTTTAGAGTTATCGCGTTTGCTTCCCGACGGTTGGAGGAAATACGAGCAGGATTGTCACGACCCGAAATATTAGCTCGTGACCAGCACTTAAATCACGCAATGTCTAAAGGCGTAACGTAATTCAAGTAAGCTGAAACCCAGAAATCTAAACCTTTTAAGAAAAATAAAGGAGGTGAAGTTTTGAAATAGAGGTATAATGAAATCGAGTTTTCATAAATGCATGGAAAAAGGGGCATAAATAATGCAAGTGAAATTAACTAGTTTGAAAACATGTTCGTCCTTTAAAAATTTGGGCAGCACCTCCTTTGTATATTTTGATCCAAAACCACTAATACATAACAAGAATAATGGCATCCCCAAGCGGGAGCTAGCTCTTCGCCAACCGGCGGATCACAACCACGCAAAGTATTTAAAATATGTATACGATGCCCAACGGCGAAGTTCACCACAAAAGATAAATAAATAAGCAAGACATCAAACCACAAGTAGCGGAAAACCCCTCGCTCTAAGTCTCGCAATCACAATCCCACTAAGTCTCATTACTTATACAATTTACTAATTTTGATTGATGGAGTTGACTAGATACAATATGAAATATAAATACAAGAGCGGGTACAATACAAATGTCCCACCTACCAATGCAAAACACCCAAATGAAGCTGTGTGCCAGCGAAGCCGCTACTGATCCAAGCGGTCAACCTGCAAGAACTGTGGCACAACGGGGGTGAGTTGCCAACTCGTGAGTAGAAAAATATTAACAGATAGAAATCGAATAAACAACGACTCCTAGGTCAACTATATCATAAAGGTAATACTATGATATCTAGGGTGACCGGGTCTGTATATGTACCAACAAGGTAGTCAATACCTATAAGCATGTGGATAACATCCAGCGGTAATAACAATGCATGTATGCATGTGGATCTCGTCCACCCATATAATCAATGTATGTATGCATGTGGATCTCGTCCACAAGTCACCGACTGACACAACAACATCATGCATGTAACTATCATAAAAGCATATGCATGAAAGTATAAGGATATAAATCAACGGGTGTCCCTCGTGACACATCAAAATCATGGAACCTGAGTGTCCTGCATCGACACTCGAAACATCATGAAAACCGTGTCCAGCATCGACACGTAAAACCTCATATATCTCAGGCGCCGCATCCTCAGATCGGCCCTCAGGCGCCGCACACCCTGGTCGGCTCTCATATCCATCTCGCTACTCCGGTCGGTATCCTCCGGATAACCACCGAGTCCAAATACTATCACCGGTAGGTAGTGCTCCCCTGCCAGGCTCATCGTCTAACATATACGAGTCTTCTTGCCTCGGGGTACCTCACCGGGTCCACCATGTATCCGCAGACGGTGCCTACCGCTCCTCGAATCGGGTTTCACATGCCACTCTCAGAACCGAGAAAACACATGGTGGACGCACTGAAATATCATATCAAGAGAAACCGGGTTTTTAAAACAATACATGCTTTCTTTTGAAATAACCACGGTTCTCAAATCCAGAAATCTCATGAAAACAGCATATCTCAATGCGTATGAACATAAAGCATGATGTATGCAACATACAAAAGAATGTAAGCATATCCATATATCATGTAGCATGGAACAGTGATGCGGCAATATCAGGGAAAACCGCTCTTTTAAAATGAATCACGTTTTTAAATTTATACAGCGGTTCCCAATTTCTCCCAAGTCAAATGCAACATCGTATAAGGTGCATATGTAACTATAGCAAGTAAAATATGTAAGGGGTCGTATCATGATACAGCAATCCTACTGAGTAGTGACATGGCAATTATCGATGATGAAGTGTGTGAGCCGGCAAATCTGTGTAAGTGTAACATACGCATCATCGATAATGGTGTAAGTGTACTAGCACAGGTATAAGCAATGCCATGAGAATAACATGAATGCAGTATAATGTAAATCATCGGCTAAAAGCTATAAGGTATACGTATCTATACGATCGAGTCGGTGAATCAATTGGCATCTAGCCAGACAACATCCCGTATGATATACCCCATCGTACGGCATCCTCTAGTCAAGGGTATGGATCAAATCTCAAGTCAACTCATCATGTACGAAAAATCATCGTACGGCGGCATTAAGATATCAGGGATCCTATCATCCTATAAGACAAGGAGGGTACGGACCTAACGTCTCGTACAGCTATCACTCTCGATTCACAACATATATAAATATCTCTATATACCTATGTCCCAGGTCACATCCGCAATAATCTCATATCAGGGGACCGGCAGGGTATAAATCATCTCAATCGACACGCATCCGTATACCAACGTATCATCAAATCATCATATCGCATCATATATTCTTTTCAGCGCATTTATATCCCTCATCAAGTCAATCTTACAAATACGCTCTACCTTTACTATAAGCATAAGTATCTAATCTAACATACACACCCGAACCATACAAACAATTTTTGAAAGATGTGAATCGTAGTTTTGAAAGTAGGGGCTACGGTGTTTTTAAAGAAAAGATATCATTTGAAAATCCGTAACGTCCCTCAGGGTATCTGCTTAAAAGATGCATATGATTCTTCAGTTTAGAAATAAGTATGGTTTGGATGACACACCTACGTCGGCTATCTAGTCCTATAGTACCATAAACGGTAATATCGTCAAACATTATCCTCAAATCCTGTCATAACATATTAGCCGTATTATATCACTTCTAGCTATCCTTTAGTTTCAATTATGGTTCTCTAACTACCCTTTTACTCTATCTATAGTTTTCTATTAAAGGTTTCATTAACCATAATCTATATATAAATCGGTTTCCATCAAAGTGTACGGGGGTGCTATACACCATCCACCCGACTTCCCCCGTGGATATAGATCCACCCACCTTGGTCCTTGCTTGTCGAAGTCGATGACGCCATGCTCCATCGCCTCGGAATCCACGCGAAGGTACCTACAATAACAACACATATCGCAACGCTATAAAAATCAAGTTTTGAAATCCAAAACGGCATACGGATCGCCCATAGGTTAGAACCTATAGCCTTCGCATGCAAAACCGATAAATTACCCCTAGTCGTTGATGTACAAACATCCAACAACCAAATACAATTCCAAATATCAAAACTAAACATTTCAAAATAAGGAAACATAGCCAAAAACCATATTAAAGTATTTCCAGTTTTTGACTCAGGCCAAAACAAGGTGCACAAACAAGTCTAGGATGCTGTACAAGATGTATATGAGCTACTGGACCAACCCCGACACCCCATACCACCAAGTGGCCAGCCACTTACCCCCAAAATCCGGCCACCTCAGCCTCCCAGGCTCCTATGGGCTTCGTCTTCGTAGGGTGGTCTCCTGGTGGTGTATCTAGGTCCCTGGTATTGTTTGCTACTCTAAAAAATCCCCCAGATTGCTCCGGATTTCCCCGCACACCCTATATCCTCACAAAACCGACATGAACTAAATCCTAAATCCGTATTTTGGTTTCTCATACTCATTCTCAGGTCTTAAACAGTCACTCAACAGCCACTCAAGTATCACCAATCCACAATTTCACTCAAACCCTCACTAGGGTTTTCCAACTTCCACAAATCACCACCAAACCACCTCTAAACTAAACTAGAATAGAAAGAAGCTTAAAACTAGCTAAATGGAAAAAGCTATACCTCATTCAAGCCGCTCTAGACAGCCCTCGCTCCCCAAGGTCATCAAAATTCCACTTTGCTTGGTTCAATGTGTAGAGGAAGAGATGGGGATTAATTTTTGTGAAGGGAGTGTAAGGTTTTGGAGATTATTTGGAGATGGATCTAGGGTTTGAAGTGGAGGGTGTTAGTTATATGTATACCCTAGAGGCCATTACTATACATGTGTTGTATATTGTAGTGGATGCTTGGACATATGTAGGGAGGACTTTCTTGCTCGACATGATAGTATGCTATCTGGTTACTCTTTACCTTAACGTGTACACTGATTGTCTCTCTGTTACATGTTGGTAAAGCCCTTAGGATGTACTTGACTACCTGGACTGTGATGTGGATCATACTAGTGGGGACATGGTAGTCCATAAGTACATCCTTAAAGGTCCCTAGTCGTGGGTTTATCGAGACGGGGCATCGATATACCAGAGTAGACTAGCGTATACCTTCTCGACCCATACAGATGGACAATGGATGATCCCATATCCATTGATGTTTGACATCAGAGATGATATACGGGTGCTCAGTGGAGACTGGGTACACTGGACGGACTCGCCGAGAACTCCCAGATGGTATCATACCTTACGTCAGATGGCAGTTCTCTGGTGACACTGGTACAGGGTAGTCTGTAGACCCGAGATCGTCATAGAGTCTTGTGTGATTCCCACTGTGCTTTGATTTCCATCTTACCACGTCCAAGAGGGCATGCAAAACGGTGGTTTTTAGGTACAGTCCCGAGTCACATGGAGGCAATGAACGATAGGAGGGGTTTCGTCTCTCCCGGTATTGGGGGTTGATGTTGCGCTGTGCTCGATTGGCCATAACAGGGAAGTCCCTGGCCAGGGCTGGTTTAGAGATTTACTGGTAAGTGTTACCAGTAGTTTCTCGATCTGTTATGAGCCTCTCATCGGCATTACTTATCGGTTATTGGGGTCTGACATTTACCACCCCTAGACTTGATATGCGACATATCAGACGAGAAGACCGGACTGTACGGGAGTGTCACTATCTGGCTTTTTGCAGGAGTTGGAGCGGGCTTGCTTGCTGATCTTCTGATCGCTCAATACCCGGGTAGCCGTTACATCCAGCTAGTACCGCTGACGGCTTGTGGGTGTTTGATATGATCATCACCTACTGCCGGCGTATTGACGAGTCTTTAGAGTCCTACATGGAGGTTGTACTGGCTCAGGCAAAACGAGATAGGAGCGCATATGTGATATGTGCAGGACCGAGAGTGATACGAGTATGTGATACCGTATTCTATTCTCGCGATGATTGTATCGATTGGTTGTATGCGATATAACCTAGTTATCGAATCAAGTGTTGAGTCGATAAGTCGATACATTGATATTAGTCGGTTATATGCGATATGACCGGATCGTTAAATCAAGTGTTGATTTAATAATTTAATATATAATTATATATTTGATATATTAATTTGCATTAACTAACATTGGTTCACTTTAAGTATTTGTTTTTCTCACTTGTGCACAAGTTAATTTATATGTGATATATATTCATTTGTGTACAATGTTGTATCATGGTTGTTGATACACACTACATGGATGTATGAGACATACACCATACTAATTATATTGGTTGGGATTTAATATCTAAAGTAATTCTAAAACAAGTGGATAATAAGCTCATTTGCATGAAGCTTCATGAAGCTTTTTCTTGCATTGACTTTTTCCACTAGTTTTGTTTTCCTTATGATATTTGTAAGCCTAACCAGTATAATTAACCTATGGTAATGTCTCTACATGAGTTAGTATATGATACTCACTCACCGTGGTTAGTTCACACTCTCTCTTGATCATTATCCATTCTCATTTTGAGCTCATCTTCTTCCTCCTTCACATTGATTCTAGGGTTTGAAAAAGAGAGAGATACAAAGTGAGAAATGAAAATCTAAAGAGTACCCATTTCCTATCTCACCATCCTCTACTAGACTAGCACTTTAGTTTAGGGTGTTTGCTTCACTAATTCTTTGATTAGTGAGGTAGAAGCTTGAGTCCGTATTCCCTCGACGTAGATCATCTTCGGCATCGAAGACTTCAAGCGATCCCGTTGCAACTTCTCGAAGAGCCGTCCGAGAGTCTGGAGTTGGATGATCGCAGCGAAGGTACGTCGTCACGGAGCTTTGGAAGTGGTGGACCGAATCTACAAAGGTTGTAATCCCTTCCCTTTAGTGATAATTGTTATCTACTAGCTTTTGATTCGCCTAATATCTAGTTAACGATCTTGCTTCGGGTTGTTAGGCACCTAAATTTTAATCCGGCATGGTCGATACCTTGTAGAGCTTCCTTAGTGTGCCTAGTAACCCAACAGTGGTATCAGAGCCTAGCTACAGCATTGGGCGATGCGTTAACGAAGTTAAAACTCCGAACGAACCGAGAAACCTCAAATTATACCCCTTTCTGTACATTTTTTAAAATATGGGTTTTTCCTGAATTAAAAATGCCTAAAAAATTCAGCAGGGTTTTGTAAGAATTACGATGCAAATTTTGTGACATCGTCTGTACGGATAGCCGCGGAACCGCGGCAGTTGCCTGCTTGTGCCGCGGATCCGCGGCCGTACAGTGAGTGTATGTTTTGATATTTGCACCGTAATACTTGTCTCTGTTCTTACTATTTTATGGGTATTTTTAATCTGACTCAAGTGTTGAGTATTCTGGGGTTTATTTTGTAACCGTCGATTCGATTGGAGAATTTAATTTTGTTATGAGTTTTCCGGATATTTAGTAAGTGTTAAAAAGTTCGAGCGGATGTCAATATCTCGCTTTTTCCCAACCCGGAAAATTTCCAAGTGTTGGATTTTTCCGTTGTTTGAGAACGTCTAAATCGTGCAAGTTACGCAATGGACCCTCTAAAAGACAACAAACCTTAACTCGATTATGTGACCGTCTTGAACTGCCTTTTGAACCTTAGGGTTTGGGGCAGTACGACGTGCCACATGTGAGGCGTTGGCTTGACCCTTCTACGGATGGACCGTTGGTACTATGGCATGTGGTGGATGTTTTTAAACCCCCCTCAAGTGTTGTAAACCAATTAGGCAACTTGGGTGTTTTGATTATTCGATCGGAAAGTTTAACACTGTCTATTTATCTGGAATGTGATACAATATTTGAAATCCACAAGTACTTATGAGATAACTGATTTGGATGTTGTAAACATAGCACTTTGGTCTCACTTGATCGGTTACCACGGAATTTTGATGCGATCAAAAGTACGTCGCAATCACGTAGCGTACGCGGATACTCACCGGATAAACTTAATAGACAGCTACACCCCTTAGCCCCGACCAAGTGACTGTAGGAGAACCCCGTCGCCGAAAGCATCCGTTCGGGTGCTCGCGGTAGCGGTGTTCCGCCTTGGTGCACTTCGTCGATGGTATCGGGGGTGCGGCCGCCTACTAAATTTTGCGACGAGCATTCGATCAGGATGTTGGGAATCCTGTTGAATTTCCCGACTTGATATTGAAAAGAGTTTTCGATAAAGAGACTAAAATGCGGGGTGTATAACTGTTAGGCATGCGATGTCTAAGGAGGTTGCGGATTCCAACTGTTGTAGTTTTACACTTTCTTTTCTGTGACCGTAAGTGTAATATGTGATATCGCCGGTTTCGTTGCTATATGTCAACGACAATTGGGATACGCATATTTACTTACGTTGATGACATGTGATGTTATGTATTGCTGGATATGTTATATTGGATCGTTGCGTTTTGAATAGCCGGGGGTTTTATGTGAGATGAAAGTTTTTATTTTCATTCATGTAAAATTATTTGTATGTAATATTCTTTTATTGGGGCACTTCCGAGTCGAGGTTGCTGTCACCATTTGTATATTATTTACTTTTCCGCACTAGGATAGACCCAAGGAGGAGAGCACAAGTAACCGGGTTCTAGAGTCCAGTGGAAGACCAACTCGAGAAGTCGAGTCCGGGTCTCCTAACTCTAGAATTGGTAGGGTTGCTTGCCGCTCTCGTTGGGGTCTAGGAGTGTGGGTTTGGCTATTCATCGCGACCGTGGAATCCGTGTTTTATACAGGCTCGTATTGAAAACACGGACGTCCTAGTATATCCAATATTTCATATGATTCTTCTACTGCGATATCTGTGATGTGATTATTTGATGTTCTGTGATAAATACTGTATATAGTATATATGATATATTATATAGACGTTACTTATGTTTTACAATCGCGCTAGCCCTGCCCCGCTCTGCCGTTAGTTACCTAACCTAACGGTGCACGAGGGGACATCGAGGCGAATGCGGATGGCATAAGTGTATGTCGTATTTATCTGTGATGTTTAGGTAACTTAAATGATGGGACTTCATTAATATGATTAATGAAAGAAAAAGAAACCTAAAAGATGTTGTGGAATCGAATTTTCAAAAATAGGTAGCTACGGTTGTTGGAGATAGTGCCCTCAGAGTCAATTATTAGGTCACAGGTACGTGATTGCAATGATTGATGGAGGACCTATCCCGGTTGGACAGTCTTACTCGAGATGATAGTATGCTATCTGGTTTACCTTTATCATCGTGTACTGCTTTAGGTGACCGTATGCTATCTGGTTTACCTTTATCATCGTGTACTGCTTTAGGTGACCTGACAAGTCGCTATTACACGTTGATAGAGCCCCTAGGATTCTTGCTTGACCACCAGCAGTATGAGGGCGATCATATAAGTGGGAGCTGGGGTCTATAAGCATATCCTTAAATGGTCCCTAGTCGTGAGAGTTTCGAGACAGGGCATCGATACTCCAGAGTAGACTAGTGTATACAGTCGAGACCCCGACGAGGGGCGGTGGCCGGTCTCACAAGCCACTGGTGTCAGTTGGATCACCTAAGATGTATACAGGTGCTCATTGGGTTATGAGTACACCGGACAGGACTCGCCGGGAACATGCTAGTTGGTCATATACCAGACGTCAGATGGCAGTTCCCTGGTGACATGTGTGCAGGTTAGTTCATCGACCTGGGGATCGTCATTTGTCTCGTGTGAGTTCCCACTGTACTTTGATTACTACCCTACCACGGCTCAAAGGAGTCGTGCAAACAGGTTTTAGTTGGGTACAGTCCCGAGCCACATGGAGGCAGTGAGCGTATCTTCAGGGGTTCGTCTCTCCCGGTATTGGGGGTGAGGTCGTGCTGTGTCTAGGAGAGCCATTACACGAAGCCCTCGGCCGAGGCAAGGAGATTTACTGGTAGGTATTCCAGTAGTATCTCAGGGTGTTCTGGGCTACACTCCGACACGACTTGTACCGCTTTTGGGGGTCTGACTTTTACCAACCCCCTAGGCCCGCCATGCGATGCTCATAGACGAACGGACCGGACTGTACGGATATTGTCACTGACAGGCTCAGTAGGGTTGTCAGGCTGAGTTCGCTCACAGACGTCCCTTTTAGTCAATACCTGGTAGCCCGTTACGTATTGGCTTATACCTCTGACGTGCTAGTGGTTAAATCCACAACCAAGGTGTTGACGAGTCTTTAGTGTAAGTGCACGGCGGCGCCCCGGCCGTCAATCCGACGCCGGAATGCGGAAACGGTGATAAACTTAAATTTTGCGGACTTTGCAAACCGGCACCACCGCGCACTAAACTCCGGATCGTAACCATTAACAAGTCTACGCAACTAATAAGAAAGGGAAGAGATGTATACCGACGATCCAAGTCCTCCGGTCTTCATCTCCACTCCGATCTCTTCGCGGGATCTCCGTCCGTCTCCTCCTCGTCGGAAAGGGGCACCACATCGCCTGTAGCTTTTACGGGCTCCCACCTCAATACCGAGGCAACTCGGGCGCGAAGCTGGCGAATCGACGCGTCCAAGATTTGCTGTAGGAATATAGTGTAGAGTGTATGTCTCACTTTGGGGTTGGTTGCCATAGATGGAGGAATGGTGTATAGAAAATTGGTGCTTTCAATTTTCTAGCAATGGAATGAGATGAAGAATGATATACACCAAATGAATCACTCTCAAAGATGAAGCTCTCTCCTTCTCTTTTCTTCTTCTCACTCAACCATGGAAAAACTTATGAACTTAGAAATGTAGAAGGAAAGAATATGAAGCCTTAAGGGAGGTGAGTGTAGGAGTGAAGAAGAGGTGACCACATCCAAGGGACAAAGAAACATACAACCATGCTTCACCCTTTTTCAAACCATACCCTTTCATGTCACTCAAAAACAAAGTATGGAGCAAAAGATATGAAAGCTATCATAATCAATATATATACAATAAAACCCTCCACAAAGTGTTATTTGCAAAACTGCAAATAACCCCCTCCATCGGAAAAGTCCGGCCGGGAAAGAACAAAGGAAAACCGGCCGGAACGGAATGCAAACTGGCAACTCCATAAAACTGGTCCCGTAATAAATTACAGGAAAACCCCGATACTGTGCATACACACCCGCATCTGTATTCCGTCCGGATACAAATGCAATGAGACAAAATCTACACTGTACTAAACTAGTACCGGCTTAAACCAAAGCCGGCTAGAAAAAAACCGTTCGATCCTGATCCGTGCAATACCGCACGTATCTGATCGAACCCTGCCATATAACTATACGGCCACTAGTACAAAACTGTCCGATCCTGATCCGTGCAATACCGCACGTATCTGATCGGACCCTGCCATATCTCCATACGGCCTCTACAGCGTTTCGCCCGAAACTTGAGTAACTGAAAGTGTGGTGGACTCTAAAGACTCGTCAATACTATGGCTGTGGATTTAACCACTAGCACGTCAGAGGTATAAGCCAATACGTGACGGGCCACCAGCTATTGACCAAAATGGACGTCGATGAGGAAGCTCACCCCGACACCCAACTGAGCCTGTCAGTGACAATATCCGTGCAGTCCGGTCCGTTCGTCTATGAGTATCGCATGGCGGGCCTAGGGGGTTGGTAAAAGTCAGACCCCCAAAAGCGGTACAAGTCGTGTCGGAGTGTAGCCCAGAACACCCTGAGATACTACTGGAATACCTACCAGTAAATCTCCTTGCCTTGGCCAAGGACTTTGTGTAATGGCTCTCCTAGACACAGCACGACCTCACCCCCAATACCGGGAGAGACGAACCCCTGAAGATACGCTCACTGCCTCCATGTGGCTCGGGACTGTACCCAACTAAAACCTGTTTGCACGACTCCTTTGAGCCGTGGTAGGGTAGTAATCAAAGTACAGTGGGAACTCACACGAGACAAATGATGATCCCCAGGTCGATGAACTAACCTGCACACATGTCACCAGGGAACTGCCATCTGACGTCTGGTATATGACCAACTAGCATGTTCCCGGCGAGTCCTGTCCGGTGTACTCATAACCCAATGAGCACCTGTATACATCTTAGGTGATCCAACTGACACCAGTGGCTTGTGAGACCGGCCACCGCCCCTCGTCGGGGTCTCGACTGTATACACTAGTCTACTAATGGAGTATCGATGCCCGGTCTCGAAACTCCCACGACTAGGGACCTTTTAAGGATATGCTTGTAGACCCCCAGCTCCCACTTATATGATCGCCCTCATACTGCTGGTGGTCAAGCAAGAATCCTAGGGGCTCTATCAACGTGTAATAGCGACGTGTCATGTCACCTAAAGCAGTACACGATGATAAAGGTAAACCAGATAGCATACTATCATCTCGAGTAAGACTGTCCTACCGGGATAGGTCCTCCCTCAATCATTACAATCACGTACCTGTGACCTAATAATTGACTCTGAGGGCACTATCTCCAACAATCTCCCACTTGCACTCAAGGCTAATTATTGCGATGTCGCATACTCACAGCCCGTGTGATACCGAACATCCAACTCCTCTACTAGTCAGTCTCACAAAGCTCGTTTGCGGAACTATTGCGTTCGAGGAATAGCCTCAGTGAGTGGATCCGCTTAGTTGTTTCTTTCTATGTCTCTCTATATCTCAAGTTCGCGGAGAAAGCCATCTCCCGAAAAGAGCAATACCTGTCTTAGAATGTGTCTGGATGTCTGATGGGACATAGCTCATAAATGAACTCCAAATCCAAACTTCTTAGACTGTATCGTCAACTGAACTTAATCAGTATCCTGCGCGCCATGCTTCCCTCAGTATTGCCTTGGACCACCTGTCCAAAATACTGCCCCTCATCAGAAGGAAAACTATAACTCTGACAACCTCCTTGTCGTCCATGTCACCTTGGAAGCCTGGAATGATAACTGTCTCCTGAATGAGGCTGTCGTTATCATCTCCCTAGAACATCCACTTATGTTCTAAAACTGGTTCCGACTGTTTCTCCAGGATTGGATTAATGTCAACTTATTGCATCTAGTGCAAGAACAACATCTGGTGTGGTACTTGACATCTCACGATTGACTCAATTGCCTTAGCAAGTGATCTGCCAATCATGCACGTCCCTCTCCCTTTAGTCTGTAAGACACCTTTGGAGAGGGTGACTCCATTACCTGCAGGTACACTACCGTGCCAGGAGTCGTCCATCCTAAATACTCTTAGAATGCTGTCAAGTACCCTGATTGGGAAACCACCCAAATCTAGATCTAAAACCATAGATCTAGTAACCAGTATGTCTGATATAATACCCAATTCCTATGTGGAGAAACAACTGTGTGACGACCAAAGTACAACCGATTGTAGTATAGGAGTTTCTTTTCCTATTCTGTGTATGTCATCCAGATACCAGGACATCACACCCTACTACCTTCTCAACAGATCCATCCCCTATTCTGATGAAGTCAAACCCATGACTGTCACGTCAGAAATAGATGATCTATCTCCGCTACATCTGCTCTAGTCTATAAATAGACATAAGCAACTGGTCCACCAATGCTTCCGCTGCTCCCACTGACTACGACAACCCTCTGGCGGAGTCATATAGACGTACACTTCTAAAACTAGTTTAGAACGATGCTATACTCATCCTCCCGCCGGGTCTCGCAGCCTAGAACAACAGCAATGGTAATTGTGGGTAAACAAGAACTTCCCTGTCACCGTCCTTGAGGCTACCGTAGTGCCTCTCGGGTGCCTGAAGTTACCCACCTAATCTGCGGAGTGGCCAATGGAATGTCAAACCGGATTGAATCTTTAGGTTCCTTATCAAATCTTCAGTAATCGTTTGTGGTTCTGGAATCACTTCCAGTTCTACCATACTCCCACTACTGTTTTCTGAAAAAATCCATTTTTAATAAAACTGTGGCGAGTCTAGAACAATATCGCTATTGTTCATCCAGATGGTAGAAAATCAACCCTCGTCATAGCCTGGGTCAACCCACAAACAGCCATTACAGAAACGTGCCTTGAGTTGTCCAGTGTCTGGTTTTAATCATGAACCGGACAACTCCCCGTACCTTAACATCGTTAAGATATGAACTGTTCTATATCCAATATAGAAACAGAGGCACTGATTTAATTGAACCAGATTCAAATCATGCAGCTGTCTCCAGTGCATGTCAACTAAATGGAAGGAGGCCGATCAGCGTTACTCAACTTAGGAATACTTCCAATTATGAGTAACCTGAAAGAGAAGCAAGATCTCTTTATCATTACTATCAACTGAATACCACACACAAGTATCTACATCTTCGATCTCTTTGAAGAATCCCGATACTTGCTATACCTGGTTCTCTACTCTATTCAAATACCTATAACTCCTCAAAACTTAGATCCTGTGTTTCCACGAAACACTTGTCTAAAAACTAGAGAAGTCATAAGTAAACCGAATATAGTACGAGGACCATCCCCTCTGTCCTGATGGACCCTGGACAACATACAATACTCTGTATAAGTCCCTTGAGTCTAATAACTCATTCACTGTGTGTCGTAGGTTTAAAACTGTACTTATGGTTAAGAAGAATTACACCGCTGTTTAATGCTCCTTACCTAACCATCCACTGATATAGGTAAATGTCGTAGACATAATTTCAGAAAGGTATATCTCACTCTATGAAAATAGACGTACAGATATATCAATTTGAAATTGGTGCATAACAGCGGATATTCAAAACCAAATATTTGCCGACCGGCAAACAGCCCAGGTGATTTCCTCAAATATCACCGATTACAACGAATCCCGATATAATGAGGATAATCACCCAATTCCCAATAACTTACTCCCACTCATCATCTGTAAAACCATACAGATGTGAGAATCGTACCTGGTAAATACATACCCTGGAGTAAGTATCTAATCGGGAAATCAGTTTTCCTTTAACATTACACAGTGAAACTGAAACATTGAAATGTTCCGATGGGGTATTCTGGTATTCCTAGTAATTCCTCTTCCAGATTCACGACTGTAACCGTATAGTTCTTTGCCACCTCTCCAAATCCCTTCATATGTCTTTAGTCTTTACCTTCTGTACACCCCTTTAGGCCAAATGGTTTTCTTCCTTCCCTACCGTTCGGCACCAGCCTATGGTTTGGAAGAAGACTATCCAATAAGCATAATGGGTGTACTGTCCCAATCCTAGGAACACTCGCAATGAGAGAGGGTGAAGATGAAAAACAACCGAATAAACCTTATTCCGATTTCTCCTGAACCAGAATCCATCCCCGAACTGGAACAAGTTCCATTCGAGTTCGTATATAACCATACGATGGAGTATCCAAATAAACTGTGGATCTTCGTAGCGATACGGAGTGTCCTGGAGAAATACAAAGGTGATTTAGGATTGGCGAAGGAATAATTGGTTTGGTCGTGAATACCTGTTGCAATTTACTTTGCCCTCTTACTAATCCCTTGCTTTGTCTGAACTTAATACCTTCTGCACACCATCGTTATGCTAATTGGTTTTCTTCATTCCCTACCGGTCGGCACCAGCCTAAGGTTTGGAAGAAGACAATCCAATTTGCGTAATAGGTGTACTACCCCTAAACCAAGGAGTACTCGTAACCTGAGAGAGGGTAAAAGGAAAAGACAACTGAATAATCCTATCCGTTTTCTCCAGAACCGGAAACCATCCTCGAATCCCTTCGAGTTCGTATCTAACCATACGATGGTTTTGTCCAATGGAAGTGGACGTTCGCAGTAATACGGGGTGTCCTGGAGAAAAGGGTAAAAGTAGGAGTGGCAATGAGGTCTGCAACTCTGACAATCCAAAAGCCAGTGTTTAAGAAGGTTCGGTCAACTTGGTCACTGAGTCATAGTCTAGGGTCGGGTCAATGGCCGCTGCCAAAGAGAGAGAGAAAAGAAACACTCAGCGTGCACTCTAACCTAGATCAGAATGGTTACCAATTTATCTAATCTGGAATCCTCCCACTGTACCTCAAATTCTCCTCCAAACCAGAAAGAAGAATTAGTCGGGGTCACCCGAGGAGTAAACCAACTCATCAGTGGGAATCGGGATCCAACTCTCATCGCATGATAACGTGACGGAATCCGCTCACGGTATCACACTCCAGAAGGTATGCGCATATCTGGCAAGTTTCAGTTCTTTTGAAACTCCCGATGTGATTTCTGCCCCATGCTCTTATGACCTTGACTAAGGCCAACAAATCATAAGTCACATGTCAAGTTCTACCCGTCATTGTCCAGGTTGATTTGAACCCACCCGTACAAGCCCTTGACTAAGGCCAACAAGGCTATACGACTGTCCCAAACCAACGCATCTATCTATGCAGCATATGAATACCCAATAGCTACCAAACACTGTGCCTTGACTAAGGCCAACAAACACAGCTTGAATACTATTGACTACCCATATGAAACGACGGAGAGCTACGAATGGTTTCTGGCGAAAACCTTTAACGTAATGAACTTGATATCGTTGAAGGAACGGATAGCTTTTTAGAAAATATAGTGACGAAAACCTTTACTAAAGAGGTCACTCCCGGTGAAGGGATCTCGGCTCTTTCCCCGTAGAATGGGGTGCAGGATATTCCAACTGAATACCACGGTGCAAAGCAAAAGTAATCGGCTATAGTGAAGTTAATGCCCTGACGCAAACTTTTGTCCAAGGGGTCACTCCCGGTGAAGGGATCTCGGCCCTTGCCTCGTCGACTGAGGAGCAGGATATTCCAAATGAATACCACGATGCAAAACAGAAATGAACGTCCTTGCAATAACAGCTTTTTGAAAAGTGTTCCAACAACATCAGATTAGGTTTGTTTTTAAACTTGCATTGATCCGAATCAATGCAGTCCCATCAATTGATCACACCACAAAGAACGAAAATATACTGACGTACGTATATGCCATCCGCATTCGCCACTGGGTCCCGTCATCACCCGTTAGGTTAGCTTACTAACGGCAGAGCGGGGACTGGACTAGCGCGGGTGAAAAACATATACAACATCTACTAATATATATATACCAATATATTATATTTCGCTCAAGGCGTGAAAGAAATGCAACATCTCAGAGAATGTACAGCATCACAGAAACAATACAGATATCTGAGATCCCCGGGTTTCACAGAGCCGCTGAAACCCGACGTTCCCCTGGTCGTGTGGATAGCCTGTGCAATGAAATCCTAGACCCCTACGGGCGCGGCAAGTTACCCGCCAAAACCTGAAGCGAGGCAGCCCCCTTCAGCGCCGTGAATGGACCACCCAGCACTTCACGGAATCCGGTAACTTGGGCACCCCTCCTGGGTCAACCTGTACCCCCTACGAGTGCGGCGAATAGCCCGTCAATCCTGGAGTGAAGCCCCCTCCGTCCCAATGCCATGAGATGCGGGCTTGTTGCCCTCTAGAACCCGGCTATCCGTGCACCCCTCCGCGGGGTAACCCTAGTACAGAAAGTAAAATATACATGCACTGGGTACATCGACCGCAACCAGGTCGTGCCCCAAAAGAATAATACAAGCAGGCAGTGACGGCAGTCCACATGTCGGACGCTCGCCCCGCAATATCAAATGTACATAATACAACAACACAGTACTAGCATTGCAACCAGACTATCCCCCACGACCGATCCGCAACATCACAGCAAATACATAGAACATCAACGTGAAAGTCACGTTCGCAAATCCGTCTAACCGGGCTATAGCAGTTAGACCGGATTTACCGATCGAGTGACATTCACGGTCGCAGATATAATGTAAATACTGTGAAAAATGTGTTTAAAAATATCCGATCGATCAAAAATTAACAAGTGGGCCCCCAATCAAAACTGTAGCACTCACAGAAAACCTGGGCCCAATTTTAATATTCCAAAACCCATATTTTAAGCCCAGAAGTCCTCTGTAAAAAAATGGTGAAGTGATGTGAATAGTGCGCGGCGGAAGGGCCGCACAAAAGGGGTTTTCGCGGCGGTTCCGCGCTCCAACTGTGGATTTACTTCGTCGAATTTTTACAGAGCTCTTAGCTTTTCTAGTACATCAATATTTTACAACCTGAAAAAATTTTAGACTTCAAAAAAATTCAACAGAAACTGATGTGAAGGAAAAATACGGTTTTTGGAATTTTGGTCGATCGGAACTGAAAAACACATCAAACGAAGCTAGACGAAGTTAATGGCTAGTCTCTGATACCACTGTAAGTGCACGGCGGCGCCCCGGCCGTCAATCCGATGCCGGAATGCGGAAACGGTGATAAACTTAAATTTTGCGGACTTTGCAAACCGGCACCACCGCGCACTAAACTCCGGATCGTAACCATTAACAAGTCTACGCAACTAATAAGAAAGGGAAGAGATGTATACCGACGATCCAAGTCCTCCGGTCTTCATCTCCACTCCGATCTCTTCGCGGGATCTCCGTCCGTCTCCTCCTCGTCGGAAAGGGGCACCACATCGCCTGTAGCTTTTACGGGCTCCCACCTCAATACCGAGGCAACTCGGGCGCGAAGCTGGCGAATCGACGCGTCCAAGATTTGCTGTAGGAATATAGTGTAGAGTGTATGTCTCACTTTGGGGTTGGTTGCCATAGATGGAGGAATGGTGTATAGAAAATTGGTGCTTTCAATTTTCTAGCAATGGAATGAGATGAAGAATGATATACACCAAATGAATCACTCTCAAAGATGAAGCTCTCTCCTTCTCTTTTCTTCTTCTCACTCAACCATGGAAAAACTTATGAACTTAGAAATGTAGAAGGAAAGAATATGAAGCCTTAAGGGAGGTGAGTGTAGGAGTGAAGAAGAGGTGACCACATCCAAGGGACAAAGAAACATACAACCATGCTTCACCCTTTTTCAAACCATACCCTTTCATGTCACTCAAAAACAAAGTATGGAGCAAAAGATATGAAAGCTATCATAATCAATATATATACAATAAAACCCTCCACAAAGTGTTATTTGCAAAACTGCAAATAACCCCCTCCATCGGAAAAGTCCGGCCGGGAAAGAACAAAGGAAAACCGGCCGGAACGGAATGCAAACTGGCAACTCCATAAAACTGGTCCTGTAATAAATTACAGGAAAACCCCGATACTGTGCATACACACCCGCATCTGTATTCCGTCCGGATACAAATGCAATGAGACAAAATCTACACTGTACTAAACTAGTACCGGCTTAAACCAAAGCCGGCTAGAAAAAAACCGTTCGATCCTGATCCGTGCAATACCGCACGTATCTGATCGAACCCTGCCATATAACTATACGGCCACTAGTACAAAACTGTCCGATCCTGATCCGTGCAATACCGCACGTATCTGATCGGACCCTGCCATATCTCCATACGGCCTCTACAGCGTTTCGCCCGAAACTTGAGTAACTGAAAGTGTGGTGGACTCTAAAGACTCGTCAATACTATGGCTGTGGATTTAACCACTAGCACGTCAGAGGTATAAGCCAATACGTGACGGGCCACCAGCTATTGACCAAAATGGACGTCGATGAGGAAGCTCACCCCGACACCCAACTGAGCCTGTCAGTGACAATATCCGTGCAGTCCGGTCCGTTCGTCTATGAGTATCGCATGGCGGGCCTAGGGGGTTGGTAAAAGTCAGACCCCCAAAAGCGGTACAAGTCGTGTCGGAGTGTAGCCCAGAACACCCTGAGATACTACTGGAATACCTACCAGTAAATCTCCTTGCCTTGGCCAAGGACTTTGTGTAATGGCTCTCCTAGACACAGCACGACCTCACCCCCAATACCGGGAGAGACGAACCCCTGAAGATACGCTCACTGCCTCCATGTGGCTCGGGACTGTACCCAACTAAAACCTGTTTGCACGACTCCTTTGAGCCGTGGTAGGGTAGTAATCAAAGTACAGTGGGAACTCACACGAGACAAATGACGATCCCCAGGTCGATGAACTAACCTGCACACATGTCACCAGGGAACTGCCATCTGACGTCTGGTATATGACCAACTAGCATGTTCCCGGCGAGTCCTGTCCGGTGTACTCATAACCCAATGAGCACCTGTATACATCTTAGGTGATCCAACTGACACCAGTGGCTTGTGAGACCGGCCACCGCCCCTCATCGGGGTCTCGACTGTATACACTAGTCTACTAATGGAGTATCGATGCCCGGTCTCGAAACTCCCACGACTAGGGACCTTTTAAGGATATGCTTGTAGACCCCCAGCTCCCACTTATATGATCGCCCTCATACTGCTGGTGGTCAAGCAAGAATCCTAGGGGCTCTATCAACGTGTAATAGCGACGTGTCATGTCACCTAAAGCAGTACACGATGATAAAGGTAAACCAGATAGCATACTATCATCTCGAGTAAGACTGTCCTACCGGGATAGGTCCTCCCTCAATCATTACAATCACGTACCTGTGACCTAATAATTGACTCTGAGGGCACTATCTCCAACATTTAGAGTCCCCCACATTCTGTTACTCAGCTTTCGGGCGAAAGGTTGTAGAGGCCGTATGGAGATATGGCAAGGTCCGATCAGATACGTGCGGTATTGCACGGATCAGGATCGGACATTTTGTACTATAGGCCGTATGGATATATGGCAGGGTTCGATCAGATACGTGCGGTATTGCACGGATCAGGATCGAACGGATATTACTAGCCGGTTTTGGTATAAGCCGGATCCTAGTATAGTACAGTGTAAATTTTGTCTCATTGCATTTGTATTTCGGTCGGAATACAAATGCGGGTGTGTATGCACAGTATCGGGGTTTTCCTGTAATTTATTACGGGACCAGTTTTCTGGAGTTGCCAGTTTGCTTTCCGATTCGGCCGATTTCCTTTG
Organism: Agapanthus africanus; assembly: GCA_030015575.1. Taxonomy (NCBI): domain Eukaryota; kingdom Viridiplantae; phylum Streptophyta; class Magnoliopsida; order Asparagales; family Amaryllidaceae; genus Agapanthus; species Agapanthus africanus. The sequence continues at coordinate 31,210,417 of CM057351.1, forward strand.
TATCGTTCATTGGCCGAAGATTGGTGGAGGAGGGCTTATTTGCATTGTTGCAAATAAGTATTTGTGGAGGGGTTCTTTGCATATTGTTTTATCATGATAGCTTTTCATTGACCTTGACTTCTTGACTTCTTCTTGTCATGATAGCTTGACTTTTAGTGGTCATCATGGTTGTTGATGATGAGGTTGGTGGAAGGTGGTTGAGGTGGAGTGTTGGATTAAGCTTGTGATCATTTCCTTTTGCATGATAGCCTTCTCTCTCTCTCCATTGTATTATTGGTTGGCTCTCTCTTTTCTATCACACTACACTCTCATTCTCCCCTCTCCAATTGACCATGGCCGGCCTTGCTCTTGATGGGGGCTGTCCAAAATTCTAGTGTAGGGATTTACACACTTTTGGCTTGGCAAAAATCATATTAGTTCCACCTCCAAAAGTTTGCATCAATTCCTCCACCATATGGCAATTCCTACGACCCCAAAATGAGACACAAGTCCTACACAATATTCTACAGCACATCCTGGGCACGTCGACTAGCCAGCTTCGTGCCCGAGTTGCCTCGGCATTGAGGTGGGAGCCCGTAAAAGAAGTAGGCGATGTGGTGCACTTCCGGCGACGAGGAGGAGACGGGACATTCCGCAGGAGATCGGGACGACGACGAGAAGACCGGAGGACATGGATCGTCGGTATATCTCTATTCCCTTTCTTGTAGTTGGCTAGGACTAATTAATGGTTCGATCCGGGTATTAGTGCGCGGCGGTTTGCCAGTTCAAGTAAAATTTATGTTTATCACCGCTTCCGCATTTGGCCGTCGTATTGACGGCCGGGGCGCCGCCGTGCACTTACAACGGTTCTTGCTTTGCATCGCGGTGTTCCTTGTAGAACATCCTGCACCTTATTCGATAAGGAAAGGGCTGAGATCCCTTCACCGGGAGTGACCCCTTTAGCAATAACTGGCAGATGCTACAACCCTTGGTTTGTTTTTTGATTGCTTCTATAGTTCTTGCTTTGCATAGTGATATATATGATATATCCTGCACCTCATTCGACGAGGAAAGAGCCGACGATCCCTTCACCGAGAGTGACCCCTTTAGCAAAACTAGAAAAGCCTTAAAAACACTCCATTTCAAAATTCATTCGATCCTACAACGATATCAAGTTCATTACGCTCATGGTTTTCTTAAAAACCTGCGTAGCCCTCCGTCATTTCAGATAAGTACTACTTAGTATTCGTGCTGCGGTAGTTTGGCATGCGTCAAGGCGTAGTGTACGGTAACTAACTAGTGCTTATTTGCTAGCATACGATGCGATTGGATTAGGGTATTCGTACGGCGTTGTTTGGCATGCGTCAAGGGTCGTGCGGGTGGGTTTAATTCAATCAAGAAATGTACGGGTTGAACTTGACTAGCGGACTATGGGTTGTTTGGCATGCGTCAAGGTCATAGCACGCTAGGGGTAAAATATTATCAGGAATTTCAAGTGTTGAAATTTGCAATGAGATTGCATACCTTCTATGAGATAGTTGGATCCCGATACCCGCTGCGAGTAAGAGTTACTCCTGAGAGAGTTTTACACATTACAATTAGCCGATCTAGTAGGTGTCTAGAAAGGTGTCAACGGGGTTACGCCTCTGGGAAAATGAGGTTTACATTAATTAGGTCCGTGCGAAAGCACGTGGCACCTTCCTCAAAGTACCGACACTGGCCTGGCTGAAAGATTGGCGAACTTGTAGCGTGTAATTAATCCCGGCTAGTCTTTCCTTTTAGGGTTTGAAGGAAGATTTGATAAAAACAGTGGGAGCCATCCTGATTAGATAAAATAATAACCAATCTGATCTTGCAAGAGTATACGCTGAGTGTTTTCTTCTCTCTCTCTCCAGGTAGCGACCATATCACGCCTTAATCAAGATAATAATACGGATTATTGACCGAACCCGCTTGTTATACTGAGCTGGGGAACGTTGGTCCCGCTCCAACTTATAACTGTTATAAGACAGGGCAGGTAATTGGGGAATACCAGATTTCGCGTGCCGCCCAAACGAAAAAAGTGCATGTTGATGGATCATCTTCGGGTGTGTTCATTACAGAGAACTGTTTCTCAGTATCCTTTACGTCCTGGGTATGTGATACCGGATCAGGATCCCGCATATGTAATCTGTTACATGGGCTACAGATAGGAAAAGAACTGAGAACGGATGATAAGTTTCATGAGACAGAAAACGGTGCAAGTGTTGCAGCCAAGTCTGTTGGTCACTGTCACCCTGTATTACCAATACATTGATTCTGAACAAATGCTATTAGATATTGAACCTGATATACAAAATCATATCAGTCTCTTTATTAGTAAAGAAGAATATAATTTTGTATTGTTGGATAATATTTTGAACATTTCCTATATCAAAAGTTGATCGCTTCAGGCACGTTATCTAAAAGCATTGATGTTCTAAATCAAACTATAGTTCTTAATAAATAGAATACACACAAGAAGAAGAGTTCAGAAATGAACGAATCCTTCTTGAGGTATTGTAGACTAGGTCATTTCAATGCGACCCGACTAGTTGAAGTTACATAAAGATGCGTATTTAAATTAGTTTGAATTTACATCTTGTGAAACTTGTTGGTCATGTCACAGAGATAAGATGACCATACCTCTGTTTAGAGGAAACAGAGAAAGAGTTAGTGAACTCTTGGGATTGATACATGCTGATGTATGAAAGGTCCCCTGTCTACAAATGCCAAGACCGGTTCTTTGTACTTCATTACATTCTCTAATGATCTCTCAAGATTCAGACATATGTTCCTGTTGAAACACAAGTCCGAACCTTTTGAGATATTCACGGAATATAAGTTAGAAGTAGAGAACCAAAATATGGGTATAAGTATTATGTCCTTTGATGCGATCAGGGAGGAGAATACTTGAGCACGGAATTCCTGGACTATTCTAAAGGAGAATGAGATTATCTCTCAGCATTACTCCTCCGCATACACCATAGCACGATGGTATATCGGAGCGGAGCAATAACACCCTATCTGATATGGTGTGCTCTATGATGAGTACTACTGAGTTACCTATTTCCTTTTGGGAGTTATGCACTTATGAAGTTCCATACCTATTGAATGGTGTTCCAACCAAATCAGATGCCTACCACTCCATATGAGATATGGAAAGGGAAGAGCCCATCTCTTAAGTCAGTTAAGATTTGGGGTTGTTCGGCCTATGTCTAAAGGCAAAATCCGGACAAGCTCGAGGCAAAGTCAGATCTGTGGAAGTTTGTTGGATATCCCAAGCATTAGCAAGTGAATATCTTCTACCTAACTGAGGAACAAAATTTTTTTGTTTCTCAGCATGACACCTTTGTGAAAGGGAATTTCTTGTGAAGAAAATAGTGGACATGAGGTAGAACTGGAAACAGTTCAAGCTATACAAACTGCAGCTGATGATTTGGTAGAACCAAAGGATTCAATAGCAACCAACGAACCTCAGCCTCTCCGCCGATCTAGTAGGTTTCCTCACCCACCTGAGAGATACTCCGGTTTCTCTATGACAGTGGGAGCGAGGATTGCATTATGAAATGATGACCCAACTAGTTTCGAGCTGGCCATCAGGAGTAGGACTCTGTAAGAATGGCTGGATGCTTACTGATCTGAGATGGAATCCTTATACACCAACAAAGTATGGACTTTGGTTGCTTTATCTGAAGGGTTAAATCCCCATCAGGAGCAAGTATATTTTGAGAAGATTACTTGGTGTACATGGAAAAGTTGAGACTTTCAAAGCTAGACTTGTTAAAGGTTTGCATCATTGACCAGGTATGGATAATGATGAAACCTTTTCTGGGGCCTATGCTTAAGTCCATCCAGATCCTACTTGCCACGGCTACATACCATGACTACGATATCTGGTGGTTGGGTGTCATGACAGCTTTTCTAAATGATGTTTTAGAAGAGAGCGTCTATAAGTACACAGCCAGAGGGCTTCGTAGACAATGGGAGCAGCGGAAACGTGTACAAGATGTTTTATAGGATAAAGCAGGCATCGCGGACTTGGAACGTCTGTTTTGATGAAGTAGTCAAAGAGTTTGACTTCATCAAAATGGTAGATGAACCTTGTATATACAAAAAGGTAGTAGGGAGTATGGTGGTGATCCTCGTACAGTACGTGGATGACATATTCTAGATGGGGAAGGAGTTTCCTATGCTACGCTCGGTCAATCTCCGCTTGTCACAATGACTCTCCATATAGGATCAAAGTGATACCTACTAAATCCTGGGTTATGGATCTATAAGATGTAAGTGCACGGCGGCGCCCTGGTCGTCAATCCGACGGCCAAATGCGGAAACGGTGATAAACTTTAATTTTGCGAACTTAGCAAACCGGCACCACCGCGCACTAAACTCCGGATCGGGCCATTAAACTAGTTCTAGCAAAGTAACAAGATAGGGAAGAGATATACCGAGTGATCCGAGTCCTCCGATCTTCATCTCCACTCCGACCTCCTCGCGGGATCTCCGTCTGTCTCCTCCTCGTCGGAAAGGGCACCACGAAGCCTGGTACTTTTACGGGCTCCCACCTCAATACCGAGGCAACTCGGGCACGAAGCTGGCAAGTCGACGTGCCCAAGATATGCTGTAGAACAATGTAGAGTCTATGTCTCTTTGGGGTTTTGTTGCCATGGAGGATGGAGGGATCATGAATGGACTTTGGAATGAAGTGTAGAATTTTTGCAAGCATGAAAATGATATGAACCAATCTTTTTTCAAAATGAACTCTCTCCCCTCTTCCACAAAATGTGGCCGGCCCCCATCTCATGGGAAATGGTGGTGGGGGGGTAAACAAAAGATGAGAAGGGAGGTGAAGGTAGGAAGGGGTGACCACATCCTAGACATAATCATAACAAGCTTACATCCCCACCTTAACCCTTTCCAATCACAATAAATGCAAGAAAAGCAAAGATGCTTTCATAATAAATCCTTATGCAATAAACCCCTCCACAAAATGTGTTATTTGCAAACTTGCAAATAACCCCCTCCATCGGAAAAGTCCGGCCGGGAAAGAACAAAGGAAAACCGGCCGGAACGGAATGCAAACTGGCAACTCCAGAAAACTGGTCCCGTAATAAATTACAGGAAAACCCCGATACTGTGCATACACACCCGCATCTGTATTCCGTCCGGATACAAATGCAAAGAGACAAAATCTACATTGTCTCATACTAGGATCCGGCTTAAGCCAAAGCCGGCAAGTAAAAACCGTCCGATCACGATCCGTGCAATACCGCACGTATCTGATCGAACCCTGCCATATCTCCATACGGCCTCTACAGCGTTTCGCTCGAAAGCTTGAGTAACTGAATGTGTGGTGGACTCTAAAGACTCGTCAATACAATGGCTGTGGATTTAACCACTAGCACGTCAGAGGTATAAGCCAATACGTAACGGGCCACCAGCTATTGACTAAAAAGGACGTCGATGAGCGAAATCATCCTGACACCCTACTGAGCCTGTCAGTGATAATATCCGTACAGTCCGGTCCGTTCGTCTATGAGTATCGCATGTCGGGCCTAGGGGTTGGTAAAAGTCAGACCCCTAAAAGCGGTACAAGTCGTGTCGGAGTGTAGCCCAGAACACCCTGAGATACTACTGGAATACCTACCAGTAAATCTCCTGCCTTGGCCAAGGACTTCGTGTAATGGCTCTCCTAGACACAGCGCGACCTCACCCCCAATACCGGGAGAGACAAACCCCTGAAGATCCGCTCACTGCCTCCATGTGGCTCGGGACTGTACCCAACTAAAACCTGTTTGCACGACTCCTTTGAGCCGTGGTAGGGTAGTAATCAAAGCACAGTGGGAACTCACACGAGACAAATGACGATTCTCAGGTCGATGAACTAACCTGTACACTTGTCACCTGGGAACTGCTATCTAACGTCAGGTATAAGACCAACTAGCATGTTCCCGGCGAGTCCTGTCCGGTGTACTCATAACCCAATGAGCACCTGTATACATCTTAGGTGAACCAACTGACACCAGTGGCTTGTGAGACCGGCCACCGCCCCTCGTCGGGGTCTCGACTGTATACACTAGTCTACTCTGGAGAATCGATGCCCTGTCTCGAAACTCCCACGACTAGGGACCTTTTAAGGATGTGCCTATAGACTCCAGCTCTCACTTATATGATCGCCCTCATACTGCCGGCAGTCAAGCAAGAATCCTAGGGGCTCTATCAACGTGCAATAGCGACCTGTCAGGTCACCTAAAGCAGTACACGATGATAAAGGTAAACCAGATAGCATACTATCATCTCGAGTAAGACTGTCCTACCGGGATAGGTCCTCCCTCAATCATTGCAATCACGTGCCTGTGATCCAATAATCGACTCTGAGGGCACTATCTCCAACAATCTCCCACTTGCACTCAAGGCTAATTATTTCGATGTCGCATACTCACAGCCCGTGTGATACCGAACACCCAACTCCTCTACTAGTCAGTCTCACAAAGCCTGTTTGCGAAACTCTTGCGATCGAGGAATAGCCTCAGTGAGTGGATCCGCCTGGATGTTTCTTTCTATGTCCCTCTATATCTCAAGTTCGCGGAGAAAGCCATCTCCCGAAAAGAGCAATACCTGTCTTAGAGTGTCTGGATGTCTGATGGGACCGAGCTCATAAATGAACTCCAAATCCAAACTTCTTAGATTGTATCGTCAACTGAACTTAATCAGTATCCTGCGCCATGCCACCCTCAGTATTTCCTTGGACCACCTGTCCAAAATACTGTCCCTCGTCAGAGGGAAAACTATAACTCTGACAACCTCCTTGTCGTCCATGTCACCTTGGAAGCCTGGAATGATAACTGTCTCCCAAATGAGGCCGTCGTTATCATATCCCTAGAACATCCACTTATGTTCAAAAACTGCTTCCGACTGTTTCTCCAGGATTGGATCAATATCAACTTATTGCATCTAGTGCAAGAACAACATCTGGTGTGGTACTTGACATCTCATGATTGACTCAATTGCCTAAGCAAGTGATCTGCCAATCATGCACATCCCTCTCTACTTTAGTCTATAAGACACCTTTAGAGAGGGTGACTCCATTACCTCCAGGTACACTACCATGCCAGGAGTCGTCCATTCTAATTACTCTTAGAATGCTGTCAAAGTACCCTGATTGGGAAACCACCCAAATCTAGATCTAAAACCATAGATCTAGTAACCAGTATGTCTGATATTGTGTCCAAGTCCCTTGTGGAGAAACCACTGTGTGACGAACAAAGTATAACCGATCATAGTATAGGAATATCACTTCCTACTACCTTCTCAACAGATCCATCCCCTATTCTGATGACGTCAAGCCTATGACTGTCACATCAGAAACAGATGATCTAACTCCGCTATATCTGCTTTAGTCTATAGACATAAGCCTGATGTCCACCAATGCTTCCGCTGCTCCCACTGACTACGACAACCCTCTGGCAGAGTCATATAGACGTGCACTTCTAAAGCTAGTTTAGAACGACGCTATACTCATCCTCCTGCCGGGTCTCGCAGCCTGGAACAACAACAATGGCAAGTGTGGGTAAACAAGAACTTCCCTGTCACCGTCCTTGAGGCTACCGGAGTACCCCTCGGGTGCCTGAAGTTACCCACCTTATCTGCGGAGTGGCCAATAGAATGTCAAATCAGATTGAATCTTTAGGTTCCTTATCAAATCTTCAGTAATCCTTTGTGGTTCTGGAATCGCTTCCAGTTCTACCACACTCCCACTACTGTTTTCTGAAAAATAACCATTTCTTTTAAAATGTGGCGAGTTAAGAACAATATCACTATTGATCTTCCAGATGGTAGAAAATCAACCCTCGTCATAGCCTGGGTCAACCCACAAACAGCCATTACAGAAACGTGCCTCGAGTTGTCCAGAGTCTGGTTTTAATCATAAGCCGGACAACTCCCCGTACCTTAACAATGTTAAGATATGAACTGTACTATATCCAATATAGAACCAGAGGCACTGATTTAATTGAACCAGATTCAAATCATGCAGCTATCTCCAGTGCATGTCAACTAAATGGAGAGAGGCCGATCAGCGTTACTCAACTTAGGAATACTTCCAATTATGAGTAACCTGAAAGAGAAGCAATTTCTCTTTATCATTACTCTCAACTGAATACCATACACAAGTATCTACATCTTCGATCACCTTGAAGAATCCCGATACTTGCTACACCTGGTTCTCTACTCTATTCAAATACCTATAACTCCTCAAAACTTAGACCCTGTGTTTCTACGAAACACATGTCTAAGAACTAGAGAAGTTAAAAGTAAACAGAATATAGTATGAGGACCAACCCCTCTGTCCTAATGGACACTGGACAACATACATTACTCTGTATAAGTCCGTTGAGTCTAACAACTCTTTCACTGTGCGTCGTAGGTTGAAAACTGTACTTATGGTTAAGAAGAATTACACCGCTGTTTAATGCTCCTTACCTAACCATCCACTGATATAGGTAAATGTCATCGACATAATATCAAAAGGTATATCTCACTCTGTGAAAATAGACGTACAGATATATCAATTTGAAATTGGTGCATAAAAGCGGATATTCAAAACCAAATATTTGCCGACCGAAAAACAGCCAAGGTGATTTCCTCAAATATCACCGATTACAACGAATCCCGATATAATGAGGATGATCACCCAATTCCCAATAACTTACTCCCACTCATCATCTGTAAAACCATACAGATGTGAGAATCAAACTTGGTAAATACATACCCTGGAGCAAGTGTCTAATCGGGAAATCAGCTTTCTTTTAACAATACACAGTTGAACTGAAGCATTGAAATGTTTCGATGGGGTATTCTGGTATTCCTAGTAATGCCTCTACCATTATCCAGATTCACAACTATAACCGCATAATTCTTTGCCACCTCTCCAAATCCCTTTATATGTCTTTAGTCGTTACCTTCTGCACACCCCTTAGGCCAAATGGTTTTCTTCCTTCCCTACCGTTCGGCACCAGCCTATGGTTTGGAAGAAGACTATCCAATAAGCATAATGGGTGTACTGTCCTAGTCCTAGGAGCACTCGCAATGCGAGAGAAGGTGAAGATAAAAGACAACCGAATAAACCTTATTCCTATTTCTCCTGGACCAGAATCCATCCCCGAACTGGAACAAGTTCCTTTCGAGTTCGTATATAACCATACGATGGAGTATCCAATAAACTGTGGATCTTCGTAGTGATACGGAGTGTCCTGGAGAAATACAAAGGTGATTTAGGATTGGCAAAGAAATAGTTGGTTTGGTCGTGAATATCCGTCGCAATTTACTTTGCCCTCTTACTAATCCCTTGCTTTGTCTTAATCTTAATACCTTCTGCACATCGTTTAGGCTAATTGGTTTTCTTCATTCCCTACCGGTCGGCACCAGCCTAAGGTTTGGAAGAAGACTATCCAATTTGCATAATAGGTGTACTATCTCCTAAACCAAGGAGTACTCACAACTTGAGAGAAGGTAAAAGGGAAAAGACAACTGAATAATCCTATCTGTTTTCTCCAGAACCGGAAACCATCCTCGAATTCCTTCGAGTTCGTATCTAACCATACGATGGTTTTGTCCAATGGAAGTGGACGTTCGCAGTAATACGGGGTGTCCTGGAGAAAAGGGTAAAAGTAGGAGTGGCAATGAGGTCTGCAACTCTGACAATCCAAAAGCCAGTGTTAAAAAAAGGTTCGGTCAACTTGGTCACTGAGTCATAGTCTTAGGGTCGGGTCAATGGTCGCTGCCAGAGAGAGAGAGAAAAGAAACACTCAGCGTGCACTCTAACCTAGATCAGAATGGTTATCACTTAATCTAATCTGGAAACCTCCCACTGTACCTCAAATTCTCCTCCAAACCTGAAAGAAGAATTAGTCGGGGTCACCCGAGGAGTAAACCAACTCATCAGTGGGAATCGGGATCCAACTATCATCGCATGATAATGTGACGGAATCCGCTCACGGTACCACACTCCAGAAGGTATGCGCATATCTGGCAAGTTTCAGTTCTTTTGAAACTCCCGATGAGATTTCTGCCCCATGCTCTTATGACCTTGACTTTGGCCAACAAATCATAAGTCACATGTCAAGTTCTGCCCGTCATTCTCCAGGTTAATTTGAGCCCATCCGTACAAGCCCTTGACTTTGGCCAACAAGGCTATACGACTGCCCCAAACCAACGCATCTATCTATGCTGCATATGAATAACCAACAGCTACCAAACACTGTGCCTTGACTTTGGCCAACAAACACAGCTTGAATACTATTGACTACCCATATGAAACGACGAAGGGCTACGAATGGTTTCTGGCGAAAACCTTTAACGTAATGAACTTGATATCGTTGAAGGAACGGATAGCTTTTTAGAAAATATAGTGACGAAAACCTTTACTAAAGAGGTCACTCCCGGTGAAGGGATCTCGGCTCTTTCCCCGTAGAATGGGGTGCTGGATATTCATGACCGAATATCACTGTGCAAAGCAAAAGTAATCGGCTATAGTGAAGTTAATGCCCTGACGCAAACTTCTGTCCAAGGGGTCACTCCCGGTGAAGGGATCTCGGCCCTTGCCTCGTCGACTGAGGAGCAGGATATTCCAAATGAATACCACGATGCAAAACAAAAGTGAACGTCCTTGCAATAACAGCTTTTTGAAAAGTGTTCCAACAACATCAGAATAGGTTTGTTTCAACTTGCATTGATCCGAATCAATGCAGTCCCATCAATTGATCACACCACAAAGAACGAAAATATACTGACGTACGTATATGCCATCCGCATTCGCCACTGGGTCCCGTCATCACCCGTTAGGTTAGCTAACTAACGGCAGAGCGGGGACTGGACTAGCGCGGATGAAAAACATATACAACATCTACTAATATATATACCAATATATAGTATTTCGCTCAAGGCGTGAATAAAATGCAACATCACAGAAATGTACAGCATCACAGAACAATACAGATATCTGGGATCCCCGGGTTTCACAGAGCCACTACTGAAACCCGACGTTCCCCTGGTCGTGTGGATAGCCTGTGCAATGAAATCCTAGACCCCTACGGGCGCGGCAAGTCACCCGCCAAAACCTGAAGCGAGGCAGCCCCCTTCAGCACCGTGAATGGACCACCCAGCACTTCACGGAATCCGGTAACTTGGGCACCCCTCCTGGGTCAACCTGTACCCCCTACGAGTGCGGCGAATAGCCCGCCAATTCTAGAGCGAAGCCCCCTCCGTTCCAATGCCATGAGATGCGGGCTTGTTGCCCTCTAGAAACCGGCTATCCGTGCACCCCTCCGCGGGGCAATCCTAGTACAGAAAGTAAAATATACATACACCGGGTACATCGACCGCAACCAGGTCGTGCCCCAAAAGAATAATACAAACAGGCAGTGACGGCAGTCCACATGTCGGACGCTCGCCCCGCAATATCAAATGTACATAATACAGCAAAACAGTACTAGCATTGCATCCAGGCTATCCCCCACGACCGATCTGCAACATCACAGCAAATACATAGAACATCAACGTGAAAGTCACGTTCGCAAATCCGTCTAACCGGGCTATAGCAGTTAGACCGGATTTACCGATCAAGTGACATTCACGGTCGCAGATATAATGTAAATACTGTGAAATAATGTGTTTAAAATATCCGATCGATCAAAAATTAACAAGTGGGCCCCAAAGCAATACTGTAGCACTCATAGAAAATCTGGGCCCAATATTAATATTCCAAAACCCCTAATTACAGCCCAGAAGCCCACTGGAGAATTTCGAAGCATTGATCCCACCAACCTGCGGCGGAACCGCGGCAACAAGGGGGGTTTTGCCGCGGTTCCGCGCACGAGCTGAGGGATCATTGTCTCGAATTTTCCCAGAGTTCTTAGAACTCCCTGCACATCATTCTGAGACAACCTGAAAAAATTTTGGACACCAAAAAATTTCAACAGAAAACTGATGTGAACTAAATTGTAGATTTTGGAATTTTGGTCGATCGGAAATGCAAAACACATCAAACGAAGCTAGACGAAGTTAATGGCGAGGCTCTGATACCACTGTAAGTGCACGACGGCGCCCCGGTCGTCAATCCGACGGCCAAATGCGGAAACGGTGATAAACTTTAATTTTGCGAACTTAGCAAACCGGCACCACCGCGCACTAAACTCCGGATCGGGCCATTAAACTAGTTCTAGCAAAGTAACAAGATAGGGAAGAGATATACCGAGTGATCCGAGTCCTCCGGTCTTCATCTCCACTCCGACCTCCTCGCGGGATCTCCGTCCGTCTCCTCCTCGTCGGAAAGGGCACCACGAAGCCTGGTACTTTTACGGGCTCCCACCTCAATACCGAGGCAACTCGGGCACGAAGCTGGCAAGTCGACGTGCCCAAGATATGCTGTAGAACAATATAGAGTCTATGTCTCTTTGGGGTTTTGTTGCCATGGAGGATGGAGGGATCATGAATGGACTTTGGAATGAAGTGTAGAATTTTTGCAAGCATGAAAATGATATGAACCAATCTTTTTTCAAAATGAACTCTCTCCCCTCTTCCACAAAATATGGCCGGCCCCCATCTCATGGGAAATGGTGGTGGGGGGGTAAACAAAAGATGAGAAGGGAGGTGAAGGTAGGAAGGGGTGACCACATCCTAGACATAATCATAACAAGCTTACATCCCCACCTTAACCCTTTCCAATCACAATAAATGCAAGAAAAGCAAAGATGCTTTCATAATAAATCCTTATGCAATAAACCCCTCCACAAAATGTGTTATTTGCAAACTTGCAAATAACCCCCTCCATCGGAAAAGTCCGGCCGGGAAAGAACAAAGGAAAACCGGCCGGAACGGAATGCAAACTGGCAACTCCAGAAAACTGGTCCCGTAATAAATTACAGGAAAACCCCGATACTGTTCATACACACCCGCATCTGTATTCCGTCCGGATACAAATGCAAAGAGACAAAATCTACATTGTTTCATACTAGGATCCGGCTTAAGCCAAAGCCGGCTAGTAAAAACCGTCCGATCACGATCCGTGCAATACCGCACGTATCTGATCGAACCCTGCCATATCTCCATACGGCCTCTACAGCATTTCGCCCGAAAGCTTGAGTAACTGAATGTGTGGTGGACTCTAAAGACTCGTCAATACAATGGCTGTGGATTTAACCACTAGCACGTCAGAGGTATAAGCCAATACGTAACGGGCCACCAGCTATTGACTAAAAAGGACGTCGATGAGCGAACTCATCCTGACACCCTACTGAGCCTGTCAGTGATAATATCCGTACAGTCCGGTCCGTTCGTCTATGAGTATCGCATGTCGGGCCTAGGGGGTTGGTAAAAGTCAGACCCCCAAAAGCGGTACAAGTCGTGTCGGAGTGTAGCCCAGAACACCCTGAGATACTACTGGAATACCTACCAGTAAATCTCCTGCCTTGGCCAAGGACTTCGTGTAATGGCTCTCCTAGACACAGCGCGGCCTCACCCCCAATACCGGGAGAGACGAACCCCTGAAGATCCGCTCACTGCCTCCATGTGGCTCGGGACTGTACCCAACTAAAACCTGTTTGCACGACTCCTTTGAGCCGTGGTAGGGTAGTAATCAAAGCACAGTGGGAACTCACACGAGACAAATGACGATTCTCAGGTCGATGAACTAACCTGTACACATGTCACCTGGGAACTGCTATCTGACGTCAGGTATAAGACCAACTAGCATGTTCCCGGCGAGTCCTGTCCGGTGTACTCATAACCCAATGAGCACCTGTATACATCTTAGGTGAACCAACTGACACCAGTGGCTTGTGAGACCGGCCACCGCCCCTCGTCGGGGTCTCGACTGTATACACTAGTCTACTCTGGAGAATCGATGCCCTGTCTCGAAACTCCCACGACTAGGGACCTTTTAAGGATGTGCCTATAGACTCCAGCTCTCACTTATATGATCGCCCTCATACTGCCGGCAGTCAAGCAAGAATCCTAGGGGCTCTATCAACGTGCAATAGCGACCTGTCAGGTCACCTAAAGCAGTACACGATGATAAAGGTAAACCAGATAGCATACTATCATCTCGAGTAAGACTGTCCTACCGGGATAGGTCCTCCCTCAATCATTGCAATCACGTGCCTGTGATCCAATAATCGACTCTGAGGGCACTATCTCCAACATAAGATAGATCTAATTGGATGTTAGGATTCTCACTAATTGTAGTGAGATGGTATCAATTGATCCTAGGGAGAATCACTGGAAAGGTTCCAGGGTGATAAGGACGACTGAATGTCAGTCACAGGCATTGTCTTTACCCTCAGTAGAGGGACGGTATGTTGGAAGAGTTCCAAGCTAGATACCGTGACATACTAGACGATTAAAGGCAATATACATCATTACCAAAGATGCTACCAAAGAGGCAGTCTGGATATTTGTATAAGTTCATGAGATGAACTTCGTTCCTACCATTATGTGACAATGGAGTTGTGGCTTATGCCTGGGAACGCCCGTCCCATCAGTGATCCAGATATAATTCTTAGGCAGTGTCACCTGATCATGGAGATGGTTGATCTCCAGGGGATCGAGGTTAGGAGAGTAGATTCAGAGGACAGCACGGTGGATCCACTCACGAAGGCTTTTTCCCAGAGAGAGACTATTATGGGATGGTTGAGTATGAGATACTACAACCATTGTTATTAGATGGCCCTAGTGCAAGTGGAAGATTGTTAGTTATATGTATGCCCTAGAGGCCATTACTATACATGTGTTGTATATTGTAGTGGATGCTTGGACATATATAGGGAGGACTTTCTTGCTCGACATGATAGTATGCTATCTGGTTACTCTTTACCTTAACGTGTACACTGATTGTCTCTCTATTACATGTTGGTAAAGCCCTTAGGATGTGTACTTGACTACCTAGACTGTGATGCAGATCATACTAGTGGGGACATGGTAGTCCATAAGTACATCCTTAAAGGTCCCTAGTCGTGGGTATATCGAGACGGGGCATCGATATACAAGAGTAGACTAGCGTATACCTTCTCGACCCATACAGATGGGCAATGGATGATCCCATATCCATTGATGTTTGACATCAGAGATGATATACGGGTGCTCAGTGGAGACTGGGTACACTGGACGGACTCGCCGAGAACTCCCAGATGGTATTATACCTTACGTCAGATGGCAGTTCTCTGGTGACACTGGTACAGGGTAGTCTGTAGACCCAAGATCGTCATAGAGTCTTGTGTGATTCCCACTGTGCTTTGATTTCCACCTTACCACGTCCAAGAGGGCGTGCAAAACGGTGGTTTTTAGGTACAGTCCCGAGTCACATGGAGGCAATGAGCGATAGGAGGGGTTTCGTCTCTCCCGGTATTGGGGGTTGATGTTGCGCTGTGCTCGATTGGCCATAACAGGGAAGTCCCTGGCCAGGGCTGGTTTAGAGATTTACTGGTAAGTGTTACCAGTACTTTCTCGACCCGTTATGAGCCTCTCATCGGCATGACTTATAGGTTATTGGGGTCTGACGTTTACCACCCCTAGACTTGATATGCGACTTATCAGACGAGGAGACCGGACTGTACGGTAGTGTCACTATCTGGCTTTTTGCAGGAGTTGGAGCGGGCTTGCTTGATGATCTTCTGATCGCTCAATACCCGGGTAGCCGTTACGTCCAGCTAGTACCGCTGACGGCTTGTGGGTGTTTGATATGATCATCACCTACTGCCGGCGTATTGACGAGTCTTTAGAGTCCTACATGGAGGTTGTACTGGCTCAGGCAAAACGAGATAGGAGCGCATATGTGATATGTGCAGGACCGAGAATGATACGAGTATGTGATACCGTATTCTATTCTCGCGATGATTGTATCGATTGGTTGTATGCGATATAACCTAGTTATCGAATCAAGTGTTGATTCGATAAGTCGATAGATTGATATTAGTCGGTTATATGCGATATGACCGGATCGTTAAATCAAGTGTTGATTTAATGATTTAATGTATAATTATATATTTGATATATTAATTTGCATTAACTAACATTGGTTCACTTTAAGCATTTGTTTTTCTCACTTGTGCACAAGTTAATTTATATGTGATATATATTCATTTGTGTACAATGTTGTATCATGGTTGTTGATACACACTACATGGATGTATGAGACATACACCATAATAATTATATTCGTTGGGATTTAATATCTAAAGTAATTCTAAAACAAGTGGATAATAAGCTCATTTGCATGAAGCTTCATGAAGCTTTTTCTTGCATTGACTTTTTCCACTAGTTTTGTTTTCCTTATGATATTTGTAAACCTAACCACTATAATTAACCTATGGTAATGTCTCTACATGAGTTAGTATATGATACTCACTCACCATGGTTAGTTCACACTCTCTCTTGATCATTATCCATTCTCATTTTGAGCTCATCTTCTTCCTCATTCACATTGATTCTAGGGTTTGAAAAAGAGAGAGATACAAACTGAGAAATGAAAATCTAAAGAGTACCCATTTCCTATCTCACCATCCTCTACTAGACTAGCACTTTAGTTTAGGGTGTTTGCTTCACTAATTCTTTGATTAGTGAGGTAGAAGCTTGAGTCCGTATTCCCTCGTCGTAGATCATCTTCGGCATCGAAGACTTCAAGCGATCCCGTTGCAACTTCTCAAGGAGCCGTCCGAGAGTCTGGAGTTGGATGATCGCAGCGAAGGTACGTCGTCATGGAGCTTTAGAAGTGGTGGACCGGATCTACAAAGGTTGTAATCCCTTCCCTTTAGTGATAATTGTTATCTACTAGCTTTTGATTCGCCTAATATCTAGTTAACGATCTTGCTTCGGGTTGTTTGGAACCTAAATTTTAATCCGGCATCGTCGATGCCTTGTAGAGCTTCCTTAGTGTGCCTAGTAACCCAACAGAGGGAAGTGTGGTTGGAGGAAGATGAAGGAGGAGGAAAATGATGGGGGAAAATGATTAGGCAGCAGCCCCCCCTCTCACTTTTTCTCTCACTCTCTCTCTCTCTCTCTCCAATCATTCACCTTTTTAACCCTTTTTCATTTCTTTTTCTTTTCTCTTTCCAATTTCAAAACCAAATCACATAATACCCATAAAACAACACAAATGCAACAACATGTAACCAAATGTAACATGATTTGGTGCACCAGCCATAAAAACTGTAGAAACACGGATTTGGCCTAATCGCGATTAGCAGTGCACTAATCGGGTTTTTATCGAAACTGCATATAATAAATTTTAAAAATGCCAAATCCTTTAAATATATTTTTAAATGAATAAATCATTTTAATTTCCAATTATTTCACAATTATTAGTATATATTTATACCCTTATTCGAAAACCCCAATTTTGCAAATCGGGCTGTTTTCGGGAAATATATTATTTTAATATTAAATTCCAAACATAATATTTTATATTTTCTGAAATATTAAAATCTTCCCCCCTTAAAGAAATTCGGTCCCCGAATTT
This sequence comes from Agapanthus africanus, assembly GCA_030015575.1. Taxonomy (NCBI): domain Eukaryota; kingdom Viridiplantae; phylum Streptophyta; class Magnoliopsida; order Asparagales; family Amaryllidaceae; genus Agapanthus; species Agapanthus africanus. The sequence continues at coordinate 31,227,926 of CM057351.1, forward strand.
TAATTTAAACCCCCAAAATCTAAAACATTTCAATAATCAGCTCAAATCAACGGGGCTCCGAAATCACGGAAGATGCAGAAACAACACGTTGCGTCAAGTGCGTGTGAAAACGAGTACAAAACTCAAAATCGAACTCCGTCAAGCGTCACACAATTCATCGGATTCGCACGCATATCCTCGGAGTTACAATAGAGATACAGATCTCAAAATCCACTACTGAAATCCAATATACACTAGTCAAATACTATAATACGTGTATAGTACGCATCTTTGGAAAACTTTCAAGAACTAAATAAAACTCATGCAAAAATCTTTTCTAAATCGCCGTGTGATGCGTAACTCACGGCATAAGTGACGGACGCTCATTTGTAAAATATTAAATATAGTTTCATATATGTTTTACTCAAATATACGTTCCGTCCTTTTTGAAATATTCCAACAAGGTTTTCCTTTATAAACGTTCGTGTCGCTCACGGACAAGTAGGAAATAGCGAGACTATAGCTCCTTTTGAAAACCCTCTTATAAATCTTTTAATGCATGCAAAGTACTCAGGTACTGTCTTCAGATCGGTCCTGTTTGCTACTACATAACGTAGTGCCCATCATAAAGACAAGGTGCTCAAAAGCAAAATCAGCCTCAAAAGGCGTATCCAATAATCAAGTGTGTCTGGTGTGGACGGAAATCAAATCCAAATACAAATGCCACAATATGCACAAAAGTAATACTCAGTGCAACGGGTGTGCATGAAAGCATCTGTCCAGTGCAATGGGTGTGCACAACAACAATATCAAGTGTATCTACAGTGCATCTGGTGCAACTAACATGCACGAAAGAAAATCCCAATTGAGTGTATCCGGTGTGCACAAAACCACATCTCATATCATGCGCCTAATATACGCAAAAATCCAACCAAAACGCGTCGGTCCGTAAAAGCATATAGTACAGTAGCATGCACGGAAACGAACGGTATGTGCCAACGTGCACGAAAACACAAATCTGGTAACATAAATGCTCAAGACATAAATCGGCTGCATCCAAGGTACGGAGTATAAATCCAGTGCGACAAATGCACAAATACATGTCCGGTGCAACAAATGCAAGAAATGCAAATCTAGTGCAACTAATGTACAAAATACGAATCCGGTGCATTCAGGGCACGAAATACAGTGCATAAATGCATAAATACAAATGTGGTGCATCAAGTGCACGAAGTACAAATACGGTGCATCCAGTGCACGAAATACAACTCCATAACTCAAATGCGTATAAAAGCAACACCGAGTGTATCAGGGTGTATAAAATCGTAAACGAGTGCAACTGCATGCACAAAACACGTATCAATGCACTGCAAGCACATATAAACTATACCGAGTGCAAAAACCAAATCAAGTGCATACCACATGCACAAAATCAAATCAACTGTATGAAATCCACGAAATCATAAACATGTGCAGCCAAGGAACAAATCAAAAACCAACACAACGGTGTATAAAAACATATCTCAAGTGCAATAACCATGCACAAAATGTAAATACCCAGTAAGTGCAGCCATGGTGCACGAAAATTAATATCATGAAACTCATCATCAAAACTCAAATCCAAGCGATATAAGCGTGATACTCAGATCACAAACGCAAATCGCAACAAATGACATCGAGGTACACCTTCTACAATGTCGAAGAATAAATCGATGCGCCTAAAACCGGCAGAACAAGAATATCCGCTTGCCTCCTGCTCACGGTCTGGCGACTTCTGTCTCTGGGTCTCCATTTCTCTATGGATTTACTAATCTCGTAAATCATCGGCTCATCGGCCCAGTCTGGTGTGCTAACGGGGACGATTCCGTTCTGGCACTTCTCTGGTCATCTTTCGGTCAATCATCACGACCTCTTAAAGCAGCACATTACTGGTGTCGGCCTCTGGCCCTCTGAATACACGTGACACAACTGACCCTGGGTGCAAATATCATTGCAGCATTGTCCTGGAAGGAATCCTGCTCAAGGTCTCTTCCGATCTCGCCTATGCCGAACTGTACGGAGGCCGGTACTCTTATATAATCTGTTCTTGTTTTCTGGACATCTGCGTTCTCAGCACAACATTTCCTCGGGAATTGGCCTCATCCCAACGCCTCTGTAAGCATATCAGCTCTCTGATCTCAACGGGGAGTAACAACAGTTCGCTAACCTCTCGCGCGACCCTCCGGTTCCACTTGTCTGTATCATCGTCCACTTCGACGTCACGTCATGCTATCTGTGCTCTACAACTGTTCTCGGCCACGGTCAATCCGGAGTCTCTCACACGGACTCGAAGTTACGAATTCGGGATCTTCATCACTCTGTAGAAGATATCTGGCCGAACACGTCCTCGGGAACTCGTCCCAACCATCGGGGGAATACTTAATACTCGTCCGTTCTTGATCAACTCACAACGCTTCTGGGTGAGGTCCTCTATCCGAAGCTGGTCAGCTTGCTAATCTCTTATCATATGATATCCGAACGACGCTAAGTTTTTCGATCGAGTCATCAAAGTCCCAAAAATTCCCGAAAGCTCAACACCTGAGCACAGTTTAATAATATCTGGTACATACCACAGTACCTCTGGACCAGCCGTAGAAGGGCAAACCCAAGCCTCATTGATGGCACCGCTAAACTGCCGCAAACCCTAAGGTTCAAAAGCGGCTCCATGGTCATCATGTCGAGTTAGGGTTTCATTCTTCTAGAGGGTCCACAGAATTACCTGCATGTTCTTCCGAATACTTAAACTTGGAAAAATGGGTTTCTGAAATTCGTTCGAACTTTTTAACTTCGCTTATACAACATCTGAATACCCTTCGCCCGCATGCTAAGTAATGTCTCAATGCTCCAGGAAAGGCGATACATCAACGGTCATCTCTGGATCGGTCTGCTCAAGATCTGTATAAGACTCTCCACACTGAAAATCTTCAACTCAACTGGGCCTACGTCGGCGCATCAATCTGAGGAATCACCTTCGTCTCTCAACTCGGGGTAGACTAGCTATCATCTGTCGCATTTCTGCCTGGAAGCTCCGGCGATCTCAGCTCGTAAGCTCTGGAAGCGACATCCTATCAATCTCAGCAACAGCTGGGTCGTCTGTCTGCACAATAGGCGACATCACAATATTTAAGGTATGATATACATCAACAGTCCTCTCGCAACAGGCGGCACTATCAATGGCCCGATTATTCGGTGCAACGCCAAACACTCACCTCTACAAGAGGTCACAACACAAACACTACATCAAGACGTTCCCATGTCACCAGAAAACACAATGGTCAGCCCTCGTACCAGACGAGCTCGCCCTGACCGCAACACTAGCTGCAGCCCAAACTGCGCTCAAACCATGGTGACAGGAACCTCAATCGAGTATCGAAAAAAGCATATCAACGGCAAGAAAGGAAACGACAGATCCAGAATGGATACATGATCATAGGAAGGAACAGCATCAATGAGAGTATGATCACGGAAATGAATAGAAGCAAGTATCTCAAAATATGTACATCCTAAGGTTTCTTAAGTGGAGTATCGTATCGTAAATATGCCGCGGAACATACGTACAGTATGTCACTCTACTCAAGCTACCTACTCCATCAATCAGGGTCAGCCTATGAAACGAAAGTTCAGGTCTAATACCCCCCGTTCAAGTCTAAGTTCCGTAAGGTCAAGCCTAGGTTTCGAAATACATACCCGCCCTAGACTCCGCATAGTCAAACGTAGACTCGAACAAAGGTTAAACCTAACGCTCTAATACCAACTTTGTCACGACCCGAAATATTAGCTCGTGACAAGCACTTAAATCACGCAACGTTTAAAGGCGTAATGTAATTCAAGTAAGCTGAAACCCAGAAATCTAAACCTTTTAAGAAAAATAAAGGAGGTGAAGTTTTGAAATAGAGTTATAATGAAATCGAGTTTTCATAAATGCATGGAAAAGGGGGCATAAATAATGCAAGTGAAATTTACTTGTTTGAAAACATGTTTCGTCCTTTAAAAATTTGGGCAGCACCTCCTTTGTATATTTTGATCTAAAACCACCAATACATAACAAGAATAATGGCATCCCCAAACGAGAGCTAGCTCTTCGCCAACTGGCGGATCACAACCACGCAAAGTATTAAAAATATGTATACGACGCCCAACGGCGAAATTCACCACAAAAGATAAATAAATAAGCAAGACATCAAACCACAAGTAACGGAAAACCCCTCACTCTAAGTCTCGTAACCACAATCCCATTAAGTCTCATTAATTATACAATTTACTAATTTTGATTGATAGAGTTGACTAGATACAATATGAAATATAAATACAAGAGTAGGTACGATAAAAATGTCCCACCTACCAATGCAAAACACCCAAATGAAGCTGCGCTGCTACTGATCCAAGCGGTCAACCTGCAAGAACTGTTGCACAACGGGGGTGAGTTGCCAACTCGTGAGTAGAAAAATATCAACAGATAGAAATTGAATAAACAACGACTCCAAGGTCAACTATATCATAAAGGAAATACTATGATATCTAGGGTGATCGGGTCTGTATATGTACCAACAAGGTAGTCAATGCCTATAAGCATGTGGATAACATCCAGCGGTAATATCAATGCATGTATGCATGTGGATCTCGTCCACCCAAATAATCAATGTATGCATGCATGTGGATCACGTCAACGCGTCACCCACTGACACAACAATATCATGCATGTAAATATCATAAAAGCATATGCATGAAAGTATGAGGATATAAATCAACGGGTGTCCCTCGCAACACATCAAAATCATGGAACCTGAGTGTCCAGTATCGACACTCGAAACATCATGAAAACCGTGTCCAGTATCGACACGTAAATCCTCATATATCTCAGGCGCCGCATCCTCAGATCGGCCCTCAGGCGCCGCATACCTTGGTCGGCCCTCATATCCATCTCGCTACTTCGGTCGGTATCCTCCGGATAACTGCCGAGTCCAAATACTATCACCGGTAGGTAGTGCTCCCCTGCCAGACTCACCGTCTAACATATACGAGTCTTCATGCCTCAGGGTACCTCACCGGGTCCACCATGTACCCGCAGACGGTGCCTACCGCTCCTCGAATCGGGTTTCACATGCCACTCTCAGAACCGAGAAAACACATAATGGACGCACTGAAATATTATATCAAGAGAAACCGGGTTTTTAAAACAATACATACTTTCTTTTGAAAAAACCACGGTTCTCAAATCCAGAAATCTCATGAAACAGCGTATCTCAATGCGTATGAACATAAAGCATGATGTATGCGACATATAAAAGAATGTAAGCATATCCGTATATCATGCAGCATGGAACAGTGATGCGGCAATATCAGGGAAAACCGCTCTTTTAAAATGAATCACATTTTTAAATATATACTGCGGTTCCCAATTTCTCCCAATTCAAATGCAACATCGTATAAGGTGCATATGTAACTATAGTAAGTAAACTATGCAAGGGGTCATATCACAATGCAGCAATCCTACTGTGTAGTGATATGGCAATTATCGATGATGAAGTGTGTGAGCCGGCAAATCTGTGTAAGTGTAACATACGCATTATCGATAATGGTGTAAGTGTACTAGCACAGGTATAAGCAATGCCATGAGACTAACATGAATGCAGCAAAATGTAAATCATCAGCTAAAAGCTATAAAGTATACGTATCTACATGATCGAGTCGGTGAATCAATCAATCGGCATCTAGCCAGACAACATCCCGTACGGCATACCCCATCGTACGGCATCCTCTAGTCAAGGGTATGGATCAAATCTCAAGTCAACTCATCACTTACGGAAAATCATCGTACGGCGGCATTAAGCTATCGGGGATTCTATCATCCTATAAGACGAGGAGGGTACGGACCTAACGTCTCGTACGGCTATCACTCCTGGTTCACAATATATATAAATATCTCTATATACCTATGTCCCCGGTCACATCTGTAAGTCCACGTTGCGACCCCCGGTTCTTACGGGGAGGCGGAAACGGTATAAAAATCAAATTTTTAGCGCAAGGGGCAACATGGACTAACAAAGTCGGGATCTTTTCCTAAACTAAAACTAGCAAACTTGCTAAAGAGAGTTAGCTACTCGGAAAGATGGTTATACCTAAACTTGAACTCCTTCTTCTTCAAACTTTGTAGAGGTTGATGGTTCTTTCCTCGTCGCCTTCTTCCGTCGAAGATGGATCCACCTGAGGGTTCAACCTTCGGGCTCTTCCTCGAACTTTGAGAGAACTAGAATCGTCGGATTGCTAAACCTTTGATCCTAGAGAGAGTAGAGAGTGTCTAAGGGGTGCTTTTCTTTTAAGGAGAGGGATTCTCAACACATGAGAAGGATTCTCCTTTGGCTAGAGGAAGAAGAAGATGAAGTGAGGAGAGAGAATGATTATGATAGAATGAGCTCTTTTCTTTTGCAACCATAACTAAAAGAAAAGGAATTATCTAATTAATAATAATAATTGAAATGAGAATAGTTGATGGTTATTTTGGAATGACCACTATCATACTTTCAATAAATGAGTGTAAGCATGAATCAAGGAGAATCCTTTCAAAGCATGATGGTGGTCAACATTCAACCATGGTCAACAAGTCAACCATGGTCAACAAGTCAACAAAATCAACCATAACAATATTTCATTTAATTACTATTATTAATTGATATTTCATAAATCTATTAGGATTTGGAAAAAGACGACCGTCAACTGTGCATACGCACCCGTTCCGAAACCCTAAAGAAATACCTCATCCTCCGCCTCAAGCAACTGTGCATACACACCTGCATTCTCGTTCCGAGGAACAAGAATACCGAGATATAAAAGCAACCCCAAAACATATACCAGTATCTGGCTCAAACCAGAGCCTGCCAGTATAATCCGTCCGGACTCCAAACGTGCACAAGTGCGCGGATGAGAACGAACCCTGCCGCAAAACCATGCGACCTCTACTCATTTTGCCCAGAGGCGAATACCCTCTGTGTGGGACTCTAAAGACTCGACACTACGCTGGCAGTGGGTTTAACCACAGACCGCAAGCGGCACTAGCTGTGCGTAACGGTCCCCAGGTAGATGCCGACAAGAAGGCTGACGAGGTGAAACCCATCTGAACTCCTACTGAGTCTGAATGTGACATTCTCCGTACAGTCCGGTCTGTTCGTCTGATACATCGCATGTCGGGCCTAGGGGGCGGTAAAACGTCAGTCCCCCAATAGCGGTACAAGTCGTGTCGGAGTGAAGCCCAAAACACCCTGAGATAACACTGGAAGCCTACCAGTATATCTCGCTTGCCCTGGCCAGGGACTACTTGTGTAATGGCTCTCCTAGACACAGCGCGATGTCAACCCCCAATACCGGGAGAGACGAATCCTGTCTAACCGTCACTGCCTCCAAGTGCTTCGGGACTGCACCCAACCACTACCTGTTTGCACGACTCCTTTGAGCCGTGGTAGGGTAGTGATCAAAGTGCAGTGGGAACACACTTGAGGCGAAGTGCCAGTGTCAAGTCAGCGGACTAAGCTGTACTCATGTCACCTGGGAACTGATAACTGACGATAGGTATAATACCAACCTGTCAGTTCCCGACGAGTCCTGTCCAATGTACTCGTAACCTAACGAGCACCCGTATACTATCTCCAGTACGACGTACTGATGGCTGTGGGACAGACCATCTCCCACACTGGGATGAGAAGCGCATACGCTAGTCTACTCCGGAGTATCGATGCCCTGTCTCTATAGTCCTGCGACTAGGGACCTGTATAAGGATGTGCTTATAGATTACCCAGCCCCCACTAGTGTGACAGCCATCACAACGCTGGTAATCAAGCAAAGATCCTAAGTGCTCCACTAATGCGTATAGGTGATATCGCAAAATAAACACATGTACACATTGAAGTAGAAACAAACCAAGTAGCATACTACTATATTGAGCAAGATTGTTTATACAAGGTGAATATCCCAAGCTTCCATTAAGTAATATACAAACTAGTATGATACAGTAATGGCCTCTAGGGCATATACACTAACAATCTCCCACTTGCACTAAGGCCATGTACTGGCGTATCGAAGACCTATCATCTCGATCAGCCGCTCGAACTGAGTCTGGGGTAGGGCCTTGGTGAATGGATCTGCAGTGTTTTCTTCTGAAGCAACCCTCCGAACCTCGATCTCCTTGCGATCCACGATCTCCCTGATCAGGTGATACCGCCTCAAGATGTTCCTGGATCTCTGATGGGACCTGGGTTCCTTCGCTAAAGCTATAGCCCCGTTGTTGTCGCAATACAGAGGTATTGGGTCAACAATGGACGGAACCACCTGAAGTTCTTTCAAGAACTTCCTTATCCAGACAGCTTCTTTTGCGGCATCAGATGCAGCGATGTATTCCGCTTCCATAGTCGAGTCTGCAACGGTTTCCTGTTTGGAACTCTTCCAACACACCGCCCCTCCATTGAGGGTAAAGACAAAACCCGACATGGACTTGGAATCATCCTTGTCACACTGGAAGCTGGAGTCAGCAAAGGCCTCGATCTGGAGGTCTTTTCAGCCATACACCAAGAACATCTCCTTAGTCCTTCTCAGGTACTTGAGAATGTTCTTTACCGCTATCCAGTGTTTCTCCCCAGGGTTTGACTGATACCGGCTTACTACACTCAGTGCATAAGCTACATCCGGTCTGGTACACAACATCGCATACATTATAGAGCCTACCGCAGAAGCGTAGGGTATAATAGACATGCGATCCCTCTCCAAATCAGTCTTGCGAGACATCTCTTTAGAGAGGGTGATCCCGTGACAAGCCGGTAGGTTACCGCGCTTGGAATCTTCCATACTGAATCTTTTCAGTATAGTGTCGATGTACCTGGACTGTGAAAGTCCTAATATCCTTTTGGATCTATCACGATGGATCCGGATCCCCAGGATGTATGAGGCATCACCTAGGTCTTTCATGGAGAACCTGTGTGACAAGAAACCCTTGACAGATTGTAGCATAGGAATGTCATTTCCTATTAAGAGAATGTCATCCACGTATAAAATGAGGAATACTACAGTTCTCGCTACAAATCTACTATAGATGCATGGTTCATCTGGATTTTTGATAAAGCCAAATTCCTTGACCGTCTCATCAAAACAGATGTTCCAACTCCGCGATGCCTGCTTTAGTCCATAGATGGACTTAAGCAACTTGCACACCTTTCCGCTGCTCCCACTCTGAATGAAACCCTCTGGCTGATCCATATAGACACACTCCTCTAAATTTCCATTTAGAAAAGCGGTTTTTACGTCCATCTGCCAAATCTCATAATCGTGGAAGGCAGCAATGGCAAGAAGGATCCGAATGGATTTCAGCATAGCCACTGGAGAAAAGGTTTCGTCATAGTCCAAACCAGGTCTTTGACGGAAACCCTTTGCTACAAGTCTAGCTTTATAGGTCTCAACCTGTCCATCTACACCAATCTTCCTTTTGAAGATCCACTTGCATCCTACGGGTTTTACCCCGTCTGGAGCAATGTCCAACGTCCATACTTTGTTAGTGTACATGGACTCCATTTCGGTCCGCATTGCATCCAGCCATTTTACCGAGTCAACGCTCTGAACGGCCTACTGGAAGCTAGTAGGCTCATCATAGTCTATGATCCAATCCTCTCTATCCCCGTCTATGAGAAAACCATAGTATCTCTCGGGCGGATGAGGCTGCCTACTACTTCTGCGGAGCGGCATAGGAATGTCCTGTTCTTTTGAACCCTCTGGTTCCATTAAGCTTTCAGTAATAGTCTGTGGTTCTGGAATTTCTTCCAGTTCTATTGCGCTCCCACTTACTTCTTTTTCTAAGAACTGATGTTCCAGAAAATGGGCATTACGAGAAACAAGGACTTTTTGTTCCTCTGCGTAATAGAAAAGATACCCCCTGGAGTTCTTTGGGTATCCCACAAACTTGCACAGTACTGAGCGTGCCTCGAGCTTGTCCGTATGCTGCTTTTTGACATAAGCTGGACATCCCCAAATCTTCAAGTACTGAAGATAGGGTTTCTTCCCACTCCATAACTCATATGGTGTGGTAGGCACAGTCTTAGTAGGAACTCGGTTCAAAAGGTATGCAGCTGTTTCTAGCGCATACCCCCAGAATGATCGCGGTAACTCAGCGTTACTCATCATGGACCGTACCATATCCAATAGGGTCCGGTTCCGTCTCTCCGATACACCGTTATGTTGCGGAGTGTATGGAGGAGTAAGCTGAGAGAGAATCCCATTCTCTTTTAAGTAATTCAGGAACTCGGCACTTAAGTATTCTCCACCTCGATCCGATCTTAGAATCTTGATACTTTTGCCGGTTTGTTTTTCAACTTCATTCTTATATTCCTGGAATTTTTCAAAAGCTTCGGACTTATGTTTCATTAAGAAGACATAACCGTACCTTGAAAAATCATCCGTAAAAGTAATGAAGTAAGAATAACCGCTTCGTGCATGTGTAAACATTGGACCGCACACATCGCTGTGTACGAGTCCCAAGAGCTCGCTCGCTCTTATTCCGTGTCCAGTGAACGGAGTCTTTGTCATCTTTCCTTTGAGACAGGATTGACAAGTGGCATACGATTGATATTCGAACGGATCCAAATACCCTTCTGTATATAACTTAGTCAACCTTCTCTCATTGATGTGACCCAGTCTACAATGCCATAAGAAAGTCTGATTGATTTCCGGAGACTTTCTTTTGTGTGTATTCTGGACATTAAAAATCTGTGGTTGGTTCAATACGTATATACCATTGCTCAATGTACCTGACCCAATCAGAACTTGATTAAGGTGAATGTTTACAACATTACTTACAAACGCAAATTCATAACCTTCTTTAGAAACCAAAGATACAGAAATGATATTACAAGTTGCGTTGGGTACAAAAAAGCAATTACGCAAAACCAAAACATGCCCATCCGACATTCCCAGGTGATAGTCCCCCACGGCTTTAGCATCCATGCTAGCTCCGTTCGCAACTCTGAGGGTCATGTCACCTGCCTTCAAAAACCTACGGTTTCTCAACGCCTGCAAAGAATTACAGATATGAGATCCTGATCCGGTATCCAATACCCAGGAAGTAGAGTTTATAGAAAGACAGTTTTCAATAACATACACACCTGAAGCTGAAGCCGCAACCTACTTCAGTTCCTGTGTCCTGGCCTTCCAAGCCCTGCAATCCTTTTTCCAGTGTCCACTCTTATGACAATAGAAGCATTCTTCCTTTCCAACAAGCTTCCCCGCAATCTTTGTTGCCTTTTCCTTTCCCTTCGTACCCACTTTACTAACACCGCCTCTTGGTTTGGCGGGGGCTTTCTTCCTCTTTCCCTTGGCTTTCGCCTTGGACCTAGAGGAAGAAGATCCTCCTACAAACAAAGCGGGTGTTTCCCTACCCTTCTGTAGGGTGCCCTCTGCGCTCCTCAGCAGGTTGAGGAGTTCTGAAAGTTCAACTTCCTTTTCTTGCAAGTTGAAATTCAGTATGAACTGGGCGTAAGTGGATGGAAGGGACTGGAGAATTAAATCTGTATAGAGTTCACTGTCCAACGTGGTCCCAAGTTCCGCGAGCTCCTCAGTGTAGCCAATCATCTTAAGCACGTGGTCCGCTACCGATGATCCGACGGCCAACTTTGTCGAAAATAACTTCTTCGACACTTCGTATCTTGCGATACGAGACTGCTCTCCATACAGTTCTTTTGTATGGAGAAATATGGACTCAAGGTCCATATTCTCATGCCTCCTCTGATGTTCGTTGTCCATAGAGGCAAGCACGAGGCACCAGGCCTTCGCGCAATCAATCTCCCAAGTCTTACGGATTTCCTTATCCGCGACGCTGGAGGTAGGACCTGGGACGGGGGGAGCTTTGGTGGTAAGAAGATACCCCAGCTTGTCGTAAGCGATTGCCAATTTGACATTCCTGAGCCAATCTTTGTAGTTTGGCCCTGTCAGTATGTTTTTATCTAGAAGTAACTTAAGTCCAGTCATTTCGAATTTGGTCGCTGCAGGGGGGGAGAGAAGAAACACTTTAGCACGATGCTCTTGCAAGTTTAGAATGGTTTTTAATTTGTCTAAACAGGATGGCTCCCACTGTCTCTCGAATCCCTCCTCAAACCACAAAGGAAGAATTAGCCGGGATCAATCCCACCGCACAATACTTGCTTAACCGTTCAGCCAGGCCAGTGTCGGTACTTCGAGGGAGGTTTTCCAACGCTTTCGCGAAGTTCCTTAATTTAAGAACCTCTTTTCCCTGGGGGCGTAGCCCCGCTAACACCTTTCTAGGCACCTACTAGGTTTATAGCATTGATCGTTTAGTGAGAAATTTCCCGAGGAGTAGCATATACTCACAGTAGGATCGGGATCCAAATATCATCGCGTGACGAAAATGAAGGAATCCTACCATAATCATCACACTCCAAATGGTATGCAAATCTAGCAAGTTTCAGTACTTATGAAACTCCCGATGTGGATTTTTGCCCCATGCTCTTATGACCTTGGCGTGAGGTCAAAATGTCATAAGTCACATGTCAAGTTCTTCCCATCATTATCCCGGTTGATTTGAATCCACCCGTACCTACCCTTGACGTAGGCCAAAATGACGGTACGATTGTCTCAAACCAACGCATTCTATCTATGCAACAGATAAATATCCGGCAGCTACCAATCACTATGCCTTGGCGTGAGGTCAAAATACATAGCTTGAATACTACCGTATATTTAACTGAAATGATGGAGGGCTACGAATGGTTTTGGCGAAACCGTGAACTTAGTGAACTTGATATAATCGATGGAACGAGATAGCTTTTAGAAGGAGTGGCTCAAACTCCGCATTTAAAAGTTAGTTTTGAAAAGAACCGAGTGGTTTTTCGAAAGTGTTCCAACGACTTTAACTTGTTTTATTATCTTGCATTAGTTCTTTTAATGCGTGATATTCTTGCATTAGTTCTTTTAAGGCGTCCCATCATTTAACCCTACCATTGCAGAAAACAACCAAAATATGACGTACGCTTATGCCATTCGCATTCGCCACGGGGTCCCGTCATCACTCGTTAGGTTACTTAACTAACGACAGAGCGGGGGCTGGGCTAGCGCGGCTGTAAAACATAAGCAACACCTAAATATAAAGCAATGATAGACATTACAGATCACAGATGAATACATTGGATATACTAGCAATCCGCAATCCGTTCGAGCCTGCAACGAAAAGCGGATTACACGGTCGCGGTGAATAGCAAATACCCCACCCAAGACCCCTACGGGTGCGGCAAACTACCCGCCAAGTACTCGGCAGTTTGTGCACCCCTCCATGGGTCTATCCTAGGAGCAAAAACAGTAAAAAGAATTATACAATGACGGCTACAACCCCGACCCGGTTGTGCGGCCATACAAATAATATTATTACATCAATTTACATTTACAAATGAATGAAAGAAAAACAAAAGCTCATCTCACATCCATCCCGGCTATTCACCCGCGACAGTCCAACACATTCATATACACATTCCAATATCAAACACAGATCACAGAGATGTATAACCCCGACCAATCGACTTATAGCGATCAGCCGACGTTCAATACATGCAAACATCACAGATATAACCATCATAGTCAAAGTGCAGTGAAGTTCGGATAAAAATACGGAATTATAGGACCCCAAAAGTAAATTTCTGCTCTGGAAAATCTGGGCACATATAACATATTTTAAAAATCCCAAAACCAACACAGAGACACACTGCACGAAACCCGATCACCAGAAGACACTAAACGGCGGCGGATCCGCGGCTCTAAGAATAGGTGAGGCCGTGGATCCGCGGCGGTTTGAACGAATTAGGGGATCGTATTTCTTGGGTGTTCATACAAAACCCTGAGCCGAATTTAGGTGTATAACAAATCTTGTTTTGACCAGAAAAAATTTTAACAGAAACTAGGGTTTTGTAAAAGTTTGTTTTTTTGGATTTTTCCGGTTCCGAACTTCGTTACACTTCACTACCAAGCTAGTTTAAGTTTAGTTAGTCTCTGATACCACTGTAAGTCCACGTTGCGACCCCCGGTTCTTACGGGGAGGCGGAAACGGTATAAAAATCAAATTTTTAGCGCAAGGGGCAACATGGACTAACAAAGTCGGGATCTTTTCCTAAACTAAAACTAGCAAACTTGCTAAAGAGAGTTAGCTACTCGGAAAGATGGTTATACCTAAACTTGAACTCCTTCTTCTTCAAACTTTGTAGAGGTTGATGGTTCTTTCCTCGTCGCCTTCTTCCGTCGAAGATGGATCCACCTGAGGGTTCAACCTTCGGGCTCTTCCTCGAACTTTGAGAGAACTAGAATCGTCGGATTGCTAAACCTTTGATCCTAGAGAGAGTAGAGAGTGTCTAAGGGGTGCTTTTCTTTTAAGGAGAGGGATTCTCAACACATGAGAAGGATTCTCCTTTGGCTAGAGGAAGAAGAAGATGAAGTGAGGAGAGAGAATGATTATGATAGAATGAGCTCTTTTCTTTTGCAACCATAACTAAAAGAAAAGGAATTATCTAATTAATAATAATAATTGAAATGAGAATAGTTGATGGTTATTTTGGAATGACCACTATCATACTTTCAATAAATGAGTGTAAGCATGAATCAAGGAGAATCCTTTCAAAGCATGATGGTGGTCAACATTCAACCATGGTCAACAAGTCAACCATGGTCAACAAGTCAACAAAATCAACCATAACAATATTTCATTTAATTACTATTATTAATTGATATTTCATAAATCTATTAGGGTTTGGAAAAAGACGACCGTCAACTGTGCATACGCACCCGTTCCGAAACCCTAAAGAAATACCTCATCCTCCGCCTCAAGCAACTGTGCATACACACCTGCATTCTCGTTCCGAGGAACAAGAATACCGAGATATAAAAGCAACCCCAAAACATATACCAGTATCTGGCTCAAACCAGAGCCTGCCAGTATAATCCGTCCGGACTCCAAACGTGCACAAGTGCGCGGATGAGAACGAACCCTGCCGCAAAACCATGCGACCTCTACTCATTTTGCCCAGAGGCGAATACCCTCTGTGTGGGACTCTAAAGACTCGACACTACGCTGGCAGTGGGTTTAACCACAGACCGCAAGCGGCACTAGCTGTGCGTAACGGTCCCCAGGTAGATGCCGACAAGAAGGCTGACGAGGTGAAACCCATCTGAACTCCTACTGAGTCTGAATGTGACATTCTCCGTACAGTCCGGTCTGTTCGTCTGATACATCGCATGTTGGGCCTAGGGGGCGGTAAAACGTCAGTCCCCCAATAGCGGTACAAGTCGTGTCGGAGTGAAGCCCAAAACACCCTGAGATAACACTAGAAGCCTACCAGTATATCTCGCTTGCCCTGGCCAGGGACTACTTGTGTAATGGCTCTCCTAGACACAGCGCGATGTCAACCCCCAATACCGGGAGAGACGAATCCTGTCTAACCGTCACTGCCTCCAAGTGCTTCGGGACTGCACCCAACCACTACCTGTTTGCACGACTCTTTTGAGCCGTGGTAGGGTAGTGATCAAAGTGCAGTGGGAACACACTTGAGGCGAAGTGCCAGTGTCAAGTCAGCGGACTAAGCTGTACTCATGTCACCTGGGAACTGATAACTGACGATAGGTATAATACCAACCTGTCAGTTCCCGACGAGTCCTGTCCAGTGTACTCGTAACCTAACGAGCACCCGTATACTATCTCCAGTACGACGTACTGATGGCTGTGGGACAGACCATCTCCCACACTGGGATGAGAAGCGCATACGCTAGTCTACTCCGGAGTATCGATGCCCTGTCTCTATAGTCCTGCGACTAGGGACCTGTATAAGGATGTGCTTATAGATTACCCAGCCCCCACTAGTGTGACAGCCATCACAACGCTGGTAATCAAGCAAAGATCCTAAGTGCTCCACTAATGCGTATAGGTGATATCGCAAAATAAACACATGTACACATTGAAGTAGAAACAAACCAAGTAGCATACTACTATATTGAGCAAGATTGTTTATACAAGGTGAATATCCCAAGCTTCCATTAAGTAATATACAAACTAGTATGATACAGTAATGGCCTCTAGGGCATATACACTAACAACATCCGCAATAATCTCATATCAGGGGACCGGCAGGGTATAAATCATCTCAATCGACTCGCATCCGTATACCAACATATCATCAAATCATCATATCGCGTCATATATTCTTTTCAGCGCATTTATATCCCTCATCAAGTCAATCTTACAAATACGCTCTACCTTTACTATAAGCATAAGTATCTAATCTAACATACACACCCGAACCATACAAACAGTTTTTGAAAGATGCGAATCGTAGTTTTGAAAGTAGGGGCTACGGTGTTTTTAAAGAAAATATATCATTTGAAAATCCGTAACGTCCCTCAGGGTATCTGTTTAAAAGATGCATACGATTCTTCAGTTTAGAAATAAGTATGGTTCGGATGACACACCTACGTCGGCTATCTAGTCCTACAGTACCCTAAATGGTAATATCGCCAAACATTATCCTCAAATCCTGTCATAACATATTAGCCGTATTATATCACTTCTAGCTATCCTTTAATTTCAATTATGGTTCTCTAACTACCCTTTTACTCTATCTATAGTTTTCTATTAAAGGTTTCATTAACCATAATCTATATATAAATCGGTTTCCATCAAAGTGTGCGGGGGTGCTATACGCCATCCACCCGACTTCCCCCATGGATATAAATCCACTCACCTTGGTCCTTGCTTGTCGAAGTCGATGACGCCATGCTCCGTTGTCTCGGAATCCACGCGAAGGTACCTACAATAACAACACATATCGCAACGCTATAAAAATCAAGTTTTGAAATCCAAAACGACACACGGATCGCCCATAGGTTAGAACCTATAGCCTTCGCATGCAAAACCGACAAATTACCCCTAGTCGTTGATGTACAAACATCCAACAACCAAATACAATTCCAAATATCAAAACTAAACATTTCAAAATAAGGAAACATAGCCAAAAACCATACTAAAGTGTTTCCAGTTTTTGACTCAGGCCAAAAAAAGGTGCACAAACAAGTCTAGGGTGCTGTACAAGATGTATATGAGCTACTGGACCAAACCCGACACCCCAAGCCACCAAGTGGCCGGCCACTTACCCCCAAAATCCGGCCACCTCGGCCCCCCAGGTTCCTATGGGCTTCGTCTTCGTAGGGTGGTCTCCTGGTGGTGTATTTAGGTCCCTGGTATTGTTTGCTACTCTAAAAAATCCCCCAGATTGCTCTATATTTCCCTGCACACCCTATATCCTCACAAAACCGACATGAAAAAAATCCTAAATCCGTATTTTAGTTTCCCATACTCATTCTCAGGTCTTAAACAGTCACTCAATATCCACTCAAGCATCACCAATCCACAATTTCACTCAAACCCTCACTAGGATTTTCCAACTTCCACAAATCACCATCAAACCATTTCTAAACTAAACTAGAATAGAAAGAAGCTTAAAACTAGCTAAATAGAAGAAGCTATACCTCATTCAAGCAGCTCTAGACAGCCCTAGCTCCCCAAGGTCATCAAAATTCCACTTTGCTTGGTTCAATATGTAGAGGAAGAGATGGGGATTAATTTTTGTGAAGGGAGTGTAAGGTTTTGGGGATTATTTGGAGATGGATCTAGGGTTTGAAGTGGAGGGAAGTGGGGTTGGAGGAAGATTAAGAAGGAGGAGGAAAGTGATGGGGGAAAATGATTAGGCAGCAGCCCCCCCTCTCTCTCACTCATTCGCTCTCTCTCTCTCTCTCCAATCATTCACCTTTTTAACCCTTTTTTCATTTGTTTTTCTATTCTCTTTCCAATTTCAAAACCAAATCACATAATACCCATAAAACAATACAAATGCAACAATATGTAACCAAATGTAACATGACATGGTGCACTAACCATGAAAACTGTAGAAACACGGATTTGGTCTAATCGCGATTAGCAGTGCACTAATCGGGTTTTTATTGAAACTGCATATAATAAATTTTAAAAATGCCAAATCCTTTAAATATATTTTTAAATGAATAAATCATTTTAATTTCCAATTATTTCATAATTATTGGTATATATTTATACCCTTATTCGAAAACCCCAATTTCGCAAATTGGGCAGTTTTCGGAAAATATATTATTTTAATATTAAATTCCAAAAATAATATTTTATATTTTCTGAAATGTTACAAGAATATCCTACTCATGATCTGGAGATGGCCGTGGTGGTCGTGCGTTGAAGATTTGGGACACTACTTGTGTGGAGAGTCGTGTCAGATTTTCATGGAACACCAGAGCTTAATGTACATCTTCTTGCAGCGGGTTTTGATTGTTGAGACAACGCCGTTGGATGGAACTTATGAAGGATTGTGATTGTGAGATCCTTTGTTTCCCATGGCAAGGCAATTGTGGTAGCTGATACTTTGAGTCGTAGGTTCGGGGGTAGCTTGTTCCAGTGTGCGCAGTTTAGAGATAGTCTTCTGCAGATTTACAGTTCTTGTGTGATCGTGGAGTACAGCTAGGTTCGCCTCTTCTAAAGGGAGGAATAGCTTGCTCATGTCCGCGCCCGACCATTTTCCTTAATCGTTTTCATGAGGCACATCCCGCCGATGCTCGTTGTTATAGATACTTGAGCATGTTCGGCAGGGTAAAGATTCAGAATCCTTGATTTGTGACTAGGGTGCGCTACGATTAGGGACGCGTTATGTGTACTTGATACTGATGGGTAGAGACGCGAAATCCCAGAGCAGGAACATCAGTCGGTCTTCTGTGTTTATCCAAGTTCCACCACGATGTGACGTGACTTGTGAGATAGTTAGGGTGGGCAGGGATGAAGAGTGAAGTTTCGGATTTCGTTTCGAGGTGTCTGTCTTATTGCGAGATAAGGTTGAGCATTTGAGACCGGCTGGAGAGTTGCAACCTTTAACCGTTCTAGAGTGGGAATAGGAGCAGATCTCCATGAATTTCGTTATGGTGTCTACCCAGGTTTGGTCAGGGTGTGACTCCATTTGGGTGTTTTTTTCCGGTTTTGCTCAGTTTTCTCTGTTGTTCTTGTTAAGTTTATGTGTTTGCATGGAGTTCCTTCATGCGTGGTATCTAATAGAGGCACCCAGTTCGCTTGCCGTCTTTGGCAGAAGCTTCAGGAAGCCTTGGGTACTAGTTGAGCCTTAGCTCCGCTTTTCCATCTGTAGGCCGATGGTTTGTGAGAGCGGACTATACAGACTCTGGAGGATAGACTTGTGCGTACGTACTAAGTGTTTGTGGGTAGTTGGGATCGTCACTTGCCATTGTTAGGGTTCTCCTTCGATAGCTGTTGTCATGAGACATTCCAATTGGCAACTTTTAGGCCTTGTTTGGTAGGTGGTGTCGATCACCAGTCTGTTTTTCTGACTCTGCAAGAGTAAGATTTTGGACCCCAGCTATTCATGAGACTACGGAGAAGATCCATTTGATTCATATCAGGATGATAGCATCCCAGTGCAGACAGAAATCTTATGCCGACTGTAGATATCGCAGACTTGAGTTCACAGTGGGAGATCATGTATTCCTACGGATTTTTCCGATGAAATGGCGTGTTGAGTTTTGGGAAGCTTGGTCCCAGAATTGTTGGTCCTTTGAGATCCTCGAGCAAGTTAGTTATGTTTCCTATAATATGGCACTTCTGACCAGATTTTTGAGTATTCACCCCGTATTCCTTGTGTCGATACTTCGCAATTACCTTCATGACCTTTCTCACATGATTCAGCATCAGAACTTTTAACTTGGACGCGATCTTTCGTTCACCAGTAGCCGCTAGTTTTAGTGGATCGGCAGGTGGAGGGACTTCGGTCAAGGATCTTGCTATCTGTGAGGGTTCTTTGGCGTAACCGTCTAGTGAGATGATCACTTGAGTGGCTGCGAGCGAGATGCGGAAGACTTTCCCTCATCTCTTTGAAGGTATGCGTAGATGAATTTTAAATTCAGGGACCGAATTTTTTTAAGGGAGGAAGATTGTAACGTTTTAGAAATCGTTTTGCGAATTTTCCGTTTTTAGGGTTAAATAGTCGGTGTTTTCCGTTTTAACCCGATTGTGATCAAACTTCTGTATAGACTTGACGGCACCTAGTTTAGCTAGAATGAAGCTAGTGCACGGGCTTTGGGGGTCAATTGGAAGTTTTGATTCACATAAATTTTTTTCCTAATTAAATATTATTTTAATGCTTTATTTGTGCACTTTATTAGTGGTGATTACATTTTTGTTTGGGTTAATTACTACTAATGTGGATCATTGCTAAGTTAATCACTAGATTAAGCTTAAAACCTTTCCATCCAAAATATCTAGATATTTGTGGAAATTAATTGAATTATTAATGAAAAGAAAAGAATGAGGTGGTTTAAAGAATTGTTAATTAAGCTTTTGTTTTGTTTTTAGCATGAAAGTTCCACACTTATCCAAACCCTTCCCATTTCTCCCCATTTTTGGCCGACCTCCCCCTTGCTGCCCTCACCTTCATTTCACCCCATTTCAACTCTTTTTAGCTCACAAAATTCATCAAAAATCCTTATTTTATCCAACAAACTCAAAAACAAATTATTACCCATTAATCGTTAGCCCTAAACTTGCTTAGATCTTTAAGAAAGTCTTGATTTTGGAGGCTAAAATTTGGAGTTGTGTTTGCAAGTTTCAAAATGTAATTTGAGGTATAAACACTAGCCCTAATCTCTATATGTTGTTTTAATACTTTAATTAGCTTAATTAGATGTTTATTTAAAGCTTTACTATGCATGCTTTGAAATTCAAGAGCTGGTTTTTCTTGTAAATCAAGTTAGGTTTTGATTAGTGAAAGGGGTTAATTGATATGTTAAGCTTGATGAAAACTAAACCTAGTTGCTAGTTTGTTAAATGATATTTTCCTAATTGTATAATTAGCTTTTTAGCAAACTAAGCTTTTACTAAACCCTAATTAAGTGAGATTAAAGGAATAGTTAGGGTTTGTATGGTTTAATCATGCTATATTGTGATGTTTGTAAATTCTAGTTTGGTTAAAACTTGTAGTTTTGAGCTAAAATGATATATGTTGCTTACTAGATTTCGGTAAGTTTTGGCGTGGGTTTCTTTTGACATTGCGGCGTTATTTATATTAGATTCCACGTTTATTATTGTGTTTTGAATGCGCGATCGGTACGATCAGGATTTAGGCTTAATGTTCGTGTCGCTTAGCGTTCCTAGCTAGGGTCGTGCCGATATCGTTCGTGTCTTTGTGTAACTTTTGCTCTTGAGTTCGGTTCGTAGTGTCGCTACGCGCGTTTGCCACTGGACGAACACTTGAGAGTATGTTTGGAGTTGATGCGTCGGTCAAACGTAGTTGGTATGTGTTATTGGTCGATTGCTAATATATACTTGTTATATTGTTATTTGCTTTCAGAATCGCAGGCGGGGACTTCGGGCGCTGTGAAGAAGGAAAAGCGAGTGGTTGGCTTTACTTAGCCAAGATTGTTGTGAGTAGATTTAACATCTACAGGGGAATCGCCCGCATGGCGTTATGCGTCTGGGCTAGATTAAATGATATGACTATTAGTTAGATGTATACGGATATTGATTATGCATGTGTACCTTTGTTGCATATCTCATTTCCTATTGTGCATGGACTTAGTATTAATGAGACACAACACCATTATTGACGGTTCATGTTTCATGAGCACTAATTGTATGCTACATATACACCGTCGATAATTACCATGACACGCACAACACCTATGTAAGTCCACGTTACCCGTCCCCGGTTTTTTGGGGTTGCGGAAATGGTGAAAAACGATTTTTCTTTGAGGGTAACATGGACTCAAAATACAGATCTTTATTAAACAACTATCTAACAACCTAACTAGGAGTTTTACCTACTCGGTTAAGGGGTTATACCTTAACTTGAACTCCTTCTCTTCGACTCCTTGTGGTGGTCGGATGGTTCTCTCCTCGCCATCTCCTTGTGCCGAAGATGGATCCACCTGAAAGCTTCTACTTTTGGCTCCAACCTCAATCTAGAGGAAACTAGAACACTTGATTTGCTAGATCTTGTATACTAGGATGAGTAGAGAAGTGTTTTGGGTTTTATTTCTAAGGAAATGGTTCTCAACTCATGAGAGGGAGTTTCCTTGAGCTAGAGAGAGCAAGAGGAAGAGGGAGAGCTTGAGGATGAGAGAGAATGAGAATGATTGAATGAGTAAGACTTTTTCCACCCATGCTCTCATAATACAAAAATAATCATAAAAAATAATAATAATTGAGTATTATGTGATGGTTGTTATCATATCAAATGGTAATATCATTTCATGCATTAAATGCAATTTGTGAACAAACAAGCAAGCAAAGGTCAATGCCAAGAAATGATAACCATTGTCATGATGATGGTCAACAAGTCCAACCTAGTCAACCGGTCAACTAAGTCAACAAAGTCAACCTTTCAACCCAACCATGGCACAATAATACTTAATTAATATTATCATTAATCATATTTCTTATTCTCATTAGGGTTTAGCAAAAGTCAACAGTCAACAACCCTAATGAGAATTCTCTACCTCTGTCTCTGTCAACCGTGCATACACACCCACATCCGAGTTCCGAAGAACACGAATACAAACGAGATAAAACCAATCCCAAAATGTACACTAGGATCTGGCTTAAACCAAAGCCCGCTAGTGATAACTGACCGGACACTAAACGTGCACAAGTACACGGATGTGACCGAACCCTATCGCAAAACCATGCGACCTCTACTCTTTTGGCCTAAAGGCGAATAGCTTTCTGTGTGGGACTCTAAAGACTCGACACTACGCTGGCAGTGGGTTTAACCACAAACCGCAAGCGGCACTAGCTGTGCGTAACGGCCCCCGGGTAGATGCCGATAAGAAGACGGACGAGGTGAAACCCATCTGAACTCTTACTGAGCCTGAATGTGACAATCTGCGTACAGTCTGGTCTGTTCGTATGAGAATATCGCATGGCGGGCCTAGGGGGGTGGTAAACATCAGTCCCCTAATAGCGATACAAGTCGTGTCGGAGTGTAGCCCAGAACACCCTGAGACAACACTGGAAACCTACCAGTGTATCTCGCTTGCCCTGGCCAGGGACGACTATGTGTAATGGCTCTCCTAGACACAGCGCGATATCAACTCCCAATACCGGGAGAGACGAATCCTATCTAACCGTCACTGCCTCCAAGTGCTTCGGGACTGCACCCAACTACTACCTGTTTGCACGACTCCTTTGAGCCGTGGTAAGGTAGTAATCAAAGTACAGTGGGAACACACTCGAGGCGAAGTGACAGTGTCAAGTCAGCGGACTAAGCTGTACTCATGTCACCTGGGAACTGATAACTGACGATAGGTATAGTACCAACCAACAGTTCCCAACGAGTCCTGTCCAGTGTACTCGTAACCTAACGAGCACCCGCATACTATCTCAAGTACGACGTACTGACGGCTGTGGCACAGACTGTCTCCCCTGCTGGGATGAGAAGCGCATACGCTAGTCTACTCCGGAGTATCGATACCCTGTCTCAATAGTCCTATGACTAGGGACCTGCATAAGGATGTGCTTGTGGATTACCCAGCCCCCACGAGTGTGACTGCCATCATAACGCTGGTAATCAAGCAAAGATCCTAAGGGCTCCACTAATGTGTATAGGCGATATGTTAAAAGAAACACATGTACACACATTGAAGTAGAGACAAACCAAGTAGCATATTACTATTTTGAGCAAGATTGTCTATACAAAGGTGAATATCCCAAGCTTCCATTAAGTAATATACAAACTAGTATGATACAGTAATGGCCTCTAGGGCATATACACTAACAACCTATACATATGTGATATTGTATTGTTTAGGGACATTGAGAAATGATCCTCATTTTCATTGTGCATATGACATATAGCATACCTGTATACCTACATACTTACACATATACCCTGACATGCTTACATGCTAGTTACCCATATACCTATATGGTATTGTACCGTTAGTGATAGGTATATACACATATGAGATATAGCTACATGTACATCTTGCATATATGCTTACACATATATCTGGAAGGTATTACATCATTATGGATAGATAAATACACATATCTTGCTATGCCAACATGGTTACACATACCTGGCTATAGCTACATGTTCATCTTTATTTGATATTGTATGGACTTGGAGAAATTAGGAACCGCGTGATATATATATTAACTTGTTGCGGTTAAATAGCGGTTTTTCCTTTATATGCTCATATTACTGTTTCATGTTGCATATATTACATTCATGGATTTCATATGTTCTCTGATATTTTTACTCCAAGTATATATAACAGTGGAATGGGACGCTGTTATATATATATATATATATATATATATATATATATATATATATATATATATATATATATATATATATATTAGTGGAATGGGACGCTAATATATATGTATTGATTCATGCAGTTATACTTATTCATTACATGATGTTTTCTGGATTTGAGGACCATGGTTGTTTCATGAAATTATGCATTATTTGAAAAACCCGGTTTCTCTTGATATGATATTTCTGTAGCCACCATGAGTTTTATCGGTTCTGATATATATACCCCATGCGAGGAGGCATCGTGGGCCGTGTACCAGTACATGGTGGGGTCCCGGAGGTATCCCGGGGTAAGAAAGGTATTTCCATGGGCCACGCCGATGAGCCTGACAGGGAAACCATACCTACCGGTGACAGTATTTCTGACACGGCGGTTATCGTGGGGATACCGACCGGTGTCATGTACGTATGGATACGTCGAATTTCGAGTGTCAGAGCTAGGCACTCTAGTTTTCAGGATAGCGTATGATACGTACCTATCAGGAGGGCCAGTCGTGGTGACAGCGCCTGATAGATCAGTATTTATGTGTCGATGCTAGACACTTGTTTCATGATATTTTTGGGTGTCAATGTTGGACACTCACTTTATATGAAACTTACTCGATACTGGATATTGGATATATGAGATTTACTCGATATTGTACATTCAGGATATATGAGATTTACTTGATATTGTACAGTCGGGATATATGAGATTTACTTGATATTGTACATTCAGGATATATGAGACTTACTTGATACTGTACATTCAGGATATATGAGGTTTACTTGATATTGTACATTCAGGATATATGAGACTTAGAAAATATGAGGGCCAATTTGGAGGCTGATTTGAGAAAATTTAGGATTTAGATTGTCTTGATGGATTTTGGTCCTACCACGAGGTCAGGATTCCGTGGGAATGACATGTTTTATCTCATACTCCGCATTTATTGTATTTGCATTGCTTCATGTATTCGTAGTACCTGATAGAGTACCTTTCATGACTATTGCATTTACATACTGCTATTTTATATGCATTGCTTCATGTATTAGTAGTACCTGATAGAGTACCTTACATGACCGTTACATACATATTGCCATTTATTGCTTCATGTATTAGTAGTACCTGATAGAGTACCTTACATGACTGTTGCATACATATTGGCTTTTATTGCTACCAGCTTGCATGCATTAGTTTCGCGCTGTACGTGCATACTTGCGATTACCTGCATATGTTATTTACTATTCACGACTTTGCAACTCACCCCCGTTGTGCCATAGGGTTTGCAGGTAGTTCCTCAGAGTAGTCGAGGCAGGACTTCTACCTATCATATCATCTTTTGCGGTGGATACCGCTTCGGCTGACTGCGTGCAGTTTTACTATAGGTGGGTTTTTGCGGTTATCCGATGTTGCTTATTGTATATTCGTTGTATCCTGTACTCTCCATCTACCATTTTCATGTATTGACTTAGAGACTTGATGTGAGGACGATATTGTATATTTTTGGTGACTTGGAGGTCCTTTATGCAGTTTTATTTATATCGTCTTTTATTTCTTCGCTACGGCGTCGTATATCTGTTGTAGTGGTTGTTTTCTGCCGTTGGGCGTGGGTTTGCTCCCGTTTGGGATGCTTTACTTATATTTATGTTGTACCCATTTTTGGGGTTAGTTTTTACAAAGGTGGTGCTGCCGAAATTTTAAAGGAAATAAAGTTGGACTTTAAAGAATTTGGTTTGAGATTTCAAAAGTTTTAACAATGTTCTTATCACTTACTACTTTTGATAGTTTAGATTGCTGGATTTTCGGCTTACTTAAATTGTGTTACGCCTGTAGACGTTGCGTAGTTTAAGGGCCGTCACGTGCCAATTTCGGGTCGTAACAATAACCCCAAAAAGAAATAGGTAACTCAGCAGTACTTATCATAGAGCGCACCATATCTAATAGGGTGTGATTCCTCCGCTCCAATACTCCGTTGTGCTGTGGTATATACGGAGGAGTAAGCTGAGAGAGAATCCCATTCTCTTTTAAGTAGTCTCGGAATTCCGTGCTCAAGTATTCTCCTTCCCGATCAGATCGTAGGTCTTTAATACTTTTACCCGTCTGGTTCTCAATTTCGTACTTATATTCCTTGAATTTCTTAAAAGCTTCAGATTAATGTTTCAACAAGAACACATGTCCGAATCTTGAGAGATCATCGGTGAATGTAATAGAGTACGAGAAACCATTTCTGGCATGTGTAGATATAGGACCGCACACATCACTATGTATCATTCCCACGAGTTCAGTAGCTCTTTCTCCGTATCCAGTAAACGGAGTTTTGGTCATCTTGCCTTTTAGACATGACTTGCAAGTTTCATAAGATGTAAATTCAAACGGATTTAAATATCCATTTTTATGCAACTTAGCTAGTCTTGTCGCATTGATATGACCTAGTCTACAATACCACAAGAAGGCTTCGTTTATTTCTAAACTTTTTCTCTTGTGTGTGTTCTATATGTTTAGAACTGTAGTTTGATTTAGAACGTATATACCGTTACATAACGTACCAAATCCAATCAACACTTGATTTAGGAAAATGTTCATAACATTATCCTATAATGAAAAGTTATATCTTTCTTTATGCAACAAAGAAACTGATATAATATTGTACAACATTTTTGGTACGTAATAACAGTCGTCCAAAATCAATGTATTACCACTTGGTAATACAAGGTGATATTCGCCAACTATTTTGGCTGCAACAATTTCTCCATTCCCTACTTTTAGAGACATATCACCATTTCACAGTTCTCTATCTCTCCTTAGCCCATGTAACAAATTACATATATGGAATCCTGATCCGGTATCCAATACCCAGGACATAAAGCAAACTGAGAAATAGTTCTCGGTTACGAACACACCCGAAGAAGATGTATCAGCATGCTCTTTTTTCGTTCGGGTTGCATGGGAATCCTAATATTCCCCTATTTCTTGCTCAGACTTATGACAATTATAAGAAAAAGCGGAACCAACTTCCTCAGCTCAATATACCAAGCAGGTTCGATCAAAACATCCATACTGTTATCTTGATTAAGGCGTGTCATGGTCGATACCTAGAGAGGGAGAGAAGGAAACGCTTTAGCGTGCGCTCTTTGCAAGATTAGATTGGTTATTATCTTATCTAATCAGGATAGCTTCCACTGTTTTTATCAAATCTTCCTTCAAACCATAAAAGGTAAGATTAGCCGGGATTAATTACACCCTACAAGTTCGCCAATCGGTCAGCCAGGCAGGTATTGGTACTCCGAGGGAGTCTCCCCATATTTTCGCATGGAACTAATTAAATAACCTCGTTTCCACGGGGGAATAACCCCGTTAACATCTTTCTTAAACACATACTGGATCAGCTAATTATAAAGTGGAAAACTCTCTCATGAGTAACACTTACTCGCAGTGGGTATCGGCATCCAACTATCTTATAGAAGGTATGCAATCTCATTAAAAATTTCAACACTTGAAATTCCCAAAATCTGTTTTTACCCCTAACAACTTATGACCTTAACATAGTCAACAAATTATAAGCGCTAGTCAAGTTCAACCTGTCATTTCCTGATTGAATTAAACCCAACCGTATGACCCTTAACAAAGTCAACAAAGTCGTACGACTGCCCTAATTCAATTGCATCACATGCGGCAGATAAGCACTAATCTACTACCGCATACTATGCCTTAACAAGGTCAACAAATGTATCATGAATACTAAATAGCACTTATCTGAAATGACGGAGGGCTACGACTGGTTTTGATGAAAACCTTTAACATAATGAACTCGATATTGTTGTGGAATCAAGTGATTTGAAAAGGAGTGTTTTTTGTAGGTTTTGCTATTTTTCCTAAAGAGGTCACTCCCGGTGAAAAGATCTCGGCTCTTTCCTCATCGAATGAGGTGATGGATATACATCAAGGAACGCCACCATACAAAGCAAGAACTAGAGAAGCAATCAAAACAAAACCGAGTGGGTTGTAGCATTTGCTAGTTTTACTAAAAAGGTCACTCCCGGTGAAGAGATCTCGGCTCTTTCCTCATCGAATGAGATGTTGGATATTCATCAAAGAATATCACTATGCAAAGCAAGAACTAGAGCTACCATTTTAAATTTTTGATTTTACAACATCTTTAAGTTTCTTTTCTTTCCATTAATCTCATTAATGAAGTCCTATCATTTATGTTTCCCTAAACATCACAGAAAAGAAACGAAAATAGAATATATGCTTATGCCATCCGCATTCACCACGGGGTCCTGTCATACACCGTTATGTTACTTAACTAACGGCAGAGCGGGAGCTGGACTAGCGCGGGTGCAAAACATAAGCAACCTTTATTATATATATCATATATATAGCATTCGTCTCACGCAGTTATATGATCACATCACAGAACTCAAGCAGCCGAAGTCAACATATGAAATATTGGATATACTAGGAGGTCCGTGTTTTAAATTCAGCCAGTAATGAAAAACACGAATTCCACGGTCGTGATGAATAGCCAAACCCACATCACTAGACCACTACGAGAGCAGCAAGCAACCCTACCAATTCTAGAGTTAGGAGACCCGATCTCGACTCCTCGAGATGGTCTCCCACTGGACTCTAGAACCCAGTTACTTGTGCTCCCCGCCTTGGGTCTATCCTAATGCGGAAAAGTAAATAATATACAGCAATAGTGACACCATCCTCAACCCGGAAGTGTCCCAATAAAATAATATTACATACATTTTTTATATGAATGAAAATTGAAAAAACTCTTATCTCACGCAAAAAAAACCCGGCTATTCAATCAGGACGATCCAATATAACATATCATAGCTGTAAGTCGATGTACAACACCCCACGACTTGTGGGGAGGCGGAAATTTGAAAAACGATCTTGTTCTTTGCTTAAACATCGACTAACCGCATGAATCGAAGCTAAACGATAACTAACATGAAACATAGAAGTTCTATACTACTACGTTTAGGGATTATACCTAACGAATCGTGTCCTTCGTCTTTACGAACTCCTCCTCCTCCTCGGCCTTCTCGAAGTAGTAGACGATCCACCCGAGAGCTTTACTCTAAGCTTAGCCTCTAAACTTGAGGTAACTAACCTTCTTTAAATGCTAATCAAAGAAGTTAGGTGATATAGAGTGAGGGTTATGATTTAGTTAGTCTAACTAATCCTTGTACTCAACACATGAGAGGGGAGGATTAGGGTTTGAAGAGGGAGAGCTTGAGGAGAGAGAAGATGATAATGATAATGAAATGAGAATAGTGAGTTATGATAATATATATCAAGCATTTCTTTTTATCAAGAAAAGAAAATATATCATTTTAACAACCATGCTTGATAATATCTAGTGATGATTCATCTCCATGGATAATGATATGTATGAATCATCTAGGTGACTCACTAATCACATTCATTGTATATGCCACCTAAACCTCCTTAGTCACCACCTTCTAGAAGCTTCTCGCACAATTACGAGAACGCCCCTCCTTTCCGCAAAAATACGGAAAAACTTTAGACTGTATAAATCCAATAACCGGATACCAGTAACTGGCTTAAACCAAAGCCGACTGGTAAAAACTGTCCGAAAGTCGTACGTGCGTAAACACACGTATGCGTCCGAACCCTTGTCGTAAAACCATACGACCTCTATATCGTTTCACCTGGAGTAGGGAAACTCTCTGTGTGGGACTCTAGAGACTCGACTACTACGCTGGCAGTGGGTTTAACCACAGACCGCAAGCGGCACTAGCTGTACGTAACGGTCCCCAGGTAGATGTCGATAAGAAGGCCGATGAGGAAACCCATCCGAACTCCTACTGAGTCTGATGTGACAATCTCCATACAGTTCGGTCCGTTCGTCTAAGACTATCGCATATCGGGCCTAGGGGGTGGCAAGCGTCAGTCCCCTAATTGCGGTATAAGTCGTGTCGGAGCGAAGCCCATTACACCCTGAGAAACTACTGGAACCTACCAGCAAATCTCGCTTGCCCTGGCCAGGGACTTTGCGTAATGGCTCTCTGACACAGTGCGATATCAACCCCCAATACCGGGAGAGACGAATCATGTCTAACTGCCACTGCCTCCAAATGCTCGGGACTGCACCCAACTGCTACCTGTTTGCACGACTCCTTTGAGCCGTGGTAGGGTAGCAATCTAAGAACAGTGGGACACACTCGAGGCGAAGTAGCAGTGTCAAGTCTGCGGACTATGCTGTACTCATGTCACCTGGGAACTGTTCACTGACGACTGGTATAAAACCAACCAACAGTTCCCTGTGAGTCCTGTCCTGTGTACCCGTAACCTAACGAACACCTGCATACTATCTCCAGTACGACATACTGACGGCTGTGGGACAGACCATCTCCCTAACTGGGATGAGAAGCGTATACACTAGTCTACTCCGGAGTATCGATGCTCTGTCTCGATAATCCAACGACTAGGGACCTGAATAAGGATGTGCTTGTAGACTACCCAGCCCCCACTAGTGTGACTGCCATCACAACGCTGGTAGTCAAGCAAGATCCTAAGAGCTCTATCAATACGTATACTCACATATTAAGATAGAAAAACCAAGTAGCATACTACCATATTTAGCAAGACTGTTATATACATGTGAATATCCCAAGTTTCCATTAAGTAATATACAAACTAGTATGATACAATAATGGCCCTTAGGACATATACACTAACAATTTCCTACTTGCACTAGGGCCATGTACTGGCATATTGAAGACCAATGATCTCGAGTAGCCTCTCGAACTGAATCTGAGGTAGGGCCTTCGTGAATGGATCAGCAATGTTCTCTTCAGAAGCAACTCTCCGAACCTCGATCTCCTGACGATCAATGATCTCCCTGATCAGGTGATACCGCCTTAAGATGTGTCTGGACTTCTGATGGGACCTTGGTTCCTTCGCTAAAGCTATAGCTCCGTTGTTGTCGCAATACAGAGGTATTGGATCAACTATGGTAGGAACCACCTGAAGTTCTGTTAGGAACTTCTTCATCCAGACTGCTTCTTTTGCGGCATCGCAAGCAGCTATATACTCCGCTTCCATCGTTGAGTCAGCAACGGTGTCCTGCTTGGAGCTCTTCCAGCACACCGCCCCTCCATTGAGGGTAAAGACATAACCCGACATGGACTTGGAATCGTCCTTATCACTCTGGAAGCCGGAATCAGCAAAGGCTTCCAACCTGAGGTCTTTTCCGCCGTAAACTAAGAACATCTCCTTAGTCCTTCTCAGGTACTTGAGAATGTTCTTTACTGCTATCCAGTGCTTCTCCCCTGGGTCTGACTGATACCGGCTTACCACGCTTAGTGCGTAAGCTACATCTGGTCTGGTACACAACATCGCATACATTATAGAGCCTACCGCAGAAGCGTAGGGTATAATAGACATGCGTTCCCTTTCCAAATCAGTCTTGGGAGACATCTCTTTGGAGAGGGTGATTCCGTGACAAGCCGGTAGATTACCGCGCTTAGAATCTTCCATACTGAATCTTTTCAGTACAGTATCGATATACCTGGACTGCGAAAGTCCCAACATCCTCTTGGATCTATCATGATAGATCCGGATCCCCAGAATGTAAGAGGCATTACCCAGGTCTTTCATGGAGAACCTGTGTGACAAGAATCCTCTGACAGATTGTAACATAGGAATGTCATTTCCTATCAATAGAATGTCATCCACGTACAAGATGAGGAATACGACACTTCTGGCTACAACTTTACTATATATGCATGGTTCATCTGGATTTTTGATAAAGTCATATTCTTTGACTGTCTCATGAAAACAGATGTTCTAACTCCGCGATGCCTGCTTTAGTCCATAAATGGACTTAAGCAGCTTGCATACTTTCCCGCTGCTCCCACTCTGATTGAAACCCTCTGGCTGATCCATATAGACGCACTCTTCTAAATTTCCATTCAGAAAAGCCGTCTTTACGTCCATCTGCCAGATTTCATAATCATGGAAGGCAGCAATAGCAAGAAGGACCCGAATGGATTTGAGCATAGCCACTGGAGAAAAGTTTCGTCATAGTCCAAACCAGGTCTTTGACGAAAACCCTTTGCAACAAGTCTAGCCTTATAGGTTTCCACCTGTCCATCTACACCAATCTTTTTCTTGAAGATCCATTTGCATCCTATGGGTTTTACCCTATCTGGAGCAAAGTCCAAAGTCCATACTTTGTTGGTGTACATGGACTCCATTTCGGTCCGCATTGCATCTAGCCATCGTACCGAGTCGCCGCTCTGGATGGCCTGCTGGAAGTCAGTAGGTTCATCATCATCTATGATGCAATCCTCTCTATCCCCATCTATGAGAAAACCGTAGTATCTCTCAGGTGGATGAGACGGCCTACTACTCCTGCGGAGGGATGCGGGAATGTCCTGTTCTTCCTGAACTTCCGGTTCTACCAAACTTTCAGTATTAGTTTGTGGTTCTGGAATTTCTTCCAGTTCTATTTCGCTCCCACTTGATTCCTTTTCTAAAAACTGATGTTCTAGAAAATGGGCATTACGAGAAACAAATACCTTTTGTTCCTCTGCGTAATAGAATAGATATCCCCTGGAGTTCTTTGGATATCCCACAAACTTACACTTTACTGATCGTGCCTCGAGCTTGTCCACATGCTGCTTTTTAACAAAAGCTGGACATCCCCAAATCTTTATATACTGTAGATGGGGTTTCTTCCCGCTCCACATCTGATATGGAGTGGTAGGCACAGTCTTGGTAGGTACCATGTTCAAAAGATATGCCGCTGATTCTAGCGCATAACCCCAGAAAGATCGCGGTAACTCAGCATTACTCATCATGGATCGTACCATATCTAATAGGGTTCGATTCCGTCTTTCCGATACACCATTATGCTGTGGAGTGTATGGAGGAGTAAGCTGAGAGAGAATTCCTTTCTCTTTTAGGTAACCTAGGAACTCGGCACTTAAGTATTCACCACCTCGATCAGATCTAAGTGTCTTGATACTTTTGCCGGTTTGGTTTTCTACTTCATTCTTATACTCTTGGAATTTCTCAAAAGCCTCGGATTTATGTTTCATCAGATAAATGAATCCGTATCTTGAGTAATCATCCGTGAAAGTAATGAAATAGGAAAAACCACCTCTTGCATGTGTAGACATTGGACCACATGCATCGCTGTGTATGAGTCCTAAGAGCTCGCTCGCTCTTACTCCTTGTCCAGTGAATGGAGTCTTTGTCATCTTTCCTTTGAGACAAGATTGACAAGTGTCATAAGTTTGATATTCGAACGAGTCCAAATATCCTTCTCTATGCAACTTAGTCAACCTTCTCTCATTGATGTGACCCAGTCTACAATGCCATAAGAAAGCTTTATTTAAATCTGGAGACTTTCTTTTAAGTGTGTTCTGGACATTGAAAATTTGGAGTTGGTTTAAAACATATATACCGTTATTTAGTGTACCGGACCCAATCAAACCATGATTAAGGTGGATGTTAACAACATCTCTTACAAACGTGAAATCATAACCTTTATTTGATAACAAGAAAACTGATATGATATTACACGTTAAGCTTGGTACATAAAAACAGTTATGTAAAACCAAAATGTGTCCACTCGTCAATCCTAGGTGATAATCCCCGACGGACGCAGCTCCCACGCTAGCTCCGTTAGCAATCTTTAGGGTCATATCACCTTCCTTCAGCACTCTACGGTTTCTCAGTGCCTGCAAAGAATTGCAAATATGAGATCCTGATCCGGTATCCAATACCCAGGAAGTAGAGTTGATCGACAGACAATTCTCAATTACAAACACACCTGAAGTCGAAGCCACAGCTTGTTTCGGTTCCTGGTTCTTGGCGTTCCACGCCTTGCAATCCTTCTTCCAGTGCCCTTTCCTTTGACAATGGAAGCACTCATCCTGGCCCACTACCGGTACCGCAAACTTTTTCTTTCCCTTCCCTCCCACCTTACTTACACCTCCTCTAGGTCTGGGTGCGACCTTCTTCTTCCTTCCTTTGGCCCTAGCCTTGGACCCGGAAGAAGATGCACCGCCAACAAACATAGCGGGTGTTTCCTTTGCCTTCTGCAAGGTGCCCTCTGCACTCCTTAACATGTTCAGGAGTTCCGGAAGTTCAACTTCTTTTCTTTGAATGTTGAAGTTCAGGATAAACTGGGCGTAGGTGGAAGGAAGGGACTCGAGAATAAGGTCTGTATAGAGCTCATTATCCAAAGTCATCCCCAGGTCTACGAGCACTGCTATATAGCCGATCATCTTTAGGACAAGTTCTCCTACCGATGACCCGACAGCCAACCTCGCTCGAAACAAGTTCTTAGAGGTCTCGTATCTTGCTATACGAGATTGCTCTCCATAAAGTTCCTTTGTATGGAGAAATATGGCATCAAGTTCCATATCCTCGTGCCTCCTCTGATGTTCATTGTTCATCGAGGCAAGCACGATGCACTTGGCTTTCGCGCAATCGAAATCCCAGGTTTTGCGGATTTCCTTATCCGCATTACTGGATTTGGGACCAGGGACAGCAAGTGCCGTAGCGGTGAGGACGTACCCCAATTTGTCATAGGTCAAAGCCATTTTGACATTCCGCAGCCAATCTTTATAGTTTGGCCCTGTCAGTATATTTTTCTCTAAAAGTAACTTAAGTCCAGTCATTTTCAGGGTCGCTGCAATTAGGAGAGAGAGAAGAAAACTCTTTAGCATGATGCTCTTGCAAGTTTAGAGTGGTTTTTAGTTTATCTAAACTGGATGGCTCCCACTGTTTCTCGAATCCTTCCTCAAACCATAAAAGAAGAATTAGCCAGGACTATTCTCACCGTACAATACTTGCTTAACCGTTCAGCCAGGCTAGTGTCGATACTTCGAGGGAGGTTTTCCAACGCTTTCGTGAAGTTCCTTAATTAAATAACATCTTTTCTCTGGGGGCGTAACCCCGCTGACACCTTTCTGGACACCTACTAGGTTTATAGCATTGATCGTTAAGTGACGAATATCCTGATAAGTAGCATATACTCACAGTAGGATCGGGATCCAAATATCATCGTATGATAATGTTGAAGGAATGCTACCAACATTCATCAAACTCCAAATGGTATGCATCTCTTTGCAAATTTCAGTTTCTTTAGAAATTCCCGATATAAATTTTTGCCCCATGCTCTTATGACCTTAGCGTTAGGTCAAAATGTCATAAGTCACATGTCAAGTTCTACCCATCATTATCTTGTCAATTTGAACCCATCCGTATATATCCTTGACGTTCGGCCAAAATGATAATACGACTGTCCCAAACTAACTCATCTATCTATGCAACAAATGAATACCCAGTAGCTACCAAACACTATGCCTTGGCGTTAGGTCAAAATACATAGCTTGAATACTACTGAATACCCAGATGAAATGACGGAGGGCTACGAATGGTTTTGGCGAAACCGTGAACGTAGTGAACTTGATATAACCGAAGGAACCTGATAGCTTTTAAAAGGAGTGGTTAAAGCTCCGCATTTAAAAATATCTGTTTTTAAAATTAACCGAGTGGTTTCTTTTAAATTGTTCCAACGATTAAACTTTTGGTTTATTTTCTTTGCATTATAAATAATGCGTCCCATCATTAACCTATCATTGCAGAGAACAACGAAAATATAACGTCCTCTTATGCCATCCGCATTCGCCACTGAGTCCCGTCATTACCCGTTAGGTTACTTAACTAACGACAGAGCGGGGGCTGGGCTAGCGCGGGTGTAAAACATAAGTGACGTCTAAATAGCTATCATATATATAGATATTTTACATTCGTCTAACGCAATGATATTCATTCCAGATCACAGATGAACTTAATTGGATTTGCAAGCAATCCGTGTTTGTTTTGAGCCTGCAACAAAAGACGGATTACACAGTTGTGATGAATAGCCATTACCCCACCCAAAACCCCAACGGGTGCGGCAAACTACCCACCCGGCAGTTTGTGCACCCCACCTTGGGTCTGTCCTAGGAGCAAAAAACAGTAAAATGAAATAATACAACGGTGGCTACAACCGCAACCTGGATGTGCCCCGCAAAATAATATTACAACAAATTACATTTACATCAAATGAATTAAATAATAACCCATCACATAACCCCGGCTATACATCACAACAGTCCAACACAGTTCATATGCACAAACAGATAAAATCCATTACAGAAATGTGCAACCCCCTGCCAACCGACATACTAGCAGTTAGGGAAGGTTTACGAACACATTATACAAACACAGATATAATCCAACAAGCAAATACTGTATAATTTCGATCGATTAAACACTTTTAATTTTGCTCCAACACTTCTCTGTAAATCTGAAACCTGAGCAAAAATAAAAAAATTCCAGAAAATACCAAATATCGCATAGAACCAACACAGTAAATTTGGGTTCCTGAATCGCCAACTCGGCGGCGGAAGCGCGGCGGATCGGTGGGATCCGCCGCGGTTCCACGGCGCTGTAGACGATTCAGGGGCCCAAATTTCTTGGGTGTTCTTCTACTGTCATTTTAAGCTTTCTGAACCTCCCTGAAAAATTTTTGGACTTCATTTAAAAAACGACAGAAACTTGTGATTTCGGGCTTTTCCGGTTTCGTTTTTTCCGTTCGAAATTCATACAAATTTGCAAGTAAGTTATTTATTGTTTAGCGAGGCTCTGATACCACTGTAAGTCGATGTACAACACCCCATGACTTACCGCATGAATCGACTAACCGCATGAATCGAAGCTAAACGATAACTAACATGAAACATAGAAGTTCTATACTACTATGTTTAGGGATTATACCTAACGAATCGTGTTCTTCGTCTTTACGAACTCCTCCTCCTCCTCGGCCTTCTCGAAGTAGTAGACGATCCACCCGAGAGCTTTACTCCAAGCTTAGCCTCTAAACTTGAGGCAACTAACCTTCTTTAAATGCTAATCAAAGAAGCTAGGTGATATAGAGTGAGGGTTATGATTTAGTTAGTCTAACTAATCCTTGTACTCAACACATGAGAGGGGAGGATTAGGGTTTGAAGAGGGAGAGCTTGAGGAGAGAGAAGATGATAATGATAATGAAATGAGAATAGTGAGTTATGATAATATATATCAAGCATTTCTTTTTATCAAGAAAAGAAAATATATCATTTTAACAACCATGCTTGATAATATCTAGTGATGATTCATCTCCATGGATAATGACATGTATGAATCATCTAGGTGACTCACTAATCACATTCATTGTATATGCCACCTAAACCTCCTTAGTCACCACCTTCTAGAAGCTTCTCGCACAATTACGAGAACGCCCCTCCTTTCCGCAAAAATACGGAAAAACTTTAGACTGTATAAATCCAATAACCGGATACCAGTAACTGGCTTAAACCAAAGCCGACTGGTAAAAACTGTCCGAAAGTAGTACGTGCGTAAACACACGTATGCGTCCGAACTCTTGACGTAAAACCATACGACCTCTATATCGTTTCGCCTGGAGTAGGGAAACTCTCTGTGTGAGACTCTAAAGACTCGACTACTACGCTGGCAGTGGGTTTAACCACAGACCGCAAGCGGCACTAGCTGTACGTAACGATCCCCAGGTAGATGTCGATAAGAAGGCCGATGAGGAAACCCATCCGAACTCCTACTGAGTCTGATGTGACAATCTCCATACAGTCCGGTCCGTTCGTCTAAGACTATCGCATATCGGGCCTAGGGGGTGGCAAGCGTCAGTCCCCTAATAGCGGTATAAGTCATGTCGGAGCGAAGCCCATTACACCCTGAGAAACTACTGGAACCTACCAGCAAATCTCCTTTGCCCTGGCCAGGGACTTTGCGTAATGGCTCTCTGACACAGCGCGATATCAACCCCCAATACCGGGAGAGACGAATCCTGTCTAACCGCCACTGCCTCCAAATGCTCGGGACTGCACCCAACTGCTACCTGTTTGCACGACTCCTTTGAGCCGTGGTAGGGTAGCAATCTAAGAACAGTGGGACACACTCGAAGCGAAGTAGCAGTGTCAAGTCTGCGGACTATGCTGTACTCATGTCACCTGGGAACTGTTCACTGACGACTGGTATAAAACCAACCAACAGTTCCCTGTGAGTCCTGTCCGGTGTACCCGTAACCTAACGAGCACCTGCATACTATCTCCAGTACGACGTATTGACGGCTGTGGGACAGACCATCTCCCCAACTGGGATGAGAAGCGTATACACTAGTCTACTCCGGAGTATCGATGTCTGTCTCGATAATCCAACGACTAGGGACCTGAATAAGGATGTGCTTGTAGACTACCCAGCCCCCACTAGTGTGACTGCCATCACAATGCTGGTAGTCAAGCAAGATCCTAAGAGCTCTATCAATACGTATACTCACATATTAAGATAGAAAAACCAAGTAGCATACTACCATATTTAGCAAGACTGTTATATACATGTGAATATCCCAAGCTTCCATTAAGTAATATACAAACTAGTATGATACAATAATGGCCCCTAG
Organism: Agapanthus africanus; assembly: GCA_030015575.1. Lineage (NCBI taxonomy): Eukaryota > Viridiplantae > Streptophyta > Magnoliopsida > Asparagales > Amaryllidaceae > Agapanthus > Agapanthus africanus. The sequence goes on from CM057351.1 coordinate 31,266,861, forward strand.
GGCATATACACTAACAATAGCAACACATAAACATTTTATGTCAACAACGTAAGTAAATATGCATATCCCGAATGTTGATATATAGCAACGATATCAGGAATACACTACATATTACACTGACGGTTGTAGAAAAAAATGAAAAACTACAATTATTAGAATCCGCAAATTCCTTAGACATCATAAACCCGGAATATCTCATATTCCGAATTTCATGCCTAACCCTATAAACCTTGCATTTTATTCTCAAATTGAAAACACTTTTCAAAAAGCAGTCAAATAATTCAACAAGATTCCCAACTAATTGTTCGCGTACTATACGTGATTGCGACGGAGTTTTGATCCGAATCAAAACTCTGTGGAAATCGTTCAAACCGAGACTAAAACACTAGATTTACAATTACAAACTAGTTTTCTGTAACGCCTTGGAATGCGATTAGTGTTAATTAAGCGTTAGTGCGGGCTTTTAAGGAAAAGTTTACCAAATCGGGTTCATTACAATTTATATCAATTAATTAATATTTTATTATTATTTGATATGGCTTGCACATACACATGCATGTTAATGTGAGGGTATATTTAGTATTAACCTTGTTTAGCAAGCATAACACCTTAAGCTAAACCTTGCCCAATTAAGCTTGCCTTAACCTTTTCCTAGATCTTTTGGTGTGAGGAAATATCTTGTTTAGATGAGAGAGAGGTAGCAAGATGAGTCAATATGCATTAATAGTGGCATTAATGGAGGTGAGGGAGAGAGTGAGCATAGGGAATTAGTTGACCCTACACTCACCCTCTCACCCTTTAACTCTCTCACTCTCTCATTTTCTCTCTCTCAATTATTTCTCTTTTTCCCTCAACCCCAAACTGAACCCTTACCTTCTCTTCACAAATCCTTGCTAAATCTTCACAAAACTCAATGGAAAATACTTTAAATGTCTTGATTAGCCACTAGGTTGCTTTTGAGCTTGGAAAGCTAGGATTTTTGAGCAAGAGTGGCTAAATAATGATCTCTAAACTGTTAAATAGGTGTTTTAATATTGCATAGCTTGTTGGTTGCTGTTTAAAACACTTAAGGTATCGTTTCGTGCAAAAATCGTATTTTTAGTGTCAACTTTGGGTCTCTGAGATCTGCTGTAGAACCAGGTGTTTTCTGGAAAAGTTCACATCACAGTGACATAGTGTTCAAGTATAGAACCCACCATAAAAACCTGAGACCGCCCCTTAAAGTTTGGGCCACAAATTTAATGGTTCTGGCCACAAATTGCGGCCAGAGTGGGGGCTGGGGTGTTGGGGTTTGGACGTAGGGTCTCTCGGATTATATGTAGTCTCGTGGCACTTGCAATTTTCACCAATTGTTAGTGTAAAAAAATCTGGAACCACTTTGCTTTATTCTAGTGTTTTGAGTACGCGTGTTACGTTATCCGACACGGTTCATGATCTGGCGTGCTGCTATACTTGGGCTGGTGTTGGTGCGTCGCCACGCACGTTAGCCATTAGACGAACACTTGTGGGTTAGATTGGAGTTGGTGCGTTGGTCAAACGTAGTGTGTACGTGATATTGATCGATTTCTGAGATTTTTTGCACTGGCTATGTTTTGTGTTAATAGGATCACAGGCGGGGACTTCGGACGCTGCGAAGAAAGGGAAGCAGGTGATTGGGTTTACCTAGCCCGTGATTGTCGGTGAGTAGATTTAACATCTACAGGGGAATCGCCCGCATGGCGTTATGCGTCAGGGCTAGATATGATATGATATTAGCCGCATGTTTATATTGCACATATAGAGTTTGCATATAAACTTCATTGCATATTATTATTTGTTGTACTTGAACTTATACCCTTTGGACACTGCACTATTATTGATGGTTCATGTTACACGAGCACTGATTGTATGCCACCCACACCGTCAATAATTGTCATGACACGTACAACACACATACATATATGATATTGTTTGGTTAGGGACATTGATTCATATTCCATTGTGCATATGACATATAGCATACCTGTATACCTACATGCTTACACATATGCCTTGCTATGCCTACATGAATACACATACCTAGAGGGTATTGTATCATTATTGACATGTATATACATATACCTAGCTTGATATAGCTACACACATACCTGGAGGGTATTACATCATTATTGATAGGTAGATACACACATCTTGCTATACCGATATTGGTACGCATACCTGGCTATAGCTACATGTTCACCTTTATATGATGTTACGTTGGTTTCGGAGAAATTAGGAACCGCATGGTATATTTAATAATTTGTTGTAGTTAAATAGCGGTTTTTCCTTTATATGCTCATATTATTGTTTCATGTTGCATATATTATATTTCATGGATTTCGCATTAATATATGGATTTCATATGATGTTTCCTGGATGTTTTGCTCCTGGGTATATATATCAGTGGTATGGGATGTTGATATATATACATGTATATATATATCAGTGGTATGGGATGTTGATATATATACATGTATATATATATCAGTGGTATGGGACGTTGTTATATATATTTACACCTATATAATATATATCATCATAATGATCTGTTCATGTATTCTTATTCATTGCGATATGAGAGGCTGATGTGCCCGATATGAGGGGCTGATGTGCCCGATATGAGGGCCGATATGAGGGCTGATTTGAGGGAATTTGGGGATTTAGATTGTCTTAATGGACACTGGTTCGCGACGATGAGGATTCCGTGAGGATGACATGTTTTATCCCATACTCTGCATTTATTTGATATGCATTTGCTTCATGTATTAGTAGTACCTTGAAAGGTTCCTAGACACTCTTGTGAAGGTTCATAAGGCATCAAACATGCCCGGATAAAAATTTAGACGTGCCGAACAACCCAAAGCCGGGATCTTTGCTAGATTATTAGGGTTAAACATGCAAGATGATAACTTTTATCTAAGTGTGAGGGATTACAACCTTTGTAGTCCGCTCCTTCGCTTCACAAGCTCCGAGTAGAAGTCCCTTTACCGCGATCCACGATCTTCCGGACTCATGAGAGGCTCCACGACTCGAACGATCCATGCTAGCTTGAAGTGTTCCAAATCTCCGATGATCTACGGCGAAGTTGCAAAGACTCAAGCTTTCTCACTCTAAAGAGATGAACACACTAATCTCATGGGCTAGATGAGATGAGGATGAGAGAGTAGTATTTTTGCTTTCTTTTTAAATCATTTTCTCATATTTATTCATCACATAAAGAATTTCTAGTGAGCTTTTTCAAGAGAGAAGAAGATGATAATGGAAAAGATAATGATTAATCCTTTTGTGATGAATAGAAAAGAAAACTATATGATTGATATATCAACCACGGTCAAGGATGAGTGGCTAAGAGTTTGTAGAGAATAAACTAGAGTTAGGGTTTGGTTAGGTTAAGTTATGAGTCATGCAAAAATATCAACCATAATATCTTAAGCATGACAAAAACAAAGCTTCTAGAAGGTGCAAGAAGAAGCTAACCCTAATCAAACCCTAATCCCTTTTAATCATCCTTAAACATGTTTAATAATAAATCATATCATGTCACAATAATATATATCACATATATATTATATATTTGCAACAAAAGAAAATAATACAATTAACATATATCGCATATATATCAATGTATCATCCAGTGAGAAAATGAAATAATAAAGCGAGCCAATATTAGATAATGTAATACAATATATCATATATATTATTATACATTAAATCATCGAATCCACTCTTGATCCGACGATTCGGCTATATCGAATATTACCGACTAATATATCATGTACCGATTCATCGAATCAACACTTGATCCGATGACCCAGTTCATATCTAAATATCGCGAGAATATAATACGGTATCTCATATCGCATTATTCTCGATCCTGCACATATCACATATGTGCCTCTACTCCGTTTCGCCTGAGCCAAGAAACCTCTGTGTAGGACTCTAAAGAATCGTCAATACGCCGGTAGCAGGTGATGATCATATCAAACACCCACAAGATGCAAGCGGTCAGCTAAACGTAACAGCCACCCAGGTATTGAGCGATCAGAAGATCAACAAGCTAGCCTGTGCGTTCTCCTGTGAATCCAATCAGTAACACTCCCGTACAGTCCGGTCTGTTCGTCTGATATGTCGCATATCATGTCTAGGGGTGGTAAACGTCAGACCCTAGTAACCGATAAGTCGTGTCGATGTGTGGCTCATAACGGGTCGAGAAACTACTAGTAAAACTTACCAGTAAATCTCTATATCAGCCCTGGCCAGGGACTTCCAGTTATAGCCAATCGAACACAGCGCAACATCAACTCCCTATACCGGGAGAGACAAATCCCCTCCTATCGCTCATTGCCTCCATGTGATTCGGGACTGTACCCAAAAGCCACCGTTTTGCACGCCCTCTTGGACGTGGTAAGGTGGAAATCAAAGCACAGTGGGAATCACACAAGACTCTATGACGATCTCGGGTCTTCAGACTACCCTGTACCAGTGTCACCGGAGAACTGCCATCTGACGTGTGGTATATCACCATCTGGGAGTTCTCGGCGAGTCCGTCCAGTGTACCCAGTCTCCACTGAGCACCCTACACCATCTCTGATGTCAAACACCGATGAATATGGGATCATCCATCGCCCATCATATGGGTCAAGATGCGTATACGCTAGTCTACTCTGGTGTATCGATGCCCTGTCTCGATATACCCTCGACTAGGAACAGTTATAGGATGGACTCATCGACTACCGTGGCCCCACTAGTATGATCTCATCATAGTCCCAGTAGTCGAGTACAGATCCTAAGGGCTTTATCAACATGTGAGAGTAAAACAGTAAAACAGTAAACCAATACAAGTCAACATGTTAAGATAAAGTGAAACCAAATAGCATACTATCATGACGAGCAAGAAAGTCATCTCTATATATATCCAAGCATCCATTATAATATACATCATATGTACAACAATGGCCTCTAGGGCATATACATAACTAACAATCCCCCACTTGCACTAAGGCCAGCTGCTGTAGTATCTCATACCTAGCATCCCGAATAATCTCTCAAACTGTATCTGGGGAATAGCCTTCGTGAATGGATCCGCAGTGTTGTCCTTCGTAAGTACTCTCCTGACCTCGATCTCCCGGCGATCAACTATCTACCTGATCAGGTGATACCGCCTCAGAATATGTCTGGACTTTTGATGGGATCTGGGTTCCTTGGCCAATGCCACAGCTCCATTGTTATCGCAATACAGAGGTATTGGATGCTCAATGGATGGAACCACACCAAGTTCACTAATGAACTTCTTGATCCAGACAGCCTCTTTGGCAGCATCGTTGGCAGCGATGTATTCAGCCTCCATCGTCGAGTCTGCAACGGTATCCTGTTTGGAACTCTTCCAACATACCGCCCCTCCATTGAGGGTAAAGACAAAACCCGAATGCGACTTAGAGTCGTCCTTATCACTTTGGAAGCTGGAATCGGTAAAGGACTCCACCTGGAGTTCTCCGTTACCATACACCAAGAACATCTCCTTAGTCCTTCGTAAGTACTTGAGAATGTTCTTCACAGCTGTCCAGTGACTCTCTCCAGGATCTGCTTGATACCGACTCACTACACTTAGTGAGTATGCTACATCGGGTCTGGTACATAGCATCGCATACATGATAGAGCCTACTGCCGAAGCATAGGGTATCCCTTGCATGCGAGCTCTCTCCAAATCAGTCTTGGGAGACATCTCTTTGGAGAGAGTGAGTCCAGAGATCGTGGGTTGGTTCCCACGCTTGGATTCTTCCATACTAAACCTCTTTAGTATGGTGTCAATGTACCTGGATTGGGACAATCCCAGTATCCGTTTAGATCTATCTCTATAGATCATGATACCCAATACGCAGGAGGCATCACCTAGATCTTTCATTGAGAATCTCTGTGATAAGAAAAGCTTGACTGATTGCAGCATAGGAATATCATTTCCTATCAAGAGTATGTCATCCACGTACAATACGAGGAAGACAACCTTACCCTCTGCTACCTTCTTATAGATACAAGGTTCATCTATATTTTTGATGAAGTCAAACTCTTTGACTACAACATCAAAACAGATGTTCCAACTCCGCGATGCTTGCTTTAACCCATAAATGGATTTAAGCAGCTTGCACACCTTTCCGCTGCTCCCACTGTCTACGAAGCCCTCTGGCTGAGTCATGTACACGCTCTCTTCTAAATCACCGTTTAGAAAGGCGGTCTTAACATCCATTTGCCAGATTTCGTAGTCATGGTATGCAGCAATGGTAAGTAAGATCCGGATGGACTTAAGCATAGCCACTGGAGAAAAGGTTTCGTAATAATCCACACCTGGTCGTTGACGAAAACCCTTTGCTACAAGTCTAGCTTTGAAAGTCTCAACTTTTCCATCTACACCAAATTTCTTTTTAAAAATCCACTTGCTCCCAATGGGTTTTACCCCTTCAGGAGCATTTTCCAAAATCCATACTTTATTGGTGTACATGGATTCCATCTCAGATCGCATTGCATCCAGCCATTTCACAGAGTCACCACTCGTGATGGCCTGCTCGAAACTAGTGGGGTCATCATCATCCATGATGCAATCCTCGCTTCCACCATCAATGAGAAAACCGTAGTATCTCTCAGGTGGACGAGAAACCCTACTAGATCGGCGGAGAGGCTGGGGTTCGTCGGGTACTACTGAATTCTCTGGTTCCACTAAATCATCTGTTGTAGTTTGTTCTGCTGGAACTTCTTCCGGTTCTACCTCAGAGCCACTAATTTCTTTTTCAAGAAATTCCTTTTCTAAAAAGGTGGCGTGCCGAGAAACAAACACCTTTTGTTCTTCGGTGTGGTAGAAGATATACCCGCGTGAATGTTTGGGATATCCAATAAACTTGCACAGAATAGACCTTGCGCCGAGTTTGTCCGGATTTTGTGTTTTCACATATGCCGGACAACCCCATATCCTAACATAATTAAGATATGGTCTCTTTCCTTTCCATATCTCATATAGAGTGGTTGGCACAGATTTGGTAGGAACCATATTCAATAGGTCTGCAGCTGTCTCCAGTGCATACCCCCAGACAGAAATAGGTAACTCAGCTGTACTCATCATCGAGCGCACCATATCTAATAGGGTGCGATTTCTCCGCTCTGATACACCGTTGTGCTGTGGTGTATAAGGAGGAGTAAGCTGAGAAAGAATCCCATTCTCTTTTAGATAATCTAGGAACTCATTGCTTAAGTATTCACCTCCTCGATCAGATCGAAGAATCTTAATACTTTTGCCCGTTTGATTCTCTACTTCGTGCTTATATTCTCTGAATTTCTCAAAAGCTTCAGACTTATGTTTCATCAGGAACATATGTCCGAATCTAGAGAGATCGTCAGTGAATGTAATGAAGTAGGAAGAACCGTTCCTGGCATGCGTAGACATGGGACCACATACATCACTATGTATTAGTCCTAAGAGTTCAGTAACTCTTTCTCCGTGTCCACTAAACGGAGCTTTGGTCATTTTTCCTTTGAGACATGAATGGCAAGTATCATAAGATGATAATTCTAACGGATTCAAATAACCATCCTTATATAACATAGCCAGTCGTGTCGCATTGATATGACCAAGTCTACAATGCCACAAGTAGGATTCGTTCATATCTGAACTTTTCCTCTTGTGTGTGTTTTGTATAGTCAGGACTGTATTCTGATTCAGAATGAATATGCCATTATGTAACGAGCCTGATGCAATCAACTTTTGATCTAGGAATATGTTCATAACATTATCCTTTACTACAAAATTATATCCTTCTTTACTTAATAAAGAAACTGATATAATGTTGCATATCATGTTCGGTATATAATAGCACTCAATTAGAATCAGTGTATTACGACTTGGTAATACAAGGTGATATTCGCCAACTGCTTTGGCTACAATACTTGCACCGTTCCCTACTTGAACGGAATGATCACCTTTTCCCAGTTCTCTACCTTTACGTAGCTCATGTAACTGTTTACATATGCGGGATCCTGATCCGGTATCTAATACCCAGGACGTAGGGTGAACTGAGAAACAGTTCTCAATAACTAACACACCCGAAGAAGATGCATCAACATGCATGTTCTTTTGGGCGGCGTGAGAATCTAGATATTCTCCTATTTCCTGTTCAGTCTTATAACTCTTATACGAAAGAATGGGTCCAACGTTCCCTTGCACAGTACAATAATCGGGTTCAGTCAATACATCCATATTATTATCTTGATTATGGCCTGACATGGTCGCTACCTGGAGAGAGAGAGAAGAAAACACTTTAGCGTATGCTCTTGCAAGATTAGATTGGTTATTATCTTATCTAATCAGGATGTCTCCCACTGGTTTTATCAAATCTACCTTAAAACCCTAAAAGGTAAGATTAGCCGGGATTAATTACACCCTACAATTTCGTCAATCTTTCAGCCAGATCAGTGTCGGTACTTTGAGGGAAGTTCCCCGTGCTTTCGCACGGACCTAATTAAAGTAAACCTCGTTTTCCCAGAGGCGTAACCCCGTTAACACTTTTCTAGACACCTACTTGAATGACTAATTGTCCTGTGTAAAACTCTCCCAGGAGTAACACTTACTCGCAGTGGGTATCGGGATCCAACTATCTCATAGGAGGTATGCAATCTCATTGCAAATTTCAACACTTGAAATTCCCGATAATATTTTGCCCCTAGCTTTTTATGACCTTGACGCAGGCCAACAAACCATAGCGCGCTAGTCAAGTTCAACCCGTCATTTCTTGATTGAATTAAACCCACCCGCACGACCCTTGACGCAGGCCAACAAAGTCGCACGACTACCCTAAAACAATCTGCATCATATGCATAAACAGATAAATACTAGTTAGCTACCGCACACCACGTCTTGACGCAGGCCAACAAACGTAGCACGAATACTAAGACGCAGGCCAACAAACGTAGCACGAATACTAAATAATATCTATCTGAAATGACGGAGGGCTACGCAGGTTTTTCAGAAAACCCCGAGCGTAATGAACTTGATATCGTTGTAGAATCATGTGTTTTTGAAAAGGAGTGTTTTTGAGGCTTTTTCTTAGTTTCGCTAAAGGGGTCACTCCCGGTGAAGGGATCGTCGGCCATTTCCTCATCGAATAAGGTGCAGGATATATTATATATACCGCTGTGCAAAGAAAAACACTAAAAGCATTCAAAAAACAAATCGCGTTTTGTAGCATCTGCCAGTTTCGCTAAAGAGGTCACTCCCGGTAAAGGGATCGTCGGTTCTTTCCCCATCGAATAAGGTGCAGGATATATCATATATATCACTGTGCAAAGCAAAACTGTAGCTACCCTTTTTTATAAAGTTTTGATTCTACAACATCTTTAGGTTTCTTTTCTTTTTATTAATCTCATTAATAAATATCCCATCAGCTTATGCTTCCTAAGCATCACAGAAGAAACGAAAGCAGTAATATTTATATATCAGCATATATATATAGTATAAGCATTCGTCTCAGGCAGTAATATGATCTCATCACAGAACATTGCAGCAGAAGAACATATATGAAATATTGGATATACTAGGATCTCCGTGTTTTCAATACGAGCCTGTAAAAAACACGGATTCCACGGTCGCGACGAATAGCCAAACCCACATCCCAAGACCCCTACGAGAGCAGCAAGTAACACTGCCAATTCTAGGGTTAGGAGACCCGGTCTCGGCTCCTCGAGATGGCCTCCCACTGGACCCTAGAACCCGGTTACTTGTGCTCCCCACCTTGGGTCTACCTAATGCGGAAAAGTAAATAATATACAAGGGTGACATCAACCTCAACCTGGAAGTCCCCCAAATAAAAGAATATTACATTACAAATGAATTTTACATGAATGAAAATAAAAACCCTCATCTCACATAAAACCCCCGGCTATTCTGAACACGACGATCCAATATAACATATCACAGCAACACATAATATCTCATATCATCAACGTAAGTAAATATGCGCATCCCAATTGTCGTTGACATATAGCAACGAAACCGGCGATATCACATATTACACTTACGGTCACAGAAAAGAAAGTGTAAAACTACAACATTTGGAATCCACAATCACTTTAGACATCATAAATCCGAAATATCACATACTCCGCATTTCATGCCTAACTCTATGAATTCCACATATTGTATCACATTCCAGATAAATAGACAGTATTAAACTTTTCGAACAGATAATCAAATACCCAAAATTTCCTAAAGTGCTCAACACTTGAGCGGAGTTCAAATAATCCCAGAATATGTCACAGTACCGGTGATCCAGCCGTAGAAGGGTCAAGCCAACGCCTCACATGTGGCACGCCGTACTGCCCCAAACCCGAAGGTTCAAAAGGCAGTTCAAGACGGTCACATAATCGAGTTAAGGTTTGTTGTCTTCTAGAGGGTCCACCGCTTAACTTGTACAATTTTTCCGAAAGATTTAAACCCGATAAAAATTCAACACTTGAAAGTTTGCCGTACCGGGAAACAGTGAGTTAATGATATCCGTTCAAATAGTTTAACAGTTTCTAAATATCCGGAAAGAAATACGAATTTAAAATTTCCGATCGAGTCTACTATTACAAAACAAACCCCAGATTACTCAACTTTTGAGTCAATATAAAAATATCAGAAACTATAAAAGCATAAATAATGAATTACTGTAAAACAAAAAATATCAAATCGAACAGTACGGCCGCGGAAACGCGGCAGAAGAAGGTAATTGTCGCGCTTCCACGGTCGTTTGTACGGATCAGTGGCTCGAAATTCACAGTAATTCTTATTTTTATCTACTGTATTTTTCAGGTATTTTTAATTCAGAAAAACTCCAGATTTTAAAAAATTTCCAGAGAGGGGGTTAACTTTGTCGGTTCGGGTTCGATCGGAGTTTTAACTTCGTAAACACGTCGCCTAATGCTCTAGCTAGGCTCTGATACCACTGAAAGGTTCCTAGGCACTCTTGTGAAGGTTCATAAGGCATCAAACATGCCCGGATAAAAATTTAGACGTGCCGAACAACCTAAAGCCGGGATCTTTGCTAGATTATTAGGGTTAAACATGCATGATGATAACTTTTATCTAAGTGTGAGGGATTACAACCTTTGTAGTCCGCTCCTTCGCTTCACAAGCTCCGAGTAGAAGTCCCTTTACCGCGATCCACGATCTCCCGTACTCATAAGAGGCTCCACGACTCGAACGATCTATGCTAGCTTGAAATGTTCCAAATCTCCGATGATCTACGTCGAAGTTGCAAAGACTCAAGCTTTCTCACTCTAAAGAGATGAACACACTAATCTCATGGGCTAGATGAGATGAGGATGAGAGAGTAGTATTTTTGCTTTCTTTTTAAATCATTTTCTCATATTTATTCATCACATAAAGAATTTCTAGTGAGCTTTTTCAAGAGAGAAGAAGATGATAATGGAAAAGATAATGATTAATCCTTTTGTGATGAATAGAAAAGAAAACTATATGATTGATATATCAACCACGGTCAAGGATGAGTGGCTAAGAGTTTGTAGAGAATAAACTAGAGTTAGGTTTGGGTTAGGTTAAGTTATGAGTCATGCAAAAATATCAACCATAATATCTTAAGCATGACAAAAACAAAGCTTCTAGAAGGTGCAAGAAGAAGCTAACCCTAATCAAACCCTAATCCCTTTTAATCATCTTTAAACATGTTTAATAATAAATCATATCATGTCACAATAATATATATCACATAAATATTATATATTTGCAACAAAAGAAAATAATACAATTAACATATATCGCATATATATCAATGTATCATCCAGTGAGAAAATGAAATAATAAAGCGAGCCAATATTAGATAATGTAATACAATATATCATATATATTATTATACATTAAATCATCGAATCAACTCTTGATCCGACGATCCGGCTATATCGAATATTACCGACTAATATATCATGTACTGATTCATCGAATCAACACTTGATCCGATGACCCAGTTCATATCTAAATATCGCGAGAATATAATACGGTATCTCATATTGTATTATTCTCGGTTCTGCACATATCACATATGTGCCTCTACTCCGTTTCGCCTGAGCCAAGAAACCTCTGTGTAGGACTCTAAAGAATCGTCAATACGCCGGTAGCAGGTGATGATCATATCAAACACCCACAAGCTGCAAGCGGTCAGCTAAACGTAACAGCCACCCAGGTATTGAGCGATCAGAAGATCAACAAGCTAGCATGTGCGTTCTCCTGTGAATCCAATCAGTAACACTCCCGTACAGTCCGGTCTGTTCGTCTGATATGTCGCATATCATGTCTAGGGGTGGTAAACGTCAGACCCCAGTAACCGATAAGTCGTGTCGATGTGTGGCTCATAACGGGTCGAGAAACTACTAGTAACACTTACCAGTAAATCTTTATATTAGCCCTGGCCAGGGACTTCCAGTTATAGCCAATCGAACACAGCGCAACATCAACTCCCTATACCGGGAGAGACGAATCCCCTCCTATCACTCATTGCCTCCATGTGATTCGGGACTGTACCCAAAAGCCACCGTTTTGCACGCCCTCTTGGACGTGGTAAGGTGGAAATCAAAGCACAGTGGGAATCACACAAGACTCTATGACGATCTCGGGTCTTCAGACTACCCTGTACCAGTGTCACCGGAGAACTGCCATCTGACGTGTGGTATATCACCATCTGGGAGTTCTCGGCGAGTCCGTCCAGTGTACCCAGTCTCCACTGAGCACCCGTACACCATCTCTGATGTCAAACACCGATGGATATGGGATCATCCATCGCCCATTATATGGGTCAAGATGCGTATACGCTAGTCTACTCTGGTGTATCGATGCCCTGTCTCGATATACCCTCGACTAGGAACAGTTATAGGATGTACTCATCGACTACCGTGGCCCTACTAGTATGATCTCATCATAGTCCCAGTAGTCGAGTACAGATCCTAAGGGCTTTATCAACATGTGAGAGTAAAACAGTAAACCAATACAAGTCAACATGTTAAGATAAAGTGAAACCAAATAGCATACTATCATGACGAGCAAGAAAGGCATCTCTATATATATCCAAGCATCTATTATAATATACATCATATGTACAACAATGGCCTCTAGGGCATATACATAACTAACATACCTGATAGAGTACCTTTCATGACCGTTGCATATATATATTGTCATACTTATGCTATCAGATTATATGTAATAGATTATCGCTGTTAGTATATACTTGTGATTACTGTATTATGTTATTTACTATTCACGAGTTGGCAACTCACCCTCATTATGCCATAGAGTTTTTCAGCTCTGATCATCAGAGTGGTCACGGCAAGACGCCTTATTATCTCTACTTTTGCGGATATCGTTACGGTTGGCTGTGAAGCCGTTTTCTATAGGTAGGTTGCGGTTATCCGATGATGTACATCGTATATTTCTTGTATCTAGTACTCTCTATCTACCACCTTCATGTATTGACTTAGAGACGAGTTGTGAGGATCGATGTTGTATATTCTATTGACTATAGTTGTCGGGCTCGTGTGAGCCGGCCTTTTTATATATGTGGATTATCTTTTCTTCGCTATGACATCGTATATCTGTGGTGGTTGTTTCCGCCGTTGGGCGAGATTTGCTCCCGTTTGGGGATGTTTTACTTTTATCTTATGTTTGTACCCGTTTCGGGGCTAGCTTTTACAAAGGAGTTGCTGCCGAAATTTTTATGAAAAACAAACTTAAGTTTAAAGTTTTGCATCGAGATTTTTTTAAAAAAAATTATCTATGTTTCTTCTTGTAATGGTTTAGATTGCTGGGTTTTTCAGCTTACTTAATTGCGTTACACCTGTTGACGTTACGTAGTTTAAGTGCCGGTCATGTGCCCAATTTTGGGTCGTGACAAAGTTGGTATCAGAGCGCTAGGTTTTACCTTTCGGAGTGTATCATGACCTTGGTATGATGGAGTATGTAGCTTAAGCAGAGTAACGTAGCGTATGTATGTTCCACGGCATACTTACGACACGGTGCTCCGTCTAAGTGACCTTAGAACTTATTGCTTGAAATTCCTTCCGTGATATATATCCTTGTGACCCGATTTATGTATCCTGATCGAAACCTGTTTTCATTTCCAGCCTTTATGCTGCCGAAGACTACGAGAGCGCAGAGAGCGGCTGCGAGGGCCGAGGTCAGAGTTGACTCGTCTGAGACGAGGACTAATCAGGACGATACGCCCGTTGTGCTAGAGCAGATTGTTCCACCTTCGACAGACCATACGGCTATGCTAGGGGCTGGTATGCAGGATTTGCGCCAGATGATGGGGTCGTTAGATGAGACCATTCGAGCGTTGGGGCAGGTGGTTTTTCCACCCGTTACGGGGACCATGTCGGTGCCTACTGTTCAGGCGGTTGTACCTGCAGCTACGGAGGTGATCACCGTATCGTTATCGGAGTTCATGAGGCTGAGTCCTCCGGTTTTCACTGGCACCGATGCAGCTGAGGATCCGCAGTCGTTTATCGACCAGATGGACAGGATATGTCGTTCGCTTAGATGCTCCGATGCGAGATGGGTGGAGTTCGCGAGGTTTCGTCTGGAGGGTCTGGCCCAGAAGTGGTGCGAGTCTTTAGAGAAGGGCAGAGCCGCAGGTCTTTCTCATATGACCTAGGCTGAGTTCATGACGGTGTTTCTTGCGCGTTTTCTTTCGCTGAGCGTCAGGGATGCTCGAGCGCATAGATTCAAGTCGTTACGCCAGACTCAGGGTATGACGGTGGCCGAGTATGATGTGTTGTTTACCGAGCTGTCTGTATATGCTACGTATTTGGTGGCTACGTAGGAAATGCGGGTCAAGAGGTTTGTTCGAGGCCTGCTTACCCATTTGTTCCTAGCTATCAGCATTCAGCATTGTGACACCTATGCCGCAGCAGTGGACGCAGCCCTATTGATTGAGGAGCATCTTTCTGAGGCGTCGGTTGCTCCGGAACCAAAGAGGGTTCGTACTGGTGATTCAGCAGGGAGACGGGCGTTTAGACGTCGTGACTGTTCCCGTTCAGATACTGGGGGTAGTGGAGGTCCGGGAAGAGGACAGCTTTTTAGCTCTTATTCTCAAGGGAGTCAGCAGTTTTCATCTGGATGTTACCGGTGCGGGGGTTTGGGTCATCGGGTTCGAGATTATATTGAGTCACGTAAGCGCGAGGCAGCTGTACCGCAGGTCACCTTACCACCTTCTCCACCGCAGAGGGCGTTGCCTCTTATGCGTGTTGTTGCTCCGCGTCAGACTCTTGTGCAGAGAGGTCGAGGACGCGGTGGTTTTGTGCCGAGAGGGCGGGGTGGTAGAGGCAGAGGTCAGCCAGTCGCCAGTAGAGGACAGGCTCGGGTGTTTTCCTTGACTCATCAAGATGCGCAGGCGTCCAATGCAGTGGTTTCAGGTACTCTTTCTGTATGTTCTTTTGAGGCTCATGTTTTGTTTAATCCGGGGTCTACGCATTCGTATGTTTCTACGCATTTCGTGCTGAGTTTGGGCCGAGAGTCGTGTTTTCTAGATCAGCCGCTTGTTGTGATTACACCTATTGGCGATTCTTTTATCGCGCGTTATGTGTTTCGGTCGTGTGCCATTCAGATTGGAGATAGAGATTCGTCCGTCGATTTGATCCTTCTGGATATGTTGGGCTTCGATGTTCCCCTTGGCATGGATTGGTTGGCAGCTTTTTATGCGTCGGTGGACTGCCGTGAGAAGATGGTCGGTTTCAGTTTTTTGGGCTAGTCTGTTCGGGTTATGCAGGGGGACCGTTGTGCCGCCCCTCACAGTTTGATTTCGGCCATTTGCGCTAGTCGGATTTTGAGGAGGGGATGTTGGGGATTCTTGGCTTTCGTTTGTGATATTGGGGCCACAGTAGGGTCGTTAGGCCGGGTTTCTATCGTGCGAGAGTTTCCCAACGTTTTTCCCGATGAGTTACCTGGTTTGCCGCCAGAGCGCGATATTGAGTTTTGCATTGATCTGATTCCTGGCACGAGGCCTATTTCTATACCGCCTTACCGGATGGCTCCGGCGGAGCTTAGAGATCTTAAAGATCAATTGTAAGAGTTGCTTGATAGGGGACTTGTGCGTCCGAGTGTTTCGCCGTGGGCAGCTCATGTGCTGTTCGTCAAGAAGAAGGACGGCAGTTTGAGGTTGTGTATTGATTATCGTCAGTTGAACCGAGTTACGGTTCGGAATAGGTATCCTTTACCTCGCATTGACGATTTGTTTGATCAGCTCCAGGGTGAGAAACATTTTTCCAAGATTGATTTGCGTTTGGGTAATCATCAGTTGCGAGTTCGGAATGATGACATTTCGAAGACTGCTTTTCGTACACGCTACGGGCATTATGTTGGAGATAGTGCCCTCAGAGTCAATTATTGGATCACAGGCACGTGATTGCAACGATTGACGGAGGACCTATCCCAGTAGGACAGTCTTACTCGAGATGATAGTATGCTATCTGGTTCATCTTTATCATCGTGTACTGCTTTAGGTGACCTTACATGTCACTATTGTACGTTGATAAAGCCCTTAGGATTCTTGCTTGACTGCCAGCAGTATGAGGGCGATCATATACGTGGGAGCTGGTGGTCTATAAGCACATCCTTAAAAGGTCCCTAGTCGTGGGAGTTTCGAGACAGGGCATCGATACTCCAGAGTAGACTAGTGTATACAGTCGAGACCCCGACGAGGGGCGGTGGCCGGTCTCACAAGCCACTGGTGTCAGTTGGTTCACCTAAGATGTATACAGGTACTCATTGGGTTATGAGTACACCGGACAGGACTCACCGGGAACATGCTAGTTGGTCTTATACCTGACGTCAGATAGCAGTTCCCTGGTGACATGTGTACAGGTTAGTTCATCGACCTGGGGATCGTCATTTGTCTCGTATGAGTTCCCACTGTACTTTAATTACTACCCTACCACGCTCAAAGGAGACGTGCAAACAGGTTTTAGTTGGGTGCAGTCCCGACCCATATGGAGGCAGTGAGCGGATCTTCAGGGGTTCGTCTCTCCCGGTATTGGGGGTGAGGTCGCGCTGTGTCTAGGAGAGCCATTACACAAAGCCCTCGGCCGAGGCAGGAGATTTACTGGTAGGTATTCCAGTAGTATCTCAGGGTGTTCTGGACTACACTCCGACATGATATGTACCGCTTTTGGGGGTCTGACTTTTACCAACCCCCTAGGCCCACCATGCGATGCTCATAGACGAACGGACCAGACTGTATGGATATTGTCACTGACAGGCTCAGTAGGGTGTCAGGATGAGTTCACTCATCGACGTCCCTTTTGGTCAATACCTGGTAGCCCGTTACGTATTGGCTTATACCTCTGACGTGCTAGTGGTTAAATCCACAACCAAGGTGTTGGCGAGTCTTTAGAGTTCACCACACATACAGTTACTCAAGTTTCGGGCGAAACGCTGTAGAGGCCGTATGGAGATATGGCAGGGTTCGATCAGATACGTGCGGTATTGCACGGATCATGATCGGACGGGTTAATACTAGTGGGCTTTGGTTTAAGCCGGATCCTAGTATAGTACAGTGTAGATTTTGTCTCATTCCATTTGTATTTCGGTCGGAATACAGATGCGGGTGTGTATGCACAGTAGCGGGGTTTTCCTGTAATTTATTTCGGGACCAGTTTTCTGGAGTTGCCAGTTTGCTTTCCGTTTCGGCCATATTTCTTTGTATCTTTCATTGGCCGAAGATTGGTGGAGGAGGGCTTATTTGCATTTGTGCAAATAAGCATTTGTAGAGGGTGTTCTTTGCATTATTATTGTATCATGATGGTGCACCATCCATTGACCTCAATTGACTTTCTTGTTACATGATAGCTTGACTTTGGATGTGATGATGGGAGATGGTTGTGGAGTGTGCGTTTGAGTTTGTCATCATTTTCTTTTCATGATATCATTTTGACCTCTCTCTTGCATGATGTGCACTCTATCATATTATGATCCATTCACACTCCTCTCTCTTCTCCTCCTCAAGAGTTGGCCGGCCAAAAGAGAGGGTGGGCTGTCCAAAGAATTATGGTGGGGATTTTTGACATTTTTGGCTTGGTAAAATCCCCACGTCTCCATCTCAAGAGTTGAGTTCTTTTCTTCCACCAAAAAGGCAACCAAAAACTCCAAATGAGACACATAGTTCTCTACACTATTCTACAGCAAATCTTAGGTACGTCGACTCGCCAACTTCGTGCCCGAGTTGCCTCGGACCAGAGGTGGGAGCCCGTAAAAGAAGCCGGCGATGTGGTGCCCTTCCGGCGAGGAGGTGGAGACCGGACACTCCGCGGGAGATCGGGACGACGACGAGAAGACCGAAGGAAACGGATCGCTCGGTATATCTCTCTTCCCCATCTTGTAGTTAGCTAGGACTAGTTTAATGGCCCGATCCAGGTTTTTAGTGCGCGGTGGTGCCGGTTTGCTAGTTTGCAAAGTTTTTCGTTTCCGCATTCCGACGTCGGTTCGACGGCCGGGGCGCCGCCGTGCACTTACACATTATTAGTTTCTAGTGATGTCGTTCGGACTCACCAATGCCCCAGCAGCGTTCATGGATTTGATAAACCGGATTTTCAGGCCGTTCCTCGACCAGTTTATTATTGTGTTTATTGATGACATTCTGGTCTACTCTAGGAGTTGGGAGAAGCATGAGCAGCACTTAAGAATTACTTTGCAGACATTGAGAGAGCACCAGCTGTATGCTAAATTCTCAAAGTGCACATTTTGGCTTTATAGGGTTGACTTCCTGGGTCATGTGATGACGGGAGACGATATTCTTATGGACCCAAGGAAGATCGAGGCTGTGCAGCTTTGGCCCAGACCTGTATCCGTGACAGAGATCCACAGCTTTTTGGGCTTAGCTGGTTATTACCACCGTTTCGTGCAGGATTTTTCGAGTATCGCTGCTCCGCTGACCGGGCTGACCCGGAAGGGGGTTCCTTTTCTTTGGACTAATGCGTGCAAGCAGAGTTTTTATCAGTTGAAGACTCGGTTGACGATGGCGCCAGTCCTATCTTTGCCTTCTGGATCAGGTGGCTTTGTAGTTTACTGTGATGCGTCTCGAGTGGGGCTCGGTTGTGTGCTGATGCAGCATGATAGAGTGATTGCTTATGCTTCTAGGCAGCTGAAGAAGCACGAGCATAATTATCCCACTCACGATCTTGAGATGGCGGCGGAGGTCTTTGCGTTGATGATTTGGAGACACTACTTGTATGGGGAGTCGTGTCAGATATTCACGGACTACAAGAGCTTGAAGTACATCTTCTAGTAGCGGGATCTGAATCTGAGACAGCGCCGGTGGATGTAGCTTGCGAAGGATTATGATTGTGAGATCCTTTATCATTCGGGCAATGCGAATGTCATGGCTGATGCTTGAGTCGTAGGCCCGGGGGTAGCTTGTCCCAGTTGAGCACGGTTCAGAGAAAATGGTCTGCAGATTGGCAGACCTTGTGCGATGGTAGAGTACAGTTTGAGTTCACTTCCACTGGGGGACAGCTTGCTCATGTCCGCGCCCGTCCGCTTCTACTGGACCGTATCCATGAGGCACAGCCCAGTGATGCCCGTTTTGTTGAGATTCTTGAGCTTGTTCGGCAGGGTACAGATTTGGAGTTCTTGATTAATGACCAGGGTATGCTACGTTGCGGGACTCGCTTGTGTGTACCCGATATTGATGGGTTGAGATGCGAGATATGTAGGGTTCCTAGGCACCCTAGTGAGGTCTCACAAGGCATCGATCATGCTAAATTAAAAATTCTAGGTGCCGAGAAACCCGACTACGGATCGTTTGCTCGAAAACTAGGCAAAAAAAAAATCTAGTTAACAACTTAACTAATGGGATATCGGAAATACAACCTTTGTAGATCCGGTGCTCCACCTCCATAGCTCCGCAATGAAGTCCTCTCGCTGTCCTACACAAATCCTGGGCTCTAGCGTCGGCTTCATCGGAGAATAGGCGAGCTAGGTCGTCGATGTCCATGCCGAAGATGATCTACGTCGAAGCATCGCAAGATCAAGCTCTCACTTCACCAAGTCAAGAAACTTGTGAAGGAAACACACTCTACTACTTGGCAAGAGGTAGAGGATGAAGAAATAGGAAGTGGGTAGACTTTAGAATTGGATTTCTCACTTGTTTTCATCAATCACCATTGATGAAGTGAACTTTCTTCATGTGAAGAAGATGAAGAAGAAGAAGAAAGAAATATGATAAGTTAATTAAAAAGAATAGAAAAACCAAAACTTATCATAATTCTAACTATGGTTATGTGTAGAGAATTGACCAAGGTTAAAGGAATGGTTAGGGTTAAGGATGAGATAAGAATGGTGGACAAAGTCAAAGCTTCATGAAGCTTCAACTAAACAACAAAAAAAGCCATCATTCTTTTCTCTTTTCCTTTTATTTTCCAAAATGTATAAACAAATAAATAATGGAAAAATAAAACCCTAATTATATGTTTAACCATGGTTTAATTCTTTACACTTAACCAAGTATACATGTATCATCAAACATGATACAATCAAGTGTACAAAAGTATATCACATATACAATGTGCACAAACCAAGTGAGAAAATCCATCTTAAGTAAACCGATACTAGTTGATGCAAAGTAATATATCAAATATATAAATATGCATTAAATCATTAAATCAACACTTGATTCAATGATCCGGTCATGTCGCACACAACCGACTAGTATACAATGTATCGGCTTATCGAATCATCGCTTGAATCGATAACTAGGTTATATCGCATACAACCATTCGATACATTCATCGCGAGAATGAAATACGGTATCACATACACGCATTATTCTCGGTCCCGCACATATCTCATATGCGCTCCTATTTCGTTTCGCTTGAGCCAGGAAACCTCTGTGTAGGACTCTAAAGACTCGTCAATACGCCGGCAGCAGATGATGATCATATCAAACACCCACAAGCCGCAAGCGGTCTGCTAAACGTAACGGCCACCCGGGTATTGAGCGATCAGAAGATTGACGAGCAAGCCCGCTCATACTCCTGTGAGTCCAACCAGTAACACTACCGTACAGTCCGGTCTGATCGTCTGATATATCGCATATCTCACCTAGGGGTGGTAAACGTCAGACCCCAATAGCTCGATAAGTCGTGTCGATATGAGGTCTATAACACTTCGAGAAACTACTGGTAACACTTACCAGTAAATCTCAGCAACCCTGGCCAGGGATTTCCTGTTATAGCCAATCGAACACAGCACAACATCAACCCCCTATACCGGGAGAGACGAATCCCCTCCTATCGCTCATTGCGTCCATGTGACTCGGGACTGTACCCAAAAACCACCGTTTTGCACGCCCTCTTGGACGTGGTAAGATGGAAATCAAAGCACAGTGGGAACCACACAAGACTCTATGACGATCTCGGGTCAACAGACTACTCTGTACCAGTGTCACCAGAGAACTGCCATCTGACGTGAGGTATAATACCATCTGGGAGTTCTCGGCGAGTCCGTCCAGTGTACCCAGTCTCTACTGAGCACCCGTATATCATCCCTGATGTCAAACACCAATGGATATGGGATCATCCATCGCCCATCTGTATGGGTCGAGAAGGTATACGCTAGTCTACTCTGGTATATCGATGCCCCGTCTCGATACACCCACGACTAGGGACTTTGAAGGATGTACTTATAGATTACCATGTCCCCACTAGTATGATCCGCATCATAGTCCAGGTAGTCAAGTACACATCCTAAGGGCTTTACCAACATGTAACAGAGAGACAATCAGTATACACGTTAAGGTAAAGTTCAACCAGATAGCATACTATCATGTCGAGCAAGAAAGTCCTCCCTATATACGTCCCAGCATCCACTACAATATACATCCTATGTACAGTAATGGCCTCTAGGGCATACATATAACTAACAATCTCCCACTTGCACTAGGGCCATCTGTAGCAGTGGTTGTAGTATCTCATACTCAACCATCCCATAAAAGTCTCTCTCTGGGAACAGGCCTTTGTGAGTGGATCCGCTGTGTTGTCCTCTGAGCCTACTCTCCTAACCTCGATCTCCCTGGAGATCAACCATCTCCATGATCAAGTGATACTGCCATAGAATATGTCTGGATCACTGATGGGACCGGCGTTCCTTGGCATAAGCCACAACTCCATTGTCACACAATGGGAGGAACAAAGTTCATCTCATGAACAAATATATATCCAGACTGCCTCTTTGGTAGCATCTCAAATAGCGATGTATCCAGCCTTTATCGTCTAGTATGTCACGGTATCTAGTTTGGAACTCTTCCAACATACCGCCCCTTTACTGAGGGTAAAGACAATGCCTGTGACTGACACTCAGTCGTCTTTATCACCCTGGAACACTTCCAGTGATTCTCCCCAGGATCGATTGATACCATCTCACTACTACTAGTGAGATACCTAACATCCAATTAGATCTATCTCATAGATCCAAAATCCAGGATTTAGTAGGTATCATTTTGATCCTATATGGAGAATCATTGTGATAAGCGGAGATTGACCGAGCGTAGCATAGGAAACTCTTTTCCTATCAAGAGTATGTCATCCACATACTCTACGAGGATTTTCACCATACTCCCTACTATCTTTTTGTTTATACAAGGTTCATCTACCATTTTGATGATGTCAAACTTTTTGACTAACACATCAAAACAGACGTTCCAACTCCGCGATGCCTGCTTTATTCTATAAAGCATCTTGCACACGTTTCCGCTGCTCCCACTGTCTACGAAGCCCTCTGGCTGTGTACTTATAGACGCTCTCTTCTAAAACATCATTTAGAAAAGCAGTCATGACACCCAACCACCAGATATCGTAGTCATGGTATGTAGCCATGACAAGTAGGATCTGGATGGACTTAAGCATAGTCACTTGAAAAGGTTTCATCATAATCCACGCCTGGTCGATGACGAAAAGCTTTAACAAGTCTAGCTTTGAAAGTCTCAACTTTTCCATCTACACCAAGTAATCTTCTCAAGATATACTTGCTCCTGATGGGGATTTAACCCTTCAGATATTGCAACCAAAGTCCATACTTTGTTGGTGTACATGGATTCCATCTCAGATCGTTAAGCATCCAGCCATTCTTATAGAGTCTCACACTGATGGCCAGTTCGAAGCTAGTTGGGTCATCATCTCATGATGCAATCCTCGCTCCCACTGTCATAGAGAAACAGAAGTATCTCTCAGGTGGGCGAGGAACCCTACTAGATCGGCGGAGAGGCTGAGGTTCGTTGGTATCTACTGAATCCTTTGGTTCTGTCAAATCATTAGCTGCAGTTTGTATAGCTGGAACCTTTCCAGTTCTACATAACTAACCTTGCCTCGAGATTGTCCGGATTTTGCTTTTAGACATAGGCCGGACAACCCCAAATCTTAACTAACTTAAGACATGGGCTCTTCCCTTTCCATATCATATATGAAGTGGTAGGCAACTGATTTGATTCGAACTCTATTCAATAGGTATGCAGCTTCTCAAGCGCATAACTCCCAAAAGGAAAAAGGTAACTCAGTAGTACTCATCATAGAGCACACCTTATCATATAGGGTGTTATTGCTCTGCTCCGATACGCCATCGTGCTATGGTGTATACGGAGGAGTAATGCTGAGAGAGAATCTCATTCTCCTTTAGAAAAGTCCAGGAATTCCGTGCACAAGTATTCTCCTCCTTGATCACATCAAAGGACATAATACTTATACCCGTTTTGGTTCTCTACTTCTAACTTATATTCCGTGAATATCTCAAAAGGTTCGGACTTGTGTTTCAACAGGAACATATGTCTGAATCTTGAGAGATTATCAGAGAATATAATGAAGTATAAAGAATCAGTCCTGGCATGTGTAGACTGGGGACCTACATACATCAACATGTATCATCCCAAGAGTTTACTAACTCTTTCTCTGTTTCCAATAAACAGAGCTGGTGTCATTATATCTCTGTGACATGACTGGCGGGTTTCACAAGATGTAAATTCAAACTGATTTAAATATGCATCTATATGTAACTCTAGCTAGTCGGGTCACATTGATCTGACCTAGTCTACAATGCCTCAAGAAGAATTCGTTCATTTCTGAACTCTTCCTCTTGTGTGTGATCCGTATACAAAGAACTGTAGTTTGATTTAGAACATCAATGCTTTTAGTTAAGGTGCCTGATCCGATCAACTTTTGATATAGGAAATGTTCAAAACATTATCCAACAATACAAAATTTTATCATTTCTTTACTAATAAAGAGAGTGATATGATTTTGTATATCAGGTTCGGTATCTAATAACATTCGTTCAGAATCAATGTATTGATAATACAGGGTGACAGTGACCAACAGACTTGGCTGCAACACTTGCCCCGTTTTCTGCCTCATGAAACTTATCACCCGTTCTCAGTTCTTTACCTTTCTGTAGCCCTATGTAACATATTACATATCTGGGATCCTGATCTGGTATCACATACCCAGGACGTAAAGGATACTGAGAAACAATTCTGTATAATGAACATACCCGAAGATGATGCATCAGCATGCACTCTCTTCGTTTGGGCGGTACGGGAATTCTGGTAATCCCCAATTTCCTGCTCTGTCTTATAACAATTATAAGTTGGAGCGGGACCAACGTTCCCCAGCTCAGTATAACAAGCGGGTTCGGTCAATGTTCCGTATTATTATCTTGATTAAGGCGTGATATGGTCGCTACCTGGAGAGAGAGAGAAGAAAACACTCAGCGTGCGCTCTTGCAAGAATAGATTGGTTATTATTTTATCTAATCAGGATGGCTCCCACTGCTTTTTATCAAATCTTCCTCCAAACCCTAAAAGGAAAGACTAGCCGGGATTAATTACACACTACAAGTTCGCCAATCTTTCAGCCAGGCCAGTGTCGGTACTTTGAGGGAGGTCCCCCGTGCTTTCGCACGAACCTAGTTAATGTAAACCTCGTTTTCCCAGAGGCGTAACCTCGTTAACACCTTTCTAGACACCTACTTGATCGGCTAATTGTAATGTGTAAAACTCTCCCAGGAGTAACAATTACTCGCAGTGGGTATCAGGATCCAACTATCACATAGAAGGTATGCAATCTCATTGCAAATTTCAACACTTGAAACTCCCGATAATGGTTTTTACCCCTAGCACCTATGACCTTGGCTAAGGTCAACAAATCATAGGTACTAGTCAAGTTCTACCCGTCATTTCGTGATTAATTAGACCCACCCACATGACCCTTGGCTAAGGTCAACAAAGCCACATGACTGTCCTAACTAATCGCATGATATGCTGTGTAGGAAGACATCACTTAGCTACCGCACACTACGCCTCGGCTATGGTCGACAAACGTAGCACGAATACTAAGTACTCTACTTCCTAAAATGACGGAGGGTTGCGAATGGTTTTTATGAAAACCTTTAACGCTTTGAACTTGATCTCGTTGCGGAATCAAATGGGTTTTTAAATGGAATGTTTTCGAGGCTTTTCTAGTTTTGCTAAAGGGTTCACTCCCGGTGAAGGGATCGTCGGCCCTTTCCTCGTCGAATGAGGTGCGGGATATATCATATATATCACTGTGCAAAGCGGAAACTATAGAAGCGATCAAAGACAAACCGAGGGTTGTAGCATCTGCCAGTTATTGCTAAAGGAGTCACTCCCGGTGAAGGGATCTCGGTCCTTTCCTCATCGAATAAGGTGCAGGATGTTCTTTAATGAACACCACGATGCAAAGTAAGAACTGTAGCTACCTGTTTTTATTTTGAAATTCGATTCCACAACATCAATTAGGTTTATTTTCTTTCATTAATCTCATTAATGAATATCCCATCATATAAGTCCACCTAACCATCACAGATAAATATAACGTACGCTTATGCCATCCGCATTCGCCTCGATGTCCCGTCTGCACCGTTAGGTTAGGTAACTAACGCCAGAGCGAGGCAGGGCTAGCGCGGGTGTAAAACATAAGCAACGTTTATATAATATATCATATATACTATATATAATATCTGTCACAGAATATCACATGATTACATCACAGATAAATCACAGCAGAAGAAACATATGAAATATTGGATATACTAGGACGTCCGTGTTTTCAATACGAGCCAGTATAAAACACGGATTCCACGGTCGTGATGAATAGCCAATCCCACACCCCTAGACCCCTACGAGAGCAGCAAGTAACCCTACCAATTCTAGAGTTAGGAGACCCGGACTCGACTCCTCGAGTTGGTCTCCCACTGGACTCCAGAACCGGGTTACTTGTGCCCTCCTCCTTGGGTCTATCCTAGTGCGGAAAAGTAAATAATATACAAACGGTGACAACTTCCGCAACCTAGGAAGTGCCCCAATAAAAGAATATTACATACAAGTTTTTACATGAATGAAAATGAAAAACACTCATCTCACATAAAAAAAACCCGGCTATTCAAACACGATGATCCAATATAACATATCCAGCAACACATAACATCACATGTCATCAACGTAAGTAAATATGTCCATCCCAATTGTCGTTGACATATAGCAACGAAACCGGCGATATCACATATTACACTTACGGTCACAGAAAAGAAAGTGTAAAACTACAACAGTTGGAATCCGCAACCACCTCAGACATCACATGCCTGACCGAATGAATTCCTTAGACATCGCATGCCTAACAATTATAAACCCCGCATTTTAGTCTCATTATCGAAAACACTTTTCAATATCAAGTCGGGCAATTCAACAAGATTCCCGAAAAACTGATCGAATGCTCGTCGCAAACTTTAGTAGGCGGCCGCACCCCTGATACCATCGACGAAGTGCACCAAGGCGGAACACCGCTACCGCGAGCACCCGAACGGATGCTTTCGGCGACGGGGTTCTCCTACAGTCACTTGGTCGGGGCTATGGAGTGAGGCTGTCTATTAAGTTTACCCGGCGAGTATCCGTGTACGCTACGTGATTGCGATGGACTTTTGATCACATCAAAATTCCGTGGCAACCGATCAAGTGAGACTAAACTGCTATGTTTATATCATTCATTTAGTTATCACATAACTACTTATGAATTCCAATTATTGTATCCCATTCCGAATAAATAGAAAATGTCAAACTTTCCGATCAAACAATCGAATACCCAAGTTTTCCCGATACAGCTCAACACATGAAATAAGTCTAACAACATTCCGTTCGTGCCTCAGTACCAACGGTCCAGCCGTAGAAGGGTCAAGCCAACGCCTCACATGTGGCACGCCGTACTGCCCCAAACCCTAAGGTTCAAAGGGCAGTTCAAGACGGTCACATAATCGAGTTAAGGTTTGTTGTCTTCTAGAGGGTCCATCGAGTTACTTGCACTACTTAGAACGTCGTTAAACTACGGAAAAATCCAACACTTGGAAATTTCCCGACAGGGGAAAAATTGGGTATTTATATCCGGTCGAACTTTTTAACATATTCTAAAATTTATCCGGAAAGCCACACAGACAAAATTTGATACTCCGATCAAAACACCGAATCCCCAAAACAACTCCAGAAACTTCAACTCTTGAATGAAATTTAAAAATACCCAGAGAACTCAACACTGCAAACAATGAATTACTGTGCAACTTTTAAAGGCTGACGTCATCAATCTGCCGCGGAACCGCCGCCTAAGGAAGGATTATGCCGCGGTTCCGCGTCGTCTTGAACTGTTCATGACCCCAATTTTGCGCCGTAATTCTTATATTTTCCTGCTGGGTTTTCTGCATATTTTTAATTTGGAAAAATCCCTGTTTTTAGAAAAAGTACAGAGAGCACATTTGAGTTGGGGTTTCGGGTTTGTTCGGGTTTCAAACTTCGTCTGGACTTCGCCTAAGGCTCTAGCTAGGCTCTGATACCACTGTAGGTCAGGCAGCCACCCCATCCAATAGGGTCGCCGTGGCACCAACGGGTCCCTCAGCCGCTACTTTTTACGCATGCCCCCTCGTGAGGACTACTACCCGCCGGAACACCTTCCGGTCTCGGGACACCCTGGGGGTAAGAGCCTATGCTTCGCCACACTGTCACACAGTGAGAACCCCCCATAGGTCGACATCCAATGTCTAGTAGCTCTGATACCACTGTAGGGTTCCTAGGCATCCTAGTGAGGTCTCACAAGGCATCGATCATGCCAAATTAAAAATTCTAGGTGCCGAGAAACCCGACTACGGATCGTTTGCTAGAAAACTAGGCAAAAAAAAATCCAGTTAACAACTTAACTAATGGGATATCGGAAATACAACCTTTGTAGATCCGGTGCTCCACCTCCATAGCTCCGCAATGAAGTCCTCTCGCTGTCCTACACAAATCCTGGGCTCTAGCGTCGGCTTCATCGGAGAATAGGCGAGCTAGGTCGTCGATGTCCATGCCGAAGATGATCTACGTCGAAGCATCGCAAGATCAAGCTCTCACTTCACCAAGTCAAGAAACTTGTGAAGGAAACACACTCTACTACTTGGCAAGAGGTAGAGGATGAAGAAATAGGAAGTAGGTAGACTTTAGAATTGGATTTCTCACTTGTTTTCATCAATCACCATTGATGAAGTGAACTTTCTTCATGTGAAGAAGATGAAGAAGAAGAAGAAAGAAATATGATAAGTTAATTAAAAAGAATAGAAAAACCAAAACTTATCATAATTCTAACTATGGTTATGTGTAGAGAATTGACCAAGGTTAAAGGAATGGTTAGGGTTAAGGATGAGATAAGAATGGTGGACAAAGTCAAAGCTTCATGAAGCTTCAACTAAACAACAAAAAAAAGCCACCATTCTTTTCTCTTTTCCTTTTATTTTCCAAAATGTATAAACAAATAAATAATGGAAAAATAAAACCCTAATTATATGTTTAACCATGGTTTAATTCTTTACACTTAACCAAGTATACATGTATCATCAAACATGATACAATCAAGTGTACAAAAGTATATCACATATACAATGTGCACAAACCAAGTGAGAAAATCCATCTTAAGTAAACCGATACTAGTTGATGCAAAGTAATATATCAAATATATAGATATGCATTAAATCATTAAATCAACACTTGATTCAATGATCCGGTCATGTCGCACACAACCGACTAGTATACAATGTATCGGCTTATCGAATCATCGCTTGAATCGATAACTAGGTTATATCGCATACAACCATTCGATACATTCATCGCGAGAATGAAATACGGTATCACATACACGCATTATTCTCGGTCCCGCACATACCTCATATGCGCTCCTATTTCGTTTCGCTTGAGCCAGGAAACCTCTGTGTAGGACTCTAAAGACTCGTCAATACGCCGGCAGCAGATGATGATCATATCAAACACCCACAAGCCGCAAGCGGTCTGCTAAACGTAACGGCCACCCGGGAATTGAGCGATCAGAAGATCGACGAGCAAGCCCGCTCATACTCCTGTGAGTCCAACCAGTAACACTACCGTACAGTCCGGTCTGATCGTCTGATATGTCGCATATCTCACCTAGGGGTGGTAAACGTCAGACCCCAATAGCTCGATAAGTCGTGTCGATATGAGGTCTATAACACTTCGAGAAACTACTGGTAACACTTACCAGTAAATCTCAGCAACCCTGGCCAGGGATTTCCTGTTATAGCCAATCGAACACAGCGCAACATCAACCCCCTATACCGGGAGAGACGAATCCCCTCCTATCGCTCATTGCCTCCATGTGACTCGGGACTGTACCCAAAAACCACCGTTTTGCACGCCCTCTTGGACGTGGTAAGATGGAAATCAAAGCACAGTGGGAACCACACAAGACTCTATGACGATCTCGGGTCAACAGACTACTCTGTACCAGTATCACCAAAGAACTGCCATCTGACGTCAGGTATAATACCATCTGGGAGTTCTCGGCGAGTCCGTCCAGTGTACCCAGTCTCTACTGAGCACCCGTATATCATCCCTGATGTCCAACACCAATGGATATGGGATCATCCATCGCCCATCTGTATGGGTCGAGAAGGTATACGCTAGTCTACTCTGGTATATCGATGCCCCGTCTCGATACACCCACGACTAGGGACTTTGAAGGATGTACTTATAGATTACCATGTCCCCACTAGTATGATCCGCATCATAGTCCAGGTAGTCAAGTACACATCCTAAGGGCTTTACCAACATGTAACAGAGAGACAATCAGTATACACGTTAAGGTAAAGTTCAACCAGATAGCATATTATCATGTCGAGCAAGAAAGTCCTCCCTATATACGTCCCAGCATCCACTACAATATACATCCTATGTACAGTAATGGCCTCTAGGGCATACATATAACTAACAAGATATAGAGCAGGCACATCAGTCAGCCTTTAGCGTTCATCCAGATTCCACCAAGATGTACCGTGACTTGAGAGACATTTACTGGTGGGAAGGTATGAAGCGTGATGTTTCTGACTTCGTGTCGAGGTGCCTGAATTGTCAGCAAGTCAAGGCTGAGTATCAGAGACCGGCTGGAGAGTTGCATCCTTTACCCGTTCCTGAGTGGAAATGGGAGCAGATTTCCATGGACTTTGTTATGGGTCTACCCAGGACCAGTCGGGGGTATGATTCCATTTGGGTGATTGTTGACCGGTTGACAAAAGCAGTTCACTTCTTTCCAGTGAAGACCACTTTCGGTTATGCTCAGTATGCTCAGTTGTATATAGATGAGATTGTGCGTTTGCACGGCGTTCCCACATGCATTGTATCCGACAGGGGCACCAAGTTTACTAGCCGTCTTTAGCAGAAGCTTCAGGAAGTTTTGGGTACCCGGTTGAGTTTTAGCACCGCTTTCCATCCGCAGACTGATGGTCAGTCAGAGCGGACGATACAAAGTCTAGAGGATATGCTTCGGGCGTGCGTGCTTGATTTTGGTGGCAGTTGGGATCGTCACTTGCCGTTGATTGAGTTTTCCTACAACAACAGCTTTCAGGAGACTATTCAGATGGCACCATTTGAGGCCTTGTATGGCAGGAAGTGTCGATCGCCGGTCTGTTGGACTGAACTCTTTGAGAGTAGGGTTTTGGGACCCTAGCTAGTTCAGGAGACTACGGAGATGATCCATCTGATTCAGGACATGATGAGAGCAGCCCAGAGCAGACAGAAGTCATATGCCGACAGTCGTCGCTGCAGACTTGAGTTTGCAGTGGAGGATCATGTATTCCTACGGATTTCTCCGATGAAGGGCGTTATGAGATTTGGGAGGAAGGGAAAGCTCAGTCCCAGATTTGTAGGTCCCCTCAAGATCCTTGAGCGAGTTGGTACCGTTGCTTATCGTTTGGCACTCCCGCCCGTTTTCCGGATGTTCACCCCGTATTCCATGTGTCGATGCTTCGTAGATACCTTCATGATCCTTATCACATGATTCAGCACGAGACCGTTCAGCTTGAGCGCGATCTTTAGTAAACCGAGCAGCCAGTAGTTATATTGGATCGGCAGGTGAAGAAACTTCGGTCAAAGGTCTTGCCATCTGTGAAAGTTCTTTGGCATAGCCCGACTAATGAGGAGATCACTTGGGAGGCCGAGAGCGAGATGCGGAAGAAATTCACTCATCTCTTTGAAGGTATACTTGTATGAAATTTTAATTCGGGGACGAATTTTCTTTAAGGGAGGATTTTAACGCCTTGGAATGCGATTAGTGTTAATTAAGCGTCAGTGCGGGTTTTTAAGGAAAAGTTTACCAAATCGGGTTCCTCACATTTTATATCAATTAATTAATATTTTATTATTATTTGATATGGCTTGCACACACACATGCATGTTAATGTGAGGGTATATTTAATGTTAACCTTGTTTAGCAACCATAACACCTTAAGCTAAACCTTGCCCAATTAACCTTGCCTTAACCATTTCCTAGATCTTTTAGTGTGAGGAAATATCTTGTTTGGATGAGAGAGAGGTGGCAAGATGAGTCAAGATGCATTAATGGTGGCATTAATGGAGGTGAGGGAGAGAGTGAGCATAAGGAATTAGTTGACCCTACACTCACCCTCTCACCCTTTAACTCTCTCACTCTCTCATTTTCTCTCACTCTCAATCATTTCTCTTTTTCCCTCAACCCCAAACCGAACCCTTACCTTCTCTTCACAAATCCCTGCTAAAACTTCACAAAATTCAATGGAAAATACTTCAAATGTATCGATTAGCCACTAGGTTTCCTTAGAGCTTAGAAAGCTAGGATTTTTGAGTAAGAGTGGCTGGATAATAATATCTAAACTGTTAAATAGGTGTTTTAATGTTGCAGAGCTTGTTGGCTGCTGTTTAAAACACTTAAGGTATCATTTCATGCAAAAATCGTATTTTTTGTGTCAACTTTGGGTCTCTGAGATCTACTGCAGAACCAGATGTTTTCTGGAAAAGTTCCCATCACAGTGACATAGTGTTCAGGTATAGAACACACCATAAAAATCTGAGACCGCCCCTTAAAGTTTGGGCCGCAAATTTAATGGTTCTCGCCGCAAATTGTGGCCAGAGTGGGGGCTGGGGTGTTGGGGTTTGGACGTAGGGTCTCTGGGATTATATGTAGTCTCATGACACTTGCAACTTTCACCAATTGTTAGTGTATAAAATTCTGGGACCACTTTGCTTTATTCTAGTGTTTTGAGTATGCGTGTTACGTTATCTGACACGGTTCGTGATCTAGTGTGCTGCTACACTTGGGCTGGTGTTGGTGCGTCGCCACGCACGTTAGCCGTTAGACGAACACTTATGGGTTGGATTGGAGTTGGTCCGTTCGTCAAACATAGTGTGTACGTGATATTGATCGATTTCTGAGATTTTTTGCACTGGCTATATTTTGTGTTAAAAGGATCACGGGCGGGGACTTTGGATGCTGCGAAGAAAGGGAAGCAGGTGATTGGGTTTACCTAGCCCGCGATTGTCGATGAGTAGATTTAACATTTACAGGGTAATCGCCCGAATGGCGTTATGCTTCAAGGCTAGATATGATATGATATTAGCCGTATGTTTATATTGCACATATAGAGTTTGCATATAAACTTCATTGCATATTATTACATGTTGTGCTTGGACTTGTACCCTTTGGACACTGCACTATTATTGACGGTTCATGTTGCACGAGCACTGATTGTATGCCACCCACACCGTCAATAATTGCCCTGACACGCAAAACACACATACATATATTATATTGTTTGGTTAGGGACATTGAGACATTGATTCATATTCCATTGTGCATATGACATATAGCATACATGTATACCTACATGCTTACACATATGCCTTGCTATGCCTACATGAATACACATACATGGAGGGTATTGTATCATTATTGACATGTATATAAATATACCTAGCTTGATATAGCTACACACATACCTGGAGGGTATTACATGATTATTGATAGGTAGATACACACATCTTGCTATACCGACATGGGTACGCATACCTGGCTATAGCTACATGTTCACCTTTATATGATGTTACGTTGGTTTCGGAGAAATTAGGAACCGCATGGTATATTTAATAACTTGTTGCAGTTAAATAGCGTTTTTTCCTTTATATGCTCATATTACTGTTTCATGTTGCATATATTATATTTCATGGATTTCGCATTGATATATGGATTTCATATGATATTTCCTGGATGTTTTTCTCCTGGGTATATATATCAGTGGTATGCGACGTTGATATATATACATGTTTGTGTGTGTGTGTGTGTGTGTCAGTGGTATGGAACGCTATTATATATATGTACACCTATATAATATATATCATCATAATGATATGTGCATGTATTCTTATTCATTGCGATATGAGGGGTTTATGTGCCCGATATGAGGGGCTGATGTGCCCGATATGAGGGCCGATATGGGGGCTGATTTGAGGGAATTTGGGGATTTGGATTGTTTTGATGGACACTGGTTCGCCATGATGAGGATTCAATAAGGATAACATGTTTTATCCCCTACTCTGCATTTATTTGATATGCATTTGCTTCATGTATTAGTAGTACCTGATAGAGTACCTTTCATGACCGTTGCATATACATATTGTCATACTTATGCTATCAGATTATATGTGATAGATTATCGCTATTAGTACATACTTGTGATTACTGTATGATATTATTTACTATTCACGAGTTGGCAACTCTCCCCCGTTGTGTCGCAGGGTTTTTCAGGTCTGATCATCAGAGTGGTCGCGGCAGGACGCCTTATTATCTCTACTTTTACGGATATCGCTACGGTTAGCTGTGAAGCCGTTTGTTATAGGTGGGTTGCGGTTATCCGATGATGTACATTGTATATTTCTTGTATCTAGTACTTTACATCTACCACCTTCATGTATTGACTTAGAGACGAGTTGTAAGGATCGATGTTGCATATTCTTTTGACTCTAGTTGTCGGGCTAGTGTGAGCCGGCCTTTTTATATATGTGGATTATCTTTTCTTCGCTATGGCGTCGTATATCTGTTGTGGTGGTTGTTTCCGCCGTTAGGCGAGATTTGCTCCCGTTTGGGGATGTTTTACTTTTATCTTATGTTTGTACCCGTTTCGGGGCTAGCTTTTACAAAGGAGGTGCTGCCGAAATTTTTTTGAAAAACAGACTTAAGTTTAAAGTTTTGCATCGAGATTTTTTAAAAAAAAGTGATCTATCTTTCTTCTTGTAATGGTTTAGATTGCTGGGTTTTTCGGCTTACTTAATTGTGTTACGCCTGTTGACGTTACGTAGTTTAAGTGCCGGTCATGTGCCTAATTTTGGGTCGTAACAAAGTTGGAATCAGAGCGCAAGGTTTTACCTTTCGGAGTATAGCATGACCTTGGTATGATGGAGTAGGTATCTTAAGCAGAGTAACGTAGCGTGTGTATGTTCCGCGGCATACTTACGACATGGTGCTCCGCCTAAGTGACCTTTGGACTTATTGCTTGAAATTCCTTCCGTGATATATATATCCTTGTGATCCGATTTCTTTGTCCTTATCAAATCCTGTTTCCATTTCCAGCCTTTCTGCCGCCGAAGACTATGAGGGCGCAGAGAGCGACCGCGAGGGTCGAGGTCAGAGTTGACTCGTCTGACACGAGGACTGACCATGGGGGTACGCCCGTTATGCAGGAGCAGATTGTTCCACCTTCGATAGACCATACGACTATGCTAGGAGATGGTATGCAGGATTTGCGCCAAATGATGGGGTCGTTAGTTGAGGCCATTCGAGCACAGGGGCAGGCGGTTGTTCCACCCGTTACGGGGACCGTGTCGGTGCCTACTGTTCAGGCGGTTGTACCTGCAGCTACGGAGGTGATCACCGTATCGTTATCGGAGTTCATGAGGCTGAGGCCTCCGGATTTCACTAGCACCGATGCAGCTGAGGATCCACAGTTGTTTATCGACCGGATAGCCAGGATATGTCGTTCTCTTAGATGCTCCGATGCGAGATGGGTGGAGTTCGCGAGCTTTCATCTGGAGGGTCTGGCCTAGAAGTGGTGCGAGTCCTTAGAGAATGGCAGAGCCGCAATTTTTTCTCATATGACCTGGGCTGAGTTCGTGACGGGGTTTCTTGCGCGTTTTCTTCCGCTGAGCGTCAGGGATGCTCGAGCGCGCAGATTCGAGTCGTTACGCCAGACTCAGGGTATGACGGTGGCCGAGTATGATGTGTTGTTTACCGAGCTGTCTGTGTATGCTACGTATTTGGTGGCTACGGAGGAGATGTGATTGTTAGGATACGAGCGTGTTCAAGTTTAAGTTTAAATACCGCAATCAAGACGGTTTCGCACGTAGCTAGCCGGTTGAGTACGGGTCGTCCGCAGGGAGATGGGAATCTTTTTCTATGTGTTTTTTGACGAGTTAAGTCCGGTTGTTCAGATTTTGTTTGTAACTATCTAAGTGCTAAGTTGATATTTAAAGAGAGCTTGTTAGGGTTAGGATTAGGTTAGTTTGAGTTAGGAGTCTCCACATCTTTCGTTGCCCCACTTAATATCGGTGTTACGGTAATCGGCAACAACGGGGATTAGCACGACTAGGAAGGAACTTGCGAGTATAAGCTAGGCTTTCCAACGCATAGTCCTTCCTTTTGGTGCTTGTCCGTCCGTTCTTGGCTCTTATCCATAACCTCCGGTTAATTCAACCACAACCGGTCTCACTACGGAATCACCGCTATCATGTAGGATAGGGTGCCATAAGGAGCGGATTGTGGTTCAATTAACGGGAGTCGATTTAAGTTGTTGGGCAAGGAAAGAGTGAGAGAGATTTCCTTCTCTCAAACTTCCCTTATCCTACCCGAACAAGTATAAAACTACTCACACTTCATAATACGGAAAAATAAAACAATCAAAAGAGGAAGATAGAAAGAAGGAGACTAGAAGAATACGACTAACTATTTGCGACCTCACCTTGGCGAGGATCAAGCGTAAGTATCATGGTCGTATGAATGATAAAGAAAAAGAGAGAAGAAAGAAACAATCAAGCAAATAACAACAACTACTTAACAATTAAAATTACAACAAATTACAACAAGTAAAGAAAGAGACAATCATGATAATAAAAATGGTCTTCTTTATTCATCACTCTTCACTCAAAAGCTCACTACAAGTTTAATGGAGAAGAAGTGAGAAGAGGAAGAAGAACAACACTAAAACTAGGCAAAATGAAAATACAAAATTGGACCCTTTCCTTCACAAACTTCTGGGCTATTTATAGGCCAAAAACTGAAAACCTAGGGCAACCACCAGAACCCATATGAAAATACAAAAACACCCCTGAAACATTTCTGTCTTTGGCGCCATAATGGCCGCGGATCCGCGGCCTGGACCCACCTTTGACCGCGGATCCGCGGCCCATTAGAGGAATTGGGCTTCGTGCTTTTTTGTGGTGGCCTGATCTGCTGTGTGCTTCATTCTGGTTCATATATTTTCTGAAAATACTTCCATATTTCTTCCAGAATTTCTGTTGAGGGAAAGGTGGACTTTTTGTCAAGATTTTGTCATGATTGCCTCGAGCTCCGCGTAGATCTCTTGGATTTTGTGCTACCATTGAGCCTTGTGCATGAGAATGACATTGATTTGATCTTTTGTCTTCCTATTGATATCTGGCAACATACGAATGAAGAGCATAG
This sequence comes from Agapanthus africanus, assembly GCA_030015575.1. NCBI lineage: Eukaryota > Viridiplantae > Streptophyta > Magnoliopsida > Asparagales > Amaryllidaceae > Agapanthus > Agapanthus africanus. Next base: position 31,303,986 of record CM057351.1, read on the forward strand.
ACCGTGTTTTTATCTGTGGTTGGCAGGAACCCGGATTTTTCCGTGTTTTCCATGAATTTCACCATTTTAGAACCGAGAACCTGTATCCTGCAATTGACTAGCAAACACGGCTCAAGAGTATCTACGGATATGCAAATGTGATAAAAATTGGGCGGTATGAAAATGCAAAAATCTGATATGAACAAATACCCCCAAACTTATCATTTGCTCGTCCCGAGCAAAGCCCATTTATTCACAAAAAATTTCCTAACCTCACTTTCGCAGGGAACGCGATTGCACTGAGCATGTGCAACAAGCCGTTAAACCTCTAGGTGTCCCTAGTAGGAGGAGTGTTGTCTCCTGAGGGTTTTCAGCGGATACTACCCACAAAATCCGGTCAAGTTGGTTTGTAAAAATGACTAAGTTTCAAACCCTAAAGTTTTGTTTTTAGAAAATAACAATTCTATAATCCTAAGTCCAGACTATCGAACCTTTATTTTTCACACCTCGCTTCTTATTTAACTACAGATTTTATATGTCTTTACGTGCAGTGCAAATAGTGTCGTGAAGTTCCAGAAGGATCGATTAAAGTCATCATGTCGCACAATAAAGCCCAGATAATAATTTTAAAAGGATCACATAAGTTTTATAACGAGTTAAGCATTTTTCAAGTTTCGTTTTCCAGTAAGGTTTCAACTTCAGAATTTCTATCTTCCTTAACAGGAAACTAAGTCGTATTTTTCACTCCACCTTTTTCTTGTTTTCATTTCATACACACCACTGTGAACGTGCAATAGTCTTTATCATAGAATAAAACCTTCACATCTCCGTTAAAAAATTTTTAAAAGCCTATCTTTTATCAAGATTATTCTCACACAAAGAACCGTTAGGATTTTTAACTCGGAGAGAACACTTGGTTGACTTTGTTTTAAACTGGACTTTCTAGGCTTCTTAGCGAGCTTTGGGCCAATGCACCCAAACCAGTTGGTTTTAGGGCATTAGGTGTAGAAACACCCCAGCGGACTTAATTACTCAAGTTACCTAGGTCCAAAAACAAAAGACAGTTTGGCGTGAAAATCGGATGATTTAATACGAACGGAGATATAACCGGTCAGTTCAATTTTTTTTTGGATAAAAGACGTGTTTAGTGGGTTTGGTGTGTAATCATTCCAATCAAGTTTCAGATGGGTTATTTTTCAGACTTAGTTCCAATTACGGCATCAATAATATTCCTTCATATTCGCTTTACTTCATAAACTATTCTTGACATTACTTATTTCAGAACAAACCTATTTGATCCTCAGAAAATCATTTATCTGTTTAAAAGTTTAAACATGAAAGACCTGTCATCTAATTCCCAAAATTCACGACACGTGTAGTGTGATGTAAAGACGTATATCAGCTATAGTTAACATCAAAGGAGAGTTATCTTTCAGGTTTTCAAAATCCAAACAGAAGATCTAGTTATTCCTATTTTTTCAAACATCGAAAATCTCCACAACCAAGATCGGTTGGAGCGGCATCTCATTTCTCCGGGATATCCGGCCCATGTGTTGGCACCGGGAGCAAGTCTTGCAATAGTCGTGAGCGTCTTTGAAAAGTTGTGGCCAGTAGAAACCACATTGCAAGATCTTCTCAGCTGTCTTTCTGGGCCCAAAATGCCCGCCACACGCTTGATCGTGGCAAAATGACAGCACACTCTTGAATTCTTCGTCAGGGACACACCGACGAATAATCTGGTCGGGACAGTACTTGAACAAGTAGGGTTCGTCCCAGTAAAAGTGTTTTACTTGGGATAAGAAGCGAAGTCTGTCCTGATTTGACCATTCGGTCGGTAGTAATCCCGTGGCCAAATAGTTCACAATATCTGCGAACCAGGGTTCGCAAGATACTGTCAAGAGTTGTTCATCCGGGAAAACGTCGTTTATCGGAATTGGAAGCGAAGGCGAAGAAGGAAGTCGCGAGAGATGGTCGGCAACCACGTTTTCACATCCTCGTTTGTCCTTAATGACAAGGTCAAACTCTTGAAGCAAGAGGATCCAACGGATTAACCGAGATTTGGCATCTTTCTTCGCAAAAAGATGGCGCAGAGCTGAATGGTCAGTGTAGACAATGACTGGAGAGCCGATGAGGTAGGGCCTGAACTTTTCTAAAGCAAATACAACAGCTAAGAATTCCTTCTCAGTTGTTGTATAGTTAAGTTGGGCGTCGTTCAGGGTCCGGCTCGCGTAATAGATTACGTGCGGCATCTTGTTTATGTGCTGTTCAAGGACAGCACCGATGGCAAAGTCGGATGCATCGCACATAATCTCGAATGGGTGCGTCCAGTCAGGGGAAGAAAGAATGGGAGCAGAAGTGAGTGAGCGTTTCAGTGACTCGAATGCAGTCACACAGCTCGAGTTGAAGTCGAAAGGCGTGTCCTTGGCCAGCAAAAGTGTCAAGGGCCTAGCAATCTTGCTAAAGTCCTTGATAAACCGTCTATAGAAACCGGCATGGCCAAGGAAGGCTCGGATATCTCTGACGCATCGGGGAGGAGGTAGATTGGAAATGACCTCAATCTTAGCTTTGTCAACCTCTATGCCGTTTTGCGAGATGATATGTCCTAAGACAATACCTTCGCGCACCATGAAATGGCATTTCTCCCAGTTCAAAGTGAGATTCTTGTCCTTACATCGGGTAAGGACAGCGTCAAGATGCAGCAAACACTCGTCAAAGGAGTCGCCGAAAATGGAGAAGTCATCCATGAAAATCTCCAGAAATTTCTCCACCATGTCTGAGAAAATCCCCATCATACACCGCTGGAAGGTAGCGGGCGCATTGCATAACCCAAAGGGCATGCGTCGATATGCAAACGTGCCGAAAGGACAAGTGAAAGTGGTCTTGTCCTGGTCTTTTTCGGCGATGGGAATTTGATTATAGCCAGAGTAGCCATCAAGAAAGCAATAGTACTCATGTCCGGCCAATCGTTCGAGCATCTGGTCAATAAAAGGTAGCGGAAAGTGGTCTTTCCGCGTTGCAGCGTTGAGTTTTCTGTAATCAATGCAAACTCGCCACCCGGTTTGGGTGCGGGTAGGGATTAACTCATTCGCCTCGTTGGTTATGACCGTGATGCCCGACTTCTTGGGGACAACGTGAATGGGGCTAACCCACTGGCTATCAGAGATAGGGTAAATGATACCACTATCTAGACATTTGACGATCTCCTTCTTCACAGCCTCCTTCATGACTGGATTAAGACGTCTTTGTGGATCCCAGGCTGGTTTGGCATCATCCATCAGATGAATATGATGCTCAACGATCAGGGGACTAATCCCCTTGATGTCCGCCATGGACCAGCCAAAAGCTTGCCTGTTGCTGTGCAAGACCGCGAGAAGGGCTTTCTCTTGCTCTGGAGCTAGAGAAGCCGAAATGATGACAGGGAGGGTCTCGTTCTCACCTAAGTAAGCATACTTAAGGTGAGACGGCAACGGCTTGAGTTCGAGCGTTGGAGGTGAAATGATGGAAGGCAAGACCGGTGCAAAGGTCTCGAACTCAAAGGACTCCAGCAAAGGTTCAAAGCGAGTGTAGGCAACCGAGTTGGATGGTTCAGGTAACTCATCCGGAAAGTCGAAAGATTCAAACTCGGGTTGTGCGCGGCTAAGATCGTTCGTGAACGTGAAACACTCGTAGTCGTTATCGGGCGCAGAAGCAGCAGCAGTTTCGAGGAGAAACGCACTAGTGGCGTCAAGATTATCGTGTTCAAACAGAAACTCCTCGAATTCACTCTTCGGGGGTGATCTCCTGGATCGAGCAGACATCCAGTATATGAGCATTAGGTTCGGCGGGCTGATTCCCCAACCTAAAAATGTTGAGTTCAATTGTCATATTTCCAAAAGAGAGATTCATTGAACCATTGCGACAATTGATCACAGCATTTGAGGTTGCGAGAAATGGGCAACCGAGTATCACCGGAATTTGATTCCGGGGGTTAGCTACAGGCTGTGTATCTAAGACAATGAAGTCAACGGGGAATATGAAGTCCCCGACTTTTATTAACACATCCTCTAGCTCACCCCTAGGGTGGGTGATCGATCGGTCGGCCATCTGGAGAGTGCAGTGTGTGGGTTTCAGCTCTCCGACGCCTAATTGCTCGTATACTGAATACGGAAGCAAGTTAACACTGGCACCAAGATCTAATAGTGCGCGGTTGATGTTCTTATCCCCAATAGTAATTGAAATCGTAGGACAGCCAGGGTCCTTCCGTTTTTGTGGTAAAGATTGGGTAAGGGCATCACTCACAGCACTAGCCAAGAAAACTTTCTTGGGTACCTGAGAATTCCTCTTTTTCGTGCACAAGTCCTTTAAGATTTTCGCGTAAGACGGGACTTGTTGGACAGCATCTAAAAGAGGAATGTTAATGTTAACTTGCTTGAATAACTCCAAAATCTTCTCCATTTGTGGATTTTGTTTGTTAGACCTCAACCGGTTTGGAAATGGAACATTTTGAAAATTGGTTGAGTCTAATGCTGGAGGAGGAGATTGTGGAGTTGGAACGGATCCCAGAATAGGTGTTTTCGTGGAGTGAGAAGTGGGTCCGTTCAGAGAAGAAGAGGAAGGAGAGCCTTGTGAAGAACGGAGAATAGGCTCAGAAGACGAAGAAGAAGAAGCAGGAGAAGAAGAAGAAGAAGAAGCAGCGGCCGGGGTGTCATCGTTGATCCGTTTGCCAATGTTGTTTTGCAGCACCCTCCCTGATCTCAGTGTGGTCACGGCACTCACATTATGGTTTTGTTGTTCAAGAGCAACATGTGCATTATGTGGGTGGCCGGGATTTGGAAGTGGCTGGGACGGGAGCTTCCCCTTCTCTCGCTCGCTCAAGGCCGCGTTCAGCTGTGCAATCTGGGCCTCGATGGTCTTGATGCTTTGCCCGTGTGCGGCAGTGTGTTGCACTAAAGATTGAATCGAAGACTGGATGTTGGCGGTGGATTGAGTCGACTGTTTAACGAACGCCTCCAGACTTCGCTCGAGCGAGGAAACCTTATCGTTGTTGGACGGAACAAAGTTGTTGTTTGGTGGAAAAGAGTTGTTGGGTGCAAAGTTGTTCGTCTGGTTTTGGTAAGGTTGGGGTTGGAAGGGCTGCTGATACTCATGCTGAGTTTGTTGTGGCGCTTGTTGTTGCGGTGGAGGGGCCCTTTGGAAATTGTTTCCCTGGAATTGATTCTGATTCTGATTCCAGGCGAAATTGGGGTGGTTCCTCCAACCGGGATTGTAGGTGGAAGAGTATGGATCATTCCTCGGTCTTTGCTGGAAGGGAGCATTAACCTGATCCTGTCCTTGCGAGGGTGGATTGTAAGGACACTCTTCGGTCAAGTGGGAAGGATCGGAACAACAAGCGCAGATGGTACGAAGGGGGAGAACAGGTGTGGGGGCAGGAGCAGAAAATTTGCTCTCTATCGCTTCAAGCTTTCGTGTTATTGCAGCCATTTCAGCTTTCATCGCAATAGAGACATCGAGTTGGTGGATTCCTACCCTAGACTGACCGGTAGAAGTGGAGGTAGAAGAAGAAGAAGTCGGTCTAGTGCTCTCCCACTGTAGCGTTTGCTCCGCAAGATCGTCAAAGAACTGCCACGCTTCCTCGTCAGATTTGGATAGGAAGTGGCCCTGACAGATGGTTTCCAGCAACTGCTTCGTTGCTGGGTTCAGTCCCTCGTATAAGGTTTGGCAGAGCTGCCATTTCTCTATACCGTGGTGAGGACACTGAACAAGAAGGTCTTTGTATCGGTCAAAGCACTTCCAGAAGGGTTCAGAAGGAAGCTGGGAGAATTGGTTGATTTCATTTCGAATTCTTGCGGTCTTATGATTTGGGTAGAATTTTTTTAGAAACGCTTTAACAAACTCGTCCCAGCTGGTGATTGAGTGGGAAGCGGTGCTATACAGCCATTTTTCAGCGAGATCGCATAGAGTGAACGGAATGACCCGTAGACGTATAGCATCGTCCGACAGCTGGGTGGTTTTCATCATGGCACAGACGTTTTGAAATTTGTTTATGAAGATATAGGCATCTTCATATTCAAGCCCATGAAAACGTGGAAGCATGTTGATGAAATGGGGCTTAATTTCAAAGTTGTCCCCATTGGCCGGAGGAAGAGAAAGGCAGGTGGGAAGTGCAGAACGGGTAGGATAGAAACGATCCTGAAGCGCGATTCGCTGCGGCGCTACAACAGGCGGAGGTGGTGGAAGATTGGTCTCCGTAGGAGGTGGAGCCAATCCAGGGGTGGTCAACGAGATGTTCGGATTAAATCCCGACATCACGGAAGAAGTGGTTGGTGAAGGTGAAGGTGAAGATGTATGAACAGAATTCCGGTCAACGTCGGAGTTGGCCGGCAAAGGAAGGGGTGAAAGAGGAGTGGACGGAGTATCGACTTCGGAGTCGATCGCGTAGTCGGTCGCGACTAACGTAACGCGGACTAGACGGGCGCTAGTGTCCCGAGTCCAAGCGGACATACACTAAACGAGTTTAGTATAGTCAAAGCGGAGAAGGTGAGGGTAAGAAAACGTCAATGGGGAAAGGCGATGGGTGGTGGGTGAAAATGGATTTGGCGACAAAAGGGAAAGTTTTTATAAAAGTTTTTTTTTTTTTTTTGATTTTTTTTTCTTTTTTTTTTATTTTTAGAAAGAGATTTACAGAAGTATGTACGGAAATACGGCTTAAGCAATCACAAACAAGATATGCACAATCACACCTAGATCTAGGGTAACCTAGGTCTACTAGACCTGCTCCTGAACTTGATTGTCGAAGTTAAACAGTGTCGAGAAACAGGCTTAAAAATACACTGATCACGAGGCCAGGTAAGTGCAGAGATAAGGGGAGGTTGTCCAACGCTTTCGCGAAGTTCCTTAATTAAATAACCCTTTCTCTTTCGGCGGTTGCGCCTTTAACACTTTCCTAGACACCCCGTAAACAATATACGGTTAAGCAAGGTTCTAAACAAGGTTTATCTTCTCCTAATGAGCGCGAAGTCCTTAGGGCTGAAGTCTAGTATTTTTTAATTTACAATGGACAATGCATATGCTTTAGTGATTTCCGGGGTCCTGGGAAGGGTGATGAAATCCCCACCCAATCTGGATTGGTTTCAAGCCCCTTAAGTCCGTATTAAAGAATGCAAAACAGTAACAAATCAACTGCAAACAATTTTTATTTGCGGCGCAAAGAATCCTACACAAGAACAGTTTATTGGAAAGGGGAGAAGAATTTGCGCAAAGAAGGCTGCAGAAAACACAATTTATTGGAGTTCAGAGGAGTGGGGAAGGAGAAAGGAGGACTTACAGAAAATTGAAGACCCTGACTGCACTGAATGGCCGCGGTTCCGCGGCCAAACACCTGCTTAGGCCGCGGATCCGCGGCTAGGTAGATGAATTAGGGCTCTGAAAAAATTTGGGTGTCCTCTTCTTGGTGTCCTCTGCTTGTCTGGATGTGGGTAATTCTGATTTGCTTACTGTAACAGTTCCAGATTTGTACAGTAGACGGGATGCTTCGTTTTTGTCCGTCGCGGTGTAGCCGTGAAAATGTGGGTCTATCTTCCCACGTCTTTGGCACTGTACTTGAACTCCGTATTTCCAACGTCTTTGGCGTCGATCTTGAGCTTCGTATTTCCTGCACACTTGCACAAAAACTAATCAAGAATAACAAGATGGTTTCTTTTACAAAGTATATATTTTTTTCGTTTTTTTTTTTTTTATATATACTTACAAATTAACCCGAAATTACACAAGGAAACAAACTACCGCCTCCCCGGCAACGGCGCCATTTGATTGTTAGGATACGAGCGTGTTCAAGTTTAAGTTTAAATACCGCAATCAAGACGGTTTCGCACGTAGCTAGCCGGTTGAGTACGGGTCGTCCGCAGGGAGATGGGAATCTTTTTCTATGTGTTTTTTGACGAGTTAAGTCCGGTTGTTCAGATTTTGTTTGTAACTATCTAAGTGCTAAGTTGATATTTAAAGAGAGCTTGTTAGGGTTAGGATTAGGTTAGTTTGAGTTAGGAGTCTCCACATCTTTCGTTGCCCCACTTAATATCGGTGTTACGGTAATCGGCAACAACGGGGATTAGCACGACTAGGAAGGAACTTGCGAGTATAAGCTAGGCTTTCCAACGCATAGTCCTTCCTTTTGGTGCTTGTCCGTCCGTTCTTGGCTCTTATCCATAACCTCCGGTTAATTCAACCACAACCGGTCTCACTACGGAATCACCGCTATCATGTAGGATAGGGTGCCGTAAGGAGCGGATTGTGGTTCAATTAACGGGAGTCGATTTAAGTTGTTGGGTAAGGAAAGAGTTAGAGAGATTTCCTTCTCTCAAACTTCCCTTATCCTACCCCAACAAGTATAAAACTACTCACACTTCATAATACGGAAAAATAAAACAAACAAAAGAGGAAGATAGAAAGAAGGAGACTAGAAGAATACGACTAACTATTTGCGACCTCACCTTGGCGAGGATCAAGCGTAAGTATCATGGTCGTATGAATGATAAAGAAAAAGAGAGAAGAAAGAAACAATCAAGCAAATAACAACAACTACTTAACAATTAAAATTACAACAAATTACAACAAGTAAAGAAAGAGACAAGCATGATAATAAAAATGGTCTTCTTTATTCATCACTCTTCACTCAAAAGCTCACTACAAGTTTAATGGAGAAGAGGTGAGAAGAGGAAGAAGAACAACACTAAAACTAGGCAAAATGAAAATACAAAATTGGACCCTTTCCTTCACAAACTTCTGGGCTATTTATAGGCCAAAAACTGAAAACCTAGGGCAACCACCAGAACCCATATGAAAATACAAAAACACCCCTGAAACATTTCTGTCTTTGGCGCCATAATGGCCGCGGATCCGCGGCCTGGACCCACCTTTGGCTGCGGATCCGCGGCCCATTAGAGGAATTGGGCTTCGTGCTTTTTTGTGGTGGCCTGATCTGCTGTGTGCTTCATTCTGGTTCATATATTTTCTGAAAATACTTCCATATTTCTTCCAGAATTTCTGTTGAGGGAAAGGTGGACATTTTGTCAAGATTTTGTCATGATTGCCTCGAGCTCCGCGTAGATCTCTTGGATTTTGTGCTACCATTGAGCCTTGTGCATGAGAATGACATTGATTTGATCTTTTGTCTTCCTATTGATATCTGGCAACATACGGATGAAGAGCATAGGCCGTGTTTTTATCTGTGGTTGGCAGGAACCCGGATTTTTCCGTGTTTTCCATGAATTTCACCGTTTTAGAACCGAGAACCTGTATCCTGCAATTGACTAGCAAACACGGCTCAAGAGTATCTACGGATATGCAAATGTGATAAAAATTGGGCGGTATGAAAATGCAAAAATCTGATATGAACAAGATGCGGGTCAAGAGGTTTGTTTGAGGCCTGCTTACCTATTTGTTCCTCGCTATCAGCGTTCAGCATTGCGACACCTATGCAGCAGCGGTGGACGCACCCCTGTTGATTGAGGAGCATCTTTCTGAGGCTTCGGTTGCTCCGGAACCAAAGAGGGTTCGTACTGGTGAATCAGCAGGGAGACGGGCGTTTAGACGTCGTGACTGTTCCCGTTCAGATACTGGGGGTAGTGGAGGTCCGGGACGAGGACAACTTTTTAGCTCTTATTCTCAGGGGAGTCAGCAGTTTTCATCTGGATGTTACCGGTGCGGGGGTTTGGGTCATCGGGTTCGAGATTGTACTGAGTCACGTAAGCGCGAGGCAGCTGTACCGCAGGTTACCTTACCACCTTCTCCACCGCAGAGGGCGTTGCCTCTTATGCCTATTGTTGCTCCGCGTCAGACTCTTGTGCAGAGAGGTCGAGGACGCGGTAGTTTTGTGCCAAGAGGGCGGGGTGGTAGAGGCAGAGGTCAGCCAGTCGCTGGTAGAGGACAGGCTCGGGTGTTTTTCATGACTCATCAGGACGCGTAGGCGTCCAATGCAGTGGTTTCAGGTACTCTTTCTGTATGTTCTTTTGAGGCTCATGTTTTGTTTGATCCGGGGTCTACGCATTCGTATGTTTCTACGTACTTCGTGCCGAGTTTGGACCGAGAGTCGTGTTTCCTAGATCAGCCGCTTGTTATGATTACACCTGTTGGCGATTCTTTTGCCGCGAGTTATGTGTTTCGGTCGTGTGCCGTTCAGATTGGAGATAGAGATTCGTCCGTCAATTTGATCCTTCTGGATATGTTGGACATCGACGTTCTCCTTGGCATGGATTGGTTAGCAGCTTTTTATGCGTCGATGGAATGCCGTGAGAAGGCGGTCAGTTTCAGTTTTCCGGGCGAGTCTGTTCGGGTTGTGCAGGGAGACCTTGGTGCCACCCCTCACAGTTTGATTTATGCCCTTTGCGCTAGTCGGCTTTTGAGGAGGGGATGTTGGGGATTCTTGGCTTTCGTTTGTGATACTGGGTCCACAGTAGGGTCGTTGGGCCGGGTTCTTATCGTGCGAGAGTTTCTCGACGTTTTTCCCGATGAGTTACCTGGTTTTCCGCCAGAGTACGATATTGAGTTTTGCATTGATCTGATTCCTGGCACGGGGCCTATTTCTATACCGCCTTACCGGATGGCTTCGAAGGAGCTAAGAGAGCTTAAAGATCAATTGCAAGAGTTGCTTGATAGGGGACTTGTGCGTCCAAGTGTTTCGCCGTGGGGAGCTCATGTGCTGTTCGTCAATAAGAAGGACGGCAGTTTGAGGTTGTGTATTGATTATCGTCAATTGAACCGAGTTACGGTTTAGAATAGGTATCCTTTACCTCGCATTGACGATTTGTTTGATCAGCTCCAGGGTGCGAAACATTTTTCCAAGATTGATTTGCGTTCGGGCTATCATCGGTTGCGTGTTCGGAATGATGATATTCCGAAGACTGCTTTTCGTACACGCTATGGGCATTATGAGTTTCTGGTGATGTCATTCGGACTCACCAATGCCCCAACAGCGTTCATGGATCTGATGAACCGGATTTTCAGGCCGTTCCTCGACCAGTTTATTATTGTGTTTATTGATGACATTCTGGTCTACTTTAGGAGTCGGGAGGAGCATGAGCAGCACTTGAGAATTACTTTACAGACATTGAGAGAGCACCAGCTGTATGCTAAATTCTCAAAGTGCGCATTTTGGCTTGATAGGGTTGACTTCCTGGGTCATGTGGTGACGGGAGACGATATTCTTGTGGACCCGAGGAAGATCGAGGCTGTGCAGCTTTGGCCCAGACCTGTATCCGTGACAGAGATCCACAGCTTTTTGGGCTTTGCTGGTTATTACCGCCGTTTCATGCAGGATTTTCTGAGTATCGCTGGACCGCTGACCGGGCTGACCCGGAAGGGGGTTCCTTTTCTTTGGACTGATGCGTACGAGCATAGTTTTCATCAGTTGAAGACTCGGTTGACGACGGCGCCAGTCCTATCTTTACCTTCTGGATTAGGTGGCTTTGTAGTTTACTGTAATGCGTCTCGAGTGGGGCTCGGTTGTGTGCTGATGCAGCATGATAGAGTGATTGCTTATGCTTCTAAGCAGCTGAAGAAATACAAGCAGAATTACCCCACTCACGATCTTGAGATGGCGGCGGTGGTCTTTGCGTTGAAGATTTAGAGATACTGCTTGTATGGGGAGTCGTGTCAGATTTTCATGGACCACAAGAGCTTGATGTACATCTTCCAGCAGCGGGATCTGAATCTGAGACAGCGCCGGTGGATGGAGCTTGTGAAGGATTATGATTGTGAGATCTTTTATCACCCGGGCAAGGCGAATATGGTAGCTGATGCTTGAGCCGTAGGCCCGAGGGTAGCTTGTCCCAGTTGAGCGCAGTTCAGAGGCAGTCGTCTGCAGATTGGCAGACCTTGTGCGATGGTAGAATACAGTTTGAGTTCACTTCCACTGGGGGACAGCTTGCTCATGTCCGTGCCCGTCCGCTTCTACTGGACCGTATCCGTGAGGCACAGCCCAGTGATGCCCATTTTGTTGAGATTCATGAGCTTGTTCAGCAGGGTACAGATTCGGAGTTCTTGATTGATGACCAGGGTGTGCTACATTGCGGGACTCGCTTGTGTGTACCCGATATTGATGGGTTAAGATACGAGATCGTAGAGCAGGCACATCAGTCAGCCTTTAGCGTTCATCCAGGTTCCACCAAGATGTACCGTGACTTGAAATACATTTACCGGTTGGAAGGGATGAAGCGTGATGTTTCTGACTTCATGTCGAGGTGCCTGACTTGTCAGCAAGTCAAAGCTGAGCATCAGAGTCCGGCTGGAGAGTTGCAGCCTTTACCCATTCCTGGGTGGAAATGGGAGCAGATTTCCATGGACTTTGTTGTGGGTCTACCCAGGACCAGTCGGGGGTATGACTCCATTTGGGTGATTGTTGACCGGTTGACGAAAGCGGCTCACTTCCTTCCAGTGAAGACCACTTTCAGTTATGCTCAGTATGCTCAGTTGTACATATATGAGATTGTGCGTTTGCACGGCGTTCCCACACGCATTGTATCCGACAGGGGCACCCAGTTTACTAACCGTCTTTGGCAGAAGCTTCAGGAAGCTTTGGGTACCCAGTTGAGTTTTAGCACAGCTTTCCATCCGCAGACCGATGGTCAGTCAGAGTGGAAGATACAAACTCTAGAGGATATGCTTCGGGCGTGCGTGCTTGATTTTGGTGGCAGTTGGGATCGTCACTTGCCGTTGATTGAGTTCTCCTACAACAGCAGCTTTCAGAAGACTATTCAGATGGCACCTTTTGAGGCCTTGTATGGTAGGAAGTGTCGATCATCGGTCTATTGGACTGAACTCTGTGAGAGTAGGGTTTTGGGACCCAAGCTAGTTCAGGAGACTACGAAGATGATCCAGCTGATTCAGGACAGGATGAGAGCAGCCAAGAGCAGACAGAAGTCATATGCCGACCGTCGTCGTCGCAGACTTGAGTTTGCAGTGGGGGATCATGTATTCCTACAGATTTCTCCGATGAAGGGCGTTATGAGATTTGGGAGGAAGGGAAAGCTCAGTTCCAGATTTGTAGATCCCTTCGAGATCTTTGAGCGAGTTGGTACCGTTGCTTATCGTTTGGCGCTCCCGCCCAGTTTTCCGGATGTTCATCCCGTATTCCATGTGTCGATGTTTCGTAGATACCTTCATGATCCTTATCACATGATTCAGCATGAGACCATTCAGCTTGAGCGTGATCTTTCGTTCACCAAGCAGCCGGTAGTTATATTGGATCGGCAGGTGAAGAAACTTCTGTCAAAGGTCTTGCCATCTGTGAAGGTTCTTTGGCGTAGCCCGACTAGTGAGGAGATCACTTGGGAGGCCGAGAGCGAGATGCAAAAGAAATTCCCTCATCTCTTTGAAGGTACACTTGTATGAAATTTTAATTCTGGGATGAATTTTCTTTAAGGGGGGAGATTGTAACGCCTTGGAATGTGATTATTGTTAATTAAGCGTTAGTGCGGGTTTTTAAGGAAAAGTTTACCAAATCGGGTTCCTCACATTTTATATCAATTAATTAATATTTTATTATTATATGATATGGCTTGCACACACACGTGCATGTTAATGTGAGGGTATATTTAGTGTTAACCTTGTTTAGCAACCATAACACCTTAAGCTAAACCTTGCCCAATTAACCTTGCCTTAATCTTTTTCTTGATCTTTTAGTCTGAGGAAATATCTTGTTTGGATGAGAGAGAGGTGGCAAGCTAAGTCAAGATGCATTAATGGTGGCATTAATGGAGGTGAGGGAGAGAGTGAGCATAAGGAATTAGTTGACCCTATACTCACCCTCTCACCCTTTAAGTCTCTCACTCTCTTATTTTCTCCCACTCTCAATCATTTCTCTTTTTCCCTCAACCCTAAACTGAACCCTTACCTTCTCTTCACAAATCCTTGCTAAAACTTCATAAAATTCAATGGAAAATACTTCAAATGTATCGATTAGCCACTAGGTTGCCTTGGAGCTTGGAAAGCTAGGATTTTTGAGCAAGAGTGGCTAGGTAATGATTTCTAAACTGTTAAATAGGTGTTTTAATGTTGCATAGCTTGTTGGTTGCTGTTTAAAACACTTAAGGTATCGTTTCGTGCAAAAATCGTATTTTTAGTGTCAACTTTGGGTCTCTGAGATCTGCTGTAGAACCAGGTGTTTTCTGGAAAAGTTCCCATCACAGTGACATAATGTTCAGGTATAGAACCCACCATAAAAACCTGAGACCGCCCCTTAAAGTTTGGGGCGCAAATTTAATGGTTCTGGCCGCAAATTGCGGCCAGAGTGGGGGCTGGGGTGTTAGGGTTTGGACATAGGGTCTCTGGGATTATATGTAGTCTCGTGGCACTTGCAACTTTTACCAATTGTTAGTGTATAAAAATCTGGAACCACTTTGCTTTATTCTAGTGTTTTGAGTACGCGTGTTACGTTATCCAACACGGTTCATGATCTGGCGTGCTGCTATACTTGGGCTGGTGTTGGTGCATCGCCACGCACGTTAGCCATTAGACGAACACTTGTGGGTTAGATTGGAGTTGGTGCGTTGGTCAAACGTAGTGTGTACGTGATATTGATCGATTTCTGAGATTTTTTGCACTGGCTATGTTTTGTGTTAATAGGATCACAGGCGGGGACTTCGGACGCTGCGAAGAAAGGGAAGCAGGTGATTGGGTTTACCTAGCCCGTGATTGTCGGTGAGTAGATTTAACATCTACAGGGGAATCGCCCGCATAGCGTTATGCGTCAGGGCTAGATATGATATGATATTAGCCGCATGTTTATATTGCACATATAGAGTTTGCATATAAACTTCATTGCATATTATTATTTGTTGTACTTGAACTTATACCCTTTGGACACTGCACTATTATTGATGGTTCATGTTGCACGAGCACTGATTGTATGCCACCCACGCCGTCAATAATTGTCATGACACGTACAACACACATACATATATGATATTGTTTGGTTAGGGACATTGAGACATTGATTCATATTCCATTGTGCATATGACATATAGCATACCTGTATACCTACATGCTTACACATATGCCTTGCTATACCTACATGAATACACATACCTAGAGGGTATTGTATCATTATTGACATGTATATACATATACCTAGCTTGATATAGCTACACACATACGTGGAAGGTATTACATCATTATTGATAGATAGATACACACATCTTGCTATACCGACATGGGTACGCATACCTGGCTATAGCTACATGTTCACCTTTATATGATGTTGCGTTGGTTTCGGAGAAATTAGGAACCGCATGGTATATTTAATAACTTGTTGCAGTTAAATAGCGGTTTTTCCTTTATAAGCTCATATTACTGTTTCATGTTGCATATATTATATTTCATGGATTTCGCATTGATATATGGATTTCATATGATGTTTCCTGGATGTTTTGCTCCTGGGATATATATCTGTGGTATGGGACGTTGATATATATACATGTGTGTATATGTGTGTGTGTGTGTGTGTATCAGTGGTATGGGACGCTGTTATATATATATACACCTATATAATATATATCATCATAATGATCTGTGCATGTATTCTTCATTGCGATATGAGGGGTTGATGTGCCCGATATGAGAGGCTGATGTGCCCGATATGAGGGCCGATATGGGGGCTGATTTGAGGGAATTTGGGGATTTATATTGACTTGATGGACACCAGTTCGCCACGATGAGGATTCCATGAGGATGACATGTTTTATCCCATACTCCGTATTTATTTGATATGCATTTGCTTCATGTATTAGTATTACCTGATAGAGTACCTTTCATGACCGTTGCATATACCTATTGCCATACTTATGCTATCATATTATATGTGATAGATTATCGCTGTTAGTACATACTTGTGATTACTGTATGATATTATTTACTATTCACGAGTTGGCAACTCACCCCTGTTTTGCTGCAGGGTTTTTCAGGTTTGATCATCAGAGTGGTCACGGCAGGATGCCTTATTGTCTCTACTTTTGCGGATATCGCTATGGTTGGCTGTGAAGCCGTTTGCTATATGTGGGTTGCGGTTATCCGATGATGTACATTGTATATTTCTTGTATCTAGTACTCTCCATCTACCACCTTCATGTATTGACTTAAAGACGAGTTGTAAGGATCGATGTTGTATATTCTTTTGACTCTGGTTGTCGGGCTCGTGGGAGCCGGCCTTTTTATGAAAGGTTTGCCTAGCACCCTATAATGAGTTTGGAAGCATCACATGTCACAAAGTTCAAGTTTTTATGGTGCTAAACAAGCATGCAATGGAATCGATCCTAGAAAATTAGGGTTTCGGAAAATTAAAGCGAACTAAACTAGGGTTTTGTAAGGTTTCTAGGCACTCTTGTGAAGGTTCATAAGGCATCAAACATGCCCGGATAAAAATTTAGACGTGCCGAACAACCCAAAGCCGGGATCTTTGCTAGATTATTAGGGTTAAACATGCAAGATGATAACTTTTATCTAAGTGTGAGGGATTACAACCTTTGTAGTCCGCTGCTTGGCTTCACAAGCTCCGAGTAGAAGTCCCTTTACCGCGATCCACGATCTCCCGGACTCATGAGAGGCTCCACGACTCGAACGATCTATGCTAGCTTGAAGTGTTCCAAATCTCCGATGATCTACGTCGAAGTTGCAAAGACTCAAACTTTCTCACTCTAAAGAGATGAACACACTAATCTCATGGGCTAGATGAGATGAGGATGAGAGAGAAGTATTTTTGCTTTCTTTTTAAATCATTTTCTCATATTTATTCATCACATAAAGATTTTCTAGTAAGCTTTTTTCAAGAAAGAAGAAGATGATAATGGAAATGATAATAATAATAATCCATTTGTGATGAATAGAAAACAAAGCTATATGATTGATATATTAACCATGGTCAAGGATGAGTGGATAAGATTGTGTAGAGAAATAACTAGAGTTAGGGTTTGGTTTGGTTAGGAAATGTGTCATCACAAAATATCTTAACAATGACAAAAGAAAATGCTTCTAGAAGGTGCATGAAGCATTTAACCCTAATCAAACCCTAACCTCAATTAATCATCCTTAAACATGTTTAACAATTAATCATATCATGTCACAATAATATATATCACATATATATTATATATTTGCAACAAAAGAAAATAATACAATTAACATATATCGCATATATATCAATGTATCATCCAGTGAAAAGATGAAATAATAAAGCGAGCCAATATTAGATAATGTAATACAATATATCATATATATTATTATACATTAAATCATCGAATCAACACTTGATTCGATGATCCGGCCATATCGAATATTACCGACTAATATATATTATGTACCGATTCATCGAATCAACACTTGATCCGATGTCCCTGTTCATATCTAAATATCGTGAGAATATAACACGGTATCTCATATCGCATTATTCTCGGTCCTGCACATATCACATATGTGCCTCTACTCCGTTTCGCCTGAGCCAAGAAACCTCTGTGTAGGACTCTAAAGAATCGTCAATACGCCGGTAGCAGGTGATGATCATATCAAACACCCACAAGCTGCAAGCGGTCAGCTAAACGTAACAGCCACCAAGGTATTGAGCGATCAGAAGATCAACAAGCTAGCCTGTGCGTTCTCCTGTGAATCCAATCAGTAACACTCCCGTACAGTCCGGTCTGTTCGTCTGATATGTCCCATATCAAGTCTAGGGATGGTAAACGTCAGACCCCAGTAACCGATAAGTCGTGTCGATGTGTGGCTCATAACGGGTCGAGAAACTACTAGTAACACTTACCAGTAAATCTCTATATCAGCCCTGGCCAGGGACTTCCAGTTATAGCCAATCGAACACAGCACAACATCAACTCCCTATACCGAGAGAGACGAATCCCCTCCTATCGCTCATTACCTCCATGTGATTCGGGACTGTACCCAAAAGCCACCGTTTTGCACGCCCTCTTGGACGTGGTAAGGTGGAAATCAAAGCACAGTGCGAATCACACAAGACACTATGACGATCTCGGGTCTACAGACTACCCTGTACCAGTGTTACCGGAGAACTGCCATCTGACATGTGGTATATCACCATCTGGGAGTTCTCGGCGAGTCCGTCCAGTGTACCCAGTCTCCACTGAGCACCCGTACACCATCTCTGATGTGAAACACCGATGGATATGGGATCATCCATCACCCATCATATGGGTCAAGATGCGTATACGCTAGTCTACTCTGGTGTATCGATGCCCTGTCTCGATATACCCTCGACTAGGAACAGTTATAGGATGTACTCATCGACTACCGCGGCCCCACTAGTATGATCTCATCATAGTCCCAGTAGTCGAGTACAGATCCTAAGGGCTTTATCAACATGTGAAAGTAAAACAGTAAACCAATTCAAGTCAACATGTTAAGATAAAGTGAAACCAAATAGCATACTATCATGACGAGCAAGAAAGTCATCTCTATATATATCCAAGCATCCATTATAATATACATCATATGTACAACAATGGCCTCTAGGGCATATACATAACTAACAATCTCCCACTTGCACTAAGGCCAGCTGCTGTAGTATCTCATACCTAGCATCCCGAATAATCTCTCAAACTGTATCTGGGGAATAGCCTTCGTGAATGGATCCGCAGTGTTGTCCTTCGTATCAACTCTCCTGACCTCGATCTCCCGGCGATCAACTATCTCCCTGATCAGGTGATACCGCCTCAGAATATGTCTGGACTTTTGATGGGATCTAGGTTCCTTGGCTAACGCCACAGCTCCATTGTTATCGCAATACAGAGGTATTGGATGCTCAATGGATGGAACCACACCAAGTTCACTAATGAACTTCTTGATCCAGACAGCCTCTTTGGCAGCATCGTTGGCAGCGATGTATTCAGCCTCCATCGTCGAGTCTGCAACAGTATCCTGTTTGGAACTCTTCCAACATACCGCCCCTCCATTGAGGGTAAAGACAAAACCCGAATGCGACTTAGAGTCGTCCTTATCACTTTGGAAACTGGAATCGGTAAAGGACTCCACCTGGAGTTCTCCGTTACCATACACCAAGAACATCTCCTTAGTCCTTCGTAAGTACTTGAGAATGTTCTTCACAGCTGTCCAGTGACTCTCTCCAGGATCTGCTTGATACCGACTCACTACACTTAGTGAGTATGCTACATCGGGTCTGGTACATAGCATCGCATACATGATAGAGCCTACTGCCGAAGCATAGGGTATCTCTTGCATGCGAGCTCTCTCCAAATCAGTCTTGGGAGACATCTCTTTGGAGAGAGTGAGTCCAGAGATCGTGGGTTGGTTCCCACGCTTGGATTCTTCCATACTAAACCTCTTTAGTATGGTGTCAATGTACCTGGATTGGGACAATCCCAGTATCCGTTTAGATCTATCTCTATAGATCATGATTCCCAATACGCAGGAGGCATCACCTAGATCTTTCATTGAGAATCTCTGTGATAAGAAGAGCTTGACTGATTGCAGCATAGGAATATCATTTCCTATCAAGAGTATGTCATCCACGTACAATACGAGGAAGACAACCTTACCCTCTGCTACCTTC
This sequence comes from Agapanthus africanus, assembly GCA_030015575.1. Taxonomy (NCBI): domain Eukaryota; kingdom Viridiplantae; phylum Streptophyta; class Magnoliopsida; order Asparagales; family Amaryllidaceae; genus Agapanthus; species Agapanthus africanus. The sequence goes on from CM057351.1 coordinate 31,323,523, forward strand.
TTATAGATACAAGGTTCATCTACATTTTTGATGAAGTCAAACTCTTTGACTACAACATCAAAACAGATGTTCCAACTCCGCGATGCTTGCTTTAACCCATAAATGGATTTAAGCAGCTTGCACACCTTTCCGCTGCTCCCACTATCTACGAAGCCCTCTGGCTGAGTCATGTACACGCTCTCTTCTAAATCACCGTTTAGAAAGGCGGTCTTAACATCCATTTGCCAGATTTCGTAGTCATGGTATGCAGCAATGGCAAGTAAGATCCGGATGGACTTAAGCATAGCCACTGGAGAAAAGGTTTCGTCATAATCCATACCTGGTCGTTGACGAAAACCCTTTGCTACAAGTCTAGCTTTGAAAGTCTCAACTTTTCCATCTACACCAAATTTCTTTTTAAAAATCCACTTGCTCCCAATGGGTTTTACCCCTTCAGGAGCATTTTCTAAAATCCATACTTTATTGGTGTACATGGATTCCATCTCAGATCGCATTGCATCCAGCCATTTCACAGAGTCACCACTCGTGATAGCCTGCTCGAAACTAGTCGGGTCATCATCATCCATGATGCAATCCTCGCTTCCACCATCAATGAGAAAACCGTAGTATCTCTCAGGTGGATGAGAAACCCTACTAGATCGGCGGAGAGGCTGGGGTTCGTTGGGTACTATTGAATCCTCCGGTTCCACCAAATCTTCAAATTCAATTTGAGTTTGTGTAGCTGGAATTTCTTCCAGTTCTACCTCTTCGCCACTAATTTCTTTTGCAAGAAATTCCTTTTCTAAAAAGGTGGCATGTTGAGCAACAAACACTTTTTGTTGTTCACTGTGGTAAAATAGATATCCATACGAATTGCTTGGATATCCTACAAACTTACAAAGAACTGATCGTGCCTCGAGTTTGTCCGGATTTTGCTTTTTAACATAGGCCGGACAACCCCATATCTTAACTCTTTTAAGAGATGTTCTCTTCCCATTCCATATCTCATATGGAGTGGTAGGCACTGATTTAGTTGGAACTCTATTCAATAGGTATATGGCTGTCTCCAGCGCATACCCCCAGAAGGAAATAGGTAACTCAGCTGTACTCATCATAGAGCGTACCATATCTAATAGGGTGCGATTCCTCCGCTCCGATACACCGTTGTGCTGTGGTGTATAAGGAGGAGTAAGCTGAAAGAGAATCCCATTCTCTTTTAGATAATCTAGGAACTCATTGCTTAAGTATTCACCTTCTCGATCCGATCGAAGAATCTTAATACTTTTTCCCGTTCGATTCTCTACTTCGTGCTTATATTCTCTGAATTTCTCAAAAGCTTCTGACTTGTGTTTCATCAGGAACACATGTCCGAATCTAGAGAGATCGTCAGTGAATGTAATGAAGTAGGAAGAACCGTTCCTGGCATGCGTAGACATGGGACCGCATACATCACTATGTATTAGTCCTAAGAGTTCAGTAACTCTTTCTCCGTGTCTACTAAACAGAGTTTTGGTCATTTTTCCTTTGAGACATGAATGGCAAGTATCATAAGATGATAATTCGAACGGATTCAAATAACCATCCTTTTGTAACTTAGCCAGTCGTGTCGCATTGATATGGCCAAGTCTACAATGCCACAAGTAGGATTCGTTCATATCTGAACTTTTCCTCTTGTGTGTGTTTTGTATAGTCAGGACTGTATTCTGATTCAGAATGAATATGCCATTATGTAACGAGCCTGATGCAATCAACTTTTGATCTAGGAATATGTTCATAACATTATCCTTTACTATAAAATTATATCCTTCTTTACTGAATAAAGAAACTGATATAATGTTGCACATCATGTTCGGTATATAATAGCACTCATTTAGAATCAGTGTATTACGACTTGGTAATACTAGGTGATATTCGCCAACTGCTTTGGTTGCAACATTTGCACCGTTCCCTACTTGAACGGAATGATCACCCTTTCCCAGTTCTCTACCTTTACGTAGCCCATGTAACTGTTTACATATGTGGGATCCTGATCCGGTATCTAATACCCAGGACGTAGGGTGAACTGAGAAAAAGTTCTCAATAACTAACACACCTGAAGAAGATGCATCAACATGCATGTTCTTTTGGGCGGCGTGAGAATCCAGATATTCTCCTGTTTCTTGTTCAGTCTTATAACTCTTATAAGAAAGAACGGGTCCAACATTCCCTAGCTCAGTACAATAATTGGGTTCAGTCAATACATCCATATTATTATCTTGATTATGGCATGACATGGTCGCTACCTGGAGAGAGAGAGAAGAAAAACACTTTAGCGTATGCTCTTGCAAGATTAGATTGGTTATTATCTTATCTAATCAGGATGTCTCCCACTGGTTTTATCAAATCTACCTTAAAACCCTAAAAGGTAAGATTATCCGGGATTAATTACACCCTACAATTTCGTCAATCTTTCAGCCAGATCAGTGTCGGTACTTTGAGGGAGGTTCCCCATGCTTTCGCACGGACCTAATTAAAGTAAACCTCGTTTTCCCAGAGGCGTAACCCCGTTAACACTTTTCTAGACACCTACTTGATCGGCTAATTGTCCTGTGTAAAACTCTCCCAGGAGTAACTCTTACTCGCAGTGGGTATCGGGATCCAACTATCTTATAGGAGGTATGCAATCTCATTGCAAATTTCAACACTTGAAATTCCCGATAATGCTTTTACCCCTAGCAACTTATGACCTTGGCTAAGGTCAACAAATCATAAGCGCTAGTCAAGTTCAACCCGTCATTTCTTGATTGAATTAAACCCACCCGTACGACCCTTGGCTAAGGTCAACAAAGTCGCACGACTACCCTAACTCAATCACATCTCATTTTTTAGCAGATAAATACTAATTAGCTACCGTACACCACGCCTTGGCTAAGGTCAACAAACGCAGCACGAATACTAACTAGTCTCTATCTGAAATGACGGAGGGCTATGCAGGTTTTTCAGAAAACCCTAAGCGTAATGAACTTGATATCGTCGTAGAATCATGTAGTTTTTGAAAAGGAGTGTTTTTGAGGCTTTTCTTAGTTTCGCTAAAGGGGTCACTCCCGGTGAAGGGATCGTCGGCCCTTTCCTCATCGAATAAGGTGCAGGATATATCATATATACCGCTGTGCAAAACAAAACATTAAAAGCAATCAAAAGACAAACCGCGTTTTGTAGCATCTGCCAGTTTCGCTAAAGAGGTCACTCCCGGTGAAGGGATCGTCGGCTCTTTCCCCATCGAATAAGGTGCAGGATATATCATATATATCACTGTGCAAAGCAAAACTGTAGCTACCCTTTTTATAAAGTTTTGATTCTACAACATCTTTAGGTTTCTTTTCTTTTATTAATCTCATTAATAAAAATCCCATCAGCTTATGCTTCCTAAGCATCACAGAAGAAACGAAAGCAGTAATATTTATATATCAGCATATATATATAGTATAAGCATTCGTCTCAGGCAGTAATATGATCTCATCACAGAACATTGCAGCAGAAGAACATATATGAAATATTGGATATACTAGGACGTCCGTGTTTTCAATACGAGCCTGTATAAAACACGGATTCCACAGTCGCGACGAATAGCCAAACCCACATCCCAAGACCCCTACGAGAGCGGCAAGTAACGCTGCCAATTCTAGGGTTAGAAGACCCGGTCTCGACTCCTCGAGATGGCCTCCCACTGGACCCTAGAACCCGGTTACTTGTGCTCCCCTCCTTAGGTCTACCTAATGCGGAAAAGTAAATAATATACAAGTGTGACATCAACCTCAACCTGGAAGTGCCCCAAATAAAAGAATATTACATTACAAATGAATTTTACATGAATGAAAATAAAAACCCTCATCTCACATAAAACCCCCGGCTATTCAGAACGCGACGATCCAATATAACATATCACAGCAACACATAATATCTCATATCATCAACGTAAGTAAATATGCGCATCCCAATTATCGTTGACATATAGCAACGAAACCGGCGATATCATATATTACACTTACGGTCACAGAAAAGAAAGTGTAAAACTACAATATTTGGAATTCACTATCACTTTAGACATCATAAATCCGAAATATCACATACTCCGCATTTCATGCCCAACTCTATGAATTCCACATATTGCATCACATTCCAGATAAATAGACAGTATTAAACTTTCCGAACAGATAATCAAATACCCAAAATTTCCTAAATTGCTCAACACTTGAGCGGAGTTCAAATAATCCCAGAATATGTCACAGTACCAGTGATCCAGCCGTAGAAGGGTCAAGCCAACGCCTCACATGTGGCACGCCGTACTGCCCCAAACCCGAAGGTTCAAAAGGCAGTTCAAGACGGTCACATAATCGAGTTAAGGTTTGTTGTCTTCTAGAGGGTCCACCGCTTAACTCGTACAATTTTTCCGAAAGATTTAAACCCGAAAAAAAAAATTCAACACTTGAAAGTTTTACGTGCCGGGAAAAAGTGGGTTAATGATATCCGTTCAACTAGTTTAACAGTTTCTAAATATCCGGAAAGAAATACGAATTTAAAATTTCCGATCGAGTCTACTATTACAAAACAAACCCCAGAATATTCAACACTTGAAGCAGAATAAAAATACCCATAAAATATATACCAGAAACATATGAATTACTATGCAAAAATAAAGCCCTGGTCTTTTTAAACTGCCGCGGCCCAAGCGAGGTACGGCCGCGGTTCCGCGGCGGTTTGTACGGATCAGTGGCTCGAAATTCACAATAATTCTTATTTTTATCTGCTGTATTTTTCAGGTATTTTTAATTCAGAAAAAACCCAGATTTTAAAAAATTTCCAGAGAGGGGGTTATTTTCGTCGGTTCGGGTTCGATCGGAGTTTTAACTTCGTAAACACATCGCCTAATGCTCTAGCTAGCTCTGATACCACTGTAAGGTTCCTAGGCACTCTTGTGAAGGTTCATAAGGCATCAAACATTCCCGGATAAAAATTTAGACGTGCCGAACAACCCAAAGCCGGGATCTTTGCTAGATTATTAGGGTTAAACATGCAAGATGATAACTTTTATCTAAGTGTGAGGGATTACAACCTTTGTAGTCCCCTCCTTCGCTTCACAAGCTCCGAGTAGAAGTCCCTTTGCCACGATCTCCCGGACTCATGAGAGGCTCCACGACTCGAACGATCCATGCTAGCTTGAAGTGTTCCAAATCTCCGATGATCTACGTCGAAGTTGCAAAGACTCAAGCTTTCTCACTCTAAAGAGATGAACACACTAATCTCATGGGCTAGATGAGATGAGGATGAGAGAGAAGTATTTTTGCTTTCTTTTTAAATCATTTTCTCATATTTATTCATCACATAAAGATTTTCTAGTAAGCTTTTTTCAAGAGAGAAGAAGATGATAATGGAAATGATAATAATAATAATCCATTTGTGATGAATAGAAAACAAAGCTATATGATTGATATATTAACCATGGTCAAGGATGAGTGGATAAGATTGTGTAGAGAAATAACTAGAGTTAGGGTTTGGTTTGGTTAGGAAATGTGTCATCACAAAATATCTTAACAATGACAAAAGAAAATGCTTCTAGAAGGTGCATGAAGCATCTAACCCTAATCAAACCCTAACCTCAATTAATCATCCTTAAACATGTTTAACAATTAATCATATCATGTCACAATAATATATATCATATATATATTATATATTTGCAACAAAAGAAAATAATACAATTAACATATATCGCATATATATCAATGTATCATCCAGTGAGAAGATGAAATAATAAAGCGAGCCAATATTAGATAATGTAATACAATATATCATATATATTATTATACATTAAATCATCGAATCAACACTTGATTCGATGATCCGGCCATATCGAATATTACCGACTAATATATATTATGTACCGATTCATCGAATCAACACTTGATCCGATGTCCCGGTTCATATCTAAATATCGCGAGAATATAACACGGTATCTCATATCGCATTATTCTCGGTCCTGCACATATCACATATGTGCCTCTACTCCGTTTCGCCTGAGCCAAGAAACCTCTGTGTAGGACTCTAAAGAATCGTCAATACGCCGGTAGCAGGTGATGATCATATCAAACACCCACAAGCTGCAAGCGGTCAGCTAAACGTAACAGCCACCCAGGTATTGAGCGATCAGAAGATCAACAAGCTAGCCTGTGCGTTCTCCTGTGAATCCAATCAGTAACACTCCCGTACAGTCCGGTCTGTTCGTCTGATATGTTGCATATCAAGTCTAGGGGTGGTAAACGTCAGACCCCTGTAACCGATAAGTCGTGTCGATGTGTGGCTCATAACGGGTCGAGAAACTACTAGTAACACTTACCAGTAAATCTCTATATCAGCCCTGGCCAGGGACTTCCAGTTATAGCCAATCGAACACAGCACAACATCAACTCCCTATACCGGGAGAGACGAATACCCTCCTATCGCTCATTGCCTCCATGTGATTCGGGACTGTACCCAAAAGCCACCGTTTTGCACGCCCTCTTGGATGTGGTAAGGTGGAAATCAAAGCACAGTGGGAATCACACAAGACTCTATGACGATCTCGGGTCTACAGACTACCCTGTACCAGTGTTACCGGAGAACTGCCATCTGACGTGTGGTATATCACCATCTGGGAGTTCTCGGCGAGTCCGTCCAGTGTACCCAGTCTCCACTGAGCACCCGTACACCATCTCTGATGTCAAACACCGAAGGATATGGGATCATCCATCACCCATCATATGGGTCAAGATGCGTATACGCTAGTCTACTCTGGTGTATCGATGCCCTGTCTCGATATACCCTCGACTAGGAACAGTTATAGGATGTACTCATCGACTACCGCGGCCCCACTAGTATGATCTCATCATAGTCCCAGTAGTCGAGTACAGATTCTAAGGGCTTTATCAACATGTGAGAGTAAAACAGTAAACCAATACAAGTCAACATGTTAAGATAAAGTGAAACCAAATAGCATACTATCATGACGAGCAAGAAAGTCATCTCTATATATATCCAAGCATCCATTATAATATACATCATATGTACAACAATGGCTTCTAGGGCATATACATAACTAACAGGTTTCGAGACTACAACCTTTGTAGCTCCCTTTCGCTGGACTCCTTGGTCTCTTGGGTGTTGAATGGAGGTCCTCTTGAAGTCCTCTCACGTCCACGACGATCCACCACGGAGTTCTCCGTCTAAGCTCGCAACTTCGTAAAACCGAAGAGAACACTCTAAACAAGTCGGCTAAACTTGTGTAGAATGAAGTTGTGGTTAAGGTTCTCACTTCAAAAACCTTTCTTTAAGTGTGTATTACTCACTAGAAAAAACTAGAGAGCAAAAGGAAGAAGGAGGATGAAGATGGAGGCTTTTTTTGAACAAGGGTTAATGTGATAACCATAGAAAAGAAATGAAATATATCTTTATATATTTTATTTCTTCTCATGTCCAACCATGGTTAAGTGATGGAGAGTTTATTTAACTTGAGTTTTAAATGATAAAGAGAAGGATAACCCAAGGTTAGAGGTAGGTGAGCTTGGTTAGGTTAAATGAAGAGTGTAGAAGCTAGAAATGATTATCCTTTTCTTTTCAATTTTATTTAAATACAAAATTAAATAAAAATCCATCACTTAATCTATGGTGTGAGTCTTATATTGCCACCATTTCCATGTGCTAACAACCATGATGGATGGGTGTATGTATGTATGCATGTATGCACATCCATATGTGCATGAAACTAGAAAGAAATGAAGAAACACATGCATGCTTGCATACATCCATCACATACTAGAAAGGTTTCAAGTGAGAAAACTAATGGTTAGATGATAAATCAACACTTGATTTATCAATCCGGTCATATCTCATATGACCCCACCAAAAGCAGGCCGCCCGATCAATGTTCGGTATCATATACGCACATTTCAATCGGGTGCATGCGCATATCGCATACGCGCACCACAACGTTTCGCCTGGACTGGGTAACTCCTTTGTGGGACTCTAAGACTCGTCAATACGCCGGCAGAGGGTGATGATCATATCAGGTACCCTCAAGCCGCAAGCGGTCAGCTAAACGTAACGGCCACCCGGGTATTGAGCGATCAGAAGAAAACAAGCGAACCTGCTACAACTCCCGTCGAGCCATCCGGCAACACTACCGTACAGTCCGGTCTCTTCGTCAGATATGCTGCATATCGAGCCTAGGGATGGTCACGTCGACCCTAATAACTCAATAAGTCTTGCCGGTGAATGGTCTATAACAGATCGAGAAACTACTGATAACACTTATCAGCAAATCTCAGCAGCCCTGGCCAGGGACTTACTGATATAACCAGTCGGGCACAGCGCAGCATCAACTCCCAATACCGGGAGAGACGAAACCCCTCCTATCGCTCATTGCCTTCGTGTGTCTCGGGACTGTACCCAACGGCCACCTGTTTGCACGACTCAGTAGAGCCGTGGTAGGGTGGTAATCAAAGTATAGTGGGAGAACACACAAGACTCTATGACGATCTCGGGTCTACAGACTAACCTGTACCAGTGTCACCTGAGAACTGCTATCCGACAATAGATATAATTCCATATAGGAGTTCTCGGTGAGTCCGTCCAGTGTACCCAGTCACCACTGAGTACCCGTATATGATCTTGATGTCAAACATCGATGAATGTGGGAACATTCATCGCCCATCGTATGGGTCTAGTATCATATACGCTAGTCTACTCTGGTATATCAATGCCCCGTCTCGATATACCTACGACTAGGGACGTTCCAGGATATGCTTATAGACTACAGATGTCCCACTAGTATGATCTCCATCATAATCAGAGTAGTCAAGCCGATATCCTCAGGGCTTTATCAGCATGTATGAATGAATAAATGCATGATCAAATCAACATGTCAGATAAAGAATAACCAGATAGTATACTATCATGTCGAGCAAGAATGCATACTGAATATATATATACATGTATAGATACATCCACTATCATATAATGGACTCTAGGGCATACATATATCCAACAATCTCCCACTTGCACTAAGGCCAGTTATTGGCGTATCTCATACCCAACATCTCAAAAAGTCGCGCATGCTGCGGCTGAGGGAGGGCCTTGGTGAATGGATCCGCGGCGTTATTCTTTGTGTCTACCCTCCTAATCTCGATCTCGCGGCGATCTACAATCTCCCGGATCAAATGAAAGCACCTCAGGATATGTCTGGACCGCTGATGGGATCTGGGCTCCTTGGCTAACGCCATAGCCCCATTATTGTCACAATACAAAGGTATTGGATCAATAATGGTTGGAACTACTCCTAGCTCCGAGACGAACTTCTTCATCCAGACGGCTTCCTTGGCGGCATCATTTGCAGCAATGTACTCAGCTTCCATCGTAGAGTCTGCAACGGTATCTTGTTTGGAACTCTTCCAACTCACCGCCCCTCCATTGAGGGTAAATACAAACCCAGAGATAGATTTGCTGTCGTCCTTATCACTCTGGAAGCTCGAATCGGTAAAGGCCTCCATTTGGAGATCTCCATTACCATACACCAAGAACAATTCTTTAGTCCTTCGCAAGTACTTAAGAATGTTCTTCACAGCTGTCCAGTGATTCTCCCCTGGGTTGGATTGATACCTGCTTACTACACTAAGTGCATAAGCTACATCTGGGCGTGTACATAATATCGCATACATTATAGATCCTACTGCCGAAGCATAGGGTATAATACTCATGCGAGCTCTCTCTTCATCGGTCTTTGGACAAGAATCCTTGGAGAGAGTGACCCCATGGCAAGCGGGTAAGGCACCCCGCTTGGAGTCTTCCATACTGAACTTTTTTAGGATGGTGTCAATGTACCTGGTTTGGGACAATCCCAATAACCTTTTGGATCTATCCCTATAGATCCTTATGCCCAGAACGTACGTGGCATCACCCAGGTCCTTCATGGAGAACCTCAGTGATAAGAAAGATTTGACCGACTGTAGCATAGGAATATCATTTCCTATCAGAAGAATGTCGTCCACGTACAATACGAGGAATGTGACAGCTCTCCCTACAGCCTTCTTATAAACACAAGGTTCATCTGGATTTTTGATGAAATCAAACTCTTTGATGACATCATCGAAACAGATGTTCCAACTCCGTGATGCCTGCTTTAACCCATATATGGATTTAAGCAATTTACATGCTTTCCCGCTGCTCCCACTGTCAATGAAGCCCTCTGGCTGATCCATATAAACACATTCTTCTAAATTTCCATTTAGAAACGCGGTTTTAACGTCCATCTGCCAGATTTCATAGTCGTAGTGAGCAGCAATAGCAAGTAGGATCCGAATGGATTTAAGCATGGCTACGGGAGAAAAAGTCTCGTCATAGTCCAAACCTGGTCTTTGACGAAAACCCTTCGCCACAAGTCTTGCCTTATAGGTCTCCACCTGCCCATCTACACCAATCTTTCTTTTAAAGATCCATTTGCACCCCACAGGTTTTACCCCAGGGGGTACAACGTCCAAAGTCCACACTTTATTGGTGTACATAGACTCCATTTCAGATCTCATGGCATCCAGCCACTTCACAGAGTCTTTACTCGTGATAGCTTGCTGAAAACTGGTAGGATCATCATCATCCATGATGCAATCTTCTCCGTTACCATCAATGAGGAAACCGTAGTATCTCTCCGGTGGGCGAGAAGTCCTACCAGACCTACGGAGTGGCCGAGATTCCTGAGTTTCTATTGCAACAGCCGGTTCAACCAAATCGTCATTTGTAGTTTGTGTCTCTAGAATCTCTTCTAGATCCACCACCTTGCCATCATCTTTATCTGTGAAAAACTCTTTTTCTAAGAATGTGGCATACTGAGAAACAAACACTTTTTATTCCTCTTTGTGGTAGAATAGATATCCATAAGAATTCTTTGGATATCCCACAAAGTTACATAAGACTGACCGTGTCTCGAGTTTTTCCGGATTCTGCTTTTTGACATAGGCCGGGCAACCCCAAATCTTAATTATTTTAAGAGATGGTCTCTTCTCATGCCATATCTTATATGGTGTGGTGGACACGGCTTTGGTTGGAACCCTGTTTAGTAGAATCGCTGCAGTCTCCAATGCATGTCCCCAAAACGAGACTGGTAACTCAGCATCACTCATCATGGACCGGACCATATCTAATAGGGTCCTATTCCGTCGTTCTGACACACCGTTGTGCTGTGGTGTGTAAGGAGGAGTGAGCTGAGAGAGAATCCCATTCTCTTTTAGGAAGTTTGCAAATTCTGTACTGAGATACTCACCACCTCGATCTGATCGAAGCATCTTGATACTCAAGCCGGTTTGTTTTTCTACTTCTTGTTTATATTCAATGAATTTCTCGAAAGCTTCGGACTTGTGCTTTAATAAAAATACATGACCGAATCTTGAGAAATCGTCAGTGAATGTAATGAATTATGAAAAACCGCCTCTAGCCTTTGTAGACATTGGCCCACATACATCACTATGTATGAGGCCCAGGAGCTGAGTAGCTCTTTCTCCGTGTCCGGTAAACGGAGTTTTGGTCATTTTACCCTTGATACAAGACTGGCAAATCGCATAAGATTTATATTCAAAAGAATTTAAATATCCATCTTTATGTAACTTGTTTAGTCTTGTTTCGTTAATATGACCAAGTCTACAGTGCCAAAGAAAAGCTTCATTTAATTCTGAAAGTTTTCTTTTATTAGTGTGTTGTATACTGAAAACTGTGTGTTGATTTAGGACATATATTCCGTTGTTAAGCGTACCATACCCAACCAACATTTGATTCAGGTGAATGTTCATAACATTGTTCTGCAATACAAAATTATATCCTTCATTGTCTAACAAAGAAACGGATATTATATTACAAAGCATACTTGGTACAAAATAACATAGATTCAAAACCAAAATACATCCAGATGGCAACCCCAAGTGATACTCTCCCACTGCGACTGTATGTACATTGGAACCATTTCCAACGCGGAGAGTATGGTCACCTGTCTTCAAAACCTTGCTTTTTCTCAGTCCCTGCATAGAATTGCAAATGTGAGAACCTGAACCGGTATCCAATACCCAGGAAGCAGAGTTTATTGAAAAACAGTTTTCAGTCACAAACGCACCTGAAGCAGAAGCATCACCATGCTTCTTCTTGAGTTTCAAGTATTCTGTGCAGTTGCGCTTCCAATGTCCTGTCTTGTGGCAATGAAAACATTCGCCCTTCCCCGAGTCTCCAGCCTTGGACTTTCCCTTTCCCTTCACCTTTTGAACTCCGTCCTTAGGATTAGTGGGTTTCTTCTTTTTCTTTCCCTTGGCCTTAGCTTTCGGGCGAGAAGAGGAAGACTGTCCAATAGTCATAACGGAAGTTCTTGCTGACTTCATAGTGCTCTCTGCACTCCTTAACATGTTAAGGAGTTCAGGGAGTTCCTTCTCCATGCCGTGCATGTTGAAGTTCACTATGAACTGAGCAAAGGTAGAGGGGAGGGACTGCAGAATAATATCTATATATTGTTCATTGTCCATTTTCCATCCAAGGTCCTCAAGCTCTTCTATAAGAGCTATCATCTTCAAAACATGGTCTCCTACTGGTGTGCCAGGGGCCATTCGCATCTGAAACAGTTTCTTTGATACTTCGTATCGTAATACGCGGGATTGCTCCCCATACAACTCCTTTGTATGGAGCAATATACCGTGAATGTCCATGTCCTCGTGCTGCTTTTGATGTGTGTTGTCCATCGATGCAAGCGCGAGGCATTTGGCCGTGGCACAGTCAGCGTCCCATGTCTTGCGGACTTCAATGTCCGCAACTGAGGATTTTGGACCAGGGATGGGCGGGGCTGAAGCCGTGAGGACATATGATACTTTATCATAAGTCAAGGCGATTTTCAGATTCCTCAGCCAGTCTTTATAATTGGTCCCATTCAGTTTGTTTTTATCTAATAAAAGCATGAGTCCGGTCATGGGTATCTACCATTAAGAGAGAGAAAAGAATACACTCAGCGAAAGCTCTTGCATAGATCAGATTGGTTATTATCTTGTCTAATCGATATTTCCCACTGCTTTTATCGAGTTTTTCTTTCAAACCTTAAAAAGAAAAACTAGCCAGAATTAATTACAGTCTACAACTTCGCTAACCGTTCAGCCAGGCCAGTGTCGGTACTTGAGGGAGGTTTCCCGTGCTTTCGCACGGACCTAATTAGAGTAAACCTCGTTTTCCCAGAGGCGGAGCCCCGTTAACACCTTTCTAGACACCTAATGAGTTAGCTAATTGTAAACTGTAAAACTCTCCTAGGAGCAACTATTGCCCACAGTGGGATCGGGATCCAACCATCACATGGAAGGTATGCAATCTCATTGCAAATTTCAACTCTTGAAATTCCCGATGTGGTTTTTACCCCTAGTACCTATGACCTTAACTAAGGTCAACAAATCATAAGTACCAGTCAAGCTCTACCCGTCATTTCTAGATTAATTAGACCCACTCATATGACCCTTAACTATGGTCAACAAAGTCATAAGAATGTCCTAATTAATCTGCATCATATGCATTGTAGGAAGACATCACTTAGCTACCGTACACTACGCCTTAACTATAGTCAACAAACGTAGCACGAATACTAAGTACTCTACTTCCTAAAATGACGGAGGGTTGCGGATGATTTTTAAGAAAATCTTTAACGCTTTGAGCTTGATATCGTTGTAGAATCAAATGGTTTTCAAAAGGAGTGGCTTAAGCTCCGCAGTTTTGAAATATAGCTTTTTCATAAATAGCCGAGTGGTTTTCAAATCCGATTCTACAACATCTTTTTAGGTTTATTTTCTTTACATTAATCATATTAATGTAATCCCATCATTTAAGTCCTTAAGCCAATCACAGAGAAGAAACGAAAATAACACGTACGCTTATGCCATCCGCATTCGCCGCAATGTTCCGTTATGCACCGTTAGGTTACTTAACTAACGGCATACCGGGACGGGACTAGCGCAGGTGTAAAACATAAGCAACGTCTACTATATATCATATATATAATATGTCATTCGTCTCAGATATCATAGAACACAGGCAGCAGAAACATAGATATAACGTGGGATATCCTAGGACGTCCGTATTTAGTATTTAGCCAGAATAGAAAATACGGATTCCACAGTCGCGATGAATAGCCAAGCCCATACCCTGGACCCCTACGAGAGCGGCAAGTGACCCTACCAATTCTGGAGTTTAGGAGACCCGGTCTCGACTCCTCGAGATGGCCTCCCACTGAACCCCAGAACCCGGTCACCTGTGCTCCCCTCCTTGGGTCCATCCTAATGCGGAAAAGTAAATAATATACAACACTGGTAACACAACCTCAACCCGGAAGTGCTCCAAATAAAAGAATATTACATTACATTTGAATTTACATGAATGAAAATATAAAACTCTCATCTCACATAAAACCCCCCCGGCTATTCAATCGCGACAATCCTGCACATCATATCTCAGCAACACATAATATCTCATATCATCAACGTAAGTAAGTATGCATACCCCAATTGTCGTTGACGTATAGCAACGAAACCGGCGATATCGAACATACTATACTTACGGTCACAGAAAAGAAAGTGTAAAACTACAATATTTGGAATCCAGATTCTCTTTAGACATCATAAATGCGAAATATCACATATTTCGTATTTCATGCCTAAACTATATGAATTCCACATATTGTATCGCATTCCAGATAAACAGACAGTATTAAAGTTTTCGAACGAACGATCAAGTACCCAAGTTTCACTAAAGCTCAACACTTGAGCAGGGTTCAAAAAATCCGATGTGTGACACAGTAGTAGCGGTCCAGCCGTAGAAGGGTCAAGCCAACGCCTCACATGTGGCACGCCGTACTGCCCCAAACCCTAAGGTTCAAAGGGTAGTTCAAGACGGTCACATAATCGAGTTAAGGTTAGTTGTCTTCTAGAGGGACCACCACAAAAAGACTTGCACGTATCTCCAAAGCATTTAAACCCCGTGAATAGTGAGTAAATGATACTCGTTCAAACACTTCAACACTTTCTAATTTACCCGGAAAAGCTACGAAATGAAAATACCGATCAAAACTACGCGTCCAAAACCATCTCCAGAAAATACAGTACTATATTCAGATTAAACATACCTAAAACAGTATACTAGCAGACCTAGGAATTATGGTGCAATTTTTATAGCAAGATGCCACTGTACGGCCGCGGATCCGCGGTCTAAGCAAGGAATTGCCGCGGTTCCGCGGCCATATGAACAGTTCACTTGATCGTATTTCACCATTATTCTTAGTTTTCCCTGCTGTATTTTTTATGTATTTTTAATTCTGAAAAATGTCAGATTTTAAAATTTGTCCAGAGAGGGTCCAAAAAATAGTATTTTTTTGTCCGATCGGGATTTTTACTTCGTAAAAGCGTCGTCTAATGTTCTAGGTCGGCTCTGATACCAATGAAAGGTTTTCCTAGCACCCTATAATGAGTTTGGAAGCATCACATGTCACAAAGTTCAAGTTTTTATGGTGCTAAACAAGCATGCAATGGAATCGATCCTAGAAAATTAGGGTTTCAGAAAATTAAAGCGAACTAAACTAGGGTTTCAAGACTACAACCTTTGTAGCTCCCTTTCGCTGGACTCCTTGGTTTCTTGGGTGTTGAATGGAGTTCCTCTTGAAGTCCTCTCGAGTCCACGACGATCCACCACGGAGTTCTCCGTCCAAGCTCGCAACTTCGTAAAACTGAAGAGAACACTCTAAACAAGTCGGCTAAACTTGTGTAGAATGAAGTTGTGGTCAAGGTTCTCACTTCAAAAACCTTTCTTTAAGTGTGTATTACTCACTAGAAAAAACTAGAGAGCAAAAGGAAGAAGGAGGATGAAGATGGAGGCTTTTTTTGAACAAGGGTTAATGTGATAACCATAGAAAAGAAATGAAATATATCTTTATATATTTTATTTCTTCTCATGTCCAACCATGGTTAAGTGATGGAGAGTTTATTTAACTTGAGTTTTAAATGATAAAGAGAAGGATAACCCAAGGTTAGAGATAGGTGAGCTTGGTTAGGTTAAATGAAGAGTGTAGAAGCTAAAAATGATTATCCTTTTCTTTTCAATTTTATTTAAATACAAAATTAAATAAAAATCCATCACTTAATCTATGGTGTGAGTCTTATATTGCCACCATTTCCATGTGCTAACAACCATGATGGATGGGTGTATGTATGTATGCATGTATGCACATCCATATGTGCATGAAACTAGAAAGAAATGAAGAAACACATGCATGCTTGCATACATCCATCACATACTAGAAAGGTTTCAAGTGAGAAAACTAATGGTTAGATGATAAATCAACACTTGATTTATCAATCCGGTCATATCTCATATGACCCCACCAAAAGCAGGCCGCCCGTTCAATGTTCGGTATCATATACGCACATTTCAATCGGGTGCATGCACATATCGCATACGCGCACCACAACGTTTCGTCTGGACTGGGTAACTCCTTTGTGGGACTCTAAGACTCGTCAATACGCCGGCAGAGGGTGATGATCATATCAGGTACCCTCAAGCCGCAAGCGGTCAGCTAAACGTAACAGCCACCCGGGTATTGAACGATCAGAAGAAAACAAGCGAACCTGCTACAACTCCCGTCGAGCCATCCGGCAACACTACCGTATAGTCCGGTCTCTTCGTCAGATATGCTGCATATCGAGCCTAGGGATGGTCACATCGACCCTAATAACTCAATAAGTCGTGTCGGTGAATGGTATATAACAGATCGAGAAACTACTGATAACACTTATCAGCAAATCTCAGCAGCCCTGGCCAGGGACTTACTGATATAACCAGTCGGGCACAGCGCAGCATCAACTCCCAATACCGGGAGAGACGAAACCCCTCCTATCGCTCATTGCCTTCGTGTGTCTCGGGACTGTACCCAACGGCCACCTGTTTGCACGACTCAGTAGAGCCGTGGTAGGGTGGTAATCAAAGTACAGTGGGAGAACACACAAGACTCTATGACGATCTCGGGTCTACAGACAAACCTGTACCAGTGTCACCTGAGAACTGCTATCCGACGATAGATATAATTCCATATAGGAGTTCTCGGTGAGTCCGTCCAGTGTACCCAGTCACCACTGAGCACCCGTATATGATCTTGATGTCAAACATCGATGAATGTGGGAACATTCATCGCCCATCGTATGGGTCTAGTATCATATACGCTAGTCTACTCTGGTATATCAATGCCCCGTCTCGATATACCTACGACTAGGGACGTTCCAGGATATGCTTATAGACTACAGATGTCCCACTAGTATGATCTCCATCATAATCAGAGTAGTCAAGCCGATATCCTCAGGGCTTTATCAGCATGTATGAATGAATAAAAGCATGATCAAATCAACATGTCAGATAAAGAATAACCAGATAGCATACTATCATGTCGAGAAAGAATGCATACTGAATATATATATACATATATAGATACATCCACTATCATATAATGGCCTCTAGGGCATACATATATCCAACATTTTATATATGTGGATTATCTTTTCTTCGTTACGGCGTCGTATATCTGTTGTGGTGGTTGTTTCCACCATTGGACGAGATTTGCTCCCGTTTGGGGATGTTTTACTTTTATCTTATGTTTGTACCCATTTCGGGGCTAGCTTTTACAAAGGAGGTGTTGCCGAAATTTTTATGAAAAACAAACTTAAGTTTAAAGTTTTGCATCGAGATTTTTTTTTAAAAAAAGTGATCTATCTTTTTTCTTGTAATGGTTTAGATTGCTGGGCTTTTCGGCTTACTTAATTGCGTTATGCTTGTTGACGTTACGTAGTTTAAGTGCCGGTCATGTGCCCAATTTTTGGTCGTGACAAAGTTGGTATCAGAGCGCAAGGTTTTACCTTTCGAAGTGTAGCCTGACGGTAGCTTAAGCAGAGTAACGTAGCGTGTGTATGTTCCGCGGCATACTTACGACACGGTGCTCCGCCTAAGTGTCCTTAGGACTTATTGCTTGAAATTCCTTCCGTGATATATATATCCTTGTGATCCGATTTTTGTGTCCTTATCGAATCCTGTGTCCATTTCCAGCCTTTACGCCTCCGAAGACTACGAGGGCGCAGAAAGCGGCCGCGAGGGCCGTGGTCAGAGTTGACTCGTCTGAGACGAGGACTGACCTGGGCGGTACGCCCGTTGTGCAGGAGCAGATTGTTCCACCTTCGACAGACCATATGGCTATGCTAGGGGCTGGTATGCAGGATTTGCACCAGATGATGGGGTCATTAGTTGAGGCCATTTGAGCACAGGGGCAGGCGGTTGTTCCACCCGTTATGGGGACCGTGTCGGTGCCTACTGTTCAGGCGGTTGTACCTGCAGCTACGGAGGTGATCACCGTATCGTTATCAGAGTTCATAAGGCTGAGGCCTCCGGTTTTCACTGGAACCAATGCAGCTGAGGATCCGCAGTCGTTTATCGACCGGATGGCCAGGATATGTCGTTCGCTTAGATGCTCTGATGCGAGATGGGTGGAGTTCGTGAGCTTTCGTCTGGAGGGTCTGGCCCAGAAGTAGTGTGAGTCCTTAGAGAAGGGCAGAGCCGCAGGTCTTTCTCATATGACCTGGGCTGAGTTCGTGACTGTGTTTCTTGCGCATTTTCTTCCGCTGAGCGTCAGGGATGCTCGAGCGTGCAGATTCGAGTCGTTACGCCAGACTCAGGGTATGACGGTGGCCGAGTATGATGTGCTGTTTACCGAGCTGTCTGTGTATGCTCCGTATTTGGTGGCTACGGAGGAGATGCAGGTCAATAGGTTTGTTCGAGGCCTGCTTACCCATTTGTTCCTCACTATCAGCGTTCGGCATTGCGACACCTATGCAGCAGCGGTGAACGCAGCCCTGTTGATTGAGGAGCGTCTTTCTGAGGCGCCGGTTGCTCTGGAACTAAAGAGGGTTCGTACTGGTGATTCAGCAGGGAGGCGGGCATTTAGACGTCGTGACTGTTCCCGTTCAGATACTGGGGGTAGTGGAGGTCCGGGACGAGAACAGCTTTTTAGCTCTTATTCTCAGGGGAGTCAGCAGTTTTCATCTGCATGTTACCGGTGCGGGGGTTTGGGTCATCGGGTTCGAGATTGTACTGAGTCACGTAAGCGCGAGGCAGCTGTACCGCAGGTTACCTTACCACCTTCTCCACCGCAAAGGGCGTTGCCTCTTATGCCTTTTGTTGCTCCGCGTCAGACTCTTGTGCAGAGAGGTCAAGGACGCGGTGGTTTTGTGCCGACAGGGTGGGGTGGTAGAGGCAGAGGTCAGCCAGTCGCTGGTAGAGGACAGGCTCGGGTGTTTTCCTTGACTCATCAGGACACGTAGGCGTCCAATGCAGTGGTTTCAGGTACTCTTTCTGTATGTTCTTTTAAGGCTCATGTTTTGTTTGATCCGGGGTCTACGCATTCGTATATTTCTACGCACTTCATGCCCAGTTTGGGATGAGAGTCGTGTTTGCTAGATCAGCCGCTTATTGTGATTACACCTGTTGGCGATTCTTTTGTCGCGCGTTATGTGTTTCGGTTGTGTGCCATTCAGATTGAAGATAGAGATTCGTCCGTCGATTTGATCCTTCTTGATATGTTGGACTTCGATGTTCTCCTTGGCATGGATTGGTTGGTAGCTTTTTATGCGTCAGTGGACTGCCGTGAGAAGACGGTCAGTTTCAATTTTCTGGGCGAGTCTGTTCGGGTTGTGCAGGGGGACCGTGGTGCCGCCACTCACAGTTTGATTTCTGCCCTTTGCGCTAGTTGGCTTTTGAGGTGGGGATGTTAGGTATTCTTGGCTTTTGTTTGTGATATTGGGGCCACAGTAGGGTCGTTGGACCGGATTCCTATCGTGCGAGAGTTTCCCGAAGTTTTTCCCGATGAGTTACCTGGTTTGCCGCCAGAGCGCGATATTGAGTTTTGCATTGATCTGATTCCTGGCACGGGGCCTATTTCTATACCGCCTTACCGGATGGCTCCGGCGGAGCTTAGAGAGCTTAAAGATCAATTGCAAGAGTTGCTTGATAGGGGACTTGTGCGTCCAAGTGTTTTGCCGTGGGGAGCTCCTGTACTGTTCGTCAGGAAGAAGGACGGCAGTTTGAGGTTGTGTATTAATTATCGTCAATTGAACCGAGTTACGGTTCGGAATAGGTATCCTTTACCTCGCATTGATGATTTGTTTGATCAGCTCCAGTGTGCGAAACATTTTTCCAAAATTGATTTGCGTTCAGGTTATCATCAGTTGCGGGTTCGGAATGATGACATTCTGAAGACTGCTTTTCGTACACGCTACGTGCATTATGAGTTTCTGGTGATGTCGTTCGGACTCACCAATGCCCCAGCAGCATTCATGGATCTGATGAACTAGATTTTCAGGTCGTTCCTCGACCAGTTCATTATTATGTTTATTGATGACATTCTGCTCTACTCTAGGGGTCGGGAGGAGCATGAGCAGCACTTGAGAATTACTTTGCAGACATTGAGAGAGCACCAGTTGTATGCTAAATTCTCAAAGTGCACATTTTGGCTTGATAGGGTTGACTTCCTGGGTCATGTAGTGACGGGAAACGATATTCTTGTGGACCCGAGGAAGATCGAGGCTGTGAAGCTTTGGCCCAGACCTATATCCGTGACAGAGAAATTACCCCACTCACGATCTTGAGATGGCTGCGGTGGTCTTTGCGTTGAAGATTTGGAGACACTACTTTTATCGAGTTCTGAGATTTTTTGCACTGGCTTTGTTTTGTGTTAATAAAATCACAGGCGGGGACCTCGGACGCTGCGAAGAAAGGGAAGCAGGTGATTGGGTTTACCTAGCCCGCGATTGTCGGTGAGTAGATTTAACATCTATAGGGGAATCGCCCGCATGGCGTTATGCGTCAGGGCTAGATATAATATGATATTAGCCGCATGTTTATATTGCACATATAGAGTTTGCATATAAACTTCATTGAATATTATTACTTGTTATGGTTGGACGTGTACCCTTTGGACACTGCACTATTATTGAAGGTTCATGTTGCACGAACACTGATTGTATGCCACCCACAACGTCAATAATTGCCATGACACGCACAACACACATACATATATGATATTGTTTGGTTAGGGACATTGAGACATTGATTCATATTCCATTGTGCATATTACATATAGCATACCTGTATACCTACATACGTACACATATGCCTTACTATGCCTACATGAATACACATACCTGGAGGGTATTGTATCATTATTGACATGTATATACATATACCTAGCTTGATATAGCTACACACATACCTGGAGGGTATTACATCATTATTGATAGGTAGATACACACATCTTGCTATACCGACATGGGTACGCATATATGGCTATAGCTATATGTTCATCTTTATATGATGTTACGTTGGTTTCGGAGAAATTAGGAGCTGCATGGTATATTTAATAACTTGTTGCAGTTAAATAGCGGTTTTTTCTTTATATGCTCATATTACTGTTTCATGTTGCATATATTATATTTCATGGATTTCGCATTGATATATGGATTTCATATAATATTTCCTGGATGTTTTGCTCCTGGGTATATATATCAGTGGTATGGGACGCTGATATATATACATGTATATATATCAGTGGTATGGGACGCTGTTATATATATATATATATATATATATATATATATATATATTGATCTGTGCATGTATTCTTATTCATTAAGATATGAGGGGCTGATGTGCCCGATATGAGGGGCTGATGTGCCCGATATGAGGGCCGATATGGGGGTTGATTTGAGGGAATTTGGGGATTTAGACTGTCTTGACGGACACTGGTTCGCCGCGATGAGGATTCCGTGAGGATTACATGTTTTATCCCATACTCCGCATTTATTTGATATGCATTTGCTTCATGTATTAGTAATACCTGATAGAGTACCTTCATGACCGTTGCATATACATATTGTCATACTTATGCTATCAGATTATATGTGATAGATTATCGCTGTTAGTACATACCTGTGATTATTGTATGATATTATTTACTATTCACGAGTTGGCAACTCACCCCCGTTGTGCCGCAGGGTTTTTCAGGTCTGATCATCAGAGTGGCACGGTAGGACGCCTTATTATCTCTACTTTTGCGGATATCGCTACGGTTGGCTGTAAAGCCGTTTGCTATAGGTGGGTTGCGGTTATCTGATGATATAAATTGTATATTTCTTGTATCTAGTACTCTCCATCTACCACCTTCATGTATTGACTTAGAGACGAGTTGTGAGGATCGATATTGTATATTCTTTTGACTCTGGTTGTCGGGCTCGTGTGAGCCGGCATTTTTATATATGTGGATTATCTTTTCTTCGCTATGGCGTCGTATATCTGTTCTGGTGGTTGTTTCCGCCGTTGGGCGAGATTTGCTCCCGTTTGGGAATGTTTTACTTTTATCTTATTTTTGTACCCGTTTCGGGGCTAGCTTTTACAAAAGAGGTGCTGCCGAAATTTTTATGAAAAACAAACTTAAGTTTAATGTTTTGCATCGAGATTTTTAAAAAAAAAAGTGATTTATCTTTCTTCTTATAATGCTTTAGATTGTTGGGTTTTTCGGCTTACTTAATTGCGTTACGCCTGTTGACGTTACGTAGTATAAGTGCCGGTCATGTGCCTAATTTTGGGTTGTGACATTTTCACATAACTAATAATTGTGGATTCCAAATATTGTATCATATATCATCAAAATTTAGACGACGTTAAACATTTAGATCGATTTACCAAACACTCACAAATCACATGGAGCTCAAGAACTTGAGCATCACTAAAAACACCCAGAAAGTGCCAAATATGATACTGGAGCAGCACAAGAAAAATGATGCCAGAAAGCCAAAAAGTTGCGGCGGAACCGCGGCCAAACTAGGGGTTAGGCCGTGGTTCCGCGGCTCTATAATGGAATTTGCGTCTCGATTTTCTTGGGGCTCCAACAAAAACTCTGCACGATTTTCTGCATATTTTTAATCTCGAAAATTTTAACTTTTGAAAAATGGATAGAAACTGGGTAAAAATGCGGGTTTCAAAACTCAATCAAACTGTTTGACGTCGTAAAGACTTCCCCTAATGTTCTAGCTTGGCTCTGATACCATGAAAGTGTATCCTACCACCACCACAAGGTTTTAACCGGCATTAAGCATGCAATTTTAAAATTTTCGGGGTGCTAAGCTACACTAACCTAGAATCTAACTAGAGTATTATAGTTTATATGATGATGTCACAAGTTCTATACTAAGTGAGAGAAATTACAACCTTTGAAGATCATGTCCTTCACTTCTATAGCTCCGGATGGTATTCCCCATGACTCCTTGTAAGTCGGTGTCGCGCACCCTGCAGGTTCACGGGGAGGCGGAACTTTCAAAAACGATTTATACAAAGCTCGCAACATCGACTAAACTCCAGGATTTATTCGAAAATCTTAATTAACAATTAACTATGGAGTTTTAACTACTATGATAGATGGTTATACCTCCAAGAACCATTCCTTGGGGTCTTGATCTCCTCCTTGCCTTGAGCTTCTCGGAGAGCAGATGGAGGTTGCAACGTTGGCCTCCTCGCGTCAAAGATGATCCACCCGAGAGTATGTGCTTCATGCTTCAACTTCAAAACTGAAGTAACTAGTTTTCTTAGATCGCTAATCCAAGTAGCCTAGATGATGTAGAGAGTCTAATAGATTGTTTTATCTCACTTGATCCTTTGTTTCACAACACATGTGAGGGTAAGGTTCACTTGAGGAAGAAGGAGAGAACTTTGGAGAGAGAATGCCAAATGAGAAATGAGCTAGGGTTTTATGAGTGAAGAATGGTTCAAGACTTTTCTCATTGAAGCATGGAAATCAATCACAATATTAAATCCCCACCATGCTTCAATAGTAATGCCAAACCAATAAACAAATACCTAAGCCATTCCTCACACCATACCACAAAAGTATCCTCCAATTTCCACCTCATTAATCCATTTAAGAAAATAGATAAATCAATAATGAGGTGTCCCCTTCTAGAAGCATGTCTTGCCAAATTACAAGAATGCCATCATCGTATATACATACTCGTATTCGTATTCCGAAAAATATGAATACAATGAGATGATAACAATCCAATAATACAATACTAGGATCCGACTTAAACCAAAGCCTACTAGTATTATCCACCCGAACAGCATCCGTGTAGCCAGTACACGTATGTGATCGGAACTCTGTCGTAAAACCATACGGCCTCTACATCTTTTGCCCGAAGCAGGGAAACCCTATGTATGGGACTTTAAAGACTCGACAGTACGCTGGCAGTAGATTTAACCATAAGCACATCAGCGATACTAGCTGCACGTAACGGCTACCTAGGTATCTGTCGATAAAAAGGCCGATAATCAAACTAATCTGAACTCCTACTGGGCATGTCTGTGACAATCTTCGTACAGTCCGGTCTGTTCGTCTGAGATACTCGCATATCGTGCCCTGTGGATGGTAAACGTCAGACCCCTAATAGCGCAATAAGTCGTACCGAGACAGAGTCCAAAACACCCTGAGAAACTACTGGAGTACCTACCAGTAAATCTCGCTTACCCTGGCCAAGGACTTTGTGTAATGGCTTTTCGAACACAGCGTGATATCAACCCCCAATACTGGGAGAGACGAATCCTATCTAACCGCTACTGCCTCCAAGTGCTTCGGGACTGCACCCAACTACTACCCGTTTGCATGACTCCTATAAGCCGTGGTAGGGTAGTAATCAAAGTACAGTGGGAACACACTCGAGGCAAAGTGCGATGTCAAGTCAACGGACTAAGCTGTACTCATATCACCTAAGAACTGCTACCTAAAAAATAGATAAATCAATAATGAGGTGTCCCCTTCTAGAAGCATATCTTGCCAAATTACAAGAATGCCATCAGCGTATATACATACTCGTATTCATATTCCGAAAAATACGAATACAATGAGATGATAACAATCCAATAATACAATACTAGGATCCGGCTTAAACCAAAGCCCACTAGTATTATCCGCCCGAACAGCATCCGTGTAGCCAGTACACGTATGTGATCGGAACCCTGTCGTAAAACCATACGGCCTCTATATCTTTTGCTCGAAGCAGGGAAACCCTATGTATGGGACTTTAAAGACTCGACAGTATGCTGGCAGTGGGTTTAACCACAAGCACGTCAGCGATACTAGCTGCACGTAACGGCTACCTAGGTATCTGTCGATAAAAAGGCCGATAATCAAACTCATCTGAACTCCTACTGAGCATGTATGTGACAATCTTCGTACAGTCCGGTCTGTTCGTCTGAGATACTCGCATATCGTACCCTGGGGGATGGTAAACGTCAGACCCCTAATAGCGCAATAAGTCGTACCGAGACAGAGTCCAAAACACCCTGAGAAACTACTGGAGTACCTACCAGTAAATCTCGCTTACCCTGGCCAAGGACTTTGTGTAATGGATTTTCTAACACAGCACGATATCAACCCCCAATACTGGGAGAGACGAATCCTATCTAACCGCTACTGCCTCCAAGTGCTTCGGGACTGCACCCAACT
Organism: Agapanthus africanus; assembly: GCA_030015575.1. Lineage (NCBI taxonomy): Eukaryota > Viridiplantae > Streptophyta > Magnoliopsida > Asparagales > Amaryllidaceae > Agapanthus > Agapanthus africanus. The sequence goes on from CM057351.1 coordinate 31,349,147, forward strand.
ACTACCTGTTTGCATGACTCCTATGAGCCGTGGTAGGGTAGTAATCGAAGTATAGTGGGAACACACTCGAGGCAATGTACGATGTCAAGTCAACGGACTAAGCTGTACTCATGTCACCTAGGAACTGCTACCTAACGATAGGTATAATACTAACCGGCAGTTCCTGATGAGTCCTATCCAGTGTAACTCATAACCTAATGAGCATCTGCATACTATCTCCAGTACGATGTACTAATGGCTGTGGGATAAACCATCTCCCCTGCTGGGATGAGAAGCGTATACACTAGTCTACTCTGGAGTATCGATGCCCCGTCTTAATAATCCTATGACTAGGGACCTGTATAAGGATGTGTTTATAGACTACCCAGCCCCCACTAGTATGACTGCCATCACAACGCTGGTAGTCAAGCAAAGATCCTAAGGCCTCTACCAATATGTATAAGAGATATACTAAAAGAAACACATACACATATTGAGGTAGATACAAACCAAGTAGCATACTACTATATCGAGCAAGACTGTTACTATAACCATGAATATCCCAAACTTCCAATATGTAATATACAACCCAGAATTATACAATAATGGCCTCTAAGGCATATCTCACTAACACTCCTTTAGGCTTCACTTGAAGAATGAAGAAGCTTTCTTCGCGATCTTCGTGTCGAAAATGATCCACCCGAAACTTCACTGATTCAAGCTACCTCTTCACTAATTTTTCATTAATGAAGGAAACGCCCTAATTTAAATAGCTAATTTAAAGTAGGATGATGAAGTAGGGGTTTTAAGCTCACTTAGGATTCTCTTAAGCTCTAGAATTCACAACTCATGTGATGGTTAGAGCTTGAAGAATGAGGAAGAAGAAGAAGGAAAAATGGAGAGAGCAAGAGAGAGTGAAGCAAATGAACTTTAGAAAAATCACAAGTGAAGAATGGCTACTACTCATTTATTGAAGCATACAATTTTTCACAATAATAAATTGAACCATGCTTCAATAGTGCAACCAAATGAATAAACAATTGTTTTAGCCATGCCTCACCCATTCCAAAAATATCTCACAAGTTTCCACCTCTTTTTCTATTTTCTAAAAATAGAAAATCCAACCATACTTCATAAATAATGTGTGTGTGTGTGTGTGTACGTATGTACATACGTATGTACATACGTATTAATATATATATTAAGAGAAGAAAATATCTAGTAAGCAATAATATTAGTTAATATATAATTATATCAAATTAAAAATATATATCAAATTATTAAATCAACATTTGATTTAATAATCCGATTATACCACATATAACCGACTAATATCATTTATCTGTATATCACATTATTAAATCAACACTTGATTCAATAATCCGGTCATATCACATATAACCTAACGATATCAAATGTCGCCAGATTAGAATACGGTATCACATACTCGTACTTAATCAGGCTCCCGCACATATCAACATATGTGCCCTACTTCGTTTCGCTTGAACTAGGAAACCTCTGTGTGGAACTCTAAAGACTCGTCAATATGCCAGCAGTAGGTAATGATCACATCAGTTACCCACAAGCCATCATCAGTACTAGCTGTACGTAACGGCTACCCAGGTATTGAGAGAATAGAAGATCAACAAGCAAGCTTGTCCAAACTCCCATGAAGCCTATAAGTAACACTTACCGTACAGTCCGGTCTCTTCGTCTGATATGTCGCATATCGAGTCTAGGGATGGAATCGTCAGACCCCAGTAACTTGATAAGTCATACCGATGTATGGCTCATAACGGTTCGATAAACTAATGATAACACTTACCAGTAAATCTCATCAGCCCTGGCCATGGACTTATTGTTATAGCCAATCGAGCATAGCGTAACATCAACTCCCAATACCGGGAGAAACGAAACCCCTCCTATCGCTCACTGCCTCCATGTGACTTGGGATTGTACCCAAAATTCACATGTTTACACGACTCCTTTGAACCATGGTAGGGAGGAAATCAAAGCACAGTGGGAACCACACAAGACACTATGACGATCTCGGGTTTACAGACTAAGCTGTACCGGTGTCACCAGAGAACTGCTATCTGACGATAGGTATGGTACCATCTAGGAGTTCTCGGCGAGTCCTGTTCAGTGTACTCATTTTCTAATGAGCACATGTGTACAATCTTTGATGTCAAACACCAATGGTTATGGGATCAACCATCGCCTCCTACAGGGTCAAGAAACATACACACTAATCTACTCTGGAATATCGATGCCCTGTCTTGATACTCTCTCGACTAGGAACAGTTAAAGGATGTGCTTCTAGACTACACAAGTCCCGATAGTATGATCTGCATCATAGTCCTGGTAGTCAAGCAAACATTCTAAGGGCTTTATCAACATGTATCAGAGAGACAGTCTAATAATACAAGTGTAGATGTTAAGATAAAGAGAAACTAGATAGTATAATATCACGTCGAGCAAAAAAGTCCTCTATTTATATGTCCAAGCATCCACTATATCATACAATAATGGCCTCTAAGGCATACATATTCCTAACACCACCATCGCTGTCAGTCGGTCGATCCGTGCCGTTAAGACTTCGACGATGTTGGGAGGAGGAGTGGAACCGCCCCCGCCTCCGTGGTGGAGGACTGGATGGCTCATGCTAAGATCTTCGTTGCGATGATCGCTGGCCATCGAATCGAAGGCGGAAGATCAACATTTTGGGTGGAAAAGCTTCTCGTTCCCACAGACGGCGCTAACTGATGGAGGTCAGAATGTCCTTCAGCTATTGTTCTTCATTGATCTTGTGTCTAGCGAGGCTGAATGGTTGAGATTTGCAGTAAGAGATTAGGTGTGGAACTCAGTGGGTTGTTGGTTGATAGGGACGTTGAGCTATCTGCAATGATGTCCCAGGGTAGGAGACCATCGTAGGACCCTCCGACAATCAAGTGAGTATCGGGGAATATTCTGGCAGAGTAGCGGTGTATTGGAATGAGTTTCAGTTATATGAATCTTCTGGAGGAAGGGTCTATATAGGGGTCGCATCGGAGCGAGCCGTTGCGAGATTCTCGCCGTCAGTTCCGCTTAGGCGTAACGTCCGCATTAATGGCGAGATGCGCTCATTAAGGGCAAGATACGCTAGCGTGGGACACAAGATATGGAGCGGCGGAGATCTCGTCATGGCGAGATACACAGAGCCATTACGAGGACACTTGTGCTCCATGCCCCTGGCCAAACAGGGAAGCTAGGGAATCTTTGTTATAAGATAGCTCGGAGACAGGTATGGGAGCCGAGGAATCTCAGCTCTATAATTGCTCGGATATGAGCTACTGACCGGTGGTTGGTCGAAGGAGGAATGCACGAAGGGGAAGCCCCTAGAGATCAGGGTCGATTCCTCAGACTGAGCCTTAGAGACGAGGCACCGAGAAGTGTTCCTTTCACGTCGTCCTTATTTCAGTTCGGTAGCCCCCCATGAATCTAGGCGGCATGCACGAAGGACACGTCATCTGCTACGTGTCAAGATCTGGGTAATCCCTAACTGTGAGTATCATCAGATTGACATATCGCTGAATCTAGTGATTTTATTTAGCTGTTAGTTGATCATTGTTCATAGAGTTTTATTTATTTCATCGTCCATGGACCATTTGATTTTCTGATTTTGTAATGTCATAATTATGATGGAATCTTTGCATGTTTGTTTAATAGCCATAGAATGAGAGGCTTGAGATGGGTCTTTTATAAATCTCATATAATATGTGGAGAATTTCTTCATTATTCTAATCATTTATTGGGCTTTAAATACAACACGCTGCCTCTTTAACTCACCGCTCAAACATCACTTTCCACGTGCGACCCCATCATTGGATGCTATGCATGTGCTCCCAAATCTTTGCCAACTACTTAAATGGGTCCCACATTTAATCATCAGTCCAAACATTGTCATGGTAATTTGCTGCGATAGCGGTTATAAAAGTCAACTATTTATGGATTCTTTATGACCATCTTCAAGTACTTAAATATTTGTATATCATTTTCCATGTGTTTTGGATATTATTTATTCTTGTATAGATGAGTGTTAAATTAATTGTTTGATGGACAATAGAACATTTTATAATAGGCTAAATGATATGAAATATCTCTAACATTTATGCTAATAGCAGGAAATATCCTTTACTTTCTAAAACCAACACTCTGGCTTCTTTAAATTTAATCGATTCCCAAAATACTCTTCATTTAAATATTTAATTAAAATATTTATATCAAGGGTTTTTTTTTTTAAATACCCCTAAAAATTTATACAAATTTGATGTATCCCGAGATTACTTGCACCCCAAAAAAAATTAGATTTTTAAATACCACGTCATTAAATGATTAATTTTGACAAAAATTAATTAAAAAAAGGTAAATATCCCGACCATCCCTTATTATTCCTTACATAGCTTCAAATTCCCAAAACGAAAATTGTTTGATCAAATTATGTTTTTTTTATAAGATTTGATCAGTTTAGGTGTTGTATTTTGTAAGAGTTGATTGATTTGGATTTTTGATGTTAGAGTTTGCATAATTCAAGGGTTTTTTCTGTTTGAGTTTTCTAAAATTTGGATCCTTTTATATCGGGTTTATTGATTTAGGAGTAAATATAGAAGAATAGAAGAGAAGAAGAAACAAAAAGGAACAAAAGAAAATTAGAATGAAAAGGGATGAGAAGAAAGAAGATGGATGCGTGGTTTTATCGGGTTGTGATAAAGAAGAGATGACGACGACGATAATGTATTTGAAAAATTAATTAAATTGTGAAATAAACTTAACAATCACTTATTAAGTTTGGACGTGTTTAAAAAACTTAAAAGAATTTTGATAGGTGTGGCTAATATAAGAAAATAATGAGGGTATATAAGAAATTAAAGAGACAAAAAGAAATATTCTTTTAACTAAATATTTATATAAAGGACCGTTTTGAAAATCAATTAAAGTCGAGAAGGGTAAAGTGCGATTTTAGAAAATTAGGAGTATTTCCTGCTATTATGATAAATTTTTTTGTAAGTAAAAAGCAGGACAAAAGGTCTTACTCAACTATTGAGATAAATGCTAAGGGTATTTCCTGTCATTTAGCCTTTATAATGCTAGATGAATGAAAATATTATTTAAAATACATGAAAATTAGTGTATCCATAGTTTTGTTTAGGACACTAGTACAATATGGGGTTGCCCCTACGGACTCAGGAATCCGTAGGGGCAACTATTTCTTGCCACTACGGATTTATCCGTAGGTCCCCATCGTTGTCTCTACGGTGCCTTACGTTCTAATTTTAAAATATTAAATAGTAATTTGTTGTTTGGCCCTACGGAGCCGCAAACGGTGGACCAACGATTATGTCCGTAGGGGCATATAAATAAGTTATTAATAAAAAGAAAAGCACAGAAAAGTCATTCATCGTTTCCAAAAATTCTCTCTCTCACTCTCCGGCGTCTCGATCGCCCGTTCCCGCGCCTCGTCGCCACCGCCCTCCGTGCCTCATCGCCACCTTCGTCGGTCGTTCCCAAAACTTCCTCGTCGACTTCCTCGTCGCCACCGTCCGCGACTCGTCGCCGATCGTTGTCGACCACCGATTTCTGTCGTCTCCTCCACCGCCCGGTTAGTAATTAAATCTCAAATTATTTATAATTTTGATGATGTTAGGTCTAGGGTTCAGGGTTCGGGTAAGGGTGGGGGTTAGGCATCGGCATCGGCATCGGCATCGGGTTCGGTTTAGGTTAGGGTTAGGGTTAGGGTTAGGTTAGGTTTGGGTTTGGGTTGGGTTGGGGTTGGGGCTGGGGCTGGGGCTGGACTGGGGCTGGGGCTAGGGTTCGGTTGGGGTTGGGGCTAGGTTGGGGCTGGGGCTAGGTTCGGTTGGGGTGGGGCTGGGGCTAGGGCTGGGGCTTCATCACCTGATATAGCGAAATACAAAGCGTACTTCAGTACACCCAACCTCATTGAGTTTCCTATTGAAGTTCCCGGTCAAACGGCATATGCATATTTTTATTCGCCATCAAATCCCAATTATCAAGCTACCGAGGACGAAAAGTGATTGATACGAAAAAGTGTTTGTTTGTAGTTAACCGCAATAAATAACGGTGTCGCGTGTAGCTAGACCGAGATGAGTACGGGTCGTCCTCTGGGAAACGTGGAACATTTTACTTTTACTTTAGATGTGTTGAGAAAGAGAGGAGGGATAAAGAATTTTTATAGAATGGTTTCTAGATCTACGTTAAACAAGAATGTAAAATATAGATCTAGATTATTTTAGAGATGTAGTTAATATAATAAGAAGGCTTGTAGGGTTTGTTAGGATTTAGTAGTTATGGACGATTAACTAAAAGTTACCCTTTTTATCCATTAATAGATTTAGAACTAGAACGACGGTGATGCGTGTAGATTAGGGTTTCTGGAAGGAAAAGGAATCCCACTCTTAACCCTTATCTCGACACGGAACTCCGTTCATTATCTAGCCTTTACCAAAATAATCATTAATCTAATCTCTAATCGCGGTCGGAACTAGCAAAGAATTGCTAGCGCGCCCGATTAGGATGTTGATGATTCTTTTGATAAAGTTCCTAAACTTTATAGGACTTAAAAAGGGTTTAGTTATTTTCATCGTCCATTAGCCTACCCTAATCCTACGAACCCTAACAAGCGGAGAATTACTCGCGCATGTTGGGAGAAGAAGATGAATAGACAGAGAGGGAAAACATAATGCAAAAGAATTAAATAAAATAACTACCTTTATTAATCAACTTGAACAATCTACACTTTGATTCCTTAGAAAATGATTACAAAGACTAGTTTGCTTCTCGATCTCTTCCAAGGAGGTAGATGAACAGTTGATGATCAGCCTGGATGCGTGAGCCGTCTTGGACTTCGTGATCTCTTCGGCTTGATAGCTTTTCCAAGAGGCTCTCGGTGCCCTTTTATAGTGCAAAGCCAGAATCTTTTAGTTGGAAACTTGGTAAAATTCAGCAGAGATTTACTCCACAAAATTTTAGCACACAATCTTTCTAGATTGCCGCGGATCCGCGGCCAACAGGGGGGTTTGGCCGCGGTTTCGCGGCCAATGGTGAGGATCTCTTCACCAATTTTCTTGGGCTCTCTGATTTTGACATTTGGCAATCCTAGGCATCTTTAGAATTCAGAAATCTTCTCTCGGTTGCTTCCAGACTTGGTCTCCAAGTTTTGCTTCTTAATTTGGCAAGTTTTCTTCAACAAATTGATTTGTTTGATAAACTCTTCATAACAACTTGGAAATATTCTGCACAACAACTCAAATAAGATTTTAGTAGACTTTGTTCTACTAGGATTAGGTCAATAATATTTGCATACATTTTCCTACCAAATGATAATTAAAATATATTAACACATGGAAAATAATGTTTTTACACATAAACCCTCATATGTATAATATATTATAATAAAGTCCTTTTTTAATATGAAAATGGTAGGAAAAATGTAATACAAATGTGCAGTTTTATCAACTGAACAAATACCCCCAAACTTAACTTTGATCGTCCCGAGCAAACTAGTTTATTTAAGAGGAGAAAAAGAAAGGAGAAAACTAAGCACACTTTCGTAGGCAGACACGATTGCACTGAGCACGTGCAACAAGCCGTTAAACCTCTAGGTGTCCCTAGTAGGAGGAGTGTTGTCTCCTGAGGGTTTTCAGCGGATTACACCCACAAAATCCTATAACAAAAAAGAGATGTTGAAATTTACATATAAAGATAAGAACCATAAAAGAAATACTTTGAAAATTTAGAGTTTCCAACTACACTAGCTTTTCAGTTGTCATGAGCCCTATCTTAATAGTCATGAAAAAATGCTAGAAATCACATCATCCCTCAATAAAACATCATCTTTATTCTTCATTCCTACCTTTCATCCAAATATTGATCATATAACCCCACGTGTGTGAAATGGACATCCCTACACTCGGAGAATTCAATTCAAGCTATCATACTCTTGTCCATCTACCTTAGTACTTTTTAATTTGATGAATACTTAGGTTTGCTCACACCTTTTCATGCGACCGTTAATACTTCTTGAGGTACTAACCGACCGATTACTCATGTGCTTGCTGATTCGGTGATAATATTTTCCTCGTCTTGCACCACCTAAGGCTTAGCAGTGACTCCCAGACCAGTTGGTCTTAGGGTACTAGGTGAAGAGGCACCCTCGCTATATTTTTTTATTGCTGCCTTGGCGATACAAAACCAGTGTTCATTTTTTTCTTTTCACCATTTTTATATTTTCTTCATTTTTTTTTTCTTCAAACTTTGGCTTTTAGACAAGAGCATTTCAAGATATCCTCTACTATCCCGAGTTTCAAGACGTGTGTAAGTGCATATAGTAGGGTATCAACATTCAAATGTTTGGCTTCCAGAATAGAAACTATTTTTCAGACTTATTTTTATCCTCAGATTAGTGACTTCCTTCATCTTACTAACCCTTGGGACAACAGCTCATAACTACTTATTACTAGTTCGTTTAAGAAAACTTCTAATTTTCTTGGTTTTCTTAAACTATTCCTATCTTTTGGATGTAATTTTTCACTTTCTACTCGTTTGTTATAAACTTTTTTTTAAAAAATTTTTGAAAATGTTGTGCTTATGCAAAATATGATGCAAATTGATGTGTAAATAAGCACAAACCTCCCCCAAACCTGTTTACAGCAGTGTCCTCACTGATGTCATCCGTTAAGCTTAAAAAAACCTGAAGACTTTGGAGGAAATTATTAATGGGGGCAAGAATATATGAAAGTGAAAATCCTCCCCCAAACTTATTTTTGGCTCACAAATTTGAGGACAAAAGTTATGTTCAAGAGCCAAAAATATACCCCCCCTCAAACATGAGTTAGACAATATGAAGCATTTTAAGAGGGGGTGAGTCATTTGGTCAAAGTAAGACTTTACAAAGACCAAAAGTTAACACCAACCATTCAAAGATTTTATCAATATAGCGTATAGGTCGGTGGAAGAATGTGTTGTATCGAGTCAAGAAAACGTGGGGAAGGGATAAGAGGTGGTCTGGAAAGGGTTTGAAAAGAAAGAATGAGGATGAATGTGAATGATTAGGAAGAAGAAATGGTGACGGTTCAACCTCTATAGGTGTAGATTGATCAATCACAAAATCCGAATTGTTTAAAAATTCAAGTTCGTCAGCAAAAAGTTCTTCAAAACTTTTATCAATGGTGTGATTGAACATTTTGCTGTCAAAGAGTTTTATGCCAGAATTTATCCTACTTGATTCATAAAAAATCATTGAGGTAGAGGACTCGAAAAACTTATCTACCTCATTTTCAAAAATATCTAAATCAAGTTGAATTTATGGTATTATTGAACTTGAATTAACGGATTGTGATTTATCAAAACTCACTGAAACTATAGGAACAGAAGAAGAACCAGAGAAAGTAGAAGGTGAAATGGGTAAACAAATTGGTGTGCCGAGTGTTGCTGTACCGGATGTGGAAGATGGAGGCTGTATTTCGATCTGATCTTCGGGTATACATTTATCATCAATTTCAAGACATATTTGGGATTCGGGAAGAATTAAAGGCTCAAGATGATGACCACAAGGAAGTGAAAAGAATTGATGAATTGGTGGGATAAGATCATCCAAAATTTCGGGTTCATCAATCAAAATATCCCCAACGTCAATCACCTCATTCAAGTGAAGGGTAAAATTCTCAAACTCCTCATCAAAAGTATGGTTTTCAATCAGTTTTGGTTCAAGAGTGGAGGTGTAGAGATCACAAGGGTTGGGTATGGTTTCACTTGAAAGGGACCCTTCACAGTTGGGTAAATCAAACACTACAAAGTCACACAAGTTATCAGACATTGTACTTGATGAATCTATGAAACTGGAGTTGTGGAGTTCAGTTTGGAATGGGGAGGTTTGATTAGGAAGGGTGTACAGTTCTGTCTTACTACGTAAATCCTTCATAATTTGATTCGTCAGTTCCATAAATTTTTCTAATGTCTGCTCCAGACTAGTCTTGGGTTGATAAGGGGTTTCAGTATAAGATTGAAATTCCTGTGGATAATTAAAACTCCCAAATGACTGATTAGAAGAACTGTCTAGAGTAGGTGGAAAAGTCGGATTGGATTGATAGAAACAGAATGGTTGCTGAACTTGGGTAGGAGTAGCATCAATATTATGATAAGAAGAATATTGATATGGGTTGGTTGGTTGGCTATATACAAACCGCATATCAAACTCTTCTCGGGATAGTGGTGGTGATGGTTGATATGGGTCCGGGTTGAAACTTTGGCCTCTAGACCTAGCTATGTGCTCAGCAATGGACATTCGTCTAGGGGCTTCCTCACTCTGGGTATGAACTGAAACAGGTGTAGGATTCGGATACGGTTGATAAGACTTAGACTGAGGTGGCCAACTGTTTCTTCCTGCTTGTTCTATATGATCTCTTAAGGACATGGAAGAGCCGGACGGTATACCGAAGGGATTTCGAAAACAAGAGATATCTGGTTGTGGACAGCAAAGCTCGGCAAGTGTTCTTCTGTTTAGGTCACCCATTATAAGAAGAGAAGAAGGGGGAAGGGGTAAAAAGGAGAGAAAGTAATTGGTTTGTTTTAAAAAAAAGACGGATTTAGACAAAGCACAAAAATGCACAACCCTAGAACTATGGTTACCTAGGTCCAGTCTCTAGACCGCTCCTATACTTCCAAAGGACAAGCCGCAGGATAAATCCTCTACCGCCTCCGTACCACCCTTGTAGCTAGGTAAGTGCCAGGTAAGTGGGAAGGAACCACGTCGTGGGCCTAATTAAAAACCACTAGCCTTCGACACACTTGCCTAGACACTACAAAAATAATGCGGATAAACGATAGATTACCCACGACCTTCCTCTGTCCTTATTGAGCGCGACAGTCCTTAGAGTCTGGTCTAGATATTTTTTAAATTAATGAAGGGTTGATCTATATGCTTGGTTTGTGATTTGTGGGGCTTAAGAAGGGTGATGAAATCCCCACCTAATCTTGATTTGGTCTTTTCCCCTTAAAGTCCGTATTAAATATGCAAAACAAAACCAATCACAAAACTTTTGCAAAAAGATTTTTGAGCGGCGCTATTTTGCAAAGAATCCTGCAGAAGATAGATTTTATTGGATTTGAGAGGAGAGAGAAGGAGTTAAGAAAGATACCAGAGAAGTGTGAAACCCTAGATCTCCCGTTTCCTCAAGTCCGTGACTCCATATTCCCTCGCAAAATTCACACACAAATCGTTAAATATGCAATTTGCAGTTTTGTGTTAATAATGATATGACTCGTTTAAGAATTCCACACAAATAGTAAAAATAAAAAATTACGCACGTATCCCCGGCAACGGCGCCATTTGATTGGTTCGAAAGAGTGTTTGTTTGTAGTTAACCGCAATCAATAACGGTGTCGCGTGTAGCTAGACCGAGATGAGTACGGGTCGTCCTCTGGGAAACGTGGAACCTTTTACTTTTACTTTAGATGTGTTGAGAAAGAGAGGAGGGATAAAGAATTTTTATAGAATGGTTTCTAGATCTACGTTAAATAAGAATGTAAAATATAGATCTAGATTATTTTAGAGATGTAGTTAATATAATAAGAAGGCTTGTAGGGTTTATTAGGATTTAGTAGTTATGGACGATTAATTAAAAGTTACCCTTTTTATCCATTAATAAATTTAGAACTAGAACGATGGTGATGCGTGTAGATTAGGTTTCTGGAGGGAAAAGGAATCCCACTCTTAACCCTTATCTCGACACGGAACTCCGTTCATTATCTAGCCTTTACCAAAACAATCATTAATCTAATCTCTAATCGCGGTCGGAACTAGCAAAGAATTGCTAGCACGCCCGATTAGGATATTAATGATTCTTTTGATAAAGTTCCTAAACTTTATACGACTTAAAAAGGGTTTAGTTATTTTCATCGTCCATTAGCCTACCCTAATCCTACGAACCCTAACAAGCGGAGAATTACTCGCGCATGTTGGGAGAAGAAGATGAAAAGACAGAGAGGGAAAACATAATGCAAAAGAATTAAATAAAATAACTACCTTTATTAATCAACTTGAACAATCTACACTTTGATTCCTTAGAAAATGATTACAAAGACTAGTTTGCTTCTCGATCTCTTCCAAGGAGGTAGACGAACAGTTGATGATCAGCCTGGATGCGTGAGCCGTCTTGGACTTCGTGATCTCTTCGACTTGATAGCTTTTCCAAGAGGCTCTCGGTGCCCTTTTATAGTGCAAAGCCAGAATCTTTTAGTTGGAAACTTGGTAAAATTCAGCAGAGATTTACTCCACAAAATTTTAGCACACAATCTCTCTAGATTGCCGCGGATCCGCGGCCAACAGGGGGGTTTGGCCGCGGTTCCGCGGCCAATGGTGAGGATCTCTTCACCAATTTTCTTGGGCTCTCTGATTTTGACATTTGGCAATCCTAGGCATCTTTAGAATTCAGAAATCTTCTCTCGGTTGCTTCCAGACTTGGTCTCCAAGTTTTGCTTCTTAATTTGGCAAGTTTTCTTCAACAAATTGATTTGTTTGATAAATTCTTCATAACAACTTGGAAATATTCTGCACAACTCAAATAAGATTTTAGTAGACTTTGTTCTACTAGAATTATGTCAATAATATTTGCATACATTTTCCTACCAAATGATAATTAAAATATATTAACACATGGAAAATAATGTTTTTACACATAAACCCTCATATGTATAATATATTATAATAAAGTCCTTTTGTAATATGAAAATGGTAGGAAAAATGTAATACAAATGTGCAGTTTTATCAACTGAACAAAAAGCCACCTTTGTTAGTCGATAGTCATGGTAATAGACTTGTCATTATAGATCATAGTCAATTGTTTTTCCTATCATTTTCTTGATCCAGATACTAATCAACTTGTTAGTTACTGTTTTTATGAGTATTTGTCTATATTTGTTGACAGTGGCCTTTCTTTTGGATGAACATATTTTTTTGATGCATGTTTCAGTCATGTGAATTCATATGTTACGTATAACGCTTTATGATATCAGTATCCTACATTTGTAGTTTTAATTGTTGATTGTTATAGATGAATGCCATTGCAATAATAGTTATTGGTTGATATATTAATTTTTCAAATATTTGCATGTATGTATCCATGCCTGCCTGCATATATGTATATATAAGGATAATGGGTTATTATTAGGTTGCCGTAGGAGAAAATTTTCCTTCATATGGCTGTCAAAAGTCAATTCTTAATCTCTTTGTGGATGATCAGTTCTATCAATTTTGAACTCAATGGTTTAAAATCATGTTACACATACAACAAGAATACACAACAAACGCATCATTAGAGAGTGATTCAAGATGTTCAAGTTAAAACAAATATATGATACTCGATGATAATATGAAACCTTCATATTCTCATCGATACTCATATATGAAACTAAAAGCGCCATTCAGTCCCCGTCTATCGGTTAACATACGTTCGATGTTCGTCGTGATATAGAACTATACGAAGGTTGTTAAATATCGGACGGTATAGCTCGATACTAACAACCTTCGTATAGTCTATATGACGAGAAGATTCAATCGTATGATAACTGATAGATTTGTCCCGTGTGGACAAGTTAGGAATGTATAAAGCAAACACCTTCATTCACTTGTGTTTTCATCCGTTTCGAGATATTTCGTCGGTGCCTTTCCGCTGGTTCTCTGTGTACAAAGATAGATTAGATGTTCATTTCAACGTTGTTTCACAGCTTTGAAATGATTATCTATTCTATTACAGTGTACTCGGAGAACAGCGGGGAGGTGCTGCCGAAATTTACTCGAAACGGTTGAAAGCACAAGCGAATGGGTGTTCGCTCTATACATTCTTAATGGGATAGAAGCCTTACCCTCGACAGCCGGAATACACACATACAATAAGAATACACAACAAACGCATAATTAGAGAGTGATTCAAGATGTTCAAGTTAAAACCAATATATGATACTCGATGATAATATGAAACCTTCATATTCTCATCGATACTCATATATGAAACTAAAAGCGCCACTTAGTCCCCGTCTATCGGTTAACATACGTTCGATAATTTATTCTTTTCAACGACAAACGCACACACAAAGCATATACACGGATTTTCTCCTTTGTCAGTAACTATCCCGTTCTTAGATTTCTCAATATAGTCACCATAACCTACAATTTATATGTTATACAGTCTAACATGGCCCATGAGTATGTCAGAGTTAAGGACTGGATGTATGTGGATTTGGGTCTAAAGTGCGAGAAGATTCAAGCATGTCCTAAAAATTGCGTGTTGTACCGAAAAGAGAATTCAGATTTGAAAGAGTGTCCAACATGCGGAGAGGCCAGGTATAAGCCGAAAGATTCTGATAAGAAGCCTGATATACCTGTCAAGATAGCACAATACTTTCCCATAACACAGAGGCTACAGAGGCTATTCAGGTGGAAGAAAACAGCCGAGGCAATGATTTGGTATCACCATGCTCCTCCAAGTGAAGATGGAAAAATGAGCCATCCAAGAGATTCACCGGCATGGAAGGATTTCGATAGGAGGCATGCAATATTCGGTAGCGATCCTCGCAATGTCCGGCTTGGACTTGCTAGTGATGGCTTCTGCCCATTCAACTATATGGCTGGAAGTCACAGCATATGGCCCGTTGTAATGATAATTTATAATCTGTCGTCTTGGTTGGCTATGGACCAATCATACTTTATAATGCCTCTTCTTATCGACGGACCAAACTCACTGGGAAACAATATCGACGTCTATCTCCGACCTCTGATCGAGGAGTTGAAATCTTTATTCATTGATGGTGTAGAGACATACGATGCAAACACAAATACAACCTTCATACTGCGTGCGGCTTTAATGTGGACAATTAATGACTTTCCTGCGTATGGAATGCTATCAGGTTGGTCCGTACATGGTCACAAAGCATGTCCTCATTGCCATCAACACACAATATCGAAATTCTTGAATTTTAGCAGGAAGGTTTGTTATTGCGGCCATCGACGTTTCTTGCCTCCAGACCACCCCTATAGGTTAGACACGGTTCACTTTGATGGTCATCAGGAGCTTCTTGGACCTCCATCCCCATTGTCCGGAGAGGACGTGACTGCTCAATGTGATGGTTACAATAATGTGACTTTCGGGATGGATCCAACGAAACAGGTCAAACCACCATTTTGGAACAAGTTAAGCATTTTCTTCGAGCTTCCGTACTGGTCAACAAATTTAGTGCGTCATTGTCTGGACGTCATACATATAGAGAAGGGAGTATCAGAGCACATACTTAACTTGCTTCTTTGTAAAAACGGAAAATCGAAAGACAACCTGAATGCTCGGATGGATCTACAGGAGTGGGGAATAAGAAATGAATTGCACCCTAGACCGGTAGCGGATAAACCAGGAAAGTTTGTACTTCCCAATGCCGCTTATCATATGTCACAACCGGAGAAGAAAAGATTCCTGCAGGTGTTGCATGATTTGAAAGTTCCCACAGATTTCTCAGGATCATTCAGCAAAAAAATAAAAATTGTGAAAGGCAAGATCGATGGGCTGAAAAGTCATGATCACCATGTTATCGTGGAGCACTTTCTTCCATTAGCCCCCAGGACTTCTCTTTCCGAATCGGTTGGTCTAGTAATCAACGACCTATGTTGTTTTTTCAGAGAGTTGTGTGCTAAAACACTGGAGGTTGTAACGCTGGATAAACTAGAAAATTCTATTGCGTTGATACTTTGCAAGTTTGAGCGTATTTTCCCACCTTCATTCTTCGATATCATAATATACTTAACGGTTCATCTTGCAACTGAGGCTAAGTTAGTCGGACTGGTACAATATCGATGGATGTATCCCGTCGAGAGGTATATGTAATTTTTCGTTTCGCGCAATTTTTAAAATTATTGTTGTCCTATATGCCCGTATTTATTTATTCAACATATTTTCATTAGGTACCTCTACATTCTTAAAAAATATATACGCAATAAAAATCGACCAGAGGGTTCTATCATGCAAGGTTATCTTCTTGATGAAGCAACCACATTTTGTTCCCGCTATCTGGACGAGAATATTGAGACGAGACTTAACCGGCCTCGAAGAATTCAAGACAGGCCATATGGTAAAGCCAATTATAAGAGGATAGACACTATGTTTATCAACAAGATATACCGGTTTATCTTGCTTAATTGCGTATGTCTTGAACAAATTAGAGAGTAAGTTTTTTTGGATTAATTGTTATATTTGTGTTTGTGTGTGTATGAAATGATATAATATTAATGTCACCATTATTTGTCGAAAACAGAATTCATTTTAATGAGGTACGTGAGGGGCATCCTAATTGGAACGAAGAACGATTGGAAAAATATCATCAGGATAATTTTTGTGATTGGGTCACAGATCATGTAAGTTATTCGAATAACATTTTATTGCTATCAGTTTTAATCTAAACTTGTATCGTTATGTATTTGTCGTAAAATTTGTTTTGTTAGATCCACGATCCGAACTTATCTGCATCATTTGAGAGTGATTCAAGATGTTTAGCTCAATTTCCTAGTATGGAGGTTGCATATTACAAAGGATTTGGTGTCCTTGGATACAAATTTGAAGTTAAGGACATAGAAACATCTAGAACCACTCAGAATAGTGGGATTGCGACGGTAGGATCGGACGGTGTGATTTATTATGGGTACTTAAATTGTATATTCGGCATCCACTATCTCGGACTATCAGAACCCTTTTATATATTCCAGTGTACTTGGTACGATACGCAAACCGATACGGATAAGTGGAGAAGCAATCTTGGGACTTGGAAAGATGAATATGGATTGACCAGTGTGAACACACTTCGATTTTACGGTCAGCAAGATCCGCTTATCTTTCCGAACAAAGCGTTCCAAGTATACTACTCACAATGTTTGAAGCATCCGGGATGGAGTGTTGTATGCCGTTGGAAACCCAGGGATGTCTACGATGTCCCAGAATTCGAGAACAGCGATGAGGATGAAGAAGAGAGAAGGCTTAGAGTGCTTCGACCGTCTGTTTCGAAGGACGGGTTGTCTTCGGCCGATCATGAAGTTATGTGGATTAGAAATGACATCGACGATGAAATCCAAGTAGATATGTATAATGCGCCCACGAAATGAAAAAGATTATCAGTAATGTTATATTATTACTTCACATTTTACGATCTATACATATATAGTCAATACTTTTAATGATTGTCTAATGCGTCCACAAACCGTTTATCTAGATTTAATGACGATGACGGGAGCAGCGAGGGGCGGCAGGAGCTCCAGCAGCGGCACCGGCAGAGGCAGAGGCAGAGCGGTTCAGCCGCCCGGAGAGCTACGTAGGGAGCTTCAGAGGGCCGGTCTTGCACCCAGATCGGAGACCCCTTCGGATGCCTCCTTCCGTGTGGACTTTGCCACATCTCCAGGTATATTGCACGCATATCCATTTTGAATGTAATATTATAGATATTCATGACTGTTTATGTCAAAATTACTTATATTGTCAATGTTTGATTGTCTAGTTGTTGGTGATGCGTCCACATCAGGGACAGAGGCCACTCCCGCTCCTCCAGGTATGTTTATATATCATATAGTGCATGTATATTGATTTACAATGCTATATCATAAATATACACACATTCCTTTTGCTCTTACTTAGATAGTAATTTTTATTATTGTCTAGCTGTAGGTGGTGACACCACCGCACTTGCGGGTATGTTTATATATCCTATAGTGCATTCATATTGATTTAGAATGTTATATTATTGATCTACACATTCTTTTTGCAATTACTTATATAATTTATTTTTAATTGTCTAATTATAGGTGGTGCGTCCACATCTGACGCAGGGGCCACTCCTGCCACTTCCGTGCCCTCCGCATCGTCTGTAGGTAAGTATGAATAAATATAAAATATTTATTCATTTTACATATCCTCTATAGAATAAATATGAACTTCATGGAAATTTAGCGTCAATGTTTATTTTCTAGTTGGAAGGGATGCGTCCGCATCCGGGACACCGGCTGTTCCTCACCGGAGGAACTATCGTCCCGCTCATGCTGCTGCCTGGGCCCAGGCTCGTGCTTTAGTCACCGGAGGTATATATCACACTTCAATTTTCGTTTAACCTTGATTTCTTAATACAACTTTGTCTTAATATTGATTGTCTTGATATTTCTTGCAGACGCGGGGCCTTCCCATCCCCAGAAGGGGACTCGAGGCCCAAATCAGTCTCATAGGCTGAGGCCTGACAGAGCTAGGGGGGAGGCAGCATTCCCCCTCTTTCTTACCCTTGATTATCTCTATACCGGTCCTCATACCGAGAGGTTCGCCCGGTATATGGGGGATGAGAGCCGGCTCGTGAAGAACTATCCACTTCACGTTGAGTGGGGCGACCAGCACCGGCGCTCATCCGTCCTCTTCTTTGATCAGGCTCGGGTATTAATATATATTTTCATTTGATTTATCCAATATATTTATTATTAACACTTGCAATCTAATAACAATGTTTTTTTGTATTTTCAGTTGGATTATGATTTTCAGCCTGTACCCGACCCTGATCACCCTGGGAGGTTGCTCGACCTTCATACTCTGTACAATGGCCTGATGAAGAACATGCAGACCAAGATCCGATACAACAGGAATGAGCTGAAGGCCGACTGCTACTCCCTATGGATGGCGACCCCCGAGGCAGAGAGAGCAGCCCTCCTATCTACTCCGGCCTTTGCGAGAGTCGACGTAGAGACATGGCCTCTATTGTGCGAATATTTCGACTCTCAACGCAAACAGGTATGTATTTTAAATGTAATTCATTGTTTAGTATATAATTTATTTTTTTATGTTCCTTAATTAGAAAACTAAATGTGAATGTGTTGTGCAGAAACAGGCCGCTCAAAATATAGAGAATAGGAAGTCGGCGAGGAGAGGTCGCCCCACTTATACAGGTGGCTCGAGGAATATTACTCGAGCCATGGAGTTATCGGTAAATTACAATAGACCGGCCTTTGTGATATAATGCAATATTAAGAGTTATTTTCTAATATATCTAATATTAAGAGTTATTTTCTAATATTGCAGACAGCTCAGACCCTGGCGCAAGGTGGTACACCGAGCGTGCTGTCCGCATATCTTGCCGTCCACGGCACCTCGACAGATCCCGCCACGGGCGAGCTTCGATACCCCGACGTCGCTACCAAGGAGTATTGCGTAAGTGTTAATATTTATTCAACCCCTATTTGAAATTTTAGTTTTGGAAGGTTCAAACTTAAATGATATACTTATATTTTACTGGTTAATGTGGGTGTAGGAGCGGGTGGTTGAGCAGGCCGAGGCATCGGGGATCGATTTTACCGGACAGAGCGATCCGAGGCTGCTGACCCCAGTCCTGGACGCCGCACACGGAGGGCACCACGGAGGTTGGGAGAGAGGCCGGGGACTGGGCCCTAACAGGGCCCATATGAGGTTGGACTCCACCCCGGCGGTTACTTCCTCCGTCTCCAGTGAGCGACGTGTCCAGCAGGAACTGGAGAGCTTGAAGGCCACCGTTCAGGAGTTGAAGGAGATGCTGGTATGTATACTACTTAATAGTAAAATATCATGTCATATTATAGATATCAACATATCTAATATTAGTACGTAGCCTGAGCTTATTTGGTTGTATACTTAGCTTTGATTAACCATACATACATATCTAATTAAAATAAACTACGGTTTTCCAAACTAGATATCCAAATGGGGTTTCGAAATAACTTGATAATGATACGAATTCGAATAATACACAGTTCTTACTCGCTTATTACACACGTTAGGTCCAGACGCGACAGGGTACATCGGCCGAGTCTCCACATGCATCTCCTTCGGCTGCGGCTCCGCAAGCCACTACATCGGCTGGGGTTCAGCAGACAGCTCCTATAGCTCCACCGTCCGCTCAGACTCCCGCAGCCGCGGCTCCGCAAGCCACTATCTCGACGGCGGCTGCGCAGACCACATCGCCAGCTCCACAGCTCGCTCAGACTCCCGCACGGCATTGCATGATTTATTGACCGAGGAGCAGGCGTGCCAGATTCTGGCGTTTATCAGAGGTGGAGCTGGACCGAGCTAGGGTAGCTTTTTGATTCTTCTATTTTAAACATTTATTTATTTATATGATACATATTGTACTACATTTTGGACGATATTGATATTGGTGGTGTTTGCGTGTTTATATTTATATCATATTTTGGTTTTTGGTTTCTTTTGTATATTATATGCGTGAGATGTGATTATGAATACTGCGATATATGTTTTGTGTGATGATTAATTTTATATTTGATCGATATATATATTATTGTGCACAGGGTGAGAAAAAAATAAACAGCCCTTTTTTTATAAAAAAAACCTGATAATATGTACCTACGGATTAATCCGTAGGGCTTAACGTTGCCCCTACGGATTAATCCGTAGGGGCAAAATATCAGGATAACTGATATTTTTTCCCTATGATCTCAGTATCAGGGGTTAAGCTTGCCCCTACGGATATACCCGTAGGGGCAAACAAATGCCCCTACACAGTTATCCGTAGGGGCAAAATATCATGATTCCTGATATTTTGCCCCTACGGATAAGTACCTACGCATTTATCCGTAGGGGGCACTACTTGGCCCTATGGATTCATCCGTAGGAACACCTAATCTATTTTATAGAACCGTAAATAAAATAATTTTTTTGCCCCTACGGCCTATTCCGTAGGGCAAACTGGACCTACATATAACTCCGTAAGGACAAAATTTAGTCCGTAGGGGCAAGTTCAAGATTTCGACTTGCACCTACGGCGTTTGTACCTACATGGTATTTTCTTGTCCCTACGGATATATCCGTAGGGGCAGTGGTTTGCTCCTACGGATAAATCCGTAGGGGCAACCCTTATTTGTAGTAGCGGGACATAATGGTCAATAAGGTCAGTGTTGATTATCAAGTAATCGGCGGAGTGTTAACTTTTAAATCTGGCAATATGAAAATTTCATACCAAGCTTATGTATATATACTCCATGCTCGAAAGCCATATTGCACATTAGGTTGCTAATTGCAATTAAAAAAATCCTTATGTAAGAATTTTAGATATATAACTTTTTTTATGTTTCTCCACCTCTAATATTAATTATAATTAGTATATTCAGGTACATGGGGCTTTCATATTTATTTCAAATCAAAATATTCAAAAAATAAGAAAATACTTAATTGAGATTTCATGGAAAATCATATAAAATCAATACCTGCAAAATCCTAAAAATTGATTTAAGCAAATAATATTAAAGAAAATTGTTACGGTTAACAAACTCACCACAGTTATAAACAATCCATGTTCATTAAAAAACTTTTTCAAAATAAAAATACTTAATAAATTAATAACAAATTAAGGTAATATAGTACACGTATTTTTGCATGTGCTGATGCTGATGACCGTATGTATTAAAATAAAATTTTAAAATAAAGATTTGATGTTGGCTTCTTCATAATTTTAACTATAACTTTCTACAAATATATTATCTTAAAAAAAGTCTTCAATTATTTTTCAAACGCTAACATATACCTATATGTATCACACGTGCAAAAAATTGATAATATGGACCATCTTCGGTTTAAGATTTCTCAATTTTTTTTTTGACTATTTAATTTTAATTCAGAGAAAACGGAATCTCATGCGCCACGGGAAGGAGTTTCTTTTTGTGGCGTCGAAAAAGTCAACTATCCATCAATTTTTTTGACAATCGGCGTCTACCATCTTTATTCTCATCCTCTAAAATGTGGATATACCAAATTTCATATTTGTAAAACTTTTTCACCGTTGATTTCGTGATTGTAAAAATTCAAAAAATATTTCACTAATGGAAAACCATTAATTTTGTATAAGCTGCTATGATGTTAGATATTAAATGGTCACTATTACAATAATGGGTTGCCCCTACGGATTTAGCCGTATGGGCAAACCACTGCCCCTACGGATATGTACGTAGAGACATAAAATTCTCCCGTAGGTGCAAAGGCTGCAGCTGCAAATCTTCGTCCTGAACATACCTCTACGGAGTAATAATTGCCCCTACGCCTTAATCCGTAGGGACATGTGTCCTTACGGATTACACCGTAGGGACATAATATTTATTTAACTTATTGGTTTATAAAATAAAATATTTGTCCCTACGGATTAATCCGTAGGGCCTGATAAATACCCCTACGGATTACTTCGTAGGGGTAAGTTTTACCCTTGTTATTGAGTCCATAGAGACAAAATATCAGGTATCCTGATATTTTGTCCCTGCGGCTAAATGTGTAAGGGCAAATTTTGCACCTACGGATTAATCGGTAAGTGCAACAGATGGCCCTACGGATTAATCTGTAAGGACAAAATATCATGGTTTTTTTACAAAAAAGGGCTTCTTGATTTTTCCCCGCCATGTGCACAATAATATATACATTATATAATCAAATACAGAAATATTCATAATCAACATTTCACGCATAATATATAAAAGAAATAAAAAAACGGAATACGATATCAATCTAAATCATCGTGAACAAGCAAACAACCACCAATATCGTCCAAAAAATATATAATATATATCATATAAGTACATACATCCTCAAAAATATAAAAAAAATGCTGCCCTAGCTCGGTCCAGCTCCTCCACCTCTGAAAAACGTCGTAATCTTCCGCATCTGCTCCTCGGTGCAGCCCTGAGTTGTCAAAAACTCATCTAATGAAGGAGCGGACTGTGCGGGAGTCTGAGCGAGCTGCGGAGCTACAGGAGTGGTCTGCGCAACCGCGGTCGAGATAATGGCTTGCGGAGCCGCAGCCGAATGAGATGCATGTGGAACCGCTGCCGAAATAGCCTGTCGCATCTGTTAAATTGTGTGTAATAAACGAGTAAGAACGGTGTATTAGATTGTAATCGAATTCGTATCATTATCAGGTTATTGCGAAATCCCAATCTAAGAATACTTAGGGACTTAAGTGGTGTATTAGATTCTAATCGAATTCGTATCATATGTTACTAACTATAATGTGATATAATATTTTACTATTAAGTAGTATACGTACCATCTCCTTCAACTCCTCGACGGCGGTCTTCAAGGCGGCAACATCATGCTCTAGACGTCGCTCATGGGGGTAGTAGAAGTAACAGCCGGAGTGGAATCCAACCTCATATGGGCCCTGCTAAGATCCAGTCCCTGGCATCTCTCCCAACTTCTGTGGTGCCCTCCGTGTGCGGCGTCTAGGATTGGGGTCAGTTGTTAGTGTTATATACCATAAAGGCCATTATTGTATCATACTGGTTTGTATATTACTTAATAGAAGCTTGGGATATGCACGGATACAGTAACAGTCTTGCTCGAAATGGTAGTATGCTACCTGGTTTGTTTCTACCTCAATATGTGCATATGTTTTCTTAGCATATCGCTTATACATATTGGTAGAGCCTTTATGATCTTTTGCTTGATTACCAGTGTTGGGATGGCAGTCACACTAGTGGGGGATGGATAGTCTATAAGCATATCCTATACGGGTCCTTAGTCGTAGGATTATCGAGACGGGGTATCGATACTCCAAAGTATATTAGTGTATAAGCTTCTCATCCCAGCAGGGGAGATGGTCTGTCTCACAGCCATTAGTATGTCGTACTAGAGATAGTATGCAGGTGCTCATTAGGTGATGAGTACACTGGACAGGACTCATCAGGAACTGTTGGTGGGTATTATACCTATCGTCGGGTAGCAGTTCCCAGGTGATATGAGTACAGCTTAGTTCTTCGACTTGACACTGCTATTTCGCCTCGAGTGTGTTCCCACTGTACTTTGATTACTACCCTACCACGGCTCAAAGGGGTCGTGCAAACAGGTAGTAGTTGGGTGCAGTCCCGAAACACTTGGAGGCAGTGGCAGTTAGATCGGATTCGTCTCTCCCGGTATTGGGGGTTGATATCGCACTGTGTTTGGAGAGCCATTACACAAAGTCCCTGGGCAGGACGAGCGAGATTTACTGGTAGGTATTCCAGTAGTTTCTCAGGGTGTTTTGGGCTACACCCCGGCACGACTTATTACGCTATTAGGGGTCTGACGATTACCGCCCCTAGGCCTGATATGCGATACTCTTAAACGAACAGACCAGACTGTACGGAGATTGTCACATACATGCTTAGTAGGAATTCGGATGAGTTTGCTCATCAGCCTTCTCATCGATAGATACCTGGGTAGTCGTTACGTGCAGCTAGTACCGCTTGCGGCTTGTGGTTAAACCCACTGCCGGTGTACTGTCGAGTCTTTAGAATCCCACATAGAGGGTTTTCCTGTATCGGGCGAAAGATGTAGAGGCCGTATGGTTTTACGGCAGGGCTTTGATCACATACATGTATTTGTGTGCGTATGATGTTCGGGCGGATAATACTAGTGGGCTTTGGTTTAAGCCGGATCCGAGTATTGTATTGATGGATTTATTTTGTCTCTTTGTATTCGTATTCTTTGGAATGCGGATATAGGTATGTATATACAGATGAGGGGCATTCTCGTAATTTGTCAGGAAAGCTTCTAGAAGTGGACACCTATTAGGGTTTGATTTCTTTATTGGATTAAACTTTATTAGGTGAGGAAATGATGTGGATTATTACATTGATTCTAGCATGGCTACTTGGTGACTCATGGTCATAACTCACCACAAGATATTTTGTGAAGATAATTAGATATTTGTGTGAGATATTTCTCCTCAATTATTGATAGGTTTCGCATTCATCTAAAGAGGCAGCCATCTCTTTTTTCATGGTTCACAACTCCACTCTCACTTTTCCTCAAGTCTTCTTCTAATTCCTCACAACCCTAAAAGTCTCATGAGTTGAGAAACATATACTTCCAATAGACAAACTAATTCATCTTCACTCTCTACATCACCTAGGCCTTCTAATTTAGCAAGCTAGTTACCCTACATACCTCGGATTTGAGATTGGAGCTTAGACTATAGACTCTCGGGTGGATCGTCTTAGACTCAAGGAGACCGGAAAGGTTGTCCGATCCAAACGATCCTTGGAGCTTGTGATGACGAGGAGGAGGAAAGCGACTAGAAGACCTGAAAGACTTGGTTTCATGAGGTATAACTTTCATCCGAGTAGTTAAACTTCACACAGTATTTTGTTAGCTAGGCTTTAGCATCGAT
This sequence comes from Agapanthus africanus, assembly GCA_030015575.1. Lineage (NCBI taxonomy): Eukaryota > Viridiplantae > Streptophyta > Magnoliopsida > Asparagales > Amaryllidaceae > Agapanthus > Agapanthus africanus. The sequence goes on from CM057351.1 coordinate 31,374,362, forward strand.
CTTGGAGTTCAAATCCGTGTTGCGAGCTTTAAAAAAAATCGTTTTTTGAAAATTCCACCTCCCCGCGGACACGCGGGGTGCGTGACATGGACTTACATCAGTAGCATCAGATCGGTTTGTCCAGTAAAATCGATCCCCGATGCCTCCGCCTGCTCCACCACCCGCTCCTATACCCACATTAACCATTAAAATATAAATATTGTAAGTCTACGTTAGCGCCCCGGCAGTCTACAGACGCCAATAGCGGAATAAAACTTTTTAACTTGGCGCTATCGTATACTTTAACCCGGATCTGCCATTATTGCTAAACTAACAAACAGTAATGAGTGTGGAAATGTTGTACCGACTGATCCGAGTCCTCCGGTCTTCATCTCCATTCCGATCTCCTCGCGGGATCTCCGTCCGTCTCCTCCTCGTCGGAAAGGGCACCACATCGCCTGTAGCTTTTACGGGCTCCCACCTCAATACCGAGGCAACTCGGGCGCGAAGCTGGCGAATCGACGCGTCCAAGATTTGCTGTAGGAAGTGTAGTGTAGAGGCTACTTGTCTCTTTGGGGTATGTTGCCTTTGGATGGAGGAATGAAGATTGAACTTTGGAGGGAAATGAAGCTACTAATTTTGCAAGCCAAATGAGATGAACAAAATGAAGCATCAAAAAGAACCTCTCATTTTTCCTCTCCACCATGAAGTGGCCGGCCAAAATCATCATGGAAATTGGTGGAGGAAAGAATGGATATATAGTATGAAGGGAGGTGAGTGTAGGAGTGAAGAAGGGGTGACCACATCAAGGGACAAAGAAACATACAAGCATGCTTCACTTTAATCAAACCATACCCTCATCAAATCACAAGTCAAAGCAAGTCATGGTGCAAAGAAAAGAAAGCTATCATAATCAATCCATTATGCAAGAAAACCCCTCCACAAAAGTAATTTGCAAAACTGCAAATTACCCCCTCCATCGGAAAAGTCCGGCCGGGAAAGAACAAAGGAAAACCGGCCGGAACGGAATGCAAACTGGCAACTCCAGAAAACTGGTCCCGTAATAAATTACAGGAAAACCCCGATACTGTGCATACACACCCGCATCTGTATTCCGTCCGGATACAAATGCAAAGAGACAAAATCTACACTGTACTAAACTAGGACCGGCTTAAACCAAAGCCGGCTAGTAATATCCGTTCGATCCTGATCCGTGCAATACCGCACGTATCTGATCGAACCCTGCCATATACCTATACGGCTACTAGTACAAACCGTCTGATCCTGATCCGTGCAATACCGCACGTATCTGATCGGACCCTGCCATATCTCCATACGGCCTCTACAGCGTTTCGCCCGAAACCTGAGTAACTGAAAACGTGGTAGACTCTAAAGACTCGTCAATACTATGGCTGTGGATTTAACCACTAGCACGTCAGAGGTATAAGCCAATACGTAACGGGCCACCAGCTATTGACTAAAAGGGACGTCGATGAGCGAACTCATCCTGACACCCTACTGAGCCTGTCAGTGACAATATCCGTACAGTCCGGTCCGTTCGTCTATGAGCATCGCATGGCGGGCCTAGGGGGTTGGTAAAAGTCAGACCCCCAAAAGCGGTACAAGTCGTGTCGGAGTGTAGCCCAGAACACCCTGAGATACTACTGGAATACCTACCAGTAAATCTCCTGCCTTGGCCAAGGACTTCGTGTAATGGCTCTCCTAGACACAGCGCGACCTCACCCCCAATACCGGGAGAGACGAAACCCCCGAAGATCCGCTCACTGCCTCCATGTGGCTCGGGACTGTACCCAACTAAAACCTGTTTGCACGACTCCTTTGAGCCGTGGTAGGGTAGTAATCAAAGCACAGTGGGAACTCACACGAGACAAATGACGATCCCCAGGTCGATGAACTAACCTGTACACATGTCACCTGGGAACTGCTATCTGACGTCAGGTATAAGACCAACTAGCATGTTCCCGGCGAGTCCTGTCCGGTGTACTCATAACCCAATGAGCACCTGTATACATCTTAGGTGATCCAACTGACACCAGTGGCTTGTGAGACCGGCCACCGCCCCTCGTCGGAGTCTCAACTGTATACACTAGTCTACCCTGGAGAATCGATGCCCTGTCTCGAAACTCCCACGACTAGGGACCTTTTAAGGATGTGCTTGTAGACCCCAGCTCCCACGTATATGATCGCCCTCATACTGCCGGTAGTCAAGCAAGAATCCCAGGGGCTCTATCAACGTGCAATAGTGACATGTCATGTCACCTAAAGCAGTACACGATGATAAAGGTAAACCTGATAGCATACTATCATCTCGAGTGAGACTGTTCTACCGAGATAGGTCCTCCCTCAATCATTGCAATCACGTGCCTGTGATCCAATAATTGACTCTGAGGGCACTATCTCCAACAATCTCCCACTTGCACTAAAGGCTAATTATTGCGATGTCGCATACTCACAGCCCGTGTGATACCGAACACCCAACTCCTCTACTAGTCAGTCGCACAAAACGTGTTTGCGAAACTATTGCGTTCGAGGAATAGCCTCAGTGAGTGGATCCGCTCTGAAGTTTCTTTCTATATCTCTCTATATCTCAAGTTCGCGGAGAAAACCCATCTCCCGAAATGAGCAATACCTGTCTTAGAATGTGTCTGGATGTCTGATGGGACATAGCTCATAAATGAACTCCAAATCCAAACTTCTTAGACTGTATCGTCAACTGAACTTAATCAGTATCCTGCGCCATGCCTCCCTCAGTATTGCCTTGGATCACCTGTCCAAAATACTGCCCCTCGTCAGAAGGAAAACTGTAACTCTGACAACCTCCTTGTCGTCCAGGTCACCTTGGAAGCCTGGAATGATAACTGTCTCCTAAATGAGGCTGTCGTTATCATATCCCTAGAACATCCACTTATGTTCTAAAACTGCTTCCGACTGTTTCTCCAGGATTGGATTAATGTCAACTTATTGCATCTAGTGCAAGAACAACATCTGGTGTGGTACTTGACATCTCACGATTGACTCAATTGCCTTAGCAAGTGATCTGCCAATCATGCACGTCCCTCTCCACTTTAGTCTGTAAGACACCTTTGGAGAGGGTGACTCCATTACCTGCAGGTACACTACCGTGCCAGGAGTCGTCCATTCTAAATACTCTTAGAATGCTGTCAAAGTACCCTGATTGGGAAACCACCCAAATCTAGATCCAAAACCATAGATCTAGTAATCAGTATGTCTGATATTGTGTCCAAGTTCCTTGTGGAGAAACCACTGTGTGACGACCAAAGTATAACCGATCGTAGTATAGGAATATCACTTCCTACTACCTTCTCAACAGATCCATCCCTTATTCTGATGACGTCAAAACTATGACTGTCACATCAGAAACAGATGATCTATCTCCGCTATATCTGCTTTAGTCTATAAATAGACATAAGCCTGATGTCCACCAATGCTTCCGCTGCTCCCACTGACTACGACAACCCTCTGGCAGAGTCATATACACGTACACTTCTAAAACTAGCTTTAGAACGACGCTATACTCATCCTCCCGCCGGGTCTCGTAACCTGGAACAACAGCAATGGCAATTGTGGGTAAACAAGAACTTCCCTGTCACCGTCCTTGAGGCCACCGTAGTGCCTCTCGGGTGCCTGAAGTTACCCACCTTATCTGCGGAGTGGCCAATGGAATGTCAAATCAGATTGAATCTTTAGGTTCCTTATCAAATCTTCAGTAATCGTTTGCGGTTCTGGAATCACTTCCAGTTCTACCATACTCCCACTACTGTTTTTCTGAAAAAATCCATTTTTTATAAAACTGTGGCGAGTCTAGAACAATATCGCTATTGTTCATCCAGATGGTAGAAAATCAACCCTCGTCATAGCCTGGGTCAACCCACAAACAGCCATTACAGAAACGTGCCTTGAGTTGTCCAGTGTCTGGTTTTAATCATAAACCGGACAACTCCCCGTACCTTAACATCGTTAAGATATGAACTGTTCTATATCCAATATAGAAACAGAGGCACTGATTTAATTGAACCAGATTCAAATCATGCAGCTGTCCCCAGCGCATGTCAACTAAATGGAGAGAGGCCGATCAGCGTTACTCAACTTAGGAATGCTTCCAATTATGAGTAACCTGAAAGAGAAGCAATTTCTCTTAATCATTACTATCAACTGAATACCATACACAAGTATCTACATCTTCGATCTCTTTGAAGAATCCCGATACTTGCTATACCTGGTTCTCTACTCTATTCAAATACCTATAACTCCTCAAAACTTAGACCCTGTGTTTCCACGAAACACCTGTCTAAAAACTAGAGAAGTCATAAGTAAACCGAATATAGTACGAGGACCAACCCCTCTGTCCTGATGGACCCTGGACAACATACAATACTCTGTATAAGTCCCTTGAGTCTGATAACTCATTCACTGTGTGTCGTAGGTTGAAAACTGTACTTATGGTTAAGAAGAATTACACCGCTGTTTAATGCTCCTTACCTAACCATCCACTGATATAGGTAAATGTCGTAGACATAATTTCAGAAAGGTACATCTCACTCTATGAAAATAGACGTACAGATATATCAATTTGAAATTGGTGCATAACAGCGGATATTCAAAACCAAATATTTGCCGACCGGCAAACAGCCCAGATGATCTCCTCAAATATCACCGATTACAACGAATCCCGATATAATGAGGATGATCACCCAATTCCCAATAACTTACTCCCACTCATCATCTGTAAAACCATACAGATGTGAGATTCGTATCTGGTAAATACATACCCTGGAGTAAGTATCTAATCGGGAAATCAGTTTTCTATTAACAGTACACAGTGATACTGAAACATTGAAATGTTTCGATGGGGTATCCTGGTATTCCTAGTAATGCCTCTTCCAGATTCACGACTGTAACCGTATAATTCTTTGCCACCTCTCCAAATCCCTTCATATGTCTTTAGTCTTTACCTTCTGCACACCCTTTTTAGGCCAAATGGTTTTCTTCCTTCCCTACCGTTCGGCACCAGCCTATGGTTTGGAAGAAGACTATCCAATAAGCATAATGGGTGTACTGCCCCAATCCTAGGAACACTCGCAATGCGAGAGAAGGTGAAGATAAAAGACACCCGAATAAACCTTATTCCTATTTCTCCTGAACCATAATCCATCCCCGAACTGGAACCAGTTCCATTCGAGTTCGTATATAACCATACGATGGAGTATCTAAATAAACTGTGGATCTTCGTAGTGATACGGAGTGTCCTGGAGAAATACAAAGGTGATGTGGGAGTGGTAACGAAATATTTGGTTTGGTCGTGAATATCTGTTGCAATTTACTTTGCCCTCTTACTAATCCCTTGCTTTGTCTGAACTTAATACCTTCTGCACACCATCGTTATGCTAATTGGTTTTCTTCATTCCCTACCGGTCGGCACCAGCCTAAGGTTTGGAAGAAGACAATCCAATTTGCGTAATAGGTGTACTACCCCTAAACCAAGGAGTACTCGTAACTTGAGAGAGGGTAAAAGGAAAAGACAACTGAATAATCCTATTCGTTTTCTCCAGAACCTGAAACCATCCTCGAATAAATTCTTTCGAGTTCGTATATAACCATACGATGGTTTTGTCCAATGGAAGTGGACGTTCGTAGTAATACGGGGTGTCCTGGAGAAAAGGGTAAAAGTAGGAGTGACAATGAGGTCTGCAACTCTGACAATCCAAAAAACTGTGTTAAAGAAGGTTCGGTCAACTTGGTCACTGAGTCAAAGTCTTAGGGTCGGGTCAATGGTCGCTGCCAAAGAGAGAGAGAAAAGAAACACTCAGCGTGCACTCTAACCTAGATCAGAATGGTTACCAATTTATCTAATCTGGAATCCTCCCACTATACCTCAAATTCTCCTCCAAACCTGAAAGAAGAATTAGTCGGGGTCACCCGAGGAGTAAACTAACTCATCAGTGGGAATCGGGATCCAACTCTCACCGTATGATAACGTGACGGAATCCGCTCATGGTATCACACTCCAGAAGGTATGCGCATATCTGGCAAGTTTCAGTACTTTTGAAACTCCCGATGTGATTTCTGCCCCATGCTCTTATGACCTTGACTTTGGCCAACAAATCATAAGTCACATGTCAAGTTCTGCCCGTCATTCTCCAGGTTAATTTGAATCCACCCGTACATACCCTTGACTTTGGCCAACAAGGCAGTACGACTGTTCCAAACCAACGCATCTATCTATGCTGCATATGAATAACCAACAGCTACCAAACACTGTGCCTTGACTTTGGCCAACAAACACAGCTTGAATACTATTGACTACCCATATGAAACGACGGAGGGCTACGAATGGTTTCTGGCGAAAACCTTTAACGTAATGAACTTGATATCGTTGAAGGAACGGATAGCTTTTTAGAAATATAGTGACGACAACTTCCGCTAAAGAGGTCACTCCCGGTGAAGGGATCTCGGCTCTTTCCCCGTAGAATGGGGTGCAGGATATTCCAACTGAATACCACGGTGCAAAGCAAAAGTAATCGGCTATAGTGAAGTTAATGCCCTGACGCAAACTTATTGTCCAAGGGGTCACTCCCGGTGAAGGGATCTCGGCCCTTGCCTCGTCGACTGAGGAGCAGGATATTCTAAATGAATACCGCGATGCAAAACAAAAGTGAACGTCCTTGCAATAACAGCTTTTTGAAAAGTGTTCCAACAACATCAGATTAGGTTTGTTTAACTTGCATTGATCCGAATCAATGCAGTCCCATCAATTGATCACACCACAAAGAACGAAAATATACTGACGTACGTATATGCCATCCGCATTCGCCACTGGGTCCCGTCATCACCCGTTAGGTTAGCTTACTAACGACAGAGCGGGGACTGGACTAGCGCGGATGTAAAACATATACAACATCTACTAATATATATACCAATATATTATATTCGCTCAAGGCGTGAATAAAATGCAACATCACAGAGAATGAACAGCATCATAGAAACAATACAGATATCTGGGATCCCCGGGTTTCACAGAGCCACTACTGAAACCCGACGTTCCCCTGGTCGTGTGGATAGCCTGTGCAATGTAATCCTAGACCCCTACGGGCGCGGCAAGTCACCCGCCAAAACCTGAAGCGAGGCAGCCCCCTTCAGCACCGTGAATGGACCACCCAGCACTTCACGGAATCCGGTAACTTGGGTACCCCTCCTGGGTCAAACCTGTACCCCCTACGAGTGCGGCGAATGGCCCGTCAATCCTGGAGTGAAGCCCCCTCCGTCCCAATGCCATGAGATGCGGGCTAGTTGCCTTCTAGAACCCGGCTATCCGTGCACCCCTCCGCGGGGCAATCCTAGTACAGAAAGTAAAATATACATATACCGGGTACATCGACCGCAACCAGGTCGTGCCCCAAAAGAATAATACAAACAGGCAGTGACGGCAGTCCACATGTCGGACGCTCGCCCCGCAATATCAAATGTACATAATACAACAACACTGTACTAGCATTGCATCCAGGCTATCCCCACCGACCGATCCGCAACATCACAGCAAATACATAGAACATCAACGTGAAAGTCACGTTCGCAAATCCGTCTAACCGGGCTATAGCAGTTAGACCGGATTTACCGATCGAGTGACATTCACGGTCGCAGATATAATGTAAATACTGTGAAAATAACGTGTTTAAATTTCGATCGACAAAATATCAAGAAGTGGGCCTCACGACTTACTGGTGAACAGTAACAAAATCTGGGCAAAAACGATATATATCAAAAACCCCAAAAACCCACAGAGAACCAACTGACAAAATTTGGGAGCACGTGCTCCCCACGTGACCGCGGTTGCGCGGCCAAACCATGGGTTTGGCCGCGCTTCCGCGGCAACTTGGAGGGATCACGACCCCAAATTTTGTCGTGACTCTTAAAAGTTCCTGCTCTGATTTTTAAGACATCCAGAAATAATTTTTGAGACCGTTTAAAAACAACAGAAACTGTCGGCTTGGATTTTTGCAGTTTTCGATTTCCGGTCGGATCGAAGTTTTAAACGCGTTAGCACAAGTTAGCATAGCAAAATGGTGAGTCTCTGATACCACTGTAAGTCTACGTTAGCGCCCCGGCAGTCTACAGACGCCAATAGCGGAATAAAACTTTTTAACTTGGCGCTATCGTATACTTTAACCCGGATCTGCCATTATTGCTAAACTAACAAACAGTAATGAGTGTGGAAATGTTGTACCGACTGATCCGAGTCCTCCGGTCTTCATCTCCATTCCGATCTCCTCGCGGGATCTCCGTCCGTCTCCTCCTCGTCGGAAAGGGCACCACATCGCCTGTAGCTTTTACGGGCTCCCACCTCAATACCGAGGCAACTCGGGCGCGAAGCTGGCGAATCGACGCGTCCAAGATTTGCTGTAGGAAGTGTAGTGTAGAGGCTACTTGTCTCTTTGGGGTTTGTTGCCTTTGGATGGAGGAATGAAGATTGAACTTTGGAGGGAAATGAAGCTACTAATTTTGCAAGCCAAATGAGATGAACAAAATGAAACATCAAAAAGAACCTCTCATTTTTCCTCTCCACCATGAAGTGGCCGGCCAAAATCATCATGGAAATTGGTGGAGGAAAGAATGGATATATAGTATGAAGGGAGGTGAGTGTAGGAGTGAAGAAGGGGTGACCACATCAAGGGACAAAGAAACATACAAGCATGCTTCACTTTAATCAAACCATACCCTCATCAAATCACAAGTCAAAGCAAGTCATGGTGCAAAGAAAAGAAAGCTATCATAATCAATCCATTATGCAAGAAAACCCCTCCACAAAAGTAATTTGCAAAACTGCAAATTACCCCCTCCATCGGAAAAGTCCGGCCGGGAAAGAACAAAGGAAAACCGGCCGGAACGGAATGCAAACTGGCAACTCCAGAAAACTGGTCCCGTAATAAATTACAGGAAAACCCCGATACTGTGCATACACACCCGCATCTGTATTCCGTCCGGATACAAATGCAAAGAGACAAAATCTACACTGTACTAAACTAGGACCGGCTTAAACCAAAGCCGGCTAGTAATATCCGTTCGATCCTGATCCGTGCAATACCGCACGTATCTGATCGAACCCTGCCATATACCTATACGGCTACTAGTACAAACCGTCTGATCCTGATCCGTGCAATACCGCACGTATCTGATCGGACCCTGCCATATCTCCATACGGCCTCTACAGCGTTTCGCCCGAAACCTGAGTAACTGAAAACGTGGTAGACTCTAAAGACTCGTCAATACTATGGCTGTGGATTTAACCACTAGCACGTCAGAGGTATAAGCCAATACGTAACGGGCCACCAGCTATTGACTAAAAGGGACGTCGATGAGCGAACTCATCCTGACACCCTACTGAGCCTGTCAGTGACAATATCCGTACAGTCCGGTCCGTTCGTCTATGAGCATCGCATGGCGGGCCTAGGGGGTTGGTAAAAGTCAGACCCCCAAAAGCGGTACAAGTCGTGTCGGAGTGTAGCCCAGAACACCCTGAGATACTACTGGAATACCTACCAGTAAATCTCCTGCCTTGGCCAAGGACTTCGTGTAATGGCTCTCCTAGACACAGCGCGACCTCACCCCCAATACCGGGAGAGACGAAACCCCCGAAGATCCGCTCACTGCCTCCATGTGGCTCGGGACTGTACCCAACTAAAACCTGTTTGCACGACTCCTTTGAGCCGTGGTAGGGTAGTAATCAAAGCACAGTGGGAACTCACACGAGACAAATGACGATCCCCAGGTCGATGAACTAACCTGTACACATGTCACCTGGGAACTGCTATCTGACGTCAGGTATAAGACCAACTAGCATGTTCCCGGCGAGTCCTGTCCGGTGTACTCATAACCCAATGAGCACCTGTATACATCTTAGGTGATCCAACTGACACCAGTGGCTTGTGAGACCGGCCACCGCCCCTCGTCGGGGTCTCGACTGTATACACTAGTCTACCCTGGAGAATCGATGCCCTGTCTCGAAACTCCCACGACTAGGGACCTTTTAAGGATGTGCTTGTAGACCCCAGCTCCCACGTATATGATCGCCCTCATACTGCCGGTAGTCAAGCAAGAATCCCAGGGGCTCTATCAACGTGCAATAGTGACATGTCATGTCACCTAAAGCAGTACACGATGATAAAGGTAAACCTGATAGCATACTATCATCTCGAGTGAGACTGTTCTACCGGGATAGGTCCTCCCTCAATCATTGCAATCACGTGCCTGTGATCCAATAATTGACTCTGAGGGCACTATCTCCAACAAATATATCATTTAAATTTGAACTTTTCAAAACAAAAATTTCAAACGTGTTAGAATAAATATTAACACTTACGCAATACTCCTGGGTAGCGGTGTCGGGGAATCGAAACTCGCCCATGGCGGGATCTGTCGAGGTGCCGTGGACGGCAAGATATGCGGTCAGCACGCTCGTTGTACCACCCTACGCCAGGGTCTGAGCTTTTTGCAATTCGCCAAAAATTTACATATATTATAAAATAAATCTTAAGTTTACATTATATCAAAATAGATCTATTGTAATTTACCGATGCATCCATGGCATGAGTAATGTTCCTCGAGCTACCTGTATGAGTGGGGCGACCCCTCTTCGCCGACTTCCTAGTCTTCTTATTTTGATCGGCCTGTTTCTGCACAACACATTCAGATTTAGTTTTCTAATTAAACAGCACAAAAAAATAAATTATATACTAAACAATAAATTACAAACCTGTTTACGCTGAGAGTCGAAATATTGGCACAAGAGAGGCCATATATCTACGTCGACTCTCGCAAAGGCCGGAGTATGTAGGAGAGCCGCTCTCTCTGCCTCGGGGGAACCATTCATAGAGAATAGCAGTCGATCTTTAGCTCATTCCTATTGTATCGAACCATTGATTGCATGTTCTTCATCAGGCCCTGATACAGAGCGTGAAGATCGAGCACTCTCTCAGGGTGATCAGGGTCGGATATATGCTGAAAGTCGTAATCCAACCGCAAATACGAAAAAACAATGTATTTAAATTGCAAGTGTTAAATAATAATAAATATATTGGATAAGTCAAATGAAAATATATAGTAATACCCGAGCCTGTTCCCAAAAGAGGGCAAATGAGCGCTGGTGTTGATCGCCCTACTCAACGTGAAGTGGATAATTTTTTAGGATGCAGCTCTCATCCCCCATATACCGGTTGAACCTCTCGGCATAATCGCCGGTATAGCGATAATTGGGTGTAAAGAAGAGGGGGAATGGTGCCTCCCCCTTGCTTTTTCGGGCCTCAGCCTGAGAGACTGATTCGGCCCTCGAGTCCGCCTCTCGGGATGGGGCTGCCCTGCATCTACAAGAAATATCAAGATAATAAATATTAAGACAAAGTTGTATTAAGAAATCAAGGATTAACGAAAATTGAAGTCCGATATATATCTCCGGCGACAGCAGCACGAACCTGGGCCCGGGCAACAGCACGAGCGGGACGATAGTTCCTTCGGTGTGGAACAGTCAGTGACCCGGACGTGGACGCATCCTCTCCAACTAGAAAATAAATATCGACGATAAAATTTCATGTTTATTCTTAGAGCATATGTAAAATGAATAAATATTTTATATTTATTCAAACTAACCTGCAGACTGAGCGGAAGGTACGGAAGTGACGAGCGTGGCCTCTGCGCCAGATGTGGACGCATCACCTATAATTAGACAATTAAAAATAGATTATATAAGTAATTGCAAAAAGAAAGTGTGTATATTTATGAACATACCCGCAGGTGCGGTGGTGGCCTCTACCCAAGATGTGGAAGCACCATCTACAGCTAGACATTCAAAAAACGATTATCTAAATAAGAGCAAAAAGAATGTGTGTATATTTATGATATAACATTCTAAATCAATATGCATACACTATAGAATATATATAAACATACCTGCAGGTGCGGTAGTGGCCTCCCTCTCTGATGTGGACGCACCACCAATAGCTAGACAATTAAACATTGACTATATAAGTAATTTTGAAATAAATATGCATGCATATCTATAATATTACATTCAAAATGAATATGCGTGCAATATACCTGGAGCTGTGGAAAAGTCCATACGGAAGGAGTCATCCGAAAGGGTCTCCGATCGGGGTGCAAGACCGGCCCTCTGAAGCTCCCTACGCAGCTCTCCGGGCAGCATAACCGCTCTGCCTCTGCCTCTGCCGCTGCTCGCTGCTCCGGTCGTTATCATCAAACCTAGATAAGAGTACAATCATTACATATGCATGCAATATATGTATAGATCGTAGAAATGTGAAGTAATAATATAACATTACGGATAACCTTTTTTGTTTCGTAGACGCATTAAACATATCTACTTGGATTTCATCATCGATATCATTTCTAACCCACGTAACTTCACGATCAGTCGAAGACAATCTGTCATTTGAAATAGATGGTCAGAGCACTCTAAGTTTTCTCTCTTCTTCATCCTCATCGCTGCCCTCGAATTCTGGGACATCGTAAACATTGCTCGGTTTCCAACAGCATACGACACTCTATCCCGAATGCTTCAAGCACTGTGAGTAGTATACTTGGAACGCTTGGTTCGGAAAGATAAATGGATCGTCCTGACCGTAAAATCGAAGTGTGTTCACACTAGTCAATCCATATTCATCTTTCCAAATCCCAAGATTGTTTCTCCACTTATCCGTATCGGTTCGTGTATCGTACCAAGTACATTGAAATATATAAAACGGTTCTGATCGTCCCGGATATTGGATGCCAAGTATGCAATTTAAGTATCTATAATAAATCATATCATCCGATCTTACCATCGCAATCCCACTATTCTGAGTGGTTCAAAATGTTTCTATATCTTTAACTTCAAATTTGTATCTAAGGACACCGAATCCTTTATAATATGCAAGCTCCATACTAGGAAACTGAGCTAAACATCTTGGATCTATCTCTAATGATGCAAACAAATTCGGATCGTGGATCTGACAAAACAAATTTTATGACAAATACATAATGATATAAGTTTAGATTAAGACTGATAGCAATAACATGTTATTCGAACAACTAACATGATCTGCAACCCAATCGCAAAAATTATCCTGATAATATTTTTCCAATCGTTCATCATTCCAATCAGGATGCCCCTCACGTACCTCATTAAAATGAATTATGTTCTTAACAATAAATTATGACATTAATATTATATCATTTCATATACACACAAATACAGATATAACAATTAATCCAAAAAACTTACTCTCTAATTTCTTCAAGACATACGCTATTGAGGAGGATAAACCGATATATCTTGTTGATAAATATAGTGTCTACTCTTTTATAATCAGCGTTACCATATGACCCGTCATGAATTCTCCGAGGCCGATTAAACTTCGTCTCAATATTCTCGTCCAGATAGCGGGAACAAAATATGGTTAATTTATCTAGAAAATAATCTTGCATGATAGAACCCTCTGGTCGATTTCTATTACATATATAATTTTTTAGAGTGTATAGGTACCTAAACAAAAATATATTAAATAAATAAATACGGGCATATAGAACAACAAAAATTTTATAAATTGCGTGAAATGAAAAATTCCACGTACTTTTCGACGGGATACATCCATCAATATTGTACCGGTCCGGCTAACTTAGCCTTGGTTGAAAGATGAACTGTTAGGTGTATTATAATATCGAAGAATGATGGTGGACACTCAAGCTTGTAAAATATCAATGAAATAGAATTTTCTAGATTCTTCAGCATCACAATATCCAGGATTTTAACGCATAATTCTCTAAAAAAAAAGCAACAAAGATTATTGATTACTAAACCAACCGATTCGGAAAGGAAAGTCCTGAGGGCTAGCTAATGGGAGAAGGTGCTCCATAATAACATGGTGATCATGACTTTTCAGCCCATCGATCTTGCCTTTCACAATTTTTATTTTTTTGCTAAATGATCATGAGAAACCCATGGGAACTTTCAAATCATGCAACACCCGCAAGAACTTTTTCTTCTTCGGTTGTGACATATGATACGCGGCATTGGGAAGTACAAAGTTGCTTGGTTTATCCGCTATCGGTTTAGAATGCAATTCACTTCTAATTTCCCAGTCCTGAAGATCCATTAGAGCACGGAGGTTGTCTTTTGATTTTCCGTCTTTACAAAGCAGTAAGTTGAATACGTGCTCGGATACTCCCTTCTCTATGTACATGAAGTCCTGGCATTGACGCACTAAATTTGTTGACCAGTACGGAAGCTCATAGAAAATGCTTAACGTGTTCCAGTATAGCGGTTTGACCTGTTTTGCCGGATCTATCTCGAAGGTCGCATTATTGTAACCATCCCACTGAGCAGTCACGTTCTCTCCGGACAATGAGGCTGGAGGCCCAAGAAGCTTCTGATGACCATTAAAGTGAGCAACGTCAATCTGTAGGGATGGTCTAGTGGCAGGAAATGCCGATGACCGCAATAACAAACCTTCCTGCTAAAATTCAAGAATTTCGATATTTTATATTGATGGAAATAAGGGCATATTTTGTGACCATGTACGGACCAACCTGATAGCATTCCATACGCAGGAAAGTCATTAATTATCCATATTAAAGTCGCACGCAGTGTGAAAGTTGTATCTGTGTTTGCATCGTAAGTCTCTACACCATCAATGAATAAAAATTTTAACTCATCGATCAGAGGTGGGAGATAAACGTCGATATTGTTTGTAACAACCCTAAACTTTCTGTACAATTTTTTTTCAAAAATACAGAAAGGGGTATTCTTGCCTGAGCACAAATTATAAATTTGATTTGCTTTTTAATAGCAATAAGGAGCTTGTAGTTCATTGGTAAGACCTTGCACTGCTGAATCAAAGCACCAGAGTTCAAATGTCATCACCCACATTATTTTTTAATTAGTTTTCTTTTAAATATTTAGAAGTCCAAGAGTCTACACGTGCATAACTCGTAAAAATCAAAAGTCACACATAAAACAAACTGACCCAGGAGCTATACCAACCGACGGTGGACACGTGGTGACGAGCCCCGGCCCGACTCGGCCGACTCGGACCGGCGACTCGGCCAACTCGGCCAGAGAGGCCGGGTTGACTCGGTCAAATCGCCGAGTCTCCTCCATGACTTCTCTGTCTTTTGACCTTCTTAAAACCCCTGTACACTTTAAATTTTCTGCACATTAACAGAGCTTTTTAAAACTCTATTAAACCATTTTTTAATACAAAATTTAATATATTTTATTTCACACCCTTTCACCTATCCTAACCGTAGTTTTTCCTATAAAAACCACACCTAAACACACCCCATCATCCCAAATCTCTGTCTAAAACTCTTAAGAAAATCCTTTAGAATCTTTGTATGCAAGTGGAGTTAGCAAAGGGCGAAACTCCGGCGAACTTCCGACGACGATCCTAGGAGATCCCGGCGACGTAACGATGCATCGGAACCTACTTCCAGTCCATCTTCCTGTCCTCTAAACCAAAAGCCAGTAAGTCCCACCTCCCTCTTCTCTATTCTATCCTAAAAATTTGTAAAAATAAAAACCGACGAAAGCGAGGTTAATCCGACTTCTGATTCGGTTTTTCTTAAAAACTCCATCTTTTCTTAAAATACAACATATCAAACTCTTACGTCTTGACTATTAATCATTAACAAAACATCATGAACAAGTTTCATAGCAAAATATTTTATATTGTAATTTTTATCGTATATTTTCAGTAAAATACCATGTAGTTTAGTTTTGACATTAAACATCATATTTCTTGCTATACATTTAAATAGATCACGAGATAATGACCTTCCTCTTCACAACACTCATATGCAATATAGCACAATACCTTTCGGGAACATAGAATACGGGAATACGAATTTACAATTAAATACCTTTTACTATTAAAACCGTTTTCTACAAGATTATGCATTTTTATAAATCTTTGCAAAGCGCCGCTACAACCTATTTTTGGGAACCCGTCTGGGATGGTGCAGATTATCGCACATCCCTGGGCTTAGTAGTGCGAGATTCAGACCTCCGCAAGGAGCATTCGGTCTCGAAAGATTTAAAAATACAAATATCATAAGAAAAATGAGATTTCTAGAAAAATAATAAATTAAAATTATTTTATATAAATAAATATATATATATATATATATGTATCATTAAAATATCTATTTTTGATATAATATAAATATTCTAAATTTTCTATATCAAAAGGATCACATTACATGAAAATACCATGAAATTCCATACAAGTTAAATACTTTACAACTAAATACCATATATTATGAAAAATAGGTTTATCTCACTAGAAATATCACATATAAAAAATCTATATCTATGAAAACTCTAAAGATAATAATAAAATACTTGAGGTGTATTTTGAAAATTATACAAAATTATTTTTACATAAAACGCCCTCAAGTTTTATAAATTACAATAAGGACCCTAGTAAATATAGGTTTAAGCGGGACCGGTCTCTTGAGCCTCAGGGAGCCGAAGATATGGGTGCTTTCCTATTTAAGGTAGACAACTTAACAAACGGTGTTATCAACACGGTAATCGTCTTTAAAAAGACACAAATTCTGCCGCCCATGTGCAGCGGTTACCAATAACATCAAAACCTAATTCAGGACTTCAATTTCCTTTCTAATTGTTCTGACTCAGACTGAGTCTCATTATAAATAATCTGACTTGAATATGATTCAAATACCAACTACAATTCAATATGAATCCATACATATATTCAATCTATTCAATCTGTATTGACCGAACCGAACCATGGATATACTTCCATTTATATGATTCTCCAGTTACATCCATTTACTGATATCATGGTTTCGGCAAGTCATCCATCTGTACAAGTTATAATACAAGACATTACAATTTACAATACAATTCAAACAATACAATTAAGACATCGCGGGGTTTAAGGGGTAGATTGGTACGGAAGGTGTCAGAAGTGACACGAGACTGCAAGATTTAAGACACCTAACCTGAATTCAATTGCCGTTGTTCCGATTTGTATAACAGAGTCTTGTACTCTATATTCCGTTGCCTTAGTCTCTGGCATACTGAGACTCTTTTCGTATACATTGGCCTCTTCTGTACCAAGCTACAAATATAATACAACTTTAAAAGTTATACTCTCTCACTCTGTCTATTCTACTTCTCCCTTATCTTTGGGACTTACCGAGAAATTTGTTCGCTGACGATATTCTCTTTCTTCTTCTTTGAATGTCGTCAAGTGATTTGGGCCTTCCAGAGATCGAGCCTAGCACTGAAGACTTGGACCAATTTATTGAAGATCCCGAGCTGTAGTTAAACTGGTACATTTTCTTTACATTCTGTATTTTCCATTTCTGTTATGCCACTGTTTAGGCATTGCTTTCATTCATATGTATTTACTTTTCCATGCATTGTACAAAAGAATATTAATAAATAAAGTTGATGTTTCATTACATTTGTCTCTTGTGTATATTTCTTTTATATTGCTTAGTTATGCTTAGCGTATTTACTTCTGAGTAAATACGTAGCGGCCTTGTCGCGTCCTCTGCCCGTACACTGGGAAGCGGGGCGTGACAAGTTTTGTTGGTGGCCCATGCAGGTCTGAGCTATATGAAACCCTACCATGCAGTTCTGTTCTGCGTGAACAACCTAAGCAATATAACATAAGAACCAGCAACTGAAAACATTCTTTACAATTCATGTTCCTTGAATCTTACAATTTAATATACTTTGAATCTGTTCTAACCCAAATTTTCTTTCAAGGTTATGAATTCACCAAACAACACCAGCACCAATGTAAACAACACACCTCCATCACTACCACTACCACTCACACCTGCCGTAGCTGCTCCGATCAATGAGTAGACGGTATTGCTTGAGGCGATTCGCAGCCTCCTGGAAGGGCAGCAGCAGCAGACTACTATTCTCTTGAACCGTCCAGAAGCAGAAGCACCCGGAGTGAAGCAATTCCGGGCACTGCACCCCAAGAAATTTTTGGGAAAAGAGAGACCTCTAGAAGCTGAGGAATGGGCTCAGAGCATTGAAGATGATCTGGCAGCGGCACAAGTGCCAGAAATAGTTTGGGTTCGTGTTGCGAAACTGCAGCTCACGGACAATGCACGGGTCTGGTGGAAGGCGGAAGAAAACCGTCTCGATCAACTCATCGAATGGAATACATTCCGCGACATGTTCGACGCAAAGTACTTCCCTGAGACTGCCAGGTTCGACATGGAACAGCAGTTCATCCATCTGCAATAAGGTTCAATGTGGACCAAGTCGGTAGATGAATATGGCGCTGAGTTCACCATACTCAGCAGGTAAGATATATCTCAGTGTTCGATTTTATATCACATACTACACAGCTAACACAAGACCGTAACAGGTTTGTGGCCCATCTCATACCGACTGCTGAGATCAGAGCTAGAAGATTTTAGTAAGGATTGGACTTGGAAATTCAAGAGGCATTAGCTACAGGGGATTTCCCAACCCATGATATGGCTTTGAAAGCTGCCCGAAGATATGAGGCAGTGGTGAAGAAGAGCAGACCTCAATATGCTGGAGTTAAGCGCCCTGCTAATCAGATGGCAGGAGGAGCCTCTTCAAGGCCAACTGTTGAACCCAGGAGGCCAGAAGAAACCAATAACCAGCCAAGCCCAGAATTTTACTACTACTACCATAGAAAGGGACACTTGTGGAAGGACTGTAGACGCACAAAAGGCCTGTGTCTAATTTGTGGCGCATCCAATCACGGAATTGGAAACTGTCCTTATAATAGCAACCCAGATCACACACACCCCAACTACCCGCAGCGGCCAGCTATCCAGACTCCTGCAACTCGTCCTGCACTCCCGGCACCCCCTCCACGTAGAACTCCTGCACAGCCAAATCACCAATTCCATCAGGCACTGAGGAACATGCCTTGAGGACAAAGGAATATGCCCTCAGCTAGGAGAAACGTGTCCCGGTGATAGGCTTACACTTTAGCAGCCGTAGAAGCCGAGACAGTTGACCAAGACAACACTAGTAAGTCTCTTTCACACTTCTAAAACCCTTGTATCACTTTGTTATTTTTTATACACTATCAGTACTTCAGTCACCAAATTTTCCTTGAATCTGTTACACTTTCCTTTTTCAAATTTCGAGGACGAAATTTTTATAAGGAGGGTAGAATGTAACAACCCTAAACATTCTATACAAATTTTTTTCAAAAATACATAAAGGATTACTTTTTCCTGAGCACAAATTATATATTTGATTTGCTTTTTAATAGCAAGAAGGAGCTTGTAGCTCATTGGTAAGACCTTGCACTGCTGAACCAAAGCACCAAAGTTTAAATCCCATCACCCATATTATTTTTTAAATTAGTTTTCTTTTGAATTTTTAGAAGCCCAAGAGCCTACATGTGCATAACTCGTAAAAATCAAAAGTCATACCTTAAACAAACTGACCCAGGAGTTACACCAACCGACGGTGGACACGTGGCGACGAGCCCCGGCCCGACTCGGCCGACTCGGGCCGGCGACTCGGCCGGCGAGGCCGGGTTGACTCGGTCAAATCGCCGAGTCTCCTTCATGACTTCTCTGTCTTTTGGCCTTCTTAAAACCCCTGTACACTTTAAATTTTATGCACATTAACAGAGCTTTTAAAACTCCATTAAACCATTTTTTAATACAAAATTTAATACATTTTATTTCACACCCTTTCACCTACCCTAACCCTAGTTTTTCCTATAAAAACCACACATAAACACACACCCCTCACCCCAAAATTTCTGTCCAAAACTCTCAAGAAAATCCTCTAGAACTTTTATGTGCAAGTGGAGTTAACGAAGGGCGAAACTCCGGCGAAACTCCGGCGAACTTCCGACGACGATCCTAGAAGATCCCGGTGACGTAACGACGCACCGGAACCTACTTCCACTCCCTCTTCCTCTCCTCTAAACCAAAAGCTAGTAAGTCCCACCTCCATTCTCTCTATTCTATCCTAAAAATTTGTAAAACTAAAACACGACGGAAGCGGAGTTAATCCGACTTCCGATTCGGTTTTTCTTAAAACTCTATCTTTTCTTAAAATACAACATATCAAACTCTTACATCTTGACTATTAATCATTAACAAAACATCATGAACAAGTTTCAAACCAAAATATTTCATATTGTAATTTTTATCGTACCTTTTCAGTAAAATACCATGTAGTTTAGTTTTGACATTAAACATCATATTTCTTGCTATACCTTTAAATAGATCACGAGGTAATGACCTATCTCTTCACAACACTCATATGCAACATAGAACGCTGCCTTTCGGGAATATAGAATACGGGAATACGAATTTACAATTAAATACCTTTTACTATTAAAACCGTTTTCTACAAGATTACGTATTTTTACAAATGTTTGCAAAACGCCGCTACAACCCATTTTGGGGAACCCGTCTGGGATGGTGCGGATTATCGTACAACCCTGGGCTTAGTAGTGCGAGATTCAGACCTCCGCAAAGAGTATTTGGTTTCGAAAGATTTAAAAATACAAATATCTTTAAAAAATGAGTTTTCTAGAAAAATAATAAATTAAAATTATTTTATATAAATAAATATACATATGTATCATCAAAATATCTATTTTTGATATAATATAATTTGATATAATATAAATATTCCAATTTTTCTATATCAAAAGAATCACTTTATATGAAAATACCATGAAATTCCAAAAAAGTTCAATACTTTATAACTAAATACCATGTATTATGAAAAATAGGTTTATCACACTAGAAATGTCACATATATAAAATTTACATCTATGAAAACTATAAAGACAATAATAAAATACTTGATGTGTATTTTGAAAATTATACAAAATTATTTTTACATAAAACCCCCTCAAGTTTTATAAATTACAATAAGGACCCTAGTAAATATAGGTTTAAGTGGGACCAGTCTCTTGAGCCTCAGAGAGCCGGAGATATGGGTGCTTGCCTATTTAAGGTAGACAACTTAACAAACGGTGTTATCAACACGGTAATCGTCTTTGAAAAAAACACAAATCCTGCCGCCCATGTGCAGCAGTTACCGATAACATCAAAACCTATTCAGGACTTCAATTTCCTTTCTAATTGTTCTCACTCAGACTGGGTCTCATTATAAATAATCTGACTTGAATATGATTCAAGTACTAACTACAATTCAATATGAATCCATACATATATTCAACCTATTCAATTTGTATTGACCGAACCGAACCATGGATATACTTCCATTTACATGATTCTCCAGTTACATCCATTTACTGATATCATGGTTTCGGCAAGTCATCCCTCTGTACAAGCTATAATACAAGACATTACAATATACAATACAATTCAAACAATACAATCAAGATATCGCGGGGTTTAAGGGGTAGATTGGTACGGAAGGTGTTAGAAGTGGCACGAGATTGCAAGATTTAAGACACCAAATCTGAATTCAATTGTTGTTGTTCCGGGTTGTATAACGGAGCCTTGTACTCTATATTCCGCTGCCTTAGTCTCTGGCATACTGAGACTCCTCTCGTATACACTGGCCTCTTCTGTACCAAACTACAAACAACAGCGTTAACCATATAATACAACTTTAAAAGTTATACTCTCTCACTCTGTCTATTCTACTTCTCCCTTATCTTTGAGACTTACCGAGCGATTTGTTCGCTGACGACATTCTCTTTCTTCTTCTTTGAATGTCGTCGCGTGATTCGGGCCTTCCAGAGATCGAGCTTAGCACTGAAGATTTGGACCAGTTTATTGAAAATCCCGAGCTGTAGTTACACTTGTACATTTTCTTTACATTCTGTATTTTCCATTTCTGTTATGCCATTGTTTAGGCATTGCTTTCATTCAGATGTATTTACTTTTCCATGCATTGTACAAAAGAATGTTAATAAATAAAGTTGTTTCATTACATTTGTCTCTTGTGTATATTTCATTTATATTGCTTAGTTACGCTTAGCGTATTTACTTCTGAGTAAATACGTAGCGGCCTCATCGCGTCCTCTGCCCGTACACTGGGAAGCGGGGCGTGACATTGTTTCCCGGTGAGTTTTGTCCATCAATAAGAAGAGGCATCATAATGTAGGATTGATCCATAACCAACCAAGATGACAGATTACAACGGGCCATGTATTGTGGCTTCCAGCCATATAGTTGAATGGGTAGAAACCATCACTAGCGAGTCCGAGCCTGATATTGCGAGGATTACTACTGAATATTTCGTGCCTCCTATCGAAATCCTTCCATGCCGGTGAATATCTTAGATAACTCATTTTTCCATCTTCGTATGGAGCAGCACGGTGATGCCAAATCATTGCCTCGGCTGTTTTCTTGCACCTGAATAGCCTCTGCAGCATCTGTATTATGGGAAACTATCGTGCTATCTTGACAGGTATATCGGGCTTCTTATCAGATTCTTTCATCTTATACCTGGCATCTCCGTATGTTGGACACTCTTTCAAATATGAATTCCCTTTCCGGTACAACACGCAATTTTTGGGACATGCATGAATCTTCTCACACTTCAGACCCAAATCAAACATCATCTTCTGGGCTCCGTACCAGCTGTCGGGCACGTTATTTTCCGGGAGCATAGAATCTTTCAGGTACTTCAGAAGTATCGTGAATGACTTGTTGCTCCATCCATTTGGGCACTTAATCTGGAAAAATTGGACGAACTATGATAGGGTGGAATACTTTGCATTCTTATAAATTGGTCTTCTAGCATCATTCATGAACTTTTCATACTTATCCGCACGCGGTCCTTGACCGGAAGGAATGTCATCTTCGGTAGGAATACTATCATTTAGGGCAGTCTCTACTATATCCTCCATTTCTTCTCCTAAAAAGAAGTTACCGTCTTCTTCTTCTGCCGTATTACTGTCTTCTCCTTCTTCTTCTGTCATATTACTGTCTTCTTCTTGTCCTTCCCTGTGATATAGCCAAGTTGTTTAAAGTCTAGTAAAATCATGTTTAATGATGTGAAACTCTACGATTTCTATCTTCTGCCAGTACTTATTCCCACATCTATCGCACGGGTAG
Organism: Agapanthus africanus; assembly: GCA_030015575.1. Lineage (NCBI taxonomy): Eukaryota > Viridiplantae > Streptophyta > Magnoliopsida > Asparagales > Amaryllidaceae > Agapanthus > Agapanthus africanus. The sequence continues at coordinate 31,397,468 of CM057351.1, forward strand.
AGAATCTTCTCTAACACGATCTTATCATGTACGCGTGCAAATTCAATAAAAGCAGTAACTCCTGCGGCAATCTTAGATTGCATGCGTTATTGTCAATCCACGTACATCCAGTCCTTAACTCTGATATACTCATGAGCTATATTAGACTGTAAAACATATAAATTGTAGGTTCTGGTGACTATATTGAGAGATCTAAGAGCGGGATGGTTACTGACAAAAAAGAAAATCCGTAGATGCAAATTTGTCGTTGAAAAGAAAAAATTATCGATAAACAAAATTAGATTTGAAGATACCTAAGTATGAGTCGTATTCTGTGTATGTGTGTTTCAATTTATGATTTCGTTTAAGTGTAGAGTTGTTAGTGTATATGTGTTTTGTGTGTGCGTTTGTTGTGTATTCGTGTTGTATATGTGTGTTTCAGTTGTCGGGGGTAAGGCTTCTATCCCATTAAGAATGTATAGAGAAGACACTCATTCGCTTGTGCTCTCATCCGTTTCGAGTAAATTTCGGCAGTATCTCCCCGCTGTTATCCGAGTATACTGTAATAGAATAGATAATTATTTCAATACTGTGAAAAAACGTTGAAATGAATATCTAATCTATCTTTGTATACGGAGAACCAATGAAAAAGCACCAATGAAATAACTCTAAACAAATGAAAACACAAGTGAATGCAGGTATTTGCTTTATACATTCCTAACTTGTCCACACTGGTCAAATCTATCGGTTATCATACGATTGAATTTTCTTGTCACATAGACTACACGATGGTTGTTAATACCCAACTATACCGTCCAATATTTAACAACCTTCGTATAGTTCTATATCACGACGAACATCGAACGTATGTTAACCGATAGACGGGGACTAAGTCGCGCTTTAATTTTCATATATGAGTGTCGATGAGAATATGAAAGTTTTATTTTATCATCGAGTATCATATATTAGTTTTAACTTGAAAGTTTAACTTAAATAGGTTTTACGTTTATATTTCGTTATTAAGGGTTCGAAGTTTTTAGTTTATGGTAAATTTTTATTGCGTTTACGATAAAATTATACGTTTATGTTATCATCGGATATCGTCGTGAAGAAACTAGTGCACCCTAAACCCTAACCCTAATTAACCCAAATTAAGCCTAATTATCACCCTAACTCAAATTATCCCTAATTAACCCAAAATTAAACCAATTAACCAAAATTAACCCTAATTAACCAAAATTAACCCTAATCAACACCCTAACTCAAATTATCCCTAATTAATCCAAAACTAACTCAATTAACCCAAATTAACCATAATCAACACCTTAACACAAATACACTCTATTTTACTTAATTAACCCAAATTAATCTAGCCATAATCATCACCCAAACCCCAACTCAAATTAAATCTAGCCCAAATCAAAATTAAACCTAATTAATCTAATTAACCTTAACCCTAATCATCACCAATCCTATTTTACCTAATTAACCCAAACTTAACCTTATCCCTTACTCTAAACCGAACCCTAATCGTAACCCTAACCCTACCTATTAACCCTAGACCGAACCCTAACCCTACCTAATTAACCCTAACCCTAACCCTAATTAACCCGATCGTATAGTAGTAACCCTAACCCTAACCCTAAAATCAACAATAACACAAAAAAACCATAATTATAAGTTCAAAATTGAAATTAACTCATCTCAGTAGTAGTTTTACCGGCGGCAAAGAGCTCGACGAGGTGGAGAAGGCCGGGGTCTCTGCTGTCGACGACGAGCTCACGGGTCTCTGTGGTGCGGCCAACGACGACAAGGAAGTCGACGATAGGTGTATCGACGACGGGAAGACTCGCACGAGTGTGGTAGCGAGGAGGCGCGCGCGGGAGATCGATCGCGGGGGAGTTCGGAAATTTTAGGAACGATGAGGAAATTTCTGGGCTTTATTTATTTTATAAATAACCATTCGTTCTCCCTACGGATTAATCCGTAGGGCCTTCTCTTGCAGCTTCATAGGAGCAAATAAAAGATTGCATTTTAATATTTTTTAAATAATCCATAAGACACCGTAGGGGCAAATCGTTGGCTCTACGGATTAATCCGTAGGGGCAATAAAAGCTGCCCCTACGAATTCCTATAGCCGTAGGGGCAACCACTCATTGAAGTAGTGGGTAGGGCTGCCATTTTAACTTAATTAAAATTAACAAATCATTTTGTTATTTGATATTTTAACATTTTAATAAAATCTTAAGGTCATCGTGGGAAAGGACACCAGATGCGACAACCACACGTGCGGTTGCGATGTTTCACGTGGCAGATCCAATGGTTGACCTCGTGAAATTAATTGTGATGGGCTGTCGACGTGGTCGCTTGTGCCCCAGACCCATCAAGGCTGGGCCAGTTTGACCGTTTGATTGGGCCCACTAAGAGGATGGCCGAGAATTAGACTGTATACTTTATTCATTTTATCGAACCTCCTATGCGCGCCCCCTGGCTGCCGGAGCCAGCCCTTGTTCAGCCAGTATTGAATCATTTCTTAATCTATCGGGCTTGGAATTCTACCAAAACATACCCAAAAGATAAATAACATGGGCTCACTTGTTTGACACTAATACCGAGATGGTATGAAGCCCGTCATTTTGTCTATTGAATAGATTGTAGTAGGAGGCAAAGCATTACTCATTCTCTGGAACGGGAATATGATTTTTTACCATGACTAGCCGAATATGGCCCAAATATCCCAAACTGATTTGTGCATTTATTTACACCAATAAATTTTAACCTAAAAACATGAAAAATTTAGGATTCTTTTGAGCATAGCGGCTTTTGCTCGCTCCAGGAATCCAGAACCATTTTCCCCAAATTTCAAACATGCTAATTTCTCATTTTCTCTCACACACACAGTTATAATATATCCACACCAAACTGTCTCTATCTCTGGAACATAAGTCCGAATTTACAATATTTTATTCAAAATTTCCAAAAAATAAATAAAAATAGGACAAGCTAGATGCCATGAAATATCTATTATTTTTTCCCCGTAAAGACAAAACACGAACATTGTTTTTTAATTTTTGAAATCCCAACTTCTTAACTCTCTTTATGTCTTCTCTCTCACAAGACCAAAGTCATTTGTTTGTGCAAGATGAGCAATCCTTTATAATTAACAATGAGGAAACGGCCCAAGTCCGTTGGCTATGTTACAGTTTAGCCTCTGAATCCTACCGACCCATGTAAAACTGTATTTGTTGCATCTTGTTTTTGTGGGTTCAAAATTAACGGTTTACCGACAATAGAACATTTTACATTGCTAAATCAACGGTGAAAAAGTTGTAGAATCACACGAAATTTGGTGTACCCACATCTTAGATGATAACGATGAAGATGATGTGGGCCGATCGTCGAAAAAATTGGTGGAGGTTGTATTTTTTCCACGCTATAGGAGGAAATTTCCTCCTATGGCCTCTTTTCTCCATTATTCTCTCTCTCTCTGTATATATATATGGTCTCTTTTCTCCATTATTCTCTCTCTCTCTGTATATATATATGGCCTCTTTTTTCCATTATTCTCTCTCTCTCTCTGTATATATATATGGCCTCTTTTCTCCATTATTCTCTCTCTCTCTCTCTCTCTCTCTCTATATATATATATATATATATATATATAAATTCCTAGTATTCCCTACCTAAGTTCATGGAGGCCCTCCAAGTGATGGAGGAGATTTGACAAGGAGATATTAAGACAAACGTCAAAGATCCAACTTCAAAAAGAAATATACCCACGTATGGATGTCCTTTAATTAATTTGTCTATTTATGGAAGAATGGATAAGCAAGCTATCTTTCTCAGTTTGATTATGCATGCATGTGATTAACTAAAATGTCTAACTACTTAATTGATATGACATGCATATATTTCATAATATGTCAGATAATTTACGATACAACATGAGTGAGAAATATGACATTTCATGTAAAAGAACCGTAACATTTTCTGCAACCAGTAGGTCCAGTACTTCATTATTTGCAGCATCTTTCATATTAATTTATACATTTATCAACTATTTTACTTATACCATCGGTTCATGTGGTCCAAAAAATCACCCTCTTTGGGATAAAATAAAATAAGCTCATCATTTTTTCACATCCCATCCAAATCTAAGCAGGATTTTGAACTTGTTTTTTCATAGAGATCATGTGACATATATAATAGAGACAGGCCCTTCTGCACATGCTTGGAGAATGGCATGAAGTAGTAGTCTTTAGTTCGGCCTTACCTAGCTTGCATTAATTAATTAGGTACCTCTTCTATATATCTAAGTTCTTCATAGGGTCTGAGATGAAGACATATCACAAAGAAAATATTTTAGTCCCATATGCTGCTAGTGGAGTTAGATGGTGACGAGTATTAAGTTTCCAGGTCTCTTACGTCTTCTCTTATATATTCTCATTTCATTCCCTGTTTCAACATGACACGAGAGGAGGGCGCATGAATTTCGGCCGGAAAAGACATTATATATAATTTCATAACAAGATTCCATCAAAAAGTCCAACTTGGTGCTAAAAATAATTTTATAACTTATGCTTGACAATTAAACTTTAAATTATTTTAGACCAAAAAATGATATTGTCTAGATAACAGTGTAATCAATGAAACAAGCTTCTACTTTTATATTTTTTCTACTTCATTTCAAGGGGAGCACGTTGCCTCACACGCCTTGTTGGGTTCTCCTGTTGCTTCATGAAAGCTTTTTTTCCCATGTGTCATGAAAAGGGCAATCGATTATAGAGTACCCTACCAATGAGCTATAGCTCAATCGATACGTGCGGGGTTCGAACCCCAGAAATTATGCCAGATATTTGATTTTTACATGTTCACCTTTACAAGCGGGAACCCCAGCAATTGTACCAGGATAATCGGCTAAGAAACAAAACGTTTACAATCATCCTACAAATATCGGCCATCTTCGTGATGACCGCTTTACATGTTTTTACATGTTCAGCTTTACAAGGCACATGCACGTTACAAATATACATCACTCAATTGACCAAATTCATATTTAAGCACGATAGATAGATAAAAGACATCGGCCATCTTAAACTTTTAGACTCCACATAGGAAATTGTGCCATATATTTGACATTTAGACAGAGCGGATAGAAGGCACCAGCCGACACTTGTTTTTAAAGACCTTTTGCAGGGATTCGAGAGTTGGCTTGCAGGGATTCACACTGTACAAACCATACATGATTTCTTAAATTTTAGCATCCTAATACTTACCTTGGTCGAATCATGAATGCAGAAAATCACACTATACACCAAAGGACCAATTTTGGAAAGAACTTGAACGCCATTGTTGGTTGCAAATGAAGTCCTACCAGCAAAAGGATTCACAGTTTATTCGATAGGAACTTCATACACGGCCGACGCCATAGAGATGGTAGAAGTTACCTAACAGCGAGGAATACACACTCTGCTCTGACACGGTCTTCGGCATCACGAATTTCTATGCTGCTTCTAAATATAGATTAAGCCATAAGTATGATAAAAGTTTGGTTAATCAGACAAAGAATGACCCAAAGCTCTTCGAACTCTTTCCTATTTATAATCGTTATGAGCAGTTAGTCCGTACGGCCTCAATACGGGTTATAACTTCTCTTGTTCTTCTTTGGATGGTCTCATGACAACTGTTCATACGATTCGGCCCACATGCTCGTTCACGCTCGCCTAGTGGGACCGAAGAATAACCCCGGCTCGTAATTTTATTTTTTGGCTTTTCAACCATCGGAAATATTGGTAATTTATCGGACATTGCTTTTTAGAAGTCAATGAGAGAACACTAAAGCCATTACAATCATAAGCTTTGAACATAGCATAGCCAAGTTCGACTTTAGATTTTTTTCCAATTTGGATGAGCCACAGAGCTCAAAGTTGTAGACCACTGACATTTTCTGGGTCCAATCTTTAGTTTCTGGCGCAAGTTCCACTCACTCCATATTCTATTCTAGGGTAAATTGTCAAAAAAGCCCCCGGCTTGCTCGGGAGCCGCCTTAAAACCCCCTTGTATTTTCAAAATCGTTGGATAGGGTCTACTGTTCAAAGTATTTATAAACAAACCCCTATGCCGTATTTATTTAAGCCTTTATTCCCTCCAACTGCTTAGATATTATAAGCAATTTTTTAGATATTACATTTACAGGCAACTAATATAAAGAGGGTTTGAATTGGACCGAGGGTTGTAATAAAAGTAAAAGGCCTAGAAGGTTTTAGACAACTCTGAAGCGGGCCGGGGGCATTTGCAAATTTACCCTCTTCTATTTGTTTAACACTTCAAGCCACACATGTCATAATTAATTCAAATTTAAATGCATAACGACTTGTATAAACAAAAATTATAACCATGCCATCATTTCATGACAAATGTGAAGCAAGCATCACAGCCGCCACACAATTACAACTCGCCGAATATAACAAAATGCTTACTAGATGCACTGCGACACAGTGGTTCGGTAACATTCATTCCTATCGAAACGTTATACTCAGTTTTGTGTGAATTGAGTTTAGCGGGTATAACGAAAGTTGGTCTTTGTGCTTGAGTATTGAGCTTGCAGGCCGGCAGGAGAATTTGCCGTTCAGTACAGCGATCGCCTGACAGTTGTAAACCGCGGACATGATATATCTCATCACTCGACTCCGCGGAGATTTCAAAATAACCGTCTCAACCTATTCACTCAAAACCACAAGTAAAACTCCAGCGACGCTTTTGATGTTTCCCGTCACTTGTTTCCGAACAAGATCTCGCTCCTTTAACTGCATATTGCGATATTCCAAACCCATGTTATAACATCAGTTTCATTATTATTCCCACCCTTATGAAACATGATTGAAATCTACCTTGAACGATAAACTTAAATAAGAATAAATATATAATTAACACATTGACTAGTTCCACCTTGAGAGTTCCATAGGCATGCCATAGTAAGATAGCAAAGTAAATGCAGAGCGGAAGAAAATCATTACGAGTTCAAGTATATAGCCCAGTGGTAAAGCCTTTAGTGGAGCAAGAGGATTGTGGTTTAAAACGACCGATTATTCCCGGAAAAAAAAAGAGACGAGAAAAGAAAAGAAAAGAAAGAGGAGAATAGTGGAACATCATTTATGAGAAAAGCTAATGCAGCTAGATAGTTGGAACAGCGTCGACTTCAAGGCTTAATAAGTTAGGGAACACATTGATCGGTCTGGCCCGGGCATTTACAGGCAAAAGGGATTCAAGGTGTGGTTTCAATGGAAGAGACGTCAACAGTAAGCAACAGTTTGCATAGATTATGGAGGCAAATGAGCAAGCATTGCTAATGGAGAGGCAATCAAAGTGTCGGGCTTGGATGTGACCTTTGTCCTAAAGCACAAACTTCTCAATCTCTCGAAAAGTACATACTTCTTCCCTATTCCCTTCTCTTGAAAGAAAAAATAAAGTGCTTTCTAAAGCAAGATGGGAGAAGACTAACTTCAATTCACAAAAGCATCTTTGCATTATAAAACTCGATATCGCAGATGCTTGAGAGTATTTGAAAGTGAACTTACCATGAATCTGAATTGAGTTCAAAATGCTAATAATTGAAGCACTTCCCAGGCTCTCTTTTCTCTATTATTTATTCTAAAGAACAGAATGCATCTTCCTGCTACATCTGAAACACCCAAAAAAAAAATTTAAAAAGGCGGAATATGTTTGTTAATTTATTGATACTATCAAAGCCAACTGTTCTTTTCGTAATCAAATTAAAAGATAATTATGGCAAAAATTTGCACGGAAGCAACCTGTTCAATATATTTATTATATAGAAAAATCAATGACAAATCTGGAGGAAAGAACAGGTGTGGAATCTCCATAATTAAGAATGTGTACTAACCTCATCACAACTTTCAGCCAAAGTAAAGCCTTAGGCTGTTTGTGTTAGGCAACAAAAGGCAAGCTGCAGGCCTCAATCATTTTGTTCCATTTGATCAAGGAACAAACCTTTTGGTGCAATTATACCTAATGAATATAGAGACGGGTTTCAAAAAATAAAAAAACAATTAAGAGCATTTTCATAGAGTTTGGTCTCGAGCATTTTCGGCATTCCTGCTATAGCATAAGGAAATCATTTTTCATTATTCTTATCAAGGCTGTGTATAAATCTAGTTTTATGTTCAAAACATTAGGAGCACTGATTTAAAAATTAAAATTCTGGACACAAAAATATGGTATAGAAACTAACTCAAAGATACTAAGATATATAATAACTATGAAGAACTCACACTTCCAATAGGGTGGCGTCGGACATGTTTTAGACACCAACGCTTGCCTAACACATGTCGGACACCTTTGCATGTCCGTAGACATCATATACGTCACGTATGCTTGCCTGTATGTGTCACATGCGTGTCACATGTACGGTAACATGTTAGCATCAAAGCAAGGGACATTCTTACAACTTCCAAGGAAAATAAATTTTACAAAAGAAATCACTGATAATTGTGCAAATCATCTCAAAACTTTAATAAAATCCGCAAGAAACCTTCAACATATTACTGTTTCAATTAAAAAAAATCTATAGAAATATTTTAATATTTTTTCAATACTATCTAACAAATATACATGACACACGTGCAAAAATTCCAGCCTAAGTAATTTGTTCATAAACTTTATTATATGACTAATTTAGTTTGGGTCCATCATACTGCATTTTTTAAGCCTGAGGCCAGTTTATATATTTTTTTTATCGTCCAAAATACCAGATCCAAGCCCATATATTGTCATTAAAAGCCCCCAGTTTTCATTCCATACCAACTCTTCTTATACCATATGCATATTATGGTCAATGTCGTTGAATCTTGACATAGGATATGTTATGAAGCATAGCTCTATGAAAAATTTATGATTGATCGGACATCAACGCAAGTAAATTTAAAGGGGTAAAAGTTATGCACAAGGTTCGAGGTTTCGGCCGAAACCACCGATACGTGGTGGTTTCGTATCAGTTTCGGTGGAGACCGATACGAAATCCGAAACCGATACGAAACCAACCATGCAATATCGTTTCGGTTGAAATATTTAGAAACTTAATTTTTTAATACTATTTTTACTGTCATTGTGATCATTGTAGGCCTTCGTTATTAGAAAACCGCAAAAAAGTGAACCCAAACCTATATTGATATTTATCTAAATACACTTTTCAATATATTTTGCATTATGACTGGATTTTTAAACACTAGGATCATTGTCTTGTAATATACAACCATAAATTTTAAGTATTTAATATATCTACACTTATGTATATTGTATTACCGTCGAAACCGAAACCCGAACCGAGATTAGAGAAACTAACCGAAACCCAGCGAAACTAATACAATTATGAGAGACCGAAACCAAAACCGAGTTCTGGAACCTTGGTTATGCATGCCCACCAAGAAAAACTAGCAAAATGTATGTAGGAAATTCATAGTTTGAGGCAGGAAATTTATTTTTTTGGGTAAATTGTCAGAACACCCCAAGCATATTTTCCCGCTGACAAAACTCCCTAGACTCGAAGCGGTTGTCAAAAAATCCTTGGAAATTTTTCTTGTAATATCTATATAGTTGTCTGTAATATCTAATTAGCTCATACATACAAGCTGCATAGATATCGCAAAATAACTAGATATAGCATGCAACCATATAGATATTGCAAGTAAGGGTTTTTTTATAAGTGAAAACCTTTTCAAGGCGTTTTTGACACGTGCCGCAAAGACGTTTTTTTTTTGTCAGCGGGAATTGTGCTTGGGATGTTGACATTTAACCCTATTTTTGACTATATGAGCAGATCTCCTAAGAGAGTGTCTTATGAAAATTTATTTAAAACTCAAAAAAAAAATAAAGAAACTACAAAAAAGTCACAAAAGGTACAATTATGGGACACCCATAAAATCAACTTTGTGAATACCTGCACATTCCAACAACCAAAATAAAAGGAAAAGAAAAAAGAGAAGAATACAGCAAGAGAGGAAAGTAGAGGAAGAGCCGGAGGAAGAGATACATGACGAGTCATAAAAAGCATTTTAGCGAACCAGACTTCTGGTTCAAGTCCAAATTAGCCCATGATGTTTTCAAGACTGTAGTGGCTTTTTGTAAAACCAGAAGAGGCATGCAATTTTAAGTCATATATAAAGTTAATTTGGGCTATGCACCATCATATTTCTATTTAATTTCATGTTTCGGCGTATGGTACCCTAATTATGACATGAACATGTTTCGAATACTACGCAAATGATCGGCAATCATTTTATTAACAAGCAATTAGAATCTTGTTACCTCTCAATCCATCATGACACTCGTGGGAATGAGATGTCAATGAGAGCACTTAATCAAAAGCATTAAACAAAACATGCCTGTTTTGACTTGGCTTTTCAATCTGCACATGACACTGTCCTCAAAGTTTAACACTAATGGTTTAAGTCTGGGCCCAACCTTCTTCAATTTAGTGCTAGTTCCACCCAATCTTTATTCTTCAATATGTTTACACATCAAGTCATATATAGCATTGTTAAGTTTTTGTTGTTATTATGCATAATTTGAGTCAACTGGACTCAAACTTCATGAAAGTTGTGAACTTAATGATGATGATGCACCGTGCATTTGGGATATTAAACAAATGATGCAACATCATGGAATTTAATGCTAACATAGTTACAACTATGTGAATAACACTGTTATTAGACCTATGACATGATTTAAATAGAGTGAGCAATCTCTGGGTATTCAGAAATCCTATGCTAACACTGTTATTAGAAGAATACAATATCAACATCAAATCATTTTTAAAACAATCACATCTCTGGATTCATCTGCAAATAGCTTCGACATATCATGTGTAAGGATGCATTTTCCTTTCCAAAGCGCTTGTCCAAAATTCCAGCAAAACATTAACTAAGTATAGTCAAAGAAGAGAATCTCTCCTGGAGGTTAGGATTTAATCACTCTTGAGAATTGTATTAGTGAATTTGTTAAACAATTTGAATTATGTGGTTAGTATTTGTTAAACGTTTACTTGTTAAGATTAAAAAACTACATACGCGACAAGTATTGTCCTGAAAGTTTGATTGCGGAAGGATATCTATGGGAGGAAGTAACGACAATTTGTTCTCGTTTTCTTCAAGATGATGTTTAGACAAAGCTAAACAAACCACGAGTAACAAACGGTCCGCTTGGAAAAGAAAAGGTTCAACGCTGTTGACGTCAAAAAATTGACGCTTGGAGAGAATTCCCCAAGAAACTAAACGGTTGTAAAAATAACCCGCTTCGGATTTTACGAGGCCCGGCAGAGTTTTTGGGGGCCGTTGTCCGGCCAGCGGGTTGGAGGTCAAGGGGCCAGCGGCCCGTTACGGGGTGCGGGACAGCGCCTGAAACCAAATTTTTAACCAGCACTGGAGTATCATGGGCGGATACTCCTAAGTGGATACCCCTAAGTGGATACCCCTAAGCAGGTAGTCCCCAGGCAAATACCCTCAGACGCCAGCTCTCCATGAAGCGACAACATATATTTTTAGAAATGCCCCGAAAAGTAGAGGTACAACTTACTTTTTAGGAAGTATGGATGGACATACCTTCCCCCATGCTTTTTCTCATATCTCTACAATGCTTGGATAGTCTTTTTACAATTCCCCTTCTCTCTATATATGCAAGCTCTAATGCAAAAAAAAAAGAGGTTACAAAATTTACTCTCATAACTCTCTCTAGCATGAAGATTGTCTCAAGAAAGAAAGAAAAAGAACGTGAGAACTTTAAGTCAAGTTCCCCCCCTCTTTTTCATCATCCTCTAGTCCTGAAATGGACCACTTAGAAAATTTAACCAAGTTCTTCAAAAAGTGCATTCTTCATGGTCAGAGTTTAAAGAACCCGGAGAAAACTCCGCATTCCTTTCTATAGAAATGGGATGACCCACTTCTTCTTGGCATAAAAATGGGCTGTAAAGCTTATTTTCTTATAAACAAAGTCTCAAAAACAATTTCGTAAGTCCATGAAGCGGGTCCACGCTGCAGAAATACTGAAAAATAGGCAAAGGGAAACCTATTTTCCCAAAAGGACCGAATCTTGAGAATGGGAAAAACACTACTCTCCGCATATAAAACTTGAGAATAAGAACTAATTCTATTCTCCATAAAACTCGTGAACATAATACATTTACTTGTGTTTCACAAGAACTTTGAAAACAATACAAACAAGTGTTATTTTCACCAAATGGACCAATTTCGGATACTTCAAAAGGGGTATCCTTCCTTACTTGGCTCAAGCAGGAACCCCATGAGAAGTTTCTGCTTTGAGTGCCCAACTTTGGGTAGTTCAATTGAGGTATCCATCACTACTCGGCTCAAGTGGAGACCCCATGAGAAGTTTCTGCTTTGCAAAACCAAGTCGAATACCTCAAAAGATGTATCCACTTTGCCCTCGCGGAAACCCCAAGAGAAGTTTCCGCTTTGCAAGCCAGGTATCCGCCCATCAATACAACGTGGCTAGGTCCTGCTAAGAAGCACCCGCCACCACTTTGATAAGTCAGGTACTTTAAAAGAGACTTCCGCCCTTGCTGCAAATAGCACTGGGCCCCACTTAGGGTATCCACCCATGCTCAAAAGGAGCATAAGGCTCGGGTCCCAAAAAGGGAAGCACACGTCTATACTTTGTTTAATACCAACTTGACATTAAACCCTCCATCCGTTTAAATCATTACCCAAATCACCTATGTTCCGGCCTTTGAGTACCCGATTCCCTCTTTGTACAATTTGATTTAAATGCATTGTATCCAAAATCAATATAAAATGATATTTCCTTGAAATAGATTTTATGTTGTCTCAATCTGTAATGTGATTGAAAGTTCCTAGTGTCCTTGCCGCTTCAACCACAGCCAATGCGGAATCGAAAAACAAATTTTACGGAGAGCATTAAAAACTAATCTCTCGCGATCGTTCCAAACACTAAACTATAAAGTTAGACATGCAAGGTTTAGAGATTACAACCTTTGATGTGTGTCTACCCAATCGTGGAAGACCCTTCCAAACTTCTGATAGGCCGGCGGGAACAAACTTGAGAGGCGACCGCCCTTGTCGAAAATGATCCATCTGAGAGAAACCAATCCAAGCTCTAACTTCACCTAGTGTAGCAACAGACGCTCCAAATTTGCTATAAATGGAGTGTGAGGATGTAGGAATTTTCTACTACCATTTTCTCTCACAAACCTAAGCTTAAGAGAGCAATGAATAAGGAAGAAGAGGATGAGGAGCAAGAGCTCCCAAAATGGAAAAAGGATAAGTGGTGTATGAATGAGAGAGAGGAATGGCTTTATATATTTTCAACCATCCAATAAAAATAACACAACTTTTCTATAAATAAATGAAGCTCATATCTCTCTACATGCTCTCAATCATACTTAAACCCAGATCACCCTCCACCTCATTTCCAATTGATTTTCTAAAAAGAAAAAATCAATTAGGTGTCCTCCTTTTAGAAGTATTCTGTATAAATACGAAATACAACCCGGTATACGTATCGAAATACATATACGCGTATCCATATAAAAATACGAATAGCCAAGAGAGAAAATGAATAGTGAATATATTACTAGAATATATATATATATATATACATTAAATCAATACTTGATTTAATAATTTGACTTAATCCTAAACCGGCTAGTATTATTAACCGTCCGATTAAAATCCGTGCAGCAAGCATACATATTTTATCGGACCCCTGCACGTATCAATATACGGCCTCTATATCATATCGTCTGAACCGGAAAAACCTTTATGTGGGACTCTAAAGAATACGCTGGCAGTATTTTACTAGATAAATCCAAAATCACAAGCACATCAGCGGCACTAGCTGTACATAATGGCTATCCAGATATCTGCCGAAAGGGATGTCGACAATCAAGTTTGTCCGTACCCTACTGAGCCTGAATGTGACAATCTTTGTACAATCCGGTCTGTTCGTCTAAGAGTATCGCATACCGGGTTTAGGGATAGATAACGTCAGACCCTTAATAACCTGATAAGTCATGCTAGAGTCAAACTCATCACCAACCAAGAAACTACCGAACTCCTATTAGTAAATCTCATCCACCGTGACCACGGATTTAGGATGATGATCAACCGAACACAGCGCAACATCGACTCCTAATATCAAGAAAGATGAATTCCTGGCAATCGCTCACTGCCTCCATGTGGTTCAGGACTGTACTCAACTAAAACCTATTTGCATGACTTATTTAAGTCGTGGTAGGTAGTAATATAAGTACAGTAGGAACTCACACGAGCCAAATGACGATCTCAGATAAAAAAAACTAATCTATACTTATGCCACTAGAGAACTGCTATCTGACGATAGTTATAATACCATCTGGAAGTTCTCGGCAAGTCCGTCAAGTGTACTCACCTCCAGTGAGCACATGTATACTATCTTAAGTGACAAAAACCAATGGGTTGTGAGACCGGACACCGCCCCTTGTCGGGGTTTATAAACGTATACACTAGTCTATTCCAGAATATCGATGTCTAGTCTCGATATTCCCTGGACTGGGGATATTTAAGGATGTGCTTATGTACTATTATTCAGCTCTCACGTATATGACCGCCATCATAATGTTGGTAGTGAAGCAAGAATTCTACGGGCTTCATCATTATGTATTAGTGTCGCGTAATAACAAGTAAAACATATACACATTAATGATAAAAACAAACCAGATAGCATACTATCATTTCTAATAAGATTGTTCTATCTGTATAGTTTCTCCTTCAATTATCATAATCTACCTGCAATTACAATAATTGCTTTGAAGGCACTATATCCAACAATTTTTCACTTGCATTTAAGGTCGATTATTGCGGTATCGCATACCCATAGCTCATATGCCACCGAATACCTAACTTATCTATTGATCAGTTTCGCAAACCGTGTTTGTGAAATATCCATGTTCGAGAAACAGCCTCAGTGAGTAGATCCGCTACAATGTTCCAACTTCATCTCCCTATATCTCAGCATCACGGAGATCAACAATCTCTCGAATTGAGCGATACCCTACCTCAAGAATTTGTCTGGATACTTGACAGGACCATGTTCATAAATGAACAAGTTTATCCAATAAACTTCTTAGGTCGTATTCTCCGTTGAGTCATAATCAATATCATGCACCATGTCTATCCCAGTATCCTTATTGAAACCCTATCCAATATGCTGCTCCTCAGAAGAGAGTAAACTCAAAATTCTGACAGTATCTCTATCATCTAGGTCACCTTAGAAGCCTAAACCGATAACGATCTTCTGGAGGATGCTGCTATTACCACACACCAAGAACATCTTCTTATGTTCTTAACTGGTTCCCTTTGTTTCTCTCGGATTCGATAAATATTTGTTTAATAAAGCAGGTGCAAAAGCAATATCTGATTTGGTACATGACATTACATGATTGACTCAATTGCCTAAGCAAGTGATATATCATTCATGGAAGTTCCTCTCCTCATCAGCATAGAAGACATCTTTTTAGAGGGGTGACTCCATTACCTGGAGATAAACTACCATGCCAGGAGTCGTCCATTCTAAACCACTTTAGAATGATGTCCAAGTACCCCGATTGAGACACTTCCCAAATCTAGATCTAAAAATATAGATCTAGTCACCAGAATTTCTGATATCTTATCCATATTCTATGTGGAGAAACATCCGTGACAACCAAATTTTGACCGATTGTAGTATAGAAACATCACTTCCTATCAGGAGTATGTCATCCAAATCTCAGGACATAACTCCCTAGATACTTCTTACTAAGTTCATCTGTTGTTTTGATGAAGTCAATCACCTTGACCGTTGCATCAAAACAGATGATCCGTCTCCGCTATACATGTTTAGTTTACGAATAGACATAAGCAACTTACATACCTTCCGCAGCTCCCACTAATTACGATAACCCTCTGGCAAAGTTATATACACGTGTACTTCCAAATTCTCATTTAGAAAAACATTATAGTCGTCATTTTGCTAGATATCATAGTCTTGAACAGCAACAGTGGCAAGTCATATCCATATGGACTTTAGCACAGACATTGAAGTAAAAGTTTCATCACAATCCATATCGGGTATTTGATGAAAATGTTTACTACAAGTCTAGCCTTATTAGGTTACCTTTCCACCTACACAGATCTCGAAAGATCTACTTGCTCCTAATGGGTTTTACCCTTTCAGGAACACCCAACAAATCCCATAATTTGCTGAAGTGCGTGGAGCCTAACTTGGATATAAAGCATCTGGCCATCATCCGGAAATCACTTCCTATGGCCTGCTGACAATTAGTAGGGACATCATCACAATAATGATGACCTTTTGTCATTGTCTATGAGAAAACCGAAGTATCTCTCGAGTGGCTGAGGTCGCCTACTAAATCTGTGGAGTGGCTAAGCTTTGTCGAGTCCAGTTGAATCTCTAGGTTCTAATAAATTTTCAGTAACCGTTTGTGATTCTGGAATCACTTCCAGTTCAACCATACTCACTAGTTTCTTTTGCAAAAATATTCTTTTTTTAAAAAAAGGTGGCTGTTGGGGTCGAATAATGCACCCCGGTTGACCAAGTCAAGGTCAACCCCAAACCAAGTAGGCCCAAGCCCAGATCAAGTGGGCCCATGTCCAAATAGAGTCCGAACATGAAGCGGCTGGCCCCCCTCCATGCCAAAATAAAAATCATATAATAAATAATTTTGATATAATTTTTTATGCATGAATGTAAGCAAAATGTGCATAAAGCCAAATTTTTGTAAAGCTCATGGCTTATGGGCAAAAGAAATGAGCACATGAGGCATGGAATGGACAAAATGCCATTTTGTAAAGCCTAAGGGACTATATGTAAATGTGTAAGCCTATATAAGGCAACATGATGATGAATAAAAAATACACTTTTCATTCCTCTCAAAAAGGTTAGGGCTTTTTGTGTCTCCTTCTCCTTCCTCAAGGTTCTAAACCTTCTTCTTTTTTTTGAATTAAATCAAGAGTTTAACTTTTCTTTTCTAAAAAATAAATAGTTTTTCACCATAAGCCCCACAAAGGGGAACTCAGATCTCCCATCAGATCTCAAAAATGAGAGATTTTTAAAATCTCATACTTCTTATTCTTCAAGATCCGGCCAACAGAAGGGGAAGAAGACCCACTTCCAAGAACCCACTTTGGGGAAGATCCAGGGCTCAAGGGAGAAAGCCCCTTTCACCAGGTCCAAAATATCTTAAAAGTTCAACTCCTCAATATATATATATACACACACACACGAAATAATAAATATTTCCTTTCGGGAGCACAGCTCTCAGTGCAGGGACCAAGTCCTCTGGCGCCCAGCGCCAGCGTGCCAAGCAGGTAGGGCGCTGGCGCCCAGCGTCCACGTGCCAAGCACGTGCGGCGCCCGCGCTCTAGCGCCCAGCGCCCACGCGCCTGCGTGCACAGCGTCCAGCGCCTATATGCCAAGCACGTGAGGTGCCGACACCTACGCGCCTGTGTGCTAGGCACGCGAGGCGCCGGCACCCACGCGTCGTTTGGACGCTATTTTCTCTTTTTTATACTGTAACGTTTTAAAAATAAATAAATAAATAAATAAAATCCTTTAGGTGAATTTTCGGATAACCGGTAATATAAATCATATTTTTCGTAAAATTTAACTATAATTATTTTTCAACATAAGACTTGAAAACACCCATTTTAACTATGTAAATTCTAGTATTTGGTATTTATTTAGTCACTTATAAATTGTTAGTTTACTTAAATATTTCTCCTTAATTAATTATTTTAAATATTATTATAAGCTTTTATTTATACATTAAATTAGTGATAATTACAAATTGAAATGGGTTAATCCTTCATTAGTAAACCATGACCACTTATAACCTAGTTTATAACATGCTTAATTTTTTACATTTGACCTAAATGGTTCGAGAAAATTCTAGTTTAATTAGAAAATAAATTAAAGTGAAAATTGAAAATGATGTGAAATGCAATTAATGAGTTTGGATGGGTTTTTCTTCACTAGAATTTTCTACACAAACCCCCACACACTCTCCCCCACATATTTGGCCGAGCCCCCCTTGACAGCCTCCCTTCTCTCTCTCTTTAACATCTTGCCTTGTAACAAAAAAAGGGAAATTAAATTATTAAAGGAATAAATTAAAAGAGGTAATTAATTGGAAAGTTCTTAGACATATCCACACATTTCTCTCTCTCCTTCCTCAAAAAGTCCTGGCCGAAACCTTATGCTGCCCAATTCCCTCATTTCCCCACTTCATTCCAACTCAAATATCATCAAAAAAATTCATCAAAAATCAATAAAAAACCATACCAATTCTTAATTAAACCCTTACCCATTATTCCTTAGCCTATTCTAGTTTGAATTCTTGGAGCATGAGATCATTTTGAAGACAAGTTTGCATGTTTGGATCTCAAGTTGTAAGGTATAAATCCTAACCCTATAGTTATATTGTTGGTTAAATGCTTTAATCTAGCTTATTTAGATTTTTAATTGATTCTAATTACAAGATTTTGATTTTAAAGAGAAGGGTTTTGAATTCAAGATAGGTTTTATCACATCATTAAGGTTGCCATGAGTGGTTTAACATTTTAAGTTATGCAAAATCTAGTTTAGTTGTTAATTTGTTGGGTGTTACTTTAAAATTGTTAAAATTAGAAAATTTTGCAAACTAGATTTTTTAGGATTTAATTAAATTGGTGATATAAAATTTAAGTAATGGTTTGTATGACTTAATTAAGATATTTAGTGAGTAGTATGGCCACTAAATTTGTTAAAACATGTAGATTTGAACGAAAATGGCAAACAGAGGCTTACTAGGTTTTGGAAAAAAATGGGTTTTATGTAAGTTTGAGATTGAATTGAACTACAATCTAATTCACATAATATTTAGAGTATTATGGATGCGCAATTGGTGCGAATAAGTACTAGGATTGGTGGTGGTCACGTATAGCGACCCTAGTGGTAGTTTGTGGCGTTGTAGCGGGCGCGTTCTGTGCACCAAGTGTGTGCGTCTTGCTGCGCGTGATTGACTTGTGTCATTTATTCTGTGACTATTCGTACATTTATTTTCTTAATTGCTTGTATGCGCTTCTAGGATCAGGTGCAGAGGCGTCGGACGTGGCGCGGAAAGATAAAAATGAGATCGAATCATATTAGCCGAGACATCCCGATGAGTAGATGTATACATCTATGGAGGGATCGTCTGGATGGCGCAAGAACGAATGCACGTACGTGCGCGTAGCCATCCAAACACGTCCGTTTCACTGAACGGGACGAGAACAAGATGCGCGGATGCTACTACGAGATTAGGGGTATCATGCAGGCCATGTTATGTAATTTTAAAATATATTACGTGACTTAAAATGTTATATGATAAAATATGCAATGCCAGATAAAATGCCAGTTTGCACTAAACATGAAATGCACCTGTCTATGTAACAAGTCAAGTTAAACTATAAACATGAATCGAACAGGTTCCAAGCCAGCGGGTCGGGTCGAATGCAAAGTAAAATACAAAATACCATTCGTACCCAAAACACGATAAATCACGAAAATACAACAGATAAGTAAATACGGGAACTGGAATTGGTATAAATGAACTAGGTTGTTACAGATACCACGGTTGGGTTCCTAATGCTCACAGCGCAGCGGAAGCGCGAATGGCAAATAAAAAATTCAAGCAAACACGAAATAACCCCGAACCTAGAATCGATTCAAACGTCTAAACTAGCAAACCAAGCATGTAAACCTTTGACGTGTGTCCACCCAATCGTGAAAGACCCCTCCATGTCCCGTGTACGCTGTTCGGATCGAGCTTGAGTGACGACCGCCCTTTCTGAAGATGATTCACCTGAGAAAAACCGATCTAAGCTCCGGCTTCACCTAGTGAAGTGACTGACGTTCCAACCTCGCTACGAATGGAGAGTGAGAATGTAGCAATATTTTCACTATCTTTTCCCTCTTTTCTAAACTCATGTGAGCTACCTAGAAGGAGGTGAAGAAGAAGAAGCCATGGAAAATGGCTAGGTCTTTTTGTGTAGGAAAAACTAGCAAGAATGCAAAAAGAATGGCTTGATTATTTGCAACCATGAAAGAACAATGTATCCAAATGAAATATATCATATAAAATCAAGCCATACCTCTCTACATACTTCTTTACACCTCATCCTCCACCTCATTTTCGATTTTCTATTAAAAAAATCAATAAATAAAGTGTTCATCTTCTAGAACAAAATTCCGTATAAATATGGAATACAACACGGTATACGTATCGAAATATATTTACGCGTATTCATACAAAAATACGATAGCCAAGAGAGAAAATGAATAGTGAATAATAATACTAGAATATACATATCAAATATATATATATATATATATATAAATTATTAAATCAAAACCTGATTTAATAATCCGGCTTAATCCTAAACCATTAGTATTATCAACCGTCCGATTAAAGTCCGTGTAGCCTGTATACGTATTTAATCGGATACCCTGTATACACCAACATACATCATCTACGTCGTATCGCTTGAACCAGGAAAACTTTCTGTGTGGGACTCTAAAAACTCGACAATACGCTGGCAGTGATTTACTGGGTAAATCCAAAAACCACAAGCATGTCAGCGGCACTAGCTGTACATAACGGCTGTCCGGATATCTGTCGAAAGAGAAGTCGACAATCAAGTCCGTCCGTACGCTACTGTGCCTGAATGTGACAATCTATGTACAGTCCGGTCTCTTCGTCTAAGAGTATCGCATACCAGGTCTATGGAGTGGAAACGTCAGACCCCTAATAACCCGATAAGTCGTGTCGAAGTCAAGTTTATCACCAACCGAGAAACTACTGAACTCATATCAATAAATCTCATCTACCGTGGCCACGGATTTGAGGTGATAACTTACCGAACACAGCACGACATCGACTCCTAATAGCAGGAGAGACGAATCCCCGACAATCGCTCACTGCCTCCATATGGCTCGGAACTATACCCAACTAAAACCTCTTTGCACGACTCCTTTGAGCCGTGGTAGGGTAGTAATCAAAGCACAGTGGGAACTCACACGAGACAAATGACAATCTCAGGTCAAAAGACTAATCTGTACTAATGCCACTCAAGAACTTACATCCGACGATAGATATAATACCATATAGAAGTTTTCGGCGAGTTCGTTCAGTGTACTCACCTCTAGTGAGCACTTGTATACTATCTTAGGTGATGTAACACTAATGACTTGCGAGACCGGCCACCGCCCCTCGTCGGGGTCTCGAAATATATACACTAGTCTACTACGGAATATCGATGCCCAGTCTTGACACTCTCACAACCAGAGACATTTAATGATGTGCTTATAGACAGCCCAGCTCTTACGTATATGATCGCCATCATAATGCTGGTAGTCAAGCAAGAATTCTACGGGCTTCACCATTATGTATTAGCGACACATAATAACAAGTAAAACGTGTACACATCAATGATAAAGACAACAAATAGCATACTATCATATCGAGTAAAATTGTCCTACATGTATAGGTACTCCCTCAATTATTATAATCGCGTGCCTGCGATTACAATAATTGCCTTGAGAGTAGTATATCCAATATTAACATCCTTCCTTAGCCTGTATTCAATCTCCCTCTCCCAAAACTTCATGGTATGACATATAAGTTTTATTTCACGGTAGTTTGAGTAACTTTGAATTTCACCCTTATTCTTATAGATAGGTACAAGGCTACTTTTCCTTCACTTATTTGGCATCTTTTTGGTCTGCCAAATCTTATTAAACAGATTTGTCAACCATTTAACGCTTATTTCTTCTAAATATCTCCAAACCTCGATGGAAATCCCGTCTGGATTAACCGCTTTTCTTGATCGCATTCTCTTCAAAGCCTCTTTAACCTCTGGTATTCTTATTTTACACATGAAATCATGGTTTATATCTTGAGATTGAATGACAAGTCCATCCAAATTCTTAGTAAATCTCTCATTGAACAATTTGTCAAAATAATCTTTCCATCTTTCCTTGATATTCTCATCTCGAACTAAAACCTTCTGATCTTCATTTTTGACACACTTCACTGCACATAAGTCTTTGGTCTTTCTTTTCCGCATCCAAGCAATCCAGTATATATCATTTTCAGCCTCCTTAGTGTCCAACTTCTCGTACACCTCCTTGTAGACCGTAGTTTTAGCTTCCCGAACAGCTTTCTTAACTTCCTTTTTAGCCATTTTATACTTCTCAAATCTTTCCGCATCTCTGCTTTTCTTCAAATCTTTATAAGAATTTCTCTTGATTTTAATAGCAGGCTTTACTTCTTCGTTCCACCATGATATGTCCTTAAATGGTGGAGCACCACCTCTCGACTCACCAAATAGATCTCTAACCACCCTTTTGATACAACTAGCCATCTTGTTTCATATTCTGTCTGAATCATTTTCAAACTGCCAATCCGCCTCTTGAACTACACGATCTATAAAATTCTTTTGGTTACTTTCTTTCAGTCGCCAACGCTTAATTCTAAATTCTACCTTACGTTTAATCTTTCTAGGTCCTCTTCTAAATCGAAAATTTAGAACTAAAAGTCTATGTTGAGTGGTTACACTTTCACCTGGCACTACCTTACAGTCGATGCAACAAACTCTATCTATCCATCTCGTTAAAAAAAGACATTTTAGCTCGCACTTGATCCGCTCATAAAGGTGATAAGGTGAGACTCTCTTTTCCTAAACCAAGTGTTTGCTAAGATCAAGTCATTAGACAAGGCAAAATCTAGAATCGAGCTACCCGCTTCATTCTTTTGTCCAAAACCAAAACCTCTATGGATAGTATCAAAAGCCACTACGACTAGTATCTGTATGTCCATTGAAATCACCACCAATAAATAACTTTCCTCCACTAGGTATCCTTTGCACCATTTCGTCTAAATCCTCGCAGAATAGACGCTTACTAGCAGTGACCTTTCCACCAATAATTTCTTGGAAGTGGTGATTAGGAGGAGAGTTGGTATTATGTGTTTGCAAGAAATTAAGTGGGTAGGTGAAAAGGGTAGAGTCAGAGCTTTAGGGTTATAAGATTTGGTATACGGGTAGAGATAAAAATCATAATGGGTAGGCGTAATCATAGATGGAAGATTACTTGAGGATGTAGTTGAGATTAGGAGAGAAGGTGATAGAATTTTACTGGTTAAGCTTATTCTAGGTGGGAAGGTCCTAAATGTTCTTAGTGTGTATTTTGAGTCACCAAGAAATTAAGTGGGATGGTCCTCAATATACGGCCTCTACATCATATCGTCTAAACCAGGAAAACTCTCCATATGGGACTCTAAAGACTCGACAATACGCTGGCAGTGATTTAATGAATAAATCCAAAACTACAAACATGTCGGCGGCACCAGCTGTACGTAACGGCTACCCAGATATCTGCCAAAAAGGAGGTCTACAATCTGGTCCTTCCGTAGCCTACTGAACCTGAATTTGACAATCTCCGTACAGTCCGGTCACTTCGTCTAAGAGTATCGCATACCGGGTCTAGGAATGGATAACGTCAAACCCTAATAACCCGATAAGTTGTGCTGAAGTCAAGCTCATCACCAACCGAGAAACTACTAAACTCCTGTCAGTAAATCTCATCCACCGTGGCCACGGATTTAAGGTGATAGCCAACCGAACACAATACGATATCAACTTATTGACTCCTAATACTAGAAGAGATGAATCCCTGACAATCTCTCGCTGCCTCCATATGGCTCGGGACTGTACCCAACTAAAACATGTTTGCACGACTCCTTTGAGTTGTGGTAGGGCAGTAATCTAAGTACAACGGGAACTCACACGAGACAAATGATGATCTCAGGTCAAAGGACTAATCTGTACTCATGCCACTAGAGAACTGCTATCTGACGATAGGTATAATACCATCTAGAAGTTCTCGGCGAGTCCGTCCAGTGTACTCACCTCCAGTGAGCACATGTATACTATCTTAGGTGACACAACACCAATGGCTTGTGAAACAGGCCACCGCCCCTCGTCGGGGTCTAGAAACGTATACACTAGTCTATTTCGGAATATCGATACCCAGTCTCAATACTCTCTCGATTAGGGACATTTAAGGATGTGCTTATGGACCATCCAGCTCTCATGTATATAATCGCCATCATAATACTGATAGTCAAGCAAGAATCCTATGGGCTTCATAATTATATATTAGCGACACGTAATAACAAGTAAAAAGTATACATATTAATGATAAAGACAAACCAGATAGCATTCTATCATTTCGAGTAAAACTGTTCTATCTGTATAGATTCTCCCTCAATTATCATAATCGCCTACCTGCAATTACAATAATTGTCTTGAGGGCACTATATCCAACGGTGATCTCCTTTTTTTATGATGTGATTTAGAGCGACCTAACAAGGTATCCCGTGCAGGTCCGAACCTCAGACGATGGGGTATAATTAATCATAAGTGCTTACGCTTATGGGAAGTCACGAGCCCAGGACCTTTTGGTCAAACTAAAATAAACTTTTGTTTTGTTCCCATTCTGCCTGTTCACTCGTTGGAGGTTCAAAAAGAGGATAAACAAGTGTATGTCCCCAGATCTCCAAGCAAGTGTACACATGTTTATCTTACCAAGTGAGAATTGTTTGAAGCCTTAGACGGAGTAAGCACGAATTATAAATTATGCAAATTTGTTAATCATTCACAAACAATCTAATAGTCTAACATCCTTTTTTGTGTAAAAACTATAAATTTGAATTTAAAATACGTATTACATTTTGTAAATTATACGCAGTTCTCACAGAAATACTATCAAGGAATCGCATCCTAGATGGACATCTTTACAAATTGATAAGGAAAAAATGCAAACTTTCTACAGTTGGTGTACTTTCGAAGTTTCCAATAAAAAGACTCATGGAGAACGTAGATACGATGGTTTACGATTTATTACACGGTATAGTGTGGCAATGTATTACAAAGGTAATGGGGTAGCCGGTTATAAATTTGAAACCGAAAAGACGGAACGAATTACAACACATAATAGCGGCACTATAATCATTGATAAAAAGAGAAATCTTACTCCGAAGTGCTTGATGAAGTAATCATATCGTGCATTTTTAAACATGCCCATACTCCGAAGTGCTTGATGAAGTAAAAAAGATGATATTTACGAAGTAAAAAAGATGATATTTACGGCCTTACATTGGTTGACACATAACGAACCTACGAATCGGATAAATTTATTTCCTATAGACGGTTGTTGGGGTCAAAATTTACACCATTTTATCCAGAAAGTCAGTCAATGCCCGAACAAGTGGGCCCAAACCTGAGTCTAAATAAGCGGGTTCAAGCCCGGCTCGAGCCAAGATCAAGTTCAAACATGGGGCCGGCCCCCATGCCACAAGGAGAAAATAATTATGTAATAAATAAATTTAAATGTAATTTTTAGGAATAAATATAAGAAGAATGGGCATAAAACCAAATTATGTAAAACGCATGGCTTATGCATAAAAAGAAATGAGCACATAGACATGGAAAAAGCAAAATAGCCATTTTGTAAAATCCAAGATAATGTAAAATGTAATGTCTATATAAGGCAAACATAACAAGAAATCAACGGCTGGGTTGAAGACCAATACAAGGCTGGAGAAATCTCATTGTCTCCTGGTATGTTGACAAACGAGCAAACCGCGACCGCTAATTTTATACAATCAAAGATGGAAGTGTTTCAGGAACCAACTGCTCTCAGTCGTTCATCCTTCCCTCGTCCTTCCCTGAAAGGAGTGGACCACGACAATAATTCAAAATCCCAGTAAATAGCGCAACGGACGGATATGCAATCCATACGGTCTATATGGTCGGACCTGAGGAAACAAATCCTCCCACGCTTCACCGTCATGGTAATGATATGGTTACCGCTGCCCAATTCCGACTCAGGTTGGATAATGATGAAGACCCTACTCAGGCCGCTAAGCAAAAAAACCCTTGGTTATTGAAGAATCGAGCTCAGGCAAAAAGGATAGCCCAGTCATCATCCCTAAAACTACAGAACGAGCATTATTCCAATGGCTTAGTTTCAAGACAGAAATAAGGAGTTAGCCAAGATTTGTTCCAAAGTCGACGATCTGATGAATGTTGTGGCATCTCACAACCCAAGTCGTTCGAATGCAATCACAACAAAATCAAAGTTCGATCCATGATCCAGAGATTGACATCCCCAAGCAACCAACAGCTATTCGTTCCAATCTAAGAGCAGAGCACCTTTACGAAAGTCGATTGCGGCCAACCTCCAGGAAAGTCCTGACGCATGATTGCGGCAAGTTAACATGGGATAAAATCAAAGGCAAGTCATCGGCGGATTCCAACTCTTCAGGACCTAATTAAAAAAGTCCAGATGTTGGAACATGCGGATCCCGAATCTCTTCCAGACTTCCAATATAACAAGTTCAAATATCTGGAGAACGATAACCGCAAAAGTGAACGTTCTAACACTGAATCTTTTAACACATCTGCTGACCGAAGTAAACGAGAAACATATGTGCCTAATACCGACCAACCTCGAAAACCAGTGTTAGGAGGGGGAGGAGAATCGCCCCTGAAAGAGAAGTTGAATAAAATCTATTCTTTCAGAAGGGATAGAGTCCATAAAATATTCAAGGACGCCCTAAACAACGGTCTGCGCCAGAATCAAAGACCGCATGAAGCAAACATGACCAACCATCCTATATACTGTCTAAATCACATAGTGGTGAGTCATACCATTAAAGACTTTTGTTTTCAAGAATTGGGTTGAAAAACAATATAAGGTAGGGATCTCATTGGCTAAAGTCGTGTTAGCAAACGACCAAGCTACAATCGTCAGCTTTATACACCAACAACTGAGCTTTTTATCCCAAGCATATAGGGTTGGCTACATGAACCAACAAGAGAATCACGCCGGGTCCAGCATATGAATCCTCCGCCTCCACTCACTCCTATTGAACAATATACTTTAATTGAGGCCTTTGACAACCATATATTTTCGTAACACATCCATCCATGTTTTCCTCGGTCTTCCTTTCGCCCTTTTAACATTGCTTATATCGAGAGTATCTATTCGTCGAACCGGTGCTTGTATAGGTCTGCGTCGTATATGACCAAACTATCTTAGCCGGCTTTCCCACATTTTCTCCTCTACAGGTGTTACACCAACTTTTGCATGAATATCCTCATTTTGCATCTTATCTTTTCTAGTTTTACCACACATCCAACGAAGTATGTGCATCTCAGCTACATGCATCTTCTGTGTATAATGTTTCTTAGGAGCCCAGCATTCTGTACCATATAATAAGGCAGGCCGAATAGTGCTCCGATAAAACTTCCCTTTCAACTTTAACGGAAAGTTACGATCACACAAATTCTCTGCTGCACTCCTCCATTTCAACCAACCAGCTTGGATCTTTTGATTAACATCGCTATCGATCTTCCCATCTTTTTGGATGATAAAACCTAAATATCTAAACCGATCGCTCGGTGATATCTCTTGGCCTTCCAGTGTTATACCAATATGGTCTCAACTTCTCTGTTTGCTATATTTGCAATCTTGGACCTGCTCAATCTGAACCCCCGAGATTCCAACGTTTGCCTCCATAACTCTAGTTTGGCATTAACCCCTGCTTTCGTCTCATTTACTAGAACAATATCATCAACGAATAGCATACACCAAGATACCTCATCTTGGATAGTTCTAGTAAGCTCATCCATCACAATAGTAAACATAAATGGACTTAATGCAGATCCTTGATGTAAAACAATTGTAATCAGAAAATTACTCGTCAGACCGTCGCAAGTTCTGATATTTGCCACTACTCTATCGTACGTGTCCTTGATTATATCAATATACTTGACGGGACCCCTTCTTCATCATTGTCCCCCATAATATCTCTCTAGGTACCTTGTCGTACGCTTTCTCTAAATCAATAAATAGCATACGCAAATCTCTTCTCCTCTCTCGAAAACGTTCGACAAGTTGACGAAGCAGATGAATAGCCTTTGTCGTCGATCGTCCAAACATGAACCCAAACCGGTTCTCTGTTATCTTAATGTCCTTTCTTAGCCTGTGCTCAATCACTCTCTCCCAAACCTTCATGGTGTGACACATAACTTTTATTCTACGGGAGTTTGAGCAACTTTGAATGTCACCCTTATTCTTATAGATAGGTACAAGAGTACTTTTTTTCCATTCATTTGGCATTTTTTTGGTCTGCCAAATCTTATTAAACAGATTTGTCAGCCATTTAACGCATATTTCTCCTAAATATCTATAAATCTTGATAGGAATCCCGTCTGGACCAAGCGCTTTTCTTGATCTCATTCTCTTCAAAACATCTTTAACCTCAGGTATTCTTATTTTCCGCATGAAATCACGGTCTATATTTTGAGATTGAATGACAAGTCCATCCAAATTCTTAGTAAAGCTCTCTTTGAACAATTTGTAAAAATAATCTCTCCACCTTTCCTTGATATCCTCATCTCGAACTAAAACCTTATGATCTTTATCTTTGACACATTTCACTGTACATAAGTCTCTGGTCTTCTTTTCCCGCATCCGAGCAATCCAATATATATCATTTTCAGCCTCCTTAGTGTCCAACTTCTCGTACACCTCCTTATAGACCTTAGTTTTAGTTTACCGAACAGCTTTCTTAACTTCCTTTTTACCCATTTTATACTTCTCAAATCCCCCCGTATCTTTGCTTTTCTTCAAATCTTTATAAGAATCGTTTTTTATTTTAATAGCAGCATTTACTTCTTCGTTCCACCATGATGTGTTCTTAGATGGTGGAGCACTACCATCGACTCACCAAGTAGATCGCTAACTACTCTCTTGATACAACTAGCTATCTTGTTTCATATTCTGTCTGAATCATCTTCAGACTGCCAATCCGCCTCTCAGACTACACGATCTATAAAAACATTTTGGTTACTTTCCTTCAGTCGCCACCACTTAATTCTAGACTCTATCTTACGTCTAATCTTTCTAGGTTCTCTTTAAATCGAAAATTTAGAACTAAAAGTCTATATTGAGTGGTTACACTCTCGCTTGGCACTACCTTATAATCGATACAACCACCTCTATTTATCATTCTCGTTAGAAAAAGTCTATTTGACTTGCACTTAATCTGCTCCTAAAGGTGATAAGGTGAGACTCTCTTTCCCTAAACCAAGTGTTTGCTAAGATCAAGTCATAAAACAAGGCAAAATCTAGAATCGAGCTACCCGCTTTATTCCTTTGTCCAAAACCAAAACCTCCATAGATGGTATCAAAGCACTACAACTAGTATCTACATGTTCATTGAGATCACTACTAATAAATAACTTCTCTATACTAGGTATCCTTTACACCATCTCATCTAAATCCTCTCAGAATAGACGTTTACTAGCGTCATCCAGACCTGTCTGTGGTGGATAAACACTAATAACATTTAGGATCTCCCCACCTAGAATAAGCTTAACCAGTAAAATTCTATCATTTTTTCTCCTAATCTCAACTACATCCTCCAGCACCGTCTATCTATGATTACGCCTACTCCATTACGATTTTTATCTCTACCCGTATACCAAATCTTATAATCCTAAGACTCTGACTCTACCCTTTTCACCTACCCATTTAGCTTCTTGAAAACACATAATACCAACTCTCCTCCAAATCATCACTTCCACTAATTATGTTAGTCTATCCGTAAGGGAGCCTATATTTCAAGAAACTAGACGGATCCTATGAAACCCTTACTTATTTTTCACTGCACCCGTGGTCCGATATAGCGCGCTGTTTCTGGACGACGACCTAGAAGCCTTTACATACTTAATAGTACATCCTGGATCCGATGTAACGCGTTGCCGTGTAAGGGACGCCCCAACGATATTCTTATTATGGTTCATGTTATAGATTGTGAAATTTTTTTACGTTGGATGTTACAAGCCTACCACAACGCTCATCCTTTCTCATCCGGACTTGGGACGGGCAACGGCGGGTTTATATAAACGAAGACTAAAATCCTTTGGGGACAGGCGGCTCAATCAACCGCTTCAGAAAATGACCCAGTCCACCGCAGTTTTTGCGGAACACACATCTATCCAAAAAGACAGAGAATGTTGAAGCATCTTGAGAAAGAGCTAGGGATTAAATAAGAAAACCAAGCAAAATTCATCGTCTCGACCATCAACTCAGCTTCATCAAACTCAAAGTTTAAGGATCTTGAATAAGCGCACAACTTCGACCCCTAAGTCCCTAAGTCGTTAAACTGGGAAATAAAAGAAGAAAAATAAAGGGTCAAGTCCACAAGCAAAAAGGGTACGAATGAAAACCTTAAGGCTTCATGAGTAAAAACAGCGAGACTACCCGTGAGCTTGTGAAAACACGCAAAGGCGCAAACTCGCCAAAGAAATAGCGAATGACGAGTTGCTCCTGGTATCATTCCTACGTAGTGATGCAGACGCCAACATAATTTCAAATCCCCAAAATCCTCCGATGGCAAATGATGAGTCGCTCTTGATATTTCAGTGTTAGCGTGCTGCTGCCGAACCAAAACCAAAATTCCAAATTCTACCAAGACAAAAGATGAATTTGCTACTGGCACCCATACTCTAGTGGTAGCAACATTGATGCCAGCCTCAACGTTAAAATTCCAAACTTTCGATCCAAATTCAAATCCAAATCAAGTCCAAATCTCACCTCAAAATTCTAACTCCAAAATCCAATCCCTAATTCAAGTCCTTTGAGTGCGGATGATAAGTCGCTCCAAGAATCAAACTCTAAATCTTTCGTCTAAGTAGACGTTAAACAATCTTCCGTCCGGATAGACGTTAAACCTCCTTCTATCGAAGATGATCTCTAAGTCCTTAAACCGGGAACGGATAACCCCTAAATCGTTAAACCGGGAACAGATGACCCCTAGGTCGTTAAACTAGGATTATAAAATAACCGACAAGTGCTTTCAAGCCCAGAAGGTCCTGCCGAACAAAGCAGGGATCGGACAAATCAAATTAAAGTTCCACCCAACAGTGCTTCCAAGCTCAAAGGTCCTGCCAGACAGATTAGAACCCCGAAATCATATCAAGTCAAATCAACTTCAAGGCAAATCAAATCGGGTACCGGACACGTTGCCTCTGGAGCCCAATTCTAATGGTAGAAATGTTGACTCCACTCCTAAATCAAATCAAATTAACCAAGCCACAGCGACTCTCCGTGCCGGTGATACGTCAAACAGCGACTCTGCATCGGTAGTACGTCAAACAATGACTCTCCGCCTCGGTAGCACGTCAGCAACGTCAAATAACGACTCTCCACCTCGGTAGCACGTCAACAGCGACTCTCCGTCCGGTGATACGTCAAACGACTCTCCGCCTTGGTAGCACGTCAGCAGCGACTCTCTAGGACGGCGATACGTCAAATGACTCTCTGCCTCGGTAGCACGTCAGCAGTGACTCTCCGTAGCGGTGATACGTTAAGCAATGACTTCCGCATTAGAAGCATGTTAACCAACGACCTCCACGCCGCAAAAATGGACTAAGTCAACCTCTTCACGAAAGAAGATCAATCAACTTCATGCATGCTATGCATACATGCGGGGTGCACTAATTGATGGGGGACACTTTGTTGAGATAAAAAATTACACCCTTTTGTCCAGAAAGTCAAATTCAACGTCCAAATAAGTGGACCTAAACCTGAATCCAAGTCAAGCGGGTCCAAACCCGACTCCAGCCAAGCTCAAGTTCAAACATGAGGCCGGGCCACATGCCATAGAGAGAAAAGAATTATTTAATAAATAAATTTAAATATAATTTCTAGGAATAAATGTAAGAAGAATGGGTATAAGCCAAATTATGTAAAATTCATGGCTTATGTGCAAAAAAAATAAGCACATAGGCATGAGAGAGGCAAAAGGGCCATTTTGTAAAGCCTAAGGGGCAAAATGTAAAATGTAAAGCCTATATAAGACAAACATAACAAGAAATCAATAACTTTCATATCCATATCATTCTAGGGTTTTGAGCATCCTCTCTCTCCTCAAGGTACTTCTTCAATTAAATTTGGAGAAAACCTTTCCCTTTTCAAAAAGTAAATATATTTTAGATCACAAATCCACCAAAAAGATGGTGATTCTTCCATCAAATCCCAAAAAAGGAGATTTTTGTTTGCTCATTCCTCCTTAAAATCTAAAAAGGAAAAAGGAAGAAGGTGAACCCATCTTCAAAAACCCCATTTTGGCAAAATCTAAAGCTTAGAAAAAGGAAAAGAGACCCTTTTTCATTATTCAATATTCGAATCCGAAATTTTAAAGATTCAAGAAAGTATTTTGGACTAAATAGGAAAAGATTGAAGATGATCCTTCAAAAGGAAAGCCCGGACCTCCGGGCTTTCCCTTGGAAAAACCCTGACCAGGAGCGTCGGCTCCACAAAATCTGGATGTCCACACTAGAAGTGCCAACTCCATAACAGTATCAATCCTTTGCACAAGCGCAACACACGCACAACACGGGTGCAAGCGCTAAGTACATTTGCGGAAGCGCAACATGCGCACACCACGTGCGCAAGCGCAACACGCGCACAATACGACGCAAGCGCCAGGCGTCTTTGTGCAAGTGCAACACGCGCACACCACAGGCGCAAACGCCAAGCGCCACATGCGCACACCACGAGCACAAGTGCCTTTGCTTGGTGCCGAGCACCACACACGCGCTAGCACCAACCCTTTATGAAAGCACAACCCGTGCAATCCACGGATGCAAGCGCTTGGCGCAAAGGAACATGCGACACACGTAGCGCTAACGCCAATCCTTTGTGCATGCATCAAGCACCTTCAAAACTATTTTTAAATACACGCATTCACATTGAGTACCCTTCAAAAAATTTCTAACGGGGCGTTGTCCAGCACCCCACAAGAGGGCCGCTAGTCACCTTTTCCCCTACTTGCTAACCGAGTGTAGTAAGACCCACGTAAACCCTGTGAGGCCCTCGATATACCCAAAACACCCTCAAAATTATTTTCAAAACACATGTGCATATTGCACTTTGAATTCGCATGACTTATATGACCCGTTAATTGGAAGTTCTCTCGTCTCAAAGCGAGATATAATTAACAGTATTTTTGTCCGCGACTGCCGGAGATTAGAATCCCCACAATCAATAAACCCCTATCTATCTCCGGCAGGGGATCTGTACATGCCTGATAAGCAAGCGTAATCCTATCTCAATAGGATGACGAAAAACGCTCAAGAATGGTGACACATGTTTATCATTCTCGGGATTTAAAGAATGAAAGCTGGAGTGTCGTATGTCGGTGGAAGCTGAGAGATGTTGATGATATGCCGAGGTTCGATCCTTCGGAAGAAGATGACGGTGAAGAGTGATGTGAACTGGTGCCGAGACACCTACACTCTCCTATTCCACAAAACAACAATCTTCTTTCTTTTGCAAAAACCGATGTATTGGTTAGGCGAGACATCGAAGCCTTAGATGTGACATACAAAGATTTTGAAAAACCTAGTGAGGAATATACAACTGAAAAGAACTGAAAAACAATAAAAGTAGAAGGTATGACAAAACTAAAATGTAAATTAAATTGTCCGTAGACAACCACAAATTCTGAACTTTAATGTATTAACTTGATATTTAGGGTTTGATGTCGAAATTAGGCTCATATCGGTCACGGAAAGGAAAAGTCCAAGAGAAAAAGGTTTAAGAGCCAAGCGCTAGATTATAACGACGAGATTGATATCGATCGAGAAAAGGTTAAGTCTAAGAGACAAAGGGCTAGGAGCCGAGCGCTAGATCATGACTACGTGACCGACGTTAGTGTCGGAGATACCTACAATGATGACGAAAGTCCTCTCCATCAACTGTTGGATCCAGGAGATGCACAAGGCTTTCCTGGATATGGTATATGTGTTTTGTTTTTTCTTGAATATGGTATATGTGTTTTGTTTTTTCTTGAAAATGGTATGTGTTTTGATTTTATTAAATTTTAATACCTAATGTTTAGTATTTCAATTTACTGTATCATCTAACATATCATTATTTATAGTTCTTGATATACGATGATGACTTAGCACGTTGATGGAGAGCTCTAGTACCCAAGTGTCTGGTAATGGTTCGGGTATTCTTGATTTACTAGTTGATTTATGAGTTGACATATTCATCATTAAGTAATCGTTGATGCTAATATTTTATATGTTTTCACAGCTATTCAACGCACTAGAGGACGATATGATCCCAAAAGATGCATGCCCAATACTGGCGAACAACTATTCATTATATTGATTAATAGAATGAGTAAGCTGATAGGGGAAAATGTACCAAGTAGGGCGATTACTTAGCTGAGGAGGCAAACTTATATGACCGGTACCCGCTGTATAAAGGTTGGGACTCTGAACAAGGGCATGTAAAGAATTTGTTTTTATCAACTCAGATATGATATCGTTTCATCATTCAACACTTGTTCAATGTTTGTTTTTCTAATTTTGGAACAATGGTCATTATAAATTTGTTGGCATAAAGCCTGACGGTACAACTCATTCGTCCTATGATGTAGCAAGATTTTTGGCTGATATGATTTTAAAAATGCAAAAGAGAAAAATCTGAAATGAACTCAAGAAAGTATTCTTGCAGGAGTGGCTGATGCTACTCCGGAAACGTATCGGAAAAAGATTTTGTGAGAGCATTGAGAAAATGTGGTCGATTACATGACGACGGAGGAAAAGATGGTATGATATTATATCAACGCTTAATATGACAATATATTTTAAAACAATATTCTAAATAATACTATTTTTTATATTTTCAAGACGGAGGCACCTGGCAACAAGCAGAACTGAAGCAGCACGAAAAATCCGAGGGTCTATTCATCTTCTGGGTAGCTCATGATGGAAAACACGATTCACCTTTTGGTGAGTACTTTACATCTAGTAGTTTATAAATTTTGTTTGTTTTTTTAATTCTAGTTACATCAATTGTGTAAATTATTTTTTGTAACTCTATTTTAGAAGAGAAAATTCCAACGGAATACACTTCGGCCTTAGCTTGGGTTAAAACGCATCAAGGCAAAGATGTCGCGTCTGTGCAATATAGGGTGAATTATTATGTTTTAAGTATAATTGGTTAAATCTTGTTTTTATATATATATATATATATATATATATATATATATTATCGGTGGAAAATGTTTTCAGGAGATTTTTATAGAGAAGACTGTGGAATTGACACTTGCTCCTGATTCACTAATGAAATCCATTGTACCTATCTTGAATTCGAAATGCAGCAGGCATCATAGTAGGTATCAACGGACATGGACAGAGGAAGCTACCGGCATCATACGAGTACTCATAGTGTTCATAAGTTTGCAGTGATCCAAACGATCTTCGAAGTGAGCAGCATCGCGGATGAATAATTCCAACCTTTAAGAGATGAACCAGATCCGGAGAAATGTGCTAGAAAGGACGATACGGCTCGAATGGAGACTTGAACGGCGACATAAATGGAGTTCGCACGAAGGAATGTCGTGGTCAGTGAAGAGTTGGAGGGAAAGCTAATTCAAGATGAAGATATGATGTGCGCATGTTCGAGTTCATATGTTAGAATGTTTGCACCGTCACATTATGGTTCGGGTTCTAGATCTAGTGATGATCGAGACTTTTTTAGTTTTATTTGACAGAGGATGGTTGTGTTTGTGAATTTGTTAAACAATTTGAATTCTGTGTTAGTATTTTTCGTATTATTAATAAATTGAAATTAGTGTTTGGATTTCTAATGTATTGTTGATATATGTTATGTAAAACAAGGTGCAAAAAAAATAAAAAAGTGTAACTTTACAAAATTATGGGGATAGGTTTGAAATTGTGGCCACTTCCCCTTCTAGAGATCGAACTCCGAACTCTCCATAGTAGATGAAGTGTCATACCAACTGAGCTATTCCTCATTTGTTCTTAGTTGTATGAATTCTATTCATTTCTTTGTCCTAGAGACGTGCGGACCATAAGCCTACAAATATATTCTATATAGTGATGAGAATGGTAGAGCAGCACTTTTGGACAAAGATCACATCCTAGCCTCATACTTTGGTCATTCTTTCCATCAACAATACTTTCTTATCTGCCACTATAATCTATTCAAACTAGTTTCTTGAGCAAAGCACTCATGTCTTGTTTAACTAATTCAAATTCGCTATATGACTCAAACAACCAATTTTTATATAGTTTTTGCATAATCGAGGATGTTGTGAACAAAAGTCTCCTTTAGCACCGCTGGATTCTTACCCTTCTTCTCGTACCACATCTAATATGGGATGAATGTAGCTTGTGTCCCCCAAACACATAAATGGTCGGCTTTGCGTTTTGACTGCTAGATTTTTCTACAATAAGGAAGATTGTAAAGTAATCACCCATTATGAACGTTCCATAAATAAACAGACAACCCCATACTTCCTAAACTTCTGTCGCTGAGCCTCCGTGACAAATACCTCCTGAGACCCATCGTGGAAAATTTTGTTTGAAACTTCATAAGGAATATTACCACCATTTATGAATTTATGAAATAATCAAAGGCAAAGAATCAAGCTACTCTACTTAATGAGCTAATAGACTATATAAAAAGAAAACATAATGAAGATAAAAAGTAAAAGAGCGATATGATTTTACCGCCATTGAAGAAGCTTCAAAGCAAAGAGAAATTGAAGTGTTTCAACCTTCAATTTCTTTTTGTTTTGAAGATTCTTTAATGGCGGTAAAACCTTATAGCTCTTCTACTTTTAATCTACCTTATGTTTTCTTTTTATTTGGAAAATTAACTCATTAAGTAGAGTAGCTTATTTTCCTTAACTTCGATTATTTCAGGAATTCATAAATGGAAACAATATTCCTTATGAAGTTTCAAACAAACTTTTCCGCGACAGGTCTCAGGAGGTGTTTATCACATAAACTCCGTGAGAGAATCTTATAAAGCATGGGGTAGTCTATATTTTCCATGGAATCTTCATAATGGACGATTACTTTAGAAGCTTCCTTACTGTAAAAAGAACCTAGAGCTGAAATGCAGAACTGGCCGCTTATGAGTTTGGCGGTCACAAGATGCATTTATCCCATACCAGCTATAGTGCGGGAAGAAGGGTAGAACCCAACGGTGCTAATGGAGCCTTTTGATCACATCTTCGATTATGCAAAATATATAAAAATTGATTGTTTGAGTCAGATAGCAAAACATGATTTCATAAAACAAGACATGAACACTTTGCTCAGGGAACTAGTTTGAATAAACTATGGAGGTGGATGAACAAGCATCGCTGATGGAGAGGCAATCAAAGTGTTACGCTAGGATATGACCTTTGGCCTAAAGTGCAACCCCACCATTCTCATCATTATATATAACAAATTTGTTGGCTTATGATCTGCATGTCTCTAGGACATAGAGATGGATAGAAAAGATAGAACAAATGAACAATAGCTCAGTTGGTATGGCACTTTCTCTCCTGCGGAGAATTCGGGGTTCGATCCACAGAAGGGGAAGTGCCACAATTTAACGATTTGGGCACATTCATGTCCCCTGGGTGGGTGTGTTGTGTGCATAGATGTGTTGTGTGCTTGGGTTAGCCTTAGAGGCAAGTTAAAAAAATAAAAAATAAAAACTTAAAACAAAAGCATTCCTATCTTTTATACTAAGCGTAATTGAAAGAGCGCTTACCATGAATCCAAACTGAGTTCAAAATTCTCATAACAAGATATATCGGAAGCATCATTTGAGGAGGAAGTTACATTAATCTTTTTTATGCATCTGCATGCGACAAAACAAAGCAGAAAATTTATTAATTTATGAATATAAAACTTCACTCAAGTGCATAAGTCAAAGTTCCTTTCTTAAAAAGCGCAAATCCAAATTAAAAGAAAATTATGCTAGAAAAATTGCAATAAACAACTGATTCACTTTTATGTGGTATCCAGAGAATGTTTTCAACATAAGGCACTCATTGATGTCAATTCTAAATGCCATAATATATCCATTAAGTGCTA
Source organism: Agapanthus africanus (assembly GCA_030015575.1). Taxonomy (NCBI): domain Eukaryota; kingdom Viridiplantae; phylum Streptophyta; class Magnoliopsida; order Asparagales; family Amaryllidaceae; genus Agapanthus; species Agapanthus africanus. Next base: position 31,435,546 of record CM057351.1, read on the forward strand.
GGTAGTTGCATCTCCATTTATAAGAATACGTACAAATTTCATCACAATTGTCAACTATAGACTGTAGGCAACAAAGTGAAAGTTGCATGCCGATCATTTTGTTCCTCTTGATTTCCGAAAAAACATTTTAGTGCAATTATACCTAATGAACTTATTGATGGGGTGAACTAAATAAAATTAAAGGATTAACTGATTAAGGAAAGTATATATCATCACATGGTCCAGCTGTCCAAAATCTGTCAAAAACCTTGTCTATAGATTTTCATCGGACACATAGATGTAGTATTAATTGCAGAAACAAATTAAACATGTTGGCTAACAACCCCAATTAGAAAGTTTACACAAAAAAGAAGGAAATCAAAGCATTGTATTAGCACTATAAAAAATATCTAAATTCTCAAGCATCATTGAACTAATGTCTGATGCCAACTCGGATCACTAACACTGGGTTGGCCGATTATGCATTGCTGCATGCAATTACCACTATATGCATACTGTATTTAACATCCTATTTTGAACCATAAGTTTTCGGAACAACAATGACCAGTAAAAGTTATAATATTTCACAAGAAAACTTTCAAAATCAGCGACTGGGAAAAGAATATTGAGAACTCTACAATCAGCATAATGAGAATATCCCGGTTTCTCCATTATTTAACTTGAAAACTATTGGTGAACTTAGTAGTTGGTGGTTATTCAGCACTGAATTTTGATTCTTGAATAATGAAGCTTGTCCATATCTGCTTTATGAATATTTTAATTCTTATAGGATAAAGCCTTCAAAACAGAGGCGTAATAAAATTCTCCTCTTCCTTCTTTCTGCTATATTTTTCTTCATAGAAATTGTCAGGCATACAGGAAGAAGAATTGCAAGAAATATTATAACAGCTGAAACCTTAAAATATATAAAAATAAAGTGTCAAAAGGAAGATATCATGAACTTGCAAAACATGATTACTGCAAGAAAACACAGAAAAAAGCGCAACTAGCAGTCAACCATGAAGTTTGATCTCATCTGCGTAAGGGAAAGGGGTGGTTCATGCATATATAATTATGATAGTGAGTGAATGCACATTTACCTATTAGTATTATGAGGCATTTCGGATAATTTTCAATTTGGAAAAGCGTATAGCCAAACATTACGTTTAGGTTAGCAAAATTTTCATGTCAAAACATGAACTTCCCATGAAATCATGTACTTAATTCCCTTTAGAGGCCTTACTGGAAAATTTGTAATATGAAAGGATGCACGAACACAGACACGAAATGATGCGACACGGCGATACGGCAAAATCCCAATTTATAGGATACGGGGACACGTATATATATAATATATTTTTGTAATATATTTACCAAAAACCTTATATATTTTATCATAGAAATTGTATTTAGCATTAAAATTGAGTAAATTAGCACGAAAAAGTCAATTTAAAAAAATTCCAATAATATTATGTTTTTTCTCTTCTTTAATTGAAAAAAATATGGTCGCCGCTACTACGGGAATCACGTTTTGTGTTCGTGGCTACACTAAAACATGTTTGACACGTGTCCAAATCCAAAGCCGCCTTATTTCAAAACGGGACATGAAAATTCTGTGTTGGACACGTGTCGTGCAAGTGTCGGGCACGAATCCGTGTCCGACACGGATACGGCAACCAAGAAGACGTGTCCGTACAACCTAGAATATAATTTTCCTGCCAAACTCAGGCTAGTTTATGAAGCACAAGAACAATAATTTCTGACAATGCACCATAAGAGCATCCTAAACTTGAAACGCCTATATGTAAACTGCCAAATCAAGTGAAATTCACAAGCTCGGCATGTTGTGCATCTTTGACAACAACAACAAGATTAATGCTAGCTTAATATTTCGGAACCTAATGTTGAAAGGCTAAAAATTGATTCTACAAACTGCAAGATGGTTAGTTAAGCAAATGTCACCATGATGTACAATCAACATGCTGAAGCCCTTCTAGTATTATTTTGCTAAGTATTAAGACAAGTGCACAATTTGAACTCGTAACAATTTATACCAGATGAACTCAATCATCATGTAACTATAATCTCCAGTGCTAATTTCCAAATCCCTAAATCAGAATGTATTAATCTAATAATTCTCACAACAGCTACAATTCAAAACCATGCAACACATATACAAATCCTAACCAAGAAACTACAAGCATTCTCGCAACACCACAATTCAACCTGTGACATTCTTCAAATACCAGCCAAGCAACTACAAGTATACAACGGAACAGCAGCAGCAGCAGAAGCAGCAGTAAGCATATATCCAAAACGTCAAGTCGGCTATATAAATCATTTTCTTCCAGTTAAGTTAACAATTAATTGCTTATAACAACCCTCAAGTAGACCTCATCTAGTGCTTACCAACTCACAACTGGTTTGTTAACTCATAAACCCCAAAGGTTAGTCAATGATAAAGTCAAATATCTTTTAACCATATGGAGACCATGTATCATCCTTCTATTGGTTTATTAGTACATAAAACCCTAAATTAGTCGACAATCATGTCAAATTTTCTCTTCTTAGTCATATCTAGGCTAACCCATAGGTGTTTTGCGCTAATAAACTGGTTCAGGGATCATACATGTTAAGTAGAATTAACTCCTTTTCAACTGTCTATCCCTTGTTCCTCCATTAATTACAGTTTCATCATTTTTTGTTGGTTCATTCATCAGCCTTGGCTGCACATGTACAAATTATTTTAATCAGTTTTATCTCTATATATCCTCTCATATAGCATTTCATGGAACAAATATCAATGCAACCTATCAATACAATAGAAGAAATTAACGAAATCCCATCAAATGTTCATTTATCTTGATAATTTGCACAGAAAAAAGAAAAAGAAACATTAAATGTGTGAATCAAGAGAACACCTGGTGAAGATTGGGGTTTGGGTGAAAAGAAAGAAGAAATCAATTCTGATATTTCCTAAGCTACTCCACCAGGTTCGACTGAATTATCATCTCCTCTCTCCCTCTACTTATCAAATCGGATCTGCTTCTTTCCATTAGAATCGTTAACTAGGAATCTGAGAGGCATAAAGGCAAAAATTAAAGAGATTTTTTTACACAAAATTAATTTCAACTATGATTGTTGTATTGGTAGTTGATACTTGTTTGTTAAGTGGAGGTTAAGGATGGCAACATGTGGGTTCTTTGTTTAATTATCGATTTGAAACTTGACCTGGTTTAGACTCAGGTTTTGATGTTGAGGCCTGGATCCAAGTTGAAATCACACTCAAAATTAAAACAGAGCCAAAATTATTTCATTGAAAAAATGGTTTTATATTCAAATGCTATATCTTCTCAATCAGTAGTAAGAAAGAGCTCGCTTCTTTGAGGATATTTTGTACTTCATTAAAAACATTTTAATGAAATTCTAGGGCGATCAATCAAGAACACCAATTTCTCCACCAAAAGAACGAAATGTAAAGAAAAGAAAGAAGCACAAACAAATAAAAAGAACAGTAAGCAACAATAAATGCGAATATTTTGTTCAAGAGCTTATTTTCATATAAAATGAAGAAAGGACATAGATAGTTATTATGTTATACACATCTATATTTTATAATTATTTTATTAATTAACTAATTTGATTCGGATCTACCGAGTCATAATATTTAAGCCGAGATAGGATCTATGGTTTATTTAGGTCTAGATAACAGATGTCAACTTGTGGACAAATATCAAAAGTCTAACCCATACCTTTTTGAAATCGGACCAGTCCAGCCGGACTAGTAATGGACTAGATATATTAATATTTATGTTAGCTATCCTCTATTTTTCAATTGAGACAAAACAATTTTCTCCTTTTCTAGCTAGACTAACTGGATTTTCCTTTGCATCCTATTCAGTTCATGGTTTTCGGAACACCAATAATATTTAGAGATCATAATTTAGGTCTGCCTGCCAACTTTATAGAAATATAGGTAGAATAATATTGTTTAACAAAAGTTATTTTGAATTTCCAAATGAAAGATTACATGGTTAAAAAATAGAGAGGTATGAGTTTGTGTTTTAGCTCAGGTAATTGCAATTTTTCTGCTGCCAGGTTTGATAGTTAACATTGAAATCGTTATTGCTGCAGTGACCAAAAAAATCATGGTGTATTTCAACAATATATGTTCCTACCAGTCATAAAAGTTAAATATATTCTTTTCAGACAGCAGAAATTCAACCAATCGAACAGAATTATTCAAATCTAGAAATAACTGTTTTAACAGATAAAAAACAAAACCAAAAATATTAACCCATTTAATGGATGATGTATGCATCTCTATAGCATACTTTCAAATTGGTAGTGCAATATAGCATTAAAAAATGATAACCAAGAAGACAAATTAAGAAGACGCCAACATTACTCATCAAAATATAAAAATACCGGAAGTGACTATGTCCTAGCACAAGGCACTTTGAGAGAGCATTATCATAAGTTTCGAAATCACAAAGATCTGCAAAGTTATTGTACTCCACCAGAGAACTTGAAACAATAATTAGGAGAAGAAAATTGAGAAATTTACAATCAACACAGCATAATAAAAATGCTTATGTTTGTGGATTATTTAACTTGAAATCTATGTGTAACCTCCATAATTGATGGTTAGTCAGTATTAAATTTCGAATGATAAAACTTGACTCTAATTGTTCTAATTATTTAAATCTTAAAGGAGAAAGCTTTTGAAACGGAGATAAGATGACACTGTTATAAAAATAATTAAATTTATAAATTGAGTATTCGATAGACAAAGAGATAGTAGAACTAGAAAATGAATCCTACTACCAAAAGGTATATATAGCCATTGATGAGCACTCAATCGAGTACAATGCTTACAAAGACACTTACAAAGATTGAACAAAGACACGAGATCCTCTCGAATCCATGGCCTCCGTCTTCAAAAACCTTAGTTGAGATCCATCACCTCAATCACCTGCTAAACAATAATCAGATTAGATCCTCGCCAAACCCTAGCCGCAGTGGAGGTGAACTCAAAATAAATCTGAAAATAAAGATCGGGGAAAATTGAAATTAATGTCTTCATTAAAAAAATTACTTTTAGTAATTCTCGTATCATATTCTCATTCTCATATATACAGTGCCAGTTGTACCTTGCTTGTCAAGTGCCGCGTTCTTGGATTCCTAAAATCTCATTCCTAAAATCTCGGTGAGGAGGATAGTCCTCACCTAGATTCGAAACTTGGTGAGAACTCAGCATCTCATATTGGTATATCGATAGCTTGTCTTGCATACCCTTGGAGTACATTGAGGGCTGTCAATACCAAATATATTGTGAAGATGTCTCTGCACGGCTACCCTAGAAAGTTCATGTTGCGGTTGTGAGTTTGTTAGTTCATACTGTTGGTCGAGGATGGTGCTAGTTGTTTGTTATGTTAATGTGTTCAAGTAATAGCTATAGATAACAAAAAAGATGTTCTTAAGTAGTTATGTTGAGATTATCATTGTTGGTTGGTCATGAGTCTTGTTCGTAGTGTTCGTATTTGTTAGTTGGTATTGTTCGGTGTTGAAATTCATTCAAATATGTTGCCGAGGTTCATTGAAGTTGAAGTTCATTAAAGAAAAGTTGTTTATAGATATTCATGGAGTTAGTCTTGGAGTTCTTTCAGGTTGCATGTTAAAATTTATTCAAGCTGTTTGTTGAAGCCGTTGGTTGAAGTTCCTTCAAGTTGTTTGTTTACTTTGTTAAAGTTTGTTCAAAGATCGTTGTTGATCTTATAGTTGAAGATCGTTAAAGTCCGTTGTGGAACTTTGTTGAAGTCCATCTGGAACTTGTTGCTCATTCATTGGTTGATACAATTTGTTCGCCTTCAAAGCTAGTTGCTCGTTCGTTGGTTGATAAAATTTGTTCGCCTTCAAAGCTAGTTGCTCGTTGGTTGATAAAATTTGTTCGTCTTCGAAGCTAGTTGCTCATTCGTTGGTTTTATGTTCACAATTGAAGCTAGTTGATCATTCTTTAGTTCATTAATAAGATCGAAGTTGTTGCTCGTTCGTGGGATTTGTGTTTGAAATTGTTGCACTTAATTGATATAGTTAGTTCGTGGCGTTCGCAATGCTCGGCACAATGCGTTCATGTACATGGAGAAACCCCCAAACATATTATTCACGGATCGTCTGAATTAGTTTCTCAAGACCGTTCAGCAAAATGCCATTGTATGCATGAAACAATCTCCAAGGTATGTTATTCAAGAGGAGTCTTGACTAATTGTCAAGACAGTTCACCCTAACTCACCAAGAGCATGGTTCAGTCGGTTCAACAGCGTTGTGCAAGAATTTCGGTTCTTAAGACAGTTCCCAGAAGTCACGGGTTCACAAATTCAGTTCACGAAAATTATCACGACAGTTCATGAAAGATGCAAGTTATCTAGATAGTTTTCACATATGCATTCACAAAACTACTTGGGGGTTTTAAAGATAAATTTATTTGTACAAGCTAGGAGTACATAATATATATGTGCTTCAGCTTGAGGAGAGTTAAGATACTTAACATATTTAGATATTTAGGTTACTTCATGTTGAAGAATAAGTTACTTAGTGGTTAAGAAGAGAGAGTAACTTCCTAGTCAAGTAATACAAGGTAGTTTATCATAAACAAAGAGACCTACTCTACTCGCTTGAGTTGTTTCAGTCTAATACTATGTTTCATAATCCGATGCAAGGACAAATGGTATCACATGCAGGGATGCTTCAGAAATTTGATTTTCTCTAATGTCTAGCCGACAAAGAAGGGTTGCATTCATACACATTTATAATTTTTTCCTTCTTTTATGTTTAGTTGTTAAATAATTGTATAGATAGGGTTTATATATAAGTTCGTAGTACTTATCTACATATTGTTCACATTTTCACGTCTTACTAATGCAAAGTGATAGATTTGGTTAATTAATTTGGGGCTAACCCTTATGATCCATGGATGAATAATCAAGATTTTCCCCATTATATACAACAATTGAGCAAATCAATTTTAATTATAAATACTGACATTCTCGACGAAATAATCCTGAAGAAAATATTTCATCAGGATTAGAGGCATCGCCGTTGAATTGTTTTATGATAACAATGTTTCTCTATATATTATTTAGAATCAGATGGAATTAGCATGCACATTAAAAATATATATCATTTTGAAACTGAGTAAAAAATCAAATCGTAGAAGAACCCATAGAATCATCATCATGTAACCTCAATTAATCTCCGGTACAAATTCTTGATCTTTGGACCACTAGAATCAGAATGTACCAACAAACAACTGCGATTCTACAACTACAACTATAATATTATGCAAGAAAACAATATTATATACGATCACTAAAAAAATACTTTGATGATTTACAAAAACAATAACAGAAAATTGAATGGAGGTTGAATTAAATAATACAATACCTAGTGATGACCTAGGGTTTAGGAGAAAGGGGCATTTGTGCTGAGATTGGATCGGATCCTCTCTCAACTCTCAACGGCTCCATCAGCTCATATCATCCCATCTCATCTCTCCCTTTATCGGATCAGATCCGCTTCCGACCCGATAACCCGATAACAAGGAATTAGAGCAAATTTATGTTTGTGGTGTTACCGATCGGGTGCTGTCTGTGGATCCATTTGGTTCTCATTTTCAGTATTAAACTGGGGTAAAATCGGTCTGGGATGAAATCGGTCTGGGTTGGACGGGTTTCTGACAATTTTAACGTATTATATCCAAACATGCAAATTTGGATCAGGGATTTGTGTTTAATAGGGTAGGTCGGGTTTTCCGGGCTCACCTACTGTAAACCAATTATAGAAATCGAAAATGTAAAATTTATACTGAGTCTTGCAAAATATACATTTGAAATGTAAACTTTAAATAACCGTATTGACTTATATAATATATATTTATTAAATAAACTAAAATAGTGTACCAACAAAATACAATGCAATAAATTTCAGTCATCCAATGTGTACATTTCAACATTGGAAATTAAATGTTCATACTATACACTTGGTAGGAGTCAAGTAGGAAATAAGAAGCGGGTTTTGTTTAGATTCGATCTAGGGCTTGTACTAAACACATAGCCAATTTGAAATTTTTGGTAGCTAATCTTGTACCAGCCCGATCAGATTTGGATAGGTGAAAATACCGGGTCGGGTTGTGTCAGGTCAGTTTGGACCAAATCCGACTTGACTTTCATGCATCCCTGATACTGAGGCTCATGTCAATGCCAAAGTAAAGCTAAGAGTTGAAGCAGAGCACTCAAAATTATTTCCTTGACAATAAGCTTAATGTTCAAATGTAACAACCTCATAATCAGGCACAAAATGATAAACAAATAAAAAGAACAAGAAATGAAATGTGTTTACCTTATTTAATACTTTATCTTCGTATTAAATTGAGAAAACCCTTAGAGTCAAATACTATATACATCTAAAATTTTCTTAAGATAATTAATTTGATTCTCATGGCATACTTCTAGCCTTGCCTGGGTCGGACTATCTATATGTTTATTTAGGTCTAAATATTATATGTATGCCCAAGCGTGAATATCAAAAGTCTAATCCGTTTCCTACTACAAATCGGACGTCAACTCATAGTAACTCGTAAATTTATGTATCTTGCTTGTTGGTTTCTATTCTTTTTTTCCCCCCTTTTAATTCAAACAAGACGGAATGACTCTTTTTTTTTCCCCTACTAGCTTTACCGACTAAGTATTACTTTTATTGTTCAAGAGCAAAAATAATCTTTCGAAGTAAAAGATCAAGTACACAATAGAAAAGATTGTTGTTTCCCAAGCAAATTTGTTTGACAAAAGTTTGTTTGAACTTTTTCATTATGAATAAAGGAGGACCAACGTTTTGAGAATTTTTCATATACCAATCGGTAGCTTTACTAATGTAAAAGCAAAATCATTAGTCAATGAAAATTTATTGCCAGTAAAAAGAGACGGTTGAAGAACATGTTCTTCATAGTAATAAAGAAAACATATGCAAGAATCCAAATTCATAAACTAAATTTTATCTGCCACCTATTACGGGTTAGTTTGTTTTTATTTACATTATTTTGGTTAGGTTAACGTGTGTACATAAAATTGTTACATTCCCCACTTATTATCCGATTCACAGGAAAAACGAACTTAAAAAAGAAGCAGAGAAAGTCGGTGAGCATTATTAATCAGGATCCGCAAGTCAACAACTCAAGTGCCCCCTATCCGAACAGTGCAAGTTCAAATAACAAAGAACGCAAGGCTTAAAGAAGTTTAATAAAATTTAAAGTTTGTTTACTACAAACCATGGTACAAAAATTTATTTACCGACTTTCATGTTTTATTTTCTTTGTGCAACATTTGAAAGAACACTTGAAGACGACCAACTATATGATGTCCCGTTACTGTCTGATTACTCTGAAGTAATGCATTCGGACAAAAATGTTTGCCAGCAAAACACTCAGCACGTTCCATCATCTTCGTACAATAAAAACAAACAAACCATTGGCAATGAAGTAGATTTGTATGAAGTCATTATCATTACTCAGTTCTCTACGACTACCAAATGTAAATGTTCACAATGAATTCATACATTATTTCATCTGTATTTTTTCTGTATGTAAGTTTTGAGTTCTTATTCAATTTATTGCTTTTTTGTAGGTCAAAAAATTCACTACTTAGGTCCTTCAACTGCTGTTTGTTTTTCATGCAAAGCTGTTATATGGCGTGAAGAAGCTGTTATCAGGCATCGAAACTCCGATGGAATTAGCTTTCAGCTGTGTTGCTCAGGTGGTAAAGTTAAGCTCCCATTACTGAAGGAAAGCCCTCCCTGCTTACAACAATTAATGGATTACAATGATCATATCCTCATTCACAGACATTCAGGAAGTATACAAGGGTGTGTAATGCAATGTTTGCAATGACATCAATGGGAGCAAATCTGGACTCTTCTATTACGGATAAGAAGGGTATTTATTCCTTCCGTATCAAAGGTCAAAATCATCATCGTATTGGATGATTGCTCCCACAAGAAGGCACAAGACCAAAATATGCTCAAATGTATATATATAATACAGAACATGAAGTGGACAATTGTTTGAGTATTTTTGACATGGAAGAAGAGAAAGAAATCAACAAGATTATTGTGGAAGGTATTATTGACATGTTAAATGTTAGGTAAATATGCCATAGAGGCCATTATTGTATAGTACAGGATTGTATATTACATTTTGGAAGCTTGAGATATATACATGTATTCGACAGTCTTGCTCGATATGATAGTATACTATCTGGTTTGTATCTATCTTAACATATGTATATGTTCCTTTTTACGTCTCGCTAATACAGGTTGAGAGAGCCCGTAGAATCTTTACTTGACTACCAGCGTTGTGATGACAATCATACTCGTGGGGACTGGATAATCTATAAGCATATCCTTAAAATTGTCCCTAGTCGTAGGATTATCGAGACTGGGCATCGATATTCCAGAGTATATTAGTGTATACGTTTCTTATTCCTGTCAGGGAAGATGGATGGTGCTACAGCCATTAGTGTACGACACTAAAGATAGTATACATGTGCTCATTAGGTTTTGAGTTACACTAGACGTGTTAGTGATATATGCCCTAGAGGTCATTATTGTATCATACTGGTTTGTATATTACTTAATGGAAGCTTTGGATATACACGGATATAGTAACAGTTTTGCTCGAAATGGTAGTATGCTACCTGGTTTGTTTCTACCTCAATATGTGCATGTGTTTATTTTAGCATATCGCTTATATATATTGGTAGAGCCCTTAAGATCTTTACTTGATTACCAGCGTTGTGATGACAATTACACTAGTAGGGTCTGGGTAGTCTATAAGCACATCCTATACAGGTCCCTAGTCGTAGGATTATCGAGACGAGGCATCGATACTCCAGTGTAGACTAGTGTATACGCTTCTCATCCCAGCATGAGAGATGGTATGTCCCACAGCTATTAGTACGTCGTACTGGAGAAAGTATGCATGTAACACCCGAGCCCAATGCTACTATTTTCAGTTACTGTTTGAGTATAATGTGGCACTCATTTCATTTAATTTGCTTGTTTGTTGCTTACTGTAAAATTTACCCGGCAAAGTCATTTCTACATATAACAAATTTTAGCATCTAAAATAAAATTGAAAATATTCATCTTGGCCTACTTGACACCCCTAGCCTCGTGGTAGCGTCCGTGCATTGTGTTCTCGTCCCGTTCAGTAAAACGGGCAAGTTTGGATGGCTACGTGCACGCACGTGTGTCCGTTTTGAGAGTATGCTTTTTAATCATAAAACATTTCATTTTAAAATTTGGAACCCGCTTAAAATCCTATTATTTGAATTTCGAATTTTTGGACCCAACCCGGGCGCAATTTGGAAATGTTTCATTTGGCGCCAAAATCCCAAATTTTTAATATTATTAAAACCTTCGCATATATTTTTCTAATTAATCTGATATCTTACTGTTCATTACCTATCTTTTAAATCTTTAAGTTAACCATATAATATTTTTACAATCTTTTATATCCTTCTCAATTTATTCTCTCAGCCAATCGCAATCTCCCCTTTAACCCCGTGGTCCCCACTTTCTCTCTCTCCTTCTTCTCTCTCTCTCCACTTTCTCTCTCTCTCTACCCCTTATATATTCTCTCGTATTTCTCTTTATCATTTTTCTCTTCTTGCTTCATGTCTCGTTTCTCATTTCTTTTAACTGTTCTTTTGTTACCGGAATTCCGTCGTGCCGGTGACGTTTCTCGACGTTCCAGCGAGATACCCCGACCCGTGTGGTTCCTTTGTTCGTCGTTTGGGTTCATTCCGTGAACCGTGCGCCGTCGCGAGTTTTCCCCGCCGACGGTTAACGTTCCGTTTTCCCGATTCGCGACCCATCGAGGCAAGTTAATCTTGCTACATGCTATATACTTTTATAATCTTCATTTTATAATATTATACAATTGAAAATCTTATAGTTTACATATGAAATGTCGTTGAAAAATCGGATATGACAAATCTGAAATTTACTGTACACCTTATCTTATAAAATTCATTATAAATCATAGAAAAATCATTAGGATACGTTCTTTAGTTCGTTACGAAGCTAATTCAGAATACTATAACTCTATGAAATATTTACTTGCAAAATAAATTGTTTAATTAACGTAAAATGCAAATGAACACGTCTCTAAACTGCTGTCCAGGGAAATTCCAGCAGCAAACTTTCAACTTTGAATATTCATAACTTTTTGTAGGGATAACCTGAGATGCTTATACTTATAAAACTGAAAACCTTATTGAATTATCTTTGTTTTGGTATAAGATACGTCTCTTTTGGAGAACATTTGTTATTTTTAAGCTATTTTACAAATTAGGGTGACGCTAAATTTCTGAACGGAACCTTCTTGTGCATGGTTAATCAATACATCTTTTATAGTTACTAATCGCTTTGAATATGCTATCCATATTAATATTATTATATCAATATTTATATCACATATTGTTTAGTTGTACATCCCACATTACCATTTTATAGTTTTATAACTTTTCGGATACCCGTTTGCATCCATCGCATTTAAGATACATATAATTGCATCCATAGATCACATCACTACATAATAATATGATATTAACACTCCATGTTTAATAAATTATATCCTAATTAATATTGGAACTATAAATGTAACCCTAATCGATAACTGTGCATCCATATCCTTGAAATTATATCTATTGGCATATCATATTACATGTTCCAGTTATTGTTCTGATAGTACTCATGCTTGTTTATTTATACACATGTTTATGTTAGTTTGATTATGAGCACCCACATGACATCTTGTGCTTCCTGACATGACCTGTTACACTTCCTACTTGACATGACATGGTACCGTACACTCTTGACATGACATGACACCTTTATACATTACCTGGTTGACCTGATGTACCATGGCTTTACCTGTTACCTGATCTCATGCCTAATGCCAACAAACCTGACCATTCCTGCTGTCTATCCAGACAAACCTACTTTTACCTGATTTTGTGTTGGCATTAGTCCTTGACTACTGAATACCTGACCTGACATACGTAGCTTGGGGGTATGGGGAAATCAAAGGTGAAACCGACTTGTAACTCAACAGTTCGATACTTGTTCTGATCAGTCTTACGGGCTTGGCCAGTCCGGGAGTGATGATGCTGACATCACTCGTCCATCCTACTACCTACTTTACTGCCTAGCGGCACGTCTCGGATTCAGCCCTGAGAACCTTGACCGTGGTCCCGGGCACGCACGGGATACTATTGAGTTACATCGACGATTCATCAATTGATTTCAAAGACTATAGAGTAGAAACCTGATAGGACAGTTTAGTTACCACTGCACATTACCCTGCACTGTTATTTCTTAGTACTGCTTTATTCATGTTCATACCTGCATTGCTTATTACCATGTTCATATTATATTGTTGGTTGACATGACGCGCTGACGTCTGGGTTTTGCATGGCCCAGATTCTTTACCACTGTCGACGACTGAGCAGGAGTACTTCAGCCAACAGGCTGATTTGTGAGTTCTGTAGTGGTTAGTTCATTTATTACATTTTATTTCCAGGTGTGATCCCGCATTACGGGACGTACCTTTCTATTATTGCATTGGATCATTTGCTTCCGCACTTATTTATCATTGACTCTGGTTATTATGGATTTGGACATGTGTTAGATAGTTTATTTATCTTGTTCTTGATATCTCTACAGCCGTAATGTGACTGTGGATGGATACTTCCTACCCACAGGTAGCATGGTTGGCTATGTCACGTGCTCAATCTTGCGTACTCTGGGAAGCGGGGCGTGACATGGTTCTTTTGGTATCAGAGCCATAGGTTAATTGGGTTGATTCTTTGTAGTTGGGTATTGCACCCGATACACGAATCATAATACCCGTGATTAGGAAACATGTCCTGCCACCTTGACCGTTTTACCATCCTTGAATCATTCTTCCGGATCATGTCGACATGCAAACTTACTTTGCATTGTCAACTCGAAAACCTAATTTCTTGTTATCCCTAGGACTTAGGCGACTTGGGTGGAGTTAAGTAATTGCGGCTATGATACCGTGGCATAGCTACAATGCGGTACTCTATTTAAGTATCTTGGAGTTCTAGCCTTGATCCATATTCAGAATCTATCATCATGCTAATATTGGGTGTTTTGAGTTCAGGATTATGGCAGGTAAGAAGTTGAAGACGTACCAGAGGCGTGTGAACGAAGCCGCCATGCTTGGAGTGATAAGAGGAATGCTGGAAATCAAAGAAACAGCCCGAGCTGATCCAGCAGCAAGCGGATTCGTTTCAGGAAGGTTTGCAGATCGTTCAGCAGTCTGTGAACAAGATTGGAACTAGACCAGTTGACCGAGTAGGGACCGTGGCAGAGTTCAGACGTGTGGGTCCTACTACTTTCACTGGTTTGGAGGAGCCGTGCCAGCCGAGCAGTGGCTAGTCAGCACGGAGAATTCGCTGATTGCGGCACAGATTCCAGAGGACAAAGGAGTTGATGTGGTGCGCATTCAACTAGTGGATTACGCCGAGAGTGGTGGCTTGTGGAGGAGAACCGTTTGCCCAAGCCAAGCAGTTAGGCGGATTTCTCTAAGAGTTTCCTGGAGAAGTTCTTTCCGCAGACTGCACGGGAGGAAATGGAAGAGAAATTTATTGGGCTGAGGCAGAATGGAGCACCCATGGACGTGCATGCAGCAGAGTGGACGAGACTCAGCAGTTTTGCTGGACCTTTAGTCGCCAACGATGCAGACAGGGCACGAAGGTCCATACGCAGCTTGGATGTGGACATCCAAAGGCAAACCGTCTCCCTGGGTTTGACCACTTTCTCACAGGTTCTTACGGCAGCTCGAGAACAGCAGAGCATATCAGGAAAATTGGGAGTTCACAGCAGACAGCAGTTGCGGTAAGGAAGCAGTTCTGTCGGGCCGGTCGAGTTTAGGGCTAGGCCGACAAACAATGTTCTTGCATCAATGGAAGTGATGAAAGTAAAGAGCCGGCTGTTGTTCGTGATTCTATGGACGTGTTTGAAGATATATCGGGCTTACCGCCGAAGCGAGACGTGGAGTTCACGATTGACCTTAGTCCTGGTGCAGCGCCAGTGTCTAAAGATTACTATCCAATGGCACCAGTGGAATTGGAAGGAGTTAAGAAGCAAGTTGGTGAATTACTTGAGAAGGGTTGGATTCGAAGCAGCAACTCGCCTTGGGAGCTCCAGTTCTTTTAGTAAAGAAGAAGGATGGCACGAGAAGGATGTGCATTGATTATCGAGAATTGAACCGGGCGACTATTAAGAACAAGTACCCGATCCCTCGCATTGGAGGACTTTTGAGCAGCTTAGTGGCGCGAGAGTATTCTCGAAACTGGATTTGCGATCCGGATATCATTAGGTCCTGCAGATGTTGAGACAGGAGAAGCTTTATGCGAAGATGAGTAGTGCGAATTCTGGCTGGAAGAAGTGAAATTTCTAGGACATGTCGTGTCGGGTGATGGAATCGCCGTCCATCCCGAAAAGATTGCAGCAGTTCGAGATTGGCCTATTCCAAGGAATGTAGCTGAGATAAGAAGTTTCCTTGGATTAGCCGGATACTACAGGAGATTTATGGAGAACTTTGCTCGTTTGGCAGAACCGCTGACCAAGCTTATGCGTAAGGAGGTACCTTTTGTATGGACGGATAAGTGTGCGTTGGCTTTGAGACGTTGAAGCAGAAGTTGATAACCGCCCCTATCCTGACCGTACCAGACAATTCCGGAGGACTGATGATTCATACCGACGCATCTGGGAAAGAATTGGGATGTGTTTTGATGCAGCATGGGAAGGTCGTAGCATACGCATCAAGACAACTGAAGACCCATGAGAAGAATTATCCAACTCATGACTTGGAGCTTGCGGCTGTGATTTTCGCTTTGAAGATTTGGAGACACTACCTTTTGGGCGTAAGAGTCGAAGTTTTTACAGATCATAAGAGCTTGAAGTACGTGTTCACGCAGAAGGAGTTGAACATGAGGCAACGCAGATGGTTGGAGCTGACGGCCGACTACGACCTTGATCTTAAGTACCATCCGGGAAAAGTTATCGTCGTGCCAGATGCGCTAAGTCGGTTACCAGCAATTCAGGTATTGACCGCACAAAGGGAGATCATTGCGGATTTTCGGAGATTTGACTTGGAGGTTGTGCTACCACATGCTACGGGACAGTCGATGCAGTTGCAAGTACAGTCGTCCTTAGTTGAGAAGATTAAAACAGCACAATCGCAGGATCCTAGACTACAAAAGTTTCGAGAGCAGGTTGAAGCCGGACTACGAACAGATTTATTGATCCACGAAGATGGTTCGTTGAGGTATGGTAGCCGTGTGTGTGTGCCAAAAGGGGATGTGCGTGAAGAGCTTATGAAGGAGGCACACAATTCAGTTTACTCTGTACATCCAGGAGGGACAAAGATGTACCAAGATATTCGACAGCATTTCTGGTGGGAAGGCATGAAACGGGAGATTGCTCGCTTCGTGGCTAAGTGCTTGGTATGTCAGCAAGTCAAGGCTGAACACCAAATGGTTGCTGGTTTATTGCAACCATTTCCGATTCCTCAGTGGAAGTGGGAACATATAACCATGGATTTCGTGACGGCTTTACCGCGGAGTCCAAAAGGCAACAATGCAGTATGGGTGATTGTTGATCGGTTGACCAAGGCAGCTCACTTTATTCCTTCTCGGGTTGGTCAATCAATAGAGACTTTGGCAGAGCGGTACATGCAGGAGATCATAAGATTGCATGGAGTACCGGTGAGCATCGTGTCCGATCGGGACACTCGGTTCTTATCACACTTCTGGAGGAGTTTACAGGAAAGTTTGGGGACTCGATTGAAGTTTAGCACAGCTTATCATCCTCAAACTGATGGTCAGTCGGAGAGAACGATCCAAACTCTTGAGGATACGTTGAGAACATGCAGGTTGGACTTCAAGGGGTCTTGGGAGGATCATCTACTTTTGGTGGAGTTGTCTTACAACAACAGTTTTCAGGCAACTATTCAGATGGCTCCATTTGAAGCTTTGTATGGTCGTAAATGCCGTTCACCTGTTTGTTGGGACGATGTCGGTGAACGAAGATTATTGGGACCAGATTTGGTTGTGCAGACAGTTGAGAAGGTTAACCCTATCAGAAATCATATGAAGGCAGCACAGGACTGACAGAAGAGTTGGGCAGATACGTCAAGAAGACCTCTGGAGTTCACCGTGGGTGATTTGGTATTCTTGAAGATATCACCGACTAGAGGGGTGATTCGCTTTGGGAGTCGGGGAAAGCTTGGTTCTCGATTCGTTGGACCCTTCGAGATATTGGAGCGTGTTGGAGAGGTAGCGTACCGTTTGGCGTTACCACAGTCCTTGGCAGGTGTGCACGATGTGGTTCGTGTATCTCAACTACGGAGGTATGTTCGAGATGAAACCCACGTATTGGATCATTCGGAGTTGACCGTACGGGAGGACCTAACTTTTGAAGAGCGACCAGTTGAAATCAAGGATCGAAGAGAAAAGGTTCTTAAGAACAAGGTTACCC
This sequence comes from Agapanthus africanus, assembly GCA_030015575.1. Taxonomy (NCBI): domain Eukaryota; kingdom Viridiplantae; phylum Streptophyta; class Magnoliopsida; order Asparagales; family Amaryllidaceae; genus Agapanthus; species Agapanthus africanus. The sequence goes on from CM057351.1 coordinate 31,453,150, forward strand.
TTCTTGTGCTAGTTTCTTGGGGTAATCGATCGCATGGAGAATCCACTTGGGAACGAGAAGATGAAATCCGGCAGAAGTTTCCTCACCTTTTCTTGTAGTTATCTATCTTTGTATTCTTGGAATTTCGAGGACGAAATTCTTTTTGTAGTTGGGTATAATGTAACACCCGAGCCCAATGCTACTATTTTCAGTTACTGTTTGAGCATAATGTGGCACTCATTTCATTTAATTTGCTTGTTTGTTGCTTACTGTAAAATTTACCCGGCAAAGTCATTTCTACATATAACAAATTTTAGCATCTAAAATAAAATTGAAAATATTCATCTTGGCCTACTTGACACCCCTAGCCTCGTGGTAGCGTCCGTGCATTGTGTTCTCGTCCCGTTCAGTAAAACGGGCAAGTTTGGATGGCTACGTGCACGCACGTGTGTCCATTTTGAGAGTATGCTTTTTAATCATAAAACATTTCATTTTAAAATTTGGAACCCGCTTAAAATCCTATTATTTGAATTTCGAATTTTTGGACCCAACCCGGGCGCAATTTGGAAATGTTTCATTTGGCGCCAAAATCCCAAATTTTTAATATTATTAAAACCTTCGCATATATTTTTCTAACTAATCTGATATCTTACTGTTCATTACCTATCTTTTAAATCTTTAAGTTAACCATATAATATTTTTACAATCTTTTATATCCTTCTCAATTTATTCTCTCAGCCAATCGCAACCTCCCCTTTAACCCTGTGGTCCCCACTTTCTCTCTCTCCTTCTTCTCTCTCTCTCCACTTTCTCTCTCTCTCTACCCCTTATATATTCTCTCGTACTTCTCTTTATCATTTTTCTCTTCTTGCTTCATGTCTCGTTTCTCATTTCTTTTAACTGTTCTTTTGTTACCGGAATTCCGTCGTGCCGGTGACGTTTCTCGACGTTCCAGCGAGATACCCCGACCCGTGTGGTTCCTTTGTTCGTCGTTTGGGTTCATTCCGTGAACCGTGCGCCGTCGCGAGTTTTCCCCGCCGACGGTTAACGTTCCGTTTTCCCGATTCGCGACCCATCGAGGCAAGTTAATCTTGCTACATGCTATATACTTTTATAATCTTCATTTATAATATTATACAATTGAAAATCTTATAGTTTACATATGAAATGTCGTTGAAAAATCGGATATGACAAATCTGAAATTTACTGTACACCTTATCTTATAAAATTCATTATAAATCATAGAAAAATCATTAGGATACGTTCTTTAGTTCGTTACGAAGCTAATTCAGAATAATATAACTCTATGAAATATTTACTTGCAAAATAAATTGTTTAATTAACGTAAAATGCAAATGAACACGTCTCTAAACTGCTGTCCAGGGAAATTCCAGCAGCAAACTTTCAACTTTGAATATTCTTAACTTTTTGTAGGGATAACCTGAGATGCTTATACTTATAAAACTGAAAACCTTATTGAATTATCTTTGTTTTGGTATAAGATACGTCTCTTTTGGAGAACATTTGTTATTTTTAAGCTATTTTACAAATTAGGGTGACGCTAAATTTCTGAACGGAACCTTCTTGTGCATGGTTAATCAATACATCTTTTATAGTTACTAATCGCTTTGAATATGCTATCCATATTAATATTATTATATCAATATTTATATCACATATTGTTTAGTTGTACATCCCACATTACCATTTTATAGTTTTATAACTTTTCGGATACCCGTTTGCATCCATCGCATTTAAGATACATATAATTGCATCCATAGATCACATCACTACATAATAATGTGATATTAACACTCCATGTTTAATAAATTGTATCCTAATTAATATTGGAACTATAAATGTAACCCTAATCGATAACTGTGCATCCATATCCTTGAAATTATATCTATTGGCATATCATATTACATGTTCCAGTTATTGTTCTGATAGTACTCATGCTTGTTTATTTATACACATGTTTATGTTAGTTTGATTATGAGCACCCACATGACATCTTGTGCTTCCTGACATGACCTGTTACACTTCCTACTTGACATGACATGGTACCGTACACTCTTGACATGACATGACACCTTTATACATTACCTGGTTGACCTGATGTACCATGGCTTTACCTGTTACCTGATCTCATGCCTAATGCCAACAAACCTGACCATTCCTGCTGTCTATCCAGACAGACCTACTTTTACCTGATTTTGTGTTGGCATTAGTCCTTGACTACTGAATACCTGACCTGACATACGTAGCTTGGGGGTATGGGGAAATCAAAGATGAAACCGACTTGTAACTCAACAGTTCGATACTTGTTCTGATCAGTCTTACGGGCTTGGCCAGTCCGGGAGTGATGATGCTGACATCACTCGTCCATCCTACTACCTACTTTACTGCCTAGCGGCACGTCTCGGATTCAGCCTTGAGAACCTTGACCGTGGTCCCGGGCACGCACGGGATACTATTGAGTTACATCGACGATTCATCAATTGATTTCAAAGACTATAGAGTAGAAACCTGATAGGACAGTTTAGTTACCACTGCACATTACCCTGCACTGTTATTTCTTAGTACTGCTTTATTCATGTTCATACCTGCATTGCTTATTACCATGTTCATATTATATTGTTGGTTGACATGACGCGCTGACGTCTGGGTTTTGCATGGCCCAGATTCTTTACCACTGTCGACGACTGAGCAGGAGTACTTCAGCCAACAGGCTGATTTGTGAGTTCTGTAGTGGTTAGTTCATTTATTGCATTTTATTTCCAGGTGTGATCCCGCATTACGGGACGTACCTTTCTATTATTGCATTGGATCATTTGCTTCCGCACTTATTTATCATTGACTCTGGTTATTATGGATTTGGACATGTGTTAGATAGTTTATTTATCTTGTTCTTGATATCTCTACAGCCGTAATGTGACTGTGGATGGATACTTCCTACCCACAGGTAGCATGGTTGGCTATGTCACATGCTCAATCTTGCGTACTCTGGGAAGCGGGGCGTGACAATGCAGGTGCTCATTAGGTTATGAGTACTCTGGACAGGACTCGTCGGGAACTGTTGGTGGGTATTATACTTATCGTCGGGTAGCAGTTCCAGGTGACATGAGTATAGCTTAGCCCGTCGACTTGACACTGCTACTTCGTCTCGAGTGTGTTCCCACTGTACTTTGATTACTACCCTACCACGGCTCAAAAGAGTCGTGCAAACAGGTAGTAGTTGGGTGCAGTCCCGAAGCACTTGGAGGCAGTGGCAGTTAGGTAGTATTCGTCTCTCCCGGTGTTGGGGGTTGATACCGCGCTGTGTTCGGAAGGCCATTACACAAAGTCCTTGGCCAAGACAAGCGAGATTTACTGGTAGGTATTCCAGTAGTTTCTCAGGGTGTTTTGAGCTACACTCCGACACGACTTATTGCGCTATTAGGGGTCTGACGATTACCGCCCCCTAGGCCCGGTATGCGATACTCTTAGACGAACAGACCGGACTGTACGGAGATTGTCACATACAGGCTCAGGAGGAGTTCGGATGAGTTAGCTCATCGGCCTTCTTATCGACACATACTTGGGTAGTCGTTACGTGCAGTTAGTACCGCTTGCGGCTTGTGGTTAAACCCATTGCCAGCGTAGTGTCGAATCTTTAGAGTCCCACATAGAGAGTTTCCCTGCACTGCGCAAAAGATGTAGAGGCCGTATAGTTTTACGGCAGGGCTTCGATCACGTGCGTGTACTTGTGCATGTATGATGATCGGGCGGATAATACTAGTGGGCTTTGGTTTAAGCCGGATCCTAGTATTATATTGATAGATTATTTTCGTCTCTTTATATTCGTATTCTTTGGAATGCGGATGCGGGTATGTATATACAGTTGAGGGGCGTTCTCGTAATTTTCTTGGGAAAGCTTCTAGAAGGTAACACCTCATTAGGGTTTCTTTTCTTTATGGATTAAATCTTTATATGAGGTGGAGGAAATGAGGTGGAGGCTTGACAAAAGATCAAGCATGACTCACCATTAGATATTTTCAAGCATGCTAGATATTAGTTGAGATATTTTCTCCTCAATTATTTAGATGCTTGATTATTCTATTCTTGAGCCATTCCTTTTTCCAAGCTCATTCTTCACTAGCTTTTCCTCAAGTGACCTTCTTCTTCCTCTAAATCCTAAATCTCTCATGTGTTGAGAATTCTAGGGTTGCAAGAGACAAATCAATTCATCTTCTCACTCTACACCACTTAGGACTTCTAGTTTAGCGAACTAGAAGCCATACTTATCTCAGATCTCGGACTATAGACTCTCGGGTGGATCGTCTTTGACTCGAGGAGGCTGTCGAGGTTTCCCGATACGGATCGATCCTTAGAGCCGACGACGAGGTGGAGGACAGCGAAGAAGACCCGAAGGACTTGGTATCGTGAGGCATAACTTTCATCCGAGTAGTTAAACCTCATTGCAAGTTAGCTAGTTAGGGTTTAGTATCGATCCTGGAGTTCAAGTCGGTGTTGCGAGCTTTGAAAAATCGTTTTTTGCATATTCCGCCTCGCCGCGAACACGCGGAGTGCGCGACATCGGCTTATAGGACGGACTCGCCGGGAGTTGCTAGATGGTACTATACCTTATGTCAAATAGCAACTCTCATGTGACATGAATATAGGTTAGTCTGTCGCCCTGAGATCGTTATTTGTCTTGTGTGAGTTCCCACCGTGCTTTGATTACTACCCTACCACGGCTCAAAGGAGTCGTGCAAACATGTTTTAGTTGGGTACAGTCCTGAACCACATAGAGACAGTGAGAGATTGTCAGGGATCCGTCTCTCCCGGTATAGGGAGTCGATGTCGCGATGTGTACGGTTGGCCGAAACCATAAGACCCTGACCAGGGCGGTTGAGATTTACTGATAGTTAGATCAATAGTTTCTCGGATGGTCTTAAGGTGCATCAACACGACTTATCAAGTTTTTAGGGGTCTGACGTTTTCCTGCCCCTAGACCTGATATGCGATACTCTCAGATGAACAGGTCGGAGTGTATGGAGATTGTCACAGTTAGACTCAGTATGGATACAGACGAGCTTGCTTGTTAGCCTTTCTTTCGACAGATACTTGGATAGCTGTTATTTATAGTTAATGCTACTGACGTGCTTGTGGTTAAACCTACTGCCAGCGTATTGTCGAGTCTTTAAGAGTCTACACAAAGGGTTTCCCGGTTCAGACGAAACAGTGTAGTATGCGTATTTTGATACGCTCTGGTGTTCGATAAAACACGTGTATTTTATATACATGCTTTAATCGGACATTTTGGTAATACTAGTAGGTTTGAAAGATAGCCAGATTTGGAACTAGTATTATATATCTCTCTTTTAGGTATTTGTATTTTAACATGAATACGGTATTTATACGAATACGTGTATTTGTATGAATACGGGTATTTGTGTCATGATACAAACACATGTATTTCTTTCTTAATATGAATATACGTATTTTGTATTTTCGATACAAATACGGTATTCGTATTTTGGTAGAAATATGGGTATACGTATTTATTATAAATACGGGTATACATGGTTGTTTGTGTGTGCGTGTATTTATATATGTATGTATATGTGTTCACTTATTAGGTGGCTTCATTCATGCACTCATCTCTTCTAGTAGTGTGTGTGGGCTTGTGACTCATGCTAGTGAGTCACAAACCCACCCACTTTGGATTATTTTATCTGGTGAAGAGATAAGTTTGGAGAGGGTATGAGATAATTATCACAATTATCTCTTTTGGTAGCCATTCTCTTGAGTTCATCATCTTCTTCCTCATTTGATCTTTAGAGTTTCTGAGGAAAAAAAATAGAGATTCTTTATACTAATACTACACTTCTTAGCATCAAAGCTTAGTAAACCTTGATCTTTAGTTGATTCTTTGATTGTTACAATAAGCTAAAGCTTGAACCGGTATTCTCGGGTGGATCATCTTTGGCATAGGGAGACTACCTTGCAAGCTTGATCCCATAACCCTAGGAACTTAAGAAGAAGACCACAAAGACCCGAAGGATACATCTTCAAAGGTTGTAGTCCTCATCCTAGTAGATTAACTCTTTAGTTTAGTTTAGTTTAGTTTTTGGATTCGATTTGTAGGATTATAGTTTATAATGCTCAAGTAAAATTTAAAGTTTTTGATTTCGCAACCACCGTAGTTGACACGACACGAGCACTATGAACCTTACACTGGTATTAGAGCCTAACCCAAACACTAAACTAATTTTGGACGATATTAGAATATCGAAATCGAAATAACTTCGTATTTAACAAACCCAGTATCCAAGTTTCTGTCAAAATTTTTTGAGCATTTAAATTTTTTTTAAACAATTGCAGAATGCTCTTTGTAATGTAATATGAACACCATAGAAGAACGAGATACTAAGTCAAAAAGTCGACCGTCGGAATCCTTAATTTTCCTGCTGGTGGCGGTTTTTTCTGGGGAGTTGGGTCTCATGCTTCTCGTGGTGTTTTGTACACTTGGATTTAGGGTTTTTGGTATTATTTGATTATGCCCAGATTTCATCTAGTGTTATTTTTGTATATGGGCATTATGGAGTGTTTCTAAATTGAAATTTAAACATTGTTGCTTTTCTTTTCGTTCGTATATGTGTTTCTAAACGTCGACTAATTGTTATACGTCGATTAGTAGGGGTTGCACATATCTTGTATCTGTTGTGGTTATGATATAGAAATAGATGTAATCGCCGTGATGGAATTGCCGGAGGGATTTACATGTGAAAGTGTGTTTTCATTTTCATTCATGTATTATTCAAGTGTTGTAATATTCTTTTGCGGGGCACATCCAGGTTGAGGTTGTAGCCACCATTGTATTATTATTTACATTTCTGTACCTAGGATAGACCGAAGGCGGGTTGCACAAGTAACGGGTTCTAGAGTCTAAAGGGTAACCATCTCGGGTAGTGAGAACGGTTCACCCAATTCTAGAATTAGTAGGGTTGCTTACCGCACTCATAGAGGTTTATGTGATTGGGTTTTTTGGCTATTCATCATGACCGTGGAATCCGTACTTTCGTATATGGCTTAAACAAAAACACGAAAATCCTAGTATATCCTCTATTTTTATTTATATTGCTTCTGCTGTGATCTATGATGGATATTATTGCGTAAGACGAATGCGATATATATTATGTATATATAAATAAACTTTGCTTATATTTTGCATCCGCGCTAGTCTTGTCCCCACCCTGCCGTAAGTTAAGTAACTTTACGGTGAAAACCCGGGACCCTGTGGTGAATGCGGATGGCATAAACGTACGTTCTTGTTTGACGTGGAAAAATTCATCAAATAACAAACATGCATTCAAATATTTATTTTAAGTTACAGGGAAGATATCACCAAACATGCGCTCAGAACTACAAGGGTTAACAAAACAGTAAACAAAGTTCTCTAACACCCTTTCTGCCCTTTCTACCATGTAGTAACGACGGTTCTCACGAAGAGTCCCTCCCCATCTGTCAGTGCCACGCTCGTCAGCAAAGGAAAACATGACAGCCCACCGAGCCCGGATCTGACTCAGCATATGAATCGAGCGGTCCTTCAGAGGCTTTGTAATCAAGCACGCCTCATGAACGCAGTCGATCTTTTCCTCCGCTGCGTCGAGCATCGCTAGAGTCATGATTAGTAAAAAATATTGCACATTTGAATGGACATTTTCCCTACTATTATTAGTTACTAAAAGGTGTTAATTATAAATAAAGAAGATATATGGGTTTATTTGTAAAAAGATTATTATCATATGTTTCTTCATTTATAATTAATATAATTAAGGAAATATATGCATATCATATTTAAATAAAATATTCATGAGATTATTTATTATTAAAATATGCATAACATATCAAATATTCCTAATCAATATTCTTAAGATATCATATCATATAATTGGTTAGAATAATATCTCAAATAAAACAAATGCTACAACAAGATGATATTGAGATATTATGAAGGTATTATAATAAGATTAGCTCAGGTCTGAAATATAAATAGAAGATCCAAAGCAAATTAGTTCACTAAACCAAATCTGCCGAACATTAGGAGCAAATTGAAGAATTTCGCAACGACAGAGACTTAGAACAATATTTTCAGAATCTTTGTATCAAGAGGATCTCCAAATATCAAGAAAAAAAGCCACGAAAAATTTGGAAGCCCAAATCCACCAAAAGGCGGCGGAAGCACGATCAAAATAGGCTTTTGGCGGCGGCTCAGCGGTCATTTGGTGTCCGTAGGATCTGAAACTTTAGGGTCATGATCGTAATTTGACACAATTCAACATGATGTCTAGGGTTTCAAATTTCAGAGCCTATAAAAGGATCGAGAGCTATTTATCTATCAACATTCATCTATCCATCGATCAAGAGAGAGATCTCAGAGCAACTAGGGTTTTTGTAATTTACTTTTTCAGCGAGCAATTTGTAATGTACTAGTTGATCAATAAAGGTAGTCTTTTCTTTTAAATTTTGTCGCATTTACTTTCTGCACTTTTAATTTCCGCATTTAATTTCTGCACTTACATTCCACAATTACTTTCTGCACTTTTAATTTTTAATTATGAGTCCATTCATCTTCCACCTCTCTTTTAAATCGCTAATATTCATGAGCGAGTAACTTCTTACTTGCTAGGGTTTGTAGGATAGGGTAGAATAATGGAAACTATAACTTAAATTCTTTTTAAAAGTTTTAATGTTTATAAACTTTAGCAAAATGAATGCTAACCCTCTTATCGGGCGTGCTATCAATTCATGATAGTCACGACCACGATTCGAGATTCGTTAATAATCGTTTTGTTAAGGGCTTGAGATAAATAGAAGGATAAGGGGCAGTAGAGGGAAACCATAATTTCCTCCAAGAACCCTAATTCACGTTCATCACTATCTCTCTAGTATTAAATAATTAAAAGATAAAAAGAATCATTTTTAAAACCTCCATCCATTAACTATTAAGTCTTATAAACCCTACAATCCCTTTTCTTATAAAATCTTCAACCTTTTTAGAATAAACGATCAAAACTCCACCTTTCTTCTATCAATTCGTCTAAAGTAAGAAAAGCAGTTCACCGTTTTCCTGCGGACGACCCGTACTTACTAGCGGCTAGCTATTGCGACACCGTTATTGATTGCGGTTATATACAACATACATGGACACACTTTTTCGCACCAATCAAATGGCGCCGTTGTCGGGGAAACGGTCGTAATTATTTTTCTTGTTATTTGGATTGATTTCTAATATAAAACCAGAGAACATAAAAAAATTAAAATAAAAACCACATTTTGTATTTTTAACGATTTTTGTGCGAGTTTTGCGAGAAATCTGGAGCACTTGAAGCGAAACAACAGAGATTCAGAGATTCAGAGATTTTCAAATAGGAGTAGAAGAGTATCGGAGTGCAATGCCAAATTTTGAAAGGGAGATCTCATCAACTGGCGGCGGAGCCGCGGCCCATAGAAGCTCTTGTCGGCGGAAGCGCGGCCATAGTGGGGAGTTAAGCCCCTAAATTTTCTTGGTACTAACCTATCATCTTGCTCTCTCCTCTAAAACTCCAATAAACTGTTTTTACCTGCAGAATTCCTTGCAAACAGCGCTGTTAAAAATCTTTTTGCGTGTTTTAGATTTTGGTTTGTTTTGCATATCTAAAATGGATATTAAGGGGCAAGAAACCCAAATTCAGATTAGGTGGGGATTTCATCACCCTTCCTAGGCCCCACAAATCATAAACGAGCATATGCATCACCCTACATTAATAAAAAAATATCTAGATCAAGCCCTTAAGGACAATCGCGCTCAATTAGAACAAAGGAGGGCCGTGGGTAATCAATTGCTTATTCGCATTTTTCTTCTGGTGTCTAAGGCAAGTGTGACTAAGTAAAGTGGTTACTTAATTAGGTCCGCTATTTTGGTGATTCATATAGCGGATACCTTCCACTTACCTGGCTGCAAGATTGATAAGGAGGTGATAGAGGATTTATCCTACATTTTGTCCTTTGGAAATCTAGGAGTGATCTAATATTTTGACCCAAGTGACCCTAGTTCTAGGTATTGTTTGTGCATACTTATCGAGTCCCTCTTTCCAAGAAAAACAATTTCAAAAATCCAAAAAAAGAGCTTAAAATTATTACCATTTCACCCTCTTTTCTTTTCATTCTCTTATAATGGGTAACCCAAACCGACCAACTTTTGCCGAGTTTTGCTATAAACAACCAGATATTTCTTATTATCGTAATTTCTTTGGTACAAATTCCGACCGTACCATTTATTTAAGGGATATGATAGAACGCTCTCAAAATAACAGTTGGACACCTCACTTAAAGTCATATCAACCATGTCAAAATTCAACACCTTCTTATGTTGATAATCCGTTTAAGGCTAGTAAGGCAACTTCTAAATGTAAGTCCATTGCTGAGCATATTGCGAAGGTCCGTAGCCAAAGTTTCATATCTTTAACTTCTCCAAAACCGTTAGGACAACAATTACAATCATTTCCATATGAAAATGTTGATACTCCTTTTGAGGCGAATATGGCATCTTTTACACTCATGACAATTGCTGAGCAAATTGCAAAAGCCAGTCGCCAACTAACCAACCAATATCAATCTTCTTCATATCACAATATTGATCCTAATCCTAGTTATGAAACTTAGATACACCCTTCTAACTCTTATCACCAGTACCAAATTTTCACACTCTCTCATGTTGATACCTCTTTTGAGGCTAATGTGCCCATGTCGATTGCGGAACACATTGAACTTGCCTGTAGCCAATAATTAAACACTTTCCAACCATACTCAACTTTTTCACCTTATCTAGATAGTGCTTCTGAAAATCAATTGGGAAGTTCCACGGTTCAAAGAGAATCTTTCATTGAAACTTCTTCACAAACCATATCTAGTATTAAAGTAGAGTTGGAATTGAGTAGTGAGAAAGAACCTGGGATCCCCCCAAGTCAAATCATAACCAATTATTTTGATCTCAACACCTTCTATCCTGAACTCCAACTGAATGTATTTGATGATCAACCGCTTAATAATCTAATTGATGAGGTGCACGAGAATAACATGTTTGACTTTTCCAATCATGAGTATGAAAGAGAGCTTTACACCATTCCAAATCAAACCGATCCTTATCCGAGTACACTTGACATTTCAAGCCTTCCAATTTCATCAACTGAACCTAATGATCCATCGATTGAGGATAATATAATTGATGAATTTTTAAAGAGCTATTCGTTTGATTTGACTGAATGTGCTTGTGAGATCGGTGATGAGAATATCTTTGAAGATGAACTCGCTATGTTGGATGAGTTGGATTCCGCGACTCATCATGTTCCTTCCATTGAATGTGAACATCTTCTTGTACATTTAACCGATCCTATTCTTACCACCGACCTATCCGATGTGCAAAACGATATTCAACCTTCATCTCCCACATCTGGATCAACAATACTCGACACCCAAGTTCGTTTACCCATTTCATTACCCACCTTCTTTGATTCTTCTCATCTTCTTTCAATTCCATCGAAGTTTGATGAACCACACTCCGATATTTCGAGTTCTATGATTCTTGAAAAACCACTTGATTTAGACTCTTTTGAGAATGAGGGAGACGATCTTTTCGAGTCTCCTACCTCCACAATTTCTTACGAATCAAGTGTTTTGAATCTTGGTGCACAAGACATTGAACTTGAAACTTTCAAATTTTCCGATGAGATCATCGATTGGTAGTGAATCTATTTATTCCACTAATATAAATATTGATTCCTTTCTTTCCGATGAGATCATCGATGAAAGTTTTGAAAGTATTTTCGCCGAAGAATTCACGTTTCTTAAAGACTTGGATGCTGTGATGTATCAAACTCCACCGGAAATTCATGCGCTTCTGGTTGAGGCCGAAGAAGTTGAACCACCAACCCTTCTTCTTGTCACATACGAGAATATGACTATTCCATCCATTCCTTGTCTTTCACATTCTCGTTTTCATTCGCCATCAATTTTTCATCTCTACCAACCGAGAAGTAAAACCTTTCGAATACATTTCTTATCTTCCCCCACTTCATCTCTTCTCGTTACTCTCATTTTTGTTTCTTCTACTTGAGACATGATATAATCTTCATTTTTATACAGTTCGAGTATTCTGTTGCGCCACGGCAGCGCCCCGGCCGTCTATCCGAGGTCAAAATGCGGAATCAAAAATTTTCCTTACTTGGAAACTGGCGCTACCGCGGACAATAAAACCCGGATCGTTAACCATTAACCTATACTAGCTAACAAGAGATGGGAAGAGAAGTATACCGAGTGATCCGAGTCCTCCGGTCTTCTTGTCATCGTCCCGATCTCCCGCGGAAAGTCTTGTCTCCACATTGTCGCCTCCTTGCCGGAAGGGCACCACATCGCCTGCGTCTTTTACGGGCTCCCGCCTCAATACCGAGGCAACTCGGGCATGAAGCCGGCAACTCGACATGCTCAAGATATGCTGTAGAATGTGTAGTGTAGAGGCTATGTCTCATTTGGGGTTTGTTGTTGCCTTGATGGAGGAATGGGGTTAGGAAAAATGGTGCTTTCATTTTTCCAAAACAAGAAGAAGAAGGAGATGAAGAATTCCTCACATAACCAAGATGAACTCTCTCATTCTTTTCTTTCTCTCAAGTGAGTTCTACCATCTTCCAATGAGAATGGTGGAGGAGGGAATACAAAACCACAACCTTAGAAGGAAGGTAATGGTAGTAAAAGCAAGTGGTGACCATAGCCAAAAACATCATGATAACAATCTCACATCAACTTTCATCTCATTTCTAATCTTCATAAAGCAAGAAATGATGAAGGAAAAGAATGGTATCAAAAGATGCTATCATAATAAATACATTTGCAAGAAAACCCTCCACAATGTGTTATTTGCAAACTTGCAAATAACACCCTCCATCGGAAAAGTCCGGCCGGGAAAGAACAAAGGAAAACCGGCCGGAACGGAATGCAAACTGGCAACTCCAGAAAACTGGTCCCATAATAAATTACAGGAAAACCCCGATACTGTGCATACACACCCGCATCTGTATTCCGTCCGGATACAAATGCAATCAGACAAAATCTACATTGTACTATACTAGGACCGGCTTAAACCAAAGCCGGCTAGTAATATCCGTTCGATCCTGATCCGTGCAATACCGCACGTATCTGATCGAACCCTGCCATATATCCATACGGCTACAAGTACAAACCGTCCGATCCTGATCCGTGCAATACCGCACGTATCTGATCGGACCCTGCCATATCTCCATACGGCCTCTACAGCGTTTCGCCCGAAAGCTGAGTAACTGAAAGTGTGGTGGACTCTAAAGACTCGTCAATACTATGGCTGTGGATTTAACCACTAGCACGTCAGAGGTATTAGCCAATACGTGACGGGCCATCAGCTATTGACCAAAAGGGACGTCGATGAGCGAACTCATCCTGACACCCTACTGAGCCTGTCAGTGACAATATCCGTACAGTCCGGTCCGTTCGTCTATGAGGATCGCATGTCGGGCCTAGGGGGTTGGTAAAAGTCAGACCCCCAAAGGCGGTACAAGTCGTGTCGGAGTGTAGCCCAGAACGCCCTGAGATACTACTGGAATACCTACCAGTAAATCTCCTGCCTCGGCCGAGGGCTTTGCGTAATGGCTCTCCTAGACACAGCGCGACCTCACCCCCAATACCGGGAGAGATGAACCCCTGCAGATCCGCTCACTGCCTCCATGTGGCTCGGGACTGTACCCAACTAAAACCTGTTTACACGACTCCTTTGAGCCGTGGTAGGGTAGTAATCAAAGCACAGTGGGAACTCACACGAGAAAAATGACGATCTCAGGTCGAAGAACTAACCTGTACACATGTCACCAGGGAACTGCTATCTGACATCTGGTATAAGACCAACTAGCAGGTTCCCGACGAGTCCTGTCCGGTGTACTCATAACCCAATGAGCACCTGTATACATCTTAGGTGAACCAACTGACACCAGTGGCTTGTGAGACCGGCCACCGCCCCTCGTCGGGGTCTCGACTGTATACACTAGTCTACTAATGGAGTATCGATGCCCTGTCTCGAAACTCCTACGACTAGGGACCTTTTAAGGATGTGCTTATAGACTACCAGCTCCCACGTATATGATCGCCATCATACTGCTGGTAGTCAAGCAAGAATCCTAGGGGCTCTATCAACGTGTAATAGCGACATGTCAGGTCACCTAAAGCAGTACACGATGATAAAGATAAACCAGATAGCATACTATCATCTCGAGTAAGACTGTCCTACCGGGATAGGTCCTCCCTCAATCATTGCAATCACGTGCCTGTGATCCAATAATTGACTCTGAGGGCACTATCTCCAACAATCTCCCACTTGCACTCAAGGCTAATTATTGCGATGTCGCATACTCACAGCCCGTGTGATACCGAACACCCAACTCCTCTACTAGTCAGTCGCACAAAGCCTGTTTGCGAAACTATTGCGTTCGAGGAAAAGCCTTAGTGAGTGGATCCGCCTAGATGTTTCTTTCTATGTCTCTCTATATCTCAAGTTCGCGGAGAAAGCCATCTCCCGAAATGAGCAATACCTGTCTTGGAATGTCTGGATGTCTGATGGGACCTAGTTCATAAATGAACTCCAAATCCAAACTTCTTAGACTGTATCGTCAACTGAACTTAATCAGTATCATGCGCCATGCCTCCCTCAGTATCTGCCTGGATCACCTGTCCAGAATACTGTCCCTCGTCAGAGGGAGAACTATAACTCTGACAACCTCCTTGTCGTCCATGTCACCTTGGAAGCCTGGAGTGATAACCGTCTCCTATAGGAGGCAGCCGTTATCATATCCCTAGAACATTCACTTATGTTCTAAAACTGCTTCCGACTGTTCCTCCAGGATTGGATCAATATCTACTTATTGCATCTAGTGCAAGAACAACATCTGGTGTGGTGCTTGACATCTCATGATTGACTCAATTGCCTAAGCAAGTGATCTGCCAATCATGCACATCCCTCTCTACTTTAGTCTATAAGACACCTTTAGAGAGGGTGACTCCATTACCTGCAGGTACACTACCATGCTAGGAGTCGTCCATTCTAAATACTCTTAGAATGCTGTCAAAGTACCCTGATTGGGAAACCACCCAAATCTAGATCTAAAACCATAGATCTAGTAACCAGTATGTCTGATATAATGTCCAAGTCCCTTGTGGAGAAACCACTGTGTGACAACCAAAGTATAACCGATCGTAGTATAGTAATATCACTTCTTACTCTGTGTATGTCATCCAAATACCAGGACATCACACCCTACTACCTTCTTAACAGATCCATCCCCTATTCTGATGAAGTCAAACCTATGACTTCGCATCAGAAATAGATGATCTATCTCCGCTATATCTGCTTTAGTCTATAAATAGATATAAGCCAACTGTCCACCAATGCTTCCGCTGCTCCCACTGACTACGACAACCCTCTGGCAGAGTCATATAGACGTACACTTCTAAAGCTAGTTTAGAACGACGCTATACTCATCCTCCTGCCGGGTCTCACAGTCTGGAACAACAGCAATGGTAAGTCTGGGTAAACAAGAACCTCCCTGCCACCGTCCTTGAGCATACCGAAGTACCTCTCGAGTGCCTGAGTTTACCCACCATATCTGCGGAGTGGCCAATGGAACGTCAAACCAGATTGAATCTTTAGGTTCCTGTGAAATCTTCAGTAATCGTTTGTGGTTCTGGAATCACTTCCAGTTCTACCATACTCCCACTACTGTTTTCTGAAAAAATCCATTTTTATTTAAAACTGTGGCGAGTCAAGAACAATATCTCTATTGATCTTCCAGATGGTAGAAAATCAACCCTCGTCATAGCCTGGGTCAACCCACAAACAGCCATTACAGAAACGTGCCTTGAGTTATCCGGAGTCTGGTTTTAAGCATAAGCCGGACAACTCCCCGTACCTTAACATCGTTAAGATATGAACTGTTCTATATCCAATATAGAACCAGAGGCACTGATTTAATTGAACCAGATTCAAATCATGCAGCTATCTCCAGTGCATGTAAACTAAATGGAGAGAGGCCGATCAGCGTTACTCAACTTAGGAATGCTTCCAATTATGAGTAACCTGAAAGAGAAGCAATTTCTCTTTATCATTACTATCAACTGAATACCATACACAAGTATCTACATCTTCAGTCACTTTGAAGAATCCCGATACTTGCTATACCTGGTTCTCTACTCTATTCATATACCAATAACTCCTCAAAACTCAGACCCTGTGTTTCTACGAAACACATGTCTAAGAATTAGAGTAGTTAAAAGTAAACAGAACATAGTATGAGGACCAACCCCTCTGTCCTAATGGACACTGGACAACATACAATACTCTGTATAAGTCCGCTGAGTCTAACAACTCTTTCACTGTGTGTCGTAGGTTGAAAACTGTACTTATGGTTAAGAAGAATTACACCGCTGTTTAATGCTCCTTACCTAACCATCCACTGATATAGGTAAATGTCATCGACATAATATCAAAAGGTATATCTCACTCTATGAAAATAGACGTACAGATATATCAATTTGAAATTGGTGCACAACAGCGGATATTCAAAACCAAATATTTGCCGACCGGCAAACAGCCCAGATGATCTCCTCAAATATCCCTGATTACAACGAATCCCGATACAATGAGGATGATTACCCTATTCCCAATAACTTACTCCCACTCATCATCTGTAAAACCATACAGATGTGAGAATCAAACCTGGTAAATACATACCTTGGAGCAAGTGTCCAATCGGGAAATCAGTTTTCTTTTAACAGTACACAGCTGAACTGAAACATTGAAATGTTATGATGGGGTATCCTGGTATTCCTAGTAATGCCTCTACCATTATCCAGATTCACAATTATAACCGTATAACTCTTTGCCACCTCTCCAAATCCCTTTATATGTCTTTAGTCATTACCTTCTGCACACCCCTCAGGCCAAATGGTTTTCTTCCTTCCCTACCGTTCGGCACCAGCCTATGGTTTGGAAGAAGACTATCCAATAAGCATAATGGGTGTGCTGTCCTAGTCCTAGGAGCACTTGCAAAGCGAGAGAAGGTGAAGATAAAAGACAACCGAATAAACTGTATTCCTATTTCTCCTGGACCAGAATCCATCCCCGAACTGGAACAAGTTCCTTTCGAGTTCGTATATAACCATACGATGGAGTATCCAATAAACTGTGGATCTTCGTAGTGATACGGAGTGTCCTGGAGAAATACAAAGGTGATTTAGGATTGGCGAATAAGTACTTGGTTTGGTCGTGAATAGAAGTCGCAATTTACTTTGCCCTCTTACTAATCCCTTTCTTTGTCTTAACTTAATACCTTCTGCACACCATCGTTATGCTAATTGGTTTCCTTCCTTCCCCACCATTCGGCACCAGCCTAAGATTTGGAAGAAGACTATCCAATTTGCGTAATAGGTGTACTATCTCCTAAACCAAGGAGTACTCGCAATGAGAGAAGGTGAAAAGAAAAGACAACTGAATAATTCTATTCGTTTTCTCCAGAACCAGAAACCATCCTCGAAGTCCTTCGAGTTCGTATATAACCATACGATGGTTTTGTCCAATGGAAGTGGACGTTCGTAATAATACGGGGTGTCCTGGAGAAAAGGGTAAAAGTAGGAGTGGCAATGAGGTTTGCAACTCTGACAATCCAAAAGCCAGTATTAAGAAGGTTCGGTCAACTTGGTCACTGAGTCATAGTCTTAGGGTCGGGTCAATGGTCGCTGCCAAAGAGAGAGAGAAAAGAAACACTCAGCGTGCACTCTAACCTAGATCAGAATGGTTATCACTTTGTCTAATCTGGAAACCTCCCACTGTAACCTCAAATTCTCCTCCAAACCTGAAAGAAGAATTAGTCGGGATCACCCGAGGAGTAAACCAACTCATCAGTGGGAATCGGGATCCAACTATCATCGCATGATAACTTGACGGAATCCACTCAAGTCACCACACTCCAGAAGGTATGCGCATATCTGGCAAGTTTCAGTTCTTTTGAAACTCCCGATGTGGGTTTTTACCCCTAGGACCCAAGTGACCTTGACAATGCCAACAAATCAAAGAGTCCTAGTCAAGTTCTACCCATCATTATCTTGATTGCGTTAAACCCACCCGTACGAGTCCTTGACAATGCCAACAAGACCGTACGACTGTCCTAACCAATCCACTTATCCATGTGACAGAAAAGCATTACATAGCTACCGATCACTACGCCACGGCAATGCACGACAAACGCAGCACGAATACTAAGTAATACTAATCTGAAATGACGGAGGGCTACGACTGGTTTTTGGCGAAAAACCTTTAACGTAATGAACTTGATATCGTTGAAAGAACTGGATAACCTTTTTAGAAAATATAGTGACGAAAACCTTTACTAAAGAGGTCACTCCCGGTGAAGGGATCTCGGCTCTTTCCCCGTAGAATGAGGTGCAGGATATTCCAACTGAATACCACGATGCAAAGAAAAAGTAATCGGCTATAATGAAGTTAATGCCCTGACGCAAACTTCTGTCCAAGGGGTCACTCCCGGTGAAGGGATCTCGGCCCTTGCCTCGTCGACTGAGGAGCAGGATATTCCAAATGAATACCACGATGCAAAACAAAAGTGAACGTCCTTGCAATAACAGCTTTTTTTAAAAAATGTTCCAACAACATCAGAATAGGTTTGTTTATCTTGCATTGATCCGAATCAATGCAGTCCCATCAATTGATCACACCACAAAGAACGAAAATATACTGACGTACGTATATGCCATCCGCATTTGCCACTGGGTCCCGTCATCACCCGTTAGGTTAGCTAACTAACGGCAGAGCGGGGACTGGACTAGCGCGGATGAAAAATATATACAACATCTACTAATATATATACCAATATATAGTGTTTCGCTCAAGGCGTGAATAAAAGGCAACATCACAGAAGTATACAGCATCACAGAACAATACAGATATCTGGAAGCCCCGGGTTTCACAGAGCCGCTGCTGAAACCCGACGTTCCCCTGGTCGTGTGGATAGCCTGTGCAATGAAGTCCTAGACCCCTACGGGCGCGGCAAGTCACCCGCCAAAACCTGAAGCGAGGCAGCCCCCTTCAGCAACGTGAATGGACCACCCAGCACTTCACGGAATCCGGTAACTCGGGCACCCCTCCTGGGTCAACCTGTACCCCCTATGAGTGCGGCGAATAGCCCGCCAATTCTAGACTGAAGCCCCCTCCGTCTCAATGCCCTGAGATGCGGTCCCGTTGCCCTCTAGAACCCGGCTATCCGTGCACCCCACCGCGGGGTAACCCTAGTACAGAAAGTAAAATATACATACACCGGGTACATCGACCGCAACCAGGTCGTGCCCCAAAAGAATAATACAAACAGGCAGTGACGGCAGTCCACATGTCGGACGCTCGCGCCGCAATATCAAATGTACATAATACAACAAAACTGTACTAGCATTGCATCCAGGCTATCCCCCACGACCGATCCGCAACAACACAGCATAAACATAGAACATCAACATGAAAATCACGTTCGCAAATCCGTCTAACCGGGCTATAGCAGTTAGACGGGATTTACCGATCAAGTGACATTCACGGTCGCAGATATAATGTAAATACTGTGAAATAATGTGTTTAAAAATATCCAATCGATCAAACAATTAACAAGTGGGCCCCCAAGTAATACTGTAGCAGTCACAGGAATTCTGGGCCCAAATTTAATATTCCAAAACCCACAAAAACAGCCCACAAGCCCACTGTACAAATTGGACACAGTGAAGAGATTAGAGTGCGGCGGAACCGCGGCCCAAGGGGGGGTTTGGCCGCGGTTCCGCGCTTCCATGAACGACTGAATGTGTCGAATTTTTACAGATGTCTTAGAACTGCTTGTACATTAGTTTTCTACAACCTGAAAAATTTTTAGACACCAAAAATTTTCAACAGAAAACTGATGTGAACAAAATGAGGTTTTTTGGAATTTCGGTCGATCGGATAAGCAAAACACATTAGAAAAAGGCTAGAAAAGGTTAATGGCGTGGCTCTGATACCATGTTGCGCCACGGCAGCGCCCCGGCCGTCTATCCGAGGCCAAAATGCGGAATCAAAAATTTTCCTTACTTGGAAACTGGCGCTACCGCGGACAATAAAACCCGGATCGTTAACCATTAACCTATACTAGCTAACAAGAGATGGGAAGAGAAGTATACCGAGTGATCCGAGTCCTCCGGTCTTCTTGTCATCGTCCCGATCTCCCGCGGAAAGTCTTGTCTCCATATTGTCGCCTCCTTGCCGGAAGGGCACCACATCGCCTGCGTCTTTTACGGGCTCCCGCCTCAATACCGAGGCAACTCGGGCATGAAGCCGGCAACTCGACATGCTCAAGATATGCTGTAGAATGTGTAGTGTAGAGGCTATGTCTCATTTGGGGTTTGTTGTTGCCTTGATGGAGGAATGGGGTTAGGAAAAATGGTGCTTTCATTTTTCCAAAACAAGAAGAAGAAGGAGATGAAGAATTCCTCACATAACCAAGATGAACTCTCTCATTCTTTTCTTTCTCTCAAGTGAGTTCTACCATCTTCCAATGAGAATGGTGGAGGAGGGAATACAAAACCACAACCTTAGAAGGAAGGTAATGGTAGTAAAAGCAAGTGGTGACCATAGCCAAAAACATCATGATAACAATCTCACATCAACTTTCATCTCATTTCTAATCTTCATAAAGCAAGAAATGATGAAGGAAAAGAATGGTATCAAAAGATGCTATCATAATAAATACATTTGCAAGAAAACCCTCCACAATGTGTTATTTGCAAACTTGCAAATAACACCCTCCATCGGAAAAGTCCGGCCGGGAAAGAACAAAGGAAAACCGGCCGGAACGGAATGCAAACTGGCAACTCCAGAAAACTGGTCCCATAATAAATTACAGGAAAACCCCGATACTGTGCATACACACCCGCATCTGTATTCCGTCCGGATACAAATGCAATCAGACAAAATCTACATTGTACTATACTAGGACCGGCTTAAACCAAAGCCGGCTAGTAATATCCGTTCGATCCTGATCCGTGCAATACCGCACGTATCTGATCGAACCCTGCCATATATCCATACGGCTACAAGTACAAACCGTCCGATCCTGATCCGTGCAATACCGCACGTATCTGATCGGACCCTGCCATATCTCCATACGGCCTCTACAGCGTTTCGCCCGAAAGCTGAGTAACTGAAAGTGTGGTGGACTCTAAAGACTCGTCAATACTATGGCTGTGGATTTAACCACTAGCACGTCAGAGGTATTAGCCAATACGTGACGGGCCACCAGCTATTGACCAAAAGGGACGTCGATGAGCGAACTCATCCTGACACCCTACTGAGCCTGTCAGTGACAATATCCGTACAGTCCGGTCCGTTCGTCTATGAGGATCGCATGTCGGGCCTAGGGGGTTGGTAAAAGTCAGACCCCCAAAGGCGGTACAAGTCGTGTCGGAGTGTAGCCCAGAACGCCCTGAGATACTACTGGAATACCTACCAGTAAATCTCCTGCCTCGGCCGAGGGCTTTGCGTAATGGCTCTCCTAGACACAGCGCGACCTCACCCCCAATACCGGGAGAGACGAACCCCTGCAGATCCGCTCACTGCCTCCATGTGGCTCGGGACTGTACCCAACTAAAACCTGTTTGCACGACTCCTTTGAGCCGTGGTAGGGTAGTAATCAAAGCACAGTGGGAACTCACACGAGACAAATGACGATCTCAGGTCGATGAACTAACCTGTACACATGTCACCAGGGAACTGCTATCTGACATCTGGTATAAGACCAACTAGCAGGTTCCCGGCGAGTCCTGTCCGGTGTACTCATAACCCAATGAGCACCTGTATACATCTTAGGTGAACCAACTGACACCAGTGGCTTGTGAGACCGGCCACCGCCCCTCGTCGGGGTCTCGACTGTATACACTAGTCTACTAATGGAGTATCGATGCCCTGTCTCGAAACTCCTACGACTAGGGACCTTTTAAGGATGTGCTTATAGACTACCAGCTCCCACGTATATGATCGCCATCATACTGCTGGTAGTCAAGCAAGAATCCTAGGGGCTCTATCAACGTGTAATAGCGACATGTCAGGTCACCTAAAGCAGTACACGATGATAAAGATAAACCAGATAGCATACTATCATCTCGAGTAAGACTGTCCTACCGGGATAGGTCCTCCCTCAATCATTGCAATCACGTGCCTGTGATCCAATAATCGACTCTGAGGGCACTATCTCCAACATATTCTTCATGTACATCCATTACATTTCTTATCTTCCCCCACTTCATCTCTTCTCGTTACTCTCATTTCTGTTTCTTCTACTTGAGACATGATATAACCTTCATTTCACCAACCATGGTATTACCTTGATAAAATTTCTGAATGGTTGGTTTTAACTTTTGGTCTTTATAAAGCTTTGTGTAGACCGATAATATTTACTCCTATGTTGAATTTCAATGCTTAGTAATGAAAGCACTGTTTTACTCAAGTTTAGGGGAAAGAAGAAAAATATTATGGCTCTTGAAAAAAAAGAAATTTTTGCACGATTGTGAGCCAAGAACAAGTTTGGGGGAGGATTTCATTGTCATTCACTCTTAACCCCTTCTTTATACTATCTTATTGAACTGTTCCTTCTAATCTTCAGGTTTTGAGTTTACAGGACAACATCGGTGAGGACATTGCTGTAAACAAGTTTGGGGGGATGGTTTGTATATATCCACGCATCATATGTAAATATTGCATTGCATAATAAATTTTATTTTGAAAATAAAAGTTATAAAGTGAAAAATACATATGAAAGATAGGAAAAGATTTAAGAAATACAAGAAAATTAGATGTTTTAAAATGAAGCTAGTAATATGTAGTCATGAGCTGATATCCCAAGGGTTAGTAAGATGAAAGAATTACTAGTTTGCGGATAAAAATAAGTCTGAAAAATAGTCTCTATTTTTTAGAACAAACTTCTGAACGTTGATACCCTACTATACGCGCTTGCACACATCTTGAAACTTGGGATAGTAGAGAATACCTTGAAATACTCTTGTCTAAAACCCTTAGTATGAAGAAAGAAAAAAATATAAATTAACAAAATATAAATGACATATAAAATATAAATGGTGTAGAAAAATGAACACTGGTTTTGTAATTACTTAAAACAACATAAAAATATAGCGAGGGTGCCTTTTCACCTAGTGCCTTAGACCAACTGGTTTGGAAGTCACTGCTAAACCTTAGGTGTTGCAAGACTAGGATATTGCTACTTACGCCTTAATAAGTGAGCGCATTTGATAATCGATTGGTTAGTATCTCAAGAAGTATTAACGGCCGCATAAAAAATGTGTGAGCAAATCCATTTAAAACATCACCGAATAAAAAGTACTAACGAATATGGACAAGGGTATGATAACTTGAATTGAATTCTCCAAGTGTAGGGATGTCTTTTACACAAAATGTAGGCGGTATATGATTGATGTTTGGAGGAGGGATAGGGAGGAAGACTAAAGACGATGTTTTATTGAGGGATGATGCGATTTCTGATATTTTTTCAGACCATTAAGATAGGGCTCATGACAACTAAAAAGCTAGTGTAGTTTGAAACACTGATTTTCAAAGTTTTTCTTTTATATGTTTCTTATCTTTGCATGTAATTTTCATCTTCTTTTATTTTGGGATTTTGTGGGTGTAATCCGCTGAAAACCCTCAGGAAACAACAATCCTCCTATTAGGGACACCTAGAGTTTTAAAGGCTTGTTGCATAAGCTAAGTGCAATCATGTTGCCTACGAAAGTGTGCTAGGTTTTTCTTTTTCTTTTAGAAATAAATAGTTTGCTCGGGACGATTAAAGATAAGTTTGGGGGTATTTGATTAGTAAAAAATATTGCACATTTGTATGGATATTTTCCCTACTATTATTAGTTACTAAAAGATGTTAATTGTAAATAAAGAACATATATGCGTTTATTTGTAAAAAGATTATTATCATATATTTCTTCATTTATAATTAATATAATTAGGGAAATATATGCATATCATATTTAAATAAAATATTCATGAAATTATTTATTATTAAAACATGCATATCACATCAAATATTTCTAATCAATATTCATAAAATATCATATCATATAATTGGTTGGAATAATATCTCAAATAAAACAAATGCTAGTAACAAGATGATATTGAGATATTGTACATGTATTATAATAAGATTAGCTTAGGTCTGAAATCTAAGTAGAAGATCCAAAGCAAATCGGTTCATTAAACCAAATCTGCCAAACATTAGGAGCAAATCGAAGAATCTCGCAATGGCAGAGACTAAGAACAATATTTTCAGAATCTTTGTATCAAGAGAATCTTCAAATATCAAGAAGAAAAGCCACGAAAAATTTTGAAGCCCAAATCCACCAAAAGGCGGCGGAAGCGTGATCAAAATAGGATTTTGGCGGCGGTTCAACGATCATTTAGCGGCCGTAGGATCTGAAACTTCAGGGCCATGATCGTAATTTGACACACTTCAACATGACGTCTAGGGTTTCACATTTCAGAGTGTATAAAAGGACCGAGAGCTATCTATCTATCAACATTCATCTATCTATTGATCGAGAGAGAGATCTAGGAGTAACTAGGGTTTTTGTAATTTACTTTTTCAGCGAGCAATTTGTAATGCACTAGTTGATCAATAAAGGTAGTCTTTTCTTTTAATTTTTTTCGCATTTACTTTCTGCACTTTTAATTTCTGCACTTACATTTCGCATTTACTTTCTGCACTTACATTCCGCAATTACTTTCTGCACTTTTAATTTTTAATTATGGGTTCATTCATCTTCCTCCTCTATTTTAAATCGCTAATATCCATGAGCGAGTAAATTCTTGCTTGCTAGGGTTTGTAAGATAGGGGTAGAATAATGGATGAAAACTACAACTTAAATTCTTTTTAAAAGTTTTAATATTTATAAACTTTAGCAAAATGAATGTTAACCCTCTTATCGGGTGCACTATCAATTTATGATAGTCACGACCACGATTCGAGATTCGTTAATAATCGTTTTGTTAAGGGCTTGAGATGAATAGAGACCAATGGAAGCACAAGGGGCAGTAGAGGAAAACTCTAATTTCCTCGAAGAACCCTAATTCACATTCACCGCTATCTCTCTAATATTAAACAATTAAAAGACAAAAAGAATCATTTTTAAAATCTCCATCCATTAACTACTAAGTCCTATAAACCCTAAAATCCCTTTTCTTATAAAATCTTTAACCTTCTTAGAATAAACGATCAAAACTCCACCTTTTTTCTATCAATTCGTCTAAAGCAAGAAAAGCAGTTTACCGTTTCCCCGCGGACGACCCGTACTCACTAGCGGCTAGCTATTGCGACCTCGTTATTGATTGCGGTTATTTACAACATATATAGACACACTTTTCTCACCAATCAACTCATCTCCGCCGGATGAGGAGGAATGCTGTCAAGAATGGCAAGGAAAATCATGTGAAGCCAACTAGAACTGGTAAGGAGAGGAGACCCCCTATGAATCATAAGCTCGTGCACCACCGTGTCGTATTGATCATCCGTGAGAGCGGGATTCGCCAGACGAGCAGCAAAACGAGGAATAATCTCCCCAATGGGCACCTCCCATGGCTGTCGAGGAGCATGTGGGCGATTGCAAGCCAAGATTCTTTCTTTGATAAAGTGGTTCTTTCCCTATGAAGGAGAAGATGAACACTACTTCAGATTATAACGAGAAGTATTTAAGTCTCGTCACAGAAAATTTTATGCATGGTGGAACCATTTTCCAAGCTCTGACTGAAAGAAGGCGTTGGAAAAGAAAGGGGTGACTCGGAAAAAGAAGAGAAAGAAGGTGAAACGATTCCCTCATAAAATGAGGCGGCGTCTCACGTGAAAGACACGTAAGCGCCGGTATGCAAAACATGTGGACACTTGTCTCTGGTAGAATTAAAATCCTAAGGCAGTGCCTCACGTGAAAGGCACGTGAGCGTCGGCGCTAGTCTTTAATAGGATTAAATCCTATAACAGCGCCTCACGTGAAAGGTACGTGAGCGCTGGCGTGCAAAGCACGCGGATGATTGATTGGGTCCTAAGACTAGCGCCTAATGTGAAAGGCATGTGAGCGCCAGTGTGCAAAGCACGTGGGTGCCTATTGCAGTAAAAATTAAATTCTTTACCTATGCTCACGTGCGTAGCACGTGAGCGTCAGCGCCCAAATTAAAGCGGGTCTGCTTGAGTAGAATTAAATTCTACTTGGAAAATATTTCCCTAAAATCTGAAGATATTCCCTATTAAACAGATTCATCGGATCAAAAATCCAATGGTGATAATAAATAATCATCATTAAATGATAGAATTAAATTCTATTCAAATGATAGAATTAAATTCTATTAGGGAAAGTATCTCCCTGATCAAATTAAATAAGAAAAATATTCTCTGTTAAACAGAGAGCCGATAGATCAAAGATCCAATAGTCACCAAAAGATAAATTATATATGGGAAAATATTTCTTTAATCTTTCTAAACAAGAAAGATATACTCTGTTAAACAGAGAACTCTTGGATTAAAAATCTAATGGTGATTAAAAATCACCGTTTGGATTAAAAAGATAAAATTAAATTCTATGCATGGGAAAATATTTCCCCAATTTTGTTAAAAACAAGAAAAATATATTCTGTTAAACAGAAAGCCTTGCTTCTAAGATCCAATGGTGATTAAAAATCATTCTCTGATTATAAAATCAGATTGAGATCCCTCAAATAAGGGATTTTCTCAACTAATCAACAATTTTTCATCACCTATATAAAGGACCTGAGACTTCAAGTCTCAAAAAAGAGAATCAACCCCATAAGGTGATAAAAAGCTACAACTGAGAATTTAATTTTCTTGCTGAAGGAAAGTTCTTTCTCCTCTCAAACCCTAGGTAAAGAAAAAGAATAGATCAAAATATCTCCTTTGTCTAATATATGTAAATACCAGGGTTTAACCCTATATAAAGCACTTAGTTCTTTCTCTGGATCTGAGATCCGCAAGACAAATCTCTCATAAGTTGAGAATTTAATTCTCATCGGAAAGATTTTGCTCTTCAGACTCAAGATCTAGGGGAAAAGCTAGACATGAGAAAAGAAACATGAAGAAAAGAAGGGGAACTTATATCCCAGGAATTTAATTCCTCTAAAAACATGGTTTAACCTTATATAAAGAACTTAGTTCTTATAAAAAAAGGAACAAAAGAACTTAGTTCTCAAAAATCCGATCACAGATCTTCAAAACAGAGATCGTGGTGATCATCAATGGTTAAAACACCATTGACAGAAGTTAAACTTCTTTATAAAATTAAACAGAGATTAAATCTGTAAAAAACTCAATGCCTCACATGATATTCACGTGAGCGTGTGAATGATTCCAAAAAAACAATGCCCCACGTGAAACACACGTGAGCATCCAAAAACGCGGCGCTTCACGTGAAACACACGTGAGTGCCCAAGAACTCAGCGCCTCACGTGAAACACACGTAAACGCTTGAAAACTCAGTGCCTCACGTGAAACATACGTGAGTGGCAAGAAACTCAGCTCCTCACATGGCAACATGTGAGCGGGTAAAAGGAGCAGCGCCTCACGTGAAACACACGTGAGCGATGAACAAAAGTGCATAGCACTATATATATAATCAAAAGATTAAGTGCTTAGCACTGTTGAATGAGGAAAAATCCTAGGACTGAGCCCAAAATTGGCTAAGTCTCTGAAATTTCATTGCATCCGAGCCCATATACTCTGTTGATGGATCTTAACAAAATTGAATGATCCTTAAACATACTTCTAAGTTGATCTTAGTCTTATATAAGACTAACGTATCCTTAGTTAAAATAAATTGAGCCCATATGCTCACATATATATTTAAGTCGATTTTAATCTAAAACCATATTAGCGGTCCTTAAATAAAATAAAATATTTCTTGAACTGACGGAACATACAATCTAAGTTCAAATCTAAATCTAATATATACGGATTTGGACTAATCCCCGCCCTACAGGCGACGACATAAACTAGTCTCCGTATACAATCTACGGGCGACCAAAATAAACAAAATATAACACAACACGAAGTGATCTACCAGAGCAGGAGAAAATTATTATCGCAACGTGATAACATAATTAATTGTAGGGGCTTATGCCTGCAGGGAAGAGCGTCTCCACAATCAAAAACCCTTCAAAAATGAGGGGGAATTTGATAAAGTCTGCTATATCGGTCGCATCTATCCAAATCTCCGATATACGGTGCTACAAATCAACTTGGTATCTTTGGAGAGGTGGATGGATATGTCCAAATAGTATTTGCCCCCAAATTCAG
The DNA here is from genome assembly GCA_030015575.1 of Agapanthus africanus. Lineage (NCBI taxonomy): Eukaryota > Viridiplantae > Streptophyta > Magnoliopsida > Asparagales > Amaryllidaceae > Agapanthus > Agapanthus africanus. Next base: position 31,481,622 of record CM057351.1, read on the forward strand.
GCTAGACGTCTCAACGTCTCAGTCCAGTTTTTGGTGGTAAATAGATTCTGGCACGCCTTATGGGACTTCTTTCTCTTTCCATTCATCAGTTTGTGTATAGTGTTTCGTGGACAAAATCATGGTTCGCTATATTCAAGGTTTCCCTTGGATGCGAGATACTAAAACTTGGTGCTTCGCCTCTATGCAGAATCAATGGCTCTTATCTGTACTTCCTGCAAAAGCAACTCTTACTCCGTCCCATCTAGAGGAATGACTTACGGGCCTAACGCGGCCTCTATCTTCTCTGTTAGTAGATGTTGCACATCCTCACAACACTTGTGGGGAGGCGGAAGTAGCAAACAATAATTTTGAAGCATGCAACATCGACTTTTGAACCTGGACGTATCCTAAACCATAACAAGTACCCTATCTGGGAGTTTTAGATACTATGATAGGGATTATACCTTCTTGAAACCGGTCCTTCGGGTCTTCTTTCCATTGAATTTCTGAGCTCCTTGGGTTCTTGGAATGATCTCGATCTCCGGTCACCGCTAAACCATAGATGATCCACCCGAGATCTTTGGATCAAGCTTCAACCTTCACTAAAGAGGTAACTAAGAAGTCAAGCTTGCTAAGAGAGACTACTTAGATGATGTAGAGATAATCAAGTGGATTATTTGATCTCAAAACCTATGTTTCACAACTCATGTGAAGAATTAAGGTTGAGCTTGAGGGAGGAGATAATTTGGAGAGAGAATGTGAGAGTAAGAATGAGAAAAAATGAACCAAGTCTTGAATAAAAGAATGGCTAAGGATTTTGAATTATTGAAGCATGGATTATTTTTCTCAAAAATAATCAACTATGCCTCAATAATAAATTCAAATGAATATAATAATTCTTAGCCATGCTTTCATCCATGCTTGGAAAAGTCTCCAAATTCCACCTCATTAATTTTATTTTCACAAAATAAAATTCATATATGAGTTGTCTCCTTCTAGAAGCCTTTTCTTGTATAATTATAAGAATTCCCCTCACCGTATACCGTATAAATATACCCGAATTCGTATTCCGAAAAATACGAATACAACGAGATACCAATAATCCAATAATATAATATTGGTATCCGGCTTAAACCAAAACCTACCAGTATTATCCTTTCGAACATCATTCGTGTTGGCTATAGTGCCCTCAAGTCAACTATTGGATCGCAGGCACGTGATTGCAATGATTGAGGGATGACCTATACCGGTAGAACAGTCTTACTTAAGATGATAGTATGCTATCTGGTTTGTCTTTATCATCGTGTATATACTTCAGGTGACATTACAGATCGCTATTACCTGTTGATAGAGCCCATAAGATTTGTAACATTTCAGAAAATATAAAATATTATTTTTGGAATATAACATTAAAATAATATATTTCGCGAAAACTGGTCGATTTGCGAAATGGGGATTTTCGTAAAATGGTATAAATATATACCAATATTTAGGAAATATTTGAAGATTAAAATGATTTATTCATTTAAAAATATATTTATCGGATTTGGGCATTTTTATAATTAATTATATGCAAGTTTAAAATTTAATTTGATTAGTGCACTACTAATCGCGATTAGGTCAAATCCGTGTTTTTACATTTTTCCATGGTTGGTGCACCATGACATGTTGCCTTTTGTTGCATGTTGTTTCATTTGTACTTGTTGATATTTGACTTTAAAAGAAAAGTGAAGACATGAGAGAGAATTATTGGAGAGAGAGAGAGACTGTGGCATGGCATGAATGATTGAGAGGGTGAGCATAAGAGTGAGGGTGAGGATGAGAGAGAGAGAGAGAGAGAGTGGGCTGCCCCTTAACCTTTCTTCCCATTGTTTTTCTCCTACTTCTTCATCTTCAAGCTCCCCCACTTCTACCCTCATATATCATCTCAATTCCTTCACTAAAACCCTATACTTCCTTCATTAAAAAGATGCACAATCTCTCTACAAACCCAATGGATGCTTCAAAGTTGGATTTTGATCACTTTGAGCAACTCAAGAAAATTCTTGAGTTGCCAAATGAGGTATATTTCTTATTTTTAGTTAAGTAATTATGTTTAGTATATCCTAGATGTAGTTTAGAGTTAAACAAGTGTGGATTGTGATCTTAGAAATTTCCTAGATGAGGTTTAGGGTATGGGTGGTGTTGTGGTGATGTGTAGTGGGTGTTTACTTAACCCTTAGTGGTGTTTTACTGGCCAAGACCCGAGATTAGCACCAAAATACGAACTTAGAAATTGTTCCGTGTCAGTTTTGTGATGTTTTGGAGCCTACAGGGTATCTGGAGCTATCTGGGGTAGTTTCAGGAAAATCAAACAAGTCCAGCGACCTAGACAAACGACCAGAAGACCACCACCAGAATACGAACCCAAAATTCCTCCTTTTGGCCGGCGAGATCGGATTTTTTGAGGTTGTCGCCGGATTTCTGTTGGGCTATGGTGTTAAGTTTTTGGCTGTAGCTCACTTACCCTGTAAACTATCCCCTGTACTTGCTTGTTTAGTCCCAATTGACCTGAGCCAAAATCTGGGAGCATATTGGGTTGATTTTGGTTATGTTTTCCGATATTGGAATTCTTGGTTTTGATATTGGATATGAGATTTGGTCGTTGGATATTTTTACGTCAACGACGAGAGTTATTTGGTTGTTTTTGCATGCGTAAGCTATAGGTTCTAACCTATAGGCAATTCGTGTGCCGTATCGGATTTCAGAATTTGATTTTAATAGCATTGTGGTTGTGTATTGATTGTAGGTACCTTCGCGTAGATTTTGAGACGACGAAGCACATCGACTACGGCTGAACAAGGAGTTCCGCAGGTGAGTAGATTTATATCTACGGGGGAAGTAGTGTAGATGTCGTATAGCACCCCCGCAACCATTGATATGTGATTTGTAATTTGGAGACAAGATATACCACGACTTAAGTTATAGTTAATGATTTTAGTGTGAAATGATATGATAGAAAGGATGTCTCGAATTGATATATAAGGATGTGAAACGTGAATGTGAATCATGATATATATATATATATATATATATATATATATATATATATATAGTTGCAATAGAATCAGTATGAGATCATAGTGGCATGTTATGAGGTCGATAAATATGACATGAGATTAATAAGATGACTTGATGTAAGATATTGATGTGATGAAAAGAGTATACGATGAGATATGATAACTTGGTTTGATATGTCGTTACACGGATGCGAGTCGATATGAGATAATTGATACCTTTGTCGGTCCCATGATATGAGATTGATACGAATGTGACCTGAGAGATAGGTATATATCTATATATAATGATGTGAATAATGAGTGATATGCCGTACGAGACTTTAGATCCGTACCCTCATTGTTGTATAGGTCGATAGAATCCCTATTCTATTTGTTGTCGCTGCATGATGGTTTACCGCACGCGATGTTTTACTGGACGATTGATCCATACCCTTGACTAGAGGATGCCGTACGATGGATTATACCGTACGTGATGTTGTGAGGCTGAATGCCGATTGATAGATTCAACGACTTTGATAGGTTATAGATATTTAATCCCTATCTACACCGCATAGTTTAGACTTTACGTAGATGTTAGATTAGATACGTATACCGTATAGCATTGCGCTCACGATTTACTTTCTGCTATGTTCATGATATTCTCATTGCATTATATATACCTGTGCTAGTACACCTACACAATTATTGATGATGCGTAAGTTACACTTACACAGATTGCCGGCTCACACACTTTTATCATCGATAATTGCTATGTCACTTACACAGTAGAATTGCCACATCATGCTATTACTCTTAATTGTTCAGTACTGTCACATGACTCTTTGGCATGATATACTTGCTGTGCTCACATCACTATTCTATATTGCATGATATACTGATATGCTCACATTTCTGTTCTATGTTTGTATACATCATGCTTTACGATTAAATGCATTGAGATACTGTTTTCATGAGATTCGGGATTTGAGAACCGTGGTTATATTTCAAAAGAAAGTATATATTGTTTTAAAAACCCGGTTTCTCTTGATATGATATTTCAAGACGTCCACCATGAGTTTTCTCGGTTCTGAGATTTGTATGTGAAACCCGATTCGAGGAGATGGATGATCCGTTTGCGGGTTCATGGTGGACCCGGTATGGTATCTCGGGGCAAGAAAGGTATGTTGTGTAGTAGACGATGAGCCTGGCAGAGGGACAACTACCTACCGGTGATAGTATTTGAGCTCGGCGGTTATCCAGAGGATACCGACCGGAGTCGTGTGATGATACTGGCCAATCCGGACTGACGGAGCCCGTGGGCCGATCCGGACCGACGGAGCCCGAGATATGAGGATTTACGTGTCGATGTTGGACACGGGTTTCATGATATTTCGAGTGTCGATGTTGGACACTCAGGTTCCATGATTTTGATGTGTCGTTGATGGACACACGTTGGTTGATATCTTCATATTTACATGCATACGTTTTCATGTTGTTGTGTCATTGATGGACACGTAGATGATATCCATATGCATACAGGCATTGATTATATTATTGGCATATATGCAGACATGGTCACCCTAGATATCATAGTATTATCTTTATGATATAGTTGTCCTAGGAATCGTTGTTTTATTCGATTTCTACTTGCTGATGTTTTCTACCCACGAGTTGGCAACTCACCCCCGTTGTGCCACAGTTCTTGCAGGTTTGACCGTATGGATCAGTAGCGGTATCGCTGGCATACAGCTTGCATTCGGGTGATTTGCTTTGGTAGGTGGGACATATTGGATCGTGCCCACTCTTGTATTATTATTCCTGTTGTATTTAGTCAACTCCATCAATCAGAAACTAGTATTTGTATAAGTAGTAAGACTTGTGGTTGCGAGACTTAGAGCGATGGGTTATATGTTCGCTTGAGGGATTTGATGTCTTGTTTTATTTACCTTATTCTTGTGTTGATCTTCGCCGTTGGGCGTCGTATACATATATTCCTGACTTGCGTGGTTGTGATTCCGCCGATTGGCGAAGAGCTAGCTCCCGCTTGGGGATGCCTTTTATATTATCATGTATATGTGGTTTTGGTTCAAAATATACAAGGGAGGTGCTGCCCAAATTTTTAAAAGACTAAACATGTTTTTCAACTAGTGTAATCCACTTGCATTTTCATGTTCCATTATCTATGCATTTAAGAAAACGTTTGATTTCATCATACCTTTATTTCAAAATTTCACCTCTTTTATTTTCTTGAAAAAGGTTTAGATTTCTGGGCTTCGGCTTACTTGAGTTACGTTACGCCTTTAGACGTTGCGCGATCTAAGTGCCAGTCACGAACTAAATTTTGGGTCGTGACAGGATTCTTGCTTGACTACCAGCAGTATGATGGCGATCATATACGTGGGAGCTGGGTGGTCTATAAGCACATCCTTAAATGTCCCTAGTCGTGGTAGTTTTGAGACTGGGCATCGATACTCCAATAGTAGACTAGTGTATACTGATCGAGACCCCGACGAGGGGCGGTGGCCGGTCTCACAAGCCAATGGTGTCAGTTTGTTCACCTAAGATGTATACAGGTGCTCATTGGGTTATGAGTACACCGGACGGACTCGCCGAGAACATGCTAGTTGGTATGATACCTATTGTCAGATAGCAGTTCCCTGGTGACATGTGTATAGGTTAGTCTATCGACCTGAGATCGTCATTTGTCTCGTGTGAGTTCCCACTGTGCTTTGATTACTACCCTACCACGGCTCAAAGGAGTCATGCAAACAGGTTTTAGTTGGGTACAGTCCCGAGCCATATGGAGGTAGTGAGCGGATCGTCAGGGGTTTCGTCTCTCCTGGTATTGGGGGTTGATATCGTGGTGTGCATAGGTGGCCATCACCAGAAATCCTTGGCCAAGCTAGTCGAGAAATACTGATTCGGATCAGTAGTTTCTCAGGTGGCGATGGGCTTCATACCGACACTAAATGTCGTGTTATTAGGGGTCTGACTTTATCCACCCCTAGACTCGTATGCAATACTCATAGACGGACGGATCGAAGTACGGATATTATCATTGTTAGGCTTAGTAGGGGTTTCAGGATGAGTTTGCTCGTCGGCCTCCCTTTCGCTCAATACCTGGTAGCCGTTACGTACAGCTAGTGCCGCTGACGGGTTTATGGTTAAACCCATTGCCAGCGTATTGACGAGTCTTTAGAGTCCCACACAGAGGGTTTCCCTGCTTCTGGCGAAACGATGTAGAGGCTATATAGTTTTACGGCAGGGTTCGTTCACACACGTGTACTTGTGCACGCATGATGTTCGGACGGATAATACTAGTGGGCTTTGGTTTAAGCCGGATCCTGGTATTATATTGTTGGATTATTTTTGTCTCTTTGTATTCGTATTCTTCGGAATACGGATGCAGGTTTGTATATACGGTTGAGGGGTATTCTTGTAATTTATTACAAGATTACTTTTAGAAGATTACACCTCATCATTGTTTATACCTTTTTGGATTAAAAGGTGATTGAGGTGTAGGATGAGGAGTTTATTGCATATTTTGTGGCATGGCTAATTAGTGACCCATGGTTTCTATTCTAGCATGCTTAAGGTTTTGTTTATTGTGAGATTATTGTTGATTGAGATATTATGGTTGACTCTAGATATTTTGGTGGCATGGAATATTTTTATGGATGGCACTATTATTTATTAAATAATCTCACAACAAACAAAAGGCTAAGCCATTATTCATTTCTTTTTCTCTTTCATGAGTTGCTCTAAACTCTCATTCTCATGGCATCTTCTTCTTCCTCTAGCTCCACCCAAACTCTCTCATGAGTTGAGAATTCTTGGGTGTCTTGAGACAAATTAATTCTTCATTACTCTCTACTTCATCTACGGTATCTAGTGTAGCGATCTAGGTATCCTAGTTGCCTCGGATATGAGGTTGGAGCTCGTTGCATAGACTCTCGGGTGGATCATCTTCGATGGAGAGAGACCGAAGATCAAGCTCGATCAAGGAAGCCCTTAGGAGCTTGGGATGATGGTTGAAGACCGAAGGACACGGATCTATTCAGTATAAACCATTCTAAACTCTTAGTTTATAGATTTCTAGTTAAGGGTTAATGGTAGATCCGGGTAATTGGTTGTGGTAGCGCCAAATTTTATAAATTTTTGTTCCACATTTGGTCACGGATTGATGGCCGTGGCGCTGCCGTAACCCAACATGGTATCAGAGCCAACCCATTAACCCATAGCTAGCTTGTTTAGACGATGTTAAAGCGTCGAAACCGAAACAACTCCAAATCAATACCATGAATATTCCAGTTGTTGTCGAATTTGCAGAGTCTTCAAAATTTTTTTTAAGCAACTACAGAAGACTACTCTGGCGACCACTAGAACATACCCCAAATACGAGCCCTTTTCACCTTATTTGACCCGGCCACATGAACAAAAATTCCGGTCTGGCCGGTTCTATATTGGAGTTGGGACTTGGGTTTTGGAGTGCGGTCCAGTCTCTGGAATATTGGTTCTGTGGTATTGCTTGTTTAGCCCAGTTTGGATATACTGTTATCATTAGTTCATAGGCAATTCGGGGTGTTTCAAAGTCGATATTTTTAACACTGTTTAAATGTTTTACAGTACATACATTACTATCTACGACCGTGAATGTCATTAGAGCGGTACAACTTGTCTAATTGCTATAGTTCTCTTAGACGGGTTTGCGAACGTGACATTCACGTTGATGTTCTGTGTTGTGCTGTGTTTTGGCTGGATCGTCGTGGTGGATAACTTAGGTGCAATGTTAGTACAGATTAGTTTTATTTGTATATTTGATATCGCGGGGCGAGCGTCCGACATGTGGACTGCAGTCACTGCCTGTTTGTATATTATTTGTTTGGGGCACGACCGGGTTGAGGTCGATGTCACCGTTGTACATATTTTTTGTAATACCCGGTTCTTTTATGGGCCAATAGCCGTATTTTATTAAATAGGGGTCACTTACAAATTTACCTATGTGTATTTATAAGTATTTTAAGTATTTAAATATCCTAACTCTTGTATTCTGCTTTCCCTTCTTAAATCCATTTTTTTTCATTAAAACTAATTCTAATACCTAAACCCTTTTCTTTTCCCTAGACTAACCCAAAACCCCATTATCTATTTCTTTTATATTTTTCATCCCTAAATCTTTGGCCGGCCTACTGCCAATTCATTCCCTTACTATTAAATTAAACCACTGAAATTTTCTCAGCCGGCCAACCCCAAAATCCCTCAGCCCAGCCCGTTTCCCCATTTTAATTTAATCCCTGCCGGCCCACCCCATTCTTTTCCCTACAAATAAATCAGCTTCCCCTTTTTAAACTAAAGCCCAACTCCCAAGCCGGCCCAGCTCATAAGCCTACGCCCACCCAAACTTACCCGACCCGCTTCCATTACCCTTCTTCCCCCACGTAAAGAAAAACATTCCCGCTCGTTTCCTTCCCGCTTCTCCTCAACTCCCCACGTCGCCAACTTCCCGCGTCGCCGCCCTACGTTCCCCCTCAACTCAACCACGACCGCGCGACTCCCTCGAGCTCCTCGACCTCTCCTCCTCAAACCTCCTTCTCCTCTCTCCATCAAACTCTTCTCCCTCTAAGAAACCCACTGCCAACTCCCTCACCCCGCCGACTACGCGGCCGCCGATGATGAGGACGACTACTACAATCACCTCGTCGACTCCTTCGCTCTCCTCTCTCCACCAACGGAGCCCTTTCCTCACCCTCAACCCACAACAAACCCACCACCGAACACCATCTTCCTCCTCTCTCCACACCACCAACCGCCATCGCCCGCTGCCGAACCCAACCGCCGGCCACCTTCGCTTGCAACCGCAACCACCACCGAGGTCACCTCCGACGAGCTACCGCCGCTGCCACCAACCTCTCCACACCGCCGACGAACTCCCAACACCACCTTCTCGCCTTCACCGCCATCACCACAACACTGGCTCCACCCGAGATCCCCCATCAGCTCCACTGCAACCCATCACCGCCGCTGCATCCTCCACCCCCGAGTGCCACTTCTCTGTACACCCGAGCACCCTCTGCCTCACTACCGTTGCCACCTCGCCGGAGCTCACAACTGAACCCATTCTCCACTCCAACCTCCTCTCAACACCCTCCTCGTCTTCCTAACACCACCACCACTTCCTCATCTTGCCGCTGGCACTCACAGCTGCCAACTCGTCAGCACCCTCCCCATCGTCGCCGGCGAACCCTCCAGCCACCTACAACCTCCACTGTAGCCAAGCTCCACGAACCCAACTCCAAGCTCCACCCTAATCGACGAGCCATGCACCTTGCAGTCGCTGCAGCCACCGCTCCGTGCTGTTGCCTCTGATTGCCATCTCGTCACATTGTTTCATAGGCCATGGCCCACCCCGGGAGATCCACAGAGCTTCCTCTCCGCTTCCAGTGAGCACGAGTCACCCCCGGGAAATTCCGACGTCGAACCCGAATCGCGAGCCGAGGCCGTGAGTCCAAACCACACCGTTCGTCGCGTGTTCGTGCCGTTGCCACTGCCGAGCATCACCAAAGCGTCTCCAGGCAAGTACCCTACTTGCTACATGCTATCTTATTCCCGTTATAATTTAAACCGTATTAATTCCCTGTTTGCGATTCATGAAAACCTTATATAACACAAGTGTTCGACGCAAGATCTGAATGAAAACCTTTCCTTAATTTGACGGAACTTGTTTTCATATTGTGGCCCATCTGGCAATGAACCTGGTGTAGAAATTTCATTGAATAATATGATTGTTAACCACTTAAACGAACACCCCCAAGTACACCCGTAAAAAACTGGGAATTTCCCGCACCTGAAACTTGCTTAAATCACCATTAATTGTATACATATTGGAATGATGCGTTTGAGGGCTCAAATCGAAGAAAACTCGACGATCTGTAACCCTGTATAAGTTCTTAATTGTTTCTGTACTATTATTATGACGAGAATTGGCTCGGAGAGTGGCTCTGGACTGCAGTCCAGAGCAACTCTGGTTTTTGGTTTCTGCCTGTAATGTTTACTACCTTGTTTCCTGGACTCGTATGTTGTGAAACCCTGCATGTTATTGAAGATCAATCTGTTAGATAAATAACTCAAGTGATATTACCCCATTTTATCGTCGTTTACTATTTTAACTGCAATTTAAAAGATCGGGACGTATAGCAGTCCCAAACAGAACCAGAACTGGTATCCTAGTGTTGAACAGTGCATAACTTTTGACGTATAGACGCGATTGAGAATCCGTCTATTGCGTTGAAAACCCTATTAAAAACCCTAGATTTCATTAAGCTGTAGCATCGCTAAATTCTGATCCCAACTGGGATTAAAATGCGTTGCGAAACGCAATTCCGATTCTGAAACCGGATTTCCAGCAGTGAACGCTTAAAATGAAATGGACATATCTAGTGATCCTGAAACCCGATTGACGTGAAATCAAATTTTCTGGATAGATAATTAAACATACTGCTTACCTCCTTTACATTGTTTTGCTTAATTCTGCATGTATGATTTATTGTAAATTATGCAAGTGGTAGGATATCGTTTGATGACATCTTAATCATGCCTTAAATACTGTTTTCTCATCACATCATATATATGTTGTTGCATTGGTAACCTAGTGATCATGTGCATTACCCAGTGTTAGGTTTTAGTGGTGATTGTGGCAAGTACGTTAGTGTTCGTGCATGAGTGGATAAGTAAAAGTGACACGTACTTATACACAATCAGTGGACCCTATTGTTCTATTGCATTGTCGACGTCTGTGGGACGCGTATAAGTGTGACCATAAGTGGTATGGGACACTTATGGAAGCACTTGTATGGGTATCATAGGTAAGGCACCAGACACTGTCCATTTATCTTGGGTATCAGTCGGGACGTGCTTGATGGAGATCCTGTCTCCAGTTCTCGCGCAGACTTGTCATGGTCCGATCGGTATTTGAGGTTATGGTTGGCGTTTGATGTAGACCACGGGGTGTGGGGTAGTTTGAGTGTGAGTTCAACAGAATCTCGGGAGTCCCATGCCGACATATATATATGGAGATATATGGAGATTTACAGGGATATTACATGATTATTACCGTGAGTTATATTTTGGGCCCGTGGTCCCTTGTCCTTGGGTCCTACCCTTAGGTGGAGGACACTCACGAGTGGTTGACTCTCACACTTGGACTGACGATAGGCTTAGTGACCTGTACAGTGAGACTTAGAGACTGATAGGGATAGTGACATTGACATGCATTATTTACTGTATTGACACACCTGACATACTACTTTACTGCTTTACTGTTCACCTGATATATTAGACACCGCATTGGTTACTCCATGTCCACATCTTTGCTGTCTTGATTTACTGTTATATATCTACTATCAATGTTCGAGTTACCACTTGTGTGTGTGTGTGTATATATATATATATATATATATATATATATATATATTGCTATCGTGTCGCTCTGACGACCTGAGTATGCATGCTCAGAGTGAGGAGTGGATCTAGCCAGGACCAGGACCCGACGTACCTCGAGGATATCGCGGACATCTCGATCAGCTACTCAGAGCTATACCCTCTTGATCTCCTTCTGGTTAGTTCCTTTGTACTTGTTTTGATTTAGTTACTGCATTCCTCATTACCTGTGCATTGATTACTGATTACCACGTAAAGCTAGAAGCCGAAGTGTGACTACGGTAGGATATTTCCTTGACCGTAGGAGCATGGCTGGCCTTGTCAACCCCTCATATTCCGTATTTTGGGAAGCGGGGCGTGACATGGTTTTGTTGGTATCAGAGCCAGGTTTTGCTTCGATTGGGATTGCAGTTTTCCGTGTAGAGCTTGACAATCTAAGACATCCCTCGGTCTAGATTGTAAACTTATTATTCTTAATCCTTATTCACATTGTGTGTTCTGCTATCCATCCGCTAGGGTTTCGGGTGACTTGGCAGAGTTACGTGGTTGTAATTGTGAACTAGATCATAGTTACAATACTGTACTCTGTTTAAGTGACTTAGAGTCCTACAGTTGATTTCCACTTGTAATAAATTTCATCACACCCAATATTCTTGATTCCTTGCCCAATCCATATTATATTTTAATTCTTATAGCTTGTGCCTTATATCGTCCTCAAAATTGTTGTTTCAGGACCATGTTTTCCAACGACTCTCCCCCTATCTCCACTCCCCAGAATCAGACCATAGAGATTCTGAATGCATTGCATGGTCTGAAGGAAGCCCAGGAGCGAACAAATGACCTGTTAGCTGAGAGACTAAGAAGGCAGATGACTCAGGCACCAGCGGAAGCCTCCAATCGTAAAAGGATCCCTGTTAGACGAGGAAAAGAGGCGAAGATGAAGCGCCCACTTGTTTCCCCACGACAGAAGCAGCAGAAGACCCAACGTTGTGGGTACTGCAAGAAGCCAGGACACCTTCAGAGGGAGTGTTGCCGCGCCAAAGGGAAATGCTTGATTTGCGGATCCAGCGAACACTTTATCAATAGCTGCCCTGAAAGGAAGGAGCTACAAGGAGGCGGTTCGTCCACACTCTCCACTCCTGCTAAGTGATGGTTACTACGTAGTTCGAGCCTCGAGCAATAGTACGGACCCAGCACAGGACTCAACTCGCGAGACAGGAATGCAGCGATCCAGAAATCAAAGAAGAATTACCACGTTTTTTACTTTCAATAAAGATGTTGTCACTCTTTTGTAAATATTTCCTTTCATTTGAAATCTTGTATCCGTCGAACTTTTAGCTGAATGCTATAAAACTCTAAGTTGTGATGTATGGATCGTTCTCCTGCTTTTCACTTTATTTATACTATTCATTGCATCAGCATCTTTACATTTTAATTTTCCGTCCTTGCCTCGAGCATATCCTCCCTGTGCCACTGTATCCTTGGATATCTTCTTAATGTGTACCACTGTCTAATCACAACTCTCTCTTTTCAGGTCATGGCCCACTTTGGAGAAGCGCCGCCTCTAAGATGAGGACACACGGTCGTGCGTTTCCTCGGACTACATGCTGGTAGATCAACGGCCCACAGATTATTTTTGGAAACAGCGATTTCGAGGGTGAAGGATTCGCAGCCCCAGAAGACAACATAGTCAGTGATTCTAACGACGATGAGGAGGACCTCGAAGAGAACCCGATAGGGGAAGATCCCGAAGAAGATCCCATGGAAGAAAATCCAGAAGAAGAGAATCACATGGAAACAGACCTCGAAGAAGAAGCTCCAGTCGAGACAGAAGGACCAGAAGGACAAGACCCCGCGGCAGAAGGACCAATCCCTGCGAGGCGATATGGAAATGGATGCCCCTATCTGAGCACACGAGCCTACCGTAACCCGCTGAACCCCCACAACCACGACGGACGTGTTTGAGCTTTCGTCTCCTCTGGCCAATAAGATCTATGTATAGTTTAGGACTATCTTTTATTCGTCGGGAATGCCTTGTTCGGATTTTTCTGGGATGAAATAAAGTTGCTGAGTTCACTAATCTTCTCATCTTTCGGTTCACATGATGCTTGACTGATTCCCCTACACACCTATTTTCCTCCTGAGATCCCTGACTGTCCACCCCTGCACCTTGTACCGTTTTCACCCTCGCTTGAATTAAAAAGTACCGCACCCCGATCTTTTGAGTGGGCCACCCTTTATCCTTCGTATGTACCTCGTTTGAGATCCTTCTGGAGGAGGAATTGATAGTGAGATTCCGAGTTCGCTAACCCTTCGGATTTTTGATTCATATGATGCATCGACCATTTTCCTTCCCATACATCCCTTCCCCTCTTGTGGTTCATTACTGTTCACCCTTACACCCTGACCCGACCCGACCCCAATCTCTTCGATCTTTAGTCTAAAGCTGCCACACTCCGACCTTTTGAGTAAGCCATATTCCATCGTAATCCCTACCCTGGCCAGCTCAATACATCTTTGTGCTATTTTCTGTTACCCTACTATATTTAGGGACATCGTTATTTGAAAATTTAGTTGTCACTATTTTGTGTTTATCGAAAAGTGCGTGTTAGTAACTATTTCCGTTTTATGCATTTTAAGTACACTACTATTCTTCCCATTTTTCAGTAGCGCAACCAGATATTGCACATATTATTTTGGTGCTATGTTTCTTATTTTCACTACGTGGATTTCTAAGTTATTTTTAAATCGTTTAATCGATACAGTTATTTTAAAATACTTTAACCTATCGACAAATCCTTCACTATTTTAATATTGTTACCTTAGTTTTCTCGAGTATTATACTTATAGGTTGCTATTATAGATGGTTATGTATGATGGTATTATCTTAGCTGTGCTGGTTCGATATACATATGTACGCATATATTTTGGGTTTCGATTTTGTCGAGCACACCTCGAATATTATTGTTGCTATTGCTATTTTTATTCTCTTATACTTGTAGTTTGCCCTTATGATTGAGTCTGCCTTGTAATTATTTAGACCTATCCTTTTAGTTGTGTTATTCTTATACATATATAGACCTTCAAATTTTTTTTATCCACCTGTTCTAAGTAAATCATTATGGGTTAGTGTTCGATATGGTAGCTCTCCGCTTATCTTTTTATAACTTATCGTTTATTTTAAATTTCGAGGACGAAATTTTTGTAAGGGTGGTATGATGTAATACCCGGTTCTTTTATGGGCCAATAGCCGTATTTTATTAAATAGGGGTCACTTACAAATTTACCTATGTGTATTTATAAGTATTTTAAGTATTTAAACATCCTAACTCTTTTATTCTGCTTTCCTTTCTTAAATCCATTTTTTTTTCTCTAAAACTAATTCTAATACCTAAACCCTTTTCTTTTCCCTAGACTAACCCAAAACCCCATTATCTATTTCTTTTATATTTTTCATCCCTAAATCTTTTGCCGGCCCAGTGCCAATTCATTCCCTTACTATTAAATTAAACCACTGAAATTTTCTCAGCCGGCCAACCCCAAAATCCCTCAGCCCAGCCTGTTTCCCCATTTTAATTTAATCCCTGCCGGCCCACCCAATTCTTTTCCCTACAAATAAATCAGCTTCCCCTTTTTAAACTAAAGCCCAACTCCCAAGCCGGCCCAGCTCATAAGCCCACGCCCGCCCAAACTTACCCGACCCGCTTCCATTACCCTTCTTCCCCCACGTAAAGAAAAACATTCCCGCTCGTTTCCCGCCCGCTTCTCCTCAACTCCCCACGTCATCAACTTCCCGCGTCGCCGCCCCACGTTCCCCCTCAACTCAACCACGACCTCGCGACTCCCTCGAGCTCCTCGACCTCTCCTCCTCAAACCTCCTTCTCCTCTCTCCATCACACACTCTCTCAAACTCTTCTCCCTCTAAGAAACCCACTGCCAACTCCCTCACCCCGCCGACTACGCCGCCGCCGCCGATGAGGACGACTACTACAATCACCTCGTCGACTCCTTCGCTCTCCTCTCTCCACCAACGGAGCCCTCTCCTTACCCTCAATCCACAACAAACCCACCGCCGAACACCCTCTTCCTCCTCTCTCCACACCACCAACCGCCATCGCCCGCTGCCGAACCCAACCGTCGGCCACCTTCGCTTGCAACCGCAACCACCACCGAGGTCACCTCCGACGAGCTACCGCCGCTGCCACCAACCTCTCCACACCGCCGACGAACTCCCAACACCACCTTCTCGCCTTCACCGCCATCACCACAACACTGGCTCCACCAGAGATCCCCCATCAGCTCCACTGCAACCCATCACCGCCGCCGCATCCTCCACCACCGAGTGCCACTTCTCTGTACACCCGAGCACCCTCTGCCTCACTACCGTTGCCACCTCGCCGGAGCTCACAACTGAACCCATTCTCCACTCCAACCTCCTCTCAACACCCTCCTCGTCTTCCTAACACCACCACCACTTCCTCATCTTGCCGCTGGCACTCACAGCTGCCAACTCGTCAGCACCCTCCCCATCGTCGCTGGCGAACCCTCCAGCCACCCACAACCTCCACTGTAGCCGAGCTCCATGAACCCAACTCCAAGCTCCACCCTAATCGACGAGCCATGCACCTTGCAGTTGCTGCAGCCGCCGCTCTATGCTGTTGCCTCCGATCGCCATCTCGTCACATTGTTTCATAGGCCATGGCCCACCCCGGGAGATCCACAGAGCTTCCCCTCCGCTTCCAGCGAGCACGAGTCACCCCCGGGAAACTCCGACGTCGAACCCGAATCGCGAGCCAAGGCCGTGAGTCCAAACCACGCCGTTCGTCGCGCGTTCGTGCCGTTACCGCTGCCGAGCATCACCAAAACGTCTCCAGGTAAGTACCCTACTTGTTACATGCTATCTTATTCCCGTTATAATTCAAACCGCATTAATTCTCTGTTTGCGATTCATGAAAACCTTATATAACACAAGTGTTTGACGCAAGATCTGAATGAAAACCTTTCCTTAATTTGAAGGAACTTGTTTGCATATTGTGGCCCGTCTGGCAATGAACCTGGTGTAGAAATTGTTAGTGTATATGCCCTAGAGGCCATTACTGTATCATACTAGTTTGTATATTACTTAATGGAAGCTTGGGATATTCACAGTTGTATATACAATCTTGCTCGAAATGGTAGTATGCTACTTGGTTTGTCTCTGCTTTAATATGTGCATGTGTTTCTTTTAGCATATTGCTGGTATACATATTAGTAGAGCCCTTAGGATCTTTGCTTGATTACCAGCGTTGTGATGGCGCTCGCACTCGTGGGAGCTGGGTAATCTATAAGCACATCCTTATACAGGTCCCTGGTCGTTGGACTATCGAGACAGGGCATCGATACTCCGGAGTAGACTAGCGTATGCGCTTCTCATCCCAGTGTGGGAGACGGTCTGTCCCACAGCCGTTAGTACGTCGTACTTGGGATAGTATGCGGGTGCTCGTTAGGTTACGAGTACACTGGACAGGACTCGTTGGGAACTGTTGGTTGGTAATATACCTATCGTCAGTTATCAGTTCCCAGGTGACATGAGTACAGCTTAGTCCGCTGACTTGACACTGTCACTTCGCCTCGAGTGTGTTCCCACTGCACTTTGATTACTACCCTACCACGGCTTGAAGGAGTCGTGCAAACAGGTAGTTTTTGGGTGCAGTCCCGAAGCACTTGGAGGCAGTGACGGTTAGACAGGATTCGTCTCTCCCGGTATTGGGGGTTGACATCGCGCTGTGTCCAGGAGAGCCATTACACGAGTAGTCCCTGGCCAGGGCAAGCGAGATATACTGGTAGGTTTCCAGTGTTATCTCAGGGTGTTCTGGGCTACACTCCGACACGACTTGTACCGCTATTAGGGGACTGACGTTCACCGCCCCCCTAGGCCCGCCATGCGATGTATCAGACGAACAGACCGGACTGTACGGAGACTGTCACATACAGGCTCAGTAGGAGTGCAGATGGGGTTCACCTCGTCAGTCTTCTTATCGACATCTACCTGGGGACCGTTACGTACAGCTAGTGCCGCTTGCGGTCTGTGGTTAAACCCACTGCCAGCGTAGTGTCGAGTCTTTAGAGTCCCACACAGAGAGCTATTCGCCTTTAGGCAAAATGAGTAGAGGTCGCATGGTTTTGCGACAGGGTTCGTTCGCATCCGCGCACTTGTGCACGTTTGCTGTCCGGACAGTTTATACTAGCGGGCTTTGGTTTAAGCCGGATCCTAGTATATGATTTGAGGTTGGTTTTTCTCATTGTGTTCGTGTTCCTCGGATCACGAATGCGGGTGCGTATGCACAGTTGCTTGAGATTGAGGGAGAGGACCTTGATTAGGGTTAATGGCTATTGTCATTTTATTAACCCTAATATTTATGTGTGTGTTATTGTTAATTAGTAATTAGTTTAATAATTATCCATGGTTGTGGTTGTTGACCATTTGACTTCTTTGACTTGTTGACCTAGGTTGACACTTTGACCATCATCATTTCTTTTGGAAGATGCTTTTTGATCTTTGCAATTTGAAATGATAATGGTCATGTCATGATTTACCATGATAATTATCTAGCTAATTATTCAATTAAATTAATTCACACATATTAGTGAGAAGGGCTCTATTATTTTCTCATTCTCTCATATCATTTCTCTCTCTTGTTCATCCTCTCCCTCAAGCTCTCTCCCTCTCATGTGTTGAGAAACAAAAAGCTTGAGAAAAACCTTCACTTGATCTTCTCTACTCTCTTCTAGGGTTCAAGTCTTAGCATTTCTTGCACTCTAGTTACTCCTAGCTTGGAGTTGAAGCTAAAGGTCGAGGCTTTCGGGTGGATCCTTCTTTGACGGGAGAAGACAAGCAAGGTGACCTTTTTCTACCATTCCTAGGAGCAAGGAGAGAAGGACTAAAGACCAAAGGTATAACCTTTCCATCACTTAGCTACTTTGTAGTTAGGGTTAGCAAGTTTATGTTTAGCAAAGATCCTTAAAGCATAGTCCATGTTGCCTATAGTTGATAAAAATCAAATTTTTATTATGTTTTCCGCCTCCCCGTAAGCACCGGGGTGGGCAACACGGACTTACAGTGGTATCAGAGACTAACTAAACTTAAACTAGCTAAGTAGTTAAGTGTAACGAAGTTTCGAAACCGGAAAATCGAAAAACCAAACTCGCAAAACCCTAGTTTCTGTTAATTTTTTTTCTGGTCAAAATGAAAAACTTTATACTTCAAAAATTATCTCAGGGTTTTTTGTGAAACACCACCAAAGACGAACCAGAGAGGAGTCTAGAGGACCGCGCTTCCGCGGCATAAGGAAGCTCTTGCCGCGGAAGCGCGGCCGTCTTGTCCCCTCTCTGCATCGTTTTTGGTGCAGTATGTTTCTGTGTTGGTTTTGGGATTTTTGAAATATATTATATGTACCCAGATATTCCAGAAAAGAAATTTCCTTTTGGGGTCCTATAATTCCGTATTTTTTTCGGAACTTCACTACACTTTAACTATATCGGTTATATCTGTGATGCTTGTATGTATTGAACGTCGGCTAATCGCTATAAGTCGATTAGTCGGGGTTATACATCTCTATGATCTGTGATTGTTGGTTTGTGGATATGAATGGATTGGATCGTCGCGGGTGAATAGCCGGGTTGGATGTGAGATGAGCGTTATTTTTTCTTTCATTCATTTGTAACATGTAAATTGATGTAATAATATTGTTTGTATGGCCGCACAACCGGGTCGGGGTTGTAGCCGTCATTGTATAATTCTTTTTACTGTTTTTGCTCCTAGGATAGACCCATGGAGGGGGTGCACAAACTACCGGGTATTTCGAAGTGCCGAGTGGCCTACTCACGGTGGTGAGGGAGGTTGCTTCGCTTCGGGTGCTTGGCGGGTAGTTTGCCGCACCCGTAGGGGTCTTGGGTGGGGTTTTGGCTATTCACCGCGACCGTGTAATCCGCTTTGCGTTGCAGGCTCGAACGCATTGCGGATTCCTAGTATATCCAATGTATTCATCTGTGATCTGTAATGTCTATCATTGCTATATATTTATATATAATAACTATTTAGGCGTTGCTTATGTTTTACAGCCGCGCTAGCCCAGCCCCCGCTCTGTCGTTAGTTAAGTAACCTAACGGGTGATGACGGGGCCCCGTGGCGAATGCGAATGGCATAAGCGTACGTCATATTTTGGTTGTTTTCTGCAATGGTAGGATTAAATGATGGGACGCATTAAAAGAACTAATGCAAGAAATAAACCAAGTAAAAGTCGATTGGAACACTTTGAAAACCACTCGGTTCTTTTCAAAACTAAACTTTTAAACGCGGAGCTTGAACCACTCCTTTTAAAAGCTATCTCGTTCCATCGATTATATCAAGTTCACTACGTTCACGGTTTCGCCAAAACCATTCGTAGCCCTCCGTCATTCCACATGAATGGTCAAAAGTATTCAAGCTATGTATTTTGGCCAAAGTCAAGGCGTAGTGATTGGTAGCGTTTGGGTATTCATGTGCAGCATAGATAGATGCGTTGGTTTGGGACAGTCGTGCTGCCATTTTGGCCAAAGTCAAGGGTAGGTACGGGTGGGTCCAAATTAACCAGGAGAATGACGGGTAGAACTTGACATGTGACTTATGATATTTTGGCCAAAGTCAAGGTCATAAGAGCATGGGGCAAAAATCCACATCGGGAGTTTCATAAGTACTGAAACTTGCTAGTGTTGCATACCATTTGGAGTGTGATGATTCTGGTAGGATTCCTTCGGCTTTATCACGCGATGATATTTGGATCCCGATCCTACTGTGAGTATATGCTACTCCTCGGGAAAACTCTCACTTAACGATCAATGCTATAAACCTAGTAGGTGCCTAGAAAGGTGTTAGCGGGGCTACGCCCACAGGGAAAAGAGGTTACTTAATTAAGGAACTTCGCGAAAGCGTTGGAAAACCTCCCTCGAAGTACCGACACTGGCCTGGCTGAACGGTTAAGCAAGTATTGTACGGTGAGAATGATCCCGGCTAATCCTTTTCTTTACGGTTTGAGAAGGGATTCGAGAGACAGTGGGAGCCATCCAGTTTAGACAAACTAAAAACCACTCTAAACTTACAAGAGCATCATGCTAAAGTGTTTCTTTTCTCTCTCCTAATTGCAGCGACCATTCAAGATGACCGGACTTAAGTTACTATTAGATAAAAACATATTGACAGGGCCAAACTACAAAGATTGGCTCAGGAATATCAAGATGGCTATCACTTATGACAAGCTGGGGTATATACTTACCACCAAAGCTCCCCCTGTCCCAGGTCCCACCTCCAGCGTCGCGGATGTTGAAATCCGTAAGACATGGGAGATAGATTGCGCGAGGGCCAGATGCCTCGTACTAGCCTCGATGGACAACGAACATCAGAGGAGGCACGAGAATATGGACCTAGAGTCCATATTTCTCCATACAAAAGAACTGTATGGAGAGCAGTCTCGTATCGCTAGATACGAAGTGTCGAAGAAGCTCTTTTCGGCAAGGTTGGCCGTCGGATCATCGGTAGCGGACCACGTGCTTAAGATGATCGGCTACATAGAGGAGCTCGCGGACCTTGGGACCACGTTGGAGAATGAACTCTATACCGATTTGATTCTCCAGTCCCTTCCTTCCACTTACGCCCAGTTCATTCTTAACTTCAACATGCAAGGAAAGGAGGTTGAACTTGCCGAACTTCTGAACATGTTGAGGACTGCTGAGGGCACCCTACAGAAGGGTAGGGAGACATCCACTTTGTTTGTAGGAGGATCTTCCTCTTCTAGGTCCAGGGCGAAAGCCAAGGGCAAGAAGAAGAAAGCCCCCGCCAAACCAAGAGGCGGTGTCGGTAAAGTGGATACGAAGGGAAAGGGTAAAGCAACAAAGGTAGCGGGGAAGCTGGTGGGGAAGGAAGAATGCTTCTATTGTCACAAAAGTGGTCACTGGAAACAAGATTGCAAGGCTTGGAAAGCCAGAACACAGGATTTGAAGCGAGTTGCAGCTTCAGCTTCAGGTGTGTATGTTATTGAAAACTGTCTATCAATAAACTCTACTTCCTGGGTATTGGATACCGGATCAGGATCTCATATCTGTAATTCTTTGCAGGCGTTGAGAAAGCGTAGAGTTTTGAAGGCAGGTGACATGACCCTCAGAGTTGCGAACGGTGCTAGCATGGATGCTGAGGCCGTGGGGGACTATCACCTGGGATTATCAGATGGACACTTTTTGGTTTTGCGTAGTTGTTATTATGTACCAAATGCAACCTGTAATATCATTTCTGTATCTTTATTATCTAAAGAAGGTTATGAATTTGCATTTGTAAGTAATGTAGTGAACATTCACCTTAATCAAGTGTTGATTGGGTCAGGTACATTGAACAACGGTATATACGTTTTAAACCAACCACAGATTTTCAATATCCAGAATACACACAAAAGAAAGTCTCCAGAAATTAATAAAACTTTCTTATGGCATTGTAGACTGGGTCACATCAATGAGAGAAGATTGACTAAGTTACATACTGAAGGATATTTAGATTCGTTCGAATATCAATCGTATGCAACTTGTCAATCCTGTCTCAAAGGAAAGATGACAAAGGCTCCGTTTTCTGGACACGGAGAAAGAGCGAGCGAGCTCTTGGGACTCGTACACAGCGACGTGTGCGGTCCAATGTCTACACATGCGCGAAGCGGTTATTCTTACTTCATTACCTTTACGGATGATTTTTCAAGGTACGGTTATGTCTTCTTAATGAAACATAAATCCGAGGCTTTTGAAAAATTCCAGGAATATAAGAATGAAGTAGAAAAACAAACAGGCAAAAGTATCAAGATCCTAAGATCGGATCGAGGAGGAGAATACTTAAGTGCCGAATTCCTGAACTATTTAAAAGAGAATGGAATTCTCTCTCAGCTTACTCCTCCATACACTCCGCAACATAACGGTGTATCGGAGAGACGGAACCGAACCCTATTGGATATGGTACGGTCCATGATGAGTAACGCTGAGTTACCGCGATCGTTCTGGGGGTATGCGCTAGAAACAGCTGCATATCTTTTGAACCGTGTTCCCACTAAGACTGTGCCTACCACACCATATGAGTTATGGAGTGGGAAGAAACCCTATCTTAATCACATTAAGACATGGGGATGTCCAGCTTTTGTAAAAAAGCAGCATGCGGACAAGCTCGAGGCACGCTCAGTACAGTGCAAGTTTGTGGGATATCCAAAGAACTCCAAGGGATATTACTTCTATTGCGAAGAGGAACAAAAAGTCCTTGTTTCTCGCCATGCCCACTTTCTAGAACATCAGTTCATAGAAAAAGAAATAAGTGGGAGCGCAATAGAACTGGAAGAAATTCCAGAACCACAAACTATTACTGAAAGTTTAGTGGAACCAGAAGGTTCAAAAGAACAGGACATTCCTACGCCGCTCCGCAGGAGTAGTAGGCAGTCTCATCCGCCCGAGAGGTACTACGGTTTTCTCATTGACGGGGATAGAGAGGACTGCATCATAGATTGTGATGAGCCTACTAGCTTCCAGCAAGCCATTCAGAACGTCGACTCGGTAAAATGGCTGGATGCAATGCGGACCGAGATGGAGTCCATGTACACCAACAAAGTATGGACGTTGGACATTGCTCCAGACGGGGTAAAACCCGTAGGATGCAAGTGGATCTTCAAAAGGAAGATTGGTGTAGATGGACAGGTTGAGACCTATAAAGCTAGACTGGTAGCAAAGGGTTTTCGTCAGCGACCTGGTTTGGACTATGACGAAACCTTTTCTCCAGTAGCTATGCTGAAATCCATTCGGATCCTTC
Organism: Agapanthus africanus; assembly: GCA_030015575.1. Lineage (NCBI taxonomy): Eukaryota > Viridiplantae > Streptophyta > Magnoliopsida > Asparagales > Amaryllidaceae > Agapanthus > Agapanthus africanus. The sequence continues at coordinate 31,504,917 of CM057351.1, forward strand.
TTGCCATCGCTGCTTTCCACGATTATGAGATTTGGCAGATGGACGTAAAGACAGCTTTTCTAAATGGTCATTTAGAGGAGTGTGTCTATATGGACCAGCCAGAGGGTTTCATTCAGGGTGGGAGCAGCGGAAAGGTGTGCAAGTTGCTCAAGTCCATTTATGGACTCAAGCAGGCATCGCGGAGTTGGAACATCTGTTTTGATGAGACGGTCAAAGAATTTGGCTTTATCAAAAATCCAGATGAACCATGCATCTATTGTAGATTTGTAGCGAGAACTGTAGTATTCCTCGTTTTATACGTGGATGACATTCTCTTAATAGGAAATGACATTCCTATGCTACAATCTGTCAAGGGGTTCTTGTCACACAGGTTCTCCATGAAAGACCTGGGTGATGCCTCATACATTCTGGGTATCCGGATCTACCGTGACAGATCCAAGAGGATATTAGGACTCTCGCAGTCCAGGTACATCGACACCATACTGAAGAGATTCAGTATGGAAGATTCCAAGCGCGGTAATCTACCGGCTTGTCACGGGATCACCCTCTCCAAAGAGATGTCTCCCAAGACTGATTTGGAGAGGGATCGCATGTCTATTATACCCTACGCTTCTGTGGTAGGCTCTATAATGTATGCGATGTTGTGTACCAGACCGGATGTGGCTTATGCACTGAGTGTGGTAAGAAGGTATCAGTCAAACCCTGGGGAGAAACATTGGATAGCAGTAAAGAACATTCTCAAGTACCTGAGAAGGACTAAGGAGATGTTCTTGGTGTATGGCGGAAAAGACCTGCAGGTTGAGGCCTTTGCTGACTCCAGCTTCCAGAGTGACAAGGATGATTCCAAGTCCATGTCGGGTTTTGTCTTTACCCTCAATGGAGGGGCGGTGTGTTGGAAGAGCTCCAAACAGGAAACCGTTGCTGACTCGACTATGGAAGCGGAATACATCGCTGCATCTGATGCCGCAAAAGAAGCTGTCTGGATGAGGAAGTTCTTGAAAGAACTTCAGGTGGTTCCGTCCATTGTTGACCCAATACCTCTGTATTGCGACAACAACGGGGCTATAGCTTTAGCGAAGGAACCCAGGTCCCATCAGAAATCCAGACACATCTTAAGGCGGTATCACCTGATCAGGGAGATCGTGGATCGCCAGGAGATCGAGGTCCGGAGAGTTGCATCAGAGGATAACACTGCAGATCCACTCACAAAGGCCCTACCCCAGACTCAGTTCGAGCGGCTGATCGAGATGATAGGTCTTCGATACGCCAGTACATGGCCTTAGTGCAAGTGGGAGATTGTTAGTGTATATGCCCTAGAGGCCATTACTGTATCATACTAGTTTGTATATTACTTAATGGAAGCTTGGGATATTCACAGTTGTATATACAATCTTGCTCGAAATGGTAGTATGCTACTTGGTTTGTCTCTGCTTTAATATGTGCATGTGTTTCTTTTAGCATATTGCTGGTATACATATTAGTAGAGCCCTTAGGATCTTTGCTTGATTACCAGCGTTGTGATGGCGCTCGCACTCGTGGGAGCTGGGTAATCTATAAGCACATCCTTATACAGGTCCCTGGTCGTTGGACTATCGAGACAGGGCATCGATACTCCGGAGTAGACTAGCGTATGCGCTTCTCATCCCAGTGTGGGAGACGGTCTGTCCCACAGCCGTTAGTACGTCGTACTTGGGATAGTATGAGGGTGCTCGTTAGGTTACGAGTACACTGGACAGGACTCGTTGGGAACTGTTGGTTGGTAATATACCTATCGTCAGTTATCAGTTCCCAGGTGACATGAGTACAGCTTAGTCCGCTGACTTGACACTGTCACTTCGCCTCGAGTGTGTTCCCACTGCACTTTGATTACTACCCTACCACGGCTTGAAGGAGTCGTGCAAACAGGTAGTTTTTGGGTGCAGTCCCGAAGCACTTGGAGGCAGTGACGGTTAGACAGGATTCGTCTCTCCCGGTATTGGGGGTTGACATCGCGCTGTGTCCAGGAAAGCCATTACACGAGTAGTCCCTGGCCAGGGCAAGCGAGATATACTGGTAGGTTTCCAGTGTTATCTCAGGGTGTTCTGGGCTACACTCCGACACGACTTGTACCGCTATTAGGGGACTGACGTTCACCGCCCCCCTAGGCCCGCCATGCGATGTATCAGACGAACAGACCGGACTGTACGGAGACTGTCACATACAGGCTCAGTAGGAGTGCAGATGGGGTTCACCTCGTCAGTCTTCTTATCGACATCTACCTGGGGACCGTTACGTACAGCTAGTGCCGCTTGCGGTCTGTGGTTAAACCCACTGCCAGCGTAGTGTCGAGTCTTTAGAGTCCCACACAGAGAGCTATTCGCCTTTAGGCAAAATGAGTAGAGGTCGCATGGTTTTGCGACAGGGTTCGTTCGCATCCGCGCACTTGTGCACGTTTGCTGTCCGGACAGTTTATACTAGCGGGCTTTGGTTTAAGCCGGATCCTAGTATATGATTTGAGGTTGGTTTTTCTCATTGTGTTCGTGTTCCTCGGATCACGAATGCGGGTGCGTATGCACAGTTGCTTGAGATTGAGGGAGAGGACCTTGATTAGGGTTAATGGCTATTGTCATTTTATTAACCCTAATATTTATGTGTGTGTTATTGTTAATTAGTAATTAGTTTAATAATTATCCATGGTTGTGGTTGTTGACCATTTGACTTCTTTGACTTGTTGACCTAGGTTGACACTTTGACCATCATCATTTCTTTTGGAAGATGCTTTTTGATCTTTGCAATTTGAAATGATAATGGTCATGTCATGATTTACCATGATAATTATCTAGCTAATTATTCAATTAAATTAATTCACACATATTAGTGAGAAGGGCTCTATTATTTTCTCATTCTCTCATATCATTTCTCTCTCTTGTTCATCCTCTCCCTCAAGCTCTCTCCCTCTCATGTGTTGAGAAACAAAAAGCTTGAGAAAAACCTTCACTTGATCTTCTCTACTCTCTTCTAGGGTTCAAGTCTTAGCATTTCTTGCACTCTAGTTACTCCTAGCTTGGAGTTGAAGCTAAAGGTCGAGGCTTTCGGGTGGATCCTTCTTTGACGGGAGAAGACAAGCAAGGTGACCTTTTTCTACCATTCCTAGGAGCAAGGAGAGAAGGACTAAAGACCAAAGGTATAACCTTTCCATCACTTAGCTACTTTGTAGTTAGGGTTAGCAAGTTTATGTTTAGCAAAGATCCTTAAAGCATAGTCCATGTTGCCTATAGTTGATAAAAATCAAATTTTTATTATGTTTTCCGCCTCCCCGTAAGCACCGGGGTGGGCAACACGGACTTACAGAAATTTCATTGAATAATATTGTAACTCTTCGAAAATCGTTTAGGCAGTTTTTCGGTAATCGGTTAAATTAGCAGCCTTTTCCGTAAAAAGTCAAAATAAGTATTTTTCATTATAGACCTAATTATACAAAATTTATATAAAATATTACTATAAATTGGTCACTAAAATGTCACTTAAAATTTTCTAGTTAATTAAAAATTTTCCTTAATTAATTATTTTTAATATTATTTTAAGCTTTTAAGAATACATTTAATTAGTGATAAATACAAATTTAATTGGATAATTTATATAATTAGGAACCATTATAACTAAAATTGGAACCATTATAACTAAAATTTTGTGTAATAAAAATTTTTAGCAAACATTTCAAGTTTTTTTTAGTTTATGGTAAAAGGGGGTGAAAAAATGAAAAGAAAAGGGTGTTTTTTGAAAGATTTTGATGTGATATGCAATTAATACCTTATGAGATATTTTTTCTTTGGAAATTTCTACACAATCTCACACTTTTCCCCACCTCCCCTCACTTGGCCGACCTTGGTTGCTGCTGCTCTTCTTTTTCCCTCACTTCTTTTTGCTTCAATTCTTGCAAAATTATCAAAATTTACACAAAAATACACTCTTTTCCTTCACAAATTCAAACCAAAACCCTAATCCATCCCTTCCCAAACCTTAATTTGTTTTAAAACAAGGTGAAAGGAGGCATCTTTCAAGGTCAAGTGCTAGTTAGGGTTCACTTGTAAGGTATAAATCCTAATCTAGTTGTTAATTGTAGTTTTAATTTGCTAGATTTAGTAGTTTTAATGTGTAATTTGGTTATGAATTCTTGTTTAGGAAATTCTAGCAAAGGTTTGGTGTGGTAATTAGGGTTTGTTATAGGATAAGTGGGTTTAAGTTAGGGTAGTGGTTATCTAGTTGGTTATAAGGGTTGTTTGTGCGATGTAGCAATCGCTACACCGTTAAATCGCAACAATTGCATCGATATTTCCATGTCAATGCTTACTAGTTTTTCTAAATTTTAGGAGGTGATCTAATTATGTTATTTTGGCGATATAATTAGCATCTCATACGACTTTTAGGGTGTGTGAATGCGGAGTTTTGTCTAGTCGGGTTTTAGTTTTGACGATTGCCCCGAAACGACGATTTTAGTTAAGGTTTTAGCGATTTTCGTGCGTTTTCCGCGCACCGAGTGCACATTGTGATTAATTCGAGAGTGTCGATCTTTTCATATTGTGAGTTGCGTCATTTCAGGAATCTGTAATCTTATATTGTGTGTTATGCAATTCTAGGAACGGTTGCGGAAACATCAGACGCGGCGCGCAAAGGCAATGCGGTGGTCGGATCGGATTAGCGAGACATTCAGGTGAGTAGATGTATTCATCTATGGGGGAATCGTCTAGATGGCGCGAGGCGCCCTCTAGTTAGAGTTACTTTATTTCTTGCAATATTTGCATTGTTAGTTAGCTAAAAACCCCCTCATTCACATTGCATACCTTTATAGCCAATCGTCCGCTAGATTGCATGGATATTCATATACACATGTGCGATATCACTTCGTAGGACACGAACACCATTGTCATTGGCTCCTGTTGCACGCGCACTATTCATGTGACACACACGCCTTTGGTAATTGCCATGCCACGAGCACTATAGGACCTGTTTCGTTTAGTATCACCATTTGCATTATACACGATATATGTAATCGCATAGCATGTATATACCTCGCATCATCTTTATACTTACATAGATTCTAGCCACAAATCACATCGCATACCTTGATATCATAGACATTTATCATATAAAACATGTTGGGTATTATAATTTTCTTGAGGATTTTAGTATTGCTGCGATTTCTGGATTTTGGGGAAAACCGCAAGAATTTAACAAAAGCTCATATTTCTCATTTTTTTAAACAAAGTTGCGGTTTTCTCGTGATGTATGTGTCGTCCACCATGAGTTTTCATGTTTTCTGTTGGATTTCGAGACCCGATTCGAGGAGTGGATGAACCGTCTCGGGTACATGGTGGGCCCGGTATGGTACCCCGGGGCAAGAAAATCGAGTTGTAGATGATGAGCCTGGCAGGGGAAGACTACCTACCGGTGATGTCTGTCGCGGCGGATATCCGGAGGATACCGACCGTTGTTGTGAGATTTGATGATATTGACCGATCCGGACTGATGGAGCCCGATGTATTGAGACATTGATACAGTGAGACATTGAGACAGATGTGTTTTTCATATTTGGTGTCGATACTTGACACGGGTTTCAGATGATTTCTTGATGGTATTTAGCTATTATACAGATATTCTTTTTCTAAAGTTAAGAATGCAGAACTCATAGCAATTAAAACACTTAAAGATTTAGTATTGACATTGCATACATGTGCATGCATACTAGAGGTATTACATCACATCTGGACATACATGCTGTGACGCATTTGCGTGCATTCTTACGATAGCCTTACTAGATGTTATATTCTACTCACGAGCTGGCAACTCACCCCGTTGTGCCACAGTGTCTTGCAGGTCAGACTTATCAGCCTAGTAGCGGCGGCTTATCTTATTAGTGACTTCTTTTGCTCAGACTCGCCACATTGCTCGTAGGTGGGTTGCGAGAGCCCTATTATCTCTTTTTGCACTACTTTTGTATCTAGTATTCTCCATCTACCACTTCTTATTTGTATATTTGACCTAGTGATGAGACTGAGAGATTTGTGTATATGTGGGTTCTTTTGGGTCGAGCTCACTTGAGCCGACGTTATGTTTTCTTACATTTCGCATTTCTTTATGCTCTTTTTCTTGAGATTACATATATATATATATATATATATATATATATATATATTGCGTGTGGTTGTGATCCGCCTTGGGCGAAGAGCTAGCTCCCGCTTGGGGATGCCATTTTGTGATTACAGCTTATACATCTTGTTGTACCCATTTTGGGGGATAGAATTTACAAAGGAGACTCTGTCGAAATTTTCGGAAATTTTTGATGTTTTTAAAAAGGGGTTCAATGCAACTTAATTGATTTCAAAATCGTTTTCATGTAAGGTTCCTTCACTCTTTTGGTTTTGGTTTAGATTTTTCTGGGCTTTGGCTGACTTAGGTTATGTTACGCCTTTAGACATCTCGTAATCTAAGTGCCAGTCACGTTCCGTACTTTCGGGTCATGACAAATATGATTGTTAACCTCTTAAACGAACACCCCCAAGTACACCCGTAAAAAACTGGGAATTTCCCGCACCTGAAACTTGCTTAAATCACCATTAATTGTATACATATTGGAATGATGCATTCGAGGGCTCAAATTGAAGACGACTCGACGAGCTGTAACCCTGTATAAGTTCTTAATTGTTTCTGTACTAATATTATGATGAGAATCGGCTCGGAGAGTGGCTCTGGATTGCAGTCCAGAGCAACTCTGGTTTTTGGTTTCTGCCCGTAATGTTTACTACCTTGTTTCCTAGACTCGTATGTTGTGAAACCCTGCATGTTATTGAAGATCAATCTGTTAGATAAATAATTCAAGTGATTTCACCCCATTTTATCGTCGTTTACTATTTTAACTGCAATTTAAAAGATCGGGACGTATAGCAGTCACAAACAGAACCAGAACTGGTATCCTAGTGTTGAACAGTGCATAACTTTTGACGTACAGATGCGATTGAGAATCCTTCTATTGCGTTGAAAACCCTATTAAAAACCCTAGATTTCATTAAACTGTAGCATCGCTAAATTCTGATCCCAACTAGGATTAAAATGCGTTGCGAAACGGACTTCTGATTCTGAAACCGGATTTCCAGCAGTGAACGCTTAAAATGAAATGGCCATATCTAGTGATCCTGAAACCCGATTGACGTGAAATCAAATTTTCTGGATAGATAATTAAACATACTGCTTACCTCCTTTACATTGTTTTGCTTAATTCTGCATGTATGATTTATTGTAAATTATGCAAGTGGTAGGATATCGTTTGATGACATCTTAATTATGCCTTAAATACTGTTTTCTCATCACATCATATATATGTTGTTGCATTGGTAACCTAGTGATCATGTGCATTACCCAGTGTTAGGTTTTAGAGGTGATTGTGGCAAGTACGTTAGTGTTCGTGCATGAGTGGATAAGTGAAAATGACACGTACTTGTACACAATCAGTGGACCCTATTGTTCTATTGCATTGTCGACGTCTGTGGGACGCGTATAAATGTGACCATAAGTGGTATGGGACACTTATGGAAGCACTTGTATGGGTGTCACAGGTAAGGCACCAGACACTGTCCATTTATCTTGGGTATCAGTCGGGACGTGCTTGATGGAGATCCTGTCTCCAGTTCTCGCGCAGACTTGTCATGGTCCGACCGGTATTTGAGGTTATGGTTGGCGTTTGATGTAGACTACGGGGTGTGGGGTAGTTTGAGTGTGAGTTCAACAGAATCTCGGGAGTCCCATGCCGGCATATATATATAGAGATATATGGAGATTTACAGGGATATTACATGATTATTACCGTGAGTAATATTTTGGGCCCATGGTCCCTTGCCCTTGGGTCCTACCCTTGGGTGGAGGACACTCACGAGTGGTTGACTCTCACACTTGGACTGACGATAGGCTTAGTGACCTGTACAGTGAGACTTAGAGACTGATAGGGATAGTGACATTGACATGCATTATTTACTGTATTGACACACCTGACATACTACTTTACTGCTTTACTGTTCACCTGATCTATTAGACACCGCATTGGTTACTCCATGTCCACATCTTTGCTGTCTTGATTTACTGTTATATATTTACTATCATTGTTCGAGTTACCACTTGTGTGTGTGTGTGTGTGTGTGTGTATTGCTATCGTGTCGCTCTGACGACCTGAGTATGCATGCTCAGAGTGAGGAGTGGATCTAGCCTGGACCATGACCCGACGTACCTCGAGAATATCGCGGACATCTCGATCAGCTACTCAGAGCTATACCCTCTTGATCTCCTTCTGGTTAGTTCCTTTGTATTTGTTTTGATTTAGTTACTGCATTCCTCATTACCTGTGCATTGATTACTGATTACCACGTAAAGCTCGAAGCCGAAGTGTGACTACGGTAGGATATTTCCTTGACCGTAGGAGCATAGCTGGCCTTGTCAACCCCTCGTATTCCGTATTTTAGGAAGCGGGGCGTGACATTTTTCTTTTCTGTACTAGGATTACCCCGCGGAGGAGTGCACGGATAGCAGGGTTCTAGAGGGCAACGGGCCCTCATCTCATGGCGTTGAGATGGAGGGGGCCTCACTCTAGAATTGGCGGGCTATTCGCCGCACTCGTAGGGGGTACAGGTTGACCCAAGGAGGGGTGCTCAAGTTACCGGATTCTGTGAAGTGCCGGGTGGCCCATTTAATTTGATGAAGGGGGTTGCCTCACTTCTGGTTTTGGCGGTAACTTGCCACGCTCGTAGGGGTCTAGGTTTTCATTCCACAGGCTATCCACATGACCAGGGGAACGTCGGGTTTCACTTGTGGCTCAAAGGAAACCCGGGGCTCTCAGATTATCAGTATTGTTCTGTAATGCTTATCGCTATTCTGTGATGTTGCATATATCATGCCTGGAATGATTATTATATATTGTTATATATATACTGGTAGATATTGTATATGTTTTGCACCCGCGCTAGTCCAGCCCCCGCTCTGTCGTTATTTAAGTAACCTAACGGGTGATGACGGGGCCCAGTGGCGAATGCGGATGACATATACGTACATCATATTTTCGTTCTTTTCTGGTGTGATTAATTGACGGGATTGCGTTGATTCTGATCAATGCAAGGAAAACAAACCTATTTGATATTGTTGGGACCAAGTTTTAAAAATAGACATTGTAGACGTTTGCTTTTGTTTTGCACAGTGATATTCGGTTATGAATATCCAGCACCTCATTCGACGAGGCAAGAGCCGAGATCCCTTAATCGGGAGTGAACTCTTGGGCAAAAGTTTGCGTCAGGGTAATAACTTCGCTATAGTCGATTCTTTTGCTTTGCACAGTGGTATTCAGTTTGGAATATCCTACACCTCATTCGACGAGGAAAGAGCCGAGATATCTTCACAGGGAGTGACCTCTTTAGCAAAAGTTTGCGCCACTATATATTTGAAAAACCACTCGGTTCCTTCAATGATATCAAGTTCATTACGTTAAGGGTTTTTCGCTAAAAACCAGCCGCAACCCTCCGTCATTTCTTATGAGTATTATTTAGTATTCGTGCTGCGTTTGTTGACCTAGTCAAGGCGTAGTGTTCGGTAGCTAAGTGGTTCTTGTTTGTTGCATTTTAAATGCGATTGGTTAGGACAGTCGTGCGGCCTTATTGATCTAGTCAAGGGCACGTGTGGGTGGGCTTAATGCAATCCAGGATAATGACGGGTTGAACTTGACTAGTGGTTTATGTTTTGTTGACCTAGTCAAGGTCATAAACCGCTTGGGGTAAAAATAATATCGGGAGTTTCAAACATACATGAAACTTGCCAGGCATGCGCATACCTTCTGGAGTGTGGTGACTTGAGTGGATTCCATCAAGTTATCATGCGATCATAGTTGGATCCCGATTCCCACTGATGAGTTGGTTTACTCCTCGGGTGATTTTAGATGATCCCGACTAATTCTTCTTTTGGGTTTGGAGGAGAATTTGAGGATACAGTGGGAGATATTCTGATTAGATAAAGTGATTAACCATTCTGATCTAAGTTAGAGTGCATGCTGAGTATTTCTTCTCTCTTTCTTTGGCAGCGACAATGGCCCGACCCTAGATTAGAACTCATGAACCAAGTTAACTGAACCTTCTTAAAACACACTGGCTTTTGGATTGTCAGAGTTTCATACTTCATTGCCACTCCTACTTTTACCCTTTGCTTTTCTCCGGAACATTCCGTATCACTACGAAGATTCACATTTATTGGATATGACCATCGTATAGTTACATACGAACTCGAAGAAACTCGTTTCAGATTCGAGAATGGTTTCCGGCTTTGGAGAAATTGAATAGGACTATTCAGTTGTCTTTTCCTTTTACCTTCTCTCAAGTTGTGAGGGCTCCTAGGATTAGGAGAGGGTACACCTATTGCGCTTATTAGATAGTCTTCTTCCAAACCTTAGGCAGGTGCCGAAGGATGGGAAAGGAAGAAAACTAATTAGCCTAAGTGTGGTGTACAGAAGGTAATAAGTAAAGACAAATAAAGGGATTAGAAAGATGGCAAAGTAAATTGCGACTGCTATCATTCACGACCAAATCGCGTATTTCATCGCCACTCCTACTTCATCTTTTCATTTCTCCAGAACACCCCGTATCACCACGAAGATCCACATTTATTGGATAATCCATCGTATAGTTATATACGAACTCGAAGAAACTTGTTCCGGTTCGAGAATGGATTCTGGTTCAGGAGAAATAGAATAAGAGTTATTCAGTTGTCTTTTATCTTTACCTTCTCTCAGGTTGCGAGTGCTCTTAGGATTAGGACAGTACACCTATTACGCTTATTGGATAGTCTTATTTCAAACCATAGGCTGGTGCCGAACGGTAGGGAAGGAAGAAAACCATTTAGCCTAAGGATAGTGTACAGAAGGTAATGAGTAAAGACAAATAAAGCGATTTGGAGAGATGGCAAGGAAATATACGGTTACAGTCATGAATCTGGTTACTGGAAGAGGCATTACTAGGAATACCCGGCTACCCCTTCGAAACATTTTCATGTTTCAGTTTCACTATGCATTGTTAATTGAAAACTGATTTCCCAATTAGATCCTTACTCCAGGGTATGTATTTACCAGGTTTGATTCTCACATCTGTATGGTTTTACAGATGATGAGTGGGAGTAAGATATTGGGAATTAGGTGATTATATCCTCATTATTTCGGAATTCGTTGTAATTGGTGATTTTTGAGGAAATCACCTGGGTTTTTGCCTGACGGTAAAGGTTTGGTTTTGAATATCCGTTGTTATGCATCAATTTCAAACTGATATATCTGTACGTTTATTTTATAAAGTGAGATATAACCTTTTGAAATTATTTCCATCACATTTAGCTATATCAGTTGATGATTGGGTAAGGAGCATTAAACAACGGTGTAATTCTTCATAACTATAGTACAGTTTTCAACCAACGACGCTTATGGTTTGAGTTATTAAACTCAGGGGACTTATACAAAGTATTGTATGTTGTTCAGTGTCTATTAGGATAAAGGGGTTGGTACTCGTACTATATTCCATTTACTCATGACTTCTCTAGTTTTAGATATGTGTTTCACTGAAATACAAGGTCTAAATTTTGAGAAGTTATAGGTATATGAATAAAGTAGAGAACCACATGTTGCAAGTATCAGGATTCTTCAAGGTGATTGAAGATGTAGATACTTGTGCTAGGTATTCCGTTGATAGTAATGGTTTTGAGAACTTACTTCTCTTTCAGGTTACTCATATGTGGATGCACTCCTAGATGAGTAATGCTACTTGGCCTCATTCCACTTAGTTGACATGCACTGGAGATAGCTGTACGATTTGAATCTGATTCCAATTAAATTAGTGCCCCTGTTTCTATATTGTATATAGAATGGTTCATATCTTAACGATGTTAAGGTATATGGAGTTGTCCGGCTTATACTTAAAACCAGACTCTGGATAAACTCAAGACACGTTTCAGTAATGGCTGTTTTTGGGTTATCCCGGGCTATGAAAAGGGTTAACTTTCTACCATCTGGAAGATCAATAGTGATATTGTTCTTAACTAGCCACAGTGTTAGTAAAATAGACTTTTTCCAGAAAACAGTAGTGGGAGTATGTGTTAGTGTATATGCCCTAGGGGCCATTATTGTATCATACTAGATTGTATATTACTTAATGGAAGCTTGGGTTATTCACAGTTGTATATACAGTCTTGCTAAAAATGGTAGTATGCTACTTGGTTTGTGTCTACTTTAATATGTGCATATGTTTCTTGTAACGTATCACTTATACATATTGGTAGAGCCCATAGGTTCTTTACTTGATTACCAGCGTTGTGATGGCAGTCACACTAGTGGGGGCTGGGGAGTCTATAAGCAACATCCTATACAGGTCCCTAGTCGTAGGATTATCGAGACAGGGCATCGATATTCCAGAGTAGACTAGTGTGTACGCTTCTCATCCCAATTGGGGAGATGGTCTGTCCCATAGCCATCAGTACGTCGTACTGGAGATAGTATACAGGTGCTCGTTAGGTTACGGGTACACCGGACAGGACTCGCAGGGGAACTGTTGGTTGGTATTATACTCGTCGTCAGTTAACAGTTCCCAGGTGACATGAGTACAGCATAGTCCGCAGACTTGACACTGCTACTTCGCCTCGAGTGTGTCCCACTGTTCTTAGATTGCTATCCTACCACGGCTCAAAGGAGTCGTGCAAACAGGTAGCAGTTGGGTGCAGTCCCGAGCACTTGGAGGCAGTAGTGGTTAGACATGATTCGTCTCTCCCGGTATTGGGAGATGATATCGCGCTGTGTCAGAGAGCCATTACGCAAAGTCCCTGGCCAGGGCAAGTGAGATATACTGGTAGGTTCCAGTAGCTTCTCAGGGTGTAATGGGCTTCGCTCCGACACGACTTATACAGCTATTAGGGGACTGACGCTTGCCGCCCCCTAGGCTTGATATGCGATAGTCTTAGACGAACAGACCGGACTGTACGAAGATTGTCACACCAGGCTCAGTGGGAGTTCGGATGATTTTCCTCATCGGCCTTCTTATCGACATCTACCTGGGGACCGTTACGTACAGCTGGTGCCGCTTGCGGTCTGTGGTTAAACCCACTGCCAGCGTAGTGTCGAGTCTTTAGAGTCCCATACAGAGAGTTTCCCTGCTCCAGGCGAAACGATATAGAGGTCGTATGGTTTTACGACAAGGGTTCTGACGCGTACGTGTGTTTACGCACGTACGACTTTTCGGACAGTTTTTTACTAGCCGGCTTTGGTTTAAGCCAGATTCTAGTACCGGGTTATAGGATTTATACAGTCTAAAGTTTTTCCGTGTTTTTACGGATTGGAGGGGATTTCTCGTAATTTGTCGGGAAGCTTCTAGAAGAGTGGTGACCTGGGGGGTAAGGTGGCATTGCATTAAATGAGATTAGTGACTCATTTGTGTGATTCATCAATGTCATTAATGCATCATAAATGCTTAATGACTCATGGAGATGAATCCCTCATAGATATTTATGAAGCATGGTTGTTAATTCTATTATTTCATTTTTGGATAAATAAATAAAGCTTCATATATATTATGATAGATCATTATCTCATTTCATTATCATCTTCACCTTCTCTCTCCTCAAGCTCACTCTCTCTTCAAACCCTAACCCTAGCCTCTCATGTGTTGAGATCAAGAGTTAGCTAGACTAATACATCCATAACCTCACTCTATATCCCCTAGATAACTTAGATTAGCAGTTTAAGCAACCTAGTTATCTCAAGTTTGAGATTAAGCTTGGCGTAGGAGTTTTCGGGTGGATCGTCTTTGACTCGAGGAGGCCGTAGAGGTGTCGATGTTCCAAGGAGCCTACGAGGAGTGGAGGACAGCGATGAAGACCCGAAGGACATGTAACGTGAGGTATAACTTCGAATCCGAGTAGTTAAACCTCTAGCATATAGTTAGCAATGGTTTAGATAACGATTCATGCGCTCAAGTCCGTGTTACGAAGCTTTGATAATCGTTTTTCATATATTCCGCCTCCCCGCAAGTTCGTGGGGTGCGTGACATGGACTTACAGTGGTATCAGAGCCAACCAAACCATTACTAGCTTGTTAGCAACTGATTAGAAGTTCAATCGACAGAAAAACACGAAAACAAAAATACGAAACCCTAAGTTTCTGTTAATTTTAAAAGTGTCTTAAAAAATATTTGACATACCTTAAAATTCCCAGCAGGGAATTTAATGAATTCTGGGAAAATACGAGCGCTCAACTCGACTTTACAACCGCGGAACCGCGGCCAAATGGTGCTTTGTTTTCTAGTATGTTCCGCGGATCCGCGGCCGAGTCAACTCCGAGTTGACTCGGATTTGCTCTGTAATTCATTATATTTGGTGTTTTGTTTTCTAGTATGTTCCGTTTCTACCCAGGTTTCTTCAGTACAGGTTTGCTTTTGGGGTAGACACGGAATATGGTATTCGATCGATGTTCTAAGATATTTGCTAATTGGGTTTTTATCTGTAATGTTTAATGTGTTCGTAAACCTCCCCTAACTGCTAGTATGTCGGTTGGCAGGGGGTTGCACATTTCTGAAATGTTTACTGTTCGTGTATATGAACTTTGTTGGACTGTTGTGATGATTAGCCGGGGATTGAGATGTGTTTAATATTCATTCATTCAATGTAAATGTAATTTGATGTAATATTCTTTTGCGAGGCACATCCAGATTGCGGTTGTAGCCACCGTTGTATTATTTCTTTTTACTGTTTTTTGCTCCTAGGATAGACCCAAGGTAGGGTACACAAACTACCGGGTACATCAAAGTGTTTAGTGGCCTACTCACGTTGTTGAGGGAGACCGCTTCACTTCGGGTAGTTGACGGGTAGTTCGCCGTACCCGTAGGGGTCTAGGGTGGGGTAATGGCTATTCATCACAACTGTGTAATCCGTCTTTTATTGCAGGCTCAAAAACAAATACGGATTGCTAGTAAATCCAATAAAGTTCATCTATGATCTGGAATGCTTATTATTGCGTCTGACGAATGTACAATATCTATATATGATAGCTATTAGACGGCACTTATGTTTTACACCCGCGCTAGCCCAGCCCCCGCTCTGTCGTTAGTTAAGTAACCTAACGGGTGATGACGGGACCCAGTGGCGAATGCGGATGGCATAAGAAGGACGTGGTATTTTCGTTGTTTTCTGCAATGATAAGATAAATGATGGGACACATTATAATAATGCAAAGGATATAAACCAAAGTTAAATCGTTGGAACAAATTTAAAAGAAACCACTCGGTTATTTTAAAAGATCAGAATTTTTAATTGCGGAGCTTTAACCACTCCTTTTAAAAAGTATCAGGTTCCTTCGATTATATCAAGTTCACTACGTTCACGGTTTTGCCAAAATCAGTCGTAGCCCTCCGTCATTTCAGTTAAATATTCAGTAGTATTCAAGCTATGTATTTTGACCTTCGCCAAGGTATAGTGATTGGTAGCGGCTGAATGTTTATCTGTAGCATAGATAGATGCGTTGGTTTGGGACAGTCGTACTACTATTTTGGCCTTCGTCAAGGGTATGTGCGGGTGGGTTCAAATTAACCTGGATAATGACGGGTAGAACTTGACATGTGACTTATGATATGTTGGCCTTCGTCAAGATCATAAGAGCATGGGGCAAAAATATACATCGGGAATTTCTAAAGAAACTGAAATTTGCAGAGAGATGCATACCATTTTGGAGTTTGATGAATGTTGGTAGGATTCCTTCAACATTATCATACGATGATATTTTGGATCCCGATCCTACTGTGAGTATATACTTATCAGGAGATTCGTCACTTAACGATCAATGCTATAAACCAAGTAGGTGCCTAGAAAGGTGTCAGCGGGGTTACGCCCCCAGAGAAAAGAAGTTATTTAATTAAGGAACTTTACGAAAGCGTTGGAAAACCTCCCTCGAAGTATCGACACTGGCCTGGCTGAACGGTTAAGCAAGTATTGTACGGTGAGAATAGTCCTGGCTAATTCTTCTTTTATGGTTTGAGGAAGGATTCGAGAAACAGTGGGAGCCATCCTGTTTAGATATATTAATAACCACTCTAAACTTGCAAGAGCATCATGCTAATAGTGTTTTCTTCTCTCTCTCTCTTAATTGCAGCAACCTTGTGACCACACATAGGTTGCATCTAGATAATAAATTGACTGAATCTGACTTATATGACTGGCAAAGGTCTGTCCAGATGTCCATTGCCTATGACAAGCTAGAACACCCTATTACTACTCAAGATCCCGCCGTCCCAGGTCCAGTTTCTACCGTCACGGATATGGATATCCGTCAGACAAGGGAAAAGGATAAAACGAAAGCCAAGTGCCTCGTGTCAGCTTCAGTTGATAGTATATACCAGAAGCAGCACGAGAAGATGGACTTAGTTTCCATCTTTCTCCATAACAAAGATTTATATGGAGAGCAATCTCATATCGCAAGATATGAGACCTCGACCGAATTAATTCAAGCGAGGTTGGCCATCGGGTCATTTGTAGGGGACAACATCCTTACAATGACTAGCTATATTGATAAGCTCCAGGACCTGGAGACCACGTTGGGAAACAGGTCAGATACTGACTTGATTCTACAGTCTCTACCTACTACCCTAAAGGAAACCAGGGAAGCAGGAGGAAAGAGAAGGGCAAAAGTTTTGGGACTTAATATAGTAAAAGAGGGTAGTTCCTATTGTTATGGGATTGGGCATAGGCAGAATGATTGCAGGGCTTTGGAAGCCAGTAGCCAGGATTCGAAGCATGTTATGGCTTCGACTTCGGGTGTGTTTATGATAGAGAACTGTATGTCAGTTAACCCTACTTCCTGGGTATTGGATACCGGGTCAGGATCTCACATCTGTAATTCATTACAGGCTCTGAGAAACCGTAGGGTTATCAGGATAGGTGATATGACCCTCATGGTTGCTAACGGAATGAGCATGAACGCTGAATCCGTAGGGGAATATCATTTTGGAATGACAACTGGGCAGATATTGATTCTGCGTAACTGTTTTTATGTACCAGGTACAACTTGTAATATCATATCTGTATCCTTACTTTCTAAAGAAGGATATGATTTTACTTTTATAAGCGATGTGGTTCACATCCACCTAAATTAAGTTCTGATTGGGTCAGGTACATTAGAAAGCGGAATATACGTATTAAATCAAGCTTAGATTTTCAGTGTACAGAACACACTTAAAAGAAAGTCTCCAGATTTAAATCAGGCTTTCTTATGGTATTGTAGACTGGGTCACATCAATGAGAGAAGGTTGACTAAGCTACATAAAGAAGGATATTTGGATCCGTTCGAATATCAAACATATGCAACTTGTCAATCCTGTCTCATGGGAAAGATGACAAAGACTCCGTTCACTGGACACGGAGAAAGAGCAAGCGAGCTCTTGGGACTCATACACAGTGACGTGTGTGGTCCAATGTCTACACATGCGCGAAGTGGTTATTCATACTTCATTACATTCACAGATGATTTCTCTAGGTATGGACATGTCTTCCTGATAAAGCATAAATCCGAGGCCTTTGAGAAATTTCGGGAATACAAGAATGAAGTTGAAAAACAAACAGGCAAAAGTATCAAGACACTGAGATATGATCGAGGTGGTGAATACTCGAGTGCCGAGTTTCTGCGCTACTTAAAAGAGAATGGAATTCTCTCTCAGCTTACTCCTCCATACACACCACAACACAATGGTGTATCGGAAAGGAGAAATCGAACCCTATTGGATATGGTTCGTTCCATGATGAGTAAGGCTGAGTTACCGCGATCTTTCTGGGGATATGCACTAGAATCAGCTGCATATTTTTTGAACAAGGTTCCAACCAAAACTGTGCCTACCACACCATATCAGATGTGGAGTGGGAAGAAACCCTGTCTTCAGTACCTAAAGGTATGGGATGTCCAGCTTTTGTTAAAAAGCAGCATGCAGACAAGCTCGAGGCACGCTCTTTGTAGGATACCCAAAGAACTCCAGGGGGTATTTTTTCTATTACACAGAGGAACAAAAGGTTTTTGTTTCTCGTAATGCCCATTTTCTAGAACATCAGTTTTTAGAAAAGGAAACAAGTGGGAGCGAAATAGAACTGGAAGAAATTCCAGAACCACAAACTACAACTGAAAGTATGGTAGAACCAGAGGTTTCAGAAGAAAGGGACATACCAGTGCCTATCCGCAGGAGTAGTAAGCAGTCTCATCCGCCCAAGAGATACTACGGTTTTCTCATAGACGTGGATAGAGAGGATTGCGTCATTGATGATGATGACCCTACTAGCTTCCAGCAAGCCATTCAGAGCGGCGACTCGGTAAAATCGCTGGATGCAATGCGGACCGAAATGGAGTCCATGTACACTAACAAAGTATGGATTTTGGACATTGCTCCAGATGGGGTAAAACCCGTAGGATGCAAATGGATCTTCAAAAAGAAGATTGGTGTAGATAGACAGGTTGAGACCTATAAGGCTAGACTTGTTGCAAAGGGTTTCCGTCAAAGACCTGGTTTGGACTATGACGAAACCTTTTCTCCAGTGGCTATGCTAAAATCCATTCGGGTCCTTCTTGCTATTGCTGCCTTCCACGATTATGAGATCTGGCAGATGGACGTAAATACGGCCTTTCTGAATGGAAATTTGGAAGAGAGCGTCTATATGGATCAGCCAGAGGGATTCATTCAGAGTGGGAGCAGCGGTAAAGTATGCAAGCTGCTTAAGTCCATTTATGGACTAAAGCAGGCATCGCGGAGTTGGAACATCTGCTTTGATGATACTGTCAAGGAATTTGACTTTATCAAAAATCCAGATGAACCATGCATATACAGTAAGATTGTAGGGAGAGCTGTAGTATTCCTCGTCTTGTACGTGGATGACATTCTCCTAATAGGAAATGATATTCCTATGTTACAGTCAGTCAAAAGTTTCTTGTCACATAAATTCTCCATGAAAGACCTAGGTGATGCCACCTACATTCTGGGGATCCAGATCTATCATGATAGATCTAAAAGGATGTTGGGACTTTCGCAGTCCAGGTACATAGACACCATATTGAAAAGATTCAGTATGGAAGATTCTAACCGCGGTAACCTACCGGCTTGTCACGGAATCACCCTCTCCAAAGATATGTCTCCCAAGACTGATTTGGAAAGGGATCGCATGTCGATTATACCCTACGCTTCAGCGGTAGGCTCTATAATGTATGCGATGTTATGTACCAGACCAGATGTAGCATACGCATTGAGCGTAGTAAGCCGGTATCAAGCAAACCCAGGGGAGAATCACTGGATAGCAGTAAAGAACATTCTCAAGTACCTGAGGAGGAATAAGGAGATGTTCTTGGTGTATGGCGGAAAAGACCTCCAGATGGAGGCCTTTGCCGACTCAGGCTTCCAGAGTGACAAAGATGACTCCAAGTCCATGTCGGGTTATGTCTTTACCCTCAATGGAGGGGCGGTCTGTTGGAAGAGTTCCAAGCAGGAGACCGTTGCTGACTCAACAATGGAAGCGGAGTACATAGCTGCTTGCGATACCGCAAAAGAAGCTGTCGGGATGAAGAAGTTCCTCACAGAACTTCAGGTGGTTCCTTCCAGTGTTGGACCAATATCTTTGTATTGTGACAACAACGGCGCTATAGCTTTAGCGAAGGAACCCAGGTCCCATCAGAAGTCCAGACACATCTTAAGGCGATATCACCTGATCAGGGAGATCGTAGATCGCCGGGAGATCGAGGTGAAAAGAGTAGAGACGGAGAATAACATTGCTGATCCATTCACAAAGGCCATTCCTCAGACGCAGTTCGAGAGGCTATTCGAGATGATAGGTCTACGACATGCCAGCTCATGGCCCTAGTGCAAGTGGGAGATTGTTAGTGTATATGCCCTAGGGGCCATTATTGTATCATACTAGATTGTATATTACTTAATGGAAGCTTGGGTTATTCACAGTTGTATATACAGTCTTGCTAAAAATGGTAGTATGCTACTTGGTTTGTGTCTACTTTAATATGTGCATATGTTTCTTGTAACGTATCACTTATACATATTGGTAGAGCCCATAGGTTCTTTACTTGATTACCAGCGTTGTGATGGCAGTCACACTAGTGGGGGATGGGTAGTCTATAAGCAACATCCTATACAGGTCCCTAGTCGTAGGATTATCGAGATAGGGCATCGATATTCCAGAGTAGACTAGTGTGTACGCTTCTCATCCCAGTTGGGGAGATGGTCTGTCCCATAGCCATTGTTTCCTGACTTAAAATCAGGAAAAACCTACGGAAGAAGCATCACGTGCTAGCACGTGACCAACAGTCACGTGTTGGCACGTGACAATTCAATGCAGCGGCAAAGGCAGATTCGGTTCCCTGACTAAATCAAAGAAAAGGCTCCAGAAAGGGTCACGTGCTCACACGTGACCAGGGGTCACGTGTTGGCACGTGACGGCTGAACAGAGGCTAGAAGACAAAGCGCAGAAAGCAGAAGAAAACTCGTTCCAAGGGGTCACGTGCCCACACGTGACCAGGGGTCATGTGCCCACACGTGACCATGGGTCACGTGACCACACGTGACCGGCTTTCAAAGCCTATCTATTTAACAGAATTAAATTCTGAACAGCATTCAAATCTTTCCAAAGAAGAACGATTATTTGGAACCGATTGGATTAAAGATCTAAAGGTGATTAAATATCACCTATTTATGGAAAAATCTTGAAGTTGGAAAGATTTCCCCTTAAAATCTAACCGAAATAACAAAGGAATATATTTGGATTTGAAATCCAATGGTGAATAAAATTCACCTAATAATCCAAAGGTCCAGATGAATGATGGATGCAAATCAAATCTCTCAATGAAAGATTCACTAAAACTAATTGATTCCGCTCCATCTCCTATAAATAGGAGCCAAGAGATATACAGAGGAGGAGAAACAGAGATGGACACACAGAGAGAGATAAAAATAGAGCCTTGAGACTTTGGAGGAATTTGGATCTTCTGCAAAAGAAAACCTTAGGTAAGAAAGGAGAGGCTTTTAAAAAGAGAATTTAATTCTCAAAAGAGTTTAACTCTTATATTAAAAAGAAGAACTTAGTTCTCTTTTTAGCAGAGGATCTGCAAAGTGCACATCTCCCCATGAATTGAGAATTTAATTCTCATTGGGTTGAGATCCTGCCATGCAGATCCAAAGCATAAAGAGGGAATGGATGTTTGAGAATTTAATTCTCATAGAATTATAGGAATTTAATTCCTTCGAATTAAAATTAGGGTTTAACCCTATGTTGTAGGGATTTAATTCCTTCAAATGGACAGAACCAGGGTTTAACCCCAATTAAGAGCTTAATTCTGTCAAAATAACAGGAATTTAATTCCCTTAAGAAAGAAGAAATGAGGGTTTAACCCTATTTAAGAATATAATTCTTCAAAAGAAAGTAGGAATTTAATTCCTCTAAACTTATTGCTAGGCTTTAACCCTATGAAGAATTCAATTCTTAAAAAGATAAACACATCTTCAAACAGGAAAAGGAATAGGGTCACGTGATACCACGTGACTCCTGAAAAGAAACAGAAAAGAGCTTTAGGGCGCCCTCACGTGTCGACACGTGACCCCTAATGAACATTCTAACAGATCAAAGCGCAGGCCCCCATCACGTGCCCACACGTGATGGCTTTCAGAATTAAAAGTGTAAAACACTTATCTGTAGAACAAAATAAAAGGAAACAGGGCGCTATCACGTGCTACCACGTGACCCCTTGGCTGAAGCTTTAATGGACAAACACCAGAATTCCCATCACATGACAGCACGTGATGCTCCAAAGTATTCAATACTTTTGGCAGAATAAAATGAATTGAGGGCGCTCTCACGTGCTACCACGTAACCCCTCTTGCCTTAGTGTTTAACACTAAAGTTGAAACCTCTATATCCAGTGTTCAACACTGATTTTCTTAGTGTTTAAGCACTAATTTGGAAAACATCTATTTACAGTGTTTAACATTGACTTTCTTAGTGTTGAACACCAACCTGGAAAACCCTGTTTCCAGTATTTAACATTGATCTGCCTTAGTGTTAAACACTAATTTGAAATCTCCATTGCCAGTGTTTAACACTGATTTGTTTTAGTGTATAAACACTAATTTGAAAGTCCTGTTGCTGGTGTTTAACACTAACTATCTTTTAGTGTTAAACACTAACTTGTCAATCTCATTCTCAGTGTTCAACACTGATTGATCTTTAGCGTTTAACACTAACTTTAGCCCCATTGGCTAAGTGTCTACAGGCAAAGCCTCTCCTCTAATGGACCAACAGAGGGCCAATATCCTAAACATGATTGGACTTAGCCCAAGCTGGCCATAAGTCCTCAATTCAAATTCAACTGAGCCAATGGGCTCATAATATAATTAATTGGTCTTGGTTCCAAATTGGGCCAAAGATTATTTAATCTACCTCGGTTTAAGGGTACATCTCTTCACTCCTTTGATACTTGGCGTTGTAATTCCTCAACGTCTTCAAAGAGGTGACGGGTCCCGATGACCACATATTGATACGGACTGTGGGGTCCTTAAACTCATGGACTATGAGGTCCTTAACCTTGACCGGGATGTCTTAAAACTAACGACGGACTGTGGGGTCTTTAAACTCATGGACTATGAGGTCCTTAACCTTGACCGGGATGTCTTAAAACTAACGACGGACTGTGGGGTCCTTAAACTTATGGACTATGAGGTCCTTAACCTTGACCGTGATGTCTTAAAACTAACACCGGACTGTGGAGTCCTTAAATCCACGGACTATGACGTCCTTAACCTTGACCGCAACGTCTTAAAACTAACACTAGACCGTAATGTCCTTAAACTATTTATTGACCGCAATGTCACTAAACTAAACAACATGGCTCCCTTAATTGCTCTATTGTTGGATCTAAACGATCCCGTTAAGTTGATCTTAGTCTGAAAACTAGACTAACGTATCCTTAACAAATGTTTAAGTCGATCTTAGTCTCGAATGAGGCTAACGTATCCTTAAACCCAAAAACCCCAAACCCAAATCTAAGATAATACGGATTTGGACTAGTCCACGCCCTACGGGCGACGACATAACTCAGTCTCCGTATACAATCAACGGGCAACTAAACAAAAAATAAACACACACGACACGAAGTGACCATCTGGAGAAGGAGAAAGTGGTTACCGCGATGCGGTAGCGTAATTAACTGCAGGGGCTTGCGCCTGCAGGGAAGAGCGTCCCCACAATCAAAAACCCCTCAAGCGAGAGGGAGTCTGACGAAGTCTGCTACATCGGACGCATCCGTTTAAACCTTCGATACACGGTGCCATAAATCAACTTGGAATCTTCGAAGAGGTGGACGGATAGCACCAATTAGCATCTGCCCCCGAATCTCAGGCAAGATGTCCCTGTCGCGCCGTCATTCGGAGGGGAACAGATTCTGGCACGCCCGGTGGGACCTTTTCCTCTTTCCACTCCACACTTCGTGTGTCGTGATTCGCGAACCAATCGCGGTGTGCTAATGGTTGCCCTTGGGTTTCGAAGTACTAAGACTTGGTGTTTCGTTTGCTATAGAAAGCAAAAGGATCAATGGCTGATAACTACTCCAACTGCAACTGCAACCAGCGCTCCGCCTCGCCAGGAGGTGTAGCCTATGGGCCCCAAGCTGCTTCGCTGTTCACAATGCCCGTGGAACAGGTCACTCGAGCCACCACAGGATTGTTTTTCGGGACCATGCTCCCGCCAATGAGCTTTACCGCTCCTGTGCTAACGCCGGAAGTTCCCAAGAAGTCGGTCTTCGATCGGCTTACACCTACTGCGGCCCCTCTCAACGGGTCGCCCAACACCAGTACCTCGGTCTTCTCTAGATTGGGCCAGAGCTCCTGTGGACCCGCGATGGGGCCTACAATCCCAGAGAAGGCTGCTCCGAAAAAAGTAACCAGTCCTGCTCCGGAAGTCGTCAAGGCGGCTTCCCCTGCCAAAAAGTCGGTCTTTACAAGATTGACGGCTCCAGCTCCCGCTCCTGCTACCAAAGGGCATCGGTCTTTGACAGGCTAACATCAGCGGCGACCCTTCATCTACACAGGGGGAAAGACGAGACTATCGCCCTCACCAAGCCGGTTCCATCAGCACGACGCGCTCGACGTCGTTACTGGCGCCGAGTGAGGAGGGCCGGAGGCAACTCCCCTCCTGGGCTAACTCCTCCAGCCCCGATGGCAGAAGTGAATGCTGCTGTTCCAACTGGGAACAACTTTGAGATGCTAAATAAGGTGCGTAGGAATTCTCCTACCGCGGTGCTAAAGAGGTCTCCCCCTCTGCTGAAAAAGGCTGTAGAAGTAAAGCCAGAACATCCCCAATCTCCTCAGCGACTGTCCTCTCAAATCTATAAAGTCTGGCGGCAGACCCGAGACTTGGTGATCGATCCAAATTTCTCCCACCAACACAAGAAGTTGAAAATCCAACAGGAAGTCAGTCACCAGGCTAAGCCACGAAAAGCTGTCTGGGTGCCCACTTCATCGGCCCCCTTAACTTCCACTGCTCATAAAAAGAAGAGGCCAGAGAGGACCCCCGGGCCTGCAACGAAAGCTAAAAGCACTGAGCTCAGACGCCCTAAGGCTGGGGGCAGGATGGTCCATACTGTATACATGGCATCAGGGAAGGAAGACAGCCGTGTGTCTACAGGTCATAGACCGCTTACACGGTCAGTGACCAAAGCTCAGGAGCAACAGCAGAAGCTCCAGGAAATGATGATCACAATGGCCGCACTTACTGGATCGAAAGAAAGCCCCGAGGCATCCTCGGATCAGCAACAAGAACAGGAAACCGACGCCGAGTTCCTCCGGAGGATACTGGAAAAGAAAGATAGAGAGGCTGCAGAACAAGCGGCCAATATAAAGCAAATAGCCCACTTATTCCAGGACATGGTGGGAATGATGATTCAACAAGACCCACCTGCTGAGGATCCTCCGATCGTCCTTAAAGACGACAAGGGAGAAACGTCAAATCCGCCACCGGCTCTCTCAACGGCCAAAGAGGAGACAATCTCTAAGGCTGACTTGGACGACTATATAGCCCAACAAATCCAGGTTCATCATGCAATTGAGGCAGCTGGTCAAGTCGTAAAAACGGGGCGACCATATCTGAGCTGGTACGACCAAATCAAATATCCGCCGGGTTATACAATACCAAAATTCCACGTGTATAAGGGGACCGGCAATCCCTACCAACATGTTGCCCAGTTCAGGGCCCTTTGCGGTAACACCGGCGGTGATGATAAACTGTTGCTTCGCCAGTTCGTGGGCAGCTTATCAGAAACGGCGTTCGAATGGTATTCGGAACTCCCGAACGATTCTATCAAGACGTTCGCTGAAATGGAGTTGCTATTCACTCAGCGATTCACAAGCACCAGCGAACGCACTCCAATAACGGCATTGATTAATGCCAGGGTGAAACCAGGCGAAACGTGGGTCCAGTATGCTATACGCTGGCGAAATTTGTGGTCGAAATGCGAGCAACGCATTGAGGAAGCGCCCGCGGTGGGCATGTTCGTGGGTACCCTAGACCCTCATGCAACTATCTCCCAGTTTATGATGTTCTTTAAGCCAATAACATTTCAGACTCTAATCGACAAGTTGGCCCAAATGGACCAGATGGGTCACAGGCCGCCTCCCCCGAAGCCAGAACCTCGGAATGACAAGGGTAAAGGGAAGGCAACCTTCGTTGCGAACGCACAGCAACAACCCAGTGCCCCAAAGCTGGCGGATCAGCTGGAAGAAAGACGCCGGTATTATAATGAGAAGATGAAGCGCCCGTACTCATTCCCACGGGATAAGACGAAACAGTTATTCGAGCTGGCAGTACGCAACAGATTTATAAACCTGTCAAATCCAAGGCGACCGCCACAACCCATTGAGGTGAATAACCCCAACTATTGCCCCTACCATCAAACGGTAAGCCATCCGATTGAGGATTGCTTCGTTTTTAAAGGATGGATTGAAGATCAATACCTCCAGGGGAAGTTTGCACTATCCGAAAAGTGGAAGGTGAACCCGCCACAGCCGCATACTCCTAAGAAAGCAGATACACCGGGGGCAACCTGTTCCTTTATTGAAGAAGCTCCATGGGAGGTCGTGCTGTCAACTAAAACCAAAAGAATGATGAGGGACCTTCATGCGTGCCCGGCGGTCGAATGGAAGGACCCGCTTGAACCTCAAATCATCGAAGGGATGTTGAAGCCGCGCCCAACTACGAAGACTCGTGGTGATGGCCCGAATACTCACACCCAACCGTCAAAATCTTCGAAGAAAAAGAAGAAGAAATCCAAAAACCCCGTGAAGCCTGGAGACAAGCGCACGGATTTACAGAAACAGATTGACACGCTGGAGGAGTACAATCAAAAGGCGTGGACTCCCGTCAAGCTGCAAGAGTTCCTCAACCACGTCTTTCAGGAGGAAGATGATGGAGAGAGCTCATCGGATGAATCCGAGGAATATGTGGCGAGTTGTCATGTGATTTCCCACTCGGAAGATGAGAAAGCTCCTGGCACTGAGGAACTGGGGGCACAGCCTGAGCCAGAACTTGTATGGCCAACAGATGAAATGATCGACGCCTTTCTAGACGAGATTCGTTTGAAGAGTAAAGCCGATCAGGAGCATGAGATGGCTGCATCGGAAGGAGCCAAGCGCAGGCGACTAAACGAAAGAGTCGAAGCACTCCCGCCAGATCGAAAGACATCCGATGCGAATAAAAACGTGTTCAAGACGAGGAAAATTTTTACCAAAGTCATGTCAATGGGAATGAAGCTACCACCCTCAGAAGAAAACACGCTCAATGGAGCGGAAAGGCACCCTAATTATTGTTCATATCATCGGAAAATTTCGCACCCCACTGAGGAGTGCGACGCTTTTAAGATGTGGTGGCAAGAATATGGTGCTCACTGGCAACATTTTAAGCGCGTGAAACGCAAGACTCGTCGGGAACGAAGAAATACGGCCGAAGAACACAAAAGAACTGCCGGCAATTGTTACACGGTTAACGCCGGAAGGTCACAAGTTCTCACCTTTGGAAGTGACTCTGATGAAGAAATGGCTCTGGGCCCTCTATTTAAGGAATCCGTTTTAGGGAAACAGGAAGAACCAGAGGCCTGTGAAAACATTCAGCTGCGCAATCGCACGCTCCCGAAAAAGAATCTCGGACCCGCGAATAGAAAAGATAAGGGAAAGGAGAAGGTCACTGAGGATATCACCTTAGATGACCATGTCACGAAAGAGTTGGCTGCCAAAGATCCTCCCAGGAAGAGTAAGGTGGATTACAACATCCTAGCGCACCTAAGGAAGCTACCTTCTCAGCTCAGCATTCTCGATGCCCTCCTACTATCAAAGGAAGCGAGAGATTCATTAATTAAGGCGTTACAAGAACCCGAGCAATTCCAAGCCTTCCTCGCCACAGAAAGGATGAAGGATGAACTGGAAGAAGTGCGCACGGCCGACATCACTTTCGGTGACGAAGACCTTCTCCTCGGGACGTGCGACCACAACCGTCCCCTATACGTCTCCGGATACTGCCACGATATCAAGATAGGCAAAATCCTGATTGATAATGGATCCTCCGTCAATCTCCTTAACGTTCGGGTGTTGAAGGAAATCTGCATGAGCGTGCAGCACCTCGCTCGTGACAAAATTACCATCTCCGGTTTCGACTCCCAGTCATCACGGACTCTCGGATCTGTAATACTAACATTACGCTTCGAACTGCTCGTCACGGACATCAAGTTTCACATCATTGACGCCAAGACCTGCTACAACGCCTTGCTCGGTCGTCCTTGGTTACACGAGTACAACATCATCCCTTCTACACAGCATCAGTGTATGAAGTACTTTAAGGATGGTTTCGAGTATACCGTAACAGGTGAGCTGAACCTATTTTCAGTGAACGAAGTCCGCAAGTACGAAGATGCGAAGTACTTTTTGCCAGATTTCGAGGATACAGAAAGGTGTCGCAAACCGGAAAACAAAGCCGCCGCCACCATCCCTGTTTTCGGGAGCGATACCGAAGAAAGAGAAGAGATAGTTTACGCTGGTCCGTCTCGGCGCAACAACCTGGGACCGTCCGCCCCCATATTGATCTTCGGAAGTGACTCGGAAGATGAGGTTAATGCCGTGTTCTCCAGTCGGCCGTCAATACAAGTATCCCCTGGCGATGATCAGAGTTTGCAAATCACTATGGTGCCGCGGAAACACTACAAGGATCTCGACGCACTTCAAGCTCACAATGTGCAGGACCTGCAGACGTTTTACGTCCCTCCCAGGCGAAAGGGTGAAAAGGTGATCCTATTCTACCAATCCACAGAAACGAGAGTAGAGAAAGAGATATGGCATGGCGCGGATGCTACACTCGACAGGCTCCAACCCATCCGTTTGCCCAGATACTACACAAATGGACTAAAGAGGCTATTGAAGCGCCAAGGAGTACCCTTAAAACAGACTGCTCGACAAGCTCGGTTCTACAACAGGATTTGGGATGTCCCTGGAACTCAGCGCAAATTGCCCAACGGGAGAATGGAAACGCTCGGCCTTGGATACGTGAGATCCGGTAAATGGGAGCGAATCCACGGTAGCTACACCGTATATAACTTCGATGAGGAGGAAAACGCCCTGTCCAGCAATGCCAACCCCTCATCAAAACTGGATCCTGCGAGCGAAGTGCCGAGTCCGTCATTTGAAGAACAAGTGGACAAGCTTATCAGGAAAGCAGGTCAAAAGGCTCGGGAAGACCACAATCGCGAGATGGCCATCTACAAGAAGGCCAGGACGCAACGTCTGTTTCAAGAGGCCGCTAAAGACGAAGATGCTCCTCCCTGTCAACCCGTTGTACAAAAGGCCCGACGCAGAGGTAGAAGTAGGTCAAGAAGCGGAAAGAGGAACCGACAACAACGACGCAAGATTAGAGAGTTATGTGATCGGGGATTGCGAGGCCCGAATTTGTCCCTCATGAAGAAGATGAGTCGAGCGTATTCCTTCCCCCGAGACAAGACGAAGAAATTACTTGAGCTCGCTATAAAACATCAAATGATCGCACTTCCAGAGTCTAAACACCCTGAGCAAGCTAACAAAGTTTCTCATCCGGGCTATTGCTCTTATCACTGAGCCATAGGACACCCTATCGAAGACTGCTTCACCTTCAAGAACTGGGTCGAAGACCAGTACCAGCAAGGCAGATTTGCTTTATCCAGCAGCTGGAGGGTAACGCCGCCACAAAAGCACGAACTCAAAGCCGCAAGAGCCGAACCAGACCCACATCGATCTTGGAAGCAGATTCGCACCTGTCACATGATTACAATATTAAAAGAAGAGCCCGAGGACATAGATGAGCTCCCTTGGTGCTTCGAAAACAATGACAATGAGGTAATCTCAGAATTTCCACCGGCTCTGAAAGAACTAGAAGATGGCATACATACTACTGCAGATAACCTCAAGAAGATTGAGTTGGGGTCGGCAGACGATCCGCGACCGACATTCGTTAGTGAGCTACTATCTGAAGAAAGGGTGGCTGCGTTAAAGGACGTGCTTCTACAGCATAAAGATTGCTTCGCGTGGAACTATTCTGAGATGCCGGGATTAGATCCAGAGACTGCTGTGCATAAATTAGCAATATCCCCGGATATCAAGCCAGTCAAGCAGGCGCCGAGAAGGATGCGGCTCCAGCTTGAGATGAGCATCAGCGCCGAAGTCAAGAAGCTGATCGATTCTGAATTTATCCAAGAAGTCCAATATCCTGACTGGATCGCCAATATCGTCCCGGTAATGAAGAAAAATGGGACGGTGCGCATATGCGTGGATTTCAGGGATCTCAATAAAGCCTGCCCGAAGGACGATTTCCCAGTACCGGTAACCGAGCTGATGATAGATAACACGTCCACTCACGAGGTTTTCTCCTTTATGGACGGTTCATCAGGGTACAATCAGATAAAGATGCATCCCGAAGACCAGAAGCACACCGCTTTCCGGACCCCTCTGGGAATATTCTGCTACAAAGTTATGCCCTTCGGTCTAAAGAACGCCGGTGCCACCTATCAGAGAGCCATGACAAAGGTCTTTGATGATCTCATACATGAAATCGTCGAGTGCTATATCGACGACCTTGTAGTAAAGAGCATGTCACATGAAGAGCATTGTCCGTATTTCAACGCCTTCGGCAATATAATTTGAAGATGAACCCCCTCAAATGCGCGTTCGGAGTCTCCTCGGGTAAATTCCTAGGATTCATCGTCCGACACCGAGGTATCGAGATAGATCCGTCCAAGATCAAAGCGATCATGGAAATGCCACCGCCAAGGACTCTCAAACAGCTGCGATCTCTCCAAGGAAAGCTCGCGTATATCCGGCGGTTTATCGCCAACCTGTCAGGTAAGTGCCGTCCTTATAGCCACCTGATGAAGAAGGGAACTCCGTTCGTCCGGGACCACAAATGCCAAGGCGCACTGGACGAAATCAAGCAATACCTGCAGAACCCGCCAGTGTTAGCTGCTCCGGTCAAGGGAAAGCCTCTTATTCTTTATACAACAGCCCTCGAAGGTTCCTTAGGCGCATTATGGGCACAAGAGAATGATCAAGGGAAGGAAAGAGCTCTTTATTACCTAAGTCGAGTTCTGCTGGGGGCAGAAAGCAATTACTCCCCTATCGAAAAACACTGCCTGGCGTTAATCTTCGCGATAACAAAACTCCGGCACTATGCATTGGCACATGAAGTCCGTCTTATATCAAAGGTAGACCCCCTAAAATATCTCATGTCAAAGGCCATATTGACAGGGAGACTCGCTAAATGGGCCCTGCTCTTGATGGAGTTTTCAATAACCTATCAGCCGCTTAAGGCAGTGAAAGGTCAAGCCATCGCCGACTTCCTTGCTGACCATCCGTACCTGCCGGTTCTCCTCTAAATTGCGATTTGCCGGACGAACATGCGTTTGACGCGATCGACGGTGGTGACACCCGATGGGAACTTTATTTCGATGGAGCGTCCTCCGTAAAGAAGCGCAAACAAAGTACCCCAATGATTAAATCGGGGGTAGGCCTCATCTTCGTAACTCCACAAGGAGAGATAATGCGCTTCGCTTTCTCCTTAACAGCACCGAGGATGAACAATGAAGCTGAATACGAAGCTTTGATAGCAAGCCTCGAGATCGCCATTGACATGGGAATTGAAAACCTCCTCATATACGGGGATTCTCAACTGGTCGTTAGTTAAGTAAACGGCGACTACCAAACGTGCAAACCGGAGTTGGTGAAGTATGGTGAAAAGGTGCGACAACTGTTGACCCAAATTCCCTCCTATACTCTGGAAAGTATACCATGCGCGGAAAATAGCAAAGCAGACACGTTAGCTAAGCTCGCTAAAGAACTGGCTGACGAGAACCTCGATGACGTCAGAATCGTGGTACAAAGCCATCGAGTGCTCGCCCCGGCAGAAATATCTCCGGAATCATACGAAGAAAAGGCAGCGACTGAGCGGACGACCCTACAAATAAAAGACCGTGAGAAGGCTGAGGACTGGAGGGAAGTCTTCATAGACTACTTTAAGTCCCACCGAATGCCCGAAGAAGCGTCCTCAAGACATCAGCTCATGAAATGAGCTTTATCTTTCGCTTTCGTCAACGATACTCTATACAAGAGATCGTTTGATTCTCTGTGGCTGAGATGCTTAGGACCGGAAGAAGCAGAAAGAGTTGTTCATGAAGTTCATGACGGAATCTGTGGTTCTCATCAAGCAGGCCCGAAGATGAAGTTAAAAATTAAACGGATGGGTTAATACTGGCCCACGATGATCCAGGACTGTCTCGAATATGCGAAGCAGTGCCACTCATGCCAAATTCATGGGGACTTTATCCACCAGCATCCAAATCCACTCCATCCAACAGTGGCTAGCTGGCCATTTGAAATGTGGGGAACTGACATAGTCGGCCCCATCGAACCGGCATCGTCCAGGGGACATCGTTTCATCTTGGCGACGACTGAGTACTTCTCCAAATGGGCAGAGGCAGTGCCATTGAGGGAAGTGAAGATGGAGAATATCCTCCATTTCTTCAAGACGCACGTCATTTATCGGTTTGGAACTCCACGGCGGATTATCTCCGATAACGGGCCAGCCTATAGAAGCCATAAGATTAGCTGCTTCGCGCAACAGCATAATATAGACTGGAGATACTCCTCAGTTTATAATCCACGAGCTAACGGTCTGGCCGAGGCCTTCAATAAGACTTTGACAAAGATCATAAAAAAGACGGTGTCCCGAAATAAGAAGGACTGGCATGAGAGACTGCAAGAGGCTCTTTGGGCGTACCGAACTACGTTCAAGACGGCCACGAGCACAACGCCATACGCATTGGTATTCGGTACAGAAGCAGTACTCCCCCTTGAGATAGAGCTACCGTCTCTACGAATGGCAGTCCACTGCGAGCTGACGGACGAAGAAAATGCTCACCTGCGGCTTGAGGAGCTTGATGCCTTCGATGAAACCCGGCTCATAGCGCAACAAAATCTGGAGGCTTACAAAGCAAAGATGACGCGCTCATATGAAAGATTGACCCGACCGAGGACATTCCACCAAGGCGAACTCGTGCTAGTGGTCAAAAGGCCTATGATTCCCAATCGCGCCAAACGGGGAAAATTCGAGCCAAACTATGAAGGCCCGTACATCATAGATAAGGTCTACCAGGGTGGGGCCTATCTACTCATGGACATACACGGTGAAAGGCCTTTCAGGCCAATAAACGGCCGCTTCCTAAAGAAATACTACGCTTAATGAGCCATAGCCTAGGTTAATGGTAGATGACGACGACTATGTCTGCTCGCTATCTTCCTAAGCTCAAGCTTTATAAGCAGTAGCCGGCCTTCTCCATGACGGACCGAAACGTCCTTAAACTAATAGCGGACCGAAACGTCCTTAAACTAATACCGCAGCATCCGTAGGCTGACAAGATAAAAAAAAATATAAGAAAAAAAATATAAATGAATAAAAACGGTATGTCCATAAGCAAAAAAAGGCACGGATGAAAACCCGAAAGGGCGCCGTG
The DNA here is from genome assembly GCA_030015575.1 of Agapanthus africanus. NCBI lineage: Eukaryota > Viridiplantae > Streptophyta > Magnoliopsida > Asparagales > Amaryllidaceae > Agapanthus > Agapanthus africanus. The sequence continues at coordinate 31,538,038 of CM057351.1, forward strand.
AGTAAAAACAGCAGGACTACCGGCGAGTGTTCGAGAAAACCCGAAAGGGCGTGACCTCATAAAAAAAAAGAGAAGAGGAAAATAAATAAATAAAAAATAAATAAATATAAAATAAAAACGGTATGTCCACAAGCAAAATGGGCACGGATGAAAACCCGAAAGGGCTCCGTGAGTAAAAACAGCAGGACTACCGGCGAGTGTTTGTGAAAACCCGAAAGGGCACAACCTCGTTAAAAGACACTTATAAGGTCCTCTCGACCTTGTAAGGAGAAACCACCCCCGTGAGATCCTTATGACTCACAAGGGAGCAGCACACTTAGGGATCCCCACGGTTCCTAAGGAGAAAATACACTTGCGAGATCCTCACGACTCGTAAGGAGAACTCTCTTATGAGACCCTCACGGCTCATAAGATTTGAAAGTCTTAAGTTACAGAGACCTAAACCTGTGCTTAAGCAACCCCCACAACCTTCGATATTGCCTTACAAGTGGCTCAATACTGACCCTTGTATACAATCCACGGGCGCGAATAAGCATCTCCCCAGCAATGTCCCACCCGTGACCAAGGGTATGTCCCTATGGTGAAAAACCCTGATGAGTCCTCTCGACTTATAAGGAGAAAGCTCTCTTGTAAGATCCTTACGAATTACAGAGGAACATATACTTAGGAATCCTCACGATTCCTAGGGAGAAAATGCACCTACGAGATTCTCACGACTTGTAGGGAGAAATACCTTCGTGAGACCCTTTTGGCTCATGAAGTCAAAAACCTTAGTCGATGGGACCCTAACCCTGTTTGCTAAGCCACCTTTGTTCAACATCGACAGAGGCAGATGATGATTCACTCCTGGCCATATCCCAGTTGTAGCGGTGCTGATGCCGAAATCTGTGTCTAATTTCAGGTTTATGGCGAAAAGCCAGTAGGCCGCACGTGCATACGAGATAGCCGAAATGATGGGGCAACTTGCAATAAAAAGCAGCAAGTAAAAATGTATGCACGCAAAATAGCCGAAATGATGGGGCAACTCGCAATAAAAAAACAGCGAGTAAAAATGAAATAAATAACCGAAATGATTGGGCACCGCGAAAAACAGCTGAAATGATTGGGCAATTGCGACCTTCGTGATATGAAGCTGAAATGATAGAGCATCGCGGAAAAAGAAATAAAATAAAATAAAATAAAAAGTTTTAATTTATGCCCTACAGGTGATGTTCCATCACACCCTGTATACAATCCAAGGGCGTAAACAAAAAAGGGACCATACTCCTCCCCCCAGGTCTCATCATAAGAAGAAGCCAAATCTCGACGGGCCATAAGTGACCTAGAGATCATCTTAACACTCGTCTCGTAACAACGAACACAACTCCAAGCGAAACGGAACAGCGACAACTCCCAGTTCCATGGCTCGGCGATATACTGATCCCCGAAAAGTCAAGTCCCAATTCCGTAAAATGCGAATACAATCAATAAAATTCCTGGTTACGTGGAGCGCGGATAACGTCACTCTTTGACCCCGTGGAAAACGTCCAGAGCGGATCCTGGTCCTCGCAGAACACGGTAGTGAACCCGTGTGAAGCATCCAGAGCGGAGCCTAGTCCTCGCCAAACACGACAGTGAACCCGTGTGAACCATCTAGTGCAAAATTCCTGGTTACGTGGAGTGCGGATAACGTCACTCTTTGACCCCATGGAAAACGTCCAGAGCGGATCCTGGTCCTCGCAGAACACGGCAGTGAACCCGTGTGAAGCATCCAGAGCGGAGCCTAGTCCTCGCCAAACACGGCAGTGAACCCGTGTGAAGCATCTAGTGCAAAATTCCTGGTTACGTGGAACGCGGATAATGTCACTCTTTGACCCCGTGGAAAATGTCCAGAGCGAATCCTGGTCCTCGCAGAACACGGCAGTGAACCCGTGTGAAGCATCCAGAGCGGAGCCTAGTCCTCGCCAAACACGGCAGTGAACCCGTGTGAAGCATCTAGTGCAAAATTCCTGGTTACGTGGAACATGGATAACGTCACTCTTTGACCCCGTGGAAAACGTCCAGAGCGGATCCTGGTCCTCGCAGAGCACGGCAGTGAACCCGTATGAAGCATCCAGAGCGGAGCCTAGTCCTCGCCGAGCACGGCAGTGAACCCGTGTGAAGTATCTAGTGCAAAATTCCTGGTTACGTGGAACGCGGATAACGTCACTCTTTGACCCCGCGGAAAACGCCCAGAGCGGAGCCTGGTCCTCGCCAAGCACGGCAGTAAACCCGTATGAAGCATCCAGAGCAAACACCGGACTGTGGAGTCCTTAAAATCCACGGACTATGATGTCCTTAACCTCGACCGTAATGTCTTAAAACTAACGATCAACCACCCTGATTCTGTACTGATTCTACCTTGGTTTAAGGGTACATCTCTTCACTCCTTTGATACCTGGCGTTGTAATTCCTCAACGTCTTCAAAGAGGTGACGGGTCCCCGCAACCACACATTGGACCGTGGAGTCCTTAAATCCACGGACTATGAGGTCCTTAACCTTGACCGCGATGTCTTAAAACTAACATCGGACTGTGGAGTCCTTAAATCCACGGACCATGAGGTCCTTAACCTTGACCGCGATGTCTTAAAACTAACATCGGACTGTGGAGTCCTTAAATCCACGGACTATGAGGTCCTTAACCTTGACCGCGATGTCTTAAAACTAACATCGGACCGTGGAGTCCTTAAATCCACGGACTATGAGGCCCTTAACCTTGACCGCGATGTCTTAAAACTAACATCGGACTGTGGAGTCCTTAAATCCACGGACTATGACGTCCTTAACCTTGACCGTGATGTCTTAAAACTAACATCGGACTGTGGAGCCCTTAAATCCACGGACTATGACGTCCTTAACCTTGACCGCAAGGTCTTTAAACTACGATGCCTTGAGCAACCCCTGACCCCGTGAAACACGGATAAGGGCGACCACATCCAGCACTTGCAGGTCCTCACGACCTGTAAGGAAGAAAAACTCTCTTCTGATCCTTACGACTCTCAAGGGAAAACCCGCTTAAGAATCTTCACGATTCTTAAGAAGAACTTATACCTATGGGATCCTCTCGACCTGTAGGGAGAAAAACTCTTTATGAGACCCTCGTGGCTCATAAAGCGCAAAAGTCTTAGGAAGCAGACCTTAACCCTGAATCCTAAGCCGTCGCTACCCTACAAGGAGATCAAGATAAATTGTCCGCAAAACTCATTCAATGAAAGAGACACACCATTGAGAAGAAAAATGTATCTTTTATTCATAAACCAAAATGGATACAAAGTACAATTCATGAAAGAAGAAAAAGAAGATACTCTCAGTCATGAGTATGTACAAAAACAGAAAAGAATAGAAAAGATACAAGTTTTCAAGCCGGTGGGCGATTTAGCAGCTTGGTCAGCTCATCCCGCTTTTGCTGGGCCACGGCCTCATGATTTAAGATCGCCAAAAGACGGGCCTCCGCCTGAGCCTGCTGGGCCTGATATGAAGCAAGCCGAACTTCAAGCTCTTTCTCGGTGGCCTTATGAGCCTTGACCCTCTCACGAGTGAACGTAGCAGCTTTATCAAGAGTCACCACCTCCCTGATAGACTCTTGAAGCACCCGCCAGAGTTCATACGCTTTGTTAGCCTTGGCAGTAAGACTCGCCTGAAGCTCGCTCAGCGCTTTAGAAGCCAGCTCTCTCTCCGAGAATTTGCGACTGAGCCTCTTCTCGCACGATGTCATGTTTGCCGCGCACCGCGCTATCAGCCCCCGCAAGTCCGCCTTTGCAGCCATGACCTCCAAGGAAAGACGGGAACATTCAAGTGCATGCAAGCAAGCCTCCACCTGCCGACAGAACTCCACCCAGACTCGCACTACCTCTTCGCTATGGTAGGTGGCAAGAAAAGGAAGAGAACCGTTAGCCTCGGCAGCAAATGCTTCATCTGTGGTTGCACTGCCAGCACGAAGCTCCTCGATCAAAGACGACAGGGAGACAAGGCTCAATTGGGCCAAGCGTTCTGAAGCTCGCAAAGCATAAGGGCCAGGCGGCATGACGACACGCGATTCCAACGCTATTGGAGCTGGCAAGGCTGTTCAGAGTTGAAAAATATTAGTAAAACTCTTAAGCAAAGGAACAAGTGAGGCTATACCGGAATGTCACTTACCTACGGTCATGCAAGTAGGAGCTGAGGGTTCCCCTGGCCCTTCGAGAACCTCGACCTCATCATCGGCCTCCAAAACTGTAGAGAACATCAATGTCAATACGCAAAATAACAACGATGCTATGAGAAGTGATGAACAACACTCACCTTGTCCAGACGAAAGGACGATGCGTTGAGGAGATATCGCCTGCGGAGCGGCCATTTCCAAAAGACGCTGGAAGGACTGCCGAGGAGACAGATCGACAATGGAGGCCGCCAGTCCACGCAATTCTGAAAAGACAAAAGAGTTCAGGTAACAGAAAGACTACTAGCTCAAAACGTGGAAGGTTACCTTCGACACTCCTCCCATTCTGAGCCGGGGGGATAGCAGCTTCAGCGGCCTCTGTCATGACCTCAGGCTCCAACAAAAGGAGGGTAGTCCCGACTACCTCCATCTTAGCCTCTGGGCCGCCTTCGGGAAGAGCCGTTGGAGCGGTAGTCTCTAAAGGAGCCTTCCTCAAAGGGGCAAGCACTCCCTGATCAAGAACCGCCGCTGGAGGCTCTATCATAAGAGGAGCAGCCTCATCAGCCCCTTCCACATCGAGCAATGCTTTATCGGGAATTTCAGCAGGCTTCAGCTTCAATGAGCCCGTAGGGAGCTCCCCCAGCGTCGAAGATTCTGCACAATTCAAATAAGAATAAGGATACACATATACATGCGTAAATAATCTGAAAAAACTACAAAAAAAAAAACAACAACGTACCGATGCGCAAAGAAGCCCTCAATATGGCTTCTTCAAGCCGCTGCTCCTTCTCAAGGAGGCGTGCTCGCCGGGGTTTAAGGGTAGACTCATGGCCGCCGGTCCATAAAGAAAGTGCGTCCGCTGCATGTTCTGAAGCGGCTTGCTTCAGGGCCCTTTCCCCCCATTCCTCCAAAGGACCGATAAACTGCCGCCGAATCCACGAAGGGTCTTCGTAAAAGATTACAGCGGGATAGGGCTTCTTCGGAACCCTGGGATTATGAGACGCGTCTTTGGAACGCCGTATGGCCTCGGCCAACTGTGCGGCTTCCTCCTCGGCCGAATTCGGGAAGAGAAGTCCAGCGTCTGACTCTTGCAAGGCCAATGGTTCGTCTTCAAGAATAGGCTCAGACTCCGCCAAAGAATCGAGCAAATTGGTGTCCGCTTTCCTCTACCGCTTAGACCCAGAGCCGGTCGCCGAGGATGACCGTTTCCTTCCCCGCGAAGCCTTAGGGCGGCGCCGACCCACATCGCCTTCGACACTCTCATCCCTATTACTCTCGCTCGGTGCCACAACCGAGGATGACACCGCCATTGTCGACGCCACGGGGGGCGGTGCTGCCACTGGCGGTGGTGCTACTACTGGGCCCCGTCTACCCCGCGATCGGGAACCTAGAGGCATACCAGCTGTTGGAGTAAGGTCCACCCCTGACTCCCCCGGAATGAGCGCGGCACCAATCTCCCTCAGAGGGAAGCAGACCGGAGCCCTCGGTCGCAGCTTAGCTCCCGGAACCTGAGGAGGGGCATCATGACCAAGAAGCACCCTCCTTTCCTCAAGAATAATTGGGCTGACCCGGTGGAGATACCAACCCGTAAACGAGCCCATGCACCGGGGCATGTACTCAGCTTCAGGGACCATGAAGTGGGAGCCGGTGTTTAGCCTTACGAAATGATGAGCGGCATCGCGAACGGCATCAAGCGAAGGGACCGGTGCAACTATAAAAGCCTCAAAAGGAACACCCTGATCGTATCCAAGTTGTCGGGCGAATTGATGCGGGTTGTATCGCATGAAAAGAGCTGCACTGTCCTGGCGAAACACCAAGTAGCCCGGTCTAATTGTATACAAGTGTGCGGCCTCCCGGGGCTTCAAAGAAGGTACGTTGTCTTTTGACTGGTCCCAGAGTTGTTGAACTGGACCTGAAGGAGTAGACAAGACCCGATCATTAAAAACCAGCTAGCCAGTGGCAGCGTAAGGAGAAATCAGCACCCGAATAGCACCAAATTGGGTCGGGTCGGCGGCAGAAGCATCCACTAATCGCATAAGTCGTGGGAAGGGGTAGGCATCGTAAAACGCGGGCCTCTGATGCATAGCGAAAGCCCCCAGCACATGCATTTCGATCCAGGATGTGAAGTAATGAAGCGAAAAATTCACTACGTCTACGCCAGGGCTGGAAGTGTTGGCCGCAGCGCCCAACCCATGGTAAAGATGCGCCAGCGCCGGGATGCCGATAGCCAATCGCGTCCCCTCAGCAATATAATGAGCCGGGTAGATAACCGAGGCTCTCATGAAGCGGCGATGCATGGGGATAACGAACCAACTGAGCCAGACACTGACAAACCCCATGAAGAACGTCTCCTCATCCATACCGGGTGCTGCAATGGATTCAAAAGACATCGGCGACATGATGGGGATATAGTATTGAGGTAGATCCGATTCAGTGGTCGGCAGCTTCTTCGGACCAAACCCAAAGGGATCTTTGACGTTGGCAAACTTCGGAGCTGTCTTCGACATGACATCTTCGCGAAGGAAGCAGGCAATGAAGCTGTTAAAAGTGACACCCTGCTCCTCAGATTCGGTGAACAATCGGTCAAAGATACCTAGCGCCTTGATCAAGCTGGGACGCTTGTGGCGAACGGCGTTCTCAACAGACAAGCCGTCAACCGGTGCAGGCTCGGGCTCGAAGACGTACTTGTCAGGAGGCAACAACTCCTCATACAGTGTACCCCTGATTGGCAATCCCGAGATTTCATAAAATTCTACCAGAGAAATCAAAACCTCGCGATCTCCTAAAATAAAAGTGTTGGTGGGGAGATTCCATTGATTCAAGAACGCCTTAACCCACCAGACATGCGGGGACTTATAATGGAAGAGTGACGCATATATTGCCTGATAAAGCCCGACCTTCTGCAGCCGCGCATGATGGGTGGAAAGGATATAGCGAGCCCAAAGAAGGTAGCCCGTGGGGTGTCGAGGAGTAAGCCCTATCTTATAAATCTGCCCCCATGGGTGGGCCTCATCCTGACAAATGCGACGCCCAGGATATCTATAGCGGGGACCGGATGGTTCGGGATACCTGTCGTCGAAGGCTCGAGCCTCCCCGTTGGAGTCCAGTTGGGCATCTCCACAGCAAAAACCGTTCTCGGAGGGTCCATCGGCAAGAATGGGAAAGTAGGCTCTGTCGGTACTGCACAGAGGAAACTCCGGCGACCCCGGATAATATGGCTGTACCAAGTTCCCCACAGAAGCAAGTTGGTGCAGTTCGGGTCATGAGCCCGGATCATCGCCATCGCTTCCTCGTCAGATGGTGATTGAGGAAAAGCGGCCTCCGAACGAGTAAAGGGAAAGCACGGAACAGAAGCCATCGCACCTGAAATCAAATAAAAGAAGACTGTCAAAAGCAAAGCCAGCGATATATACATGCATGAACATGAAGACAAGTTGAGGAAGGCAACAGCAGACTTTTTTTTATGGGACCATTGGCTGCAAAACACATGGGCCCCACAGAATCAAGATGACGGCTCGTTAATAATGAGACCAAGCAGTTGTAATAAGACAAAGGGGATACCCTCATTAATAAAATGTAGGTTTCAAGTGGCCCTGCACATCCCCTAGAAGACAAATCTACCGGACTCCACAACAAATCAAACGGGATCAAGGGAATTAAATTCCCACAGAAGATATCATTGCAAACTTCTGTTCCATTAATTGCAGAAGGACAATCTCGGGCCAAGAGACCCTAAGAAGCCTCCATGGGAAGAACTTAGTTCTTCACAGGAATTAAATTCCTTTTGAAAAGGGGAATTAAATTCCCATGAACATTTTTTCTGTGAACGGAGTTAAACTCCGTGGATTATCACCACCATTTCCCTAAAAGATCATCTAAACCCTAAGAGATCTACTGTTGAAGGTTAAGTGGTTTCATATTTTGGTTAAAGAACTTGAAGAAAAATGGTTTCTTTGTTAAAAAAGGAGTGAAGCCCTTGATGTGGATTTAAAATCCAGTGAGTTTTGTCAAAATGAAGGTGCATCGATCACCATTACCTGAGGAAAAAGAGTCTTTTTAAACAGAGTTAAACTCTGAAAGGTTTGAAGCAGAGAACTAAGCTCTGGAAACGAGAATTAAATTCTCAAGAAAAAAGTTCTCAAAGGAAGAAGATGAGCAAAGTGGAGGCGTCTCTGAGATGACCCCTATATTTATAGGATGTGATGGAAACGCTTCATCTCCCCGATTCCCTAGATGGATCCAACGGTCACCAAAGTGACAGCGTTGCACTCACATGCAGACACGTGAGAACAACGCTGTGGGGGCATTTGTTTCCTGACTTAAAATCAGGAAAAACCTACGGAAGAAGCATCACGTGCTAGCACGTGACCAACAGTCACGTGTTGGCACGTGACAATTCAAAGCAGCGGCAAAGGCATATTCGGTTCCCTGACTAAATCAAAGAAAAGGCTCCAGAAAGGGTCACGTGCTCACACGTGACCAGGGGTCACATGTTGGCACGTGACGGCTGAACAGCGGCTAGAAGACAAAGCGCAGAAAGCAGAAGAAAACTCGTTCCAAGGGGTCACGTGCCTACACGTGACCATGGGTCACGTGCCTACACGTGACCATGGGTCACGTGCCCACACGTGACCGGCTTTCAAAGCCTATCTGTTTAACAGAATTAAATTCTGAACAGCATTCAAATCTTTCCAAAGAAGAACGATTATTTGGAACCGATTGGATTAAAGATCTAAAGGTGATTAAATATCACCTATTTATGGAAAAATCTTGAACTTGGAAAGATTTCCCCTTAAAATCTAACCGAAATAACAAAGGAATATCTTTGGATTTGAAATCCAATGGTGAATAAAATTCACCTAATAATCCAAAGGTCCAGATGAATGATGAATGCAAATCAAATCTCTCAATGAAAGATTCACTAAAACTAATTGATTCTGCTCCTTTTCCTATAAATAGGAGCCAAGAGATATACAGAGGAGGAGATACAGAGATGGACACAGAGAGAGAGAGAAAAATAGAGCCTTGAGACTTTGGAGGAATTTGGATCTTCTGCAAAAGAAAACCTTAGGTAAGAAAGGAGAGGCTTTTAAAAGAGAATTTAATTCTCAAAAGAGTTTAACTCTTATATTAAAAAGAAGAACATAGTTCTCTCTTTAGCAGAGGATCTGCAAAGTGCACATCTCCCCATGAATTAAGAATTTAATTCTCATTGGGTTGAGATCCTGCCATGCAGATCCAAAGCATAGAGAGGGAATGGATGTTTGAGAATTTAATTCTCATAGAATTATAGGAATTTAATTCCTTCGAATTAAAATTAGGGTTTAATCCTATGTTGTAGGGATTTAATTCCTTCAAATGGACAGAACCAGGGTTTAACCCCAATTAAGAGCTTAATTCTGTCAAAATAACAGGAATTTAATTTCCTTAAGAAAGAAGAAATGAGGGTTTAACCCTATTTAAGAATATAATTCTTCAAAAGAAAGCAGGAATTTAATTCCTCTAAAGTTATTGCTAGGGTTTAACCCTATGAAGAATTCAATTCTTAAAAAGATAAACACATCTTCAAACAGGCAAAGGAATAGGGTCACGTGCTACCACGTGACCCCTGAAAAGAAACAGAAAAGAGCTTTAGAGCGCCCTCACGTGTTGACACGTGACCCCTAAAGAACATTCTAACAGATCAAAGCGCAGGCCCCCATCACGTGCCCACACGTGATGGCTTTCAGAATTAAAAGTGTTAAACACTTATCTGTAGAACAAAATAAAGGGAAACAGGTCGCTATCACGTGCTACCACGTGACCCCTTGGCTGAAGCTTTAACGGACAAACACCAGAATTCCCATCACATGACAGCACGTGATGCTCCAAAGTATTCAATACTTTTGGCAGAATAAAATGAATTGAGGGCGCTCTCACGTGCTACCACGTGACCCCTCTTGCCTTAGTGTTTAACACTAAAGTTGAAACCTCTATATCCAGTGTTCAACACTGATTTTCTTAGTGTTTAAGCATTAATTTGGAAAACATCTATTTACAGTGTTTAACACTGACTTTCTTAGTGTTGAACACCAACCTGGAAAACCCTGTTTCCAGTATTTAACATTGATCTGCCTTAGTGTTAAACACTAATTTGAAATCTCCATTGCCAGTGTTTAACACTGATTTTTTTTAGTGTATAAACACTAATTTGAAAGCCCTGTTGCTGGTGTTTAACACTAACTATCTTTTAGTGTTAAACACTAACTTGTCAATCTCATTCTTAGTGTTCAACACTGATTGATCTTTAGTGTTTAACACTAACTTTAGCCCCATTGGCTAAGTGTCTACAGGCAAAGCCTCTCCTCTAATGGACCAACAGAGGGCCAATATCCTAAACATGATTGGACTTAGCCCAAGCTGGCCATAAGTCCTCAATTCAAATTCAACTGAGCCAATGGGCTCATAATATAATTAATTGGTCTTGGTTCCAAATTGGGCCAAAGATTATTTAATCTACCTCGGTTTAAGGGTACATCTCTTCACTCCTTTGATACTTGGCGTTGTAATTCTTCAACGTCTTCAAAGAGGTGACGGGTCCCGATGACCACATATTGATACGGACTGTGGGGTCCTTAAACTCATGGACTATGAGGTCCTTAACCTTGACCGGGATGTCTTAAAACTAACGACGGACTGTGGGGTCCTTAAACTCATGGACTATGAGGTCCTTAACCTTGACCGGGATGTCTTAAAACTAACGACGGACTGTGGGGTCCTTAAACTCATGGACTATGAGGTCCTTAACCTTGACCGTGATGTCTTAAAACTAACATCGGACTGTGGAGTCCTTAAATCCACGGACTACGACGTCCTTAACCTTGACCGCAACGTCTTAAAACTAACACTGGACCGCAATGTCCTTAAACTACTTATTGACCGCAATGTCACTAAACTAAACAACAGGGCTCCCTTAATTGCTCTATTGTTGGATCTAAACGATCCCGTTAAGTTGATCTTAGTCTGAAAACTAGACTAACGTATCCTTAACAAATGTTTAAGTCGATCTTAGTCTCGAATGAGGATAACGTATCCTTAAACCCAAAACCCCCAAACCCAAATCTAAGATAATACGGATTTGGACTAGTCCACACCCTACGGGCGACGACATAACTCAGTCTCCGTATACAATCCACGGGCAACTAAACACAAAATAAACACACACGACACGAAGTGACCATCTGGAGAAGGAGAAAGTGGTTACCGCGATGCGGTAGCGTAATTAACTGCAGGGGCTTGCGCCTGCAAAGAAGAGCGTCCCCACAATCAAAAACCCCTCAAGCGAGGGGGAATCTGACAAAGTTTGCTACATCGGACGCATCCGTTTAAACCTTTGATACACGGTGCCATAAATCAACTTGGCATCTTCGGAGAGGTGGACGGATAGCACCAATTAGCATCTGCCCCCGAATCTCAGGCAAGATGTCCCTGTCGTGCCGTCATTCGGAGGGGAACAGCCATCAGTACGTCGTACTGGAGATAGTATACAGGTGCTCGTTAGGTTACGGGTACACCGGACATGACTCGCATGGGAACTGTTGGTTGGTATTATACCCATCGTCAGTTAACAGTTCCCAGGTGACATGAGTACAGCATAGTCCGCAGATTTGACATTGCTACTTCGCCTCGAGTGTGTCCCACCGTTCTTAGATTGCTACCCTACCACGGCTCAAAGGAGTCGTGCAAACAGGTAGCAGTTGGGTGCAGTCCCGAGCACTTGGAGGCAGTAGTGGTTAGACAGGATTCGTCTCTCCCGGTATTGGGAGATGATATCGCGCTGTGTCAGAGAGCCATTACGCAAAGTCCCTGGCCAGGGCAAGCGAGATATACTGGTAGGTTCCAGTAGCTTCTCAGGGTGTAATGGGCTTCGCTCCGACACGACTTATACAGCTATTAGGGGACTGACGATTGCTGCCCCCTAGGCTTGATATGCGATAGTCTTAGACGAACAGACCGGACTGTACGAAGATTGTCACATCAGGCTCAGTGGGAGTTCGGATGATTTTCCTCATCGGCCTTCTTATCGACATCTACCTGGGGACCGTTACGTACAGCTAGTGCCGCTTGCGGTCTGTGGTTAAACCCACTGCCAGCGTAGTGTCGAGTCTTTAGAGTCCCACACAGAGAGTTTCCCTGCTCCAGGCGAAACGATATAGAGGTCGTATGGTTTTACGACAAGGGTTCTGACGCGTACGTGTGTTTACGCACGTACGACTTTTCGGACAGTTTTTTACTAGCCGGCTTTGGTTTAAGCCAGATTCTAGTATCGGATTATAGGATTTATACAGTCTAAAGTTTTTCCGTGTTTTCACGGATTGGAGGGGCGTTCTCGTAATTTGTCGGGAAGCTTCTAGAAGAGTGGTGACTTGGGGGGTAAGGTGGCATTGCATTAAATGAGATTAGTGACTCATTTGTGTGATTCATCAATGTCATTAATGCATCATAAATGCTTAATGACTCATGGAGATGAATCACTCATAAATATTTATGAAGCATGGTTGTTAATTCTATTATTTCATTTTTGGATAAATAAATAATGCTTCATATATATTATGATAGATCATTATTTCATTTCATTATCATCTTCACCTTCTCTTTCCTCAAGCTCACTCTCTCTTCAAACCCTAACCCTAGCCTCTCATGTGTTGAGATCAAGAGTTAGCTAGACTAATACATCCATAACCTCACTCTATATCCCCTAGGTAGCTTAGATTAGCACTTTAAGCAACCTAGTTATCTCAAGTTTGAGATTAAGCTTGGCGTAGGAGCTTTCGGGTGGATCGTCTTTGACTCGAGGAGGCCGTAGAGGTGTCGATGTTCCAAGGAGCCTACGAGGAGTGGAGGACAGCGATGAAGACCCGAAGGACATGTAACGTGAGGTATAACTTCGAATCCGAGTAGTTAAACCTCTAGCATATAGTTAACAATGGTTTAGATAACGATTCATGCGCTCAAGTCCGTGTTACGAAGCTTTGATAATCGTTTTTCATATATTCCGCCTCCTGATTTGTATGTCAAAAACTATTTCTATTAACCGCAATCAAGAACGACGTCGCATGAAGCTAACCGGTGAGTACGGGTCGGTCCACAGGGATGTTGTGAATCTCCTAATCGCGCTAACGAGTTAATTCCGAATGGTGTTCGGATTGATTATTAAATCTAAAATCTAAATCTATCTATCTAAGATTAACTAGATCTAGTCTTGCTAGGGTTAGGTTTAGGGATGGTTTGGAAATGCAAGTAAATCTCAACGCTTTCTCTACCCGAATGAAGATCTATGAGGAGTTATGGTAATTATCAATAAAGGGGATTAGATCCATTCGGGAAGGTGTTCCTTCCTCTAGGTTCTTGTCCTTCCTTTAGAGATCCTTACCCTAACCTCCATGGAAAACGCTCGCAACCGGGCTTTTATACTACGGTATCACCGCTACCTCGAGGGATAGGGTGCTGTAGGGCGCGGTGTATGCGTGTATGCATGGAGTCCTATTGAAAATATATTATGGGTAAGAAAGGGATGAGAGATCTCATCTCTCAAAATCCTTCCCCAAAGCTAACTCTAAACAATTTATCTAAGGCAAGGAATTAAATCTACCTAGGGCAAAGAATTTAAATCTAAACTAGAGCAAGGAATTAAATCTACTTACAGATGCGTCTCTCCAATCATCAACGCAGGTTTGTCAGATCTGAATTCATGAGTTGAAAAGAAATATCGATACTCTCCATAAAGAGATCTGTATTTTATTATTAAAAGGAGGCATAACCTAATACAATCTTTAGGGTTCCTATTTATAGAGAATAGGAAACCCTAGGTTACATTTTGATCCGCATGTCTACATTTACAAGAATACCCCTAGGTTGACAAGTCAGCGCCGCACAAAAAATATGGTAAACTTTTTATTTTCCAATCGCCCATCCCTGCCGTGGAACCGCGGCCCGAGGCCTGGTTTGGCCTCGGTTCCGCGGTCAACCTAGAGAGTTGACTTGTGGGATTTCTTCTGCTGGCTTCTGATGACTTTTTATTTTTGTTTCTTCAGTACTTTTTTCATATTATTTTCTAGTTCTCTTCCAGATCTTTCCAGTGAACATTGTAGTGGACTTCTCACCATTCGCTTTGTATCGACGTCTTGAACCTTGCTTTGTGTACTGGTCTTTATGTAGGCTTGATCAAGAGTCTTCTGTTTATTGGTCAAAGTCTCACTTTTACGTTGTCTTTTCATTATTTCCACTGCTTTAGATCCAAGAACCTGTAACCTGTAACATGTAGCAGACATGTGTCAAAAGTATCTGTTTATTTATAAAAAGAATAAGAATGGGGAATATAATAATACAATATTCTGGTGTGAACACCTCCCCGCAAGTTCGTGGGGTGCGTGACATGGACTTACAGTATGGTAGAACTGGAAGTGATTCCAGAACCACAAACGATTACTGAAGATTTAATAGAACCTAAAGATTCAATTAGTTTTTGACATTCCATTAGCCACTCCGCAGATATGGTGGGTAACCTCAGACACCCGAAAGGTACTTCGATATCCTCAAAGATGGTGACAGGGAGGTTCTTGTTTACCCAGACTTGCCATTACTGCTATTCTAGACTATAAGACCCGGCAGGAGGATGAGTATAGCGTCGTTCTAAACCAGCTTTAGAAGTGCACGTGTATATGACTCTGCCAGAGGGTTGTTATAGTCAGTGGGAGGAGCGGAAGTATATTGGACAAGTAGCTTGTGTCTATTTATAGACTAAAGCAGGTATAGCAGATATAGATCATCTATTTTTGATGTGACAGTCATAGGCTTTGACTTCATCAGAATAGGAGATGGATCTGTTAAGAATGAAGTAGGGTGTGATGTCCTGGTATTTGGATGACATGCACTTTTGTAGGAAGTGAAATTCCTATACTACGATCGGTTATACTGTGGTTGTCATACAGTGGTTTCTCCACATAGGATATGGATATTATATCAGGCATTTTGGTTACTAGATCTATGGTTTTAAATCTAGATTTTGGTAGTTTCCCAATCTGGGTACTTAGACAATATTCTAAAGGTATTTTAGAATGGACGACTCCTGGCATGGCGCTGTGCCTGCAGGTGATGGAGTCACCCTCTCTAAAGGTGTCTTACAGACTAAAAGGAGAGGGATGTGCATGATAGACATATCACTTGCTTAGGCAAATGAGTCAATCATGAGATGTCAAGTACCATACCAGATATTGTTTTTGCACTAGATGCAATAAGTTTATATATTAATCCAATCCTCGAGAAACGTTCGGAAGCAGTTTATGAACATAAGTGGATGTTCTAAGGATTTGGTAACGGCAGCCTCCTTCGGGAGACCGTTATCATTCTAGGTTTCCAAGGTGACCTGGATGACAGAGTGACTGTCGGAGTTATAGTTTTCCCTCTTTTTAAGGGCAGTAGTTTGGACAGGTGGTCCAAGCGGATACTGAAGGAGGCATGGCGCAGGATACTGATTAAATTCAGTAGACGATACAGTCTAAGAAGTTTTCTAGATTTGGAGTTCATTTGTGAACTGGGTCCCATCAGATATCCAGACATATTCTAAGAAAGGTATTGCTCATTTCGGGAGATGGTTTTCTCCACGAACTTGAGATAAAGAGAGATATAGAAAGAAACATTGTAGCGGATCCACTCACTGAGGCTATTTCTTGAACGCAATAGTTTTACAAACGAGATTTGTGAAACTGATTAGTAGAGAAGTTGGGTGTTCGGTATCACACGGGCTGTGAGTATGCGACACCAAAATAATTAGCCTTAAGTGCAAGTGGGAGATTGTTGGCTATAGTGCCCTCAAGTCAATTATTGGATCGCAGGCACGTGATTGCAATGATTGAGGGATGACCTATACCGGTAGAACAGTCTTACTGAAGATGATAGTATGCTATCTGGTTTGTCTTTATCATCGTGTACATACTTCAGGTGACATGACAGATCACTATTATATGTTTATAGAGCCCATAGGATTGTTGATTAACTACCAGCAGTATGATGGCGATCATATACGTGGGAGCTGGGTGGTCTATAAGCACATCCTTAAATGTCCTTAGTCGTGGGAGTTTCGAGACTGGATATCGATACTCCAAGAGTAGACTAGTGTATACTGATCGAGACCCCGACGAGAGGCGGTGGCCGGTCTCACAAGCCATTGGTGTCAGTTTTTTCACCTAAGATGTATACAGGTGCTCATTGGGTTATGAGTACACCGGACGGACTCGCCGGGAACATGCTAGTTGGTATTATACCTATTGTCAGATAGCAGTTCCCTGGTGACATGTGTATAGGTTAGTCTATCGACCTGAGATCATCATTTGTCTCATGTGAGTTCCCATTGTGCTTTGATTACTACCCTACCACGGCTCAAAGGAGTCGTGCAAACAGGTTTTAGTTATGTACAGTCCCGAGCCACATAGAGGCAGTGGGCAGATCGTCAGGGGCTTCGTCTCTCCCGGTATTGGGGGTTGATATCGCGGTGTGCACGGGTGGCCATCACCAGAAATCCTTGGCCAAGGTAGTCGAGAATTACTGATTCGGATTAGTAGTTTCTCAGGTGGTGATGGGCTTCACACTGACACTAAATGTCGTGTTATTAGGGGTCTGACTTTATCCACCCCCTAGACTCGATATGCGATACTCATAGACGGATGGATCGGAGTACAGATATTGTCACTGTCAGGCTCAGTAGGGGTTTTAGGATGAGTTTGCTCGTCGGCTTCCTTTTCGCTCAATACCTGGGTAGCCGTTACGTACAGCTAGTGCCGCTGACGGGCTTATGGTTAAACCCACTGCCAGTGTATTGACGAGTCTTTAGAGTCCCACACAGAGAGTTTCCCTGCTTCGGACGAAACGATGTAGAGGCCGTATGGTTTTACGGCAGGGTTCGATCACATACGTGTACTTGTGCACACATGATGTTCATATGGATAATACTAGTGGGCTTTGGTTTAAGCCGGATCCTAGTATTATATTGTTGGATTATTTTCGTCTCTTTGTATTCGTATTCTTCGGAATACGGATGCATGTATGTATATACGGTTGAGGGGTATTCTTGTAATTTATTACAAGATTACTTTTAAAAGATTACACCTCATCATGGTTTATACCTTTTTGGATTAAAAGGTTATTGAGGTGTAGGATGAGGAGTTTATTGCATATTTTGTGGCATGGCTAATTAGCGACCCACGGTTACTATTCTAGCATGCTTAAGGTTTTGTTTATTGTGAGATTATTATTGACTTGAGATATTATGGTTGACTCTAGATATTTTGGTGGCATGGGATATTTTTATGGACGGCATCATTATTTATTAAATAATCTCACAACAAACAAAAGGCTAAGCCATTATTCATTTCTTTTTCTTTTTTATGAGTTGCTCTAAACTCTCATCCTCATGGCATTTTCTTTTTCCTCTAGCTCCACCCAAACCCTCTCATGAGTTGAGAATCCTTGGGTGTCTCGAGACAAATTAATCCTTCATCACTCTCTACTTCATCTACAGTATGTAGTGTAGCGATCTAAGTATCCTAGTTGCCTCGGATATGAGGTTGGAGCTCGTTGCATAGACTCTCAGGTGGATCATCTTCGATGGAGGGAGACCGGAGATCAAGCTTGATCAAGAAAGCCCTTAGGAGCTTGAGATGATGGTTGAAGACCGAAGGACACAGATCTATTCGGTATAAACCATTCTAAACTCCTAGTTTATAGATTGCTAGTTAAGGGTTAATGGTAGATCCGAGTAATTGGTTATGGTAGCACCAAGTTTTATAAATTTTTATTCTGCATTTGGTCATGGATTGATGGTCGGGGCGCTGCCGTAACCCAACAATTCGTGTAGCCAGTACACTTATATGATCGAAACCCTGCCGTAGCACCTTACGGCCTCTACATCGTTTCGCCTGAACCAGGGAAACCCTCTGTGTGGGACTCTAAAGACTCGACAGTACGCTGACAGTGGGTTTAACCATAAGCCCGTCAGCGGCACTAGCTGTGCGTAACGGCTACCCAGGTACATGTCGAAAAGGTGGCTGACGAGCAAACTCATCCTAACCCCAACAAGCCTATAAGTAACACTTACCGTACAGTCCGGTCTCTTCGTTTGATACGTCGCATATCGAGTCTAGGGATGGTAAACGTCAGACCCCAGTAACTTGATAAGTCATGCCGATATGTGGCTCATAACGGTTCGAGAAACTACTGATAACTCTTATCAGTAAATCTCTACAACCTTGGCCAGGGAATTGCTGTTATAGCCAATCGAGCATAGCGCAACATCAACTCCCTATACCGGGAAAGACGAAACACCTCATATCGCTCACCGCCTCCATGTGATTCGGAACTGTATTCAAAATCCACCTGTTTGCATGACTCTGATGAGCCATGGTAGGGAGGAAATCAAAGCACAGTAGGAACCACACAAGGCACTATGACGATCTCGGGTCTACAGACTAACCTATACAAGTGTCACCAGAGAACTGCTATCTGACGATAGGCATGATACCATCTAGGAGTTCTCGGCAAGTGCTGTTCGGTGTACCCATTCTCTAATGAGCACCTGTGTACAATCTTTGATGTCAAACACCAATGGTTGTGGGATCAACCATCACCCCCATATAGGGTCAAGAAATGTACACACTAGCCTAATTTGAAATATCGATGCCCTATCTCGATATTTCCTCGACTAGGAACTGTTAAAGGATGTGCTTGCAGACTACGCAAGCCCTACTAGTATGATCTGCATCATAGTCCTGGTAGTCAAGCAAACATCCTAAGGGCTTTATCAACATGTATACAAGATATGAAATACTAAGTAGAACACATCACATGTTAAGATAAAGCTAAACCAAATAGCGTACTATCATATTGAGCAAGATTGTTTCTATATATACATATCCCTAGCATCATATACAATAAAGGCCTCTAGGGCATACATATCCAACAATGTCCCACTTGCACTAAGGACTTTAGTTGGCGCAATAAGTACTCACTGTCTGCACTATAGCCTGTTGCTGGCGTACTGTATGCCCAACATCTTGAACAATCTCTTGAACTAGACTTAAGGGATGGCCTTGGTGAATGGATCGGCTGTGTTTTCTTGTGTCCACTCTCCGCACCTCGATCTCCTGGCGATCCATGATCTCCCTGATGAGGTGATACCTCCTCAAGATATGTCTGGATTTCTGATGGGACCGTGGTTCCTTTGCCAAAGCCATGGCTCCATTGTTATCACAATACAAAGGTATTGGATTAGCAATGGATGGAACCACCTGAAGTTTAGAAACGAACTTCCTCATCCAGACTGCCTCTTTTGCGGCATCATTAGCAGCAATATACTCAGCTTCTATCGTAGAGTCAGTGGCGGTATCTTGCTTGGAACTCTTCCAATATACCGCCCCTTCATTGAGGGTAAATACAAACCCTGAGATGGACTTGCTGTCATCCTTATCGCTCTGGAAACTAGAATCGGTAAAGACCTCCATTTGGAGATCTCCGTTACCATACACTAAGAACATTTCTTTAGTCCTTCGCAAGTACTTAAGAATGTTCTTCACAGTTGTCCAGTGTTTCTCTCCTAGATTGGATTGATGCCTGCTTACTGCACTCAGCGCGTAAGCTACATCTGGGCGTGTACATAACATCGCATTCATTATAGATCCTACTGCCGAAACGTAGGGTATAATGTTCATGCGAGCCCTCTCTTCATCAGTCTTTGGAGACATCTCTTTGGAGAGGGTGGTCCCGTGACAAGCGGGTAAATTACCTCGCTTGAAATCTTCCATACTAAAGCTCTTTAGTATGGTGTCTATATACTTAGATTGAGACAATCCTAACAATCTCTTAGACCTATCTCTATAGATCTTAATGCCCAGAATGCATGAGGCATCACCCAGGTCCTTCATGGAGAACCTTTGTGATAAGAATAGTCTGACCGATTGTAGCATAGGGACGTCATTTCCTATCAGGAGAATGTCATCCACTTACAATACGAGGAATGTGACTGTACTCCCTACAATCTTTTTATAAATGCAAGGTTCATCTACATTTTTGATAAAATCAAACTCTTTGATTGTATCATCAAAGCAGATATTCCATCTCCGTGACTCTTGCTTTAATCCATAGATGGATTTAAGCAACCTGCATGCCTTCTCGCCGCTCCCACTATCAATAAAGCCTTTCGGCTAATCCATAAAAACACATTCATCTAAATCACCATTTAGAAATACCGTTTTAACGTCCATCTGCCAGAATTCATAGTCGTAGTAAGCAGCAACAGCAAGTAGGATTTGAATGGATTTAAGCATTGCGACTGGAGAAAAAGTTTCTTCATAGTCCAATCCTGATCTTTGACGAAATCCTTTCGCTATAAGTCTAGCTTTACAGGTCTCTACCTGTCCATTCAGACCAATCTTTTTCTTAAAGATCCATTTGCACCTTATGGGTTTTACTCCAGAAGGTGCAACTTCCAAAATCTATACTTTGTTAGTGTGCATGGATTCCATTTCGGATCGCATGGCATCTAGCCATTTCACCGAGTCACTACTCGTGATAGCTTGCTGAAAACTAGTAGGGTCATCATCATTTATGATATAATCTTCTCTATCACCATCAATTAGAAAACTATAGTATCTATCCGGTGGATGAGAAGTTCTACTAGATCTACGGAGTGGCTGAGGTTCGTTGGGTCTAATGAAACTTCAGATTCAACCAAATCGTCAGTAATTGTTTGTGGCTCTGAAATTTCTTCCAGTTCTACCGCATTGCCAATAGTATCATTTGTAAAAAATTCATTTTCTAAAAATGTGGCATATTGAGAAACAAACACTCTTTGTTCCTCCTTGTGGTAGAAAAGATATCCATATGAATATTTGGGATATCCTACAAATTTACACAAAACCAATCGTGTCTCGAGTTTGTCTGGATTTTGCTTTTTAACAAAAGCAAGACAACCCTATATCCTAACTCGTTTAAGATATGGTCTCTTCCCATACCATATCTCATATGGAGTGGTAGGCACGGTTTTAGTCAGAACCCTAATTAATAGATATATTGCAGTCTCCAATGCATGCCCCTAGAACGAAAGTGGTAACTCAGCATCACTCATCATCAAACGTACCATATGTAATAGGGTACGATTTCTCCGTTCTGACACACCGTTGTGCTGTGGTGTGTACGGAGGAGTGAGCTGAGAGAGAATCCCATTCTCTTTCAAGAAATCTAGAAACTCTGTACTTAGGTACTCTCCTCCTCGATCTGATCGAAGTTTCTTGATACTCAACCCAGTTTGTTTTTCTACTTCAATTTTGTATTCCTTGAATTTTTCGAAAGCTTCATACTTATGTTTCAATAAGAACATGTGTCCAAATCTTGAGAAATCACCAGTAAAAGTTATGAAGTATGAAAAACCACTTCTTGCATGTGTAGACATTGGTCCACATACATCACTATGTATAAAGCCTAAGAGTTCAGTAGCTCTCTTTTCGTGTTCTGTAAACGGAGTTTTGGTCAGTTTACCCTTGACTGACAAGTCGCATAAGATTTATATTCAAACGGATTTAAATATCCATCTTGATGTAGCTTGGTTAGTCTTATTTCGTTAATATGACCAAGTCTACAATGCCAAATGAAAGCTTCATTTATCTCTGAAATCTTTCTTTTGTTTGTGTGTTGTATGTTAAATACTGTGTGTTGATTCAGGATGTAGATTCCGTTATTTAATGTGCCATACCCAATCAACTGTTGATTTAGGTTAATGTTCATAACATTACTTTGTAACACAAAATTATATTCTTCATTGTCTAACAGAGATACAGATATTATGTTACATAATATACTTGGCACAAAATAACATGGGTTCAAAACCAATATACATCCTGAAGGTAAACTAAAGTGATACTCTCCCACAGATACAGCATGTACATTCAAACCATTCCCAACACGGAGAGTGTGATCACCTTTCTTCAAAACCTTGCTATTTCTCAATCCCTGCACACAATTGCAGATGTGAGATCCTGACCCGGTATCTAATACCCAGGAAGCAGAGTTTATTGAAAAACAGTTTTCGGTAACAAACACACCTGAAGCGGAAGCATCAACATACTTCTTCTTCTTGAGATCAGCGAGGTACCCAACGCAGTTTTTCTTCCAGTGCTCAGTCTTGTGGCAGTAGAAGCATTCCTTTTTTCCCGATGCCGCAGCCCCTGACTTGTCTTTCCACGGTGCCTTTCTAACTCCACCTCTCGGTTTGATGGGTTTCTTCTTCTTCTTTCCCTTAAGTTTAGCTTTCGGGATGGAAGAGGAAGATGGCCCAGCAACTAGAGAGGGAGTTTTCACTACTTTTAGCTTGCTCTATGCACTCCTCAACATATTGAGAAGTTTAGGAAGTGACTTCCCCAGATTGTGTATGTTAAAGTTCACTATAAACTGAGCATAGGCAGGGGGGAGAGACTGTAGAACTATATCAATATATTGTCCATTCTCCATCGTCCATCCCAGGTCCTCTAGTTCTTCAATAAGTCCTATCATCTTCAGCACATGATCACCTATAGATATACCAGCATCCATCCTCATATGAAACAACTTTCTTGAGGTCTCGTAACGCAAGGCACGAGATTGCTCCCCATACATGTCCTTTGTATGGAGAAAGATGGATTGCACATCCATCTTCTCATGCTGCTTCTGCTGTTCGTTGTCCATTGAAGCAAGCGCAAGGCATTTGGCTTTGGCGTAATCAATATCCCATGTCTTGCGGATTTCCTTATCTGCAATAGAGGAATCAGGGCCTGGGAGGGGAGGGGCTGGCGCAATCAACGTTCCTCGGCCAGTCTTTATAATTTGGTCCCGTGAGTTTATTTTTTTCTAATAGAAGCTTAAGTCCTGACATTGGTATCTGCCATTAGGAAGGAGAAAAGAAAACACTCAGCGATTGCTCTTGCATGATTAGATTGGTTATTAATCTTATCTAATTGATGTCTCACACTGCTTTTTATCAAATTTTCCTTCAAATCTTAAAAAGAAAATTAGCCAAAATTAATTACATTCTACAAGTTCGCTATCCGATCAGCCAAGCTAGTGTCGGTACTCTGAGGGAGGTTCCCCGTGCTTTCGCACGGACCTAATTAAAATAAACCTCGTTTTCTTAGAGGCATAATCTCGTTGACACCTTTCTAGACACCTACTGGATTAGCTAATTGTAAAGTGTAAAACTCTCCTGGGAGTAACTATTACTCACAGTGGGATCGGGATCCAACTATCAAATAGAAGGTATGCAATCTCATTGCAAATTTCAACACTTGAAATTCCCGATATTATTTTAACCCTTAGCATTTTATTACCTTAAATATGGTCAACAAATCATAAGCGCTATTCAAGTTCTACCCGTCATTTCATGATCGATTTAGACCCACCCGTATGACCCATAACTATGGTCAACAAAGTCATACGAATGTCCTAATCGATCGCATCATATGCTTTGCAGGAAGACATCACTTAGATACCGTACACTATGCTTTAACTATAGTCAACAAACGTAGCACGGATACTAAGTACTCTACTTCCTAAAATGACGGAGGGTTACAAATGGTTTTGATGAAAACTTTTAACGTAATGAACTTGATATCGTTGTAGAATCTAGTTATTTGAAAAGGAGCGATTTAAGCTCCGGTTTAAAATCGAGTAGTTTTTCAAAAACAAACCGAATAGATTTTGCTAAAGAGGTTACTCCCGGTGAATGAACCTCGGCTCTTTCCTCATCGAATGAGGTGCTGGATATTCATCAAGGAATACCACTATGCAAAGCAAGAACTAGAGAGTCTATCATGATAAACCGAGTGGGTTGTAGCATTTGTTAGTTTTGCTAAAGAGGTCACTCCCGGTGAAGGGATCTCGGCTCTTTCCTCATCGAATGAGGTGCTGGATATTCATCAAGGAATACCACTATGCAAAGCAAGAACTAGAACTACCTTTTTTGAAAATTTTTGATTCTACAACATCTTTATGTTTCTTTTCTTAACATTAATCTCATCAATGTTTTTCCATCATTTAACCTTATCATTGCAGAAAAAGAAACGAAAATAGAACGTAAGCTTATGCCATCCGCTTTCTCCATGGGGCCCCGTCATACACCGTTAGGTTACTTAACTAACTGCAGAGCGGGGGCTGGACTAGCGCGGGTGCAAAACATAAGCAACATTTATTATATATCTCATATATATATAGCCATTCGTCTCACGCAATAATAAGCATTCCAGATCATAGATGAATACATTGGATATACTAGAAATTCCGTGTTTCGCTTAAGTCCTGAATGAAAGACGGATTCCACGGTCGTGATGAATAGCCAAACCCCACCCTAGACCCCTATTGGTGCGGCAGACTACCCGCCAAATTCTCGAAGTGAAGCAACCTCCCTCAATAAAATGAGTAGGCTACTCGGCACTTCAAGAACCCGGTAGTTTGTGCACCCCACCTTGGGTCTACCCTAAGAGCAAAAACAGTAAAAAGAAATAATTCAACGGTAGTGATTGATTTCTAAAGAAGTATAGTAGTAACCGCAATCAATAACGGTGTCACGTGTAGCTAGCCGAGATGAGTACGGGTCGTCCTCAGGAATTCGTGGAATCTTTTAATCTTGCTTTAAACGTGTTGATTAGAACAGAGGAAGAATAGAGAATAGTGAAGAATAGATTCTAGATCTATGTTAAACACGGATGTAGAATACAGATCTAGTTTAAATACGGATATAGAATGTATAAAAAGAAAGCTTGTAGAGTTCGTTCGGATTTAGTAGCTATGGATGACTAATAAAGATTACCCCTTTTATCTATTGATAGATTTAAAACTAGATAGACAGTGATGAATGAGGATTAGGGTTCTTGGAAGAAACTAGGGTTTCCACACTATTGACCCTTGTCCTTTCATTGATCTCTATTCATGTCTAGCCCTTAACAAAACAATTGTTAATTTGATCTCAAATCGCGGTCGAGACTAGCAATAAATTGGTAGCACGCCCGATTAGGATATTAACGATTCTTTTGCTAAAGTTTATAAACTTCATAAGACTTAAAAGAAGTTAAAATATTTTCCCATCCATTGTTCTACCCTAATCCTATGAACCCTATCAAGCGGAGAATTACTCGCGCATGATGGAGATAGAAGAAGAAGAAGAACGGATAGAGAATGAAATCATAATGTAAATACAGAAAATAAATACAACTTAATTAATGTAATGATCTACCTTTATTAATCAACTTCACAATTACAAAACCTTCGAGTTTAGATTAGAAGAGGAAGAAGAAGTTGCTCTCGATCTCTGCCTCGTAGGAAGTAGATACTCCGTCGAATTTCACGTCGCTTTATCACGTCGAGTAGCGGACCTGTCGTGGATCACTTGTTCTTTGACGGTAATTTGCTTCGTATAAAAGGTTGATGATTTCTAAGTTTAGCCCTCGGTCCTTTATATAGTCCCAAACCAGAAACTATAGATCCCAAGAATCAGGGGTTGTTGTGAAGATCCAAACCTAAAAATCCCAAACCCTAACTCATTGATTCGACCGCGGATCTGCCGCATATTGCATGGTTTGGTCACGGAACCGCGGCCGTTTGGTGGGATCTTGGCTTCAAAATTATGGGTCTGCTTCGTTATGACACATGAAAATTTAGTTGATGTCTGGAATTTTCATATCTTTTCTGAGTCTCTGCCAGTATTGATTCTTTGATTTTATTTAATTTTATCGGCTGATTTTTGATTCCCGACATATCGATATTCCGATCTCCTGACCTGAGCTAAACCTTGCACAATATCTCAATGAATAATGTTAGTAATATTTGGTATTTTTGAGATATTATCCTAACCATTTTATATGATATTATATTTTAAGAATATTGATTAAGGATATTTGATATGATATGCATATTTAAATTATCAAAATATTATATAAATATTATATGCATACATTTTCCTTCATAATGTTAATTATAATATATAAACATATGGTAAATAGTATTTTTACAGATAAACCTAAATATGTTTCATATTTATAATAAACACCTTTAAATATTTAAGAAAAGTAAGGAAAATGTTTTATCAAATGTGCGATATTTTTGACTGAACAAATACCCCCAAACTTAACTTTGATCGTCTCGAGCAAACTATTTATTCAAGAGAGGGAGAAAAAGAAAAAAGAAAAACCTAAGTAGCACACTTTCGTAGGCAACACGATTGCACTGAGCACGTGCAACAAGCCGTTAAATCTCTAGGTGTCCCCAGGAGTGTTGTCTCCTGAGGGTTTTCAGCGGATTACACCCACAAAATTCTATAGTAAAAGAAAGAAGATGAAAGTTACGTACAAAGATAAGAACTATAAAAGAAAGAACTTGAAAACAAGAGTTTCCAACTACACTAGCTTTTTAGTTGCCATGAGCCCTATCTTAATGGCCGTGAAAAAATATTAGAAATCACATCATCCCTCAATAAAACATCGTCTTTATTCTTCCTCCATATCTTTTATCCAAACATCGATCATATACCCCTACATGTGTGTAAAAGACATCCTTACACTTAGAGAATTCAATTCAAGCTATCATACTCATGTCCATCTTCCGAAGTACTTTTTAGTCGGTGAATATTTTAGATAGAATTGCTCACACATTCTTCATGTGATCGTTAATACTTCTTGAGGTACTAACCAACCGATTACAAAATGTGCTCGCTTATTTATGTGTAATTCCTCGTCTTGCAACACCTAAGGCTTAGCAGTGGCTCCCAAACCATTTGGTCTAAGGCACAGGGTGATAAAGCACCCTCGCTATATTTTTTATGTTGCCTTGGTAATTACAAAACCAGTGTTCATTTTTTCCCACCATTTATACTTTTTTTTATTTCATACTAAGGCTTTTAGACAAGAGCATTTCAAGGTATCCTCTACTATCCCAAGTTTTAAGATGTGTGCAAGTGTGTATAGTAGGGTATCAACGTTCAAATGTTTGGCCTGAAAAATAGGGACTATTTTTCAGAATTATTTTTATTCTCAGATTAGTAATTTCCTTCATCTTACTAACTCTTGGGACAATAGATCATAATTACTTATTACTAGTTTCGTTTAAAAAAACATCTAACTTTCTCGCTTTTCTCAAACTATTCCTATCTTTCATATGTAAATTTTCACTTTCAAACTTTCATTATCAAATTTTTTTTGTGCTTATAGTTATGATAATGCAAAATGATGCGTGAATAAGCACAAACCTCCCCCAAACCTATTTACATCAGTGTCCTCACTGATATCATCTGTTAAGCTTAAAAACCTGTAGACTTGGGAGGAAAAGTTAGTAATGGGGACATGAATTAAGGACAGTGAAATACTCTCCCAAACTTATTTTTGGCTCAAAATTTTGTAAAAAAATTCTTTTCGTTCATGAGCCAAAAGATTTCCCCCCCTCCTTAAGTAAAATAGTATTAAGCATTTAAAATTATGAGGGGGAGTTAAAGTTATTAATCAAAGTAAAGTTTTACAAAAACCAAAAGTCAACACCAACCATTAAATTTTTTTATCAATGTAGCGCACTGGTTGGTAGAAGATCATATCACCTATCGACGTGAAGAAGTGGGGAGGGGATAAGAGGTGGAATAGAATGGGTTTACGTCTTGGGTTATAGAGATGAAACAATGATGGTGGATTACTCGTATTCTCGTTATTGATAAGAAGAAGGGGTGGTGGTTCAACTTCTTTGTGTTGGGGTTGATTCATCACAACTCCCAACGTTATCTAAGAATGCGAGTTCTTCAGCGAAGATTTCTTCAAATCTTTCATCGATATCCCGAATAATAATCTCATCGGAAAGAACGAGATGATACTCGGACTCTATAAAAGGTTCATATTCAGCGTTAGATTTTGACCCGGACAACTCGATAGAAGGGTCAAACAACAACGTAATAGCGGAGTCGAGATTAGTATTGTGAAGCTGTTCAAATTCGCTGCTGTCGGAATCTATCGCTTCGACAGAAAATACTTGAGCATAGGGTTCGGAGGGTTCACTTCCCAACCTGTAAATGTTAAGCTCAATTGGCATCTTCCCGAAGGATAGGGTCGTAGAGCCGTTTCGATAATTGATTATTGCGTTGGAAGTCGCAAGAAAAGGTCGACCTAAAATCACCGGAATTTGGTTTCGTGGGTTTGCTACAGACTGTGTATCTATAAAAATTAAGTCCACAGGGAATTTAAATTCCCCGACTTTGATTAACACATCCTCTAGCTCACCCTAGGTTGGGTGATAGATCGATCGGCCATCTGAAGAGTGCAGTGCGCTGGTTTAAACTCTCCGATCCCTAATTGCTCATAGACATAATATGGAAGCAAGTTAATACTAGCGCCTAAATCGAGTAGAGCACGATTGATATTTTTACCCCCAATAGAAATAGATATTATAGGACTTCCGGGGTCCTTTCGTTTCTTGGGTAGTTGTTGTGTAAAAGCAGTGCTCACGTTACTTGCTAAGAATACTTTTTTCGGCACTTGAGTTTTTCTCTTCCTAGTGCACAAGTCCTTAAGGATTTTTGCATAAGACGGAACTTGTTGAATAGCATCTAGGAGAGGAATGTTTATATTAACTTGCTTAAAAATTTCCATAATCTTCTCCATTTGTGGACTTGGTCTGTTGCCCCTTAACCTGTTTGGATAAGATGCTTTATCAATCAAGCTTGGGTCCAACATTGGAGAAGATTGTGGGGATGGAATGGATCCCAGAATTGGAGTAGGGATCGTTTTAGGTAGACTCGAGGAAGTGGGCTGAGTGTTCGAGCCTTGGGGAAAATGGAGAATAGGCTCGGAAGATGGTGGACTAGACGAAATAGGAGAAGAAGTAGAAGCCGGGGTGTTATTAATATCATCAACGTCATCAACGTGTTCACCCACTTGGTTATCCAGCACTCTTCCCGATCTCAACGTGGTAACGGCACTCACATTATAACTTTGTGAGTAGCCAAGATTAGGTATAGGTTGAAATAGAAGTTTTCCTTTCTTTCTCGCACTCATCGCGGTATTTAACTGTGCAAGTTGTGCTTCTATCGATTTTATGCTTTCATCGTGGGAAGAGGTGTTCCGCATCAACGTTTCGATAGAAGATATTAAAGTATCAGTCGTTTGCATGGAATGTTTAATGAACGTGTCGAGTGCAGAGGGTTTATCGGTACAGGAAAAAGAATTATTATAAGGATCAAAGTTGTTGGCCGGGTTTTGCAAAGGTTGCGGTTGAAAGGGGTGCTGACTTGGTTGTGGTGGTTGCTGTTGCTGTGGAGGAAGTCTTTGATAATTTCTTTGGCACTGGTTTTGATTTTAGGTTTGGTTTTAGTTCCAAGCAAAATTAGGATGATTCCTTCATCCCGGATTATATGTGGAAGAATAAGGATCGCTTCTAGGTCACTGCTGAAAAGTAGCATTAATTTGTTCTTGACCTTGAAACGGTGGATTCAAAGGACATTCTTCCGTCAAATGTGATGGGTTGGAACAGCAACCACACACGGTTTTGGGGAGCATAAATTGGTTAAGGGAGGCTGAAGAGACTTCGTTTTCTATAGTATCGAGTTTCCTTTGTATCGCGGCATTTCGGTTTTCACTGCGATGGAAATATCGAGCTGATGGACACCTCCCCTAGACGATGTAGGTCTAATGCTTTCCCACTGTAAAGTTTGTTCAGCGAGATCTTCCAGAAATTTCCAAGCTTCACCATCATCTTTAGACATGAAATGACATTGACACATGGTTTCAAGTATCTGTTTTGTTGCTGGATCAACCCCCTCATATATAATGCGACAAAGGTCCCATCTATTGATTCCGTGATGAGGGCATTGTAGAAGAAGATTCTTAAACCGTTCAAAGCATTTCCAAACTGGTTCATTGGGAAGTTGGGTAAACTGGTTAATCTCGCTTCGAATGCGGGCCGTCTTATGATTCCGTGATGAGGGCATTGTAGAAGAAGATTCTTAAACCGTTCAAAGCATTTCCAAACTGGTTCATTGGGAAGTTGGGTAAACTGGTTAATCTCGCTTCGAATGCGGGCCGTCTTATGATTTGGATAAAATTTCTTAAGGAATGCAACAACGAATTCATCCCATTTGGCAATAGAATGTACGACAGTGTTAAAAAGCCATTTTTCTGCTAGATCGCACAAAGTAAAAGGGAGAAGACATAATCTCATAACATCCACAGAAAGTTGTGATGTGCCTATCATTGCGCATACGTTTTGGAATTTGTTTATAAAAACGTATGCGTCTTCGGATTCAAGCCCGTGAAATTTGGGCAACAGTTTGATGAAATGGGGTTTAATTTCAAAATTATCCCCATTGGCTGGTCGAATAGATAGACAGGTAGGAAGGGGTCCACACACGGGGTAGCATCTTTCTTAGAGAGAGATGCACGGTGGATTCTGCACACCTATGGGTGGTGGCAGGATGGTGGTGGTAAAATCTGAAGGAGAACCGTCCATCTCGGTCGATGTGGTGGGTGGAGGGGAAAAAGAAGATGAAGAAATACCGACTTCGGAGTCGATAGCAGAAACGCGGACAAGACGGGCACTAGAATCCCGTGTCTAGCTGAGCATGCACTAAGCGGGTTTAGCGCAAGGGGCAGTGTGTGTGAGAACTATTAAAAATGTTTTTTTTTGAAAAGTGTCGGATGTGAGACAAATCACAAAAAATGCACAAACAACCCTAGAACTAAGGTTACCTAGGTCAAGTCTCTAGACCGCTCCTAGACTTCCAAAGGACAAGTTGCAGGATCAATCCTCTACCACCTCTTTATAACTCTTGTGGTCAGGTAAGTGCTAGGTAAGTGGGAGGTATCCGCTATACGAATCACCGAAAATAACGAGCCTAATTAAGTAACCAATTTCCTAGACACACTTCCCTAGACACCACAAAAGAAATGCGGGTAAGCGATAGATTACCCACGACCCTCCTCTGTCCTAATTGAGCGTGATGGTCCTTAGAGTCTTGGTTTAGATATTTTTTAATTAATATAGGGTTATGCGGATGCTCGTTTTGTGATTTGTAGGGCTTAGGAAGGGTGATGAAATCCCCACCTAATCTGAATTTTGGTCTTACCCCTTAAAGTCCGTATTAAAATATGCAAAACAACCCGCAAAATAAAACACGTAAAAAGATTTTTGATTGGCGATAGTTTGCAAAGAATCCTGCAGAAAGATATATTATTGGATTTTCTAGAGGAGAGAAAAAGTATAGAGGAAGTTACCAGAGAATTTTGGAGGCACGATTCCCCAATTACACGGCTGTTCCACCGCAAATATGGTGCTTTGGCCACGGAAGCGCATCAGAAAGGAGGGTTCTGTTGAAACTTTTTGCTATGGTGGCCTCCCTTGCTTCCCTGGTCCTCTCAGAAAGTCTCTAAATCTTTATCTCCTCGCTATAGTGACTCCAGATATCCTAGCAAAGATCGCACACTAATCGTTAAATATGCAAGATACGGTTTTGTTTTATTTTATGATATGTATCGAATAAGAATTCAACACAAATAGTAAGGAAAAAAAATTACGCACGTATCCCAGGCAACGACGCCATTTGATTGATTTCTAAAGATGTGTAGTAGTAACCGCAATCAATAACGGTGTCGCGTGTAGCTAGCCGAGATGAGTATGGGTCGTCCTCAGGGATTCGTAGAATCTTTTAATCATGCTTTAGACGTGTTGATTAGAAAAGAGGAAGAATAGAGAATAGTGAAGAATAGATTCTAGATCTATGTTAAACACGGATGTAGAATACAGATCTAGTTTAAATACGGATATAGAATGTATAAAAAGAAGGCTTGTAGGGTTCGTTCGGATTTAGTAGCCATGGATGACTAATAAAAATTACTTCTTTTATCTTTTGATAGATTTAAAACTAGATAGATAGTGATGAATGAGAATTAGGGTTCTTGGAAGAAACTAGGGTTTCTACACTATTGACCATTGTCCTTTCATTGATCTCTATTCATGTCTAGCCCTTAACAAAATAATTGTTAATCTGATCTCAAATCGCGGTCGAGACTAGCAATAAATTGGTAGCGCACCCGATTAGGATGTTAACGATTATTTTGCTAAAGTTTATAAACTTCATAAGATTTAAAAGAAATTAAAATATTTTCTCATCCATTGTTCTACTCTAATCCTACGAACCCTATCAAGCGGAGAATTACTCGCGCATGATGGAGATAGAAGAAGAAGAACAGATAGAGAATGAGATCATAATGTAAATACAGAAAATAAATGCAACTTAATTAATGTAATGATCTACCTTTATTAATCAACTTCACAATTACAAAACCTTCGAGTTTAGATTACAAGAGCAAGAAGAAGTTGCTCTTGATCTCTGCCTCGTAGGAAGTAGATGCTCTGTCGAATCTCACGTCGAATCGCGGACCTATCGTGGATCACTTGTTCTTTGATGGTGATTTGCTTCATGTAAAAGGTTGATGATTTCTAAGTTTAGCTCTCGGTCCTTTATATAGTCCCAAAACCAGAAACTATAGATCCCAATAATCAGGGGTTGTTGTGAAGATCCAAACCTAAAAATCCCAAACCCTAACTTGTTGACTCGGCCGCGGATCCACCGCTTATTGCATGGTTTGGCCGCGGAACCGCGGCCGTTTGGTGGGATCTTGGCTTCAAAATTATGGGTCTGCTTCGTTGTGACACATGGAGATTTAGTTGATGTCTGAAATCTTCATATCTTTTCTGAGTCTCTGCCAGTATTGATTCTTCGATTTTATTTAACTTTATCGGCAGATTTTTGATTCCTGACATCTCGATATCCCGATCTCCTGACCTGAGCTAAATCTTGCACAATATCTTAATGAATAATGTTAGTAATATTTGATATTTTTGAGATATTATCCTAACCATTTTATACGATATTATATTTTAAGAATATTGATTAAGGACATTTGATATGATATGCATATTTAAATTATCAAAATATTATATAAATATTATATGCATACATTTTCCTTCATAATGTTAATTATAATATATAAACATATGGTAAATAGTATTTTTACAGATAAACCCAAATATGTTTCATATTTATAATAAACATCTTTAAATATTTAAGAAAAGTAAGGTAAATGTTATATCAAATGTGTGATATTTTCGACTGAACAGGTAGCTACAACCTCAACCCGGATGTGCTCCGCAAAATAATATTACAACACTTTTACAAATTACAAGAATGAAAGAAAAGAAAACACTCTTCTCACATACCCCCGGCTATTCATCCACGACGATCCAACACATTCATATACACATACCATCACATGATACTGTTGGGTTATGCAAGCGCCCTGGCCATCAAACCGTGGCCGATTGCGGAACAAAATTTTTCAAAATCGGCACTAACACAACCCGCTACCCGGATCTACCATGAACCCTAAACTAGCAAACTAAATATATAGGAGTTAAGAGTGGTTATACCGAATTGATCCGTGTCCTTCGGTCTTCAACCACCTTCCCAAGTTCCTAGAGGTCACCATGATCTAGCTTGATCTCCGGTCTCCCTCCATCGAAGATGATCCACCTGAGGATTTTTGTTCCGAGCTCCTATCTCAATAGCCGAGGTAACTGGGGTACCTAGTTCGCTAAACTAGATAGCCTAGAGGATGCAGAGTGTAGTGATAGATTAATTTATCTCCAAACACCCTGGGTTTCTCAACATATGAGACTTGAAGGGTGGAGGTAGTAGAAGAAGCTTGAGGATGAGAGTGAGAGGTAACTCAAAAAAAAAGGCTAAGACTTTTTGTCGTTGTGTGTTGTGAACAATAATTGAAGCCATCCAATAAATATCTCAAGTCTCCAAAATATCTTAAGTTAACACAAAATATCTCAAGCCAACAAAAAAATCTCAAGTCTTCAAAATATCTCACAACAAACAAATAACCAAGCATGCTTGAATAGTAACCATGAGTCACTACAAAGCCATGCAAGAAAAAATGCAATAAACACCTCATCCTCTTCACCTCATTAACCATTTAATCCTAAATGGTTAAAACTAAATGAGGTGGCATCTTCTAGAAGCAGCTTGTAATAAATTACAAGAATACCCCTCATCCGTATATACATACCCGTATCCGTATTCCGAAAAATACGAATACAATGAGACGAAAATAATCCAACAATATAATACTAGAATCCGGCTTAAACCAAAGCCACTAGCATTATCCGTCCGAATCCTGATACGTGCACAAGTGCACGTATATGATCGAACCCTGCCGTAAAACCAAACGGCCTTTACATCGTTTCGCCCGAAGCAGGGAAACCCTCTGTATGGGACTCTAAAGACTCGTCAATACGCTGGCAGTGGGTTTAAACACAAGCACGTCAGCGGCACTAGATGTACGTAACGGCTACTGTAACAACTCTGTTTCAGTGTACAGAAAATTTGTTTAAAAATTAATGTACAGATAGAGTATTTGAAAACCTGTATATGCTATAAGTATTTAAATTGCTTTTGAACAGCAAGAAACAACTTGTAGCTCATTGGTAAAGCCATGTATTGCTGTGACGTAGCCTCTGTGTTCGAATCCCCCAGCCACATATATTTTTTGTTGATTTTCTTTTAAACTTTTAGAAGCTCAAAAGTTTACACGTGCAAAACACGTAAAATGACAAGTCACAAAGTAAACAAACATATGAGAAATGATATACCAACAGACAGGGACACGTGTCAAAGATCTAAGCCCGTACCCTCGGAATTTGGCCGGCGAGATTAGCAAAGGGGCCGGCACCGCCGGGCCCCCCCGTTGCTAATGCTCTCAAATTTTAACCCCAAACCCCTTGGACTCCCCCTACTAACCCTAGCCTGTTTGATTTTTCTGCATTTATCCAGAGAGTGATAATTCTTCTCTTAAATCCATATTAATGCACATTTTAATTCCATTCTTCATTACCCTAAACGCTAATTTTCCCTATAAATACAACCCTATATTTTGGCCCTCCTCATTTAGAAATTCCATGCCAAAACTCTCTAAAATTTCCAAGTCTAAAGTTGTACAAGTGGAGTTAGCCAAGGTCAAAGTTCCGGCGACATTTCGGGAAGAATCCGGCGACGAACCGACTCCCCGACGCCTTTCTAATTTCACTCCACCTCTTCCCTTTCTTTCTAATCAGTAAGTCCCCTCTCCCCTCCCCTCATTATAGTCTAAAACATCCTCAATTCAAAACTCGTCGGAAGCGGAGTTATTCCGACTTTCGATTTTAATTTCATCAAAAATGCAATTTTTCTTAATAGCAAATCTACCATCTTTTTATATACTGTTTATTAACCATTAAATAACACATTAGAACAAGTTTCATCTCAAAATAATATGTATTGCAACTTTTATTTCATTTTTACAGTAAAATACCATAATGTTTACTTACGACATTGCTTATTCATTTTACCCATATTACCTTTAGAAAACTCATGAGATAATGACCTATCTCATCACAACACACATTCTTGACATAGCATGATGACTTGTGGAACATTAGTTTGTGGGAAAATACGAGTTTACATTTAAATACCATAAACATTCAAAAACCGTTTTCTTTAAAAGTGTATTATTTAATTTCTTGCAAATGCGCCTCTACAACCCATTTTGGGGAACCTCGATCGGGATGGTGCGGGTTATAGCATATCTTCGGGCCTAGTAGTGCGAGATGCAGACCTCTTCACGGAGCATTCGATCTCGATGGAATTTTTAATGCAATTTTTAAGAAAAATGTGATTTCTATTTAATAAATAAGTTTTATTATATATATATATATATTATCAAAATATCTACTTTAAGTATACAATATATATTCCATGTTTTCTAAATCAAAGAAATCATAAATTTCATAAAACTATCATTACAACTCAATACAATTCCATTATTACACTAAAATACCATATACATTGAAATCTAGGTTATATTCACTAGAATATTTCACTTTATAAAAATTAAAATTATGAAAACCCTAAAGACAATAATTAAAATACTTGAGGTGTATTTTGAAAATATATCAAAATTATTTTTTATAAAACCCCCTTAAGTTATATTAATTTACAATAAAGACCATAGTAAACATAGGTTTAAGCGGGACCAGTTCTCTTGAGCCTCAGGGAGCCGGAGAATATGGGTGCTTGCCTATCTAAGCTAGCCAACCTAAAAACGGTGTTATCAATACGGTAATTGTCTTGGAAAAAGACACAAATCCTGCCGTCCATGTGCAGCAGTTACCGATAACATCAAAACTAATCCAGGACTTCAATTTATTCTAATATGAAATCGATCTGACTTGAATTCAATTCAAGTATAACTACAATACACCATGAATCATACCAGAATTCAATCTATATCAACATGACTCGACCGAACCGAACCATGGATATACTCTGATTACATGACTATCCATTTATATCCATTCCGTTTACATGATATCATAGTTTCGACAAGTCATCCATCTATAACACAAAACAATACAATCAATACAAAAGATATTACGGGGTTTTAAAGGGGTAGAATGGTATGGAATGCGTTAGAAGTGGCACGAGACGGTCACTTTAATACACCTAACCTGAATATCCATTGTTGTTGTTCCATGGCTTAACGGTTTCTTATGCTCCGTATACCTTAGTCTTCGGAATAGTGGGACTCCTCTCGTATACACTGGCATATTCTGTACCAAGCTACAAACAACTGCGTTAACATAACAAACTCACCAGTTATATTCTCATATCTGTCTATTCTCATATGTCTATTCTTACCTATCTTTGGGACTTACCAAGAGATTGTTCGCTGATGACATTCCTTCTCTTTTTTCTTGGAATGTTGTGAGGTGGATCGGACTCTATGGAGGTAGAGCCCAGTACTGAAGACTTGGAGCAGTTCTCCATTGACCCAGAGCTCTAGATACTTGTATATTTTTTCTTTTCAGTTCATGCCATTGTTTAGGTATTGCTTTCCATTCCTGTATTTACATTTTCAGTTGTACTTGTAAAGAAATGTTAATAAATAAAAGCTGCTGTTCATTTATATTCATGTCTCTTGTGTATATTTTACATTATATTGTTTAGATACGCTTAGCGTGTTTACTTTTGAGTAAATACGTAGTCGGCCCAGTCGTGTCTCCTTACCGTACACTGGGAAGCGGGGCATGACATCTACCCAGGTATTGAGTGAAAGGGAGGCCGACAAGCAAACTCATTCGAACCCCTACTGAGCCTGTCCGTGAAAATATCCATCCCGTCCGGTCTGTTCGTCTAAGAGTATCGCATATCGAGTCTAGGGGGGTGGATAAAGTCATACCCCCTAATAACGCGACATTTCGTGTCGGTATGAAGCCCATCACCAACTGAGAAACTACTGATCCAAATCAGTAATTCTCGACTACCTTGGCGAAGGATTTCTGGTGATGGCCACCCGTGCACTGCGTGACATCAAGCCCCAATACCGGGAAAGACGAATCCCCGACGATCCACTCACTGCCTCTATGTGGCTCGAGACTGTACCCAACTAAAAACTGTTTGCACGAATCCTTTGAGCTGTTGTAGGGTAGTAATAAAAGCACAGTGGGAACTCACACGAGGCAAATGACGATCTCAGGTCGACAGATTAACCTGCACACATGTCACCTGGGAACTGTTATCTGACAATTGGTATACTACCAACTAGCAGGTTCCCAGCAAGTCCGTCCAGTGTACTCATAACCCAATGAGCACCTGTATACTATCTTAGGTGAACAAACTAACACCAATGGCTTATGAGACCTGGCCACTGCCCCTTGTCGGGGTCTCGATCATTATACACTAGTCTACTCTGGAGTATCAATGCCCAGTCTCGATACTCCCACGACTAGGGACATTTAAGGATGTGCTTATAGACTACCCAGCTCCCACGTATATGATCGCCATCATAATGCTGGTAGTCAAGCAAGAATCCTATGGGCTCTATCAACATGTAATAGTGATCTGTAATACCACATAAAGTATGTACATGATGATAAAGACAAACCAGATAGCATACTATCATCTTGAGTAAGACTGTTTTATCCGTATATGTTCTCCCTCAATCATCGCAATCGCGTGCCTGCGATTTAATAATTGACTTGAGGGCACTGTAGCCAACAATCTCCCACTTGCACTTAAGGCTAATTATTGCGGTGTCGCATACTCACAGCTCGTGTGATACCAAACACCCAACTTCTCTACTAATCAGTTTCGCAAAGCTCGTTTGTGAAACTATTGTGTTTAAGAAATAGCCTCAGTGAGTGGATCCGCTCCATTGTCTCTTTCTATATCTCTCTATATCTCAATTTCGCAGAGAAAGACTATCTTCCGAAATGAGCAATACCTGTTCTTAGAATTTGTCTGGATATCTGATGGGACCCAGTTCATAAATGAACTCTAAATCCAACAAACTTCTTAGACCGTATCGTCCACTGAACTTAATCAGTATCCTGCGCCATGCCTTCCATAATATCCGCTTGGACTACCTGTCCAACATACTGTCCCTCAAAAGAGGGAAAACTATAACTCAGACAGCCACTCTGTCATCCAGGTCACCTTAGAAGCCTGAAATGATAACCGTCTCCCGAAGGAGGCTGTCGTTACAATATCCCAAGAACATCCACTTATGTTCATAACTGCTTCCCAACGTTTCTCCAGGATTGGATTAATATATATGCTTATTGCAGATAGTGCAAAAGCAATATCTGGTGTTGTACTTGACATCTCATGATTGACTTAATTGCCTAAGCAAGTGATATGCCAATCATGCAAATCCCTCTTCTCATCAGTCAAAAAGACATCTCTTTAGAGAGGGTGACTCTATCACCTGTGGGTACACCACCACGCCAGGAGTCGTCTATTCTAAAACACTTTAGAATTATGTCAAAGTACCCGAATTGGGACTTTTCCTAAATCTAGATCTAAAACCATAGATCTAGTCACTAGAATCCCTGATATTTTATCCATATCCTATGTGGAGAAACACTTTGTAACAACCACAGTATATAACCGATCGTAGTATAGGAAGATCTCTTCTTATTTAGTGCATGTCATCCAAATACCTGTACATCACTCTCTACTACATTCTTACCAGATCCATCTCCTATTCTGATGAAGTCAAAACCTATGACTGTCATATCAAAAATAGATGATTTATTTCCACTATACCTGCTTTAGTCTATAAATAGACATATGCTACTTGCCCACTATACTTCCGCTGCTCCCACTGACTACAACAACCTTCTGGCAGAATCATATACACGTGCACTTTCTAAAACTAATTTAGAATA
Source organism: Agapanthus africanus (assembly GCA_030015575.1). Classification (NCBI taxonomy): domain Eukaryota; kingdom Viridiplantae; phylum Streptophyta; class Magnoliopsida; order Asparagales; family Amaryllidaceae; genus Agapanthus; species Agapanthus africanus. The sequence continues at coordinate 31,577,547 of CM057351.1, forward strand.
ACGTTATACTTATCCTCCTGCAGGTCTCATAGTCTAGAACAACAGCAATGGAAAGTTTGGGTAATCATAAACCTCCCTGTCACCGTCTTTGAAGATACTGAAGTACCTCTCGGGTGTCTGAGATTACCCACCAAATCTGCGGTGTGGCTAATGGATCATCGAAACCAATTGAATCTGTAGGTTCTATTAAATTTTCAGTAATCGTTTGTGGTTCTGGAATAACTTCCAGTTCTACCATACTCCCACTAATGTTTTCTGAAAAGAATCCATTTTACTAACACTGGTGGAGAGTCAAGAACAATATAACTATTGATTTTCCTAATGGTAGAAAGTTAACCCTCGTCAAAGCCCGGGATAACCCACAAACTGCCATTACTGAAACGTGCCTAGAGTTTATCTGGATTCTGGTTTTAAGCATCAGCCGGACAACTCCATATACCTTAACATCGTTAAGATATGAATCCATTCTATATATCCAATATAGAAACAAAGGCACTAATTTAATTGGAACCGGATTCAAAATCATGCAGCTGTCTCCAGTGCATATCAACCAAATGGAATGAGGCCAAGCAGCATTACTCATCTAGGAGTGCATCCACATATGAGTAACCTGAAAGAGAAACAAGTTCTCAAAACCATTACTTACTACGGAATACCTAGCACATGTATCTACATCTTTGACTACCTCGAAGAATCCTGATACTTCCAATAAATGGTTCTTTACTTTAATCTTATACCTATAACTTCTCAAAACTTAGACCATGTATTTCAACGAAATACTTGTCTAAAACTAGAGAAGTCAAAAGTAAAGAGAATATAGTATGAGTACCAACCCTTTGTCTTGCAACATATGGTTCTCTACATCATTCTTATACCTATAACTTCTCAAAATCCGGACTTTGTATTTCAATAAAATACTCGTCTAGAACTGGAGAAGTTATGAGTAAACAGAATATAGTACGAGTACCAACCCTGTAACAATCCTAATTTTCTTATACACTTTTTTCTATACAAAATTTTAAATTAATTTTTTTTAAAAATCCATAAAGGAGTATTTTAACCTGAGCACAATATATAAGTAATTATTTTGTTTTTAAATAATTCCATTTTTAGTGTACATAAAATTGTTTTAAAATTAATGTATACTTGGGGTATTTAATGTTGCTGTTACCACTTTAACTAATTATTTCACACCATAATTACAAGAAGAAGCTTGTAGCTCATTGGTAACACCTTGCACTGCTGAACCAAGTCATCGGAGTTCAAATCCCCTGCCCCACATTATTTTTAGAATATTTTTGTTTTAAATTCATTAGAAGCCCAACAGTCCACAGACCATAACTTCCAAAAGTTGAACTGTACCTAAAAAACTAAATATACCAAAGGCTACACCAGACGACCCCCCACCTCCCTGACCTCCGACTCGGCCCGACTCGGCCGACTCGGTACGGCGCCGCCGGCCGGACTCGGCCGGACGACCGAGTCGTCAAAATGAAAAATGTGTCGTTTTGCATTCTTAACTCCCCTGTACACACAATTTATTTGGATTGGTTTCCGAGAGTTAAACACACCCCATTTACTACAATTTTTAATGATTTTTCTATAATTTTTACAATTTTTTTAATTAAAAACCTTTCACTTACCCTATCCTAGCCTACCCTATAAATACACCCCCTATCCTCTACCCTCTCATCCAAAAACCCTAGTCTCACTCTCTCAAAATTTTTCCAAGAAGTGTGTACTTTGAAAACAAGTTCGCGGCGAAGCTCCGACGAAATTCCGGCGGCGTTTTTAGAAACAACCGGCGACGAAGCAACGCCTCGGAAACTCATTTAGTCCCCCCTCACTTCTTAGTTTAGATCGAAACCCGTAAGTCCCTTTCTATACTTCTTTCTATTTCTCTAAAATACGAAATTACGAAACCCGACGGAATCGGAAGAAATCCGATTTCCGATTCGGTTTTCTATAAAATTTCACTTCTAACCAATACATTCATGCCTAAATATCTTTATCTTGACTATTAAACTTTTAAAAATCAATTTGAATAAGTTTCATCACATGAAATGATAACCTTTCCAATTTATCGTATTTTTCACTTTAATACCACAATGTTTCGATTTCACATTTAACCCCTTAATCTTACTATACATTTAAAGTAGAGCACGAGGTAGTGACCTACCTCCACACATACGCAAATACAACCCTAAAACGATATCATCAAAACTTAGAATACGATAAAAACAATACTTTCATTTAAATACCATTTTCTTAATAAAATCAATTTTAAAAGTTTAGCTTTGATACACTTTTAAATAAATACCTCTTATTAGGAAAACACGATAAGTTGTGGACATCGATCGTTTATCTAAACCTGAGTTTGTGGTGTCTAGGCTAGGCAAGTGAGCAAAGGTAACTTTAAAAGGCCCATCTCACGATTCGTGAGCGGATCCCTCCTTCCTCATTTGTACTTACCTGACCACAATTGGCGGTGAAGAGGCGATTTGAGGATTCTAACGACTTGTCGTTTAGACCATTTAGAAATAGGCTAGTTGACTTAGGAAACCCTAGAATCTAAAATACGGAAAATTACACCTTGCAAATAAATACCTTTTACTTTATAAAAACGTTTTCTAAAAGATTAGTATTTTACAATCTTTGCAAAGCGCCGCTACAACCCATCTTTGGGGAACCCGTTTAGGATCGTGTAGTTTATCGCGCACCCTCGGGCAAGTAATGCAAGATTCAGACCTCCGCAAGGAGCATTCGGTCTCGAAAAGTGTAAAATACGACATCTTAAGAAAATGAGATTTTTGGAATATAAAATATTTATTAAAATTATTTTTGTATAAATATATGTATATTTATCATTTAAATATCTATTTTATTCTAATATAAATTTTCCACCTTTTTCTAAAAATCACAAGAATAAATTTTACACTAAAATACCATGAATTTCAAATAATCAATATTACAGATAAATACCCTTATTTATAAAACTAGGATATTTTCACTAGAAATGTCACAATATAAAATCCACTCTCATTACAATCCTAAAGACGAACAATAAATACTTGATGTGTATTTTGAAAAGTATATAAAAGTATTTTTACATAAAACCCCCTCAAGTTTTATAAATTACCCTAAGAACCCTAACAATTATAGGTTTAAGAAATAATCAAGACTTGATTTACATTTCTAATTGTCTGACTCGGGTTTGAGTCTGATTAATCTAACTTGAATATGATTCGAGTTCAACCTATAATCTACAATATTCCAATTCAACATGAATACATGAATCCAATTATCAATTTATACAACTTGACTGAACCGAACCATAGATATATATTCCTTTTACATGATTCTCAGTATTCCATTTACATGACACTACGGTTACAACCGTTTCTTGATATCATGGTTTCGGTCAGTCAGTCAATCAATCTTACAAGATAACAATACAAACAAGACATCGCGGGGTTTAAGGGGTAGATTGGTACGGAATGTGTTAAAAGTGGCACGAGACGGTCAGACTTAAGACACCTAACATGAATCTAATTGCCGTTGTTCCGGGCCTTCTAACGGAGCCTTGTACTCTATATTCCGTTTGCCCTGGTCTCTAGCATATAAAGACCCCTCTCGTATACACTGGCATTCTTCTGTACCAAGTTACAAACAACAGCGTTAATACAACATTACAACAATACAATATAACATTAAAAGCTTCTCTCTCTCCTACTCCTTGTCTATTTCTCCCCTATCTTTGGGACTTACCGAGCGACCTGTTCACTGACGACATTCTATTTCTTTCTTCTTTGAATGTCGTCAGGTGTTTGGACCCGGCGGAGATCGAGCCATCTCAAGAAGACTGGAGCAGTTTACCGAAGACCCTGCACTTTAGTTCATTGTACACTTTTCTTTTCTGTACTTTTCATTTCCTGTTATGCCACTGTTTAGGCATCTTTTTATTCAGTTGCATTTCCTTTTCATGCATTGTACAAAGAATGTTAATAAATAAAAGTTGCTGTTCTTTTTATTCCTTGACTCTTGTGTATTTATTTAATATTGCTTAGATACACTTAGCGTATGTACTTCTGAGTATATACGTAGCGGACCTCTTCGCGTCCCCTTCGTCGTACACTGGGAAGCGGGGCGTGACAGGTTTTGTTGGCGGCCCATGCAGGTCAGAGCTGTATGAAACCCTATCATGCAGTTCTGTTCTACGTGAACAACCTAAGCAATATAACACAAGAACCAGCAACTAAAATATTCTTTACAATTCATATTCCTTGAATCTTACAAATTCATGTTCCTTGAATATTATCATTTCATCATATACCTTGAATCTGTCCTAACCCAAAATTCCCTCACCTCTTTTACAATCTTACCGAAACCTTCGCATCTTTTCATTCCTTCACACATTTTTCATACACTATCTATACTCCAGTCTTCAAACTTTTCTTAAAACTGTTACACTTTCCTTTTACAAATTTCGAGGACGAAATTTTTATAAGGAGGGTAGAATGTAACAACCCGAATTTTCTTATACACTTTTTTCTATACAAATTTTTAAATTAATTTTTTAAAATCCATAAAGGAGTATTTTAACCTGAGCACAATATATAAGTAATTATTTTGTTTTTAAATAACTCCATTTTTAGTGTACATAAAATTGTTTTAAAATTAAAATATACTTGGGGTATTTAATATTGCTGTTACCACTTTAAGTAATTATTTCACACCATAATTACAAGAAGAAGCTTGTAGCTCATTGGTAACACCTTGCACTGCTGAACCAAGCCACCAGAGTTCAAATCCCCTGCCCCATATTATTTTTAGATTATTTTTGTTTTAAATTCCTTGGAAGCCCAACAGTCCACAGACCATAACTCCCAAAAGTTGAACTGTACCTAAAAAACTAAATATACCAAAGGCTACACCAGACGACCCCCCACCTCCCTGACCTCCGACTCGGCCCGACTCGGCCGACTCGGACGGCGGACCGACCGACTCGGCACGGCGCCGCCGGCCGGACTCGGCCGGACGGCCGAGTCGTCAAAATGAAAAATGTGTCGTTTTGCATTCTCAACTTCCCTGCACACACCATTTATTTGGATCGGTTCCTGAGAGTTAAATACACCCCATTTTCTACAATTTTTCTATAATATTTATAATCTTTTTTAATTAAATTTTTTTCACCTACCCTACCCTACCCTACCCTATAATTACACCCCCTATCCTCTACTCTCTCATCCCAAAACCCTAGTCTCACTCTCTCAAAAATTTTCCAAGAAGTGTGTACTTTGAAAACAAGTTCGCGGCGAAGCTCAGACGAAATTCCGGCGGGAATTCCGGCGACGTTTTTAGAAACAACCGGCGACGAAGCAACGCCTCGGCAACTCATTTAGTACCCCCTCACTCCTTAGTATAGATCGAAACCCGTAAGTCCCTTTCTATACTTCTTTCTATTTCTCTAAAATACGAAATTACGAAACCCGACGGAATCGGAACAAATCCGATTTTCGATTCGGTTTTCTATAAAATTTCACTTCTAACCAATACATTCATGCCTAATCATCTTTATCTTGACTATCAAACTTTTAAAAATCAATTTGAATAAGTTTCATCACATGAAATGATAACCTTTCCAATTTATCGTATTTTCAACTTTAATACCACAATGTTTCGATTTCACATTTAACCCCTTAATCTTACTATACATTTAAAGTAGAGCACGAGGTAATGACCTACCTCCCCACACACGCAAATACAACCCTAAAACGATATCATCAAAACTTAGAATACGATAAAAACAATACTTTCATTTAAATACCATTTTCTTAATAAAATCAATTCTAAAAGTTTAGCTTTGATACACTTTTAAATAAATACCTCTTATTAGGAAAACACGATAAGTTGTGGACATCGATCATTTATCTAAACCTGAGTTTGTGGTGTCTAGGCTAGGCAAGTGAGCAAAGGTAACTTTAAAAGGCCCGTCTCACGATTCGTGAGCGGATCCCTCCTTCCTCATTTGTACTTACCTGGCCACAATTGGCGGTGAAGAGGCGATTTGAGGCTTCTAACGACTTGTCGTTTAGACCATTTAGAAATAGGCTAGTTGACTTAGGAAACCCTAAAATCTAAAATACGGAAAATTACACCTTGCAAATAAATGCCTTTTACTTTATAAAAACGTTTTTTAAAGGATTAGTATTTTACAATCTTTGTAAAGCGCCGCTACAACCCATCTTTGGGGAACCCGTTCGGGATCGTGCGGTTTATCGCGCACCCTCGGGCTAGTAGTGCGAGATTCAGACCTCCGCAAGGAGCATTCGGTCTCGAAAGGTTTAAAATACGACATCTTAAGAAAATGAGATTTTTGGAATATAAAATATTTATTAAAATTATTTTTGTATAAATATATGTATATATCATTTAAATATTTATTTTATTCTAATATAAATTTTTCACCTTTTTCTAAAAATCACAAGAATAAATTTTACACTAAAATACCATGAACTTCAAATAATCAATATTACAGATATATACCCTTATTTATAAAACTAGGATATTTTCACTAGAAATATCACAACATAAAATCCACCCTCATTACAACCCTAAAGACGAACAATAAATACTTGAGGTGTATTTTGAAAAGTATATAAAAGTATTTTTACATAAAACCCCCTCAAGTTTTATAAATTACCCTAAGGACCCTAACAATTATAGGTTTAAGAAATAATCAAGACATGATTTACATTTCTAATTGTCTGACTCGGGTTTGAGTCTGATTAATCTGACTTGAATATGATTCGAGTTCAACCTATAATCTACAATATTCCAATTCATCATGAACACATGAATCCATGAATCCAATTATCAATTTATACAACTTGACTGAACCGAACCATGGATATATATTCCTTTTACATGATTCTTAGTATTCCATTTACATGACTCTACGGTTACAACCGTTTCTTGATATCATGGTTTCGGTCAGTCAGTCAATCAATCTTATAAGATAACAATACAAACAAGACATCGCGGGGTTTAAGGGGTAGATTGGTACGGAAGGTGTTAAAAGTGGCACGAGACGGTCAGACTTAAGACACCTAACATGAATCCAATTGCCGTTGTTCCGGGCCTTCTAACGGAGCCTTGTACTCTATATTCCGTTTGCCCTGGTCTCTAGCATATAGAGACCCCTCTCGTATACACTGGCATTCTTCTGTACCAAGATACAAACAACAGCGTTAATACAACATTACAACAATACAATACAACATTAAAAGCTACTCTCTCTCTCCTACTCCTTGTCTATTTCTCCCCTATCTTTGGGACTTACCGAGCGACCTGTTCGCTGACGACATTCTATTTCTTTCTTCTTTGAATGTCGTCAGGTGGTTTGGACCCGGCGGAGATCGAACCATCTCAAGAAGACTTGGAGCAGTTTGCCGAAGACCCTGCACTTTAGTTCATTGTACACTTTTCTTTTCTGTACTTTTCATTTCCTGTTATGCCACTGTTTAGGCATCTTTTTATTCAGTTGCATTTCCTTTTCATGCATTGTACAAAGAATGTTAATAAATAAAAGTTGCTGTTCTTTTTATTCCTTGACTCTTGTGTATTTATTTAATATTGCTTAGATACGCTTAGCATATGTACTTCTGAGTATATACGTAGCGGACCTCGTCGTGTCCCCATCGTCGTACACTGGGAAGCGGGGCGTGACAGGTTTTGTTGGCGGCCCATGCAGGTCAGAGCTGTATGAAACCCTATCATGCAGTTCTGTTCTGCGTGAACAACCAAAGCAATATAACACAAGAACCAGCAACTAAAACATTCTTTACAATTCATATTCCTTGAATCTTACAAATTCATGTTCCTTGAATATTATCATTTCATCATATACCTTGAATCTGTCCTAACCCAAAATTCCCTCATCTCTTTTACAATCTTACCGAAACCTTCGCATCTTTTCATTCCTTCACACATTTTTCATACACTATCTATACTCCAGTCTTCAAACTTTTCTTAAAACTGTTACACTTTCCTTTTACAAATTTCGAGGACGAAATTTTTATAAGGAGAGTAGAATGTAACAACCCTAATTTTCGTATACACTTTTTTTATACAAATTTTTAAATTAATTTTTTTTAAAAATCCATAAAGGAGTATTTTAACATGAGCACAATATATATGTAATTATTTTGTTTTTAAATAACTCCATTTTTAGTGTACATAAAATTATTTTAAAATTAAAGTATACTTGGGGTATTTAATGTTGCTGTTACCACTTTAAGTAATTATTTCACACCATAATTATAAGAAAGATCTTGTAGCTCATTGATAACACCTTGCACTGCTGAACTAAGCCACCAGAGTTCAAATCCCCTGCCCCACATTATTTTTAGATTATTTTTGTTTTAAATTCCTTGGAAGTCCAACAGTCCACAGACCATAACTCCCAAAAGTTGAACTGTACCTAAAAAACTAAATATACCAAAGGCTACACCAGACGACCCCCACCTCCCTGACCTCCAACTCGGCCCGACTCGGACGGCGGACCGGCCAACTCGGCACGGCGCCACCGGCCGGACTCGGCCGGACGGCCGAGTCGTCAAAATGAAAAATGTGTCGTTTTGCATTCTCAACTCCCCTGCACACACCATTTATTTGGATCGGTTCCCGAGAGTTAAATACACCCCATTTACTACAATTTTTAAAGATTTTTCTATAATTTTTACAATTTTTTTAATTAAAAACCTTTCACTTACCCTACCCTAGCCTACTCTATAAATACACCCCCTATCCTCTACCCTCTCATCCCAAAACCCTAGTCGCACCCTCTCAAAAATTTTCCAAGAAGTGTGTACTTGAAAACAAGTTCGCGGCGAAACTCCGACGAAATTCCGGCGGTAATTCCGGCAGCGATTTTAGAAACAACCGGCGACGAAGCAATGCCTCGGCAAATCATTTAGTCCCCCCTCAATCCTTAGTATAGATCGAAACCCGTAAGTCCCTTTCTATCCTTCTTTCCATTTCTCTAAAATACGAAATTACGAAACCCGACGGAATAGAAACAAATCCGATTTCCGATTCGGTTTTCTATAAAATTTCACTTCTAACCAATACATTCATGCCTAAACATCTTTATCTTGACTATTAAACTTTTAAAAATCAATTTGAATAAGTTTCATCACATGAAATGATAACCTTTCCAATTTATCGTATTTTTCACTTTAATACCACAATGTTTCGATTTCACATTTAACCCCTTAATCTTACTATACATTTAAAGTAGAGCACGAGATAATGACCTACCTCCACACACACGCAAATACAACCCTAAAACGATATCATCAAAACTTAGAATACGATAAAAACAATACTTTCATTTAAATACCATTTTCTTAATAAAATCAATTCTAAAAGTTTAGCTTTGATACACTTTTAAATAAATATCTCTTATTAGGAAAACACGATAAGTTGTGGACATCGATCGTTTATCTAAACCTGAGTTTGTGGTGTATAGGCTAGGCACGTGAGCAAAGGTAACTTTAAAAGGCCCGTCTCACGATTCGTGAGCGGATCCCTCCGTCCTCATTTATACTTACCTGGCTACAATTGGTGGTGAAGAGGCGATTTGAGGCTTCTAACGACTTGTCGTTTAGACCATTTAGAAATAGGCTAGTTTACTTAGGAAACCCTAGAATCTAAAATACGGAAAATTACACCTTGCAAATAAATACCTTTTACTTTATAAAAACGTTTTCTAAAGGATTAGTATTTTACAATCTTTGCAAAGCGCCGCTACAACCCATCTTTGGGGAACCCGTTCGGGATCGTGCAGTTTATCGCGCACTCTCGGGCTAGTAGTGCGAGATTCAGACCTCCGCAAGGAGTATTCGGTCTCGAAAGGTTTAAAATACGACATCTTAAGAAAATGAGATTTTTGGAATATAAAATATTTATTAAAATTATTTTTGTATAAATATATGTATATTTATCATTTAAATATCTATTTTATTATAATATAAATTTTCCACATTTTTTCTAAAAATCACAAGAATAAATTTTACACTAAAATACCATGAACTTCAAATAATCAATATTACAGATAAATACCCTTATTTATAAAACTAGGATATTTTCACTAGAAATGTCAGAATATAAAATCCACCCTCATTACAACCCTAAAGACGAACAATAAATATTGAGGTGTATTTTGAAAAGTATATAAAAGTATTTTTACATAAAACCCCCTCAAGTTTTATAAATTACCCTAAGGACCCTAACAATTATATGTTTAAGAAATAATCAAGACTTGATTTACATTTCTAATTGTCTGACTCGGGTTTGAGTCTGATTAATCTGACTTGAATATGATTCGAGTTCAACCTATAATCTACAATATTTCAATTCAATATGAACACATGAATCGATGAATACAATTATCAATTTATACAACTTAACTGAACCGAACCATGGATATATATTCCTTTTACATGATTCTTAGTATTCCATTTACATGACTCTACGGTTACAACCGTTTCCTGATATCATGGTTTCGGTCAGTCAGTCAGTCAATCTTACAATCAATACAATTTACAAGATAACAATACAAACAAGATATCGCGGGGTTTAAGGGGTAGATTGGTACGGAAGGTGTTAAAAGTGGCACGAGACGGTCAGACTTAAGACACCTAACATGAATCCAATTGCCGTTGTTCCCGGCCTTCTAACGGAGCCTTGTACTCTATATTCCGTTTGCCCTAGTCTCTAGCATATGGAGACCTCTCTCGTATACACTGGCATTCTTCTGTACCAAGCTACAAACAACATCGTTAATACAACATTCAACAATACAATACAACATTAAAAGCTACTCTCTCTCTTCTACTCCTTGTCTATTTCTCCTCTATCTTTGGGACTTACCGAGCGACCTGTTCGCTGACGACATTCTATTTCTTTCTTCTTTGAATGTCGTCAGGTGGTTTGGACCCGGCGGAGATCGAGCCATCTCAAGAAGACTGGAGCAGTTTGCCGAAGACCCTGCACTTTAGTTCATTGTACACTTTTCTTTTCTGTACTTTTCATTTCCTGTTATGCCACTGTTTAGGCATCTTTTTATTCAGTTGCATTTCCTTTTCATGCATTGTACAAAGAATGTTAATAAATAAAAGTTGCTGTTCTTTTTATTCCTTGACTCTTGTGTATTTATTTAATATTGCTTAGATACGCTTAGCGTATGTATTCTGAGTATATACGTAGCGGACCTCGTCGCGTCCCCTTCGTCGTATACTGGGAAGCGGGGCGTGACAAACCCCTTTGTCCTAACGGATATCGGACAACATACAATACTTTGTATAAGTCCCCTGAGTCCAATAACTCAAACCCTGTGTGTCGTAGGTTGAAAAAACTGTACTATGGTTAAGAAGAATTACACCGTTGTTGAATGCACCTTATCTAATCACCAACTGATACAGGTAAATGTCATAGAAATAATATCAAAAAGTTATATCTCACTTTATAAAATAAACGTACAGATATCAGTTTGAAATTGGTGCATAACAACGAATATTCAAAACCAAATATTTGCCGTCAGGCAAAACCCAGGTGATTTTCTCAAATATCACCAATTATAAAGAATTCCGATATACAGAGGATCTAATCACCCAATTCCTAATATCTTACTCCCACTCACCTTCTGTAACGCCATACAGATGTGAGGATCAAATCTGGTAAATACATACCCTGGAGTTATAATCTAATCGGGAAAACAGTTTTCACTTAACATCGCACAGTAAATATGAAATATGAAAATATTTCAAAGGGGTAACCGGGTATTCCTAGTAATGCTTCTTCCATTATCCTGATTCATGATAGTAACCGTATACTTCCTTAGCCTTACTCCAATCCTTTTATATGTTTTTACTTGTTATCTTCTGTACACCACACTTGGGCTAATTGATTTTCTTCCTTCCCTACCTTTCGGTACCAGCCTAAGGTATGGAAGAAGACTGTCCAATAAGCGCAATAGGTGTACTCTCCTAATACCAGGATCCCTTGCAACCTGAGAGAAGGTGAAGAGAAAAGAAAACTGAATAATCTTATTCTATTCCTCCTAACCAGAATCCATCCTCGAACTGGAACAAGTTCTTTCGAGTTCGTATGTAACTATACAATGGCGTATCCAAGCAATATGGATGTTCGTAGTGATATGAAGTGTTCTGGAGAAATTCAAAGTGGATGTAGGAGTGGCAGGGGTATATGATTGTTACACTTTTGCCGTGTCGTATTTAGAAAGCATTTGAAATTACCGCAATCAAAGACGGTGTCGCATGTAGCGAGCCGCGATGAGTACGGGTCGTCCGCAGGGAGATGGTAGGTTTTTAGGCTTGTTTTAACGAGTTAACAACGTGTTTTTAGTCTGTTGTTTATACTAAGTGATGAAATAAGGATATGTTCAATTAAAGGACTTGTCAAGGGTAGTTTTAGGTTAGTTTGTGTGAGGATGGTGTTTGCTATTTCCTTATAGACCCAACTTTGGTATTGACACTAAGGTAATAGGCAATAACGTGGATTAGGGAACTTGAAATACGGTATTTGCGGTTTTGAGCTAAATCCGTAGTTCTTGTCCCTTGTCCTTCCGTTGATATCTCTTGATTTTAGTCTTCGGCAAACCACTAGCAATCCGGTCACGATTAGGATTCACCGCTATCATGGTAGGATGGGATGCCTAACGGAGCGGAATTGCGAGTGGTTTGCTCGGAGTTTCAATTGCAAAGTTAGGGTTTTTAAGGTTTAGCAAAAACACATCTTCAAACACAAACTAACCATATTCTACTCTTAACAAGTGAATCGATTACTCGCACATATTCATAACATCAAAATGAAAAAGAAAAGAGCAATGCAACATATACAAAAATAGCAAGAAAAGAAAGATAAAGAGAGATAACCAATATATCAACGTGCAAAACCTTCGGTGCGTTGATCCCGTATTAACGTGAAATCCAAATACCAAACTTTAAGGTTGCAAGCTCACTTAAGAGCTTGCAAGATCAAAGTAAAGCAAGGATTTCACAAGTTTAAGTATGAAAAGAGCAAGACAAGGTAATAAAATGAGAATTTTTTATTGACTTACAAACAAGTTACAAGTGTTCTTGAAGTCAATAACCTAAGCTTTAAACTTGCAAGTTCAAATGAGAAGTTGCAAGGTCAAGACAAAGGGTAAGAGCTCAAGAGTTCAAAGAGAAACAAGTTACAAATTACAAGAGTTCTAACACAAAACTAGAGAAAAAAGTATCCTTTCCCCTTTCCTTCTGGTCTGTATTTATAGGCTCCAAAGAAAATTAAACAAACAATAAAAATGAGCTGAGGTGGCATTAGGGGAGGGACTGTACAAACTGGGGCCGTTTGGGAGCAGGGGGACTGGCCAGCTCGGCCAAGATGTCAATGTGGCCGGCCCTGTTGCAAGCGAATGATCTCGTATTGAAAGTGTGGTCTTGTGTGCTCCCATATATCCCATTAGTGCTGCTAGATTTCACTAATTTATCCTGGTCTGCACTCTTGGATTTAGAGGGAAACTTGATGCAACATATCATACATAATCTTTAGCATTCAATGCACATTTAATGCACATCACTTCTCATGCCCACTTGCCTTGATTCATGGCTGCCCCATCCATGGTCCATGAGCCAAAGAGCATGTGTGCACACTTGCTTTGTGTTGGACCAATATATTGTGCACACACTTTATTCGCAAAAACTCTTTGGATATCGGTTGGTTTCCAGTTCCGGTTGCAGTGTCGGTTCACAAATGATATATCCATGATTTTGAGTGTATTTCCATTATTTTGTCACGGATACTTGTAATCTATATTACTGAGCAGATACTGTTTAATAGTAACGATATATAACAAAATAGATAACGAATGAGCGGTATTAAAATGCAGTTTTTAGTGATGAACAAATACCCCCAATCTTATCTTTTGCTCGTCCCGAGCAAAAAAAGAATCATGACCACACTTTCGCTGGGAACGCGATTGCACTGAGCTCGTGCAACAAGCCGTTAAACCTCTAGGTTTCCCTAGTAGGAGGAGTGTTGTCTCCTGAGGGTTTTCAGCGGATTTCACCCACAAAATCCCGTCAAGCTAGTTTTGCGAAATAACTATGATTCTAACCCTAAGGTTTTGTTTTAAAGCTAGCAATTCTATCATCCTAAAATTAGAACTATCGAACCTTTATTTTTCACACCCCGCATCTTATTTAACTTAAGATTCTATATGTCTTTACGTGCAGTGCGAATAGTGTCGTTAAGTTTCAAAAGGATCGATTAAAGTCGTCACGTCACAAAATAAAGCCCAGATAAAAACTTAAAAAGGATCACACAAGTTTTATAAAGAGTTAAGTACTTCTCAAGTTTCGTTTTCCAGTTAACTTTCAAATTCAGAATTTCTATCTTCCTTAACAGGAAACTCGGTCTTATTTTTCACTCCATCTTTTTCTTGTTTTTCGTTTCATACACACCTCTGTGAACGTGCAATAGTTTTCATCATAGGATAAAACCTTCATATCTCTGCTAGAAATATTTTTATAAAAACTTGTCTTTTGTCAAGATTATTCTCACATAAAGAACCGTTAGGAATTTTAATTCGGAGAGAACACTTGCTTGACTTTGTTTTAATTTAAACTTTCTAGGTTTCTTAGCGAGCTTTGGGCCAATGCACCCAAACCAGTTGGTTTTATGGCATTAGGTGTAAAGACACCCCGGCGGACTTAATTACTCAAGCTATCTAGGCCCTAAAACAAAAGACCAATTTTGGCGTGAAAATCATAACGATTTAATGCAAACGGAGACATCACTGGTTGTTCAATTATTTTTTAGGATAAAAGACGTGTTTAGTGGGTTAGGTGTGCAATCACTCCAATCAAGTTTCAGATGGGTTATTCTTCAGAATTAGTTCTTATTAAGGCATCTATAATATCCCCTCATATCCTCTTCACTTTATAAACTATTCTTGATATTACTTATTTCAGAACAAACCTATTTGATCCTCAGAAAATAGTTTATCAATTTAAAAGTTTTCAGACATAATAGACTTGTCATATAATTTTCAAAACTCACGACACGTGTACTGTGATGTAAAGACGTATATTAGCTATAGTTAACTTCAAAGGAGGGTTCTCTTTCAGGTTTTCAAAATCTAAAAATAGGATTTAGTTGTTCCTATCTTATCAAACAAAACCGTCGAAATATTGAATCTAAGTTCTCCCACTTGACAACAAAGTTTTTATGTTTTTAGAAAATTTTCTGATTTTTATGGGTTTTAATAAGTATGCAGATGCAAAATATACATATGAATGCGAAGGTTAGAAATACGTACCGAGCGTACCCCCAAGCTTAAACTGGACAGTGCCCCTACTGTCGTTATACATCAAGAAGGCAAAATTATTGAAGGGTCAAAATCGTCGGTTAGATATACTATTTTTTTTATGAACAAAAACTGAGCATCACCAGACAAGATTGCTCGTCAAAAATGGATATGCACCGACAAGAATATCCACATATATATATCAAAAAATAGTACATACATACCCCAAACTTATTTGAAACAGTGTCTCCACTGTTTTTGGCTGGATAACCGAAGTTTGGTGGTAAATAGTGGAAGATTATGCAGGGTAAACCGGCTCCTGCAACATCAAGAGCTCCTCTGATGGTTCTGCGCTAAGGTATGGTTTTAGTTTGTGTCCGTTTACTTTAAAATATGAACCGTCATTCGAATTCTCCAAATCCACAGCGCCGTGCGGGTACACACACCGCACAAGAAAAGGTCCCTTCCACCGAGATGAAGCTTACCGGGATGGAGATGGAGTTGGGTGTCGTAAAGAAGTACCTGTTGTTCAGGTGTGAATGTTTTGCGCGTAAGGTGTTTATCATGAAACACCTTCGTTCGGTTCTTAATAACAACCACGTTTTCATAAGCTTCATCCCGAAGCTCGTTCAGCTCGTTGAGTTGCAGCTTCCGATAGCTGCCCACATCTTCAAGGGTTAGGTTCAGCTCTTTGATTGCCCAAAGTGCGCGATGCTCGATTTCCACAGGAAGGTAGCAAGCCTTTCCATACACAAGCCGATAGGAAGACATTCCAAGATCAGTCTTGTAAGCCGTGCGAAATGCCCAAAGGGCATTGGCGAGTTTCAAAGACCAATCCTTACGGTTCTTGGAAACCGTTTTCTCAAAATCTGCTTGATTTGCCGATTTGAAACTTCGGCTTGCCCACATGTTTGGGGGTGGTAGGGCGTGGATAGCTTATGATTAATGGAGTATTTCCGCATCAAGGCCTCGAAAGTCCTATTACAGAAATGCGTCCCATTGTCGCTAATGATCGCGCGGGGGTGCCCGAACTGGGAAAAGATGTTTTTTTAAGGAATCTAACGACAACCTTGTTGTCATTTGTCTGGCTTGGAACAGCCTCGACCCATTTAGAGACATAATCAACAGCTAGAAGAATATACAGGTTCCTAAAAAGGCTGTGAAACGGCCCCATGAAATCAATTCCCCAAACATCGAAAATCTCAACAACCAAGATTGGTTGGAGCGGCATCTCGTCTCTCCTGGAAATCCGGCCTAAGTGTTGGCACCGGGAGCAAGTCTTGCACTAATCATGAGCATCTTTGAAGAGTTGTGGCCAGTAGAAGCCATACTGCAAGACTTTCTCGGCTGTCTTTCTTGGGCCAAAATGCCGGCCACACGCTTGATCGTGGCAAAATGACAGCATACTCTTGAACTCATTATCAGGAACACACCGACGAATAATCTGGTCGAGACAGTACTTGAACAGGTAGGGTTCGTCCCAGTAAAAGTGTTTTACTTGGGATAAAAATCTAAGTCTGTCCTGACTTGACCATTCGGTCGGTAGTAGTTCTGTTGCCAAATAGTTCACAATATCCGCGAACCAGGGTTCGCACGATACTGCCAAGAGTTGTTCATCAGGAAAAACATCGTTGATTGGGAGTGGAAGCATCGGCGAAGAAGGAAGTCGTGAAAGATGGTCGGCCACTACGTTTTCACATCTTCTTTTGTCCTTAATGACAATGTCAAATTCTTGAAGTAAGAGGATCCAACGTATCAACCGAGATTTTGAATCCTTTTTCGCAAAAAGATGTCGTAGAGCTGAATGGTCTGTGTAGACAATGACTGGAGAGCCGATCAAATAAGGCATGAATTTTTCTAAAGCAAACACAACATCCAAGAATTCCTTCTCGGTTGTTGTGTAATTCAGTTGGGCATCATTCAGGGTCCGGCTAGCGTAGTAGATTACGTGCGGCATTTTATCGATGTGCTGTTCTAGGACCGCACCGATAGCAAAGTCGGATGCATCGCACATAATCTCAAAGGGATACGTCCAGTCAGGTGAAGAAAGAACGGGAGCAGAGGTGAGTGAGCTTTTCAGTGATTCGAACGCAGTCACACAGCTCGAGTTGAAGTCGAATGCGGTATCCTTGGCTAGCAGAAGAGTCAAGGGTCTAGCAATCTCACTAAAGTCCTTGATAAACCGTCTATAAAAACCGGTATGGCCAAGGAAAGCTCGGATATCTTTGACGCATCTGGGAGGAGGGAGATTGGAAATGACTTCAATTTTCGCTTTGTCAACCTCAATGCCATTTTGCGAAATGATATGTCCTAGGACAATACCTTCGCGTATCATGAAGTGGCACTTTTCCCAGTTTAAAGTGAGGTTTTTATCCTTACATCGGGTAAGGACAGCGTCGAGATGTTGCAGACACTCGTCAAAGGAATCGCCAAAGATGGAGAAATCATCCATGAATATCTCCAAGAATTTCTCAACCACGTCAGAGAAAATTATCATCATACACAGCTGGAAGGTAGCGGGAGCATTGCATAACCCAAAGGGCATGCGGCGATATACAAACGTGCCGAAAGGACAGGTGAACGTGGTTTTGTCCCGGTCTTTCTCGACGATGGGAATCTGGTTGTAGCCTGAGTAGCCGTCCAGAAAACAGTAGTACTCATGTCCAGCCAATCGTTCTAGCATTTGGTCAATGAACGGTAGTGGAAAGTGGTCCTTCCGCGTTGCGGCGTTGAGTTTTCTATAATCAATGTATACTCACCACCCAGTCTGGGTGCGGTAGGGATTAACTCGTTCGCCTCGTTTATGATGACCGTTATGCCCGACTTTTTGGGGAAAACATGTATAGGACTGACCCACTGGCTGTCTGAGATAGGGTAAATGATACCACTATCCAGACATTTGATGATCTCTTTTTTCACAGCTTCCTTCATGACTGGATTTAGTCGCCTCTGTGGATCCCTAGCTGGTTTGGCATCATCCATCATATGAATGTGATGTTCAACGATCAGGGGACTAATCCCCTTGATGTCCGCTATTGTCCAGCCAAAAGCTTGCCATTGCTTTGCAAGACCGTGAGAAGGGCTTTCTCCTGCTCTGGAGCTAGAGAAGCCGAGATGATGACAGAGAGGGTCTCGTTCTCACCAAAGTAAGCATACTTGAGGTGAGATGGCAGCGGCTTGAGTTCGAGCATCGGAGGTGAAATGATTGAAGGAAAGATTGGCGAAAATGTCTCGAACTCGAAGGATTCTAACAGAGGCTCAAAACGAGTGTATGCGACTGAGTTGGATGGCTCAACTAACGCATCCGAAAATTCGAAGGATTCAAACTCGGGTGGCGACAGGCCAAGATCGTTCGAAAATGTGAAACACTCATAATCATTGTCAGGAGCGGAAGCAGCAGCAGGTTCAAAGAGGAACGCACTAGTGGCGTTAAGATTGCTGTGATCGAACAAGAATTCCTTGAATTCACAGTCCTCTGGGGCGATCTCCTGGATGGAACAAACATCGAGTATATGAGCATTAGGTTCGGATGGCTGATTCCCTAACCTAAAAATGTTGAGTTCAATTGTCATGTTTCCAAAAGATAGGTTCATCGAACCATTTCGACAGTTGATCATAGCATTTGAGGTTGTTCCCGCCGAAAGACGCGGACGAAGACGCGGTGGACGTCTTGCTTGAAATTCGGGGGCAGATGCTAATTGGTGCTATCCGTCCACCTCTCCGAAGATGCCAAGTTGATTTATGGCACCATGTATCGAAAGTTTAAACGGATGCGGCCGATGTAGCAGACTTCATCAGATTCCCCCTCATTTGAAGGGTTTTTGATTGTGGGGACGCTCTTCCCTGCAGGCGCAAGCCCCTGCAGTTAATTACGCTACCGCATCGCGGTAACAACTTTCTCCTTCTCCAGATGGTCACTTCGTGTCGTGGGTGTTTGTTTTGTTTGTGGTTGCTCGTGGATTGTATAAGGAGATTAATTTATGTTGTCGCCCGTAGGGCGTGGATTAGGCCAAGTCCGTATCTTCTTAGATTTGGGTTTGGGGGTTGGGTTTAAGGATACGTTAGCCTTATTTGAGACAAAGATCAACTTAAACGTTTGTTAAGGATACGTTAGTCTCCTTTTAGACTAAGATCAACTTAACGGGATCATTTAGATCCAACAAGAGAGCAATTGGACTCTAATGTTTAGTTTAGGGACATTACGGTCCAATGTTAGTTTAAGGACATTACTGTCCAATGTTATTTTAAGGACATTACGGTCCAGGTTAAGGACATCGTAGTCCATGGGTTTAAAGGGACCCCACAGTCCTGGTTAAGGACATCGTAGTCCATGAGTTTAAGGACCCCACAGTCCGTGGTTTAAAGACATCGTAGTCTATGAAGTTTAAGGACATCGTAGTCCATGAGTTTAAGGACCCCACAGTCCGTAGAAATGTATGGTTGTCGGGACCCGTCATCTCTCTGAAGACGTTGAAGGATTACAACGACAGATATCAGATGAGTAAAGAGATGTACCCTCAAACCGGTGTGAATTGATTGGAAGATCTGTAGCGTAGTTTGAGACTAAGATTTGTTGAATATTCGTGAGCAGATGGGCTCGGTTCAATATAAGTTGAGGACTTATGGCCAGAATTAGGCTAAGTCCAATAAAATTGAAATGTTTAACATTTTATTATTCTGAGCTGTTGAACATTCGTTTGGGTTTAGCTCTTTTAATAATGCTGAGCATTAGATCCTGACATTTTTGTCTTGTATTGAATGCAGAGCATTCATCAGAGCCTTGGCTCCTTAAAGAACAATTTGTGTTCATTCAGCGCAACATATGGTGCGCTAGGCGCTTTGCGCCAATCAAAAAGTGCAGCGCGCTTCTGCCACGTGGCGTGCATGTAAGTGTTGCGCTCTGCGCTAAGCGCAGATGCCAGTTTGTGAGCGCTAGTCCATGAGTGCATTGCGCTGGCGCATACGTGAATGACACGTGTTGCGCTTGGCGCCGAGCGCCAGCCCATGAGCGAAGTGCGCTGTTTTAGAAGCGCAAAGCGCAAGTTGTATCTGTGGTTGACACGTGGCACGTCTTGGCACTGAGCGCCGGTCCAAGGAGGGCAAAGGCGCAGTTCATGAGTGCAAGGCACATTTTCAGTAGCGCAAAGCGCATTTGATCAAATTTATGATCAGAGAACAAGTTTATGTTCTTTTTAGAGGAGGCCTTGCTTCGAGATTCAAGAACAATAGTTCTTATTTATAAAAAGGCGCTGCCTTTGTAGATCAATGATCTGTGAATGAAGTAAATACTTCTTTTGTTTTTATGATGAGATCTTTTGATCTCTCTCTTTATCAAAGACCTTGGTCTTTTTCAGATATATGACCCTTTTTTTGTTTTCTAGAAGATAGTTCTTCTTTTCATGAGACGATTTCATCTCTGTGTTCAAGAATCATTCTTTTTACCTTGAAGAAATGATCTTCTTTTGCTAAAAGCTTGCTTTTCTTTCTTTGAGTTTTCTCAAAGTTTGTAGGGGGTTTCTCTATATTAGACTTGAAGTCTTGGGGCCTTTATATAGGGCAAATTGATTTGTTAAATCAGTTAAAGAGATCTTTCTCTGATTGATTTAGGGATGTTTCTCCACCGCTGGATCTTTGATCCTAGGGCTTCTGTTTTACAGAAGACAATCTTCTTGTTTTTAACAAGATTGGAAAGATCTTTCTATAACAGAATTTTAATTCTGATTAATTAATAATTTATTATTAGATCTTTTGATCTAACGGTGGGGAATTCTTAATTCCAGCGCTGGCGCACTTTACGCGAGCGCACCTACGTTTGACACGTGGCGCGCAGCGCAGAGCGCTGGATCTGAAGCGTTGCTTCAATTTTTGAATTTTGAAATTTAAAACAGAGCTTTGCTCTGATTAGGGGGGGCGCTGCCTAGGGCGCAGCGCATCTGGTGCTAGCGCATCCGTATTTGACACGTAGCGTGCACCGCCGAGCGCTGGATCTGAAGCGTTGCTTCAAATTTGAATTTTGAATTTCAAAACAGAGCTTTGCTCTGATTTGGGGAAACAAATGCCCCTCCACCGTTGCGCTCACGTGGCGCACACATGAGTGCAGCGGTGGCAGCATCTAAGCCCTTGGATCAACTCGGAAGTTGAAGAGGCGGTTCAATGCCTATAAATAGGACCTTTGGTCCTCTAGATGATTATCATCTTCTTTGAGAATTTTTGTTCAGAGCACAGCTCTTCTGTTTAAGAACTTCTCAAGAGTAAAAACTCTTTCCAAACTTAGGTAAAGATTTTTTAATAAATTAGGGTTTTACCCATTAACATAGCCTTGCTCTTTATAGATCTTTGATCTACAGAAAACCCATTTAGGGTTTCATTAGCAGAGCTTTGCTCTCATGAACCCATAGATCTAAAGAGATCTCTTGGGGTTTCTCAGCCCATAAACTGAGCTTTGCTCTTCCGAATCATGTGTAGAGTTCTTAATCTTTGATGAAGAACTCTTAAGAGTTTTTTCATGGATCTTGAAGATCCCAGAATTTTTAATTCATAAAAATTAATTTTAATTAATTCTTGATGGATTTTTCCATCATCATTACAGAGCCAGGCTCTTATAGAATCTTATTCCTTCATGATCAGAGTTTGACAAGTGTCACTCTGTCATAGAGCTTTTGCACTCAAAGGGAGATTTTCTCCTTTTCCCGAGGGATTTCTCATTTAATGAGAATTTCCCTAAGGATTCTTTCATTAATTAACAGTTTCATCCAATGATGAGGCTGTTTTATTAATTGATACATTGTCATCTAGATTTTGTGGGTTCCCCTTTAGTCCCCTTTCCACTGCATTGCAGTGTGGTTCAACTTTTAAAGTACCGAGTGTTAGAAATTTAAAATTAAGTTATAGCACTGATAGTTGATTTTTGTCCCTTATTTTTGCAGGCGACATGTCTTTCGATGCTTCGTTTCCGTTCATCCGTTCAGAGGGAGGATTCCCTGGAGCACCTGTAGACCGGGAAGTCCTAGCTTTGATCAAAGATCATGACCCGGAACATAAGAAACTTCACCTCTGGGGGACATGGTACAATCTGATTATTAAGGGTCGACAAAGCTTTTCGTGCGCGGTACCCTCGGAGCCCATCATGGCGATCCACTACGCCAATTCACCCCCGGTGAACTACGCCGTGGAGATGGTTAACTGGACTTCAGAAGGCCTTCTTCAGCCCGCTATAGCTTCGATACCCGTTTGGCCTCCCATGGCTTTAGATACCTTGGGACGACGTATTTGTCAAGGCGAGGCACGGCCGTGGGGGAAACCATATAATATAGTTCTGATTCTTCGTCATCCGACCGGTTATCTGCAATGGGCCCGCTACATTCTGTCAGCGAAGAAGTCGCAGTTGTTGAGGCTTGGGTTGTATCCCGCCGTTTATGCTTCTCTCTTCCAGTATCCTACGCTTCCCACCTGGTGGGTCAAGGCATTTCTGGAGCAGTGGAACATTCCTACCCACACCTTCCATTCGCTGGACCGAGAAGTATCAATCTCCTTAGAGGAATTTGCAGAAGTTTCTGGCTTACCGGTCATAGGGGAGCATTATGAGGAGATGCTTCCCACGGACGAATATGTTTTTGGTGCCAAGCTAGTGATGACGGGCCTTACTCCGGTGAATGCCGTTCAACACCAATTTCCTAGTTTGATCAAAGTGTTGAATATCTATGAGGGCCTTTTTCTCGAATCTGGGAGCCACGGGGTTAGTTTTGAGGATTTCATTGCTCGCTTCCTTCACCCAAAAGTCCTCTCAAAGGAGGCCGTTAAATTCTCCACGCTTGACGACCCTTTCGGCTTAGGTTTGGACAACCTGCCAACGACAGAGGTAGATCAGAAGAGTTTCTTCCTTCCCAACTCTCCAGTTGTTCCTTTTGCGGAGATTGCAGTCTCTGGGATTGATGAGGAAACATTCTTCTTGGGATTTCTTGGGCTATGGTTGAGCTGGTTCACGCTCCCAATGCACCTTCGCCGTATGAGGCCGTCTGTCTTTTATCCGGCTCACCGAATGACTATTGGGGTGAAAGTGGCTGTCCGGGTCGCCGGTTTAGCCCATTTGTATTACGGCCTTGGTCAAGCGGCGGATACCACTGAGCCTGGAGTGCAGCATGTGAATTTCTCGATGCATTACTTCATGTCATGGCTCGAGCTACATGCACTTGGCGTTTTTGGTATTCATAAAAGGCCTTCATTTTATGACCGGTGCAGCTTCCCCCGGATTATGCGATTAGTCGGCGCATCAATTGTAAATCCGTCACCGTGGGATGCTAGAGGTTTGCTCCTTCATCCTCGCACGGTTGGAGACGGCATGACCTTCACCGACAAGGTTTTAACCATCGGAAAAGAGTCCGCCACAACGGTGCGGCCATTGCAGGACATTTTTAAAGATAGAGCCTCAGTTTTGAAAACTCGGGAGATCCTCCATTTATATTCTATCAGACCGGGCTTCCTAGTGTTTAGGAAAAATGATGCGGCACTTTTTATGAGATACAATCCGCATCGTTTTGCCCAACAATTGAGCTATAATCAAGGAGTGCCACTGGAGGCTTTCTTGCTAGAACCCACTGCCACTGAAGAGGGGATGCGGAACACGCTGCATCACTTCATGCGCTTGAATACGGGCTCTCACTTCTTTATCAGCGAGCCGAGTTGCGTCCCGAGGATCCTTAATGTGTACACGGCGTGGTACCAGCACTCGATGGGCGCCGTCATTAAGGAAGAAAGGAGGCTACTTCTCGATCGTAAAAGTGCACCTCCTGCCAGTGATCGCAACGTCCCTTTGAAGCGGCAGACCACTGTCCCTCCTCCGCTAAGAGAAGTCGCTGCAGCCGAGCCTCCACGTGTGCTAAGCCCTACGCGCGGGTTGCCCCGTGCTCCTGTAGAGACGGTGGATGTACTATTGGTGCCCCATGCTCCCGCGGAGACGGTAAATGTAGCTTCTCCTGACTCTGGCATGGGTTCAGACATCGGGACTCGCCGTCCCAAAGTGCCCACCAAGCGCAAGCTGGTGCTGGCTGCGATTGGAGCTCGCGCGCAGAAGAGGAAGAAGAAGTCGGTCCTCTCCCTAGATGCTGTACTCGGCCTGGAGCCTCAGGCTCCCTATAACGAGGGCCTGAGCGAATATGGGACTAATGAAGGTCTCTTTATAGTGCCGGAAGACACTGATCTCAAGGCTGCCATTGCCGCTTCTGTGCGATCCGCAAGCCACCAAGCGGAAATGGCCACCCTTGCGCAATCAAGTAAATAGCAGTTGCACCTTCTGTTATTGCACTATACTCTTATTTTTATTATCATGTCTTGACTGACATTTTTCCTTTTGTAACAGGCTTTACCACTGAAGAGGCTCTGGCGGCTTCCCTCAGGACCTTCGAGGAGGAGGAGAGGAATCGCGCTTTGTTGGGCATTGGTATGTCCCGGCTCATTGCATCTTCATTCTTTTTTTCTTACAGCCAATCTAACCCTTTTTTATCTTATCGCAGGGACCACAATGCCAATCCCACAAGGTGATGCGGAGGTTTTTCCCGGGCCAGCCACCGAAGTCCCGGCCTCCTCAGGATTACCAAAAGAGGCTTTACCCAAGCAACCGATGACGGACGCCGTAACGGCTCCAGAGGTAGCTCCTGGCGTGGATGATGACGTCCCATTGACGGAGGTCTCGAGAAGATCGGATCTCACGGCCCGGGCGGAAAGGAAGCGCCGAATGCGTGCAACAAGGGAGCGTAGTGCTGCCTTAGCCGCGGGTGCAGGTTCGAGCACCGCTACCCCTGCCCCTACTCCGTCAGAGGAATCTCCGGCTGCCTTGTCCACTGCCTACAGATGGGCAGCACGCGTGGCTCGGGAAGCAAACGGAAGATCAACTCAAGGTAATATGACATGGGGTTCCGTTGTCTAGGTTTTAAATTACCAGTTCTCACATATCTTATATTGCAGGGCCGAGTCCTACCGAAGAAGCGGCGGCGACCGCTGAGCCTGTGGTAGCGGTAAAGGAGGTAGCCGTGATTGCCGAACCTGAGGCGGCGGTAGGCGAGATGGCGGCGATCTCCGAGATCGAGGTAGTGGTGGATGAGGTAGTCACGATCGCCGAGCATGAGATAGCGGCAGGTGAGACGACCACCATCACCGAGCCTGAGATGGCGGTAGGTGAGATGACCACCATTGCTGAGCCCGAGGTGGCCGCTCCCTCTCAAGAATCGGGCACCGCCCCAATCATTTCTCTTCCCGCCTACGGCTCTTGGCCATCTCCTGGCGTCGCAAGCGTTACGATGGCTCTTGTAGAGTCAGGGGATGAGGCGACGGGAGGTAAGACTATCCCGATGGAGGAGGGAGAAGCCGTCGCTGTATCAAGTGGTGCCCTCGTCGCGGTTCCGACTGGAGACTCATCAGGTAGATATTAGGTCATTGCATTTCTTTTTATTCTGCAATCCTTTTCAATCTTTCCTGACAGTATTTATCTTATTTCTAATATAGGTGTGGCAAGCGCTGAGGTCGCGCTACCCGAGGCAACGCCATCAGCTACCGTTTTGACGGTGACTCCTCCTCTACCTTCTCTCGTACCGTCTCAGATATTGGAAGGTACGGATTTGTAACCCATCAGTCTTACTTCTAGGCTATATGATTTACGCATCGACATTGCATTACTGCGTCTTTGCAGGAGTCCTTTTTGACCACCTGTATCAGGTGCTGCATCCACACTTCTCCTTCCTGTCAGAGATTAGTCCGCCAGGTGGTGTCGGTGAGTATCTTTTCTAAAAGACGTCCTCTCTTTAACGGGCAGTCACATTATCGCTAATCCCTCTTTGTATTGCTTGTAGCCCTACAAATCGAAGGCGGGGACACGGCTATCGTTACGCCACCAGTACTCCCAGCTCTGCCTCCTGTTGCAGCCGGTATAGTAGAATCTATTTGTGTATTTTTTATTTCTCGAGCCATGATTTGATTGTGATCTGTTTTGCAGCGGTCACATCGACTCCAGCCCCGTTCGAGTCTCGCGTCATAATGCCGGCCGGTCCCTTTTCTAGACGTCCATCCTCGAAGGGTGCTGCAAATAGTCTGCGCATGTTAAGCGACTATATTGAGGAACTTGACGTGGAGACTCCCACATTTGCTGCGGACTTTGCTGCGGAGGTTAATCTAATGCCGGCGACGCTTATGAACTTCCATAATGAAAGAATTGTCGAGTCCTGGGTTAACTACTGCCGAAAGATTGAGGCCTGCCTGCACGAGCTTGAGCTTATGCGTCCTGCCCCTGAGACTCAGGCTTTGAACTCCTAGCGGGTCGCATGGGTTGAGCAGAGCGTTTTGTTCCTTTGCCATTATGAACGAGAGGCAACCCTTAAGCGAGAGGAACGTGAGGCGACTTCCGCTGAATCTGTTCAACTGCGCGCTGAGGTTGCAGCAAACGCTGCCCAGCTGAACTCCATCTTTGAAAACCTTCAATGATGTATCTCTGATGGGCTGGTGTTGAGGAAGAAGCTTGATCTTAGTAAGCAGGTTGCGCAGAGTCAAGAAGCTGCTCAGCAGGAAATTGATCAGAAACTTTCATCCTGTCTGCAGCAACGGGCCCAAATTGAAGAAGAACTGGCCGCGGCGGCTGATCGTGAGAAGGAGTTAAGAGGAGTGCGCGAGCAGCTGGCTGATTTATTGAAGACGCCTCCCTCCCAGTAGCTGTTTTTGTATAGATTGAACACTTGTAATCTTTGAATAACATGTATCCATTTTTATTCTTTTATGTGATTTGCCTTGTACTCAATTGAATTCATGAATAAAAGATACACATTTTTGTTCCACTGTTTCTTTCTACTCCTTGCTGTGTTATTGCCATGTGATTTTAGCAAGTGTGGCCTGTAGATAGCATATAGCTGTCCATCTTGGACTCTTTGTAGAGTAGTGCTGGCTTAGGAAATAGGGTTAGGATCTGTCACCTAAGACTTTTCAATTTTATGAGCCGTGAGGGTCTCATAAAGATTTTTCTTCCTACGAGTCATGAGGATCTCGTAGTTGTATTTTCTCCTTAGGAATCGTGAGAATTCCTAAGTGTGTTTTCCCTTATAAGTCGTAAGGATCTTATAAGAGAGTTTTCTTCCTTACGAATTGAGAGGATCCGTAAGTGTTTAGTGGGGATTGACATGTAAATGACGTATTTCCGAAACGGGGTCATGTGGATGACGTATTTCCGAACGAGGTCATGTTGATTACGTATTTCCGAGCGGGGTCATGTGGATAACGTATTTCCGAATGGGGTCATGTAGATGACGTATTTCCGAACGGGGTATATGGATGACGTATTTCCGAACGGGGTCATGTGGATGACGTATTTCCGAGCGGGGTCATGTGGATGATGTATTTCCGAATGGGGTCATGTGGATGACGTATTTCCGAACGGGGTCATGTAGATGACGTATTTCCGAGCGGGGTCACGCGGATGACGTATTTCCGAACGGGGTCATGTTTATGACGTATTTCCGAGCGGGGTTATGTGGATGACGTAGCGGGGTTATGTGGATGACGTATTTTCGAATGGGGTCATATAGATGACGTATTTCCGAGCGGGGTCATGTGGATGACGTATTTCCGAATGGGGTCATGTGGATGACGTATTTCCGAACGGGGTCATGTGGATGACGTATTTCAGAGCGGGGTCATATGGATGACGTAATTCCGAACGCGGTCATATGGATGACGTATTTCCGAATGCGGTCATGTGGATGACGTATTTCCGAACGGGGTCATGTAGATGACGTCTAGGCTATCCCTGAACCGGCGAGATTTGGCTTTGTTTTCTGATGGAGCCTGGGGAGGGAAGGTGTGCTTCCTTCATTGTTTGCGCCCCTGGATTGTATACAGAGATTGATGTGATGTCACCTGTAGAGCATAAGTTTCATTTTATCTTTATTTCTTTCCGCGATGCTCTATCATTTCAGCTTTTATATCGCGAAGGTCGCGATTGCCCAATCATTTCGGCTATTTTTCGCGGTGCCCAATCATTTCGGCTATTTATTTTATTTTTACTCGCTGCTTTTTATTGCGAGTTGCCCAATCATTTCGGCTATTTTGCATGCATACATTTTTTTTACTTGCTGATTTTGCTGCAAGTTGCCCCATCATTTCGGCTATTTCATATGCATGTGTGGCTCGCTAGCTTCTCGCTGCAAGCCTGGAATTAGATACCGATTTCGGCATCAGCACTGCTACAACTGGAATATTGTCAGGAGCGAATCATCATTTTCCTCTGTCGATGTCGAACAAAGGTGGCTTAGTGAACAGGGTTAGGGTCCTGTCGATTAAGGCTTTTGACTTCATGAGCCGTAAGGGTCTCATAAAGGTATTTCTCCCTGCGAGTCATGAGGATCTCGTAGGCGCGTTTTCTCCTTAGGAGTCGTGAGGACTCCTAAGTCCATGGTCTCCTATAAGTCGTAAGGATTTTACAAGAGTGCTTTCTCCTTCTAAGTTGAGAGGACTCACAAGGGTTGTTCACCGTGCAAACATATCCCTAGTCATGGATGGGACTTTGTTAGGGAAATGTTTATTCGCGCCCGTGGATTGTATACAAAGGTCAGCGTTGAGCCGCTTGTAGGGCAGCATTGGAGGTTGTGGCGGTTGCTTAAGAACAGGTTTAGATCCCTATAGCTTAAGACTTTCAAATCTTATGAGCCGTGAGGGTCCCATAAGAGAGTTCTCCTTACGAGTCATGAGGATCTCGCAAGTGTAATTTCTCCTTAGGAATCGTGGGGATTCCTAAGTGTGTTGCTCCCTTGTGAGTCGTAAGGATCTCACGCAGGTGGTTTCTCCTTACAAAGTTGAAAGGACCTTGCAAGTGTCTTTTAACGAGATTGCGCCCTTTCGGGTTTTCACAAAACTCGCCGGTAGCCCTGCTGTTTTTACTTACGGAGCCCTTTCGGGTTTTCATCCATGCCCATTTTGCTTGTGGACATACCATTCTTTTTATTTTTTTTTAATTTTTTTTATTTTAACGAGGTTGCGCCCTTTCGGGTTTTCACAAAACTCGCCGGTAGCCCTGCTGTTTTTACTCACGGAGCCCTTTCGGGTTTTCATCCGTGCCCATTTTGCTTGTGGACATACCGTTCTCCTTTTTTTTAATCTTTTTTTATGTTCTATATTAGCTTTGGGACGCTGCAGTCTACAGTAGTTTATTGACGTCTCGGTCAGCAGCTAGTTTTAGGACATAGTGGTCCATCGTTAGTTTAACGACGTTTCGGTCCGCTGTTAGTTTAAGGACGTTTCGGTCCGCTGTTCGGCTACTACTTATAGAGCTTGGGCTTAGGAAAACAGCGAGCGGACATAGTCGTCGTCATCTATCATTGACCTAGGCCGTGACTCGTCAGGCGTAGTACCTTTTCAGGAAGCGACTATTTATTGGCCTGAAGGGCCTTTCGCCATGCATGTCCACGAGTAGATAGGCCCCACCCTGGTAGACATTATTTATGATATACGGGCCTTCATAGTTCGGCTCGAATTTCCCTTGTTTGGCAAGGTTGGGGATCATAGGTCTTTTGACCACTAGCACGAGTTCACCTTGGCAGAATGCTCTCGGCCTAGTCAATCTCTCGTATGAGCGTGTCATCTTTGCTTTGTAAGCCTCTAGATTTTGTTGCGCTATGAGCCGGGTTTTATCAAGGGCATCGAGCTCCTCAAGCCGAAGGTGAGCATTGTCTTCGTCCGTTAGCTCGTAGTGAACTGCCACTCATAGAGAGGGTAGTTCTATCTTGAGGGGGAATACCGCCTCTGTACCGAATACCAATGCGTACGTCGTTGTGTTAGTGGCCGTTTTGAACGTAGTTCGATACGCCCAGAGAGCTTCATGCAGTCTCTCATGCCAGTCCCACTTATTTCGGGACACCGTCTTTTTCACGATCTTTGTCAAGGTCTTGTTAAAAGCCACAGCTAGACCGTTAGCCCGGGGATTATAGACTGAGGAGTATCTCCAGTCTATATTATGTTGTTGTGTGAAGCGGCTGATCTTGTGGCTTCTATAGGCTGGCCCGTTATCGGAGATGATCCGTCGTGGGGGTACCAAATCGATAAATGATGTGTGTCTTGAAGAAATGGAGGATGTTCTCCGTCTTCACATCCTTCAGAGGTACTGCTTCTGCCCATTTGGAGAAGTAATCAGTTGTCGCCAAAATGAATCGATGTCCTCTGGACGATGCTGGTTCGATGGGGCCGATTATGTCAGTCCCCCACATTTCAAACGGCCAGCTAGCCACCGTTGGATGTAGTGGATTTGGATGCTGATGGATAAAGTCTCCATGAATCTGGCATGAATGGCACTGCTTCGCGTATTCGAGGCAGTCTTGGATCATCGTGGGGCAATAATAACCCATCCGCTTGATCTTCAGCTTCATTTTAGGGCCGGCTTGGTGAGAACCACAGAGTCCGTCATGGATTTTCTGAATGACTTTCTTCGCCTCTTCAGGTCCCAGGCATCTTAGCTATAGAGAATCAAATGACCTTTTATACAGAGTATCATTGACGAACGCGAAAGACAGAGCTCGTTTCATAAGCTGATGTCTTGAGGACGCATCTTCAGATGTTCGACGGGATTTGAAGTAGTCTATAAAGACTTCTCTCCAATCCGTAACCTTTTCCTGGTCTTTTATTTGTAGTCATTTGCTCGGTCGCTCCCTTTTCTCCAGACGACTCCGGAGATATTTCCGCCGGTGCGAGAACCCGACGACTTTGCAAAACGATCCTCACGTCATCGAGGTTTTCGTCAGCCAGTTCTTTCGCGAGCTTGGCTAATACATCCGCTTTGCTATTTTCCGCACGCGGTATGCTTTCCAAGGTATAAGAGGGAATTTGAGTCAGCAGTCACTGTACTCTCTTGCCGTATTTCACTAACTCAGGCTTGCACGTCTGATAGTTGCCGTTTACTTGACTAACGACCAGTTGGGAGTCTCCGTATATGAGAAGGTTTTCAATTCCCATGTCGATGTCGATCTCAAGACCTGCTATTAAAGCTTCATACTCGGCTTCGTTGTTCGTCCTCGGCTCTGTTAAGGAGAAGGCAAAGCGCATTATCCCTCCTTGTGGAGTCACGAAGATGAGGCCTACCCCGGATTTGATTATAGGCGTGCTTTGTTTGCGCTTCTTCATGGAAGATGCTCCGTCGAAGTAGAGTTCCCATCGGGTATCATTTCCCTTTCTTTCCCCGGCGATCGTGTCAAACGCATGTTCGTCTGGCAGTTCGCAATTCAAAGGAGAATCGGCTGTAGGGTTCCTAGGCATCCTAATGAGGTCTCACAAGGCATCAACCATGCCAATTTCAAAAATTCTAGGTGCCGAGAAACCCTAATACGGATCGTTGGCTAGATAATTAGGCGAAAATGCAAACTAGTTAACACTTAACTAAGGGATACGGATATACAACCTTTGTAGATCCGTTTGTCCACCTCCATAGCTCCATGAAGAAGTCATCTCCGCTGTCCAAAAAGAATCCGAGCTCTAGCGTCGACTTCATCGGAGAATAAGCGAGCTAGGTCGTCGATGTCCATGCCGAAGATGATCTACGTCGAGGCATCGCTAAATCAAGCTCCAACTTCACCAAGTGATGAAACTTGTGAAGAAAACACACTCTACTACTTGGCAAGAGGTAGAGGATGAAGAAATAGGAAGTGGGTAAACTTTAGAATTGGATTTCTCACTCTAATTCATCAATCACCATTGATGAGATTTGGTTTCTCTTCTTGAAGAAGAAGAAGAAGAAGAAGGTTATTATGATAAGAATAATTAAAAATGAGAAAAGAAATTCATTCTTATCATAATTGAACCATAGTTAGGTGTAGAGAATCAATCATGGTTTAGTGGAATGGTTAGGTTAAGCATGAGACAAAAATGGTTACAAAGTCAAAGACTTCATGAAGCTTCATGAAGCATTTAAAGAAAGCCACCATTTTCTCATGCTCAATTTCTTTTCCAAAAAGAATAAATGTATATATAAATTAATAAGAAAAACAAAACCCTAATTATCCACTTAATCATGGTTTAATTCTTTACACTTAACCAAAATGTATGTATCATCAAACATGATACAATCTAGTGCACAAAATCATATCGCATATGTAATGCACACATCCGAGTGAGAAAATCCATCTTAAAGTGAACTGATACTAGTTGATGCAAAGTAATATATCAAATATATAATTATGCATTAAATCATTAAATCAACACTTGATTCAATGATCCGGTTATGTCGCACAAAACCGACAGGTATCATTAGTAACAACTTATCGAATCAACACTTGATCCGATAACCTGGCTATATCGCATATAACCGATCAATGTCACATCACGAGAATCGAATACAGTATCAGATACTGGTATTATTCTCGGTCCCGCACATATCTCATATGCGCTCCTATTTCGTTTCGCTTGAGCCAGGAAACCTCTGTGTAGGACTCTAAAGACTCGTCAATACGCCGGCAGCAGATGATGATCATATCAAACACCCACAAGCCGCAAGCGGTCTGCTAAACGTAACGGCCACCCGGGTATTGAGCGATCTGAAGATCGACGAGCAAGCCCGCTCACACTCCAGTGAATCCAACCAGTAACACTACCGTACAGTCCGGTCTGATCGTCTGATATGTCGCATATCTCGCCTAGGGATGGTAAACGTCAGACCCCAATAGCTCGATAAGTCGTGTCGATATGAGATCTATAACAATTCGAGAAACTACTGGTAACACTTACCAGTAAATCTCAGCAACCCTGGCCAGGGATTTCCTGTTATAGCCAATCGAACACAGCGCAACATCAACCCCCTATACCGGGAGAGACGAATCCCCTCCTATCGCTCATTGCCTCCATGTGACTCGGGACTGTACCCAAAAACCACCGTTTTGCACGCCCTCTTGGACGTGGTAAGATGGAAATCAAAGCACAGTGGGAACCACACAAGACTCTATGACGATCTCGGGTCAACAGACTACTCTGTACCAGTGTCACCAGAGAACTGCCATCTGACGTGAGGTATAATACCATCTGGGAGTTCTCGGCGAGTCCGTCCAGTGTACCCAGTCTCTACTGAGCACCCGTATATCATCTCTGATGTCAAACACCGATGGATATGGGATCATCCATCGCCCATCTGTATGGGTCGAGAAGGTACACGCTAGTCTACTCTGGTATATCGATGCCCCGTCTCGATACGCCCATGACTAGGGACTTTGAAGGATGTACTTATGGACTACCATGTCCCCACTAGTATGATCCGCATCATAGTCCAGGTAGTCAAGCACACATCCTAAGGGCTTTACCAACATGTAACAGAGAGACAATCAGTATACACGTTAAGGTAAAGTTCAACCAGATAGCATACTATCATGTCGAGCAAGAAAGTCCTCCCTATATATGTCCCAGCATCCACTACAATATACATCCTATGTATAGTAATGGCCTCTAGGGCATACATATAACTAACAATCTCCCACTTGCACTAGGGCCATCTGTAGCAGTGGTTTGAAGTATCTCATACTCAACCATCCCATAAAAGTCTCTCTCTGGGAACAGGCCTTTGTGAGTGGATCCGCTGTGTTGTCCTCAGAGTCTACTCTCCTAACCTCGATCTCCTTGGAGATCAAGCATCTCCATGATCAGGTAATACTGCCTTAGAATATGTCTGGATCACTGATGGGACCGGCGTTCCTTGGCATAAGCCACAACTCCATTGTCACACAATGGGAGGAACATAGTTCATCTCATGAACCAATATACACCCAAACAGCCTCTTTGGTAGCATCTTAAGTAGCGATGTATCCAGCCTTTATCGTCTAGTATGTCACGGTATTTAGCTTGGAACTCTTCCAACATACCGTCCCTTCTCTGAGGGTAAAGACAATGCCTGTGACTGACATTCAGTCGTCTTTATCACCCTGGAACCCTTCCAGTGATTCTCCCCAGGATCAGTTGATACCTTCTCACTACAACTAGTGAGAGTCCTAACATCCAATTAGATCTATCTCATAGGTCCAAAACCCAGGATTTAGGAGGTATCACTTTGATCCTATATGGAGAATCATTGTGATAAGCGGAGATTGATCGAGCGTAGCATAAGAAACTCCTTTCTTATCAAGAGTATGTCATCCACGTACTCTACGAGGATCACCACCATACTCCCTACTACCTTTTTGTTTATACAAGGTTCATCTACCATTTTGATGATGTCAAACTCTTTGACTACCACATCAAAACAGATGTTCCAACTCCGCGATGCCTGCTTTATCACATAAAACATCTTGCACACGTTTCCGCTGCTCCCACTGTCTACGAGGCACTCTGGCTGTGTACTTATAGACGCTCTATTCTAAAACATCATTTAGAAAAGCTGTCATGACACCCAACCACCAGATATCGTAGTCATGGTATGTAGCCGTGGCAAGTAGGATCTGAATGGACTTAAGCATAGCCACTGGAAAAGGTTTCATCATTATCCACGCCTGGTCGATGACGAAAACCTTTAACAAGTTTAGCTTTGAAAGTCTCAACTTTTCCATGTACACCAAGTAATCTTCTCAAGACTTACTTGCTCCTGATGGAGATTTAACCCTTCAGATATAGCAACCAAAGTCCATACTTTGTTGGTGTATATGGATTCCATCTCAGATCGTTAAGCATCCAGCCATTCTTACAGAGTCTCACTCCTGATGGCCAGCTCGAAACTAGTTGGGTCATCATCTCATGATGCAATCCTCGCTCCCACTGTCATAGAGAAACCGAAGTATCTCTCAGGTGGGTGAGGAACCCTACTAGATCGGCGGAGAGGTTGAGGTTCGTTGGTAACTATTGAATCCTTTGGTTCTTTCAAATCATCAGCTGCAGTTTGTATAGCTGGAACATTTCCAGTTTTACATAACAGTCCTTGCCTTGAGTTTGTCCGGATTTTGCTTTTAGACATAGCTCGGACAACCCCAAATCTTAACCAACTTAAGATATGGGCTCTTCCCTTTCCATATCACATATGAAGCGGTAGGCAACTGATTTGATTTGAACCCTATTCAATAGGTATGCATCTTCTCAAGTGCATAACTTCCAAAAAGAAATAGGTAACTCAGTAGTACTCATCATAGAGCACACCATATCAAATAGGGTGTATCTGCTCCGCCCCGATATACCATCGTGCTATGGTGTATACAGAGGAGTAATGCTGAGAGAGAATCTCATTCTCCTTTAGAATAGTCCAGGATTTCCGTGCTCAAGTATTCTCCTCCCTGATCTCATCATAGGACATAATACTTATACCCGTATTTTGGTTCTCTACTTCTCGCTTATATTCTGTGAATATCTCAAAAGGTTCGGACTTGTGTTTCAACAGGAACATAGGTCTGAATCTCGAAAGATCATCAGAGAATGTAATGAAGTAAAAAGAACCGGTCTTGGCATATATAGACAGGGGACCTTTATACATCAACATGTATCATCCCAAGAGTTTACCAACTCTTTCTCTGTTTCCAGTAAACGGAGCTATGGTCATCTTATCTTTGTGACATGACTGGCGAGTTTCACAAGATGTAAATTCAAACTGATTTAAATATGCATCTAAATGTAACTCAGCCAGTCGGGTCGCATTGATATGACCTAGTCTACAATACCTCAAGAAGGATTCGTTCATTTCTGAACTCTTTCTCTTGTGTGTGTTCCGTATACTAAGAACTGTAATTTGATTTAGAACATCAACGCTTTTAGATAACGTGCCTGAACCGATCAACCTTTGATATAGGAAATGTTCAAAACATTATCCAACAATACAAAATTTTACCGTTTCTTTACTAATAAAGAGACTGATATGATTTTGTATATCAGGTTCGGTATCTAATAACATTCGTTCAGAATCAATGTATTGGTAATACAGGGTGATAGTGACCAACAGACTTGGCTGCAACACTTGCCGCGTTTTCTGTCTCATGAAACTTATCATCCGTTCTCAGTTCTCTACCTTTCTGTAGCCCTATGTAACAGATTACATATCTGGGATCCTGATCTGGTATCACATACCCAGGACGTAAAGGACACTGAGAAACAGTTCTTTGTAATGAACACACCCGAAGATGATGCATCAGCATGCACTCTCTTCGTTTGGGCGGGACGGGAAATCTGGTATTCCCCAATTTCCTGCTCTGTCTTATAACAATTATAAGTTGGAGCGGGACCAACGTTCCCCAGCTCAGTATAACAAGCGGGTTCGGTCAATATTCCGTATTATTATCTTGATTAAGGCGTGATATGGTCGCTACCTGGAGAGAGAGAAGAAAACACTCAGCGTGCGCTCTGTCAAGAATAGATTGGTTTTTATTTTATCTAATCAGGATGGCTCCCACTGCTTTTTATCAAATCTTCCTTCAAACCCTAAAAGGAAAGACTAGCCGGGATTAATTACACACTACAAGTTCGCCAATCTTTCAGCCAGGCCAGTGTCGGTACTTTGAGGGAGGTCTCCCGTGCTTTCGCACGAACCTAATTAATGTAAACCTCGTTTTCCCAGAGGCGTAACCCCGTTGACACCTTTCTAGACACCTACTTGATCGGCTAATTGTAATGTATAAAACTCTCCCAGGAGTAACACTTACTCGCAGCGGGTATCGGGATCCAACTATCTCATAGAAGGTATGCAATCTCATTGCAAATTTCAACACTTGAAATTCCCGATAATATTTTGCCCCTAGCTCGCTATGACCTTGACGCATGCCAAACAACCCATAGTCTGCTAGTCAAGTTCAACCCGTACATTTCTTGATTGAATTAAACCCACCCGCACGACCCTTGACGCATGCCAAACAACGCCGTACGAATACCCTAATCCAATCGCATCGTATGCTAGCAGATAAGCACTAATTAGCTACCGTACACTACGCCTTGACGCATGCCAAACAACCGCAGCACGAATACTAACTAGTACTTATCTGAAATGACGGAGGGCTACGACAGGTTTTTCTGAAAACCTATTGCGTAATGAACTTGATATCGTTGTAGAATCAAATGAATTTGAAATGGAGTGCTTTTGAGGCTTTTCTAGTTTTGCTAAAGGAGTCACTCCCGGTGAAGGGATCGTCGGTCCTTTCCTCGTCGAATGAGGTGCTGGATATATCATGTATATCACTGTGCAAAGCAAAAACTCTTAAAAGCAATCAAAAGACAAACCGAAGGTTGTAGCATCTGCCAGTTATTGCTAAAGGAGTCACTCCCGGTGAAGGGATCTCGGTCCTTTCCTCATCGAATAAGGTGCAGGATATATCGTATATACCGCTGTGCAAAGCAAGAACTGTAGCTACCTGTTTTATTTTGAAATTCGATTCTACAACATCTTAGGTTTCTTTTATATTCATTAATCACATTAATGAAGTCCCATCATTTAAATACCTAAACATCACAGATAAATACGACGTACACTTATGCCATCCGCATTCGCCTCGATGTCCCCTCGTGCACCGTTAGGTTAGGTAACTAACGACAGAGCGGGGCAGGGCTAACGCGGGTGTAAAACATAAGTAACGTCTATATAATATATCATATATACTATATACTGTATCTATCACAGAACATCACATGATCACATCACAGATATCGCAGCAGAAGAATTATATGAAATATTGGATATACTAGGACGTCCGTGTTTTCAATACGAGCCAGTATAAAACACGGATTCCACGGTCGTGATGAATAGCCAAACCCACACCCCTAGACCCCTACGAGAGCGGCAAGCAACCCTACCAATTCTAGAGTTAGGAGACCCGTACTCGACTCCTCGAGTCGGTCTCCCACTGGACTCCAGAACCCGGTTACTTGTGCTCTCCTCCTTGGGTGTATCCTAGTGCGGAAAAGTAAATAATATACAAACGGTGACAACTTCCGCAACCTGGAAGTGTCCCAATAAAAGAATATTACATACAAGTTTTTACATGAATGAAAATGAAAAACACTCATCTCACATAAAAACCCCCGGCTATTCAAACACGACGATCCAATATAACATATCCAGCAACACATAATATCACATGTCATCAACGTAAGTAAATATGCGCATCCCAATTGTCGTTGACATATAGCAACGAAACCGGCGATATCACATATTACACTTACGGTCACAGAAAAGAAAGTGTAAAACTACAACAGTTGGAATCCGCAACCACCTCAGACATCGCATGCCTGACCAAATGAATTACTTAGACATCGCATGCCTAACAATTATAAACCCCGCATTTTAGTCTCAAAATCGAAAACACTTTTCAATATCAAGTCGGGTAATTCAACAAGATTCCCGACATTCTGATCGAATGCTCGTCGTAAACTTCAGTAGACGGCCGCACCCCCGATACCGTCGACGAAGTGCACCAAGGCGGAACATCGCCACCGCGAGCACCCGAACGGATGCTTTCGGCGACGGGGTTCTCCTACAGTCACTTGGTCGGGGCTATGGAGTGAAGCTGTCTATTAAGTTTACCCGGCGAGTATCCGCGTACGCTACGTGATTGCGACGGACTTTTGATCACATCAAAATTCCGTGGCAACCGATCAAGTGAGACTAAATTGCTACATTTATAACATTCATTCAGTTATCTCATAACTATTTGCGAATTCCAATTATTGTATCCCATTCCAGATAAATAGAAAATGTCAAACTTTCCGATCGAACAATCGAACACCCAAGTTTTCCCGATACAGATCAACACATGAAATAAGTCTAACAACATTCAGTTCGTGCCTCAGTACCGACGGTCCAGCCGTAGAAGGGTCAAGCCAACGCCTCACATGTGGCACGCCGTACTGCCCCAAACCCGAAGGTTCAAAGGGCAGTTCAAGACGGTCACATAATCGAGTTAAGGTTTGTTGTCTTCTAGAGGGTCCATCGCGTTACTTGCACTACTTAGAACGTCGTTAAACTACGGAAAAATCCAACAATTAGAAATTTCCCGACAGGGGAAAAATTGGGTATTTATATCCGGTCGAACTTTTTAACATATTCTAAAATTTATCCGGAAAGCCACACAGACAAAATTTGAAAATCCGACCGAACATTCGAATCCCCAAATCAACTCAGAAAATAAAACTCTGGAAAAAATATTAAAAATTCCCAGGAAAACCAGGACTGAAAATTAAGAATTATGGTGCAAATTTCGAAGCACAACACGACAAAAGAGCGGCGGATCCGCCGCATGAGCCTACTGTAAGGCCGCGGATCCGCGCCCCATTTATGGAATCATGCGCTCGAATTTTGCAGTAAACCTTATTTCTTCCTGCTGATTTTTCTGAATATTTTTAATCTGGAAAAAATCACGATTTTGAAAATTGTCCAGAGAGCTATTTTTGAGTTGGGTTTCGGGTTCGTTCGGGTTTAAAATTCCGTCTAGACTTCGCCTAAGGCTCTAGCTAGGCTCTGATACCACTGTAGGGTTCCTAGGCATCCTAATGAGGTCTCACAAGGCATCAACCATGCCAATTTCAAAAATTCTAGGTGCCGAGAAACCCTAATACGGATCATTGGCTAGATAATTAGGCGAAAATGCAAACTAGTTAACACTTAACTAAGGGATACGGATATACAACCTTTGTAGATCCGTTTGTCCACCTCCATAGCTCCATGAAGAAGTCATCTCCGCTGTCCAAAAAGAATCCGGGCTCTAGCATCGACTTCATCGGAGAATAAGCGAGCTAGGTCGTCGATGTCCATGCCGAAGATGATCTACGTCGAGGCATCGCTAAATCAAGCTCCAACTTCACCAAGTGATGAAACTTGTGAAGAAAACACACTCTACTACTTGGCAAGAGGTAGAGGATGAAGAAATAGGAAGTGGGTAAACTTTAGAATTGGATTTCTCACTCTAATTCATCAATCACCATTGATGAGATTTGGTTTCTCTTCTTGAAGAAGAAGAAGAAGAAGAAGAATGTTATTATGATAAGAATAATTAAAAATGAGAAAAGAAATTCATTCTTATCATAATTGAACCATAGTTAGGTGTAGAGAATCAATCATGGTTTAGTGGAATGGTTAGGTTAAGCATGAGACAAAAATGGTTACAAAGTCAAAGACTTCATGAAGCTTCATGAAGCATTTAAAGAAAGCCACCATTTTCTCATGCTCAATTTCTTTTCCAAAAAGAATAAATGTATATATAAATTAATAAGAAAAACAAAACCCTAATTATCCACTTAATCATGGTTTAATTCTTTACACTTAACCAAAATGTATGTATCATCAAACATGATACAATCTAGTGCACAAAATCATATCGCATATGTAATGCACACATCCGAGTGAGAAAATCCATCTTAAAGTGAACCGATACTAGTTGATGCAAAGTAATATATCAAATATATAATTATGCATTAAATCATTAAATCAACACTTGATTCAATGATCCGGTCATGTCGCACAAAACCGACAGGTATCATTAGTAACAACTTATCGAATCAACACTTGATCCGATAACCTGGCTATATCGCATATAACCGATCAATGTCACATCGCGAGAATCGAATACAGTATCAGATACTGGTATTAATCTCGGTCCCGCACATATCTCATATGCGCTCCTATTTCGTTTCTCTTGAGCCAGGAAACCTCTGTGTAGGACTCTAAAGACTCGTCAATACGCCGGCAGCAGATGATGATCATATCAAACACCCACAAGCCGCAAGCGGTCTGCTAAACGTAACGGCCACCCGGGTATTAAGCGATCTGAAGATCGACGAGCAAGCCCGCTCACACTCCAGTGAATCCAACCAGTAACACTACCGTACAGTCCGGTCTGATCGTCTGATATGTCGCATATCTCGCCTAGGGGTGGTAAACGTCAGACCCCAATAGCTCGATAAGTCGTGTCGATATGAGGTCTATAACAATTCGAGAAACTACTGGTAACACTTACCAGTAAATCTCAGCAACCCTGGCCAGGGATTTCCTGTTATAGCCAATCGAACACAGCGCAACATCAACCCCCTATACCGGGAGAGACGAATCCCCTCCTATCGCTCATTGCCTCCATGTGACTCGGGACTGTACCCAAAAACCACCGTTTTGCACGCCCTCTTGGACGTGGTAAGATGGAAATCAAAGCACAGTGGGAACCACACAAGACTCTATGACGATCTCGGGTCAACAGACTACTCTGTACCAGTGTCACCAGAGAACTGCCATCTGACGTGAGGTATAATACCATCTGGGAGTTCTCGGCGAGTCCGTCCAGTGTACCCAGTCTCTACTGAGCACCCGTATATCATCTCTGATGTCAAACACCGATGGATATGGGATCATCCATCGCCCATCTGTATGGGTCGAGAAGGTACACGCTAGTCTACTCTGGTATATCGATGCCCCGTCTCGATACGCCCATGACTAGGGACTTTGAAGGATGTACTTATGGACTACCATGTCCCCACTAGTATGATCCGCATCATAGTCCAGGTAGTCAAGCACACATCCTAAGGGCTTTACCAACATGTAACAGAGAGACAATCAGTATACACGTTAAGGTAAAGTTCAACCAGATAGCATACTATCATGTCGAGCAAGAAAGTCCTCCCTATATATGTCCCAGCATCCACTACAATATACATCCTATGTATAGTAATGGCCTCTAGGGCATAC
Source organism: Agapanthus africanus (assembly GCA_030015575.1). Lineage (NCBI taxonomy): Eukaryota > Viridiplantae > Streptophyta > Magnoliopsida > Asparagales > Amaryllidaceae > Agapanthus > Agapanthus africanus. The sequence goes on from CM057351.1 coordinate 31,619,549, forward strand.
ATATAACTAACATCGGCGGGTATCGGATGCTCAGCGAGGAAGTCGGCGATGGCCTGGCCTTTCACTGCCTTGAGAGGCAGATAAGTTATTGAGAACTCCATCAAGAGCAGGGCCCATTTAGCGAGTCTTCCTGTTAATATGGCCTTCGACATCAAATACTTGAGAGGATCCACTTTTGATATGAGATGGACCTCATGTGCCAACGTGTAGTGTCTGAGCTTCGTTATTGCGAAGATCAACGCCAGGCAGTGTTTTTCAATAGGAGAGTAATTGCTTTCTGCCCCCAATAGAACTCGACTCAGATAATAAAGGGCTTTCTCCTTCCCTTGGTCGTTTTCTTGTGCCCACAGCGTGCCTAAAGAACCTTCAAGGGCTGTTGTGTACAGGACGAGAGGTTTTCCTTTAACGGGAGTGGCCAGTACTGGCGGATTCTGCAGGTATTTCTTGATTTCGTCCAGTGCATTTTGGCATTTGTGATCCCAGACGAAAAGGGTTCCCTTCTTCATCAGGTGACTGTAAGGACGGCACTTGCCTGAGAGATTGGCTATAAATCGCCGGATATACGCGAGCTTCCCTTGGAGAGATCGCAGTTGCTTGAGAGTCCTTAGCGGAGGCATTTCCATAATCGCCTTGATCTTTGACGGATCTTTCTCGATGCCTCGGTGTCGGACGATGAATCCCAGGAATTTGCCCGAGGAGACTCCGAACGTGCATTTGAGAGGATTCATCTTCAAGTTGTATTGCCGAAGGCATTGAAATACGGTTTTCAGATGCTCTAAATGTTCCTCGTATGATTTGCTTTTTACTACAAGGTCGTCAATATAACATTCGACGATTTCATGTATGAGGTCATCGAAGATCTTCGTCATGGCCCTCTGATAAGTAGCACCGGCGTTCTTTAGACCGGAAGGCATCACCTTGTAGCAGAATATACCCAAAGGGGTTCGGAAAGCGGTATGTTTCTGGTCATCAGGATGCATTTTTATCTGATTGTATCCTGATGAACCGTCCATGAAGGAGAAAACTTCATGAGTGGACGTATTTTCTATCATCAGTTCGGTGACCGGTACTGGGAAGTCGTCCTTCGGGAAGGCTTTATTGAGATCCCGAAAGTCCACACATATGCGCACCGTCCCATTCTTCTTCATCACTGGGACGGTATTGGTGATCCAGTCAGGATATTGAACCTCTTGGATGAAACCGGAGTCGATTAGCTTCTTGACTTCGGCATTGATGCTCATCTCAAGCTCGAGCCGCATTCTCCTTGGTGCCTGTTTGATCGGCTTGACGTCCGGGGATATCGCCAATTTGTGTACAACAATCTCTGGATCTAGTCCTGGCATCTCGGAATAGTTCCATGCGAAGCAATCTTTATGCTGCATGAGCACGTCCTTCAGCATAGCCACCCTTTTTTCAGACAACAGCTCACTGACGAATGTCGGCCACGGGTCACTTGCCGTCCCCAAATAAATTTTCTTGAGGTTATCTGCAGTGGTATGTATTCCATCTTGCAGCTCTTTTGGCGCCGGTGGAAATTCTGAGATTACCTCGTCATCATCGTTTCCGAAGCACCAGGAGAGGTCATCCATATTCTCGGGCTCTTCTTCTGACAGTGTTATCACGTGACAGGTACGAGCTCGAAGACCGATGTTGATCTGGTTCTACTCTCATGGCTTTGGGCTCATGCTTCTGCGGCGGGGTTACCTTCCAGCTGCTGGATAGAGCGAACCTGCCTTGCTGATACTGGTCTTCTACCTAGTCTTTAAATGTGAAGCAGTCTTCGAGAGGATGTCCTATTGCCCTGTGATAGGAGCAATAGTTCGGGTGAGAGACTTCGCCTGCTTGCTCGGGGTGCTTGGACTCCGGGACTGTCATCATTTGATGTTTCATGACAAGATCGAATATCTTCCTTGTTTTGTCTTGGGGAAAAGAATATGCTCGACCCATCTTTTTTATAAAAGACGAATCCGGACTGCTCGATTCCTGATCGCGTGGCTTTTTGGACCCGCTTTGTCGCTGTCAAACGCCTTTCTTGTTCTTTGGTTTGTTTCCGCCTCTACGTCGGGCCTTTTGTACAACGGGTTGACAAGGAGGAGCATTTTCATTTTTCACAGCCTGTTGAAGGAGGCGTTGCGTCCTGGCTTCTCGTAGATGGCCATTTCGCGATTATGGTCGTCTCGAACCTTTTGACCTGCTTCCCTTATAAGCTTGTCCATTTGTTCTTCGAACGACGGACTGGGCATTCTCACGGCGGGAGCTCTTTCTGGTTCAGGGTTAGCATCTCCCCACAGAGCATCACCTTCTTTATCAAAGTCATGTATGACGTAGCTATCGTGGAGTATCTCCCGTTTCTTGGATTGAACATACCCAAGCCCAGTCGTTTCCATTCTCCCGTTTGGCAACTTTCGTTGAGTTCCGGGAACATTCCAGATCCTGTTATAGATTCGTGCTTGTCACGCAGTTTACTTAAGGGGTACACCTTGGCGTCTCAAGAGTCTCTTTAATCCGTCTGTGTAATATCTGGGCAAACGGATAGGCCGGAGCCTGTCAAGCGTAGAATCGGCGCCATACCAAATTTCTTTTTCCACTTTGGTTTCCCCGGATCGGTAGAATAGGATCGCCTTTTCACCTTTTCGCGTGGGAGGGATGTAGAATGTCTGTAGTTCTTTCACAGTGTAGGTATCAAGCGCGTCCAGTTCTTTATGATGCTTGGGCGGAACCATGGCAACTTGCAAACTTTGCTCTTCATCGGCGAAGGTTTGTATGGATGGCCAAGCAGAGAATATGGCATTGACCTCATTTTCTGAGTCGCTGCCGAAGATCAACATAGGAGTGGACGGTCCCGGCTTGTTGTAGTGGGATGGCCCTGAATAGATTATCTCTTCTTCCTCCTCGGTATCACTCCCGAAGACCGGAATAGTAGTGATAGCTTTGTTCTTCGGTATGTGACATCTTTCCGTGTCCTCAAAATCTGGTAAGAAGTATTTTGCATCTTCGTACTTGCAGACTTCGTTCATGGAGAATGGGTTTAGCTCTCCTGTCACAGTGTACTCGAGACCATCTTTGAAATACTTCATACACTGATGTTGTGTAGAAGGGATAATGTTGTACTCGTATAACCAGGGCCGACCGAGCAAAGCATTGTAGCATGTCTTGGCGTTGATGACGTGGAACTTGATATCAGTGATGAGTAGCCCAAAGCGTAACGTCAGTATCACGGACCCAAGCGTCCGTGATGACTGAGAGTCGAATCCGGAGATGGTGATTTTGTCGCGAGCGAGGTGTTGAACGCTCATGCATATCTCTTTTAATACCCCCACGTTAAGGAGATTGACGGAAGACCCATTGTCGACCAGGATTTTTTCTATCTTGATGTCACAGCAGTATCCGGAGACATATAGGGGACGGTTGTGCTCGCATGTCCCAAGGAGGAGATCTTCATCGCCGAAGGTGATATCGGCTGTGTATACTTATTCCAGCTCGTCTTTCATCTTTTCTTCGGTGAGGAAAGTTTAGAACTGCTCGGGCTCTTGCAGTGCCATGATCAAAGAACCTCTCGCTTCTTCGGATAGCAGAAGGGCGTCGAGAATACTGAGCTGCGAGGGTATTTTCCTCAAGTGTGCCAGAATGTTGTAGTCCACCTTACTTTTCTTCGACGGGTCCTTGGCTTTCAGCTTTTCGACAGCTTGGTCATCAAGGATGATATCCCAGAGACCTTTTCTTTCCCCTTATCTTTTTTATTTGACCCACTGTTCGAGGGCCCAAGATTCTTTTCGGGCAGCGTACGGTTGCGCAGCTGAATATTTTCATAGGCCTTCGGTTCTTCCTCTTTTCCCAAAGTGGACTCTTTAAAGAGAGGGCCAAGAGCCATTTCTTCATCGGAATCGCTCCCGAAGGTAAGAACTTGCGATCCCCCAGTGTTGACCATGCGACAGTTGCTGGCAGTTCTTTTATACTCCTCGGTCGTATTTCTTTGCTCCTGGCGAGTTTTGCGTTTCATCCGCTTGAAATGCTGCCGGTGAGCCACATATCCCTGCCACCATCTTTTAAAAGCGTTGCACTCTTCGGTGGGGTGCGCAATCTTTCGATGATATAAACAGTTGCTAGGATGTGTTTCTGCTTCACCAAGGGCGTTCGCTTCGGAGGGTGGTAGCTTCATTCCCATCGATATGGCTTTAGCGAACCTTTTCCTTATCTTGAACCTGTTTTTATTTGCGACGGATGTACTTTGATCTGGCGGGAGTGTTTCAACCCTTTCGTCCAGTCGCCGGCATTTGGCCTTTTCAAATATAGCCATCTCGCGCTCTCGATCAGCTTTGCTTTTCGAAAGAGCTTCATTCAGGAATTCATCAATTATTTCATCTGACGGCCCCAGAAGTTCTGGCTCAGGAGTTGCCCCCAGTTTCTTTGTGCAAGGAGCTTCTTCATCGTTTATCAACGAGTGAGAGATCACATGGCAACTTGCCACGTAATCTTCAGATTCATCCGATGAGTCTTCTCCATCATTTCCGTCCTCAAGGACGTGGATGAGGAACTCTTGGAGTGTGATTGGAGTCCGCGCCTTCTGGTTATACTCTTCCAGCGCGTCAATTTGCTTTTATAGGTCCGTGCGCTTGTCACCGGGCTTTACGGGCTTTTTGGTCTTCTTTTTCTTTTTCGAAGACTTTGACGGCTGGGTGTGAACGCTTTGGCTATCGCCATCAATCTTTGGAGTTGGGCGCGGCCTCAGCATTCCCTCGATAATCTCGGGTTCCAGCGGATTCTTCCACCTGATCACCGGGCATGTCTGGAGATCATTCAACATTCTTTTGGTTTTAGCTGAAAGAGCGACCTCCCATGGAGCTTCTTCAACAAAAGAGCAGGATGCCCCCGGTGTATCCGTTTTCTTGGGAGTGTGTGGCCGAGGTAGGTTCACCTTCCAATTCTCAGATAATACGAATTTTCCCTGCTGGTATTAATCTTCTATCCAGCTTTTGAAGATGTAACAATTCTCGATCGGATGGCCCAACATTCGGTGATAAGGGCAGTAGTTAGGATTGCTAATGTCGCCGGGTTGCGCTGGGCGTCTTGGCTCTGGCAGATTGATGAGCTTGTTGCGCAGTGCAAGCTCGAATAACCTCTTCGTCTTGTCTCTAGAGAACGAGTAAGGGCGACTCAATTTATCTTCAAGAGATCGAGTTCTGTTATTTTGGCGATCGACTGGTCTTGGGCCACCGGGCTGCTATTGAGCATTGGCGATGACAATCGCCTTCCCCTTTCCCTTCTCATTTCGAGAGTCCGGCTTTGAAGGAGATGGTCTATGACCCATCTGGTCCATTTGGGCCAGTTTGTCGATCAAGGCCTGGAAAGTAATCGGCTTGAAGAACATCATGAACTGGGAGATAGTTGCATGAGGGTCCAGAGTGCCCACGAACATATCCACCGCCTGTGCTTCTTCGATGCGCTGTTCGCACTTCGACCACAGATTCCGCCATCGTATGGCGTATTGGACCCACGTCTTGCCTGGCTTCACCCTGGTATTGATCAATGCCGTTATCGGGGTGCGTTCACTAGCACTCGCGAATCGCTGGGTGAATAACAGCTCCATTTCCGCAAATGTCTTGACGGAGTCGTTTGAAAGTTCGGAGTACCATTCGAAGGCCGTCTCTGACAAGCTGCCGACGAATTGACGGAGCAAAAGCTTATCATCGCCCCCGGTGTTGCCGCAAAGAGCTCTGAACTGGGCGACGTGCTGGTGAGGATTGCCTGTCCCCCTGTACACATGAAATTTAGGGATCGTATATCCCGACGGGTACTTTATTTGGTCATACCAGCCTGGATACGGTCGCCCAGTTTTAATGACTTGGCCGACCGCTTCATTCGCCTGGTGGGCTCGTATTTGCTGAGGTATATAGTCATCCAGAGCGGCCTTGGAAACAGTTTCCTCTTTGGCTGCTGAAAGAGCCGGAGGAGGGTTCGACGTCTCTCCTCTGTCGTCTTCAATAATGATCGGAGGGTCTTCAGTTGGAGGATCCGGCTGTAACATCATCCCTACCATGTCTTGGAAGAGAAGCGCCATTCGTTTTATGTTGGCAGCTTGTTCTGCTGCTTCTCTGTCCTTCTTTTCGAGGACTCTGCGTAGGAAGTCAGCATCGGTTTCTTGTTCGTGATGCTGTTCTGATGATGCCTCCGGGCTTTCTTTTGGCCCGGTGAGTGCGGCCATTGCAGTCAGCATCTCTTGAAGCTTCTGCTGCTGTTGTTCCTGAGCCCTTGTTATTGATCGGGTGAGCGGTCGGTGGCCCGTCGAAGCGCATCTTTCTTCTTTTCCGGAAGTCATGTAAATAGTATGCATCGTTATGTCCCCAGACTTGGAGCGTTTGGGCTCAGCGTCTTTACGGTCTGCCGTAGTCACAGGGGCTTTCTCTGGCCTCCTTTTCTTTTGAGCAGTTGACATTGAGGGGGCCGTTGCAGCGGGCACCCATGTAGTCGTCGTCCTTTGTGACTTTCCAGGACGGCTCTCTTCCTGTTGAACCTTTACCTTTTTCTGCCGGCGAGGGTAATCTTGATCAATCACCGACTCCTGGACCTGTTTCCAGACCTTGTAGATTTTGGAGGATAGCCGCTGAGGAGGCTGCTCCGGCTTCGTTTCTATAACATTCTCCACCAGTGGAGGAGATCTTTTCAGTACGGCGGTAGGAGAGTTCCTGCGCACTTTGTTTAGCAATTCAAAGCTGTTCCCGGTTGGAACAGCAGCATTGACTTCTACCGTTGGGGTTGGTAGAGTTAGCCCAGAGGGGGAGTTGCCCCCAGCCTTCCTCACTCGGTGCAAGTGGTGACGTCGAGCGTGTCGAGCCGATGGTGTTGGTTCGGTAATGGGGATGGCTTTGTCGTGCCCCCTGTTTTGGTAAGGCGTTGCTGGTACCAACCTCTTGAAGACCGATGTCCGTTGAGTAGCGGTATCCAATCTGTCAAAGACAGACTTTTGAGCAGGAACAGGAGCTGGAGTGGGAGCCGGAATAGTCAGTCTTGTAAAGACTGACCCTTTGGCAGGAGAAGCCGCCTTGACGACTTCAGGAGCAGGGATGGCTATCCTCTTCGGAACAACCTTTTCTGGAACTGTAGGCTTCATCATGAGACCACATGAACTTTGGCCCAATCTGGCGAAGACTGAGGCGCTGGAGTTGGACGACCCGTTAAGAGGGGTCGCTGTAGTTGCAAGACGATCAAAGACTGACTTCTTAGGAGTTTCTTGTGCTGGTATAGGAGCGCTAAAGCTCGTTGGCGGGAGCATGATCCCGAAAAACAATCCAGTGGTGGCCTGAGTGACCTGTTCCACCGGCATCGTGAACAGGGAGGCCGCTTGAGGTCCGTAAGCTATGCCTCCAGATGAGGCGGAACGTGAGTTGCAGTTGTAGTTGGAACACTTCGCACAGGTAGACGCCATTGATGTTTTTCGTTTTCTGCGCCAAGCAAGAAACCAAATCTTAGTACCTCGAATCCAAGGGCAACCATTAACAAACCGCGATTCGTTCGCGAACGCGGCACACGAAGTGTGGAGTGGAAAGAGGAAGAGGTCCCACCGGGCGTGCCAGAATCTGTTCCCCGCCGAAAGACGCGGACGAAGACGCGGCGGACGTCTTGCCTGAAATTTGGGGGCAGATGCTAATTGGTGCTATCCGTCCACCTCTCCGAAGATGCCAAGTTGATTTATGGCACCATGTATCGAAGGTTTAAATGGATGCGGCCGATGTAGCAGACTTCATCAGATTCCCCCTCATTTGAGGGGGTTTTGATTGTGGGACGCTCTTCCCTGCAGGCACAAGCCCCTGTAGTTAACGCTACCGCATCGCGGTAACAACTTTCTCCTTCTCCAGATGGTCACTTCGTGTCGTGGGTGTTTGTTTTGTTTGTGGTTGCCCGTGGATTGTATACGGAGACTAATTTATGTTGTCGCCCGTAGGGTGTGGATTAGTCCAAATCCGTATCTTCTTAGATTTGGGTTTGGGGGTTGGGTTTAAGGATACGTTAGCCTTATTTGAGACTAAGATCAACTTAAACGTTTGTTAAGGATACGTTAGTCTCCTTTTAGACTAAGATCAACTTAACGGGATCATTTAGATCCAACAAGAGAGCAATTGGACTCTAATGTTTAGTTTAGGGACATTGCGGTCGAATGTTAGTTTAAGGACATTACGGTCCAATGTTAGTTTAAGGACATTACGGTCCAGGTTAAGGACATCGTAGTCCATTAGTTTAAAGGGACCCCACAGTCCAGGTTAAGGACATCGTAGTCCATGAGTTTAAGGATCCCACAGTCCGTAGTTTAAAGACATCGTAGTCTATGAAGTTTAAGGACATCGTAGTCCATGAGTTTAAGGACCCCACAGTCCGTAGAAATGTGTGGTTGTCGGGACCCGTCACCTCTCTGAAGACGTTGAAGGATTACAACGACAGATATCAGAGGAGTAAAGAGATGTACCCTCGAACCAGTATGAATTGATTGGAAGATCTGTAGCCCAGTTTGAGACTAAGATCTGTTGAATATTCGTGAGCAGATGGGCTCGGTTCAATATAAGTTGAGGACTTATGGCCAGAATTGGGCTAAGTCCAATAAAATTGAAATGTTTAACATTTTATTATTCTGAGCTGTTGAACATTCGTTTGGGTTTAGCCCTTTAAATAATGCTGAGCATTAGATCCTGACATTTTTGTCTTGTATTGAATGCAGAGCATTCATCAGAGCCTTGGCTCCTTAAAGAACAATTTGTGTTCATTCAGCGCAACATATGGTGCTCTAGGAGCTTTGCGCCAATCAAAAAGTGCAGCGCGTTTCTGCCATGTGGCGCGCATGTAAGTGTTGCGCTCTGCGCTAAGCGCAGATACCAGTTTGTGAGCACTGAGCGCTAGTCCATGAGTGCATTACGCTGGCGCATACGTGAATGACACGTGTTGCGCTTGGCGCCGAGCGCCAGCCCATGAGCGCAGTGCGCTGTTTCAGAAGCGCAAAGTATAAGTTGTATCTGTGGTTGACACGTGGCACGTCTTGGCGCTGAGCGCCGATCCAAGAAGCACAAAGGCGCAGTTCATGAGTGCAAGGCACATTTTCAGTAGCGCAAAGCGCATTTGATAAAATTTATGATCAGAGAACAAGTTTATGTTCTTTTTAGAGGAGACCTTGCCTCGAGATTCGAGAACAATAATTCTTATTTATAAAAAGGCGCTGCCTTTGTAGATCAATAATCTGTGAATGAAGTACTTCTTTTGTTTTTATGATGAGATCTTTTGATCTCTTTCTTTATCAAAGATCTTGGTCTTTTTCAGATCTATGACCCTTTTTTTTAATTACAGTAGCACTAAAAATAGTAGAAGATGGTTCTTCTTTTCATGAGATGATTTCATCTTTGTGTTCAAGAATCATTCTTTTTACCTTGAAGAAATGATCTTCTTTTGCTAAAAGCTTACTTTTCTTTCTTTGAGTTTTCTCAAAGTTTGTAGGGGGTTTCTCTATATTAGACTTGAAGTCTTGGGGCATTTATATAGGGCAAATTGATTTGTTAAATCAGTTAAAGAGATCTTTCTCTGATTGATTTGGGGATGTTTCTCCACCGTTGGATCTTTGATCCTAGGGCTTCTGTTTTACAGAAGACAATCTTCTTGTTTTTAACAAGATTGGAAAGATCTTTCTATAACAGAATTTTAATTCTGATTAATTAATAATTTATTATTAGATCTTTTGATCTAACGGTGGGGAATTCTTAATTCCAGCGCTGGCGCACTTTGCGCGAGCGCACCTACGTTTGACACGTGGCGCGCAGCGCAGAGCGCAGAGCAGCCTGCGCTAGCGTACATGTGCTTGACACGTGGCGCGTAGCGCAGAGCGCTGGATCTGAAGCGTTGCTTCAATTTTTGAATTTCGAATTTTAAAACAGAGTTTTGCTCTGATTGGGGGGACGCTGCCTAGGGCGCAGCGCATCTGGCACTAGCGCATCCGTGTTTGACACGTGGCGCGCAGCGTAGAGCGCTGGATCTGAAGCGTTGCTTCAACTTTGAATTTTGAATTTCAAAACAGAGCTGTCACGACCCGATAATTTGGCCCGTGACTGGCACTTAGCCACGTAACGTCTACAGGCGTAACGCGACTAAGTAAACCGAAACCCAGAAATCAAAACCAATAAATATAGAGTGATTAAAACATTTTTGTAAAAACAGTTATACCTGTCAAGAAACTTTTTAATTAACTTAATAGAAATCCCTTTTTAAGTTCAAGAGTTATATTTAAATAATTTTGGCAACATTTCCTTTATAAACATTTATCCCGCAAGTCGGGTAACGGCAAGGTGTAGTAGAAATAACATGCGAAATGAATAGAGCATCACAATATGATATACGACGCCGTAGCGAAGAATAAGCAGTAAGGCAAGGACAATTATCATAAAAGGTAAGACTGCATAATAAAAAGTCGTCTCACATGCGAGCTCGACACCAGAGTACAAATCATATACATCGTCCTCACAACTGTCTCTAAGTCAATACAAGAAGGTAGATGGAGAATACTAGATACATCAATATACAACTGAAAGATAAACAGATACCGTACAAAACCCACCTAATAGCAAAAGGGCTAACACGCCTCAGAAATGGTATCTGTGTCAAAAGATGCGGTAAACAGCCAGCCGCGACTACACCAAAGGGCAACCTGCAAGCACTGTGGCACAACGGGGGTGAGTTGCCAACTCGTGAATAGAAGATAACATATAAAGGTAATCGCGAGTATGCACGTGCTGTGATACTCTAAACTATGCCAACTAATAAACATCTATATAATGAACTGGATGCTCAATATCATGCAACAAGTACTATCTAATAATCATCTCTATGTGATGAGCAAGATATGTGATAATCAGGCATGGCGATGCATCTAACAACCCTATGTATATAATGAGCAGGGTACGCAATAATATGCAAGCATGTGTACTCTACCAGGTGTACTAGCTACAGGATGAGATGTCAAGTACTGAATGCTGAGTAAGGAAAGGAATAATATCTACACGGAATGTCAACGTGGAAAAATATAACTGGTGTCTATAAATACACCAAATGCCCAGTACAACTCAAGAGTCGTCATCCACATCGGTCCTCAAATCCTGTAATCTCATAAAATCGGGAGTGCCCATCACCGGCACTCAAAAAATCATGAAATCAGCCGTGTCCAGCATCGACACGCAAATCCTCCAATATGGGGCGTCCATCCATCGGATCTGCCCACGGGCTCCATCTGCGGAATCGGCCCTCGGCCCCGGCAGTACGCGTCGTCCCGTATCCATCAAGCTACTCTGGTCAGTATCCTCCGGATAACCGCCAGGTCCAACCAATCGCCGGTAGGTAGTAGTCCCTCCGCCGGGCTCACCGTCTAACAATACGAGTCTTCTCGCCCCGGGGTACCGTACCGGGTCCACCATATACCCGCAATCGGTGCCTACCTCTCCTCGAATCGGGTATACTCACACAAGCTCTCTGGAACCGAGAAAACTCATGGTGGACGCACTAAATATCATATCAAGGGAAACCGGGATTTCGAACAGTGCATATTTTCTTAAAAATAGTACTCCGGTTCCCAAATCCAGAAATCACAGAAATCAAATCCAATGCGTAGATCCATGCAATGTGTCGTATGACACTACGAGTAAAAGAAAGGGAGAACCGCTCTTTTTAAAAGATCCAGTTTTGAAAATATCGTTTGCGGTCCCTTAGTTTTATATCAAGTCAATATCATCCATGTATGCAACATATGAATGTGGTAAAGGTATGGATAAGTACGCAAAGTGAATATAGCAATGTACATGTGCACTAATGTAGACATATGATGTATATGCCACAAGTATGAATATGTGAGATGTATGCAGCAAATCATGTCAACGTCAAATAAGCAGAATCAATATAATATGCGGTTTATAGCAATCCTACATCGTGAGTGGCATGGCAATCACTAACGGTGTGAGTGTAGCATATAAATCGTGCTCGTGCAACTTGGACCGTTAGTGACAGTGCAGTGTTCTATACTACTAGTATATCTATATGGACACTCATGACTACAAATCCTATTACGCCCTGAAGCTTAACGCCATACGGGCGATTTCCCCGTAGATGTTAAATCTACTCACCTGGTCACGTGCTAAGTATAGCCGACCACTTGCTTCCCTTTCCTGGCGACGTCTGACGTACCCGCCTGTGAACCTGAAATTTACACAAGGAATCCAATTATATAAGCAAGAATCTCGCCAAAACGCGATATTGAAACAAAACGTGAAACTCGCGTCGCGAATCAACGCGCGTGTGTGCGATACGCTGAAACGTGTGTGCACGTGTCTACGACTCAGCCCGACACGCCGCGATACGCTGAATCACAAAACCCACTCGCGTATCGCGCGTATCGCGCAAACTAAAAACACCAGAAAACGATATATCGTCCCAGATTCTACCCAGGTTACAATATTACAAAACTATATATACTATGGACCTACAAAGCATAGCAGATACCCACCCTAAAAACCCTAGCTCCCATCTCCCTGCTCTGGCCGCAATTTGCGGCCAGATCTATTATTTCGGCAGCCTGAAGGTTGGCTGGTGGGGTCGGGCTCTGGTGGTGGGGTCAGGGTGTCACTAGTATTCTATGGTCCACTCAATTTTATTCTGGAGTCACCGGGGTAACAGCAAATATCAGAAAGCTAAGTTTTTGCTTAAAAAGTCACATTTTGCCCAAACATGAAAATTCAGGATATTTTAGTGTAATCTGGGGTTACCTAGGTTTACTTGGCCTCAATAGCACCTAACTAACTTAGTCTAACCACAACTAACCTTACTTAAGCAAGGATCTCACTAATCACCACAATATCGCTAAAAACACCAAATCTAGTGATAACAACTATCAATTCTCACTAATATAACTAAGCCAATGCACAAGTCTAGTATACAAGCAAATGAAGCTCAGAAGTTATACCTCACTTGACCCTACGACGCTGGTTCAGGAGAAGAAGAGAAGAAGAAGAAGCTGCTACAGAAATTGTTGCTGTTGTTACTGCTACTGCTGATGCTGCTGCTGGTTGTTGTTGTTTGTGTTGTTATTGCTGCTTGTTGCTGTTGTTGGTGTTGTTATTGTTGCTGATGGTGTTGGTGCTGGGCTGCTCGGCTGATGCTACATGTGCTGGGGCTGAGCTGCTACTGCTGGAAATGCTGATGTAGTTGCTGTTTTTGTTCAGGTGCTGGTGTTTGATGCTGCTGCTGCTGCAACTTCTGCTGTTGCTGCAGATGCAGTTGTGTGTGTGTGAGAGAGTGAGAGAGTGAGTGAGATATGAGAGAGTGTTGCAACAAAGGAAATGATGGTGCCCAAGGTCAAGCCCCCCCATCCCTCTCTCTCTCTTGCCACATTAAATGCAAGCATGGGCTTGCCATGATGCATTCTCTCAAGTCAACCAAAATACATTTTAAATTCCTTTTCCATTTTTAAACAAAACACAACCTTAATTAAAATCATTTGTCTTAACAAGGAGGGTTTAATCCACCATGGTTGTTAAACATGGTATAACCCGAAATTTTAACCCTAATTTACATGCACAAGTTTGTGCAAGCTTGGTAAAATTCGAAAAAAATATTTATTAAATTGGAAAAATTATTTGAAAATCAATTTGGTAAACTTTATATTAAAATCACATATTAAAATATAATTAGCCACTAAACACATCCTAGGGTGTTACAATCTTCCCCCCTTAAAGAAATTCGTCTCTGAATTCAAAATATAAAGCAACGCATACCTTCAAAGAGATGAGGGAACTTCTTCCGCATCTCGCCCTCGGCCTCCCAAATGATCTCATCACCATTCGGGCTGCGCCATAGCACCTTTACTGATGGCAAGACCTTCGATCTAAGCTTCTTCACCTGCCGGTCCAAGATCACGACTGGCTGTTCGGTGAACGTAAGATCGCGCTCGAGCTGAACGGCCTGATGCTGAATCATGTGCGAAGGGTCATGCAGGTATCTGCGAAGCATCGACACGTGGAATACGGGGTGAACATCTGGGAAGTCGGGTGGAAGAGCCAAACGATAAGCTACCGCGCCCACACGCTCGAGGATCTCGAAGGGACCTATGAATCTGGGGCTAAGCTTCCCCTTCCGTCCAAACCTCATTACTCCCTTCATCGGAGAGACCCTCAGAAACACGTGATCGCCAACTGCGAACTCTAGTCTGCGGCGGCGCCTGTCAGCATACGATCTCTGCCTGCTCTGAGCTGCCCTCATCCTGTCTTGAATCAGCTGTATCTTCTCAGTCGTCTCCTGTACGATCTGTGGCCCCAAAATACTGCCCTCGCTGAGCTCTGTCCAACAGACAGGCGATCTACATCTCCTCCCATACAAAGCCTCGAAAGGTGCCATCTGAATTGTATCCTGGAAGCTATTGTTGTAGGAGAACTCTATCAAGGGTAAATGATGATCCCAGCTACCACCAAAGTCTAAAACGCAGGCTCGGAGCATGTCCTCGAGAGTCTGAATGGTTCGCTCTGACTGTCCGTCGGTCTGCGGATGGAATGCCATGCTGAAACTCAAGCGCGTGCCCAAAGCCTCCTGAAGTCTATGCCATAATCTGCTGGTAAATTGGGTGCCTCGGTCGGACACAATACAGGTCGGGACCCCATGTAGTCGTACAATCTCATCGATATAAATCTGGGCGTACTGCGCAAATCCGAAGGTCGTCTTCACTGGCAGGAAGTGAGCCGCTTTCGTCAGATGATCCACGATCACCCAAATGGAGTCATACCCTCGCCTAGTCCTGGGTAGACCCACCATGAAATCCATCGAAATCTGTTCCCATTTCCACTCCGGAATGGGTAATGGCTGTAGCTCTCCTGCGGGCCTCTGGTGCTCGGCCTTGACTTGCTGACAAGTCAGGCATCTTGATACGAACTCCGCGATGTCCCTCTTCATTCCGTCCCACCAGTAGGTCTCTCTCATATCATGATACATATTGGTGGAACCGAGATGGACACTGTACACCGATCGATGTGCGTCCTCAAGAATATCGCGCCGCAATCCCTCAGCATCTGGTACGCACAGTCTAGACCCAAATCGTAATATCCCCTGATCATCAATCACAAACTCGGAGAATCTGCCCTATCCAATCTGTGTCATGATCTCTGAGCAACGGTCATCCCTGCACTGTGCCTCATATATACGGTCAAGCAACTGTGGGCGTGCACGAACATGCGCGAGCTGTCCCCTGATCTTCATGAACTCGAACTGCACTCGGCTGTCGCATAATATCTGCCAATCTGCTGACGACTGCCTCTGTACTGCACTCAAACACGCTAGACTACCCTCGGGCCTCCTACTCAAAGCATCTGCTACTACGTTAGCCTTGCCTGGGTGATATAAGATCTCGCAGTCGTAGTCCTTCACTAACTCCATCCATCGGCGCTGTCGGAGATTCAGGTTTCGCTGCTGAAATATGTAATTGAGGCTTTTGTGATCAGTGAATATCTGGCACGACTCGCCGTATAGGTAATGTCGCCAGATCTTAAGTGCAAAGACCACTGCAGCCATCTCCAGATCGTGAGTAGGGTAGTTCTGTTCATGTCTCTTCAGCTGCCGCGAAGCATACGCGATCACCCTGGCATGCTGCATCAATACGCACCCTAGCCCCACTCGTGAAGCGTCACAATAGACTGCAAATCCGCCTGATCCTGAAGGCAACGATAATACTGGCGCCGTAGTCAAACAAGTCCGTAGCTGCTGGAAACTGTGCTCGTAATCCTCTGTCCAATCGAAGGGAACTCCCTTCCGGGTCAATCCGGTCAAGGGTGCAGCAATACGGGAAAAATCCTGTATGAATCGCCTGTAGTAACTGGCCAATCCTAGAAAGCTGCGTATCTCAGTAACGGATGTAGGTCTGGGCCAGCTCTGAATGGCCTCAATCTTCCTTGGGTCCACACATATACCATCCCGTGTAATCACGTGACCTAAGAAGTCTACACTGTCGAGCCAAAAAGCGCACTTGGAGAATTTTGCATAAAGCTGGTGCTCCCTCAAGGTCTGCAGTGTAATCCGCAGGTGCTGCTCGTGCTCCTCTCTGCTCCGGGAATACACCAATATATCGTCAATGAATACGATGATGAACAAGTCGAGATACGGCCGGAATATACGGTTCATCAAGTCCATAAAGGCTGCTGGCGCGTTGGTGAGCCCGAACGACATCACCAAAAACTCATAATGGCCATAACGTGTACGGAAAGCTGTCTTCGGAATGTCCTCCTGTCTAACTCGCAGCTGATGATAGCCCGATCGTAAATCGATCCTCGAAAAATATCCTGCTCCCTGAAGCTGGTCGAACAAATCGTCGATACGTTGCAAAGGATATCTGTTCCTCACGGTCACCCGGTTCAGCTGCCGGTAGTCTATACACAAACGAAAGCTTCCGTCCTTCTTCTTGACAAACAGAACTGGAGCACCCCAAGGAGAAACACTGGGTCGAATAAGTCCCTTGTCCAGCAAATCTTGCAACTGACTCTTCAACTCACTAAGCTCCGTCGGGGCCATCCGATAAGGCGGTATAGAAATAGGCCCCGAGCCGGGAATCAAATCAATACAAAAAGCAATGTCGCGCTCAGGCGGTAGCCCAGGAAGCTCGTCAGGGAACACATCAGGGAACTCACATACAATCGAAGCCTGCTCCAACGGAACATCTGTGGCTCTAGTGTTACAAACATAGGCTAGGAATCCCTGACATCCCTTCCTCAAAAGCTGTCCAGCGCGAAGAGAAGAAATCAAAAGGTGAGGAGTGGCACCACTGTCACCCTGCACGACAAAGGCCGACTTGCCGGGAAAACAGAACCTCACTGTCTTCTCGCGGCAGTCCACAGACGCATAGCACGTGGCTAACCAATCCATGCCCAAAAGAACGTCGAAATCCAACATCTCAAGGAGGATCAAATCGACAGGCAGGTCTCTATCGCCAATGCGGACGACGCAGGATCGGAATACGTGCCTAGCAACAAACGACTCTCCCATGGGAGTGGTCACAACAAGCGGCTGATCAAGAAGACCGGACTCTCTACCCAAACTCGGCACGAAGTGTGTAGATACGTACGAGTGCGTGGATCCGGGATCGAACAACACGTGTGCATCAACAGAACATACTGATAAGATACCTGAGACCATCTCATTGGACGCCTGCGCGTCCTGATGCGTCAAAGCGAAAACTCATGCCTGTCCTCCACCTGCAACTGGCGGTCCCCTACTAGCAGCTGGCTGTACTCTGCCGGTGGCTGGCTGTCCCCTGCCTCGACCGCCTCGCCCTCTAGAAACAAACCCTCCGCGACCACGGCCTCTCTGTGCCTGCGTCTGACGCGGAGTAACTGTGGGTACAATGGGCAACGCTTTCTGGGGTGGAGAAGGTGGAAGTGTGACATGCGGTACGGCTGGCTCCCTATGACGTGTCTCGGTACAATCTCTGACGCGATGATGAGGACTACCACATCCAAAACATCCACAGGACGACTGCTGACCCTCTTGGGGGTATGAGCTGAACATCTGACCACGCCCCGAATCTTTGCCACCTGTACCACGTCTATCACGGCGTTTGAATGGATGTCTCTGAGCTGCTGTGTCAGTACGAACCCTCTTCGGCCCTGGAACTACTGAAGTCTCGGCAAGGCGCTCCTCGACCAATAGGGCTGCATCTACCGCTGCGGCATAGGTCTCGTAATGCTGGGAGCTGATCGCAAGGAATAGCGGGGTAAGCAAGCCTCGGACAAATCTCTTGACTCGCATCTCCTCAGTAGCTACTAGGTACGGAGCATAAACTGATAGCTCGATGAACAGCACACCGTACTCTGCCACTGTCATCTCTGGCGTCTGGCGCAAGGACTCAAATCTGCGTGCTCGGGCATCCCTAATACTCTGGGGAAGGAAGCGGGCAAGGAACACCTTCACGAACTCCGTCCAGGTCATAGGAGGAAGACCTGCTGCTCTGCCCTTCTCAACCGATTCGCACCATTTCTGCGCAAGACCTTCCAGGCGAAAGCTCGCGAACTCGACCCATCTCGCATCTGCGCATCTGAGGGAACGACATATCCGGGCCATCCTATCAATAAAAGACTGCGGGTCTTCGGCTGCATCTGTGCCTGTGAAGACCGGAGGCTTCAGCCTCATGAACTCTGATAGCGATACTGTAATCACCTCTGTGGCTGTAGGAGAAACTGGCTGTACGGTCGGTACCATCACGGTCCCTGTGACTGGTGGAGCTGCCTCTGGTCGCTGCGCTCGAAGCGTCTCAACTAGCGATCCTATCATCTGGCGCATCTCCTGCATGCTGGATCCCACCGTCTGGCGCATCTCCTGCATACCAGCCCCTAACATGGCGATCTGATCTGTCATGGGAGGAACAGTCTGCTCGGGTACGACGGGTGCACTGCCCGGGTCAGTCCTCGTCTCGGACGAGTCAACACGAATCTCGGCCCTCGCGGCCGTTCTCTGCGCCCTAGTAGTCTTTGGCGGCATAGTCGCTGAAAAGGAAAGTGAGATTCGATAAGGATACTGAAATCGAATCGCAAGAAGGCATGCAATAATGAAGGAATTTCAACCAATAAGGCCTAAGGTCGCTTAGGCGGAGTACCGTGTCGTGAGTATGCCGCGGAACATACGCAGCTACGCCACTCTGCTGCAGCTACCTACTCCATCATACCAGGGTCATCCTACACTCCGAAGGTAAAACCTATGCTCCGATACCAACTTTGTCACGACCCGATAATTTGGCCCGTGACCGGCACTTAGCCACGTAACGTCTACAGGCGTAACGCGACTAAGTAAGCCGAAACCCAGAAATCAAAACCAATAAATATAGAGTGATTAAAACATTTTTGTAAAAACAGTTATACCTGTCAAGAAACTTTTTAATTAACTTAATAGAAATCCCTTTTTAAGTTCAAGAGTTATATTTAAATAATTTTGGCAACATTTCCTTTATAAACATTTATCCCGCAAGTCGAGTAACGGCAAGGTGTGGTAGAAATAACATGCGAAATGAATAGAGCATCACAATATGATATACGACGCCGTAGCGAAGAATAAGCAGTAAGGCAAGGACAATTATCATAAAAGGTAAGACTGCATAATAAAAAGTCGGCTCACATGCGAGCTCGACACCAGAGTACAAATCATATACATCGTCCTCACAACTGTCTCTAAGTCAATACAAGAAGGTAGATGGAGAATACTAGATACATCAATATACAACTGAAAGATAAACAGATACCGTACAAAACCCACCTAATAGCAAAAGGGCTAACACGCCTCAGAAATGGTATCTGTGTCAAAAGATGCGGTAAACAGCCAGCCGCGACTACACCAAAGGGCAACCTCCAAGCACTGTGGCACAACGGGGGTGAGTTGCCAACTCGTGAATAGAAGATAACATATAAAGGTAATCGCGAGTATGCACGTGCTGTGATACTCTAAACTATGCCAACTAATAAACATCTATATAATGAACTGGATGCTCAATATCATGCAACAAGTACTATCTAATAATCATCTCTATGTGATGAGCAAGATATGTGATAATCAGGCATGGCGATGCATCTAACAACCCTATGTATATAATGAGCAGGGTACGCAATAATATGCAAGCATGTGTACTCTACCAGGTATACTAGCTACAGGATGAGATGTCAAGTACTGAATGCTGAGTAAGGAAAGGAATAATATCTACACGGAATGTCAACGTGGAAAAATATAACTGGTGTCTATAAATACACCAAAAGCCCAGTACAACTCAAGAGTCGTCATCCACATCGGTCCTCAAATCCTGTAATCTCATAAAATCGGGAGTGCCCATCACCGGCACTCAAAAAATCATGAAATCAGCCGTGTCCAGCATCGACACGCAAATCCTCCAATATGGGGCGTCCATCCATCGGATCTGCCCACGGGCTCCATCTGCGGAACCGGCCCTCGGCCCCGGCAGTACGTGTCGTCCCGTATCCATCAAGCTACTCTGGTCAGTATCCTCCGGATAACCGCCAGGTCCAACCAATCACCGGTAGGTAGTAGTCCCTCCGCCGGGCTCACCGTCTAACAATACGAGTCTTCTCGCCCCGGGGTACCGTACCGGGTCCACCATATACCCGCAATCGGTGCCTACCTCTCCTCAAATCTGGTATACTCACACAAGCTCTCTGGAACCGAGAAAACTCATGGTGGACGCACTAAATATCATATCAAGGGAAACCGGGATTTCGAACAGTGCATATTTTCTTAAAAATAGTACTCCGGTTCCCAAATCCAGAAATCACAGAAATCAAATCCAATGCGTAGATCCATGCAATGTGTCGTATGACACTACGAGTAAAAGAAAGGGAGAACCGCTCTTTTTAAAAGATCCAGTTTTGAAAATATCGTTTGCGGTCCCTTAGTTTTATATCAAGTCAATATCATCCATGTATGCAACATATGAATGTGGTAAATGTATGGATAAGTACGCAAAGTGAATATAGCAATGTACATGTGCACTAATGTAGACATATGATGTATATGCCACAAGTATGAATATGTGAGATGTATGCAGCAAATCATGTCAACGTCAAATAAGCAGAATCAATATAATATGCGGTTTATAGCAATCCTACATCGTGAGTGGCATGGCAATCACTAACGGTGTGAGTGTAGCATATAAATCGTGCTCGTGCAACTTGGACCGTTAGTGACAGTGCAGTGTTCTATACTACTAGTATATCTATATGGACACTCATGACTACAAATCCTATTACGCCCTGACGCTTAACGCCATACGGGCGATTTCCCTGTAGATGTTAAATCTACTCACCTGGTCGCGTGCTAAGTATAGCCGACCACTTGCTTCCCTTTCCTGGCGACGTCTGACGTACCCGCCTGTGAACCTGGAATTTACACAAGGAATCCAATTATATAAGCAAGAATCTCGCCAAAACGCGATATTGAAATAAAACGTGAAACTCGCGTCGCGAATCAACGCGCGTGTGTGCGATACGCTGAAACGTGTCTGCACGCGTCTACGACTCAGCCCGACACGCCGCGATACGCTGAATCATAAAACCCACTCGCGTATCGCGCGTATCGCGCAAACTAAAAACACCAGAAAACGATATATCGTCCCAGATTCTACCCAGGTTACAATATTACAAAACTATATATACCATGGACCTACAAAGCATAGCAGTACCCACCCTAAAAACCCTAGCTCCCATCTCCCTGCTCTGGCCGCAATTTGCGGCCAGATCTATTATTTCGGCGGCCTGAAGGTTGGCTGGTGGGGTCGGGCTCTGGTGGTGGGGTCAGGGTGTCACTAGTATTCTATGGTCCACTCAATTTTATTCTGGAGTCACCGGGGTAACAGCAGATATCAGAAAGCTAAGTTTTTGCTTAAAAAGTCACATTTTGCCCAAACATGAAAATTCAGGGTATTTTTGTGTAATCTGGGGTTACCTAGGTTTACTTGGCATCAATAGCACCTAACTAACTTAGTCTAACCACAACTAACCTTACTTAAGCAAGGATCTCACTAATCACCACAATATCGCTAAAAACACCAAATCTAGTGATAACAACTACCAATTCTCACTAATATAACTAAGCCAATGCACAAGTCTAGTATACAAGCAAGTGAAGCTCAGAAGTTATACCTCACTTGACCCTACGACGCTGGTTCAGGAGAAGAAGAGAAGAAGAAGAAGCTGCTACAGAAATTGTTGCTGTTGTTACTGCTACTGCTGATGCTGCTGCTGGTTGTTGTTGTTTGTGTTGTTGTTGCTGCTTGTTGCTGTTGTTGGTGTTGTTATTGTTGCTGATGGTGTTGGTGCTGGGCTGCTCGGCTGATGCTACATATGCTGGGGCTGCTGGGGCTGAGCTGCTGCTGCTGGAAATGCTGATGTAGTTGCTGTTGTTGTTCTGGTGCTGGTGTTTGATGCTGCTGCTGCTGCAACTTCTGCTATTGCTGCAGATGCAGTTGTGTGTGTGTGAGAGAGTGAGAGAGTGAGTGAGATATGAGAGAGTGTTGCAACAAAGGAAATGATGGTGCCCAAGGTCAAGCCCCCCCATCCCTCTCTCTCTCTTGCCACATTAAATGCAAGCATGGGCTTGCCATGATGCATTCTCTCAAGTCAACCAAAATACATTTTAAATTCCTTTTCCATTTTTAAACAAAACATAACCTTAATTAAAATCATTTGTCTTAACAAGGAGGGCTTAATCCACCATGGTTGTTAAACATGGTATAACCCGAAATTTTAACCCTAATATACCTGCACAAGTTTGTGCAAGCTTGGTAAAATTCAAAAAAAATGTTTATTAAATTGGAAAAATTATTTGAAAATCAATTTGGTAAACTTTTTATTAAAATCACATATTAAAATATAATTAGCTACTAAACACATCCTAGGGTGTTACAAGAGCTTTGCTCTGATTTGGGGAAATAGAGGTTGCAAGGAATGGGCGACCGAGTATCACCGGAATTTGATTCCGGGGGTTAGCTACAGGTTGTGTATCTAAAACAATGAAGTCAACGGGGAATATGAAGTCCCCAACTTTTATTAACACATCCTCTAGCTCACCTCTAGGATGTGTGATAGATCGGTCAGCCATTTGAAGAGTACAATGTGTTGGTTATAGCTCTCCTACACTTAGTTGCTCATATATAAAATACGGAAGCAGGTTAACACTGGCACCAAGATCCAAAAGAGCGCGGTTGATGTTCTTATCCCCAATGGTTATTGAAATCGTAGGACAGCCAGGGTCCTTCTGTTTTTGAGGTAAAGTTTGGGTAAGAGCATCACTCACGGTACTAGCTAAGAAAACCTTCTTTGGTACCTGAGATTTTCTCTTCTTAGTGCACAAGTCCTTCAAGATTTTTGCGTAAGACGGGACTTGCTGGATTGCATCTAAGAGGGGAATGTTGATGTTAACCTGCTTGAACATCTCCAGAACCTTCTCCATTTGTGGATTTTGTTTATTGCACCTCAATCGGTTTGGAAATGGAACGTTTTTGAAATTGGTTGAGTCCAATGTTTGTGGAGGAGATTGTGGAGTTGGAACGGATCCTGAAACTGGAGTTTGAGTGGAGTGAGAAGTGGATCCGTTCGGAGTAGCAAAAGAAGAAGAAGAGACTTTTGAAGAATGGAGAATAGGCTCAGAAGAAGAAGGAGAAGAAGAAGTGTTCCCCGCCGAAACACAGGGACGCGACCGCGTAGGTCCGTCTTGCCTGAATTTTGGGGCAGATGCTCATTGGTGCTATCCGTCCACTTCTCCGAAGATGCCAAGTTGATTTATGACATCATGTATCGAAGGTTTAAACGGATGCGGCCGATGTAGCAGACTTCGTCAGATTCCCCCTCGTTGAGGGGTTTTTGATTGTGGGGACACTCTTCCCTGCAGGCGCAAGCCCCTGCAGTTAATTACGCTACCGCATCGCGGTAACCACTTTCTCCTTCTCCAGATGGTCACTTCGTATCGTATGTGTTTGTTTTGTTTTTGGTTGCCCGTGGATTGTATACGGAGACTAATTTATGTTGTCGTCCGTAGGACGTGGATTAGTCCAAATCCGTATTTTCTTAGATTTGGGTTTGGGGTTGGGTTTAAGGATACGTTAGTCTCATTTGAGACTAAGATGAACTTAAACGTTAGTTAAGGATTCGTTAATATAATTTTAGACTAAGATCTACTTAACAGTTTGTTAAGGACACGTTAGTCTAATTTTAGATTAAGGTCAACTTAACTATTTGTTAAGGACACGTTAGTCTAATTTTAGACTAAGATCTACTTAACAGGATCATTTAGATCTAATAAAAGAGCATTTAGGCTCTATTGTTTAGTTTAGGGACATTGCGGTCGATTACCAGTTTAAGGACTTGGTGGTCCAAGGTTATGGACATCATAGTCCATGGGCTTAAGGATCCCACAGTCTGAGGTTAAGGACATCATAGTCCGTGGGTTTAAAGGGACCCCACAGTCCGAGGTTAAGGACATCATAGTCCGTGGGTTTAAAAGGACCCCACAGTCCGAGGTTAAGGACATCATAGTTCGTGGGTTTAAGGACCCCACAGTCCATGGAATGATTGTTTATCGGGACCCGTCACCTCTCTGAAGACGTTGAAAGATTACAACGACAAATATCAAAGGAGTGAAGAGATGTACCCTTGAACCAAAGTTGATTGGGAAATCTGTAGTCCAATTTGGAACTAAGATCAATTAATTTGATTATGAGCACATTGGCTCAGTTAAATCTGAGTTGAGGACTTATGGCCAACTTGGGCTAAGTCCAATTAGATTTGAAATGTTGGCCCTTTGTTGGACCGTTGAACATTTGTCTAGGTTCAGCCACCCATTATTTAGCGATGCTTAAACATGGGTTTAGGTTCTGACCATATCTTTATCTTTTATTGAGTGCTGAGCACTCATATGCCATACGAGATGATCAACCTTGGAAGACGGGTATATTTGAGGCTCAGTCAAAGGGGAGTCTCACCTCTGGAGAAACTTAGCCAATTTAGGCTAAGGTTGGTTTTAAAATGGTGTTAAACACTAGCACATATTTGGCGATCACGTGCCCCCACGTGATGTGCTGAAAATAGTGTTAAAAACTAAAGACAAAGCACTTAAAGTAGTATTAAATACTAAAATTGAATTGGTCACGTGGGGTCACGTGAGGCATATGAAGATGGGGTCAGACTTCCTTTATTTTCTTCCCAGAATATTCAAATAAGTGTTAAACGCTTAAGACTTTACGGCCATCACGTGTGGGCACGTGATGGGTACCCATGCACTGATTTATTAAAGTATTTATTAGGGGTCACGTGGGGACACGCGAGGGCGCCCAAAATTGATTCTGCCTTTGGGTTTGTTCCCTTTTGTTTTGAGAGTTACGTGTGAGCACGTGAGGCGTTGCCTCCAGACTATTGTAGGGTTTCCTTAGTGCCTCGTATAGGATTTGGAAGCATCACACATGCCACAACTATAATTTTAAGACGTGCTAAGCAAACTTAACTAGGAATTGAACTAGAATAATTGAGTAACAATTAATAGTATCACATCTAAAAGATTATCTAACACTAAGTGGAGAGACTACAACCTTTGTAGACCTCCTAGGGCAACTCCTTGGATCTCCTAAGGTTTGGAATGGCTCGCTTGAACGCTTCCAAGTCCACGACGATCCACCCGAAGTCCTTTGCACAAAGCTTGTTGCTTTACTTGATCTATGAAATCCTTGAAGCAAACACCCCACACAAAGTAGCTAGAGATATGTAGGATGATGAAGTGGTTTAGGTTCTCACTTAAACCCTTTCTTTCTTTTAACCTCACTTAAATTTAGAACTCAAGAGAGAGCTAGAGAGAGGAAGATGAAGATGGCAATCATTTCTTTTGGATGAATAATGATCTCATTATAATAATGAGAGAGAGAGAGAGATAAATATCATAAAACAAACCATGGTTAATAATAATATCTAGATATTTTGTGATGAGTTAAAGAGCAAAGGAAATTAACCAAGGTTAAGTCAAAGGTCAACCATGGAAGTGTGTAGAAATAATGAGTCATTTGTGAAGAAATGAGTCATTAATTTAATTTCTTTTATCTTTAACTTAAAACAAAAATATCCATATATATAAATATGAACCATGTGAGTCTTATATTGTCATCTATGTTGTATCATCAACCATGATACAAATGCATGTATGTATGTGTGTATACACATCAACATGTACATATACATGCATGCATCCATCTAAAGAAAAGGGTTTAAATAAATGAGATAAAAGCCAATATTAAATCAACACTTGATTTAGTAAACTGGTCATATCTTATACGACCCGACTAATATAAAACGCCCGATTAAAATACGGTATCATATACACGTATTTAATCAAGCTCCCGCACATATCTCATATGCACACCACATCGTTTCGCCTGAGCCAGGAAACTTCTGTGTGGAACTCTAGGACTCGTCAATACGCCAGCAGTAGGTGATGATCATATCAAACACCTACAAGCCGCAAGCGGTCAGCTAAACGTAACGGCCACCCGGGTATTGAGCGATCAGAAGAAGAACAAGCGAACCCGTCAAAACTCCCGTCAATCCAAATGGCAACACTTACCGTACAGTCCGGTCTCTTCGTAAAAAATGCTGCATATTGAGTCTAGGGATGGAATCGTCGACCCTAATAACTCAATAAGTCATGCCGGTATTTGGTCTATAACAGATCGAGAAACTACTGATAAAACTTATCAGTAATATCTTAGCAGCCCTGGCCAGGGACTTCCTGTTATAACCAATCGTGCACAGCGCAACATCAACCCCCAATACCGGGTGAGACGAAACCCCTCCTATGGCTCATGTGCCTCGGGACTGTACCCAAAATCCACCTGTTTGTACGACTCAGTAGAGCCGTAGTAGGGTGGAGATCAAGATACAGTGGGAGGACACACAAGACTCTATGGCGATCTCGGGTCTACAGACTAACCTGTACCAGTGTCACCTGAGAACTGCTATCCGACGTATGATATAATACCACATAAGAGTTCTCGGTGAGTCCGTTCAGTGTACCCAGTCTCACTGAGCACCCGTATACAATCTTTGGTGTCAGCACATGATTAGTCGAAAATATTGCCTATTTTAGCCGGCAATTTCCTCATCATTTGCATCCATATAGAAGTGTTCGGCATTCATATTTTACATATTAGCAAAACTGTCGCAAAATATCAGATTACATGTATTAGACTCTGAAACCGACACTATAAAGGAAATTGACCACATTTCATGGTATCGCATCATCCCTACATTTGCGCAACACTTGTTTTGAGATCTGTGCAGGAAAATCCAGAAGAAAGGCTAAAATGTACAGGGTACCGATCATACATTACGCCAACTCAATGATTTCAATTCTGGTATCAATCCAAAGGGACAAATACAAATCAACACATCAGATGAAGCCCAATATGTTAGCACAAGACCACTGTAAAAAGCCTAAGGCCCAATCCCCATAAAGTGCCGTGGATCCGCGGCAGGAGCCTGCTTGAGCTGCGGATCCGCGGTGGGTCCAGGGAATTAGCTTCCTAAATTTGGTGCAGAATTCTCATCTCTGGGTCCAGACTTCAAAAAGACATGACAAATTCCAGAAGACCCCAGAACCTTCTGCCAGATCAGCAAACCCTTGTTCCTACACTAAACTAAGCCTTGTATTCTAGAAACTTCTTCTTAAACCCTAGCTTAAAAGCTAAGCCTAACAAACTCTTTCTAGAAGTCTTTCAACAAACTTTTGGAGGGAACTCACAAAGGCTTAGGGTTTGAGAAGTCTATAAATAAGACCCTAGGCTCACTTGTAAAAGGGGGATTCATTGATTCAATCTTGGAAAAATCAATCCATTAGTTCATCTTTAGCCATTCACTCTCTTCATCTTCTTCCACAAGTCTAGTGAGAGGACTTGTGTGAAACCCTAACCCTAATTCCAATCAAAAGCCAAGATCCCGAGTACCCATCAAGAATGAAGCCTTGCAACCTTTTATGAGCCGAGCCGATCTTCAACGGAGCAAGTGGTCCAAGCTGATCCACGACTCACGGAGCCGAGCGACGCCAATTCAACAATTTAGTTCTTCCTCTTGTAGTTCTTGAGCGACTGTAATCAAATTGTTGATATAAATAAAAAGGTGATATTCTTTTATCTTGTTTTCTTTAAATTCTTGCATCATGATATCTTTTCAATTCTTGAATGCTTTCTGTGTGATGATGTTTGAGTAATACTCCGCTCGTCGAGGAGTCGAGACGATCAATAGAATGATGATGTAATATATCTTAAATCGATTCTTGAATCCTACGAGTTTTGTAAACCCTAGCAAATTCAAGAACCGACAACCCAATTCGTTGCGATGCTTTCTTGATTGATATCGCTCGAGATTGGGGAGTTACGATCGTTTCTTGAAATTGCAAGAGGCTAGAATGTGAATGATATCTACGAAAGAACAAGGGTTAAACGATGAAACCCTAGTTTCATCAAGAAAGCCCTAACTCTCGTCGATCATCATCGATCTAGTATCAATCCTTCGAAGGACAAGAACACGAAATCTTGAGATTACATTACGTCTATAGATTCGATCGATTCCTACGAGCCTCATTTAGATTCTTGACATTTTGGTTGGAAATATCATCGAAACACCGATTCTTGATTTGTTTATCAGTTTCTTGATTCTTGATTAAACATCGTGACACCTGAATCAATCGATAAATTCTTGAATCATGTTTTCTTTTCCTTTCGATTAACTTTTCAATTCAAACAAATTAAATACAGAAACGAATCGCACAATCCCTGTGGACGATCCGCACTCGCTTACGATCTACAATCGACACCGTAATTGATTGCGGTCAAATATAATTCTTTGGTTGTGAACTTATTCAATATTACCGACACATAGAAACTTATTCGCTTATTTCGATTTACAAAAACAAGAAATCATTACAATCAAATGAAACCGTTGCCGGGGACTATTTGATTTGATAAGCAATCGGGAATTTTATAACAATCAAATGGCGCCGTTGCCGGGTACTATTTGATTTGATAAGCAATCGGGAATTTTATAACAATCAGCACACCAAATGGATATGGGATCATCCATCACCCATCACATGGAACAAGAATGGTATACGCTAGTCTACACTGGAATATCGATGCCCTGTCTCGATATACCTACGACTAGGAACATTTCAAGGATATGCTTATAAACTACAGGTGTCCCACTAGTATGATCCACATCATAATCCCAGTAGTCAAGCCAATATCCTTAGGGCTTTACCAACATGTACCAAATGAGTAAAAACATAATCAAGTGAACATATGATAAAGAGAAACCGGATAGCATACTATCATGTCGAGCAAGACTGTCCTCTGAATACACACACACACACACACACACATCAGTACATACAATATCATATAATGGCTTCTAGGGCATACATATATCCAACAATCTCCCACTTGCACTAAGGCCAATTATTAGCGTATCTCATACCCAACATCTCAAAAAGTCGCTCATGCTGCGGCTGAGGGAGGGCCTTGGTGAATAGATCCGCAGTGTTATCCTTTGTATCTACTCTCTTGATCTCGATCTCGTGGCGATCAACTATCTCCCGGATCAGATGATATTGCCTCAGGATGTGTCTGGACTTCTGATGGGACTTGGGCTCTTTGGCCAACGCCATAGCCCCATTAGTGTCACAATACAAAGGTATTGGATCAATAATGGTTGGAACTACTCCTAGCTCCGAGTCGAACTTCCTCATCCAGACAGCTTCCTTGGCAGCATCATTTGCAGCAATGTACTTAGCTTCCATCGTTGAATCTGCAATGGTATCCTGTTTAGAACTCTTCCAACTTACCGTCCCTCCATTGAGGGTAAATGCAAACCCTGAGATAGACTTGCTATCATCCTTGTCACTCTGGAAGCTCGAATCGGTAAAGGCCTCCATTTGGAGATCCCCGTTACCATACACCAAGAACAATTCTTTAGTCCTTTGCAAGTACTTAAGAATGTTCTTCACAGCAGTCCAGTGATTCTCCCTGGGTTTGACTGATATGTAAGTGCACGGCGGCGCCCCGGCCGTCGATCCGACGCCGGAAACGTGGAAACGAAAAATCTTTACTAACTAGCAAACCGGCACCACCGCGCACTTATAACCCGGATCGGGCTATTAACCTAGCAACTAGCAAACTAAAAGATGGGTAGAGAGTTATACCAAGCGATCCGTGTCCTTCGGTCTTCGTCTCCACTCCGATCTCCCGCGGAATCTCCGTCCGTCACCTCCTCATCGGAAAGGGCACCACGTAGCTGGATTCTTTTACGGGCTCCCACCTCTGAACCGAGGCAACTCGGGCGCGAAGTTAGCTAGCCGACGCGTCCAAGATTTGCTGTAGATGTAGTGTAGTAGGTTGTCTCTTTTAGGGTCTTTGGAAGTTGCCATGGATGTGGAGGAAAGAGGTTAAGGAAAAATGGTGCTTTCATTTTTCCTAGCATGAAAATGAGATGAAGATAAATGTCACCACTCAAAAATGAAACTCTCTCATTCTCCCTTTCAAGAATGGCCGGCCTCACCAAAAAAAATGGTGGAGTGAAAAAGGAATTCATCAAACAAGAGAAGAAAAAGTATCATAATGAAAAAGAAAATGGTCACACCATTTCAAATCCTATCCTTTCACAAACCATCATAATAAATGCAACGATTGATTCAAATGGAATCTCATGATGATAGAAGCCACAATCACAATAAACCCCTCCACAAATAAGTTATTTGCAAACTGCAAATAACCCCCTCCATCGATAAAGTCCGGCCGTGAAGGAACAAAGGAAAACCGGCCGGAACGGAATGCAAACTGGAAACTTCAGAAAACTGATCCCGTAATAAATTACAGGAAAACCCCACAACTGCATATACATGCCCGCATTTGTATTCCCACTGAACACAAATGCAAAGAGACAAAACTACACTGTCTAATACTAGGATCCGGCTTAAACCAAAGCCGGCTAGTAAAATCTGTCCGATCACGATCCGTGCAATACCGCACGTATCTGATCGAACCCTGCCATATCTCCATACGGCCTCTACAGCGTTTCGCCCGAAACTTGAGTAACTGTGTGTGTGGTGGACTCTAAAGACTCGTCAATACTATGGCTGTGGATTTAACCACTAGCACGTCAGAGGTATCAGCCATACGTGACGGGCCACCAGCTATTGACCAAAAGGGACGTCGATGAGAGAACTCATCCTGACACCCTACTGAGCCTGTCAGTGACAATATCCGTACAGTCTGGTTCGTTCGTCTATGAGCATCGCATGGCGGGCCTAGGGGGTTGGTAAAGTCAGTCCCCCAAAAGCGGTACAAGTCGTGTCGGAGTGTAGCCCAGAACACCCTGAGATACTACTGGAATACCTACCAGTAAATCTCCTGCCTTGGCCAAGGACTTTTCATGTACTGGCTCTCCTAGACACAGCGCGACCTCACCCCCAATACCGGGAGAGACGAACCCTTGCAGATCCGCTCACTGCCTCCATGTGGCTCGGGACTGTACCCAACTAAAACCTGTTTGCACGTCTCCTTTGAGCGTGGTAGGGTAGTAATCAAAGCACAGTGGGAACTCACATAAGACAAATGACGATCTCAGGTCGATGAACTAACCTGTACACATGTCACCAGGGAACTGCTATCTGACGTCAGGTATAATACCAACTAGCAGGTTCCCGGCGAGTCATGTCCGGTGTACTCATAACCCAATGAGCACCTGTATACATCTTAGGTGAACCAACTGACACCAGTGGCTTGTGAGACCGGCCACCGCCCCTCGTTGGGAGCTCGACTGTATACACTAGTCTACTCTGGAGAATCGATGCCTTGTCTCGAAACTCCCACGACTAGGGACCTTTTAAGGATGTGCTTATAGACTCCAGCTCTCACGTATATGATCGCCCTCATACTGCTGGTAGTCAAGCAAGAATCCTAGGGGCTCTATCAACGTGTAATAGCGACTCGTAAGGTCACCTAAAGCAGTACACGATGATAAAGATAAACCAGATAGCATACTATCATCTTGAGTAAGACTGTCCTACTGGGACAGGTCCTCCCTCAATCATTGCAATCACGTGCCTGTGATCCAATAATTGACTCTGAGGGCACTATCTCCAACAATCTCCCACTTGCACTCAAGGCTAATTATTGCGATGTCGGATACTCACAGCCCGTGTGATACCGAACACCCAACTCCTCTACTAGTCAGTCTCACAAAGCTCGTTTGCGAGACTATTGCGTTCGAGGAATAGCCTCAGTGAGTGGATCCGCTCTGGTGTTTCTTTCTATGTCTCTCTTTATCTCATGTTTGCGGAGAAAACCATCTCCCGAAATGAGCAATACCTGTCTTAGAATATGTCTGGATATCTGATGGGACCTAGCTCATAAATGAACTCCAAATCCAAACTTCTTAGACTGTATCGTCAACTGAACTTAATCAGTATCCTGCGCATCCCTCAGTATCCACCTGGACCATATGTCCAAAATACTTCCCCTCGTCAGAGGGAAAACTATAACTCTGACAGCCACTCTGTCATCCAGGTCACCTTGGAAGCCTGGAATGATAACTGTCTCCCGAAGGAGGATGCCGTTATCATATCCCTAGAACATCAACTTATGTTCTAAAACTGCTTCCGATCGTTTCTCCAGGATTGGATCAATATCAACTTATTGCACCTACTGTAAGAACAACATCTGGTGTGGTACTTGACATCTCATGATTGACTCAATTGCCTAAGCAAGTGATCTGCCAATCATGCACATCCCTCTCCCCTTTAGTCTGTAAGACACCTTTAGAGAGGGTGACTCCATTACCTGCAGGTACACCACCATGCCAGGAGTCGTCCATTCTAAATACTCATAGAATGTTGTCTAAGTACCCAGATTGGGAAACCACCCAAATCTAGATCTAAAACCATAGATCTAGTGACCAGAATGTCTGATATAATATCCAAGTCCTGTGTGGAGAAACTACTGTGTGACGACCAAAGTATAACCGATCGTAGTATAGGAATATCACTTCCTACTCTGTGTATGTCATCCAAATACCAGGACATCACACCCTACTACCTTCTTAACAGATCCATCCCCTATTCTGAGGAAGTCAAACCTATGACTGTCACATCAGAAATAGATGATCTATCTCCGCTATATCTGCTTTAGTCTATAAATAGACATAAGCCTGATGTCCACCAATGCTTCCGCTGCTCCCACTGACTACGACAACCTTCTGGCAGAGTCATATAGACGTACACTTCTAAAGCTAGTTTAGAACGACGCTATACTCATCCTCCTGCCGGGTCTCACAGTCTGGAACAACAACAATGGCAAGTCTGGGTAAACAAGAACCTCCCTGCCACCATCCTTGAGTGTACCGAAGTACCTCTCGGGTGCCTGAGGTTACCCACCATATCTGCGGAGTTGCCAATGGAATGTCAAACCAGATTGAATCTTTAGGTTCTGATCAAATCTTCAGTAATCGTTTGCGGTTCTGGAATCACTTCCAGTTCTACCATACTCCCACTACTGTTTTCTGAAAAAATCCATTTTTGTTAAAACTGTGGCGAGTTAAGAACAATATCACTATTGATCTTCCAGATGGTAGAAAGTCAACCCTCGTCATAGCCCGGGTCAACCCACAAACAGCCATTACAGAAACGTGCCTTGAGTTATCCAGAGTCTGGTTTAAGCATAAGCCGGACAACTCCCCGTACCTTAACAATGTCAAGATATGAACTGTTCTATATCCAATATAGAAACAGAGGCACTGATTTAATTGAACCAGATTCAAATCATGCAGCTGTCTCCATTGCATGTCAACTAAATGAAAGGAGGCCGATTAGCGTTACTCAACTTAGGAATGCTTCCAATTATGAGTAACCTGAAAAAGAAGCAAGTTCTTTTAACCATTACTATCAACTGAATACCATACACAAGTATCTACATCTTCGATCACCTTGAAGAATCCCGATACTTGCAATATCTGGTTCTCTACTTTATTCTTATACCTATAACTCCTCAAAACATAGACCTTGCATTTCTACGAAACACATGTCTAAGAACTAGAGAAGTCATAAGTAAACAGAATATAGTACGAGGACCTACCCCTCTGTCCTCATGGACACTGGACAATTTACAATACTCTGTACAAGTCCTCTGAGTCTAATAACTCATTCACTGTGTGTCGTAGGTTGAAAACTGTACTTATGGTTAAGAAGAATTACACCGCTGTTCAATGCTCCTTACCTAACCATCCACTGGTGTAAGTAAATGTCACAGACATAATTTCAAAAAGGTATATCTCACTCTATGAAAATAGACGTACAGATATATCAATTTGAAATTGGTGCATAACAACGGATATTCAAAACCAAATATTTGCCGTCCGGCAAACAACCCAGGTGACTTCCTCAAATATCATCAATTACAACGAATCCCGATATAATGAGGATGATCACCTAATTCCCAATAACTTACTCCCACTCATCATCTGTAAAACCATACAGATGTGAGAATCAAATCTGGTAAATACATACCCTGGAGCAAGTGTCTAATTAGGAAATCAGTTTTCTTTTAACAGTACACAGTGAAACTGAAACATTAAAATGTTTCGATGGGGTATCCCGGTATTCCTAGTAATGCCTCTTCCATTATCCAGATTCAAAACTGTAACCGTATATTTCTTTGCCACCTCTCCAAATCCCTTTATATGTCTTTAGTCATTACCTTTTGTACACCCCTTTAGGCCAAATGGTTTTCTTCCTTCCCTACCGTTCGGCACCAGCCTATGGTTTGGAAGAAGACTATCCAATAAGCATAATGGGTGTACTGTCCTAATCCTAGGAGCACTCGCAATGCGAGAGAAGGTGAAGATAAAAGACAACCGAATAAACCTTATTCCTATTTCTCCTGAACCAGGATCCATCCCCGAACTGGAACAAGTTCCTTTCGAGTTCGTATATAACCATACGATGGATTATCCATTAAACTTGGGATCTTCGTAGTTATACGGAGTGTCCTGGAGAAATACAAAGGTGATTTAGGATTGGCGAAGAAATACTTGGTTTGGTCGTGAATAGCAGTCGCAATTTACTTTGCCCTCTTACTAATCCCTTTCTTTGTCTTAACTTAATACCTTCTGCACACCATCGTTATGCTAATTGGTTTTCTTCATTCCCTACCGGTCGGCACCAGCCTAAGGTTTGGAAGAAGACTATCCAATTTGCGCAATAGGTGTACTATCTCCTAAACCAAGGAGTACTCGCAACCTGAGAGAAGGTAAAAGGAAAAGACAACTGAATAGTCCTATTCGTTTTCTCCAGAACCGGAAACCATCCTCGAATTAATTCGAGTTCGTATATAACCATACGATGGTTTTGTCCAATGGAAGTGGACGATCGTAGCAACACGGGGTGTCCTGGAGAAAAGGGTAAAAGTAGGAGTGGCAATGAGGTCTGCAACTCTGACAATCCAAAAGCCAGTGTTAAGAAAGTTCGGTTAATTTGGTCACTGAGTCATACTCTAGGGTCGGGTCAATGGTCGCTGCCAAAGAGAGAGAGAAAAGAAACACTCAGCGTGCACTCTAACCTAGATCAGAATGGTTATCACTTTATCTAATCTGGAAATCTCCCACTGTAACGTCAAATTCTTCCCCAAACCTGAAAGAAGAATTAGCCGGGATGACCCGAGGAGTAAACCAACTCATCAGTGGGAATCGGGATCCAACTATCATCGCATGATAACGTGATGGAATCCGCTCACGTTATCACACTCCAGAAGGTATGCGCATATCTGGCAAGTTTCAGTTTCTTTAGAAACTCCCGATGTGATTTTTGCCCCATGCTCTTATGACCTTGGCGTGAGGTCAAAATGTCATAAGTCACATGTCAAGTTCTACCCATCATTATCCAGGTTAATTTGAACCCACCCGTACATACCCTTGACGTAGGCCAAAATAGTAGTACGACTATCCCAAACCAACGCATCTATCTATGCAACAGATAAATATCCGGCAGCTACCAATCACTATGCCTTGGCGTGAGGTCAAAATACATAGCTTGAATACCACCGAATATTTAACTGAAATGATGGAGGGCTGCGAATGGTTTCTGGCGAAAACCTTTAACGTAATGAACTTGATATCATTGAAGGAACTGGATAGCTTTATAAAAATATAGTGACGACAACCGTTGCTAAAGAGGTCACTCCCGGTGAAGGGATCTCGGCTCTTTCCCCGTGGAATGAGGTGCATGATATTCCAACTGAATACCACGATGCAAAGCAAAAGTAATCGGCTATAGTGAAGTTATTGCCCTGACGCAAACTTCTGTCCAAGGGGTTACTCCCGGTGAAGGGATCTCGGCCCTTGCCTCGTCGACTGAGGAGCAGGATATTCCAACTGAACACCACTGTGCAAAACAAAAGAGAACGCCCTTGCAATAACAGCTTTTTGAAAAATGTTCCAACAACATCAGAATAGGTTTGTTTATCTTGCATTGATCCGAATCAACGCAGTCCCATCAATTGATCACACCACAAAAGAACGAAAATAATGATGTACGTATATGCCATCCGCATTCGCCACTGGGTCCCGTCATCACCCGTTAGGTTACTTAACTAACGACAGAGCGGGGACTGGACTAGCGCGGATGCAAAACATATACAACATCTACTAGTATATATATAATATATAATTTTCGCTCAAGGCGTGATAAAATGCAACATCACAGAAATGTAACCAGCATCACAGAACAATACGGATATCTGGGATCCCCGGGTTTCATAGAGCCGCTACTGAAACCCGACGTTCCCCTGGTCGTGTGGATAACCTGTGCAATGAAATCCTAGACCCCTACGGGCGCGGCAAGTTACCCGCCAAAACCTGAAGCGAGGTAGCCGCCTTCAGCAACGTGAATGGACCACCCAGCACTTCACGGAATCCGGTAACTTGGGCACCCCTCCTGGGTCAACCTGTACCCCCTACGAGTGCGGCGAATAGCCCGCCAATTCTAGAGTAAAGCCCCCTCCGTCTCAATGCCATGAGATGCGGGCTCGTTGCCCTCTAGAACCAGGCTATCCGTGCACCCCTCCGCGGGGCAATCCTAGTACAGAAAGTAAAATATACATACAACGGGTGCATCGACCTCGACCTGGTCGTGCCCCAAAAGAATAACACAAACAGGCAGTGACGGCAGTCCACATGTCGGACGCTCGCCCCGCAATATCAAATGTACATATAAAACAGAACTGTACTAACATTGCATCCAGGCTATCCCCCACGACCGATCCGCAACATCACAGCACAACACAGAACATCAACGTGAATGTCACGTTCGCAAATCCGTCTAAAAGGGCTATAGCAGTTAGACAGGATTTACCGATCAAATGACATTCACGGTCGCAGATATAATGTAAATACTGTGAACTAGCATGTTTAAAATTTCCGATCGAACAAATTTACCGAAGTGGGCCCCAAGCAGTACTGTAGCACTTACAGAAAATCTGGGCCCAAACAGAATATCCCAAAACCCCCATTTTCAACTCAGAAGCTCTCTGCAAAAATTTGATCAAATGAACAGTCAAAATCACGGCGGAACCGCGGCCCAAGCATGGGTTTGGCCGCGGTTCCGCGGTGTTATGGTGAGATCACGTGACCAATTCTTCACAGAGTGCTTAGAATTCCCTGCACAGTATTCTGCAACAACCTGAAAAATTTTTAGACTCCAAAAAAATTTCGACAGAAACAGTGCAACTTGAAATCAGGTTTTCGGGATTTTTGTTCGATCGAGTTCTAAACATACTAGAGCAAGCTAGGCATGGTTAATGGCGTGGCTCTGATACCAATGTAAGTGCACGGCGGCGCCCCGGCCGTCGATCCGACGCTGGAAACGCGGAAACGAAAAAACTTTGCTAACTAGCAAACCGGCACCACCGCGCACTTATAACCCGGATCGGGCCATTAACCTAGCAACTAGCAAACTAAAAGATGGGTAGAGAGTTATACCAAGCGATCCGTGTCCTTCGGTCTTCATCTCCACTCCGATCTCCCGCGGAATCTCCGTCCTTCACCTCCTCGTCGGAAAGGGCACCACGTAGCCGGATTCTTTTACGGGCTCCCACCTCTGAACCGAGGCAACTCAGGCGCGAAGTTGGCTAGCCGACGCGTCCAAGATTTGCTGTATATGTAGTGTAGTAGGTTGTCTCTTTTAGGGTCTTTGGAAGTTGCCATGGATGTGGAGGAAAGAGGTTAAGGAAAAATGGTGCTTTCATTTTTCCTAGCATGAAAATGAGATGAAGATAAATGCCACCACTCAAAAATGAATCTCTCTCATTCTCCCTTTCAAGAATGGCCGGCCTCACCAAAAAAAATGGTGGAGTGAAAAAGGAATTCATCAAACAAGAGAAGAAAAAGTATCATAATGAAAAAGAAAATGGTCACACCATTTCAAATCCTATCCTTTCACAAACCATCATAATAAATGCAAGGATTGATTCAAATGGAATCTCATGATGATAGAAGCCACAATCACAATAAACCCCTCCACAAATAAGTTATTTGCAAACTGCAAATAACCCCCTCCATCGATAAAGTCCGGCCGTGAAGTAACAAAGGAAAACCGGCCGGAACGGAATGCAAACTGGCAACTTCAGAAAACTGATCCCGTAATAAATTACAGAAAAACCCCACAACTGCATATACATGCCCGCATTTGTATTCCCACTGAACACAATTGCAAAGAGACAAAACTACACTGTCTAATACTAGGATCCGGCTTAAACCAAAGCCGGCTAGTAAAATCCGTCCGATCACGATCCGTGCAATACCGCACGTATCTGATCGAACCCTGCCATATCTCCATACGGCCTCTACAGCATTTCGCCCGAAACTTGAGTAACTGTGTGTGTGGTGGACTCTAAAGACTCATCAATACTATGGCTGTGGATTTAACCACTAGCACGTCAGAGGTAACACCCATACATGACGGGCCACCAGCTATTGACCAAAAAGGACGTCGATGAGCGAACTCATCCTAACACCTTACTGAGCCTGTCAGTGACAATATCCGTACAGTCCAGTCCGTTCGTCTATGAGCATCGCATGGCGGGCCTAGGGGGTTGGTAAAGTCAGACCCCAAAAAGCGGTACAAGTCGTGTTGGAGTGTAGCCCAGAACACCCTGAGATACTACTGGAATACCTACCAGTAAATCTCCTGCCTTGGCCAAGGACTTTTCATGTACTGGCTCTCCTAGACACAGCGCGACCTCACCCCCAATACCGGGAGAAACGAACCCCTGCAGATCCGGTCACTGCCTCCATGTGGCTCGGGACTGTACCCAACTAAAACCTGTTTGCACGTCTCCTTTGAGCGTGGTAGGGTAGTAATCAAAGCACAGTGGGAACTCACACGAGACAAATGACGATCTCAGGTTGATGAACTAACCTGTACACATGTCACCAGGAAACTGCTATCTGACGTCAGGTATAATACCAACTAGCGGGTTCCCGGCGAGTCCTGTCCGGTGTACTCATAACCCAATGAGCACCTGTATACATCTTAGGTGAACCAACTGACACCGGTGGCTTGTGAGACCGGCCACCGCCCCTCGTCGGGGTCTCGACTGTATACACTAGTCTACTCTGGAGAATCGATGCCCTGTCTCGAAACTCCCACGACTAGGGACCTTTTAAGGATGTGCTTATAGACTCCAGCTCTCACGTATATGATCGCCCTCATACTGCTGGTAGTCAAGCAAGAATCCTAGGGGCTCTATCAACGTGTAATAGCGACTCGTACGGTCACCTAAAGCAGTACACGATGATAAAGATAAACCAGATAGCATACTATCATCTTGAGTAAGACTGTCCTACTGGGACAGGTCCTCCCTCAATCATTGCAATCACTTGCCTGTGATCCAATAATTGACTCTGAGGGCACTATCTCCGACATGATACCTTCTTACTACACTGAGTGCGTAAGCTACATCAGGGCGTGTACACAACATCACATACATTATCGATCCTACGGCCGAAGCATAGGGAATAATGGTCATGCGAGCTCTCTATCTATCTGACTTTGGGCAATCGTCCTTGGAGAGAGTGACTTCGTGGCAAGCGGGTAAGGCACCCCGCTTGGAGTCTTCCATACTAAACCTCTTTAGGATGGTGTTGATGTACTTGGTTTGGGACAATCCTAATAACCGTTTGGATCTATCCCTATAGATCTGTATGCCCAATATGTACGTGGCATCACCCAGGTCCTTCATGGAGAACCTTTGTGATAAGAATGATTTGACCGACTGTAGCATAGGAATATCATTTCCTATCAGAAGTATGTCATCCACGTACAATACGAGGAATGCGATAGATCTCCCTACAGTCTTTTTATAAACACAAGGTTCATCTGGATTTTTGATGAAATCAAACTCTTTGATAACATCATCAAAACAGATGTTCCAACTTCGTTATGCCTGCTTCAATCCATAAATGGATTTAAGCAACTTACATGCTTTTCCGCTGCTCCCACTGTCAATGAAGCCCTCTGGCTGATCCATATAAACACATTCATCTAAATCACCATTTAGTAATGCAGTTTTAACGTCCATCTGCCAGATTTCATAGTCGTAGTGAGCAGCAATAGCAAGTAAGATCTGAATGGTTTTGAGCATGGCTACCGGAGAGAAAGTCTCGTCATAGTCCAAACCTGGTCTTTGACGAAAACCTTTTGCTACCAACCTTGCCTTATAGGTCTCCACCTATCCATCTACTCTGATCTTTCTTTTAAAGATCGATTTGCAGCCTACAGGTTTTATCCCGTAGGGTACATCCTCCAAAGTCCATACTTTGTTGGTGTACATGGACTCCATTTCAGATCTCATGGCATCCAGCCATTTCACAGAGTCACCACTCGTGATAGCTTGATGAAAACTGGTAGGATCATCATCATCCATGATGCAATCTTCTCTATCACCATCAATGAGAAAACCGTAGTATCTCTCCGGTGGGTGAGAAGTCTTACCAGATCTACGAAGTGGCTGAGCTTCATTAGATTCTGTTACAACATCAGTTTCAGCCAAGTCGTCATTTGTAACTTGTGTTTCTAGAAGCTCTTCTAGATCTACCACATTGCCATCAGTATCATTTGGAAAAATCTCATTTTCTAAAAATGCGGC
Source organism: Agapanthus africanus (assembly GCA_030015575.1). Taxonomy (NCBI): domain Eukaryota; kingdom Viridiplantae; phylum Streptophyta; class Magnoliopsida; order Asparagales; family Amaryllidaceae; genus Agapanthus; species Agapanthus africanus. The sequence goes on from CM057351.1 coordinate 31,660,317, forward strand.
ATACTGAGAAACAAACACCTTTTGTTCCTCCTTGTGGTAGAAAAGATACCCAAACGAATGTTTTGGATATCCTACAAATATACATTTGACTGACCGTGTCTCTAGTTTGTCTGGATTCTGCTTTTTGACAAAAGCCGGACAACCCCAAATCTTAACTCGTTTAAGAGATGGTCTCTTCCCATGCCATATCTCATATGGAGTGGTAGACACGGTCTTGGTTGGAACTTTGTTTAACAGAAAAGCTGCAGTTTCCAATGCATGCCCCCAAAAGGAGAGGGGTAACTCAGAATCACTCATCATGGATCGTACCATATCAATAGGGTACGATTCCGTCGCTCTGACACACCGTTGTGCTGTGGTGTGTAAGGGTGAGTGAGCTGAGAGAGAATCCCATTCTCTTTTAGGAAGTCCAAGAATTCATTACTTAAGTACTCTCCACCTCGATCTGATCGAAGTATCTTGATTCTCATTCCTGTTTGGTTTTCTACTCCTTGAATTTCTCGAAAGTTTCAGATTTATGTTTTATCAAAAACACATGACCAAATCTTGAGAAATCATTAGTAAAAGTTATGAAGTAAGAAAAAATGCCTCTTGCATGTGTAGACATTGGCCCACATACATCACTATGTATGAGGCCTAGGAGCTCAGTAGCTCTTTCTCCGTGTCCAGTAAACGGAGTTTTGGTCATTTTACCTTTGATACAAGACTGGCAAGTTGCATAAGATTTATACTCAAAAGAATTTAAATATCTCTCTTTATGAAGCTTGTTTAGTCATGTTTCATTAATATGACCAAGTCTACAATGCCAAAGAAAAGCTTCATTTATATCTGAAAATTTTCTTTTACTTGTGTGTTGAATGTTGAAAACAGCGTGTTGATTAAGAACGTATATCCCGTTATTAAGTGTACCACAACCAATCAACTCTTGATTAAGTCTAATGTTCATAACATTGTGTTGCACAGCAAAATGATATACTTCATTGTCTAACAAAAAAACGGATATAATATTACAAAGCATACTTGGCACAAAATAACATGGGTTCAAAATCAATATACACCCGATGGCAACCCTAGGTGATACTCTCCCACTGAAATTGCATTTACATTGGAACCATTTCCAACTTGGAGAGTATGATCACCTGTCTTCAGAACTCTGCCATTTCTCAACGCCTGCACAGAATTGCAAATATGAGAACCCGAACTGGTATCCAATACCCAGGAAGCAGAGTTAATAGAAAAACAGTTTTCAATTACGAACACACCTGAAGCTGAAGCATCACCATGCTTCTTCTTGAGTTCAAGGTACTCAGTATAGTTCCGCTTCCAGTGTCCCGTCTTCTTGCAGTGGAAACATTCTCCTTTCCCCGATTCCCCAACCTTGGACTTGTCTTTCCCCTTAACCTTTTTGACTCCTCCCTTTGGTTTGGTGGGTTTTTTCTTCATCTTTCCCTTGGCTTTAGCCTTCGGGCGAGAGGAGGAAAAAGTCCCAGGACCCAAAACGGGAGTCTTCACTGACTTCAGTGTGATCTCTGCACTCCTTAACATATTAAGGAGTTCAGGCAGTTCCTTCTCCATGTTGTGCATGTTGAAGTTAACTATGAACTGAGCAAAGCTGGAGGGGAGAGACTGCAGAATAATATCCGTATATTACTCATTGTCCATTGTCCACCCAAGATCCTCAAGCTCTTCTATGAGAGCTATCATCTTTAGAACGTGGTCTCCTACTGCTGTGCCAGGGGCCATTCGCATCTGAAACAGCTTTCTGGATGCTTCGTATCGTAATACGCGAGATTTCTCTCCATACAACTCTTTTGTATGGAGGAATATGGATTGTACGTCCATATTCTCGTTCTGCTTCTGATGTGTGTTATCCATCGATGCTAGCGCGAGGCATTTGGCCGTGGAACAGTCAGCGTCCCATGTCTTGCGGATTTCTTTATCCGCAATTGAAGATTTAGGACCTGGGCTGGACGGGGTTGGAGCGGTGAGGACATATGATACCTTATCATAAGTTAAGGCAATGTTTAGATTCCTCAGCCAATCTTTATAATTGGTTCCATTCAGTTTATTTTTATCTAATAGAAGCTTGAGTCCTGACATTTGAATCTGCTATTAAGAGAGAGAGAAAAGAATACACTCAGCAAAAAGCTCTTGCAAAGATTAGATTGGTTATTATCTTGTCTAATTGATGTCTCCCACTGTTTTTTTATCAAATTTTCTTTAAAACCTTTTAAAAAGAAAACTAACCGGGATTAATTACATTCTACAACTTCGCTAACCGTTCATCCAGGCCGGTGCCGGTACTTGAGGGAGGTTCCCCGTGCTTTCGCACGGACCTAATTAAAATAAACCTCGTCTTCCCAGAGGCGTAGCCCCGTTTGACACCTTTCTTGACACCTACTGAGTTAGCTAATTGTAAAGTACAAAATTCTCCCGGGAGCAACTTTTGCTCGCAGTGGGATCAGGATCCTACTATCATATAGAAGGTATACAATCTCATTGTAAATTTCAACTCTTGAAATTCCCGATATTATTTTTACCCCTAGTACTTATAACCTTAACTATAGTCAACATATCATAAGTACTAGTCAAGTTCTTCCCGTCATTTCGTGATTAACTAGACCCACCCATATGACCCTTAACTAAAGTCAACATAATCATATGGATGTCCTAACTAATCTGCATCATATGCAGTGTTGGAAGACATCACTCAGCTACTGTACACTGCGCCTTAACTAAAGTCAAAATACGCAGCACGAATACTAAGTACTCTACTTCCTAAAATGACGGAGGGTTGCGGATAGTTTTTAAGAAAACTTTTAACGCTTTGAACTTGATATCGTTGTAGAATCCAATGGGTTTAAAAGGAGTGGCTTAAGCTCCGTATTTTGAAACTTGCTTTTTCATAAAAGGCCGAGTGTGTTTCAAATCCGATTCTACAACATCTTTTTAGGTTCATTTATCTTTACATTAATCTCATTAATGTAGTCCCGTCATTTAAATTCTAAGCCATCACAGAAAGAAACGAAAATATAACATACGCTTATGCCGCTCGCATTCGCCACAGTGTCCCGTTATGCACCGTTAGGTTACTTAACTAACGGCATACCGGGACGGGGCTAGCGCGGGTGAAAAACATAAGCAACGTCTATTATATATCATATATATAATTTTCCATTCGTCTCAGATATATATTAAAAGATCACATCAGATAATAAAAGCAGCAGAAGCACATTTAATATAGGATATCTAGGAGGTCCGTATTTTGTATTTAGCCAGCAATAGAAAATACGGATTCTACGGTCACGATGAATAGCCAAGCCTACACACCTAGACCCCTACGAGAGCGGCAAGTGACCCTACCAATTCTGGAGTTTAGGAGACCCGGTCTCGACTCTTCGAGATGGCCTCCCACTGAACTCTAGAACCCGGTCACTTGTGCCCTCCTCCTTGGGTCTGTCCTAATGCGGAAAAGTAAATAATATACAACACTGGTGATATCAACCTCAACCCGGAAGTGCCCCAAATAAAAGAATATTACATACAATTTAATTTTACATGAATGAAAAGAAAACTCTCATTTTACATAAAACCCCCGGCTATTCATTCACGACAATCCTGCACATCAAACCTCAGCAACACATAATATCATATATCATCAACGTAAGTAAGTATGCGTACCCCGATTGTCGTTGATGTATAGCAACGAAACCGGCGATATACCACATTCTACACTTACGGTCACAGAAAAATAAAATGAAAAACTACAACAATTGGAATCGTAACTGCCTTTAGACAACACAAACCCGCAATATCACATATACAAGATTTCATGCCTACCATTGTAAAGCTCGCATTTAGGTCTCACCCATGAAAACACCTTTCCAAAATAAGCCGGATAATTCAACAATATTTCCGATTATTCCCGAGACCGAACTGCTAGATTTACACGCAACAAACAAAATTGTAGATTCCAATTATTGTATCACATACTAATAAACTAGGCGCAGTTAAAACATTCGATCGAACAATTAAACATCCAATGACTTCTCAGAAAGCTCAACACTTGAGCAGTTTTAAAAATATCCAGAAACTGCAAAAAGTACATACGGGCCAACACAAGAAAGTACAGCTCCAACTGCACCAAAGGCGCCGCGGAACCGCCACGGAATGACCATTCATGCCGCGGTTCCGTGGTCCTTTAGTGGAGTTAGGGGTTCGTATTTCTTGTGGGCCCATAAAATACCTTGCTAAATTTTTTAAGTATTTTTAATGTGAAAAAATCCACGTTTTTGAAAAAAGTCCAGAGAGCACCCCCCGGGCGTCGTATTTCGTTCGTTCGAGGTTTTTAACGTCGTCTAGGTTACTCCAAAGCTCTAGCTTGGCTCTGATACCACTGTAGGGTTTCCTTAGTGCCTCGTATAGGATTTGGAAGTATCACACATGCCACAACTATAATTTTAAGACGTGCTAAGCAAACTTAACTGGGAATCGAACTAGAATAATTGAGTAACAATTAATAGTATCACATCTAAAAGATTATCTAACACTAAGTGGAGAGACTACAACTTTTGTAGACCTCCTAGGGCAACTCCTTGGATCTCCTAAGGTTTGGAACGGCTCGCTTGAACGCTTCCAAGTCCACGACGATCCACCCGAAGTCCTTTGCTCAAAACTTGTTGCTTCACTTGATCTATGAAATCCTTAAAGCAAACACCCTACACAAAGTAGCTAGAGATGTGTAGGATGATGAAGTGGTTTAGGTTCTCACTTAAAACCCTTTCTTTCTTTTAACCTCACTTAAATTTAGAACTCAAGAGAGAGCTAGAGAGAGGAAGATGAAGATGGCAATCATTTGTTTTGGATGAATAATGATCTCATCATAATAATGAGAGAGAGAGAGAGATAAATATCATAAAAAAAACTATGGTTAATAATAATATCTAGATATTTTGTGATGAATTAAAGAGCAAAGGAAATTAACCAAGGTTAAGTCAAAGGTCAACCATGGAAGTGTGTAGAAACAATGAGTCATTTTTGAAGAAATGAGTCATTAATTTAATTTCCTTTATCTTTAACTTAAAACAAAAATATCCATATATATAAATATGAACCATGTGAGTCTTATATTGCCATCTATGTTGTATCATTAACCATTATACAAATGCATGTATGTATGTGTGTATGCACATCAACATGTACATATACATGCATGCATCCATCTAAAGAAAATGGTTTAAATAAATGAGATAAAAGTCAATATTAAATCAACACTTGATTTAATAAACCGGTCATATCTCATACGACCCGACTAATATAAAACGCCCGATTAAAATACGGTATCATATACACGTATTTAATCAAGCTCCCGCACATATCTCATATGCACACCACATCGTTTCGCCTGAGCCAGGAAACATCTGTGTGGGACTCTAAGACTCGTCAATACGCCAGTAGTAGGTGATGATCATATCAAACACCTACAAGCCGCAAGCGGTCAGCTAAACGTAACGGCCACCCGGGTATTGAGCGATCAGAAGAAGAACAAGCGAACCTGTTAAAACTCCCGTCAATCCAACTGGCAACACTTACCGTACAGTCCGGTCTCTTCGTCAGAAATGCTGCATATTGAGTCTATGGATGGAATCGTCAACCCTAATAACTCAATAAGTCATGCCGGTATTTGGTCTATAACAGATCGAGAAACTACTGATAACACTTATCAGTAATATCTTAGCAGCCCTGGCCAGGGACTTCCTGTTATAACCAATCATGCACAGCGCAACATCAACCCCCCAATACTGGGTGAGACGAAACCCCTCCTATCACTCATTGCCTCCATGTGCCTCGGGACTGTACCCAAAATCCACCTGTTTGTACGACTTAGTAGAGCCGTAGTAGGGTGGAGATCAAGATACAGTGGGAGGACACACAAGACTCTATGGCGATCTCGGGTCTACAGACTAACCAGTACCAGTGTCACCTGAGAACTGCTATCCGACGTATGATATAATACCACATAGGAGTTCTCTGTGAGTCCATTCAGTGTACCCAGTCTCACTGAGCGCCCGTATACAATCTTTGGTGTCAGCACACCAGATGGATATGGGATCATCCATCGCCCATCACATGGAACAAGAATGGTATACGCTAGTTTACACTGGAATATTGATGCACTGTCTCGATATACCTACGACTAGGAACATTTCAAGGATATGCTTATAAACTACAGGTGTCCCACTAGTATGATCCACATCATAATCCCAGTAGTCAAGCCAATATCCTTAGGGCTTTACCAACATTTACCAAATGAGTAAAAACATGATCAAGTGAACATATGATAAAGAGAAACCAGATAGCATACTATCATGTCGAGCAAGACTGTCCTCTGAATATACACACACACACACACACACACATCAGTACATACAATATCATATAATGGCCTCTAGGGCATACATATATCCAACAACTATTTCTTTCTTATTTTTAGGAATCTGTTTAAGGGTTGCGTGGGGGCATGTGACCTAGTCTTGTTCTTTCTTTTCTGATCATTGAGGATGGGGGTCACGTGTTACCACATGACCAAGTTGGGTAATGATCTCTTTACGTGCATGGAGATTTTTAAATCCCTTTTTCTTTTAAGAATTAAATTCTGTTATAGGGTTAAACCCTAATTTCATTTCAGAGGAATTAAATTCCCATGTGTTTTGAAAGAATTAAATTCTTATGTAGGGTTAAACTCTAGTTTCATTTGGAGGAATTAAATTCCTATGAATTTGGAAGAATTAAATTCCTTAAATTCAATTCTCCCTCTAAGTTTTGGATCTGCATGGCAGAATCTCCCCGATGAGAATTAAATTCTTAACTTGTGGGGAGATCTGCTTCTGCAGATCTTCAACTAAAGGAAGAACTAAGTTCTTATTCAGAAGAGTTAAACTCTTAATTTGAGAATTAAATTCTCTTTTTGTTTTATGGAGCTTAGATCTCTTTCCCTTTCTCACCTAGGTTTTTTTTTCTGAAGAGATCTTCTTTTTCTCTCTTGAGAATTAAATTCTCCTCTCTTTTTTCTCTCTGTTGTTGTATATTTCCCCAAAAATATAGACCCCGCTCTCTTCTTTTCTTGGCTCCTATTTACAGGAGAAAGAAAAGAATCAATTTGTTTTGTCAATCTTTCATTGAAAGATTTTAATTGATTTTTTAATCAATATGATCTTTTAGATCACTCAGTGAATTTTATTCACCATTGGATTTTTAATCTAAAAGATCTTTTATCTGTTATTCCTGGCAAATTTCAGGGAAATCTTTCCTTGTATAAAATCTTTCCATAAATTGGTGATTTTTAATCACCATTGGATTTTTAATTCAACGGTGCTCCATTTTACAGGGCACCATCTTTTTTGTTTGGAAAGATTTAGAGGAATATTTTTCCAGTTAGGGTTTTTGATTCCCTCTTAATTAGAATTTAATTCTATTAATTCATAGATCTTTAGGAACCCATCACGTGTTGGCACGTGACCCCCTGATTAAGCATTTGACCAGAATTTAATTCTGTTGTTTTAAAGAACTCAGGAATTATCACATGTCAGCACGTGACCCTTGGTCACGTGTTGGCACGTGATGTCCCATTGGGGTTTTTCCTTATTATTTTATTATACCTTTAATTCTTTTCAGTGGGTTTAAAGGGCCATCACGTGTTGGCACGTGACCCCACTGATTAATTGTTTCCAATTATTTATTTTATTTAGTGCCTACAGGTTTTGCCTGTAAATGGTTACGTGTCTGCACGTGATGCCCGGTCAAGTGTGAGCACGTGATGCCCGGTCACGTGTAGGCACGTGATGCCTCATAACCTTTGATCCCGGATGAATTATGAGGCCCATAATATATCAAATCGAAGGGTTTTTCGAGACACTTTCGATACCATTAGAATTTAGCTATTTCACATTCGAGTGTTTGTTAAAATGCAGCCTGGAAAACACTGGTTCACATTTTCTACCTTAGATTACACGTGCATAGCATATTTGCTCATAACTTTTGATCCCGGATGAATTATGAAGCCCATAATATATCAAATCGAAGGCTTTTTCGAGACACTTTCGATACCATTAGAATTTAGCCTTTCACATTCGAGAGTTTTTCAAAATACAGCCCGGAAAATACTGGTTCACATTTTCTTAAACGTATCGTTGCCATTTGATACCTTGGGCTCTTTTGCGCTGAAATTTTTTGGCCGGAACAAGAAGGAGCAGAAGAAACGGCCGAGGTGTTATCATCTATCCGTATGCCAATGTTGTTATGCAGCGTCCTTCCAGATCTCAATGTAGTCACGGCACTCACATTATGGTTCTGTTGTTCAAGAGCAACATGCACATTGTGTGGGTGACCAGGATTTGGGAGTGGTTGAGATGGAATCTTCCCCTTCTCTCGTTTGCTTAAAACCGTGTTTAGCTGTGTAATCTGGGCCTCGATGGTCTTGATGCTTTGCCCGTGTGCAGCAGTGTGTTGCACCAAAGACTGAATAGAAGACTGGATGTTGGCGGTGGATTGAGTCAATTGCTTTACAAAGGCCTCCAGACTTCGTTCTAGCGAGGAAACCTTATTGTTATTTGACGGAACAAAGTTGTTTTGGGGAAAAGAATTGTTACAGGGTGCAAGGTTGTTCGTCGGATTTTGGGGTTGGAAGGGCTGCTGAAATTATTGTTGAGTTTGTTGCTGAGCTTGTTGCTGTGGAGGAGGCCTCTGGAAGTTGTTGTGGCCTTGGAATTGTTGCTGGTTCTGATTCCAAACGAAATTGGGGTGGTTCCTCCAACCGGGATTGTATGTGGAAGAGTATGGATCGTTTCTTGGTCTTTGCTAAAATGCAACATTAACCCGATCTTATCCTTAAGATGGTGGATTATAAGGACACTCTTCAGTCAAATGAGATGGATCTGAACAACAAGCGCGGATGGTACGAGGGGGGAGGGAAGGAGAATAGGGGCAGGAGAGGGAGATGAAAACTTGCTCTCAATTGCTTCCAGTTTTCGCGTGATTGCAGCTATCTCTGCCTTCATTGCAATTGAGATATCGAGTTGATGAATGCCTGCCTTAGACTGACCGGAAGAAGTTGAAGAAGAAGAAGAAGTAGTGCTCGGTCTGGTGCTCTCCCATTGAAGCGTTTGTTTCGCAAGATCATCGAAGAATTGCCAAGCTTCCTCGTCAGATTTAGTTAGGAAATGGCCTTGACAAATGGTTTCCAACAACTGCTTAGTTGCTGGATTCAGGCCCTCGTATAAGATTTGGCAAAATTGCCATTTCTCAATACTGTGATGAGGGCACTGAACAAGAAGGTCTTTGTATCGATCAAAGCACTTCCAAAAAGGTTCGGTAGGAAGCTGGGAAAATTGGTTAATTTCGTTTCGGATCCTCGTGGTTTTGTGATTTGGGTAGAATTTCTTAAGAAACGCTTTCACAAACTCGTCCCAACTGGTTATCGAGTGGGATGCGGTGCTATACAACCACTTTTCAGGAAGGTCGCATAAAGTGAAAGGAATAACACATAGCCGTATAGCGTCATCAGACAGTTGGGTTGTCCTCATCATCGCACAAACGTTTTGAAATTTATTGATGAAGATATAGGCATCTTCGGATTCAAGCCCGTGAAATTTGGGCAACATGTTGATGAAGTGGGGATGAATTTCGAAATTATCCCCATTGGACGGTGGAAGTGAAAGACAGGTAGGGAGTGCGGCGCGGATATGATATAATCGATCTTGGAGCGCAATTTGCTGTGGCGCTTCAACAAGAGGTGCTCACGGGTTATTCGCACTTAATGGGGGTGGAATAATTTCCGGGGGAGGTAAAGGGATGTTAGGGGGAAATCCCGACATCTAGGAAAAAGAGTCTGGTGAAAGTGAAGGGGAAGAAGTATGGACAGAATCACGGTCAACGTCGGAATTGGCCGGCAAAGGTAAGGGTGAAAGAGGCGTGGAGGGAGTTTCGACAGCGGTGTCGATCGCCTAGTCCATAGCGACTAACGAAACGCGGACTAATCGGGCACTAGGGTCCCTAGTCCAAGTAGACATACACTAAACGAGTTTAGTGCAGTCAAAGCGTAGAATGTGAGGGTAAGAAAACTAAAGTGGAGAAAAATTGGGTGAAGATGGTAAAAATGGCGAATTTGTGTTTGTTTCGTAAGAATGTGAAAATGAAATGACAGTTCAACAAACACAGTCACAAATGCATAGTCACAAATGCACATTCAACACCTAGACTAGGGTCCTCTAAGTCCACTAGACCTGCTCCTAACTGTTCCAAAGTGATAAATTGTGAGATAATCCCTCAAATCGCCTCTTCACAGCCAGTTGTGTCCAGGTAAGCACAAGTGAGGTAAGGAGGGTTCCGCTCACGAATCACCGTGAGATGGGCCTTTTACAGTTACCTCCTCACTTGTCTAGCCTAGGCACCACAAAAGTCATGTTTAGATAAACGACCGAATGCCCACAATCTTCCTTTGTCCTATCGAGCGCGACAAGTCCTTAATTGGCTGAGTCTAGATATTTTTTTATTTAGCTTAAGGTGACACTTATGCAATTAGCGATTTCCGGGGTCTTAGGAAGGGTGATGAAATCCCCACCCAATCTGGATTGGTGTTATAGCCCCTTAAGTCCGTATTAATGATGCAATGCGCAAATCAACAAAGTCCTGTTTTCAAACAATCAATTATCGTTTTTTACTTTTAAATGTGGCGCTGCAACAAATACGGTTAGTATTTCTTTGGCTTTTTGCGGTGAAGTTGCTAAGAATCCTGCAAAGACAAGGATATTGGAGCGTCGGGTTTGAGAAGAGGAAGTGTTTACAGAAATACGTACCAAAAAGTGTTGAGTTTAAGAAACTCATGTCGATATTGTCTTCGAGTGGTTGAATGGTTCGCTTGCGTGGGTCCAACTATCCGGGTCTTTGGCACTAATTGATCACTCTCTTTATACTTGAAAATGCCCCCTTGTTACGCATGATCGCTGCTCTTCAATTCGTCAAATCTGCAAATGTCGGAAAAAATATAGATATTTGAGCTAGAAAGCCATATAGGTAGCAAAAGTTCTGAACACAAATATTTAAGAAAATCAAACAATAAAAATGAGACCCTAATAAAACACTAGAGGTAACACAAAAAAATCAAATGTCAAAATATCCCTATAGAACCGGCGAGCTCGGATTTTAGGTGTATGTCGCCGGCCAAATTTAAAATTTTGGTTTTAAAATTTTGTGTGTTTCCTGTATGCACTAAAAGAATTCCATTTTTATAAATTGATTTTCATTTGAAAACTCAGTGTGTCAGCAGAACCAAATCGAGAGAACAAAAAAGAATGTTTTTGTTTTCGTGTCGGTTTCTAAAAAGAATGGTTTTATCCGTTTGAATGTGTTAGAAAGTTAGTTTTATACAAAATATGCACAAATTAATCCGAGACTACAAGTGTAAAAGCGTTACTGTTTCCCCGGCAACGACACCATTTGATTGTTACACTTTTGCCGTGTCGTATTTATAAAGAATTTGAAATTATCGCAATCAAAGACGGTGTCGCATGTAGCGAGCCGCGATGAGTACGAGTCGTCCGCAGGGAGATGGTAGGTTTTTAGGTTTGTTTTAACGAGTTAACAATGTGTTTTTAGTTTGCTGTTTATACTAAGTGATGAAATAAGGATATGTTCAATTAAAGGACTTGTTAAGGGTAGTTTTAGGTTAGTTTGTGCGAGGATGGTGTTTGCCGTTTCCTTATAGACCTAACTTTGTTAATGACACTAAGGTAATAGGCAACAATGTGGATTAGGGAACTTGAAATACGGTATTTGCGGTTTTGAGCTAAATCTGTAGTCCTTGTCCCTTGTCCTTCCGTTGATATCTCTTGATCTTAGTCTTCAGCAAACCATTAGCAATCCGGTCACGATTAGGATTCACCGCTATCGTGGTAGGATAGGATGCCTAACGGAGCGGAATTGCGAGTGGTTTGCTCGGAGTTTCAATTGCAAAGTTAGGGTTTTTAAGGTTTAGCAAAAACACATCTTCAAACACAAACTAACCATATTCTACTCTTAACAAGTGAATCAATTACTCGCACATATTCATAACACCAAAATGAAAAAGAAAAGAGCAATGCAACATTAACAAAAATAACAAGAAAAGAAAGACAAAGAGAGATAACCAATATATCAACGTGCAAAACCTTCGGTGCGTTCTTTGATCCCGTATTAACGTGAAATCCAAATACCAAATTTTAAGGTTGAAAGCTCACTTAAGAGGTTGCAAGATCAAAGTAAAGCAAGGATTTCACAAGTTTAAGTATGAAAAGAGCAAGACAAGGTAATAAAATGAGAACTTTTTATTGAATTACAAACAAGTTATAAGTGTTCTTGAAGTCAAGAACCTAAGTCTTAAGCTTGCAAGTTCAAATGAGAAGTTGCAAGGTCAAGACAAAGGGGCAAGAGCTCAAGAGTTCAAAGGGAAACAAGTTATAAATTACAAGAGTTCTAACACAAAACTAGAGAAAAAAGTATCCTCTCCCCTTACCCTCTGGTCTGTATTTATAGGCTCCAAAGAAAATTAAACAAACAATAAAAATGAGCTGAGGTGGCATCAGGGGAGGGACTGTACAAAACTGGGGCCGTTTGGGAGCAGGGGACCGGCCAGCTCGGCCAAGATGTCAATGTGGCCGGCCCTGTTGCAAGGGAATGATCTCGTATTGAAAGTATGGTCTTGTGTGCTCCGATATATCCCATTGGTGCTGCTAGATTTATCTAATTTAAGCTGGTCTGCACTCTTGGATTTGGAAGGAAACTTGATGCAACATATCACACATAATCTTTAGCATTCAATGCACATTTAATGCACATCACTTCTCATGCCCACTTGCCTTGATTCATGGCTGCCCTATCCATGGTCTATGAGCCAAAGAGCATGTGTGCACACTTGCTTTGTGTTGGACCAATATATTGTGCACACACTTTATTCGCAAAAACTCTTTGGATATCGGTTGGTTTCCAGTTCCGGTTGCAGTGTCAGTTCACAAATGATATATCCGTGATTTTGAGTGTATTTCCAGTATTTGGTCACGGATACCTGTAATCTGTATTACTGAGCAGACACTGGTTAATAGTACCGATATATAACAAAATAGATAACGAATGAGCGGTATTAAAATGCATTTTTCAGTGATGAACAGTATACACGGTTTCGTCATGAATGATAGCAGTCGCAATTTCCTTTTGCCCTTATTCTAATACCTTTCTATGTCTTTATTTATTACCTTCTGCACACTACACTTAGGCTAATTGGTTTTCTCCCTTCCCCACCTTTCGGCACCTACCTATGGTTTAGAAGAAGACTATCCAATAAGCACAATAGGTGTAATTTCCTAATCCTAGGAGCCCTCGCAACCTGAGAGAAGTGTCACGTCCCGCTTCCCGGAATACGGTGAAGGGGACACGACGAGGCCGCTACGTATTTACTCAGAAGTAAATACGCTAAGCGTAACTAAGCAATATAAAAGAAATATACACAAGAGACAAATGTAATGAAACAACGGTCGGAGAAGGTTTCGGAAAAAACTGTCCGAAATCTCAACTTTATTCATTAACATTAATGGATGGAAAAGTAAATACATCTGAATGAAAGCAATGCCTAAACAGTGGCATAACAGAAATGGAAAGAAATGAAATAAAATAGGTACAAGTGGCTACAGCTCTGGGTCTTCGATGTACTGCTCAAGGGCCTGCTCCGAATGCTCCTGAATGGTCTCGTGCTCTAGTGCTTCCGATCCACCTGACAACATTCTAAAGAAGAAAGAGAAGGAATGTCGTCAGCGAACAATCGCTCGGTAAGTCCCAAAGATAAGGGAGAAATAGAATAGACAGAGAGTAAGAGAGAGAGTGTAGCTTTTAAAGTTATATTATATTTTTAACGCTGTTGTTTGTAGCTTAGTACAGAAGGATGCAGTGTATACGAGAGGAGTCTCACTTGCCCCGGAGACTAAGGTATCAGGAACTCAAGGAACCATTCATGCCACGGTACAATAGCAATAGAATACAGTTTTGGTGTCTTATGGTTGCAGTCTCGTGCTACTTCTAACACCTTCCGTACCAATCTACCCCTTAAACCCTGCGATGTCTTGATTGTATTGCTGTATTGTTTGAATTGTATTGCAACTTGTATTGTCTTGTAATATATATTGTATAATTGGATGACTTGCTGAAACCATGATATCAGTAAATGGATGTAACTGGAGAATCATGGATGTAACTGGAGAATCATGTAAATGGAAGTATATCCATCGTTCGGTTCAGTCAATATAGATTGATAGATTGAACAGATTGATTATATGGATTCCTATTGAATTATAGTTTGTACTTGAATCATATTCAAGTCAGATTATTTATAATGAGACTCAGTCTGAGTCAGAATAATTAGAAAAGAAATTGAATCCTGAATTATGTTTTGATGTTATCGGTAACCGCTGCACATGGGCGACATGATTTGTGTCTTTTTCAAAGACGATTACCGTATTGATAACACCTTTTGTTAAGTTGTCTACCTTAAATATGTAGGGTTGCCTAGCACGGCAGCAAGGTTTCTGGAGGCATCTTCCATGCCAAATTAAAATTTTGCTGTTCTAGCTAACCCTAACCCTAGAATCGTCTACTAGAAAAAGTGACGGAATGAAATGCAAACAACTTTGCAAGTAAAGTGAGTAAGGAATACAACCTTTATAGACCGGTCCTTCACTTTAAAAGCTCCATGTAGTAGTCCCTTCGCTGTGATCATGAACTCCGGACTCTAGAGAGGCTCCCATGAAGAAATGAACAAGCTTGCATCGAAGTCTTCGAGGCCGAAGATGATCTACGTTGAGGAGACACTAACCCAAGCTATCTCTTCACTAATTGTGGAATTAGTGAAGCAAACACCCTATACTCAATGGCAAGTAGTAGAGGATGATGAAGTAGGAAGTAGGCTCACATTAGATTTGATTTTCTCACATTTTTTCTCTTATCTCCATTGAAGCTAGAAAGCTTGAGAGGAAGAAGAAGAAGAAAAAACTCATGATAATTATCCAAAGGATAATTGCAACCATGGGTGAGTTAAGCATCATATGCTAACCCTTGTAGAGACATAACCATGGTTAGGTTTAATTGGTTGGGTTAATAAATATCTTAGGCAAAACAAAAGAGTGGACTTGGTCAATGCAAACAACAAGTTTCTACAAGCTTCATGCCTTGACAATTTCCAACCATTTTGTAATTACCAAAATAAATAAAACCCTAGCAATTAAACCAGGCATGGTGTAAGTCATACACATACCCAAGTTGCATGTATCATCAAACATGACACAAAAATATGTACACAAATATATATCACATATGTACATATGCAAAAATCAAGTGAGAAACGAAATCTTAAGTGAATGAATATTAGTTAATGTAATGTAATATATCAAATATATAATTATACATTAAATTAATAAATCAACTCTTGATTTATTAATCCGGTTATATATAACCGACAAATATCAAATGTAACAACTTATCGAATCGACACTTGATTCGATAACCCGGCTATATCACATATAACCGACCGATGTCACAAGTAGCAAGAATAGAATAAGGTATCACATATCGTATTAATTTCGGTCTCGCACATATCACATATGTGCTCGCTTGAGCCAGGAAACCTCTGTATAGGACTCTAAAGACTCGTCAATACACCGACAGTAGGAGATGATCATATCAAACACCTATAAGCCGCAAGCGGTCTGCTAAACGTAACGGCCACTCGGGTATTGAGCGATCAGAAGATCAACAAGCAAGCCTGCTCACACTCCTGCGAATCCAATCAGTATTACTACCATACAGTCCGGTCTCTTCGTCTGATATGTCGCATATCTCGTCTAGGGGTGGTAAACGTCAGACCCCAGTAACTAGATAAGTCATGTCGATATAAGGCTCATAACGGGTCGAGAAACTACTGATAACACTTACCAGTATATCTCTGAAGCAGACCTGGCCAGGGACTTCCTGTTATAGCCAATCGAGCACAGCGCAACATCAACCCCCAATACCGGGAGAGACGAAACCCCTCCTATCGCTCATTGCCTCTATGTGATTCGGGACTGTACCAAAAAGCCACCGTTTTACATGTTCTCTTGAACTTGGTAAGGTGGAAATCAAAGCATAGTGGGAATCACACAAGACTCTATGAAGATCTCGGGTCTACAATTTAACCTGTACCAGTGTCACCAGAGAACTGCCATCTGACGTGAGGTATAATACCATCTGGGAGTTCTCGGCGAGTCCGTCCAGTATACCCAGTCTCCATTGAGCACCCGTATACTATCTATGATGTCAAACACCAATGGATATGGGATTATCCATCGCCCATCTACATGGGTCGAGAAGCTATACGCTAGTCTACTCTGGTATATCGATGCCCTGTCTCGATACACCTACGACTAGGAATATTTGAAGGATGTATTTAGCGACTACACTGTCCCCACTAGTATGATCTGCATCATAATCCTGGTAGTCAAGTACTCATCCTAAGGGCTTTATCAACATATAACATAGAGACAATCAGTGTACATGTTAAGATAAAGAGCAACCAGATAGCATACTATCATGTCGAGCAAGAAAGTCCTCCCTATATATGTCCAAGCATCTACTACAATATACATCGTATGTACAGCAATGGCCTCTAGGGCATACATATAACTAAATATCTCCCACTTGCACTAGGGCCATCTGTTGTAGTATCCAATACCCAACAATCAGCAGTGGTTGAATTATCTCATACTCAACCATCCCATAAGAGTCTTTATTGGGAAAAGGCCTTTGTGAGTGGATCCTGTAACGCCTTGAAAAGTTGTTTTGGCGTTTTCCCGAAAGTCGGTAAATATTTGGTATTTTCCGTAAATCGTCATTATAATTATTTTTCAATATAGGCCTAATTATACCTAATTTGGATAGGTAATTGCTAGTATTCGGTAGCTAATGAGTCACTTATAAATTTCTGGCCGTTTAAAATTTTTTCCCTAAATTATTATTTTTTTATATATTATTTTAAGCTGTTAAAAATACATTAAATTAGCAATAAATACAAATTTGAATGGGCTAATTACATACTTTAGAACCATGACAACTAAAATCTAGTTTGTAATATAAATTTTTAGTATGTTATTTCCAAGTTCTAGTTGGTTCTAATCAAAGAAAAATTAAAATTTAAATAAATAAGCTAAATCTTGCAATTTTGTAACTTGAGGGGTTCTTTTTGCATGGAATTTTTTTGTAATCACTCACATTTCCTCACCCCTCCACCATGGCCGGCCCCACCAAGGCAGCAGCCCATTCCCCCCTCTTTTTGACTTCAACTCATGTGAAGGAAATTGAATTGGAAAGGAATAAAATATATTAATTTAGGTATGGGTTTTATTGAGACATGGGGGGGCTTTGACCTTGGAATTTCTACACAACACTCTCACTCTCCCCCTATCTACCCCCAAGGCCGAGAGCTGCAACATGCTGCTGTCCCCAATTTCTCTTTCTCATTTTGCTTCTAAAATTCATCACAAATCCATCAAAATCCACAAAAAAATTCTTCACAAATTCAAAACAAAACCCTTATTCCATCTCTTCTCAAACCCATATTTGTTTAAAACTTGTTGAAAGGAGGCATCTTTGGAGGTTGAGAGCAAGCTAAGGTTCACTACTTGTGAGGTATAATTCTAATCAATTGGTTAATTTGTAGTTTAAGTATGCTAAATTAGAACTTTGGATTGTTAATTTTAGTGCTAATTTAAATTCTAGGTTTTAAAGAGAGTGGTTTGAATTGAACTAGGTTTTTAGAATACCATTACTAGGTTAATTAAATTTATTTTGCTATCTAGTTGTTATACTAACCTAATCTAAGAGGTTAACTTACTTAATGGGCTTCAAATTAGTGTTAATTTAGGTTTTTCAAGTGTGAAATTTGATTGGAATTGATAGTTATGAAATTCAAGAAAGGGTTTGTTTATGGAAAATAGGTTTTGAAGCATGGTAAATGGGTTAAATTTAATTGTAGTGGCTACCTAGTGGTTTAACTTAGATGATTAATTGTGAATGTGGTCATTAGGTCGTTAATTTTCGATGTTTGCACCAAATTTGCAAGTTTTGTGCTTACTAGGTTTTTTTTATACATTAAGTGGTGAATTAATTTTGAAATCTTGATTATATTATTAGCATCTCCTATGACATTTAGGACGTGTGAATGCGAACTTGGTTTAATCGGGTCTTAGTTTTGGCGGTTGTTCCGAAGCGACGATTCTAGTTAAGGTTGTTGTGTTTGTCGTGTGTGTTCCGTGCACCAAGTGCACCATGTGCCTAACTCGTTGACATTGACCATTTCATTTTGTGACTTGGCGTCATTTCAAGATATGTAATCTTATGTTTTGTATTATGCAAATTCCAGGATCGGTCGCGGAGACTTCGGACGCGGCACGAAAAGGGAAAGCGGTGATTGGATCAAGCTAGCTGGGGATTTCCGGTGAGTAGATGTATACATCTACAGGGGAAATCGTTTGGATGGCGCGAGGCGCCCGATAGTTTAGAATTTCTATTCATACTAGCTTGTTGCATGTAGTTCCTAGTTACCTATTTTACTGCATTGCATGAGCTTAATATCCATATATTTGCTAATTCATTGTATAGAAACCATTCAAATGAGATATGCGACACAGAAAATATTTGGCTTGCTTAGTTCATTATATATAATTGTGCAATATCGTCTCATAGGACACTTGCACCATTACCAGGGTTTTATGCAGCACGAGCACTATTCATGTGGACACACACGCCTTGGTAATTGCTATGCCACAAACACTAGATAACTTGTTTGAACCGGAATTTGGAATACTTTCACCATATAAGACGTATAAACCAGTACTAATATATTAAATTCCGCAAGATGAACATGTAGAATTGCTAGTCATATGCATGTACCTCATTACATCATTCGACCATACATAGTCTTTTAGTCATATATTGCAGTTCGCATTGTTGATACCATAGGCATTCATCATCATTGACACGTGTACTTATGGTACTTTCTTCTTCAGGATTTCAGCATTTGAGATTTATGAGATTTTGGGGAAACCGCAAGGATTTAATAAAACCGATATCATTTTAAATATTGCAAGTTGCGGTTTTCTTGAGATATGATACTTGTGTCGTCCACCAAGAGTTTTCTGCTAGTTTTCGAGACCCGTTTCGAGGAGTAGGATGAACCATCTCGGGTACATGGTGGGCCCGGTAAGGTACCCCGGGGCAAGAAGTTCGAGTAGTAGACGATGAGCCTGGCAGGGGCAGACTACCTACCGGTGATTGTTGGCACGGCGGATATCCGGAGGATACCGAACGTGGTCGTGAGATATTGAGATATTGATACTTAAGATGGGCCAGTCCGGATTGCCGGAGCCCGATACTTTTTGAGATACATATACTTTGGGACACTGAGATATTCATTTGAGGTGTCGATGCTTGGCACGGATTTCTATTGATTTAATTGATATTACTTCAGATATTTCGTAAAGAGTTTTCTAAGATGAAAATAACGATTTCCTCATATCAGCATATTCAGATCACGTGTAATTCATGCTGCATACATGCTAGTACATCATACCATATCAATATTGTAGAATTGTGACACTTTGTGTACATGCTTATGATAGTCTTTTTAGATGTTACATATTACTCACGAGTTGGCAACTCACCCCCGTTGTGCCACAGCCTTTTTGCAGGTCCGATCCGTCAGCCCGGTAGCGGCGGACGCGCTTCCTCCTTTTGCTGGATTTGAGGCTTTTGCTCATAGGTGGGTTATATGATTATTTTGTTTCCACCTTGTATATTCATTGTATCTTGTTGGATATAGTGCCCTCAAAATCAATTATTGGATCGCAGGCACGTGATTGCAATGATTGAGGATGACTTATGCCGGTAGGACAGTCTTACTCGAGATGATAGTATGCTATCTGGTTTGCCTTTATCAGTCGTGCACAGGTTCAGGTGACTGATCACTGTTACACTTTGATAGAGCCCTTAGGATCTTGTTTAACTACCAACAGTATGATGGCGATCATATACGTGAGAGTTGGGTGGTCTATAAGCACATCCTTAAAAGTTGTCCCTAATCGTGAGAGTTTCGAGACAGGGCATCGATACTCCGGAGTAGACTAGTGTATACAGTCGAGACCCCGACGAGGGGCGGTGGCCGATCTCATAAGCCACTGGTGTCAGTTGGATCACCTAAGATATATACATGTGCTCATTGGGTTATGAGTACACCGGACATGACTCGCTGTTCATACCAGAATATTGCATTTTATACCGCCCATTCTTACGCTCGTTTGGTTATAGGCAGGTGCTTTTAATCAGTGTTTGCTACATATTTACAGGATACTGGTTCTCAGCTCTAAACAATGAAATTCATGGAAAAGTATGACAAATTCCGGATTACTGCCAACCACAGATAAAACACGGGTCTCCGCTCTCTATCCGTATGTTGCCATACACCAATTTAAGGGACAAAATGGCAAATCGATGTCATTTTCATGCACAAAGCTCAATGTCAGCACAAGATCCAACATATCTACGCGGAGCTCGAGAAAATCATGGCAAAAGATCCACATCACATCACCTTTTGATCTACTGAAATTCTGGAAGAATTGTGAAGAGCTTCTGAAAAAAGTACTATACCACACTGAAGAGGACCACAAACCAGGAAAACCCACCAAATCGCATGGCCCAACTCCCTAATACGGCCGCGGTTCCGCGGCATAAGCGCGCTTAGGCCACGGAACCGCGGCCATGTGGGCTCCGCACTGGGTCGTTTTTAGGGGCAGTTTGGTAAATTTATATAGTGCCAGAATATTGCCCTAGGTTCTCTGTTTCCTGCCTATAAATAGACCAGAACTTGCCAAGCCAATGGTGTTCTTTTCATGCCCTCTTTTTGTTAGTTTTTAGTTTTCTTCTTCTTCTTCTTCTTCTTCATTCTTTCCTCCATGAAATTGTTGTGAGAGCTTTTGAGTGGATGTTAAATGAAGATGAGGGTTTCTGTATCATTTTTTTGCTTAGCTTTCCCCTTGAGCTCTCTACCTTAACTTGATCTTGTAACCTCTTTAGTGAGCTTGCAAGTTTAAGCTTTGGTCATTGATCTCAAGGGGTTGTATCATTTTGTTCTCTCTTTTGTGCTTAATTCTCCATGAGTTCTTTGCCTTTTCTTGATCTTGCAACCTCTTAAGTGAGCTTGCAAGTTTAAGATTTGGTTATTGAACTCATGTCTTATATTTGGTTCTATGGTTCTTGTTGTTATTTTCTTACTTATTTCTTTCTTGCTTTTTATTACCTTGCTTTACTTTTATGCACTTAAATTCTATGCACTTTTAATTACTTGTTTGTAATCTTTTCTTTTCTTTGTTTATCTTTTCTTTTGCTCTTTTTGGTTCGTTTTGTGAATGGTTGTAATATGTGTTGTTAAGAATGAATACGATATTGTAAGTTAATGTTTCTTTGCTCATTTCCTTTTCCCGTTATTTTCCTTTGAACTCCGCCCAAACATTACGCAAGCGCTCCGTTAGGAACCCTACCCTACCAAGGTAACGGTGATTCCTAAACGCGACCGGTTGCGTTCGGTTTGGCCGGAGGCGGAAGCAAGAGACAAGAACGGAAGGAAAAGGGTAAATAAGCCGGATTCCACGAATACCGTGCTTAAATCCCCTAATCCACGTTGTTGCCGATTCTCTAGCTTCAATTGGTCAAGACTCGGCTCAAAGGTTTTGAGTGCGGATTTCCTTAGCTTACACTTTCGTATCTTTTTCTTAACAACTTTATACTTGCATATAAAACACATAGGTTAGATTTGAACAAACATATACAAATTCTTCATTGACTCGTCTAAAACTCGAACGAACATACAATCATCTCCCTATGGATCGACCCGTGCTCAACCGGCTAGCTGCATAGCGACACCGTCCTGATCGCGGTTATAACTTTAGAACTTTGAACATCCGACACGCCAAGAGCGTTCGATCAAATGGCGCCGTTGCCGGGGAGACGGTAACGTATTTTCTTTCTTGTTATTCGGGTTAATATTCTTTTTGTATATATTTATAAAAAAGAAATAAATTTTTTTTTGTTATTTTTGATAATTTTTGTGTGCAAGTGTGCAGGCTAATCTGGAGCAAGTACAGTAATTCAATCAAGAAACAGAGCATTTTTGTTTGGAGTAGAGATCAAGAGGAGTGCAGGGAACTAAAAACGAGGCGCCAATTCTTCTGCTTGACTGCGGAACCGCGGTCAAAGAGGGGCTACGGCCGCGGTTCCGCGGCCGTATTGAGGCCTCAGTGCCCCAATTTTTTCCTGCCCTGTCTCTGTTCTTTTATCGTCTCTGTAAATTCCACTATACTGTATTTTCTGCAGATTTTTGCGGATTTGCAAACGGCGATTGTGGGGAGCAAAGTGTACGTTCAAGGCTAAGGTGATTACAAATTACAGTGCCAAAGATCCGGGTAGTTTGACCCGCGCAAGCGAACATTTCAAGCTTACCGGATTTGATTCAACGGGGTTTTCCTAACCCAAAAACTTAACGGTACGTAATTCTTAAACACCTTCTTCTCAAATCCGACGCATCCAATATACTATTCTTTGCAGGATTCTTTGCAAGTTCGCTAGCAAACGCTAAAAATTGACTAACCCGTATTTGTTGCAGTGTCGTGCTTAAACTAAAAAACGATTGTTTGATTCTTTATAATATTTTTATTGAATTGCGCATTGCATACATTAATACGGACTTAAGGGCAAGCAAACCCCACAACATACGGTAAAGGATTTGTTAGTTATATGTATGCCCTAGAGGCCATTACTGTACATAGGATGTATATTGTAGTGGATGCTGGGACGTATATAGGGAGGACTTTCTTGCTCGACATGATAGTATGCTATCTGGTTGAACTTTACCTTAACGTGTATACTGATTGTCTCTCTGTTACATGTTGGTAAAGCCCTTAGGATGTGTGCTTGACTACCTGGACTATGATGCGGATCATACTAGTGGGGACATGGTAGTCCATAAGTACATCCTTCAAAGTCCCTAGTCGTGGGTGTATCGAGACGGGGCATCGATATACCAGAGTAGACTAGCGTATACCTTCTCGACCCATACAGATGGGCGATGGATGATCCCATATCCATCGGTGTTTGACATCAGAGATGGTATACGGGTGCTCAGTAGAGACTGGGTACACTGGACGGACTCGCCGAGAACTCCCAGATGGTATTATACCTCACGTCAGATGGCAGTTCTCTGGTGACACTGGTACAGAGTAGTCTGTTGACCCGAGATCGTCATAGAGCCTTGTGTGGTTCCCACTGTGCTTTGATTTCCATCTTACCACGTCCAAGAGGGCGTGCAAAACGGTGGTTTTTGGGTACAGTCCCGAATCACATGGAGGCAATGAGCGATAGGAGGGGATTCGTCTCTCCCGGTATAGGGGGTTGATGTTGCGCTGTGTTCGATTGGCTATAACAGGAAATCCCTGGCCAGGTTTGCTGAGATTTACTTGTAAGTGTTACCAGTAGTTTCTCGAATTGTTATAGACCTCATATCGACACGACTTATCAAGCTATTGGGGTCTGACGTTTACCACCCCTAGGTGAGATATGCGACATATCAGACGATCAGACCGGACTGTACGGTAGTGTTACTGGTTGGATTCACTGGAGTGTGAGCGGTCTTGCTCGTCGATCTTCAGATCGCTCAATACCCGGGTGGCCATTACGTTTAGCAGACCGCTTGCGGCTTGTGGGTGCTTGATATGATCATCACCTGCTGCCGGCGTATTGACGAGTCTTTAGAGTCCTACACAGAGGTTTCCTGGCTCAAGCGAAACGAAATAGGAGCGCATATGAGATATGTGCGGGACCGAGAATAATGCGTGTATGTGATACCGTATTTCATTCTCGCGATGAATGTATCGATTGGTTATATGCGATATAACCTAGTTATCGAATCGAGGGTTGATTCGATAAGCCGATACATAGGATACTAGTCGGTTATATGCGATATGACCGGATCGTTAAATCAAGTGTTGATTTAATGATTTAATGCATAATTATATATTTGATATATTACTTTGCATTAACTAGTATCGGTTCACTTAAGATGGATTTTCTCACTCGGGTGTGCGCATTGTATATGCGATATACTTTTGTGCACTTGTTTGTATCATGTTTGATGATACATGTTTACTTGGTTAAGTGTAAAGAATTAAACCATGGTTAAACATATAATTAGGTTTTTATTTTTCCATTACTTATTTATTCATTTATTTATTTTGGAAAATAAATGGAAAGGAGAAAAGAATGGTGGCTTTATTTGTTGTTTAGTTGAAGCTTCATGAAGCTTTGACTTTGTCCACCATTCTTATCTCATCCTTAACCCTAACCATTGCTTTAACCTTGGTCAATTCTCTACACATAACCATAGTTAGGATTATTATAAGTTTGGATATTCTTTTCTTTTTTAATTAACTTATCATAACATTCTTCTTCTTCTTCCTTGAACTCAAGAAGAAAACCTTGAGGTCATCAATGGTGATTGATGATAAAGAGTGAGAAATCCAATTCTAAATTGAACCCACTTCCTATTTCTTCATCCTCTACCTCTTGCCAAGTAGTAGAGTGTGTTTTCTTCACAAGTTTCTTGACTTGGTGAAGTCGGAGCTTGATTCAGCGATGCCTCGACGTAGATCATCTTCGACATGGACATCGACGACCTAGCTCGCCAATTCTCCGATGAAGTCGACGCTAGAGCCCGGATTCTTTTTGGACAGCGGATAGGACTTCGTTGCGGAGCTATGGAGGTGGAGAACCGGATCTACAAAGGTTGTATTTCCGTATCTCTTAGTTAAGTGTTAACTAGTTTACTTTTCGCCTAGATTTCTAGCCGACGATCCGTAGTCGGGTTTCTCGGCACCTAGATTTTTTGAAATTGGCATGGTTGATGCCTTGTGAGACCTCACTAGGGTGCCTAGGAACCCTACAGTGGTATCAGAGCCTAGCTAGAGCCTTAGGCGAAGTCTAGACGGAGTTTGAAAGCCGGACGAACCGAAAACCCATTCCCAAAATAGCTCTCTGGACTTTTTCCAAATTCTGGGATTTTCCTAAATTAAAAATATGCAGAAAAATCAGCAGGGGATTATAAGGGTTACTGTAAAATTCGATGCCATGATTCCATAAAATCAGCGCGGATCCGCGGCATGAGCGTGCTCATGCGGCGGATCCGCGGCTAATTTGTCGTTTTGCGCATCTAATTTTGTACAGTAATTCCTCTTTTGCAATGCTGGTTTTCCTGGGAATTTTTAATTGTTTTTCAAGAGTTGAATTTTCTGAGTTGTTTTGGGGATTCGAATGTTCGATCGGATTATCAGATTTTGTCTATATGGCTTTCCCGATAATTTTTAGAATATGTTAAAAAGTTTGACCGGATATAAATACCCAATTTTTCCCCTGTCGGGAAATTTCCAAGTGTTGGATTTTTCCGTAGTTTAACGACGTTCTAAGTAGTGCAAGTAACGCGATGGTCCCTCTAGAAGACAACAAACCTTAACTCGATTATGTGACCGTCTTGAACTGCCCTTTGAACCTTCGGGTTTGGGGCAGTACGGCGTGCCACATGTGAGGCGTTGGCTTGACCCTTCTACGGCTGGACCATTGGTACTGAGACACGAACTGAATGTTGTTAGACTTATTTCATGTGTTGGATTGTATCGGGAAAACTTGGGTGTTCGATTGTTCGATCGGAAAGTTTAACATTTTCTGTTTATCTGGAATGGGATACAATAATTGGAATTCACAATAAGTTATGAGATAACTGAATGAATGTTATAAACATAGCACTTTAGTCTCACTTGATCGGTTGCCACGGAATTTTGATGCGATCAAAAGTCCGTCGCAATCACGTAGCGTACGCGGATATTCGCCAGGTAAACTTAATAGACAGCCTCACTCCATAGCCCCGACCAAGTGACTGTAGGAGAACCCCGTCGCCGAAAGCATCCGTTCGGGTGCTCGCGGCAGCGGTGTTCCGCCTTGGTGCACTTCGTCGACAGTATCGGGGGTGCGACCGCCTACTGAAGTTTGCGACGAGTATTCGATCAGGATGTCGGAAATCTTGTTGAATTGCCCGACTTGATATTGAAAAGAGTTTTCAATTTTGAGACTAAAATGCGGGGTTTATAATTGTTAGGCATGCGATGTCTAAGTAATTCATTTGGTCAGGCATGCGATGTCTGAGGTGGTTGCGGATTCCAACTGTTGTAGTTTTACACTTTCTTTTCTGTGACCGTAAGTGTAATATGTGATATCGCCGGTTTCGTTGCTATATGTCAACGACAATTGGGATGGACATATTTACTTACGTTGATGACATGTGATGTTATGTGTTGCTGGATATGTTATATTGGATCGTCGTGTTTGAATAGCCGGGGGTTTTTATGTGAGATGAGTGTTTTTCATTTTCATTCATGTAAAAACTTGTATGTAATATTCTTTTATTGGGGCGCTTCCAGGTTGCGGAAGTTGTCACCGTTGATGTATATTATTTACTTTTCCGCACTAGGATAGACCCAAGGAGGAGGGCACAATTAACCGGGTTCTGGAGTCCAGTGGGAGACCAACTCGAGGAGTCGGGTCCGGGTCTCCTAACTCTAGAATTGGTAGGGTTGATTGCCGCTCTCGTAGGGGTCTAGGGGTGTGGGTTTGGCTATTCATCGCGACCGTGGAATCCGTGTTTTATACTGGCTTGTATTGAAAACACGGACGTCCGAGTATATCCAATATTTCATATGATTCTTCTGCTGCGATATCTGTGATGTGATCATGTGATGTTCTGTGATAGATACAGTATATAGTATATATGATATATTATATAGATGTTACTTATGTTTTACACCCGCGCTAGCCCTGCCCCGCTCTGTCGTTAGTTACCTAACCTAACGGTGCACGAGGGGACATCGAGGCGAATGCGGATGGCATAAGTGTACGTCGTATTTATCTGTGATGTTTAGGTACTTAAATGATGGGAATTCATTAATGTGATTAATGAAATAAAAGAAACCTAAGATGTTGTATAATCGAATTTCAAAATAAAACAGGTAGCTACAGTTCTTGCTTTGCACAGAGGTATATGTGATATATCCTGCACCTTATTCGATGAGGAAAGGACCGAGATCCCTTCACCGGGAGTGACTCCTTTAGCAATAACTGGCAGATGCTACACACTCGGTTTGTCTTTTGATTGCTTTTAAGAGTTTTTGCTTTGCACAGTGATATATATGATATATCCCGCACCTCATTCGACGAGGAAAGGACCGACGATCCCTTCACCGGGAGTGACTCCTTTAGCAAAACTAGAAAAGCCTCAAAAGCATTCCATTTTAAAATCATTTGATTCTACAATGATATAAAGTTCATTACGCAAAAGGTTTTCTTAAAAACCTTTCGTAGCCCTCCGTCATTTCAGATAGGTAATAGTTAGTATTCGTGCTGCGTTTGTTGACTCAGTCAAGGCGTAGTGTGCGGTAGCTGATTATTGCTTATCTGCAAAGCATATGATGCGATTGGATTAGGGTAGTCGTGCGGCCTTGTTGACTCAGTCAAGGGTCGTGCGGGTGGGTTTAATTCAATCGAGAAATGACGGGTTGAACTTTACTTGCGGTCTATGGTTTGTTGACTCAGTCAAGGTCATAGATCGCATGGGGCAAAATATTATCGGGAATTTCAAGTATTGAAATTTGCAATGAGATTGCATACCTTCTATGAGATAGTTGGATCCCGATACCCGCTGCGAGTAAGAGTTACTCCTGGGAGAGTTTTATACATTACAATTAGCCGATCAAGTAGGTGTCTAGAAAGGTGTCAATGGGGTTACGCCTCTGGGAAAACGAGGTTTACATTAATTAGGTTCGTGCGAAAGCACGGGGGACCTCCCTCAAAGTACCGACACTGGCCTGGCTGAAAGATTGGCGAACTTGTAGTGTGTAATTAATCCCGGCTAGTCTTTCCTTTTAGGGTTTGAAGGAAGATTTGATAAAAGCAGTGGGAGCCAACCTGATTAGATAAAATAATAACCAATCTATTCTTGCAAGAGCGCACGCTGAGTGTTTTCTTCTCTCTCTCTCCAGGTAGCGACCATATCACGCCTTAATCAAGATAATAAAACGGATTATTGACCGAACCCGCTTGTTATACTGAGCTGGGGAACGTTGGTCCCGCTCCAACTTATAATTGTTATAAGACAGAGCAGGAAATTGGGGAATACCAGATTTCCCGTGCCGCCCAAATGAGGAGAGTGCATGATGATGCATCATCTTCGGGTGTGTTCATTACAGAGAACTGTTTCTCAGTATCCTCTACGTCCTGGGTATATGATACCGGATCAGGATCCCAGATATGTAATCTGTTACGTAGGGCTACAGATAGGTAGAGAACTGAGAACGGGTGATAAGTTTCATGAGGCAGAAAACGGGGCAAGTGTTGCAGCCAAGTCTGTTGGTCACTGTCACCCTGTATTACCAATACATTGATTCTGAACGAATGTTATTAGATACCGAACCTGATATACAAAATCATATCAGTCTCTTTATCAGTAAAGAAATGATAAAATTTTGTATTGTTGGATAATGTTTTGAACATTTCCTATATCAAAAGTTGATCGGTTCAGGCACGTTATCTAAAAGCATTGATGTTCTGAATCAAACTACAGTTCTTAGTGTACGGATCACACACAAGAGGAAGAGTTCAGAAATGAACGAATTCTTCTTGAGGCATTGTAGACTAGGTCAGATCAATGTGACCCGACTAGCTAGAGTTACATATAGATGCATATTTAAATCAGTTTGAATTTACATCTTGTGAAACTCGCCAGTCATGTCACAAAGATAAGATGACCATAGCTCCGTTTACTGGAAACAGAGAAAGAGTTAATGAACTCTTGGGACTGATACATGATGATGTATGTAAGGTCTCCTGTCTACACATGCCAGGACTGGTTCTTTATACTTCATTACATTCTCTGATGATCTTTCGAGATTCAGACCTATGTTCCTGTTGAAACATAAGTCCGAGCCTTTTGAGATATTCACAGAATATAAGCGAGAAGTAGAGAACCAAAATACTTGTATAAGTATTATGTCCTTTGATGTGATCAAGGAGGAGAATACTTGAGCACGGAAATACTGGACTATTCTAAAGGAGAATGAGATTCTCTCTCAGCATTACTCCTCTGTATACACCATAGCACGATGGTATATCGGGGCGGAGCAATCACACCCTATATGATATGGTGTGCTCTATGATGAGTAATACTGAGCTACCTATTTCCTTTTTGGGAGTTATGCACTTGAGAAGATGCATACCTATTGAATAAGGGTTCAAATCAAATCAGATGCCTACCGCTTCATATGTGATATGGAAAGGGAAGAGCCCATATCTTAAGTTGATTAAAATTTGGGGTTGTCCGGGCTATGTCTAAAAGCAAAATCCGGACAAGCTCGAGGCAAGGACTGTTATGTAGAACTGGAAATGTTCCAGCTATACAAACTGCAGCTGATGATTTGAAAGAACCAAAGGATTCAATAGTTACCAATGAACCTCAGCCTCTCCGCCGATCTAGTAGGGTTCCTCACCCACCTGAGAGATACTTCGTTTTCTCTATGACAGTGGGAGCGAGGATTGCATCATGAGATGATGACCCAACTAGTTTCGAGCTGGCCATCAGGAGTGGGACTCTGTAAGAATGGCTGGATGTTTAGCGATCTGAGATAGAATCCTTATACACCAACAAAGTATGGACTTTAGTTGCTATATCTGAAGGGTTAAATCCCCATCAGGAGCAAGTATATCTTGAGAAGATTACTTGGTGTAGATGGAAAAGTTGAGACTTTCAAAGCTAGACTTGTTAAAAGTTTGTATCATTGACCAGGTGTGGGTAATGATCAAACCTTTTCAAGTAGCTATGCTTAAGTCCATCCAGATCCTACTTGTCACGGCTACATACCATGACTGCGATATCTGGTGGTTGGGTGTCTTGACTGCTTTTCTAAATGATGATTTAGAAAAGAGCGTCTATAAGTACACAGCCAGAGGGCCTCGTAGACAGTGGGAGCAGCGGAAACGTATGCAAGATGCTTTATAGGATAAAGCAGGCATCGCGGAGTTGGAACATCTGTTTTGATGGATTAGTCAAAGAAGTTGACATCATCAAAATGGTAGATGAACCTTGTATAAACAAGAAGGTAGTAGGGAGTATGGTGACGATCCTCGTAGAGTACGTGGATGACATACTCTTGATAGGGAAGGAGTTTCCTATGCTACGCTCGATCAATCTCCGCTTATCACAATGATTCTCCACATAGGATCAAAGTGATACCTCCTAAATCCTGGGTTTTTGGATCTATGAGATAGATCTAATTGGATATTAGGATTCTCACTAGTTGTAGTGAGATAGTATCAATCGATCCTGGGGAGAATCACTGGAAGGGTTCCAGGGTGATAATGACGACTGAATGTCAGTCACAGGCATTGTCTTTACCCTCAGTAAAGGGACGGTATGTTGGAAGAGTTCCAAGCTAGATACCGTGGCACACTAGACGATAAAGGCAGGATACATCGCTACTTAAGATGCTACCAAAGAGGCTGTTTGGGTGTATATTGGTTCATGAGATGAACTATGTTCCTCCCATTGTGTGACAATGGAGTTGTGGCTTATGCCAAGGAACGCAGGTCCCATCAGTGATCCATACATATTCTAAGGCAGTATCACTTGATCATGGAGATGGTTGATCTCCAGGGTGATCGAGGTTTGGAGAGTAGACTCAGAGGACAACACAGCGGATCCACTCACAAAGGCCTGTTCCCAGAGAGAGACTTTTATGGGATGGTTGAGTATGAGATACTGCAACCACTGCTATCAGATGGCCCTAGTGCAAGTGGGAGATTGTTAGTTATATGTATGCCCTAGAGGCCATTACTGTACATAGGATGTATATTGTAGTGGATGCTGGGACGTATATAGGGAGGCCTTTCTTGCTCGACATGATAGTATGCTATCTGGTTGAACTTTACCTTAACGTGTATACTGATTGTCTCTCTGTTACATGTTGGTAAAGCCCTTAGGATGTGTGCTTGACTACCTGGACTATGATGCGGATCATACTAGTGGGGACATGGTAGTCCATAAGTACATCCTTCAAAGTCCCTAGTCGTGGGTGTATCGAGACGGGGCATCGATATACCAGAGTAGACTAGCGTATACCTTCTCGACCCATACAGATGGGCGATGGATGATCCCATATCCATCGGTGTTTGACATCAGAGATGGTATACGGGTGCTCAGTAGAGACCGGGTACACTGGACGGACTCGCCGAGAACTCCCAGATGGTATTATACCTCACGTCAGATGGCAGTTCTCTGGTGACACTGGTACAGAGTAGTCTGTTGACCCGAGATCGTCATAGAGTCTTGTGTGGTTCCCACTGTGCTTTGATTTCCATCTTACCACGTCCAAGAGGGCGTGCAAAACGGTGGTTTTTGGGTACAGTCCCGAATCACATGGAGGCAATAAGCGATAGGAGGGGATTCGTCTCTCCCGGTATAGGGGGTTGATGTTGCGCTGTGTTCGATTGGCTATAACAGGAAATCCCTGGCCAGGGTTGCTGAGATTTACTGGTAAGTGTTACCAGTAGTTTCTCGAATTGTTATAGACCTCATATCGACACGACTTATCAAGCTATTGGGGTCTGACGTTTACCACCCCTAGGTGAGATATGCGACATATCAGACGATCAGACCGGACTGTACGGTAGTGTTACTAGTCGGATTCACTGGAGTGTGAGCGGGCTTGCTCGTCGATCTTCAGATCGCTCAATACCCGGGTGGCCGTTACGTTTAGCAGACCGCTTGCGGCTTGTGGGTGCTTGATATGATCATCACCTGCTGCCGGCGTATTGACGAGTCTTTAGAGTCCTACACAGAGGTTTCCTGGCTCAAGCGAAACGAAATAGGAGCGCATATAAGATATGTGCGGGACCGAGAATAATGCGTGTATGTGATACCGTATTTCATTCTCGCGATGAATGTATCGATTGGTTATATGCGATATAACCTAGTTATCGAATCGAGGGTTGATTCGATAAGCCGATACATAGGATACTAGTCGGTTATATGCGATATGACCGGATCGTTAAATCAAGTGTTGATTTAATGATTTAATACATAATTATATATTTGATATATTACTTTGCATTAACTAGTATCGGTTCACTTAAGATGGATTTTCTCACTCGGGTGTGCGCATTGTATATGCGATATACTTTTGTGCACTTGTTTGTATCATGTTTGATGATACATGTTTACTTGGTTAAGTGTAAAGAATTAAACCATGGTTAAACATATAATTAGGGTTTTATTTTTCCATTACTTATTTATTCATTTATTTATTTTGGAAAATAAATGGAAAGGAGAAAAGAATGGTGGCTTTATTTGTTGTTTAGTTGAAGCTTCATGAAGCTTTGACTTTGTCCACCATTCTTATCTCATCCTTAACCCTAACCATTGCTTTAACCTTGGTCAATTCTCTACACATAACCATAGTTAGGATTATGATAAGTTTGGATATTCTTTTCTTTTTTAATTAACTTATCATAACATTCTTCTTCTTCTTACTTGAACTCAAGAAGAAAACCTTGAGGTCATCAATGGTGATTGATGATAAAGAGTGAGAAATCCAATTCTTAATTGAACCCACTTCCTATTTCTTCATCCTCTACCTCTTGCCAAGTAGTAGAGTGTGTTTTCTTCACAAGTTTCTTGACTTGGTGAAGTCGGAGCTTGATTCAGCGATGCCTCGACGTAGATTATCTTCGGCATGGACATCGACGACCTAGCTCGCCAATTCTCCGATGAGGTCGACGCTAGAGCCCGGATTCTTTTTGGACAGCGGAGAGGACTTCGTTGCGGAGCTATGGAGGTGGAGAACCGGATCTATAAAGGTTGTATTTCCGTATCTCTTAGTTAAGTGTTAACTAGTTTACTTTTCGCCTAGATTTCTAGCCGACGATCCGTAGTCGGGTTTCTCGGCACCTAGATTTTTTGAAATTGGCATGGTTGATGCCTTGTGAGACCTCACTAGGGTGCCTAGGAACCCTACAGTGGTATCAGAGCCTAGCTAGAGCCTTAGGCAAAATCTAGACGGAGTTTGAAAGCCGGACGAACCGAAAACCCATTCCCAAAATAGCTCTCTGGACTTTTTCCAAATTCTGGGATTTTCCTAAATTAAAAATATGCAGAAAAATCAGCAGGGGATTATAAGGGTTACTGTAAAATTCGATGCCATGATTCCATAAAATCAGCGCGGATCCGCGGCATGATCGTGCTCATGCGGCGGATCCACGGCTAATTTGTCGTTTTGCGCATCTAATTTTGTACAGTAATTCCTCTTTTGCAATGCTGGTTTTCCTGGGAATTTTTAATTGTTTTTCAAGAGTTGAATTTTCTGAGTTGTTTTGGGGATTCGAATGTTCGATCGGATTATCAGATTTTGTCTATATGGCTTTCCGGATAATTTTTAGAATATGTTAAAAAGTTCGACCGGATATAAATACCCAATTTTTCCCCTGTCGGGAAATTTCCAAGTGTTGGATTTTTCCGTAGTTTAACGACGTTCTAAGTAGTGCAAGTTCCTTTGAAAACCCACCAAATCGCATGGCCCAACTCCCTAATACGGCCGCGGTTCCGCGGCATAAGCGCGCTTAGGCCACGGAACCGCGGCCATGTGGGCTCCGCACTGGGTCATTTTTTAGGGGCGGTTTGGTAATTTTATATAGTGCCAGAATATTGCCCTAGGTTCTCTGTTTCCTGCCTATAAATAGCCCAGAACTTGACAAGCCAATGGTGTTCTTTTCATGCCCTCTTTTTGTTAGTTTTTAGTTTTCTTCTTCTTCTTCTTCTTCTTCATTCTTTCCTCCATGAAATTGTTGTGAGAGTTTTTGAGTGGATGTTAAATGAAGATGAGGGTTTTTGTATCATTCTTTTGCTTAGCTTTCCCCTTGAGCTCTCTACCTTAACTTGATCTTGCAACCTCTTAAGTGAGCTTGCAAGTTTAAGCTTTGGTCATTGATCTCAAGGGGTTGTATCATTTTGTTCTCTCTTTTGTGCTTAATTCTCCATGAGTTCTTTGCCTTTTCTTGATCTTGCAACCTCTTAAGTGAGCTTGCAAGTTTAAGATTTGGTTATTGAACCCATGTCTTATATTTGGTTCTATGGTTCTTGTTGTTATTTTCTTACTTATTTCTTTCTTGCTTTTTATTACCTTGCTTTACTTTCATGCACTTAAATTCCATGCACTTTTAATTACTTGTTTGTAATCTTTTCTTTTCTTTGTTTATCTTTTCTTTTGCTCTTTTTGGTTCGTTTTGTGAATGGTTGTAATATGTGTTGTTAAGAATGAATACGATATTGTAAGTTAATGTTTCTTTGCTCATTTCCTTTTCCCGTTATTTTCCTTTGAACTCCGCCCAAACATTAAGCAAGCGCTCCGTTAGGCACCCTACCTTACCAAGGTAACGGTGATTCCTAAACGCGACCGGTTGCGTTCGGTTTGGCCGGAGGCGGAAGCAAGAGACAAGAACGGAAGGAAAAGGATAAATAAGCCGGATTCCACGAATACCGTGCTTAAATCCCCTAATCCACGTTGTTGCCGATTGCTCTAGCTTCAATTGGTCAAGACTCGGCTCAAAAGTTTTGAGTGCGGATTTCCTTAGCTTACACTTTCGTATCTTTTTCTTAACAACTTTATACTTGCATATAAAACACAGGTTAGATTTGAACAAACATATACAAATTCTTTATTGACTCGTCTAAAACTCGAACGAACATACAATTATCTCCCTGTGGATCGACCCGTGCTCAACCGGCTAGCTGCATAGAGACACCGTCTTGATCGCAGTTATAACTTTAGAACTTTGAACATCCGACACGCCAAGAGCGTTCGATCACTCGCCAGGAACCTGCTAGTTGGTATTATACATATCGTCAGATAGCAGTTCCCTGATGACATGTGTACAGGTTAGTTCATCGACCTGAGGTCGTCATTTGTCTCGTGTGAGTTCCCACTGTGCTTTGATTTCTACCCTACCACGGCTTAAAGGAGTCGTACAAACAGGTAGTTTTCGGGTACAGTCCCGAGCCACATGGAGGCAAATGAGCGGATCGACAGGGGATTCATCTCTCCCGATATTGGGGGTGGAGATCGCGCTGTGTCTAGGAAAGCCATTACACCAAGTCCTTGGCCAAGGTAGGTGAGAATTACTGGTAGGTACTCCGGTAGTTTCTCAGAGTGTTCAGGGCTTGTCTCCGACACGACTTATACCGCTATTGGGGGTCTGACGTTACTAGCCCCTCAGGCCCGATATGCGATACTTATAGACGAACGGACCGGACTGTATATACATTGTCACTGTTAGGCTCAGTAGGGTTTCCGGATGAGTTCGCTCATCGGCCTCCCTTGAGGTCAGTACATGGGCAGCCGTTATGCACAGCTAGTGTCGCTGACGGCTTGTGGTTAAACCCACTG
Organism: Agapanthus africanus; assembly: GCA_030015575.1. Classification (NCBI taxonomy): domain Eukaryota; kingdom Viridiplantae; phylum Streptophyta; class Magnoliopsida; order Asparagales; family Amaryllidaceae; genus Agapanthus; species Agapanthus africanus. The sequence continues at coordinate 31,696,004 of CM057351.1, forward strand.
CCAGGGTACTGACGAGTCATTAGAGTCCCCCACAGATAGTTTCCCAAGTTCGGGCGAAACGTTGTAGATGCCGTATGGTTTTATGGCAGGGTTCGGAAAATGCACGTGCGTTTACGCACGTGTCATATTTCGGGCAGATAATACTGGTGGGCTTTGGTTTAAGCCGGATCCGAGTATTATACTGTGTAGATATAATATTTTTTTCTCAGTTGCATTTGTATTTGGTCGTAATACAAATGCGGGTATATTTATACTGTTACGGGGTTATCCTGAAATTCGTTTCGGGATCGCTTTTGGAAGTTGCCAGTTTCCAGTTTTCTATCACCCGTCTTTAACATTTGGTTAAATGCGGATTTATCTTTTCTTCATTTGGGTGAGTCATGAGGTGAGTCGTGATTTTAGAAGATTCTAGTTGTGGTGACTAGGTTCATGAATCTTTCATAGCATTAATTGATATGATGATGTGTTTTCATGGTTCATTGTATGCATTAAATGAATGCAAGGTGTCATTAGTGACTCATTTGTTTTCATTAAGTGTTATGATATGGATTCTTGTTTATGGTCACCTTCTCCCTTGCTCCTACACTCACCCCCCACCTTATATTGGCCGGCCTTTTCATTTTGGAGGCTAAGAATTTTTGGGAAAAAGATTATGATAGTTTTGCTTCATGAAATTTCATATAGCTCATTTTTCCATCATCCGATTCAAAAGGAAACTTCATTAACCGTTCGTCCATGGATTTGGACGAAGTGAGACAAAGTGTTCTACTCATTCTCTACATCAATCTTGGTCATCTCTTTTAGCAAACTTGATGACCGAGTTGCCTCGGTTCAGAGGCCGGAGCCCGTTTAAAGATCCGTAGATGTGGTGCCACCTCGATGAGGAGCCAGGAGATCGGAACAGCCGCAATGGAGCATGGGATGATGGTTAAAGAACGAAGGACTCGGATCGTTCGGTATAACCTTTCTACCCTATTTACAGTATGCTAGTTTAGCTTTAATGGAAGATCCGGGTTATAGTATGCGATAGCGCCAGTTATAAAAGTTTTTGTTCCGCATTTGGTGTCTGAAAGACGGCCGGGGCGCTACCGTAGACTTACATGGTATCAGAGCCTCGCCATTAAGCTTTACTAATTTGTTCTAACGCGTTTAAAACATCGATCGAGCGGAATTTTCAAAATTGCAATTTCCAAGTCTATAGTTTCTGTTGATTTTAAAACTGATCTAAAAATCATTTTGAGCATACCAGAAAATTAAGCAGGCTTTTTAAAGAACACTGGAGAAAAACGATCAAATGAATCGACCGTACGGCCGTGGAAACGCGGTCAAAGCCTAGCTTTGACCGCGGAATCGCGGCCGTTATGGTGATTCACTTGACCATTTTTCTTCTGGGGCTTCTACATGGGAAATTGTGGTTTCTGGATTTGTTCTTTTGGGCCCAGTTTTTGTTACAGTATAGCAGATGTACGTGGGGCCCACTTTGGGAAGTTTTGTCGATCGAAATTTAAACGTGTTAGTTTACAGTAATTACATTATATCTCCGACCGTGAATGTCATTCGAGCGGTAAACCGCGTCTAATTGCTATAGTCCTTTTAGACGGGTTTGCGAACGTGACATTCGCGTTGATGTTCTGTGTTGTGCTGTGATGTTGCGGATTTGTCGTGGTGGATAGCAGTGTGCAATGGTAGTGCAGTTTGAATTTATTTGTACATTTGATATTGCGGGTCGAGCGTTCAACATGTGGACTGCCGTCACTGCCTGTTTGTATAATATTCTTTTGGGGCACGACCGGGCTGAGGTCGATGTACCCGTTGTACATATTTTTTATTTCTGTACTAGGTTTACCCCGCGACGGAGTGCACGGATAGCCGGGTTCTGGAGGGCAACGGGTCCGCATCTCATAGTTTTGAGAGGCACAGGGGCTTCACTCTAGAATTGGCAGACTATTCGCCGCACTCGTAGGGGATACAGGTTGACCCAAGGAGGGGTGCTCAAGTTACCGGATTCCGTAAAGTGCAGGTGGTCCATTCACTTTGTTGTAGGGGGCTGCCTCACTTCAGGTTTTGGAGGGTAACTTGCCGCACCCGTAGGGGTCTAGGTTTCATTGCACATGCTATCCACACGACCAGGGGAACGTCGGGTTTCAGTAGCGGCTCTGTGAAACCCGGGGATCCTAGATTATCTGTATTGTTCTGTGATACTTATTACTTTTCTGTAATGTTGCATATTATCACGCCTGGAGCGATTATTGTATATTTGTTTATATACTACTAGATGTTGTATATGTTTTGCACCCGCGCTAGTCCAGTCCCCGCTCTGTCGTTAGTTAAGTAACCTAACGGGTAATGACGGGACCCAGTGACGAATGCGGATGGCATATACGTACATTTTATTTTCGTTCTTTTCTGGTGTGATTAATTGATGGGACTGCGTTGATTTTGATCAATGCAAAGGAAAACAAACCTGTTTGGATGTTGTTGGAACAGTTTAAAAAGTGTTGTTACAAAGACGTTTCCTTTTGTCATGCATAGTGGTATTCGGTTGGAATATCCTGCACCTCATTCGACGAGGCAAGGGCCGATATCCCTTCACCGGGAGTGACCCCTTAGGCAGAAGTTTGTGTCAGGGTAATAACTTCACTATAGTCAATTACAAGTTGCTTTGCATCGTGGTATTCAGTTGGAATATCCTGCATCTCATTCCACGAGGAAAGAGCCGAGATCCCTTCACCGGGAGTGACCTCTTTAGCAAAGGTTTTTGCCACTATATTTTTATAAAAAGCTATCAGGTTCCTTCAACGACATCAAGTTCATTACGTTAAAGGTTTTGCGCCAAAAACCAGCCGTAGCCCTCCGTCATTTCTTATGGATGGTCAGTAGTATTCAAACTATGTTTGTTGGCCTTCGTCAAGGCATAGTGTTTGGTAGCTGCTGGGGTATTCATTTGTTGCATAGATAAATAAGTTGGTTTGGGACAGTCGTATTACCTTGTTGGCCTTCGTCAAGAGTATGTACGGGTGGGTTCGAATTGACAAGATAATGACGGGTAGAACTTGACATGTGACTTATGATTTGTTGGCCTTCGTCAAGGTCATAAGAACATGGGGTAAAAATCATATCGGGAGTTTCTAAAGAAACTGAAACTTGCCAGTTATCTGCATACCTTCTGGAGTGTGATAACATGAGTGGATTCCGTCATGTTATCATGCGATGAGAGTTGGATCCCGATTCCCACTGATGAGTTGGTTTACTCTTCGGGTGATCCCGATTGATTCTTCTTTTAGGTTTGGAGGAGAATTTGACAATACAGTGGGAGGTTTCCTGATTAGATAAAGTGATAACCATTCTGATCTAGGTTAGAGTGCACGCAGAGTGTTTCTTTTCTCTCTCTCTTTGGCAGCGACCTTTGACCGACCCTTGACTATGACTCAGTGACCAAGTTGACCGAACCTTCTTAAAATACTGGCTTTTGGATTGTCCGAGTTGCATAAGTCATTGCCGCTCCTTCTTTTACCCTTTGCATTTCTCAGAACACCCCGTATTACTACGGACATCCACTTTCATTGGATAGATCCATCGTATGGTTATATACGAACTCGAAAGGACTTCTTCGAGGATGGATCCAGGTTCAGGAGAAATAGAATTGGTTTATTCAGTTGTCTTTTATTATCACCTTCTCTCAGATTGCGAGGGCTCCTTGGTTTAGGAGAGTACACCTATTACGCTTATTGGATAGTCTTCTTCCAAACCATAGGCAGGTGCCGAAAGGTAGGGAATTAAGAAAACCAATTAGCCTAACTAGGGTGTACAGAAGGTAAAAACTAAAGACAAAATAAAGGGATTAGAAAGAGGGCAAAGTAAATTGCGACTGCTATCATTCACGACCAAACCGCGTACTTCATCGCCACTCCTATTTCACCTTTGCTTTTTTCCCCAGTTCGGGAGAAATAGAATAAGGTATTATTCAGTTGTCTTTTATCATCACCTTCTCTCAAGTTGCGAGTACTCCTTGGTTTAGGAGGGTACACCTATTATGCTTACTGGATAGTCTTCTTCCAAACCATAGGCTGGTGCCGAACAGTAGGGAAGGAAGAAAACCATTTAGCCTAACGATGGTGTACAGAAGGTAACGACTAAAGACAAATAAAGGGATTTGGAGAGATGACAATGAAATATACGGTTATAGTCATGAATTGGATTATGAAAGAGGCATTACTAGGAATACCAGGATACCCCTACGAAACATTTTCATGTTTCTGTGCATTGTTAAAGGAAAACTGTTTTCCCGATTAGATACTTACTCCAGGGTATGTATTTACCAGGTATGATTCTCACATCTGTATGGTTTTACAGATGATGAGTGGGAGTGAGTTATTGGGAATTAGGTGATCATCCTCATTGTATCGGAATTCGTTGTAATTGGTGATATTTGAGGAAGTCGCCTGGGTTATTGCCGGCAGGCATGCATTTGGTTTTGAGTATCCGTTGTTGTGCACCAATTTCAAAATGATATATCTGTACGTTTATTTTTATAAAGTGAGATATAACTTTTTGATATTATGTCGATGACATTTACCTACATCAGTTGATGATTGGGTAAGGAGCATTGAACAACGGAGTAGTTCTGAACCATAAGTACAGTTTTCAACCTACGATGCACAGGTTTTGAGTTATTGAACTTAGCGAACTTATACAGAGTATTCTATGTTGTCCAGTGTCCATCAGGACAAAGGGGTTGGTCCTCGTACTATATTCTGTGTACTTATGACTTCTCTAGTTTTTAGACAAGTGTTTCGTAGAAATACAAGGTCTAAGTTTTGAGAAGTTGTGGGTATAGGAATAAAGTAGAGAACCAGATGTCGCAAGTACGGGATTCTTCAAAGAGATCGAAGATGTAGATTCTTGTGATTGGTATTCAGTTGATAGTAATGGTTTTGAGAAACTTGTTTCTCTTTCAGGTTACTCATAATTGGATGGATTCATAAGTTGAGTAATGCTGATTAGCCTCTCTCCATTAAGTTGATATGCACTGGAGACAGTTGCATGATTAGAATCTGGTTCCAATTAAATAAGTGCCAAAGTTTCTATATTGGATATAGAATGGTTCATATCTAAACGATGTTAAGGTACGGGGAGTTGTCCAGCTTATGCTTAAAACCAGACTCTAGATAACTCAAGACACGTTTCTGTAATGGCAGTTTGTGGGTTGGCCCGGGCTATGTCGAGGGTTGACTTTCTACCATCTGGAAGATCAATAGTGATATTGTTCTTGACTCGCCACAGTTTTAGTAAAATGGATTTTTTCAGAAAACAGTAGTGGGAGTATGGTAGAACTGGAAGTGATTCCAGAACTGCAAACGATTACGGAAATTTTAATAGGACCTAAAGATTCAATCAGGTTTGACATTCCAATAGCCACTCCGCAGATATGGTGGGCAACCTCAGACACCCGAGAGGTACTCCGGTAGCCTCAAGGACGGTGACAGGGAGGTTCTTGTTTACCCAGACTTAACACTAATGTTGTTCTAGGCTATGAGACCCGGCAGGAGGTTAAGTATAGCGTCGTTCTAAACGAGCTTTAGAAATGCACGTGTATATTATTCTGCCAGAGGGTTGTTGTGGTCAGTGGGAGCAGCGGAAGTATAGTGGGCAAGTAGCTTATGTCTATTTATAGACTTGAGCAGTTATAGCGGAGATAGATCATCTAATTTTGATGTTAAAGTCATGGCTTTGACTTCATCAGAATAGGGGATGGATCTGTTAAGAAGGTAGTAGGGTATGATGTCCTGGTATTTGGATGACATATACAGAGTAGGAAGTAAAATTCCTATACTACGATCGGTTATACTTTGGTCGTCACACAGTTGTTTCTCCACAAAGGATATGGATATAATATCTGACATTCTGGTTTCTGGATCTATGGTTTTAGATCTAGATTTGGGTAGTTTCCCAATGTGGATACTTTGACAGTATTCTGATAGTTTTTAGAATAGATGACTCCTGGCATGGTAGTGTACCTGCAGGTGATGGAGTCACCCTCTCTAAAGGTGTCTTACAGACTAAAGGGGAGAGAGATGTGCATGATTGGCAGATCACTTGCTTAGGTAATTGAGTCAATCGTGAGATGTCAAGTACCACACCAGATGTTGTTTTTGCACTAGATGCGATAAGTTTATATTAATCCAATCCTGAAGAAACATAAGGAAGCAGTTTTAGAACACAAGTGGATGTTCTACGGATTTGATGACGACAGCCTCTTTCGGGGGACGGTTATCATTCCAGTCTTCAAAGGTGACATGGTTGACAGAGTGATTGTCAGACTTATAGTTTTCCCTCTAACGAGGGACAGTATTATGGACAGGTGGTCCAAGAGGATACTGTTGGAGGCATGGTGCAGGATACTGATTAGGTTCAGTTGACGATACAGTCTAAGAAGTTTGGATTTGTAGTTCATTTATGAACTAGGTCCCATCAGATATCCAGACATATTCTAAGACAGATATTACTCAATTCGGGAGATGGCTTTCTCCACGAACTTGAGATTAAGAGAGACATAGAAAGAAACATCAGGACGGATCCACTCACTGAGGCTATTTCTTGAACACAAGAGTTTTACAAACGGGCTTTATGAAACTGATTAGTAGAGGAGTTGGATGTTCGGTATCACACGGGCTGTGAGTATGCGACATCGCAATAATTAGCCTTAAGTGCAAGTGGGAGATTGTTAGATATAGTGCCCTTAAAGTCAATTATTGGATCGCAGGCACGTGATTGCAATGATTGAGGAGGACCTATGCCGGTAGGACAGTCTTACTCGAGATGATAGTATGCTATCTGGTTTGCCTTTATCAGTCATGTACAGGTTCAGGTGACTGATCACTGTTACATGTTGATAGAGCCCTTAGGATCTTGCTTAACTACCAACAGTATGATGGCGATCATATAAGTAAGAGTTGGGTGGTCTATAAGCACATCCTTAAAAGTTGTTCCTAGTCGTAGGAGTTTCGAGACAGGGCATCGATACTCCGGAGTAGACTAGTGTATACAGTCGAGAACCCGACGAGGGGCGGTGGCCGGTCTCATAAGCCACTGGTGTCAGTTGGATCACCTAAGATGTATACAGGTGCTCATTGGGTTATGAGTACACCGGACAGGACTCACCGGGATCCTGCTAGTTGGTATTATACATATCGTCAGATAGCAGTTCCCTGGTGACATGTTACAGGTTAGTTCATCGACCTGAGGTCGTTATTTGTCTCGTGTGATTTCCCACTGTGCTTTGATTTCTACCCTACCACGGCTCAAAGGAGTCGTGCAAACAGGTAGTTTTTGGGTACAGTCCTGAGCCACATGGAGGCAAGTGAACGGATCGGTAGGGGATTCGTCTCTCCCGGTATTGGGGGTAGAGATCGCGCTGTGTCTAGGAAAGCCATTACACCAAGTCCTTGGCCAAGGCAGGTGAGAATTACTGGTAGGTACTCCGGTAGTTTCTCAGGGTGTTCAGGGCTTGTCTCCGACACGACTTATACCGCTATTGGGGGTCTGACGTTACTAGCCCCCTAGGCCCGATATGTGATACTCATAGACGAACGGACCGGACTGTATATACATTGTCACTGTTAGGCTCAGTAGGGTTTCCGGATGAGTTCGCTCATCGGCCTCCCTTGAGGTCAGTACATGGGCAGCCGTTATGCACAGCTAGTGTCGCTGACGGCTTGTGGTTAAACCCACTGCCAGGGTACCGACGAGTCATTAGAGTCCCCCACAGATAGTTTCCCAAGTTCGGGCGAAACGTTGTAGATGCCGTATGGTTTTATGGCAGGGTTCGGAAAATGCACGTGCGTTTACGCACGTGTCATATTTCGGGTAGATAATACTGGTGGGCTTTGGTTTAAGCCGGATCCGAGTATTATACTGTGTAGATATAATATCTTTGTCTCAGTTGCATTTGTATTCGGTCGTAATACAAATGCGGGTATATTTATACTGTTACGGGGTTATCCTGAAATTCGTTTCGGGAGCGCTTTTTGAAGTTGCCAGTTTCCAGTTTTCTATCACCCGTCTTTAACATTCGGTTAAATGCGGATTTATCTTTTCTTCACTTGGGTGAGTCATGAGGTGAGTCGTGATTCTAGAAGGTTCTAGTTGTGGTGATTAGGTTCATGAATCTTTCATAGCATTAATTGATATGATGATGTGTTTTCATGGTTCAATGTATGCATTAAATGAATGCAATGTGTCATTAGTGACTCATTTGTTTTCATTAAGTGTTATGATATGGATTCTTGTTTATGGTCACCTTCTCCCTTGCTCCTACACTCACCCCCCCACCTTATATTGGCCGGCCATTTCATTTTAGAGGCTAAGGAATTTTTGGGAAAAAGATTATGATAGTTTTGCTTCATGAAATTTCATATAGCTCATTTTTCCATCATCCGATTCAAAAGGCAACTTCATTAACCGTTCGTCCATGGCTTTGGACGAAGTGAGACAAAGTGTTCTACTCATTCTCTACATCAATCTTGATCATCTCTTTTAGCAAACTTGATGACCGAGTTGCCTCGGTTCAGAGGCGGGAGCTCGTTTAAAGATCCGTAGATGTGGTGCCACCTCGATGAGGAGCCAGGAGATCGGAGCAGCCGCAACGGAGCGTGGGATGATGATTAAAGAACGAAGGACTCGGATCGTTCGGTATAACCTTTCTACCCTCTTTACAGTATGTTAGTTTAGTTTTAATGGCAGATCCGGGTTATAGTATGCGATAGCGCCAGTTATAAAAGTTTTTGTTCCGCATTTGGCATCTCAAAGACGGCCGGGGCGCTGCCGTAGACTTACATATCTAGTGTACTCCATCTACTGTATCATCTACCAGTACTGATGTATATTGACTTAGAGGCGAGACAGTGAGATTTGTGGGCATGTATATTGTTTCTTTGGGTCGCGCTCACTTGAGCCGACATGTTGCTTTTTACTTGTGCCTTTTTATGCTTATTTTGCACATTGTTGATTTATATTGCGTGGGATTTGTGTCCGCCTTGGGGCGAAGAGCTATCTCCCGCTTGGGGATGCCTTATTTCATGTTATTTATATATATTCCTGTTTATACCCGTTTGGGGGTCAGTATTTACAAAGGAGACTCTGCCGAAATTTTCGGAAAAATTTGTTGCTTTAATAAAATGTTTAATGCGATTTGTTTTGGTTTAAAATCGCTTTCAATAAGTTGGTTTTCCTTCACTCTACTGCTTATTTGGTTTTGATTTCTGGGATTTGGCTTACTTGGATTATGTCCGCCTTGAGACGTTCGTAATTTAAGTGCCAGTCACGTTCCGTAATTTAATCTGCACACATGTCACCTGGAACTGCTATCTGACAATAGGTATACTACCAACTAGCAGGTTTCCAGCGAGTTCGTCCAGTGTACTCATAACCCAATGAGCACCTGTATACTATCTTAAGTGAACAAACTAACACCAATGGCTTGTGAGACCTGGCCACCGCCCCTCGTCGGGGTCTCGATCAGTATACACTAGTCTACTCTGGAGTATCAATGCCCAGTCTCGATACTCCCACGACTAGGGACATTTAAGAATGTGCTGATAGACCACCCAGCTCCCACGTATATGATCTCCATCATAATACTGGTAGTCAAGCAAGAATCATATGGGCTCTATCAACATATAATAGTGATATGTAATACCACATAAAGTATTTACATGATGATAAAGACAAAACAGATAGCATACTATCATCTTGAGTAAGACTGTGTTATCCGTATAGGTCCTCCCTCAATCATCACAATCGAGTTCCTGCGATTCAATAATTGACTTGAGGGCACTATAGCCAACAGATACATATATATGCAATCCCCACTAATCGTCGTATAGCAATTAGTGGACGTTTCGTAACACATATCAAAACTGAAAAGCGGAAAAAAGATGCTAAAAAATCAACTCCGAATTGCTCTAACACTTTGATAACATTACATACAATCTGGGAAAAAATAAACAACACCATAAAACTTAAAACCAAGAGTATATCACACCATAAAAAACCCAAGGCCAAAATCCACTACAGGGCCGGTGAGGCCGGGAAATTCGTGAGTTTGGCCGGCGAGATTTGCGAATTTTGGGCTTGTTTTTCGACGGTGTTCTAGTTATCTCATAACAAGTCTTCTGCACATGTCTAAAATTTTTTTAGAAGACTTATAAAAATTTCCAGAAACTTGGTTTCTGATTTTACGGTTTCGGAGTTGTTTTGGTTAACATTGTCTAAAATACTAGTTTTGGTTTAGTTAGGCTCTGATACCATATTAGTAGATGTTGCACATCCTCACAACACTTGTGGGGAGGCAGAAGTAGCAAACAATAATTTTGAAGCATGCAACATCGACTTTTGAACTCAGATCGTATCCTAAACTATAAGTAGTACTCTATCTAGGAGTTTTAGCTACTATGATAGGGATTATAACTTCTCGAAACCGGTCCTTCGGGTCTTCTTTCTGCTGCGTTTTTGAGCTCCTTGGGTGCTTGGAATGATCTCGATCTCCGGTCACCGCTAAGCCATAGATGATCCACCCGAGAGCTTTGGATCAAGGTTCAACCTCCACTAAAGAGGTAATTAAGAAGTCAAGCTTGCTAAGAGAGACTACTTAGATGATGTATAGATAATCAAGTGGATTATTTGATCTCAAAACCTATGTTTCACAACTCATGTGAAGGATTAAGGTTGAGCTTGAGGGAGGAGATAATTTGGAGAGAGAATGTGAGAGTGAGAATGAGAAAAAATGAACTAAGTCTTGAATAAAAGAATGGCTAAGGATTTTGAATTATTGAAGCATGGATTATTTTTCTCAAAAATAATCAACCATGCCTCAATAGTAAATCCAAATGAATATAATAATCCTTAGCCATGCTTTCATCCATGTTTGGAAAAGTCTCCAAATTCCACCTCATTAGTTTTATTTTCACAAAATAAAATTTATATATGAGGTGTCCCCTTCTAGAAACCTTTTCTTCTACAATTACAAGAATGCCCCTCACCATATACCATATAAATATACCTGTATTCGTATTCCAAAAAATATGAATACAATGAGATAAAAATAATCCAATAATATAATACTGGTATCCGGCTTAAACCAAAACCTACCAGTATTATCCTTCCGAACATCATTCGTGTAGCCAATACACGTATATGATCGAAACCCTGCCGTAACACCTTACGGCCTCTACATCGTTTTGCCTGAACCAGGGAAACTCTAAGTGTGGGACCCTAAAGACTCGACAGTACGTTGGCAGTGTGTTTAACCACAAGCCCGTCAGCGGCACTAGCTGTGTGTAATGGCTACCTAGGTACATGTCGAAAAGGTGGCCGACGAACGAACTCATCCTAACCCCAATGAGCCTATAAGTAACATTTACCGTACAGTCCGGTCTCTTCGTCTGATACGTCGCATATCGAGTCTAGGGGTGGTAAACGTCAGACCCCAGTAACTTGATAAGTCATGACGATGTGTGGCTCATAACGGTTCGAGAAACTACTGATAACTCTTATCCGTAAATCTCAATAACCCTGGCCAGGAAATTGTTGTTATAGCCAATCGAGCATAGCGCAACATCAACTTTCTATACCGGGAGAGACGAAACCCCTCCTATCGCTCACCGCCTCCATGTGATTCGGGACTGTACCCAAAATCCACTTGTTTGCACGCCTCTGATGAGCCGTGGTAGGGAGGAAATCAAAGCACAGCGGGAACCACACAAGATACTATGACGATCTCGGGGTCTACAGACTAACCTGTACAAGTATCACCAGAGAACTGCTATCTGACGATAGGTATGATACCATCTAGGAGTTCTCGTCGAGTCCTATTCGGTGTACCCAATCTCTAATGAGCACCTGTGTACAATCTTTGATGTCAAACACCAATGGTTATGGGATCAACCATCGCCCCCATATAGGGTCAAGAAACGTACACACTAGTCTACTCTGGAATATCGATGCCCTGTCTCGATATTCCCTCGACTAGGAACTGTTAAAGGATGTGCTTGTGGACTACGCAATCCCCACTAGTATGATTTGCATCATAGTCCTGGTAGTCAAGCAAATATCTTAAGGGCTTTATCAACATGTATACAAGATATGAAATACTAAGTAGTGTTAGGTATATGTATACCCTAGAGGCCATTGTTGTACATGATTGTATATTACAATGGATGCTTGGACATATATAGGGAGGACTTTCTTGCTCGACATGATAGTATGCTATCTGGTTGCTCTTTATTTTAACATGTAGACTAGTATTGTGATACTGTCTTTCTCTTACATGTTGATAAAGCCCTTAGGATGTGTACTTGACTACCAGGACTATGATGGAGATCATACTAGTGGGGCCAGGGTAGTCCATAAGTTCATCCTTTAATTGTTCCTCGTCGAGGGTGTATCGAGACGGGGCATCGATATTCCAGAGTAGACTAGCGTATACGCTTCTTGACCCATATGATGGGCGATGGATGATCCCATATCCATTGGTGTTTGACATCAAAGATGGTATACGGGTTCTCAGTCGAGACTGGGTACACTGAACATGACTCACCGAGAACTCCTAGATGGTATTATACCTGACGTCAGATAGCAGTTCTCTGGTAACACTGGTACATGTTAGTCTGTAGACCCGAGATCGTCATAGAGTCTTATGTGATTCCCACTGTGCTTTGATTTCCACCTTACCACATTCAAGAGAGCGTGCAAAACGGTGGTTTTTGGGTACAGTCCCGAGTCACATGGAGGCAATGAGCGATAGGAGAGGATTCGTCTCTCCCGGTATTGAGGGTTGATGTTGCGTTGTGCTCGATTGCCTATAACAGGAAGTCCCTGGCCAGGGCTGATACTGAGATTTACTGGTAAGTGTTATCAGTACTTTCTCAACCTGTTATGAGCCTCATATCGGCATGACTTATCAAGTTATTGGGGTCTGACGTTTACCACCCCTAGACTAGATATGCGACATATCAGACGAGGAGACCGGAATGCACGATAGTGTTGCTGTTGGATTAACAGGAGTATGGACAAGCTTGCTTGTTGATCTTCTGATCGCTCAATACCCGGGTAGCCGTTACGTCCAGCTAGTACCGCTGACGGCTTGTGGGTGACTGATATGATCATCACCTACTGCCGGCGTATTGACGAGTCATTAGAGTCCTACACAGAGGTTTCCTAGCTCATGCGAAACGATGTAGGGCATATATGTGATATGTGCGGGACTGAGATTAATACGAGTATGTGATACCGTATTCCAATCTCACGATATAGGTTATATGTGATATAACCGGATTGTTGAATCAAGTATTGATTCAATGCTATGTTATATGTATATATGATATGCATATAAATGATATTAGTCGGTTGTATGCGATACAGCCGGGTTATTAAATCAAGTATTGATTTAATAATATAATGTGTAATTATATATTTGATATATTAATATACATTAACTAATATTAGCTCACTTAAGAAAATGTTTTTCTCATTATACATTTAATATATATGTGATATATGTTAATGTATTTATTTTTGTGTCATGCTAGATGATACATTGGACATGGGTGTATGAGACTCATACCATACTTAAGATAATGTGAGGTTTTAATTATTAAGGGTAAATCAAAATTAGGTGGAAATTTTTCATGGTTGTGAAGCTTGTAGTAACCATTGACTTAGTCCACTAATTTTGTTTTACTCTAGATATTTATTAACCTAACCATTATATTTTATCCATGGTTTAATCTCTACATGAGTTATATATGATATTTCTCACCTATGGTTACCATTGACCACTAGAGCTTCTTCTTCATCTCTTTCCTAGCTCTCTTGTGTTTTGAATGAGGTGAAAAGAAAAAGAGAAAAATTATTCTAAAGTGAGAAAAATTCCTACTTCACCAATCTATACCAAACTAGCCATTTAGTATAGGTTGTTTTCTTCACTAGTTCATCAATTAGTGAAGAGGTGGCTTGAGTTAGAGATTCTTCGACGTAGATCATTTTTGGCCTCGAAGAATTTAAAAAAGCTTGTTCCTTTCGCCTTGTGAACCCTTACTAGAGTCCGGAAGATCACTACTTGGAGCGAAGGGACTACTACATGGAGCTTTAGAAGTGAAGGACCGGTCTACAAAGGTTGTATTCCTTATTCACTTAGTGTAAAGTATTTTACATATTAGTTAAACCCTAATCCTTTAGTTAGATACTTGGTTTGGGTTTCTTAGCACTTTAGGTTTTATAAAATTGCATGCTTGATTCCCTAGAAAATATGTTGAGGGTGCTAAGGAACCTTTCAGTGGTATCAGAGCCAAGCTAAAGAATTAGACGATATTAGTAGAATTACGAAACCGAAACAAATACGAAACCTCGAAACAAAATCTATAGTTTCTGTCGTTTTTTAAAAGTTCTCTGAAATTTTTTTAAACAAGTGCAGAATATTACATGTGATGTAACATGAACACCAGAGCAAAACGAGCCTGTTCCACCGGATTTGACCCGGCGAAACTTGTTAAAAAACCGGCACCACCGGTTTTGTTATGGAGTTTATGCATCGTTTCACTTTGGTGTTCCAGTCTCTGGGTTTTGGTGTTTCAGTTATTGTTTGTTTTTGCTAAGATTTCATATGATGTTATCTTTCTGTAAAGGCAATTCTGAGTATTTCGTATTCGTAATTTTAACATCGTTTCGGGTAACATAGACAACGTTAAAAAGTTCGAACGGACATCAAACACCACCTCAAGATTGCTCTCTGGAAATTTTTCAAAAGTTGGATTTTTTGTGTTTAAAAATGTTCAGAAAATTGTGCAAAGTATTGTGTGGACCCCCAAGAAAAATGAACCCCTAACTTGACCTAACGACCGCGGAACCGTGGCCAAAAGGTGGTTTTGGCGACGGTTCCACGGCGCCGTTGGTGAGGCTTGGGACATGCTCTCTTGTGCTGGTCCGCATGTGCTTGTGGCATTGTCTGGGAATTTTTGAATCTAACTCAAGTGTTGAGTCCTCTGAGAATTTTGGGTGGTTGATCGATCGATCGAAAAGTTTAACATCGCCTAGCTTTTATGAATGTGATACAATATTTGGAATCCACAATATTTAGTTTTGTGAAAACTAGTTTGAATTTTATAAACCTAGCAATTTAGTCTCCTTTGATCGGTTGCTATGGGGTTTTGATATGGATCAAAACTCTGTCGCAATCATGTAGTGTACGTGGATACTCACTGGGTAACATTACTAGATAGCCATGCCCTAAAGCCCCGACCAAGTGACTGTAGGAGAACCCCGTTGCCAAAAGTATCCTCCCGGGTGCTCGCGGCCGCGGTGTTCCGCCTAAGTGCACTTCGTCGACGGCATCGGGGGTGCGGCCGTCTACTAAAGTTTCCGACGAGCATTCGATCAGATTTTCGGGAATCTTGTTGAATTACCCGACTAGTTATTGAAAAGTGATTTCAATATTGAGACTAAAATGTGGGGTTTATGAGGTTAGGCATGAAATATGGAATATGAGATATTCCGGGTTTATGATGTCTAAAGAATTCATTTGATTAGGCATGAAATCTGAAGTATGTGATATTTCGGGTTTATGATGTCTAAGAAGCTTGCGGATTCCAATTGTTGTAGTTTTCACTTTCTTTTCTGCGACCGTAAGTGTAATATGCGGTGTATCGCCGGTTTCATTGCTATATGTCAACGACAATTGGGATACGCATATTTACTTACGTTGATGACATGTGATGTTATATGTTGCTGGGATATGTTATATTGGATCGTCGTATTTGAATAGACGGGGTTTTTGCGTGAGATGGGAGTTTTTCATTTTCATTCATGTAAAAACTTGTATGTAATATTCTTTTATTGGGGCACTTCCGGGTTGAGGATGATGTCACCATTGATGTATATTATTTACTTTTCCGCATTAGGATAGACCCAAGACGGGGACCACAAGTAACCGGGTTCTAGAGTCCAGTAGGAGACCATCTCGAAGAGTCGAGTCCGGGTCTCCTAACTCTAGAATTGCTAGGGTTGCTTGCAACTCTTATATGGGTCTAGAGATATGGGTTTGGCTATTCATCTCGACCGTGGAACCCGTGGTTTTTACTGGCTTAATTTAAAACATGGAATTCCTAGTATATCCAATATTTCATATATGGACTTCTGCTGCTGATATTCTGTGATGTGATCACTTTATATGATGAGATGGATGTTGTTATTATATATATGATATATAATAAACGTTGCTTATGTTTTGCACCCGCGCTAGTCTCGCCCCGCTATGCCGTTAGTTAAGTAACCTAACGGTGCATAACGGGACACCGTGGCGAATGCGGATGGCATAAGCGTACGTTCTATTTTCGTTTCTTTATCTGTGATGCTTAGGAAGCATAAATGATAGGACTTCATTAATGAGATTAATGAAAAAGAAAGAAACCTAAATATGTTGTAGAATCAAATTTTCAAAATGGTAGCTCTAGTTCGTGTTTTGCATAGTGGTATTCCTTAATGAATATCCAGCAGCTCATTCGATGAGGAAAGAGCCGAGATCCCTTCACCGGGAATGACCTCTTTAGGAAAAGCTAGCAGATGCTACACCCACTCGGTTTATTTTAAAAAACACATGATTTTAAAAATCGAAGCTTAAACCACTCCTTTTTCAAATCACTCGGTTCTACAACGATATCAAGTGCATTACACAAAAGGTTTTCTTAAGAACCTGTCGTAGCCCTCCGTCATTTCAGATAAGTGCTATTTAGTATTCGTGCTACGTTTGTTGACCATAGCCAAGGCATAGTGTGCGGTAGCTAATTAGTGCTTATCTGCAGCATATGATGCAATTGAGTTAGGGTAGTCGTACGGCTTTGTTGATCTTATCCAAGAGTCGTACGGGTGGGTTTAATTCAATCATGAAATGACGGGTTGAACTTGACTAGCGCTTATAATTTATTGACCATAGCCAAGTTCATGAGTTTCTAGGGGCAAAATATTATCGGGAATTTCAAGTGTTGAAATTTGCAATGAGATTGCATACCTTCTATGAGATAGTTGTATCCCGATACCCACTGCGAGTAAGAATTACTCCTGGGAGAGTTTTACACATCACAATTAGCCGATCAAGTATGTGTCTAGAAAGGTGTTAATGGGGTTATGCCCTTGGAAAAACGAGGTTTATTTTAGGTCCATGCGAAAGCACGGAGAACCTCCCTCAAAGTACCGACACTGGCCTGGCCGAAAGATTGGCGAACTTGTAGGGTGTAATTAATTCCGGCTAGTCTTACCTTTTGGGGTTTGAAGGAAGATTTGATAAAAAACAGTGGGAGCCATCCTGATTAGATAAGATAATAACCAATCCAATCTTGCAAGAGCATACGCTAAGTGTTTTCTTCTCTCTCTCTCCTGGTAGCAACTATGTCACGCCTTAATCAAGATAATAATATGGATGTTTTGACCGAACCTGCTTATTATACTGAACTGGGGAATGTTGGTTCCGCTCTTCCTTATAAATTGTTATAAGTATGAGCAGGAAATAGGGGAATATCCAGATTCCCACGCGACCCAAACGAGGAATGTGCATGTTGATGCATCTTTTTCAGGTGTGTTCATTACCGAGAACTGTTTCTCAGTACACTCTACGTCCTGGATATTAGATACCGGATCGGGATCTCACATATGTAATATGTTACATGGGCTAAAGAAAGGTATAAAACTGGGAATAGGTGATCATTCTCTAAGAGTAGGGAATGGTGCAAATGTTGCAGCCAAAGCAGTTGGCGAATACCAGCTTGTATTACCAATTGGTAATACATTGATTCTGAACGAATATTATTACATACCGAACCTAATATGCTATACTATATCATTTTCTTTATTGAGTAAAGAAGGATATAATTTCGTATTGCAGGATAATGTTATGAACATTTTTCTGAATCAAAAGTTGATTGGATCAGGCATGTTATATAATGACATATATGTTCTAAATCAAATAACAGTTCTTAACGTACAGAACACACACAAGAGGAAAAGTTCAGAAATGAACGAATGCTTCTTGTGGCATTATAAACTAGGTCATATCAATGCGACACGACTAGCTAAGTTACATAAGGATGGATATTTGAATATGTTCGAACTTACATCTTATGAAACTTTCCAGTCATGTCTCAAAGGAAAAATGACCAAAACTCCGTTTATTAGACACGGAGGAAGAGTTACTGAACTCTAGGGAATGATACATAATGATGTATGCAGTCCTATGTCTACAAATGCCAGGGTTGGTTTCTCGTACTTTCATTATATTCACTGATGATCTCTCAAGATTCGGATATGTGTTCCTATTGAAACAAAAGTCTGAAGCTTTTGAGAAATTCAAGGAATATAAGTGCGAAGTAGAGAACCAGATGGGTAGAAATATTAAAGTTCTTCAATATGATCGGAAAGGAGAATACTTGAGCACGGATTTCCTGGATTATTTAAAGAGAATAGGATTCTCTCTCAGCTTACTCCTCCGTATACACCACCGCACAACGGTGTATCGGGGCGGAGGAATCGCACCCTATGAGATATAGTGCGCTCTATGATGAGTACTGCTGAATTACCTGTTTCCTTTTGGGATTATGCGCTTTAGAAGCCGCATACCTATTGAATAGAGTTCTATCCAAATCAGTGCCTACCACTCCATATGAGATATGGTATGGGAAGAGACCATGTCTTAAACGAGTTAAGATATGGGGTTGTCCGGCCTATGTTGAAAAGCAAAATCCGGACAAGCTCGAGGCAAGGTCAGTACTGTATAAGTTTGTTGGATATCCCGAACATTCGCGAGGGTACATCTTCTACCAAACCGAGGAGGAAAAGGTGTTTTGTTTCTCAGCATCAAACCTTTTTAGAAAAGTAAGAAATTAGTGATCATGAGGTAGAACTGGAAGGAGTTCCAGCTAGACAAACTAACAGCTGATGATTTGGTAGAACCGGAGGATTCAATAGTTCCCGATGAACCTCAACTTCTCCACAGATCTAGTAGGGTTCCTCATCCGCCTGAGAGATACTACGGTTTTCTCAATGACAGTGGGAGCGAGGATTGCATCATGGAAGATGATGACCCAACTAGTTTCAAGCAGGACATCACAAGTGAGGACTCTGTGAAATGGCTGGATGCTATGTGATCTGAGATGGAATCCATGTGCACCAACAAAGTATGACTTTGGAAGTTGCACCTGAAGGGGTAAAACCCATCGGGAGCAAGTGGATCTTGTGAAGATTCTTGGTGTAGATGGAAAAGTTGAGACTTTCAAAGCTAGACTTGTTGCAAAAGGTTGTCGTCAATAACCAGGTATGGATTTTGATGAAACCTTTTCTCCAGTGGCTATGCTTAAGTCCATCCGGATCCTACTTGCCATTGTTGCATAACATACTACGAAATCTGGTAGATCGATGTCAAGAACGCTTTTCTAAATGGTGATTTAGAAGAGAGTGTGTACATGACACTGCCAGAGAGCTTCCTAGACAGTGGGAGCAGCAGAAAGGTATGCAAGTTGCTTAAATCAATATACAGATGTAAGCAGGCATTGCGGAGTTGGAGCATTTGTTTTGATGTGGCAGCCAAAGAGTTTGACTTCATCAAAATGGTAGATGAACCTTGTATATACAAGAAGGTTGTAGAGAATAAGGTTGGCTTCCTCGTATCGTACGTGGATGACATACTCTTGATAGGAAATGGTGTTCCTATGCTACACCCGGTCAAGCTCTTATTATCACAAAGATTCTCCATGTAGGATCTGGGTGATGCCTTCTACATCCTGGGGATTAAGATCTATAGAGATAGATCTAAGCGGATGTTGGGATTGTCCCACTCCAGGTACATTAACACTATACTAAAAGGGTTTAGTATGGAAGATTCCAGGTGGGAATAACCAATGATCTCAGGAATCACTCTCTCCAAAGAGATGTCCCCCAAGACTGATTTGGAGAGGGCTCGCATGCAAGGTATACCCTATGCTTCGGCAGTCGGGTCTATCATGTATGCGATGTTATGTACCCGACCGGATGTAGCATACGCACTGGGTGTTGTAAGTAGGTATCAATCAGATCCTAGGGAGAATCACTGGACAGCAGTGAAGAACATCCTTAAGTACTTGAGAAAGACTAAAGAAACGTTCTTGGTGTCTGGTAACAGTGAACTCCAACTGGTGTCCTTTACCGATTCGGGCTTCCAGAGTGATAAGATCGACTATAAGAAAGTCTCGGGTTTTGTTTTTACCCTCAGTGGAGGGATGGTATGTTGGAAGAGTTCCAAGCTAGATATCGTGGCAGACTCGACGATAAACGGTGAATACATTGCTACCAACGATGCTACCAAAGAGGTTGTCTGGTATAAAATGTTCATGAGATGAACTTGGTTTCTACCATTGTAGTGACAATGGAGCTGTGGCTTTAGCCCAGGAACCCCGGTCCCATCAGTGATCCAGACATATTCTTAGGCAGCATCACCTGATCAGAAAGATGGTTGATCTCCGGGCGATTGAGGTCAGGAGAGTTGATAGGAAGAATGACATGGCGGATCTACCCACAGAGGCAAAAACCCCAGATACAGTTTGAGAGTTTTTGGGACGTTGGGTATGAGATACTACAACAACTGGCCTTAGTACAAGTGGGAGATTGTTAGTTATATGTATGCCCTAGAGGCCATTGTTGTACATGATTGTATATTAAAATGGATGCTTGGACATATATAGGGAGGAATTTCTTGCTCAACATGATAGTATGCTATCTGGTTGCTGTTTACTTAACATGTAGACTAGTATTGTGATACTGTCTTTCTCTTACATGTTGATAAAGCCCTTAGGATGTGTACTTGACTACCAGGATTATGATGGAGATCATACAAGTGGGGCCAGAATAGTCCATAAGTTCATCCTTTAATTGTTCCTAGTCGAGGGTGTATCGAGACGGGGTATCGATATTCTATAGTAGACTAGCATATACGCTTCTTGACCCATATGATGGGTGATGGATGATCCCATATCCATTGGTGTTTGACATCAAAAATGGTATACGGGTGCTCAATGGAGACTAGGTACACTGAACATGACTCGCCGAGAACTCTTAGATGGTATTATACCTGACGTCAGATAGCAGTTCTCTGGTGACCATGGTACAGGTTAGTCTGCTGACCCGAGATCGTCATAGAGTCTTGTGTGATTCCCACTGTCATGACCCGAAAGTACGGAATGTGACCGGTACTTAAATTACGAAACGTTTAAAAGCGCAACGTAATCTAAGTAAGACGAAGCCCAGAATCTAAACCTTTTAAAAGAAGAAGTAAAGGAAAACATGTTTAAAAGCAACATCAAATTTTCTCAAAAATTTCGGCAGAGTCTCATTTGTAAAAACTGGTCCCAAACGGGTACAAACAAGAATAATATATACAGGCAATAAAAAGCATCCCCTACCGGGAGCTAGCTTTACGCCAAATGGTGGAAATAACCATACAAGCAATATAATATACAACGCCGAAGGGCGAGGGACAAAACTCAAAGAAAACTATCAAAACCACCAGAAAACCATAATAGTACAAGCGCGACTCTAAGGTCGAAAGAATAAACAACTGGTCTTCTAAATCTATCAAGTAATACAAGTCTGGTTGATGGAGCTTACTAGATACAACTGAAATAATAAAAGTACAACGGCGGTCCCGATACAATGAACCAACCAACCAAGCAAATCACCCTAAATGAAATGATGTGCCAGCAAGCTGCCAAGGAAACCTGTACATCGAAACCTGTAAGAAAATTTGGCACAACGGGGGTGAGTTGCCAACTCATGAGTAGAAGACATCTGCGAGTAGAAATCGCATGCATGATGCTCTCCTAGGTCATAATAATATACTTAATATAACACTAGTCATCTAGTAGTGGCAGGATAATAATCTATGCGTAAGTGCAATACTCAGTGCACGTGTCAGTGCCTCAAGTAGTAACATGTCATGTGTAGGAGTATGCATACACCATGAATGTAAAAAAATCAACCATGAAATCTGGATATATCTGTATAAGAAATCTTTAACTTTTATCATAGTAAAATTTGTATGGTAATCTGAAACATCATCAATGAAATTCATGGAAATCCGTGTCAAGTATCGACACAAAACATGCAAATCTCATAGACTCAATATCTCATAGTCTCAATATCTCGGGCTCCGTCAGAAAACATGAAAACTCATGGTGGACGACCCATACATCACGAGAAAACCGCAACTTACATTTTAAAAATGATAATAATAAGCTTTTATTAAATTCTTGCGGTTTTCCCCCAAAATCTAGAAATCTCATTGAAATCCAAAATCCCAAAATCATGAGTAAGTAAATAATGAGTATTGGCATAAGCCCCACAATACTGCATGATAATATGAATATGTGAATGCATGAAGTGTCTAAATAATAAATGCAATGTCTAAACTAGCACATGAGAGTAATCACACAATATTATATTGGACTAGCATTTAGCTGATTATATCAATAAAAAGATAATATGTTCTAAAGTGTATGTGACATGGCAATTACCGATGATGATGTGTGTGAGCTGGCAAATAAGTATACGTGGATCATGCGCATCATCGGTAATGGTGCTGGTGTCCTAACAGGCAGAGTTTCATATTAGCTAAAGAAACATATATATGAATATGCAATGCGATGAATACAACATGAATATAACGGTGAATGTGTAGTAAACGCACAACTAGAGAATATATACAAATTACGAGTCATAAAGTTTGTTGTTTGAAAAAGCACGAATCGTGTTTTTTAGAAAATTAGGGGCTACGGGGTTTTTAAGAAAAGATATGTCCTTTGAAAATCCGTAGTATCCCTCAAGCTGTCTTTAAAAATGCGCACGATTCGTTAGTTTTTAAAATAAATATGACTTGAGCCTAAACTAAAATCTACCTAACCAACTAAGGAACCAACTAAAGACACTAGTCGAAAGGTAAGAATAATCCTCTTAAAGTCTGAGTCGGTATCTCTAGTAGTCGGCGATCCAGCCTCAATAGCGTCACGTACATAGCACGACTTCCTCGAGTCAAGATTGCGGATCAATCATTACATCTATACCTCGTACGGTAAAATCCATCGTACGGCATCCCAAAATCGAGGTACAGGTCAACTATCACATATATATACATCATCGTTTGTATAGTATCATCATCAAACAATATCATGATTAAGGGTACTGTACTATAATCGCATACATTCCAATATCATCAAACATATATCATCGTCTGTGTAAATATATATCGTCAAATGATCCACTAAAATATCATGTCATATATCATATCATGATTAAGTTACATATTACGATCTGGGTTTTATTCGAGAGTCTCGTTCATTTCAATGCCATCTACACATATCATCTGTAAGTCCACGTTACCCGTCCCGGTTCTTACGGGCATGCGGAAACGGTAAAAAACGATTTTTATGGTAAAGGTAACATGGACTAGAAAATAGGATCTTTACTAAACAAAAACCTAGCAAACTAACTAGAAGTTTAACTACTATGCTAGAGGGTTATACCTAGGTCTTGAACTCCTTCTCTTCTTGCTCCTTGGAGTGGTTGGATCGGCTCCACCTCGTAGTCCTCTTGTTGTCGAAGAAGGATCCACCCGAAAGCCTCTACCTTGAGCTCCTACCTCAACCGAGAGGAAACTAAAGTGCTTGGCTTGCTAGACCTTGTACTCTAGAGTGAGTAGAGAAGAGTTTTGAGGGTTTTATCTCAATGGCTCATGCTTCTCAACACATAAGACATGAGAGCCTTGAGAGAGAGGAAGAGGGAGAGCTTGGATGAAAGAGAATAAGAATGATAGAATGAGCTCAATAATTTTGCAACCATGCTCACAAAAGAGAAAATAACCATGATAATAATAATAATTAAGTATTGTGATGGTTAGTTTCAATGGCCATTATCATTTCATGCATTTAATGCATTTTGTAAACAACAACAAGTAAACAAAAGTCATAGCAATGAAATGATGATGGTCAACAAGTCCAAAATAGTCAACCGGTCCACAAAGTCAACAAGTCAACAAAAGTCAAACTTTCAACTCAACCATGGCACAATAATACTTAATTAATATTATTATTAATCATATTTCTTATTCTCATTAGGGTTGTTGACTGTTGACTTTTCTAAACCCTAATGAGAATCCTCTGCCTCTGCCTCTGTCAACTGTGCATACACACCCGCATCCGTGTTCCGAGTAACACGAATACAATGAGATAAAACCAATTCCAAAACGTATACTAGGATCTGGCTTAAACCAAAGCCCGCTAGTAATGACTTCCCGGACACCAAACGTGCAGAAGTGCGCGGATGTGAACGAACCCTGTCGCAAAACCATGCGACCTCTACTCTGTTTTGCCCAAAGGCGAATAGCTCTCTGTCTGGGACTCTAAAGACTTGATACTACGCTGGCAGTGGGTTTAACCATAGGCCGCAAGCGGTACTAGCTGTACGTAACGGTCCCCAGGTAGATGCCGATAAGAAGACTGATGAGGTGAACCCATCCAAACTCCTACTGAGCCTGAATATGACAATCTCCGTACAGTCCGGTCTGTTCGTCTGAGAATATCGCATGGCGGGCCTAGGGGGTGGTAAACGTCCGTCCCCTAATAGCGGTATAAGTCGTGTCGAAGTGTAGCCTAGAACACCCTGAGATAACACTGGATAGCCTACCAGTATATCTCGCTTGCCCTGGCCAGGGACGACTATGTGTAATGGCTCTCTTTGACACATCGCGATATCAAACCCCAATACCGGGAGAGACGAATCCTGTCTAACCGTCACTGCCTCCAAGTGCTTCGGGACTGCACCCAACTGCTACCGTTTTGCACGACTTATTTGAGCCGTGGTAGGGTAGCAATCTAAGAACAGTGGGAACACACTCGAGGCGAAATGACAGTGTCAAGTCGGCGGACTAAGCTGTACTCATGTCACCTGGGAACTGATAACTGACGATAGGTATAGTACCAACCAACAGTTCCCGACGAGTTCTGTCCAGTGTACTCGTAACCTAACGAGCACCCGCATACTATCTCAAGTACGACGTACTGACGGCTGTGGGACAGACCGTCTCCCCTGCTGGGATGAGAAGCGCATACGCTAGTCTACTCCGGAGTATCGATGCCCCGTCTCGATAATCCTATGACTAGGGACCTGTATAAGGATGTGCTTGTAGATTACCCAGCCCCCACTAGTGTGACTGCCATCACAACGCTGGTAATCAAGCAAAGATCCTAAGGGCTCCACTAATGTGCATAGGCGATATACTAAAAGAAACACATGCACACATTAAAGTAGAAACAAACCAAGTAGCATACTACCATTTCGAGCAAGATTGTCTATACAACTGTGAATATCCCAAGCTTCCATCAAATAATATACAAAATAGTATGATACAGTAATGGCCTCTAGGGCATATACACTAATAATCTCCCACTTGCACTAAGGCCATGTACTGGCGTATCGAAGACCTATCATCTCGATCAGCCGCTCGAACTGAGTCTGGGGTATGGCCTTCGTGAATGGATCTGCAGTGTTATTCTCCAAATTTACTCTCTTCACCTCGATCTCCCGGCGATCTACGATCTCCCTGATCAGGTGGTACCGCCTCAAAATGTGCCTGGACTTCTGATGTGACCTAGGTTCCTTCGCTAAAGCTATAGCGCCGTTGTTGTCACAATACAGCGGTATTGGATCAACAATGGTAGGAACCACCTGAAGCTCCGTGAAGAACTTCTTCATCCAGACAGCTTCCTTTGTGGCATCGCAAGCAGTTATGTACTCCACTTCCATAGTTGAGTCAGCAACGGTTTCCTGCTTGGAGCTCTTCCAGCAAACCGCCCCTCCATTGAGGGAAAAGACATAACCCAACATGGACTTGGAGTCATCCTTGTCACTCTGGAAGCTGGAGTCAGCAAAGGCCTCGATCTGGAGGTCTTTTCCGCCATACACTAAGAACATCTCCTTAGTCCTTCTCAGGTACTTGAGAATGTTCTTTACTGCTATCTAGTGTTTCTTCCCTGGGTCCGACTGATACCGGCTTACAACGCTCAATGCGTATGCTACATCTGGTCTGGTACACAACATCGCATATATTATAGAGCCTACCACAGATGCGTAGGGTATAGATGACATGCGAGCCCTTTCCAAATCAGTCTTGGGAGACATCTTTTTGGAGAGGGTGATTCCGTGACAAGACGGTAGATTACTGCGCTTTGAATCTTCCATACTGAATCGTTTCAGTATGGTGTCGATGTACCTGAACTGCGAAAGTCCCAACATCCTTTTAGATCTATCACGATAGATCTGGATCCCCAGAATGTAGTTGGCATCGCCCAGGTCCTTCATGGAGAACCTCTGTGACAAGAATCCTTTGAATGACTCTAGCATAGGAATATCATTTCCTATTAGGAGAATATCATCCACGTATAAGACGAGGAATACCATAGTTCTCCCTACAATCTTACTGTAAATGCATGGTTCATCTGGATTTTTGATAAAGTCGAATTCTTTGACAGTATCATCAAAGCAGATGTTCCAACTCCGTGATGCCTGCTTCAGTCCATAGGTGGACTTGAGCAACTTGCACACTTTACTGCTGCTCCCACTCTGAATGAATCCCTCTGGCTGATCCATATAGACGCATTCTTCCAAATTTCCATTTAGGAAAGCCGTCTTTACGTCCATCTGCCAGATCTCATAATCGTGGAAGGCAGCAATGGCAAGAAGGATCCGAATGGATTTGAGCATAGCCACTAGAGAAAAGGTCTCGTCATAGTCCAAACCAGGTCTTTGACGAAAACCCTTTGCAACAAGTCTAGCTTTATAGGTTTCAACCTGCCCATCTACACCAATCTTCTTTCTGAAGATCCATTTGCAGCCTATGGGTTTTACCCCTTCTGGAGAAAAGTCCAAAGTCCAAACTTTGTTGGTGTACATGGACTCCATCTCGGTCCGCATTGCATCCAGCCATTTTACTGAGTCACCGCTCTGAATGGCTTGCTGGAAGCTAGTAGGCTCATCATAATCAATGGTGCAATCCTCTATATCCCTGTCTATGAGAAAACCGTAGTATCTCTCGGGCGGATGAGACTGCCTACTACTCCTGCGGAGTGGCGCTGGGATGTCCGGTTCTCCTGAAACTTCTAGTTCTTCCAAGCTTTCAGTAATAGCTTGTGGTTCTAGAATTTCTTCCAGTTCTACTGCGCTCCCACTTGTTCCTTTTTCTAAAAACTGATGTTCCAGAAAGTGGGCATGACGAGAAACAAAAACCTTTTGTTCCTCTGCGTAATAGAAAAGATACCCCCTGGAGTTCTTTGAGTATCCCACAAACTTACACAGTACTGAGCGCGCCTCGAGTTTGTCCGCTTGCTGCTTTTTAACAAAAGCTGGACATCCCCATATCTTCAGATATTGAAGATGGGGTTTCTTCCCACACCACATCTGATATGGCGTGGTAGGCACAGTCTTGGAGGGAACCTTGTTCAAAAGATATGCAGCTGATTCCAGTGCATAACCCCAGAATGATCACGGTAACTCAGCCTTACTCATCATGGAACGAACCATATCCAATAGAGTTCGATTCCGCCTTTCCGATACACCGTTGTGCTGTGGTGTGTATGAAGGAGTAAGCTGAGAGAGAATTCCATTTTATTTTAGGTAATCCAGGAACTCGGCACTCAAGTATTCACCACCTTGATCAGATCTCAGTGCCTTGATACTTTTGCCTGTTTGTTTTTCAACTTCATTCTTGTATTCCCGGAATTTCTCAAAGGCCTCGGATTTATGCTTCATCAGGAAGACATTTCCATACCTAGAGAAATCATCTGTGAAAGTAATGAAGTATGAATAACCACTTCGCGCATGTGTAGACATTGGACCACACACGTCACTGTGTATGAGTCCCAAGAGCTCGCTCGCTCTTACTCCGTGTCCAGTGAACGGAGTCTTTGTCATCTTTCCCATGAGACAAGATTCACAAGTGGCATAAGACTGATACTCGAACGGATTCAAGTATCCCTCTTTATGTAACTTTGTTAACCGTGTCTCATTAATGTAACCCAGTCTATAATGCCATAAGAAAGCCTGATTTAATTCTGGAGACTTTCTTTTAAGTGTGTTCTGGACACTGAAAATCTGAGCTTGATTCAGTACGTATATTCCGTTTTCTAATGTACCTGACCCAATCAGAACTTGATTTAGGTGGATGTGGACCACATCGCTTACAAAAGTAAAATCATATCCTTCCTTAAAAAGTAAGGATACAGATATGATATTACAAGTCGCACTAGGTACATACAAACAGTCACGCAAAATCAATATCTGCCCAGTTGTCAGTCCAAGATGTATTCCCCTACGGATTTAGCATCCATGCTCATTCCGTTGGCAACCCTGAGAGTCATATCACCTATCCTGATAACCCTACGGTTTCTCAAAGCCTGTAATGAATTACAGATGTGAGATCCTGATCCGGTATCCAATACCCAGGAAGTAGGGTTAACTGACATACAGTTTTCTACTACAAACACACCTGAAGCCGAAGCCACAACATGCTTCGAATCCTGGTTACTGGCTTTTCTAGCCCTGCAATCCTTCTGCCAATGTTCATTTCCGTAACAATAGGAACGTCCCTCTTTTATTACATCCAGTCCCGAAACTTTTGCCCTTCCCTTCCCTTCTACTTCCCTGGTTTCCTTTAGGGTATAAGTAGAGGGCAGAGACTGTAGAATCAAGTCAGCATTTGACCCGTTCTTCAACGTGGTCTTCAGGTCCGTGAGCTCATCAAAATAGCTGGTCTCTGTAAGGACGTTGCCCCGTACAGATGACCCGAAAGCCAACCTCGCTTGAAGCAATTCGTTTGAGGTCTCATATCTTGCGATACGAGTTTGCTCTCCATATAAAATTTTGTTATGGAGGAAGATAGAAACTAAGTCCATCTTCTCGTGCTGTCTCTGGTATGCACCATCAACTGAGGCCAACACAAGGCACTTGGCATTCGCACAGTCTTTTTCCGATGTCTTACGGATATCAATATCCGTGACAGGAGAAACTGGTCCTGAGACGGCAGGGGTTTGATTAGTTAAGAGGTGTCCCAGCTCGTTATGGGCAATGGACATCTGGACAGACCTTTTCCAGTCATAACAGTCAGATTCAGTCATTTTATTATCTAGATGTAACCTATGTGTAGTCACTGTGTCGCTGCAATTTAAGAGAGAGAGAAGAAAACACTCAGCATGATACTCTTGCAAGTTTAGATTGGTTTTTAGTTTATCTAAACAGGATGGCTCCCACTGTTTCTCGAATCCTTCCTCAAACCAAAAAGGAAGAATTAGCCGGGATCAATCTCACCGTACAATACTTGCTTAACCGTTTAGCCAGGCCAGTGTTGGTACTTCGAGGGAGGTTTTCCAACGCTTTCGCGAAGTTCCTTAATTAAATAACCTCTTTTCCCTGTGGGCGTAGCCCCGCTAACACCTTTCTAGACACCTACTTGGTTTATAGCATTGATCGTTAAGTGAGAAAGTTCCCGAGGAGTAGCATATACTCACAGTAGGATCGGGATCCAAATATTATCGTGTGATAAAACTGAAGGAATCCTACCAGAATCATCACACTCTAAATGGTATGCAGCGCTAGCAAGTTTCAGTTTCTTTAGAAACTCCCGATGTGGAATTTTTGCCCCATGCTCTTATGACCTTGACGAAGGCCAACATATCATCAGTCACATGTCAAGTTCTACCCGTCATTATCCAGGTTAATTTGAACCTACCCATACATACCCTTGATGAAAGCCAAAATAGTAGTACGGCTGTCCCAAACCAACGCATCTATTTATACTACAGATAAATATTCAGCAGCTGCCAATCACTATGCCTTGGCGAAGGTCAAAATACATAGCTTGAATACTACTGAATATTTAACTGAAACGACGGAGGGCTACGAATGGTTTTGGCGAAACCGTGAACGTAGTGAACTTGATATAATCAAAGGAACCTGATAGCTTTTAAAAGGAGTGGTTTAAGCTCCGCGTTTTAAAAGTTGTTTTGAAAAGAAACCGAGTGGTTTTGAAATTGTTCCAACGACTTTACTTTGGTTTATTTTCTTGCATTAATTTAATGAGTCCCATCATTTAATCCTACCATTGCAGAAAATAACGAAAATATGACGTACGCTTATGCCATCCGCATTCGCCACGGGGCCCCGTCATTACCCGTTAGGTTACTTAACTAACGACAGAGCGAGAGCTAGACTAGCGCGGATGCAAAACATAAGCAACGCCTACTAGATATCATATATAGATATATACATTCGTCAGATGCAATGATAGCCATTCCAGATCACAGATGAACACATTGAATATACTAGGAATTCGCGTTTCGTTCGAGCCTGCAACAAAAAGCGGATTACACAGTCGCGATGAATAGCCAATACCCCACCCTAGACCCCTACGGGTGCGGAAAACTACCCGCCAAGTACCCGAAGTGAAGCAACCTCCCTCAACAACGTGAGTAGGCCACTCGACACTTCGAGGTACCCGGTAGTTTATGCACCCCACCTTGGGTCTATCCTAGGAGCAAAAACAGTAAAAGAAATAATATACAATGGCGGTTACAACCTCATCCCGGATGTGCGGCCATACAAATAATATTACATCAATTTACAGATTACATCAAATGAAAGATAAAGAAAACTCTCATCTCACAACCCCCGGCTATTCATCCGCGACAATCCAACGAGTTCATATACACAAACTATCAACATTACAGATCACAGATATGCACAACCCCCACTAATCGACGTATAGCGATTAGTTGACGTTCAGTGCATATATCACATCACAGATATAACCCATTAGCTAAAGTTTACAGAACCTCAATCAAAAATACTGATTTGTAACTACCCCAAACACAACTTTGTTCTCTGGAAAATCTGGGTAGAAACAAAATACTCTAAAAATCCCAAAACAGAACACTGAGAACACTGCAGCAAAAACGATTCACGGCCGAGTCAACTCGGCCGCGGATCCGCGGCAAGAAGCATGTTCTCACCGCGGTTCCGTGGCGTGTGGACCGAGTCAGTGGATCGTTTTTGTTGACTGTTCTTAAAAAACCCTGAGCCGATTTTTAGTGTATGTGGAATTATTTTTTGAACAGTTTTAAAATCGGCAGAAAGTTCAGTTCTTGGACATGTTTTGTGATTTTTTTCTCCGATCGAAATTCTAAATACTTTGCTAACATGCTAGTTGTTGTTTAGCTAGGTTCTGATACCACTGTAAGTCCACGTTACCCGTCCCGGTTCTTACGGGCATGCGGAAACGGTAAAAAATGATTTTTATGGTAAAGGTAACATGGACTAGAAAATAGGATCTTTGCTAAACAAAAACCTAGCAAACTAACTAGAAGTTTAACTACTATGTTAGAGGGTTATACCTAGGTCTTGAACTCCTTCTCTTCTTGCTCCTTGGAGTGGTTGGATCGGCTCTACCTTGAGCGCCTACCTCAACCGAGAGGAAACTAAAGTGCTTGGCTTGCTAGACCTTGTAATCTAGAGTGAGTAGAGAAGAGTTTTAAGGATTTTATCTCAATGGCTCATGCTTCTCAACACATGAAACATGAGAGCCTTGAGAGAGAGGAAGAGGGAGAGCTTGGATGAGAGAGAATGAGAATGATAGAATGGGCTCAATAATTGTGCAACCATGCTCACAAAAGAGAAAATAATCATGATGATAATAATAATTGAGTATTGTGATGGTTAGTTTCAATGGCCATTATCATTTCATGCATTTAATGCATTTTTTAAAGAACAACAAGTAAACAAAAGTCATAGCAATGAAATGATGATGGTCAACAAGTCCAAAATAGTCAACCGGTCAACAAAGTCAACAAGTTAACAAAAGTCAAACTTTCAACTCAACCATGGCACAATAATACTTAATTAATATTATTATTAATCATATTCCTTATTCTCATTAGGGTTTAGAAAAAGTCAACAGTCAACAACCCTAATGAGAATCCTCTGCTTCTGCCTCTGTCAACTGTGCATACACACCCGCATCCGTGTTCCGAGGAACACGAATACAATGAGATAAAACCAATCCCAAAATTTATATTAGGATCTGGCTTAAACCAAAGCCCGCTAGTAATGACTGCCCGGACACCAAACGTGCAGAAGTGCGCGGATGTGAACGAACCCTGTCACAAAACCATGCGACCTCTACTCTGTTTTGCCCAAAGGCGAATAGCTCTCTGTGTGGGACTCTAAAGACTCGACACTACGCTGGCAGTGGGTTTAACCACAGGCCGCAAGCGGTACTAGCTGTACGTAACGGTCCCCAGGTAGATGCCAATAAGAAGACTGATGAGGTGAACCCATCCGAACTCCTACTGAGCCTGAATGTGACAATCTCCGTACAATCCGGTCAGTTCGTCTGAGAATATCGCATGGCGGGCCTAGGGGGTGGTAAACGTCAGTCCCCTAATAGCGGTACAAGTCATGTCGGAGTGTAGCCCAGAACACCCTGAGATAACACTGGATAGCCTACCAGTATATCTCGCTTGCCTTGGCCAGGGACGACTATGTGTAATGGCTCTCTTTGACACGGCGCGATATCAACCCCCAATACCGGGAGAGACGAATCCTGTCTAACCGTCACTGCCTCCAAGTGCTTCGGGACTGCACCCAACTGCTACCTGTTTGCACGACTCATTTAAGCCGTGGTAGGGTAGCAATCTAAGAACAGTGGGAACACACTCGAGGCGAAGTGACAGTGTCAAGTCGGCGGAATAAGTTGTACTCATGTCACCTGGGAACTGATAACCGACGTAGGTATAGTACCAACCAACAGTTCCCGACGAGTCTTGTCCAGTGTACTCGTAACCTAACGAGCACTCGCATACTATCTCAAGTACGACGTACTGACGGCTGTGGGACAGACCGTCTCCCCTGCTGTGATGAGAAGCGCATACGCTAGTCTATTCCGGAGTATCGATGCCCCGTCTCGATAATCCTACGATTAGGGACCTATATAAGGATGTGCTTGTAAATATCCTAAGGGCTCCACTAATGTGCATAGGCGATATGCTAAAAGAAACATATGCACACATTAAAGTAGAAACAAACCAAGTAGTATACTACCATTTCGAGCAAGATTGTCTATACAACTGTGAATATCCCAAGCTTCCATCAAGTAATATACAAACTAATATGATACAGTAATGGTCTCTAGGGCATATACACTAACATCATCGTTTATATATTTCCTCATTACCCATCGATCCGCTAATATCGTAACACATTTCATATCATATCTCGATCATATATCCAATATCTCACGGTATCATGCCCGATCATATCGACTCATCCCCAAGTATCATATAATATCCTCATATCACTTGTATATGTTGTGTGTGTGTGTGTGTGTGTACACACAATTACACACATTCCTATACACACACACACACACATATACACCAAGTCAAGTTTATGTGTGTGCGTGTGTGTGTCTACATGAAACTTACGAATTCCCTCCATGGCAATCATCCTTTGGTTAAGTCTTTCTAAATCAGTCCAATCCAACTTGAAGTCTTCAATAGTACCCTACTCGACAAGAATCTAAGGTCACATCCGACTTCCTAATAATGGTACATAATATCCTTATTCTACGTTTGCGGGGGTGCTATACGCCATCCACCCGACTTTCCCTGCAGATATACATCTACTCACCTGATCCTTGTCTGCCGAAGTCGATGCCGCCATCATCTTCTTCATCATCCGGAGTCCACGTGAGGGGTACCTATACACAAACATATATAATATCGTAAACTGAAATCGCGGACAAAACCAAAACGGCGCACGAAACGCGCATAGGTTAAAACCTATGACCCGCTTATGTAAAAGATCCAAATAACCCTCGATATCGGTGTACAAACGCCGATTGATCAAGATAAAACACAAACGTAAAAATCGTAGTTCCAAAACTCACTAATTATAATATAAAATAGGGTTTAAATCATCAAACCTTAAAATGAATCACATCGATTTATTTCACAAAAACCTAGAATGCACTTAATTACCGTTTTAATTCGAAATTTGGTGTTTTAACAAAACTAATGGCCATTATATTCACTAAATATCATAACTAGGTCATATAAACCATTTCTATAATTTAATCTCATCAATTTGTATTAAATCCAAAATTCTAGTTTGCAAAAATATCAAATTTTAACACTTTTTAAAGCAAAAATTCACAATTCAACAACTAAGCTTGGTTTTGTATGAACTAAAGTATTAAACTACAATTTAAAATGTTAATAATGTCATAAAAACCTTAATTAGATTTTAATCTCAATTATTTTATCAATTTCTAAAAACCTAATTAGCAAAATTAGAAAAATTAGAAAAATTTTAAACTAACAATTAGCAACTAGTAATTAGATTAGGTTTGCATTCCATTAACATGTTAATCTCCTCATTAAAACCATGAATAATTGATAAAAATCCTCACTTGATCACAAACCTTAATCTTGAATTTTCAAATTTGAAATTAAAACCTAATTAAGCATCATGATTATTTGAATTGAAGTAATTAAACATCAAGTAACAATTTGGTTTAAGATTATACCTCCAAACCATGAGATCAAACATGCAACCTAACCTCCAAGATGCTAAGTTTGCTCCAAGATCCAATCTTATAAGCCAAAGAATAATGAGTAGAGATGGGATTAGGAATTTTTGGTTTTATTTTCTGGATTTTTGATGGATTTTTGGAGATTTTTGCGATGGAAATGAGATGGGAAAATTTTTGGGCAGCCAAGGGAATTTCGGCCAAAACTAGGTGAGAGGGGAGAGAGAAAAAGAAGTGTGTGGGTGTGTGTAGAGACTTCACAAATTATTACCTCACTTATGTCTTTTCATAAATTAATTAATTTTATTTATTTTCAAATTTTATTTGACCTAGAAAAGTCTAGAAATTTGAAGACAAAACAAGAAGAGAAGAGCATGCTACAACTAAATTCTAATATGTCATAGCTCACTTTTGTAAAATTAACCCATTGCAATTTTTAATTTACACTAATTTAATGTATATTTAAAAGCTTATAATAATATTAGAAATAATTAATTAAGGAAAAATATTTAAGTAAGCTAATAAATTATAAATGACCAAATAAATACTAATTACTAGCAATTACATAGTTAAAATAGGCGTATTAAATTTTATGATGAAAAATAACTATAGTTATGTTTTACGGAAAATGCGGTTTATTTTACCGATTATTAGAAAATTCACCTAAAGGATTTTATTTATTTATTTTTAAAACGTTACACCCACCGTGCTTTGATTTCCACCTTATCATGTTCAAGAGAGCATGCAAAACGGTGGTTTTTGGGTACAGTCCCGAGTCACATGGAGGCAATGAGCGATAGGAGGGGATTTGTCTCGCCCGGTATTGGGGGTTGATGTTGCGCTCTGCTCGATTGGCCATAACAGGAAGTCCCTGGCCAGGGCTGATACAGAGATTTACTGGTAAATGTTATCAGTACTTTCTCAACCTGTTATGAGCCTCATATCGGTATGACTTATCAAGTTACTTGGGTCTGATGTTTACTACCCCTAGACTCGATATGCGACATATCAGACGAAGAGACCGGACTGTACGATAGTATTAATTTTTGGATTCACAGGAGTATGGACAAGCTTGCTTGTTGATCTTCTGATCGCTCAATACCCGGATAGCCGTTACGTCCAGCTAGTACCGCTGTCAGCTTGTGGGTGACTGAAATGATCATCACCTACTGCCGCCGTATTGACGCGTCATTAGAGTCCTACACAGAGGTTTCCTAGCTCATGCGAAACGAAATAGGGCACATATGTGATATGTGCGGGACCGAGATTAATACGAGTATGTGATACAATATTCCAATCTCGCGATATAGGTTATATGTGATATAACCGGATTGTTGAATCAAGTGTTGATTCAATGATATGTTATATGTATATGTGATATGCATATAAATGATATTAGTCGGTTGTATGCGATACAGCCGGGTTATTAAATCAAGTGTTGATTTAATAATTTAATGTGTAATTATATATTTGATATATTAATATACATTAACTAATATTAGCTCACTTAAGAAAATGTTTTTCTCATTATACATTTAATA
Source organism: Agapanthus africanus (assembly GCA_030015575.1). Taxonomy (NCBI): domain Eukaryota; kingdom Viridiplantae; phylum Streptophyta; class Magnoliopsida; order Asparagales; family Amaryllidaceae; genus Agapanthus; species Agapanthus africanus. The sequence continues at coordinate 31,732,241 of CM057351.1, forward strand.
TATATGTGATATATGTTAATGTATTTATTTTTGTGTCATGCTAAATGATACATTGGACATGGGTGTATGAGACTCATACTATACTTAAGATAATGTGAGGTTTTAATTATTAAGGGTAAATCAAAATTAAGTGGAAAATTTTCATGGTTGTGAAGCTTGTAGAAGCTTGTAGTAACCATTGACTTAGTCCACTAATTTTGTTTTACTCTAGATATTTATTAACCTAACTATTATATTTTATCCATGGTTTAATCTCTACATGAGTTATATATGATATTTCTCACCCATGGTTACCATTGACCACTAGAGCTTCTTCTTCATCTCTTTCCCAGCTCACTTGAGTTTTGAATGAGGTGAAAAGTGTTAGTTATATGTATGCCCTAGAGGCCATTGTTGTACATGTGATGTATATTATAATGGATGCTTGGATATATATAGAGAGGACTTTCTTGCTCGATATGATAGTATGCTATCTGGTTTCACTTTATCTTAACGTGTTAACAAATACTGTTTTGTGATCACATGTTGATGAAGCCCTTGGGATATGTACTTGATTACTAGGAATATGATGAGATCATACTAGTGGGGCCAGGGTAGTCAACGAGTACATCCTATAACTGTTCCTAGTCGAGGTTGTATCGAGACAGGGCATCGATACTCCAGAGTAGGCTAGCGTATACGCATCTTGACCCATATGATGGGCGATGGATGATCCCATATCCATTGGTGTTGGACATCAAAGATGGTGTACGGATGCTCAGTGGAGACTGGGTACACAGAACGGACTCGCCGAGAACTACTGGATGGTATTATACCTATCGTCAGATAGCAGTTCTCCGGTGACACTGGTACAGATTAGTCTGTAGACCCGAGATCGTCATAGAGTCTTGTGTGATTCCCACTGTGCTTTGATTTCTACCTTACCACGTCCAAGAAGGCGTGCAAAATGGTGGCTTTTGGGTACAGTCCCAAATCACATGGAGGCAATGAGCGATAGGAGGGGTTTCGTCTCTCCCGGTATTGGGAGTTGATGTTGAGCTGTGTTCGATTGGCTATAACTGAAAGTCCCTGGCCAGTGCTGATATGGAAATTTACTGGTAAGTGTTATCAGTAGTTTCTCAACCCGTTATGAGCCTTACATCGACACGACTTATCGGTTACTGGGGTCTGACGTTTACCACCCCTAGACTAGATATGCAACATACCAGACGAAGAGATCGGACTGTACGGGAGTGTTAGTGTTTGGATTTGCAGAAGAATTTACAGCCTTGCTTGTTGATCTTCTGATTGCTCAATACACGGGTGGCTATTATGTTTAGCTGACCGCTTGCAGCTTGTGGGTGTTTGATATGATCATCACCTGCTGCCGGCGTATTGACGATTCTTTAGAGTCCTACACAGAGGTTTCCTGGCTCAGGCAAAACGGAGTAGGAGCACATATGTGATATGTGCGGGACCGAGAATAATACGATATGAGATACCGTATTCTATTCTCACGATATGAGATATCGGCCGGGTATATTTGATATGGCCCGGTCATCGGATCAAGTGTTGATTCGATGAATTGGTACATGTTATATTAGTCGGTTATATGCAATATAGTCGGATTGTCGGATCAAGAGTTGATTCGATAATTTAATGTATAATTATATATGTGATATATTACATTACGTTAACTAATATAATCTTGCTTTATTGATTCATTTTCTCACTGGATAATACATTGATGTATATGCGATATATGTTAATTGTATTATTTTCTTTTATTACAAAATATATTGTATATGTGATATATAATATTTTAACAAGTTAGGGTTACAAATGAAACATGGTTGTTAAGTTTAAACAAAATTAGGTTTTGGATTTGGGTTAGCTTTTTCATGAAGCTTCATGAAACTTTCCTTTTGTTTTCTAGCTTGATATTTTGTTAACCCAACCCAAACCCTTAACTCTAGTTTATTCTCTACATGAGTTAATGCCTTCATTTATTAACTCATGGTTGTCATTTGTAACTAAAAGAATAATTCATTATTCATCACAAAAACTTTCTTCTTCTTCTTCCTCCTTGAAAAAGCTTTCTAGCTTTTTGTGAAGTGATGATTTAAAGTAAGAAAATGAAAACAAAAGAGAGAAAAATTCCTACCTCATCATCCTCATCTATTCTAGCCACTTAGATTAGGGTGTTCACTTCATTAATACTTGATTAGAGAAGTGAGAGCTTGAGTTTGAGATTCTTCAAGGTAGATCATCTTCGAAAAGGAAGACTTCTAGCAAGTATGGATCATTCGACTTGTGGAGCCTCTGTAGAGTCCAAAAGTTCATGGATCGCGGCGAAGGGACTACTACTCGGAGCTTATGAAGCGAAGGAATGGACTACAAAGGTTGTAATCCCTCTCTATTAGATGTAAAGTTGTTTACATGCAAGTTAACCCTAATTCTCTAGTTAAGATCTTGGTTAGGGTTTGTTTAGCGTCCCAAAATTTTTAATATAGCATGTTTGATGCTTGCCAAAACCTTGCTAAGATGTTAAGCTAACCATACCCAAGGCGGAGAGCACAAGTAACCGGGTTCTAGGGTCCAGTAGGAGGCCATCTCGAGGAGTCGAGACCGGGTCTCCTAACCCTAGAATTGGCAGGGTTACTTGTCGCTCTCGTAGGGGTCTAGGGATGTGGGTTTGGCTATTCATCGCGACTGTGGAATCCTTGTTTTATATAGGCTCAAAATAAAACACGGATGTCCTAGTATATCCAATATTTCATATGTTGACTTCTGCTGCAATGTTCTGTGATGAGATCATATTACTGCCTGAGACGAATGCTTATACTATATGCTGATATATAAATATTGCTGCTTTCGTTTCTTATGTGATGCTTAGGAAGCTTAAATGATGGGTTTTATTAATGAGATTAATAAAAGAAAAGAAACCTAAAAATGTTGTAGAATCAAATTTTCAAAAAGGGTAGCTACAGTTCTTGCTTTACACAGCGGTATTCCTTATAGAATATCCAGCACTTTATTCGATAAGGAAAGAGCCGAGATCCCTTCACCGGGAGTGACCTCTTTAGAAAAACTGGCAGATGCTACAAACTCACGGTTTAGTTTTTGATTGCTTCTATAGTTCTTGCTTTGCACAGCGGTATTTATGAAATATCCTGCACCTTATTCGATGAGGAAAGAGCCGAGATCCTTTCACCGGGAGTGACCTCTTTAGCGAAACTAGAAAAGCCTCAAAAACACCCCTTTTCAAAATCACTTGTTTCTACAATGATATCAAGTTCATTACGCTCATGGTTTTTTGAAAAACCTGCGTAGCCCTCCGTCTTTTCAGATAAAGACTAGTTAGTATTCGTGCTGCGTTTGTTGACCTTAGCCAAGGCGTAGTGTACGGTAGCTAATCAGTATTTATCTGCTAAAACATGAGATGTGATTGAGTTAGGGTATTCGTACGACTTTGTTGACCTTAGCCAAGGGTTGTACGGGTGGGTTTAATTCAATCAGGAAATGACGGGTTGAACTTGGCTAGCACTTGTGATTTGTTGACCGTAACCAAGGTCATAAGATGCTAGGGGCAAAATATTATCGGGAATTTCAAGTGTTGAAATTTTCAATGAGATTGCATACCTACTATGAGATAGTTGGATCCTGATACCCACTGCGAGTAAGAGTTACTCCTAGGAGAGTTTTACACATGACAATTGGCCGATCAAGTAGGTGTCTAGAAAAGTGTTAATGGGGTTAAGCCTCTGGGAAAATGAGGTTTATTTTAATTAGGTCCATGCGTGAGCACGGGGAACCTCCCTCAAAGTACCAACACTGATCTGGCTGAAAGATTGACGAACTTGTAAGGTGTAATTAATCCCGGATAATCTTACCTTTTAGGGTTTGAAGGAAGATTTGATTAAAACAGTGGGAGCCATCCTGATTAGATAAGATAATAACCAATCTAATCTTGTAAGAGCGCACGCTAAAGTGTTTTCTTCTCTCTCTCTCTCCAGGTAGCGACCATGTCAGGCCTTAATCAAGATAATAATATGGATGTATTAACCGAACCCGCTTATTATACTGAGCAAGGGAACGTTGGTCCCGTTCTTTCTTATAAATGTTATAAGACTGAACAGGGAATAGAAAGATATCCGGATACTCACACCGCCCAAACAAAGAATAAGCATTCTGATGCATCTTCTTCGGGTGTGTTAGTTATCGAGAACTGTTTTTCAGTTCACTCTACATCCTGGGTATTAGATACCGGATCGGGATCCCATATATGTAATATGTTACATGGGCTACGAAAAAGTAGAGAACCGGGAGAGGGTGATCATTCCGTAAGAGTAGGGAATGGTACAGATGTTGCAGCCAAATCAGTTGGCGAATATCACCTTGTATTACCAAGTGGTAATACATTGATTCTGAATGAATGCTATTATATACCGAACATGATATGCAACATTATATCAGTTTCTTTATTAAGTAAAGAGGGATATAGTTTTGTAGTACAGGATTATGTTATGAACATCTTCCTAGATCAAAAGTTGATTGGATCAGGCTCGTTAAATAATGACATATACGTTCTAAATCAAACTACAGTCCTTAATGTACAGAACACACACAAGAGGAAAAGTTATGAACGAATCTTTCTTGTGGCATTGTAGACTTGGTCATATCAGTGCGGCGCGACTTGCTAAGTTACATAAAGATGGTTATTTAAATACGTTCGAATTATCATCTTATGAAACTTGTCATTCATGTCTCAAAGGAAAAGTGACCAAAACTCCGTTTAGTGGACACGGAGAAAGAGTTACGGAACTCTTGGGACTGATACATAGTGATGTATGCGGTCCCATATCTACACATGCCAGGAATGGTTGCTCGTACTTCATTACGATCACTGACAATCTCTCAAGATACGGACATGTGTTCCTGTTGAAACACAAGTCTGAACCTTTTGAGAAATTCAGAGAATATAAAAACGAAGTAGAGAACCAAACAGGCAAAAGTATTAAGATCCTTCGATCTGATCGAGGAGGAGAATACTTGAGCAATGAGTTCCTGGATTATCTAAAAGAGAATGGTATTCTCTCTCAGCTTACTCCTCCATATACACCACAGCACAACGGTGTATCGGAGCGGAGGAATCGCACCCTATTAGATATGGTGCGCTCTATGATGAGCATTGCTGAGTTGCCTATTTCCTTTTGGGGGTATGCGCTTGAGACAGCCATATACCTATTGAATAGAGTTCCAACTAAATCAGTGCCTACCACTCCATATGAGATATGGAATTGGAAGAGACAATCTCTTAAACGAGTTAAGATATGGGGTTGTCCGGCCTATGTTAAAAGGCAAAATCCGGACAAGCTCGAGGCAAGATCAATTCTTTGTAAGTTTGTAGGATATCCAAGCAATTCGTATGGATATCTATTCTACCACGGTGAACAACAAAAGGTGTTTGTTGCTCAACATGCCATTTTTTTATAAAAGGAATTTCTTGCAAAGGAAATTAGTGGTAAGGAGGTAGAACGGGAAGAAGTTCCAGCTACACAAACTGCAACAGAAGATTTGGTGGAACCAGAGGATTCAGTAGTTCCCGACGACCCCCCGTCTCTCCGTCGATCTAGTAGGGTTCCTCCTCCACCTGAGAGATACTACGGTTTTCTCATCGATGGTGGGAGCGAGGATTGCATCATGGAAGATGATGACCCGGCTAGTTTCGAGCAGGCCATCACGAGTGGCGACTCTGTTAAATGGCTGGATGCAATGTGATCTGAGATGGAATCCATGTACACCAACAAAGTATGGACTTTGAAAGTTGCTCCTGAAGGGGTAAAACCCATTGGGAGCAAATGGATCTTTAAGAAGAAACTTGGCGTAGATGGAAAAGTTAAGACTTTCAAAGCTAGACTTGTTGCAAAGGGTTTTCGTCAACGACCAGGTGTGGATTATGACGAAACCTTTTCTCCAGTGGCTATGCTTAAGTCCATCCAGATCTTACTTGCCATTGCTGCATACCATGACTACGAAATCTGGCAAATGGATGTTAAGACCGCCTTTCTAAATGGTGATTTGGAAGAGTGCGTGTACATGACTCAGCCAGAGGACCTCGTAGACAGTGGGAGCAGCGGAAATGTATGCAAGCTGCTTAAATCCATCTACGGGTTAAAGCAGGCATCGCGGAGTTGGAACATCTATTTTGATGTGGTAGTCAAAGAGTTTGACTTCATCAAAAACATAGATGAACCTTGTATATACAACAAGGTTGCAGAGAGTAAGGTTGTCTTCCTCGTATTGTACGTGGATGACATACTCTTGATAGGAAATGATATTCCTATGCTGCACTCGGTCAAGCTCTTCTTATCACATAGATTTTCAATGAAAGATCTAGGTGATGCCTCCTGCATTTTGGGAATTAAGATCTATAGAGATAGATCTAGACGGATACTGGGATTTTCCCAATCCAGGTACATTGACAACTTACTGAAGAGGTTTAGTATGGAAGAATCCAAGCGTGGGAACTTACCCACAATCTCTGGACTCACTCTCTCCAAAGAGATGTCTCCCAAGACTGATTTGGAAAGAGCTCGCATGCAAGGGATACCCTATGCTTCAGCAGTAGGCTCTATCATGTACATGATGCTATGTACCAGACCCGATGTAGCATACTCACTAAGTGTAGTGAGTAGGTATCAAGCAGATCCTGGAGAGAATCACTGGACAGCTGTGAAGAACATTCTCAAGTACTTGAGAAGGACTAAAGAGATGTTCTTGGTGTATGGTAACGGAGAACTCCAGGTGGAGTCCTTTACCGATTCGAGCTTCCAGAGTGAAAAGGACGACTCTAAGTCGCGCTCGGGATTTGTCTTTACCCTAAATGGAGGGGCGGTTTGTTGGAAGAGTTCCAAACAAGAAACCGTGGCAGACTCGACGATGGAAGCTGAATTCATCGCTGCTAACGATGCTGCCAAAGAGGCTGTCTGGATAAAGAAGTTCATCACTGAACTTGGTGTGGTTCCGTCCATTGAGTATCCAATACCTCTGTATTGTGATAACAATGGAGCTGTGGCTTTGGCCAAGGAACCCAGATCCCATCAGAAGTCCAGACATATTCTGAGGCGGTATCACCTGATCCGGGAGATAGTTGATCGCCGGGAGATCGAGGTCAGGAGAGTTGATACGAAGGAAAACACTGCGGATCCACTCACAAAGGCCATTCCTCATATACAATTTGAGAGACTCTTCGGGATGTTGGGTATGAGATACTACAACAGCTGGCCTTAGTGCAAGTGGGAGATTGTTAGTTATATGTATGCCCTAAAGGTCATTGTTGTACATGTGATGTATATTATAATGGATGCTTGGATATATATAGAGAGGACTTTCTTGCTCGATATGATCGTATGCTATCTGGTTTCACTTTATCTTAACGTGTTAACAAATACTGTTTTGTGATCACATGTTGATGAAGCCCTTGGGATATGTACTTAACTACTAGGACTATGATGAGATCATACTAGTGGGGCCAGGGTAGTCAACGAGTACATCCTATAACTGTTCCTAGTCGAGGGTGTATTGAGACAGGGCATCGATACTCCAGAGTAGGCTAGCGTATTCGTATCTTAACCCATATGATGGGTGATGGATGGTCCCATATCCATTGGTGTTGGACATCAAAGATGGTGTACGTGTGCTCAGTGGAGACTGGGTACACTGAACGGACTCACCGAGAACTCCTGGATGGTATTATACCTATCGTCAGATAGCAGTTCTCCGGTGACACTGGTACAGGTTAGTCTGTAGACCCGAGATCGTCATAGAGTCTTGTGTGATTCCTACTGTGCTTTGATTTCCACCTTACCACGTCCAAGAGGGCGTGCAAAACGGTGGCTTTTGGGTACAGTCCCGAGTCACATGGAGGCAATGAGCGATTGGAGAGGTTTCGTCTCTCCCGGTATTGGGAGTTGATGTTGTGCTGTGTTCAATTGGCTATAACTGGAAGTCCCTGGCCAGGGCTGATATGGAGATTTACTGGTAAGTGTTATCAGTAGTTTCTTGACCCGTTATGAGCCTTACATCGACACGACTTATCGGTTACTGGGGTCTGACGTTTACCACCCCTAGACTAGATATGCAACATATCAGACGAAGAGATCGGACTGTACGGGAGTGTTACTGATTGGATTTGCAGGAGAATTTACAGGCTTGCTTGTTGATCATCTGATTGCTCAATACACGGGTGGCTGTTACATTTAGCTGACCGCTTGCAGCTTGTGGGTGTTTGATATGATCATCACCTGCTGCCGGCGTATTGACGATTCTTTAGAGTCCTACACAGAGGTTTCCTGGCTCAGGCAAAACGGAGTAGGAGCACATATGTGATATGTGCGGGATTGAGAATAATACGATATGAGATACCGTATTCTATTCTCGCGATATGAGATATCGGCCGGGTATATTTGATATGGCCGGGTCATCGGATCAAGTGTTGATTCGATGAATTGGTACATATTATATTAGTCGGTTATATGCAATATAGCCTGATTGTCGGATCAAGAGTTGATTCGATAATTTAATGTATAATTATATATGTGATATATTACATTACGTTAACTAATATAAGCTCGCTTTATTGATTCATTTTCTCACTGGATAATACATTGATGTATATACGATATATGTTAATTGTATTATTTTCTTTTATTACAAAATATATTGTTTATGTGATATATAATATTGTAATAAGTTAGGGTTACAAATGCAACATGGTTGTTAAGTTTAAACAAACTTAGGTTTTGGATTTGGGTTAGCTTTTTCATGAAGCTTCATGAAGCTTTCCTTTTTGTTTTCTAGCTTGATATTTTGTGAAGATATTTTGTTAACCCAACCCAAACCCTTAACTCTAGTTTATTCTCTACATGAGGACTTCATTTATTAACTCATGCTTGTCATTTGTAACCAAAAGAATAATTCATTATTCATCACAAAAGATTTCTTCTTCTTTTTCCTCCTTGAAAAAGCTTTCTAGTTTTTTGTGAAGTGATGATTTAAAGTGAGAAAATGAAAGAAAAAGAGAGCAAAATTCCTACTTCATCATCCTCATCTATTCTAGCCACTTAGATTAGGGTGTTCACTTCATTAATACTTAATTAGAGAAGTAAGAGCTTGAGTTTGAGATTCTTCGAGGTAGATCATCTTCGAAAAGGAAGACTTCTTGCAAGCGTGGATCATTCGACTTGTGGAGCCTCTCTAGAGTCCGGAAGTTTATGGATCGTGGCGAAGGGACTACTACTTGGAGCTTATGAAGCGAAGGAACGGACTACAAAGGTTGTAATCCCTCTCTCTTAGATCTAAAGTTGTTTACATGCAAGTTAACTCTAATTCTCTAGTTAAGATTTGGTTAGGGTTTGTTTAGCACCCCAAAAATTTTAATATAGCATGTTTGATGCTTGCCAAAACTTTGCTAAGGTGTTAAGCTAACCCTACAAAAAGAAAAAGAGAAAAATTATTCTAAAGCGAGAAAAATACCTACTTCACCAATCTATACCAAACTAGCTATTTAGTATAGGTGGTTTTCTTCACTAGTTCATCAATTAGTGAAGAGGTAGCTTGAGTTAGAGTTTTTTCGACGTAGATCATCTTCGGCCTCGAAGACTTCAAGAAAGCTTGTTCCTTTCGCTTTATGAACCCTTACTAGAGTTCGGGAGATCACTACTTGGAGCGAAGGGACTACTACACGGAACTTTAGAAGTGAAGGACCGGTCTACAAAGGTTGTATTCCTCATTCACTTAGTGTAAAGCAGTTTACATATTAGTTGAACCCTAATCCTTTAGTTAGATACTTGGTTTGGGTTGCTTAGCACTCTAGGTTTTGTAAAATTGCATGCTTGATGCCCTAGAAAACATGGTGAGGGTGCTAAGGAACCTTTCAAGTAGAACACATCACATGTTAAGATAAAGGTAAACCAAATAGCGTACTATCATATTGAGCAAGATTGTTTCTGTACATATATATCTCTAGCATCCTATACAATAAAGGCCTTTAGGGCATACATATCCAACATTCTTAATGCCGGTAGGACAGGTCACTCACGCCACTACCGTGATATTCTTCGGGACCATGCTCCCATCCATAAGCTTTGGCGCCACAACGACACAAGAAGAAGCTCCCCGAAGGTGGCTACTGTGACGGCTCCTATCGGCAAGCCGTCCAACTCTAAAGTCTCAGTCATCAATAGGCTGAAGAGAAACTCAAACGGGCTCATAAAGAAACCTATGATTCCAGAAAGGGTTGCTCCAAAATGGCTAGCCCTCCCTGTTCTTACCATACGCGAGGCCAACAAAAGTGCTTCGCCAATAAGACGGTCGGTCTTCAACAGATTGGCCAACTTTGCTCCAGCTCCGCCAAGACCATCCGTCTTCAAGTGGCTGACACCAAGAAAAGCTCCCCAATAACGCCGGGGGAATGATGAAGATGCTTCAAATACTGAGGCAGTTCCTACCGCACGATACGCTCAATGTTGCCACCGGCGCCGAGTGAGACAGGATAGGGGCAATTCTCCCTTCGATCTTACCCTACCAGCTCCTATGGTGGATGTTGATGCTGCTGTTCCAACTGGGAACTGCTTTGAACCGTTTAGGAGGGTGCGCAAAAATTACCCAACGACGGTGCTAAAGAAATCACCTGCGCCTACAGAAACTGCAGTGCAGGCAAATCCAGAGCAGCCTTATCGGCGGCTCTCCTCATAAATTCATAGATTCTGTAGGAAAGTCCAAGACTCAGTTCTTGATGAAAGCTACTCTCGTCGACCCAAAAAATCTAAGGTCCGACAAGAAAATGATCGCTCCTTTGCCATATAACGGAGGACTTTTCGTAAAGAGGCGCCTGCCATAACGGCTCCTCGTGCTCCAACCTCTCATAAAAGATTGAGACCGGAGAAAATTCCATCGTCAGCGGTAAAATCCAAAGGCGAAGGCTCCAAATGCCCCAAGTCTGGGGGCATAACTATACATACGGTCTATATGGCCAACGGAAAAGAAGAAAGCCATGCTTCTGTCAATCACAGACCGCATACTCGGTCCCTGACGAAGGCTCAAGAGCAACAGCAAAAGCTCCAAGAGATGCTGACCAAAATGACAGCACTCACCGGACCTAAAGAAAGTCAGGACAAAGAAACTGAACATTGCCAGGAGTAAGAAACTGATACAGAGTTCTTGCGACGAGTTCTAGAGAAGAAAGATAAGGAAGCTGTGGAGCAGACTGCTCATATAAAGCACATGGCTCTTCTCTTTAAAGATATGGTTGGAATGATGATTCAACCAGAACCATCGGCTGAAGATCCTCCAGTGATTATCGAAGATGATAGAGTGAAAATGTCGAATCCTCCCCAGGACCTATCAACAGCCATAGAGGAGACAATCTCCAAGGCAGCCCTGGATGATTATATTGCTCAGCAAATTAGAGCTTACCACGCCAATGAAGCTGCTAACCAAATCGTTAAAACCGAACGACCATATCCGGCGTGGTATGACCAAGTAAAGTTCCTACCGGGATATACAATTCTAAAGTTCCATGTTTATAAAGGAACGGGGAATCCTCATCAGCATGTCGCATAGTTCAGAGCTCGGTGCAGCAATACTGGAGGCGATGACAAATTTTTGCTTCTCCAATTTGTCGGAAGCTTATCAGAAACAACTTTTGAATGGTACTTGGAGCTCCCAAATGACTCCGTGAAAACCTTCTCTGAAATGGAGCTGCTGTTCATGCAAAGATTCGCCAGTGCAAGTAAACGCACTTAAATCACGACGCTGATCAATGCCAGGGTCAAGCCGGGGGAAATATGGGTCTAGTATGCGATCCGGTGGCGGAACCTGTAGTCCAAATATGAACAACGCGTTGAGGAGTCTGGGTGTGGGAATGTTCATTAGGACCATTGATCCTCAATCGAACGTGTCCAAGTTCATGACCTTCTTTAAGCCCACCACGTTCCAGGTGCTAATTGATAAGTTAGCACAGATAGATCAGATGGGTCATGATCCTTCCTCCTCAAACAAGGGTCCTCGAAACAAGAACAAGGCCAAAGGGAAAGTACCTTTTGTAGCCAATACGCAGCAACAACCGGGCGGTTCGAAAATACCTGTCAGTAAAAACAACCATCGTACGTGCACGTCCTTAGAAGAAAGGCTGGGATGTGCATACTTGTTCCCTCACGCTAAAACAAGGTGGTTGTTTGAGCTAGCGATGCGAAATAATTTGATCACATTGCCAGACCCACGGTGACCTGCACAAGCCGGCGACGTCAATAACCCAAACTACTGCTCCTACCACAGGATAGTAAGCCATCTAATCGAGAATTGCTACATCTTCAAAAACTAGGTCGAGGACTAGTACCAGCAGGGGAAGTTCGCACTATCCGATATTTGGAGGGTAGATCTGCCCCAAAATCACGCTCCAAAAAAGTGGATACGCAAGGGGCATCCTGCTCACTCGTAGAAAAAACTCCATGGGAAGTATGTCTTTCAGCAAAAACTAAAAGAATTCTGAAAGATCTATAAGCATGTCCGGCGATGAAGTGGAAAAGCCCGCTTGAGTCCGAAATTATAGAAGGGATGCTGAAATCGCGGCCCGTGCCGAAGACTGTCAACAAGGAGAAAATCCCCCAAGTCAAGCCTTCGAAATCTTCAAAGAAAAAGAAGAAGAATAAGAAGCCTATGCAGCCTGCTGAATACGTCGACAAGCGCACAGACTTCCAGAAATATATAGACGCGTTGGAAGAATACAATCAAAAAGCATGGACGCCTATCACACTCGAAGAATTTCTCAATCATATTCTTGAGGACGAGGATAGTGACGATGATGAGGAAAACCACTCATCAGACGAAGCGGAGGAATGTGTAGCAAGCTGCCACATGATCTCCCATTCATCACTATATGATGAAGAGGCTTCGCCGGCGTCAGAAAGTGACGTGGGTGAACTGGGGGCAGAATCGGCGCTAAATTCCCCGAAACTGCTGGAAGAAGATCCGATTGAAAGGCTACTAAACGAAGTCTTTCAAAAGAGAAAAAATGATCAAGAATGCGAGATGACCATATATGAAAAGGCTAAGCGTCAGCATCTGAACAAAGAAGCTACGGTGAGGATGAGTCATAAAACGCTCCGACCAAACCAAGGAATGCCTGTAGAAAATAAGAATAAGGCTAAAACTGAGAAGCGGTTTGCCAAGACCCTATCACTAGGGATGAGGCTACCACCTCTCATGATGTACATGCCTGGAGTCCTATATTTTGATGATGGAGAAGGACACCCAAAATACTGTGCATACTACCGAAGAATCGCTCATCTCATCGAGGAGTGCAACGCCTTCAAGAAGCGGTGGCAAGGATATGTTGCCCACAGAAAACACTTCAAGAAGGAGAAGCGTGAAGCTCACGCTCGTTGAAATGAGAATGGCGAAACAACAGCAAACAAAGAAGCAACTGGCAGCTGTCATATGGCTGGTACCAGGTCAGAAGGGGAAATCCCCGAGTTCTCACATTCGTGAGTGATTCTGAGGATGAAATACCCCTCGATTCTCTCTTTGAAAATGTAAGTCGATGTCGCACACTCCACACACTTGTGGGGAGGCGGAATTTTTAAAAATACGATTTTTATACTTGCAACACCGACCTATCATACATGATCTTTTCAAAAACCTTAACTAGCTAAACTACTTGGAGGTTCTAAATACTCTGATAGAGTTTATACCTCCTTGATTCTAGTCCTTAGGGTCTTCTTCTCCTAAGCTTGAGCTCCTCGAAGATGCGGATCTAGCTCGGTCGTCGCCCTCCTCGTGTCGAAGATGATCCACCCGAGAGTTTATGGTTCAAGCTCCAACCTCTAAACCGAGGTAACTAAAGTACCTAATTCGCTGATCTAGGTAGCTTAGGACATGTAGAGTGTTAATTGGAGTGTTTTATCTCAAAGGACCCTAGGGTTCACAACACATGTGAGGGTTAGGGTCTTGAGGAAGAAGGAGAAGAACAAAATGGAGAGAGCAAGAGAAAATGCAAGTGAACAAGTGATGAGGATTGTGAAGAATGGCTCATTATTTTCTCCCTTCATGCATTATCTTTCATAAATAAATAACAACCATGCTTGAATAGTAAAGGCAAACCAAATAAACAAAGGAATAAGCCATGCTTCACCATGCCACAAATATCTCCATTTCTACCCTATTAATCTATTTTCAAAAATAGATAAATCCAATAACGAGGTGTCCCCTTCTAGAAGTACCTCTTGTAAAATTACAAGAATGCCCTCACCGTATATACATACCTGAATTCGTACTGCAAAAATACGAATACGATGAGATAATAATAATCCAATAATATAATACTAGAATCTGGTCTAAACCAAAGCCAACTAGTATTATCCGTCCGAACAACATCAGTGTAGCCAGTACACGTATATGATCGGAACCCTGCATGTAAAACCATACGGCTTGTATATCGTTTCGCCTGAACCAGGAAAATCCTCTGTGTGGGATTCTAAATACTCGACAGTACGCTGGCAGTGGGTTTAACCACAAGTCCGTCAGCGGCACTAGCTGTACATAACGGCTACCCAGCTACCTGTCGATAAGAAGGTCGACGAGCAAACTCACCCGAACCCCTACCGAGCCTATCCATGACAATCTTCGTACAGTCCGGTCTGTTCATCTAAGAGTATCGCATATCGGGCCTAAGGGGTGGTAAAATGTCAGACTCCTAATAGCGCAATAAGTTGTGTCGGTGTAGAGACCAATACACCCTAAGAAACTACTGGTGTACTTACCAGTAAATCTCACTTGCCTTGGCCAGAGACTTTGTGTATATGCTATCCGAACACAGCGCGATATCAACTCCCAATACTGGGAGAGACGAATCCTTTCTATCCACCACTGCCTCCATGTGTTTTGGGACTGCACCCAACCACTACCTGGTTGCACGATTCATTTGAGCCGTGGTAGGGTAGTAATCTAAGTACAGTAGGGACACACTCGAGATGAATAGTGATGTCAAGTCAACAGACTAACCTGTACTTATGTCACCTGGGAATTGCTAACTGACGATAGGTATAATACCAACCAGCAGTTCCCATCGAGTTTGTCCAGTGTAACTCATAACCCAATGAGCACCTGTATACTATCTCTGGTACCGCATACCAATGGCTACGAGACAGGCCATCTCCCCCGACTGGGATAAGAAGCGTATACACTAGTCTACTCTGGAGTATCGATGCCATGTCTCGATAATCCTACAACTAGGGACAAGCTTAAGAATGTGCTTATAGACCACCCAGCCCCCACTAGTGTGACTGCCATCACAACACTGGTAGTCAAGCAATGATCTAAAGGGCTCTATCAATATGTATTAGCGATATGCTAAAAGAAATATATACACATATTAAGATAGAATCAAACCAGATAGCATACTATCATATTGAGCAAGACTGTTATTATATCTGTCTATATCCCAAGCTTCCAAAATGTAATATACAATCCAGTACTATACAATAATGGCCTCTAGGGCATATATCACTAACAATCTCCCACTTGCAATAAGGACATGTATTGGCATATCGCAGACCTACCATCTCGAATAGTCTCACGAACTGCGTCTGAGGGATGACCTTTGTGAATGGATCTGCAGTGTTGTTCTCCGTATCTACTCTCTGCATCTCGATCTCCCGGCGATCCACGATCTCCCTGATTAGGTGATACCACCTCAAGATATGTCTGGAATTCTAATGGGACCTTGGTTCTTTCGCTAAATCTATAGCCTCGTTGTTGTCATAATACAAAGGTATTGGATCAACAATGGACGGAACCACCTGAAGTTCTGTAATTTTCATAGCCCGGAAATTGGCACGTGACCAGCACGAAAATCACGCAACGTCTAATGGCGTAACATAATTCATGACGAAACCCAGAAATCTAAACCTTTTTGCGGAAAATTGTGGAGGTGCAGTTTTGAAATAAAGGTATAATGAAATCAAGTTTTTCTTTAAATGCATAAATAATGATATATGAAAATGCAAGTGAATTATATACTAGTTGAAAACATTTTTCGTCCTTTAAAAATTTGGGCAGCCCCTCCCTTCTAAATTTTGATCCAAAACCATATACATAACAATATATAGGCATCCCTAAGCGGGAGCTAGCTCTTCGCCAATTGACGGAATCACAACCTGCAGGGTTCCTAGGCACTCTAGTGAGGTCTCCAAAGCCATCAACCATGGCAATTTCAAAAATTATGGTGCCTACAAACCCTAAACAACGGATCGTATACTAGAAGTCTAGGCGAACAAGAACTAGTTAACAGTTAACTGAATAAAATACGGAAATACAACCTTTGTAGATCCGGTGCTCCACCTCCATAGCTCCGCAACGAGGTCCTCTCCGCTGTCCAAATCAAATCTGGGCTCTAGGATCGGCTTCGTCGGAGAATGGGCAAGCTAGGTCGTCGATGTCCATGCCGAAGATGATCTACGTCGAAGCATCGATGAATCAAGCTCCACCTTCACTAAACCGTGAAAAGTTGTGAAGGAAACACACTCTACTACTTGGCAAGAGGTAGAGGATGAAGAAATAGGAAGTGGGTAGACTTTAGAATTGGATTTCTCACTCATATGCATCAATCACCATTGATGTAGTGGAGTTTTTCTTCATGAAGTGAAGAAGAAGAAGAAAGCAAGAAGATGATGAGTTATTATAAAAAGAATAATAATTTTATTCTTATCATAATTTTAACCCAAGTTAAGTGTAGAGAATTGACCAAGGTTAAAGAATGGTTAGGGTAAAGGAGATGAGACAAAAATGGTGACATGAAGAAAACTTCATGAAGCTTCAAGTTGAAAACAAAAATAGCCACCATTTTTGACTTCTTTTCCTTTTTCTCATTTATCTTTTAAATACAAATGAAAATATAAATGAATGAATAAAAGAAAACCCTAATCATTTATTTAACCTAGGTTTAATTCATTACACTTAACAAAAAGATATGTATCATCAAACATGATACAATCAAGTGCACAAAAATCATATCGCATATGTAATGCGCACACCCGAGTGAGAAAATCCATTTTAAAGTGAACCGATACTAGTTAATGCAAAGTAATATATCAAATATACAATTATGCATTAAATCATTAAATCAACACTTGATCCAATGATCCGGTCATGTCGCACATAACCGACTGGTATCTTTAGCAACAACTTATCGAATCAACACTTGCTCCGATAACCCGGCTATATTGCATATAACCGATCAATGTCACATCGTGAGAATCGAATACAGTATCACATACCGTATTATTCTCGGTCCCGCACATATCTCATATGCGCTCCTATTTCGTTTCGCTTGAACCAGGAAACCTCTGTGTAGGACTCTAAAGACTCATCAATACGCCGGCAGCGGATGATGATCATATCAAACATCCACAAGCCGCAAGCGGTCTGCTAAACGTAACGGCCACCCGGGTATTGAGCGATCTGAAGATCGACGAGCAAGCCCGCTCACACTCCAGTGAATCCGACCAGTAACACTACCGTACAGTCCGGTCTGATCGTCTGATATGTCGCATATCTCGCCTAGGGGTGGCAAACGTCAGACCCCAATAGCTCAATAAGTCGTGTCGATATGAGGTCTATAACTGTTCGAGAAACTACTGGTAACACTTACCAGTAAATCTCAGCAACCCTGGCCAGGGATTTCCTGTTATAGCCAATCGAACACAGCGCAACATCAACCCCCATATACCGGGAGAGACGAATCCCCTCCTATCGCTCATTGCCTCCATGTGACTCGGGACTGTACCCAAAAACCACCGTTTTGCACGCCCTCTTGGACGTGGTAAGATGGAAATCAAAGCACAGTGGGAACCACACAAGACTCTATGACGATCTCGGGTCAACAGACTACTCTGTACCAGTGTCACCAGAGAACTGCCATCTGACGTGAGGTATAATACCATCTGGGAGTTCTCGGCGAGTCCGTCCAGTGTACCCAGTCTCTACTGAGCACCCGTATATCTCCTCTGATGTCAAACACCGATGGATATGGGATCATCCATCGCCCATCTGTATGGGTCGAGAAGGTACACGCTAGTCTACTCTGGTATATCGATGCCCCGTCTCGATACACCCACGACTAGGGACTGTGAAGGATGTACTTATGGACTACCATGTCCCCACTAGTATGATCCGCATCATAGTCCAGGTAGTCAAGTACAGATCCTAAGGGCTTTACCAACATGTAATAGAGAGACAATCAGTATACACGTTAAGGTAAAGTTCAACCAGATAGCATACTATCATGTCGAGCAAGAAAGTCCTCCCTATATATGTCCCAGCATCCACTACAATATACATCCTATGTACAGTAATGGCCTCTAGGGCATACATATAACTAACAATCTCCCACTTGCACTAGGGCCATCTGTAGCAGTGGTTTGAAGTATCTCATACTCAACCATCCCATAAAAGTCTCTCTCTGGGAACAGGCCTTTGTGAGTGGATCCGCTGTGTTGTCCTCTGAGTCTACTCTCCAAACCTCGATCACCCTGGAGATCAACCATCTCCATGATCAGGCGATGCTGCCTTAGAATAAGTTTGGATCACTGATGGGACCATCGTTCCTCGGGATAAGCCACAACTCCATTGTCACACAATGGGAGGAACATAGTTCATCTCATGAACCATTATACACCCAAACAGCCTCTTTGGTAGCATCTTAAGTAGCGATGTATCCAGCCTTTATCGTCTAGTATGTCACGGTATCTAGCTTGGAACTCTTCCAACATACCGTCCCTTTATTGAGGGTAAAGACAATGCCTGCGACTGACATTCAGTCGTCTTTATCACCCTGGAACCCTTCCAGTGATTCTCCCCAGGATCGTTTGATACCGTCTCACTACATCTAGTGAGAATCCTAACATCCATTTAGATCTATCTCATAGATCCAAAATCCAGGATTTAGTAGGTATCACTTTGATCCTATGTGGAGAAACTTTGTGATAAACGGAGATTGATCGAGCGTAGCATAGGAAACTCCTTTCCTATCAAGAGTATGTCATCCACGTACTCTACGAGGATCGTCACCATACTCCCTACTACCTTTTTGTTTATACCAGGTTCATCTACCATTTTGATGATGTCAAACTCTTTGACTACTTCATCAAAACAGACGTTCCAACTCCGCGATGCCTGCTTTATCTTATAAAGCATCTTGCACACGTTTCCGCTGCTCCCACTGTCTACGAAGCCCTCTGGCTGTGTACTTATAGACACTCTCTTCTAAACATCATTTAGAAAAGCTGTCATGACACCCAACCGCCAGATATCGTAGTCATGGTATGAAGCCGTGGCAAGTAGGATCTGGATGGACTTAAGCATAACTACTTGAAAAGGTTTCATCATTATCCATGCCTGGTCAATGACGAAAACCTTTAACAAGTCTAGCTTTGAAAGTCTCAACTTTTCCATCTATACCAAGTAATCTTCTCAAGATATACTTGCTCCTGATGGGGATTTAACCCTTCAGATATAGCAACTAAAGTCCATACTTTGTTGGTGTATAAGGATTCCATCTCAGATCTCTAAGCATCCAGCCATTCTTACAGAGTCTTACTCCTGATGGCCTGCTCGAAGCTAGTTGGGTCATCATCTCATGATGCAATCCTCGCTCCCACTGTCATAGAGAAAACGAAGTATCTCTCAGGTGGGTGAGGAACCCTACTAGATCGGCGGAGAGGCTGAGGTTCGTTGGTAACTATCGAATCCTTTGGTTCTTTCAAATCATCAGCTGCAGTTTGTATAGCTGGAACCTTTCCAGTTCTACATTACAGACTTTGCCTCGAGCTTGTCCGGATTTTGCTTTTAAACATAGGCCGGACAACCCCAAATCTTAACTAACTTAAGATATGGGCTCTTCCCTTTCCATATCACATATGAAGTGGTAGGCAACTGATTTGATTCGAACCCTATTCAATAGGTATGCAACTTCATAAGTGCATAACTCCCAAAAGGAAAAAGGTAACTCAGTATTACTCATCATAGAGCACACCTTATCATATAGGGTGTGATTGCTCCACCCTGATATACCATCGTGCTATGGTGTATACAGAGGAGTAATGCTGAGAGAGAATCTCATTCTCCTTTAAAATAGTCCAGGATTTCCGTGCTCAAGTATTCTCCTCCTTGATCACATCAAAGGACATAATACTTATACCCGTATTTTGGTTCTCTACTTCTAACTTATATTCCGTGAATATCTCAAAAGGTTCGGACTTGTGCTTCAACAGGAACATATGTCTGAATCTTGAGAGATTATCAGAGAATATAATGAAGTATAAAGAATCAGTCCTGGCATTTGTAGACTGGGGACCTTACATACATCAACATGTATCATCCCAAGAGTTCACTAACTCTTTCTCTGTTTCCAGTAAACGGAGCTATGGTCATCTTATCTTTGTGACATGACTGGCGAGTTTCACAAGATGTAAATTCAAACTGATTTAAATATGCATCTTTATGTAACTCTAGCTAGTCGGGTCACATTGATCTGACCTAGTCTACAATGCCTCAAGAAGAATTCGTTCATTTCTGAACTCTTCCTCTTGTGTGTGTTCCGTATACTAAGAACTGTAGTTTGATTTAGAACATCAATGCTTTTAGATAACGTGCCTGAACCGATCAACTTTTGATATAGGAAATGTTCAAAACATTATCCAACAATACAAAATTTTATCATTTCTTTACTGATAAAGAGACTGATATGATTTTGTATATCAGGTTCGGTATCTAATAACATTCGTTCAGAATCAATGTATTGGTAATACAGGGTGACAGTGACCGACAGACTTGGCTGCAACACTTGCCCCGTTTTCTGCCTCATGAAACTTATCACCCGTTCTCAGTTCTCTACCTATCTGTAGCCCTATGTAACAGATTACATATCTGGGATCCTGATCCGGTATCATATACCCAGGACGTAAAGGATACTGAGAAACAGTTCTGTATAATGAACAAACCCGAAGATGATGCATCAGCATGCACTCTCTTCGTTTGGGCGGCACGGGAATTCTGGTAATCCCCAATTTCCTGCTCTGTCTTATAACAATTATAAGTTGGAGCGGGACCAACGTTCCCCAGCTCAGTATAACAAGCGGGTTCGGTCAATAATCCGTATTATTATCTTGATTAAGGCGTGATATGGTCGCTACCAGGAGAGAGAGAGAAGAAAACACTCAGCGTGCGCTCTAGCAAGAATAGATTGGTTATTATTTTATCTAATCAGGATGGCTCCCACTGCTTTTTATCAAATCTTCCTTCAAACCCTAAAAGGAATGACTAGCCGGGATTAATTACACACTACAAGTTCGCCAATCTTTCAGCCAGGCCAGTGTCGGTACTTTGAGGGAGGTCCCCCGTGCTTTCGCACGAACCTAATTAATGTAAACCTCGTTTTCCCAGAGGCGTAACCTCGTTAACACCTTTCTAGACACCTACTTGATCGGCTAATTGTAATGTATAAAACTCTCCCAGGAGTAACACTTACTCGCAGCGGGTATCGGGATCCAACTATCTCATAGAAGGTATGCAATCTCATTGCAAATTTCAACACTTGAAATTCCCGATAATGTTTTGCCCCTAACGTGCTATGACCTTGACGAAAGCCAACAAACCATAGCCCGCTAGTCAAGTTCAACCCGTACATTTCTTGATCGAATTAAACCCACCCGCACGACCCTTGACGAAAGCCAACAAAGCCGCACGACTACCCTAATCCAATCGCATCGTATGCTGTCAGATAAGCAGCATATAGCTACCGCACACTGCACCTTGACGAAAGCCAACAAATGCAGCACGAATACTATATACAACTTATCTGAAATGACGGAGGGCTACGACAGGTTTTTCTGAAAACCTATTGCGTAATGAACTTGATATCGTTGTAGGATCGAATGAATTTTAAAATGGAGTGCTTTTGAGGCTTTTCTAGTTTTGCTAAAGGAGTCACTCCCGGTTAAGGGATCGTCGGTCCTTTCCTCGTCGAATGAGGTGCGGGATATATCATATATATCACTGTGCAAAGCAAAAACTCTTAAAAGCAATCAAAAGACAAACCGAATTTGTAGCATCTGCCAGTTATTGCTAAAGGAGTCACTCCCGATGAAGGGATCTCGGTCCTTTCCTCATCGAATAAGGTGCAGGATATATCACATATACCGCTGTGCAAAGCATGAACTGTAGCTACCTGTTTTATTTTGAAATTCGATTCTACAACATCTTAGGTTTCTTTTACTTTCATTAATCACATTAATGAAGTCCCATCATTTAAGTACCTAAACATCACAGATAGATATGACGTACACTTATGCCATCCGCATTCGCCTCGATGTCCCCTCGTGCACCGTTAGGTTAGGTAACTAACGGCAGAGCAGGGCAGGGCTAGCACGGGTGTAAAACATAAGTAACGTCTATATAATATATCATATATACTATATACTATATCCATCACAGAAACATCTCAAAATCTCATCACAGATATCGCAGCAGAAGAATCATATGAAATATTGGATATACTAGGACGTCCGTGTTTTCAATACGAGCCAGCATAAAACACGGATTCCACGGTCGTGATGAATAGCCAAACCCACACCCCTAGACCCCTACGAGAGCGGCAAGCAACCCTACCAATTCTGGAGTTAGGAGACCCGGACTCGACTCCTCGAGTTGGTCTCCCACTGGACTCCAGAACCCGGTTACTTGTGCCCTCCTCCTTGGGTCTATCCTAGTGCGGAAAAGTAAATAATATACAACAGGTGACAACTCCCGCAACCTGGAAGCGCCCCAATAAAAGAATATTACATACAAGTTTTTACATGAATGAAAATGAAAAACACTCATCTCACATAAAAACCCCCGGCTATTCAAACACGACGATCCAATATAACATATCCAGCAACACATAACATCACATGTCAACAACGTAAGTAAATATGTCCATCCCAATTGTCGTTGACATATAGCAACGAAACCGGCGATATCACATATTACACTTACGGTCACAGAAAAGAAAGTGTAAAACTACAACAGTTGGAATCCGCAACCACCTCAGACATCGCATGCCTGACCAAATGAATACCTTAGACATCGCATGCCTAACAATTATAAACCCCGCATTTTAGTCTCATTATCGAAAACTCTTTTCAATATCAAGTCGGGCAATTCAACAAGATTCCCGACATCCTGATCGAATGCTCGTCGCAAACTTCAGTAGACGGCCGCACCCCCGATACCGGCGACGAAGTGCACCAAGGCGGAACACCGCTACCGCGAGCACCCGGACGGATGCTTTCGGCGACGGGGTTCTCCTACAGTCACTTGGTCGGGGCTATGGAGTGAAGCTGTCTATTAAGTTTATCCGGCGAGTATCCGCGTACACTACGTGATTGCGACGGACTTTTGATCACATCAAAATTCCGTGGCAACCGATCAAGTGAGACTAAATTGCTATGTTTATAACATTCATTTAGTTATCATATAACTTTTTGTGAATTCCAATTATTGTATCCCATTCCAGATAAACAGAAAATGTTAAACTTTTCGATCGAACAATCGAACACCCAAGTTTTCCCGAAACAGATCAACACATGAAACAAGTCTAACAACATTCCGTTCGTGCCTCAGTACCAACGATCCAGCCGTAGAAGGGTCAAGCCAACGCCTCACATGTGGCACGCCGTACTGCCTCAAACCCGAAGGTTCAAAGGGCAGTTCAAGACGGTCACATAATCGAGTTAAGGTTTGTGTCTTCTAGAGGGACCATCGCATTACTTGCACTACTTAGAACGTCGTCAAACTGCGGAAAAATCCAACACTTGGAAATTTCCCGACAGGGGAAAAGTTGGGTATTTATATCCGGTCGAACTTTTTAACATATCCTAAAATTTATCCGGAAAGCCACACAGACAAAATTTGATATCCCGATCGAAACACCGAATTCCCAAAACAACACAGAAAAATTCAACTCTGGAATAAATATTAAAAATACCCAGGAATACCAGCACTAATAATTATGAGATACTGTGCAAATAGTACTGAACAAAATGGCCGTACCGCCGCGCAACCGCCGCACGAGGCTAGCTCGTGCCGCGGAAGCGCGGCAATATGAAGGAATTATGTGCACGAATTTCACAGTATTTCATATATTCACCTGCTGATTTTTCTGAACATTTTTAATGTGGAAAAATACCAGATTTTAAAAAATGGACAGAGAGCAATTTTCCGGGTATGGTTTCGGTTCGATCGGACTTCAATTTCCGTCTGGACTTCGCCTAAGGCTCTAGCTAGGCTCTGATACCACTGCAGGGTTCCTAGGCACTCTAGTGAGGTCTCCAAAGCCATCAACCATGGCAATTTCAAAAATTATGGTGCCTACAAACCCTAAACAACGGATCGTATACTAGAAGTCTAGGCGAACAAGAACTAGTTAACAGTTAACTGAATAAAATACGGAAATACAACCTTTGTAGATCCGGTGCTCCACCTCCATAGCTCCGCAACGAGGTCCTCTCCGCTGTCCAAATCGAATCTGGGCTCTAGGATCGGCTTCGTCGGAGAATGGGCAAGCTAGGTCGTCGATGTCCATGCCGAAGATGATCTACGTCGAAGCATCGATGAATCAAGCTCCACCTTCACTAAACCGTGAAAAGTTGTGAAGGAAACACACTCTACTACTTGGCAAGAGGTAGAGGATGAAGAAATAGGAAGTGGGTAGACTTTAGAATTGGATTTCTCACTCATATGCATCAATCACCATTGATGTAGTGGAGTTTTTCTTCATGAAGTGAAGAAGAAGAAGAAAGCAAGAAGATGATGAGTTATTATAAAAAGAATAATAATTTTATTCTTATCATAATTTTAACCCAAGTTAAGTGTAGAGAATTGACCAAGGTTAAAGAATGGTTAGGGTAAAGGAGATGAGACAAAAATGGTGACATGAAGAAAACTTCATGAAGCTTCAAGTTGAAAACAAAAATAGCCACCATTTTTGACTTCTTTTCCTTTTTCTCATTTATCTTTTAAATACAAATGAAAATATAAATGAATGAATAAAAGAAAACCCTAATCATTTATTTAACCTAGGTTTAATTCATTACACTTAACAAAAAGATATGTATCATCAAACATGATACAATCAAGTGCACAAAAATCATATCGCATATGTAATGCGCACACCCGAGTGAGAAAATCCATTTTAAAGTGAACCGATACTAGTTAATGCAAAGTAATATATCAAATATACAATTATGCATTAAATCATTAAATCAACACTTGATCCAATGATCCGGTCATGTCGCACATAACCGACTGGTATCTTTAGCAACAACTTATCGAATCAACACTTGCTCCGATAACCCGGCTATATTGCATATAACCGATCAATGTCACATCGCGAGAATCGAATACAGTATCACATACCGTATTATTCTCGGTCCCGCACATATCTCATATGCGCTCCTATTTCGTTTCGCTTGAACCAGGAAACCTCTGTGTAGGACTCTAAAGACTCGTCAATACGCCGGCAGCGGATGATGATCATATCAAACATCCACAAGCCGCAAGCGGTCTGCTAAACGTAACGGCCACCCGGGTATTGAGCGATCTGAAGATCGACGAGCAAGCCCGCTCACACTCCAGTGAATCCGACCAGTAACACTACCGTACAGTCCGGTCTGATCGTCTGATATGTCGCATATCTCGCCTAGGGGTGGCAAACGTCAGACCCCAATAGCTCAATAAGTCGTGTCGATATGAGGTCTATAACTGTTCGAGAAACTACTGGTAACACTTACCAGTAAATCTCAGCAACCCTGGCCAGGGATTTCCTGTTATAGCCAATCGAACACAGCGCAACATCAACCCCCATATACCGGGAGAGACGAATCCCCTCCTATCGCTCATTGCCTCCATGTGACTCGGGACTGTACCCAAAAACCACCGTTTTGCACGCCCTCTTGGACGTGGTAAGATGGAAATCAAAGCACAGTGGGAACCACACAAGACTCTATGACGATCTCGGGTCAACAGACTACTCTGTACCAGTGTCACCAGAGAACTGCCATCTGACGTGAGGTATAATACCATCTGGGAGTTCTCGGCGAGTCCGTCCAGTGTACCCAGTCTCTACTGAGCACCCGTATATCTCCTCTGATGTCAAACACCGATGGATATGGGATCATCCATCGCCCATCTGTATGGGTCGAGAAGGTACACGCTAGTCTACTCTGGTATATCGATGCCCCGTCTCGATACACCCACGACTAGGGACTGTGAAGGATGTACTTATGGACTACCATGTCCCCACTAGTATGATCCGCATCATAGTCCAGGTAGTCAAGTACAGATCCTAAGGGCTTTACCAACATGTAATAGAGAGACAATCAGTATACACGTTAAGGTAAAGTTCAACCAGATAGCATACTATCATGTCGAACAAGAAAGTCCTCCCTATATATGTCCAAGCATCCACTACAATATACATCCTATGTACAGTAATGGCCTCTAGGGCATACATATAACTAACAAAACCATGAAATGAACATATATACGACGCCCTACTTCGAAGATCAAGCACAGAAAGAATAAGTAAAGCAAGACATCATCATCTCAAAGAAGCGAACATACACCCATCACTCTAAGTCTCGCAATACATGAGTTTGTCTAGGTCTACCAATATACAAATTCTAGTTTCTGATTGATGGAGTTTATCTAGATACAATAGAATAATAAATACAAGAGTGGGCACTATCCAATGGGTGTCCCCATCTACCAAAGCAAAACACCCTGAATGAAGCTATGCGCTAGCAATACCGCTACTGATCCAGGCAGTCGAACCTGCAAGAAAACTGTAGCACAACGAGGGTGAGTTGCCAACTCGTGAGTAGAAAACATCAGCAGGTAGAAATAAAATAAATAGCGATTCCTAGGTCAAACTGTATCATGAAGGTAATACTATGATATCTAGGGTGTCCATGTATGCATATGTATCAACAATATAATCAATGCCAATGACAACATGTAAAATCAAATCATTTGAAATCATGTGCCTGTATGTATGGGGAAAATCAACTAATATGTGTCCATCAACGACACATCAACATCATGGAACCTGAGTGTCCAACACCGACACTCGAAACATCATGAAAAACCCATGTCCAGTATCGACATGTAAATCCTCATATCTCAGGCACAGCATCCTCTGATCGGCCCTCAGGTGCCGTATCCTTTGATTGGCCCTCATATCCATCTCGACTCCGGTCGGTATCCTCCGGATAACCGCCGGGTCCAAACTATCACCGGTAGGTAGTGCTCCCTCCTGCCAGGCTCATCGTCTATATCTCGAGCTTCTTGCCCCGAGGTACCATACCGGGTCCACCATGTACCCGCAGACGGCTTATCCAACTCCTCGAATCGGGTCTCAAAAACAAGCTCAGAACTGAGAAAACTCATGGTGGACGCCTCGAAATCACATCACGAGAAACCACGTTTTTAAAACAATTCATAATTTCCTTTGAAATATATCCGTGGCTCTCAAATCCAGAAATCTCATGAAAACGGTATCTTAATGCATGCAACCATAAAGTACGATGTATGCAACATAGAACGGTAATGTGTGCATATCAAGTATATCATGTAAACATGTCATATGATAGTACTGAACAATTAAGAATAATATCTTGATATAGCCATTCTACTGTGTAAATGGCATAGCAATTACCGATGATGAATGTGTGTGAGCCGGCAAATCTGTGTAAGTGTAACATGCCTTTTCATCACTACTGTGGAATCCGTGTTTTTCATTAATGGCTTAATTTAAAACACGGACCTCCTAGTATATCCTATATTTCATTTGTTTGCTTCTGCTGCTTGAGTTCTGTGATGTGATCATATAACTGCGTGAGACGAATGCTGCTATATATATGATATATTAGTAGACACTATATATGTTTTTCATCCGTGCTAGTCCTGACCCCACCCTGCCGTAAGTTAAGTAACCTTACGGTGAAGACCCGGGTCCCTGTGGCAAATGCGGATGGCATATATGTGTGTTTTATTTTCGTTTCTTCTGTGATGTTTAGAAAACATAAATGATGGGACGTCATTAATGAGATTAATGAAAAGAAAAGAAAGCTAAAGATGTTATAGAATAAAATTTTTCAAAAAGGTATCTCTAGCTATTGCTTTACATAGTGGTATTCCATTATGAATATCCTGCACCTCATTTGATGAGGAAATAGCCTAGATCCCTTCACCGGGAGTGACCTCTTTAGCAAAACTAGCATATGCTACAACCCACTCGGTTTGTTTTGAAAACTACTTGATTTTTAAAAGCGGAGCTTAAACCACTCCTTTTTCAAACCATTAGATTCTACAATGATATCAAGTTCATTACGCTAAAGGTTTTCTTCAAAACCAGTTGTAGCCCTCCGTCATTTCAGATAAGGACTATTTAGTATTCATGCCGCGTTTGTTGGCTTCCGTCAAAGCATAGTGTGCGGTAGACGATTAGTGCTTATCTGCAGCATATGATGCGATTGGATTAGGGTAGTCGTACGACCTTGTTGGCCTTCGTCAAGGGTCGTGCGGGTGGGTTTAATTCAATCACGAAATGACGGGTTGAACTTGACTAGCGGCCTATGGTTTGTTGGCCTCCGTCAAGGTCATAGATCGTTAGGGGTAAAAAAAAAATAGATATTAGGAATTTCAAGTGTTGAAATTTGCAATGAGATTGCATACCTTCTATATGATAGTTGGATCCCGATACCCATTGCAAGTATGTGTTACTCCTGAAAGAGTTTTCCACTTTACAATTTGCTGATCCAGTAGATGTCTAAGAAAGGTGTAAACGGGATTATGCCTCTGAGGAAACGAGCTTATTTAATTAGTTCCATGCGAAAGCATGAGGAGACTCCCTCGGAGTACCAATACCTGCCTGGCTGACCGATTGGCGAACTTGTAGGGTGTAATTAATCCCGGCTAATCTTACCTTTTAGGGTTTGAAGGAAGATTTGATAAAAACGGTTGGAGCCATTCTGATTAGATAAGATAATAACCAATCTAATCTTGCAAGAGCGCACGCTAAAGTGTTTTCTTCTCTCTCTCTTTCTCTAGGTAGTGACCATGACACGCCTTAATTAAGATAATAATATGGATGTATTGACCGAACCCGCTTATTATATTAGGCTGGGGAACGTTGGTTCCGCTCTATCTTATGACCATCATAAGTCTGAGCTAGGGATAGAGGAATGCACGGATTCCCATGCAACCCGAACGAAGATAAAGCATGCTGATGGATCTTCTTCGGATGTGTTTGTTAACGTGAACTGTTTCTCAGCTCTACGTCCTGGGTATTAGATACCGGATCAGGATCCCACATATGTAATTTGTTACATGGGCTAAAGAGATATAGAGAATTGGGAAAGGGTGATATGTTTCTCAGAGTAGGGAATGGTGCAATTGTTGTAGCCAAGGCAGTTGGTGAATATCACCTAGTACTACCAAATGTTAATACATTGATTCTGAACGACTGTTGTTTCGTACAAAAAATGATGTGCAATATTTATCAGTTTCTTTATTACATAAAGAAGGATATAACTTTGTATTGGAGGAAAATGTTATGAATATTTTCCTAAATCAAGTGTTGATTGGGTTTGGTACGTTGTGTAACGGTATATACGTTCTAAATCAAACTACAGTTCTAAATATACAGAACACACACAAGAGGAAAAGTTCAGAAATGAACGAAGCCTTCTTGTGGCATTATAGACTTGGTCATATCAATGCTTGTTTGTATGACTCGTTTGAGCCGTGATAGGGAGGAAATTAAAGCACAGTGGGAACCACTCATATGACGATCTCGGGTCTACAGACTAACCTGTACAAGTTTCACCAGAGAACTTGTCACTATCCATAATTTAGCACGTGACCGGCACTTAAATCATGCGACTTAGCCTCTCCAGTTCTTGCTTTGCATAGTGATATTCCTTGATGAATATCCAGCACCTCATTCGATGAGGAAAGAGCCAGGATCTCTTCACCGGGAGTGACCTCTTTAGCAAAAGCTATTCGGTTTGTTTTTGAAAAACTACTCGATTTTTAAGCGGAGCTCAAACCACTCCTTTTCATATCGCAAGATTCTACAATGATATCACGTTCAATACATTAAAGGTTTTCATCAAAACCATTTGTAGCCCTCCGTCATTTTAGTAAGTAGAGTACTTAGTATTCATGCTACGTTTGCTGACTATAGTTAATGCGTAGTGTACGGTAGTAAAGTGATGTCTTCCTATAAAGCATATGATGCGATCGATTAGAACATCCATATGACTTTGGTGACCATAGTTAAGGGTCATACATGTAGGTCTAAATCGATCATGAAATGACGGGTAGAACTTGACTAACGCTTATGATTTGTTGACTATAGTTAAGGTCATAAGATGCTAAGGGTAAAAACCATATCGGGAATTTCAAGTGTTGAAATTTGCAATGAGATTACATACCTTCTATTTGATAGTTGGATCCAGATCCCACTATGAGTAATAGTTACTCCCAGGAGAGTTTTACACTTTACAATTAGCTAATCCAGTAGGTGTTTAGAAAGATATTAACAGGGTTATGCCTCTAAGGAAACGAGGTTTATTTTAATTAGGTCCGTGTGAAAGCACGGGGAACCTCCCTCGGAGTACCGACACTAGCCTGGCTGACCGGTTAGCGAACTTGTAGAATGTAATTAATCCTGGATAATTTTATTTTTAAGGTTTGAAGGAAAATTTAATAAAAAGCAGTAGGAAATATCGATTAGATAAGATTAATAACCAATCTAATCATGTAAGAGCAATCGCTGAGTGTTTTCTTTTCTCTTTTCTAACGGCAGATACCAATGTCGGGACTTAAGCTTCTATTAGAAAAAAATAAACTCACAGGACCAAATTATAAAGAATGGCTGAGGAACGTAAATAGTGCCCTTACTTATGACAAAGTTGCATACGTCCTTACTGCTCCAGCCTCTTCCCTCCCAGGCCCTGATTCATCTATTGCGGATAAGGAGATCCGCAAAACATGGGATATAGATTGCGTCACAGCCAAATGTCTCGCGCTTGCTTCGATGGACAACGAACATCAGAAGAAACACGAGAAGATGGATGTACAATCCATCTTTCTCCATACAAAGGACATGTATGGGGAGCAATCTTGTGCCCTGCGTTACGAGGCCTCAAGAAAGTTGTTTCAGATGAGGATGGCTGCTGACACATCTATAGGTGATCATGTGCTGAAGATGATTTGAAGAACTAGAGGACCTGGGATGGACGATGGAGAACGAACAATATGTTGATATAGTTCTACAGTCTCCCCCTGCCTATGCTCAGTTTATAGTGAACATCAACATGCACAATCTGGAGAAGTCACTACCTAAAATTCTTAATATGTTGAGTAGTGCAGAGAGCACACTAAAAGTAGTGAAAACTCCCTCTCTAGTTGCTGGGCCATCTTCCTCTTCCGTCCCAAAAGCTAAAGCTATGGGAAAGAAGAAGAAGAAACCCATCAAACTGAGAGGTGGAGTTAGAAAGGCACCAAGGAAAGACAAGTCAGGGGCTGCGGCATCGGGAAAAGGGGAATTCTTCTACTTCCACAAGATTGGGCACTGGAAGAGAAACTGCGTTAGGTACCTCGCTGATCTCAAGAAGAAGAAGCATGCTGATGCTTCCACTTCAGGTGCGTTTGTTACTGAAAACTGTTTTTCAATCAACTCTACTTCCTGGGTATTAGATACCGGGTCAGGATCTCATATCTGGAATTGTGTGCAGGGATTGAGAAATAGTAAAGTGTTGAAGAAAGGTGATCACAATCTCCTTGTTGGGAATGGTTCAAATGTACATGATGTATCAGTGGGAAGTATCACCTTGGTTTACCTTCAGGATGTATATTGGTTTTGAACCCGTGTTATTTCGTGCCTTCCATGTTATGTAACATAATATCAGTATCTCTGTTGGATAATGAAGGATATAATTTTTTGTTACAAAGTAATGTTACGAATATTAACCTAAATCAACAGTTGATTGGGTATGGTACATTAAATAACGGGATCTGCGTCCTGAATCAACACACAGTTTTTAACATACAACATAGTTTTTAACATACAACACACAAACAAAAGAAATATTTCAGACATAAATGAAGCTTTCATTCAACATTGTAGACTTGGTCATATTAACGAAACAAGACTAACCAAGCTATATAAAGATGGATATTTAAACCCGTTTGAATATAAATCTTATGCGACATGTCAGTCTTGTATCAAGGGTAAAATGACCAAAACTCCATTTACCGGACACAGAGAGAGAGCTAATGAACTTTTAGGCCTCATACATAGTGATGTATGTGGAACAATGTCTACACATGCTAGAAGCGGTTATTCCTACTTCATAACTTTTACTAATGATTTCACGAGATTTGGACATGTGTTCTTGTTGAAACATAAGTTTGAAGCCTTCGAAAAATTCAAGGAGTATAAACTTGAAGTAGAAAAACAAACTGGATTGAGTATCAAGAAACTTCGATCAGATCGAGGAAGAGAGTATCTAAGAACAGAGTTTCTAGATTTCTTAAAAGAGAATGGGATTCTTTCTCAGCTCACTCCTCCGTACACACCACAGCACAACAGTGTGTTAGAACGGAGAAATCGTACCCTATTAGATATGGTACGTTCGATGATGAGTGATGTTGAGTTACCCTTTTCGTTCTGGGGGCATGCATTGGAGACTGCAATATATCTATTAAACAGGGTTCCGACCAAAACCGTGCTTACCACTCCATATTAGATATGGTATGGGAAGAGACCATCTCTTAAACAAGTTAGGATATGGAGTTGTCCTACTTTCGTTAAAAAGCAGAATCCAGACAAACTCAAGACACTATCGGTTTTGTGTAAATTTGTGGGATATCCCAAACATTCATATAAGTATCTTTTCTACCATAAGGAGGAGCAAAGAGTGTTTGTTTCTCAGTATGCCACATTTTTAGAAAATGAATTTTTTACAAATGATACTGTTGGCAATACGGTAGAGCTGGAAGAAATTTCAGAGCCACAAACAAATACTAATGATTTGGTTGAACCTGAAGTTTCAATAGAACCCAACGAGCCTCATTCATTCCGTAGATCTAGTAGAACTTCTCGCCCACCGGATAGATACTATGGTTTTCTAATTGATGGTGATAGAGAAAATTGCATCATAGATGATGATGACCCTACTAGTTTTCAGCAAGCTATCACGAGTAGTGACTCAGTGAAATGGCTGGATGCCATGCGATCCGAAATGGAATCCATGCACACCAACAAAGTATGGACTTTGGAGGTTGCACCTTCTGGAGTAAAACCCATATGGTGCAAGTGGATCTTTAAGAAAAAGATCGGTGTAGATGGACAGGTGGAGACCTATAAAGCTAGGCTTGTGGCGAAAGGATTTCGTCAAAGACCAGGATTAGACTATGACGAAACTTTTTCTCCAGTTGCAATACTTAAATCCATTCGGATCCTGCTAGCTATTGTTGTTTACTACGACTATGAACTCTGGCAGATGGACATTAAAACAGCATTTCTAAATGGTGATTTAGATGAATGTGTTTTTATGGATCAGCCGGAGGGCTTCATTGACAGTGGGAGCAGCGAAAAGGCATGCAGGTTGCTTAAATCCATCTATGGATTAAAGCAGTCGTCACAAAGTTGGAACATCTACTTTGATGATACAATCAAAGAGTTTGATTTTATTAAAAATGTAGATGAACCTTGCATTTATAAAAAGATTGGAGGGAGTACAGTCACATTCCTCGTATTGTATGTGGATGCCATTCTCCTGATAGGAAATGACGTTCCTATGCTACAATTGGTCAAACTATTCTTATCGCAAAGGTTCTCCATGAAGGACCTGGGTGATGCATCATGCATTCTGGGCATTAAGATCTATAGAGATAGGTCTAAGAGATTGTTGGGATTCTCCCAATCGAGGTATATAAACACCATACTAAAGAGGTTTAGTATGGAAGATTCCAAGCGAGGTAATTTACCCGCTTGTCACGGGATCCCCCTTTCCAAAGAGATGTCTCCAAAGACTGATGAAGAGATGGCTCGCATGAGCAATATACCCTACACTTCGGCAGTAGGATCTATAATGTATGCGAAGTTATGTACTCGCCCAGATATAGCTTACGCACTGTGTAGTAAGCAGGTATCAATCCAATCCAGGGGAGAAACACTAGACGGCTGTGAAGAACATTCTTAAGTACTTGCGAAGGACTAAAGAAATGTTCTTGGTGTATGGTAATAGAGATCTCCAGTTGGAGGCCTTTACCGATTCCAGTTTCCAGAGCGATAAGGATGACAGCAAGTCCATCTCAGGGTTTGTATTTATCCTCAATGGAGGGGCGGTATATTGGAAGAGTTCCAAGAAAGATACCATCGCTGACTCTACGATGGAAGCTGAGTATATTGCTGCTAATGATGCCGCAAAAGAGGCAGTCTGGATGAGGAAGTTCGTTTTTGAACTTCAGGTGGTTCCATCCATTGCTAATTCAATACCTTTGTATTGTGATAACAATGGTTCCATGGATTTGGCAAAGGAACCACGGTCCCATCAGAAATCCAGACATATCTTGAGGCGGTATCACCTTATCAGGGAGATCGTGGATCGCCAGGAGATCGAGGTGCGGAGAGTGGACACAAAAGATAACACAACCGATCCATTCACCAAGGCCATCCCTTAAATCCAGTTCGAGAGACTGTTCGAGATGTTGGGCATGCGGTACGCTAGCAACTGGCTATAATGCAGACAGTGGGTACTTATTGCGACAACTAAAGGCCTTAGTGCATGTGGGAGATTGTTGGATATGTATGCCCTAGAGGCCTTTATTGTATAGAATGCTAGGAATATGTATGTAAAGAAACAATCTTTGCTCAATATGATAGTATGCTATCTGGTTTATCTTTATCTTAACATGTGATTTGTTTTACCTAGTATTTCATATCTTGTATACATGTTGATAAAGCCCTTAGGATCTTTTCTTGACTACCAGGACTATGATATAGATCATACTAGTGGGGCTTGGGTAGTCCATAAGTATATCCTTTAATAGTTCCTAGTTAAGGGAATATCGAGACTGGGCATCGATATTCCAGAGTAGACTAGTGTGTACGTTTCTTGACCCTGTATGGGATGATGGTTGATTCCATAACCATTGGTGTTTGACATCAAAGATTGTACACAGGTGCTCATTAGAGAATGGGTACACCGAACAGGACTCGCCGAGAACTCCTAGATGGTATTATACCTATCGTCAGATAGCAGTTCTCTGGTGACACTTGTACAGGTTAGTCTGTAAACTCGAGTTCGTCATAGTGTCTTGTGTGGTTCCCACTGTGCTTTGATTTCCTCCCTACCACGGCTCATCAGATTCGTGCAAACAGGTGGATTTTGGGTACAGTCCCGAATCACATGGAGGAGGTGAGCAATAGGAGGGGTTTCGTTTCTCCCGGTATAGGGAGTTGATGTTGCGCTATACTCGATTGGCTATAACAACAAATCTCTGGCCAGGGTTGTTGAGATTTACTGATAAGAGTTATCAGTAGTTTCTCAAACCATTATGAGTCTCACATCGACACGACTTATCAAATTACTGGGGTTTGACGTTTACCACCCCTAGACCCGATATGCAACGTATCAGATGAAGAGACCGGACTGTACGGTAAGTGTTACTCATAGACTCGTTGGGGTTAGGATGAGTTCGCTTGTCGGCCACCTTTTCGACATGTACCTGGATAGCTGTTATGCACAGCTAGTGCCGCTGACGGGCTTGTGGTTAAATCCACTGCCAGCGTACTGTCGAGTCTTTAGAGTCCCACACAGACGGTTTCCCTAGTTCAGGTGAAACGATGTAGAGGCCGT
The DNA here is from genome assembly GCA_030015575.1 of Agapanthus africanus. Lineage (NCBI taxonomy): Eukaryota > Viridiplantae > Streptophyta > Magnoliopsida > Asparagales > Amaryllidaceae > Agapanthus > Agapanthus africanus. The sequence goes on from CM057351.1 coordinate 31,768,252, forward strand.
AAGGTATTACGGCAGGGTTTCGATCATATACGTATACTGGCTACACGAATGATGTTCGGAAGGACAATACTGGTAGGCTTTTGTTTAAGACGGATACCAGTATTATAGTTTTTGGATTATTGGTATCTCATTGTATTCATATTTTTCGGAATACGAATACGGGTATATTTATACGGTATACAGTGAGGGGCATTCTTGTAATTGTACAAGAAAGGGCTTCTAGAAGGAGACACCTCATATATGGATTTTCTATTTTGGAAAATAAAATAAATGAGGTGGAATTTGGAGCATGGATGAAAGCATGGCTAATATTTAAAATATTCATTTGGATCTACTATTGAAACATGGTTGATTATTTTTGAGAAAAATAATCCATGATATAATAATTAAAACCTTAGCCATATCTTTTACTTCACAAGACCTAGCTCATTCTTACTCTCACATTCTCTCTCCAAATTATCTCCTCCTTTCTAGCTCAACCCTAACCCTTCACATGAGTTGTGATTTATAGGGTATTGAGATCAAATAATCCTTTAGATATTCTCTACATCATCTAAGTAGTCTCTCTTAGCAAGCTTGACTTCTTAGTTATCTCTTTAGTGGAGGTTGAAGCTTGATCCAAAGCTCTCGGGTGGATCATCTATAGCTTAGCGGTGATCGGAGATCGAGATAATCTCAAACATTCAAGGAGATCAGAAAAACAGCGGAAAGAAGACCCGAAGGACCGGTTTAATAAGGTATAACCCCTATCATAGTAGATAAAACTCCTAGATAGGGTTGCTAGTTATGGTTTAGTGTAAGATCCGATAGTGAAATTCGATGTTGCATGCTCAAAAATTATTGTTTTCTACTTCCGCCTCCCCAGAAGTGTTGTGGTGGTGTGCAACATCTACTGACAATTATACCGACTCTCTGATACATGTTGATAATGCCCTTTGGATGTGGACTTGACTACCATGACTATGATGCAGATCATACTAGTGGGGCCTGGATAATCCATATGCACATCCTTTAATAGTTCCTAATCGAGGGGATATCGAGATAAAGCATCGATATTCCAAAGTAGACTAATGTGTTCGTTTCTTGATCCAGTATGGGGCGATGGTTGATCCCACAACCATTGGTATTTGACATCAAATATTGTACACAGGTGCTCATTAGAGAATGGGTACACTGAACAGGACTCTCTGAGAACTTCTAGATGGTAGCATACCTATCATCAGATAGCAGTTCTCTGGTGACACTGGTACAGGTCAGTCTGTAGACCCGAGATCGTCATAGTGTCTTGTGTGGTTCCCACTGTGCTTTGATTTCTTCCCTACCATGGCTCAAAGGAGTCATGCAAACAGGTGGATTTTAGGTACAGTCCCGAGTCACATAGAGATAGTGTGCGATAGGAGGGGTTTTGTCTCTCCCGGTATATGGAGTTGATGTTACGCTATGCTCGATTGGCTATAACAGTAAGTCCCTGGTGTAGGGTTGCTAGGCACATGCACAAGGGTCTACGAGGCATCAACCATGCCCGATTAAAAATTTAGCCGTGCCGAACAACCCAAAGCCGGATCTTTAAACTAGAGTTTATGCGAAAACAAACATGTTAAACACTTTAACACTAAGTGAAAGGGATTACAACCTTTGTAGATCCGGTCCTTCACTTCTTAAGCTCTGTGTTGAGGTCCCTTCGCTGCGATCATCGTGTTCCGGACTCTCGAGAGGCTCCACGAAGAGAAAGATGCAGTCTTGCTTCCGATCTTCGATAACATAGATGATCTACCTTGAAGTTTCATTAACACAAGCTAACACTCACTAAATGAAGTGAACACCCTCATCTAAATGGCAAGGATAGATGAGGATGATGAAGTAGGATTTTTGCTCTCATTTGTTTTCTATTTCTCACTCACTTTCATCACAAATATCAAAGCATGAAAGCTTTGCAAAGGAGGAGGAAGAAGAAGAATAGTGAATTATTGCTTTGTGATGAATAATGAAAAGATGATAATGATGAATTATGCAACCATAGTTAACTAAACCATTTTAGAGATTTAACTAGGGCTAGGGTTTGGGTTGGGTTAAAGGTGAGTCACTTGAAAATATCAAGCATAATATCTTTTCCATGACAAAAGAAAAGCTTCTAGAAGCTACTAGAAGTCTTAACCCTGATCCAAACCCTAACCATGTTTAAACTCCACTAAACATGTTGCATTAGTAATCATATCATGTTACAATATTATATAGCATATATATAATATTTGTTGTAACAAAATAAAATAATACAATTAACATATATCGCATATATATCAATGTATTACCCGAGTGAGAAAAAGAATCTTTTAGTGAGATAATATTAGTTAATGTAATTTAATATATCATATATATTATTATACATTAAATTATCTAATCAACTCTTGATCCGACAATCCGGCTATATCACATATAACCGACTAATACGATGACCCGGATATATCACATATACCCGGCCGATATCTCATATTGTGAGAATCCAATACGGTATCACATACCGCATTATCCTCGGTCCCACACATATCACATATGTGCTCCTACTCCGTTTTTCCTGAGTCAAGAAATCTCTGTGTAGGACTCTAAGGAATCGTCAATACGCCGGCAGTAGGTGATGATCATATCAAACACCCACAAGCTGTAAGCGGTCAGCTAAACGTAACAGCCACCCAGGTATTGAGCACTCAGAAGATCAACAAGCAAGCCTGTACATTCTCCTGTGAATCCAATCAGTAACACTCCCGTACAGTCCGGTCTCGTCGTCTGATATGTTGCATATCTCGCCTAGGGGTGGTAAAACGTCAGACCCCAGTAGCTTGATAAGTCGTGTCGATATGAGGTCTATAACAGTTCGAGAAACTACTGATAACACTTACCAGTAAATCTCAGCAACCCTGGCCAGGGATTTCCAGTTATAGCCAATCGAACACAGCACAACATCAACTCCCTATACCGGGAGAGACGAATCCCCTCCTATCGCTCACTGCCTCCATGTGATTCGGGACTGTCCTAAAAGCCACCTTTTTGCACGCCTTCTTGGACGTGGTATGATGGAAATCAAAGCACAGTGGGAATCACACAAGACTCTATGACGATCTCGGGTCAACAGACTACTCTGTACCAGTGTCACCGGAGAACTGCCATCTGACGCAAGGTATAATACCATCTGGGAGTTCTCGGCGAATCCGTCCAGTGTACCCAGTCTCTACTGAGCACCCATACACCATCCTTGATGTCAAACACCGATGGATATGGGATCATCCATCGCCCATCATATGGGTCAAGATGCGTATACGCTAGTCTACTCTGGTGTATCGATACCCTGTCTCGATACACCCTCGACTAGGAACAGTTATAGGATGTACTCGTCGACTACCGTGTCCCCACTAGTATGATCTCATCATAGTCCCAGTAGTCGAGTACATATCCTAAGGGCTTTATCAACATGTATATAGAGACAATCAGAGTACATGTTAAGATAAAGAGCAACCAGATAGCGTACTATCATGTCGAGCAAGAAAGTCCTCCATATATATGTCCAAGCATCCATTACAATATACATCGTATGTACAATAATGGCCTCTAGGGCATACATATAACTAACAATCTCCCACTTGCACTAGGGCCATCTGTTGTGGTATCGCATACCCAACAATTAGCTGCGGTTGAAGTATCTCATACTCAACCATCCCATAAAAGTCTCTACTGGGAAAAAGGCCTTTGTGAGTGGATCCGCGCTGTTTTCCTCTGTGTCTACTCTCCTAACCTCGATCTCCCTGGAGATCAACCATCTCCATGATCAGGTGATACTGCCTAAGAATTATATCTGGATTTTAGATAGGACGGGGTTTCCTTTGGCATAAGCCACAACTCCATTGTCACACAATGGTAGGAACGAAGTTCATCTCATGAACTTATATATATCCAGACTGCCTCTTTGGTAGCATCCTTGGTAACGATGTATTTTGCCTTTAATCGTCTAGTAAGTCACGGTATTCTAGCTTGGAACTCTTCCAACATACCGTCCCTCCACTGAGGGTAAAGACAATGCCTGCGACTGACATTCAGTCGTCCTTATCACCCTGGAACTTTTCCAGTGATTCTCCCTAGGATCGATTGATACCATCTCACTACAACTAGTGAGAATCCTAACATCCAATTAGATCTATCTCATAGATCCAAAACCCAGGATTTAGGAGGTATCACTTTGATCCTATATGGAGAATCTTTGTAATAAGTGGAGATTGACCGAGCGTAGCATAGGAAACTCCTTCCCTATCAAGAGTATGTCATCCACGTACTCTACGAAGACCACCACCATACTCCCTACTACCTTTTTGTATATACAAGGTTCATCTGTCATTTTGATGAAGTCAAACTCTTTGACTACCATATCAAAACAGACGTTCCAACTCCGCAATGCCTTCTTTATCCTATAAAGCAACTTGCACACGTTTCCGCTGCCCCCACTATCTACGAAGTCCTCTGGCTGTGTACTTACAGACGCTCTCTTCTAAATCATCATTCAGAAAAGCAGTCATGACACCCAACCGCCAGATATCGTAGTCATGGTATGTAGCCGTGGCAAGTAGGATCTGGATGGACTTAAGCATAGCTTTAAAAGTCTCAACTTTTTCATGTACACCAAGTAATCTTCTCAAGATATACTTGCTCCTGATGGGGATTTAACCCTTCAGATAAAGCAACCAAAGTTCATACTTTGTTGGTGTATAAGGATTCCATCTCAGATCGTTAAGCATCCAGCCATTCTTACAGAGTCCTACTCTTGATGGCCAGCTCGAAACTAGTTGGGTCATCATCTCAGATGTAATCCTCGCTCCCACTGTCATAGAGAAACCGAAGTATCTCTCAGGTGGGTGAGGAACCCTACTAGATCGGCGGAGAGGCTGAGGTTCGTTGGAAACTATTGAATCCACATTCAATAGGTATGCGGCTTCTCAAGTGCATAACTTCCAAAAGGAAATAGGAAACTCAGTAGTACTCATCATAGAGCACACCATATCACATAGGGTGCTATTGCTCCACCCCGATATACCATCGTGCTATGGTGTATATGGAGGAGTAATGCTGAGAGAGAATCTCATTCTCCATTAGAATAGTCCAGGAATTCCGTGCTTAAGTATTCTCCTCCTTGATCTCATCAAAGGACATAATACTTTTACCCGTTTTTGGTTCTCTACTTCTAACTTATATTCTGTGAATATCTCAAAAGGTTCGGACTTGTGTTTCAACAGGAACATATGTCTGAATCTTGAGAGATCATCAGAGAATGTAATGAAGTAAAAAGAACCGGTCTTGGCATGTGTAGACAGGGGACCTTCATACATCAGCATGTATCAATCCCAAAAGTTCACTAACTCTTTCTCTGTTTCCAATAAACAGAGCTATGGTCATCTTATCTTTGTGACATGACCGGCAAGTTTCACAAGATGTAAATTCAAACAAATTTAAATATGCATCTAAATGTAACTTAGCTAGTCGGGTCGCATTGATATGACCTAGTCTACCATGCCTCAAGAAGGATTCGTTCATTTCTGAACTCTTCCTCTTGTGTGTGTTCTGTATACTAAGAACCGTGGTTTGATTTAGAACGTCAATGCTTTTAGATAACGTGCCTGAACCGATCAACTCTTGATATAGGAAATGTTCAAAACATTATCCAACAATACAAAATTATATCCTTTCTTTACTAATAAAGAGACTGATATGATGTTGTATATCAGGTTCGGCATCTAATAACATTCGTTCAGAATCAATGTATTCTGGTAATACAGGGTGATAGTGACCAACAGACTTGGCTGCAACACTTGCACCGTTTCTATCTCATGAAACTTTCACCCGTTCTCAGTTCTCTACCTATCTGTAGCCCATGTAACAAATTACATTTGCGGGATCCTGATCCGGTATCTCATACCCAGGACGTAAAGGATACTGAGAAACAGTTCTCTGTAATGAACACACCCGAAGAAGATGCATCAACATGTACTTTCTTCGTTTGGGCGGCACGGGAAATATGGTATTCCCCAATTTCCTGCTCTGTCTTATAACAATTATAAGTTGGAGCGGGACCAACGTTCCCTAGCTCAGTATAACAAGCGGGTTCGGCCAATATATCCGTATTATTATTTTGATTAAGGCGTGAATATGGTCGCTACCTGGAGAGAGAGAGAAGAAAACACTCAGCATATGCTCTTGCAAGATTAGATTGGTTATCTAATATATCTAATCAAGATGTCTCCCACTGTTTTAGTCAAATCTTCCTTCAAACCCTAAAAGGAAAGACTAGCCGGGATTAATTACACCTTACAAGTTCGTCAATCTTTCAACCTGGCCAGTGCCGGTACTTTGAGGGAGATCCCCCGTGCTTTCGCACGAACCTAATTAAAGTAAACCTCGTTTTCCCATAGGCGTAACCCCGTTAACACCTTTCTAGACATCTACTTGATCGACTAATTGTAATGTGTAAAACTCTTCCAGGAGTAACTCTTACTCGCAGCGGGTATTGGGATCCAACTATCTCATAGAAGGTATGCAATCTCATTGCAAATTTCAACACTTGAAATTCCCGATAATATTTTACCCCTAGCCTCCTATGACCTTGACAAAGGCCAACAAACTATAGGCTGCTAGTCAAGTTCAACCCGTCATTTCTTGATTGAATTAAACCTACCCGCACGGCCCTTGACAAAGGCCAACAAGGTTGCACGACTACCCTAATCCAATCTGCATCATATGCATAAGCAGATAAATACTATTCAGCTACCGCACATTACGCCTTGACAAAGGCCAACAAACGCAGCACGAATACTAAACAGTCTTTATCTGAAATGACGGAGGGCTACGACAGGTTTTTAAGAAAACCTTTTGCGTAATGAACTTGATATCGTTGTAGAATCGAGTGAATTTTAAATGGAGTGTTTTTGAGGCTTTTCTAGTTTTGCTAAAGAGGTCACTCCCGGTGAAGGGATCGTCGGCTCTTTCCTCGTCGAATAAGGTGCAGGGTATATCATATATACCGCTGTGCAAAGCAAGAACTATAGAAGCAATCAAAAGATAAACCGAGTATGCAGCATCTGCTAGTTTCGCTAAAGAGGTCACTCCCGGAGAAGGGATCTCGGCTCTTTCCTCATCGAATAAGGTGCTGGATGTTCTACAAGGAACACCGCTATGCAAAACAAGAACTAGAGCTACCAGTTTTTAAAAAAATTTCTACAGCATCTTAGGTTTCTTTTATTTCATTAATCTCATTAATGAAGTCCCATTTTATTTTTCTTCACAACCATCAAATATGAAACGAAATCAACAATATATAATATATATCTCATATATATAATATAAACATTCGTCTCAGGCAGTAATATGATCTCATCACAGAACATTGCAGCAGAAGAATATATATGAAATATTGGATATACTAGGACGTCTGTGTTTTTAATACGAGCCTGTTTAAAACAAGGATTCCACGGTCGCGATGAATAGCCAAACCCACATCCTTAGACCCCTACGAGAGCGGCAAGCAACACTGCTAATTCTAGGGTTAGGAGACCCGGTCTCGACTCCTCAAGATGGTCTCCCACTGGAACCTAGAACCCGGTTACTTATGCTCCCCGCCTTGGGTCTACCTAATGCGGAAAAGTAAATAATATACAATGGTGACGTCATCCTCAGCCCGGAAGTGCCCCAATAAAAGAATATTACATACAAATGAATTTTACATGAATGAAAAAGAAAAACTCTCATCTCACATAAAACCCCCGGCTATTCAGAACGCGACGATCCAATATAACATATCACAACAACACATAATATCTCATAATATCTCATATCATCAACGTAAGCAAGTATGCGTATCCCGATTGTCGTTGATGTATAGCAACGAAGCCGGCGATACACCACATACTACGCTTACGGTCACAGAAAAGAAAGTGTAAAACTACAACAGTTGGAATCCGCAACCTCTTTAGACATCGCATGCCTAACCAAATGAATTCCTTAGACATCGCATGCCTAACAATTATAAACCCCGCATTTTAGTCTCATTATCGAAAACTCTTTTCAATATCAAGTCGGGCAATTCAACAAGATTCCTGATATCTTGATCGAATGCTCGTCGCAAACTTTAGTAGACGGCCGCACCCCCGATGCCATCGACGAAGTGCACTAAGGCGGAACACCGCTGCCGCGAGCACCCGAACGGGTGCTTTTAGCGACGGGGTTCTCCTATAGTCACTTGGTCGGGGCTATAGGGCGTGGTTGTCTATTAAGTTTACCCGGCGAGTATCCGCGTACGCTACGTGATTGCGACGGACTTTTGATCGCATCAAAATCCCGTGGCAACCGATCATCTGAGACTAAACCGCTAGATTTATAATCAAATTAGTTATCTCATAACTACATGTGGATTCCAATTATTGTATCACATTCCAGATAAATAGACAATGTTAAACTTTCCGATCGAATAATCAAACACCCAAGTTTTCCCAAATAGTTCTCAACACTTGAAATTAGTTTTAAAACATCCATCACATGCCACAGTACCAATGGTCCAGCCATAGAAGGGTCAAGCCAACGCCTCACATGTGGCACGCTGTACTGCCGCAAACCCTAAGGTTTATAGGCAGTTCAAGACGGTCACATAATCGAGTTAAGGTTTGTTGTCTTCTATAGGGTCCACCGCATTACTTGCACGACTTAGAACGTTCTTAAACAATGGAAAAATCCAACTTTTGAAAAAATTTCCGACAGGGGAAAAAGTGAATTATTGATATCCGTTCGAACTTTTTAACAGTTTCTAAAATTATCCGGAAAAAACTTAAACGAAGTTTTATTATCCGATCGAATCAACGAGTCCCCAATACAACCCTAGAAAACTCAACACTTGAGTGGAATTAAATTATTACCAGAAAAAAATGACAAGAAAGGACCTAAGAATAAATATATGAAGTTTCAGGGACTAATTCAAAATTTTGGCCGCGGAACCTCGGCCAAACCAAGGGTTTGGCGGAAGTTCCGCGGCTGAATGAGCAAATTAGTAGGCCGTACTGCACAGTAATTCTTAGTTTTTCCTGCTTGTTTTTCTGAGTATTTTTAATTCATAAAAAATCACATTTTTGAAAAATATCCAGAGAAGGGTATTCGTCGGGGTTTCCGGGTTCGATTGGACTTTAAATTTCGCCTAGACTTCGCCTAAAACTCTAGCTTGTCTCTGATACCACTGTAGGGTTGCTAGGCACACGCACAAGGGTCTACGAGGCATCAACCATGCCCGATTAAAAATTTAGCTGTGCCGAACAACCCAAAGCCGGATCTTTAAACTAGAGTTTATGCGAAAAACAAACATGTTAAACACTTTAACACTAAGTAAAAGGGATTACAACCTTTGTAGATCCGGTCCTTCACTTCTTAAGCTTCGTGTTGAGGTCCCTTCGCTGCGATCATCGTGTTCCGGACTCTCGAGAGACTCCACGAAGAGAAAGATGCAGTCTTGCTTCCGATCTTCGATAACATAGATGATCTACCTTGAAGTTTCATTAACACAAGCTAACACTCACTAAATGAAGTGAACACCCTCATCTAAATGGCAAGGATAGATGAGGATGATGAAGTATGATTTTTGCTCTCATTTGTTTTCTATTTCTCACTCACTTTCATCACAAATATCAAAGCATGAAAGCTTTGCAAAGGAGGAAGAAGAAGAATAGTGAATTATTGCTTTGTGATGAATAATGAAAAGATGATAATGATGAATTATGCAATCATGGTTAACTAAACTATTGTAGAGATTTAACTAGGGCTAGGGTTTGGGTTGGGTTAAAGGTGAGTCACTTGAAAATATCAAGCATAATATCTTTTCCATGACAAAAGAAAAGCTTCTAGAAGCTACTAGAAGTCTTAAACCTAATCCAAACCCTAACCATGTTTAAACTCCACTAAACATGTTGCATTAGTAATCATATCATGTTACAATATTATATATCACATATATAATATTGTAACAAAATAAAATAATACAATTAACATATATCGCATATATATCAATGTATTACCCGAGTGAGAAAAAGAATCTTTTAGTGAGCTAATATTAGTTAATATAATTTAATATATCATATATATTATTATACATTAAATTATCGAATCAACTCTTGATCCGACATTCCGGCTATATCATATATAACCGACTAATACGATGACCCGGCTATATAACATATACCCGGCCGATATCTCATATTGCGAGAATCCAATACGGTATCACATACCGCATTATCCTCAGTCCCGCACATATCACATATGTGCTCCTACTCCGTTTTTCCTGAGTCAAGAAACCTCTGTGTAGGATTCTAAAGAATCGTCAATACGCCGGCAGTAGGTGATGATCATATCAAACACCCACAAGCTGCAAGCGGTCAGCTAAACGTAACAGCCACCCAGGTATTGAGCACTCAGAAGATCAACAAGCAAGCCTGTACATTCTCCTGTGAATCCAATCAGTAACACTCCCGTACATTCCGGTCTCGTCGTCTGAAATGTTGCATATCTCGCCTAGGGGTGGTAAAATATCAGACCCCAGTAGCTTGATAAGTCGTGTCGATATGAGGTCTATAACAGTTCGAGAAACTACTGATAACACTTACCAGTAAATTTCAGCAACCCTGGCCAGGGATTTCCAGTTAAAGCCAATCGAAAACAGCACAACATCAACTCCCTATACCGGGAGAGACGAATCCCCTCCTATCGCTCATTGCCTCCATGTGATTCTGTTGGATATATATGCCCTAGAGGCCTTCATTGTATAGGATGCTACGGATATGTATGTACATGACAGTCTTGCTTGATATGATAGTACGCTATTTCGTTTGTCTTTGTCTTAACGTATGATATATTTTACTTGGTATTTATATATGTATGTTGATAAAGCCCATAGGGTGTTTGCCTGACTACCGGCGTTGTGATGGCAGTCATACTTGTGGAAGCTGGATAGTCAATAGGCACATCCTTAGATGTCCCTGGTCGCAGGAGTATCGAGACTGGGCATTGATACTCCAGAGTAGACTAGTGTATACATATATAGACCCTGAGGAAGGGCGATGGATTGGTCCCGCAACCATTGGTGGAGTGCACCTAAGATTGTATACAGATGCTCACTGGATGTGAGTACACCGGACAGGACTCGCCGAAAACTGACTGGATGGTATTATACCTAACGTCAGATAGAAGTTCTCAGGTGACATGTGTGCAGATAGTCCGTTGACTTAATGTCATCATTTGTCTCGTGTGAGTTCCCACTGTGCTTTGATTATTCCCTACCACGGCTCAAAGGAGTCGTGCAAACAGGTTTTAGTTGGGCACAGTCCCAAGCCACGTGGAGGCAGTGAGTGACTGTTAGGGATTCGTCTCTCCCGGTATAGGGAGTTGATATCGCACGGTGATCGGTTGGTCATTACCATAAGTCCCTGGCCAGGGCTGATTGAGAATTACTGATGGACTGATCAGTAGATTCTCGGATGGTCTTGAGCCATACCGACACGACTTGTACGGTTATTAGGGGTCTGACGTCCACCACCTCCCTAGACCATATATGCGATACTCTTAGACGAACAGACCGGACTGCACGGATATTGTCACCGACAGGCTCAGTAGGATTTTGGATGGGTTACCTCATCGGCTTTCTTATCGACAACTACCTGGGGACCGTTACATACAGCTAGTGCCGCTTGCGGTCTGTGGTTAAACCCACTGCCAGCGTAGTAGTCGAGTCTTTAGAGTCCCACACAAAGATTTCCCAAACCCAGGCGAAAAGATATAGAGGTCGTATGGTTTTACGACAAAGGTTCGGACGCATACGTGTTTAAACGCACATACGACATTCGGACAGTATTTACTAGCTGGCTTTGGTTTAAGCCAGATTCTAGTATCAGGTTATTGGATTTATACAGTCTAAAGTTTTTCCGTGTTTTCACGGATGCTAGGGGCGTTCTCGTAATTTCCGAGAAGCTTCTAGAAAGATGTGACATGAGGGGTTAAGGTGGCATTTTCATTAATTGCTTTAGTGACTCATTCATATGATTCATCATATCATTAAATGCATCATTAATGCATCATTAATGATCTAATGACTCACATGATGAATCACTCTTCTTGAATAAATGAAGCATGGTGAATAATCATTTAATTGATATTATTTGATAATTCATTATGTTTGATATATTCAAGTGAGAAGCTTTTCTATTCTCATTATCATCTCCCTCTTCTCTCTCCTCAAGCTCTCTCTCCTTCACCAAACCCTAATCCTACCACTCATGAGTTGAGAACAAGGATTAGGAAAGACTAAACACTCCATAACCAATCTCTACATCATCTTAGTTCCTTTATTAGCAACTAGAGAAACTAAGTAACCTCAAGTTTAGAGGTTATAGCTTGGATTAGGGTTCTCGGGTGGATCGTCTATCACGGAAAGGAAGCCGAGGAGGACGTGGAGATCCAAGGAGGCCATAGAGATCGTAAAGACGAAGGACTAGAATCGTTTGGTATAATCTTTTAACATAGTAGCTTAGAACTCTATGCTTATTGTTAATTATTGTTTAGCAAAGATCTTCGGTTAGTCGATGTTTACATAATAAACAAGATCATTTTACATATTTCCGCCTCCCCGCAACTCGTGGGGTGTTGTACATCCACTTACAGTGGTATCAGAGCCTCACTAAACAATAATTAACTCACTTGCAAAGTCGTATGAATTTCGAACGCGAAACAAACCGGAAAATACACCGATATTACATAGTTTCTGTCGAATTAAAAATGAGGTCTAAAAATTTTTCAGCGACCTCCAGAATGACCAGCATGAATATATAAGAACACACAAGAAAAATGGGCTCCTGAATCGGCCAAAGAGCCGCGGAACCGCGGCCGATCCCACCGATCCGCCGCGGATCCGCGGCCGAGTTGGGGCCGATTCAGCCCAGTTTTCTTCTGTGCATCTTTTGTGATATTTTGTATTTTCTGGTATTTTTATTTTCTGCTCAGGTTTCAAATTTACAGAGAAGATTTGGAGTAGAACTTAATGTGTTTAATCGATCGAAATTATACGATGTTTCCTTGTTTGATTATATCTGTGACTGTATTATGTGTTCGTAAACCTCCCCTAACTGCTAGTATGTCGGTTGGCAGAGGGTTGCACATATCTGTAATGTTTTTTAACTGTTTGTGGATATGAACTGTATTGGACTGTTGTGATGATTAGCCGGGTTATGTGATGGGTTATTGTATTAATTCATTCAATGTAATTGTAATAAGTTGTAATATTATTTCGCGGGGCACATCCAGGTTGCGGTTGTAGCCACCGTTGTATTATTTCTTTTTACTGTTTTTGCTCCTAGGATAGATCCAAGGTGGGGTGCACAAACTACCGGGAATTTTGAAGTGTTGAGGCAGACCGCTTCACTTCTGGTACTTGGCGGGTAGTTTGCCATACCCGTAGGGGTCTGGGGTGGGGTAACTGGCTATTCATCACAACTGTGTAATCCGTATTTCGTTGCAGGCTCAAAAGAAACGCGGATTGCTTGCAAATCCAATATTGTTTATCTGTGATCTGGAATGCCTATTATTGCGTCTGACGAATGTACAATATCTATATATGATAGCTATTTAGACGTCACTTATGTTTTACACCCGCGCTAGCCCAGCCCCCGCTCTGTCGTTAGTTAAGCAACCTAACGGGTGATGACGGGACCCAATGGCGAATGCGGATGGCATAAGAGGACGTTGTATTTTCGTTGTTATCTGTAATGATAGGTTAATTGATGGGACGCATTATTATTAATGCAAAGAAAATAAAACCTAAACTGAATCGTTGGAACAATTTCTAAAAACCACTCGGTTTTCTTGAAAAAGCAAATTTTAAATGCGGAGCTTAAACCACTCCTTTTGAATAGAAGCTATCTTTGTTCCTTCGATCATATCAAGTTCATTACGTTAACGATTTTTTGCCAAAAACCAGCCGTAACCCTCCGTCGTTTCAGATAGACAGCACATCGTATTCATGCTATGCTTGTTGGCCTACGTCAAGGCATAGTGTATGGTAGCAGTGTGTGTGCCTATTTGTTGCATAGATAGATGCATTAGTTTAAGACAGACGTACACCTTGTTGGCTTACGTCAAGGGCATGTACGATGTACTTAAATTGATCAGGACAATGACGGGTAGAACTTGACTTGCGTCTTATGATTTGTTGGCCTACGTCAAGATCATAAGAGCTTGGGGTAAAAATCACATCAGGAGTTTCAAACATAAAGGAAACTTGCAGATTTAGCATAGCTTCTGGAGTGTGGTGATTAGAGTGGCTTCCATCTAGGGCATCATGCAATGATAGTTGGATCCCGAACCACTGATGAGTAGGATTACTCTCGGGAATTTTTCTCACTTAACAATCAATGCTATAAACCAAGTAGGTGACTAGAAAGGTGTTAGAGGGGCTACGCCTCCAGGGAAAAGAGGTTATTTAATTAAGGAACTTCGCGAAAGCGTTGGAAAACCTCCCTCGAAGTACTAACACTAGCCTGGCTGAAAGGTTAAGCAAGTATTGTGACGTGTGATTAAATCCTGACTAGTTCTTCTTTTAGGTTTTGAAGAAGGATTTGAGGAAACAGTGGGAGCCATCCTGTTTAGATAAATTAATAAACCAATCTAAACTTGCAAGAGCATATGCTGAGTGTTTTCTTTTCTCTCTCTCTCTGGCAGCTATCATGACTGGACTAAAACTATTACTTGAAAAAAATATACTGACCGGGCAGAACTATAAAGATTGGCTAAGGAACGTCAATATTGCACTGACTTATGACAAAGTAGCATATGTTACCACCGCTGTTCCTCCCCTTATCCCAGGACCAGATTCCTCAGTTGTGGACAGGAAAGTCCGCAAAACCTGGGATCTAGATTGTGAACGAGCTAAGTGTATCGTGCTGGCGTCCATGAACAATGAACTCCAGAAACAGCACGAGAGTATGGATATTGTATCCATCTTTCTCCATGTCAAAGAATTGTATGGGGAGCACTCCTGTATTGCGAGGTACGAAACCTCAAGGAAACTCTTCCAGATGAGGTTAGCTCCAGGATCGCCTGTAGGAGAGCTCGTCCTCAAAATGATTATCCTCATTGAGGAACTCGCAAACCTGGGATGCGTGCTAGAGAAAGATTTGTATATCGACTTGATTTTGCAGTCCCTTCCCCACACCTTCTCTCAGTTTGTGCTGAACTTCAACATGCACGAAATGGAAGCTGATCTTCCAAAGCTCCTCAATATGTTGAGGGTAGCAGAGACCTCCTTGAAAAAGGAGAAGACCCCCATTCTGTATGTTGGCCAATCATCTTCTTCTAAATCTAAAGCGAAAGCTAAAGGGAAGAAGAAGATGAAAGCCACCAAACCGAAAGGTGGGGTCAAGAAGGTACAGGGAACGAACAAGGCAGGAAGGGTGAAGACAGAAAAGAACGAGTGCTTCTATTGTCACAAGCAAGGGCACTGGAAGAAGGATTGTCAGGCCTTCAAAGCCAAGGACATGAAGCAAGTAGTTGCTTCTACTTCAGGTGTGTTTGTAATCGAAAATTGTCTTTCAGTTAACTCTACATTATGGGTACTTGATACCGGTTCTGGTTCTCATATCTGTAATTCATTGCAGGATCTGAGAAATAGTAGAGTGCTGGGGACAGGTGATATGACTCTCCGGATGGGCAATGGAATGCATGTAGATGCAATTGCAATAGGGGAATATCACCTAGGGTTGACTAGTGGGCACATTTTTGGTGTTGTACAAATGTTTTTGTATTCCCAGTATGTTGTGTAATATTATATCAGTATCTTTGTTATCGAATGAAGGATATAGTTTTGCGCTTGAAAGAAATGTTATGAACATTCACCTGAATCAAGAACTGATTGGGTATGGCACACTGGAAAACGACATATACATACTTAATCAACCTCAAATTTTCAATATTCAAAACACGCGTAAAAGAAAGGCTCCAGATTCGAATCAAGCCTTCCTATGGCATTGTAGACTTGGTCATATAAATGAAACAAGGTTTAATAAGTTACATAAAGATGGATTTTTAGATCCGTTTGAATATTCATCATATGCAACTTGTCAATCATGTATCAAAGCAAAAATGACCAAATCTCCGTTCACCGGACACGGAGAAAGAGCCACTGAACTCTTAGGACTTGTACACAGTGATGTATGTGGTCCGATGTCTATGCATGCACGAAGTGGTCACTCCTACTTCATCACTTTTACTGATGACTTCTCTAGGTATGGACATGTGTTCTTAATGAAGCATAAATCCGAGGCTTCTGAGAAGTTTAAGGAGTATAAAAATGAAGTAGAGAAACAAACTGGTAAAAGCATCAAGACACTTCGATCTGATCGAGGTGGAGAATACTTAAGTACCAGTTTCCTTGAATGCTTAAAAGAGAATGGAATTCTCTCTCAGCTTACTCCGCCTTATACACCTCAGCATAATGGTGTATCAGAAAGGAGGAATCGCACGCTATTAGATATGGTGCGTTCAATGATGAGTAGTGCTGAGTTGCCACTTTCCTTCTGGGGATTTGCTCTAGAATCAGCCGCATACCTATTGAATAGAGTTCCAACTAAGTCAGTACCTACCACTCCATATGAAATGTGGAGCGGGAAGAGACCATATCTCAAGTATATCAAGATATGGGGGTGTCCGGCATATGTTAAAAAGCATAATCCGGACAAGCTCGAGGCACGATCGGTTTTATGCAAGTTTGTAGGATACCCCAAGCATTCAAGGGGGTATATGGTCCACCACACTGAAGAACAAAAGGTGTTTGTCGCTCGTCACATTGTCTTCTTAGAAAGCGAATTTCTTGCAAAAGAAATTAGTGGGAGCACGGTAGAACTGGAAGAAATTCCAGAACCTCAAACTGCTACCGAGGATTTAGTAGAACCTCGGATTTCAATAGAACATGACGAACCAACGCCACTCCGCAGATCTAGCAGGCTTTCTCATCCTCCTGAAAGATACTATGGTTTTCTTCTAGATGGGGATCGAGAGGATTGCATCATCGATGATGATGAGCCTACTAGTTTTCAGCAGGCAATCACGAGTGTAGACTCAATGAAATGGCTGGATGCTATGAGATCCGAAATGGAATCCGTGTACACCAATAAAGTATGGACTTTAGAAGTTGCTCCTCCTGGGGTAAAACCAGTTGGATGCAAATGGATCTTCAAAAAGAAGATTGGTGCATTTGGAAAAGTGGAAACCTACAAAGCTAGACTCGTTGCAAAAGGTTTTCGTCAAAGACCAGGCTTGGACTATGATGAAACCTTTTCACCTGTAGCTATGCTTAAATCCATTCGGATCATGCTTGCGATTGCTGCCTTCCATGACTATGAAATCTGGCAGATGGACGTAAAAACAACTTTTCTAAATGGACATTTAGAAGACAGTGTTTACATGGATCAACCAGAAGGTTTCTTAGACAGTGGGAGCAGTGGAAGAGTCTGCAAGTTGCTTAAATCCATTTATGGATTAAAGCAAGCATCGCGGAGTTGGAACATCTGCTTTGATGAGACAGTCAAAGAATTTGACTTTATCAAAAATGTAGATGAACCATGTATTTATAGGAAGATTGTAGAAAGAGCAGTAGTCTTCCTCATTTTGTACGTCGACGACATACTACTGATAGGGAATGATATCCCTATGCTACAATCAGTAAAGCTCTTCTTGTCACAGAAATTCTCTATGAAAGACTTGGGAGATGCATCATACATTCTGGGCATTAAGATCCATCATGATAGATATAATAAAATGTTGGGACTTTCACAGTCCAGGTATATTGACACTATACTAAAGAGATTTAGTATGGAAGATTCCAAGCGTGGTAATATGCCCGCTTGTCACGAAATCACCCTCTCCAAAGAGATGTCTCCAAAGACTGATGAAGAGAGGGCTCGCATGGGCATTATACCCTACGCTTCGGCGGTAGGATCTATAATATATGCGATGTTATGTACCAGACCGGATGTAGCTTACGCACTTAGTGTGGTAAGCAGGTATCAGTCTGACCCAGGTGAGAAATATTGGATAGCGGTGAAGAATATTCTCAAGTACCTGAGAAGGACTAAAGAGATGTTCTTAATTTACGGTAATAAAGACCTCCAGGTAGAGGCTTTTACCGACTCCGGCTTCCAAAGTGACAAAAATGATCCTAAATCCATTTCGGGTTTTGTGTTTACCCTCAATGGAGGGGCGGTATGTTGGAGGAGTTCCAAACAGGATACTGTCGCAGACTCAACTATGGAGGCTGAGTATATAGCTGCTAGTGAAGCCGTAAAAGAAGCTGTCTGGATGAGGAAGTTCATTTCTGAACTTCAGGTGGTTCCGTCCATTGCCAATCCAATACCTTTGTATTGTGACAACAATGGCGCTGTAGCTTTAGCGAAAGAACCAAGGCCCCATCAGAAATCCAGGCATATCTTAAGGCGGTTTCACTTGATCAGGGAGATCGTGGATCGTCGGGAGATCGAGATACGGAGAGTGGACACAAAAGACAACACGGCAGGTCCATTCACCAAGGCCATCCCTCAAGTGCAGTTCGAGAGGCTGTTTGAGATGTTGGGCATGCGGTACGCCAGCAACTGGATCTGGTAGAGACAGTGGGTACTCATTGCGCCAATTATAGGCCTTAGTGCAAGTGGGAGATTGTTGGATATATATGCCCTAGAGGCCTTCATTGTATAGGATGCTACGGATATGTATGTACATGACAGTCTTGCTTGATATGATAGTACGCTATTTGGTTTGTCATTGTCTTAACGTATGATATATTTTACTTGGTATTTATATATGTACGTTGATAAAGCCCATAGGGTGTTTGCCTGACTACCGGCTTTGTGATGGCAGTCATACTTGTGGGAGCTGGATAGTCAATAGGCACATCCTTAGATGTCCCTGGTCGCAGGAGTATCGAGACTGGGCATTGATACTCCGGTGTAGACTAGTGTATACATATCTAGACCCTGAGGAAGGGCGATGGATTGGTCCCACAGCCATTGGTGGAGTGCACCTAAGATTGTATACAGATGCTCACTGGATGTGAGTACACCAGACATGACTCGCCGAGAACTGACTGGATGGTATTATACCTAACGTCAGATAGCAGTTCTCAGGTGACATGCGTGCAGATAGTCCGTTGACTTAAAGTCATCATTTGTCTCGTGTGAGTTCCCACTGTGCTTTGATTATTACCCTACCACGGCTCAAAGGAGTCGTGCAAACAGGTTTTAGTTGGGCATAGTCCCTAGCCACGTGGAGGCAGTGAGTGACTGTTAAGGATTCGTCTCTCCCGGTATAGGGAGTTGATATCGCACGGTGATCGGTTGGTCATTACCATAAGTCCTTGGCCAGGGCTGATTGAGAATTACTGATGGACTGATCACTAGATTCTCGGATGGTCTTGAGCCATACCGACACGACTTGTACGGTTATTAGGGGTCTGACGTCCACCACCTCTCTAGACTATACATGCGATACTCTTAGACGAACAGACCGGACTGCACGGATATTGTCACGGACAGGCTCAGTAGGATTTTGGATGGGTTACCTCATCGGCTTTCTTATCGACAACTACCTAGGGACCGTTACGTACAGCTAGTGCCGCTTGCGGTCTGTGGTTAAACCCACTGCCAGCGTAGTAGTCAAGTCTTTAGAGTCCCACACAGAGATTTCCTAAACCCAGGCGAAAAGATATAGAGGTCGTATGGTTTTACGACAAAGGTTCGGACGCATACGTGTTTAAACTCACGTACGACATTCGGACAGTATTTACTAGCCGGTTTTGGTTTAAGCTAAATTCTAGTATCAGGTTATTGGATTTATACAGTCTAAAGTTTTTCCGTGTTTTCACGGATGCTAGGGGCGTTCTCGTAATTTCCGAGAAGCTTCTAGAAAGATGTGACATGAGGGGTTAAGGTGGCATTTTCATTAATTGCTTTAGTGACTCATTCATATGATTCATCATATCATTAAATGCATCATTAATGCATCATTAATGATCTAATGACTCACATGATGAATCACTCTTCTTAAATAAATGAAGCATGGTGAATAATCATTTAATTGATATTATTTGATAATTCATTATGTTTGATATATTCAAGTGAGAAGCTTTTCTATTCTCATTATCATCTCCACCTTCTCTCTCCTCAAGCTCTCTCTCCTTCACCAAACCCTAATCCTACCACTCATGAGTTGAGAACAAGGATTAGGAAAGACTAAAAACTCCATAACCAATCTCTAAATCATCTTAGTTCCTTTATTAGTAACTAGAGAAACTAAGTAACCTCAAGTTTAGAGGTTATAGCTTGGATTAGGGTTCTCGGGTGGATCGTTTATCACGGAAAGGAAGCCGAGGAGGACGTGGAGATCCAAGGAGGCCATAGAGATCGTAAAGACGAAAGACTAGAATCGTTTGGTATAATCTTTTAACATAGTAGCTTAGAACTCTATGCTTATTGTTAATTATTGTTTAGCAAAGATCTTCGGTTAGTCGATTTTACATAATAAACAAGATCGTTTTACATATTTCCGCCTCCCCGCAACTCATGGGGTATTGTACATCGACTTACAGATTCGGGACTGTACCTAAAAGCCACCTTTTTGCATGCCCTCTTGGACGTGGTATGATGGAAATCAAAGCACAATAGGAATCACACAAGACTCTATGACGATCTCGGGTCAACAGACTACTCTGTACCAGTGTCACCGGAGAACTGCCATCTGACGTGAGGTATAACACCATCTGGGAGTTCTCAGCGAGTCCGTCCAGTGTACCCAGTCTCTACTGAGCACCCATACACCATCCTTGATGTCAAACACCGATGGATATGGGATCATCCATCGCCCATCATATAGGTCAAGATGCGTATACGCTAGTCTACTCTGGTGTATCGATGCCCTGTCTCGATACACCCTCGACTAGGAACAGTTATAGGATGTACTCATCGACTACCGTGTCCCCACTAGTATGATCTCATCATAGTCCCAGTAGTCGAGTACATATCCTAAGGGCTTTATCAACATGTATATAGAGACAATCAGAGTACATGTTAAGATAAAGAGCAACCAGATAGCGTACTATCATGTCGAGCAAGAAAGTCCTCCCTATATATGTCTAAGCATCCATTACAATATACATCGTATGTACAGTAATGGCCTCTAGGGCATACATATAACTAACACCTGGTCAGGGCTGATGAGATTTACTGGTAAGTGTTATTATTAGTTTGTCGAACGGCACACATCGGCATGACTTATCAAGTTACTGGGGTCTGACGATTCCACCCCTAGACTCGATATGAGACATATCAAACGAAGAGACTGGATTGTACGGTAAGTGTTGCTTATAGGCTTTACAAGAGTATGGACAAGCTTACTTGTTGATCTTCTATTCGTTCAATACCTGGGTAGCCGTTACGTCCAGCTAGTACCGCTGACGGCTTGTGGGTAACTGATGTGATCATTACCTGCTACTGGCGTATTGACGAGTCTTTAGAGTCCCACACGGAGGTTTCCTAGCTCAAGAGAAACGAAGTAGGGCGCACATATGCTGATATGTGCGGGAGCTTGATTAAATACGAGTATGTAACACCGTATTCTAATCTCGAGATATTTGATATCGGTTTGGTTATATGTGATATAACCAGATTATTGAATCAAGTGTTGATTCAATGATATGTTATATGTATATGTATTTGATAGTTGTCGGTTATATGTGATATAGCCGGGTTATTAAATCAAGTGTTGATTTGATAATATGATATACATATAAATGATATTAGTCGGTTATATATGATATAACCGGATTATTGAATCAAGTGTTGATTTAATAATTTGATATATATTAATATATTTGATATATGCATATATATTAACTAATATTAGCTCACTAATGATTTTCTTCTCTTGTTATATAATGATATATATATATATTTGATATATGTATTTATATATAATTGGATTATTGTATCATGTTTGATGATACAATGAACATAGGTGTATGAGACTCACACATGAGCTAAAGATAATTGGGGATATTTATATTTAAGAGGAATTAAAAAAAATGGGGGATAATGAGCATGGCTTGGATCCTTGTAGAAGCATATAAAAACCATTACTCATCTCTCATTTTTTGTTTTACTCTAAGATATTTTCTAACCCTATATTTTTCTTTAACACATGGTTTACTCTCTCTTTTAATTCCAACACAACTATCACCCACCTAAGTTCATCTCCTTCTTCCTCAAAAGCCCAGTAGGGTTTTTCTTGAGTTAGAAATAAAAAGAGAAATAGATTTCTAAAGTGAGAAAAATTCCTACTTCATCAACCTACACTATCTTAACTCTTTAGTATAGGTTGTTTGCTTCACTAATACCTTGATTAGTGAAGAGATAGCTTGAGTTAGTGAGATTTCAAGGTGGATCATCTTCGGTTTCGAAGACATCAAAGCAAGCTCGATCCTTTCTTCAAGTAGAGCTAAGAAGAGTTCTAGGGACTACTACTTGGAGTTAAGGGAGTAATACTTGGAGTTATAGAAGTGAAGGACTTGGTCTACAAAGGTTGTAATCCTCTTCACTTAGTTATAGAACTATTTTTCTTGCATAAAACCCTAATACTCTAGTTAGATTCTAGGTTACTGTAGCTTAGCACTCTAGATTTTTTAAAATTGCATACTTGATGCTTGTATAAACTTAGTGATGGTGCTAAGACACACTTTCATTTCCTACATCACCGACCATCCAAACCTAGCGAATTTGGGTCGTCGGTTAGAGCCTCCTCCGCATTCCCTCGAGTGGATCGTTTTCGGCAAAGGGTGGTCGATTCTCAAGTGCGATCCCGGCGGCTACGAGCTTGGAGGGGTCTTCCATAATTGGGTGGACACACAACAAAGGTTGTATCTCTCAACCTCTTGCTCTTGTAGTACTGCGCGCTAGTTTAGGTATATGGTTCGAATCCTAGGTTTTATGGGACTCCGGTACTCGCAAGAATTTTTGTTGTCGATTCCGCCTTAGTCGTGGCCTCTGAGGCGCGGGCGTCAGATCCCAACACGTCTCTCCCGGTATTAGGAGTTGATGTCATGCTATGTTCAGTCGGCTATCACCCTAAATCCGTGGCCACGGTAGATGAGATTTACTGATATAAGTTCAGTAGTTTCTCGGGTGGTGATGAGCTTGACTCCGACACGAATTATCGAGTTATTAGAGGTCTGAGGTTTCCACCCCTAGACCCGGTATGCGATACTCTTAAATGAAGAGACCGGACTGTATGGAGATTGTTACATTCAGGCTTAGTAGGGTACAGACAGACTTGATTGTCAACTTCCCTTTCGACAGATACCTGGGTAGCTGTTACGTACAGCCAGTGCCACTGACGTGCTTGTGGTTTTTGGATTTATCCAGTAAATCACTGCCAGCATATTGTCGAGTCTTTAGAGTCCCGATTGATGTGAAAAAGTGTTTGTAGTAACCGCAATCAATAACGGTGTCGCTTGTAGCTAGCCTAGATGAGTACGGGTCGTCTACAGGGATGCGTAGAACTTAATCTTGCTTTAGACAAGTTTATTAGAAAGAGAGAGAATAGTTTTAAGATCTAGTTTAAATACAGATATAGATTTTATAGGGAAAAGGCTTGTAGGGTTCATAGGATTTAGTAGTTGATGGATGACTAATAAAAATGACTCCTTTTATCTTTTGATATATTTAAAACTAGATTGATAGTGATGAATGAGGATTATACTTCTTGAAAGAAACTAGGCTTTTCCCACTATTGACCCTTATCCCTTCATTGATCTGTATTCATGTCTAGCCCTTGACAAAATAATTGATAATCTAATCTCAAATCGCGGTCAAGACTATCAATAAATTGGTAGCACGCCCGATAAGGATGTTAACGATTCTTTTTCTAAAGTTTATAAACTTCATAAGATGTAAAAGAAGTTAAAATATTTTTTCATCTATTATTCTACCATAATCCTACGAACCCTAGCAAACTAGGAATTACTCATGCATGTTGTAAGAAGAAGAAAGGATAGAGAATGAGATCATAATTAAAATGCAGAAAGTAAAAATACAGAAAATAAATAATTAAAAAAAATGATCTATCTTTATTAATCAACTTCACAAGTACAAATCGTACGAATTTAGATTACAAGAGGCAGAAGTTGCTCTCGATCTCTGCCTCATAGGAAATAGATACTCCATCGATTTTCATGTCTATCACGTCGAATCGTGGACCTGTCGTGGATCTCTTGTTTTTTTACGGTGATTTTCTTTGCGTAAAGGTGACGAGTTTTAACTTTAGCCCTTGGTCCTTTATATAGCCCTGAAATCAGAAACCCTAGATCTCATAGGTTTAAACTTGCCATAAAGATCCACTTTCCAAGTTTTCAGATCGTACGATTTTATTGGCAGATTTTTGATCCTGATATCTTGAATATCTTGATCTCTTGACCTGAGCTAAATCTGCACAAAATCTCCATGAATAATGTTAGTAATATTTATTAAATTAGAGAGAGTGTCTTAATTACTTTATATGGTAATAAATTTTTAAGAAACTTGATTAAGAATATTTGATATGCTATGCATCTTTTAATTACTAAAATATTATATAAATATAAAATGCATATATTTTCCTTCATAATTTTAATTATAATATATAATCATATGGTAAATAGTATTTTGTAGATAAACCCAAATATGTTCTATATTTATAATAAACACTATTAAATATTTAAGAAAAGTAAGAAAAATGTTATATCAAATGTGCAATATTTTCAACTGAACAAATACCTCTAAACTTAACTTTGATCGTCCCGGGAAAACTAGTTATTTAAGAGAGAGAGAAAAAGAAAAAGAAAAACCTAAGTAGCACACTTTCGTAGGCAACACGATTGCACTAAGCACGTGCAACAAGCCGTTAAACCTCTAGGTGTCCCTAGTAGGAGGAGTGTTGTCTCCTGAGGGTTTTCAGCGGATTACACCCAAAAAATCCCATAATAAAAGAAAGAAAATGAAAGTTACATACAAAGATAAGAACTATAAAAGAAAGAACTTGAAAAGAAGAGTTTCCAACTATACCATTTTTTCAGTTGCTATGAGCCCTATCTTAATGGTCGTGAAAAGATATTAGAAATCACATCATCCTCAATAAAACATCGCCTTTAGTCTTCCTCCCCATCTTTCTTCCAAACATCGATCACATACCCCTACGTGTGTGTAAAAGACATCCCTACACTTAGAGAATTCAATTCAAGCTATCATACTCTTGTCCATCTTTCTTAGTACTTTTTAGTCGGTGAATATTTTAGATGGAATTGCTCACACATTTTTCATGCGACAGTTAATACTTCTTGAGGTACTAACCAACCGATTACAAAATGTGCTCGCTCATCTAGGCTTAATTATCCTCGTCTTGCAACACATAAGGCTTAGCAGTGGCTCCCAAACCGGTTGGTTTAAGGCACTAGGTGATAAAGCACCCTCACTATATTTTTTTTATGCTCCCTTAAGTAATTACAAACCAGTGTTCATTTTTTTCTTCACCACTTATACTTTTTTTTCATACTAAGGCTTTTAGACTAGAGCATTTCAAGGTATTCTCTACTATCCCAAATTTCAAGATGTGTGGAAGTGCGTATAGTAAGGTATCAATGTTCAAATGTTTGGACTCAAGAATAGGGACTATTTTTCAAACTTATTTTTATCCTCAGATTAGTAATTTCCTTCATCTTACTAACCCTTGGGACAACGGCTCATAATTACTTATTACTAGTTTCGTTTAAGAAAATATCTAACTTTCTTGCTTTTCTCAAACTATTCATATCTTTCATATGTAATTTTTCACTTTCTAATCTTTTATTATAAAAAAAATTCTTGTGCTTATATTTATGATAATGCAAAATAATGTGTGAATAAGCACAAATCTCCCCTAAACCTATTTGCAGCAGTGTCCTCACTGATATCATCTGTTAAGCTAAAAAAACCCTGTAGACTTAGGAGAAAAAGTTAGTAACGAGGACATGAATAAATGACAGTGAAATCTTCCCCCAAACTTATTTTTGGCTCAGAATTTTGTAATTTTTTTTCTTTTAAGAGCCAATATATTTTCTCCTCCCCAAACTTAAGTGAAACGTATTAAGCATTTAAATTTATAAGGGAGGTTAAAGTTATTGGTCTATGCAAAACTTTACAAAGACCAAAAGTCAACACCAACCATTCAAAGAATTTATCAATGTAAAAATATAGTTGGTGGAAGATATGAGATTTGAAGAAGTGGGGAGATAGGAGGCGGAATCGATCGGTTTTACGTCTCGGTTGGTAGAGACGGAACAATGATGGTGAACGAAAACGAGAATGTGAATGAGTAGGTATGGGTAGAATAGTCACATTATCGTATGGGATAAGAAGAAACGGTGGTGGTTCAACTTCTTCGGGTAGAAGTTGATTAATCACAAAATTCATGTCGTTTAGGAATGCGAGTTCGTCGGCGAAAATATCTTCGAAACTTTCATCGATGGTCCGAGTGAACGTTTCAATGTCAATCTGTTTCACGCCCGAATTCAACACACTTGATTTGTCAGAAATTATGGCAGTAGGAGACTCGAAAAGCTTATCTACCTTATTCTCAAAAGAGTCTAAATCAAGTTGTCTTTCTAGAATTATCGAACTCGAAATATCGGAGTGTGATTTATAAAAACTCGATAGAATTAAAGGAATATTAGAAGAAGAACCAATGAAAATGGGTGATGAAATGGGTAAACAAATTTGTGTGTCGAGCATTGTTGAACCAGATGTGGGAAATGAAGGCTGAATGTCGTTCTGCTTTTCGGTCATGCATTTATCATCAATTTCCAGATGCATATGGGGTTCGGAAAAAACAGTTAAAGGTTCGAGATGATGTCCACACGGAAGTGAAAGGACCTGATGAACTAGTGAGAAAAACTCATCCAAACTGTGGGTTCATCATCCAAAATATTTCAGCGTCAATATCCTCAATCAAGTGAAAGTTAAAATTCTCAGACATCTCATCAAAAGCATGGTTTTCAATCAATTTTGGTTTTAGAGTGGAGGTTTAGAGATCAAAAAGATTGGGTGTGGTTTCACTTGAAATGGACTCTTCACAATCGGGTAAATCAAACACTACAAAGTCGCACAACTCATCAAACATTCTATCTTCAATTGGTGAATAATTTGGTGTACTCGATAGATTTTTGAAACTGGAGTTGTGGATTTAAATTTGGGATGGGGAGGTTTGATTTGGAAGGGTGTACTACTCTCTCTCACTACTCAAATTCTCAATTCGTCCTACTGCCGTATCATACATTGGAAAATTTTGAGCTAGTTAGAAACTTGTTGCTCGTTTGTTGGGTTGTATGAGGGCGGCCATGGATGCATTCAATTCCTTTATCTGGCGGCACGACACTGCCCGAAATTCTTCTAATGACCGCTCAAGACTAGACACGGGTTGTGAAGCGGTTTCATTAAAAGATTGAAATTCTTGTGGAGAGCTGAAACTACCAAATGGCTGTTTAGAAGAAATGTCTAGAGAATGTGTAAAAGTCGGGTAGGATTGATAGGAATCGAATGGTTGTGAAAAATAGACAGGAGTAGGATCAATATTGTGACAAGAAGAATATTGAGATTGGTTGGTTGGTTGGCGACTGGCAACAATGTCATATATGCCGCAAAATGAGCAGCAATACTGTCTTCAGGAAATGATGGTGTTTGTTGTCCTAACGGTTTGACCGGATTGAAACTTTGGGATTCGGTCTTCACGATATACTTAGCAATGGACATGCGTTTAGATGGTTCCTCACTTTCTTTAAATGAATTATCAACATAAGCCGATGTTGAATTTTGGTGAGGAGTCCAACTGTTTCTTTCCGCTCTCCAAGACATGGTAGAGTCGTATGATATACCGAAGCGATTACGAAAACAAGAAATATCTGGTTCTGGATAGCAAAGCTCAGCAAGAGTTTGTCTATTTGGGTTACCCATTATAAGAAGGTGAAAAGAAAAGTGGAAGGGGAAAGATTTAAACTCTATTTGGATTATTTTGTTTTGAAAGAAGGACTTGAGAGTTGACTCAACAAATCACAAAATGCATAAGCAAACCTAGAACTAAGGTCAGCTAGGTCAAGCATTAGACCGCTCCTAGACTTCCAAAGGACAAGTCGCAGGATCAATCCTCTACCACCTCTTTATCACTCTTGTGGCCAGATAAGTGCCAAGTAAATGGGAGGTATCCGCTATATGAATCACCGAAATAGCGGGCCTAATTAAGTAACCACTTTATTTAGTCACACTTGCCTTAAACACCACGCAAGTAATGCGGATAGGCGATAGATTACCCATGACCTTCCTCTATCCTAATTGAGCGCGACGGTCCTTAGAGTCTTAGTCGAGATATTTTTTAATTAATGTAGGGTGATGCGGATGCTCGTTTTGTGATTTGTGGGGCCTAGAAAGGGTGATGAAATCCCCACCTAATCTGAATTTTGTTCTTGCTCCTTAAAGTCTGTTTTTTTTAAAATATGCACACACAAACCAATTTCAAAACACGCAAAAGATTTTTGGCGGCAATATTTTGCAAAGAATCCTGCAGAAAAATATTTATTGGATTTTTCATAGGAGAGAGAAAGGGATATGAAAGTTACTAGAGAAGTTTGGAACCCTAATTCCCCAACTATGCCGCGGTTCCGCCGCCAAAATGGACTTGTTGCCGCGGTTCATCCGCGGAGTTGAGAGATCTTTTGAAATTTTTTGCTACGGTGGCCTCCCTTGCTCCTCTGGTCCTCTCATAAAGTCTCTGAATTTTTATCTCCTCGCTACAGTGACTCCAGATATCCTCCCAAAAATCGCACACTAATAGTTAAATATGCAAGATGCGGTTTTGTTTTATTTTTATGATATGGATTAAATAAGAATTCAACATGAATAGAAAGAAAAAAATTACGCACGTATCCCCGGCAACGACACCATTTGATTGATGTGAAAAAGTGTTTGTAGTAACCGTAATCAATAACGGTGTCGCTTGTAGCTAACCGAGATGAGTACGGGTCGTCCGCAGGGATGCGTTGAACTTTTAGTCTTGCTTTAGACGAGTTGATTAGAAAGAGAGAGAATAGTTTTAAGATCTAGTTTAGATACGGATATAGATTTTATAGGGAAAAGGCTTGTAGGGTTCATAGGATTTAGTAGTTGATGGATGACTAATAAAGATGACTCCTATTATCTTTTGATAGATTTAAAACTAGATTGATAATGATAAATGAGGATTAAGGTTCTTGGAAGTAACTAGGATTTCCCCACTATTGACCCTTATCCCTTCATTGATCTCTATTCATGTCTGGTCCTTAACAAAACAATTGTTAATCTAATCTCAAATCGCGGTCAAGACTATCAATAAATTGGTAGCGAGCCCGATAAGGATGTTAACGATTCTTTTTCTAAACTTTATAAACTTCATATGATGTAAAAGAAGTTAAAATATTTTCTCATCCATTGTTCTACCCTAATCCTACAAACCCTAGCAAGTTAGGAATTACTCACGCATGTTGTGAGAAGAAGAAGAAAGGATAGAGAATGAGATCATAATTAAAATGCAGAAAGTAAAAATACAGAAAATAAATAATTAAATAAAATGATCCACCTTTATTAATCAACTTCACAAGTACAAATCCTACGAATTTAGATTACAAGAGGAGAAGTTGCTCTTGATCTCTGTCTCGTAGGAAATAGATGCTCCGTCGATTTCCACGTCACCCTATCACGTCGAATCGTGGACCTATCATGGATCTCTTGTTCTTTGACGGTGATTTTCTTCATGTAAAGGTGATGAGTTTTAACTTTAGCCCTTGGTCCTTTATATAGCTCTCAAATCAGAAACCCTAGATCTCATAGGTTTAGACTTTCCATAAAGATCCACTTTCCAAGTTTTCAGATCCTACGATTTTATTGGTTGATTTTTGATCCTGACATCTTGAATATCTTGATCTCTTGACCTGAGCTAAATCTGCTCAAAATCTCCATGAATAATATTAGTAATATTTATTAAATTAGAGAGAGTGTCTTAATTACTTTATATGGTAATAAATCTTTAAGAAACTTGATTAAGAATATTTGATATTTTATGCATCTTTTAATTACTAAAATATTATATAAATATAAAATGCATATATTTTCCTTCGTAATGTTAATTATAATATATAAACATATGGTGAATATTATTTTGCAGATAAACCCAAATATGTTCTATATTTATAATAAACACCATTAAATATTTAAGAAAAGTAAGGAAAATGTTATATCAAATGTCCAATATTTTCAACCGAACAAGTCCCACACAGTGGGTTTTCCCGGTTCTGGTGATATGATATAGATGACGTATGTTGGTATATACAGGGTGTCCGATTAAATACGTGTACATGCTACACGGTTAAATATGTGTACAGGTTACACGGACTTTAGTCGGACGGTTAATAATACCAGTATCTTAGGATTAAGCCGGATTATTAAATTAAGTTTTGATTTAATAATATATATATATATATTTAATATATGTATTCTAGTATTATTGTTCACTATTCATTTTCTCTCTTGGTTATTTGTATTTTTATACGAATACGCGTATATGTATTTCGATACATATACCGGGTTTTATTCCGTATTTCTACGGAATATCTTCTAGAAGATGGACACCTCATTATATAATTTTTTATGTAAATCATTTGCAAATGAGGTGGAGGGTAAGGTGGCATTAAGCATAGTTGAAGACATGTAGAGAGGGATGAGCTTTATTAGGATAAAAAAAATTGTTGTGAGATATTTTTTGCAGGGTTTTGCTAAAAAATCATGAATCCATTCTATTCTTTTCTACACAATACTCTCTTATGCTCTTCAACACTTTGACATGCCTGGTTTCCTCACCTCCTCCTCCTTCTTCTTTAGTTGTTCACTTGAGCTTTAGAGTTGAGAGAAAAAGATAGCGGAAAATTCCTACATCCCCACTCTCCATTCCTAGCGAGCTTAGAGCGTCGGTTGCTTCGCTAGGCGAAGTTGGAGCTTGGAACGTTTCCCTCAGGTGGATCATCTTCCGCGAAGGAGGACCGGTTTGCAAGCGCGATCCGAAGCAAATGTAGAATGTTTGAGGATGTGAGTATTGCTAACATAGTAGATTAGCATAGCTCACTAGTTCTTTTTAGCAAATTCTAGCTCTTTAGTTCGATTCATGGTTCTGGAACTTTAGTAAACTAGAAATTTTTGAAATCCATGTTGCCATCTTCTAAAATTAGATTGCTAGTGTACCTAAGTTCCCAGCAGTGGTATCAAAGCACAGTAGGAACTCACACAAGACAAATGACGATTTCAGATCGACAGACTAACCTGTACTCATGTTACCTGAGAACTTCTATCTGACAATATGTATAATACCATCTAGCATGTTCCCGGCAAGTCCGTCCAGTGTAACTCATAACCCAATGAGCACCTGTATACTATCTTAGGTGACTAATTGACACCAATGGCTTGTGAGACCGGCCACCGCCCCTCGCCGGGGTCTCAAAATGTATACACTAGTCTACTCCGGAGTATCAATGCCTAGTCTCGATACTCTCTCGACTAGGGACATTTAAGAATGTGCTTATAGACCATCCAGCTCCCACATATATGATCGCCATCATAACGCTGGTAGTCAAGCAAGAATCATATGGGCTCTATCAACATATAATAGTGATATGTAATATCACATAATACATGTACATGATGATAGAGTCAAACTAGATATAATACTATCATCTCGAGTAAGACCGTTCTACCCGTATAGTTCCTCCCTCAATCATCATAATCGCCTACCTGCGATTACAATAATTGACGTCTCTATATCCAACATCTTTTGCTTTGCATCGAGGTATTCTGTTAGGAATATCCCGCACCTCATTCGATGAGGGAAGAGCCTTGATCCCTTAACCAGAAGTTCGCTCTTAAGCAAAAGTTTATGTTACTGTAAATTTACAAAACCGCTCGGTTCATACGATGTGATCATGTTCATTACGTTAAAGTTTTTCTTCAAAAACAGCTGTAGCCCTCTGTCATTTCAGGAAATAGAGTATTTAGTATTCGTGCTGCGTTTGTCAACCTTTGCCGAGGCGTAGTGTACGGTAGCTAAATGATGTCTTCCTACATGCATACGATGCGATCAGTTAAGACAGTCGTACGACTTTGTTGACATTTGCCAAGGATCGTGTGGGTAGGTTTAATTTGATTACGAAATGAAGGTTGAACTTGACTTGCCACTTATGATTTGTTGACCTTTACGAAGGTCATAAGCCGCTTGGGGTAAAAATCGATATTGGGAGTTTCAAGTGTTAAAACTTGCAATGAGATTGAATACCTTCTATGGAGTGAGTGTTGGAGTAAAACTTTACACCCCGGTTGACCAAGTCAAAATCAAAGTCAACCCCAAGCCAAGTAGGCCCATGCCCGAGTCGAGCCCGAACATGAAGCAGCCGGCCTCCCCCATGCCATAACAAAAATTTTGTAATAAATAATTTTGATGTTTTTTTTATGAATGAATGTAAGAAAAATGGGCATAAAGCCAAATTTTTGTAAAATGTAAGGCTACGCCAGCGCCCCGGCCACAATCCGAGGCCAAATGCGGAATAAAAACTTTTCAAACCGGCGCTAACGTAACCCTAAATTTCGGATCGTGCCATTAACCCTATACTAGTTATACTGTAAAGAGTTTAGAGAGGTTATACCGATCGATCCGTGTCCTTCGGTCTTCAACCTTTATCCCTAGCTTGTCGCTGCTGCCTCGATGAAGTTCACTCTCCGGTCTCGCTTGTCGAAGAGGCTCCACGTCGAGGATTCTTTATACGGGCTCCCGCTTCAAAAACCGAAGCAACTCGAGCAACTAGTTTGCCAGCCTAGGTGCCCAAGATGAAGTAGAGATAGTGTGTGATTACTTTGTCTCAAAACACTCTAGGATTCTCAACACATGAGAGGGATAGAGTTGAGGTTGAAGAATAATCCATTGATGGAAGTTGTGAGCTCAAGAAAAAAGCTAGTAAAGAAAAAGAGCTTGCTTATTGTGTGAGATCAAATGTGAGAGGTCTAAATTTAACTCAAGACCAAATCCTAGCCATCATATGGCTGCCCTCTCTCTACATATTAATCCCACACAATAAATCAATAATGAAATAGACATGGCATAAGAAAACACACCATGAGTCACCAAAAATGCACATGCCACATTCAATGCTCAAGGTTAATACTTGCACTCACAATTTCCACATAATTAAACATTAAACCAAATGTTTAATCCAAAAGAGAATGGCAACGTCTAAAGTAAACTCGTAACGGATCACAAGAATACCCCTCATATGTATATATATACCCGCATCCGTATCCCGACTGAATACGAATACTACAAGACGAAAATAATCCAACAATCTAATACTAGCATCCGGCTTAATCCAAAGCCCACTAGTATGATCCGTCCGATCATGATCCGTGCACAAGTGCACGTATATGATCGAACCCTGCCATAAAACCATACGGTCTCTACAACGTTTCGCCCAAACTTGGGAAACTCTCTGTGTGGGACTCTACAGTCTCGTCAATATGCTGGCAGTGGGTTTAACCACAAATATGTCAGTTGCACACGTAACGGCTACCCAGGTATTGAGCGAAAGGGAGGCCGATGAACGAACTCATCCTGAAACCCTACTAAGCCTGTCGGTGACAATATCCGTATAGTCCGGTCCGTTCGTCTTTGAGTATCGTATATCGGGCCTAGGGGGAAGGTAAATGTCAGACCCCCAATAGCGGTATAAGTCGTGTCGGAGTGTAGCTTAGAACATCCTGAGAAACTACTGGAATACCTACCAGTAAATCTCACTTGCCCTGGCCAGGGACTTTGTGTAATGGCTCTCCAGACACAGCGCGATATCAACCCCCAATACCGAGAGAGACGAAATCCCTGCCGATCCGCTCACTGCCTCCATGTGGCTTGGGACTGTACCCAACTAAAACCTGTTTGCATGACTCCTTTGATCCGTGGTAGGGTAGTAATCAAAGCACAGTGGGAACTCACACGAGACAAATGACGATCTCAGGTCGATAGACTAACCTGTACACATGTCACCAGGGAATTGCTATCCGACGATAGGTATAATACCAACTAGCATGTACCCGGTGAGTCCGTCTGGTGTACTCATAACCCAATGAGCACCAGTATACTATCTTAGGTGAACCAACTGACACCAATGGCTTGTGAGACCGACCATCGCCCCTCGTCGGGGTCTCGATCCGTATACACTAGTCTACTCTCAGAGTATCGATGCCCAGTCTCGAAACTCCCACGACTAGGGACACTTTAAGGATGTGCTTATAGACTACCCAACTCTCATGTATATGATCGCCATCATACTGCTGGTAGTCAAGCAAGAATCCCATGGGTTCTATCAACATGTAATAGTGATCTGTAATGTCACCTGAAGCATGTACATGATGATAAAGACAAACCAGATAACATACTATCATCTCGAGTAAGACTGTTCTACCGGTATAGGTCCTCCCTCAATCATTGCAATCACGTGCCTGCGATCCAATAATTGACTTGAGGGCACTATAGCCAACAATCTCCCACTTGCACTTAAGGCTAATTATTGTGGTGTCGCATACTCACAGCCCATGTGATACCGAACACCCAACTTCTCTACTAATCAGCTTTACAAAGCTCGTCTATAAAACTATTGCTTTCGAGAAATAACCTCAGTGAGTGGATCCGCTCTGATGTTTCTTTCTATGTCTCTTTTTATCTCAAGTTCGCGGAGAAAGCCATCTCCCGAAATGAGCAATACATGTCTTAGAATATGTCTGTTTATCTGATGGGACCCAATTCATAAATGAACTCCAAATCTAGCAAACTTCATTGACTATATTTTCAATTGAATTAAATCAGTATCCTGCACCATGCTACCCTTAGGATCCGCTCGGACCACCTGTCCAAACTACTGCCCCTCGTCAGAGGGAAAACTATAACTCTGACAGTCACTCTGTCAGCCAGGTCACCTTGGAAGTCTGGAATGATAACCGTCTCCCGAAGGAGGCGACCGTTATCAAATCCCTAGAACATCCACTTATGTTCTAAAGCTGCTTCCGAACGTTTCTCCAGGATTGGATTAATATATACTTATTGCATCTAGTGCAAAAATAACATCTGGTGTGGTACTTGACATCTCATGATTGACTTAATTGCCTAAGCAAGTGATATGCCAATCATGCACACCCTTCTCCCCTTTAGTCTGTAAGACACCTTTAGAGAGGGTGACTCCATCACCTGCAGGTACACCACCATACCAGGAGTCGTCCATTCTAAAACACCTTTAGAATGATGTCTAAGTACCCAGATTGGAACACTTCCCAAATCTAGATCTAAAACCATAGATCTAGTTACCAGAATGCCTAATATTATATCCATATCCTATGAGGAGAAACCACTGTGTGAAAACCACGGTATAACCGATCATAGTATAGGAATTTTACTTCCTATAAAGTGCATGTCATCCAAATACCAGAACATCACACCCTACAACTTTCTTAACAGATCCATCTCCTATTATGATGAAGTCAAAACCTATGACTTTCACATCAAAAATAGATGATCTATCTCCGCTATATCTGCTTTAGTCTATAAATAGACACAAGCTGCTTTTCCACTATACTTCTGCTGCTCCCACTGACTATAACAACCCTCTGGCAGAGTCATATACACGTGCACTTCTAAAGCTAGTTTAGAACGAAGCTATACTCATCCTCCTGCCGGGTTTCATAGTCTGGAACAACAGTAGTGTCAAGTCTGGGTAAACAAGAACCTCCCTGTCACCGTCCTTGAGGCTACCGGAGTACCTCTCGGGTGCCTGAGCTTACCCACCATATCTGTGGAGTGGCTAATGGAATGTCAATCCTGATTGAATCTTTAGGTTCTTATTAAATTTTCAGTAATCGTCTGTGGTTCTGGAATCACTTCCAGTTCTACCATACTCCCACTACTGTTTTCTGAAAAAATCCATTTTGCTAAAACTGTGGCGAGTCAAGAACAATATCACTATTGATCTTCCAGATTGTAGAAAGTTAACCCTTGTCATAGCCCGTGATAACCCACAAACTGCCATTACTGAAACGTGCCTTGAGTTATCCAGAGTCTGGTTTTAAGCATAAGCCGGACAACTCCATACACCTTAACATCGTTAAGATATGAACCATTCTATATACAATATAGAAACAGAGGCACTGATTTAATTGGAACCAGATTCAAATCATGCAGCTGTCTCCAGTGCATGTCAACTAAATGGAAGGAGGCCGATCGGCATTACTCAACTTAGGAGTGCATCCAGATATGAGTAACCCGAGAGAGAAACAAGTTTCTCAAAACCATTACTATCAACTGAATACCATACACAAGTATCTACATCTTCGATCACCTTGAAGAATCCTGATACATGCAAGACGTGGTTCTCTACTTTACTCTTATACCTATAACTTCTCAAAACTTGGACCTTATATTTCTACGAAACACGTGTCTAAAACTTGAGAAGTCACAAGTAAACAGAATATAGTACGGGGACAAACCCCTCTGTCCTAATGGACACTGGACAACATACAATACTTTGTATAAGTCCCCTGAGTTTAATAACTTATACCATGTGCGTTGTAGGTAGAAAACTGTACTTATGGTTAAGAAGAATTACACCGCTGTTTAATGCTCCTTACCAAACCATCAACTGATATAGGTAAATTTCATGGACATAATTTCAAAAAGTTATATCTCACTTTATAAAATAAACGTACAGATATATATCAGTTTGAAAATGGTGCATAACAACGGATATTGAAAACCAAATATTTTTCGTCCAGCAAAAACCCAGGCGATTTCCTCAAATATCACCAATTACAACGAATCCCGATATAATGAGGATGATCACCTAATTCCCAATAACTTATTCCCACTCATCATCTGTAAAACCATACAGATGTGAGAATCATATCTGGTAAATACATACCCTGGAGTAAGGATCTAATTGGGATATCAGTTTTCTATTAACAACGCATAGTGAAACTGAAACATGAAAATGTTTCAAAGGGTTATCCGGGTACTCCTAGTAATGCCTCTTCAATTATCAGATTCACGACTGTAACCGTATATTTCTTTGCCATATCTCCAAATCCCTTTATTTGTCTTTACTCATTACCTTCTGTACACCACACTTAGGCTAATTGATTTTCTTCCTTCCCTACCGTTCGGAATAAGCCTATGGTTTGGAAGAAGACTATCCAATAAGCGTAATAGGTGTACTCTCCTAAACCTAGGAGCCCTCGCAACCTGAGAGAAGGTAAAGATAAAAAACAACTGAATAAACCTTATTCTATTTCTCATGAACCAGAATCCATTCTCGAACTGGAACAAGTTCCATCGAGTTCGTATATAACCATACGATGGATTATCCAATAACTGTGGATCTTCGTAGTGATACGGGGTGTTCTGGAGATATCCAAAGGTGAAGTAGGAGTGGCAATGAAATACGTGGTTTGGTCATGAATGATAGCAGTCGCTATTTACTTTTCCCTCTTTCTAATCCCTTTATTTGTCTTTACTTATTACTTTCTGTACACCATACTTAGGCTAATTGGTTTTCTTCATTCCTTACCTTTCGGCACCTGCCTATAGTTTGGAAGAAGACTATCCAATAAGCGCAATAGGTGTACCATCCTAATCCTTGGAGTACTCGTAACCTGAGAGAAGGTAAAAAGTAAAGACAACTGAATAGTCCTATTCATTTTCTCCAGAACCGGAAACCATCCCCGAATCTGGAACACGTTCCTTCGAGTTCGTATGTAACTATACGATGGTCATATCCAATAAAAATGGGATCTTCGTAGTGATACGGACTGTTCCGAAGAAAAGCAAAGGGTAAAAGTAGGAGTGGCAATGAAGTATACAACTCAGACAATCAAAAAAGCCAGTGTTTTAAGAAAGTTCGGGTAACTTGGTTACTGAGTTATAGTCTAGGGTCGGGACATGGTCGCTTCCAAAAAGAGAGAGAAAAGAAACACTATACGTGCACTCTAACCTAGATCAGAATGGTTAATCACTTTATCTAATCAGGATGTCACCCACTGTATCCTCAAATTCTCCTCCAAACCTAAAAAAAGAATTAATCGGGATCATCTAAAATCACCCGAGGAGTAAACCAACTCATCAGTGGGTATCGGGATCCAACTATCATCGCATGATAACCTGATGGAATCCTCTCACATTATCACTCTCCAGAAGGTATGCTCATGCTTGGCAAGTTTCCTGTATGTTTGAAACTCCTGATGTGATTTTTACCCCATACTCTTATGACCTTGACGAAGGTCAACAAATCATAAGTCACATGTCAAGTTCTACCCGTCATTGTCCAGGTTAATTTGAACCCACCCGTACTCGCCCTTGACTAAGGGCCAACAAGGCTGTATGATTGTCCCAAACCAACGCATCTATCTATGCAACAGAAAAGTAACAAATAGCTACAATACACTGTACCTTGACTAAGGCCAACAAACATAGCATGAATACTAAGTGCTACCCGTCTGAAATGACGGAGGGCTACGAATGGTTTTTGGCGAAAAACCTTTAACGTAATGAACTTAATATCGTTGAAGGAACCGGATAGCTTTTTATAAATATATAGTGGCGAAAACCTTTGCTAAAGAGGTCACTCCCAGTGAAGGGATCTCGGCTCTTTCCTCGTAGAATGAGGTGCAGGATATTCCAACTGAATACCGTGATGCAAAGAAAAAGGTAATTGACTATAGTGAAGTTATTATCCTGACGCAAACTTCCGCCCAAGGGGTCACTCCCGATGAAGGGATCTCGGTCCTTGCCTCGTCGAATGAGGTGTTGGATATTCATAACCGAATACCGCTGTGCAAAACAAAAGAGAATGTCCTTATAATAACAGCTTTTTGAAAATTGTTCCAACAACATCGAAATAGGTCTGTTTTCCTTGCATTGATCCGAATCAACGCAGTCCCATCAATTAATCACACCACAAAAGAACGAAAATATGATGTACGTATATGCCATCCTCATTCGCCACTGGGTCCCGTCATCACTCGTTACGTTACTTAACTAACGACAGAGCGGGGACTGGACTAGCGCGATTGTAAAACATATACAACATCTACTAGTATATATATCAATATATAATAATCGTTCCAGGCGTGATAAATGCAACATCACATAAAAGTAATAAGTATCACAGAACAATACAGATAATCTGGGAGCCCCGGGTTTCCTTTGAGCCACAACTGAAACCCGACGTTCCCCTGGTCGTGTGAATAGCCTGTGCAATGAAACCTAGACCCCTACGAGTGCGGCAAGTTACCCGCCAAAACAAGAAGCGAGGCAGCCCCTTCAGCAAAGTGAATGGAATACCCAGCACTTCACGGAATCCGGTAACTTGAGCACCCCTCCTTGGGTCAACCTGTACCCCTACGAGTGCGGCGAATAGCCCGCCAATTCTAGAGTGAGGCCCCTCCCTACTCAACGCCATGAGATGCGGACCCGTTGCCCTCCAGAACCCGGCTATCCGTGCACTCCATTATGGGGTAATCCTAGTATAGAAAAGAAAATATGTACAACAGTGAC
Source organism: Agapanthus africanus (assembly GCA_030015575.1). Taxonomy (NCBI): domain Eukaryota; kingdom Viridiplantae; phylum Streptophyta; class Magnoliopsida; order Asparagales; family Amaryllidaceae; genus Agapanthus; species Agapanthus africanus. The sequence goes on from CM057351.1 coordinate 31,808,059, forward strand.
ATCGACCTCAACCCGGTCGAGCCCCAAACAAATAATATACAAACAGGCAGTGACGGCAGTCCACATGTCGGATGCTCTCCCTGCGATATCAAATGTACAAATAAAACTAAACTGTACTATCATTGCAACCAAGCTATCCACCACGACGATCCGCAACATCACAACACAACACAGAACATCAACGTGAATGTCACGTTCATAAACTCGTCTAAAAGGACTATAGCGATTAGACAAGTTGTACCGATCAAATGACATTCATGGTCGCAGATAGAAATGTATGTACTGTAAACTTTAAACAATGTTAGAAATTATCGAGTTCGAAATAACCCCGAATAGCCCTAAACAACTAGATAAAAACATATCCAAACTGGGCTAAACAAACAATACCACTAAACCAACATTCCAGAGACTAAACCACACTGCAAATTTCAAACCCTGAAGCCTAAATAAAACCGGCCACCTCGGTTTTCAGGGGTATCTGGCAGGCCAAAATTTGTCATCTGTGGTTCGTGTTTGCAGTGTGTTCTAGTGGTCACCTGAGTAGTCTTCTGCAGTTGTTTAAATAATTTTTGAAGACACTTTGAAATTCGACAGAAACTGAAATGTATTTGTCTGTGAATCGGAGTTGTTTCGGTTTCGATACTTTAACATTATCTAAACGAACTAGTATACGGTTAATGGTTTAGCTCTGATACCATGTAAAACTATGCCAGCGCCCCGGCCTCAATCTGAGGCCAAACGCGGAACAAAAACTTTTCAAACCGGCGCTAACGTAACCCTAAATTCCGGATCGTGCCATTAACCCTATACTAGTTATATTGTAAAGAGTTTAGAGAGGTTATACCGATCGATCCGTGTCCTTCGGTCTTCAACCTCTGTCCCTATCTTGTCGTTGCCGCCTCGACAAAGTTCACTCTCTGGTCTCGCTTGTCGAAGAGGCTCCACGTCAAGGATTCTTTATACGGGCTCCCGCTTCAAAAACCGAAGCAACTCGAGCAACTAGTTTGCTAGCCTAGGTGCCCAAGATGAAGTAGAGATAGTGTGTGATTACTTTGTCTCAAAACACTCTAGGATTCTCAACACATGAGAGGGATAGAGTGGAGGTTAAAGAAGAAGGCATTGATGGAAGTTGTGAGCTCAAGAAAAAAGCTAGTGAAGAAAAAGAGCTTGCTTATTGTGTGAGATCAAATGTGAGAGGTCTATATATAACTCAAGACCAAATCCTAACCGTCATATGGCTGCCCTCTCTCTCTCTCTACATATTAATCCCACTCAATAAATCAATAATTGTAACGTTTTAGAAATCGTTTTGCGAATTTTTCGTTTTCAGGGTAAAATTGTCGGTGTTTTCCCTTTTAACCCGATTGTTATCAAACCTCAATATAGACTTGCCGACACCTAGTTTAGCTAAAATAAACCTTGTGCGCGAGCTTTGGGGTTCTATGGGAAGTTTTGGTTCACATAGAATTTTTCCTTAATTAAAATATTATTTTAATGCTTTATTTGCGCACTTTATTTGTGGTAATTACTTTTTTATGCGAGTAAATTACTACTAATGTGGTTCTATGGTAAGTTAATCACTAAAATTATGTTTAGAACCTTCTCTCCAAAATATCTTGATTTTTGGTGGAATTAAATGTTTTTTTTAAAAAGAAAAGATAATGAAGACTTTAAGCTTTTGTTTTATTATGTAATTATTGTAATTTCCTTCTAGAAAATTCCACACACCACCACAAAAGTCCTAGCTTCTTCCTTGGCCGAAGCCACTTCAATCCTTGCTGCCCTTGTTCATTTTTGCTTCATTTCTTCTCATTTTACTTCAAAAAAAATAATGAAAAATCCAAATAAATTCATAGAAATTCAAATATAATCCAAAACCTTCATCCTTCTTCTTCAATCATGCTTGGATCTTCATTCTAGTGTGGATTTTGGAGGCTAAAGTTTGGTTTTATTCTTGTTTCAAGTGGTGTTCTTGAAGGTATAAAACCATAACTCTAATCTCATTTTGTTGGTTAATACATTTAATTAGCTTATTAATTTAAGTTTTTAAATTCATATTTAAAAATTCAAGATATCATTTTGATAATAAAATTAGAGTTTTGATTAGTGGAATGGTTAAGTGATAAGCTAAGATGAAAACTTAATCAAGTTGCTAATTTGTTAAATGATATTCTCCTAATCGGATAATTAAGTTAATTAACAAACTAAACTTTTGCTAATCCTAATTAGTGAAATCTAAAAGTTTAGTAAAATTTTAAATAGTTTAACCTTGCTATTTGAAGATATTTGTAAATTATAGTTTTGGTAAAACTTGTAGTTTTGTGTTAAAATGATAAATACTGCTTACTAGATTTACGGATATTTTAGGCGTAGGTTTCTTTTGACGTTGCGACGTTATTTATATTGATTCCACATTTATTATTGTGTTTTGAATGTGCGATCGGTACGATCAGGGTCTCGACTTGGTAGTTGCGTCGCGTTGCGTTCCTAGCTAGGGTCGTGTCGATGTCGTTCGTGTCTTTGTGTAGCTTTTGCTCTTGAGTTCATTTCGTAGTGTCGCTACGCGCGTTAGCCACTAAACGGACACTCGAGGGTATGTTTAGAGTTGGTGCGTCGGTCAAACATAGTTATACGTATTTTTGGTCGATTGCTTATATACACTTGCTTTATTGTTATATGTGTTCAGGATCGCAGGCAGGGACTTCGGACGCTGCGAAGAGGGGAAAGCAGGTGGTTGGCTTTATTTAGCCAGGATCGTTGGTGAGTAGATTTAACATCTACAGGGGGATCGCCCGCATGGCGTTATGCATCTGGGCTAGATCAAATGATATGACCTTTAGTGTTTAGTATATGGACTCGTTTGTGCATGTGTATTTTGTTGCATATCTCATTTACCTATTGTATTTGGACATAGTATTAATGAGACACAACACTATTATTGACGGTTCATGTTGCACGAGCACTGATTGTATGCCACTCACACCGTCAATAATTGCCATGACACGCACAACACCTATACATATGTGATATAGTATTGCTTAGGGACATCGAGACATGATCCTTATTTTCATTGTGCATATGACATATAACATACCTGTATACCTACATGCTTACACATATACCTCGACATGCTTACATGCTAGTTACCCGTATACCTCTATGGTAGTGTACCATTAGTGATAGGTATATACACATTTGAGACATAACTACATTTACACCTGGCATACATACATACATATACCTGGAGGGTATTACATATTTAGGGATAGGTATAGAGACATACCTTACTACAGATACTTTTACATCATACATACATACTTACATATGGACACACATATTTTGCTATACCGACATGGTTACGCATACCTTGCTATAGATACATGTTCACCTGTATATGATGTTGTATTTGATTTCGGAGGTTTTAGGAACCGCATGATATATATATTAACTTGTTACAGTTAAATAGCGGTTTTCCTTTATATGCTCATATTACTGTTTCATGTTGCATATATTACATCCATGGATTTCATATGATGTTCTCTGATATTTTTACTCCTAATTATATATAACAGTGGAATGGGACGCTGTTATATATGCCAATACACATATATTAGTGGAATGGGACGCTAATATATGTGCATTGATTCATGCATTCATATGTATTCACTACTTGATGTTTTCTGGATTTGATGACTGTGGTGGTTTCATGGAATTATGCAAGTATTCTTATTCTTTACTTGATATTTGGATGAATCCACTTGAGATTTGTTTTTAAACCGATACGGGATCGAGAGTGTCGATGTTGGGTGCACTTAAGATTTGGAGGACATATATACCGATACGTGGAACACAAGTGTCGAGGTGAGATACTTGGGTTTCGAGGAACGTATAGATATCAGAAAGACCGATACGTGGATCACGGGTGTCGATACCGGACACTTGCGATTCGAGGAACAAATGGATATGAGTGTTTCTGTGTCGATGCTTGACACTTGTTTCATGATGTTTTTGGGTGTCGATGTTTGACGCTTACCTTATATGTAACTTACTTGATACTGATATTGGACATACAAGATATGTGAGATATACTGAAGTTGTACATATAGGATATGTGGGATATACTGATGTTGTACATACAGGATATATGAGATCTACTTGATATGAGAGCCAATTTGGGGGCTGATTTGAGGAACTTTGGGATTTAGATTTTCTTGATGGACGTTGGTCCTGTCACGAGCTCAGGATTCCGTGAGAATGACATATTTATTTCCATACCCCTCATTTACTTTATATGCATTGCTTCATGTATTACTTGTACCTGCTGGAGTACCTTTCATGACTGTTGCATATATACATTGTCATATCATTTCTTCATGTATTATTAGTACCTGATAGAGTACCTTACATGATTGTTGCATACAGATTGTCTTATTAGTATTGCTTCATGTATTAATTATACCTGTTAGTGTACCTTTCATGACTATTGCATACATATGACCATTTATTGCTATTAGCTTGCATATGTTAGATTCGCGCTGTACGTGCATACTTGCGATTACCTGCATATGTTATTTACTATTCACGAGTTTGCAACTCACCCCCGTTGTGCCACAGTGTATGCAGGTTGTTCCCCAGAGTAGTCGAGGCAGGCTATTCATCTATCACATCATCTTTTGCAGCGAATACCGTTTCGGCTCACAGTGTGCAGTTTTGGTTAGGTGGGTTTTGCGGTTATCCAAGGTTGTTTATTGTATATTCGTTATATCCATGTACTCTCCATCTACTATTTTCATGTGTATGACTTAGAGACTTGATGTGAGGACGATATTGTATATTTTGGTGACTTGGATGTCTTTTTTGCAGTTTTACTTTTATCGTCCTTTATTTCTTCGCTACGGCATCGTATATCTGTTGTGGTGGTTGTTTTTCGCCGTTAGGCATGTATTTGCTCCCGTTGGGGATGCTTTACTTATATTTATGTTGTACCCATTTTTGGGGTTGGTTTTTACAAAGGAGGTGCTGCCAAAATTTTAAAGGAAGAAAAGTTGGACTTTAAAGAATTTGGGTTGAGATTTCAAAGGTTTTGAAAATGCTATTATCACTTTCTTACTACTTTTGATGGTTTAGATTGCTGGGTTTTTGGCTTACTTAAATTGCGTTACGCCTGTAGACGTTGCGTAGTTTAAGGGCCGTCACGTGCCAATTTCGGGTCATGACAAAGTTGGTATCAGAGCGCTAGGTTTTACCTTTCGGAGTGTAGGATGACCTTGGTATGATGGAGTTGGTAGCTTAAGCAGAGTAACGTAGTGTGTGTTTGTCTGCGGCATACTCACGATGCGGTACTCCGCCTAAAGTGACCAAAGTACTAATTGCTTGAAATTCCTTCCTTGATGATACATATCCTTGTGATTCGATTTCCGTGTTCCTATCGAATCCTATTTCCATTTATAGCCTTTGCTGCCGATGACTATGGGGACTCAGAGAGGTGCAGTGAGGGCCGAGGTCAGAGTTGACTCGTGTGGGATGAGGTTTGACCAGGATGGTACGCTCGCTGTACAGGAGCAGACGGATCCACCTTTGACTGATCGTATCGCTAGGCTTTTTGCAGAGATGCAGGACTTGCGCTAGACGATGAGGTCTTTGGTTGAGGCCAGTAGAGCGCAGCGAAAAGAGGTTGCCACTCCTGTTACCCAGTTTTTCCTTGCGGTCAGCACACAGCATAGCGTTACGTATACAGCACCAGTGGATGCAGCCCTAGCTGACGAGGCACGTCTTCCAGAGACTTTAGGAGTTCCGGATCAGAGGAGGGCTCGTGCAGGTGTACCAGCCCAGAGACAGAGGTTCAGTCGTCGAGACAGATTTCGTGACCGTCGCGGGAGTAGCGAAGGCTTAGGACGAGGTGAGTCGTGTTAGCTAGATCATCCGTTTGTTATGTTAACTTCTGTCAGCGATTCTTTTGTTGCGCGACACGTATTTCGGTCGTGTGCTAATCGGATGGGAGATAGAGATCTGTCCGTCATTTTGATCCTTCTAGAGATGTTGGATTTGACGTTCTTCTGGGCACGGACTGGTTAGCTACGTGCTAGGCGTCTGTGGACTGCCGCGAGAAAACAGTCAGGTTTTGTTTTCCCGGCGAGTCAGTTTTCGTTGTGCAGGGGGACAGTGGTGCCACCTCTCATAGCTTGAATTCAGCATTTTTCGCTAGTCGGCTTTTGAGGAGGGGATGTCGAGGATTCTTGGTTTTCATTCATGATACCGGAACCACAGTGAGTTGTTAGACCAGGTTCCTTTCATGCGAGAGTTTTCCGACGTTGTTCCAGATGAGCCGGCGGAGTTTAGGGAGCTTGAGGATCAGCTGCAGAGTTGTTTTGTTGGGGGACTTGTTCGTCCAAGTGTTTCTTTTTGGAGAGCTCCTATTCTGTTCGTCAGGAGAAGGGCGGCAGTTTGAGGTTGTGTATTGATGGATCGCCAATTGAACCGGCTTATGGTGCGGATAGGTATCCTTTACCTCGCATTGACGATTTCTTCGATCAGCTCCAGAGCGCGAGACTTTTTCTAAGTTTGTTTTGGGATCAGGTCATCATTTGTTATGGGTTCGTAGTGACGACATTCCGAAGACTGCTTTGTGTGTGCTACGGGCAGTATGTGTTTTTGGTGGTGTCGTTGGACTCACCAATGCCCTAGTAGCATTCATGGATGTGATGGACCAGGTTACTTCAGGCCGTTCCTCGACCAGTCGATTGTTGTGTTTTGATGACATTCTGGTCTATTCCAATGTGTCGTGAGGTACTTGAGCAGCACTTGAGGATTTGCTTTGCAGACATTGGGAGAGCCCCAGCGGTTTGCTAAATTCTCGGAGTGTTCCTTCAAGCTTGATTGTGTTGAGTCCTAGGTCTTGTAGTTACGGGAGACGGATTTCGTATGGTCTCGAGGGAGATCGAGGTTGTATAGCTTTGGCCCATACTTATATCCAGGACAGAGGTCCGCAGATTTTTGGGCTTAGCAGGTTTTTACCGCCATTTCATGCAGGATTGCTTGTGTATCGCTGCACCGTTGACTGGACTAACCGGAAAGGAGGTTCTTTCTTTGGATTGAGGCATGCGTGCGGAGTTTTCAGCAGTTGAAGACTCGGTTGACAACTACACCAGTTCTTTCTTTGCTTTCTGGTTCGGGCGACTTTGTTGTTTAACTGTGATGTTTCACGAGTGGGTCTCGATTGTGTACTGATGTGACACTATAGAGTTATCACATATGCTTCCCTACAGTTGGAGGAAGTACGAGTAGGATATCCCACTCCTGATCTGGAGATGGCGGCGGTGGTCGTGCGTTGAAGATTTGGAGACACTACTTGTGCGGAGAGTTGTGTCAGATTTTCACGGACCATTGGAGCTTAATGTACATCTTCCTGCAGCGGGTTTTGATTGTTGGGAAAGCGCCGTTGGGTGGAGCTTGTTAAAGATTGTGTTGTGAGATCCTTGTTACCCGTGGTAAGGTGATTGTGGTAGCTATTGCTTTGAGTCGTAGGCCCGGGGGTAGCTTGTTCCAGTTGTGCGCAGTTCAGAGACAGTCTTCTGCAGATTTACAGTTCTTGTGCGATCGTGGAGTATAGCTTAAGTTCACCTCTACTAAGGGGACAGCTTGCTCATGTCCGCGCCCGTCCACTTTTCCGTAATCGTTGTCGTGAGGCACAGCCCGCCAATGCTCGTTTGTTAGAGATTCTGAGCATGTTCGGCTGGGTAATGATTCGGAGTTCTGATTTGTGACCAGGATGTGCTACATTCCGGACTCGTTGGTGTGTGCCTGATACTGATACGTAGAGACGCGAGGTCCCAGATCAGGCACATCAGTCAGCTTTCTGTGTTCATCCAAGTGCCACCAAGATGTGACGTGACTTGTGAGTTAGTTACGGGTGGGCAGGGATGAAGAGTGAAGTTTCAGGTTTCGTTTCGAAGTGTCTGACTTGTTGCGTGCTAATGTTGAGCATTGGAGACCGGCTGGAGAGTTGCAACTTTTGACTGTTCCAGAGAGGGAATGGAAGCAGATCTCCATGAATTTCGTTGAGGTGTCTACCCAGGCCCAATCAGGGTATGACTCCATTTGTGCGTTGTTGCCCGGTTATACTCAGTTTGCTCTGTCTTTCTTCGGTGAGTTTTAAGTTTGCACGGAGTTCCTTCATGCGCGGTATCCATTGGAGGCACCCAGTTCGCTAGCCATCTTTGGCAGAAGCTTCAGGAAGCCTTGGGTACTGTTTGAGCTTTAGCTCCGCTTTCCATCCGTTGGCTGATGGTCAGACAGAGCGGACTATACAGATTCTGGAGGTTTTGCTTGTGCGTACGTGCAAATTGGTTGTTGGCTGTTGGGATCGTCACTTGCCTTTGTTAGGGTTCTCCTTCGATAGCTGTTATCAGGAGACTTTCCAATTGGCAACCTTTCTGGCCATGTGTGGTTGGTTGTGTCGATCGCCAGTCTGTTTAACTGACTCCGCGAGAGCGGGATTTTAGACCCCAGCTAGTCCAGAGACGTCGGAGAAGATCCAATTGGTTCATGTCAGGATGAGAGTAGCCCAGTGCAGACAGAAGTCTTTACCGACCGTGGTGGTCGCAGACTTGAGTTCGCAGTGGGAGATCATGTATTCCTATGAATTTTTCCGATGAAATGGCGTGTTGAGTTTTGGGAAGCTTAGTCCCAAAATTTTAGGTCCTTTTGAGATCCTTGAAGAGAGTTAGTCCCGTTGCCTATAATTTGGCACTTCCGCCCAGATTTTTGAATATTCACCCCTATTCCTTGTGTCGATACTTCGCAATTACCTTCATGACCTTTTTCACATGATTCAGTATCAGACCATTTAGCTTGGACGTGATCTTTCATTCACCAGCAGCCGATGGTTATAGTGGATCGGCAGGTGGAAGAACTTCGGTCAAGGGTCTTGCCATTTGTGAGGGCTCTTTGGCGTAGCCGTATGGTGAGGTGATCACACGGGAGGCTGCCAGCGAGATTTGGGAGTTTTGTACTCATCTCTTTCAAGGTACGTGATCGCACGCTTTTGGCGTGTCGGATGTTCAAAGAATTTAAGTGTAACCACGATCAGGACGGTGTCGCTTCGCAGCTAGCCGGTTGAGCACGGGTCGTCCGCAGGGAGATGGTGGTATCTTACCTTCTTGTCTTAGACGAGTCAATAAAGAATCTGTATGTGTGTTTGTTCGATCCTAACCTATGTGTTTATCTGCAAGTATAAAGGTGTTAAGAAAAGATACGAAATTGTAAGCTAAGAAATCCGTACTCAAAACCATTGAGCCGAGTCTTGACCAATTGAAGCTAAGCAATTGGCAACAACGGGGATTAGGGGATTTAAGCGCGGTATTCGTGGAATCCGGCTTATTTACCCTTGTCCTTCCGTTCTTGTCTCTTGCTTTCGCCTCCGGCCAAACCGAACGCAACCGGTCGCGGTTAGAAATCACCGTTACCTTGTCAGGGTACGGTGCCTAACGGAGCGCTTGCGTATGGTTTGGGCGAAGTTCAAATGGAAAATAACGGGAAAAGGAATTGGCAAAGAAACGTTAACTTACAATACCGTATTAATTCTTAACAACAACAATAATTACAACATTTACAAAATGAACAAAAGAAAAAAGAAAAGAACAAAGAAAAGAAAAGATACAAGTATTAAAGTGCATGAAAATAAATTGCAAGTAAATAAAGACAAGGTAATAAAGAGCAAGTAATAAAAAGCGATAAAAAGAACACGGAAGTAGAACCCAAGCCAAGCATGTGCTCAATAGCCAACCCTTAAACTTGCAAGCTCAATGAAGAGGTTGCAAGATCAAGGGAAGGGTAGAGAACGCATGTGAAGTGAAGAACTAGTCCCGTGAGAAAATACGACCCTTGAGATCAATAACTAACCCTTACCCATTCAAGCTCAATAAAGAGGTTGAATGAGCAAGAGAAAGCAAGAATCTCAAAGGGGAGCAAACTAACAAGAAAGATAAAAAACCCTCATCTTCATTAACATCCACTCAAAAGCTCTCACTACAATTTCATGGAGGAAGAATGAAGAAGAAGAAGAAAGAAGAACAAAGCTACAAAAAAAAAGAAGAACAAAGAAAGCTCCCTTGGCTTTGATCAGATCTGCTGTATTTATAGGCAGGAGAATGGAGTTCTAGGGCAACCAGAAGACCACTTGTGAAAAGACCAAAACACCCCAGAAAAACGTCAGAGAGAGGGCTCCACTTGGCCGCGGAACCGCGGCCAAGACCCCCCTTTGGCCGCGGTTCCGCGGCCCTTTAGAGGTGTTGGGCAGTGGGCTTTTCTTGGCTGCCCTGGTTTCCTGTTTCCTCGTGTTTGCCAACTTTAAACTGCGCAAAAGTCTTCAGAATATCTCCAGATTTCCAAGTCCAAGATTGCACTCTTTTCTTTACTTTTGGCTTTATCTCCCTCGAGCTCCGCGCACCCATTGATTCTTGTGCAGCCCACCTCGTGCTCTGTGCTTGTCCCAGACATGAATGACCACTGTCACATGTCTTATATCGGGAACCGGTACTCGGCACTGGACGGATATGGATGACCGGAACCCGGCTTTTATCTGCTGTCTACAGATGTTCTGCTTTTAGCGTAACTGTGGAGATTTTATCCTGATTTGCAATATTTGTACTGGAAACCTGTATTCTGTAAACATGTAACAAACACGGATTAAAAGTACCTACCTATAAACACACGAGCGTAAGAATGGGCGGTATAAAATGCAATATTCTGCTATGAACAAATACCCCCAAACTTAACTTTTGCTCGTCCCGAGCAAAACCAATTATTCACAAAAATAAAATGATAACCGCACTTTCGCAGGGAACGCGATTGCACTGAGCATGTGCAACAAGCCGTTAAACCTCTAGGTGTCCCTAGTAGGAGGAGTGTTGTCTCCTGAGGGTTTTCAGCGGATACTACCCACAAAATCCGGTCAAGCTAGTTTTGTAAAATAACTAAGATTCAAGCCCCTAAAGTTTTGTTTCAGAAAATAACAATTCTATAATCCTAAGTTTAGACTATCGAACCTTTATTTTTCACATCTCTCTTCTTATTTAACTACAGATTTTATATGTCTTTACGTGCAGTGCAAAATAGTGTTGTTAAGTTCCCGAAAGGTCGAATAAAGTCATTATGTCACACAATAAAGCCCAGATAACAATTTTAAAAGGATCACATAAGTTTTATAAAGAGTTAAGCATTTTTCAAGTTTCGTTTTCCAGTAAAGGTTCAACTTCAGAATTTCTATCTTCCCTAACAGGAAACTAGGTCTTATTCTTCACTCCACCTTTTTCTTGTTTTCATTTCGTACACACCTCTGTGAACGTGCAATAGTCTTTATCATAGAGTAAAACCTTCATATCTCCGTTAAATTTTTTTTTATAAAAGCTTGTCTTTTATCAAGATTATTCTCACACAAAGAACCGTTAGGAATTTTAACTCGGAGAGAACACTTGCTTGACTTTGTTTTTATCTGGACTTTCTAGGCTTCTTAGCGAGCTTTGGGCCAATGCACCCAAACCAGTTAGTTTTAGGGCATTAGGTGTAGAAACACCCCAGCGGACTTAATTACTCAAGTTACCTAGGTCCAAAAACAAAAGACAGTTTGGCGTGAAAAACATGATGATTCAATACGAACGAAGATATAACCGGTAGTTCAATTATTTTTTGGATAAAAGACGTGTTTAGTGGGTTCGGTGTGTAATCATTCCAATCAAGTTTCAAATGGGTTATTTTTCAGACTTAGTTCCAATTAAGGCATCAATAACATTCCTTCATATTCACTTACTTCATAAACTATTCTTGATATATTACTTATTTCAGAACAAACCTATTTGATCCTCAGAAAATCATTTATCTATTTAAAAGTTTTTAAACATAAAAGACTTGTCATCTAATTTCCAAGACTCACAACACGTGTAGTGTAATGTAAAGACGTATATCAGCTATAGTTAACTTCAAAGGAGAGTTATCTTTCAGGTTTTCAAAATCCAAACATAGGATTTAGTTATTCCTATCTTTTCAAACAAAAACCGTCGAATGTTGAATCAGAGTTCTTCCACAAGCTAACTTGACAAAAATGTTTTTATATTTTTAGAAAATTTTCAGATTTTTATGGATTTTATGGATTTAATATGCAGATGCAAAATATACATATGAATACGAAGGAAGAAAGCTTACCGAGCACACCCCCAAACTTAAACTTGACAGTGCCCTCACTGTCAGGCTATACCAAGAGGGTCAAAATTGCCGGCGCTTCCTAAAAACAAATTATATACAAAACAAAAAAAAAAGGAAAACCAAAAATATATACAAAAAAATGTCCCCCCCAAACTTAAATAAAACAGTGTTTCCACTGTTAAACGTTGAAATTCAGGATTAGGGGGGAAAGAACAGTATCCATCTATACAAGGCCTTACACAGGCCAAAAGTTAACACCAACCACTCAAAGATTTTATCATGGTAAAGCAGTGGTTGGTGAAAGAAGGTGAAGAGGAAAGAGATGGAAAATACGCGAGACCGCTTGTGGATAGAAGTGGAATGCGGTCTCGGTAGATGAGAAGAAGAAGAATGGCGGAAGGGAAAAAGAAGTGGAGTACGAACTTGAGGGTGCAAATGGAGTAAATAGATTAGCACAATTTGTGATGAGCGATGTGTAAAAAGCGATTGTGCTAATATATTTACCCGTCGAGAGATTGGGTCAAATCCCTCAAGGTTCGTGAGAAACCATGGGTACGCCGAACTTGGTAAACCAGACATATGAAGTGAAAATGATACGGGTTCTTGCAAGGTCGGAAGGATGGAAAGGGTGGAGGGAAGGGGTTTAGGAAGGGTATCGGTTAAGGGTTCTGGAGGGTGTACACAGTCAGTGAAAGGAACAGGATGAATTGGAAAATCCGACTCATCATCTAGAACTGTTTCATCCTCAAAAATCTCCTCAAAATTCTCCTCAAAATTTAGCACATCCATGCTCTTCTCTTCAAAGTCCAGACGCATATGGGGTTCGGGAAAAACAGTTAAAGACTCGGGATGATGATTTGAAGAGACAAACTCAGCCAAATCTACGGGTTCATCATCCAAAATATCCCCAGCGTCAATATCCTCAATCCAGTGAAAATCAAAATTCTCTGACACCTCATCAAAAGCATGGATATCAATCAATTCAGGTTCTAAAGTGGAGGTGTAGAGGTCAAAAGGTTTAGGATCGGTTTCACTTGGATGAGTCCCTTCACAATCGGGCAAATCAAACACTACGAAGTCGCACAACTCATTCATCATTCTATCTTCAATTGATAAATCATGTGGGATACTCGATAGACTTTCAAAACAGGAGTTGTGGAATTCAATTTGAGACGGGTAGGTTTGATTTGGAAGGGGGTATATCTCACTCTCTCCACTCAAATTCACAGCCTGTCCTGCCGCCGCATCATACATTGAAAAAGTTGGAGCTAGTTGAAAACTAGCTACCGGATCACTAGGTTGTATGAGGGCGGCCATGGACGCATTCAAATCCATCGTCTGTTGTGAAGCTACCTTAAATTCTTCTAAGGATTGTTCTAAGCTAGACATAGGTTGTGATGTGGTTTCAGTAAAAGATGCGAAGTTAGTTGGATACTGGAAACCCCCAAATGGCTGTGTAGAAGCAATGTCTAGGGAAGGTGCAAAAGTAGGGTAGGATTGGTAGGAATTGAATGGCTGGACAGGAGTAGGATCAACATTTGGATAAGAAGGTGAATGGAATTGTTGATCCTAAGAATTTGTAGTGGTGAAAGGAGTGAAAGATCGGCTACGGGATTGTTCGATATGTTCAGCAAGAGACATTGGTCTTGGGGTTACAACTGGATTTTCAAAAGGTGTATCAACGCAAGAAGGGGTGAATGTTTGAAACGGTTGATACGAAGTGGATTGCGGGGTCCAGTTGTTTGTCCTAGACGCGTCTATCCGATCTCTCAATGAAATTTTTGGCATGGATGGATCGTTTGAAGTTCGACCAAAACAAGAACCGTATGAAGTAATGTCTGGTTGTGGGTACCAAAGTTCGGCAAGAGTTTTGCGAGGTGGGGTACCCATGATATGAAGAGAGAAGAAGAAAGGTAGAGAAAAAGGAGGGGGAAAGAATTTGATTTTTTTTTTTTTTTTTAGTTAGTTGTTAGCAAAAGAATGAAATATACACAAAAAAGAATATGGACAAAAAATAATCACGACACAAAAAATATCACACATCTAATCGTTCTAGGGTTAACCTAGGTCAACTAGACCTGCTCCAGAACTTGATTGTCGAAGTAAAACTGTGTCGAGAAACAGGCTCAAAAATACACTGATCACGAGGCCAGGTAAGTGCAGAGATAAGGGGAGGTTTTCCAACGCTTTCGCGAAGTTCCTTAATTAAATAACCCTTTCTCTTTTGGCGGTTTCGCCGTTAACACTTTCCTAGACACCCCGTAAACAATATACCGTTAAGCAAGCTTCTAAATACAGTTAACTTCTCCTAGTGAGCGCGAAGTCCTTAAGGCTTAAAGTCTAGTTTCTTTTAAATTTGTGCGGGTAAACGTTATGCTCAAGTTCGTGATTTGTGGGCCACGGAAAAGGTGATGAAATCCTTTACCGTATATTGTGGGGTTCGCTTGCCCTTAAGTCCGTATTAATGTATGCAATGCGCAATTCAAAAAATTCTATAAAGAATCAAACAATCGTTTTTTTTATTTTAAGCGCGGCGCTGCAACAAATACGGGTTAGTCAATTTTGGCGTTTGCTAGCGAACTTGCAAAGAATCCTGCAAAGAATAGTATATTGGAAGCGTCGGATTTGAGAAGAAGGTGTTAGTAAAGTACGTACCGTTAAGTTTTTGGGTTAGGAAACCCCCGTTGAATCAAATCCGGTAAGCTTGAAAGGTTCGCTTGCGCGGGTCAAACTACCCGGATCTTTGGCACTGTACTTCGTAAATCACCCTTGCCTTGAATGCACACTTTGCTTCCCCACTATCGCAGTTTGCAAACTTGCAAAAATCTGCACTCTTGCCCACAAGAATTATCCAAAAAGAAAAAAAAGAATATATTTTTTTTATATTATTTTTTTTTTATATATACAAAAAGAATATCAACCCGAATAACAAGAAAGAAAATACGCTACCGTCTCCCCGGCAACGGCGCCATTTGATCGCACGCTTTTGGCGTGTCGGATGTTCAAAGAATTTAAGTGTAACCGCGATCAGGACGGTGTCGCTTTGCAGCTAGCCGGTTGAGCACGGGTCGTCCGCAGGGAGATGGTGGTATCTTACCTTCTTGTCTTAGACGAGTCAATAAAGAATCTGTATGTGTGTTTGTTCGATCCTAACCTATGTGTTTATCTGCAAGTATAAAGGTGTTAAGAAAAGATACGAAATTGTAAGCTAAGAAATCCGTACTCAAAACCTTTGAGCCGAGTCTTGACCAATTGAAGCTAAGAAATTGGCAACAACGGGGATTAGGGGATTTAAGCGCGGTATTCGTGGAATCCGGCTTATTTACCCTTGTCCTTCCGTTCTTATCTCTTGCTTTCGCCTCCGGCCAAACCGAACGCAACCGGTCGCGGTTAGGAATCACCGTTACCTTGTCAGGGTACGGTGCCTAACGGAGCGCTTGCGTATGGTTTGGGCGAAGTTCAAATGGAAAATAACAGGAAAAGGAATTGGCAAAGAAACGTTAACTTACAATACCGTATTAATTCTTAACAACAACAATAATTACAACATTTACAAAATGAACAAAAGAAAAAAGAAAAGAACAAAGAAAAGAAAAGATACAAGTATTAAAGTGCATGAAAATAAATTGCAAGTAAATAAAGACAAGGTAATAAAGAGCAAGTAATAAAAAGCGATAAAAAGAACACGGAAGTAGAACCCAAGCCAAGCATGTGCTCAATAGCCAACCCTTAAACTTGCAAGCTCAATGAAGAGGTTGCAAGATCAAGGGAAGGGTAGAGAACGCATGTGAAGTGAAGAACTAGTCCCGTGAGAAAATACGACCCGTGAGATCAATAACTAACCCTTACCCATTCAAGCTCAATAAAGAGGTTGAATGAGCAAGAGAAAGCAAGAATCTCAAGGGGGAGCAAACTAACAAGAAAGATAAAAAACCCTCATCTTCATTAACATCCACTCAAAAGCTCTCACTACAATTTCATGGAGGAAGAATGAAGAAGAAGAAGAAAGAAGAACAAAGCTACAAAAAAAAAAGAAGAACAAAGAAAGCTCCCTTGGCTTTGATCAGATCTGCTGTATTTATAGGCAGGAGAATGGAGTTCTAGGGCAACCAGAAGACCACTTGTGAAAAGACCAAAACACCCCAGAAAAACGTCAGAGAGAGGGCTCCACTTGGCCGCGGAACCGCGGCCAAGACCCCCCTTTGGCCGCGGTTCCGCGGCCCTTTAGAGGTGTTGGGCAGTGGACTTTTCTTGGCTGCCCTGGTTTCCTGTTTCCTCGTGTTTGCCAACTTTAAACTGCGCAAAAGTCTTCAGAATATCTCCAGATTTCCAAGTCCAAGATTGCACTCTTTTCTTTACTTTTGACTTTATCTCCCTCGAGCTCCGCGCACCCATTGATTCTTGTGCAGCCCACCTCGTGCTTTGTGCTTGTCCCAGACATGAATGACCACTGTCACATGTCTTATATCGGGAACCGGTACTCGGCACTGGATGGATATGGATGACCGGAACCCGGCTTTTATCTGCTGTCTACAGATGTTCTGCTTTTAGCGTAACTGTGGAGATTTTATCCTGATTTGCAATATTTGTACTGGAAACCTGTATTCTGTAAACATGTAACAAACACGGATTAAAAGTACCTACCTATAAACACACGAGCGTAAGAATGGGCGGTATAAAATGCAATATTCTGCTATGAACAGTACGCTTAGAGAGAATTTTAAATTCGGGGACCGAATTTCTTTAAGGGGGGAAGATTGTAACGTTTTAGAAATCGTTTTGCGAATTTTCCGTTTTAAGAGTAAAATTGTCGGTGTTTTCTCCTTTAACCCGATTATGATCAAACTTCAATATAGACTTGCTGGCACCTAGTTTAGCTAAAATAAAGCAAGTGCGCAAGCTTTGGGGTCTATGGGAAGTTTTGGTTCACATAGAATTTTTCCCTAATTAAAATAATGTTTTAATGCTTTATTTGCGCACTTTATTTGTGGTAATTACTTTTTTATGCGGGTAAATTACTACTAATGTGGTTCTATGGTAAGTTAATCACTAGAATTATGTTTAGAAGTTTCTCTCCAAAATATCTTGATTTTTGGTGGAATTAAATGTTTTATTTAAAAAGAAAAGATAATGAAGACTTTAAGCTTTTGTTTTATTATGTAATTATTGTAATTTCATTCTAGAAAATTCCACACACCACCACAAAAGTCCTAGCTTCTTCCTTGGCCGAAACCACTTCAATCCTTGCTGCCCTTGTTCATTTTTTGTTCATTTCTTCTCATTTTACTTCAAAAAAATGATGAAAAATCCAAATAAATTCGTAGAAATTCAAATATAATCCAAAACCTTCATCCTTCTTCTTCAATCATGCTTGGATCTTCATTCTAGTGGGGATTTTGGAGGCTAAAGTTTGGTTTTATTTTTGTTTCAAGTGGTGTTTTTGAAGGTATAAAACCTTAACTCTAATCTCTTTTTGTTGCTTAATACATTTAATTAGCTTAATTAGATGTTTAATTTAAACTTTTAAATTCATATTTAGAAATTCAAGATATCATTTTGATAATCAAATTAGGATTTTGATTAGTGGAATGGTTAAGTGATAAGCTAAGACAAATGAAAACTTAATCAAGTTGCTAATTTGTTAAATGATATTTTCCTAATCGGATAATTAAGCTAATTAATAAACTAAACTTTTGCTAATCCTAATTAGTGAAATCTAAAATTTTAGTAAAGGTTTAAATGGTTTAACCTTGCTATTTGAAGATATTTGTAAATTATAGTTTTGGTAAAACTTGTAGTTTTGTGCTAAAATGATAAAAACTGCTTACTAGATTTACGGATATTTTAGGCGTGGGTTTCTTTTGACGTTGCGACGTTATTTATATTGATTCCACGTTTATTATTGTGTTTTGAATGTGCGATCGGTACGATCAGGGTCTCGACTTGGTAGTTGTGTCGCATTGCGTTCCTAGCTATGGTCGTGCCGATGTCGTTCGTGTTTTTGTGTAGCTTTTGCTCTTGAGTTCGTTTCGTAGTGTCGCTACGCGCGTTAGCCACTAAACGGACGCTCAAGGGTATGTTTGGAGTTGGTGCGTCGGTCAAACGTAGTTATACGTATTTTTGGTCGGTTGCTTATATACACTTGCTTTATTGTTATAAGTGTTCAGGATCGCAGGCGGCGACTTCGGACGCTGCGAAGAGAGGAAAGCAGGTGGTTGGCTTTATTTAGCCAGGATCGTTGGTGAGTAGATTTAAGATCTACAGGGGGATCGCCCGCATGGTGTTATGCGTCTGGGCTAGATCAAATGATATGACTTTTAGTGTTTAATATATGGACTCGTTTGTGCATGTGTATTTCGTTGCATATCTCATTTACCTATTGTATTTGGACATAGTATTAATGAGACACAACACTATTATTGACGGTTCATGTTGCACGAGCACTGATTGTATGCCACTCACACCGTCAATAATTGCCATAACACGCACAACACCTATACATATGTGATATAGTATTGCTTAGGGACATCGAGACATGATCCTTATTTTCATTGTGCATATGACATATAGCATACCTGTATACCTACATACTTACATATATGCCTCGACATGCTTACATGCTAGTTACCCGTATACCTCTATGGTAGTGTACCATTAGTGATAGGTATATACACATTTGAGACATAACTACATTTACACCTGGCATACATACATACATATACCTGGAGGGTATTACATATTTCGGGATAGGTATAGAGACATACCTTGCTACAAATACTTTTAAATCATACATACATACTTACATATGGACACACATATTTTGCTATACCGACATGGTTACACATACCTTGCTATAGATACATGTTCACCTGTATATGATGTTGTATTTGATTTCGGAGGTTTTATGAACCGCATGATATATATATTAACTTGTTACAGTTAAATAGCGGTTTTCCTTTATATGCTCATATTACTGTTTCATGTTGCATATATTACATCCATGGATTTCATATGATGTTCTCTGATATTTTTACTCCTAAGTATATATAACAGTGGAATGGGATGCTGTTATATATGCCTATACACATATATTAGTGGAATGAGACGCTAATATATGTGTATTGATTCATGCATTCATACGTATTCACTACTTGATGTTTTCTGAATTTGAGGACCGTGGTGGTTTCATGGAATTATGCAAGTATTCTTATTCTTTACTTGATATTTGGATGGATCCACTTGAGATTTGTTTTTAAACCGATACGGGATCGAAAGTGTCGATGTTGGATGCACTTAAGATTCGGAGGACGTATATATCGATACGCGGAATACAAGTGTCGAGGTGAGATACTTGGGTTTCGAGGAACGTATAGATATCAGAAAGACCGATACGTGGATCACGGGTGTCGATACCGGACACTAACGATTCGAGGAACGTATGGATATGAGTATTTCTGTGTCGATGCTTAACATTTGTTTCATGATGTTTTTGGGTGTCGATATTTGACGCTCACCTTATATGAAACTTACTTGATACTGATATTGGACATACAAGATATGTGAGATATACTGATGTTGTACATATAGGATATGTGGGATATACTGATATTGTACATACAGGATATATGAGATCTACTTGATATGAGAGCCAATTTGGGGTTTGATTTGAGGAACTTTAGGATTTAGATTGTCTTGATGGACAATGGTCCTGTCACGAGGTCAGGATTCTGTGAGAATGACATATTTATTTCCATACCCCTCATTTACTTTATATGCATTGCTTCATTTATTAATTGTACCTGCTAGAGTACCTTTCATGACTGTTGCATATATGCATTGTCATATCATTTCTTCATGTATTATTAGTACCTGATAGAGTACCTTACGTGATTGTTGCATACAGATTGTCTTATTAGTATTGCTTCATGTATTAGTTGTACCTGCTAGTGTACCTTTCATGACTATTGCATACATATGATCATTTATTGCTATTAGCTTGCATACGTTAGGTTCACGCTGTACGTGCATACTTGCGATTACCTGCATATGTTATTTACTATTCACGAGTTGGCAACTCACCCCCGTTGTGCCACAGTGTTTGCAGGTTGTTCCCCAGAGTAGTCGAGGCAGGCTATTCATCTATCACATCATCTTTTGCAGCGGATACCGTTTCGTCTCACAGTGTGCAGTTTTGCTTAGGTGGGTTTTGCGGTTATCCAAGATTGTTTATTGTATATTCGTTGTATCCATGTACTCTCTATCTACTAGTTTCATGTGTATGAGTTAGAGACTTAATGTGAGGACGATATTGTATATTTTGGTGACTTGGATGTCTTTTATGCAGTTTTACTTCTATCGTCCTTTATTTCTTCGCTACGGCGTTGTATATCTGTTGTGGTGGTTGTTTTCCACCGTTGGGCATGGATTTGCTTCCATTGGGGATGCTTTACTTATATTTATGTTGTACCCATTTTTGGTTTTGGTTTTTACAAAGGAGGTGCTGCCAAAATTTTAAAGGAAGAAAAGTTGGACTTTAAAAAATTTGGGTTGGGATTTCAAAGGTTTTGAAAATGCTATTATCACTTTCTTACTACTTTTGATGGTTTAGATTGCTTGGTTTTTGCCTTATTTAAATTGCGTTACGCCTGTAGACGTTGCGTATTTTAAGGGCCGTCACGTGCCAATTTCAGGTCGTGACAATAATGAAATAGACATGGCACAAGAAAACACACCATGAGTCACCAAAAATGCACATGCCACATTCAATGCTCAAGGTTAAAACTTGCACTCACAATTTCCACATAATTAAACATTAAACCAAATGTTTAATCCAAAAGAGAATGGCAACTTCTAAAGTAAACTCGTAACGGATCAAAAGAATACCCCTCATCTGCATATACATACCCGCATCCGTATCCCGACTGAATACGAATACTACGAGACGAAAATAATCCAACAATCTAATACTAGCATCCGGCTTAAACCAAAGCCCACTAGTATGATCCGTCAGATCATGATCCGTGCACAAGTGCACATATATGATCGAACCCTGCCATAAAACCATACGGGCTCTACAACGTTTCGCCCGAACTTGGGAAACTCTTTGTGTTGGACTCTAATGACTCGTCAATACGCTGGCAGTGGGTTTAACCACAAGCATGTCAGTGGCACTAGCTGTACGTAATGGCTACCCAGGTATTGAGCTAAATGGAAGCCAATGAGCGAACTCATCCTGAAACCCTACTGAGCCTGTCAGTGACAATATCCGTACAGTCTGGTCCGTTCATCTATGAGTATCGCATATCGGTCCTAGGGGATGGTAAACGTCCGACCCCCAATAGCGGTATAAGTCGTATCAGAGTGTAGCCCAGAACACCCTGAGAAACTACTGGAATACCTACCAGTAAAGCTCACTTGCCCTGGCTAGGGACTTTGTTTAATGGCTCTCCAGACATAGCGTGATATCAACCCCCAATACCGGGGGGGGACGAAACCCCTGTTGATCCGCTCACTACCTTCATGTGGCTCGGGACTGTACCCAACTAAAACCTGTTTGCATGACTCCTTCGAGCCGTGTTAGGGTAGTAATCAAAGCACAGTAGGAACTCACACGAGACAAATGACGATCTCAGGTTGATAGACTAACCTGTATACACGTCACCAGGGAACAGCTATCTGACGATAGGTATAATACCAACTAACATGTTCCCGGCGAGTCCGTCCGGTGTACTCATAACCCAATGAGCACCTGTATACTATCTTAGGTGAACCAACTGACACCAATGGCTTGTGAGACTGGACATCGCCCCTCGTCGGGGTCTCGATCCGTATACACTAGTCTACTCTCGGAGTATCGATGCCCAGTCTCGAAACTCCCATGACTAGGGACACTTTAAGGATGTGCTTGTAGACTACCCAACCCTCACGTATATGATCGTCATCATACTGCTAGTAGTCAAGAAAGAATCCTATGGGCTCTATCAACATGTAATAGTGATCTATAATGTCACCTGAAGCATGTACATGATGATAAAGACAAACCAGATAGCATACTATCATCTCAAGTAAGACTATTCTACCGGTATAAGTCCTCCCTCAATCATTGCAATCACAGGCCTGCGATCCAATAATTGACTTGAGGGCACTAAAGCCAAAAAAACCATGGCTCATGTGCAAAAGAAATGAGCACATGAGGTATGAGATGGGTAAAATGCCATTTTGTAAAGCCCAATGGGCTATATGTAAAGTGTGTAGCCTATAAAGGCAAAGATGATGAAAATGTCAAGAAAACTTTTTCCATTCTCAAAAATTCTAGGGTTTGTGCCTCTTTCTCCTTGCTCAAGGTTCTAAAACCTTCCCCCCTTTTAAATTAAATCAAGAATTTAACTCTTCCCTTTTCCAAAAAGAAATAATTTTTCACCATAAAACCCTTGAAAGGGAGCTCGGATCTTCAATCAGATCTCGAAAAGGGGAGACTTTTAAGTCTCAATCGCTTTTCTCCAAGATCCAGCCGATCAAGAGGAGGAAGAAGGAGACCCATCTCCAAAAATCCAACTTTGGACAGATCCAAGGCTCAAAAGAAGCTCTAGGGCTAAAGAGAGAAGAGAAGGGTCCCATTTGATCATCTCTGAAGATCTTTGGGGAGTTCAACTCCAAGACCCAAATCCTCAGAGGAGTTTAACTCCTATTCCAGATTATTTAGGAGTTTAACTCCAAATCTAAATCTTTTGGAGTTTAACTCCACTCAAAATCCCTTGGGAGTTCAACTCCTAGCCCAGGGGCTAAGACCCTTTTTCGCTGGTGTTTCCAGTAGTCGCATGCCGCGCACGTGACCCGCGTGCGCCCAGCACCCATGCGCCTGGCACGTGACCCGCGGGCGCCAAGCGCCCACGCGGCAGGCACGTGACCCGCGGGCTCCAAGCGCCCACGCTGCAGGCACGTGACCCGCGGGCGCCAAGCGCCCATGCGCCAGGCACGTGACCCGTGGGCGACCAGTGCCCACGTGCCATGCACGCGTCATTAAGACGCTCCTCACCCCTCATTTTCATACACTCTACACTCAAAACACATCCCATGCTAGAATTTTTTTTCTAACGGGGCGTTACCCCGCAACCCGCAAGGGGACTGCTAGCCCCCTTGACCCCCAGCCCGCTATCCTGGTAGCGGGACCTCCGTAAAAACTCTGCGGAGCCCCCGATATATCCAAAACCCCTTCAAAACACAACACTACACATTGAGTTCGCATGACCTGTTTGATCCGTCAATCGGAGGTTCTATCGCTCCAAAGGCGAGGGGTAATTAACGTCAGCTTAGTCCGTGGCAGCCGGATATTCGGATCCCCATAATCAATAAACCCCAGCCTACCCTAGGCAGGGAGAATCTGTAATGCGCCTGACAAGCGTGCGCATATTCCCATCTCAATAGGGTGACAAAAAACACCTTACAGATTCTGGCACGCCCGGAGGGACCTATCTATCCTCCCATATCTCGGGTCAAGTGTTCATGCGAACTCATTTAATATATATGCCGATGTTTGTACTGAAATAATGTTTTTTTCGTGCAGCAATCAACTTTCAACGACGATGTCTCCTAAGATGAATTCGGCTTCGGACACGACCCCGATCTCGTACGTGGTCAAGATCAATGCCCGCGTGGTTCTCCCTGCCAGTCTCAGCCGGCAATGGGAGGAGCCACCCTATAAATTAGGTTCCGTCATCATCTGCCCTGCTGGAAGCGCTCATTTGGCGGAGGTCACGGCAAACCAAGCGGCCAAACCGACCTCAAGGGGCAGGAGACCGAACGTTGTGGTCGCCAAAGCATCCCACCCCAAATGCAAATCTGTATTCGAACGGCTCTCCACTGTTCCAACTGGAGTAAAGGTCGTCAACACCAATGGGGCCATAAAGAACCTCCAGCAAGCTCAGATGGTGCCCTTGACAATCGTGCGAACGAGCATCTTCTCTGGCCTCTTTGTCAATCGGTCTACAGCGTCTTCCCGAAGAGCCGAAGTCTGCCAAGTGCTTAAAACAGTAAAGTTAAGGCAGAAGTGGCTCAAGTATCGAGCCAACAAGAGGGCCAGGACTTCGGCCATGTAGAATCTTGTGAAGTTCCAAGAACAGGGTTACTCCGCAACGACGGCTGAGTCGGCCGTAAAAATCAACAATTCCTTCGAACCTCTGAAGTGGGTTCAGAAAAATGACATGACCGCCAGAATCAAGAAGACAGCAGTCTGAACGTTTCCACAAAGAGACGTGTCCCAGCCCCGACCTAGAAAGTACGACATTGTCTCTTCAAGAGTCTATCAGGCGCTCTGTGCCGTGTGAAAATAGTGGGACAAAACCAAAAGGAAGCATCAGCACCATTCAAGAATCCGGCCAGGCCAGCCGCTTTTAGTAGAATTCAAGTTAAAGAAAAAAGGAGGGTCAAGACAGTGATCCGTGAAATCATCCGCCGATAATAAAAAGGCGGCTGGATATGTTATCCATACGGTCTATATGGCGGGCGCGTGCCCCAGCGACAATCTTCGCAGCAAAAGCAAGGATAGGGCCACCACATCTCAAGCCCAATATAGCATGAATGTGGTTGCCGCTTCCCAAGAACAGCCGCCTCCGCTGGATAATGAAAACCCTCTCAATGAGGATGATAGGAAAAAATACCCCTATGTCCATATAGAGTCAACCTCGGACAGCGAGGAAGAGCCGACTTTTCGCCCCAGGACCGCAGAGCAAGAGCTGCTTCAAGAGCTTTGAAAACAGCTCAGGAGCAAAAATAAAAAAAATGGCCAAGCTTTACTCCAAAATCGACGACCTGACGAATGTTATGATGCAGCTCACGGCTCAAATTGCTCGAGCGCCTTCCAATCAGGCATATGTCTCTACTCATGAGCCGGGTGATGGAAACCCGAAGCACCCGATGAATGTCCCCTTGGGTCCAAGATTGGGTGAGCCGCATGAAAGCCGACCACATTCCGCTTCTGTGGACGCCTTGGCCCCAGATAGCACTATCCCGCTAACACAAGATCGGATAATGGATTTGGTCACTAGCAAGGTTAGAACATTGGTAGCCGAAGCCGAAGCTCAGAAAGAAATTGGTAGTAGTGGGCGACCATATCCCGCACCGTACGATCTGATCGAGTTCCCCAATGGTTACATCATTCCTAAATTCAGAAGATTTGACGGGACGGGAAACACAAATTAGCACGTCGCCCTCTTTAAAGCATCATACGGAAATACAGGGGGCAATGATGCACTCCTTCTTCGCCAGTTTGTCAACAGCCTGATCGGTGTCGCTTTTGATTGGTACGCAAGTATACCAGATGGGTCTGTCACTACTTTCGCCCAAATGGAGTCTCTGTTTCGGCAAAGGTTCATGAGTGTCAGTGATAAAATCTCCATTGCTGACCTTGTGAGGACCAAGCCGCGGAAGAATGAAAGCAACACCGATTTTATCGCCCGATGGCGTAATCTCACGGTCAAGTGCGAACCGCCGCTGGAGCAGGACCAGTCCGTCAGCCTTCTCATTGGGAACCTCAGCAAATGGATCGTCCCATTTTATGTACAGCGGGCCTCAAGACGTTTCAGGAGCTGACCAAGAAAGTACAAATGCTAGAACGCTCAAAGTAAGAGTCTACCTCGGACTCTCAGAGAGACAAGACTTGGAAGAGAAAGAGGGACGATAACCGTAGAAGCGGGAATTCCAGCAATACCAATGTCTTCAACGCATCCGATAATGAAGACAGGCGACAGGCAGGCGAATCCAAAACTAACCGATCTCGAAAGCCAGTGCTGGGAAGAAAAGGGCCTTCCCTAGCGGAGAAAAAGAACAAGGTTTACTCTTTCAGAAGGGAGAAGGTCCACAAGATATTCAAAGATGCCTTGAACAATGGTCTACAATTGCCGGAGTCGAAGAGACCCCATGAAGCAAAAACGACCGACAATCCCTTGAATTTCCCGTACCACAGAGTAGTGAGCCATGCGATCGAGGACTGCTATATCTTCAAAGACTGGGTCGAGAAGCAATACAAAGCTGGAGAGATCGAGCTGTCCAAGAGTGTGTTGGTGAACAATCAAGTTGCAACCACCAACTTTATACAGACAGAAGCTGAAGCCTTCTGGGAGCAGACAGCCGAACCCGCTACCCTGAGAAATGAAACTTACTCACCGCAGCCTCCGTGGAGTACGCACATATCTAATAAGATGAATAAGATGCTAAAGTTACTTCGGAAAGAGCCCAGAACAGAATGGGAAGGGCAGAAGAAGCCCACCATTCCAGCTGCCAATTCGACTCAATCAGGCTCAAAATCCAAAATGCTCAAGAAGAAGAAAAGTGTAGCTCGACACGAAAAGGAGTCTGTAGGGAGATCGACCATTCAAAAATATATCGATTCCTTCTAAGAATATGAACAAAAGGAAAGGACTCTAATTCAATTGAAGGAGTACTTCCCTATAAAAGCGGCTGAGATTCTAGAGGAGCTAGAAGAAGACTCCAATTAAGAGATCCCTATAGTGACCTGCTACGCCATCCATATGGACAGCGACACTGAGGAGGAGCTTTGTTTTCCCGAAGAGGATGAGGAGCTCTCCATAAAGGCCAACCAAATCCAGCTCAAAAGCCGTAGGGCTCTACTGCCGAATCAGGGCAACT
Organism: Agapanthus africanus; assembly: GCA_030015575.1. Classification (NCBI taxonomy): domain Eukaryota; kingdom Viridiplantae; phylum Streptophyta; class Magnoliopsida; order Asparagales; family Amaryllidaceae; genus Agapanthus; species Agapanthus africanus. The sequence goes on from CM057351.1 coordinate 31,834,900, forward strand.
CCCCAAAAGGGAAGGAAAAACAAGTCGCTAATGAAGAAGATGGCGGAGTGCCGGCTCATAAAAATTCGAGTCCTTCCTCGGTAGACTATAATTTCCTGGCTTATCTCCAAAAGCTTCAGTCTCTCCTGAGCATCTACGATGCCTTGGTTCTATCTAAAGAGCTTAAAGATGTTCTCATTCACGCTTTACAAAACCCCGAGCGGTACCAGCCTCGCTTTGCGGAAATTAATATGAAAGAATCCCAGTACACCCTGCATACCACCGCGGTCACGTTTAAGGACGAAGACCTGCTACTGGGAACAACTGAGCATAACCGGCTTCTTTACGTGACAGGGTACAGCGACGGAGATCGGATTAATCGCATATTGATTGATCCGGGATCCTCAGTGAACATCATGAACTTGCGGACTCTGAAGAATTTGTCAATGGAAGTCCGACACCTGTCAAGAGAAAGGATTATCATTCAAGGCTTCAATCAAAACTGCCAGCATATTCTGGGGTCTATAGCTCTGCCAATCAAATTTGGGGATCTGCAAACCGAAGCTAAAATATATGTGATCGACGCTGACACATCTTATAAAATTCTCTTGGGACGGCCGTGGCTCCATGATTACGGCATCATTCCGTCAACTCTCCATCAGTGCATGAAATATACCAAAAACGGAGAAGAAAGACGCATTGATGGAGACATTCAGCCATTCGGTGTGCATAAAGTCCGATATGAAGATTCTCGGTACTTTGTGAACCTCCAAAGTGCTAAGCCACAGCTGACCAAAGACAGAAGGGTCCCGAAACTCAAAGGAAAAACTAAGCCGGCTGTCACTTTCAAAAGCAAAAACTCCAAAGTTCGTCCGCATTTCGGCAGTGACACTGATGAGTCCGACGCTGGAAGTCCGTCCTTCCGTAAAAATCGCCCTCATTTCGGTAGAGATACGAAGAATCTGATACTGAAGGCCCATCCGACATCAAAATTCGCCCTCGTTTAGGCAGCCACTCTGAAGAGTCGGAGGAAAAGAACCTGCCTTGCGGCAGCTATACAGATTGGGCCCCCACGCAACAAGCAAAGCTGCGAGAGACCTTCAAAGTTTCAAAAGAGTCCCTAACCGTCACAAGGGTGCCGGAGAAGATGTGCAAAGAGCTCGATGCATTATCAGTCTCCACCGTGGACCAGCTGAAAACTTTCTACGTTCCCGGAAGGAAAAGAGGAGAGAAGGACATCCTGTTTTATGGGTCAAATCCTGTTGTGCACCCGGACGATTTGTCTATCACGTGCCTTCCCTATGAGAGAGGCATAAGAGCCGTCCTCAATCCCAGATACTTTGCGCCCGAGATGCGGGAATATTTCAAAAGGTGCGGATGCCGGTTATATCAAACGGAGTCCGAAGAAAAGTTTTATGAAGGGCTATGGAATCCTCCTCATGTCCGAGCACTCATCGATGGAAGAATTCCAGATAGACGGGGCATAGGTTTCATTCAACCTGATTCTAAAGCATGCTATATGATCCATGTTGGTGAAGCCAGTGAAAGGTCAAATGATGATGACGAGATAGCCGAGCCAGAAGAAGCTCCTCAAGAGCTTGAAGATGGTGGACAAGCAACCTTCGATAAGCTAACCGAGATCAATTTGGGAACGCATGATAATCCAAGGCCGACCTACATCAACTCACTCTTGTCATAGAAAATGAAAGAGCAGATAATTGCCCTGCTGCATGAGTTCGTCGACTGCTTCGCGTGGACGTACAAAGAAATGCCTGGCCTTTCCCCTGAATTTGTCGTGCATAAGTTGGCTATATCTTCTGATGCTAAGCCAGTCAAACAAGCTCCTCGAAAAATGAGAAGGGAACTGGAAGAAAAGGTCATCGAGGAAACCAAGAAACTCATCGATGCCAACTTCATCAGGGAAGAGAAATATGCGGAATGGTATGCATAGTCCCAGTGAAGAAGAAAAATGGGCAGATCCGAGTTTGTGTCGATTTCAGAGATCTTAACAAGGCATGCCCTAAAGATGATTTCCCGCTACCGGTGATGGAAATGATGGTCGACGATCCTCAAATTACGAGCTGTTCACCTTCATGGATGGCTCGTCTGGATATAATCAGATCAAGATGTCACCCGAGGATGAGAAACACAAAACATTCCGAACCTCGATCGGAATATACTGCTACAAGGTGATACCGTTCGGATTAAAGAACGCAGGTGTTACATATCAAAGGGCATGACCAATATCTTTGATGACCTAATCCATAAAGTCTTCGAATGTTATGTTGATGATTTGGTCGTCAAGACTAAAGCCAAGACCGATCACATCCAGGATCTTAGGATCGTTCTCACTAGACTGAGGGAATACGATCTGAAGATGAATCCTCTGAAGTGCGCTTTTGGCGTGTCATCGGGAAAATTCCTAGGCTTCATAGTCCGACATCAAGGGATCGAAGTTGACCTATCCAAGATAAATTCCATCATGGAGATGTCCCCTCCGAAGAAACTGACGCAGCTAAGATTTTTTCAAGGAAAGCTTGCTTATATACGAAGGTTTATCTCAAATTTATCGGGGAGATGTAGGCCCTTCTCCAAGCTCATGAAGAAGGGAGCTCCTTTTGTTTGGGACGTTGAATGTCAAGAAGCGTTCAAAAATATCAAATAGTACCTGTTGCACCCTCCGGTGCTTGCTGCACCTATTCCAAACAAACCGTTGATTCTCTATACTGGTGTGCTAGATGAGTCACTCGGTGCGCTCTTTGCCCAGAACAATGAGGAGGGAAAAGAAAATGCTCTCTACTACCTCAGTCGAACTTTAGTCGGGGCGGAACACAACTATTCCCTGATCAAAAAGCAATGCCAGGCTCTGATATTCGCTGTGAAGAAGCTGAGGCACTATCTACTCGCTCATCGGGTTATGCTGATCTCCAAGGTCGACCCGCTCAAACACTTGATGACCAAAGTAAGCCTAGCCGGTAGAATGGCGAGATAGGCTATCATGCTGCTTGAATTTTATATAATCTATACTCCCCAGAAAGCAGTAAAAGGGCAAGCTCTCGCTGACTTCCTTGCTGCTCATCCCATACCAGAAGGGTCACTGCTCAATTGCGAGTTACCCGACGAACAAGTGCTGTACCTCGAGGATGATGAGCCATGTTGGGAGCTCTACTTCGATGGAGCCTCATCAATGAGGAGCTCCGGCAAATCAAGCATCCCGCAGATAAAAGCAGGGATAGGATTGGTGTTCATCACGCCATCGATGGAAACCCTACGACGTTTTTTTGCTCTTACCGAGCCTCGCACAAATAACGAGGCTAAGTACGAAGCTCTGATAGCTGGTCTAGAGCTCGTCATAAAAATGGAAATCCTTCGGCTACGAGTCTACGGGGATTCCCAGCTTGTCGTCAACCAAGTAAGTGGCGACTATAAGATATACAAACCTGAGTTAGCTCATTACAGAAGCCGGGTGGTGGAGATTATGAAACAGTTCACCCATATTGAATTGAAAAGAATTCCTAGGGCGTTGAATGGAAAAGCTGACGTACTCGCCCGCTTAGTGAAGGAGCTGGCTGATCCCGATGTGGATGAAATTCTGATAACAGTCAAAAGTCGGCAAATTCTACCTCCGGTCTCTTTGTCTAAAGAGGGAAGCGTAGAACAATAGAACAATCCTACCGAAGAAGCTCTGATCATCCAAGATGAGCCCGATTGGAGAGAACCTTTCATAGAGTATCTCCGATACGACAAGCTACCCGAAAGAAAATCTGCGAGGATTCATCTGAAGAAGAGAGCTCTTCGATACATGTTTGTAAATAATACGCTATACCGCAGATCATATGACCAACTCTGGCTCAGGTGTGTGTCATCGGTCGAAGCCCAAAAAGTCATGAAAGAAGTTCACTCGGGCGTCTGCGGGGCTCACCAGTCCGGCCCCAAAATGCGGCTTCAGATCAAACGGCTTGGATATTACTGGCCCACCATGATAAAGGATTGCGAAGAGCATGCAAAGAAATGCCATCTCTGCTAAATTCACGGTAATTCATTCACAAGCATCCTAATCCGTTGCATCTTTCGGTGGCGTCGTGGCCTTTAGATGTTTGGGGCACCGACATAGTTGGCCCAATTGATCCTCCATCATCCAAAGGCCACCGGTTCATATTGGCTGCGAAAGACTACTTCTCCAGATGGACAGAAGCTGTCCTGCTAAAAGAAGTCAAAACAGAAGATATTCTAACGTTCTTCAGACATAATATTCTATACCGCTTTGGTACACCGAGAAGAATCATATCTGACAAAGGGCCTTCTTTCAAGAGCTTCAAAGTATCAAGGTTCGCTACTCAGCACAAGATAGACTGGAGATATTCCTACATCTATAATCCAAGAGCTAATGGGCTAGCCGAAGCCTTCAATAAAACCCTGTGCAAGCACCTGAAGAAAAATGCTTCAGCCAACAAGAGACTGGAATCTCAAACTTCACGAGGCGTTGTGGACATATCGTACCACGCACCGTACTCCAACTCAGTCCACCCCATACTCATTGCTCTTCGGAGTGGAGGCGGTCCTCCCCCTCAAAGTCGAAGTTCCAAGCTTAAGAATGTCCGTTCAGCACGAGTTGACGGAGGAGGAAAACGTGCTACTTCGGCTCGAAGAGCTCGACGCCCTCGAAGAAAAGAGGCTCGCAGTACAACAAAATCTGGAGCTGTACCGAGCCCAAATGTCACGGGCCTATGACAAGATGATCCATCTCCGCGCTTTCAAGAAAGACGAATTGGTGTTAGTCCCCAAAAGGCCGATCATCTCCAATCGACATGCCAAGGGAAAATTCGAGCCAAACTGGGAAGGACCATATGTCATCGAGAAAGTGTTTGATGGAGGATCCTATCAGCTGATAAATGTCGAGGGAGAAAGGCCCATGCCACCTATCAATGGCCGTTATCTCAAGAAATATTACGCGTGAATGCTCCAAATCGTAGGCGAATTGAGCACACCGGCCCTACGGTCTGGATCATACATCATGTAAAACTGTATACAATCCAAGGGCATGAATGGCCCCTATCTCTCCCAAGTCCTACCGGCGAGACTACATTTAATGTCCTATCAGTAATGGAGATTCTAACAAAAAAAGGTATGTCCATAAGCAAAACAGGCACGGATGAAAACCCGAAAGGGTTCTGTGAGTAAAAAACAGCAGGACTGCCGGCGAGTTTGTGAAAATCCGAAAGGGCGCAAACTCGTAAAAAGAGAGATGAAATACACTCGCAAAGTTCTCTCGACCTTCTGAGGAGAAAATCCCTGCGTGAGATCCTTACGACTCACAAAGGAACAACACACTTAGGAATCCTCACGATTCCCTAGGAGAACATACACGTGCGAGATCCTCTCGACTCGTAGGGAGAAAATGCTTTTATGAGACCCTTACGGCTCATAAAATTGAAAGTCTTAGGTGATAGGGATCTAAACCTATCTCCTGAGCCATCGTTCCCCAACGGGCGACGGCAAATGATGAGTCGCTCCTGGAAGTACGCTTCAGTGTTAGCGGTGCTAATGCCGACCTAAAACTCAAACCCCAAATTCCCAAACGGCGAATGATGAGTCGCTCCTGGTACCATATTCCAGTGTAGCGATGCAGACGCCAACCAAAATTTCAAATCCCTGGATGTCCCAATGGCGAATGATGAGTTTCTCCTAGTACCATATTCCAGTGCAGCGATGCAGACGCCAACCAAAATCCAATTTCCCAAAATTCTCCCAGCCCTACAGGTGGTCCCCAAATCGACTACCGTATACAATCCACGAGCTCAAATAATTCTCCTCACATCCATGCCCCACAGCAACCACCAGTCACGTGGCCGGTCTCCGCCCTTGGAATTATGCTCCATTTAGGAAGACCCACTCATGTTTCCTCACGATACATGAAGAGAACGAACTTACGAGATCCTCTCGACTCGTAATAAAACACTTTCATGAGATCCTTACGACTCACAAAGGAAAAACACACTTGGGAGTCCCCACGATTCCTAAGGAGAAAATACACCTGCGAGATCCTCTCGACTCATAGGGAGAAAATGCTTTTATGGGACCCTTACGGCTCATAAAATTGAAAAGTCTTAGGTGATAGGGGCCTAAACCTGTCTCCTAAGCCATCGCTCCCCAACAGGCAAAGGCAAATGATGAATTTCTCCTGGCATATGTGCTTCAGTGTTAGCAACGCTGATGCCATCCCTAACCCCAAAATTTCAAACTCCAATCCAATAGACCCCTAAGTCTTTAAACTAGGAAGAGGTGACCTCTAAGTCGTTAAACTGGGAGCAGATGACCCCTAAGTCGTTAAACTGGGAACGGGGGAAATTTCCTCACGACAAAATATGATTCGCTCCTGGTACCATATTCCAGTATAGCGGTGCTGATGCCAAACCAAAACCAAAATCCCCAAATCCTCTCATGGCAAATGATGATTCGCTCCTGGTACCATATTCCAGCGTAGTGATATTGATGTCAACCTAATTCACATCAAATCAGCAAGACAACCAACGACCTCTCTGGCGGAATCAAGCTCCATCTCGGAAACAAGTCAAATCCTGACACCGCAGGAAGCGGAGCGAGTCAAATCCAATCCCTGACACCGCAAGAAGTGGAGCAAGTCAAATCAAGCACCGACCGTCCAAGTCGCAAAAAGGGCAGCAACGACCGTCCAAATCGCAAAAAGGGCAGCACCGACCGTCCAAGTGGCAAAAGGGGCAGCACCGACCGTCCACGTCGCTAAAAGGGCAGCACCGACCGTCCAAGTCGCAAAAAGGGCAGAACCGCCCGTCCAAGTCGCAAAAAGGGTAGAACCGACCGTCCACATCGCTAAAATGGTAAAAAAAACCACCGTCCATGTCGCAAAAATGGCAGCACCGACCGTTCACGTCGCAAAAAGGGCAGCATCGACCTCCACTTCATCAAAACGGGAACCAAATGAAATCAATCTCCACGCGAAAGAAAATCCAACAATTTCATGCACACAACCCACATATGTAGTGTGCATTTACTGATAGGGGACAATTTGTTGGGGGTAAAAATTTACAACCCGGTTGACCAAGTCAAAATCAAAATCAACCCCAAGCCAAGTGGGCCTAAGCCCAGGTCAAGTGGGCCCATGCCCGAGTCGAGCCCGAACATGAAGCGGCCGGCCTCCCCCATGCCATAACAAAAATTTTGTAATAAATAATTTTGATGTTTTTTTATGAATGAATGTAAGAAAAATGGGCATAAAACCAAATTTTTGTAAAACCCATGGCTCATATGTAAAAGAAATGAGCACATGAGGCATGAGATGGGCAAAATGCCATTTTCTAAAGCCCAATGGGCTATATGTAAAGTGTGTAGCCTATGAAGGCAAAGATGTTGAAAATTTCAAGACAACTTTTTCCATTCTAAAAAATTCTAGGGTTTGTGCCTCCTTCTCCTTGCTCAAGGTTTTAAAACCTTCCCCCATTTTAAATTAAATCAAGAGTTTAACTCTTCCCCTTTCCAGAAAGAAATAGTTTTTCACCACAAAACCCTTGAAGGGGAGCTCGGATCTTCAATCAGATCTCGAAAAGGGGAGTCTTTTTAGTCTCACACCCTTTTCTCCAAGATCCAGCCGATCAAGAGGAGGAAGAAGGAGGCCCATCTCCAAAAATCCAACTTTGGAAAGATCCAAGGCCCAAAAGAAGCTTTAGGGCTAAAGAGAGAAGAGAGGGGTCCCATTTGATCACCTCTGAAGATTTTTGGGGAGTTCAACTCCAATACCCAAATCCTCAGAGGAGTTTAACTCCTATTCCAGACCATTTAGGAGTTTAACTCGAAATCTAAATCTTTTGGAGTTTAACTCCACTCAAAATCCCTTGGGAGTTCAACTCCTAGCCCAAGGGCTAAGCCCTTTTTTCGCTGGTGTTTCCAGCGGTCGCGTGCCGCGCACGTGAACCGCGGGCGCCCAGTGCCCACGCATCTAGCACGTGACCCGCAGGCGCCAAGCGCCCACGCGGCAGGCATGTGATCCGCAGGCGCCCATGCTCCTGGCACGAGACCCACGGGCGCCAAGCGCCTACGCGGCAGGCACGTGACTTGCGGGCGCCCACGCGCCTGGCATGTGACCCGCGGGCGCCAAGCACCCACACGCCAAACACGTAACCCGTGGGCCACCAGTGCCCACGTGCCATGCACGCTTCTTTAAGACGCTCCTCACCCCTCATTTTTCATACACTCTACACTCAAAACACATCCCCCGTAAAAACTCTGCGAAGCCCCCGATATATCCAAAACCCCTTCAAAACACAACACAACACATTGAGTTCGCATGACCTGTTTGACCCGTCAATCGGAGGTTCTCTCGCTTCAAAGGATAAAGGTAATTAACGGCAGCTTAGTCCGCGGCTGCCGGAGATTCGAATCCCTACAATCAATAAACCCCATTCTACCCTAGGCAAGAGAAATCTGTAATGCGCCTGACAAGTGTGCACGTATTCCCATCTCAATAGGGTGACGAAAAACACCCTACAGTGAGGTGACTTGTTGACCTCCGTCAAGGTTACCACGCCATGATAGTTTGGATCCTGATTCCTACTATGAGTAATAATTACTCTCGCTATATGATCCCGGCTAATTCTCCTTTTAGGTTTTGAAGGAGGATTTGACGAAACAGTGGGAACCATCCTGACTAGATAAATATAACAATCTAATTTAGGTTAGAGTGCACTTTTCTCTCTCTCTGGAAGCGACCTAAGACTGACCCTAAACAAAAACTCATAAACCTACTTAACCAAACATTTTTACAATCAACGGCTTTGTAATGTCATGATTGTCCTATTTCACGACACAATCGCATATGTCCTGACCCCTCCTACTTCCCATTTTGGTTCCTCCAGAACACTCTGTATCCAATACAGAGATCCATATTGTTTGGAAGGCCATCGTATAGTTACATACGAACTCGGAGAAAGTGTTTCAGTCGATGATGGCCATAGGTTCTGGAGAAAGTGAATTGTATATGATACAATTCATTTGTCTATACTCTCCACCTTATCTCAAGTTTGAGAGCTCCTTAAATAAGGAGAATATATCAGTTACGCTTATTGAATGGTCTTCTTTCAATCCCGATGTTGGAGCTGAAAGGAAGGGTAAGAAGAAAACTAACTAGCATAAGTCGGGTATACACAAGGTAAGAGAAAAGACAACAATAGGGGCAAAGTGAGCGGAAAGGAAAATGCAACTACTGTTATGATCCTGGGGAGTGAAAGAGGCATTACTAAGAATACCCGGCCACCCCTTGAAACATTTTGATGTTTCATGTTTTCTATGTGATTGTAATCGAAAACTGTTTTCCAATTAATTTTGACTCCTGGGTATATAGATACCGGATTAACATCCCACATCTGTAAGTTGTTACAGATGCTGAGAATGATTAGAATATTGGAAAAATAATTTGATCCTCAATATCAGAATTCGGAGCAATTGTTACTATTGGGGAAATCACCTGGTTTTGCCTTTTGGCAAACTTTTGGTTTTGAATATATGTTATTATGCACCAACTTTTAAAAACTGATATATCCGTATCTTTATTTGATAAAGTGGGATATAAATTTTCAAAAATTATGCTATAAACATTTGCCTTTATCATTAGATGATTGGGTAAGGTGCATTGAATAACGGGATATACATTCTTAATCAAAATACAGTTTTCAATTTGCAACACATATAGTATGAGTTAGTGAACTCATAAGACTTATACATAATTATGTATGTTGTCCGGTGTTCGCATGCACAAGGGGTTGGTACTCATACTTCGTTTCGTTTTCCTATGATTTTTCTGATTTTAGACACACATTCTTGTTGAAATACAAAGTCTAAAAATACTGAGAAGTTTATAAGATATAGGAATAAAGTAGATAACCAAACGTTGGAAGTATCAAGATTCTTCGAAATGTTCAAAGATGTGAATACTTATGCTAGGTATTTCTTCGTAATATAATCAAGAATTTGATTCTCTCTCAGATTACTCATCCGTGGGTACGCTCCTTAATGAGTAATGCTGAATCGCCTTTTTCGATTAAGGGATGCACTAGAAAGTGTTTCAGTCGATGATGGCCGCTGGTTCTGGAGAAAGTGAATTGTATATGATACAATTTATTTTTCTCTACTCTGCATCTTATCTTAAGTTTGAGAGCTCCTTAAATAAGGAGAATATACCAGTTACACTTGTTGGATGGTCTTCTTCCAATCCCGATGTTGGAGCTGAAAGGAAGAGTAAGAAGAAAACCAACTAGCATAAGTCAGGTATACACAAGGTAAGAAAAAAGACAACAATAGGGGAAGAAGTGAGCGGAAAGGAAAATGTAACTACTGTTATGATCCTGGGCAGTGAAAGAAACATTACTAAGAATACCCGGCCACCCCTTGAAACATTTTGATGTTTCATGTTTTCTATGTGATTGTAATCGAAAACTGTTTTCCAATTAATTTTGACTTCTGGGTATATAGATACTGAATTAACATCCCACATCTGTAAGTTGTTATAAATCCTGAGAATGATTAGATTATTGGAAAGATAATTTGATCCTCAATATCGAAATTCAGAGCAATTGTTACTATTGGGGAAATCACCTAGTTTTGCCTTTCGGCAAATTTTTGGTTTTGAATATATGTTATTATGCACCGACTTTTAAAAACTGATATATCCGTCTCTTTATTTGATAAAGTGGGATATAAATTTTCAAAAATTATGTTATGAACATTTGCTTTTATCATTAGATGATTTGGTAAGGTGCATTGAATAACGAGATATACATTCTTAACCAAAATACACTTTTCAATTTGGAATACATAGAGTATGAGTTAGTGAACTCATAAGACTTATACATAATGATGTATGTTGTCCGGTGTTCGCATGCATAAGGGGTTGGTACTCATACTTCGTTCCATTTTCCTATGATTTTTCTGATTTTAGATACACATTCTTGTTGAAATGCAAAGTCCAAAAATACTGAGAAGTTCATAAGATATAGGAATAAAGTAGAGAACCAAACGTTGGAAGTATTAAGATTCTTCGAAATGTTCAAAGATTTGGATACTTATGCTAGGTATTTCGTAGTAATATAATCAATAATTTGATTCTCTCTCAGATTACTCATCCGTGAGTACGCTCATTGATGAGTAATGCTGAATCACCTTTTTCGATTAAGGGATAGACTAGAAATAGATGCATATCAATTGGTACCGGTTCCACCTAATCAGTGCCTCAAATTCTATGTGTAATATAGAATGGGTTATCATCTTAAGATTATTAAGATGTTGAGTTGTCTGACTTATGCTTAAAACCAGAGTCCGGATAAACTCTAAGCACGTTTCAGTAATGGCAGTTTGTGGGTTATCTTGGGCATTGACGAGTGATTAAATTTCTACCATTTTCGGGATCAAAAGTTATTTTGTTCTCGACACGCCACCTTTTTAGAAAAGGAATTTATTGCAAAAGAAATTAGTGAGAGTATGGTAGAACTGGAAGTAATTCCAAAACCACAAAAGCTTACTGAAGATTTAGTAGAATCCGGATATTCAATTAACCCTGACAAATCTTAACCTACTCCACAGATTTAGTAGGTGACCTCAGCCACCTAAGAAATACTTCGGTTCCCTCGTAAATGGTGACAGGGAGGCTTGCATCATGTGATGATGACCCTCCTACTAATTAATAGTCCATGGGAAGTGGTGGCTTCCGACTGATGGCTGGGTGCCGAGTTATCCTAGTTGGAGTCCATGCACCGCAACAAAGCGTGGACTTTGTTGGGTGCTCTGAAGGGGTAAAACCCATTGGGAGCAAGTAGATCTTTCGAGATCGGTGCAAATGGAAAGGTACTAACCTGATAAAGCTGTACTTTTAGTAAATGATTTTTTTTATCAAATACCCATTGTGGATTGTGATGAAACCATTACTTCAGTGTCTGTGCTGAAGTCCATACAGATATAACTTGCTACTGTTGTTTTTCATGACTGTGATATCTGGCAGATGGATGACTATAAGTCTTTCTAAATAGGATTTAGAAATATACATGTATATGACTCTGCCAGAGGGTTATCTTAGTCAGTGGGAGCAGCGGTAAGTGTGCAAGTAGCTTAAGTCTATCTTTAGACAAAAGCAGGCATTGCGGAAATGGATCATCTGTTTTGATGTCACAGTCAAAGTGTTTGATTTCAAAAAAATGAGAGATGAACTTGGTATTTGTAAGAAGGTAGTAAGGAGTGTTGTCAGATTACTCATATGGTATGTGGATGACATACTCATGATAGAAAGTGATGTTCCTATGCTGCAAATCGTTAAAACAATGGTGGTCATATGTGTTTCTCCATGTAGGATATGGATATCAGTCCAATCTTGGAGAAACATAGGGTAGTAGTGAAGAGTATTTGATGTTTTTAGAATATGGTAATGGCATCCTCCTAAAAGAGGTGGTTACAGATTCATACTTTCCAAGTAACATGGGAAACAGAGCATTTGTTGTGAGTTATACAGTTTACCCTCTTTTGAGGAGTAGTATAATGAAAAGAGTTCTAAGTAGGATACTGAGGTAGTCGTGGCGCTGGATGCTGATTGTGAATCAGCAAAAGTATACCGCCTGAGAATTCGCTGGATAAAATTGTTCATTTATGGACATGATCCCATCGTCTTTTAAGGCAAATACTAAGGTAGGTATCACTCAATTCGGAAGATATTTGATCTCTACGAAGTTGAGATTCAGGAAGAAACAGAGAGATGTGTTGTTCCGGGTCCACTCATTGAGGTTAGTTCTCGAACACAGTTTGTGAAACTATTAGTACAGAAATTGGGTATGTGATAGCATAATAATTGGCCTTAAGTGCAAGTGGGAGATTGTTAGATATAGGTGTCCTCAAGTCAATTATTGTAATTGAAGGATGACCTATACGAGAGAACAATCTTACTCAAGATGATAGTTTGTTATCTGCTTTTCTTTATCTTTCATGTGATGCGTTTTATTCGCTATCACGTATTGTTTAGACATGAGATAAAGCCCTAGAATTTTGCTTGACTACCAGGACGATGATGGAGATCAAACTAGTGGGGCTTGGATAGTTGATAAGCACATCATTAAATGTCCCTAGTTATAGAAGTATCGAGACCGAGTATCGGTACTCCAGTTTAGATTTTTGTGTACGTTTCCTGACCCAATTGGAAGGTGATAGCTGATCCTATAACTATTGGTGTTTGACATCGAGGATTGTATACATGTGCTCATTGGATGAGTTACACTGGACGGACTTACCGAGAACTCCTAGTTGGTAATATACCAATGTCAAATTGCAGTTCTCTGGTGACATGAGTATAGGGTAGTCTCTAGGACTTGAGATCGCCATAGTGTCTCATGTGTGTTCCCACTATACTTAGACTTCTACCCTATTATTGCTCAAAGGAGTCGTGCAAGCAGATTTTTGTTGGGTATAGTCCTGAAGCATGTGGAGGCAGTGAGCGATCGAGGGGATTCGTCTCTCCCGGTATAGGAAGTTGATGTCGTGCTGTGTAGGACATGACTACAACCACAAGTCGATGGCTATCGCAATAGAGATAAACTGATATGTGTTATCAGTTATATCTTCGGTTGGTTATGAGTCCTCTATCGCACGACTTATCGAGTTATTGGGGTCTAACAGATTACAAACCCTAGACCCGATATGCGATACTCTTAGACGAAGAGACCGGACTGTACGGTGATGTTACTGATAGAATTTGTAGGGTTCGGATGAGCTTGCTCGTTGACCTACTTTCGTTCAATACCTAGGTAGCCGTTACGTGCAGTTAGTACAGCTGACGTGCTTGTGGGCTATGGATATGATCACAACTTACTGCCAGCGCATTGTCGAGTTTTTAGAGTCCCCCACAAAAGTTTTCCTGCACATGCGAAACGATGTAGCACACGTATAAGGATACATATAGGAGTTCGATTAAACATGTATATTTGATACACATATTTTAATCAGATGTTTATTGATATTAGCCGGTATATATATGATATAGCCGGATTATTAAATCAAGTGTTTATTTAATAATTAAATATGTATTTATATATTGATATATTTATATATTAACTAATATCATGCTCACTTTTTATTATTTTCTTCTCTTTAATAATATTTATATTTGATATAAATATCGTGACATGTATGATGATACATTAAAGATAGGAGTATGAGAATTATATGGAAGAAATGAAAATGAGTCAAGCATTTTTAATGGTTGTAGAATTGGCGACTCATTTTGTTATTACTCATTTTTTGTTTTTAGTTCATATATTGAACCTTATCACCTTCTTACTCTCATCTCTTGACCATGGCTTCTTCTTCTCTTGATTTTCTTCAAGTGAGGAATGGAAAAAGAAAAAAGAAAAATTAAGTGAGCTAATTATTCTACATCTCCTACTAATCATCCTTAGCAAGTTTAATTAGTGGGTTGCTTCATTTTGATGAGATCAATTTGAAGCTAAAGCTTAATTTGGAGTTATCTCAAGGTGGATCATCTTCAGCGAGGAGATCATCGATCAAGCTTATTCCGGTCTTCATGGAGACTAGCCGAAGTCTAAGGAGAGGTGGCTAACGCGCTACAAAGGTTGTAGTCCACCCACTCTTATTTTTAGATTTCTAGTTTGTATCAAGTTTTATTCTTTGTTAATGATTCTATGTGTGCATACTTTTGCTCTCTTTATTTTTGAAATTATTTTCTTCCGTTACTTTTAAAATCATTTCTTGATTGCAAAGCTTTCCTACAGGATAATATCCCTGCCACCACTTCTGAAACGCATTACATTCGTCCACTGGATGAGAGATCCTCCGTTGAAAGAGGCAGTACTTTGGGTGTTCTTCTCCACCATCAAAATACGGTTCCCCTGGGGTGTACATCATAAGAGGCAGTAGTTTCATTTCCATTGATAGAGCCTTAGCGAACCGCTTCTTGGCTTCTATCCTTCTTCCTTCCTTTGCAGACGAATTTTCCTTGGGAGGGAGAGTTACTTAACTCGTCCCTTTCGCAGCCTGCTTGCTGAAGCGTAGCTACTTGGCCATTTCATATATGGCCATTTCGCGCTCCTGATTTTCCTTGCTCGCCTGAAAAGCATCGTTTAGCAGCTTTTCGATCGGGTCTTCTTGTGGCGAACTTGGAATATATGGCACTGATTCTGCCTCCTGTTCGTTTGTATCACTTTTCTGACACAGGGGGAACATCTTCATCATATATGGGTGAATGAGAAACCATGTAGCAACTTCCACACATCCCTCCATTTCTTTTTTTGCTGAGCCTTCCTCTTCCATATCACTAATTTTAAGGATATGTTTAAGGAATTCCTCGAGCATTACGGGCGTCCGCACCTTCTGGTTATATTCTTCCACCGCTTCAATATACTTTTGTAGATTTGTACGGATGTCGACATATTCGGCATGATCCACATATTTCTTTGCTTTCTTCTTCTTTATCTTTGATGACTCAATTTGGGAGCTTTTCCCTTTATCAGCAATCTTTGGTACATGACGCGGCCTTAACATTCCCTCCATGATTTCGGGCTCAAACGGGCTTTTCCATCTGATCGCCAGACGCGCTTGTCAGTCTTTCAACATATTCTTCGTTTTTGCTGAAAGAACCACCTCATATGGAGCTTCTTCTACTAGATATAAGGATGCCCCCTGCGTATTAGTCTTTTTGGGAGTATGTTTTTTTGGTGGATCCACTTTCCAGTTATTTGACAGCATGAATTTTCTTTGTTTATACTGATCCTCGACCCAGTTCTTGAAGACATAACATTCTTCGATCGTGTGGCTTACCACTCGATGATAGGGGCAATAATTTGGATTATTGACTTCACCGGTCTGGTATAGTTGCCATGGCTCCGGCAATGTCAACATATTGTTCTTCATGGAGAGCATGAACAGCTTCTTTGTTTTATCGCGAAGGAATGAATACTCGCGCCCCATCCTTTCTTCAAGGGTAGGACCCGTGTAATTGTTGCTTTGGCGACCAGATGATTTAGGCCCATTCGGCAGCTGCTGAGCTCTGGCGACAAATGTCGCCTTGCCTTTCCCTTTATTATTTCGCGAATCTCTACCAGAAAAGAAAGGGCGTTGACCCATCGAATCTAGCTGAGCTAATTTATCGATAAGTTCCTGAAATGTAGTAGGCTTGAAAAAGGCCATGTATGGGAACACCTTTGAATTTGGGTCAATGGTAGCTATAAACATTCCAATGGCCGGAGCTTCAAAAATACGATGCTCGCATTTGAACCAAAGGTTTCGCCATCGTATAGCATATTGAACCCATGTCTCGTTCGATCTGGCTTTTTCATTGATCAGCGCGGTCATGGTGGTGCGTTCACTTGCACTAGCGAATCTCTTTGTGAAAAGCAGCTCCAGTTCAACGAAAGTCTTAATGGAGTCGTTCAGGAGCTCTGAGTACCATTTGAAAGCAGTGTCCGAAAAAATGCTAACAAATTGATGAAGGAGCAGTATATCATTACACCTAGTGTTGCCGCAATTGGATTTAAACTGCGCAACATGTTGGATAGGATTGCCAGTTCCTTTATATATATGAAACATTGGGATCGTGTATCTAAGAGGGTATTTCTTCTAGTCGTACCAAGCAGGATACAGTCGACCGGTTTTGATCAGCTTATTTGCCGCTTCGCTGGCATGATGAGCTTTAATCTGCTGAGCGATATATTCATCCAGCTCTGCCTTTGAAACCGTTTCTTCCTTAGCCATTGATGGAGCTCGCAGAAGACTTGAATTATCTCCTTTATCATCGATAATGACCACTGACGATTCATCTGCCGGTGGTTCCGGTTGAACTATCATCTCAACTATGCTTTGAAATAGGAGGGCCATCTTGTCCATCCTGACGGTCATTTCTACCGCTCTTTCATCTTTCTTCTAAAGAATGCGCTTCAGGTAGTCAACATCAGAATCCTCCCTATTCTTTCATTGAGTGCATCACCTGAGTGTGCATCGGGCGGTAGACTAACGAGTTCCACCTCTTGAACAAGCATCTCCTGTAGTTTCTGCTGATCTTTCATTAAAGAACACATAATCAGCCTGTGAGAAATGGACGCATGGCTCTCATCCTTGGAGTTCATCATATAGACCGTGTGAACTATCTTTTGGTCTCGGCCCCTTAGGACTCACTTCGGGCATTCAAACTTTTTGTGGTCTCTCTCTTTTGTGGGAAGCCATTTTAGAAGGAAATATCATAACAGGAGCCTCCTTAGTTTTGCGAGAGGAGTTGTTAGCATAATTATTCCGTTTCTTGGATTGGGGAGAGTTATCTTTGTTGATGACGGACCCCTGTACTTCTTTCCAGACCTTATTTATAGTCGAGGAAAGTCGCTATAGGAGTGTGCCAACTTCGGCTCGCTCGGCACCTCTGTGGGAGGTGGGGATTTCTTTAAAACTACTGTAGGAGAATTGCGCTTAACCCTCCGTAGTGGCTCAAAGATATTTCCAGTTGGAATAGCAGCATGGACAACCGGCGCTGGTGGAGTCAACCCGGATGGAGAAATGCCTCCAGTTTTCCTCACTCGGCGCCAGTAATGACGTCGAGTGCCTATTGTAGTGGGAACTTCTTCAGTTAGGAGCTTTCTGGGCTTGCCCTCTGTGTTTTTCTTGGCCTTCGGCAGGTGCCATTCGCTGAAAGACTGATGCCTTAGGCAGAGCAGAAACACGAGCTTGGGACGCTAGCTTGTTGAAAACAGACTGGCATGGGGGTGAAGCACTCTTCGGTGCCTCGAGAGCATTCGACGTCGCAATGGACAATCGCTTGAAGACATCCTTCTTTGGCATCAAGGCATTTTATAGAAGCCCACAGAGCTTGTGCTCAATCTTTTGAATATGGAGCTTTCAGGTTTGGCAGGCTTATCAGCAGGGCCTGCAGCAGTGGTCAGCCGATCAAAGACCGATTTCTTTTGAGTTATGGCATCGAAGGTAGGGAGCGTAGGCATCGTCCTAAATTGGAGGCCTTTCAGTGTCTGTATCACCTTAGCAGTGGGTATGCAGAGCAGAGGGGTCATGGCTTGTCCAGATATGACAACGCTCGATGGGATGGTGTTCGAATAGCAGTTGGTAGCACAGTCGCACTTCTTGCCAGATAATGCCATCGAAAACTGCATGGAGATAAAACAACATCTTTAGTATCCAAAAATCTAAGGGCAACTATAAACATTATATACCGCGATTGGTTTGTGAAATATGACACACGAAATGTGGAGTGGAAAGAGAAAAAGGTCCCACCGGACGTACCAGAATCTGTTTACCGCCGGAAACCGGACTGAAGCGCGGGAGCACGACCAGCCTGAATACGGGGGAAGATGCTATTTCGAACATATCCATCCACCTCTCCGAAGATACCAAATTGATTTATGGCACCGTATATCGGAGGTTTGGATGGATGCAACCATTGTAGTTGACTTTTTAGATTCATCCTCAATGATGAGGGGTTTTTGATCGTGGGGAAGATTTTTCCTGCAGGCTTAAACCCCTGCAGTTAATTACGTTATCGCCAAGCGATAACAACTTTATCTACTCCATATATATCACTTTGTGTTGTGTTATGCTTTGTTTATTTTGGGTTGCTCTTGGATTATATACGGAGACTAATTTATGTCGTCGCCCGTAGGGTATGAATTAGTCCAAATCTGTACATATTAGATTTGAGATTGAACGTATATAACATTTCTCATATGAATGGAGTACGTCAGTTCAAGGGGTACTTGTTTTGATCTAAGGATCGTTAGTCCTGTTTTGGGCTATCAACTCAGGGATTTTGGTTAAGGATCGTTAGTCATATATGAGACTAAGATCAACTTAAGTGATATGGATTAAGGATCGTTAGCCGTGTATGAGACTAAGATCAACTTATATAATATGGATTAAGGATCATTAATCGTATATGAGACTAAGATCAACTAAAAAAATATGGTATATAAGAAGCATAAGATTCTAATAGCTTGCTTGCGCACTAGGGGTAAGTGCACACGTACATAACACAGGGTGCACATGCATCTCCTTTGTATATTTTTATGAACTACATCCTTCACTTGCGCACACATGTATGACACATGGTGCAAAGGTCATCCATCGCATGTCTTCATAGACAATATGTTTCACTTGCGCTCACGCGTATGACACGTGATGCGCATATTCTCATAGGTGATATTCTTCACTTGCGCACACGTGTTTGGCACGTGGTGCGCATGTCTCCAGAGACAGTTTTTACTAAGTGTGTCCTAGGGTAGGGTGCACAAGTTTTAAATAGAAAGCTTTGTCATTCAAAATAAATAAAAGTTTATGTTCATTAATTCTATGGGGTGCATTTATATGATGTATTCCAATTTTTATGAAAGTTATTGATCTCTAACAGAGTCAAAACTTGTCAAGAAGCAAAAGCTTATGTTTTTATTATATATGTCACATCATCTATCGATAAAAATCTTAAATCTTAGGATTAATCTTGTAAGTCTGCGGTAGCGCCCCGGCCGTCAATCCGAGACCAAATGCGGAAACAAAAACTTTTTAGGAAACCGGCGCTATCGTAGTCTTTCACCCGGATCGAACCATTAACGCTAAACTAGCTAACTTCTAAGAAGTGAGAGTGGCTATACCAATCGATCCGTGTCCTTCGGTCTTTGGCCACCATCCCAAGCTCCTCGCGGCATCTCCGATCTCCGGCCTCCTCGTCGGAAGGGCACCGCATCAATGAGTCTTTTTACGGGCTCCCGCTTCATCCGAAGCAACTCGAACATGAAGTTTGCTAGTCGATATCTCCAAGGTGAAGTAGAGAATGTGTGTGATAACTTTGTCTCTTGACACTCTAGAATTCTCAACACATGAGATGGATAGAGTGGAGGTAGAAGATGATGCCAATGGTGGAACTTGTGAGCTAGAGGAAGAAGAAGAGGAAGAGAGGCTTTTGTTGTTGTGTTGCAAATGAAAAATGAGAGCTTGCATAATAATCTCAAGAGCAAAACAACCTCATATGGCTGCCCTCTCTCTCTCCACCTCTCATTTCAACACAACAATCCATAAATTAACATGACATGTTCACAAAAAAAGAGACCATGCGTCACTAGATTGCACATGCCACATTAATTGCTTTTCATGATGAAATCCACTCACAATTTCCACCAAAAAAACATTAACCCAAAATGTTTAGTCCAACAAAAAGATACGGCAACATCTAAAGTAAACTCGTGACGGATCACAAGGATACCCCTCACCTGTATATACATACCTGCATCCGCATTCCGACTGAATGCGAATGCGATGAGACGAAAGTAACCCAACAAATCTAATACTAGAATCCGGCTTAAACCAAAGCCCACTAGTATGATCCGCCCGATCATGATCCGTGCTTGTGCACGTATATGATCGAACCCTTCCATAATACCATATGGCTTCTACAACGTTTCGCCCAAAACTTGAGAAACTGTCTGTGGGGGACTCTAAAGACTCGTCAATACTTTGGCTGTGGATTTAACCACTAGCACGTCAGTGGTACTAGCTGTACGTAACGGGCTACCAGGTATTAACCAAAAGGGAGGTCGATGAGCGAACTCATCCTGACACCCTACTGAGCCTATCAGTGACAATATCCGTACAGTCCGGTCTGTTTGTCTATGAGTATCGCATGTCGGGCCTAAGGGGTTGGTGAAAGTCAAACCCTCAAAAGCGGTACAAGTCGTGTCAGAGTATAGCCCAGAACACCCTGAGATACTACTAGAATACCTACCAGTAAATCGCGTGCCTTGGCCAAGGACTTCGTGTAATGGCTCTCCTAGACACAGCGCGATCTCACCCCCAATACCGGGAGAGACGAAACCCATGCCGATCCGCTCACTGCCTTCTTGTGGCTCGGGACTGTACCCAACTAAAACCTGTTTGCATGACTCCTTTGAGCCGTGGTAGGGTAGTAATCAAAGCACATTGGGAACTCACACGAGACAAATGACGATCTCAGGTCGATGAACTAACCTGTACACATGTCACCAGGGAACTGCTATCTGACGCTAGGTATAAAACCAACTAGCATGTTCCCGGCGAGTCCTGTCCGGTGTACTCATAACCCAATGAGCACCTGTATACGTCTTAGGTGAACCAACTGACACCAATGGCTTGTGAGACCAGCCACCGCCCCTCGTCAGGGTCTCGATCCGTATACACTAGTCTACTCTGGAGTATCGATACCCTGTCTCAAAACTCCCTCGACTGGGGACCTTTTAAGGATGTGCTTATAGGCCCCAGCTCCCACGTATATGATCGCCATCATACTGCTGGCCGTCAAGCAAGAATCCTAAGGGCTCTATCAACGTGTAATAGTAATCTGTAATATCACCTAAAGAATGTACACGATGATAAAGATAAACCAGATAGCATACTATCATCTTAAGTAAGACTGTCCTGCCGGCATAGGTCCTCCCTCAATCATTGCAATCACGTGCCTGCGATCCAATAATTGACTTTGAGGGCATTATATCCAACAATCTTCCACTTGCACTCAAGGTTAATTATTGCGATGTCGCATACTCATGGCTTGTGTGATACCGAACACCCAACTCCTCTACTGATCAGTCTCACAAAGCCCGTTTGTGAAACTATTGCGTTCGAGGAATAGCCTCAGTGAGTGGATCCGCCCTGATGTTTCTTTCTATGTCTCTCTTTACCTCAAGTTCGCGGAGAAGGCCATCTCCCGAATTGAGCAATACCTGTCTTAGAATATATCTGGATATCTGATTGGACCTAGTTCATAAATGAACTCCAAATCCAGAAAACTTCTTAGACTATATCTTCAACTGAATGTAATCAGTATCCTGCGCCATGCCTCCCTCAGTATCCGCTTGGACCTCCTGTCCAAACTACTGCCCCTCGTCAGAGGGAAAACTATAACTCTGACAGTCACTCTGTCATCCAGATCACCTTGGAAGCCTGGAATGATAACCATCTCCCGAAGGAGGTTGTCATTATCATATTCCTAAAATATCCACTTATGTTCTAAAACTGCTTCTGAACGTTTCTCCACGATTGGATTAATATCTTAACTTATTGCATCTAGAGAAAAAACAGCATCTGGTGCGGTACTTGACATCTCATGATTGACTCAATTACCAAAGCAAGTGATATGCCAATCATGCACATCCCTCTCCCCTTTAGTCTGTAAGAAACCTTTAGAGAGGGTGACTCCATCACCTACAGGTATACTACCGTGCCAGGAGTCGTCCATTCTAAAGCACCTTTAGAATGTTGTCTAAGTACCCGGATTGAGACACTACCTAAATCTAGATCTAATAACCAGAATTCCTGATACAAATCCAAATCCTATGTGGAGAAATTATTGTGTGACAACCAAACTACAATCGATCATAGTATAGGAATATCACTCCCTACTCTGTGTATGTCATCCAAATATCAGGACATCACACCCTACTATCTTCTTAACAGATCCATCCCCTATTCTGATAAAGTCAAAACCTATGACTGTGACATCAAAAATAGATAATCTATCTCCGCTATATCTGCTATATTCTATAAATAGACATAAGCTACTTGTCCACTATGCTTCCGCTGCTCCCACTGACTACGACAATCCTCTGGCAGAATAATATATATATACGTGCACTTCTAAAGCTAGTTTAGAACGACGCTATACTCATCCTCCTGCCTGGTCTCACAGCCTGGAACAACAGTAGTGTCAAGTCTGGGTAAACAAGAACCTCCCTGTCACCGTCCTTGAGAATACCAGAGTACCTCTCGGGCGCCTGAGGTTACCCACCATATCTGCAGAGTGGCTAATGGAGTGTCAAACCTGATTGAATCTTTAGATCCTATTAAACTTTCAGTAATCGTTTGCGGTTCTAGAATCACTTCCAGTCCTACCATACTCCCAGTAATGTTTTATGAAAAAGTCCATTTTATTAAAACTGTGGGGAGTCAAGAACAATATCACTATTGATCTTCTAAATGGTAGAAAATCAACCATCGTCATAGCCCGGGTCAACCCACAAACTGCCATTACAGAAACGTGCCTTGAGTTATCCAGAGTCTGGTTTTAAGCATAAGCCGGACAACTCCTCGTACCTTAACATCGTTAAGATATGAATCGTTCTATATCCAATATAGAAACAGAGACACTCATTTAATTGGAACCAGATTCAAATCATGCAGCTGTCTCCGGTGCATGTCAACTAAATGGAGAGAGGCCAATCAGTATTACTCAACTGAGGAATACATCCAGATATGAGTAACCTGAAAGAGAAACAAGTTCTCAAAACCATTACTATCAATTGAATACCATACACAAGTGTCTACATCTTCGATTACCTTGAAGAATCCTGATACTTGCAACACGTGGTTCTCTACTTTACTCTTATACCTATAACTTCTCAAAACTTAGACCTTGTATTTCTACGAAACACTTGTCTAAAAACTACAGAAGTCATAAGTAAACAGAATATAATACGAGGACCAACCCCTCTGTCCTAATGGATACTGGACAACATATAATACTTTGTATGAGTCCCCTGAGTTGAATAACTCAAACCCTGTGCGTTGTAGGTTGAAAACTGTACTATGGTTATGAATAATTACACCGCTGTTGAATGCTCCTTACTTAACCATCAACTGATATAGGTAAATGTCATGGACATAATTTCAAAAAGTTATATCTCACTTTATAAAAATAAACGTATAGATATATTAGTTTAAAATTGGTGCATAAAAACGGATATTCAAAAAAAAAATTTGTCGTCCGGCAAAAACCCAGGCGATTTCCTCAAATATCACTAATTATAACGAATCCTGATATAATGAGGATGATCACCTAATTCCCAACAATTTACTCCCACTCATCATCTATAAAACCATATAGATGTGAGAATCATACCTGGTAAATACATACCCTGAAGTAAGTGTCTAATTGAGAAATCAGTTTTCTATTAACAATGCACAGTGAAACTGAAACATGAAAATGTTTTGAAGGGGTTTCCGGGTATTCCTAGTATGCTCTTCCATTATCAGATTCACAACTGTAACCGTATATTTCTTTGCCATCTCTCCAAATCCCTTTATTTGTCTTTACTCATTACCTTCTGTACACCCCCTTAGACTAAATGGCTTTCTTCCTTCCCTACCATTCGGCACCAACCTATGGTTTGGAAGAAGACTATCCAATAAGCGTAATAGGTGTACTGTCCTAATCATAGGAGCACTTGCAACCCGAGAGAAGGTAAAGATGAAAGACACCTGAATAAACCTTATTATTATTTCTCCTGAACCAGAATCCATCCTCGAACTGGAACAAATTCCTTCGATTTTGTATATAACCATACGATGGATTATCCAATAAACTGTGGATCTTCGTAGTGATACGGGGTGTCCTGGAGAAATACAAAGGTGAAGTAGGAGTGGCGATGAGATACTCGGTTTGGTCATGAATGATAGCAGTCGCAATTTACTTTGCCCTCTTACTAATCCCTTTATTTGTCTTTACTTATTACCTTCTGTGTACCACACTTTCTAATCGGTTTTCTTCATTCCCTACCTTTCGGCACCTGCCTATGGTTTGGAAGAAGACTATCCAATTAGCGTAATGGGTGTACCCTCTCCTAATCCTAGGAGCCCTCGCAACCTGAGAGAAGGTAAAAGGAAAAGA
Organism: Agapanthus africanus; assembly: GCA_030015575.1. Taxonomy (NCBI): domain Eukaryota; kingdom Viridiplantae; phylum Streptophyta; class Magnoliopsida; order Asparagales; family Amaryllidaceae; genus Agapanthus; species Agapanthus africanus. Next base: position 31,859,582 of record CM057351.1, read on the forward strand.
CAACTGAATAATCCTATTCAATCTCTCCAGAACCAAAATCCATCCTCGAATATGGAACAAGTTTCTTCGAGTTCGTATATAACCATACGATGGATTTATCCAATGGAAGTGGATGTTCGTAGTGATACGGGGTGTTCTGGAGAAATGCAAAGGGTAAAAGAAGGAGTGGCAATGATGTATGCAACTCAGAGAATCCAAAAGCCAGTGTTTTAAGAAAGTTCGGTTAACTTGGTTACTGAGTTATAGTCAAGGGTCGGGTCATGGTCGTTGCTAAAGGGAGAGAGAAAAGAAACACTCTGCGTGCACTCCAACCTAGATCAGAATGGTTATCAATTTATCTAATCAGGATGTCTCCCAATGTATCCTCAAATTCTCCTCCAAACCTGAAAGAAAAATTAGTCGGGATCACCCGAAGAGTAAACCAACTCATCAGTGGGAATCGGGATCCAACTATCATCGCATGATAACTTGATGGAATCCAGTCAAGTCACCACACTCCAGAAGGTATGCGCATGCCTGGCAAGTTTCAGTTTCTTTAGAAACTCCCGATGTATGTTTTTACCCCTAAGACCCAAGTGACCTTGACAATGCCAACATATCAAAAGGTCCTAGTCAAGTTCAACCCGTCATTATCTTGATTGCGTTAAACCCACCCGTACGAGTCCTTGACAAAGCCAACATAACCGTACAACTGTCCTAACAAATCCACATATCCATGCGACAGAAAAGCATTACAGAGCTACCGAACACTACGTCTCGGCAATGCACGACATACGTAGCACGAATACTAAGCAATACTAATCTGAAATGACGGAGGGCTACGACTGATTTTTGGCGTAAAACCGTTAACGTAATGAACTTGATATCGTCGCAGGAACCGGATAGCTTTTTTTAAATATTGTGGAGAAAACCTTTGCTAAAGAGGTCACTCCCGGTGAAGGGATCTCGACTCTTTCCCCGTAGAATGAGGTGCAGGATATTCCAACTGAATACCTCAATGCAAAGCAAAAAGTAATCGACTATAGTGAAGTTATTACCCTGACGCAAACTTCTGCCTAAGGGGTCACTCCCGATGAAGGGATCTCAGCCCTTGCCTCGTAGAATGAGGTGCTGGATATTCCAAACTGAATACCGCTGTGCAAAACAAAAGAAAACGTCCTTGTAATAACAGCTTTTTGAAAATTGTTCCAACAACATCAAATATGTTTGTTTTCCTTGCATTGATTTGAATCAATGCAGTCCCATCAATTAATCACACCAATAAAGAACGTAAATACGATGTACGTATATGTCATCTGCATTCGCCACTGGGTCCCGTCATCACCCGTTAGGTTACTTAACTAACGACAGAGCGGGGACTGGAATAGCGCGTGTTAGGTCCACGTTACCTCTCCCGGGACTTTCGGGGTTGCGGAAACGGTAAAACAAAAATTTTTCTAGACTTGGTAACATGGACCGTAAAAGCCGGATCTTTACTAAACAACATACTAGCATCCTAACTAGAGATATATCTACTCGGTTAGGGGTTATACCTCAACTTGATCTCCTTCTCTTCTTGTTGTTCTCCTCCTGGCTTGCTCCGAGGGTTGATCCGGACTTTGGTCACCTCCGCGGCCTCCTTGAGTCGAAGACGATCCACCCGAGAGATGTACACCGAGCTCCACCTCGAGCCGAGGTAACTAGGGTAAAGAGATTGCTAATTTAGAAGCCTTAGGTTGTGTAGAAGTGGTAGAGGGATGGTTTTGTCTTTGTGGGATCTTTATCTCTCAACACATGAGATCAAAAGATGAATCAAGAGGAGGAAGAGGGAGGAGCTAGCAACCATGGTGCATTTCTTTTCTTCTCATCTAAAAACAAGAGAGAGAGTGAGAAAAGAATTATGAGCATAAGAAAATGAACCATGGTTCAATAATGCAAAAACAATATCATTACTAATCCCATCAAGATAAAGCTTGATGGCTACATTGAAATGACCATTATCATAAACAAAATAGAAGAAGAAAAAGAAAAGAAGAGTGTAGATCCCTCTTGAAAGTCAATGGTCAACACGGTCAACCGGTCAACAAAGTCAAGAGAGGTCATGGTGGTCAAATGGTCGATGCAATTAGCCATCATAAAATTATCACTAAAAGGATTAGTAAATGATGTCCACGGCTCATAATGGTTTTGACCAAACGAACTGCCAAAACCCTAATGAGTCCGAATCAACTGTCAAAACCCTAATGAGCCTGCCACATAACAGTTTTGGCCGAACCAACTGCCAAAACCCTGATGAGGCACCTCCTCCTTCATCGCTCCGAAAACTGTGCATACACATCTGCATCCGCATTCCGTAGAATGCGGATGCGCAGAAGACAAAACAAATCCATCCGTGCAATACTAGGATCCGGCTTAAACCAAAGCCCACTAGTACTGCCTGCCCGAACACCACACGCACACAAGTGTACGTAAGTGATCGCAGCCCTGCCGCAAAACCATACGGCCTCTACACGTTTCGCCCAGTGCAGGGAAACTCTCTGTGTGGGACTCTAAAGACTCGACACTACGCTGGCAGTGGGTTTAACCACAGACCGCAAACGGCACTAGCTGTACGTAACGGTCCCCAGGTAGATGTCGATAAGAAGGCCGATGAGGTGAACCCATCCGAACTCCTACTGAGCCTGTATGTGACAATCTCCGTACAGTCCGGTCTGTTCATCTGATACATCGCATGGCGGGCCTAGGGGGCGGTAAACGTCAGTCCCCTAATAGCGGTACAAGTCGTGTCGGAGTGAAGCCCATTACACCCTGAGATAACACCGGAAACCTACCAGTATATCTCGCTTGCCCTGGCCAGGGACTACTCGTGTAATGGCTCTCCTAGACACAGCGCGATGTTAACCCCCAATACCGGAAGAGACGAATCCTGTCTAACCGTCACTGCCTCCAAGTGCTTCGGGACTGCACCCAACTACTACCTGTTTGCACGACTCAGTAGAGCCGTGGTAGGGTAGTAATCAAAGAACAGTGGGAACACACTCGAGACGAAGTGACAGTGTCAAGTCAGCGGACTAAGCTGTACTCATGTCACCTGGGAACTGATAACTGTTGATAGGTATAATACCAACCATCAGTTCCTGACGAGTCCTGCCAGTGTACTTGTAACCTAACGAGCATCCGCATACTATCTCAAGTACGACGTACTGACGGCTGTGGGACAGACCGTCTCCCGTGCTGGGATGAGAAGCGCATACGCTAGTCTACTCTGGAGTATCGATGCCCTGTCTCGATAATCCCACGACTAGGGACGTGTATAAGGATGTGCTTGTGGATTACCCAGCCCCCACGAGTGTGATCGCCATCACAACGCCGGTAATCAAGCAAAGATCCTAAGGGCTCTACTAATGCGTATAGGTGATATAATAAAGAAACACACATGTACACATTAAAGCAGAGACAAACCAAGTAGCATACTACTATATTGAGCAAGATTGTCTATACAACTGTGAATATCCCAAGCTTCCATCAAGTAATATACATGCTAGTATGATACAGTAATGGCCTCTAGGGCATATACACTAACAATCTCCCACTTGCACTAAGGCCATGTACTGGCGTATCGAAGACCTATCATCTCGATCAGCCGCTCGAACTGAGTCTGGGGTAAGGCCTTCGTGAATGGATCCTCCGTGTTGTCTTTTGTGTCCACTCTCTGCACCTCGATCTCCTGGCGATCAATGATCTCCCTGATTAGGTGATACCGCCTTAAGATGTGCCTAGATTTCTGATGGGACCTTGGTTCCTTCGCTAAAGCTATAGCCCCATTGTTATCGCAATACAAAGGTATTGGGTCAACAATGGACGGAACCACTTGAAGTTCACTAATGAACTTCTTCATCCAAACCGCCTCTTTTGCGGCATCGCTTGCAGCAATGTATTCAGCCTCCATCATCGAGTCTGGGACGGTATCCTGTTTAGAACTCCTCCAACATACCGCCCCTCCGTTGAGGGTAAACACAAAACCCGAGACAGAATTGCTGTCATCTTTGTCACTCTGGAAGCTTGAATCGGTAAAGGACTCGACCCTGAGGTCTCCATTACCGTAAACCAGGAACATCTCCTTAGTCCTTCTCAGGTACTTGAGAATGTTCTTCACTGCTGTCCAGTGGTCCTCCCCTGGGTCTGACTGATACCGGCTTACCGCGCTCAGCGCGTAAGCTACATCTGGTCTTGTACATAGCATCGCATACATTATAGATCCTACCGCCGAAGCGTAGGGTATAGTGCTCATGCGAACCCTCTCCTCGTCAGTCTTAGGAGACATCTTCTTGGAGAGGGTAATTCCGTGCAATGCGGGTATGTTACCGCGCTTGGAATCCTCCATACTAAATCTCTTTAGTACGGTCTCTATGTACCTGGACTGCGAAAGTCCCAGTAGTCTCTTGGATCTATCTCTATAGATCTTGATCCCCAGAATGTACGAGGCATCACCCAGGTCCTTCATGGAGAACCGTTGTGACAAAAATAGCTTGACCGATTGTAGCATAGGAATGTCATTTCCTATCAAAAGAATGTCGTCCACGTACAAGACTAGGAATACGACAGTTCGTCCTACAATCTTCTTATAGACACAAGGTTCATCTTCGTTCTTGATGAAATCAAATTCCTTGATTGCCTCATCAAAACAGATGTTCCAGCTCCGCGATGCCTGCTTTAATCCATAAATGGATTTAAGCAACTTGCATACCTTCCCGCTGCTCCCACTGTCTACGAAACCTTCCGGCTGATCCATGTAAACGCACTCTTCCAAACAACCGTTTAGGAAAGCCGTTTTAACATCCATCTGCCAGATTTCATAGTCATGGAACGCAGCAATGGCAAGTAGGATCCGAATGGATTTGAGCATAGCCACCGGAGAAAAAGTTTCGTCATAGTCCAAACCAGGTCTTTGACGAAAACCTTTTGCAACGAGTCTAGCCTTATAGGTTTCCACCTGCCCATCTACACCAAGTTTCCTTTTGTAGATCCATTTGCATCCAACGGGTTTTACCCCATATGGAGCAATATCCAAGGTCCACACTTTATTGGCGTGCATGGACTCCATTTCGGATTGCATTGCTTCCTGCCACTTATCAGAGTCCCTACTGATAATGGTCTGCCTGAAACTGGTAAGGTCATCTTCTTCCAAGATGCAATCCTCTTGATCCCCGTCAATGAGAAAACCGTAGTATCTCTCGGGCGGATGAGAAATCCTACCAGATCTGCGGAGTGGCTGAGGTTCGTTTGGGGTTATTGAATCTAGCGGTTCCTCCAAATTTTCAGTTATATTTTGTGGTCGCTGAATTTCTTCCAGTTCTACCGAACTCCTACTAGCTTCCTTTGCAAGAAACTCCCTTTCTAAAAAGGTAGCGTGGCGAGATACAAACACCTTCTGTTCCTCAGTGTGGTAGAACAGATATCCTAGTGAGTTTTTAGGATATCCCACAAAATTACACAGAACTGACCGTGCCTCTAGCTTGTCCGGTTTCTGTGTTTTCACATAGGCCGGACAACCCCATATCTTAATAAATTTAAGACATGGTTTCTTACTGCTCCATATTTCATACGGAGTTTTAGGCACAGATTTGGACGGAACTTGATTCAAAAGGTATGCTGCTGTCTGAAGCGCATGTCCCCAGAATGAAAGAGGCAACTCAGCACTACTCATCATGGAGCGAACCATATCCAATAGGGTACGATTCCTCCGCTCCGATACACCGTTGTGCTGTGGTGTATAAGGAGGAGTAAGCTGAGAGAGAATACCATTCTCTTTTAAGTAATCTAGGAATTCCGTGCTTAAGTACTCCCCTCCTCTATCAGACCGGAGGATCTTGATACTTTTGCTAGTCTGGTTCTCTACTTCGTTTCTGAATTCCTTGAATTTCTCAAAAGCTTCAGATTTGGTGTTTCATAAGATACACATATCCGAATCTAGAGAGATCGTCAGTGAATGTGATGAAGTATGAGAACCCAACCCTTGCATGTATAGACATCGGACCACATACATCACTGTGTATGAGTCCCAAGAGCTCTGCTGCCCTCTCTCCATGTCCGGTGAACGGAGATTTGGTCATCTTTCCTTTGAGACAAGACTGACAAGTTTCATAAGATGAAAACTCGAACGTATCCAAGAGTCCATCTTTATGCAACTTACTCAGTCTTTTCTCTCCGATATGACCAAGTCTACAATGCCACAAGTAGGATTCATTCGTATCTGAATTCTTCCTCTTGCGTGTGTTTTGTACATGGAGAACTGTATTCTGATTTAGAATGTAGATACCATTACACAGTGTACCTTCTGCAACCAGTACCTTATGAAGGTAAATGTTCATGATATTTCTATCAAGAACAAAGTCATATCCATCTTTATCGAGTAAAGAAACTGATATAATATTGCAAACCATGGAAGGTACATAGTAGCAATCGTTCAAAATCATAGTCTTACCATTTGGCAATACTAGGTGATATTCACCGACGGCTGCCGCATTAACTTGTGCTCCGTTCGCTACTCTGAGCGACATATCACCCGGTGCAACTTTCCTACTTTTTCTCAGTCCCTGCAATAAATTACAGATATGAGATCCTGATCCGGTATCAAGTACCCAGGAGGTAGGGCTGACCGTAAAACAGTTCTCAATTACAAGAACACCTGAAGTAGATGCAAAACCATGCTTCTTCTTCAACTGGGTATCCTGGGAATCCATACAATCCCCTTTCCCTTGCTCATACTTATGACTGTTGTCACAAGTTAGAGCCGAACCAACGTTCCCCAGCCCCGAATAAGAATTCGGATCGATCAAACGATACATTTTATTATCTTGATTAGGGCGTGAAATGGTTGCTACCTGGAGAGAGAGAAAAGAAACACTCAGCGTGCGCTCTTGCAAGTTTAGATTGGTTTTTAATTTATCTAAACAGGATGGCTCCCACTGTCTCTCGAATCCCTCCTCAAACCATAAAGGAAGAATTAGTCAGGATCAATCTCACCGTACAATACTTGCTTAACCGTTCAGTCAGGCCAGTGTCGGTACTTCGAGGGAGGTTTTCCAACGCTTTCGCGAAGTTCCTTAATTAAGTAACCTCTTTTCCCTGTGAGCGTAGCCCCGCTAACACCTTTCTAGACACTTACTTGGTTTATAGCATTGATCGTTAAGCGAGAAAGTTCCTGAGGAGTAGCATATACTCACAGTAGGATCGGGATCCAAATATCATCGCGTGACAAAACTGAAGGAATCCTACCAGAATCATCACACTCCAAATGGTATGCAACACTAGCAAGTTTCAGTACTTTTGAAACTCCCGATGTGGTTTTTGCCCCTAGGACCCAAGTGACCATGACGAATAATCAACAAATCAAAAGGTCCTAGTCAAGTTCAACCCGTCGTTATCTAGGATTGCATTAGACCCGCCCGCATGATCCTTGACGAATAATCAACAAAATCATGCGACCGTCCTAACCAATCGCATCTATCAGTGCAACAGAGAATTATTACTTAGCTACCGTTCACTGTGCCTTGACGAATAATCAACAAACGCAGCACGAATACTAAGTATTAATTATCTGAAACGACAGAGGGCTACGGCTGGGTTTTTGGCGAAAAACCCGTTAACGTAGTGAACTTGATGTAATTGAAGGAACATGATAGCTCTTTTTGAAAATATAGTGGCGAAAAACTCTTGCTAAAGAGGTCACTCCCCGTGAAGGGATCTCGGCTCTTTCCTCGTCGAATGAGATGCAGGATATTCCAAACTGAATACCTCGATGCAAAGCAAGAATAATCGACTATAGTGAAGTTATTACCCTGACGCAAACTTTTTGTCCAAGGGGTCACTCCTGATGAAGGGATCTCGGCCCTTGCCTCGTCGACTGAGGTGCTGGGCATTCATAACCGAATACCTCGATGCAAAACAAAAGTGAACGTCCTTGTAATAACAGCTTTTTGAAAAATTGTTCCAATAACGTCTTTTCGGTTTATTTTCTTGCATTAGTTCTTTTAATGCGTCCCATCATTTAAATCCTACCATTGCAGAAAACAACCAAAATATGACGTACGCTTATGCCATTCGCATTCGCCACGGGGCCCCGTCATCACCCGTTAGGTTACTTAACTAACGACAGAGCGGGGGCTGGGCTAGCACGGCTGAAAAACATAAGCAATGCCTAAATAGTTATTATATATAGATATATAGCAATGATAGCCAATCCAGATCAAAGATGAACACTTTGGATATACTAGGAACCCGCGATTCGTTCGAGCCTGCAATGAAAAGCGGATTACACGGTCGTGATGAATACCCAATACCCTACCCAAGACCCCTACGGGTGCGGCAAACTACCCGCCAAGTACCCGAAGCGAAGCAACCTCCCTCAACACCGTGAGTAGGCCACTCGGCACTTCGAGATACCCGGTAGTTTGTGCACCCCCTCCATGGGTCTATCCTAGGAGCAAAAACAGTAAAAAGAATTATACAATGACAGCTACAACCCCGACCCGGTTGTGCGGCCATACAAATAATATTACATCAATTTACAAATTTATTACATGAATGAAAGAAAAAGAAACACTCATCTCACATCCACCCTGGCTATTCATCCGCGACAATCCAACGAGTTCATATACACATACCATCAGCAACACAGATCACAGATATGTATAACCCCCACTAATCGACTTATAGCGATTAGCAGACGTTCAATACACATATAACATTACAGATATAACCATTAGCCAAAGTCTACAGAACATCGACCAAAAATACGGATTTTTAAGCCCCAAAAACAAATTTTTCTTTCTGGAAAATCTGGGCAAAAAAGTCGTATTGTAAAAATCCCAAAATACCCATATAAGAAAACTGCAGGAAAAAGATTCCCCAACTGAGCTAACTCGACCGCGGTTCCGCGGCATAAGCAAGCTTATGCCGTGGAACCGCGGCGCTTTAGACGACTTGGGGGATCAAATTTCTCCAGTTTTCTAACAAATGCTTGAGCCAATTTTTAGTATATGATTTATTTATTTTGGAACAGATCTGAAAATCGGCAGAAACTGAATTTTTCGGGGTGATTTTGCGGTTTTTCGTCCGGTCGATATTCTAAATACTTTGCTAACATGCTAGGGTGTGTTTAGTTAGGCTCTGATACAACTGTTAGGTCCACGTTACCTCTCCCTGTACTTTCGGGGTTGCGGAAACGGTAAAACAAAATTTTTTCTAGACTTGGTAACATGGACCGTAAAAGCCGGATCTTTACTAAACAACATACTAGCATCCTAACTAGAGATATATCTACTCGGTTAGGGGTTATACCTCAACTTGATCTCCTTCTCTTCTTGCTGTTCTCCTCCTGGCTTGCTCTTAGGGTTGATCCGGACTTTGGTCACCTCCGCGGCCTCCTTGAGTCAAAGACGATCCACCCGAGAGATGTACACCGAGCTCCACCTCGAGCCGAGGTAACTAGGGCAAAGAGATTGCTAATCTAGAAGCGTTAGGTTGTGTAGAAGTGGTAGAGGGATGGTTTTTTCTTTGTGGGATCTTTATCTCTCAACACATGAGATCAAAAGATGAATCAAGAGGAGGAAGAGGGAGGAGCTAGCAACCATGGTGCATTTCTTTTCTTCTCATCTAAAAACAAGAGAGAGAGTGAGAAAAGAATTATGAGCACAAGAAAATGAACCATGGTTCAATAATGGAAAAACAATATCATTACTAATCCCATCAAGATAAAGTTTGATGGATACATTGAAATGACCATTATCATAAACAAAATAGAAAAAGAAAAAGAAAAGAAGAGTGTAGATCCCTCTTGAAAGTCAATGGTCAACACGGTCAACCGGTCAACAAAGTCAAGAGAGGTCATGGTGGTCACATGGTCAATGCAATTAGCCATCATAAAATTATCACTAAAAGGATTAGTAAATGATGTCTGCGGCTCATAATGGTTTTGACCAAACGAACTGCCAAAACCCTAATGAGTCCGAATCAACTGTCAAAACCCTAATGAGCCTGCCACATAACGGTTTTGGCCGAACCAACTGCCAAAACCCTGATGAGGCACCTCCTCCTTCATCGCTCCGAAAACCGTGCATACACACCTGCATCCGCATTCCGTAGAATGCGGATGCGCAGAAGACAAAACAAATCCATCCGTGCAATACTAGGATCCGGCTTAAACCAAAGCCCACTAGTACTGCCTGCCCGAACACCACACGCACACAAGTGTACGTAAGTGATCGCAGCCCTGCCGCAAAACCATACGGCCTCTACACGTTTCGCCCAGTGCAGAGAAACTCTCTGTGTGGGACTCTAAAGACTCGACACTACGCTGGCAGTGGGTTTAACCACAGACCGCAAGCGGCACTAGCTGCACGTAACGGTCCCCAGGCAGATGTCGATAAGATGGCCGATGAGGTGAACCCATCCGAACTCCTACTGAGCCTGTATGTGACAATCTCCGTACAGTCCGGTTTGTTCGTCTGATACATCGCATGGCGGGCCTAAGGGGCGGTAAACGTCAGTCCCCTAATAGCGGTACAAGTCGTGTCGGAGTGAAGCCCATTACACCCTGAGATAACACTGGAAACCTACCAGTATATCTCGCTTGCCCTGGCCAGGGACTACTCGTGTAATGGCTCTCCTAGACACAGCGCGATGTCAACCCCCAATACCGAGAGAGACGAATCCTGTCTAACCGTCACTGCCTCCAAGTGCTTCGGGACTGCACCCAACTACTACCTGTTTGCACGACTCAGTAGAGCCGTGGTAGGGTAGTAATCAAAGAACAGTGGGAACACACTCGAGGCGAAGTGACAGTGTCAAGTCAGCGGACTAAGCTGTACTCATGTCACCTGGGAACTGATAACTGACGATAGGTATAATACCAACCATCAGTTCCCGACGAGTCCTGTCCAGTGTACTCGTAACCTAACGAGCACCCGCATACTATCTCAAGTATGACGTACTGACGGCTGTGGGACAGACCGTCTCCCGTGCTGGGATGAGAAGCGCATACGCTAGTCTACTCTGGAGTATCGATGCCCTGTCTAGATAATCCCACGACTAGGGTGTAGGGTTCCTAAGCACACTAATGAGGTCTCACAAGGCATCAACCATGCCAATTTCGAATTTTACAAGTGCCGAGAAACCCTAATACGGATCGTTAACTAGAATTTTAGGCGAAAAGTGAAACTAGTTAACATCATAACTAAAAGTGAGAAGCTACAACCTTTGTAGATCCGGTTCTCCACTTCCTTAGCTCCACGTAGACGTCCTCTCGCTGTCCAAGTCGGATCTCGGACTCTTGCATCGGCTTCATCGGAGAAATGATCGGACTAGTCGTCGGCTACGATGCCGAAGATGATCTACGTCGAGGTTACACAAGATCAAGCTCCAACTTCACCAAGTTGTGAAACTTGTGAAGAAAACACCCTATACTACTTGGCAAGAGGTAGAGGGTGAAGAAATAGGAAGTGGGTTCACTTTAGAATTGGATTTCTCACTCTTTTTCATAAGATGCCATTGTTGGTAGTAAGCTTCTTCATCTTCAAGAAGAAGAAGAAGACGAAGGAATATATTATGATAAGTATTTACCAAATAAAAAAATAAATGAATACTTATCATAAACCAACCATGGTCAAGTGTAGAGAATGAATCATGGTTAAGTGGAATGGTTAGGGTTAAGCATGAGACAAAAATGGTGGACATGTTCAAAGCTTCATGAAGCTTCAATATACAAACAAAGAAAGCCACCATTTTTCTCTTTATGCTTATTATTTTCCAAAAAGAATAAATAAATAAATAAATGAATAAGAAAATAAAACCCTAACCATTCATATAACCATGGTTTAATCTTTACACAAACCCAAGTTAGCATGCATCATCAAACATGATACAAACTTGTGCACAAAAGTATATCACATATACAACTTGTGTACTACAAGTGAGAAAATCCATTTAAAGTGAACCAGTACTAGTTAATGCAAAGTAATATATCAAATATATAATTATACATTAAATCATTAAATCAACACTTGATTTAACGATCCGGTCATATCGCATATGACCGACTAATATTCAATGTATCGGCTTATCAAATCAATCCTTGATTCGATAACTAGGTTATATCGCATACAACCAATCGATACATTCATCGCGAGAATAGAATACGGTATCACATACACGCATTATTCTCGGTCCCGCACATATCTCATATGCTCTCCTATTTCGTTTCGCTTGAGCCAGGAAACCTCTGTGTAGGACTCTAAAGACTCGTCAATACGCCGGCAGTAGGTGATGATCATATCAAGCACCCACAAGCCGCAAGCGGTCTGCTAAACGTAACGGCCACCCGGGTATTGAGCGATCAGAAGATCGACGAGCAAGCCCGCTCACACTCCTGTGAATCCAACCAGTAACACTTACCGTACAGTCCGGTCTCGTCGTCTGATATATCGCATATCTCGCCTAGGGGTGGTAAACGTCAGACCCCAATAGCTCGATAAGTCGTGTCGATATGAGAACTATAACATTTCGAGAAACTACAGGTAACACTTACCAGTAAATCTCAGCAACCCTGGCCAGGGATTTCCGGTTATAGCCAATCGAACACAGCGCAACATCAACTCCCTATACCGGGAGAGACGAATCCCCTCCTATCGCTCATTGCCTCCATGTGATTCGGGACTGTACCCAAAAACCACCGTTTTGCACGCCCTCTTGGACGTGGTAAGGTGGAAATCAAAGCACAGTGGGAACCACACAAGACTCTATGACGATCTCGGGTCAACAGACTATTCTGTACCAGTGTCACCAGAGAACTGCCCTCTGACGTAAGATATAATACCATCTGGGAGTCCTCGGCGAGTCCATCCAGTGTACCCAGTCTCCACTGAGCACCCGTATATCATCTCCGATGTCAAACACCAACGGATACGGGATCATCCATCGCCCATCTGTATGGGTCGAGAAAGTATACGCTAGTCTACTCTGGTATATCGATGCCCCGTCTCGATATACCCACGACTAGGGACTTTGAAGGATGTACTTATGGACTACCATGTCCCCACTAGTATGATCCGCATCATAGTCCAGGTAGTCAAGTACACATCCTAAGGGCTTTACCCACATGTAACAGAGAGACAATCAGTGTACACGTTAAGGTAAAGGTCAACCAGATAGCATACTATCATGTCGAGCAAGAAAGTCCTCCCTATATATGTCCAAGTATCCACTACAATATACATCCTATGTATAGTAATAGCCTCTAGGGCATACATATAACTAACAATCTCCCACTTGCACTAGGGCCATCTGATAGCAGTGGTTGTAGTATCTCATACTCAATCATCCCATAAAAGTCTCTCTCTGGGAAAAGGCCTTTGTGAGTGGATCCGTTGTGTTGTCCTCTGAGTCTACTCTCCTAACCTTGATCCCCTAGGAGATCAACCATCTCCATGATCAGGTGATACTGCCTTAGAATATGTCTGGATCACTGATGGGACGGACGTTCCTTGGCATAAGCCACAACTCCATTGTCACACAATGGGAGGAACTAAGTTCATCTTATGAACAAATATACATCCAGACTGCCTCTTTGGTAGCATCTTAAGTAGCGATGTATCCAGCCTTTATCGTCTAGTATGCCACGGTATCTAGCTTGGAACTCTTCCAACATACCGTCCCTTTACTAAGGGTAAAGACAATGCCTGTGACTGACTTTCAGTCGTCTTTATCACCCTGGAACCCTTCCAGTGATTCTCCCTAGGATCGGTTGATACCATCTCACTACAACTAGTGAGAATCCTAACATCCAATTAGATCTATCTCATAGATCCAAAACCCAGGATTTAGGAGGTATCACTTTGATCCTTTATGGAGAATCATTGTGATAAGCGGAGATTGACCGAGCGTAGCATAGGAAACTCCTTCCCTATCAAGAGCATGTCATCCACGTACTCTACGAGGATCGTCACTTTACTCCCTACTACCTTTTTGTTTATACAAGGTTCATCTATCATTTTGATGATGTCAAACTCTTTGACTAACACATCAAAACAGATGTTCCAACTCCGCGATACCTGCTCTATCCTATAAAGCATCTTGTACACGTTTCCGCTGCTCCCACTGTCTACGAAGCCCTCTGGCTGTGTACTTATAGACGTTCTCTTCTAAAACATCATTTAGAAAAGCAGTCATGGCACCCAACCGCCAGATATCGTAGTCATGGTATGTAGCCGTGGCAAGTAGGATCTGGATGGACTTAAGCATAGCCACTTGAAAAGGTTTCATCATTATCCACGCCTGGTCGATGACGAAAAAGCTTTAACAAGTCTAGCTTTGAAAGTCTCAACTTTTCTATCTACACCAAGTAATCTTCTCAAGATATACTTTCTCCTGATGGGGATTTAACCCTTCAGATATAGCAGCCAAAGTCCATACTTTGTTGGTGTACATGGATTCCATCTCAGATCACTAAGCATCCAGCCATTCTTACAGAGTCTTACTCCTGATGGCCAGCTCGAAACTAGTTGGGTCATCATCTCATGATGCAATCTTCGCTCCCACTGTCATAGAGAAACCGAAGTATCTCTCAGGTGGGTGAGGAACCCTACTAGATCGGCGGAGAGGCTGAGGTTCGTTGGTCTCTACTGAATCCTTTGGTTCTATCAAATCATCAGCTGCAGTTTGTATAGCTGAAACATTTCCAGTTCTACATTACAGACCTTGCTTCGAGCTTGTCCGGATTTTGCTTTTCAGACATAGGCTGGACAACCCCAAATCTTAACTAACTTAAGAGATGGGCTCTTCCATTATCATATCACATATGAAATGGTAGGCAACTGATTTGATTTGAACCCTATTCAATAGGTATGCAGCTTCTCAAGCGCATAACTCCCAAAAAGGAAACAGGTAACTCAGTAGTACTCATCATAGAGCACACCTTATCATATAGGGTGTGATTGCTCCATCCCGATATACCATCGTGCTAAGGTGTATACGGAGGAGTAATGCTGAGAGAGAATCTCATTCTCCTTTAGAAAAGTCCAAGAATTTCGTGCTCAAGTATTCTCCTCCTTGATCTCATCAAAGGACATAATACTTATACCCGTATTGGTTCTCTACTTCTAACTTATATTCTGTGAATATTTCAAAAGGTTCTGACTTGTGTTTCAACAGGAACATATGTCTGAATCAAAAGAGATCATCAGAGAATTTAATGAAGTATAAAGAACCGGTCTTGGCAAGTGTAGACAGGGGACCTACATACATCAACATGTATCATCCCAAGAGTTCACTAACTCTTTCTCTGTTTCCAGTAAACGGAGCTATGGTCATCTTATCTCTGTGACATGACTGGCAAGTTTCACAAGATGTAAATTCAAACTGATTTAAATATGCATCTATATTTAATTTCAGCTAGTCGGGTCGCATTGATATGACCTAGTCTACAATACCTCATGAAGGATTCGTTCATTTCTGAACTCTTCCTCTTGTGTGTGTTCCGTATACTAAGAACTGTAGTTTGATTTAGAACATCAATGCTTTTAGATAACGTGCCTGAACCGATCAACTTTTGATATAGGAAATGTTCAAAACATAATCCATCTATACAAAATTTTATCATTTCTTTACTAATAAAGAGATAGATATGATTTTGTATATCAGGTTCGGTATCTAATAACATTCGTTCAGAATCAATGTACTGGTCATACAGGGTGACAGTGACCAACAGACTTGGCTGCAACACTTGCCCCGTTCTCTGTCTCATGAAACTTATCACCCGTTCTCAGTTTTTCTACCTTTCTGTAGCCCTATGTAACAGATTACATATCTGGGATCCTGATCCGGTATCACATACCCAGGACGTAGAGGATACAGAGAAACAGTTCTTTGTAATGAACAAACCCGAAGGAGATGCATCATATGCACTTTCTTCGTTTTGGGCGGCATAGGAATTCTGGTATTCCCCAATTTCCTGCTTTGTCTTATAACAATTATAAGTTGGAGCGGGACCAACGTTCCCCAGCTCAGTATAACAAACGGGTTCGGTCAAATATCCGTATTATTATCTTGATTAAGGCGTGATATGGTCGCTACCTGGAGAGAGAGAGAAGAAAACACTCAGCGTGCGCTCTTGCAAGATCAGATTGGTTATTATTTTATCTAATCAGGATGGCTCCCACTGTTTTTATCAAATCTTCCTTCAAACCCTAAAAGGAAAGACTAGCCGGGATTAATTACACGCTACAAGTTCGCCAATCTTTCAGCCAGGCCAGTGTCGGTACTTTGAGGGAGGTCCCCCGTGCTTTCGCACGAACCTAATTAATGTAAACCTCGTTTTCCCAGAGGCGTAACCTCGTTAACACCTTTCTAGACACCTACTTGATCGGCTAATTATAATGTGTAAAACTCTCCCAGGAGTAACTCTTACTCACAGCGGGTATCGGGATCCAACTATCTCATAGAAGGTATGCAATCTCATTGCAAATTTCAAAACTTGAAATTCCCGATAATATTTTGCCCCAAACGATCTATGACCTTGACAAGGTCAACAAACCATAGACCGTAAGTCAAGTTCAACCCGTCATTTCTTGATTGAATCAAACCCACCCGCACGACCCTTGACAAGGTCAACAAGGTCGTACGACTACCCTAACCCAATCTGCATCATATGCATAAGCAGATAAATACTGGTTAGCTACCGCACACTGCGCCTTGACAAGGTCAACAAACGCAGCACGAATACTAAACAGGACTTATCTGAAATGACGGAGGGCTACGACAGGTTTTTCTGAAAACCTATTGCGTAATGAACTTGATATCATTGTAGAATCAAATGATTTTAAAATGGAGTGTTTTTTTAAGCTTTTGTAGTTTTGCTAAAGGAGTCACTCCCGGTGAAGGGATCGTCGGTCCTTTCCTCGTCGAATGAGGTGCGGGATATATCATATATATCACTGTGCAAAGCAGAAACTATAGAAGCAATCAAAAGACAAACCGAGTGTGTAGCATCTGCCAGTTATTGCTAAAGGAGTCACTCCCGGTAAAGGGATCTCGGTCCTTTCCTCATCGAATAAGGTGCAGGATATATCATATATACCGCTGTGCAAAGCAAGAACTGTAGCTACCTGTTTTATTTTGAAATTCGATTCTACAACATCTTTAGCTTTCTTTTTATTTCATTAATCATATTAATGAAGTCCCATCATTTAAGTACCTAAACATCACAGATAAATACGATGTACACTTATGCCATCCGCATTCGCCTCGATGTCCCCTCATGCACTGTTAGGTTAGGTAACTAACGGCAGAGCGGGGCAGGGCTAGCGCGGGTGTAAAACATAAGTAACATCTATATAATATATCATATATACTATATACAGTATCTATCACAGAACATATCACATGATCACATCACAGATATCGCAGCAGAAGAAACATATGAAATATTGGATATACTAGGACGTCCGTGTTTTCAATATGAGCCAGTATAAAACACGGATTCCACTGTCGCGATGAATATCCAAACCCACACCCCTATACCCCTACGAGAGCGGCAAGCAACCCTACCAATTCTAGAGTTAGGAGACCCGGACTCGACTCCTCGAGTTGGTCTCCCACTGGACCCTAGAACCCGGTCACTTGTGCTCCCCTCCTTGGGTCTATCCTAGTGCGGAAAAGTAAATAATATACAAAGGGTGACATCTTCCGCAACCTGGAAGTGCCCCAATAAAAGAATATTACATACAAGTTTTTACATGAATGAAAATGAAAAACACTCATCTCACATAAAAAACCCCGGGCTATTCAAACACGACGATCCAATATAACATATCCAGCAACACATAACATCACATGTCATCAACGTAAGTAAATATGCGCATCCCAATTGTCGTTGACATATAGCAACGAAACCGGCGATATCACATATTACACTTACGGTCACAGATAAGAAAGTGTAAAACTACAACAGTTGGAATCCGCAACCTGCATAGACATCGCATGCCTAATCAAATGAATTCCTTAGACATCGCATGCCTAACAATTATAAACCCCGCATTTTAGTCTCATTATCGAAAACTCTTTTCAATATCAAGTCGGGCAATTCAACAAGATTCCCGACATCCTGATCGAATGCTCGTCGCAAACTTTAGTAGGCGGCCGCACCCCTGACACCGTCGACGAAATGCACCAAGGCGGAACACCGCTGCCGCGAGCACCCGAAAGGATGCTTTCGGCGACGGGGTTCTCCTACAGTCACTTGGTCGGGGGTATAGGGTGAGGCTGTCTATTAAGTTTACCCAGCGAGTATCCGCGTACGCTACGTGATTGCGACGGACTTTTGATCACATCAAAATTCTGTGGCAACCGATCAAGTGAGACTAAACTGCTATGTTTATAACATTCATTCAGTTATCTCATAACTTATTGTGAATTCCAATTATTGTATCACATTCCGAATAAGATAGAAAATGTTAAACTTTCCGATCGAACAATCGAACACCCAAGTTTTCCCGAAACAAATCAACACATGAAATAAGCTTTAAAACATTCATTTCGTGCCTCAGTACCAACGGTCCAGCCGTAGAAGGGTCAAGCCAACGCCTCACATGTGGCACGCCGTACTGCCCCAAACCCGAAGGTTCAAAGGGCAGTTCAAGACGGTCACATAATCGAGTTAAGGTTTGTTGTCTTCTAGAGGGACCATCGCGTTACTTGCACTACTTAGAACGTCATTAAACAACGGAAAAGTCCAACAATTGGAAATTTCCCGGCAAGGGAAAGATTGGGTATTTACATCCGGTCGAACTTTTTAACATATTCTAAAATATCCGGAAAAACACATAGACAATGCTTGATAATCCGATCGAAACAACGATTCCCAATACAACCCCAGAACACTCAACTCTTGAGTCAAATTAAAAATTCCCAGAAAACTCAGCATCATAAATTAGGAATTACTGTGCAAATATGGTATCATGTTCACACAATCTAGCCGCGGAACCGCCGCAGAAGCCAGGCTTCTGCCGCGGAACCGCCGCACTATTGACACATCTTCAGGTAAAATTTGCACCGTAATTCTTAGAATTCCCTGCTGAATTTTTTAAGCATTTTTAATCTGGAAAAAACCCAGTTTTTGAAAAAAGTCCAGAGAGCGTGAAAAAAATAGGGTTTCGGGTTCGATCGGGTTTCAAACATCGTCTAAGCATCACCTAAGGCTCTAGCTAGGCTCTGATACCACTGTAGGGTTCCTAAGCACACTAATGAGGTCTCACAAGGCATCAACCATGCCAATTTCGAATTTTACAAGTGCCGAGAAACCCTAATACGGATCGTTAACTAGAATTTTAGGCGAAAAGTGAAACTAGTTAACATCTTAACTAAAAGTGAGAAGCTAAAACCTTTGTAAATCCGGTTCTCCACTTCCTTAGCTCCACGTAGAAGTCCTCTCGCTGTCCAAGTCGGATCTCGGACTCTTGCATCGGCTTCATCGGAGAAATGATCGGACTAGTCGTCGGCTACGATGCCGAAGATGATCTACGTCGAGGTTACACAAGATCAAGCTCCAACTTCACCAAGTTGTGAAACTTGTGAAGAAAACACCATATACTACTTGGCAAGAGGTAGAGGGTGAAGAAATAGGAAGTGGGTTCACTTTAGAATTGGATTTCTCACTCTTTTTCATAAGATGCCATTGTTGGTAGTAAGCTTCTTCATCTTCAAGAAGAAGAAGAAGAAGAAGGAATATATTATGATAAGTATTTACCAAATAAAAAAATAAATGAATACTTATCATAAACCAACCATGGTCAAGTGTAGAGAATGAATCATGGTTAAGTGGAATGGTTAGGGTTAAGCATGAGACAAAAATGGTGGACATGTTCAAAGCTTCATGAAGCTTCAATATACAAACAAAGAAAGCCACCATTTTTCTCTTTATGCTTATTATTTTCCAAAAAGAATAAATAAATAAATAAATGAATAAGAAAATAAAACTCTAACCATTCATATAACCATGGTTTAATCTTTACACAAACCCAAGTTAGCATGCACCATCAAACATGATACAAACTTGTGCACAAAAGTATATCACATATACAACTTGTGTACTACAAGTGAGAAAATCCATTTAAAGTGAACCAGTACTAGTTAATGCAAAGTAATATATCAAATATATAATTATACATTAAATCATTAAATCAACACTTGATTTAACGATCCGGTCATATCGCATATGACCGACTAATATTCAATGTATCGGCTTATCAAATCAATCCTTGATTCGATAACTAGGTTATATCGCATACAACCAATCGATACATTCATCGCGAGAATAGAATACGGTATCACATACACGCATTATTCTCGGTCCCGCACATATCTCATATGCTCTCCTATTTCGTTTCGCTTGAGCCAGGAAACCTCTGTGTAGGACTCTAAAGACTCGTCAATACGCCGGCAGTAGGTGATGATCATATCAAGCACCCACAAGCCGCAAGCGGTCTGCTAAACACAACGGCCACCCGGGTATTGAGCGATCAGAAGATCGACGAGCAAGCCCGCTCACACTCCTATGAATCCAACCAGTAACACTTACCGTACAGTCCGGTCTCGTCGTCTGATATGTCGCATATCTCGCCTAGGGGTGGTAAACGTCAGACCCCAATAGCTCGATAAGTCGTGTCGATATGAGGACTATAACATTTCGAGAAACTACAGGTAACACTTACCAGTAAATCTCAGCAACCCTGGCCAGGGATTTCCGGTTATAGCCAATCGAACACAGCGCAACATCAACTCCCTATACCGGGAGAGACGAATCCCCTCCTATCGCTCATTGCCTCCATGTGATTCGGGACTGTACCTAAAAACCACCGTTTTGCACGCCCTCTTGGACGTGGTAAGGTGGAAATCAAAGCACAGTGGGAACCACACAAGACTCTATGACGATCTCGGGTCAACAGACTACTCTGTACCAGTGTCACCAGAGAACTGCCATCTGACGTAAGATATAATACCATCTGGGAGTTCTCGGCGAGTCCGTCCAGTGTACCCAGTCTCCACTGAGCACCCGTATATCATCTCCGATGTCAAACACCAATGGATACGGGATCATCCATCGCCCATCTGTATGGGTCGAGAAGGTATACGCTAGTCTACTCTGGTATATCGATGCCCCGTCTCGATATACCCACGACTAGGGACTTTGAAGGATGTACTTATGGACTACCATGTCCCCACTAGTATGATCCGCATCATAGTCCAGGTAGTCAAGTACACATCCTAAGGGCTTTACCAACATGTAACCGAGAGACAATCAGTGTACACGTTAAGGTAAAGGTCAACCAGATAGCATACTATCATGTCGAGCAAGAAAGTCCTCCCTATATATGTCCAAGCATCCACTACAATATACATCCTATGTATAGTAATGGCCTCTAGGGCATACATATAACTAACATAGGGACGTGTATAAGGATGTGCTTGTGGATTACCCAGCCCCCACGAGTGTGATCGCCATCACAACGCCGGTAATCAAGCAAAGATCCTAAGGGCTCTACTAATGCGTATAGGTGATATAATAAAGAAACACACATGTACACATTAAAGCAGAGACAAACCAAGTAGCATACTACTATATTGAGCAAGATTGTCTATACAACTGTGAATATTCCAAGCTTCCATCAAGTAATATACATGCTAGTATGATACAGTAATGGCCTCTAGGGCATATACACTAACAGCGCGGGTGTAAAACATATACAACATCTACTAGTATATATATCAATATATAATAATCGCTCATGGCGTGATAAATACAACATCACATAAATGTAATAAGTATCACAGAACAATACAGATAATCTGGGAGCCCCAGGTTTCCTTTGAGCCGCAACTAAAATCCGACGTTCCCCTGGTCGTGTGGATAGCCTGTGCAATGAAATCCTAGACCCCTACGGGCGCGGCAAGTTACCCGCCAAAACCAGAAGAAAGGCAGCCCCCTTCAACAAAGCGAATGGGCCACCCAGCACTTCACGGAATCCGGTAACTTGAGCACCCCCTCCTTGGGTCAACCTATACCACCTACGAGTGCGGCGAATAGCCCGCCAATTCTAGAGTGAAGCCCCTTCCGTCTCAAATCCATAAGATTCGGGCCCGTTGCCCTCTAGAACCCTGCTATCCATGCACTCCACCGCGAGGTAATCCTAGTACAGAAAATAAAATACGTACAATGGGTACATCGACCTCAACCCGGTCGTGCCTCAAAAGAATAATATACAAACAGGCAGTTACGGCAGTCCACATGTCGGACGCTCGCCCCGCAATATCAAATGTACAAATAATACTAAACAGTACTAACATTGCACCAAGCTATCCACCACGACAGATCCGCAACAACACAGCACAACACAGAACATCAACGTGAATGTCATGTTCGCAAATCCTTCTAAAAGAGCTATAGCAATTAGACAAGATTTACCGCTCGAATGACATTCACAGTCGCAGATATAATGTAAGTAGTGTAAACTAACGTATTTAAAATTCCGATCGACAAAACTTCCCGAAGTGGGCCCCAAGTACAATTCCAGCACTCAAAATAATCTGGGCCAAAACTATATATCACAAAAATCATATTTCCATGAACTAAACCCTCACAAAAAATTTGGGGCACTGTAGCCCAAAAAGGGTAGCGGAAGGGCCGCCAAATGCGACATTTCGCGGCAGTTCCGCGATGGAATTTCGGACTTAGGTCTCCAAACTTTTTCTATAGCTTTAGTTATGCCTGCATGTATTTTTAAGATGCCTAAAATAATTTTTTGAACAACTTTGAAATTCGACAGCAAGCACACTGAAATGAAAATACGATTCGGAAATTTCGATCGATCAATATTTTAAACACGTTAGAACAAGCTAGTAAAGGTTAATGGCGTGGATCTGATACCATGTAAGTCTATGGTAGCGTCCCGGCCGTCAATCCGAGGCCAAATGCGGAAACAAAAACTTTTTAGGAAACCGGCACTATCGTAGTCTTTCACCCGGATCGAACCATTAACGCTAAACTAGCTAACTTCTAAGAAGTGAGAGTAGCTATACCGATCGATCCGTGTCCTTCAGTCTTTGGCCACCATCCCAAGCTCCTCGAGGCATCTCCGATCTCCGGTCTCCTCGTCGGAAGGCACCACATCAATGAGTCTTTTTACGGGCTCCCGCTTCATCCGAAGCAACTCGAACATGAAGTTTGCTAGCCGACATGTCCAAGGTGAAGTAAAGAATGTGTGTGATAACTTTGTCTCTTGACACTCTAGGATTCTCAACACATGAGATGGGTAGAGTGGAGGTAGAAGATGATGCCAATGGTGGAACTTGTGAGCTAGAGGAAGAAGAAGAAGAAGAAAGGCTTTTGTTGTTGTGTTGCAAATGAAAAATGAGAGCTTGCATAATAATCTCAAGAGCAAAACAACCTCATATGGCCGCCCTCTCTCTCTCTCCACCTCTCATTTCAACACAACAATCCATCAATTAACATGACATGTTCACAAAAAAAGAGACCATGAGTCACTAGATTGCACATGCCACATTAATTGCTCTTCATGATGAAATCCACTCACAATTTCCACCAATTAAACATTAACCCAAAATGTTTAGTCCAACAAAAAGATACGGCAACATCTAAAGTAAACTCGTGACGGATCACAAGGATACCCCTCACCTGTATATACATACCTGCATCCGCATTCCGACTGAATGCGAATGCGATGAGACGAAAGTAATCCAACAAATCTAATACTAGGATCCGACTTAAACCAAAGCCCACTAGTATGATCCGCCCGATCATGATCCGTGCACAAGTGCAAGTATATGATTGAACCCTGCCATAATACCATACGGCCTCTACAACGTTTCACCCGAAACTTAAGAAACTGTCTGTGGGGGACTCTAAAGACTCGTCAATACTTTAGCTGTGGATTTAACCACTAGCACGTCAGTGGTACTCGCTGTACGTAACGGGCTACCAGGTATTGACCAAAAGGGAGGTCGATGAGCGAACTCATCCTGACACCCTACTGAGCCTGTCAGTGACAATATCCGTACAGTCCGGTCCGTTCTTCTATGAGTATCGCATGTCGGGCCTAGGGGGTTGGTAAAAGTCAGACCCCCAAAAGCGGTACAAGCCGTGTCGGAGTATAGCCCAGAACACCCTGAGATACTACTGGAATACCTACCAGTAAATCTCGTGCCTTGGCCAAGGACTTCGTGTAATGGCTCTCCTAGACACAGCGCGATCTCACCCCCAATACCGGGAGAGACGAAACCCCTGCCGATCCGCTCACTGCCTCCATGTGGTTCGGGACTGTACCCAACTAAAACCTGTTTGCATGACTCCTTTGAGCCGTGGTAGGGTAGTAATCAAAGCACAGTGGGAACTCACACGAGAAAAATGACGATCTCAGGTCGATGAACTAACCTGCACACATGTCACCAGGGAACTGCTATCTGACACTAGGTTTAAAACCAACTAGCATGTTCCCGGCGAGTCCTGTCCGGTGTACTCATAACCTAATGAGCACCTGTATACGTCTTAGGTGAACCAACTGACCCCAATGGCTTGTGAGACCAGCCACCATCCCTCGTCGGAGTCTCGATCCATATACACTAGTCTACTCTGGAGTATCGATGCCCTGTCTCGAAACTCCCTCGACTAGGGACCTTTTAAGGATGTGCTTATAGACCCCAGCTCCCACATAAATGACCGCCATCATACTGCTGGCCGTCAAGCAAGAATCCTAAGGGCTCTATCAACGTATAATAGTAATCTGTAATATCACCTAAAGCATGTATACGATGATAAAGATAAACCAGATAGCATATTATCATCTTGAGTATGACTGTCCTGCCGGCATAGGTCCTCCCTCAATCATTGCAATCACGTGCCTGCGATCCAATAATTGACTTTGAGGGCACTATATCCAACAAATCTCTCGTAAAAGTATAAACCTTTGTATAAGAGAGATTAGCACTAAAATCTTTTGATCGTGTACACAATGAATCAATGGATTCAATCAAAAAGCAAACGTTTTTTTTATATATAAACTCAAACCTTTTATTTTAAACAGAGGGATCTTTTCTTTCGTCTCTTCCCTTTCACTTTACCTTGTTGTTGAAGGTAATGGAGTTGATAAAAAAATCTTCTCAGTTGAAGGAGGTGCGCAAGTGAAGAATTGTGGCTGCTATGAATATTATGAACGTGATTGTGATTCTCCTCCCTTATTTTCTTTTTTAGGGTTTTATTTATAGCCGAGGTTCAATTAGGGTTTGTTCTAATTAGTTAGGAATTTATTTTATTTTAATTGATTCATATTAATTTAGAGGCATATGCGCACCATTGGATCAGCAGCCATGTTAATCTTTTTGTTAAGAAATATATTTCGTTGTCAACAAATTAAAAAAGAAGAATTTTCTTCTTTATCAAAAGTCCATGCTTCGTTGGGTATAGTTGCGCACCGCAAAGGTGCGTGATTGGTCGTGAAAAAGTGTGTTTATATGTTGTAAATAACCGCAATCAATAACGGTGTCGCAATAGCTAGCCGCAATGCGCACGGGTCATCTGCAGGAAAACGGTGAACTGATTTTCTTGCTTTAGAAGAATTGATAGAAGAAAGGTGGAGTTTTGATCGTTTATTCTAAGAAGATTGAAGATTTTATAAGAAAAAGGCTTGTAGGGTTTATAGGAGTTAGTAGTTAATGGATGGAGTTTTAAAAATGATTCTTTTTATCTTTTAATTGTTTAATACTGGAGAGATAGCAATGAATGTGGATTAGGCTTCTTGGAGGAAATTAGGGTTTCCCTATAGTGCCCCTTGTCCTTCTATTGAACTATATTTATCTCAAGCGCTTAACAAAACAATTATTAACGAATCTCAAATCGTGGTCGTGACTGTCATTAATTGATAGCGCACCCGATAAGAGGGTTAACATTTATTTTGCTAAAGTTTATAAAAATTAAAACATCAAAAAGAATTTAAGTTATAGTTCTCATCCATTATTCTACCATATCTTACAAACCCTAGTAAGGAAGAATTTACTCGCTCATGGATATTAGCGATTTAAAAGAGAGGTGGAAGATGAATGTAACATTTCAGAAAATATAAAATATTATTTTTGGAATTTAATACTAAAATAATATATTTCCCGAAAACTGCCCGATTTGCGAAATTGGGGTTTTCGAAAAAGGGTATAAATATATACCAATAATTATGAAATAAATGGAGATTAAAATGATTTATTTATTTAAAAATATATTTATCAGATTTTGCATTTTTAAAATTTATTATATGCAGTTTAAATAAAAACCCGATTAGTGCACAGCTAATCGCGATTAGGCCAAATCCGTGTTTCTACAGTTTTCCGTGGCTAGTGCACCATGGCATGTTGCATTTTGGTTACATGTTGTTTTATTGTGTTGTTTTGGGGTATTGTATGGTTTGGTTTTAAAAGAAAAGAGAAAATGTTAAAGAAAGAATGATTGGAGTGAGAGAGAGTGTGTGAGATATGAGTGTGAGGGTGAGAATAAGAGAAGGAGAGAGAGAGGGAGCAGCCCCATTTTCCTCATCTCATTTGTTTTCTCATCTTCTTCCTCCTCATCTCCCTCCACATAAATCCCCAAATATCATCTCCAAATATTCATCCAAACCCTAAACCCTTTCATTAAAAATGATCCCCTTTTCATCCTCTACAAAATGGACCAAGCAAAGCTGGATTTTGATGATATTGGGAAGCTAGGGTTTTTCTTGAGTTGCACCCATGAGGTATATTCCCTTCATTTAGTTTAATTTGAGTTTTCTTGTATTCTAGTTTAGTTTAGAATGTGAATTGGTTAAGGTTTGTGATGTATGGAAAATTCTAGGGAAGGGTTATGGTTTGAATTGTGTTGTGGTGATGGAAGTGGCTGTTGTAGGACCCTTAGTGCTGTTTTTACTGGCCAAGACCCGGATTAGAAACCAAGATACGAACTTTAGAATTGCCGATATCGGGTTCTTTGTGGATTTAGTGATGGTATTTAGAGATCTAGGATGACCCGAGACCATTGTAAAAAAAGTTCCCTTGACAGTGAGACGTGCAGGCAACCACGAAGCAACCCTAGAAACCTGAGCCCCAAATAAGAATTCCTGGCCGCAGATTTATTGTGTTTGGCCACAATTTGCGGCCAAGTGGTGGGTGATTCGTGTGATTTTTGGTCAGTAGTCTTGTTTTCAGATATCTAGAGCAACCCAATGTGCAAAATGTTCTAGTTTGGCCTAGGGTGAAATTTGGGAGTGGTTTTCCTAGGTTGCTGTTTTCGTATTTTTGCGATTCTGAATTCTTGGGTTTTTAGTATTTGATTTGAATTCCACCGTGTGGCGTTTGAATGTCAACGACAAGGGTTATTTGGCTGTGTTTTGCATGCGAGGCTATAGGTTTTAACCTATGAGTGAACCGTATGCCGTATCGGTTTTCCGGATTCGATTTTAATAGCGATTGCGATTGTGTGTTATTGTAGGAACCTTCGTGTGGATTCCGAGGCGACGGAGCATGGCGTTATCGACTTCGGAAAGTAAGGATCAAGGTGAGTAGATCTATATCTATGGGGGAAGTCGGGTGGATGGCGTATAGCACCCCCATAAATTTTTGATGGAAACCGATCTATAGGATACAGTCGTAGAAACCTAGATTTGAAAACTAGGGACATGGTTAAAAAGATAGTTAGAGATGATATGAAGGATTGAATATGTGTATTGAGATATGAGATGAAAGCAATAAGGATATGAAAAGTGAATATGAATCACGACTTATAGATATATAGTTGCATAGGAATAAGTAGAAATTTTAGAGTAACATGACACTTGATGTATAGGATAGATGTATATATAAATTGACTTGATGTGAGATATAAATGCGATGAAAAGAATATACGATGTGATATGATGACCTGATGGTATGTTGGTATACTGATGCGAGTCGATTGAGATGATTGATACCCTTTGTCGGTCCCCTGATATGAGTTTGTTATGGATGTGACCTGGGACATAGGTATATAGATATATTTATATATATTGTGAATCATGAGTAATTGCCGTGCGAGACCTTAGGTCCGTACTCTCATTGTCATATAGGCTGATAGGATCCCTAATAGCTTAATGCCACCGTACGATAATTTTCCGTACATGATGAGTTTGACTTGATGATCGATCTATACCCTTGACTAGAGGATGGCGTACGATGGATTATACCGTACGTGATGTTATGAGGCTGGATGCCGATTGATAGATTCACCGACTCGGTCATGTTAGATACGTATACCTATCAGCATTTGCATACGATTTACTTATGCTACGCTCATGTCACTCTCATTGCATTACATATACCTGTGCTAGTACACCTACACCATTATCGATGATGCGTATGTTACACTTACACAGATTTGTTGGCTCACACACTTCATCATCAATAATTGCCATGTCACTACACGGTAGGATTACCGCATCATGATATGACTCCTTGCATAATTTACTTGTTATAGTTGCAAATGCACCTTTATACGATGTTGCATTGGACTTGGGATAATTTGAGAACCGCAGGATATATTTTAAAACTGGATTCATTTAAAAGAGCGGTTTTCTCTCGATATGTGCATATTACTGTTCCATGTTGCCTGATATACGGATATGCTTACATTTCTGTTATATGTCGCATACATCATGCTTTACGATTATACGCATTGAGATATGCTGTTTTCATGAGATTTCTGGATTTGAGAACCGTGGTCATTTTAAAAAGAAAGTTTGTATTGTTTTAAAAACCCGGTTTCTCTTGATATAATATTTCAGTGCGTCCACCATGCGTTTTCTCGGTTTTGAGACGTGTGACAGTGATACCCGATTCGAGAAGCTGGATGAGGCCGATTGCGGGTACATGGTGGACCCGGTATGGTACCCTGGGGCGAGAACATATTTGTTGTGCAGTAGACGGTGAGCCTGGATGAGGGACTACTACCTACCTGTGATTGGTTGGACCTGGCGGTTATCTGGAGGATATCGACCGGAGTCGAGAGATGGATAGGGGCCAACCCGTTCTGCCGGAGCCCGAGGGCCGATCCCGCAGACGGAGCCCGAGATATGAGGATTTACGTATCGATACTGGACACGGGTTTCATGATGTTTCGGGTGTCGATGCTAGACACTCAGGTTCCATGATTTTGATGTGTCGCGAGGGACACACGTTGATTTATATCCTCATACTTTCATGCATATACTTTTATGCTGTTTACATGCATGATGTTATGGTGTCATCGGTTGACACGTGGATGAGATCCATATGCATACAGGCATCTATTATACTGTTGGATGTTATCCACATGCTCATAGGAATTGATTACATTGTTGGCACATATGCAGTTACGATCACCCTTGATATCATAGTATTACCTTTATGATACAGTTGACCTACGAGTCGTTGTTTATTCGATTTCTACCTATTGATATTTTTCTACTCACGAGTTGGCAACTCACCCCCGGTGTGCCACAGTTTTTGCAGGTTGACCGCATGGATCAGTAGCGGTATCGCTGGCACACAGTTGCATTCGGGTGATTGCTTTGGTAGGTGGTACATATTGGATCGTACCCCTCTTGTACTTATTATTCATATTGTATCTAGTCAACTCCATCAATCAAACTAGTATTTGTGTAAGTAATGAGACTTAGTAAGACTTGTGGTTGCGAGACTTAGAGCGAGGGGTATTCCGCTACTTGTGGTTTTGATGTCTTGCTTATTTATTTATGTTTTGTGGTGAACTTCGCCGTTGGGCGTCGTATACTTGTATTTATGCTTTGCATTGTTGTGGATCCTCCGATTGGCGAAGAGCTAGCTCCCGCTTGGGGATGCCTTTATATTATCTCATGTATTTGTGGTTTTGGATCAAAATATACAAAGGAGGTGCTGCCCAAATTTTTAAAAGACGAAACATGTTTTTCAACTAATAAATTCCACTTGCATTTTTCATGTTCTTTTACTTATGCATTTAGAAAACATTGATTTCACCCTAACTTTATTTCAAAACTTCACCTCTTTTATTTTCTTTAAAAGATTTAGATTTCTGGGTTTCGGCTTACTTGAATTTCGTTACGCCATTAGACGTTGCATGATTCGAGTGCCGGTCACGAGCTAAATTTCGGGTCGTGACAAAGTTGATATCAGAGCGCTAGGTTTAACCTTGGTTCGAGTCTATATTTGACCATGCGGAGTCTAGGGCGTGTATATATTTCGAAACCTAGGCTTGACCTTACGGAACTTAGGCTTGAATTGGGGGGTATTAAACCCGAACTTTCGTTTCATAGGTTGACCCTGATTGATGGAGTAGGTAGCTTGAGTAGAGTGACGTATCGTACGTATGTTCCGCAGAATATTTACGATACGATACTCCACTTAAGAAACCTTAGGATGTACATATTTTGAGATCTGTGATTCTCTTCGTACCTATGATTATACATCCATTTGAGATCCTTTATTCTGTTCGTTCTATGATCATAATTTCACTGATGCTTTTTCTTCTTATGATCATGTACCCATCCTGGATCTGTCGATTCATTTCATTCCGTTGCTCCGTTTTCGTCGACACACGCTTGAGGTTCCTGTCACCATGGTTTGAGTGTAGATTGAGCTGCTGCTAATGTTGCGATCAGGGCGAGCTCGTCATGGATGAGGACTGACCATTGTGTTTTCTGGTGACATGGGAACGTTTCGATGTAGTGTTTGTGTTGTAAACTCTTGTTGAGGTGAGTGTTTGGTTTTACACCGGATGATCGGGCCATTGCTAGAGGCTGCTAGTTGTGAGAGAACTGTTGATGTACAGCCAACCTCAGAGATTGTGATGTCGTCTACCGTGTGGACAAATGACCCAGCTGTTGCTGAGATTGGTGTAATGTCGCTTCCAGAGCTTACGATCTGAGATCGCTGGAGCTTCCAAGCAGAGATGCAACAGATGATAGCTAGTCTATCCTGAGTTGAGAGACGAAGGCGATTCATCAGATTGATGCGCCGACGAAGGCCCAGTTGAGTTGAAGATTTCCAGTGTGGAGAGTCTTACTCAGATCTAGAGTAGACCGATCCAGAGATGACCGTTGATGTATCGTCTTTCCTGGAGGATTGAGGAATTGTTTAGCATGCGGACGAAGGGTATTCACGTGTGGTCTAGGCGAAGTTAAAAAGTTCGAACGAATGTCAGAAACCCATTTTTTCCAAGTTTAAAGTATTCGAATGACCATGCAAGTAATTCTATGGACCCTCTAGAAGAATGAAACCCAAACTCGACATGATGACCATGGAACTGCTTCTGAACCTTAGGGTTTGCACCAGTTCAGCGGTGCCATCAGTGAGGCTTGGGTTTGCCCTTCTACGGTTGGTCCATAGGTACAGTGCCATGTACTGGATATTATTAAACTGTGCTCAGGTGTTGAGCTTTAGGAAATTTATGGGACTTTGATGACTCGATCAAAAAGTTTAACGTCGTATGGATATCATGTGATAAGAGATCAGCAAACTGACAGTTTCGAATAGAGGACCTCACCTATATGTGTTGTGAGTTGATCGAGAATGGACGAGTATTGAGTATTCCTTCGATGGTTGGGACGAGTTCCCGAGGACGTGTTCAGCTAGAGATCTTCTATAGAGTGATGAAGATACCGAGTTCATGATTTCGAGTCCGTGTGAGAGACTCCGGATTGACTGTAGCTGAGAACCAGTCCAGTACGCAGATAGCGTGATTTGATATCGAAGTGGAAGATAATAGAGACGAGTGGAACCAGGGGTTCGTGCGAGATACTGGCGAGCTATTGTTACTCCCCGTCGAGATTGGAAATCTGATAGGTATACAGAGGCGTTGGGATACGACTAGTTCCCGAGGAATACTGTGCTGAGAACACAGATGTCCAGAAAGGAGAAAAGATTATGTAAGAGTACCAGCCTCCGTATAGTTCGGCATAGGCGAGATTGAAAGAGACCCTGAGTAGGTTCTTTCCAGGACACTGCTGCGATGAGAATTTCACCGAGGATCAGATGTGTCACGAGTATTCAGAGGGCCAGAGGCCGACGCCAGTGACGTGCCGCTTTACGAGTGGTCGTGATAATTGGCCGAGAGAGGACCAGAGAAGTGCCAGAGCGGAATCGTTCCCGTTAGCACACCTGACCAAGTCGATGAGCCAATGGATTGCGAGATTGGTAATCCACAGTGAAATGAAGACCCGGAGATAGAGTGCGCCAGACCGTGAGCAGGAGGCAAGCGAATATTCTTTCTCTGCCAGTTTTGGGCGCACCGACATTTTTCGACATTGTAGGAGGTGTACCTCGATGTCATTTATTGTGATTTGCGTTTGTGATCCGAGTATCACGCTTATATCGCTTGGATTTGAGTTTTGATGATGAGTTTCCTGATATTGATTACGTGCACCATGGCTGCACCTACTGGGTATTTGCATTTTGTGCATAGTTGTCGCACCAGATTCGTATTTCATGCATTTGTTGCATTAGATTGTTATTTCGTGCATTTGTCACACCAGATTCGTATTTCGTGCATTTGTTGCGCTAGATTGTTATTTCGTGCATTTGTCACACCAGATTCGTATTTCGTGCATTTGTTGCGCTAGATTGTTATTTCGTGCATTTGTCGCACCAGATTCGTATTTCGTGCATTTGTTGCACTATATTGTTATTTCGTGCATTGTTGCACCAGATTAGTATTTCGTGCCCTTGTCGCACCAGATTGTTATTTCGTGCATTTGTCGCACCAAATTCGTATTTCGTGCATTTGTTGCACTATATTGTTATTTCGTGCATTGTTGCACCATATTAGTATTTCGTGCCCTTGTTGCACTAGATCGCTATTTTGTGCATTTGTTGCACCAGCTTAGTATTTTATGCATTGGTTGCACCGGATTTATACTCTATACCTTGGTTGTACCCGATTTATGCCTATGAGCATTCGTTTTACCAGATTTTTGTTTTCATGCGCGTTTGTACTTGATGTTCGTTTCCGTGCATATTACTGCACTAGATACTTTTCACGGACTGACGCGCTTGGGTTGGATTTTTGCGCATATTAGGCGCTTGATGTTGGATTTTGTGCGCATCGGATGCACTTGAGTAAGATTTTACTCGTACATGTTGAATGCCCTTGATTTAGATTTCATTCGTGCGCTCTAGATGCACCAGATGTTATTGTCGTGCACACCCGTTGCACTGGACAGATGCTTTCGTGCACACCCGTTGCACTTAGTTTTGGTTTTGTGCACATTCGTAGCAGTTGTATAGGGATTTGATTTCCGTGCGCACCAGACCCACGTGAGTATTGGATACGCCTTTCGAGGCTGATTTTGCTCTTGAGCATCTTCTTTTCATGATGGGCACTATGTTACGTAGTAGCCGAACATGACTGATCTAAGAACAGTACCTGAGTACTTTGCATGCATTAAAAGTTTAACCAGAGGTTTTCAAAAGGAGCTATAGTCTCTTTATTTCCTATGTGTCTGTGAGCGACACGAATGTTAAAAGAAGGAAAACCTTTTGGGATTTTTTTTAAAAAAAAGGCAGGGCGGAACGTATATTTGAACAAAACATATATTTATTACTTTACAAATGAGCGTCCGTCACTTGTGCCGTGAGTTACGGATCACATGGCGATTCAGAAAAGATTCTGCATGTGTTTTAGTCAGTTTTAGAAGATTTTCAAGGATGCGTACTATATATGTATTATAGTATTTGATTAGTGCATATTGGATCTCAGTAGTGGATTTCGAGATCTGTATCTCCATTGTAACTCCGATGATATGCGTGCAAATCCGATAATTTGCATGACGCTTGATGAAGTTAGATTTTGAGTTTCATACTCATTTTTTCCAGATGCACGCGATGCACTGTGGTATTTCTATACCTTTCGTGATTTCGAAGCCCCGTGATTTGAGCTGATTATTGAAATGTTTTAGATTTTGGGGGTTTAAATTTAAATTCGGAGACCGAATTTATTTAAGGGGGGAAGATTGTAACATTTCAGAAAATATAAAATATTATTTCTGGAATTTAATATAAAAATAATATATTTCCCGAAAACTGCCCGATTTGCGAAATTGGGGTTTTCGAAAAAGGGTATAAATATATACCAATAATTATGAAATAAATGGAGATTAAAATGATTTATTTATTTAAAAATATATTTATCATATTTGGCATTTTTAAAATTTATTATATGCAGTTTAAATAAAAACCCGATTAGTGCACAGCTAATCGCGATTAGGCCAAATCCGTGTTTCCGTGGCTAGTGCACCATGGCATGTTGCATTTTGGTTACATGTTGTTTTATTGTGTTGTTTTGGGGTATTATATGGTTTGGTTTTAAAAGAAAAGAGAAAAGGTTAAAGAAAGAATGATTGGAGTGAGAGACAGAGTGTGTGAGATATGAGTGTGAGGGTGAGAATAAGAGAAGGAGAGAGAGAGAGGGCAGCCCCATTTTCCTCATCCCATTTGTTTTCTCATCTTCTTCCTCCTCATCTCCCTCCACATAAATCCCCAAATATCATTTCCAAATATTCATCCAAACCCTAAACCCTTTCATTAAAAATGATCCCCTCTTCATCCTCTACAAAATAGACCAAGCAAAGTTGGATTTTGATGACATTGGGAAGCTAGGGTTTTTCTTGAGTTGCACCCATGAGGTATATTCCCTTCATTTAGTTTAATTTGATTTTTCTTGTATTCTAGTTTAGTTTAGAATGTGAATTGGTTAAGGTTTGTGATGTATGGAAAATTCTAGGGAAGGGTTATGCTTTGAATTGTGTTGTGGTGATGGAAGTGGCTGTTGTAGGACCCTCAGTGCTGTTTTTACTGACCAAGACCTGTATTAGAAACCAAGATATGAACTTTAGAATTGCCGATATCGGGCTCTTTATGGATTTAATGATGGTATTTAGAGATCTGGGATGACCCAAGACCGTTGTAAATAAAGTTCCCTTGACAGTGAGACGTGCAGGCAACCACGAAGCAACCCTAGAAACCTGAGCCCCAAATAAGAATTCCTGGCCGCAGATTTATTGTGTTTGGCCGCAATTTGCGGCCAAATGGTGGGTGATTCGTGTAATTTTTGGTCAGTAGTCCTGTTTTCAGATATCTAGAGCTACCCAATGTGCAAAATATTCTAGTTTGGCCTAGGGTGAAATCTGGGAGTGGTATTCCTAGGTTGTTGTTTTCGTATTTTTGCGATTCTGAATTCTTGGGTTTTTAGTATTTGATTTGAATTCCGTCGTGTGGCGTTTGAATGTCAACGACAAGGGTTATTTGGCTGTGTTTTGCATGCGAGGCTATAGGTTTTAACCTATGAGCGAACCGTATGCCGTATCGGTTTTCCGGATTCGATTTTAATAGCGATTGCGAGTGTGTGTTATTGTAGGAACCTTCGTGTGGATTCCGAGGCGACGGAGCATGGCGTCATCGACTTCGGCAAGTAAGGATCAAGGTGAGTAGATCTATATCTATGGGGGAAATCGGGCGGATGGCGTATAGCACCCCCGCAAGTTTTTGATGGAAACCGATCTATAGGATACAGTCGTAGAAACCTAGATTTGAAAACTAGGGACATGGTTAAAGAGATAGTTAGAGATGATATGAAGGATTGAATATGTGTATTGAGATATGAGATGAAAGCAATAAGGATATGAAAAGTGAATGTGAATCACGACTTATAGATATATAGTTGCAAAGGAATAAGTAGAAATTTTAGAGTAACATGACACTTGATGTATAGGATAAAATGTATATATAAATTGACTTGATGTGAGATATAAATGCGATGAAAAGAATATACGATGTGATATGATGACTTGATGGTATGTTGGTATACGGATGCGAGTCGATTGCGATGATTGATACCCTTTGCCGGTCCCCTGATATGAGTTTGTTATGGATGTGACCTGGGACATAGGTATATAGATATATTTATATATGTTGTGAATCATGAGTGATTGCCGTGCGAGACCTTAGGTCCGTACCCTCATTGTCATATAGGCTGATAGGATCCCTAAAGGCTTAATACCGCCGTACGATAATTTTCCGTACATGATGAGTTTAACTTGATGATCGATCCATACCCTTGACTAGAGGATGTCGTACGATGGAGTATACCGTACGTGATATTGTGAGGCTGGATGCCAATTGATAGATTCACCGACTCGGTCATGTTAGATACGTATACCTATCAGCATTTGCATACGATTTACTTATGCTACGCTCATGTCACTCTCATTACATTACATATACCTGTGCTAGTACACCTACACCATTATCGATGATGCGTATGTTACACTTACACAGATTTGCCGGCTCACACACTTCATCATCGATAATTGCCATGTCACTACACGGTTGGATTACAGCATCATGATATGACTCCTTGCATAATTTACTTGTTATAGTTGCATATGCACCTTTATACGATGTTGCATTGGACTTGGGAGAATTTAGAAACCGCGGGATATATTTTAAAACTGGATTCATTTAAAAGAGCGGTTTTCCCTCGATATGTGCATATTACTATTCCATGTTGCCTGATATACGGATATGCTTACATTTCTGTTATATGTCGCATACATCATGCTTTACGATTATACGTATTGAGCTATGCTGTTTTCATGAGATTTATGGATTTAAGAACCGTGGTCATTTAAAAAGAAAGTATGTATTGTTTTAAAACCCCGGTTTCTCTTGATATGATATTTCAGTGCGTCCACCATGCGTTTTCTCAGTTCTGAGACGTGTGACAGTGATACCCGATTCGAGGAGCTGGATGAGGCCGATCGCGGTACATGGTGGATCCGGTATGGTACCCCGGGGCAAGAACGGATTTGCTGTGCAGTAGACGGTGAGCCTGGAAGAGGGACTACTACGTACTGGTGATTGGTTGGACCTGGCGGTTATCCGGAGGATACCGACCGGAGTCGAGAGATGGATAGGGGCCGACCCGTTCTTCCGGAGCCCGAGGGCTGATCCCGCAGACGGAACCCGTGGGCCGATCCGGACTGACGGAGCCCGAGATATGAGAATTTACGTGTCGA
This sequence comes from Agapanthus africanus, assembly GCA_030015575.1. Lineage (NCBI taxonomy): Eukaryota > Viridiplantae > Streptophyta > Magnoliopsida > Asparagales > Amaryllidaceae > Agapanthus > Agapanthus africanus. The sequence goes on from CM057351.1 coordinate 31,896,721, forward strand.
TGCTAGACACGGGTTTCATGATGTTTCGAGTGTCGATGCTGGACACTCAGATTCCATGATTTTGATGTGTCGCGAGGGACACATGTTGATTTATATCATCATACTTTCATGCATATACTTTTATGATGTATACATGCATGATGTTGTGGTGTCATCGGTTGACACGTGGATGAGATCCACATGCATACAGGCATTTATTATACTGTTGGATGTTATCCACATGCTCATAGGCATTGATTACATTGTTGGCACATATACAGTTACGGTCACCCTTGATATCAAAGTATTACCTTTATGATATAGTTGACCTAGGAGTCATTGTTTATTCGATTTCTGCCTGTTGATATTTTTCTACTCACGAGTTGGCAACTCATGCCCGTTGTGCCACAGTTCTTACAGGTTGACCGCATGGATCATTAGCGGTATCGCTGGCACACAGTTGCATTCGGGTGATTGCTTTGGTAGGTGGTACATGTTGGATCGTACCCCTCTTGTACTTATTATTCATATTGTATCTAGTCAACTCCATCAATCAAACTAGCATTTATGTAAGTAATGAGACTTAGTGAGACTTGTGGTTGCGAGACTTAGAGCGAGGGGTATTCCGCTACTTGTGTTTTTGATGTCTTGCTTATTTATTTATGTTTTGTGGTGAACTTCGCCGTTGGGCATTGTATACTTGTATTTATGCTTTGCGTGGTTGTGGATCGGCCGAATGGCGAAGAGCTAGCTCCCGCTTGGGGATGCCTTTATATTATCTCATGTATTTGTGGTTTTGGATCAAAATATACAAAGGAGGTAGTGCCTAAATTTTTATAAGACGAAACATGTTTTTCAACTAATAAATTCCACTTGCATTTTTCATGTTCTTTTACTTATGCATTTAGAAAACATTGATTTCACCCTACCTTTATTTCAAAACTTTACCTCTTTTATTTTCTTAAAAAGGTTTAGATTTCTGGGTTTCGGCTTACTTGGATTTCGTTACGCCTTTAGACGTTGCGTGATTCGAGTGCCGGTTACGAGCTAAATTTCGGGTCGTGACAATGAATGAACCCATAATTAAAATTTAAAAGTGCAGAAAGTAATTGCGGAATGTAAGTGCAGAAAATAATGCGGAAATTAAAAGTGCAGAAAGTAAATGCGGAAAGTAAAGTGCAGAAATTAAATGCGACAAAAATTAAAAGAAAAGACTACCTGTATTGATCAACTAGTGCATTACAAAATCGCTCGCTGAAAAAGTAAATTACAAAAACCCTAGTTACTCTCTAGATCTCTCAATCGATCGATAGATAGATGAATGTGTGAATCTTGAATTTTGAATTCTTTTGATAGACATCTCTCGGTCTTTTATATAGTCTCTGGAATTAAAAACCCTAGATGCCATATTAAATTGTGTGACAATACGATCATGCCCCTGAATTTTCAAATCCTATGGCCCATAACAGGCCGCGGAATCACCGCCCCAATCCTTGTTTGACCGCGGATCCGCCACCCCTTTGTGGGTTTGTGCATCCAATTTTCTCGTGGCTTCTTCCCTCGATATTTGGAGATCTTTCTGATAAAAAGATTATGAAAATATTGCTCTTAGTCTCTGCTGTTGTGAGATTCTTCGATTTGCTCCTAATATTCGGCTGATTTGGTTTGATACTTCGATTTTTTGTGGATCTCCTACTCATAGTTCAGACCTGAGCTAATCTTATTATAATACATGCACAATATCTCAAATTATCATGTTAGTAGCATTTGTTATTTTTAAGATATTATTCCAACCATTTATATGATATGATATATTAAGAATATTAGTTAAGAATATTTGATATGATATACATATTTTAATAATGGATATTTTATTTAATTATGATATGCATATATTTTCCCTAATTATATTAATTATAAATGAAGAAACATATGACAATAATCTTTTTACAAATAAACCCACATATGTTCTTTATTTACTATTAACACCTTTTAGTAGTTAATAATAACAGATAAAATGTCTATACAAATGTGCAATAAATATGACTGATCAAATACCCCCAAACTTATCTTTGATCGTCAAGCGCAAACTATTTATTTTCAAAAGAAAAAAAACACCCAACACACTTTCGTAGGCAACACGATTGCACTTAGCTCGTGCAACAAGCCGTTAAACCTCTAGGTGTCCCTAGTAGGAGGAGTGTTGTCTCCTGAGGGTTTTCAGCTGATTACACCCACAAAATCCCAAAATAAAAGAGAGAAGACAAAAATTTACATGCAACGATAAGAACATAAAAAAGAAAAAACTTGAAAATAACTGCTTCAAACTACATTAGTTTTTAAGTTGTCATGAGCCCTATCTTAATGGTCATGAAAAAATGTCGAAAATCACATCCTCCCTCAATAAAACATCGTCCTTTAGTCTTCTTCCCTACCATTCCTCCAAACATCGATCATATAACCCTACGCGTATGTAAAACACATCCTTACACTTAGAGAATTCAATTCAAACTATCATACCCTTGTCTATATTCCTTAGTACTTTTCAATCGGTGATGTTTTAGATGGATTTGCTCACACATTTTTCATGCGACTGTTAATACTTCTTGAGGTACTAACCAACCAATTTCCAAATGTGCTCACTTATTAAGGCGTAATTAGCAATATTCTAGTCTTGCAACACCTAAGACTTAGCAGTGACTCCCAAACCAGTTGGTCTAAGGCACTAAGTGATAAGGCACCCTCGCTATATTTTTTATGCTACCTTAAGTAATTACAAAATCGGTGTTCATTTTTCTTCACCATTTATTTTATGTTTCATTTATATTTTGTTTTTTTTATATATTTTTTCCTTCATACCAAGGATTCCAAACAAGAGTGTTTCAAGGTATCCTCTACTATCTCAAGTTTCAAGATGTGTGCAAGTGCATACAATAGGGTATCAACATTTAGAAGTTTGGACTTAAGAATAAAGACTATTTTTAGACTTATTTTTATCCACAGATTAGTAATTTCTTCATCTTACTAACCCTTGGGACAACGGCTCATGACTACGTATTACTAGCTTCATTTTAAAATATCTAATTTTCTTCCATTGCTTAAATCTTTTCCTATCTTTCATATGTATTTTTCACTTTCTAACTTTTGTTTTCAATTTTTTTTATAGTTCCTAGTGCCAAATGATATGACAATAAATACAAATCTCCCCCAAACCTGTTTGCAGCAGTGTCCTCACTGATGTTATTGATCGAGCGCAAAAACCTGTAGAATTGGGTGTAGAATAATTGGGTTAAAAAGTTAGTCAAATAGAAAAACCACCCCCAAACTTGTTCTTTGGAACGCACAGATATTTATTTTATTATTTTATTATACACACCTCCATTCATAGATGAAACAGTGTTACCGAAACATGGAGGTGAGGTGGAGGAAAGTTAGTCATGATAAAGCGGCTCCTGCAAGAACATGAGCTCTTCCGATGAGTCAGCGGAAAAGTACGGGTTTAATCTATACCCATTTACTTTGAAAATAGAATCGTTTTTAATATTTTCTACATCCACTGAATCGTGCGGGTACACATACCGCACCACAAAAGGTCCTTTCCAACGAGATCTTAGCTTTCCCGGATGAAGATGGAGACGGGAATCATAAAGAAGGACTTGTTGTCCCTGTGTGAATGTTTTTCTCAAAAGATGTTTTTGTTGTGGAATACCTTTGTCTAATTCTTTACTATAACCGCATTATCGTAGGCTTCATTACGAAGTTCGCTTAGCTCATTTAATTGCAGCTTCCGATAAGTGCCTGCTTGGTCAAAATCGAGGTTAAGCTCTTTGATAGCCCACATTGCTTTATGTTCGATCTCGACAGGAAGGTGGCAAGCCTTCACAAACACCAGTCGATATGGAGACATACTAAGATCGGTCTTATATGCGGTATGAAATGCCCAAAGAGTATTAGTTAGTTTCGAAGACCAATCTTTACGGTTCTTAGAAACCGTTTTCTCCAAAATCTGTTTAATCTGTCTATTGGAGACTTCAGCTTGCCCGCTCGTTTGGGGATGATAGGGTGTAGAAAGCTTATAGTTGATTGAATATTTCCGCATCAAAGTCTCAAAAGACCGATTACAGAAATGTATCCCATTGTCGCTAATGATAGCGCGAGGGTGTCCGAACCGAGAAAAAATATTTTCTTTAAGGAACTTAACAACAACCTTGTTGTCATTAGTATGGCACGGTAGTGCTTCAACTCATTTAGTGTATAATCAACCGCTAAGAGAATGTATAAGTTCCCAAAAGAGTTGGAAAACAGGCCCATGAAATCAATTCCCCATACATCAAATATCGCCACAACCAAGATTGGTTAGAGCGGCATCTTGTTTCACCGTGAAATCCGACCCATGTGTTGACACCGTGAACATGATTTGCAATAATTATATGCATCTTTAAATAATGTTGGCCAGTAAAAGCCGCATTGCAAAAATTTCTCCGCCGTTTTCATTGGACCAAAGTGACCGTCACATGCTTGATCATGGCAGAAAAACAATACACTCTTGAACTCAATATTAAGGACACATCGGCGAATGATCTGATCGGGACAATACTTAAATAAATAGGGTTCGTCCCAGTAGAAGTGTTTCACCTGGGATAACAATCTGTGATTGTCTTGATTTGACCATTCGCTGGGTAGAATTCCCGTTGCTAAATAATTCACAATATAAGAGAACCAAGGTTCGTAAGATATGGTCAAGAGCTGTTCATCTGGAAAGGAGTCGTTTATTGGTACGGTCAACGTTGGTGAAGAAGAAAGCCGTGAAAGATGATCGGCTACGACGTTTTCACATCTACTTTTGTCTCTTATGACAAGGTCAAATTCTTGTAACAAAAGAATCCAACGTATTAGCCTGGATTTAGCATCCTTCTTCGATAAAAGTTGTCGTAAGGTGGAATGATCGATGTAAACTACAACCGAAGAGCCAATTAGGTAGGGCCTGAATTTTCCTAATGCAAATACAACTGCCAAGAGTTCTTTCTCGGTGGTTGTATAGTTCATTTGGTCATCGTTCAGGGTATTACTCGCATAATAAATTATATATGGTATCTTATTGATGTGCTGTCCTAAGACTGCACCAATCGCAAAATCAGATGCATCACACATAAGCTTAAATGGGCGATTCCAGTCCGGAGATGAGAGAACGGGGACTGTCGTGAGGAAACGTTTAAGCGATTCAAAAGCAGCCAAGCAATCTGAGTCAAAATGAAATGTTGTATTCTTGGCCAAGAGAAGAGTTAAAGGTCTAGCAATTTTGCTAAAGTCCTTAATGAATCGTCTATAAAATCCTGCATGACCAAGAATGGATCATATATCTTTAACGCATTTAGGAGGAGGAAGGTTGGAAATGATATCTATTTTTGCTTTGTCTACCTCAATGCCTTTTCAAGAAATGATATGTCCTAAGACAATACCTTCTTGAACCATAAAATGATATTTTTCTCAATTCAAAGTTAGATTCTTATCCTTACAGCGGGTAAGAACCGCGTTAAGATGACGTAAGCATTCCTTAAAGGAGTCCCTAAATATAGAGAAATCGTCCATAAACATCTCCAGAAATTTCTCGACCATGTCCGAAAATATCCTCATCATACACCGCTGAAATGTAGCGGGAGTATTGCATAACCCAAAGGGATGCGTTTATAAGCGATGTCTTATCTTGATCCTTTTCTGCGATGGGAATTTGGTTATAGCCTGAGTATTCATCCAAAAAACAGTAGTACTCATGCCCAGCTAAACGTTCCAACATCTGGTCAATGAAAGGTAGAGGGAAGTGATCTTTCCTCGTCACGGCATTAAGTTTTCTATAATCAATACATACCTGCTACCCGGTTTGAGTGCGTGTTTGAATCAACTCATTTGCCTCATTAGTTATGACCGTGATGCCAGACTTTTTAGGGACTGCATGAATAGGACTTACCCATTGGCTATCAGATATTGGGTAAATTATACCATTGTCTAAGCATTTGATGATTTCTTTCTTCACCGCCTCTTTCATGATGGGATTTAACTGTCTATGTGGGTCACGGGCTGGTTTGGCCTTATCCATCAAATGTATATGATGTTCAACAATCAAGAGACTAATCCCATTGATGTCTTCCATTGTCCAATCAAAAAGTTGTCGATTCGATCTCAATACAGACAAAAGAGCTCTCTCTTGCTTTAAGGTTAGAGAAGCTGATATGATAATGAGTAAAGACTCATTCTCACTTAAATATGCATATTTAAGATGAGACGGTAGCGGCTTGAGATTAAGTGTCGGCGGAGAGTCGATAGAAGGTAGGGTAAAGGAATGATACTCGGACTCCATGAGAGGTTCATAGCTAGCGTAAGAAATTGACTCGGATAGCTCAACTGGCTTATTCGACAAGTTAAAGGATTCGGACCCGGGGGTGGACTTGTCGACCGAAGGGTCCTATGAATCAACATTATCAAGAAAAGTGAAACCTTCGTATTCCCTATTCGTGTAAGGAATAGCTGGATCAAACAATAACGCACTAGTGGCATCGAGATCATTATCGTAAAGCTCCTCAAATTCGCAGCCGTCGGAAGTTATCTCATTGACAGAACATATATTAATTATATGAGCAGAAGGTTCGGTGGGTTAACTTCCTACCCTGAAAATATTAAGTTCAATTGTCATCTTCCTAAATGATAGGTTTATGGAACCGTTACGACAATTGATTACTGTATTGGAAGTTGTTGGAAAAGGTCGTTCAAGAATCACCGGGATTTGGTTCCCTGGGTTCGCCACATCCTGTGAATCTAAAACTAAAAAGTTCACAGGGAATATAAATTCCCCGACTTTGATCAACACGTCCTCTAGCTCACGTTTAGGGTGGGTGATAGATCGATCGTCCATCTGGAGAGTGCAGTGCGTAGGCTTCAACTTTCCTATGCCTAATTGCTCATAAATAGAATACAGGAGTAAGTTAACACTAGCACCTAGATCGAGTAGAGCATGATTGATATTTTTACCCCCAATAGTTATAGATATTGTAGGACAACCGGGGTCTTTATGTTTCTTGGGAAAATGTTGGGTAAGAGCATCACTCACATTGCTCGCTAAGAAAAACTTTTTAGGTACTTGATTCTTCCTTTTCTTAGTGCACAAGTCCTTTAGAATTTTTGCATAAAATGGAACTTGCTGGATAGTATCTAAGAGAGGAATATTAATGTTAACTTACTTAAACATTTCCACAATCTTCTCCATTTGTGGACTTGGTTTGTTATGCCTCAACCGATTTGGAAAAGGAGCTTTACTAACAGGGGTTGGGTCTAACTCTTGTGGAGAAGCTTTTGGGGATGGAATGGATCCCAAAATTGGATTTGGGGTGGTCTGAGATGGTAATTCATTCAAGGAAGTGGACTGAGGGTTCGAGCCCAGTGGAAAACGGAGAATAGGCTCGGAAGAAGATGTTTGATTAGACGAAGTAGGATTAGAGGCAGTAGCCGGGGTGTCATCGAAATCATCAACTTGTTCACTAACATGATTATCAGCACTCTTCCCGATCTCAACATAGTTACGACACTCACGTTATGATTTTGTTAGTTAAGGACGATGTTAGCGCTTTGTGAGTGGCCGGGATTTGGTAGAGCTTGGGATGGAAGTTTCCCTTTCTCTCTTTCACTTATCACGGCATTTAACTGTACAATTTGTGCTTCGATCGATTTTATGCTTTCACCGTGGGAAGCAGTGTGTTGCAAAAGCGTTTGGATAGAAGACGTTAAATTAGCCGACGTTTGCACAAATTGTTTAATAAACGCTTCTAAGTTTCTTTCGAGTGCAGAGATTTTATCGGTACCGGCCGGAGGAATATTATTCTGTGGTTGAAAAGAATTATTATAAGGGGCAAAGTTGTTAGCCGATTTTGAAATGATTGCAGTTGAAAGGGCTGCTGAATTTGCTTTTGTGGTTATTGTTGCTGTGGGGGAAGCCTTTGATAGTTATTTTGGCTTGGAAACTGATTTTGATTTTGAGTTTGGTTTTGGTTCCAAGCAAAATTAGGATGATTCCTCCATCCCTGATTATATGTGGATGAATAAGGATCGTTTCTAGGCCGTTGCTGAAAAGCAGGATTAGTTTGTTCTTGACCTTGAGACGCAGGATTCAAAGGATATTCTTCCGTTAAATGTGATAAGTCAAATTAGCAACCACGCACGGTTTTGGGGAGCGTAACATGGTTTAGGGAGGCTGGAGAGAACTTGCTTTCCATAGATTCGAGTTTCTTTTGCATCGCAGCCATTTCGGCCTTCATTGCGATGGAAGCGTCGAGCTGATGGATACCTTCCCTAGATGAAGATGATGTTGTTGGTCTTATGCTCTCCCACTGTAGTGTTTGTTCGGCAGGATCTTCCAGAAATTTCCATGCTTCCTCATCATATTTTGACATGAAATGACATTGACAAATGGTTTCTAGCATTTGTTTTGTCGCCGGATTAATACCCTCATACATAATTTGGCAAAGTTGCCATCTTTCGATTCCGTAATGAGGGCATTGGATAAGAAGATCTTTAAACCGTTCAAAGCATTTCCAAAAGGGTTCATTAGGAAGTTGGGCAAACTGGTTAATCTCTCTCCGAATACGAGCAGTCTTATTATTAGGATAAAATTTCTTAAGGAATACTTTAACAAATTCATCCCAATTAGTGATAGAATGTGAGGAGGTGCTATAAAGCCATTTCTCTGCGAGATCGCACAAGGCAAAAGGGAGAAGACGTAATCACATAGCATCCTCTGAAAGTTGGGTGGTGCTCATCATTGCACATACGTTTTCGAATTTGGTTATAAAAATATATGCATCTTTAGATTCAAGCCCGTGAAATTTGGGCAACAAGTTGATGAAGTGGGGTTTACTTTCGAAATTATCCCCATTGGCTGGTGGAAGAGACAGACACATAGGAAGGGGTCCGTGTATGGGGTAGCATCGGTCTTGAAGAGCGATGTGTGGTGGATTCTGAATTTGCGCACCGAAGGGTGGTGGTAAGGTAGTGTTTTTAAAACCTGATGGAGATCTATCCATCTTGGGAGATATGGTAGATGGAGGAGAAATAGAAGATGAAAAAGTATCGACTTCGGAGTCGACAGCAAAAACGCGGACTAGACAAGCACTAGAATCCCGTATCCAGCCGATCATGCACTAAGCGGGTTTAGTGCACGTGCCAGCGTGTGATAACGTGTGAACGTGTGAGAATGATTTTAAGAAGGCTTGTTTTGAAAAGAGTGACGGACAAAAGGCTTGACTCAACCAATCACAAAATACACAATCAGTCCCTAGAGCTAGGGTCACCTAGGTCAAATCACTAGACCGCTCCAAGACTTCCAAAGGACAAGACGTAGGATCAATCCTCTACCACCTCCTTATCAATCTTTTAGCCAGGTAAGTTCCATGTAAGTGGGAGGTATTCGCTATACGAATCACCGAAATAGTGGGCCTAAGTAAATCAAACATTTTCTTAAGTCACACTTGCTTTAGATACCATAAGAGAAATGCGGATAAGCAATAGATTACCCACGACCCTCTTTTGTCCTAATTGAGCGCGACAGTCTTTAGAGGCTTGGTCTAGATATTTTTTTTGTTAATGTAAGGTGATAGTATGCTCGTTTGTGATTTGTGGGGTTTAGGAAGGGTGATGAAATCCTCACCTAATCTGAATTTGGATTTCTTGCCCCTTAATGTCCATTTAAAATATGTAAACAAAAAAAATAAAAAACACGCAAAAAGATTTTTTTTAGCAGCGCTGTTTGCAAAGAATCCTGCAGGTAAAAATGGTATATTGGAGCTTTAGAGGAGAGAGGAAAACGATAGGAGAATACCAGAGAAATTTGGGCGCTCAAATCCCCATGGTAGATGCGCTTCCGCAGCCAAATGCTACGTTGGGCCATGCTTCTGCCGCCGTTTGATGAGTTCTTCCCTCCAAACTTTTTCAGAGCACTCCAATGCTCCTTTTGTCCAAGTTGAAAGTCTCTGAATCTATGTTGGTTCGCTCTAATGACTCCAGATTCCCTTACAAAACTCACACAATAATCATTAAAAACACAAAATGCGGTTTTGTTTCTCTTTTTATATTTATGTTTCTGGTTTTTATAAGAAATCAAGCCGAATAACAAGAAAAATATTACGACCGTTTCCCCGGCAACGACGCCATTTGATTAATCGTGAAAAAGTGTGTTTGTATGTTGTAAATAACCACAATCAATAATGGTGTCGCAATAGTTAGCCGCGATGAGTACGGGTCGTCCGCATGGAAACGGTGAACTGCTTTTCTTGCTTTAGACGAATTGATAGAAGAAAGGTGGAGTTTTGATCGTTTATTCTAAGACGGTTGAAGATTTTATAAGAAAAGGGCTTCTAAATTTTATAGGACTTAGTAGTTAATGGATGGAGCTTTAAAAATGATTCTTTTTATCTTTTAATTGTTTAGTACTATAGAGATAGCGATGAATGTGGATTAGGCTTCTTGGAGGAAAATAGGGTTTTCCTCTACTGCCCCTTGTCCTTCTGTTGATCTCTATTTATCTCAAGCACTTAACAAAACAAGTATTAACGAATCTCAAATCGTGGTCGTCACTATCATTAATTGATAGCTCGCCCGATAAGAGAATTAACATTTATTTTGCTAAAGTTTATAAAAATTAAAACATAAAAAAGAATTTAAGTTATAGTTCTCATCCATTATTCTACGCTATCCTACAAACCCTAGCAATCAAGAATTTACTCGCTCATGAATATTAGCGATTTAAAAGAGAGGTGGAAGATGAATGAACCCATAATTAAAATTTAAAAGTGTAGAAAGTAATTGCGAAATGTATGTACAGAAAATAATGCAGAAATTAAAAGTGCAGAAAGTAAAATGCGGAAATTAAATGCGACAAAAATTAAAAGAAAAGACTACCTTTATTGATCAACTAGTGCGTTACAAAATTGCTCACTGAAAAAGTAAATTACAAAAACCCTATTTGCTCGCTAGATCTCTCTCTCAATCGATGGATCGATGAATGTATGAATCTTGAATTTTGAATTCTTTTGATAGACAGCTCTTGGTCCTTTATATAGTCTCTGGAATTAGAAACACTAGATGCAATATTGAAGTGTGTGACATAACGATCATGCCCCTGAAGTTTCAAATCCTACAGCCCATAACAGACCGCGGAACCGCCACCCCAACCCTTTTTTAACTGCGGATCCGCCACCCCTTTGTGGGTTTGTGCATCCAATTTTCTCGTGGCTTCTTCTCTCGATATTTAGAGATCCTTCTGATAAAAAGATTCTGAAAATATTGCTCTTAGTCTCTGCCGTTGCGAGATTCTTCGATTTGCCCCTAATATTTAGCAGATTTGGTTTGATATTTCGATTTGTTGTGGATCTCCTACTCATAGTTCAGACCTAAGCTAATCTTTTTATAATACCTGCAAAATATCTCAAATTATCTTCTTAGTAACATTTGTTATTTTTGAGATATTATTCTAACCATTTATATGATATGATATCTTAAGAATATTTGATATGATATGCATATTTTAGTTATGGATATTTTATTTAAATATGATATGCATATATTTTCCCTAATTATATTAATTATAAATGAAAAAACATATGATAATAATGTTTTTACAAATAAACCCACATATGTTCTTTATTTACCATTAACACCTTTTAGTAGTTAATAATAATAAGGAAAATATCCATACAAATGTGCAATAAATATGACTGATCAGCGTGCGCATGTGCTTTGCACGTGTCGCAGCCTATCTTATGCTCCAAATATGCGCACATACATTGTTGCGCATGTTATTTAAATGACATTTTTTCCATGTGCACACTTGCTTTAGCGCAAGTGCTCTTGGCCATTTTATGATAGGTGCACATCCTGTATTCTTACGCATAACATAGGGGAGAACGAATTAAAAACAAGTGCGAACAGTGACATTCCTATTGATCTTCCTCCAGCTCTGAATAGCTAGGTCTGCTATTCTCCCGCTTTCCTGAAACTGACCCGAATGTGCGATATATTGTCATCGCAATAGGAAATAGCAGCCAAAGTAGAAGACGCTCATAACATGCCTATCTAGACAGCTCAGTATTGTTAAGGGTATATTGACTGCTCGTCCTTCTGTGAAGGGGGTCTTTATAAGGGCTCACACAGAGAGGGATATGAGATCCATCCCTCAACCTCCTTATATGCACGATCCAAGCGCATATCGTATGGCAATGTGCTACGGTATAAAATTCTCTCCATGAGAGCATGCTCCATTAAAGTTATACCGTATGAACTCAAATCCAATCACCCTATGATTGACTTGCCTAGCCATATCGCCCTGTAATATACATGGGATCTCTCGACAAGCTCGCACCCCGTACGACGAGTCAGACCCCTAGTCTGGCTATATGTAAGCAGGTAAAGTGTCCATAGGATAACCACTTCGGTCGCTCGGCCTATAGCATATGGAAACCTCATCCTAATTCTATCAGGGAGACTCTTTTAAGTGCTCCTACTGTCGTCATACCCCGTATGCAAAAACACAGTCACTGCTCCGAGCAGATGACGTCTAGCACTTAGTCTCACTTTCGTATACTTCTCTAGCATAAAGGAGATCTCTCGTATGAGGGAGAGTTCCTACCTGCTGACGTATCTTTATTAAATGTTTGCCTGCACACATCATGTACCCCATACACTTTGTGTACCTTGTATACTTGTACTCCATGCCTGAAATAGTCAAACAAAATATAGAAATATCCATCCTAGATAATAAAGAAAGAAAGCAACATACAATCAATATTAAAATATGCATCTATAAAAGTCACCACCTATAAATGTATATAATGTCAAATATAATAGAAAGTCACTATATGTCTAAATACATGTCTATCACCAAGGACGTAGCCCTAAGGCCCTAGTATGTTGTACAAAGTGCACCTTGGTTATTCCTTTTGTCAGTGGGTCCACGACAATCTGATACGTAGGAATGTACTGCAACTTGACTTTCTCTTCCCCTTGCTAACTAATAAAATAGTACTGAATCTGAATGTTCTTTGACTTGCCATATTACTTCAGATCCTTCGAGTACGCAATTGCCAATATGCTATCGTAATTAAGGATCACCTTATCCTTTGCATGCGGCACTATAGTCAGATTCTCTAAGAATCTGCATAACCAAACAGCCTCTTGTACCACTGCACTGGCTGCCACATATTTCGCTTCCATGGTGGAAAGGGAAATGCAAGCCTGCTTCTTACTACACCAAGAGATGGCCCCTTCATTGAGTAAGAAGGCATATCTCGATGTGGACACTCGCTCATATAGATCTTCGGCCCAGTCGACATCTGTATTGCCCCACAGGCGAGTGTCTAATCCGCCATAACACAAATTATAGTGGGATGTCCCACTTAGGTACCGCAAGATCTGCTTTACCCCCTTGTAATGAGCAACACCAGGGCTGGCTGATATCTGCTCATTAGTCACACTGCATAAGATATATATGGTCCCGTACACACCTAGCATACATGAGACTCCCGATAGCACTTCTATAAGGAATATTCTGCATTTTTCTTTTCTCTGTTTCGTTCTTGGGACACTGCTCTAGACTTAGCGCATGATTCTTTGTAATTGGAGTCCTAATAGGTTTGCAACCATTCATACTGAATTGTTCCAATATTTTCCTAATGTAAGTCTCCTAAGACAAACCTAGAGTCCTCCTGGAACAGTCCCTCAGAATCTGAATCCCGAGAATAAACTGGGCATCGTCCATGTCCTTCATCTCAAAAGTGGATTACAACCAACTTTGAGTGGCAATTATGGTCTCCATGATGTTCCCTTCCAGCAAGATATCATCGACATACAATGATAGAATTTCGAAACTTTTACCAGCTTGTCGTAGGTAGACACAATTGTGCTGATCGATCATCTTAAAACCATAACCCAACACGGTTTTATGAAATCGAAAATACCAGACTCTAGAAGATTGTTTTAAGCCATAAATAGACCTCCTCAATTTGCACACCTTGCACTCAAGGCCTTTGGCTTTGAAACCAGTGGGCCGATCCATATAGATCTCCTCTTCTAGTTCTCCATAGAGAAAAGTTGTCTTGACATCCATATGGACTAATTCAAGATCCATCCGCGCTATTAAAACTAGAACTAGGCGAATGGAGACAATTTTCACCACCAGGGAAAATGTCTTATCATAGTCCATACCACTCCTTTGGGTGAACCCCTTCGCCACCAAGCGTGTCTTATACCTCTCAATTGTCCCATCCGCCTTCCTCTTAACCTTGAAAACACACCTGTTCTCAATTGTCTTGCATCTGGCAAGAAGATACACCGAGTCCCAGACTTGATTCTTCCTCATGGACTCAAGCTTCTCCTCCATCGCAGCCTTCCACTCTTCCCCTGTAGGTCCGGAAATAGCGTTCTCATAGGACTTGGCTTTCGCACAACCCCAAATCCCCAGCCACTTCACATTTTTGCGAAAATTTCTCCTCGAGGAATATGACATCTCGTGACTTAATCTCGGTCATGGTCCCATCCTCATGCTCACCTGAGAACACATATCCCTTAGAGTACTTGGAATAGCGTATAAATATACACTTCTTCCCTCTAGGGCCTAACTTCTCATACTGATGTGAAGTGTTGTGTACATAGGCAGTGAACCTCCATGAACGTAAGTGATCCAACACTGGCTTATTGCCTATTCGTAACTCATAGGATGAGGACTGAACCAACTTATAAGGTACTCGATTGAGAACATAAGCTGCTGTCATCAGCGCATCTTCCCAAAACGATATAGGAAGAATGGCTTGCACCATCATGCTTCTAACCAAATCCAGCAACGTTCTATTTCGTCTCTATACAACACCATTTTGTTGCGGAGTGTAGGGCATTGTCACTTGTCTGACGATCCCTTTCTCTTCACACGGTTCCTTGAAATGATCCGACATATATCCTCTACCATGGTCCATGCACAAAGCGTTAATACTTTTAGTCAATTGATTTTCCACCTTGCTGATATAGCGCTTGAAACAATCCAAGGCTTCAGACCGATAAGAAATCAAAAACACGTGCCCGTAATGGGAGCAATCGTCTATGAAGGCGATGAAATAAGAGCACCACCTTGTGCCTTCATATTGAATGGTCCGCATATGTCAGAATGAATGAGTTGCAATCGAGCACTTACTCTCTTTGCCATTCCAAATGGCTTTCTTGTGCCCTTACCTATGAGACAATACTCGCACGTAGACAGGTCGACCTTGGCAAGCGTGCTAAGTAGGCCTCCCCTTACAAGCGTGCTAAGTAGGCCTTCCCTGACAAGCCTTATTATCCTATCTTGTCCAATGTGACCTAACCTGCTATGCCATAATATAGATTCATCTGAAGAACTGTTTACAGCATACGAATAAGAAAATAAAACATCTTTATTGCCAATAAAGTCACAATCCAAAATAATAAGGCCATTAATAAGGCGTCCAACACAAAATAGAGAATTATTTAAAATAACTTTTAGAGAATTGTCCTCAAATAAAACTCTAAATTCTACGCTAACTAATCTATCAACTGATAAAAGGTTCTGTCGCATCCTTGGAGCATATAAAACATCATAGAGAAGCCACTCGTTCCATGAACTCGTATTTAGCTGATACGTCCCGATGCCCTGCACCTCGACATATGACTCATTCCCCATGTAAATCTTCCAGCACCCGGCGGGTACTCTCCTGTACTCTATGAACCTTTCTTTTTCTCGAGAGATATGGCCTGTGGCTCCCGAATCTACAATCCATAAATTTGTAGAGTCAGCCATCAATACTATACTAGCAACTAATGCTGTATAGTGGAAAGAGCGAGAGTTTACCTGTTTAAACCCCTGGTAGTCATAAGAAAAATGACCTGGCTGCCCACACTAGACGCAAGTATCTCTCTTGGATGATCTTTTCCCACGCTTCATGGACATCTTGGGCTTCGCCTTTTTATCCTTCGTCTCTTTGTTCATCCCTTAAAGGACCCGTTGCGTATTGGCCTCTTAGCCTTGGGCTTGGAGTCTTCAGCTGCTATAGCTATAAATGATGGCCTCTTAGCGTTGAGGGCGTCCCTGCACTCTCCTTCAAACTCAACTTTAGACCTCACGTCCTCGAACGTTTTCATGTTCTCGGCATGGGATAAAAGTAGATTGAGATCATCCCAGGAATCGGGTAGAGCATGGATGATGGTCTGAATTTGTTGCTCGTCAGTAAGTTTAGAGCCAGCAATTTTGAGATCGCTGGTCATCGATGCCATCATACGAAAATAAAATTTGATGTCCTGCCCTGCAGTCATCTTATACGAATCAAGCTTAATAGTCAGCGTCCGGATCCTCATTAGTGATACATGTCCATAGCGAGTCTCAAGAGCCTCCCAGAGTCACTTTGCTGTCGGATAATTCTCAAACTCACCAATAAGATCGTTCCTCATCACGGCTAACATAATATACTACGCAGAACGATCTTTCTGGACCCATTTCTTTCACTCCTCTATAGCCTTCCTAAGCTGCTGAGTAGAGCCCTGCTCCGGTTTAGGCATTTCTGCATCAGTACAATCTTGCAATCCTTGCTCATTCAGCAGGTAGCAGATCTTTCGACGTCAGTCGAAGAAGTTATCACTGTTTAACTTGTTACCCTTGGTGAGATCGGCAATAACTGATTTGGAAGTCATCTGATAGAAAAAAATTATAAGTGCGTTAAGACTGACATATAATGGAGTACCGTTCCTTCCCAAGAAATACTTCGTCTTCAACCCATCTTAACAACAATAATAAATCTACACTCCGAATAAAGAGAAGAAGTCCTAGGCCCCAACCACATCCTTCAAAAGTATAAAATTTAAATTTTTGTTAAAATAATTGAATAACGGATTATCGATTTCCTAGAAACAGAATAGATTGGGTAGTTAAATCTAGACTCACGTCTCCTCTCGAAATTTCTCACCTAAAATTTGTCAGATTTTTAATTAATTAATCATGTATGCGTATTCATTTATTAGGAATGCCATGCACATCACAAATGCAACAACCAATCTAACAAATTTCATTTTTCATTATACTACCCTGTTTAATCTTGTCCATTTTATTAGGGTTTCGTTTTTTCATGAAATTAGCACGCACCCTAGACGCTCCTACTAGAACAACTACTAATCAAATCTTCAAGATTTTATGTGAGAATAAATTTTTGAAATTTTTGGTGAGAAAAAAATTTCGGAAAAAATATAACTCCTACAATCAAAAGAAAAAATCCTCAACTAATCCAAAACTAAATGGGAAATCCAAAAAATAAAAATAAAATCCCATAAAATAAGTTTTCTTAATTTTTCAGAATTTTCAGGAAATTTTTGGAACTAAAAAATTTTTTTTTATTAAAAAAAGTTGAACTGAGCCCGGCTCGGTCCACACACACCCGAGCCCGTCTCGGATGGGCCGAGCCCAGCTCAGCCAGACCCAAGATCGGCTCGGGTTCTGTATTTGTCTTTTCGGCCCTAGGCCGGCTCAGCGCAGCAAGCATAGCTTGCTGGGCTGGCCTGCACCCGCAGGCCTAGCCTGCGGGTAGACCGGTCTGGGCCTGGCCTGCGCCAAAAAAATAAAAAAATTCGAAAAAAAATTCTGGATTTTTTAGAAAATCCGAAAAAAATAAAATTAAATTGAAAAAAATTTCTTTTCCAGAAATATATTTTTTTTGTTAAATAAATATTTGGATCCCTACCAAAATTCAAAAAAAAATCCTTTAAGTCTATCCAAAAAAATTAGGGTTAGGGTTTTGAAAATCTTGTGGTTAAAATCTCACCAAAAGAAAAAAATTTAAAATTTTTTGCACAAAAAAAAGTTCCAATCTTTTTCTAAAAAAAATTTTACTATCGGTTTTGGTCCATGAACAATTTCACATCACGAAACTAAATTCTATATATCAAAGTGTCAATAATTTAGATCTAATCTATTATAAAGTATGATGCAAAAATTGATTGATCTACGAAGATCCATCACAAAATAAACACTAATATCATAGATTTGTTAAAAAAATTTAAAGAAAAATTGACTAATAATTTATACCAAAAAACACAACTTTTGAGTTGCAATCATTTAAAAACAACAGATCTAATAATCTACGAATGTGAGCATGCAGGCTTTGATACCAATGTAACATCTAGGTGCGTAGATACATGATATACAATCAAAGCAGCAGAAATAACTGCTTATCTACGCTAGAGATTTACCGATATACCTGATCCAATTGGTTGGATCGTTATCCTCTCCCACGCCATGTTCTAGATCCGATCTCTTTCGCCTCCACCCAACAGCCAGAAGGAAACCACACTTTAATGAAGCGAGAATCCCCCACGTGATCACCCCGCAAGCCAATCGTACTAGAATAGGATGAAAGGAAGGAGACGGCGCTTCTCTTTATGGATCTCTCTATTTTTCTCTTTATGAAAAACTCTTGTCTAACCCAAGCCCTCTATGATATGAATATATAGGGTACCCACTCACATGTGCGGGAATTGGGCTGAACTGCTAACAAAAATGACTTGAGAGGAGTATAGAGCAAACTCAGTTAATGCAAAGGATGCTCGATTTTCATTTTTGATTCGTTTTCCATCTTCGCTTTAAAAATTGATGACCTCAATTAGGAGAGGAGCATGAACATGGTTGGAGAAGAAGGGAAAAACAGTCTTTTGTCATCCTGACGGCTAAACTAACACCCTTAACAAAAAAATCTAACCTGAAGAGCCTATTTAGTTTAGTTAGATATTTTAGGGGTTGTTTTCCAAAATAGTTTTTTTTTAAAATATGAGATTTTTAGTGGTTGCATATCAAAAAACCCTTTTTTTTAAATTATCACAATTGGTATTTCACACGTGCGATGCACATGTTTATTAAAATAAATGTATGATAAGAATATTTTCATTATCTTAACTAAAAATGTTTAATATTTTTTAGAATAGTCGAGAAATTAGTTATCATTTCTTTATTTTTTTTCCAAGAGCACAAGAGTTTTTATAACATTTATTTACAAATTTATTATTTCGATGTGGATGTTTTCGTTATTTTAACTAAATTTTTTCAAAGTATCTATTATCTTAAGTAACAGCCATTTAAAATCTTTTAAATCTTGAATGTTTGATGCTAATATGTATCAATATGCGCCACAAGTGTAAAAAATAGATGATGTGGACCATCTTAGATCAAGGAATTTTCTCCCTTTTAAAAATATTTAGTTCCAATTAAATGTGAGACCGCCACACGCCCTCCCTCTTTGCATTAAAATAGACTAGTATTATGACATGTGGGATGCAGTGATTGAATTAATAAGATATTAAAAGATAAATGGATTCGTTCAATCGGTAATGTAAAAATATATTTTATTATCTTAGTTTGTTATTGTTTACCCTCTTTAGAACGTCTAACGATTGAAGTTAACATAAATGTAGAGTTTAAACAAAACAAGATTTGAGTTTTGAAAGTTTGACCAGAAGGTCCTTGTGTTCGAGATTTCTGATAAACGCAAGCACATAACGTTAATCATACCATATTGTTTAAGGAATTACCTAAACGGGATAGATTATTAGCTTGGTCACATTAGAGAGATCACATTTATAGATATAAATACGTGTAGTATAGAAAATGATACAAGAAAACAAAGAAATTTCGTAGTATTTCATTCGTTTTGTGTACAAATTATATCAATATTACAAAATGTACAAAATTGTATGAAAACCCTATTTTTTGGGCTATCTTTAATACTTGGGGTATTTTAATGTCAAGTTTGACATTATTATGAAAAGTGGATAGGCACTACCTTATGTAGTGACTGTTCTCCGCCGAAAGACGCGACCGAGACGTTGGGATATCCGGCCTGAATTTTGGGGGTATATGCTATTAGGTTTTATCCGTCCACCTCTCCGAAAATACCAAGTTGATTTATGGCACCGTGTATCGAAGTTTTAGACAGATGTGGCCATTGTAGCAGACTTCGTCAGATTCCCCCTCATTGTAAGGGGTTATTAATTGTGGGGACGCTCTTTCCTGCAAGCGCAAACCCCTGCAGTTAATTATGCTACCGCATCGCGGTAACCACTTTCTCCTTCTCCAGATGGTCATTTCGTGTCGTGTGTGTTTGTTTTATTTTTGGTTTCCCATGGATTGTATACGGAGACTAATTTATGTCATCGCCCGTAGGGCGTGGATTAGTCCAAATCCGTATTTTCTTAGATTTGGGTTTGGATTGGTTTAAGGATCGTTAACCTCATTTGAGATTAAGATCAACTTAAATGTTTGTTGAGGATATGTTGGTCTAATTTTAGACTAAGATCTACTCAACAGGGTTTTGGGATCATTTAGATCCAACGAAAGAGCATTTGGACTCTATTGTCTTAATTTAGGGACGTTGCGGTCCATAAATTTAAGAACGTCATAGTCCGTGAGTTTAAGGACCTCATAGTCCATAAAGTTTAAGGACATCATAGTCCAGTTTAAAGATGTCATAGTCTGTGGGGTTTAGTTTGGGGACGTTGCGGTCCACAAGTTTAAGGACATCATAGTTTATGAGTTTAGGGACCTCATCATAGTCCATAAGTTTAAGGACATCATAGTCCAGTTTAAAAACGTCATAGTCTATGTGGTTTTGGTTCAACCGTTTGGGGATGCGCCAAAATTTATTGGTTATTGGGACCCTCCATCTCTCTGAAGACATTGAAGAATTACAACGACATATATCAGAGGAATGAAGAGATGTACCCTTGAATCAATATTGGTTGGGAGATCTGTAGTCAAGTTTGGGACTATGATCAGTTAAAAAGATTTATGAGCATATGGGCTCAATTAATCTGAATTAGGGATCTATGACCAACTTGGGCTCGTCCCACTCAGTTAAAATATTGAACGTTTAATTAGGCTTAGTCCTTTTTTATTTAACAATACTGAGCATTGGTTTGGGTTCTGACAATATTTTTCTTTTGTCTTTTACTGAGTGTTGAACACTTTTTATGACGCTGGGCTTTATTTAAAGAACACTTTGTGTTCCCTCAGCACACACGTGAGGAGCACGTGGTGCGCTTGGCGCTGAGCGCCAGACCTGGAGCGCTGAAGCGCTTCTTTGGAAATAGCGCACACGTGAGGAGCACGTGGTGCGCTTGGCGCTGAGAGCCAGACTTGGAGCGCTGAAGCGCTTCTTTGGAAATAGCGCACACGTGAGGAGCACGTGGTGCGCTTGGCGCTGAGCGCCAGACTTGGAGCGCTGAAGCGCTTCTTTGGAAATAGCGCATACGTGAGGAGCACGTGGCGCGCTTGGCGCTGAGCACCAGACTTGGAGCGCTAAGGCGCTTCTCATGAAATAGCGCACACGTGTGGAGCACATGGCGCGCTTGACGCTGAACACCAGACTTGGAGCGCTAAGGCGCTTCTTATGAAATAGCGCACACTGAAGAGCACGTGGTGCGCTTGGCGCTGAGCGCTGGCCAATGAGTGCAGAGCGCTCTTGATCAATTCTGTGCTCTGAGAATTAAGTTCTCGTTTATAAGAGACTTTGTCTCGTGGATCTAAGAACTAAGTTCTTATTTTAATAGGAGATGTTACAATCTCTTCTATTTTTGTGAAAGACTTTGTCTTCTTCTTATAGATCTGTGATCTAAAGAGAACTAAGTTCTTCTCCCTCCCTTTTTATGATGAGATGCTCCTATCTCTTCTACTTTTATGAAAGACATCTGTCTTTGTAGATCTATGATCTAGAAAAAGAACTAAGTTCTTCCTTTCTGGCGAGATGCTTTGATCTATCTGTTTTATTTATCTTGAAGAAATTCTTCTTCCGAGAGCTTGCTCTCCTCTTTGAAATTTCTCAAAGTTTGTGTGTGTGGGGGGGGGGGGTTCCTCTGTGTGAAACTTATGGGGAGTTTCTTTTTTTCATCCAAGACTTGAAGTCTTGGGGCCTTTATATAGTGGAAGCTGATTTATTGAATCAGTTAAGGAGATCTTTTCTCTAATTGATTTGGGGATGTTTCCCACCGTTGGATCTTTAATCCTGAGGCTTCTGTTTTACAGAAGACAATCTTCTTGTTTTTAACAAGATTGGGAAAATATTTTCCCATACAGAACTTATTCTGTATCTTGGTGATTTTTAATCACCATTGGATCTTTGATCCAACGGTGCTCTGATTTACAGAGCACAATCTTTCCTGTTTGGAAAGATTTGAGGAGTATTCCATCAACAGAATTTTATTTGATAATTTATCATTTTCGTTGGATCTTTGATCCAAAGGTGGAGAACATTTAGTTCTAGCGCTTGGCGCTCTCGTGCCTTGCACGTGAGCGTTGCTTCAGAGACTTTGATTCTCAGTGCTAGCGCACTTGGCGCGAGCGCTCTCGTGCTTTGCACGTGAGCGCTGCCTCAGAGTCTTTGACTCTTAGTGCTGGCGCACTTGGCGTGAGCGCTCTCGTGCTTTGCACGTAAGCGCTGCCTCATAGTCTTTGACTCTTAGCGCTGGCGCCGAGACAGTTGTTACATTCTTTGCATGTGGAGTTTTCCCTTTTTTATTATTTTTTTATTTTATTGTTATTATTTTATAAGCGAACAAGTTTTGAACCAAAATTTTGGTGGGAACAAATGCCCCCCACTACTTTGCCCATGTAAGTATGTACGTGGGTGAAGTAGTGCAGAGTTATGCATGGACATAGAATTGAGGGCTTAGGAGACAAGTTTAGGGTCCTTGTTGTTAGTTATATGTATGCCCTAGAGGCCATTACTGTACATATGATGTATATTGTAATGGATGCTTGGACATATATAGGGAGGACTTTCTTGTTCGACATGATAGTATGCTATCTGGTTGTACTTTATCTTAACATGTACTTTGATTGTCTCTATGTTACATATTGATAAAGCCCTTAGGATATGTACTCGACTACTGGACAATGATGAGATCATACTAGTGGGGCCACGGTAGTCGACGAGTACATCCTATAACTTTTCCTAGTCGAGGGTGTATCGAGACAGGGAATCGATGCACCAGAGTAGACTAGCGTATACGCATCTTGACCCATATGATGGACGATGGATGATCCCATATACATCGGTGTTTGACATCAAGGATGGTGTACGGGTGCTCAGTAGAGACTGGGTACAGTGGACGGACTCGCCGAGAACTCCCAGATGGTATTATACCTCACGTAAGATGGCAGTTCTCCGGTGACACTGGTACAGAGTAGTCTGTTGACTCAAGATCGTCATAGAGTCTTGTGTGATTCCCACTGTGATTTGATTTCCATCATACCACGTCCAAGAGGGCGTGCAAAAAGGTGGCTTTTGGGTACAGTCCCGAATCACATGGAGGCAATGAGCGATAGGAGGGGATTCGTCTCTCCCGGTATAAGGAGTTGATGTTGTGCTGTGTTCGATTGGCTATAACTGGAAATCCCTGGCCAAGGTTGCTCAGATTTACTGGTAAGTGTTATCAGTAGTTTCTCGAACTGTTATAGACCTCATATCGACACGACTTATCGAGCTACTGGGGTCTGACGTTTACCACCCCTAGGCGAGATATGCAACATATCAGACGACGAGACCAGACTGTACGGGAGTGTTACTGATTGGATTCACAGGAGAATGTACAGGCTTGCTTGTTGATCTTCTGAGCGCTCAATACCTGGGTGGCTGTTACGTTTAGCTGACCGCTTGCAGCTTGTGGGTGTTTTATGTGATCATCACCTACTGCCGGCGTATTGACGATTCTTTAGAGTCCTATACAGAGGTTTCTTGGCTCAGGCAAAACGGAGTAGGAGCACATATGTGATATGTACAGAACCGAGGATAATGCGATATGAGATACCGTATTATATTCTCACGATATTTGATATCAGCCGAGTCATCGGATCAAGTGTTGATTCGATGAATCGGTAAATGAGATATTAGTCGGTTATATGCGATATAGCCGGATTGTCGGATCAAGTGTTGATTCGATAATTTAATGTATAATAATATATATGATATATTAAATTACATTAACTAATATTAGCTCACTAAAAGATTCTTTTTCTCACTCGGGTAATACATTGATATATATGCGATATATGATAATTGTATTATTTTATTTTGTTACAATAAATATTATATATGTGATATATAATATTGTAACATGATATGATTACTAATGCAACATGTTTAGTGGAGATTAAACAAGATTAGGGTTTGAATTGGGTTAGTTCATTCATGAACCTTCTAGAAGGTTTCTTTTTGTTTTGTGTAAAGTTATTTTGTAATGACTCATTGTTTAACCCAACCCAAACCCTAGCCCTAGTTAAATCTCTACATGGGTTAGCCTAGTCATTGTTAACCATGGTTGCATTATTCATCATGATTATCTTTTCATTATTCATCAGAAAAGGAATCACTATTCTTCTTCTTCATTTTTGAGCTTTGAAAAAGGCTTTCTAGGTTTTTCTTGTGTGATGAAAATGAGTGAGAATATGAAAACAAATGAGAGCTAAAATCCTACTTCATTATCCTCATCTATCCTTGCCATTTAGATGAGGGTGTTCACTTCATTTAGTGAGTGAGAGCTTGTGTTAATGAAACTTCAAGGTAGATCATCTTTGTTATCGAAGATCGGAAGCAAGTATGCATCATTCTCTTCGTGGAGCCTCTCGAGAGTCCGGATGCACGATGATCGCAGCGAAGGGACCTCAACACGGAGCTTTAGAAGTGAAGAACCGGATCTACAAAGGTTGTAATCCCTCTCACTTAGTGTTGAAGTGTTTAGCATGCTTGTTTTCACCTAAACTCTAGTTTAAAGATCCGGCTTTGGGTTGTTCGGCACGGCTAAAATTTTAATCGGGCATGGTTGATGTCTCGTAGAACCTTGTGAGCATGCCTAGCAACCCTACAGTGCTATCAGAGCCAAGCAAGAGTTTTAGGCGAAGTCTAGGTGAAGTTTAAAGTCCGATCGAACCCGGAAACCCCGATATATACCCTTCTCTGGATATTTTTCAAAAATATGATTTTTTATGAATTAAAAATGCTCAGAAAAACAAGCAGGAAAATCTAAGAATTACTGTGAAGTACGGTCCCACAATACGATCACGTGACCGCGGAACCGCGGCCAAACCACGCACGTGGCCGCGGATCCGCGGCTGAACAGTGACATTGGGGCCCCATACTTCACAGTATTATTCCTGGATTCTTTTTCTCTATTCTGGGAATTTTTAAATATACTCAAGTGTTGAGTTTTCTGGGTTGTATTGGGGACTCGTTGATTCGATCAGATAATTTAACTTCGTTTAAGTTTTTTCCGGATAATTTTAGAAACTGTTAAAAAGTTCGAATGGATATCAATAACTCACTTTTTCCCCTGTCGGAAAATTTTCAAAAGTTGGATTTTTCTCGAGTTTGAATCTTTCGAAAAGTCGTGCAAGTAACGCGGTGGACCCTCTAGAAAACAACAAACCTTAACTCGATTATGTAACCGTCTTGAACTGCCTCTAAACCTTAGGGTTTGGGGCAGTACGGCGTGCCACATGTGAGGCGTTGGCTTGACCCTTCTACGGCTGGACCATTGGTACTGTGGCATGTGATGGATGTTTTTAAACTAATTTCAAGTGTTGAGAACCATTTGGGAAAACTTGGGTGTTTGATTATTCGATTGGAAAGTTTAACATTGTCTATTTATCTGGAATGTGATACAATATTTGGAATCCACAAAAAGTTATGAGATAACTAATTTGAATGTTATAAACATAGCAGTTTAGTCTCAGATGATCGGTTGCCACGGGATTTTGATGCGATCGAAAGTCCGTCGCAATCACTTAGCGTACGCGGATACTCGCTGGGTAAACTTGACAGACAACCACGCCCCAAAGCCCCGACCAAGTGACTGTAGGAGAACCCCGTCGCCAAAAGCATCCATTCGGGTGCTTGCGACAGCGGTGTTCCGCCTTAGTGCACTTCGTCGACGGCATCCGGGGGTGCGGCCGTCTACCAAAGTTTGCGACGAGCATTCGATCAGGATGTCGGGAATCTTGTTGAATTGCCCGACTTGATATTGAAAAGAGTT
This sequence comes from Agapanthus africanus, assembly GCA_030015575.1. Classification (NCBI taxonomy): domain Eukaryota; kingdom Viridiplantae; phylum Streptophyta; class Magnoliopsida; order Asparagales; family Amaryllidaceae; genus Agapanthus; species Agapanthus africanus. The sequence goes on from CM057351.1 coordinate 31,922,800, forward strand.
TTCGATAATTGAGACTAAAATGCGGGGTTTATAAACGTTAGGCATGCGATGTCTAAGGAATTCATTTGGTTAGGCTTGCGATGTCTAAGGAGGTTGCGGATTCCAACTGCTGTATTTTTATACTTTCTTTTCTGTGACCGCGAGCGTAGTATGTGGTGTATCGCCGGTTTCGTTGCTATACATCAACTACAATCGGGATACGCATACTTGCTTACGTTGATGATATGAGATATTATGTGTTGCTGTGATATGTTATATTGGATCGTCGCGTTTTGAATAGCCGGGGGTTTTATGTGAGATGAGAGTTTTTCTTTTTCATTCATGTAAAATCAATTGTATGTAATATTCTTTTATTAGGGCACTTCCGGGCTGAGGATGATGTCACCATTGTATATTATTTATTTTTCCGCATTAGGTAGACCCAAGGCGGGGAGCACAAGTAACCGGGTTCTGGGGTCCAGTGGGAGACCATCTCGAGGAGTCGAGACTGGGTCTCCTAACCCTAGAATTGGCAGTGTTGCTTGCCGCTCTCGTAGGGGTCTAGGGATGTGGGTTTGGCTATTCATCGCGATCGTGGAATTCGTGTTTTATATAGGCTCGTACTAAAACACGGACGTCCTAGTATATCCAATATTTCATATATGTTCTTCTGCTGCAATGTTCTGTGATGAGATCATATTACTGCCTGAGACGAATGTTTATATTATATATATGAGATATATGTTATATTGCAGATTTCGTTTCAAAAGTGATGCTTCTGAAGCATAATAAAATGGGACTTCATTGATGAGATTAATGAAACTAAAAGAAACCTAAAGATGTTGTAGAAATTTGTTTAAAAACTGGTAGCTCTAGTTCTTGCTTTGCATAGCGGTGTTCCTTGTAGAACATCCAGCACCTTATTCGATAAGGAAAGAGCCGAGATCCCTTCACAGGGAGTGACCTCTTTAGTGAAACTAGCAGATGCTACAAACTCGGTTTGTTTTTTGATTGCTTATATAGTTTTTGCTTTGCATAGTGATATTTGTGAAATATCCTGCACCTTATTCGATGAGGAAAGAGCCGACGATCCCTTCACCGGGAGTGACCTATTTAGCAAAACTAGAAAAGGCCTCAAAAACATTCCATTAAAAAATCACTCGATTCTACAACGATATCAAGTTCATTACGCAAAGGGTTTTCTTAAAAACCTGTCGTAGCCCTCCGTCATTTCAGATAAGGACTGTTTAGTATTCGTGCTGCGTTTGTTGGCCTTTGTCAAGGCGTAGTGTGCGGTAGCTGAATAGTACTTATCTGCTTATACATATGTTGCAGATTGGATTAGGGCAGTCGTGCGACCTTGTTGGCCTTTGTCAAGGGTCGTGCGGGTGGGTTTAATTCAATCAGGAAATGACGGGTTGAACTTGACTAGCAGCCTATGGTTTGTTGGCCTTTGTCAAGGTCATAGGAGGCTTAGGATAAAATATTATTGGGAATTTCAAGTGTTGAAATTTGCAATGAGATTGCATACCTTCTATGAGATAGTTGGATCCCAATACCCGCTGCGAGTAAGAGTTACTCCTGGGAGAGTTTTACACATTACAATTAGCCGATCAAGTAGGTGTCTAGAAAGGTGTCAACGGGGTTACGCCCCTGGGAAAACGAGGTTTACTTTAATTAGGTTCGTGCGAAAGCACGGGGGACCTCCCTCAAAGTACCGGCATTGGCCTGGCTGAAAGATTGGCGAACTTGTAGCGTGTAATTAATCCCGGCTAGTCTTTCCTTTTAGGGTTTGAAGGAAGATTTGACTAAAACAGTGGGAGACATCCTGATTAGATAAATTGATAACCAATCTAATCTTGTAAAAGCGCACGCTGAGTGTTTTCTTCTCTCTCTCTCTCCAGGTAGCGACCATATCACGCCTTAATCAAGATAATAATACGGATATATTGACCGAACCCGCTTGTTATACTGCGCTAAGGAACGTTGGTCCCGCTCCAACTTATAATTATTATAAGACAGAGCAGGAAATAGGGGATTAGCAGAATTCCCGTGCCGCCCAAACGAAGAAAGTACATGTTGATGCATCTTCTTCAGGTGTGTTCATTATATAGAACTGTTTCTCAGTATCCTTCACGTCCTGGGTATGAAATACCAGATCAGGATCCCATATATGTAATTTGTTACATGGGCTACAGATAGGTAGAGAACTGAGAACGGGTGGTAAGTTTCATGAGATGGAAACGGTGCAAGTGTTGCAGCCAAGTCTGTTGGTCACTATCACCCTGTATTACCAGAATACATTGATTCTGAACGAATGTTATTAGATACCGAACCTGATATACAACATCATATCAGTCTCTTTATTAGTAAAGAAAGGATATAATTTTGTAATGTTTGATAATGTTTTGAACATTTCCTATATCAAGAGTTGATCGGTTCAGGCACGTTATCTAAAAGCATTGACGTTCTAAATCAAACCACAGTTCTTAGTATACAGAACACACATAAGAGGAAGAGTTCAGAAATGAACGAATCCTTCTTGAGGTATTGTAGACTAGGTCATATCAATGCGACCCGACTAGCTGAAGTTACATTAAGATGCATATTTAAATTTGTTTGAATTTACATCTTGGGAAACTTTCCGGTCATGTCACAAAGATAAGATGACCATAGCTCTGTTTATTGGAAACAGAGAAAGAGTTAGTGAACTCTTGGGATTGATACATGATGATGTATGTAAGGTCCCCTGTCTACATATGCCAAGACTGGTTCTTTGTACTTCATTACATTCTCTGATAATCTCTCAAGATTCAGACATATGTTCCTGTTGAAATACAAGTCCGAAGCTTTTGAGATATTCACAGAATATAAGTTAGAAGTAGAGAACCAAAATACGGGTAAAAGTATTATGTCCTTTGATGTGATCAGGGAGGAGAATACTTGAGCACGGGATTCCTAGACTATTCTAAAGGAGAATGAGATTCTCTCTCAGCATTACTCCTCCGTATACACCATAGCACGATGGTATATCGGGGCGGAGCAATAGCACCCTATGTGATATGGTGTGCTCTATGATGAGTACTACTGAGTTTCCTATTTCCTTTTGGGAGTTATGCACTTGAGAAGCTGCATACCTATTGAATAGGGTTCAAATCAAATCAGTTGCCTACCACTTCATATGTGATATGGAATGGGAAGAGCCCATATCTTAAGTATGTTAAGATTTGGGGTTGTCCGGCCTATGTCTAAAAGCAAAATCCGGACAAGCTCGAGGCAAAGTCAGTTCTGTGGAAGTTTGTTGGATATCCCAAGCATTCGCAAGGGAATATCTTCTACCAAACCGAGGAACAAAAGATGTTTTGTTTCTCAGCATACCACCTTTGTGAAAGGGAATTTCTTGTGAAGAAATTATTGGTCATGAGGTATAACTGGAAAGAGTTCCAGCTATACAAACTGGAGCTGATGATTTGGTAGAACCAAAGGATTCAATAGTTTCCAACGAATCTCAGCCTCTCCGCCGATCTAGTAGGGTTCCTCACCCACCTGAGAGATACTTTGGTTTCTCTATAACAGTGGGAGTGAGGATTGCATCATGAGATGATGACCCAACTAGTTTCGAGCTAGCCATCAGGAGTGGGACTCTGTAAGAATGGCTGGATGCTTAGCGATCTGAGATGGAATCCTTATACACCAACAAAGTATGGACTTTGGTTGTTTTATCTGAAGGGTTAAATCCCCATCAGGAGCAAGTATATCTTGAGAAGATTACTTGGTGTACATAGAAAAGTTGAGACTTTCAAAGTTATGCTTAAGTCCATCCAGATCCTACTTGCCACGGCTACATACCATGACTACGATATCTGGCGGTTGGGTGTCATGGCTGCTTTTCTAAATGATGATTTGGAAGAGAGCGTCTATAAGTACACAGCCAGAGGGCTTCGTAGATAGTGGGAGTAGCGGAAACGTGTGCAAGATGTTTTATATGATAAAGCAGGCATCGCGGAGTTGGAACGTCAGTTTTGATGTGGTAGTCAAAGAGTTTGACTTCATCAAAATGGTAGATGAACCTTGTATATACAAAAAGGTAGTAGGGAGTATGGTGGTGATCCTCGTAGAGTACGTGGATGACATACTCTTGATAGGGAAGGAGTTTCCTATGCTACGCTCGGTCAATCTCCGCTTATCATAAGGATTCTCCATATAGGATCAAGGTGATACCTCCTAAATCCTGGGTTTTGGATCTATGAGATAGATCTAATTAGATGTTAGGATACTCACTAGTTGTAGTGAGATGGTATCAATCGATCCTGGGGAGAATCACTGGAAAGGTTCCAGGGTGATAAGGACGACTGAATGTCAGTCGCATGCATTGTCTTTACCTTCAGTGGAGGGACGGTATTTTGGAAGAGTTCCAAGCTAGATACCGTGACTTACTAGACGATTAAAGGCAAGATAAATCATTACCAAGGATGCTACCAAAGAGGCAGTCTGGATATATAAGTTCATGAGATGAACTTCGTTCCTACCATTGTGTGACAATGGAGTTATGGGTTTTGCCAAGGAACTACCGTCCCATCAGAAATCCAGATATAATTCTTAGGCAGTATCACCTGATCATGCAGATGGTTGATCTCCAGGGAGATTGATATTAGGAGAGTAGACACAGAGGACAACAGCGCGGATCCACTCACAAAGGCCTTTTTCCCAGTAGAGACTTTTATGGGATGGTAGAGTATGAGATACTTCAACCACAGCTAATTGTTGGGTATGCGATACCACAACAGATGGCCCTAGTACAAGTGGGAGATTGTTAGTTATATGTATGCCCTAGAGGCCATTACTGTACATATGATGTATATTGTAATGGATGCTTGGACATATATAGGGAGGACTTTCTTGCTCGACATGATAGTATGCTATCTGGTTGTACTTTATCTTAACATGTACTTTGATTGTCTTTATGTTACATGTTGATAAAGCCCTTAAGATATGTACTCGACTACTAGGACTATGATGAGATCATACTAGTGGGGCCACGGTAGTCGACGAGTACATCCTATAACTGTTCCTAGTCGAGCGTGTATCGAGACAGGGCATCGATGCACCAGAGTAGACTAGCGTATATGCATCTTGACCCATATGATGGGCGTTGGATGATCCCATATCCATCGGTGTTTGACATCAAGGATGGTGTACGGGTGCTCAGTAGAGACTGGGTACACTGGACGGACTCGCCGAGAACTCCCAGATGGTATTATACCTCACGTCAGATGGCAGTTCTCCGGTGACACTGGTACAAAGTAGTCTGTTGACCCGAGATCGTCATAGAGTCTTGTGTGATTCCCACTGTGCTTTGATTTCCATCATACCGCGTCCAAGAGGGCATGCAAAAAGGTAGCTTTTAGGTACAGTCCCGAATCACATGGAGGCAATGAGCGATAAGAGAGAATTCGTCTCTCCCGGTATAGGGATTTGATGTTGTGCTTTGTTCGATTGGCTATAACTGGAAATCCCTGGCCAGAGTTGCTGAGATTTACTGGTAAGTGTTATCAGTAGTTTCTCGAACTGTTATAGACCTCATATCGACACGACTTATCGAGCTACTGGGGTCTGACGTTTACCACCCCTAGGCGAGATATGCAACATATCAGACGACGAGACCGGACTGTACGGGAGTGTTACTGATTGGATTCACAGGAGAATGTACATGCTTGCTTGTTGATCTTCTGAGCGCTCAATACCTGGGTGGCTGTTACGTTTAGCTGACCGCTTGCAGTTTGTGGGTGTTTGATGTGATCATCACCTACTGCCGGCATATTGACGATTCTTTAGAGTCCTACACAGAGGTTTCTTGGCTCAGGCAAAACGGAATAGGAGAACATATGTGATATGTGCAGGACCGAGGATAATACGATATGAGATACCGTATTATATTCTCGCGATATTTGATATCAACCGGGTCATCGGATCAAGTGTTGATTCGATGAATCGGTAAATGAGATATTAGTCAGTTATATGCGATATAGCCGGATTGTCGGATCAAGTGTTGATTCGATAATTTAATGTATAATAATATATATGATATATTAAGTTACATTAACTAATATTAGCTCACTAAAAGATTCTTTTTCTCACTCGGGTAATACATTGATATATATGCGATATATGTTAATTGTATTATTTTATTTTGTTACAATAAATATTATATATGTGATATATAATATTGTAACATGATATGATTACTAATGCAACATGTTTAGTGGAGATTAAAAAAGATTAGGGTTTGAATTGGGTTAGTTCATTCATGAACCTTCTAGAAGGTTTCTTTTTGTTTTGTGTAAAGATATTTTGTAATGACTCATTGTTTAACCCAACCCAAACCCTAGCCCTAGTTAAATCTCTACATGGGTTAGCCTAGTCATTGTTAACCATGGTTTGATTATTCATCATGATTATCTTTTCATTATTCATCACAAAAGGAATCACTATTCTTCTTCTTCATTTTTGAGCTTTGAAAAAGGCTTTCTAGGTTTTTCTTGTGTGATGAAAATGAGTGAGAATATGAAAACAAATGAGAGATAAAATCCTACTTCATCATCCTCATCTATCCTTGCCATTTAGATGAGGGTGTTCACTTCATTTAGTGAGTGAGAGCTTGTGTTAATGAAACTTCAAGGTAGATCATCTTTGTTATCGAAGATCGGAAGCAAGTATGCATCATTCTCTTCGTGGAGCCTCTCGAGAGTCCGGATGCACGATGATCGCAGCAAAGGGACCTCAACACGGAGCTTTAGAAGTGAAGGATCGGATCTACAATGGTTGTAATCCCTCTCACTTAGTGTTAAAGTGTTTAACATGCTTGTTTTCGCCTAAACTCTAGTTTAAAGATCCGGCTTTGGGTTTTTCGGCACGGCTAAAATTTTAATCGGGCATGGTTGATGCCTCGTAGAACCTTATGAGCGTGCCTAGCAACCCTACACTTGTAGCCTAAGACTCATTTCGTCTTCATGAGCCGTAAGAGTCTCAAGAAGGTTATTTCTCCCTATAAGTCGAGAGGATCTCACAGGTGCATATTCTCCCTAGAAATCGTGAGGATTTCTAAGTATCCATCGCCCTCATGAGTCGTAAGGATCTCACTCGTGTACTTTTACTTACGAATCGTGAGAATCCGTAAGTAGCTTCTTTATTTCGTCGGCGAATGTGGCTTTAGCGAATGTAGACCGTTGATAGTCCATCTTGACCTTCTTGTAGGGCAGCGATGGCTTAGGAGACAGGATTAGGATCTGCCGCCTAAGACTTTTCAACTTTATGAGCCATGAGGGTCTCATAAAGACTATTCTCCCTACGGATCGAGAGGATCCCGCAAGTGTATTTTCTCCTTAGGGTTTGTGAGGACTCCTAAGTGCGTTTTCTCTTGAGAGTCGTAAGGATCTCACAAGAGAATTTTTCCCTTTACAAGTCGAAAGGACTTGTAAGTGGTTGTTTCCCTCCTTATCGATGTTCGACTTCGGAGAGTGTGGCCCATAGATAGTCCATCTTGACCTCCTTGCAGGGCAGTGATGGCTTAGGAGACAGGTTTAGGATCTGCCACCTAAGACTTTTCAACTTTATGAGCCATGAGGGTCTCATAAAGATTTTTTTCCCTATGGGTCGAGAAGATCCCGCATGTGTATTTTCTCCTTAGGGGTCGTGAGGACTCCTAAGTGCGTTTTCTCTTGAGAGTCATAAGGATATCAAAAGAGAATTTTCCTTTCATGAGCGGGGACACTAATTTCTCTGCAGGTCGAGACGAATCGAGAGATTCTCACAAAGACACCGATTTCCTTACGGGTCCAAACGAATCGAGAGATTCTCACCAAGGACACTGATTTCCCTGAATCGAGAGGTTTTTGCCAAGGACACTGATTTCCCTGGGGGTCGAGACGAATCGAGAGATTCCTGCAAAGACACTGATTTCCTTGCGGGTCGACACGAATCGAGAGGTTCTCGTCAAGGACGCTGATTTCCCTGAATCGAAGTATTTTGCCAAGGACACTGATTTCCCTGGGGTTGAGACGAATCGAGAGATTCATGCAAAGACACTGATTTCCTTGCGGGTCGACACGAATCGAGAGGTTCTCGTCAAAGACGCTGATTTCCCTGAATCGAGATATTTTGCCAAGGACGCTGATTTCCCTGGGGTTGAGACGAATCGAGAGATTCCTGCAAAGACACTGATTTCCTTGCGGGTCGACGCGAATCGAGAGGTTCTCATCAAGGACGCAGATTTCCCTGAATCGAGGTATTTTGCCAAGGACACTGATTTTCCTGGGGTTGAGATGAATCGAGAGATTCCTGCAAAGACACTGATTTCCTTGCGAGTCGACGCGAATCGATATGTTCTCGTCAAGGACGCTAATTTCCCTGAATCGAGATATTTTGCCAAGGACACTGATTTCCCTGAGGTTGAGACGAATCGAGAGATTCCTGCAAAGACACTGATTTCCTTGCGAGTCGACACGAATCGATAGGTTCTTGTTAAGGACGCTGATTTCCCTGAATCGAGGTATATTGCCAAGGACACTGATTTCCCTAGGGTTGATACGAATCGAGAGATTCCTGCAAAGACACTGATTTCCTTATGGGTCAACGTGAATCGAGAGGTTCTCATCAAGGACGCTGATTTCCTTGAATCGAGATATTTTTCCAAGGACACTGATTTCCTGGGGTTGAGATGAATCGAGAGATTCCTGCAAAGACACTGATTTCCTTGCGGGTCGACGCGAATCGAGAGGTTCTCGTAAAGGACGCTGATTTTCCTGAATCGAGATATTTTGCCAAGGACACTGATTTCCCTGTGGTTGAGACGAATCGAGAGATTCCTGCAAAGACACTGATTTCCTTGCGGGTCGATGCGAATCGAGAGGTTCTCGTCAAGGACGCTGATTTCCCTGAATCGAGATATTTGTGAGTTGACTTGGTTCCGGGACGGAGCATTGATCCGGCGGGGAGGTCGTTGGTTGACTTGCTCCGCTTTCTGCGGTGTCGGGGTTGACTTTCTCCATTTTCGATAGTGTCGGGGTCATTTGCTGACGTTAGGTTGTCTGTGAACCGTAGAGTCATGGAACTTGGGACTTTGCCATGGTTCCGATTGGTGATGTCGCTTCCGTATCCTGCTGGAGTGAGGAGGAACGCTGTTATTGGTCTCTAGGCTATAAGTGTGGCCGTCGAGATTTTGGAACTAGGGACTTTGCTATGGCTCCACTTCGTTGCGACCCTAAGGTCAGTTATTGACGTTACTTCTGCATCCTGCTGGAGTCAAGAATGAACGCCGTGTTGATCTTCCAAGACGCAGATGTTGCCGTCGAGATCTGACTCTCCCTTTTGACAGAGTCGGGTGGGAAAATGTGGTTCCCTTTTTTGTTTACGCCCATGGATTGTATACAGGTGTCAGTATGGACTCGCCTGTAGGGCAAAAGTTTCATTTTTTTTTATTTCTTTCCGTGATGCTCTATCATTTCAGCTTTTTATATCGCGAAAGTCGCGATTGCCCAATCATTTCGGCTATTTTCATGGTGCCCAATCATTTTGGCTATTTTGTATTTACTCGCTGCTTTTTATTGCGAGTTGCCCAATCATTTCGGCTATTTTTGTATGCATATATTTTACTTGCTGATTTTGTTGCAAATTACCCTATCATTTCGGCTATTTCATATGCATTTATAACTCGTTGACTTTTATCGCGAGTTCAGACTTGGAATTTGATACCGATTTAGGCATCGGTATTGCTACCACTAGGACATTGCCAGGAGCGAATCATCATTTGCTTCTGTCGATGTCGAACAAAAGTGGCTTAGCAAACAGGGTTAGGATCCTGTCGACTAAGGCTTTGACTTCATGAGCCGTAAAGGTCTCATAAAGATACTTCTTCCTATGAGTCGTGTGGATCTCATAGGTGTATGTTCTCCTTAGAAATCGTGAGGACTTCTTAAATGGTGTTTTCTCTTATAAGTCGTAAGGATCTTATAAGAGTGTTTTCTCCTTATAAGTCGAAAGGACTTACAAGCGTTTGTTCACCGAATAAGGGAATTTCACGCTATGGGTGGAACTTGATGGGGGAGATGTTTATTTGTGCCCGTGAATTGTATACAAGGGTCAATACTGAACCATTTGTAAGGAAAATTGGGGCGTATGATGGCTTAAGAACAGGTTTAGATCCATGTAGCTTAAAGCTTTTCAAATCCTATGAGCCGTGAGGGTCTCATAGGGGAATTCACCTTACGAGTCATGGGGATCTCGTAAGTGTATTTTCTCCATAGGAATCGTGAGGATTCTTATGTGTGTTGCTCCTTCGTGAGTCGTAAGGATCTCACTCAGGTATTTTCTCCTCATGAGGTCGAGAGGACCTTACGAGTGTTCATGACCATTTTTTTTACGAGATTGAGCCCTTTCGGGTTTTCACAAACTCGGCGGCAGTCCTGCTGTTTTTACTCACGGAGCCCTTTCGGGTTTTCATCCGTGCCCATCTTTCTTATGGACGTACCGTTTTTTTTTCTTTCTTCTTTTTTTTGCGTCAGCGCAAGGGTGCTGCGGTTTGTAGTAGTTTTAGAGACGTTTCGGTCCGTCGCCAGTTTTTAAGGCATTGATGTCCACAGCTAGTTTTAGGACATTACGGTCCATTGTTAGTTTTAAGCAAGTTTCGGTCCACTATTAGTCTAGGGACGTTTCGTTCCATTGTTGCCATTTTGGAGACAACGGTTTCGCTGGATACTACTTATAGAGTTTGAGCTTGGGAAAATTGCGAGCGAACATAGGCGTCGTCATCTATCGTTGACCCGGGCCGTGACTCGTCAGGCGTAGTATTTTTTCAGAAGCCGGTCGTTTATTGGCCTGAAGGGACTTTCGCCATGCATATCCATGAGCAAGTAAGCCCCACCTTGGTAGACTTTGTCAGATAATCCAAGGATTTTGGCACTGCTCCTGCCCCCAGCTCATCTATGTTATCTTCTAACGTGTAACAACCGAGTCAAGTTCTACTAATTTCAGTTACCGTATGAACGGAGTGTGGCACTTATTTCATTTAGCTTGCTTGATTGTGACTTATTGTAATTTTACCCCGTCAATTCAATTCTGCATATAACAATTTAAGGTATCTAAAATAAAATTAAAATACTGGTCATAGCCTGCTCGACACCCCTAACCCCGTGGTAGCGTCCCTACATCGTGTTCTCGTCCCGTTCAGTGAAACGGACGTGTTTGGACGGCTACGCGCATGTACGTGTGTTCGTTTTGGGGGTATGCTTTTTGATTGTAAAATACTTCATTTCAAATTTTGGATCCCGCCTAAAATTTTCTTATTTCAATTTCAAATTTTTGGACCTGACCCGGGCGCAATTTGGAAATATTTTTGCATTGGCGCCAAATCCTATTTTCTAATAATTTTAAAACCAACGAAAATAATTTTACACCAGAAAATATTTTTCCATCCCTTCTGTAAAATCTTTTCAAATTTTCCCCTAACTGTTTAACCCATGAATCTTTCTCTCTATTTTCCTCTGTTGGCTGCGAGCCAATCACCGTTCACTTAAAACCCCTAGGCCCTTTACGCCTCTCTCTATCTCTCTCCTTTCCCCTTCTCTTTCTCTCTCTTCTCTCTTCCTCTCTCCTCCGCAGCCTTCTCCCTCTCTCTCTCCTTCTCCTTTCTTTCTCCTCTCGCTCTCTCTCTCTCCCCTCTCGCGAACACTGTTCGCTTCTCGGTTCTCATCACCGCCTTCGCGATGTGGTCACCTCCCTCTTAAAATCCTTCGTCTCCTGCTTCTTCTCTCCTTCTATATATTTTTCCCCGAGCTTCTTTAAACCCATCGCAGTAAACCCTAACCCTAGCCGCTCCTCTCCCTACCCGAGCCAACCTCGTCTACACCTCAACCTCATCCTCTTTCTCCTTCCTCTTTCATTCTTCTCCTTCTCCCTTTCCTGAGACCCTGCACACCCGCTGCACCCCAGAACCCATCGCCAACACCGTCTCCCATCGCCGCCGACCATCCCCATCGCCATCGCCATTCCCTTCTTCTCCTCTGCTCTCCATCCAGCATCCAAAACCCTGCACCCAAAGCCCCGGCGACTCCTAACCCGAGCACCCTGCACGAGAAGCTGCGCACCCCCTGCATACGTCTGCACCTCGTGGGATCGCCGCCGGCGATCTCGATCCGTCCCCTGGCCTCGTGCATCCTTCGGTGAGTGGTCTCCTTCTTCTCCTTCTTCTTCTTCTTCTTCCTTTTCTTCTTCTTTCTCTCTTTTCATCTTAAAACTTTTTCTCTCTCTGTTAAGGATCTGAACCCTCTGTGGATCGCCAGAACCCCGTCGACGTCACGCCAACGACGCAGCCATCCCTCTACAATCCAGTGGGTGAGTTACTTCCTCTGTATCCTTCGATCTCCGTCGATTTGCTTTGCATTTCTTGTAGTATCTTTAATGTTCACTGTTTTTGTGTCTCACCGGAATCCGGTCGTGCCGGCGACGTGTCTCGACGATCCAGCAAGGTACCCTGACCTGTGTGGTTCCACTGTTTGTCGTTTGGGTTCATTCCGTGAACCGTGCACACGTCGCGAGATTTCCCCGCCGACGTGTAACGTTCTGTTTTCCCGATTCGCAACCCGTCTAGGTAAGTACACCTTGCTACATGCTAAATAATATATATACATATACATTGATAGCACCCTAAACCTGTAGGTTAACTTTATTACCATAATTTCCCTTTTTCGTGTTCAATGTCGTGTTACATCATTTTAGCTTCCAAGCTTGAAACCTACCGTTTGCAATTACTTTATTAAACCTAATCATCACATTTGTATGTTTTAATCACATTTTCACTATTGACATAGCCTATGTCATTCTCTCTATAGTTTTACTCCATTCGGACACTCGTGTGCATTTAACCTGTATTAGCTGTGATTTCGTCCTTTGAACCTATATATAAATCATTGCATCCATAAAATTCTTAAAACTTGTTAACCTGATTTAACGGCCATAACTGTCATACTGTATTCTTATAATGTTAAAATTATCTCTGAAACACAACGGATAACTGTACTGCTAATTAATTGAAGCTGCCTTATTGTTTAATTCCTTGCTTAGATTATGTTGTTGATAACCATGCTTGATTATGTAACTGATTTCGAGCACACCCACGATATCGTTTACATCTTGACATAACTTGCTACATACATATTGATTGACCCGACATGGTACCGTATACTGCTTGACTTGACCTGATGTACCATGACCTGACCCATTACCTGATCTTGTGTCTGATGCCAACAAACCTGACATATGGTCCTCATGGACCGTTCCTGTTGTCTATCCAGACAAACCTGCTTACCTGATCCTGTGTTGGCATCAGTTCTTGATTACTGAATACCTGACTTGACTTACACATATAACTTGGGGGTATGGGGAAATCAAAGGTGAAACCTGACTTGTAACTCAACAGTTCGCTACTTGTTCTGATCAGTTTTAGAGGCTGGGCCAGCCTTGGAATGATGCTGCTGACATCATTCATCTATACACATTCCTGTTTTAGTGCCTAGCGGCATGTCTCGGTTTCAGCCCGAGAATCTGGACCGTGGTCCCGGGTATGCACGGGATACTATTGAGTTACATCGATGATTCATCAATTTGATTTCAAAGTCTTTAGAACAGAAAACCTGATAGAACAGTTTAGTTTACTCAATGCACACTACCCTACACTGCCTTGACTTACATTACTGTTACACCTGCTTTTCATTCATGTTTTTATTGCATTGTCTGTTACCCTGTTTATATTTTATTACTGGATGACATGACGCGCTGACGTCTGGGTTTTGCATGGCCCAGATTCCGTACCTTTGCTGCAGTCCGAGCAGGAGTACTTCAGCCAGCAGGCTGAGCTGTGAGTTTCAGTAGTAGCTAGTTCAGTTATTTTTCTGCAGTTTATTCCTAATGTGAGCCCGCATTATGGGACATACATTCCAGTTATTGTGTATTGGATCTTTTACTTCCGCACTTTTATTATTCTTGACTCATGTTATCTTGGCTTATGGACATGTTTTAGTTAGTGTTATTTTGTTCTTGATATCTCTACAGCCGTAATGTGACTGTGGATGGATACGTCCTACCCACAGGTAGCATGGTTGGCTATGTCACGTGCCTAATTTAGCGTACTCTGGGAAGCGGGGCGTGACATAACGCCTAGTGAGCTTCTTCGTTATTTAGCGACGAATGAGAGATCATGTGGCAACTTGCCACATAATCTTCAAGTTCCTCTAACGAGTCGTCTCCCTCATCATTGTCGTTATCATCACTTTCAAGGATATGGTTGAGAAACTCTAGGAGTGTGACCGGAGTTCGTGCCTTCTGGTTATATCCTTCCGGCGCGTCAATATACTTTTGCAGGTCTGTACACTTGTCGTCAGGCTGTGCGGGCTTCTTGGTCTTCTTCTTTTTCTTTGAAGACTTTAACGGCTGGGCCTAGGTGTTTTGCCCATGGTTACCAGTTCTCGGTGTTGGGCGCGGTTTCAGCATCCCCTCAATGATTTCCGGCTCTAACGGGCTTCTCCATCTGATTGCCGGGCATGCTTGAAGATCCTTCAGCATTCTCTTAGTTTTTTGCCGAGAGGACAACTTCTCCTGGAGATTCCTCTATAAACGAGCATGATGCCTCCGGCGCATCTGTCTTTTTAGAAGCGTGCGGTTGTGGCGGGTTTGTAAGTCCACGTTGCGACCCCCGGTTCTTACGGGGAGGCGGAAACGGTATAAAAATCAAATTTTTAGCGCAAGGGGCAACATGGACTAAGCAAAGTCGGGATCTTTGACTAAACTAAAACTAGCAAACTTATCTAAAGAGAGTTAGCTACTCGGATGGAGATGGTTATACCTAAACTTGAACTCCTTCGCTTCAAGCTCCGATGGTGGTCCGATGGCTCCTTCTTGTCGTCTCCGTAAGCCGAAGATAGATCCACCTGAAAGCTCCAACCTTTAGCTCCTTCTTCGTTCTTTGAAGAAACTAGTTCACTTGGTTTGCTAAACCTAGTGAACTAGAATGAGTAGAGAGGAAATAGAATGGGATTTTATCTATGGTTCTTGATTCTCAACTCATGAGACAAGAGAACCATAGATCAAGAGAGGGAGCAAGAGGTTGAGGGTGAGAGCAAGAGGAGAGCTCAAGAACAAGAGAGAGAATGAGCAAGAAAGAATGAGCAAGTATTTTGTCTCTCACCCTCTCATAATCCAAAGCAATGATAACTCATCATATTAACAAAAGTCTTATGTGATGGTTAGAAGCAACCACAACCATATCATTTCATGCACTCATTTTACACAAATGATCAAGTAAACAAAAGTCTTTGCCATGAAATGATGGCTATGGTTATCATGATGGTCAACTAGTCAAGCCTAGTCAACCGGTCAACAAGTCAACAAAAGTCAACAAGTCAACAAAGTCAACAAGTCAACAACCATATCACCATAATACTTAATTAATATAATAGTTAATCACATATCATATTCTCATTAGGGTTGAGCATAAAGTCAAATAGTCAACGGTCAACTGTCAACAACCCTAATGAGAATCCGCTGCCTCTGCCTCCCTGTCAACTGTGCATACACACCCGCATCCGCGTTCCGAGGAACACGAATGCAAACTGGATAAATCCAATCCCATAAGGTACACTAGGATCTGGCCTAAACCAAAGCCCGCTAGTGTAAAGTGTCCGGACACTGTACGTGCACAAGTGCACGGATGTGACCGAACCCTGTCGCAAAACCATGCGACCTGTCGCAATACCATGCGACCTCTACTCTTTTGCCTAAAGGCGAAAAGCTTTCTGTGTGGGACTCTAAAGACTCGACACTACGCTGGCAGTGGGTGTAACCACAGACCGCAAGCGGCACTAGCTGTGCGTAACGGTCCCCAGGTAATGCCGACAAGAAGACCGACGAGGCGAAACCCATCTGAACTCCTACTGAGCCTGAGTGTGACATTCTCCGTACAGTCCGGTCTGTTCGTCTGATACATCGCATAGCGGGCCTAGGGGGCGGTAAACGTCAGTCCCCCAATAGCGGTACAAGTCGTGCCGGAGCGAAGCCCAAAACACCCTGAGATAACACTGGAAACCTACCAGTATATCTCGTTTGCCCTGGCCAGGGACTACTCGTGTAATGGCTCTCCTAGACACAGCGCGATGTCAACCCCCAATACCGGGAGAGACGAATCCTGTCTAACCGTCACTGCCTCCAAGTGCTTCGGGACTGCACCCAACCACTACCTGTTTGCACGACTCCTTTGAGCCGTGGTAGGGTAGTGATCAAAGTACAGTGGGAACACACTCGAGGCGGAGTGACAGTGTCAAGTCAGCGGACTAAGCTGTACTCATGTCACCTGGGAACTGATAACTGACGATAGGTATAATACCAACTAGTCAGTTCCCGACGAGTCCTGTCCAGTGTACCCGTAACCTAACGAGCACCCGCATACTATCTCAAGTACGACGTACTGACGACTGTGGGACAGACCGTCTCCCACACTGGGATGAGAAGCGCATGCGCTGGTCTACTCCGGAGTATCGATGTCCTGTCTCGATAGTCCTGCGACCAGGGACCTGCATAAGGATGTGCTTATAGATTACCCAGCCCCACTAGTGTGACGGCCATCACATCGCTGGTAATCAAGCAAAGATCCTAAGGGCTCTACTAATGTGTATAGGCGATATACAAAAAATAAACACATGTACATATTGAAGTAGAAACAAACCAAGTAGCATACTACTATTTTGAGCAAGATTGTATATACAAGGTGAATATCCCAAGCATCCATTAAGTAATATACAAACTAGTATGATACAGTAATGGCCTCTAGGGCATATACACTAACAATCTCCCACTTGCACTAAGGCCATGTACTGGCGTATCGAAGACCTATCATCTCGATCAGCCACTCGAACTGAGTCTGGGGCAGGGCCTTGGTGAATGGATCAGCAGTGTTATCTTCTGAAGCGACTCTCCGAACCTCGATCTCCTGGCGATCTACGATCTCCCTGATCAGGTGATACCGCCTCAAGATGTGCCTGGATTTCTGATGGGACCTGGGTTCCTTCGCTAAAGCTATAGCCCCGTTGTTGTCGCAATACAGAGGTATTGGATCAACAATGGACGGAACCACTTGAAGTTCTTTCAAGAACTTCCTCATCCAGACAGCTTCTTTTGCGGCATCAGATGCAGCGATGTATTCCGCTTCCATCGTCGAGTCTGCAACGGTTTCCTGTTTGGAACTCTTCCAACACACCGCCCCTCCATTGAGGGTAAAGACAAAACCCGACATGGACTTGGAATCATCCTTGTCACTCTGGAAGCTGGAGTCAGCAAAGGCCTCGATCTGGAGGTCTTTTCCGCCATACACCAAGAACATCTCCTTAGTCCTTCTCAGGTACTTGAGAATGTTCTTTACCGCTATCCAGTGTTTCTCCCCAGGGTTTGACTGATACCGGCTTACCACACTTAGTGCATAAGCTACATCTGGTCTAGTACACAACATCGCATACATTATAGAGCCTACCGCAGATGCGTAGGGTATAATAGACATGCGATCCCTCTCCAAATCAGTCTTGGGAGACATCTCTTTAGAGAGGGTGATCCCGTGACAAGCCGGTAGGTTACCGCGCTTGGAATCTTCCATACTGAATCTCTTCAGTATGGTGTCGATGTACCTGGACTGCGAAAGTCCTAATATCCTCTTGGATCTGTCACGGTAGATCCGGATACCCAGAATGTACGAGGCATCACCCAGGTCTTTCATGGAGAACCTGTGTGACAAGAACCCCTTGACAGATTGTAGCATAGGAATGTCATTTCCTATTAAGAGAATGTCATCCACGTATAAAACGAGGAATACTACAGTTCTCGCTACAAATCTACTATAGATGCATGGTTCATCTGGATTTTTGATAAAGCCAAATTCTTTGACCGTCTCATCAAAGCAGATGTTCCAACTCCGCGATGCCTGCTTTAGTCCATAGATGGACTTAAGCAACTTGCACACCTTTCCGCTGCTCCCACTCTGAATGAAACCCTCTGGTTGGTCCATATAGACACACTCCTCTAAATTTCCATTTAGAAAAGCTGTCTTTACGTCCATTTGCCAGATCTCATAATCGTGGAAGGCAGCAATGGCAAGAAGGATCCGAATGGATTTCAGCATGGCTACTGGAGAAAAGGTTTCGTCATAGTCCAAGCCAGGTCTTTGACGGAAACCCTTTGCTACCAGCCTAGCTTTATAG
Organism: Agapanthus africanus; assembly: GCA_030015575.1. Classification (NCBI taxonomy): domain Eukaryota; kingdom Viridiplantae; phylum Streptophyta; class Magnoliopsida; order Asparagales; family Amaryllidaceae; genus Agapanthus; species Agapanthus africanus. The sequence continues at coordinate 31,941,069 of CM057351.1, forward strand.
GTCTCAACCTGTCCATCTACACCAATCTTCCTTTTGAAGATCCACTTGCATCCTACGGGTTTTACCCCGTCTGGAGCAATGTCCAACGTCCATACCTTGTTGGTGTACATGGACTCCATTTCGGTCCGCATTGCATCCAGCCATTTCACTGAGTCAACGCTCTGAACGGCCTGCTGGAAGCTAGTAGGCTCATCATAGTCTATGATGCAATCCTCTCTATCCCCGTCTACGAGAAAACCGTAGTATCTCTCGGGCGGATGAGTCTGCCTACTACTCCTGCGGAGCGGCGTAGGAATGTCCTGTTCTTCCGAACCCTCTGGTTCCACTAAACTTTCAGTAATAGTCCGTGGTTCTGGAATTTCTTCCAGTTCTACTGCGCTCCCACTTATTTCTTTTTCTATGAACTGGTGTTCTAGAAAGTGGGCATGACGAGAAACAAGAACTTTTTGTTCCTCTTCACAGTAGAAGAAATATCCCTTGGAATTCTTTGGATATCCCACAAACTTGCACAGTACTGAGCGTGCCTCGAGCTTGTCCGCATGCTGCTTTTTGACAAAAGCTGGACTTCCCCATATCTTAATGTGATTAAGATGGGGTCTCTTCCCACACCACATCTCAAATGGCGTAGTAGGCACAGTCTTAGTGGGAACTCGGTTCAAAAGGTATGCGGCTGATTCTAGCGCATATCCCCAGAATGATCGCGGCAACTCAGCGTTACTCATCATGGACCGCACCATATCCAATAGGGTGCGGTTCCGTCTCTCCGATACACCGTTATGTTGCGGGGTGTATGGAGGAGTAAGCTGAGAGAGAATTCCATTCTCTTTTAAATAGTCCAGGAACTCGGCACTTAAGTATTCTCCACCTCGATCCGATCTTAGAATCTTAATACTTTTGCCGGTCTGTTTCTCCACTTCATTCTTATACTCCTGGAATTTTCCAAAGGCCTCGGACTTATGTTTCATTAAGAAGACATAACCGTACCTTGAGAAGTCATCCGTAAAAGTAATGAAGTAAGAATGTCCGCTTCGGGCATGTGTAGACATTGGACCACACACGTCACTGTGTACGAGTCCTAAGAGCTCGCTCGCTCTTACTCCATGTCCAGTAAACGGAGTCTTTGTCATCTTTCCTTTGAGACAGGATTGACAAGTGGCATACGACTGATATTCGAACGCATTCAAATACCCTTCTGTATGTAACTTCGTCAACCTTCTCTCATTGATGTGACCCAATCTACAATGCCATAAGAAAGTCTGATTTATTTCTGGAGACTTTCTTTTGTGTGAATTCTGGACATTAAAAATCTGTGGTTGGTTTAACACGTATATACCATTACTCAAAGTACCTGACCCAATCAAAACTTGATTAAGGTGAATGTTTACAACATTGCTTACAAACGCAAATTCATAACCTTCTTTAGAAACTAAAGATACAGAAATGATATTACAAGTTGCGTTGGGTACAAAAAAGCAATTACGCAAAACCAAAACATGTCCATCTGACATTCCCAGGTGATAGTCCCCCACGGCTTTAGCATCCATGCTAGCTCCGTTCGCAACTCTGAGGGTCATGTCACCTGCCTTCAAAACCCTACGGTTTCTCAACGCCTGCAAAGAATTACAGATATGAGATCCTGATCCGGTATCCAATACCCAGGAAGTAGAGTTTATTGAAAGACAGTTTTCAATAACATACACACCTGAAGATGAAGCTGCAACCTGCTTCAATTCCTGTGTTCTGGCCTTCCAGGCCCTGCAATCATTCTTCCAGTGTCCTCTCTTATGACAATAGAAGCATTCTTCCTTATCCACAAGCTTCCCCGCTATCTTTGTTGCTTTACCTTTTCCCTTCGTATCCACTTTACTAACACCGCCCCTTGGTTTGGCGGGGGCCTTCTTCTTCTTTCCCTTGGCTTTCGCCTTGGACCTAGAAGAAGATGATCCTCCTACAAACAAAGTGGATGTATCCCTACCTTTCTGTAGGGTGCCCTCTGCGCTCCTCAGCATGTTGAGGAGCTCTGAAAGTTCAACCTCTTTTTCTTGTAGGTTGAAGTTCAGTATGAACTGGGCGTAAGTGGAAGGAAGGGACTGGAGAACTATATCCGTATATAGCTCTCTCTCTAATGTGATCCCTAGGTCAGCGAGCTCCTCAATGTAGCCGATCATCTTTAGCACGTGCTCGGCTACTGATGATCCGACGGCCATTCTTGTCGAAAATAACTTTTTCGACGCTTCGTATCTTGCGATACGTGATTGCTCTCCATACAGTTCTTTTGTATGAAGCAATATGGACTCCATGTCCATATTCTCATGCCTCCTCTGATGTTCGTTGTCCATCGAGGCAAGCAGGAGGCACTTGGCCTTCGCGCTATCAATCTCCCAAGTCTTGCGGATTTCCTTATCCGCGACGCTGGAAGTTGGACCAGGGACAGGGGGAGCTTTGGTGGTAAGAAGATACCCCAGCTTGTCATAAGTGATTGCTATCTTGACATTCCTGAGCCAATCTTTGTAGTTTGGCCCTGTCAGTTTGTTTTTATCTAGGAGTAACTTAAGTCCAGTCATGTTGATTGGTCGCTGCAATTAGGAGAGAGAAGAAGAAACACTCAGCATGATGCTCTTGCAAGTTTAGAGTGGTTTTTAGTTTGTCTAAACAGGATGGCTCCCACTGTTTCTCGAATCCCTCCTCAAACCATAAAGGAAGAATTAGTCAGGATCAATCCCACCGTACAATACTTGCTTAACCGTTCAGCCAGGCCGGTGTCGGTACTTCGAGGGAGGTTTTCCAACGCTTTCGCGAAGTTCCTTAATTAAAGAACCTCTTTTCCCTAGGGGCGTAGCCCCGCTAATACCTTTCTAGGCACCTACTAGGTTTATAGCATTGATCGTTAAGTGAGAAATTTCCCGAGGAGTAGCATATACTCACAGTAGGATCGGGATCCAAATATCATCGCGTGACGAAACTGAAGGAATCCTACCAGAATCATCACACTCCAAATGGTATGCAAATCTAGCAAGTTTCAGTACTTATGAAACTCCCGATGTGGATTTTTGCCCCATGCTCTTATGACCTTGACTTTGGCCAAAATATCATAAGTCACATGTCAAGTTCTACCCGTCATTATCCAGGTTAATTTGGATCCATCCGTACCTACCCTTGACTTTGGCCAAAATGGCAGTACGACTGTCCCAAACCAACGCATCTATCTATGCTACACATGAACACCCAATAGCTACCAATCACTGTGCCTTGACTTTGGCCAACATACACAGCTTGAATACTATTGACTATTCATGTGAAACGACGGAGGGCTACGGATGGTTTTGACAAAACCGTGAACGTAGTGAACTTGATTTGGTCGATGGAACGAGATAGCTTTTAAAAGGAGTGGCTCAAGCTCCGCATTTAAAAGTTTGTTTTGAAAAGAACCGAGTGGTTTTTCGAAAGTGTTCCAACGACTTTAACTTGGTTTATTATCTTGCATTAGTTCTTTTAATGCGTGATATTCTTGCATTAGTTCTTTTAATGCGTCCCATCATTTAATCCTACCATTGCAGAAAACAACCAAAATATGACGTACGCTTATGCCATTCGCATTCGCCACGGGGCCCCGTCATTACCCGTTAGGTTACTTAACTAACGACAGAGCGGGGGCTGGGCTAGCGCGTCTGTAAAACATAAGCAACGCCTAAATAATATCATATATAGATATACTGCAATGATAAACATTTCAGATCACAGATAAATACATTGGATATACTAGGAATCTGTAATTTGTACGAGCCTGTAACAAAAACAGATTACACGGTCGCGGTGAATAGCCAAAACCCCACCCAAGACCCCTATGGGTGCGGCAAACTATCCGCCAAGTACCCGAAGCGTAGAAACCTCCCTCATCTCCATGAGTAGGCCACTCGACACTTCGGCATACCCGGTAGTTTGTGCACCCCTCCATGGGTCTATCCTAGGACCAAAAACAGTAAAAAGAAATTATACAATGACGGCTACAACCCCGACCCGGTTGTGCGGCCATACAAATAATTATTACATCAATTTACAAATTTACATGAATTGCAAGAAAAGAAAACTCTCGTCTCACAACCCCCGGCTATTCACCCGCGACAATCCAACATATTTATATACACATTCCAGCACATTACAGATCATGTATAACCCCGACCAATCGACTTATAGCGATTAGCCGACGTTCAATACATGCAAACATCACAGATATAACCATCATAGTCAAAGTGCAGTGAAGTTCGGAAAAAAAACGGAATTATAGGACCCCAAAAGGAAATTTCTTTTCTGGAAAATCTGGGCACATATAATATATTTCAAAAATCCCAAAACCAACACAGACACACACTGCACGAAAAACGATGCAGAGAAGACGACAAACCGCGGTGCTTCCGCGGCAGATGCCTACCTCGTGCGGCGGAAGCGCGGCGGTTTGAACGAAACAGTGGACCGTTTTTCATGGGTGTTCACACAAAACCCTGAGCCGAATTTAGGAGTATAAAGTTTTTCATTTTGACCAGAAAAAATTTCAACAGAAACTCAGGTTTTGTAAAAGTTAGGTTTTTGGATTTTTTTTTCGGTTCCGAACTTCGTTACACTTTACTACCAAGCTAGTTTAAGTTTAGTTAGGCTCTGATACCACTGTAAGTCCACGTTGCGACCCCCGGTTCTTACGGGGAGGCGGAAACGGTATAAAAATCAAATTTTTAGCGCAAGGGACAACATGGACTAAGCAAAGTCGGGATCTTTGACTAAACTAAAACTAGCAAACTTATCTAAAGAGAGTTAGCTACTCGGATGGAGATGGTTATACCTAAACTTGAACTCCTTCGCTTCAAGCTCCGATGGTGGTCCGATGGCTCCTTCTTGTCGTCTCCGTACGCCGAAGATAGATCCACCTGAAAGCTCCAACCTTTAGCTCCTTCTTCGTTCTTTGAAGAAACTAGTTCACTTGGTTTGCTAAACCTAGTGAACTAGAATGAGTAGAGAGGAAATAGAATGGGATTTTATCTATGGTTCTTGATTCTCAACTCATGAGACAAGAGAACCATAGATCAAGAGAGGGAGCAAGAGGTTGAGGGTGAGAGCAAGAGGAGAGCTCAAGAACAAGAGAGAGAATGAGCAAGAAAGAATGAGCAAGTATTTTGTCTCTCACCCTCTCATAATCCAAAGCAATGATAACTCATCATATTAACAAAAGTCTTATGTGATGGTTAGAAGCAACCACAACCATATCATTTCATGCACTCATTTTACACAAATGAGCAAGTAAACAAAAGTCTTTGCCATGAAATGATGGCTATGGTTATCATGATGGTCAACTAGTCAAGCCTAGTCAACCGGTCAACAAGTCAACAAAAGTCAACAAGTCAACAAAGTCAACAAGTCAACAACCATATCACCATAATACTTAATTAATATAATAGTTAATCACATATCATATTCTCATTAGGGTTGAGCATAAAGTCAAATAGTCAACGGTCAACTGTCAACAACCCTAATGAGAATCCGCTGCCTCTGCCTCCCTGTCAACTGTGCATACACACCCGCATCCGCGTTCCGAGGAACACGAATGCAAACTGGATAAATCCAATCCCATAAGGTACACTAGGATCTGGCCTAAACCAAAGCCCGCTAGTGTAAAGTGTCCGGACACTGTACGTGCACAAGTGCACGGATGTGACCGAACCCTGTCGCAAAACCATGCGACCTGTCGCAATACCATGCGACCTCTACTCTTTTGCCTAAAGGCGAAAAGCTTTCTGTGTGGGACTCTAAAGACTCGACACTACGCTGGCAGTGGGTTTAACCACAGACCGCAAGCGGCACTAGCTGTGCGTAACGGTCCCCAGGTAATGCCGACAAGAAGACCGACGAGGCGAAACCCATCTGAACTCCTACTGAGCCTGAGTGTGACATTCTCCGTACAGTCCGGTCTGTTCGTCTGATACATCGCATGGCGGGCCTAGGGGGCGGTAAACGTCAGTCCCCCAATAGCGGTACAAGTCGTGCCGGAGCGAAGCCCAAAACACCCTGAGATAACACTGGAAACCTACCAGTATATCTCGTTTGCCCTGGCCAGGGACTACTCGTGTAATGGCTCTCCTAGACACAGCGCGATGTCAACCCCCAATACCGGGAGAGACGAATCCTGTCTAACCGTCACTGCCTCCAAGTGCTTCGGGACTGCACCCAACCACTACCTGTTTGCACGACTCCTTTGAGCCGTGGTAGGGTAGTGATCAAAGTACAGTGCGAACACACTCGAGGCGGAGTGACAGTGTCAAGTCAGCGGACTAAGCTGTACTCATGTCACCTGGGAACTGATAACTGACGATAGGTATAATACCAACTAGTCAGTTCCCGACGAGTCCTGTCCAGTGTACCCGTAACCTAACGAGCACCCGCATACTATCTCAAGTACGACGTACTGACGGCTGTGGGACAGACCGTCTCCCACACTGGGATGAGAAGCGCATGCGCTGGTCTACTCCGGAGTATCGATGCCCTGTCTCGATAGTCCTGCGACCAGGGACCTGCATAAGGATGTGCTTATAGATTACCCAGCCCCACTAGTGTGACGGGCATCACATCGCTGGTAATCAAGCAAAGATCCTAAGGGCTCTACTAATGTGTATAGGCGATATACAAAAAATAAACACATGTACACATTGAAGTAGAAACAAACCAAGTAGCATACTACTATTTTGAGCAAGATTGTATATACAAGGTGAATATCCCAAGCATCCATTAAGTAATATACAAACTAGTATGATACAGTAATGGCCTCTAGGGCATATACACTAACAGGGTTTACCCTCCAGTTTTCAGACAACGCGAATTTGCCTTGCTGGTACTGATCTTCAACCCAGTTTTTGAAGACATAGCAATCTTCGATTGAGTGACCCACTACTCTGTGCTAGGGACAATAGTTAAGATGGTTGACATCACTTGGTTGCGGTGGGTGTCTTGGCTCTGGCAGAGTGATGAGCTCGTTGCGCACTGCCAGTTTGAACAGTCTCCTTGTTTTATCCCGAGGGAACGAGTAAGGACGTCTCAACTTCTCATCGAGGGATCGCGGCTTGCTGCTTTGGCGAACAACCGGTCTCGGGTCACTCAATTGTTGTTGAGCGTTGGCGAAGAAGGTCGCTTTCCCTTTGCTCTTTTCGTTTCGAAGCTCCGTTTTCGAGGAGGATGGTCTATGGCCCATCTGGTCTATTTGGGCCTGCTTGTCAATCAAGGCCTAGAAAGTGGTTAGCTTGAAGAACATCATGAATTGAGAAATAGTCGCCTGAGGGTCGAGGGTCCCTATGAACATGCCCATGGCTGGAGCTTCCTCTATGCGTTGTTCGCACTTTGACCATAGTTTTCGCTACCGGATTGCATACTGCACCCATGTCTCTCCTGGCTTCACCCTGGCATTGATCAATGCTGTGATTGGGGTGTGTTCGCTGGCGCTTGCGAAACGCTGAGTGAATAGAAACTCCATCTTTGTAAACGTTTTGACGGAATCGTTCGGCAGCTCCGAATACCATTCAAAGGCCGTTTCCGCCAAGCTGCCAACAAACTGGCGAAGCAGCAGTTTGTCGTCACCCCCAGTATTGCCGCACATAGCTCTGAACTGAGCGATGTGCTGATGGGGATTTGTCCCCTTGTACATGTGAAATTTAGGGTTCGTATATCCTGGCGGGTACTTAATCTGATCGTACCAGCTTGGATATAGTTGCCCAGTTCTGACGACTTGGCCGGCGGCTTCGTTCACTTGATAAGCTCATATCTGTTGAGCTATATAATCATCGAGCGCAGCTTTCGAGATTGTTTCCTCCTTTGCATCTGAAGAGGCCGGAAGAGGGTTTGATGTCTCCCCTCTATCGTCTTTAATTATTACTGGAGGATCTTCGGCTGGGTGGTCTGGCTGGATCATCATGCCCACCATATCTTGGAACAATAGCGCCATTTGTTTTATGTTAGCCGCTTGTTCTGCAGCCTCTTTGTCTTTCCTCTCGAGCATTCTTCGGAGGAATTCGGCATCAGTTTCCTGTTCTTGGCGCTGCTCCGACGATGTCTCCGGGCTTACTTTTGGCCCAGTGAGTGCGGCCATGGTTGTTAGCATCTCCTGGAGCTTTTGTTGTTGTTGCTCCTGAGCCTTTGTTACTGATCGCGTAAGTGGTCGATGACCCGTGGAAGCATGAATTTCCTCTTTTCCAGAAGCCATGTAAATGGTGTGCACCACCATGCCCCCAGACTTGGGACGTTTGGATTCAGTGCCTTTGAGCTTTGTCGTGGACACGGGGATTTTCTCCAGCCTTCTTCTTTTGTGGGCGGTCGAAGTTGAGGGTGTCGTTGCAGCGGGCATCCAAGTAGATGACACCTTCTGTGGTACGATAGGGCGGTCCTTCTCTTGCCGAACCTTCATTTTCTGTGGCCGGCGGGAGTAGTCTTGGTTAATCACAGAGTCTTGGACCCTTCGCCAGACCCTGTGAATTTTGGAGGACAGCCGCTGAGGGGGCTGCTCTAGCTTTGCCATTGTAGCGTTCTCCACAGGTAGAGGAGATCTTTTCAACACAGCAGTTGGAGAGTTTTTGCGTACCCTCCTAAGTGGTTCAAAGCTGTTCCCAATTGGAACAGCAACATCAATTTCCACCATTGGAACTGGTGGAGTTAGTCCAGAAAGGGAACTGCTCCCAGCTTTCCTCACTCGGTGCTAGTGGCGACGTCGAAAGCATCTTGCAGATGGGATCACCTCCGTTGTCGGGGTAGCTGCATCATGCTTCATGCTTTGATGAGAAACCGTTGTTGGTGTCAGCCTGTCAAAGACCGACGACCATTTAGAGGGGATGGCTAACCTGTCAAAGGCAGACTTTCGAACAGGGGTAGCAGCCTTAGTGACTTCACCTAAAGCGGGAAATGGAACGGACAGTCTTGTGAAGACTAATCCTGTAGCAGGAGAAACCTTTCTGATGACTTCATTCATTGGAGCAGGGATAGCTATTCGTTTCGGGATAACCCCTTCAGTTATTGCGGGCTTTTTTACGGGCCCATTAGGGTTTTGGCCTAGTCTGTTAAAGACCGAGGCGTTGGATTTGGACGACCCGTTGAGAGGAGCCGCGGTAGTTGCAAGCCAATCAAAGAACGACTTCTTCGTGGCTTCCTGCGATGTCATCGGGGCGTTGAAGTTCATTGGTGGGAGCATGGTCCCAAAGAACAACCCAGTGGTGGCCTGCGTCACCTGCTCCACTGGCATCGCGAAAATGGAGGCCGCTTGGGGCCCATAGGTCACTCCTCCGGCGAGGACGGAGTGGGAGTTGTTTTTACAGCTGGTGCAGTTGGAATCCATTTTCTCTTCACGGGAGCAAGACACCAAATCATAGTACCTCGAATCCAGAGGAAACCATATTAAACCGCGATTCGTTCGCGAACACGACATACGAAGTGTGGAGTGGAAAGAGAAAAAGGTCCCACCGGGCGTGCCAGATTCTGTTCTCCGCCGAAAGACGCGACCGGGACGTTGGGACGTCCAGCCTGAATTTTGGGGGCAGATGCTATTGGGTTTTATCCGTCCACCTCTCCGAAGATGCCAAGTTGATATATGGCACCGTGTATCGAAGGTTTAGACAGATGCGGCTGTTGTAGCAGACTTCGTCAGATTCCTCCTCATTGTGAGGGGTTTTTGATTGTGGGGATGCTCTTCCTTGCAGGCGCAAACCCCTGCAGTTAATTACGCTACCGCATCACGGTAACCACTTTCTCCTTCTCCAGATGGTCACTTCATGTCGTGTGTGTTTGTTTTATTTTTGGTTGCCCGTGGATTATATACGGAGACTAATTTATGTCATCTCCCGTATGGCGTGGATTAGTCCAAATCCGTATTTTCTTAGATTTGGGTTTGGGTTGGTTTAAGGATCGTTAACCTCATTTGAGATTAAGATCAACTTAAATGTTTTTTGAGGATACGTTGGTCTAATTTTAGACTAAGATCTACTCAACAGGGTTTTGGGATCATTTAGATCCAACGAAAGAGCATTTGGACTCTATTGTCTTAGTTTAGGGATGTTGTGGTCCATAAGTTTAAGGACGTCATAGTCCGTGAGTTTAGGGATCTCATAGTCCATAAAGTTTAAGGACATTATAGTCACGTTTAAAGACGTCATAGTCTGTGAGGTTTAGTTTAGGGACGTTGCGGTCCACAAGTTTAAGGACATCTTAGTCCATAAGTTTAGGGACCTCATCATAGTCCATAAAGTTTAAGGACATCATAGTCCAGTTTAAAGACGTCATAATCTATGTGGTTTTGGTTCAACCGTTTGGGGATGCGCCAAAATTTATTGGTTATTGGGACCCTCCATCTCTCTGAATACGTTGAAGAATTACAACAACATATATCAGAGGTATGAAGAGATGTACCCTTGAACCAATGTTGGTTGGGAGATCTGTAGTCAAGTTTAGGACTAAGATCAGTTAAAAAGATTTATGAGCATATGGGCTCAATTAATCTGAATTAGGGATCTGTGGCCAACTTGGGCTCCGCCCACTCAGTTAAAATGTTGAACGTTTAATTAGGCTCAGTCCTTTTTTATTTAACAATACTGAGTATTGGTTTGGGTTCTGACAACCTTTTTCTTTTGTCTTTTACTGAGTGTTGAACACTTTTTATGGCGCTGGGCTTTATTTAAATAACACTTTGTATTCCCTCAGCGCACACGTGAGGAGCACGTGGTGCGCTTGGCGCTGAGCGCCAGATCTGGAGTGCTGAAGCGCTTCTTTTGAAATAGCGCACACGTGAGGAGCACGTGGTGCGCTTGGCGCTGAGCGCCAGACTTGAAGCGCTAAAGCGCTTCTTTGGAAATAGCGCACACGTGAGAAGCAAGTGGCGCGCTTGATGCTGAGCGCCAGACTTGGAGCGCTGAAGCACTTCTTTGGAAATAGCGCACACATAAGGAGCATGTTGTACGCTTAGCGCTGAGCGCCAGACTTGGAGCGCTAAGGCGCTTCATATGAAATAGCGTACACGTGAGGAGCACGTGGCGCGCTTGGCGCTGAACGCCAGACTTGGAGCGCTAAGGCGCTTCTTATGAAATAGCGCACACGTGAGGAGCACGTGGCGCGCTTGGCGCTGAGCGCTGGCCAATGAGTGCAGAGCGCTCTTGATCAATTATGTGCTCTGAAAATTAAGTTCTTGTTTATAATAGACTTTGTTTCGTGGATCTAAGAACTAAGTTCTTATTTTAATAGGAGATGTTACAATCTCTTCTGTTTTTGTGAAAGACTTTGTCTTCGTCTTATAGATCTGTGATCTAAAGAGAACTAAGTTATTCACCCTCCCTTTTTTATGACAAGATGCTCCAATCTCTTCTACTTTTATGAATGACTTCTGTCTTTATAGATCTATGATCTAGAAAAAGAACTAAGTTCTTTCTTTCTGATGAGATGCTTTGATCTCTCTGTTTTATTTACCTTGAAGAAATTCTTCTTCCGAGAGCTTGCTCTTCTCTTTGAAATTTCTCAAAGTTTGGGGGGGAGGAGGGTTCCTCTGTGTGAAACTTATGGGGAGTTTCTTTTTTTATCCAAGACTTGAAGTCTTGGGGTCTTTATATAGTGGAGGCTGATTTGTTGAATCAGTTAAGGAGATCTTTTCTCTAATTGATTTGGAGATATTTCCCACCGTTGGATGTTTAATCATGAGGCTTCTGTTTTACAGAAGAAAATCTTCTTGTTTTTAATAAGATTGGGAAAATATTTTCTCATACAGAACTTATTCTGTATCTTGGTGACTTTTAATCACCATTGGATAATAAATTGATCAAGTTTCTTCACCAAGATTAGTTCATTAGAACTTATTCTGATTTACAGAGCACAATCTTTACTATTTAGAAAGATTTGAGGAGTATTCCCTCAACAGAATTTTATTTGATGATTTATCATTTTCGTTGGATCTTTGATCCAACGGTGGAGAACATTTAGTTCTAGCGCTTTGCGCTCTCGTGCTTTGCAAGTGAGCGTTGCTTCAGAGTCTTTGACTCTCAGCGCTGGCGCACTTGGCCCGAGCGCTCTCATGCTTTGCACGTGAGCGCTGCCTCAGAGTCTTTGACTCTTAGCGCTGGCGCACTTGGCGCGAGCGCTGCTTCAGAGTCTTTGACTCTTAGCACTGGCGTCGAGACAGTTGTTACATTCTTTACATGTTGTGTTTTCCCTTTTTTTATTATTTTTTTAATTTTATTGTTATTATTTTATAAGGAAGCAAGTTTTGAGCCAAAATTTTGGCGGGAACAGTGACCACATCATTCCATTTTGAACAAGCGTAGATCACTCTGAGTGGGACCCACACGATTTTTATAAAGAAATAAAGAAGTTTCTATTTGCGGGGAGGCTATTTTTAGGATTCCCGACATATCAAGAGGGGGTTCCGAATGCGGGAAGCTTATTTTAGGGCTTCCGGATAATATTGCTGAAAGGAATCCCGTGCTAGGGTTGAAACACTTGTGGACCTAGCGGAAGCATAAAACAATAATTTTACAAAATATAACACCAATTCCAAACTCAAGATGCATCATTTACAAATTACCGCAACATGAAAAGAAATCCAGTAAGCAAAAGAGAGGAGTTTGTGGTGATACAACCTTTATAACGTATCCATCTAATCTTGGAAGACCCGAGCTAAAACCTGTCGCCTCCAGATCGAGCTTGCAAGCCAATTTTCTCGCCGCAGATGATCCACATCGAGAAATCCTAAGTCAAGCTTTATCTCCACCAATGAACTAATCTTTGTGAAGAAACTTGATCAATTTATTTTCTAATGAAAAAGATCAAGGGATGTAGAAATCACTCTTAAAATTATCTCTCATGTCTCTCTCTTTCTAGAAAAACAAGAGAGAGAAAAGGCATGAAGGAAGCGAGCATGTAAAAAGAGAGGTTTCATTTCTAGCCTTGTCATCTTTTCCACAAAGTGCTAGATAAGACTAAAAGTCTCTACAATATCTTTTAAGCATGCTTCATTTCTTTTATCAATTAAAAAGAAATGAATCATTTCTTTTATATTGATAATAAGAAATGAAGTGTCCCTTTCTAGATGTTTTAATTTGTCAAACATCTAGTATGTGTATCATATACACAAATTTATATGTATCGCATACATATACCCATATTTGTATCGCATACAAATAGCAAATGAGAGATAAATAGAAAGCGAACATAATACTAGAATATATATATATATATATATATATATATATATATATTATTAAATCACCACTTGATTTAATAATCTGGTTTAAACATATACCGGCAAGTATTAAAAACGTCCGATTAACATACATATATCAAATACACGTATTTAATCGAAATTCCGCACGTATCACCATACGCACTCTATATCGTTTCTCCTGAGCATGAAAAACCTCCACATAGGACTCTAAAGAGTTAATCAATACTCAGGTTAGGATCATATCCGATTGATCTAAAATACTTTCGGATCATATCCGATTGATCTGAAACAATTTCAGATCAATCCCCTCACGAAGAGGTTATCCCACAAGCAAGTCAGTAGCACTAGCTGTACGTAGCGACTACCCAGCTATTGATCAAAAGAAAGGCCGACAAGCAAGCTCATCCGAATGCAATCAAAGCCTATCAGTGACAGTCGCCGTATAGTCCGGTCTCTTCGTTAAAGAGTATCGCATTACGGGTCAGGGGTAGAATCTGTCAGACCCCTAATAACCTAATAAGTCATCCAGACATTTGACCCATAACCATCAAATATACAACTGATAACATTTATCAGTTTATCTTAACTTCCATGGCCATGGGCTTTTGGTCATAGTCATGTCTCGCATAGCGCGTATAACAACCCTAAACTTTCTGTACAATTTTTTTCTTCAAAAATACAGAAAGGGGTACTTGAACCTGAGTACAACTTATAAGTTTGATTTGCTTTTGAACAGCAAGAAGGAGCTTGTAGCTCATTGGTAAGACCTTGCACTACTGAACCAAAGCACCAGAGTTCAAATCCCATCAGCCACACTTTTTTTTAAATTAAATTCTTTTAAGCTTTTAAAAGCCCAAGAGTCTACACGAGCACAGTATGTAAACTAAAGAGTCACACATAAAACAAACGAGTTCACTGCAGTAGACCAACCGACCCCGACACGTGGCGAAGAGACGAGCCCCGACTCGCCCGACTCGGGCCGGCGAAACGCCTGACTCGGCTGGCGCCGCCGGTCTGACTCGGCCAAAACCCAAAGTTTCTTTATCTCTGGAGACTCTTGAACTCCTCCCATAACCCTTGTATTATTTGTTTTTACTGCACATTTACAGAGCACAATAAAACTCATATTTAATCTATTTTTTATTACAATTTTAATACACCTTTTCACTATCCTAAACCCTAGATTTTTCCTATAAATACCACCTCTCAAATCACCCCCCCCTCCCAAATCCCTGCCCAAACTCTCAAGAAAATTCCCAAGTCTTTTGTGTGCAAGTGGAGTTAGCAAAAGGGCGAAGCTCCGACGAACTTCCGATGGTAATCCGAGAAGTTTCCAACAACGAAACGACGCACCGGCAACTCCTACCTCTTCCTCCTTCTCTCTTCTAGTCAAGTAACCTGTAAGTTCCTACTTCTCCTTCTTTTCTCTATTCTAAAAACATTCAAAACTAAAACCCGATGGAAGCGGAGTTAGTCCGACTTCCGATTCGGTTTTTTTTAAAAACTATAATTTTTCTTAATCAAGATACCTTCATATCATCACATATTGTTCATTAAATATTAACAAACTTAATAAAATAAGTTTCACATCAAACTAATCATTTTTGTAACTTTTATTATACTTTTTCAGAAAAATACCATATAGTTTAGTTTCGACATAAACCATCATAATTCCTTGTTATACGTAAAGATAGCTCACGAGGTAATGACCTACCTCCTCACAACACTCATATCTAACAAGCACGATGGAATTTGAGAACATAGATTGGGGAAAATACGACTTTACATATAACTATTTTCAACTTATAAAACTTTTTTCTGCAAGAAGTGTATTTTAACAAATCCTTGCAATTGCTCCTCTACAACCCATTTGGGGAACCCGTTCGGGATGGTGCGGATTATCGCACATTCTCGGGCTTAGTACAGTGAGATGCAGACCTCCGCAAGGAGCATACGATCTCGAAAGATTTAAAATACAATTTTTTTTAGAAAATGTGATTTCTATTATAAATAAATATATATGTTTAATAAATAAATATATATGTAATTAATATCAAAATATCTATTTTTAATATTTATAATATTCCACATTTCCAAAATTCAAGAAAAATATCTCATTTACAAGAAAATATCATACAAATCCAATATTACAAATAAATACCATATATTGATATTAAGTTTTATTCACTACAAATGTCACATTGATAAAATATACATCAATGAAAACTCTAAAGACGATAATAAAATACTTGAGGTGTATTTTGAAAATTATACAAAATTATTTTTACATAAAACCCCCTCAAGTTATACTAAATTACAATAAGGACCCAAGTAAACATAGGTTTAAGCGGGACCGGTCTCTTGAGCCTCAGAGAGCTGGAGATATAGGTGCTTGCCTATTTAAGGTAGACAACTTAACAAACGGTGTTATCAACACGGTAATTGTCTTTGAAAAATACACAAATCCTGTCGTCCATGTGCAGCAGTTACCAATAGCACCAAAACATAATTCATAACTTCAATTTCTTTTCTAATTGTCCGACTCAGACTGAGTCTCAATATAATCAATATGACTTGAATATGATTCAAGTATAAAACTTCAATACAATATGGATATATGAATCCGTCTATTTAATCTAATCAATCTATATTGACTGAACTGAACCATGGATATATTCCATCTATATGTTCATCCATTATATCCGTTCCATTACTGATATCATGGTGTCGAAAAGTCATCCATCTATATAAATCAAGACAATACAATACAAACTATACAATCAAGACATCACGGGGTTTATAAGGGGTAGACTGGTACGGAAGGTGTTAAAAGTGGCACGAGACTGTAACCATAATACACCTAACCTGAATTCAATTGCCGTTGTACCATGGCTGAATGGTTTCTTGTGCTCCATATACCTTAGTCTCCGGAATAGTGGGACTCCTCTCGTATACACTGGTATTCTTCTGTACCAAGCTACAAACAACAGCGTTAACACTAAATACAACATTATAACAATATACTCTCTATTCTGTCTATTCCATTCTTGTCTATTTACGGGACTTACAGAGAGATTTGTTCGCTGACGACATTCTCTTTCTTCTTCTTTGGAATGTCGTCAGGTGATTCGGACTCACTGGAGATCGAGCCCACCAGCGAGAATTTGGACCAGCTAGCTTTCGACCCACGGCTTTAGATTCCTTGTACACATTTACATTCTGTATTTTCCATTTCTGTTATGCCACTGTTTAGGCATTGCTTTCCATTCTATGTATTTACTTTTCAGTTGTATTGTAAAAAGAATGTTTAATAAATAAAGTTGTTGTTCAATTATATCCATTGACATTGTCTCTTATGCATTTTACTTATATTGCTTAGATACGCTTAGCGTGTTTACTTCAGAGTAAATACGTAGCGGTCTCGTCGCGTCCTCTGCCCGTATACTGGGAAGCGGGGAGTGACAGGTTTTGTTGGTGGCCCATGCAGGTCTGAGCTGTATGGAACCCTACCATGCAGTTCCGTTCTGCGTGGACAACCTAAGTAATATAACACAAGAACCAGCAATTGAAAACATTCTTTACAATTCATACTTCTTGAATCTTATCATTTCATATACTTTGAATCTGTCCTAACCCAAAATTTTCTTTCAAGGTTATGGATTCCCCAAACAACACTAGCACGAATGTCAACAACACTCCCCCACCACTACCATTCACACCTGCCGTCGCTGCTCCGATCAACGAGCGGACGGTTCTGCTTGAGGCAATCCGCAGCCTCCTGGAAGGACTGCAGCAGCAGACTGCTATGTTATTGAACCGACCAGAAGCGGAAGCAACCGGTATGAAGCGCTCTGCCACCCAGATAGCAGGAGGATCCCATCCTATACAACCTTCTAAATCCAAGAGACAGAAAGAAACAATTAACCAGCCAAGTCCAAATTTTTGCTTCTATTGCAAGAGGAATGGAAATTTGGTGAAGGATTGTAGGCGCGCCAAAGGTCTGTGTCTAGTTTGTGGCGCATCCAATCACGGAATTGGAAACTGTCCTTATAGACGTAACCCAGTTCACACACCCATCAACCACCCGCAGCGGCCATCTATCCAGGCTCCTGCACCTCGTCTTGCACTCCCTGCTCCACCACCTGCACAGCCTACTCACCAATTCCAACAAGCAATGAGGAACATACCTCGAGGGCAGAGAAACATGCCTCAAGGACAGAGGAATGTGCCCCCAGCTAAGAGGAATGTACCACAGCGTCAGGCTTTCCTTCTAACGGCCAAAGAAACAGAGGCCGAAGACCAAGATAACCCTGGTAATTTCCTCAACTCTTTTCAAATTTTTCGCATTCTTTCATTCCTTCACACATTTTTCATACACCATCAATAGTTATACCACCAAACTTTTCTTGAATCCGTTACACTTTCCATATACAAATTTCGAGGACGAAATTTTTATAAGCAGGCTAGAATGTAACAACCCTAAACTTTTTGTACAATTTTTTTTTCAAAAATACAGAAAGGGGTACTTGAGCCTTATCACAAATTATAAGTTTGATTTGCTTTTAAAGAACAGCAAGAAGGAGTTTGTAGCTCATTGGTAAGATCTTGCACTACTGAACCAAAGCACCAGAGTTCAAATCCCATCAGCCATACTTTTTTTTAAATTAAATTCTTTTAACCTTTTAGAAGCCCAAGAGTCTACACGAGCACAACACGTAAACTGAAGAGTCACACATAAAACAAACGAGTTTACTGCAGTAGACCAACCGACCTCGACATGTGGCGAAGAGATGAGCCCCGACTCGCCCGACTCAGGCTGGCGAAACGCCTGACTCGGCCGGCGTTGCCGGTCTGACTCGGCCAAAACCCAAAGTTTCTTTATCTCTGGCGACTCTTGAACTCCCCCCATAACCCATGTATTATTTGTTTTTACTGCACATTTACAGAGCACAATAAAACTCATATTTAATCCATTTTTTATTAAACTTTTAATACACCCTTTCACTACCTAAACCCTAGATTTTTTCTATAAATACCATCCCTCAAATCACCCCCCCCCACTCAAAAATCCCTGCCCAACTCTCAAGAAAATTCCCAAGTCTTTTATATGCAAGTGGAGTTAGCAAGAGGGCGAACCTCCGACGAACTTCCGACGGCAATCCGAGGAGTTTCCAACGACGAAACGACGCACCGGAAACTCCCACATCTTCCTCCTTCTCTCTTCTAGTCAAATAACCTGTAAGTTCCTACTTCTCCTTCTTTTCTCTATTTTAAAAACATTCAAAACTAAAATCCGACGGAAGCGAGTTAGTCCGACTTCCGATTCGGTTTTCTTTAAAAACTATAATTTTTCTTAATCAAGATACCTTCATATCATCACATATTCATTAAACATTAATAAAATTAATAAAACAAATTTCACATCAAACTAATCATCTTTGTAACTTTTATTATACTTTTTTCAGAAAAATACCATATACTTTAGTTTCGACATAAACCATCATAATTCCTTATTATACCTATAGATAGCTCACGAGGTAATGACCTACCTCCTCACAACACTCATATCTAACATAGCACGATGGAATTTGAGAATATAAATTTGGGAAAATACGACTTTACATATAAGTACCTTCAACTTATAAAACTTTTTTCTACAAGAAGTGTATTTTAACAAATCTTTGGAATTGTGCCTCTACAACCTATTTGGGGAACCCGTTCAGGATGGTGCGGATTATCGTATATTCTCGGGCTTAGTAGAGTGAGATGCAGACCTCCGCAAGGAGCATACGATCTCGAAAGATTTAAAATACAATTTTCTTTAGAAAATGTGATTTCCATTATAAATAAAACTTATATTTTTAATATATATATATATATATATGTAATTAATATCAAAATATCTATTTTTAATATTTATAATATTCCACATTTCCAAAATTCAAGAAAATCATATCATTTACAAGAAAATTCCATACAAATCCAATATTACAAATAAATACCATATATTGATATTAGGTTTTATTCACTAGAAATGTCACATTGATAAAATATATATCAATGAAAACTCTAAAGACGATAATAAAATACTTGAGGTGTATTTTGAAAATTATACAAAATTATTTTTACATAAAACCCCCTCAAGTTATACTAAATTACAATAAGAACCCTAGTAAACATAGGTTTAAGCGGGACCGGTCTCTTGAGCCTCAGGGAGCTAGAGATATGGTTGCTTGCCTATTTAAGGTAGACAACTTAACAAACGGTGTTATCAACACGGTAATTGTCTTTGAAAAATACACAAATCCTGCCGTCCATGTGCAGCAGTTACCGATAGCACTAAAACATAATTCATGACTTCAATTTCTTTTCTAATTGTCCGACTCAGACTGAGTCTCTATATAATCAATCTGACTTGAATATGATTCAAGTATCAAATTTCAATACAACATGGATCTATAAATCCGTCTAATCAATCTATATTGACTGAACTGAACCATGGATATATTCCATCTATATGTTCATCCATTATATCCGTTCCATTACTGATATCATGGTTTCGAAAAGTCATCCATCTATATAAATCAAGACAATACAATACAAACTATACAATCAAGACATCACGGGGTTTATAAGGGGTAGACTGGTACGGAAGGTGTTAAAAGTGGCACGAGACTGTAACCATAATACACCTAACCTGAATTCAATTGCCGTTGTACCGTGGCTGAACGGTTCCTTGTTCTCTAGTTACCTTAGTCTCCAAAATAGTGGGACCCCTCTCGTATACACTGGCATTCTTCTGTACCAAGCTACAAACAACAGCGTTAACACTAAATACAAACATTATAACAATATACTCTATATTCTGTCTATTCCATTCTTGTCTATTTACGGGACTTACCGAGCGATTTGTTCGCTGACGACATTCTCTTTCTTCTTCTTTGGAATGTCGTCAGGTGATTCAGACTCACTGGAGATCGAGCCCACCAGCGAGGATTTGGACCAGCTACCTTTCGACCCAGAGCTTTAGATTTCTTGTACACATTTACATTATGTATTTTCTATTTCTGTTATGCCACTGTTTAGGCATTGTTTTCCATTCCATGTATTTACTTTTCAGTTGTATTGTAAAAAGAATGTTTAATAAATAAAGTTGTTGTTCAATTATATCCATTGATATTGTCTCTTGTGCATTTTACTTATATTTCTTGGATACTCTTAGTGTGTTTACTTCAGAGTAAATAAGTAGCAGCCTCGTCGCGGCCTCTGCCTGTATACTGGGAAGCGGGGCGTGACAGCGTGACATTGACTCCCTATACAGGGAGAGACAAATCCTCTCGACCGCTCACTTCCTACATATGCTTCGGGACTGTACCCAACTAAAACCTGATTGCATGACTCTTTAAAACCATGGTAGGGTAGTAATCAAAGTACATTGGGAACACACAGAAGACACTATGGCGATCTCAGGTCAAGCGATTACCCTGTACTCATGTTACCAGAGAACTGCTATCTGACTATATATATAATACAATCCAGGAGTTCTCGGTGAATCCATCTAGTGTAACTCATACTCTAATGTGCACCTGTATACAATATTTGGTGTCAAACACCAATGGCTATGAGATCAACCATCACCCCATACGGGGTCAAGAAACGTATACACTAGTTTAAACTGGAATACCAATACCCAATCTCGATACTCCTATGACTAGAGACTTTTAATGATGTGCTTATGGACTATCCAGACCCCACTAGTATGATCCCTATCATAATCCTGATGGTTAAGCAAAGATCATATAGGCTTTATCATTATATATTAGCGATACACAATAACAAGTAAAACGTTTAGACATGAATGATAAATACAAACCAGATAGCATACTATCATCTCGAGTAAGACAGCTCTATCTGTATAGGTCCTCTTGCAATTATAATAATTGTTTTAAGGGCACCTATATCCAACAGTTTCCTTGACAGAGCTAAAGCCTTTTTAGGAGCTTTCTGACGTCGGAAAGGCCAATTTTAAGGTTTCCCGCTTTAATGAATGCATGGGTTTTGCTTTCTTTTTATGCTTATGTGATAATGGATACTTTATTCGAGATATCATCAATTTTATCATTATTCAATTTATATGAACAATGGTTTTGAAGGAAAGTTCATTTTAATTAAACTTTCTGCATAAAATGGAAATGATGTATAATATCATTTTCAATATTTTTGTGCAAGATGAACACATGGATTGTATTTAAAAGAGAACATAGCTTTTAGGCCATGTTCTATTTAAAAAATACCGTACTTAGGCACCATGTTCCAAGTTCAAAGACATGGTTTTCATTTCTCAAGAAAGTGAATAGAGTTTTCCTACTTTTATATTTCATTAGTGGACATTGGTGTTTTATCCATATCCATATTTTTGGGAGAAATGGGGTGTTATCCTATTTCCAATTTGAGGGTAATGGAGTTGCCTTTATTTCAATTTTATGCAGAATAAAGGGTGATACCCATGTTCCATAATTTGGGGAAATTGTCTATTTTCAATTTTGTCAAAATAAATAGGATGATCTATTTCATTCATATACAGAACATATGATGAAACCCATATTCTAAATGAAGTCCAATGTTTATGCAGAACATGGGATGAAACCCATATTCCAATTTTTTCCGGTTGAGAGCATAGAATTTTCCATGTTCTTGTTTTTATTTTGTTTTTGAGAGAAGAAAAGTATTTAGAAGAATAGTGATTCTATTCTAATAGAGAGAGATAAGAAAGCTATTGATAGGAATGGGGACTCCATTCCTATGACCTTCCACCCTTTTCTTCTTCTTCTTCTTCTTCTTTCCCTCTTTAAAACCAAGAGCAATTAAACTTCTTCTCTTTTCTAAAAAAATATGATCTATCTCCCTTAAAAAAATGCTTTGGAGAATTATTTATAAAACTTCTTTATTTGTGATTGAGTGGGAGTAGTTATTAAAACCGCTCACTTATTTTCCTTTCTTTTTTAAATAGAAAATGGAGAGAAAGAAAATAACTTCTCCCTCCTATCTTTGGAGTACTGAAATGGGTTATTGAGTACCTCATTTGAGTTACCCGCTTCTATTTTGTAGCATAGGTTACTCGATTTGTAGGTACCCGATTTAGGGTATCCGTAATTCGGGTCCTGCACACGCATGACTCAATGATTTGGCCATGACATTCTTTAGGAAAGTCCAAATGACCGTTTGATTTTCTGAAAACTAGACTCAATTAATGAGCTTTCAAATGAATCCTTGTTTGTCCCAATTGGCCAAGTGTACAAGAATGCATAGCTATTAGAACCCAGTCTATGTGCAAATTTATGTATGATTTGAGTACTTTTGAGCATTAATATTTTTGACTCTAACAAATACCCTCCCATCAATATCATGCATACAACATGTATATATAAGTTTGATATATGATATTAATGCATTTTATTTTTGTGTCAAGGGTTACTAATTAGTATCTTAATAGATTTAAAAAGTTATGATTTTGATTTTTTCCCTAAAAAATAATCATTTTTCCTGCCACATTAGAACAGAATTTTCTTGTGAAGATGTTTGTTCATGAACCTTCAGATTTGTTATACTATTAACCATATTACTCTCTTCAAATATTATTTGTTTACAACTATTATTTTCCTTTTTATGGATATTGATTCTAAAAGATTTTTTTGCAGCAAAACAGTTGATGATATGGACTATCTTAGAATAAAAGATTTTTCAGGTTTTTTTGAATATAAAATTTGAAAAAAATATGAAAGTACCATGAGAACTCTCTTAGCACTATAATAATACAGATGATTTTATTTAGGGTTTTTGTGATATATCCCTTGTTAAAAATTATATTTCCAAAAATCTCCTTAAAATTTTGATATTTTAAAGATCTCTCTTAAAAATTTTAAGTCATCCAAATAACCCTCGGCAGTTAGTTTGGCCCAATATCTACAGGGAATATTCCTTCAGTCAACTTTTAGCTAGTTGGAAAGGTAAATGACGAAAATACCCCCAATAGTCATCTCTTCTTTCTAAACATCAAAGTGAGATATTTCCAAGGTTATGGATTGTTACAAATTCAATTTAAGGATTTTTTGGAGATAAAATTATAGCTATTTCTCTCACCCAAAGATTAATTCATTGATGAAGGATAGCTTGGTATCCTTGCTGCAACAGCAACAATCATGTAGCCTCTAAGCACGAGAATGAGTTCAAACTTGATATCTTTACTTTGATTTCTGTCACGACCCGGAATTTAGCTCATGGCCGGCACTTAAATCACGCAACGTTTAAAGGCGTAACGTAATTCAAGTAAGCTGAAGCCCAGAAATCTAAACCATTTTAGGTAAAACAATAGAGGTGCAGTTTTTAAAATAAAGGTATAATGAAATCAAGTTTTTCTTTAAATGCATAACTAATGATATATGAAAAGGAAATTGAATTATAGACTAGTTGAAAACATTTTTTTCTTCCTTTTAAAAATTTGGACAGCACCTTCCTTGTAATTTTTGATCCAAAACCCCATACAAGCAATATATATAAGGATCCCCAAGCGAGAGCTTGCTTTTCGCCAATTGGCGGAATCACAACCACGCAATAAACATATATACGACGCCCTACGGCGAAGATCAACACAAAAAGAATAAATAAAGTAAGACATCATCATCTCAAAGAAGCGATCATACACCCATCGCTCCAAGTCTCGCAAATACACCAGTCTGTCTAGGTCTACCAATATACAAATTCTAGTTTTTGATTGATAGAGTTTATCTAGATACAATAGAAATAATAAGTAGAAGAGTGGGCACGATCCAACGTGTGTCCCACCTACCATAGCAAAACACCCTGGGTTATGTGCCAGCGATACCGCTACTGATCCAAAGCGGTCAAACCTGCAGGAAAGCTGTGGCATAACGGGGTGAATGCCAACTCGTGAGTAGAAAATATCAGCAGGTAGAAATTGAATAAACAACGATTCCTTAGTCATACTGTATCATGAAGGTAATACTATGATCTCTAGGGTGACTATGTATGCATATATGTCAACAATAGAGTCAAAACCAATGGCATATACAAATAAATATCTGAAATCATATGCCTGTACGCATGTGGATATCATCCACGTGTCTCCATCAACGACACAATCAATATCATGGAATCTGAGTGTCCAATATCGACACTCGAATCATCATGAAAACATATGCATGTATGTATGAGGATATCAACCAACGTGTGTCCATCAATGACATATCAAAATCATGGAACCTGAGTGTCCAACATCGACACTCGAAATATCATGAAACCCGTGTCCAGCATCGACACGTAAATCCTCATATCTCGGGCTCCGCCAGTCCGGATCGGCCTATGGGCTCCGCCAGTCCGGATCGGCCCATATCCATTTGATCTCACAACCACGGTCAGTATCCTCCAGATATCCACCGTGCCAAATTATCAATGGTAGGTAGTGCTCCCTCCTGCCAGGCTCATCGTCTATATCTCGAGCTTCTTGCCCTGGGGTACCATACCGGGTCCTCTATATATCCGCAGACGGTTCATCCAACTCCTCGAATCGGGTCTTGAAAACAAACTCAAACTCCAGAAAACTCATGGTGGACGCCTCGAAATCACATCATGAGAAACTGTCTTTTTAAAACAATTCATAATTTCTCTTGAAATATATCCACGGTTCTCAAATCCAGAAATCTCATGAAAACAATATCTTAATGCATGAAACCATAAAGTACGATGTATGCAACATAGAGTGGTAATGTGAGCATATCAAGTATATGATGCAAGCATGTTAAGTGATAGTACTGAACAATGAATGTACTTTACGGTTATGAATAATATCATGATATAACAATTCTACTATGTAAGTGGCATAGAAATTACCGATGATAATTGTGTGTGAGCCGGCAGATCTGCGTAAGTGTATCGTGTGCATCATCGATAATTGTGTAGGTGTACTAACAGACGATATCATAACAACAAATGAAGCACGTGTATATATATAAAATGCAATGACAGTAAAATGAACGTAGCAGAAAGGTAAATAGTAACGCAACAAGTTAAGATATACCTCGATATATGAGCCATACAATTATCGTATCTTAAGTAGCACGAATATTTATTTTTAGAAAAGTAGGGACTACTGTGTTTTTAAAGAAAAACAATACCTTGAAATCCATAACGGCCCTCGGTTTATCCTTTGAAATGTACACGATTCGTTAGTTTTGAAAATAGGTATGACTCGAACCCTATTCTAATATCTACTTAAGTAATTAAAAGATTAAAAGGCTAAACTAATCCCGAGTCAAAAGTACGGATCAATCATTATATATACATCCCGTACGGTATAGTCTGTCGTACGGCCTCCTTAAAATCGATGGTACGGGTCAAATCTCATATATCATAATTTGTACGGTATGATCCGTCGTATAATATCATAATCAAACGTACGAATCTAAGGTCACGTACATCATATCACTCTTTATTCTCATATACATATATGTACACATATATCTCCAGTCACATCTGTATCAATCTTATATCATGTCTTGTATATATATCATATTCTCATTTGTATGTATGTATAATCTTACACCATCTATTGGCATATAAATATAATATGTATATTGCCTCGCATCCTCAAGCCAATATATCCATCAGTGTCAACTTTTATCATATCATCTCATATTAAAACCTTTAATCATGTCCGTAAGTTCGTAGCATATATTTTCTCCAAATCATAATTTATATATCGATTTTCCATATCAATGGTTGCGGGGTTCTATACTCCATCCACCCGACTTCTCCCGTAAATATAAATCTACTCACCTGCTAAACTCCTTGCTTAGCCGAGATCGATGTGCTTCGTCGTCTCGGAATTCACGCGAATGTACCTACAATCAATACACAATCGTAGCGTTATTAGAACCAAGTCCGAAAACCGATACGGTACACGAATTATTTATAGGTTAGAACTTATAGCTTACGCATGCAAGAACAACCATATAACCCTCGTCGTTGACGTACAAACGTCCAACGACCAAATCACATCAAGAAATTGATAAATCCAAGTTTCAAATATCGGAAAATATTGTCAAAACCAACTCAAAAAGCCCCCAGATTTTAGCACAGGTAGACTAAGACAAAATAACCAATACAGTAGCTAGGTTATAAGAAGTGTGAGCTACAGGCAAAACCCCATCACTAGAACCTAAAATTGGGCCGGTGAGATGCTACGGTAACTGGTGGCGCCGGCCATATCTTTGAATTTGAGTCTCGTTCTTCTGTGGTGGTCTTCTAGTGGTCTAACTAGGTCAATGTAGTTGTTTGATTCTCTTATGAACATCCTAAGTTGCTCCAGATTCCATTAAATCCTCAAAAACTCCATAAAACCAATATCAGAAAATTTCAGTTTTCGTATTTGGGGTTCTAGTTCAAGTCTAGACCAGAATTCTAGCATTAAAAGGGTTTTGTGGCCACTACTAAATCTCAATTACACTTTCACAAACAAAATATCCCTAAAGCTCTTCTTGGAAATATCAAAGATCACTAATCTATATCGGTTTTACTCTAAACTACTATAGGGTGTAAAAAAACTAAAAACTTAACTAAAGAAATAGAAATATACCTCATTTAGCAACTCAAGAAATTTCTTCGGTTGCCCAAAATGCTCAAAACCTTTATTTGAACCTACCATAGTGTTTGTAGTGAGCTTGTGCACAATATTTGTGAAGGGGGTATAAGGTTTGGCTAAGTTTTGGAGTGTTTTTGTGATGATAGAGGATATGGAGGGATGAGGGAGATGAAGGAGGAAGAATGGAGGAGATGAAGGAAATGAGAGGTGAAGAGAAAAATGAAGAGTGAAGTAGTAGCCATGGTTCCCTCTCTCTCTCTCCCTCTCTCTCCCTCTCTCATGCCATACCTACATGTCCTCTCTTTGACTTTTCTTCTTTTTTATTTTCTATTTTTCTCATTAAAACCAAATATCAAGTATACAAAAGAAGTAACATGCAACAAAATGCAATATGTCATGGTGCACTAGCCATGGATATTAAAAAAATACGGATTTGGCCTAATCATGATTAGTAGTGCACTAATCAAGTTTAATTTATACTTGCATATAATAATTGCATAATTATTTATAAAATTCCCAAATCCAAATAAATACCTTTTTAATAACTAAACCATATTAATCTCCAATAATTTTTCAACTATTGGTATATAATTATACCAATTTACGAAAACCCCAATTCGCAAATCGAATAGTTTTTGCGAAATATATTATTTTAATATTTAATTTTCAAAAATAATATTTTATATTTCTGAAATGTTACAATTCCATCCTAACTTTAGAATTTTGGGAAAAATTGCAAATCAAGTAGAGTTATAACCCTTCAATTAACAAAATGTTACAATTGATAATATTTAACTAAAAAAAACTTTCAAACTTTGAATTTTCTTTTAAAGAAAAGAAGGATTGAGGCTTTTTTCCCCACCGACGAATCTTTTACGACACGATCGAAGTCCTCATTCGTCTTTAATATCGATTTTCCTTGGTTTTCTTAAGCTTTTTTTTAATGGAGATTGAAGGAGAATGAAAAAAGAAATGGGATTGCTTGAAAGAGGATTTTTAGAGGTAATTAAAAAAAGAGATGAATGAAAAAACCTCAATCCCTCTTAAACTGCCATCCTAATTAGTACTAAGTAACTCTAGTTAGATCTTGGACAGAAATGGATTAAGAAAATGATACTTTGATTAACGGCGTACCTGTGAAGGGATATTTAAAATATCGATTATTTTGAGGAGATTTTTGAAAATATAATTTTTTAAGGGGTATATAAAAGAACCTTTTATTTTATTATTCTCTCTCTTCCATTGTTACTTAAATTTTAATGAAAATTCTATATACTGCGTGTGTGATGCATGTGAAAAGATAGTACTGACTAACATAAGTTGTAGATTTTGATCTGAGTCTTCATACTGTAGCGGATCAAAAGGAAAAAGATGATCGACATGCATTTTCGAAGTACATGGTTGCAACATTGACCTTGAAAATTTTTATTTTCTAAAAACTCCAAATCCGTGCAATCTTTAGTGTATTCACTTTTGTTGAAAAAATAATGATTTAGTTTCTTTACTTATAAGTTATAAGATTATTCGTGTATTTATTATGAACAAGTAATACCATTTTGGATAATATTTACATATCCGTTAGGTTTTTAAAGTCATTTTAAAACCTAGCATAGCAAGCAGGTTGCTACTCATTAAATTACATTTTCTCATTATATTTTATTTCCAGCACATATAATTGCAAAATCGTTCAATTCAAGCTTAATTTGCAGCTAAATGCTTAATTTCTATATCAAATTGTTGTTCCAGCCTGTTGGAGATTTAATTGTGCTTGCGTTTTTAATAAATAAATGAGTTAAGTTAGAAATCCGGCACACTCGAGCAAAGTATCGTTTCAAAATAATAATACCGTAAGTGCACGACTCGTTTGTAGCGAGCTAGTAAGTACGGGTCAATCCATATGGAATATGTATTCGCATTAAAAGTTATTTAGGAGAGTTAAAGAAAGAGATTGAATTTTAGGTTTTTGTCACTTTAACTAATAATACGAAATTACAGAAAATACGGAATTACAGGAATACGAGTATTGGATATAGGTGTCCTCAAGAAAACCATTGTAATTGTAGGAGGACCTATATGGATAGCTGGTCCCACAGCTATTGGTGTTTGACACCGAGAATTATGTACATATGCTCATTGGAGAATGATTTTCACTGGAAGGACTCACCGAAAACTCCTAAATGGTATTATACCTATTGTAAGATAGCAGTTCTTTGGTGATAGGAATACACGTAGTCTTTTGATCTGAGATCACCATAGTTTCTTATGTGTGTTCCCATCATACTTTGATTACTATCCTACCACGGTTCTAAAGAGTCGTGCAAACAGATTTTAGTTGGGTACATTCCCAAAGAACATGGAGACAGTGAGCGGTCAAACGGATTCGTCTCTTTCGGTATAGGAAGTTGATGTCACACTGTGCTTGATTGACCATAACCCGAAGATCTCGGCTGAGACGGTAAATAAACTGATAAGTGATGTCAGTTATATCTCATGTGGTTATGAGTTTGATGTCAGTACAACTTATCGTGTCATTAGGGGTCTAACAGTTTCTACCTCCCAAACCTGATATGCGACACTCTCTGACCAAGAGACCGCACTGTACGGTGACTATCACTGATTTATGCATTTTAATACATATTTATATAGCCATATTTATTTTTATTTTGCCTATTTTATGATGTTCCGGGTATGTTTTGTCAATTATTAAAGATTACAGGGTTTAAAGGGAAAAGTGCGCAAAAGACTAATTACGTGCATTGAATGGAGACTTGATTGAAGCTAAACAGAAAAAAGAGAATCAATTATCAAAAATGGAAAAAAGACTAAAGATCTCGACATCAAATCACACAACATGGAAAAAAAACAGAAGATCTAAATCTCCAAAATTTCGGCCAAAACTTCCATATAATTTATTTTAGCCGAAATTTATTAGAGATAGGAGTTGAGATTTTTAGGAAAATTTGATATTCTCTGTATCACTTATAATGTATGTTTCGATTCTCCAAAATCTCTACAAGTACCTCTGCATAGTTCAATAGGGTTTTGTATCTTTCAATGCTTTTGAATCAGGGTTTTTAATTGGGGAGATCAATTTTTGTAGTTATTTGTAGTATGAA
Organism: Agapanthus africanus; assembly: GCA_030015575.1. Lineage (NCBI taxonomy): Eukaryota > Viridiplantae > Streptophyta > Magnoliopsida > Asparagales > Amaryllidaceae > Agapanthus > Agapanthus africanus. Next base: position 31,971,064 of record CM057351.1, read on the forward strand.
TTTTATCAATATCATGACGTTTTCTTCTATGAGTAGCTAATTTATTTTCTATGGTTTAGAATTATTCATTCCATCGTCATTGTGTAATTTTAATTTATCTATTTCCTTTCTATATTTTTATTGTGAGTTTTTCTTTGATCAAAATTATCTTTTTTTGTTATCATGCTAATCAACTAAATAAGTTGATGATAAATTGACGCTCTTGAGATTGTTTAGGAAAATGTGATAACACCGACAAACTATTTAATTTAATGAAAGTGACATCTTAGAAAACTAAGTAGAGAAGATAAGTTGGTATTTTGATCAAGTTAAATTCAATCTAGTAACTAGGGTAATCTAGATTACGCCAATAATCTAATTTAATTTTTAGTTTGACAATCTATGAGTTCTTTTAAAGAAGGGAAAGATTATTTTACTTTTGGGTTAATTAGAACTAATTTTTTTAATTGTTATGTATATGATTTTATATGATTGATAAGATAGGTTTATATCGTATGAATTATACTTTCTTATGTGTTTGATAATTCTTTACGAAATTAGTTACTTTATACTTTTATATAATTAATAGTTAATTAATTAAAACAACGAAATTGGAAAGGAATAGATTTATATAAAACAATAGGTAATTCGACACCCTTGAGTCGCTTTAATATATGAAACCCGTTTTTAATTTAAACTTGCACTTTTATTTTATGCCCTTTAGTTAATTAATTAAACTAAATCTTTTCGTTTTACTTGTTTTAGAATTAGTTAGAATTCTCAACGTCTCTGTGGATCGATCCGTAAGTACTATTGCGAACAACTGTATGCTTGCGGTAAAATTTAGAGAACAATAAAAACCTCCATCAAGTTTTTAGCACCGTTGCCGGGGATGCGTTAGGAATTTTAGTTAATTTTAATATAAGTTATTTTCCGTATTTTTTATTTTATTTTATTCTGCAAATTTTTGTTTTTTATTTCAGGAAATGAGACATACATGTAGGGTGTTTTTCGTTACCCCATTGAGATGGGAATACGCGCGCGCTTGTCAGGCGCATTATAAATTCCCCCTGCTTAGGGTAGGCTGGGGTTTATTGATTGTGGGGATCCGAATCTCCGGCAGCCGCGGACTAAGCTGCCGTTAATTACCCCTCGCATTTGGGGCGAGGGAACCTCCGATTGACGGATTAAACTGGTCAAGCGAACTCAATGTGCAGTGTACGTGTGTTTTGTTTTGAAAGGAGTTTTGGATATGTCGGAAGCCACGCAGAGTTTTTTACGGGGGGCCCGCTACCCGGATAGCGGACTGGGGGTCAAGCAGGCTAGCAGCCCCCTTGCGGGGTGCGGGGCAGCGCCTTGTTAGAATTTTTTTTCTAACAGGAACAGTGTCGTGGTGTATGTGTGTGTACACATATGTATATATATATATATATATATATATATATATATATAAGAAAAATAAAGGAAGAAAAGGCATCCAAAGAATGTATCGGGGCAGCACCTTGGGCGCTGTGCGCCCAGGTGCTGTGCGCTCAGGCGCTAGAGTGCCACGTGTCGGCACGTTGGCGCTCTGCGCTTGAGCGCAAGCGCGCCACGTGTCGGCACGTGGGTGCTTTGCGTTTCAGCGCCTGACGCTCGAGCGCAAGCGCACTACGTGTCGGCACCGGGGCGACTTGCGCTCGAGCGCAAGCGCGCCACGTGTCGGCACGTGGGCGCTTTGCGTTCGAATGTGGAGCGCTTGAGCGCAAGCGCGTCACGTGTCGGCACGCGGGCGCTCTGTGCTTGAGCGCCGGCGAGAAAAAGAGGCTTTTAGCCTAAAAAATTTCTCGGAAGAGAAATCAGAGAGAAGTTGGACTCCTAAGCGTGTTTTTTTTTTGGGTTTAGTGAAAGGGGTTCTTCTTCTTCCTCCTCTGTTAGCTGGATCTTAAAGATCAAGAGATGTGAGATCTCAAAATCTCTCTTTTTTGGGATCTAAAGACAGATCCAAGTTCCCCTTTGTGGGTTTGGTGGTGAAAAACTATTTTGGTTTTGAATAGGAAGAGTAAAACTCTTGATTTAATTCAAAAGAAAGAAGAAGGTTTGAGACCTTTAGAAAAGGGAAAGAAATACAAACCCTAGGTTTTTGAGAGAATGAAAATATTCTTTTTTTATTCATCATCATTTTGCCTTATACAGGCTTAGATATTTACATATAGCCCCTTGGGCTTTACAAAAATGATATTTTGCCCATCTCATGGCTCATGTGCCATTTCTTTTTGCACATAAGCCATGGGCTTACAAAAAATTGGCTTTATGCCCATTTTGCATACATTCATGCACAAAAATTACATCAAAATTATTTGTTACATGATTTTTTTTTCGTGTTCGGGTTCGACTTTGGTATTGGCCCACTTGCTTGGGCTTGGGCCCACCTGGCTTGGGGTTGACCTTGACTTCGACTTGGTCAACCGGGGTGTAAATTTTGACTTCAACAAAGTGCCCCCCATCAATAAATGCACACCACATATGTGAGTCGTGTGCATGAAATTGATGGATCTTGAAGCTGAATTTCGAGGTGGAATATCATTCCGGAGGCGAAGCATCATCCCGAGGAGCATGATTCCAGGGGATCGGAGTATCATTCTGATTCGCGGAGCATAATTCCGGGGTCGGAGTATCCCTCGGGGAGCATGATTCCCGGGGATCGGAGCCTCATTCCGATTCGCGGAGCATAATTCCGGGGTCGGAGTATCCCTCGGGGAGCATGATTCCCGGGGATCGGAGAATCATTCCGATTCGCGGAGCATAATTCCAAGGTCGGAGTGTCCCTCCGAAGCGCGGAGCATGATTCCAGAGATCGAAGGAGATCGTAGCATCATTCCGAAGCGCGGAGCATAATTCCAAGATCGGAGCATCATTCCGAAGAGTCGAAGCATAATTCCGAAGTGTAGAGGCATGATTCCAAGAATTGGAGCATCATTCCGAAGTGCGGAGCATGATTCCAGGGATCGGAGTATCATTCCGATGAGCGAAGCATGATTCCGTATATCGGAGCATCATTCCGAAGGGCGGAGCATGATTCCAGGGGATTGGATCATCATTCCGATGAGCGGAGCATGATTCCAGGGAATCAGAGCATCATTCCGAAGGGCGGAGCATGATTCCAGGGTTCGGAGCATCATTCCGAAGAGCGGAGCATGATTCCAGGATTCGGAGCATCATTCCGATGAGCGGAGCACGATTCCAGGGGATCGGAGCATCATTCCGATGAGCGGAGCATGATTCCAGGGTTCGGAGCATCATTCCGAAGAGCGGCAAACATTCTGACTGAAGCATGATTTCGATGCAGAGGTAAATTCCTAGGCGAAACATAATTCCGACAAGGAAGGCAAATATTCCGAGACGAAGCATTGATTTCGACACGGGGTATATTCTGAGACGGAGCATGATTCCGGCACAGAGCTTGTTGGCTGACTTGATTCCGAGACGAAGCATAATTTCGACAGGGAAGGCAGGTACACCGAGGCGAAGCATCATTTCGACACGGGGTGCATTCTGAGATGAAGCATAATTTCGACGCAGAGCTTGCTTGTTGACTTGATTCCGAGACGGAGCATAATTCCGACGAGAAGGTCGTTGGTTGATTCCGAGCCGAAGCATAATTCCGACAGGGAAGGCAGATACACCGAGGCGAAGCATTATTTCGACACGGGATGCATTCTGAGACGAAGCATAATTCCGACGCAGAGCTTGCTGGTTGATTTGATTCCGAGGCGGAGTATAATTCCGACGAGGAGGTCGTTGGTTGATTCCGAGCCGAAGCATAATTCCGATAGGGAAGGCAGATACACCAAGGCGAAGCATGATTTCGACACGGGGTGCACATTCTAAGACGAAGCATGATTCCGACGCAGAGCTTGTTGGTTGATTTGATTCCGAGGCGGAGCATAATTCCGGCAGGGAAGGTAGATATCCCGAGGCGAAGCATGATTTCGACACGGGGTAAATTCTGGGACGAAGTATGATTCCGCCGCAGAGGTTGTTGGTTTGATTTGATTTGGGTTGACATCAGCATCGCTACACTGGAGTATGGTACCACGAGCGAATCATCATTTTCCATGAATGGATTTGAGGATTTGGCTTTGGTTTGGCATCTGCATTGCTGCACTGGAATAATACCAGGAGCAACTCATCATTTGCCCCGGGAGGGCTTGGAAATTGGTTTTTTTTTGGTTTGGCATCAGTATCGCTACACTGGAATATGGTACCAGGAGCGAATCATCATTTGCGCTTGCTTATCAGGAAGCGATGGCTTAGGAGACAGGTTTTAAGTCCCTATCACCTAAGACTTTTCAATTTTGTGAGCCGTGAGGGTCTCACAAAGCATTTTCTCCCTACGGGTCGTAAGGATCCCGTAGGTGTATTTTCTCCTTAGGAGTCGTGAGGACCACCAAGTGTGTTGCTCCTTTGTGAGTCGTAAGGATCTTACGCGGGAATTTTCTCCTCACAAAGTCGAGAGGACTTCGCGAGTGCATTTCATCTCTTTTTTTTCTTTTTTTTTTTACGAGTTTGCGCCCTTTCAGGTTTTCACAAACTCGCCGGCAGTCCTACTGTTTTTACTCACGGAGCCCTTTCGGGTTTTCATCCGTGCCCATCTTGCTTGTGGACATACCATTTTTTAAAATTATTTTCTTCTTTTTTTTTTTTTGAATCTTCCCCGCCGGTGGGACTTTGAATGTGGTCTCGCCGGTAGGACTTGGGAGAGATTGGGATCGTTTTACGCCCGTGGATTGTATACGGTTTTGCAGGATGTATGATCCAGACCGTAGGGCCGGAAAAATAATTTCGAGATTTTGTTGGCGTCTGCATCGCTGCACTGGAATATGGTACCAGGAGCGACTCATCATTCGCCATTGGGGTATGGGATTTGGAACTTGGTTGGCGTCTGCATCGCTGCACTGGAATATGGTACCAGGAGCGACTCATCATTCGCCGTTGGGGTATGGGATTTGGAATTTGGTTGGCGTCTTCATCGCTGCACTGGAATATGGTACCAGGAGCGACTCATCATTCACCATTTTGGGGTTTGGAATTTGGTTGGCGTCTGCATCGCTGCACTGGAATATGGTATCTGGAGCGACTCATCATTCGCCGCTTGGGGATTGAGGAGCTATGGCTTAGGAGACAGGTGTAGATCCCTATCGCCTAAGGCTTTTCAATTTTATGGGCCGTCAGGGTCCCATAAAAGCATTTTCTCCTTATGAGTCGTAAGGATCCCGCAGGTGTATTTTCTCCTTAGGAGTCGTGAGGACTCCTAAGTGTGTTTTTCCTTTATGAGTCGTAAGGATCCCACAAAGGTTTGTTCTCCTTATGTATCGTGAGGACACATGAGTGGGTCTTCTCAATGGAACATAATTCCAAAGGCGGAGACCAGCCGCATAACTGGTGATTACGGTGGGGCATGGGTATGATGAGAATTATTTGAGCCCATGGATTGTATACGGTAGTCAATTTGGGGACTGGCTGTAGGGCTGGAAGAATTTTGGGAAATTGGATTTTGGTTTGCGTCTGCATCGCTGCACTGGAATATGGTACCAGGAGCGACTCATCATTCGCCGTTTTTTTTTGTTTTTGCATTTTTTTGTTTTACCATGATTGCTCTATCATTTCAGCTTTTCTTATCGCGAAGGTCGCGATTGCCCCATCATTTCGGCTTTTATTCGCGGGTGCCCCATCATTTTGGCTTTATTTTCATCTTTATTTTACTCGCTGATTTTTATTGCGAGTTGCCCCATCATTTCGGCTTTTCTTTATTTTTCTTCTATTTACACATTTTTTGTTTATTTATATATATGTATATATATATTTACATTCCCAGTTTAACGACTTAGAGGTCGACTGTTCCCAGTTTAATGACGTGGTGGTCGATTGTTTTCAGTGAAAGGCAGATGTTTGAGAGAATCAGTTTCATGAAGAACTTCGGTCTCCGTTTGTATGAAATTGGCGGTCGCAGCTGGACTGTTTGTTAACACGCCTTTGGATAGTTCTATCTCTCCTGCCTTGTATTGCTTTTCGACCCAATCTTTGAAGACGAAGCAGTCCTCAATGGCATGACCTATCACTCTGTGATAGGGGCAGTATTTGGGGTCGTCGGTCATATTCGCTTCCTGCGGTTTTTTTGACTCTGGCAGTTGTAGACCGTTCTTCAGGGCGTCTTTGAATATTTTACGGATTTTGTCCATTCTAAAGGAATAGACCTTATCTAACTTCTCTTTGAGTGAAGATTCTCCTCCCTCTCCGAACACTGGCTTTCGAGGCTGGTTGGCGCTAGGCCCGCTCATCCCTTGCTTATTTCGGTTAGCCGAAGTGTTGAAAGACTCAGAATCGTCGGGATTTCCTCCTTTGCGATTATCGTCCTTTCGGTTTCTCCAGGACCTATTGTTATTTTGGGAATCCGAGGAGGACTCCTGCTTTGAGCGCTCCAGCATTTGAACTTTCCTGGTCAGCTCTTGGAATGTTTTGAGACCCGCGGTGCATAGAAACGGGGCCATCCAATTATTGAGATTTCCGACGAGGAGACTGACAGATTGGTCCTGCTCTATCGGTGGTTCGCATTTGACGGAGAGATTGCGCCATCGGGTTATAAAATCCGTGCTGCTTTCGTTGTTCTTGGGCTTGGTCCTTACGAGCTCGGCAATGGTGATCTTATCGCTGACGCTCATGAATCTTTGTCAAAACAAAGATTCCATTTGGACGAAGTAGTAGAGCCATCCGGTATGCTCGCGTACCAATCGATAGCAACATTGGTCAAGCTATTAACGAACTGGCGGAGGAGAAGCGCAACATTGCCCCCAGTATTCCCGCATGAGGCTTTGAAGTGGGCGATGTGTTGATTCACATTTCCCGTCCCATCGAATCTTCCGAATTTGGGGATGACATAGCCGCTAGGAAATTCTACCAGATCATACTGAGCAGGATATGGTCTTCCACTACTGTTGATATCTTTTTGCGCTTCGGCTTCGGCCACCAAAGTTTTGACTTTGCTGGCAACCAAATCCATGATTTGATCTTGAGTTAGCGGGCTACTGTCATCAGTAGCCAAGACATTTCCTGAGATAGGATGCGATTGAGTTTCATGCGGTCCGCCCACCTTTGGATTTGAGGGAATAGGCGTCAGCTGCGTTGGGACACCGTTTCCCGGTTCACGAGCAGAGCCCTGCGCTTGATTGGGCGGCTGAGAGGCAAGTTGGGCCATGAGCTGTAGGACGACATTTGTCAAGTCATCAATTTTGGAGTAGAGCTTGGTCATCTCCTTGTCTTTGTTTCTGAGCTGCTTTCGGAGCTCTTGAAGCAGCTCTTGCTCCGCGGTCCTGGGGCGGAAAGTCGGCTCTTCTTCGCTTTCCGAGCCCGACTCCTCATGGACCGAAGGGTCCTTCCGCCTATCATCCACATCAATAGGGTTTTCATCACCCAGCAGAGGCGGCCGTTCTTGGGAAGCGGCCACCACATTCAAGCCAGATTGGGTTTGAGATGTGGTAGCCCCGTCGTGCCCACCGTGTAGACAGTGTGAACCACATACCCAGCCATTTCCTCATCTTCGGCGGGGTGACCCTGTTCTTCGAACCTCATGAGGTTCGGCCTGGCAGGAGCCCTACCCCTTTTTTTGGCTCTATATCTGAGCCTTTTCTCCCTCAGCTTCTCGATTTTGAAGGCTTGGCGGGCATCCGCTATCTGGGAAGCCATTGTGAGTTGATCAGCGGGGAGCTTAGAGAAGACATCCGATCGAGCAGTTATCAGGGGCACCGCTGGAGCTTGCGCGAGATGCCCTACCGCTTTGTTGGTGCTGATGGCCTTGCCCCCAGCTGGGGCCATAGAGAGTCGTTCGGTAACGGACTTGCGCTTGGGCTGAGGTGCCCTCACGACCACCACATTTGGCCTCTTGCCTTTCGAGACCGGTCTGTCTGTCACTGGGGCTTGAGGGGCCGGGATGGCGCCAACTGGCATGAACATGATTGAACCGAATGGTAGCAGCGGCTCCTCCTATTGTCGTCCGAGACTGGCCGGAAGGACCGTCCTAGAGTCTATCCTCATCGTGTAGGAGACGGGAGCTGAGTTCATCATCGAAGAAATCGTTGAAAGGTGATTGCTTGAAAATCTGCATGAAAAGAGCATTATTTTAGTATAAGTACAGATATGTACATTGATTGAGCCCGCATGAATGCTTAACCCGAAATATGGGAGGAGAGATTGGTCCCACCGGGCGTGCCAGAATCTGTAGGGTGTTTTTCGTCATCCCATTGAGATGGGAATACGCGCGCGCTTGTCAGGCGCATTACAGATTCCCCCTGCCTAGGGTAGGCTGGGGTTTATTAATTGTGGGGATCCGAATCTTCGGCAGCTGCGGACTAAGCTGCCGTTAATTACCCCTCGCCTTTGGGGCGAGGGAACCTCCGATTGACGGGTTAAACTGGTCATGAGGAACTCAATGTGCAGTGTATATGTGTTTTGTTTTGAAAGGGGTTTTGGATATGTCGAGAGCCACGCAGAGTTTTTTACGGGGGTCCCGCTACCCGGATAGCGGGCTGGAGGTCAAGGGGGCTAGCAGCCCCCTTACGGGGTGCGGGGCAGCGCCCCGTTAGAATTTTTTTTCTAACAAGGACAGTGTCGTGGTGTATGTGTGTGTGCACATATGTATATATATGTACATATATATATATATATATATATATATATATATATATATATATATAAAAGGAAAAAAAAGGGAAGAAAAGGCATCCAAAGGATGCATGGGGGCAGCACCTTGGGCGCTGTTTGCCCAGGTGCTGTGCGCTCAGGCGCTAGAGTGCCACGTGTCGGCACGTTGGCGCTCTGCGCTTGAGTGCAAGCGCGCCACGTGTCGGCACGTGGGTGCTTTGCGCTTCAGCGCCTGACGCTCGAGCGCAAGCGCGCCACGTGTCGGCACGTGAGCAATTTGCGCTCGAATGTTGAGCGCTTGAGCGCAAGCGCGCCACGTGTCGGCACGCGGGCGCTCTGCGCTTGAGCGCCGGCGAGAAAAAGAGTCTTTTAGCCTAAAAAAATTTCTCGGAAGAGAAATCAGAGAGGGGTTGGACTCCCGAGTGTTTTTTTTTTTGGGTTTAGTGAAAGGGGTTCTTCTTCTCCTCCTCTATTAGCTGGATCTTGAAGATTAAGAGATGTGAGATCTCAAAATCTCTCCTTTTTGGGATCTAAAGATAGATCCAAGTTCCCCTTTGTGGGTTTGGTGGTGAAAAACTATTTTGTTTTTGAAAAGGAAGAGTAAAACTCTTGATTTAATTCAAACGAAAGAAGAAGGTTTGAGACCTTCAGAAAAGGAAAAGAAATACAAACCCTAGGTTTTTGAGAGAATGAAAGTATTCTTTTTTTATTCATCATCATTTTGCCTTATATAGGCTTACATATTTACATATATCCCCTTGGGCTTTGCAAAAATGGCATTTTGCCCATCTCATAGCTCATGTGCCATTTCTTTTTGCACATAAGCCATGGGCTTAAAAAAAATTGGTTTTATGCCCATTTTGCATACATTCATGCACAAAAATTACATCAAAATTATTTGTTACATGATTTTTTTATTTTGGTATGGCGGAAGGCCGGACGCTTCGTGTTCGGGCTCGACTTGGGCATTAGCCCATTTGCTTGGGCTTGGGCCCATCTGGCTTGGGGTTGACCTTGACTTTCACTTGGTCAACCGGGGTGCAAATTTTGACTTCAACAATATATTCAGGGAGTTTGGAGCATGCAGAAGACGAGGAAAATTTGCCAAAGACCCAATTCATCAAAATTTCGGCCGAAATCACCAAATAGGTAATTTCGGACCAAATATGTAATTTCAACCGAAATTACCTATTTGGTGATTTCAGCCGAAATATTTTAGCTTCTCAATCTTTGGTTCTTTGCAATCTCTAGCACATATTGTCTACTTTCTAGATCTATGTTCTGTTTTCGATGAAGTGTCAGGAGCGCAACAGAAACGAGGCAAATCAACAGCGCTTCCACCGCCCAGTTTGCAGTGATTCGTGCTTCCAACGCCTTTGGTCCCGGATTGTCATTGCCCGGAATTGGCACGTGACCGGCACTTGAATCACGTGAATTCTATAGGACTCAATCGTAACCCAAGTAAACCGAAAACCAGGAATCAAAACCTTTAGGAAAATAGTGGAGGTGAAGTTTTGAAAAAGGGTATAAATGAAATCAAGTTCTTTCTTTTCAAAGTATAAATAAGTTTGTTGAAAATACAAGTAGATAGTATTCTAAAGTTTACAAACATTTTCGTAATTTGAAATTTGGGCAGCACCTTCTTTGTAAATTTTGATCAAAACCAGTACATACACAATAATAATATTGGCATCCCCAAGCGAGAGTTAGCTCTTTGCCAATCGGCGGAATCACAATCACGCAAATAAGTATACGACGCCCAAGACGAAAATCAATCACAGAAAAGAATAAAGAAAACCAAAACATTATCGAACTGAAGTATAAAAAATAATACAAGTCTTAACACTAAATCTGAAAGAATATACAAACTGACCTCTAGGTCTACCAAATATACATAGTCTGCTTGATAGAGCTTTTAACTAGATGACAACTGAATAAATAATATACAAGTGGTGGTCACGATCCGAAGTGTAACCCACCTACCAAACAAACCACCCAAAAGAAACAATGTGCCAGCAAGCCGCTATTGATCCGAGCGGTCGATCCTGCAAGAAAACTATGGCACAACGGGGTTGAGTTGCCAACTCATGAGTAGAAAACATTATCAGGTAGAAATCGAATGTATAACGATCTACCTAGGTCATACTATAATATAATATCATATCATACCGTGTGGTATCGAAAGCAGTCGTGTATACATACATTCATACATATACATACATACATACATACATACATACATACATATATATATATATATATATATATATATATATATAATATCGTGCATGTGTCTGTTGGGGTCAAAATTTGCACCCCAGTTGACCGGGTCAAAGTCAAGGTCAACCCCAAGTAAGCGGGCCCCAGGCCCAAGCAAGTGGGCCCATGCCTAAGTTGAACCCCGCGACCGGCCTCCCCCATGCCGAAATAAAAACTTATGTAATAAATAATTTTGATATAATTTTTTATGCATGAATATAAGGAAAATGTGCATAAAGCCAAATTTCTGTAAAGCCCGTGGCTTATGTGCAAAAAAAATGAGCACATGAGACATGGGATGGGCAAAATGCCATTTTGTAAAGCCCAAGGGGCTATATTTAAATGTGTAAGCTTATAAAAGGAAACATGATGATGAATAAAAAAAGAACTTTTCATTCTCTAAAACTCTAGGGTTTTTGTGCCTCCTCCTTCCTCAAGGTTCTAAACCTTCTCTTTTTCTTTTGAATTAACTCAAGAGTTTAACTCTTCCTCTTTCAAAACTAAATAGGTTTTCACCACAAAACCCACAAAGGGGAGCTCATATCTTCCATCAGATCTTAAAAAGGAGAGATTTTTAAAATCCCACCCCTCTTGTTCTCCAAGAGTCGGCCAACAGAAGAGGAGGAAGGAGACCCATCTCCAAAGATCCCATTTGGGAAGGATCCAAGGCTTAAGAGAGAAGAACCTCTGAAGATTTTTAGGGAGTTCAACTCCAAGACCCAAATCGTCGAAGGAGTTTAACTCCTAATCCAGATCTTTTGGAGTTTAACTCCACTCAAAATCTTCTTTTGGAGTTTAACTCCTATTTCCGGGGATAAAAACCTCTCCTTTTTGCTAGCGCCCAGCGTCCAAGCAACCACGTGTCGAGCGCGTGAGGCGCTCGCGCCTAAAGCGCCAGCGCCGAGCGCCCACGTGTCGAGCACGTGAGGCGCTAGCGCCCAAGCGCCCACGTGCCGGGCACGTGAGGCGCTAGCGCTCAATGCGCCAGCACCAGCGCCCGAACTCCAGCGCCCGAGCGTCCATGTGCCGGGCACGTAAGGCGCTCGCGCCCAAAGCGCCAGCTCCAGCGCCCGAGCGCCCACGTGCCGGGCACGTGAGGCGCCCGTGCCCAAAGCGCCAGCGCCGGCGCCCACATGCCTGGCACATGAGGCGCTCGCACCCAAAGAGCTAGCGTCAGCGTGCCGCGCACGTGAGGCGTGTTGGATATAGTGCCCTCAAAGTCAATTATTGGATCGCAGGCACATGATTGCAATAATTGAGGGAGGACCTATACCGGTAGGACAGTCTTACTCGAGATGATAGTAAGCTATCTGGTTTATCTTTATCATCGTGTACTATTTTAGGTGACATGATATGTATCACTATTACACGTTGATATAGTCCATAGGATTCTTGCTTGACTACCAAAAGTATGATGGCGATCATATATGTGAGAGCTGGGTAGTCTATAAGCACATCCTTAAATGTAGTCCCTAGTCGTGGGAGTTTCGAGATAGGGCATCGATACTCCGGAGTAGTCTAGTGTATACAGTCGAGACCCCGACGAGTGGCGGTGGCCGGTCTCACAAGCCATTGGTGTCAGTTGGTTCACCTAAGATGTATACAGGTGCTTATTGGGTTATGAGTACACCGGACAGGATTCACCGGGAATATGCTAGCTGGTTTTTGAAACCTGTCGTCAGATAGCAATTCCCAGGTGACATGTGTACAGGTTAGTCTATCGACCTGAGATCGTCATTTGTCTCGTGTGAGTTCCCACTGTGCTTTGATTATTACCCTACCACGGCTCAAAGGAGTCGTGCAAATAGGTTCTAGTTGGGTACAGTCCCGAGCCACATGGAGGCAGTGAGCGGATCGGCAGGGGATTCGTTTCTCCCTACGTTGGGAGTGAGATCGTGCTGTGTCTAGGAGAGCCATTACACAAAATCCATGGCCATGGTAAGCGAGATTTACTGGTAAGTATTCCAGTAGTATCTCAGGTGTTTTGGGATACACTCCGACATGACTTATACCGCTTTTGGGGGTCTGACGTTTACCAGCTCCCTAGGCCCGATATGCGATACTCATAGACGAACGGACCGGACTGTACGGATATTGTCGCACATAGGCTCAGTAGGGTTCCAGGATGAGTTCTCTCATCGGACTCCCTTTCACTTAGTACATGGGCAGCCGTTACGTACAGCTAGTACCACTGACGGCTTGTGGTTAAACCCACTGCCAGAGTATTGACGAGTCTTTAGAGTCCCCCACAGAAAGTTTCCCAGTTCGGGCGAAACGTTGTAGAGGCTGTATGGTTTTATGGCAGGGTTCGAACATACGTGTGCACTTGTGAACGTGTCATGGTTCGGACGGATAATACTAGCGGGCTTTGGTTTAAGCCGGATCCTAGTATTATACTGTGTAGATTTTGTCTCATTGCATTTGTATTCAGTCGGAATACAAATGCGGGTATGTATATACAGTTGCGAGGTTATCCTGTAATTTTGTTACGAGATCGTTTTTTGAAGTTGCCAGTTCGTATCTTCTTTTGGCCAAATTTCCGTTCCATTTTTCCTTGGCTGAAATTAGAAGTGAGGGGGCCTTTTGCAAATATGGCATTTTATAAATAGGGGGTGTTGTGTGGTGACAGGGGCACCAGGCTATTCCAGTAAGTTCCTTGTGTTTCTAGATGAGCTTGACTTCTTTTTTGCATTATTGGTGCTATTAATTGTGAATGGATTGAAAGACATTGTTGTGACATTTTTCCTTATAATCACCTCTTTCTTTTGCTTGTGCTCACCCCCTCCTCCTCTTTGATTCCTTTGCCGAGCACAAGAAAAGGGCAGCCCCATTTTTTGTGAGTGAGGAATTGATTCATCTCATCTTGCACAAAATTCCTTTGCCATTCCAAAAGCTCATTTCTCCATCTCCACTCCAAATGGAAACTTCGATTAACCCTCATCCATAGACTTGGATGACATGAGACAGTGTTCTACACCTATTCTACAGCAATCTTGGACACGTTGGCTAGCAAACTTCATGTCCGAGTTGCCTCGGTTCAGAGGCGGGAGGACGTATAAAAATTCATTGATGTGGCGCAGTTTTCGGCGAGGAGGAGATCGTGGATCGAGCGAGATCGAGGAGAGAACTTCGTCGGCGCATCCGCAACATGCTAGGGGCAGAGGTTAAAGACCGAAGGACACGGATCGATCGGTATAATCTCTAAACCCCTTTTTCAGTATTCTAGTTTACGGTTAATGGAACGATCCGGGATTCGGATGCGGTTAGCGCCAGTTCGTAAAAAGTTTTTGTTCTGCATTTGGTCTCGGAAAGACGGCTGGGGCGCTGCCGCAACCCAACAATGGTATCAGAGCCAAACTATTAACCATTAACTAGCTTGTTCTAACTTGTTTAAAACATCGATCGGACGAAAATTCCAAAACTGCAATTCCAAGTTCAAAGTTTCTGTTGAAATTTTTTTGTCGTCGAAAAATTATTTTGAGTGTTTCAGAAAATCAGGCAGGCTTTTCTAAGACCACTGTAAAAATTTTGTAGCATGATCCCTCTGTAGCGCCGCGAAAACACGGCCGTACCCATGTTTTGGCCGCGGTTCCGCCGCAGTGTTGGTGATTCAGTGCACTAAATTTTTTCTTTGGGTCTTTAACATGGAATTAGGGTTTTTGGATTTTTTAGTTTTGGCCCAAATTATTTTGAGTACTGGGATTTGTACTTGGGGCCCACTTCGGGAAATATTATCGATCGAAAATTTTAAATAAGTTAATTCACAGTGCTTACTTTATATCTGCGACCGTGAATGTCATTCGATCGGTAAATCTTGTCTAATTGCTATAGCTCTTTTAGACAGATTTGCGAACGTGACATTCTCGTTGATGTTCTGTGTTGTGCTGTGATGTTGCGGATTTGTCGTGGTGGGTAGGTTGCGTGCAATGGTAGTGCAGTTTGGATATATTTGTACATTTGATTTTGCGGGGCGAGCGTCCGACATGTGGACTGCCGTCACTGCCTGTTTGTATATTATTCTTTTGGGGCACGACCGGGTTGAGGTCGATGTACCCATTGTATATATTTTCTTTTTTGTACTAGGATTACCCCGCGGAGGAGTGCACGGATAGCCGGATTCTAGAGGGCAACGGGTCCGCATCTCATGGCTTTGAGAGGGAGGGGACCTCACTCTAGGATTGGCGGGCTATTCGCCGCACTCGTAGGGGGTATAAGCTGGCCCAAGGAGGGGTGCTCAAGTTACTGGATTCCGTGAAGTGCTGGGTGGTCCATTCACGATGCTGAAGGGGGCTGCCTCGCTTCTGGTTTTGGCGGGTAACTTTCCGCACTCGCAGGGGTCTAGGTTTTCATTGCACAGGCTATCCACACGACTAGGGGAACGTCGAGTTTCATTTTTGGCTCTATGAAAGCCGGGGCTCCCAGATTATCTGTTTTGTTCTGTGATGCTTATTACTTTTCTGTGATGTTGCATTTATCACGCCTGGAGCGATTATTATATATTGATATTATACTAGTAGATGTTGTATATGTTTTACACCCGCGCTAGTCCAGTCCCCGCTCTGTCGTTAGTTAAGTAACCTAACGGGTGATGACGGGACCCAGTGGCGAATGCGGATGGCATATACGTACATTTTATTTTTGTTCTTTTCTGGTGTGATTAATTGATGGGACTGCGTTGATTCGGATCAATGCAAAGAAAACAGACCTATACAGATGTTGTTGGAACAATTTTTCAAAAAGCTGTTATTGCAAGGACGTTCTCTTTTATTTTGCACAGTGGTATTCAGTTTAGAATATCCAGCACCTCATTCGACGAGGCAAGGGCCGAGATCCTTTCACCGGGAGTGACCCCTTGGACAGAGGTTTGCGTCAGGGTAATAACTTCACTATAGTCGATTACTTTTTGCTTTGCATCGTGGTATTCAGTTGGAATATCTTGCACCTCATTCTACGGGGAAAGAGCCGAGATCCCTTCACCGGGAGTGGCCTCTTTAGCAAAGGTTTTCGCCACTATATATTTGTAAAAGCTATGCAGTTCCTTCAACGATATCAAGTTCATTACGCTAAAGATTTTTCGCCAAAAACCAGCCGTAGCCCTCCGTCATTTCTTACGAGTATTGCTTAGTATCCGTGCTGCGTTTGTTGACTGTGCCAAGGCGTAGTGTGCGGTAGCTGAGTAGTGCTTGTTTGTGGCATATAAATGTGATTGGTTAGGACAGTCGTGCGGCCTTGTTGACTGTGTCAAGGGCTCGTACGGGTGGGTTTAATGCAATCCAGGATAATGACGGGTTGAACTTGACTAGGACTCTTTAATTTGTTGACTGTGTCAAGGTCACTTGGGTCCTAGGGGTGAAAACACACTTCGGGAGTTTCTAAAGAAACTGAAACTTGCCAGGCATGCGCATACCTTCTGGGTGAGTGGATTCCGTCACGTCATCATGCGATGATAGTTGGATCCCGATTCCTACTGATGAGTTGGTTTACTCCTCGGGTGATCCCGACTAATTCTTTTTTCAGGTTTGGAGGAGAATTTTAGGATACAGTGGGAGGTTTCCTGATTAGATAAAGTGATAACCATTCTGATCTAGGTTAGAGTGCACGCAGAGTGTTTCTTTTCTCTCTCTCTTTGGCTGCGACCATGGCCCGACCCTTGACTATGACTCAGTAACCAAGTTAACCAAACTTTCTTAAAACACTGAGTTTGGATTGTCTGAGTTGCATACATCATTGCCATTCCTTCTTTTACCATTTGCGTTTCTCTAGAACACCTCGTACTACTATGAACATCCACTTCCATTGGATAAATCCATCGTATGGTTATATACGAACTCGAAGGAACTTGTTCCAGATTCGAGGATGGATTCTGGTTCTGGAAAGATTGAATAGGACTATTCAGTTGTCTTTTCCTTTTACCTTCTCTCAGGTTATGAGGGCTTCTAGGATTAGGGGGCAGTACACCTATTACACTTATTGGATAGTCTTCTTCCAAACCATAGGCAGGTGCCGAAAGGTAGGGAATGAAGAAAACCAATTAGTCTAAGTGCGGTGTACAGAAGGTAATAAGTAAAGACAAATAAAGGGATTATAAAGAGGGAAAATAAAATGCGACTGCTATTCACGACCAAACCAAATATTTCATCGCCACTCCTATTTCACCTTTGTATTTCTCCAGAACACCCCGTATCACTACGAAGATCCACAGTTATTTGGATAATCTATCGTATGGTTATATACGAACTCGATGGAACTTGTTCCATTTCGGGGATGGATTCTGGTTCAGGAGAAATAGAATAAAGGTTTATTCAGTTGTCTTTTATCATCACCTTCTCTCAAGTTGTGAGTACTCCTAGGAATAGGAGAGTACACCTATTATGCTTATTGGATAGTTTTCTTCCAAACCATAGGCTGGTGCCGAACGGTATGGAAGGAAGAAAACCATTAAGCCTAATGATGGTGTACAGAAGGTAACGACTAAAGACAAATAAAGGGATTTGGAGAGATGGCAAAGGAATTATATGGTTACAGTCATGAATCTGGATAATGGAAGAGGCATTACTAGGAATACCCGGATACCCCTTCGAAATATATTCATGTTTCAGTTTCACTGTGTATTGTTAATAGAAAACTGATTTCCCAATTAGTCCTTGCTCCAGGGTATGTATTTACCAGGTATGATTCTCACATCTGTATGGTTTTACAGATGATGAGTAGGAGTAAGTTATTAGGAATTAGGTGATTATTCTCATTATATCAGAATTCGTTGTAATTGGTGATATTTTAGGAAATCTCCTAGGCACAGTTTTCAACCTACGACGCACAGGGTTTGAGTTATTCAACTCAGGGGACTCATACAGAGTATTGTATGTTGTCCAGTGTCCATTAGGACAAAGGGGTTGGTCCTCGTACTATATTCTGTTTATTTATGACTTCTCTAGTTTTAGACATGTGTTTCGTAGAAATACAAGGTCCAAGTTTGAGAAGTTATAGGTATAAGAATAAAGTAGTGAACCAGGTGTAGCAAGTATCAGGATTCTTCAAGGTGATCGAAAATGTAGATACTTGTGGTTGGTATTCAGCTGATAGTATTGGTTTAGAGAAATTTCTTCCCTTTCAGGTTACTCAAAATTGGATGAACTCCTAAGTTGAGTAATGCTGATCTGCCTCTCTCCATTTAGTTGACATGCACTGGAGACAGCTGCATGATTTGAATCTGGTTCCAATTAAATCAGTGCCTTTATTTCTATATTATATATAGAATGGATCATATCTTAACGATGTTAAGGCATATGGAGTTGTCCAGCTTATGCTTAAAACCAGACTCTGGATAACTCAAGGCACGTTTCTATAATGGCTGTTTGTGGGTTGACCTTGGCTTTGACGAGGGTTGACTTTCTACCATCTGGAAGATCAATAGTGATATTGTTCTTGACTCGCCACAGTTTTAGTAAAACGTTTTTTTTCCAGAAAACAGTAGTGACAGTATGGTAGAACTGGAAGAGATTCCAGAACCGCAAACGATTAGGGAAAATTTAGTAGGACCTAAAGATTCAATCAGGTTTGACATTCCATTAGCCACTCCGCAGATATGGTGAGTAACCTCAGACACCCGAGAGGTACTCCGGTAGCCTCAAGGACAGTGACAGGGAGGTTCTTGTTTACCCAGACTTGCCATTACTGCTGCTCCAGACTATGAGACCCGGCAGGAGGATAAGTATAGCGTCATTATAAACTATTTTTTGAAGTGCACGTATATATTATTCTGCCAGAGGGTTGTCGTAGTCAGTGGGAGCAGCGGAAGCATAGTGGACAAGAAGCTTATGTCTATTTACAGACTAGAGCAGATATAGCGGAGATAGATCATCTACTTTTGATGTGATAGTCATAGGTTTTGACTTCATCAGAATAGGGGATGGATCTGTTAAGAAAGTAGTAGGGTGTGATGTCCTGGTATCTGGATGACATACACAGAGTAGGAAGTAAAATTCCTATACTACGATCGGTTATACTGTAGTTGTCACACAGTGTTTTCTCCACATAGGATATGGATATTATATCGGACATTCTGGTTACTAGATCTATGGTTTTAGATCTGGATTTGGGTAGTTTCCTAATCTGGGTACTTAGACAGCATTCTAAAGGTAATTAGAATGGACGACTCCTGGTATGGTGGTGTACCAGAAGGTGATGGAGTCACCCTCTCTAAAGGTGTCTTACAGACTAAAGGGGAGAGGGATGCGCATGATTGGCAATCACTTGCTTAGGCAATTGAGTTAATCATGAGATGTCAAGTACCACACCAGACGTTGTTTTTGCAACATTAGCAAGTTTCAGTTCTTTTGAAACTCCCGATGTGGATTTTTGCCCCATGCTCTTATGACCTTGACTTTGGCCAAAATATCATAAGTCACATGTCAAGTTCTACCCGTCATTCTCCAGGTTAATTTGGATCCACCCGTACCTACCCTTGACTTTGGCCAAAATGGCAGTACGACTGTCCCAAACCAACGCATCTATCTATGCTACACATGAATACCCAATAACTACCAATCACTATGCCTTGACTTTGGCCAACATACATAGCTTGAATACTATTGACTATCCATGTGAAACGACGGAGGGCTACGAATGGTTTTGGAGAAACCGTGAACGTAGTGAACTTGATATAATCGATGGAACGAGATAGCTTTTAAAAGGAGTGGCTCAAACTCCGCATTTTAAAAGTTGGTTTTGAAAAGAACCGAGTGGTTTTTCGAAAGTGTTCCAACGACTTTTACTTGGTTTATTTTTCTTGCATTAGTTCTTTTAATGCATGATATTCTTGCATTAGTTCTTTTAATGCGTCCCATCATTTAATCCTACCATTGCAGAAAACAACCAAAATATGACGTACGCTTATGCCATTCGCATTCGCCACGGGGCCCCGTCATTACCCGTTAGGTTACTTAACTAACGACAGAGCGGGGGCTGGGCTAGCGTGGCTGTAAAACATAAGCAACGCCTAAATAATATCATATATAGATATATTTCAATGATAGCCATTTCAGATCACAGATGAACACATTGGATATACTAGGAATCCGCAATTCGTACGAGCCTGTAACGAAAAGCAGATTACACGGTCGCGGTGAATAGCCAATACCCCACCCAAGACCCTTACGGGTGCGGCAAACTACCCGCCAAGTACCCGAAGCGAAGCAACCTTCCTCAACTCCGTGAGTAGGCCACTCGGCACTTCGGCATACCCGGTAGTTTGTGCACCCCCTCCATGGGTCTATCCTAGGAGCAAAAACAGTAAAAAGAAATTATACAATGACGGCTACAACCCCGACCCGGTTGTGCGGTCATACAAATAATTATTACATCAATTTACAAATTTACATGAATTGAAAGAAAAGAAAACACTCGTCTCACAACCCCCGGCTATTCACCCGCGACAATCCAATGAATTCATATACACATTCCAGCAACATTACAGATCACAGATTTGTATAACCCCCACTAATCGACATATAGCGATTAGCAGACGTTCAATACAAATATCACATCACAGAAATACCCGTCAGCTTAAGTCTTTAGAAATTCGATCAAAATACGGGTTTTATAGCCCCCAAAACAAAATTTTCTTTCTGGAAAATTTGGGCTGAAAAAACATATACCAAAAATCCCAAAATACCCCATAGAACAAACTGCAGTAAAGACGATCCAGAGAGGAGCTTAATCGGCCGCGGAAGCACGGCAATAGCAAGCTATTGCCGCGTTTCCGCGGTGGTTTGGTGAGATCTCTGGACCGTTTTTCTACAGTAGACTATAAAAACCCTGAGTCGATTTTTGAAGCATGATTTATTACTTTTACAGTGCTTTGAAAATCGACAGCAAGTTAGACATCGGGGTGTATTTCGCGACTTTTTCTTTGATCGATCTTCTAGCTACTATGCTAACATGTTAGATAGAGTTTAACTAGGCTCTGATACCACTGTAAGTCCATGCTACCTCTCCCGGTACTTTCGGGCATGCGGAATTTGGTTAAAAACAATTTTCTAGAGGCGGTAACATGGACTCAAAACCGGATCTTTGTTAAACATCTAACTAACAACCTAACTAGGAGTTGTTAACTACTCGGTTAGGGGGTTATACCTTTCTTTCTTGAACTCCTTCGTCTTCAAGCCTCGATGGTTGTCCGGATCGGCTTCACCCCGTCGTCTCCTTGCGCCGAAGATCGATCCACCTGAAAGCTTCTACCTTTGGCTTCTTCTTCGAACTTTGAAGAAACTAGTTCACTCGGTTTGCTAAACCTTGTGAACTAGAGTGAGTAGAGGAGAGTGTGTTGGGATTTTCTCTATGGTTCTTGGTTCTCAACACATGAGACAAGTGAACCATAGACTAAAGAGAGGGAGAGCAGGAGGAAGAAGATGAGAGCTCAAGAACACAAGAGAGAGAAAGGAAATAAAAGAATGAGCAAGACTTTTTCCCTCTTGGCTCTCATAATCCAAAAGCATCATAACCAATAATAGCAATCAAGTATTAGTGATGGTTTAAGCTACAATAGCCATATCATTTCATGCACTCATTTTGCACAAGAGAACAAGCAAGCAAAAGTCTTTGCCATGAAATGATAGCCATTGTCATCATGATGGTCAACTAGTCCAACCTAGTCAACCGGTCAACAAAGTCAACAAGTCAACAAAGTCAACCCCTCAATAACCATGTCACTATAATACTTAATTAATATCATTGTTAATTACATATATCTTATTTTCATTAGGGTTAAGCAAAAGTCAATGGTCAACAATCAACGGTCAACAACCCTAATGAGAATCCTCTGCCTCTGTCTCTCCGTCAACTGTGCATACACACCCGCATCCGCGTTCCGTGGAACACGAATACATACTGGATAAAATCAATCCCAAAACGTACACTAGGATCTGGCTTAAACCAAAGCCCGCTAGTGTTAACTGTCCGGACACTGTACGTGCACAAGTGCATGGATGTGACCGGACCCTGTCGCAAAACCATGCGACCTGTCGCAAAACCATGCGACCTATACTCTTTAGCCTAAAGGCGAATAGCTTTCTATGTGGGACTCTAAAGACTCGACACTACGCTGGCAGTGGGTTTAACCACAGACCGCAAGCGGCACTAGCTGTGCGTAACGGTCCCCAGGTAGATGCCGACAAGAAGACTGACGAGGTGAAACCCATCTGAACTCCTACTGAGCCTGAATGTGACAGTCTCCGTACAGTCCGGTCTGTTCGTCTGATACATCGCATGGCGGGCCTAGAGGGGCGGTAAACGTCAGTCCCCTAATAGCGGTACAAGTCGTGTTGGAGTGAAGCCCAAAACACCCTGAGATAACACTGGAAGCCTACTAGTATATCTCGCTTGCCCTGGCCAGGGACTACTCGTGTAATGGCTCTCCTAGACACAGCGCGATGTCAACCACCAATACCGGGAGAGACGAATCCTGTCTAACCGTCACTGCCTCCAAGTGCTTCGGGACTGCACCCAAAGACTACCTGTTTGCACGACTCCTTTGAGTCGTGATAGGGTAGTAATCAAAGTACAGTGGGAACACACTCGAGGCGAAGTGACAGTGTCAAGTCAGCGGACTAAGCTGTACTCATGTCACCTGGGAACTGATAACTGACGATAGGTATAATACCAACCGGTCAGTTCCCGACGAGTCCTGTCCAGTGTACTCGTAACCCAATGAGCACCCGCATACTATCTCCAGTACGACGTACTGATGGCTGTGGGACAGACCATCTCCCACACTGGGATGAGAAGCGCATACGCTAGTCTACTCCGGAGTATCGATGCCCTGTCTCGATAGTCCTGCGACTAGGGACCTGCATAAGGATGTGCTTACAGATTACCCAGCCCCCACTAGTGTGACTGCCATCACAACGCTGGTAATCAAGCAAAGATCCTAAGGGCTCCACTAATGCGTATAGGTGATATAATAAAATAAACACATGTACATATTGAAGTAGAAACAAACCAAGTAGCATACTACTATTTTGAGCAAGATTGTATATACAAGGTGAATATCCCAAGCTTCCATTAAGTAATATACAAACCAGTATGATACAGTAATGGCCTCTAGGGCATATACACTAACACTTTCCCTTACACACACACATACTCCACAACACTGTCCCCGCAAGGGGGCTGCTAGCCCCCTTGACCCCCAGCCCGCTATCCGGATAGCGGGACCCCCGTAAAAACTCTGCGGGGCCCCCGATATATCCAAAACCTTTTCAAAACATACGTACACTGCACATTGAGTTCGCATGACCTGTTTGACCCATCAATCGGAGGTTCTCTCGCTCTAAAAGCAAGAGGTAATTAACGGCAGCTTAGTCCACGGCTGCCGGAGATTCGGATCCCCAAAATCAAAAAAACCCCGCCTACTCTGGGTAGGGGAATTTGTAGTACGCCTGAGAAGCGCGCGTGTATTCCCATCTCAATGGGGTGACGAAAAACACCCTACAGATTCTGGCACGCCCAGTAGGACATATCTCTCTTCCCATATTTCGGGTTAAACGTTCATGAGAACTCAATCAATATACATATCGATTTCCTGTACTGAAATCATGCTTCTTTGTGCAGGTTAAGAGTTTCCAATTGCAATCTTCGGACGTAGCAAAAATGTCTCCAAGGAAAAGCTCAGTTCTCAACACAGCTCCCATCTCCTACACGATAAAGATGGACGCCAAGACGGTCCTTCCGGCCAGTCTCGGGCGACGGTGGGAGGAGCCGCCGCTACCATTCGGCTCTATTCTGTTCATGTCAGCTAACGCCGTCTCTACTCCTCAAGCCCCGGTGATGGATAAACCGTCTTCGAAAGGCAAGAGGCCAAATGTGGTGGTCTCGAGGGTGCCCTAACCTAAATGCAAATCGGTGTCCGAACAGCTTTCCATGGCCCCAGCTGGGGGCAAAGCCGTCAGAACAAAAGAAGTTGTCAGACGTCATGGGCAAGCCTAGGTGATACCTTCGACGGACACATGGGCAGATGTCTTCACGAGACTCCCCATCACTCGACCTATGGTGGCTTCCCGAAGAATAGAAGCCTGCCAAGCGTTCAAAATAAAGAAGCCGAGGCAGAAGCGGCTCAAATATAGAGCCAACAAAAGGGCTAGGGCTCCTGCCATGTTGAAATTTATGAATTTCCAAAGCCCGGACCGCTCCGCGAAACCGTCTGCCAATGATGAAAGCATGGTTGAATGTGTTATCCACACCGTCTACATGGTGGGTACGCGTCCCAGCGACAATCTTCGCAGCAAAAGCAAGGATGGGGACACCGCATCTCAAATCCAATCTGGTGTGAATATGGCTACCACATTCCAAGACCAGCCTCCTCTGGATGGTAATGAAGACCCTTCCAGTGAGGCTGATAAGCAGAGAGATCCCTCAGTTCATGAGGAGTCGAGCTCAGAAAGCGAAGATGAGCCAACTTTCCATCCTAAGACCGCAGAGCAGCAACTTCTCCAGGAGCTCCGAAAGCAGCTCAGAAACAAAGATAAGAAGATGGCCAAGCTCTACTCAAAAATTGACGACTTGACAAACGTTATCTTACAGCTCAAGGCCCAACTTGCCTCTCAGCTGCCCAATCAAGCGCAGGGCCCTGCTCATGAACCGGGAAACGGTGTCCCGAGATAGCCGACGCCTATTCCCTCAAATCCAAAGGTGGGAGGACCGCATGAAAGTCAGTCGCATCCTACCTCGGGAAATATCTTGGCTACCGATGACAGTAGCCCGTTAAGTCAAGATTAAATCATGGATTTGGTTGCCAACAAAGTCAAAACATTGGTAGCCGAAACCGAAGCGCAAAAAGTTGTTAGCAGTAGCGGGAGGCCATATCCTGTTCAGTATGATCTGGTAGAATTTCCTAGCGGCTATGTCATCCCCAAATTCAGAAGATTCGATGGGACGGGAAATGCGAATCAGCACATTGCCCACTTTAAAGCCTTATGCGGGAATACTGAGGGCAATGATGCGCTTCTCCCCCGCCAGTTCGTTAATATCTTGACCGATGTTGCTTTCGACTGGTACGCGAGCATACCGGATGGCTCCGTCGCAACTTTTGTCTAAAAGGAGTCCCTGTTTCGGCAGGGGTTCATGAGCGTCGGCGATAAGATCACCATTGCCGATCTCGTAAGGACCAAGCCAAAGAACAATGAAAGCAGCATGGATTTTATAGTCCGATGGCGCAATCTCTCCGTCAAATGTGAACCACCGATAGAGCAGGAACAATCCGCCAGTCTGCTCGTCGAAAATCTCAACAATTGGATGGCCCCGTTTCTATGCACCGCGGGTCTCAAAACATTCCAAGAGCTAACCAGGAAAGCTCAGATGCTGGAGCGCTCAAAGCAGGAGTTCTCCTCGGATTCCCAAAATAACAATAGTTCCTGGAGAAACCGAAAAGATGATAATCGCAAAGGCGGAAATTCCGACGATGCTGAATCTTTCAACACTTCGGCTAACCGAAATAAGCGAGGGATGAGCGGGCCTATTGCCAACCAGCCTCGGAAGCCAGTGTTCAGAGAGGGCGGAGAAGCTCCACTGAAAGAGAAGCTGGATAAGGTATATTCCTTCAGAAGGGACAGAATCCATAAAATATTCAAAGACGCCCTGAGGAACGGTCTACAATTGCCAGAATCAAAAAGACCGCAAGAAGCGAATATGACCGACGACCCTAAATATTGCCCCTATCACAGAGTGATAGGTCATGCCATTGAGGACTGCTTCGTCTTCAAAGATTGGGTCGAAAAACAATACAAGGCAGGAAAGATAGAACTGTCTAAAGGCGTGTTAATAAACAGTCAAGCTGCGACCGCCAATTTCATACAAATGGAAACTGAAGCCCTTTGGGAATCTGCTACTCACCATCGACCACCACGTCGTTAAACTGGGAACCGCTGACCACCATGTCATTAAACTGGGAATAATAGACCTCTAAGTCGTTAAACCGGGGATGTAAGAATGTGTAAATAAAACAAAATATATATATAATAATAAAAAGCCGAAATGATACGGCAACTCGCAATAAAAATCAGCGAGTAAAATAAAAATGAAAATAAAAAGCCGAAATGATAGGGCAACCGCGAATAAAAAGCCGAAATGATAGGGCAATCGCGACCTTCGCGATAAGAAAAGATGAAATGATAGAGCAATCGCGGTAAAAAAAATAGCGAATGATGAGTCGCTCCTGCTACCATATTCCAGTGCAGCGATATAGAAGCCAACCAAAACTCAAATCCCTGAATACCCCAACGGCGAATGATGAGTCGCTCCTGGTACCATATTCCAGTGCAACGATGCAGACGCCGTCTAAAACTCAAATTCCCAATGGCGAATGATGAGTCGCTCCTGATACCATATTCCAGTGTAGCAATATAGACGTCGTCCAAAACTCAAATCCCAAAACGGCGAATGATGAGTTGCTCCTGGCATTATTCCAGTGCAGTAATGCAGACGCCAACAAAATTCCAATTCCCAAAACGGCGAATGATGAGTCGCTCCTGATACCATATTCCAGTACAGTGATGCAGACGCCAACAAAAATTCAAATTCCCAAAATTCTCCCAGCCCTACGGTTGGTCCCCATACTGGCTACCGTATAAAATCCACGGGCTCAAATAATTCTCATCATACCCATGCCCCACTGCAATCACCTGACCAGCGGTTGGTCTCCGCCCTTGGAATTACGCTCCATTTGGGAAGACCCACTCATGTGTCCTCACGATACATGAGAAGAACAAACTTATGAGATCCTCTCGACTCATAAGAAAACACTTTCGTGGGATCCTTACGACCCACGAAGGAAAAACACGCTTAGGAGTCCCCATGACTCCTAAGGAGAAAATACACCTACGGGATCCTTTCGACTCGTAGGGAGAAATGCTTTTATGGGACCCTTACGGCTCATAAAATTGAAAAAGTCTTAGATGATAGGGACCTAAACCTGTCTCCTAAGCCATCGTTCCCCAACAGGAAAAGGCAAATGATGAATTGCTCCTGGCACATGTGCTTCAGTGTTAGCAACGCTGATGCCTACCCTAACCACAAAATTCCAAACTCCAATCCAATAGACCCCTAAGTCTTTAAACTGGGAACAGATGACCTCTAAGTCGTTAAACTGGAAACAGATGACCTCTAAGTCATTAAAATGGGCACAATAGACCCCTGAGTCTTTAAACTGGGAAGAGATGGCCCCTAAGTTATTAAACTGGAAACGAGGGAGATCCCCTCACGGCGAATGATGAGTCGCTCCTGGTACCATATTCCAGTGCAGCGATGCAGACACCAACAAAGTCTCGAAATTCTTCCGGCCCTACGGTCTGGATCATACATCCTGCAAAACCGTATACGATCTACGGGCGTAAAACGATCCCAATCTCTCCCAAGTCCTACCGGAAAGACCACATTCAAAGTCCCACTAGCGATGAAGATTCCAAAAAAAAAGGCATGTCCACAAGCAAAATGGGCACGGATGAAAACCTGAAAGGGCTCCAAGAGTAAAAACAGCAGGACTGCCGGCGAGTTTGTGAAAACCCGAAAGGGCGCAAACTCGTGAAAAAGATATGAAATACACCCGCAAAGTCCTCTCGACTTTGTGAGAAGAAAATTCCCGCATGAGATCCTTACGACTCACAAAGGAAAAACACACTTGGGGGTCCTCACGGCTCCTAAGAAGAAAATGCATCTACGGGATCCTTACGACTCGTAGGGAGAAAATGCTTTTATGGGACCCTTACGGCCCATAAAATTGAAAAGCCTTAGGTGATAGGGATCTAAACCTGTCCCCTAAGCTATCGCTTCCCAATAAGTAAAGGCAAATGATGATTCACTCATGGTATCATATTCCAGTGTAGCGGTGCTGATGCCAAACCAAAACCAAATTCCCAAATCCTCCGGGGCAAATGATGAGTTGCTCCTGGCATTATTCCAGTGTAGCGATGATGATGTCAACCCAAATCAAATCAAACCAACAACCTCTGCGTCGGAATCATGCTTCATCCCAGAATTTACCCCGTGTCGAAATCATGCTTCGTCTCGGGATATCTACCTTCCCTGCCGAAATTATGCTCCGCCTCGGGGACAAGTCGACCAGCGACACTCCGTGCCGGGGACAAGTCGATCAGCCACACTCCATGCTGGGAACATGTCGACCAGCGACACTCTGTGCCGGGGACAAGTTGAATAGCCAGTGACACTCCATGCTGGGGACAAGTCGATCAGCGACACTCTATGCCGGGGACAAGTCGAACAGCCAGCGACACTCCATGCCGGGGACAAGTCGAACAACCAACGACACTCTATGCCGGGGACAAGTAGATCAGCGACACTCCGTGCCAGGGACAAGTCGACCAGCGACACTCCGTGCCGGGGAAAAGTCGATCAGCGACACTCCATGCCGGGGACAAGTCAACAAGCGACCTCTTCGTCGGAATTATACTCCGTCCTGGAATCAAGTCAACCAACGACCTCCCTGTCGGAATTATGCTTCGACTCAGAATCAAGTCGACCAGTGGCCTCCAGTCGGAATTATGCTCCGTCTCGGAATCAAGTCACCCAACAAGCTCTGCGTCGGAATCATGTTTCGTCTTAGAGTGCACCCTGTGTCGAAATCATGCTTCGCCTCGGTGTATCTTCCTTCCCTGTCGGAATTATGCTTCGACTCGGAATCAAGTCGACCGTCCATGTCGTAAAAAGGGCAGTGCAGGCTTCCTACAAAGCGGGAACCAAATCATTCTGGGCCAGGGAAACGTCTACCACGGACACTCCATCCTGGAGACGCGTCAAGCGTCAACCGTCCATGTCGTCAAAAGGGCAGTGCAGGCTTCCCACAAAGCGGGAACCAAATCACTCCGGGCCAGGAAAACGTCTACCACAGACACTTCGTCTCGGAGACGTGTCAAGCGTCGACCGTCCATGTCGTAAAAAAGGGCAGTGCAGGCTTCCCACAAAGCGGGAACCAAATCACTCCGGGCCAGGGGAACGTCTACCATGGACACTCCATCTCGGAGACGCGTCATGCGTCGACCGTCCATGTCCTAAAAAGGGCAGTGCCAGCATCCTAAAAAGTAGGAACCAAAGCAAGTCGCCTCCACGCGAAAGAAGATCCATCAATTTCATGCACACGACCTACATATGTGGTGTACATTTATTGATGGGGGCACTTTGTTGGGGTCAAAATTTGCACCCCAGTTGACCGGGTCAAAGTCAGGGTCAACCCCAAGTAAGCGGGCCCCAGGCCCAAGCAAATGGGCCTATGCCCAAGTCGAGCCCCGCGGTCGGCCTCCCCCATGTCGAAATAAAAAATCATGTAATAAATAATTTTGATGTAATTTTTTATGCATGAATGTAAGGAAAATGGGCATAAAGCCAAATTTCTGTAAAGCCCGTGGCTTATGTGCAAAAGAAATGAGCACATGAGATATGGGATGGGGAAAATGCCATTTTGTAAAGCCCAAGGGGCTATATGTAAATGTGTAAGCCTATAAAAGGTAACATGATGATGAATAAAAAAAGATTTTTTCATTCTCTAAAACTCTAGGGTTTTTGTGCCTCCTTTTCCTTCTTCAAGGTTCTAAACCTTATCTTTTTCTTTTGAATTAAATCAAGAGTTTAACTCTTCCTCTTCCAAAACTAAATAGTTTTTCACCACTAAACCCACAAAGGGGAGCTCAGATCTTCCATCAGATCTTAAAAAGCAGAGATTTTTAAAATCTCACCCCTCTTGTTCTCCAAGAGCCGGTCAACAGAAGAGGAGGAAAGAGACCCATCTCCAAAGATCCCATTTGGGAAGGATCCAAGACTTAAGGGAGAAGAACCTCTGAAAATTTTTAGGGAGTTCAACTCCAATACCCAAATTCTCAAAGGAGTTTAACTCATAATCCAGATCTTTTGGAGTTTAACTCCACTCAAAATCCTCTTTTGGAGTTTAACTCCTATTTCTGGGTGTAAAAACCCCTCCGTTTCGCTAGCGCCCAAGCGCCCACTTGCCGGGCGCGTGAGGCGCTCGCGCCCAAAGCGCCAGCGCCGAGCGCCCACGTGTCGGGCATGTGAGGCGCTAGCACCCAAGCGCCCACGTACCGGGCACGTGAGGCGCTAACGCCCAATGTGCCAGCGCCAGTGCCCGAGCACTCACGTGCCTGCCCACGTGCCGGGCACGTGAGGCGCTAGTACCCAAAGCGCTAGCGCCAGCGCCCGAGCGCCCACGTGCTGGGTACATGAGGCACGCCCAAAGCGCTAGCGCCAGCGCCCACGTGCCGGGCACGTGAGGCGCTCGCGCCCAAAGCGCTAGCGCCAGCGTGCCGCGCACGTGAGGCGCCAGCGCCTTCTCCCACTCATCCTTTGGATGCCCTTTCCCTTATATATATATATATGTGTGTGTGTGTACACACACACACACTTCACAACACTGTCCCCGTTAAAAAAAATTTCTAACGGGATGCTGCCCCGCACCCCGCAAGGGGTCTGCTAGCCCCCTTGACCCCCAGCCCGCTATCCGGGTAGCGAGACCCCCGTAAAAACTCTGAGGGACCCCCGATATATCCAAAACCCTTTCAAAACATACATACACTGCACATTGAGTTCGCATGACCTGTTTGACCAATCAATTGGAGGTTCTCTCGCTCCAAAGGCGAGGGGTAATTAACGGCAGCTTAGTCCGTGGTTGTCGGAGATTCGGATCCCCACAATCAATAAACCCCTGCCTACCCTGGGTAGGGAGAATCTGTAGTACGCCTGACAAGCGCGCGCATATTCCCATTTCAATAGGGTGACGAAAACACCCTACAGTGTCAATATATGATACCATGTCATCTATATCATGTATAAGTACATATCATCCTAGGAGTGTCCATCAACGACACTCGAAATCATCATAAAATTCTGAGTGCCCAGTATCGACACTCGAAATCATCATAAAACTCGTGTCCAGCATCAACAGGTAAATCCTCATATCTCAGGCGCTATCTCATCGGATCGGCCATCATATCTCAGGCACCGTCTTATCAGATCGGTCCTCATATCCATCAATCTTATATGACTCCGGTCGATATCTTCTAGATATCCGCCAAGTACAATACTGTCACCGGTAGGTAGTGTTCCCCTTCCAGGTTCAATGCCTTTCTATACGATCTTCTTATCCCGGGGTACCGTACCAGGTCCACCATGTATTGACAATTGGTCTCTCTCCCCCTGTCTCAATTCGGATAATAATCATAGCTCAGAACCAAGAAATCTCATGGTGGATGCCGAAATATCATATTAAGAGAAAACCGTGTTTTAGAAACATTCACAAGGTTTTAAATAATATCTGCGGTTTCTAAAATCCAGAAATATCATGAAAGCGAAATCATAACTATAGAATATGGAAATCATGAAAAGATATATACAGCTACAGAACAATACTGTAATGCTTAGCAAGTGTGTTCATATAAGCGTGTCGTATAACATTGCAAAGAAAGTACTAAAAGAATCTAATCATGCTAACAGGTTATAGTATGATACGGTAGCGTAGCAAATTCTATCTGTGTACGTGGCATGGTAATTACCGATGAGGTGTGTGTGAGCATGTGAGTATGTGCACGTGTAACATGTAAATCATTGGTAATGGTGTATGTGTCCTAGTAAAAGGTCAAGTAAAACTAAAGTATAAACGCGATATACATCGTAAAAGTTTAAAGCACGAGCGTATGCAGAAATTAGAAATTTGAAATGTGAGCGTAAACGGAATAATGAAATCGTAACGCGGACAACTATAAAAATACGCAACTACATATGAGCCATACAGTTATAGTTTAAAATAGTACGAAACGTTCTTTTAGAAAATAGGGGCTACGATATTTTGAGGATGATACCATTTGAAAAAATCGTAGAATCCCTTTTTTGTTATCATTTAAAAGTTCGTAACGATTTGTTAGTTTTGAAAGTAGGTATGGCTCTAAATATATCATAATATCTACTTTGTGATTTTAAACTTCTCGAGTCGAATAAATATCAGCGATCCATCATCATCATATCACGTGCGGAATATCTATCGTACGATATCATCAAAATCAATAGTACGGATCTATAGTCACGTACATCATCTCATCTCATATCATGACATATCATCTCATGTCATCTCGTATCATATCATATCGACTTATATCATCATATCGGATCATATCCTTATATCATTAGTAAACTTATATCATATACGGTAATCATATGTGTGTAATATATACTTACATAAGTAGATATAGCTCATAGGCTAAGAAATAATACTATGGATATATCATTCTATTAGGTATATACTTATACGAATATAGTAGTCTAACAAAACCTATAGACTAAGTATACTATTTTAATAACTATATCGTATCCTAATTCTACGGTTGTGGGGGTGCTATACACCATCCACCCGACTTCCCCCATAGATATACATCTACTTACCTTATCGTCTCGCCTTAGTCAAAGTCGACGGACGCCTTACTCTTCTTCGTCGTCTCGGAAGTCCATGCGAATGTACCTATAATAAAATCCATAACCAAAATCGCATAAAAATCTGAATCGAATTGAAATTATGAGCGAAGCGCATATAGGTTAGAACCTATGGTCAACACATGCTAAAACAACTAAATACCCCCCGACGTAGACGTACAAACGTCAAACGACCGATTCAAAACTCAAATATCAAAAACCAAGTTTTCAAATATCGCAAAATATTGACAGAAACTTAGTAAAACAGCTCCAGATTTTTCTTAAGGTGATTTTAGACTTTTTAGCGTATAGGGTAGTCTTGGTTAGCTAAAAAGTGAGCTACAGAACAAAATCCACACCCAAACTCCAAAATGGACTCGACATTTGCGGTCCAAGTGAATAAATTTTCGGCCAAGAATAGGAGATAGGGGCTCGGGCTTCTACGATGGCTTTCTATTGATCTACAAATCTCTCAGTATCCTCTATTAAATTTTCAGAGTTCTCAAATAATACTAGATTTCATTTGATCATCAAAAGTCATACAAAACCGACATTGAAAATTTCTAAACTCGTTTTTGAAACTTCTAAGCTCTTCTAGGTTAAGGATTCTATCACTAATAGGGTTGTAGTAACTATATAGACTCTCTACTATATCACTACTACAAGTTTCACCCATCAAAGCTCACTTAATCTCACTTTGGAATTTCCAAGTTCACAAAACATGTATATTTTAACTCTAAACTAGTTTGTGAGCTTAAGAAACTTAAAAACTTGATAAGCATTAAGATCATTACCTCAAAAAATAACTCAAGAAAATTCCTAGATGACCAAAGAAGCTCAAAACTCAAACTTGATCATGCCAAGATGTGTAGGATGAGATGAGGAACATTTTTAGTGAATGTTTTGTATGGTTTTGAGGTGGTGGTTTCATGGTGGTAGTGAGGGTGGTGGAGGTGGAGAAAATGAAGAAGAAGGAGATGAAGAAATGAGAATGAAGGAAATGAAAGAAGAATCTCCATGGTTGTAGAAACCATACCTCTCTCTCCCCCCCTCACACACACACCCATACCTCCATGTCTCTTTGTCCTCTCATATCTTTTCCTTTTCCTTTCTTTTCTTTTCTCTTTTCTATAAATAAAACATAAAAACCATGACAAATAAAAGATAAAGAAAACATGTAAATATCATGTCATGCACACAAGCATGGTTAAAAAAATAAAACATGGTTTAGTGCACAATTAGGAAAATACTAATTAAGTTTAACATTAAACTTGTATGTAAATAATTATATACTAATTTATAAATTCCTAAATCAAATAAATGCTTTCATAAATGATAATTCATTTTTAATCCCAATTATTTTCCAAAATATAGGTATATAATTTTACCAATCTACGAAAACTCAAATCTATACTCGTATAATATCCGTGAAATTTATTATTTTATTACTTAAATTTCAAAATAATATTTTCTATTTTCTAAAATGTTACAAGGATTCTAGCTATGGCTCGCACACAGACAGATCGTAGGTCTAGGTTGTAGGTAAGTTTCCTTTCCTATTTAACCTCCTCTTTAGTTCCAATAAACTTTTTATCTGCAGGATTCTTTTGTTAGTGTATATGCCCTAGAGGCCATTACTGTATCATACTAGTATGTATATTACTTAATGGAAGCTTGGGATATTCACCTTGTATTGAAAATCTTGCTCAAAATGGTAGTATGCTACTTGGTTTGTTTCTACTTCAATATGTACATGTGTTTATTTTATCACCTATACGCATTAGTGGAGCCCTTAGGATCTTTGCTTGATTACCAGCGTTGTGATGGCAGTCACACTCGTGGGGGCTGGGTAATCCATAAGCACATCCTTATACAGGTCCCTAGTCGCAGGACTATCGAGACAGGGCATCGATACTCCGGAGTAGACTAGCGTATGCGCTTCTCATCCCAGCAGGGGAGACGGTCTGTCCCACAGCCATCAGTACGTCGTACTTGAGATAGTATGCGGGTGCTCGTTAGGTTACGAGTACACTGGACAGGACTCGTCGGGAATTGATTGGTTAGTATTATACCTATCGTCAGTTATCAGTTCCCAGGTGACATGAGTACAGCTTAGTCCACTGACTTGGCACTGTCACTTCGCCTCGAGTGTGTTCCCACTGTACTTTGATTACTACCCTACCACGGCTCAAAGGAGTCGTGCAAACAGGTAGTAGTTGGGTGCAGTCCCGAAGCACTTGGAGGAAGTGACGGTTAGACAGGATTCGTCTCTCCCGGTATTGGGGGTGGACATCGCGCTGTGTCTAGGAGAGCCATTACATGAGTAGTCCCTGGCCAAGGCAAGCGAGATATACTGGTAGGCTTCCAGTGTTATCTCAGGGTGTTCTGGGCTTCACTCCGACACGACTTGTACCGCTATTAGGGGACTGACATTTACCGCCCCTAGGCCCGCCATGCGATGTATCAGACGAACAGACCGGACTGTACGGAGATTGTCACATTCAGGCTCAGTAGGAGTTCAGATGGGTTTCACCTCGTCAGTCTTCTTGTCGGCATCTACCTGGGGGCCGTTACGCACAGCTAGTGCCGCTTGCGGTCTGTGGTTAAACCCACTGCCAGCGTAGTGTCGAGTCTTTAGAGTCCCACACAGAAAGCTATTCTCCTTCAGGCAAAAGAGTAGAGGTCGCATGGTTTTGCGACAGGTCGCATGGTTTTGCGACAGGGTTCGGTCGCATCCGTGCACTTGTGCACGTTTAGTGTCCGGACATTTAACACTAGCGGGCTTTGGTTTAAGCCAGATCCTAGTGTACGTTTTGGGATTGGTTTTTTTTATCTCGTATGTATTCGTGTTCCTCGGAACGCGGATGCGGGTGTGTATGCACAGTTGACAGGGAGACAGAGGCAGAGGATTCTCATTAGGGTTGTTGACTGTTGACTGTTGACTATTGACTTTTTACTAAACCCTAATGAGAATATGAAACATAATTAGCAATAATATTAATTAAGTATTATAGTGACATGGTTGTTGAGGGGTTGACTTTGTTGACTTGTTGACTTTGTTGACCGGTTGACTAGGTTGGACTAGTTGACCATCATCATCACAATGGTTGTCATTTTCATGCAAAGACTTTTGCTTGCTTATTGTGGTTTGCAAAATGAGTGCATGGAAATGATATTGCCTTTGACATGATATGAACCATCACATAATACTTGATTAACATTATGGCTCATGATGCTTTTGGATTATGAGAGGGTGAAAGAGAAAAGAGAGGCTCATTCTTTCATTGACTTTCTCTCTCCTTTGAGCTCTCTCATTCTCTTGCTCTCACCCTCTTCCTCTTGCTCTCTCTCTTGTCTATGGTTCACTTATCTCATGTGTTGAGAAGCAAGAACCATAGAGAAAATCCCAACACACTCTCCTCTACTCACTCTAGCTCACAAGGTTTGGCAAACCAAGTGAACTAGTTTCTTCAAAGTTCGAAGAAGAAGCCAAAGGTAGAAGCTTTCGGGTGGATCGATCTTCGGCGCAAGGAGACGACGGGGTGAAGCCGATCCGTACACCATCAAGAGATGAAGACGAAGGAGTTCAAGAAAGAAAGGTATAACCCCCTAACCGAGTAGTTAACAACTCGTAGTTAGGTTGTTAGGTAGATAGTTTAACAAAGATCCGTTTTGAGTCCATGTTACCGCCTCTAGAAAATTGTTTTTCATCAAATTCCGCAAGCCCGTAAGTACCGGGAGAGGTAGCATGGACTTACAGTGGTATCGGAGCCTAGTTAAACACTACCTAACATGTTAGCATAGTAACTAGAAATTCGATCGGAGAAAAAGTCGCGAAAAACACCCGTAAAATCAACTCTCTGTCGAATTTTTCCTCTGTTCCAAAAAATAATAAATCATGCTTTAAAATTCGGCTCAGGGTTTTTAGAACAAACTTCAAAAATTTCGTCCACTGATCCGATCAAAGAGCAGCGGAAACGCGGCAGGAGCGTGCTCCCGCCGCGGTTCCACGGCCGAGTTGACTCGGCCGTGGGGAATTTTGGTTGCAGTTTGTTCATAGGGGTGTTTTGGGATTTTTGGTATATGTTTTTCTCAGCCCAGATTTTCCAGAAAGAAAAATTTGTTTTTGGGGCTTTAAAAACCGTATTTTGATCGAGTTTCTAAAGACTTAAGCAGACGGGTATTTATCTGTGATGTGATATTTGTATTGAACGTCTGCTAATCGCTATATGTCGATTAGTGGGGGTTATACAAATCTGTGATCTGTAATGTTGCTGGTATGTGTATATGAATTCATTGGATTATCGCGGGAGAATAGCCGGGGGATTGTGAGACGAGAGTTTTCTTTTCTTTCAATTCATGTAAATTTGTAAATTGATGTAATAATTATTTGTATGACCGCACAACCGGGTCGGGGTTGTAGCCGTCATTGTATAATTTCTTTTTACTGTTTTTGCTCCTAGGATAGACCCATGGAAGGGGTGCACAAACTACCGGGTATCTCAAAGTGCCGAGTGGCCTACTCACGGTGTTGAGGGAGGTTGCTCCACTTCGGGTAATTGGCGGGTAGTTTGCCGCACCCGTAGGGGTCTTGGGTGGGGTATTGGCTATTCACCGTGACCGTGTAATCTGCTTTTCGTTACAGGCTCGTACGAATTGCAGATTTCTAGTATATTCAATGTATTCATCTGTCATCTGAAATTGCTATCATTGCAATATATATCTATATATGATATTATTTAGGCGCTGCTTATGTTTTACAGCCGCGCTAGCCCAGCCCCCGCTCTGTCGTTAGTTAAGTAACCTAACGGGTAATGACGGGGCCCCGTGGCGAATGCGAATGGTATAAGCGTACGTCATATTTTGGTTGTTTTCTGCAATGGTAGGATTAAATGATGGGACGCATTAAAAGAACTAATGCAAGAAAATAAACCAAGTAAAAGTCGTTGGAACACTTTCAAAAACCACTCGGTTCTTTTCAAAAACCAACTTTTAAATGCGGAGTTTGAGCCACTCCTTTTAAAAGCTATCATGGTTCCATCGATTATATCAAGTTCACTACGTTCACGGTTTCGCCAAAACCATTCGTAGCCCTCCGTCATTTCAGTTAAATATTCAGTAGTATTCAAGCTATGTATTTTGACCTTCGCCAAGGCATAGTGATTGGTAGCTGCTGAATGTTTATCTGTAGCATAGATAGATGCGTTGGTTTGGGACAGTCGTACTACCATTTTGGCCTTCGTCAAGGGTATGTACGGGTGGGTTCAAATTAACCTGGATAATGACGGGTAGAACTTGACATGTGACTTATGATATTTTGGCCTTCGTCAAGGTCATAAGTGCCTGGGGCAAAAATCCACATCGGGAGTTTCATAAGTACTGAAACTTGCTAGCGTTGCATACCATTTGGAGTGTGATGATTCTGGTAGGATTCCTTCAGTTTTGTCACGCAATGATATTTGGATCCCGATCCTACTGTGAGTATATGCTACTCCTTGGGAACTTTCTCACTTAACGATCAATGCTATAAACCAAGTAGGGGTCTAGAAAGGTGTTAGTGGGGCTACGCCCCTAGGGAAAAGAGGTTCTTAAATTAAGGAACTTCGCGAAAGCGTTGGAAAACCTCCCTCGAAGTACCGACACTGGCCTGGCTGAACGGTTAAGCAAGTATTGTACGGTGAGATTGATCCCGACTAATTCTTCCTTTATGGATTGAGGAGGGATTCGAGAGACAGTGGGAGCCATCCTGTTTAGATAAATTAAAAACCAATCTAAACTTGCAAGAGCATCATGCTGAGTGTTTTCTTCTCTCTCTCTTAATTGCAGCGACCCTGTGACCATACCTAGGTTACATCTAGATAATAAAATGACTGAATCTGACTGTCATAACTGGCAAAGGTCTGTCCAGATGTCCATTGCCCATGACAAGCTGGGACACCTCTTAACTTATCCAACCCCTGCCGTCTCAGGTCCAGTTCCCCTGTCACGGATATTGATATCCGTAGGACATCGGAAAAGGAATGTGCGAAAACCAAGTGCCTCATGTTAACCTCAGTTGATGGTGCAGACCAGAGGCAGCACGAGAAGATGGACTTAGTTTCTATCTTCCTCCATAACAAGGATTTATATGGAGAGCAATCTCGTATCGCAAGATATGAGACCTCGAACGAATTGCTTCAAGCGAGGTTGGCTATCGGGTCATCTGCAAGGGACAACGTCCTTGCAGAGACCAGCTATTTTAAGCTCACGGACCTGAAGACCACGTTGAAGAAAGGGTCAAGAGCTGACTTGATTCTACAGTCTCAACCTTCTACCCTGAAGGAAACCAGGGAAACAGAAGGAAAGAGAAGGGCAAAAGTTTCGGGAATGGATGTAGTGAAAGTGGGTCGTTCCTATTGTTGTGAGAATGAACATTGGCAAAAGGATTGCAGGGCTAGCAAAGCCAGTAGCCAGAATTCGAAGCATGTTGTGGCTTCGGCTTCGGGTGTGTTAGTGATAGAGAACTGTATGTCAGTTAACCCTACTTCCTGGGTATTGGATACCGGATCAGGATCTCATATCTGTAATTCGTTACAGGCTTTGAGAAACCGTAGGGTTATCAGGAAAGGTGATATGACTCTCAGGGTTGCTAACGGAATGAGCATGGATGCTGAATCCGTAGGGGAATATCACCTTGGACTGACAACTGGGCAGATATTGATTCTGCGTGACTGTTTGTATGTACCAGGTGCGACTTGTAATATCATATCTGTATCCTTACTTTCTAAGGAAGGATATGATTTTACTTTTGTAAGCGATGTAGTAAACATCCACCTAAATCAAGTTCTGATTAGGTCAGGTACATTAAATAACGGTATATACGTATTGAATCAAGCTCAGATATTCAGTGTCCAGAACACACTTAAAAGAAAGTCTCCAGAATTAAATCAGGCTTTCTTATGGCATTGTAGACTGGGTCACATCAATAAGACATGGTTAACAAAGTTACATAAAGAAGGATACTTGGATCCGTTCGAGTACCAGTCTTATGCCACTTGTGAATCTTGTCTCATGGGAAAGATGACAAAGACTCCGTTCATTGGACATGGAGTAAGAGCGAGCGAGCTCTTGGGACTCATACACAGTGACGTGTGTGGTCCAATGTCTACACATGCACGAAGCGGTTATTCATACTTCATTACTTTCACAGATGATTTCTCTAGGTATGGACATGTCTTCTTAATGAAGCACAAATCCGAGGCCTTTGAGAAATTTCGGGAATACAAGAATGAAGTTGAAAAACAAACAGGCAAAAGTATAAAGACACTAAGATCTGATCGATGTAGTGAATACTTGAGTGCCGAGTTTCTGGACTACTTAAAAGAGAATGGAATTCTCTCTCAACTTACTCCTCCATACACACCACAACACAACGGTGTATCGGAAAGGCGGAATCGGACCCTATTGGATATGGTTCGTTCCATGATGAGTAAGGCTGAGTTACCGCGATCTTTCTGGGGTTATGCACTAGAAACAGCTGCATATCTCTTGAACAAGGCTCCAACCAAGACTGTGCCTACCACCCCATATCAGATGTGGAGTGGGCAGAAACCCTGTCCTAAGTACCTAAAGACATGGGGATGTCCAGCTTTTGTTAAAAAGCAGCATGCGGACAAACTCGAGGCACGCTCAGTACTGTGTAAGTTTGTGGGATACCCAAAGAACTCCAGGGGGTATTTTTTCTATTACGCAGAGGAACAAAAGGTTTTTGTTTCTCGTCATGCCCACTTTCTGGAACATCAGTTCTTAGAAAAAGGAATAAGTGGGAGCGCAATAGAACTGGAAGAAATTCCAGAACCACAAGCTATTACTGAAAACTTGGAAGAGCCAGTAGTTTCAGGAGAACCGGACAATCCTGCGCCACTCCGCAGGAGTAGTAGGCAGTCTCATCCGCCCGAGAGATACTATGGTTTTCTCATAGACGGGGATAGAGAGGATTGTACCATGGATTATGGTGAGCCTACTAGCTTCCAGCAAGCCATTTAGAGCTGTGACTCGGTAAAATGGCTGGATGCAATGCGGACCGTAATGGAGTCCATGTACACCAACAAAGTTTGGACTTTGGACTTTGCTCCAGAAGGGGTAAAACCCGTAGGCTGCAAATGGATCTTCAGAAAGAAGATTGGTGTAGATGGGCAGGTTGAAACCTATAAAGCTAGGCTCGTTGAAAAGGGTTTTCGTTAAAGACCTGGTTTGGACTATGATGAGACATTTTCTCCGGTAGCCATGCTCAAATCCATTCGGATCCTTCTTGCCATTGCTGCCTTCCACGATTATGAAATCTGGCAGATGGACGTAAAGACGGCTTTTCTAAATGGAAATTTGGAAGAGTGCGTCTATATGGATCAGCCAGAGGGATTCAATCAGAGTGGGAGCAGCCGTAAAGTGTGCAAGTTGCTCAAGTCCATCTATGGACTGAAGCAGGCATCGCGGAGTTGGAACATCTGCTTTGATGATACTGTCAAGGAATTCGACTTTATCAAAAATCCGGATGAACCATGCATCTACAATAAGATTGTAGGGAGAACTGTGGTATTCCTCGTCTTGTACGTGGATGACATTCTCCTAATAGGAAATGATATTCCTATGCTACAGTCAGTCAAAGGATTCTTATCGCAGAGGTTCTCCATGAAGGACCTGGGCGATGCCAACTACATTCTGGGGATCCAGATCTATCGTGATAGATCTAAAAGGATGTTGGGACTTTCACAGTCCAGGTACATTGACACCATACTGAAAAGATTCAGTATGGAAGATTCCAAGCGCGGTAATTTACCGGCTTGTCATGGGATCACCCTCTCCAAAGAGATGTCTCCCAAGAATGATTTGGAAAGGGATCGCATGTCTATTATACTCTACGCTTCTGCGGTAGGCTCTATAATGTATGCGATGTTATGTACCAGACCAGATGTAGCATACGCATTGAGCGTTGTAAGCCGGTATCAGTCGAACCCAGGGGAAAAACACTGGATAGCGATAAAGAACATACTCAAGTACCTGAGAAGGACTAAGGAGATGTTCTTGGTGTATGGCGGAAAAGACCTCCAGATCGAGGCCTTTGCTGACTCCAGCTTCCAGAGTGACAAGGATGACTCCAAGTCCATGTCGGGTTATGTCTTTACCCTCAATGGAGGGACGGTTTGCTGGAAGAGTTCCAAGCAGGAGACCGTTGCTGACTCAACTATGGAAGCGGAGTACAAAGCTGCTTGCGATGCCGCAAAGGAAGCTGTCTGGATGAAGAAGTTCCTCACGGAGCTTCAGGTGGTTCCTACCATTGTTGATCCAATACCGCTGTATTGCGACAACAACGGCGCTATAGCTTTAGCGAAGGAACCCAGGTCCCATCAGAAGTCCAGGCACATTTTGAGGCGGTTCCACCTGATCAGGGAGATCATTGATCGCCGGGAGATCGAGGTAAAAAGAGTAAATTCAGAAGATAACACTGCAGATCCACTCACGAAGGCCCTATCCCAGACTCAGTTCGAGCGGCTGATCGAGATGATAGGTCTTCAATATGCCAGTACATAGCCCTAGTGCAAGTGGGAGATTGTTAGTGTATATGCCCTAGAGGCCATTACTGTATCATACTGGTATGTATATTACTTAATGGAAGCTTGGGATATTCACCTTGTATTGACAATCTTGCTCAAAATGGTAGTATGCTACTTGGTTTGTTTCTACTTCAATGTGTACATGTGTTTATTTTATCACCTATACGCATTAGTGGAGCCCTTAGGATCTTTGCTTGATTACCAGCGTTGTGATGGCAGTCACACTCGTAGGGGCTGGGTAATCCATAAGCACATCCTTATACAGGTCCCTAGTCGCAGGACTATCGAGACAGAGCATCGATACTCCGGAGTAGACTAGCGTATGCGCTTCTCATCCCAGCAGGGGAGACGGTCTGTCCCACAGCCGTCAGTACATCGTACTTGAGATAGTATGCGGATGCTCGTTAGGTTACGAGTACACTAGACAGGACTCGTCGGGAACTGATTGGTTGGTATTATACCTATCGTCAGCTATCAGTTCCCAGGTGACATGAGTACAGCTTAGTCCGCTGACTTGACACTGTCACTTAGCCTCGAGTGTGTTCCCACTGTACTTTGATTACTACCCTACCACGGCTCAAAGGAGTCGTGCAAACAGGTAGTAGTTGGGTGCAGTCCTGAAGCACTTGGAGGCAGTGACGGTTAGACAGGATTCGTCTCTCCCGGTATTGGGGGTTGACATCGCGCTGTGTCTAGGAGAGCCATTACACGAGTAGTCCCTGGCCAGGGCAAGCAAGATATACTGGTAGGCTTCCAGTGTTATCTCAGGGTGTTCTGGGCTTCACTCCGACACGACTTGTACCGCTATTAGGGGACTGACGTTTACCGCCCCCTAGGCCCACCATGCGATGTATCAGACGAACAGACCGGACTGTATGGAGATTGTCACATTCAGGCTCAGTAGGAGTTTAGATGGGTTTCACCTCGTCAGTCTTCTTGTCGGCATCTACCTGGGGGCCGTTACGCACAGCTAGTGCCGCTTGTGGTCTGTGGTTAAACCCACTGCCAGCGTAGTGTCGAGTCTTTAGAGTCCCACACAGAAAGCTATTCGCCTTCAGGCAAAAGAGTAGAGGTTGCATGGTTTTGCGACAGGTCGCATGGTTTTGCGACAGGGTTCGGTCACATCCGTGCACTTGTGCACGTTTAGTGTCCGGACAGTTAACACTAGCAGGCTTTGGTTTAAGCCAGATCCTAGTGTACGTTTTGGGATTGGTTTTTTTTATCTCGTATGTATTCGTGTTCCTCGGAACGCGGATGCGGGTGTATATGCACAGTTGACAGTGAGACAGAGGCAGAGGATTCTCATTAGGGTTGTTGACTGTTGACTGTTGACTATTGACTTTTTGCTAAACCCTAATGAGAATATGAAACATAATTAGCAATAATATTAATTAAGTATTATAGTGACATGGTTGTTGAGGGGTTGACTTTGTTGACTTGTTGACTTTGTTGACCGGTTGACTAGGTTGGACTAGTTGACCATCATCATCACAATGGTTGTCATTTTCATGCAAAGACTTTTGATTGCTTGTTGTGGTTTGCAAAATGAGTGCATGGAAATGATATTGCCTTTGACATGATATGAACCATCACATAATACTTGATTAACATTATGGCTCATGATGCTTTTGGATTATGAGAGGGTGAAAGAGAAAAGAGAGGCTCATTCTTTCATTGACTTTCTCTCTCCTTTGAGCTCTCTCATTCTCTTGCTCTCACCCTCTTCCTCTTGCTCTCTCTCTTGTCTATGGTTCACTTGTCTCATGTGTTGAGAAGCAAGAACTATAGAGAAAATCCCAACACACTCTCCTCTACTCACTCTAGTTCACAAGGTTTGGCAAACCAAGTGAACTAGTTTCTTCAAA
The DNA here is from genome assembly GCA_030015575.1 of Agapanthus africanus. Taxonomy (NCBI): domain Eukaryota; kingdom Viridiplantae; phylum Streptophyta; class Magnoliopsida; order Asparagales; family Amaryllidaceae; genus Agapanthus; species Agapanthus africanus. The sequence goes on from CM057351.1 coordinate 32,014,907, forward strand.
GTTCGAAGAAGAAGCCAAAGGTAGAAGCTTTCGGGTGGATCGATCTTCGGCGCAAGGAGACGACGGGGTGAAGCCGATCCGTACACCATCAAGAGATGAAGACGAAGGAGTTCAAGAAAGAAAGGTATAACCCCCTAACCGAGTAGTTAACAACTCGTAGTTAGGTTGTTAGGTAGATAGTTTAACAAAGATCCGTTTTGAGTCCATGTTACCGCCTCTAGAAAATTGTTTTTCATCAAATTCCGCAAGCCCGTAAGTACCGGGAGAGGTAGCATGGACTTACATCTTTGCATTGCCAAAAAAAATTTGTTTTAGATTTTGTGTGTTTTATTTTTTTTGCATAAATAATATGGACTTTAAGGAGGCAAGAAACCCAAAACAACATTAGATGGAGATTTCATCACCCTTCCTTGTCCCCAAAATCACAAACTGAGCAAGAGCATTCATCTTTCATTAACTAAAAAATATGTAGACTCAAGCCCCCTAAGGAAATTCACGCTCAAATAGGACAAGAGAAGGCTGTAGCTAATCTATCGTTTATCCGCACAATTCGTGTGGTGTCTAGGCAAGTGTTAGAGATGAAAGTTTCGAAAGGTGGGAAGGTTCTGTAATTAAGGAACTTGGCGAAACCCTTGGAAAACCTCCCTTCTCTACCTGCACTTATCTGGCCACTTGGTTGGTAAAGAGACGGTAGAGAATTTATTTCGCAACTTGTCCCTTGGAAAACTAAGAACAGGTCTAGTAATGACCTAGATGGCCTTAGTTTTAAGAATTGCTTATGCATTTTTTGGTTTTGATTGGTTGAGTTAAGTCCGTATTTTCCTTTTTTCCAAAAAAGGGTGATACTGTCCCCACTCCACTTACACTATACGATATATGCTATCCTGTTCGCACATACTCACCCTATGGCATTGTATTGACACCAGACGCTGGTGACTACGAGATTAAACCTTCTTTTATTAACTCACTTTCCAAATTCCACGGTTTAGTATTAGAAAACGCTTACGTCTTTATTAGGGAATTTGAGGATTTATGCCAATTGTTTAATTTAAAGCAGTTAAAGACTGATGCGGTTAAGTTTAGACTCATACCTTTTGCCCTTACCGATAAAGCTAAACACTGGTTATATAGCATACCCGCAAACGCTATTCAAAATTGGGAGGAATTTACTAAAACCTTTCTAAAGAAATTCTACCCCCATTTTAAGACTGCTAAATTTAGAAATGAAATTAGAACTTTTCAACAAACCGGGGGTGAATATTTTTGGAAGTATTTTGAATGTTTTAAAGACCTTTTAATTAAGTTCCCACACCATTGGATAACAAAGTGGGAGATTTGTCAAATAGTGTATGATGGTTTAGAGTCTAAGTTAATAGTAGAATCCATGTGCCAAGGTAATTTTATGATGAAGAAAGTAGATGATGTATGGAATTTCTTAGAAGAGTTATCTGATAAAGCCATGCAATGGGAGAGTTCAAGCGAGAGTGGTGCAACCACATCCATGGGAGGGATACACGCAGTCGAAACTTCTATTGGTATGCAACCCGAATTAGCTGCCCTTAGGCGTACAACAGAAAAGATAATAACTACACCTTTCCCGGATCAACAAGTCAATCAACCCTCTCCATGTTATAATTGTTAAGATTTCTTTCATCTTTCTGAAGAATGCCCCCTTGCGTTTGGCCCTCAAAGTCAAACTTCTACTAACATAGAAAAGCAGTTGGCCGCTTTTATGCAAGCGTTTGATCAAGCTATATCGGTTAATCAACAAGCAACTGCGAGACTCGAAACAAAAATTAACTAGATAACTGCAGAGCGAGAAAAGGACACCTTATCCAGTCAACCTGTCCCTAATGCTGCTCAAGTAAATGCTGTCACAACATTAAGATCAGGGAAACATGTTGATAATCAAGTGCGAATGCCTCAAGAATCCGATGAGATACCAGCTAATGATGAGCAACCTCCTTTTGTTTCAAATACACAGCCGACATCTATACCTATCCTTGCTTCTACATCTCAATACCCTTCTATTGATAAATCTCTTGCGTCACAAGAACCTTATCCTAATCGGTTGAAGTCCAAGAAGTATGATGCAAAGGTGGAGAAGATGATGGATATGTTTAAGCAAGTTAAAGTGAACATACCTCTTCTTGATATAATTGATCAAGTTCCTCCTTATGCAAAGTATCTTAAAGATTTGTGCAACAAAAAAAAGGAAAACCCATGTGCCTAAGAAAGTCTTTCTTGCATTAAATATTTATGATGCATTAACTAACTCCATGCCAGTAAAGTATAAGGATCCTGGATGTCTTACTATTTTATACTTTATAAGAGATAAGCTAATCAAGCGTGCCTTGCTAAACTTTGATGCGAGTGTCAACTTGCTGCCACATTCAGTTTATGAGCAATTAGAGACAGGTGAGCTTGAACCCACAAAAATCACCTTATAGTTGGCAAATCATTCCATTAAGAAGCCTAAAGGAGAGATCGATGATGTGTTAATCAAAGTAGGCAAATTTATATTCCATGTCGACTTTATTGTTTTAGAAACACAACCTCTCTAATCCTAAAAATCAATTCTCGGTAATTCTAGGACGATCATTCCTAGCTACCACTAATACATGATAAACTATCGCAATGGTTCACGAATTCTCATCCGAGCCCTTGACTGGTGGGAATCGGGCTTAAAACTTTCTTTTGGAAATATGACGGCTGATCTAAATATTTTCATTTTAGAAAACCAACCTAGTGATCCTTATGACATACCATGTGAAATCAACGCTTTATTTGAATTGTCTAAAGAGAAAACAAGTGACAATGATGAGTGTTTATTCGATTTTAAGGACTTTGATTCTTCATTTGATGGTACACATGATCAACTTAATGATATTTCTCCTAATCTTCATGATGAACTCAATATGGTAAGGTCTCAAAATAGTTTCCTTGAAAATCAAATTTTGTTGTTAGAAAATGAGAAAAAGGAATTTCTTTCTTTTAATGAAACTTTGAAAACTGAAAAAGAGAATTTGATTTTATCTTGCAATTCATTGAGAGAAGAAAATGATGGTTTGATTGAAATTTTAATGAGTGAAATTGATATTTTAAAATCTTCAAGTAGTTCACAAGTATTTTTGATAAATTATGTTTTGATTGATAAATTAGAAGAAGAGAAAAATGATTTTCTTTCACAAGTTGATAAATTAGAGAAGGAGAAAATTGAGCTTCTTTAAAAAATTGATATTCAATAAAAAAACTATTGATACTTTAAAAACTGAAAAATGAAAATTTGATTTTATAATGTGATGTTTTGAGGAATGATCATGAAAATTTGGTTTCACCTTTTAAGAGCGAAATTGATTCTTTGAAATTGTCTTATATTTCTCAAGGAATATTGATAGAAGAAATTGCTTCTCTCAAGAAACAAAATAATGATTTAACTATTTCTTCTTCTAAGTTTTCAAAACTAAAGGAAAAGATTGATCCTTTACAAAGAAAAGAAGAGCATTTTAAATAAAGAAGATGTTGATCTTAAAACTTCAAATTTTCAAGAACCCACTTCATCTAATTTTGTCAACCACTATTATAATCATAAATTTAGTTTCATGGGTACATCTAATCACACTTTTTATTATTGTGATGCACATAGTCACTTTGCATATTCTTGTGAGTTAAAAAGAAATATATCTTTACATACCAATTTGAAATGGGTCCCCAAAACTAACCCCCATAAACCTAAGTTAGTTTGGGTACCAAAATGAACACCCATGTCTTCTTTTGTAGGTATTGAGAATTTGCAACCGGGAAGATTTCAGAAGAGGTAAGCATCACTATGCGGGTATAATAAGGTACGTACTCTAATACAATGAAGACATTATTTAATTTAAGTGTGTATGGGGGGGTTAGGTTTTTTAAAATTCTTTTTCATTTTTAGGTTTATTTTTCAATTTTTTTAGATTTTCTTTTTCTTTTAGTTTCTTTCTTTTTCATTTCTTTTAGATTTTATTTTCTTTTTCATTATTTTAGGTTTTCTTTTTTACTTTAGAAAACAAAAGAAGAAAATTGAAAAAGGGATGTTTTTGAATCAAACTAGCAATAGGTGATCATGAATGTAAGTCGATGTCGCGCACCCCGCGGATTCACAGGGAGGCGAAATTTGCAAAAAATGATTTTTCTTACTTCGCAATACTGACTAAACTCCAGGATCTTAACAGAAACCTTAACTAGCTAAAAGTACTTGGAGGTTTAACTACCTGGTAAGAGTTTTATACCTTCTAAAACCTTATCCTTCGGGTCTTCTTCTCCTCCTCTCCTTGAGCTCCTCGGAGATCCGGATCGCGTTTGATCGTTGGCCTCCTCGTGTCGAAGATGAACCACCCAAGAGTCTATACCTCAAGCTCCAACCTCTAAACTGAGGTAACTAGGGTACCTAGTTCGCTAAGCTAGGCAGCCTAGAAGATGTAGAGTATCTAATGGACTATTTTATCTCATGAGACCCTAGGGTTCACAACTCATGTGAGGGTTAGGGTCTTGAGGAAGAAGGAGAGAAAAATTAGAGAGAGAAAGAAAATGAACAAATGAGCAAAGGTTATGGCAAGTGAAGAATGGCTCCTACACTTCACTCATTCAAGCATGCAATATTTTCCAATTGAAAATATCAACCATGCTTGAATAGTGAGTCCAAACTAATAAACAAATACAAAGAGCCATGCTTCATTCCATGCTATGGATGTCTCCAATTTCCACCTCATTAATCTATTTCTCAAAATAGATAAACCAAATAATGAGGTGTCCCCTTCTAGATGCATCTCTTGTGAAATTACAAGAATGCCATCAGCTAATTTACATACCCGTATTCGTATTCCGAAAAATACGAATACAATGAGATAATAACAATCCAATGATATAATATTAGGATCCGGCTTAAACCAAAGCCCACTAGTATCATCCGTCCGAACAACATCTTTGTAGCCAGTACACGTGTATGATCGGAACCCTGCCGTAAAACCATACGGCCTCTACATCGTTTTTCCCGAAGCAGGGAAACCTTCTGTGTGGGACTCTAAAGACTCGACAGTATTTTGGCAGTGGGTTTAACCAAAAGTCCGTCAGCGTCACTAGCTATGCGTAACGGCTATCCAGGTATATGTCGATAAGAAGGTCGATGAGCAAACTCATCCGAACTCCTACTGAGCCTATCTATGACAATTTCCATACAGTCGGTCCGTTCTTCTAAGATACTCGTATATCAGGCCTAGGGGGATGGTAACCGTCAGACCACTAAAGCGCAATAAGTCATGTCGGGGTAGAGCCCAATACATCCTGAGAAACTACTAGAGTACCTACCAGTAAATCCTATTTGCCCTGGCCAGGGACTTTTTGTAATGGCTTTCCGAACACAGCACGATATCAACCCCCGATACCAGGAAAGACGAATCCTATCTAACCACTACTGCCTCCAAGTGCTTCGGAAATGCACCAAACTACTACCTGTTTGCACGACTCTTTTGAGCCATAGTAGGGTAGTAATCTAAGTGCAGTGGGAACACACTTGAGAAGAATAGTGATATCAAGTCAACGGACTAACCTGTATACATGCCACCAGGAAACTGCTACCTGATGATAGGTATAATACCAATCAGCAGTTCCCAACGAGTCCGTCCAGTGTAACTCATAACTCAATGAGCATCTGTATACTATCTCCGGTACGACGTACCAATGGCTGTGGGACAGATCATCTCTCCTGCTGGGATGAGAAGCATATACACTAGTCTACTCTGGAGTATCGATGCCCCGTCTCGATAATCCTACGACTAGGGACCTGTATAAGGATGTGCTTATAGACTACCTAGCCTTTACTAGTGTGATTGCCATCACAACGCTGGTAGTCAAGCAAAGATCCTAAGGTCTCTACCAATATGTATTAGCGACATGCTAAAAGAAACACATGCAAATATTGAGGTAGAATCAAACCAAGTAGCATACTATCATTTTGAGCAAGAATGTTATTATAACTGTGAATATCCCAAGCTTCTAAAATGTAATAAACAATCCAGTATGATACAATAATGGCCTCTAGGGCATATATCACTAACAATCTCCCACTTGCACTAAGGCCATGTATTGGCATATTGCATACCTATCATCTTGATTATCCTCTCGAACTGTGTCTGAGGGATGGGCTTTGTGAATGGATCCGCAGTGTTGTTCTCTGTCTCTACTCTCCGCACCTCGATCTCTCGGCGATCAACGATCTCTCTGATCAGGTGGTACCACCTCAAGATGTGTCTGGACTTCTGATGGGACCTTGGTTCTTTCGCTAAAGCTATAGCGCCGTTGTTGTCACAATACAGTGGTTTTGGATTAACAATAGACAGAACCACCTGAAGATTTGTCACGAACTTCCTCATCCAGACTTCTTCTTTCGTGGCGTCACATGCAGCAATATACTCCGTTTCCATCATCGAGTCAGCAACGGTATCCTGCTTGGAGCTCTTCCAACAGACCGCCCCTCTATTGAGGGTAAAGACATAACTCGATGTGGACTTGGAGTCATCCTTGTCACTCTAGAAGCTGGAGTCGGCGAAGGCTTCGATCTAGAAGTCTTCACTGCCGTACACCAATAATATCTCCTTAGTCCTTTTTATGTACTTGAGAATGTTCTTCACTGCTGTCTAGTGCTTCTCCCTTAGGTTTGACTGATACCTGCTTACAACGCTCAGTGCGTAAGCTACATCTGGTCTGGTACACAACATCGCATATATTATAGAGCCTACCGCAGAAGCGTATGGTATAATACTCATGCGATCCCTTTCCAAATTAGTCATGGGAGACATCTTTTTGGAGAGGGTGATTCCTTGAAAAGCCGGTAGATTACCGCGCTTTGAATCTTCCATACTAAATCTCTTCAGTATGGTGTCGATGTATCTTAACTGTGAAATTCCCAACATCCGTTTAGATCTATCACGATAGATCTAGATTCCCAGAATGTAGGAGGCATTACCCAGGTCCTTCATAGAGATCCTTTATGACAAGAATCCTTTGACTGATTGTAGTATAGGAATGCCATTTCCTATCAGGAGAATGTTATCCACGTACAAGACGAGGGATACCACAGTTCTCGCTACAATTTTACTATAAATACATGGTTCATCTGGATTTTTGATAAATTCAAATTCCTTGACCGTCTCATCAAAACAGATGTTCTAATTCCGCGATACCTGCTTTAATCCATAAATGAATTTAAGCAACTTGCACACATTTTCGCTGCTCCCACTCTCTATGAAACCCTCTGACTGATCTATATAAACACACTCTTCCAAATTTCCATTCAGAAAAGTGGTCTTTAAATCCATCTGCCAAATTTCATAATCGTGGAAGGAAGCAATGGCAAGAAGGATCCGAATGGATTTGAGCATAGCCACTGGAGAAAAGGTTTCATCATAGTCCAAACCAGGTATTTGACAAAAACCTTTTGCAATAAGTCTAGCCTTATAGGTTTCAACCTGTCCATCTACACCAATCTTCTTTCTGATGATCTATTTGCAGCCTACGGGTTTTACCCCTTCTGAAACAATGTCCAAAGTCCATACTTTGTTGGTGTACATGGACTCCATTTCGTTCCGCATTGCATCCAGCAATTTTACCGAGTCTCTGTTCTGAATGGCTTGTTGGAAGCTAGTTGGCTCATCATCATCAATGATGCAATCCTCTCTATCCCCGTCTATGAGAAAACCGTAGTATCTCTCGGGCAGATGAGACTGCCTACTAGTCCTGCGGAGTGGCGCGGGGATGTCTGGTTCTTTCGAAACTTCTGGTTCCACCACGCATTCAGTAATAGCTTATGGTTCTGGAATTTCTTCACGTTTTATTGCGCTCCCACTATTTCTTTTTCCAGAAATTAAGTCTCCAAAAAGTGGGAATGCCGAGAAACAAAGACCTTTTGTTCCTCCGCGTAATAGAAAATATACCCCCTGGAGTTCTTTGGGTATCCCACAAACTTACACAGTACTAAGCATGCCTCGGGTTTGTCCGCATGCTGCTTTTTTACAAAAGATGGACATCCCCATATCTTCAGATACTTAAGATAGGGTTTCTTCCCATTCCACATCTGATATGGTGTGGTAGGCACTGACTTATTAGGAACCTTGTTCAAAAGATATGCAACTGGTTCTAGTGCATAACCCCATAAGGATCGCGTTAACTCAGCATTACTCATCATGGAACGTACCATATCCAATAAGGTTCATTTCCGCCTTTCCAATACACCGTTGTGTTGAGGTGTGTATGGAGGAGTAAGCTGAGAGAGAATTCCGTTCTCTTTTAAGTAATCTAGGAACTCGGCACTTAAGTATTCACCACCTCGATCAGGTCTAAGTATCTTGATACTTTTACCGATTTGTTTTTCTACTTCATTCTTGTATTTCCGAAATTTTTCAAAGGCCTCGGATTTATGTTTCATCAAGAATACATGTCCATACCTTGAGAAATCATCCGTAAAAGTAATGAAGTAGGAATAACCACTTCTTGCATGTATAGACATTGGACCATACACGTCGATGTGTATGAGTCCCAAGAGCTCGCTTGCTCTTACCCCTGTCCAGTGAACGGAGTCTTTGTCATTTTTCCTTTGAGACATGATTGATAAGTTGCATAAGACTAATATTCGAACGGATCCAAATATCCCTCTTTATGTAACTTCGTCAACCGTGTTTTATTGATGTGACCCAGTCTACAATACCATAAGAAAGCCTGATTTAATACTGGAGACTTACTTTTGAGTGTGTTCTGGACGTTGAAAACCTGAGCTTGATTTAATACGTATATACCGTTATCTAGTGTACCTGACCCAATCAAAATTTGATTAAGGTGGATATGGATGACATCGCTTATAAATGTAAAATCATAAGCTTCTTTAGAAAGTAAAGATACAGAGATGATATTACAAGCCAGACTAGGTACACACAAACAGTTACGCAAAATCAAAGTCTGCCCACTTGTCAATCCTAGGTGATATTCCCCTACGGATACAGTATCCACCTCATTCCTTTAGAAATCTTGAGAGTCATATCACCTGCCTTGATAACTCCACGGTTTCTCAGAGCTTATAATGAATTACAAATATGAGATCTTGATCCGGTATCTAGTATCCAGGAAGTAGAGTTAATTGACAAACAGTTTTCAATCATAAACACCTAAAGCCGACGCCACAATGTGCTTCGAATCCTGCTTTTTGTCTTTCCAAGCCCTGCATTCCTTCTGTCAATGCCCTTTCCCATGATAATAGAAACATTCCTCCTTCCTTATCGTTAGCCCCGAAACTTTTGCCCTACCCTTTCCCTCTACCTTACTAACATCGCCTTTCAACTTGGTGGAGGCCTTCTTCTTCTCTCTCTTGGCTTTCTCCTTGGATATAGAAGAGAAAGATTCCCCAATAAGCTGAGCGGGTGTCTCCCTGGATTTTTGCAGGGTGCCATCAGTGCTCCTTAACATGTTGAGGAGTTCTGGAAGTGAAACTTCCTTCCCTTGAATGTTGAAATTCAAGATAAACTGGGCATAGGTGGAGGGGAGGGAATGTAGAATCAAGTCAGTATATAACTCGTTCTCCAACGTGGTCCCAAGGTCCTCTGGCTCTTCAATATAGCTAATCATCGTAAGGACATGGTCCCTTACAGATGACCCGATAGCCAAGCTCGCCTGAAACAATTTCTTCGAGATCTCATTTCTTGCGATACGAGACTGCTCTCCATATAAATCCTTGGTATGGAGGAAGATGGAAACTAAGTCCATCTTCTCATTCCACCTCTGGTGTTCATAATCCATTGAGGCTAACACGAGATACTTGGCTCTCACACTGTCTTTTTTCCATGTCTTACGGATTTCAACATCCGCGATGGTGGAATCTTGACCTGCGACGGCGGGGGCTTTGATAGTAACGAAGTAGCCCAGCTTGTCATAGGTAATGGTCATCTGGACATTCCTTAGCCAATCTTTATAGTTGGCCCAGTCAATTTATTATTATCTAGCAGTTACTTAAGCCCGGTCATTTTGGTCACTGATGTCAGGAGAGAAAGAAGAAACACTCAGCATGATGCTTTTGCAAGTTTAGATTGGTTATTAGTTTATCTAAACAGGATGTCTCCTACTGTTTCTCGAATCCTCCTTCAAACCATAAAAAAAGAATTAGTCAGGATTAATCTCACTGTTAAAATTCTTGCTTAACCTTTCGGCTAGGCTAGTGTTGGTATTTCGAGAAATGTTTTCCAACGCTTTTGCAAAGTTCCTTAATTACATAATCTCTTTTTCCTGGAGGCGTAGCCTCGCTAACACCGTTCTAGGCACCTACTTGGTTTATAGCATTGATTGTTTAGTGAAAAATCTTACGAAGAGTGGTAGATACTCATAGTAGGATCGGGATCCAAATATCATCGTGTGACAACCTTGAAGGAATCCTACCAAAATCATCACACTCCAAATGGCATGATACACTAGCAAGTTTCATTTTCCTTAGAAACTTCCGATGTGGATTTTTTCCCCAGGCCCTTATGACTTTGACGAAGGCTAACATATCATAAGACATAAGTCAAGTTCTACCCGTCATTATCCAGGTTAATTTGAACCCACCCGTACAAACCCTTGACGAAGGCTAAAATAGCTATACGACTGTCCTAAATCAACGCATCTATCTATGCTACAGATGAATACCCAGCAGCTACCAATCACTATGCCTTGGAGAAGGCCAAAATACATAGCTTGAATACTACTGAATACCCATCTGAAATGACGGAGGGCTGTGGATGGTTTTGGCAAAACCGTGAACGTAATGAACTTGATATAGTTGAAGGAACCATGATAGCTTTTAAAAGGAGTGGTTTAGGCTCCGCATTTAAAAGTTGTTTTTCAAGAAAATCGAGTGGTTTTGAAATTGTTCCAACGATTTAAACTTTGGTTTGTTTTCCTTGCATTAATCAATATTAATGCGGTCCCATCATTTAACCCTATCGTTGCAGAAAAGAAACGAAAATAGAACATACGCTTATGCCATCCGCGTTCGCCACGGGGTCCCATCTTGCACCGTTAGGTTACTTAACTAACAGCAAAGCGGGGGATGGACTAGCACGGGTGCAAAACATAAGCAACGTTTATTATATAATATATATATATATATAGCCATTCGTCTCGCGCAATAATAGGCATTCCAGATCACAGATCACAAATGAAAATATTGGATATACTAGGAATTTCGTATTTCATTTTAGCCTAGAACGAAAAACGGATTTCATGGTCATGATGAATAGCCTAACCCCACCCTAGACCCCTACGGGTGCGGAAAACTACCCGCCAAATTCCCAAAATGAAGCAACCTACCTTAATAAAATGAGTAGGCCACTCGGCACTTGAAGAACCCGGTAGTTTGTGCACCTCACCTTGGGTCTATCCTAGGTGAAAAAAAGTAAATGAAATAATACAACGGTGGCTACAACCTCAACTCGGATGTGCCCCGCAAAAAATAATATTATATCAATTAAAAATTTACATGAATGAAAGAAAAGAAAACACTCTTCTCATATCCCCCAGCTATTCTTTCACGACGATCCAATACTCCATATACACAAACCATTACAATACAAATATGTGCAACCCCCACTTATCGACATATAGTGATTAACAGACATTTAGCAACACATATATAACCACAGATCACAATTAGCCAAGAACTTTAGAATTTCGATCGATAAACATAAGCCGTGTCTGCCCCATGCACAAACCAGTACACAAACAAATCTGGGTAGAAACACATATGCCAAAATCACAATTCCACACAATAGAACCCCAGAAAAATTGTGGGTGAATCGGCTCCAACTCGGCGGCGGAACCGCGGCCAAATGGCATATTTGGCCGCGGTTCCGCGTTCTAGTGGGGGGATTACGATCCCAAATTTTTTCCCTGTTCATATAATTGCCTGCATGCATTTTTAAGGCCACTGAAAAGATTTTTCGAGCAGTTTTGAAAATCGACAGCAAGCATGGTTTGGATTTTTATTTCAGGCAAATATTCCGTCAATCGAAGTTCTAACTACTTGCTAACTAGCTAGCTAAGGTTTAGTAGGCTCTAATACCATTGTAAGTCGATGTCGCGCACCCCACGGGTTAGCGGGGAGGCGGAATTTACAAAAAAAAACGATTTTTTTCTTACTTCGCAACACCGACTAAATTCCAGGATCTTAACAAAAACCTTAACTAGCTAAAACTACTTGGAGGTTTAACTACTCGGTAAGAGTTTTATATCTTCTAGAACCTTGTCCTTCGGGTCTTCTTCTCCTCCTCTCCTTGAGCTCCTCAGAGATCCGGATTGCGCTTGATCGTCGGCCTCCTCGTGTCGAAGATGATCCACCCGAAAGTCTATAACTCAAGCTCCAACCTCTAAACCGAGGTAATTAGGGTACCTAGTTCGTTAAGCTAGATAGCCTAGAAAATGTAGAATATCTAATGGAGTATTTTATCTCGTGAGACCCTAGGGTTCACAACTCATGTGAGGGTTAGGGTCTTGAGGAAGAAGGAGAGAAAAATTGGAGAGAGAAAGGAAATTAACAAATGAACAATGGTTATGGCAAGTGAAGAATGGCTCCTACACTTCACTCATTCAAGCATGCAATATTTTCCAATTGAAAATATTAACTATGCTTGAATAGTGCGTCCAAACTAATAAACAAATACAAAGAGCCATGCCTCACTCCATGCCATGGATGTCTCCAATTTCCACCTCATTAATCTATTTCTCAAAATAGATAAACCAAATAATGAGGTGTCCCCTTCTAGAAGCATCTCTTGTCAAATTACAAGAATGCCCTCACCGTATATACATACCAGTATTCGTATTATGAAAAATACAAATATAATGAGATAATAATAATCCAATAATATAATGAGATAATAATAATCCAATAATATAATACTAGGATCCGGTTTAAACCAAAGCCCACTAGTATTATCCGTCCGAACAACATCCGTGTAGCCAGTACACGTGTGTGATCGGAACCCTGCCGTAAAACTATACGGCATCTACATCATTTTGCTCGAAGTAGGGAAACCCTCTGTGTGGGACTCTATAGACTCGACAGTATTCTGACAATGGGTTTAACCACAAGTCCGTCAGCGGCACTAGCTGTGCGTAACGGCTATTCAGGTATCTGTCGATAAGAAGGCCGATGAGCAAACTCATCTGAACTCCTACTGAGCCTATCTGGGAAAATCTCCATACAGTCTGGTCTGTTCGTCTAAGATACTCGCATATCGGGCCTAGGGGATGGTAACCGTTAGACCCCTAACAGCGCAATAAGTCGTGCCGGGGTAGAGCCCAATACACCCTAAGAAACTGCTACCTGTTTGCACGACTCTTTTGAGCCGTGGTAGGGTAATAATCTATGTGCTGTGGGAACACACTTGAAACGAATAGTGATATCAAGTCAACGGACTAGTACTCATACCACCCGGAAACTGCTACCTGACGATAGGCATAATACCAACCAGCAGTTCCCAACAAGTCCGTCCAGTGTAATTCATAACCCAATGAGCACCCTGTATACTATCTCCGGTACGACGTACCAATGGCTGTGGGACAGACCATCTCCCATGCTGGGATGAGAAGCGTATACACTAGTCTACTCTGGAGTATCGATGCCCCGTCTCGATAATCCTACGACTAGGGACCTGTATAAGGATGTGCTTATAGACTACCCATCCCCCACTAGTATGATTGTCATCATAATGCTGGTAGTCAAGTAAAGATCCTAAGGGCTCTACCAATATGTATTAGCGATATGCTAAAAGAAATACATGCACATATTGAGATAGAATCAAACTAAGTGGCATACTACCATTTTGAGCAAGACTGTTATTATAACTGTGAATATTCCAAGCTTTCACAATATAATATACAATCCAGTATGATACAATAATGGCCTCTAGGGCATATATCACTAACAATGAATTGGAATCTGAATGGTTGAGGGTGATAAAGGAAGTTATTGAATATGAGAATAAAACTAAGTCTGAAAAATAGTTCTTAAATTGAATTTAAATTTAGACAGTATACACCCTACAAATTGCACAGACACGCATCTTGAAACTTGAGATAGTAGAGGATACTTAGAAAGAAAAAATGGTAATAAAAGCTAACCATATATATATATATATATATATAAGTTTGGGTTGTAACTTACTTAGGGATATATAAAAAAAAGATCATAAAAAATATACAACGAGGGTGCCTCATCACCCAGTGGCTTAGACCAACTGGTCTAGAAGTCACTGCTGAAGCCCGAGGTAGTTACAAAACTAGGCTTATATGTATGGAAAAAATTCACCTATGCATTAATAAGTAAGCACATTTATTAACCGGTTGGTTAGTGCCTCAAGAAACATTAACAGTCGCATGAAAGGTATGTGAGCAATCCATCTATCCATAACAAAAAGAAATAGGACAAGGGTATTAGGGCAAGAGTACTATAGCTTAAATTGAATTCTCGAGTGTAGGAATGATTTTACACACATGTAGGGGTATATAATCGATGTTAGAAGGAGAGATAGGGATGAAAAATAGGATGAAGTTTTATTGAGGGAGGAGGTGATTTATGGAATTGAACATGGCTATTAGGATGAAAATTCATGAAATCTGAAAAACTAGTGGAATTTTGAAAATTTTCTTTTTCATTCTTTTCTTTTCTTTTGTATATAGTTTTTCACTTTATTTCTTTTTATCTCTTCTTTCTTTTTGGTTTTTCTTTTCATTTTTCTTTTATTTAATTTTTATTTTCCTTTACTTTCTTTTTGTTTTTCTTTTTGGGATTTTGTGGGTAGTATCCACTGAAAATCCTCAGAAGACAACACTCTTCCTACCAGGAACACATAGTGGTTGAAAAGCTTATTGCAAGAGCTAAGTGCAATCACACGCCCGTGAAAGGAGCATATGAGTAGGAGTAGATTTTAGTCGCTAGAGTTAGATTTTTATTTTTTTAAGTTTAGAGTTTGAAACCCAAGATTTGCTCGACGACCAGCAAAAGATAAGTTTGGGGGTTATTGATTGATGCATTTTAATGCAATTTATATAACTATATTTAAATTTATTTTGCCTATTTTATGCTATTCTGGGTATATTTTGTCAATTATTACAGATTACCTGGCTCAAAGGGAAAAGAGCGTAAAGGAACGTCCGAGATTACCGGCCTGAAGGACCCCTTTCGGGACACTATTAGTGGGCTCACAGGCTCTTATGTGCATTGAATGGAGACTTGATTGAAGCTAAATAGAAAATAGAGAATCAATTATCAAAAATGGAAAAAAGACTAAAGATCTCGTGCTCAAATCACACAACATAGAAAAAACCAGAAGATCCAAATCTCCAAAATTTTGGCCAAAACTGCCATATAATTTATTTCAGCCGAAATTTATTAGAGATAGAAGTTGAGATTTTTAAGAAAATTTGATATTCTCTGTATCTTTTATAATGAATGTTTCGATTCTCAAAAATCCCTTTAAATACCTCTGTATAGTTCAATAGGGTTTCGTCTCTTCCATTGCTTTTGAATCAAGGTTTTTTAATTGGGAGAGATCAATTTTTATAGTAATTTGTAGTATGAATTTTATTAATATGATGATGCTTTCTTCTATGAGTAGCTAATTTATTTTCTAAGATTTAGAATTATTCTTTCTATCATGATTGTTTGGTTTTAGTTTATATATTTCCTTTCTATGTTTTCATTGTGAGTTTTACTTTAATCAAAATTATCTCTTTTTGTTATCATGCTAATCAACTAAATAATTTAATAATAGATTGACACTCTTGAGATTGTTTAGGGAAAGGTGACAACACCGAAAAACTATTTAGTTTAATGATAAATCGACGCCTTAGAAAACTAAATAGGGAAGGTAATTTGGTATTTTGATCAAGGCAGATTCAACCTAATTAACTAGGGTAATAGGTTACGCCGATAATCTAATTTAATTTCTAGTTTGACAACTTATGAGTTCTTTTAAGGAAGGGTAAAACTATTTTTCTTTTGGGTTAATTAGAACTAATTGTTTTAATTGTTTTCTATATGATTTTATATGATTGATAAGATAGATCTATATCGTATGAGTTATACTTTCTTATGTGTTTGATAATTCATTACGAAAGTAGTTAGCTTATGCTTTTATATAATTAATAGTTAATTAATTAAAACAACGGAATTAGAAAGGAAAAGAATTATATAAAACAATCATGATAATAAAGGTAATTCGACACCTCAAACTCGCTTTAATATTTGAAACCCGTTTTAAATTTAAACTTGCACTTTTATTTTATGCACTTTAGTTAATTAAATAAATCAACCCTTTTTTTATTCTAACTTGTTTTAGAATTAATTATAATTCTCAACATCTTTCTGTGGATCGATCCGTAACTACTACTGCGAACAACTGTATACTTGCGGAAAAATTTAGAAATCAATAAAAATATCTATCAATCACTGATAGGCTTTGATTGTGTTTGGATGATCTTGCTTGTTGACCTTTCTTTTGATCAATATCTCGTTAGTCGTTACGTACAGTTAGTGCCGCTGACGTGCTTGTGGGTTAACCCGTGAGGGGATTGATCTGAAAATATTTCAGATCAATCGGATATGTTCCTAACCTACTGCCAACGAATTGATTTATTCTTTAGAGTCCCGCATAGAGGTTTATCACACTCAGGCGAAACAATATAGTGTGTGTATGGAGATACGTATGGGAGTTCAATTAAATACGTGTATTTGATACATGTACTTTAATCAGATATTTGATAATACTAGCTGGATTTTTAAATCAAGTATTGATTTATATATATATATATATATATATATATATATATTCAAGTATTATGTTCACTTTCTATTTCTCTCTCATTTGGTATTTGTATACGATACAAATACGCTTATATGTATACTATACATATATTTTATGTATATGATATACATACTAGATTTTTGATTTATATAAACATCTAAAAGGATACACCTCATTTCTTTTGTTAATAAATTCATCTAAACATCTAGAGAGGTATAACTTCAAATTTTTTTATATTGTTTTAACACTATTAAAGTATGAAGCATACTCTCTCCTTCTTCATTCCTTCATGCCTCTTCTCTCTCATCCTTTTCCTTTGAAGAGATGAGAGCTAAAAAGAGAAGAAAATGAGAGAAAAATAAATGTAAGGTTTCTACATCTCTTCCCTTCATGCTCTAGCAAATCATGAACCCCAAGTTTCCTCATAAGAATTATTCTTTTGGTGAATATAAAACTTAAGTTAGGGTTTCCTCGATGTGGATCATCTTCGGCGAAAAGGTCCACTTGTAAGCTCGTTCCTACGGCGACAAAGTCTAGTTCGGGTCTTCCATGATTGGGTGGACACACTACAAAGGTTTTAGCACCCTAAACTTGATTCTATGCTTACTAGTTTCTTACAACTACATGTACTTGAATGATTTTTGGATTGGTTTTTGGTGCTATGCTCTTGAAATTTTTTGTTCATGATTCTCCCGCGGTCCGCAAGTGATGCGACCATAGCACCAAAACCCAATATGGTATTAAAGCCGATTCAAATAATAGTAATTTTTTGCGGAAAATAATAGTAATTTTCTGCGGCAAATTAATTCAAAAACCCAAGATTTTAAAACCTAGTCTTGAAAAATGCTTTCTAAAAACTCTCATTTTGGCATAAACACGAGCCCCGGGAGTCTTTGGTCTGAGCCAAGACTCCATGCAGGCTCAGGAGGCAACCTCGAGGCAACCCTGGGGAGCTTGGGTAGGCCCCCCACCAGAGACCATAAAATGTGGCCTCGGGTGGGGGGTTGGACCCGAGAGCACCCACAAGGGTGCTCTCGAGTCTTCCATTAACTCATGGCCACATTTTTTGTGTCTATGGGTTATGGGCCCACCTAGACCCTTTAAAGTCCCCATGGGTCATGACCGAGGTCTCCCCGGGATCTCAGGCACTTCTCGGGTTTTTCGGGATTCGAAAATGTGCAAAAATGAGGGATTTGGAATGCTAGAATGGATTTGAAATTCGATTTTGGAATTTCAAGTTTGCAATTCCGTGGATTATGAATTAGTTTTCCGCAGTTTCAAATTAACTCAATGAAGTGTTTGATCGAGTTTGTTTGATTGCATATGTTGATTTTTGTTGGTAAACACTGCCTGATTGATGTGTGATCAATTAGACGAGGTTGCACATTGTATATTTGCTATGTTGGTTTTTTAAGATTAGTTCGGATTGTCACGATGAATAGCCCCTTGTGTGAATATTTTGTATGCAAAGTTTTGTATTCAATTTATGTATTGTTTAATTCCAAATGTATATTCTTTTATTCAGGGCGCGATCGAGTTGAGAAGGTCATTACCGTTGTATGTAAATTATACAGATTTTACCCCGCGGAGAAGCACTCGAGCCGCCGGATTCTAGAATGTGGTAGGTAGCCATCTCAAGGAGTTAAGACCGGGCTGCCTTATTCTAGAATTGGCGGGTTGCTTGCCACGCTTGTAGGGGTATAGGATAGACCCCTGGAGGAGTGCTCGAGCCGCCAGATTCTAGGAAGCATTGGGTGGCCCCTTCATGGTGTTGAGGCCGAGTTGCCTTGTTTCTAGGATTGGAGGGTGGCTCTCCATACTCGTAGGGGTCTTGGTTTGACTATATACAGGATATTCACATGACCGTGGAATTTCACGTTTCGTTTGCGGCTCAAAAGAAACGCGGGATTTCTAAGATATCCAAACTATTCCATTTACTTGTTGTTTATCGCATGCCTGTAATGTGATTACCTTTCTGTGATAATGTATATATGTATATGGTGATGTGTGTGTGTGTGTGTGTATAAGTGTTTATATATGTTTTATATTCGTTCTAGATTTGCGTCCGCCCTGCCGTAAGCTAACTAACCTTATGGTGAAAACTCGATGCCCTGTGACGAATATGTAGCATATAAAAACAATGTATTTTCTTTTCATATCATGTTTATCTGGTGTGATAAGATGCTAGATAATAATTGTTATATCTAAATGATGGAATTGCGTTAATATAATTAATGCAAAGAAAACAAACCTAATACGTTGTAGAAACCAAATTTTCAAAAGAAACTATAGCCATATTCTTATGCTTTGCATAGAGGTATTCAATTAAGAATATCATGCACCTCATTCGATGAGGAAAGAGCCTTGATCCCTTCAAGTGGAATTCGACTTTGAGAAAAAGTTTATGTTATTTTAAACTTTCAAAACTAATTGGTTCCTTCAATGATATCAAGTTCATTACGTTAAAGGTTTTTTTTAAACCATTCGTAGTCTTCTGTCATTTCAGAAAGTAGAGTACTTAGTATTCGTGTTTCTTTTGTTGGCCTTTGTCAAGGCATAGTAACGGTAGTTAAGTGATGTCTTCCTGCTTGCATGTGATGCGATTGGTTAGGGCAGTCATACGATCCTGTTGGCCTTTGTCACGGGTCTGTGCGGCTGGGTCAAAATCAATCATGAAATGACGGGTTGAACTTGACTAGTGACTTATGGTTTGTTGGCCTCCGTTAAGGTCATAAGCCGTTAGGGGGAAAAACCATATCGGGAGTTTCAAGCGTTGAAACTTGCAATGCGATTGCATACCTTCTATGCGATAGTTGGATCCCGATTCCTACCGTGAGTAATAGTTACTCCCGGAAGATTTTCACTTCACAATTAGCTAACCCATTAGGTGTCCAGAAAGGTGTTTATAAGGTTATGCCTCTAAGGAAACAGGGTAATTCAATTGGGTCCGTGCAAAAGTACGGGAGACCTCCCTCGAAATACTTGCACTGGCTTTACCTACCGATTAGCGAACTTGTGGGTGAACATGATCCCGGCTAGTTCTCTTTTTATGGTTTGAAGAAGGATTCGACGAAACGGTAGGAGCCATCATAATTAAATAAATTAATAAACCAATATAATGTTGCAAGAGGGCACACTGAGTGTTTCTTTTCTCTCTCTACTGGCAGCGTCTATGATTGATCTTAAACTAAAACTCGTAAAACTAAGTTAACCAAACCTTCTTACAATCATTATCTTTGGAATTCCATAATTCATGACCATGTCGCATATGTTCTTCCCGTTTCTACTTCCCCTTCCCCTTCTCCAGAACTCTCTGTATTACTATAGAGATCCATATTGCTTGGAAGTCCATCTCGTATAGTTACATACGAACTAGGAGAAATTGTTTCAGTCCGAGAATGGCCATTGGTTCTGCAGAAGATGAATTGTATATTGATATAATTCAATTGTCTCTTTCATCTACCTTTTCTCTAGTTGAGAGCTCCTTAAATAAGGAGAATACACCAATTACACTTGTTGGTGTTGGATATAGGTGTCCTTAAGGCAATTATCGTAATTGCAGGAAGGAAATTACTGAATTCATGGAAGGCCTATATGACTGAACAGTCTTGCTCAGGATGATAATATGCAATCTGGTTTGTCTTTATCTTTCATGTGTATACATTTTACTCGTTATCACATATCGCTGATACATGATGATAAACCCCATAGGACCTTTGCTTGACTATCAGGATTACGATGGGGATCATATTAGTGGGGCCTGGGTAGTCCATAAGCACATCTTTAAATATGCCTAGTCGTAGGAGTATCGAGACTACACATCAGTACTCTAGTTTAGACTAGTGTATACATTTCTTGACCCTGTATGGGACGATGGTTGATCCCATATCCATTTGTGTTTGACACCAAAGATTGTATACAGGTGCTCATTAGATGAGTTACATAGGACGAACGCACCGAGAACTCCTAAATGGTATTATACCTATTGTCAGATAGCAGTTCTCTGGTGACATGAGTACATGTTAGTCTGTATCGTCATAGTGTCTTATATGGTTCCCACTGTTCTTTGATTACTATCTACCACGGTTCTAAAGATCCATGTAAACAGGTTTTAGTTGGATACAGTCCCGAGCCATATGGAGACAGTGAGCGATCGGAATGGATTCGTCTCTCCCTGTATAGGAAGTTGATGTCATGCTATGCATGATTAGCTATAACCATAAGTCCCTGGCCAAGACAGATGAGATTTACTGATAAGTGTTAACAGTAATTTCTCGATTGGTTATGAGTTTGACATTGGTTCGACTTATCGGGTTATTGAGAGTCTGACGGTTTCCAACTCCCAGACCCGATATGCTACACTCTCTGATGAAGAGATCGGACTGTACGGTGAGTGTCACTGATAGAATCTGCAGGGTTCGGATGAGCTTTCTTGTCGATCTTCTTTTGATCAATATCTGGATAGCCGTTATGTGCAGCTAGTACCGTTGAGGTGCTGGTGTGTTATGGATATGATCCAAAACCTGCTGCCAATGTATTGTCGAGTCTTTAGAGTCCTACATAGAGCTTTACCAGCTCAGGAGAAATGATGTATAGTGTGTATGGCGATACGCACAGGAGGTAGATTAAATTCGTGTATTTGATACACGTACTTTAATCAAGCGTTTTCATAATACCAGCCGACTCTTGTTGAAGCTGGATTATTAAATCAAGTGTTGATTCAATAATTATATATATTCTAGTATTATGCTCACTTTATTTATCTCTCATCCTATATTTGTATTTGATACAAATACTAGGGTATATATATGATACATACAATATAGTGTATATGATATACTTGATTGTTTCTAGAAGGACAACTCATTTTCTTTATTTGATAAAGATAGAAATGAGTCATAAAGAGAGAAGGCTGTAGAGATTTTGAAAAGCCTTCTAGCATTTTCTTTTGGATAAATATGGTTTCTCTCTCTCTCTCTCTCTCTAGTTCTCTAGTTCATTCTCCTCCTCTGTCTATCTCTCTTGAGATTTTTCTTTGGAGAAAATGAAAAGAATACATGAGAGAAAAATTGCGAGCTCATTTTACATCTCTTGCTTCATATTCCTAGCAAGTTGCTTCATCAAGATCTTGATCTAATGGAGCTAAATATTGGATCGGAGAATCCTTAAGGTGGATCATCTTCAGCAAGTCGATCGGCGAGCAAGCACTTTCTTGGAGGACTCAGAGCTTAGACGGGGTCTTCTGCAATTGGACGGACACGCTACAAAGGTTGTAGCATATGTATAACTCCTAGTATAGCTATCTTTTGTTTGCAAGTTTAGTGTATGGATGATCTCTAGGGTTATGGATAGTTTTGCTTGCTAGAAATTTTTTATTTTTCTTCCATAATGCACTCTTGGTATTTGACACCGAAGATTGCATACAGGTGCTCATTGGAGTATGAGTTACACTGGATAGACTCACTGAGAACTCCTAGATGGTATTATACCTATTGTCAGATAGCACTTCTTTGGTGACATGAGTACAAGATAGTTCCTATACTTGAGATCACTCTACTGCCTTGTATGTGTTCCTACTGTACTTTGATTACTATCCTACCATGAATTTAAAGAGTCTTGCAAACAGGTTTTAGTTGGATACAGTCCTAAATCATATGGAGGAAATGAGCAGTCGAAGGAATTCGTCACTCCCGGTATAAGGAGTCGATGTTGCGTTGTGCAAAGAAACGACTATAACCAGAAGCCCGCAGCCGTAGCAATTGAGATAAACTGATAAGTGTTATCAGCTGTATTTCAGGGGTTATGAGTCCTCTATCAGCATGACTTATTGGGTTAATGGGGTCTGACAGATTCCATTCTCTAGACCCAATATGTGATACTCTTTGAAGAAGAGACCGAACTGAACGGAGATTGTCACTGATCGGCTCTAATTGCGTTCGGACGAATTTTCTTACCGGTCTTTTTTTTGATCAATACCTGGGTAGCCATTATTTACAGCTAGTGCCGCTGACGTGGTTATGGGATGACATATATGATTCTAACCTACAACCAACGTATTGATTGATTCTTTAGAGTCCAAAACAGAGGTTTTTCCCACTTAGGCGAAACGATATAGTGTGCGCGTATGGCGATACCTGCGGGAGTTCGATTAAATACGTGTATTGAATACATGTATGTTAAACGGACGTTTTTAATACTAGCCGGTTTAAATTTAAACCGGATTATTAAATCAAGTGGTGATTTAATAGTATTATATATATATATATATTCTTGTATTATGTTCACGTTATATTTTCTATCTCATTAGTACTTGTATATGTATTTCGTGTTCGATAAAAATACGGCTTTGTGTATTTGATACATATTCTAGATATTTGTATTTATTTTTACAAATGAATTAAACATCTAGAAGGGGACACCTCATTTCTAATTTCGAGTAAAAGAAAAGGTGGCTTAAAAGAATAGTGTAGAGAGGTATGGCTTGGATTTTAAAATTGGAAATTGTTTTCTAAAATGGATTATGCCTTCTCTCTCTAAAATTATTCTTGCATCCATCTTTTCTCTCTTCTTCTTCCTCTTCCTCTTGACATGAGAATGAGATGGGAAAATGAGAGGAAAATTATGTGATATAACTACATCTCCTAATCTATTGGATTATCAAGCTATTAGAGTAAGTTTCTTCACAAAGTTCATTCTATTGGTGGAGATGAAGCTTGATTTGGGGTTTTCTTGATGTGGATCATTTTCGGCGAGAAGATTGTCCTGAAAGCTAGATCCGGAAGCAACGGAGTTTAGCTTGAGTCTTCCACAATTGGATGGACACGCTACAAAGGTTGTAACCCCCTGAACTCCCCTTATTTACTTGTTTTTTTACAACTCTAGTATTTGACTTGATCTTGTGTTTGAAATTGGTGTTATATTTTCCATAATTTTTGTTATGCTTTTCCGCCGCGGTCCGCTATATTATCGACCCTAGAACCAATTCCTACAGTGGTATCAGAGCCTATTCAAATACTTCTAAATCTGTAACCCTATTAGATGAGCATGACATCCTTCAAGTGGTATCAAAGCTACTAGGTAGTGATGACCCATAGGGGTTCTCACTATATGATAATGTGGTGAAGCATAGGCTTTTACCCCCAGGGTGTCCCGTACGGATGTTCCGGAGGGTTGTAGTCCATCGCAAGGGGACATGCTTAAAAAGTAGTTCTAAGGGACCAATTGGTGCCATGGCAACCTTATAGGATGGGGTGTGATGTCTGACCTTCATGCTATCAGAGTCGGCCCATAAGACTTTAACTTGTTTTGACGACGTTATAGTTTTGGATCAAGAAATTTTTACGTTTTCAAATTCTAAGTGTAATCCTCTGTCCGTTTTGAAAACTGTCACCTGAATTTTTTTTAATGGTGCCATCGTATTATGTTAGAAAACTTTATGGAAGAAAAACGAGGAAATTT
The DNA here is from genome assembly GCA_030015575.1 of Agapanthus africanus. NCBI lineage: Eukaryota > Viridiplantae > Streptophyta > Magnoliopsida > Asparagales > Amaryllidaceae > Agapanthus > Agapanthus africanus. Next base: position 32,039,224 of record CM057351.1, read on the forward strand.
TACTGGTCCTGGCCGACCAGGCCGGCCTTCTGGCCTCCTGGGTTGGCTAGGCTCCAAGATCTTGGCCCGATTTTTCTTTTGGGGCTTACACTAAAGGAAATTGGATTTTTATGTGATTTAAAATTTCCCAGATTTTGATGCGATCATTGTTGTGTTTGTGGGAAGTCCATAAATTTTTTTGATCGAAACTATAGTATCGTTTTTTTCCGCATATGTTGATATGTTATAGTTAACGTCGAAGAATTGATGAGTGATCAATTCGACGGAGTTACACATAGTGTGAGTCTGCTATGTTGGTGTGTTGGTTTAGTTGGATTGTCGCGAACGAATAACCCTACATGAGATTGTCTGTAATACTTGTTTGTATTTCAATTCTTGAATAATGCCAAATGTATTTTTTTCGGGACGAGCTGCTGGATTCTGGCTGTCGTTGCCGGTGTTCGTATTATTATTTGTCGGGATGCAAACGAGTTGCGTTCTTTATTATGTTGTATCTAATACAGGTTTTACCTTGCAGAGAAGCACTCGGGCTAGCGGATTCTAGAATGCAGCGAGTGGCCATCTCAAGGAGTTGAGACCGGGCTGCCCCGTTATAGAATTGGTGGGGTGCTCGCCGCGCTTGTTAGGGGTACATGTTAGACCTATGGTAGAGTGCTCGAGCCGTCGGATTCTAGAAAGTGTTGGGTGGCCCACTCACGACGTTGAGACCGGATTGCCTCATTTCTAGGATTGGCGGGTGGCACCCCACGCTCATCAAGGTCTTGGTTTGGCATTGTATGGGCTATTCACGTGAACGGAGAATGTCGTGTTTTGTTTGTGGCTCAATCGAGATGCGGGATTCCTACGAAATTCGACCATTCCATTTTTGTGATGTTTACTATATGCATGTAATGCTGATTACATGCTTTTGATGATGTTTACCGCATGTCTGTAATGTTGATTATCTACATGTGATGATAATGATGATGATGATGTGTGTGTGTGTATACTGATATATATGATATATAAATAACTGCTTTTATATGTTTTGCATCTATGCTAGCCCTGCCTTCGCTATGCCGTAAGTTAAGTAACCTTAAAGTGAAGACCCGAGGCCCCGTGGTGAATGCGGATGGCATATAAATGCATTCTGTTTTCTTTTCATATCATACTCTTCTGTAATGGTGTGAGAAGATGCTAGATAGTATGCATTATTATCTAAATGATGGGAATGCGTTAAAATGTTTAATGCAAATGAAAACAAACCTAAAATACGTTGTTGGAACCAATATTTTTTTTGAAAAGAAACTTTATCCGTTTTCTTTTTCTTTACATAGAGATTTCGGTTAGGAATATCCTGCACCTTATTCAATGAGGAAAGAGCCTTGATCCCTTCACAGGGAGTTTGCTCTTGAGCAAAAGTTTATGTTACTATAAACATGCAAAACCACTCGGTTCTTTCAATGATATCAAGTTCATTACATTAAAGGTTTTCTTCAAAACTAGCTGTAGCCCTCTATCAATTCAGGACGTAGAGTACTTAGTATTCATGGTGCGTTTGTTGACCTCGTAAAGACGTAGTGTACGGTAGCTAAGTGATTTCTTCATACTTGCAGGTTTATGCGATTAGCTAGCCTTGTTAACCTCGTCAAGGGCTTGTGCGGGTGGATCTAAATTAATCACGAAATGATGGGTTGAACTTGACCAGCGACTTATGGTTTGTTGACTTTGTCAAGGTTATAATCCGCTAGGGGTAAAAACCTTATCGGGAGTTTCAAGCATTGAAACTCCCGATGTGATTGCATACCTTCGATGGAGTAAGGTGACTTGTTAACCTCGTCAAGGTTACCATACCATGATAGTTTGGGTCTTGATTCCTACTATGAGTAATAGTTACTCTCGGAAGATTTTCGCTTTACAATTAGCTAACCCGTTAAGTGTCTAGAAAGGTGTTTGCGAGGTTACACCTCTTAGGAAACTGGGTTATTAAATTGGATTCATGTGAAAGAAAGGGGACCTCTCTTAGAGTACTTACACTGGCCTAGCTGACTAGTTAGCGAACTTATAAGGGAACATGATCCCGGCTAGTTTTTTTTTTAGGATTTGAAGGAGAATTCGACAAAACAGTGGGAGCTATCCTGATTAGATGAATTAATAAACCAATCTAATCTTGATAAGAGTGCACGCCGAGTGTTTTTTTTTCTCTGGCAGCGACCATAACTGAACTTAAACTAAAATTCATAAACCAAGGTAACTGAACTTTTTTACAATCATTGGCTTTGGAATGTCATGATTGCCTTAATTCAGGGCAAATTCACATATGTCCTTGCCCCTCCTACTTCAACTTTGTTTTTCCCGAGCCCTCTGTATTACATACAAGGATTCATATTGCTTAGAAAGGCTATCTCGTATAGTTAGATACTAACTCGAAGAAATTGTTTCAGTTCGAGAATGGCTACTGGTTCTGAAGAAAGTAATTGTTCATTTGTTTCTCCCCTCTACCATATCTCAAGTTTGAAAGCTCTTTTAAAAAGTAGAATATACCAGTTACGCTTGTTAGATTGTCTTCTTCCAATCCCGAGGCTGGAGCTAAAAGGAAGGGTAAGTAGAAAACCAACTAGCATAAGTTCAGTATACAGAAAGTAAGATCGAGAGACATTAAAAGAGGTTGAAGTGAGGCAAAGGAAATTACAACTACTGTCATGAGCCTGAGCATTGAAAGAGACATTACTTGGAATAACTAGCCATCCCTTAAAACATTTTTTATGTTTCATTTTTCCTGTGTGGTTGCAATTAAAGACTATTTCTCAATTAACTCTGACTGCTGGGTATATGGATACCGAATTAAAATCCCACATCTATAAGCTGTTATAGATGCTGAGAAGGAGTATAGTATTGGGAAAGGATGATTTGATCCTCAATATCGGAAATAGGAGCAATTGTTGCTATTAGGGAAAGTCACCTGGTTTTGTCTAGCGGCAAATTTTTGGTTTTGAATAACTGATATAATGCACCATTTTCTTAAAAATGATATATCTGTATCTTTATTTTATAAAGTGGGATATAATTTTTGAAAAATATATTCTAAACATTTATCTTTATCATTAGATGATTAGGTATGGTGCATTGAATAACGGTATAAATATTCTTAACCAAAACACGGTTCTCAACTTACAACACACAGAGTTTGAATTAGTGAACTCATAGGACTTATATATAGTAATGTATGTTTTTAGATTCCACACAGACAAGTGATTGGTACTCATACTTAATTCTGATTACCTATGAGATCTCTAGTTTTTGACACACATTTTTATTGAAATACGAAGTCCAAAGATTTTGAGAAGTTCATAGGGTGTAAGAATAAAGTAGAGAACCAGATGCTGAAAGTATCAAGATTCTTCGAAATGTTCGAAGATGTAAATACTTATAGACGGTATTCCGTATTGAGAATTTGAATCTGTCTCAGATTAATCCTTTGAGGGCGTGCTCCATGATGAGTAATGCTGAGTGGCCTTTTTCATTTATGGATATGCACAGGAAACAGCTGCCCTTGACAAACTTTAACCACTCCGTAGATTAAGTAGGAGACCTCAGCCACCTGACGAGATACCGCGGTTTCCTCGTTGACAGTGACCGGGAGGTTTGCATCATGTGATGATGACCCTACTTGTTATCAGCAGGGCTAGATGCCATGTTATCCAAGTTGGACTTCATGCACTACAACAAAGTATAGACTTTATTGGGTGCTCCTGAAAGGGTAAAACCCATTAGAAGCAAGTATATATTTCGAGATCAGTGCAGATGGAAGGGTAGTAACCTAATAAGGCTAGACTTTTAGTAAAAGATTTTCATCAAATACCCAGTGTGGATTGTGATGAAACTTTAACTTCAGTGTCTATACTGAAGTCAATACAGATATAACTTGCCACTACTGTTTTTCATGACTATGATATTTGGCAGATGGATGACTATAACGTATTTCTAAAGCATCGGAACATGTGCAAGTTGCTTAAGTCTATTTATAAACTAAAGCAAGCATAGCGGAGATGGATCATCTGTTTTGATGTTACGGTCAAGGTGTTTGACTTCATCAAAATAAAAGATGAACCTGATATTTGTAAGAAGGATGTAGAGAGTGTAGGGTTCTCTAGTGCTCGCGGCGTAGCGGAAGTGGATTACGAACAAAAATTTCTAGATAACACGAAGGAACCATAAACCATAGAATCGATCCAAATACAAAACTAGCAAACCAAGCATGCAAAGGTTAGGAATACTACCTTCAATATGTGTCCATCTAATCATGGAAGATCCCACCAAGCTCCGTCTATGCCGTCCGGATCGAGCTTGAGTAGCGACTGCCCTTGCCGAAGATGATCCGCCTGAGGGAACCGATCCAAGTTCCGGCTTCACCAAATGAATCAACCGACGCTCCAAGCTCGCTATGAATGGAGAGTGGGGATGTAGGAATATTTTCACTATCTTTTCTCTTTTTTTCTAAACTCAAGTGAGCTACCAAGAAGGCGGAGGAGGAGGTGAAGAAGTGTAGCCATCAACAAAGAAAAATAGCTAAGTCCAAAGTGTAGAAGAAAAGATCAAGTGTAGAAAAGAATGGCTCGTTTTTCCTTTTTCTTAACCATGAAAGAATAGTGAATCCAAATGATATATATCATATAAAAATCAAGCCATAACTTTCTACATACTTCTTTACACGTCATCCTCCTCTTCATTTTTTATTTTTATTAAAAGAAAAATCAAGAAATGAAGTGTCCATATTCTAGAACAAATTCCGTATAAATATAGAATATAACCCGGTATACGTATCAAAATACATATACACGTATTTGTACAAAAATACGAATAGCCAAGAGAGAGAAAATGAATAGTGAACAATAATACTAGAATAGAAATATTAAAAATATATTTATAAATTATTAAATGAAAACCAGATTTAATAATCCGGCTTAATATTAAGCCGCTAGTATTATCAACCGTCCAATTAAAGTCTGTATAGCCTGTACACGTATTTAATCGGACCCCTTTTATGTACCAACATACATCATCTATATCATATCGCCTGAACCGGGAATACCCTTGGTGTGAGACTCTAAAGACTCGACAATATGCTAGAATTGATTTACTTGATAAATCCAAAAACCATAAGCACGTCAGCGGCACTAGCTGTACGTAAGGCTACCCAGGTATTTGCCGAAAGGGAGGTCGACAATCAAGTGCGTCAGTATCCTACTGATCCTGAATATGACAATCTCCATACAGTTCGGTATCTTCGTCTGAGAGTATTGCATACCGGGTCTAGAGGGTGGAAACATCAGACCCCTAATAACCTGATAAGTTGTGTCGGAGTCAAGCTCATCACCAACCGAGAAACCACTGAACTCATATCAGTAAATCTCATCCACTGTGGCCATAGATTTAGGGTGATAGCCGACCGAACACAGCACAACATCGACTCCTAATACCAGGATCGACGAATCCCTGACAATCTCTCACTGCCTCCATGTGGCTCGGGACTGTACCCAACTAAAACCTGTTTGCACGACTTCTTTGAGCCGTGGTAGGGTAGTAATCAAAGTACAGTGGGAACTCACATGAGACAAATGACGATCTCAGGTCAAAAGTCTAATCTGTATTCATGCCACTCGAGAACTTCTATATGAAGATAGATATAATACAATCTAGAAGTTCTCGATGAGTCCATCCAGTGTACTCACCTCCAGTGAGCACCTGTATTATATCTTAGGTGACATGACACCAACGGCTTTTGAGACCCGCCACCGCCCCTCGTCGGAGTCTCGAAACATTTACATTAGTCTACTCCAGAATATCGATGTCCAGTCTCGATACTCCAATGACTAAGAAATTTAAGGATGCGCTTTTGGACTACCCAACTCTCATGTATATGATCGCCATCATAATGCTGATAGTTAAGCAAGAATCCTACAGGCTTCATCATTATGTATTAGCGACAAATAATAACAAGTAAAACGTGTACACATCAATGATAAAGACAAACTAGATAGTATGCTATCATTTCGAGTAAGATTGTTCTACCTGTATAGGTTCTCCCTCAATTATCATAATCGCGTGCCTGCAATTACAATATTTGCGTTGATGGCACTATATCCAACAATCTCCCACTTGCACTTAAGGTTAATTATTGTGGTATTGTATACCCACATCCTGTGTGCTATTGAATACCTAATTTCTCTACTAATCAATTTTTTAAAGCTCGTTTGAGGAACATCCGTGTTCGAGAAATAGCCTCAGTGAGTAGATCCGCTACAATGTTCCAACTTCCTCTCTCTATATCTCAACTTCACGGAAATGAACAATCTCCCAAACTGAGCGATACCCCGCCTCAAGAATTTTGTCTGGATATATGATGGGACCAAATTCATAAATGAACAACTTTATCCTACAAACTTCTTGAGATGTATCCTCTATTGAGTCATAACAAGCATCCTGAACCATTCCTACCTCAGTATCCTTATTAGAATACTATCCAATATACTGATCCTCAGAAGAGGCAAAACTCAAAACTCTGACAATATCTCTGTCATCCAGGTCACCTTGGAAGCCTAAATCGATAACCGCCTCCCGGAGGAGGCTGTCGTTATCATATACCAAGAATATTATCTAATTTTCATAACCGCTTCCCATTGTTTCTCCAGGATTGCATTAATATCTGCTTGCTACAGCAAGTGTATAAGCAACATCTGGTTTTGTATAAGACATTGCATGATTGATTCAATTGCCTAAGCAAATGATATGTCATTCATGCCAGTCCCTCTCCTCATCAGTCTAAAAGACATCACTTTAAAGAAGGTCACTCCATCACCTGTGGGTACACCACCACTCTAAGAGTCGTCCATTCTAAAAAGCTATTTAAGTACCCTATTGGGAAACTTTCCAAATCTAGATAAAAAATCATAGATCTAGTCACCAGATTCCCTGATATATTATCCATATCCAACATGGAGAAAACACTATGTGACAACCAAACTTTGACTGATTTTAGTATAGGAACATCGCATCTTATCTGGAGTATGTCATCCAAATCCCAATACAGTACTCCCTACACCCTTCTTACTATGTCCATCTGCTGTTTTGATGAAGTCAATCACCTTGACTGTCACATCAAAGTAGATAATCTGTCTCCGCTATCTATGCTTTAGTCTACGAATAGACATAAGCAACTTGCACACCTTCCGCTGCTCCTACCGACTACGATAACTCTCTGGCAGAGTCAAATACACATACACTTCCAGATTCCCATTTGGAAAGACGTTATAGTCATCCACCTGCTAAATATCACAGTCTTGAATAACAACAGTGGCAAGTCATATCCGTATAGACTTTAGCGTAGACACTGAAGTAAAAATCTCATCACAATCTACAACGTGTATTTGATGAGAATATTTACAACAAGTCTACACTTATTAGATTAATACCTTTCCACCTACACAGATCTCGAAAGCTCTACTTGCTCCTAATGGGTTTTACCCCTTCAGGAGCACCCAACAAAGTCCAAAATCCAATATTTGCTGAAGTGTGTGGAGTCCAACTTGGATATAAAGTATCTGGTCACCTGGAAATTACCACTTCCTATGACATACAGATAATTAGTAAGGCCATCATAACCATGATGCTGATCTCCTTGTCACCGTCTCCAAAAAAACCGAAGTATCTCTCCGGTGGCTGAGATCACCTACTAAAATCTGCGGAGTGGCTAATGGTTTGTCAAGTATAATTGAATTCTTAGGTTCTACTAAATTTTCGGTAACCGTTTGTGGTTCTGGAATCATTTCCAGTTCTACCATACTCCCACTAGTATCTTTTGCAAAAAGATTCCTTTTATAAAATGGTGGCGAGTTAAGAACAATGTAACTATTGATCTTGAAAATTATAGAAACAAGACCCTAGCGAATACTTGGGATAATCTACAAACAGCCATTACCGAAGCGTGCCTTGAGTTTGTCCGGTTTTTATTTTTAAACAGGAACCGGATAATTCCATATCTTAATAACCTCAAGATACGCAACCAATATATGTCCATATAGAATCAAAGGCACTAATTTAGATGGAACCGGATTCAAATATCATGCATCTGTTTCCAGTGAATATCACCTAAATGGAAAAAGGCCAATACATCATTACTCACCATGGAGCGAACCTGCGGATGAGTAATGATTGATCTCAAAAACTATCTATAACCGAAATCAAGAACGGCGTCGCATGAAGCTAGCCGGTGAGTACGGGTCGGTCCACAGGGATGTTGTGAATTTCCTAATCGCTCAAACCAGTTAATTCCGATGGGAGCCGGATTGATTATTAAATCTAAAAACTAAATTAATCTATATCTAAGTCTTGCTAGGGTTAGGTCTAGGTTAAGATTGGAAAGTCTATAAATCTCACCGCTTTCTATACCCATATGAAGATCTAATTAGGTGTTATGGTAATTATTAATAAAAGGGATTAGAATCATCTGGAAGATGTTTTCTTTCTCTAGTTTCTTGTCCTTCCTTTATCAATCCTTACCCTAACCTCTATGGAAAACGCGCGCAACCGGGCCTTTATACTACGGTATCACCGCTACCTCGAGGGATAGGGTGCCGTAGGGCGCGATATGTGCATGTATGCATAGAGTCCTATGAAAATATATGATGGGCAAGAAAGGGGATGAGAGATTTTCGTCTCTCAAACCTTCCCCAGATCTAACCCTAACAAGCGAGGAGACTACTCACTCATTAGGGAATTAAAATACATTTATTTAGGGTAGAGAATAAAAGATTAACTAGGGCAAGAAATTAAATTTATCTAAGGCAAGAATAGAAAATTAACCTAGGGCAGAAAATAAAGAACTTACAAAAAATGATGCTCTCCAAAAGAATATTGAAATTTATTAATGAAGGGAGGCATAGCCTTTACAATAATTTAGAGTTCCTATTTATAGAGGATAGGAAACCCTAGGTTACAATTGATTCGCACGTCTGCATTTACCAAAATATCCTTAGGAAGACCTAGTCAAAGTAGACTTCAAGTTTTGGTAAAATTTTATGTCTGGAAATTTTGGAACTAATTCTGGGCTTCTTGGGCTTTTTATTTCTTTGGTTCTTTATTCAATTTGGCTTCTCTATTTCTTCCAGATCTCTAGTGAACAATTGCGGTGGAATTTTAACCGTTCGCTTTGTAATCTTGGACCTTGCATTGCCTTGTACCTTGTGAATTTTATCTTTGATGTAGACTTGATAAAGAGTCTTCTGTTTGTTGGTCAAAAACCACTTTTGCATCGTCTTTTCATCGTTTTCACTGTTTTCTGTCCAAGAACCTGTAACCTGTAATATGGAGCAGACATGCGTCAAAAGCACCTGTTTTATTATAAAATGCATAAGAATGGGGAATATAATAATGCAATATTATGATATGAACAAATACCCCCAAACTTATCTTTTTCTCTTCCTCGAGCAAACTTATTTTTTTATTCTCTACAAAAACCTAACCGCACTTTCGCAGGGAAACGCGATTGCACTGAGCTCGTGCAACAAGCCGTTAAACCTCTAGGTGTCTCTAGTAGGAGGAGTGTTGTCTCTTGAGGGTTTTCAGCAGATACTACCCACAAAATCCTATCAATTCGGCTTTTCGACTTTTGTTCTCCAATTAGGTTTTCTAACAAGGAATTCTATTATCGTCGACCCGTAAATTATCCACCCATATTCTTCACACTTCCTCATCATCTAACTTAAGATTATATATGATCTATAGACTTACTTAGCTTTCGGCATTTCTTAAGTTTTCCTTCTAGGGTTCCATCTCCACTTAGGAATTTTTATCACTCTTACTAAAGATACAAGTTCTATTCTTCACTCCTATCTCTTATCTAAATTCCAATCACATATCCCCACGTGTGTGTATAAGTTACCCCTACACTTGGAAATTCAAATCAAGCAATCATACTCTCGTCCGTTGTCCAAAGCACTTCTTAATTGGTGAATTTTTAATTGAATTTTGCTTACACATCCTTCATGCGACCGTTAATACTTCTTGAGGTACCAACGACCGATTACAAGATGTGTTTGCACATTAAAACATAATTCCTAGTCTTGCAACACCCAAGGCTTTAGCAGTGACTCCCAAACCAGTTGGTCTAAGGCACTAGGTGATGAAGCACTCTCGCTAAATATTTTTCTATGTTTGCAGCCTTAAGTAATCACAAAAACCAGTGTTCATTTTTTTTTTATTCTTTATTCACACTTTTTTTCTTTTATTTTCTTCGTACTAAGGACTTTAGACAAGAGCATTTCAAGGTCTCTTCTACTATTCCAAGTTTCAAGGTGCGTGATTGTGCAAATTATAGGGTATACGTTTTCAGAATCTAGACTTAAGCTAGGAACTATTTTTCAAACTTATACTCTAATAAGAACATCAATACTCTTCCCTTGTTTCGACTTAGCCCAAGAAGTGAACCCAAAATTTGCCTAATTCTAAATAAACTACAAGGCATATACTTTCTACCGTTAAACTTTAAGGAATGTTATTTTTAGGGTTTTTAATTTACTAAGTCTACGATCTAGTTGTTCCTAGCTAGTTAGCCTATCTGTCAAACTCAAGTCAATTATGCCAAAATTGAATACAATAATTTTTATAATTTTTGAAATTTTTCAATTTTTATGGGTTTTTAAATAAGTATGCAAATGCAAAAATATGTACAAATGAATGCGAAGGAAGAAGACGTACCGAGCATACCCCCAAACTTAAACTTGACAGTATCCTCACTGTCATGCTACACCAAGAAGGTCAAAATGCCGGCACTCCCCTGTTTATTTATTTATTTTTTTATTATTTTTTTTAATGTTTTGAAAATTTTTTTCATTTTTTTATAGAAAAAGAAAACAAAAAAAAAATATATACATATATACAACAAAGTTCCCCCCAAACTTAAGCTTGGCCTTACACAAGCCAAAGGTTAGCACCAACCATTCAAAAATCTTATCGTGGTAATGGCCAAGTTAGTGAAATAATGGGGTGTAGAGGAAAGAAATGAGAAGCATGCGAGACCGTATGGAAAGAAGGGTAGAATATGGTCTCGGTGGAGGAGAAGAATGGCGGAAAGGAGAAAGAAGTGGAGTACGATCTTGAGGGTGTAAATCGAGTGAATAAATTAGCGCAATTTGTGATGACCGATGTGTTAAAAGTGATTGCGCTAACCTATCAACTCGTCGAGAAATGGGATCAAATCCCTCAAGATTCGCAAGAAAACATGGGTACGCCGAACTTGGTATTGGAGATAAAAGCGTAACGGTCTCTTGTACGGTCGGAACGATAGGAAGGACGGAAGGAAGTGAGTGAGGAAGGGTATCAGTTAGGGATTCAGGAGGGTGTATTGGAAAATTCGACACATCAAACGAAAATGGTTCAACCTCAATATTATCCTCAATACTATCCTCATAATTCTCCTCAATATTTTCCTCAAAAGTTTGCTTATCCATGCCAATATCATCAAAATCAAGACGCATATGAAGTTCGGGAGCAACATTTAATGACTCGGGATGATGAATTGGACATAAAATTTCAATCAAATCTACTGGTTCATCATCCAAAATATTCCCGGCGTCTAAATCCTCAATCAAGTGAAAATCAATTTTTTCTGACACCTCATCAAAAGCATGGATATTTATCAATTCAGGTTCTAGATTGGAGGTGTAAAGATCGAAAGGGTTAAGTGTAGTTTCACTCGAAAGGGGTTCTTCACAATCTGGCAAATCAAAAACTACAAATTCACACAACTCGTTTTTATTTTCAACTGGTGAACTATTTTGGACAATCGCTGGAAAACCGGAGTTGTGGGCTGGAATTGGGTATAGGTAGGTTTGATTTGGAAATGTGTAGAACTCACTCGCTCCTCTCAAATTCTCACTCTGTCCAACGCCTCCTCATACATTGGAAAATTTGGAGCTAGTTGGAAACTAGCTGCCGGTTCACAAGGTTGTCTAAAGGCGGTAATGGATGCTTCCACATTCCTAACCATTTTGTTTGTTGCTAAGATATAAGCCTCCAACGACTCTTCCAACCTAGACTTGGGTGGTAAGGGGGTTTCGGTAAAAGATTCGAAATTGTGTGGAGACGTGAAACTCCCAAAAGGCTGTGTAAAAACAGTGTCTAGTGACGGTGGGAAAGTCGGGTAGGGCTGGTAGGAAGTGGGTGGTTAGACAGGGGTAGGGTCAACATGTGGATAAAAAGGTGAATGGTCTTATGGATCCCTAGAACTAGATGAGGGAAGAGGGGTGAAAGATCGGCTACGAGATTAAGCAATATGCTCAGCAATGGACATTGGTTTAGGAGTTACAGCAGGACTTGAAAAAGTGGTATCAACATATGAAGGTGGTAAAGGTTTACTTGGTCGACACAAAGTGGGTTGCAAAGTCGAGCTGTTTCTCCTAGACGCTTCTATTTGATCTTTCAAAGAAATTTTTGGCACGGAGAGATCGTCTTTAAATTGACCGAACACATTAACGTACGATGCAAAATTAGGTTCGGGATACCAAAGTTCGGCAAGAGATTTATGATGTGGGGTACCCATGATAGAAGAAAGAGAAGATAAAGAAGGTAGGTGGTGCAAAGATTTCTCAGCGACAAAAGTTGCAAGTCTTTTTATAAAAAAAAAATTCCTCTTATTATTCTTTTTTATTTGTTTTGCAAAAATTTTCGATAAAAGGCTAAGACACAAATGCAAATAACTAGAAATGCACAATCAGTCCTAGATCTAGGGTCACCTAGGTCAGCTAGACAGCTCCTAACTGTTCCAAAGGGCTAGAAATAGGACCTCAAACCGCCTCTTCACCGCCAATTGCGGCCAGGTAAGTGCCAGGTAAGTGGGAGGCTCCCTGCTACAAGTAGCGGTCCTAATTAAGTAACCACTTGCCTTAGACACACTTGCCTAGACACCGCAAAGTCAGGTTAGGATAAACGGTCGATGCCTATAACTAGTCCTCTGTCCTATTGAGCTGGAAGTCCTTAGGGCTGAGTCTAGTATTTTTTAATTAAAGATTGGTCAATGCAAATGGTTTATGTGATTTGTGGGGTCCTGGGAAGGGTGATGAAATCCCCACCCAATCTGAATTGGTCAAAAGCCCCTTAAAATCCGATTAAAGATATGCAAAACAGTAAATCACTTGCAATCAAATCTTTTTTGTGAATTTCAAGGTTTGCAAGTTTTGTAATTAAAATTTTCCTTTTTCCACTTGCTCTTTATTTGGAAAGATATTTTTAGCAAAAAGATTAAGGATATGCAAATCAGAAAAGATCACTTGCAATCAATTATTATTTTAAGCGCGCGCAAAGAATCCTGCATAAGATTTGTTATTTGGAAGGGGGAAGATTTTTAAGCGCAAAGAAATCCTGCAGGAGATTTTTCAGAAGAGATATCAGAGATTTGCAGAAGAGAAGATCAGAATACTTACAGTTTTTTTTTTAACTGCGCTTCTGCCCTTCTTTTTTTTTCCGCTCTGAATCGACCAGGCCGCGGCGGTTCCGTGGCCAGAAGGGGTGTCCCGCGGCGGTTCCGCTGCCGGAATGGGGCCGCCGGCGCTTTTTTTTTTTGCACCAGATCGCCGTTGTTGCCTTGTAGAGTCGGGCCTCCAAAGTTCTTCTGTTCCTCAGTTGTTTTGATCTTCTGTTTGTTCAGATTTGATATTTTCTGTTTTGATCTCTGGAGATTTCTAGATCCGAACTTGGTTGTAGATCTTGCAAAATTCAAACAAAGATACCCTTCACAAAATAACAAAATGATGAATTTTTATATTTTTTGTGATTTTTCAGATTTTTATGATTTTTTGAATTTTGATTAACCCGAAATTGCAAATAGGAAATTACTACGCCATCCCCGACAACGGCGCCATTTGATTGATCTCAAAAACTATCTATAACCGCAATCAAGAACGGCGTCGCATGAAGCTAGCCGGTGAGTACGGGTCGGTCCACAGGGATGTTGTGAATTTCCTAATCGCTCAAACCAGTTAATTCCGATGGGAGCCGGATTGATTATTAAATCTAAAAACTAAATTAATCTATATCTAAGTCTTGCTAGGGTTAGGTCTAGGTTAAGTTTGGAAAGTCTATAAATCTCACCGCTTTCTATACCCATATGAAGATCTAATTAGGTGTTATGGTAATTATTAATAAAAGGGATTAGAATCATCTGGAAGATGTTTTCTTTCTCTAGTTTCTTGTCCTTCCTTTATCAATCCTTACCCTAACCTCCATGGAAAACGCGCGCAACCGGGCCTTTATACTACGGTATCACCGCTACCTCGAGGGACAGGGTGCCGTAGGGCGCGATATGTGCATGTATGCATAGAGTCCTATGAAAATATATGATGGGCAAGAAAGGGGATGAGAGATCTTCGTCTCTCAAACCTTCCTCAGATCTAACTCTAACAAGCGAGGAGACTACTCACTCATTAGGGAATTAAAATACATTTATCTAGGGCAGAGAATAAAAGATTAACTAGGGTAAGAAATTAAATTTATCTAAGGCAAGAATAGAAAATTAACCTAGGGCAGAAAATAAAGAACTTACAAAAAATGATGCTCTCCAAAAGAATGCTGAAATTTATTAATGAAGGGAGGCATAGCCTTTACAATGATTTAGAGTTCCTATTTATAGAGGATAGGAAACCCTAGGTTACAATTGATTCACACGTCTACATTTACCAAAATATCCTTAGGAAGACCTAGTCAAAGTAGACTTCAAGCTTTGGTAAAGTTTTATGTCTGGAAATTTTGGAACTAATTCTGGGCTTCTTGGGCTTTTTATTTCTTTGGATCTTTATTCAATTTGGCTTCTCTATTTCTTCCAGATCTCCAGTGAACAATTGCGGTGGACTTTTAACCGTTCGCTTTGTAATCTTGGACCTTGCATTGCCTTGTATCTTGTGAATTTTATCTTTGATGCAGGCTTGATCAAGAGTCTTCTGTTTGTTGGTCAAAGTCCACTTTTGCATCATCTTTTCATCATTTTCACCGTTTTCTGTCCAAGAACCTGTAACCTGTAATATGTAGCAGACATGCGTCAAAAGCACCTATTTTATTGTAAAATGCATAAGAATGGGGAATATAATAATGCAATATTATGATATGAACAAGTAACCTGAGAGAGAATCAAGTTCTCAAAATTACTATGATGGAATACCTAGCATAAGTATCTATATCTTCGATCACTTCGAAGAATCCTGATACTTCCTACGTATGTTTCGCTACTCTATTCTTATACTTATAAACTTCTCTAAATATTTGGACCTTGAATTATAACAAATATGTGTCTAAAACCAGAGAACTCATAGGTAATCCTGAATGAAGTATGATTACCAAACACTTGTCCTAAATGACACTGGACAACATACATTTTCATGTATAAGTCCCAAGAGTATACTAACTCAAATTCCGTGTTTTGTAAGTTGAAAACTGTATTTTGGTCGAGAATGTTATACAGTGTTATTCAATACACCTTACCTTATCCTCAACTGATAAAGGTAAATGTTTGGAACACAATTTTCAAAATTTATATCTTACTTTATAAAATAAATATACAGATATATCATTTTAAAAATTGGTGAATAACAACGGTTATTTGAAACTAAATATTTGCCGTCAGGAAAAGCCAGTCAATTTAATCCAATATCACCAATTGCAACGAATTCCGATATTGAGGATCAAATCGCCCATTTTCTAATATTCTACTCATACTCAACATCTATAACACCGTACAATGTGAGATCCAAATCTGGTAAATACATATCCTGGAGTCAGAATTAATTGGGAAAACAGTTCTCATTTACATGTACACAAAAAATCTGAAATATAAATGTTTCAGGAGGTGGTCGGTATTCCTAGTAATGAATTTTCACTATACAGATTCATGACAGTAGTAGTAATTTCCTTTGCCCTCACTTCAATCCTTTATATGTCATACATCTTACCTTCTGTACACTGCACTTATGCTATGTGGTTTTCTTTTTTCCCTACCTTTCGGCACCGGTTTAAGATTTGGAAGAAGACTATCTAATAAGCGTAATAGGTGTACTCTCCTTATACAAGGAGCTCTCACAACAAGACATAAGGTAAATGGAAAAGACAACCAAATGATACAATCTAAATTCTTCAGAACTAGTGGCCATTCTCGACTGAAATAATTTCTTTGAGTTCGTACGTAACTATACAATGGCCAATTCTATGTGTTTCCCCCAATCACAGCAAAGCTCTATTCAAATTTTGAAATTTGAAATCAAGCAGCGCTTCATAAAAGCGCTGGCGCCAAGAGCGCCAGTGCTAAGAGTCAAAGACTCTGAGGCAGCGCTCATGAGCAAAGAACGAGAGCGCTCGCGCCAAGAGCGCCAGCGCTGAGAGTCAAAGACTCTGAGGCAGCGCTCATGTACAAAGCCCCAATCAGGAAAGATTGTGCTCTGTAAATCAGAGCACCGTTGGATCAAAGATCCAATGGTGATTAAAAATCACCAAGATACAGAGTAATCTCTGTATGGGAAAATAATTTCCCAATCTTGTTAAAAACAAGAAAGATATCTTCTGTAAAACAGAAACCCTAGGATCAAAGATCCAATGGTGGGGAAACATCCCTAAATCAATCAGAAAAAGATTGCCTTAACTAATCAGCCTCCATTATATAAAGGCCCCAAGACTTCAAGTTTTGCATAGAGGACCCCCCCCCCCAACAAACTTTGAGAAATTTCAAAGAGAAGAGCAAGCTCTCGGAAGAAGAATTTCTTCAAGGTAAATAAAACAGAGAGATCAAAGCATCTCATCAAAAGAAGAAGAACCTAGTTCTTTTTCTAGATCATGGATCTATAAGACAGAGGTCTTTCACAAAAAGAGATCATACCATCTCATCATAAAAAAGGGGAGAAGAACTTAGTTCTCTTTAGATCACAGATCTATAAGATAAAGACAAAGTCTTTTCACAAAAAAACGTAAGAGATTATAACATCTCCTCTTAAATTAAGAACCTTGTTCTTAGAGCCATGAGACATAGTCTCTTATAAACGAGAACTTAATTCTCAGAGCACAAAATCGATCAAGAGCGCTCTGCACTCATTAGCTGGTGCTCCGCGCCAAGCGTGCCACGTGCTCCTTATGTGGGCGCTACTTAATAAAGAGCGCTCTGCACTCATTGGCTGGCGCTCAGCGCCAAGCGCGCCACATGCTCCTCACGTGGGCGCTACTTCACAAGAAGCGCTCTGCACTCATTGGCTGGCGCTCTGCGCCAAGCGTGCCACGTGCTTCTCACGTGGGCGTTACTTAATAAAGAGCGCTCTGCACTCATTGGCCGGCGCTCAGCGCCAAGCGCGCCACGTGCTCCTCACGTGGGCGCTACTTAATAAAGAGCGCTCTACACTCATTGGCCAACGCTCAGCGCCAAGCGCGCTACGTTCTCTTCACGTGTGCGCTATTTCATAAGAAGCGCTCTGCAATCATTGACTAGCACTCAGCGCCAAGCGCGCGACGTGCTCCTCACGTGTGCGCTATTTCACAAGAAGCGCTCTACACTCATTGTCAGGCGCTCAGCGCTAAGCGCGCCACGTGCTCCTCACGTGGGCGCTGAGGGAACATAAACTGCTCTTTAAATAAAACCCAGAGCCATAAGGAGTGCTCAACACTCAAATTAATGCTCAGCATTATTGAACAAAAGAGGCTAAGCCCAAACAAACGTTCAACGCCCAAATAAATGTTCAACATTTTATTTAAACTGAGTGGGCTGAGCCCAAGTTGGCCACAAGTCCCAAGCTCAGATAAACCGAGCCAATGTGCTCATAATTTCCCTAATTGGTCTTAGTCGCAAACAAGACTACAAAACTCCTAACCAACATTGGCTCAAGGGTACATCTCTTCATACTTCTGATATATGTCGTTGTAATTCTTCAACGTCTTCAGAGAGATGGAGGGTCCCAATAACCAATAACTTTTGACGCACCCCCAAGTGGTCGAACCAAAACCACATAGACTATGACGTCCTTAAACTTTATTGACTATGATGTCCTTAAGCTCCATGGACTATGATGTCCTTAAACTTATGGACCGCAATGTCCCTAAACTAAAACAATAGAGCCCAAATGCTCCTTTGTTGGATCTAAATGATCATGTTAAGTAGATCTTAGTCTAAAATTAGACTAACGTATCCTTAACAAACGTTTAAGTTGATCTTAGTCTCAAATGAGATTAACGATCCTTAAACCAACCCAAATCCAAATATAAGAAAATACGGATTTGGACTAATCCACGCCCTACGGGAGACAACATAAATTAGCCTCTGTATACAATCCACTGGAAACCAAAAACAAAACAAACACACATGATACGAAGTGACCATCTGGAGAAGGAGAAAGTGGTTACCGTGATGCGGTAGCGCAATTAACTGCAAGGGCTTGCGCCTGTAGGGAAGAGCGTCCCTACAATCAAAAACCCGAAGAAGTCTGCTACATCGGCCGCATCCGTTTAAACCTTCGATACATGGTGTCATAAATCAACTTGGCATCTTCGGAGAGGTGGACGGATAGCACCAAATAGCATCTGCCCCCAAAATTCAGGCCGGACGTCCCAACGTCCCGGTCGCGTCTTTCGGCGGAGAACAGATTCTGGCACTCCCGGTGGGATCTTTTCCTCTTTCCACTCCACACTTCGTGTGTCGTGTTCGCGAACGAATCGCGGTTTGCTATGATTGCCCCTGGATTCAAGGTACTAAGATTTGGTGTCTTGCTCCGTGCAGAAAACAGAAGATCAATGGCTTTCAACTGCACCAACTGTAACAACTGCAACAGCTCCCACTCCGTTCTTGCCGGAGGAGTGACCTACGGGCCTCAAGCGGCCTCCGTTTTCACGATGCCAGTAGAACAGGTGATACAAGCTACCACTGGGCTGTTCTTTGGGACCATGCTCCCACCGATGAGCTTCAACGCCCCGCTGCCGTCGCATGAAGCTCCGAAGAAGTCGGTCTTTGATCGGCTTGCAACTACCGCGGCCCCTCTCAACGGGTCGCCCAAATCCAGCGCCTCAGTCTTTAACAGACTGGGCCAAAACTCCAATGGGCCCGTGAAGAAGCCCGCGATACCTGAGGGGGTTATCCCGAAACGGATAGCCATCCATGTTCAAGCAAACGAAATCATCAAAGAGGCTTCTCCTGCTAAGGGATCGGTCTTCGCTAGACTGTCCACTCCAACTCCCGTTTCGGGCAAGATCACCAAATTTGCTTCCCCTGCCCAAGGGTCAATCTTTGACAGGTTAGGCTCTTCTTCTCAGCGGACATCAGTTTTCAAGAGGTTAGCACCGGCGGCAACCCTTCACTAGAGCTGGGGGCATGATGAAGCCACCCCTACAGCTGAGCCAATACCGTCTGCAAGGCATGCTCAACGTCGCCACTGGCGCCGAGTGAGGAAGGCTGGGGGCAGTTCCCCCTCTGAATTCACTCCACCAGCTCCGATGGTAGAAATTGATGCTGCTGTTCCAACTGGGAACAACTTTGAACCAATTAACAGCGTGCACAGGAATTCGCCGACTGCTGTGCTGAAAAAGTCCCCTCCGCCTGCTAAAAAGATCACAAAGACGAAGCCGGGGCAACCCTCTCAGCGGCCGTCCTCTAAAATCCATAGGGTCTGGCGAAGGGTCCAAGACTCTGTGATTAACTAAGACTACTCCTGCCAACCAAAGAAAATGAAAGTTCGGCAAGAGAAGGACCACCCTGTCATGCCACAGAAGGTGTCGTCTACTTGGGTGCCCGCTACAACGGCCCCCTCAACTTCGACCGCTCACAAAAAGAGAAGGCTGGAGAAGATCTCTGCGTCTGCGACGAACCACAAGGGCATTGAATCCAAACGCCCCAAGTCTGGGGGCATGGTAGTGCATACTGTTTATATGGCTTCCGAAAAAGAGGAAAGCCGTGCTTCTACGGGTCACCGACCGCTCACCCGATTAGTAACAAAGGCTCAGGAGCAACAACAGCAAAAGCTCCAAGAGATGATAACGAAGATGGACACACTCACTGGGCCAAAAGAAAGCCCGGAAATATCGTCGGAATAGCGTCAAGAACAAGAAACTAATGCCGAATTCCTCCGAAGAATGCTCAAGAGGAAAGACAAAGAGGCCGCGAAATAGGCGGCCAACATAAAACAAATGGCGCTACTATTCCAAGACATGGTCGGCATGATGGTCCAGCCGGACCCTCCAGCCGAGGATCCTCCAGTAATAATTGAAGACGACAGAGGAGAGTCATCGAACCCTCCTCCGGCCTTTTCAGCGGACAAGGAAGAAACAATCTTGAAAGCTACGCTCGATGATTATATAGAACAACAGATACGAGCTCATCAGGCAAATGAAGCAACTGGACAAGTTGTCAGAACTGGGCGACCATATCCAGGATGGTACGATCAGATAAAGTACCTGCCAGGATAAACGATCCCTAAATTCCATGTGTACAAGGGGACGGGCAATTCCCATCAACATGTCGCTCAGTTCAGGGCTCTGTGCGGCAACACTGGAGGTGAAGATAAGCTACTGCTTCGCCAACTCATCGGCAGCTTGTCGGAGACAGCGTTCGAATGGTATTCAGAGCTTCCCAACGACTCCGTCAAAACTTTTACGGAGATGGAACTGCTATTCACCCAGCGTTTCGCCAGCGCTAGCGAACGTACCCCAATCACGGCATTGATCAATGCCAGGGTGAAGCCAAGCGAAACCTGGGTTCAATACGCCATTCGATGGCGAAATCTATAGTCAAAATGTGAACAACACATAGAGGAAGCTCTTACAGTAGGCATGTTTGTGGAAACCCTCGATCCGTAGGCGACCATATCTCAATTCATGATGTTCTTCAAGCCGACTACATTCCAGGCCTTGATTGACAAGATGGCCCAAATGGACCAGATGGGCCGCATGCCTTCCTCTTCGAAGTCGGAGCCACGGAGTGAAAAGGGGAAAGGGAAAGCGACCTTCGTCGCCAATGCTCAGCAACAGCCGACTGGTCTAAAACTAGCTGAACAACAAAGCGAGAGACAACGATTCCTCAACGAAAAGTTAAGACGTCCTTACTCGTTTCTGCGGGAGAAAACAAAACGACTGTTCGAACTGGCGATACGCAATAGGCTCATCAATCTGCCGGATCTGAGACGTCCATTGCAGCTCGGTGATGTCAACAATCCTAATTATTGCCCCTATCACCGAGTAGTAGACCATACAATCGAAGGTTGCTTCTTCTTCAAAGGTTGGATTGAGGACCAATACCAACAGGGCAAATTCGCGCTGTCCGAGAATTAGAAAGTAAGCCCGCCCCAGCCGCACGCTCTTAAAAAGGTAGACACACCAGAGGCATCGTGCTCTTTTGTAGAAGAAGCTCCATGGGAGGTCGCTCTTTCAGCCAAAACGAAAAGAATGCTGAAGGATCTCCAAACATGCCCGGCGAGTAGGTGGAAAAGTCCGCTGGAACCCGAGGTCATTGAGGGAATGCTAAAGCCGCGCCCGATACCAAGAATTGGTAGCGATAGTCAAAATGCCTATGCCCAGCCGTCAAAGTCTTTAAAGAAGAAGAAGAAGACCAAAAAGCCCGTGAAGCCTGATGACAAGCGCACGCACCTGCAAAAACATATTGACGCGCTGGAGGAATACAACCAAAAGGCGTGAATCTCGGTCACACTCTAAGAATTTCTCAACGATATCCTTGAGAGCGGAGATAACAACAATAATGACGGAGATGACTCGTTAGAAGAATCTGAGGATTATGTGGCAAGTTGCCACATGATCTCTCATTCGGCGTTAACTAACGAAAAAGCTCGCTCGGCATTAGAAAACAACATAAAGGAGCTGGGGGGAATCCAGAACAGGAAATCTTGGAACCGTCAGATGAAATGATCGACATGCTACTGAATAAAGCCCGTCAGAAGAGCAAAGCTGACCGAGAGCGCGAAATGGCCATATTCGAAAAAGCCAGACGTCGGCGACTGGATGAAAGGGTTGAAGCACTCTAACCAGATCGAAGTACACCCAAGGAAAACAAAAGCAGGCTTAAGGCAAGGAAATGGTTCGTTAAAGCCCTGTCAATGGGAATGAAGCTTCCATCTCCCAAAGGAAATACTCCTAGCAGTATACGCCTTGACGAAGCGGATGTACATCCTCACCACTGCTTATATCATCAAAGGATGGCGCACCCTACCGAAGGGTACAACGCCTGTAAAAACTGGTGGCAGGGATATGTTGCCCACCGAAAACACGTCAAGCGATTGAAGCGCAAGGCTCGTCGGGAACAGAGAAGCACGAAAGATGAGCGTAAAGGAACTCCCGCCAACTGTCACATGGTTGATTCCGGGGGATCGCAAGTCCTCATCTTCGGGAGTGATTCTGATGAAGAAATAGCCCTCAGCCCTTTCTTCAAGGAATCCATCTCCGAAACAGAAGAGATGAAGACCTGCGAGAACATTCAGCTGCGAAATCGTACGTTACCTGAAAAGAATCTCGGACCCACAAATAAGGGATCGAACAAAAAAGATAAAGGGAAAGAAAAAGTCCCTGAAGATATCGCCCTCAATGACCGAGTTGTCGAAGAGCTGGCAGCCAAAGACCCGCCCAAGAAAAACAAGGTGGATTACAACGTTCTGGCACACCTGAGGAAGATACCTTCACAGCTAAGCATTCTCGATACCCTTCTGCTATCTAAAGAGGCGAGAGATTCTTTAATCAAGGCACTACAAGAGCCCGAATAGTTTCAAGCTTTCCTTGCCAAAGAAAAGATGAAGGACGAGCTGGAAAAAGTGCATACTGCTGACGTCACTTTCGGCGATGAAGACCTCCTCCTCGGGACGTGCGAGCACAACCGTCCCCTGTATGTCACCGGATACTGCCATGACATCAAGATAGGGAAGATTCTAGTTGACAAAGGGTCTTTTGTCAATCTCCTAAATGTGAGGGTACTAAAAGAAATCTGCATAAGCGTCCGGCACCTCGCTCGGGATAAAATCACCATCTCCGGGTTCGACTCTCAGTCATCACGGATGCTCGAGTCTGTGATACTGACATTACGCTTCGGGTCGCTCGTCACTGACATCAAATTTCATGTCATTGACGCCAAGACCTATTACAATGCATTACTCGAAAGACCTTGGTTACACGAATACAACATCATCCCTTCTACACAACATCAGTTTATGAAGTACTTCAAAGATGGTCTCGAGTAAACCGTGACTGGGGAACTGAACCTATTCTCCGTAAATGAAGTCCGCAAATATGAAGATGCCAAGTACTTCTTGCCAGACTTCGAAGACACGGAAAGATGCCATAAACCAGAGAGTAAACAGAAAACTATCACCACTATTCCGGTCTTCGGCAGTGATACCGAGGAGGAAGAAGAGATAGTTTATTCAGGGCTGCCCCAATGCAACAAGCCTGGACCTACAACCCCTATGTTGATCTTCGGCAGCGACTCTGAAGATGAGGTCAACGCTGTATTTTCTGTTCGGCCATCAATACGAGCCTTCACTGGTGATTAACGGAGCTTACAAATCACCATGGTTCCGCAAAAGCATTACAAAGAGTTCGACGCACTTGATACCTATAGTGTGCAAGAACTACAGACGTTCTACGTCCCTCCCAGGCGAAGAGATGAAAAAGCGATCCTCTTTTATCGATCCACGGAAACTAAAGTGGAGAAAGAAATCTGGCATGGTGCAGATTCTACACTTGATAGGCTCCAGCCCATCCGTCTTCCCAGATACTACACGGAAGGATTAAAAAGGCTGTAGAGGCGCCAAGGCATACCCTTCAAACAGACTGCCCGACAAGCTCATTTCTACAACAGGATCTGGAACGTCCCCGGAACTCAGCGAAAATTGCCCAACGGGAGAATGAAAACGATCGGGCTTGGATATGTTCAATCCAAGAAGCGGGAGCGATTCCATGGCTGCTACGTTATACATGACTTCGATGAAGAAAGAGATGCTCTGTTAGAAGACAATGCAATTGACCAAAACGAAATCCTGCTGTAAAAATGCCAAGTCCATCGTTTGAGGAACAGATGGACAAGCTAATAAGGGAAGCGGGTCAAAAGGTCCGGGATGACCACAACCGTGAAATGGCCATTTACGAGAAAGACAAGACGCAACGTCTCCTTCAGCAGACTACGGAGAATGACGATGCCCTTCGCTGTCAGCCCGCCATGCATTCCCGAGATGCGAAAAAGGCCCGACGTGGAGGAAAAAACAAGTTAAAGAACGGAAAAAACGTTCGACAGTGGCAAGATGGATCCAAAAAGCCTCGCGATCGAGAAAAGGTCAACCAAAATCCATCCCTGATGAAGAAGATGGATCGGGAATATTCTTTCCCTCAAGACAAGACACGGAAGATATTCGACCTCATCGTGAAACATCAAATGATTACACTCCCGGAATCCAAACACCTCGAGCAAGCAAACGAGGTTCATCAACCGGATTATTGCTCATATCACCGAGCGATAGGACATCCTCTCGAAGACTGCTTCACCTTTAAAGACTGGGCAGAAGACCAGTATCAGCAAGGCAGGTTTTCTCTATCCAGCAGTTGGAGGGTAACCCCGCCACAGAAGCATGAACCGAAAGCCACGTATATGGCGAAAGTAGAACCGGATCAACATCGGTCTTGGAAGCGATCTCGCACCTGTCACGCAATAATGCTGTCAGGAGAAGGAGTACGCGAAGATATGGCTGACCTCCCTTGGTGCTTCGAAAATGAAGATGAGTTGACCTCAGAATTTCCACCTGCGCCAAAAGATTTGGAAGATGGGATACATATTACTGCGGACAATCTAAAGAAAATTGACTTGGGGACGGCAAGTGACCCGTGGCCGACGTTCGTCAGTGAGCTATTGTCTAAAGAACAGGTGGTTACGCTAAAAGACGTGCTCATGCAGTATAAATACTGTTTCGCATGGAACTATTCCTAGATGCCAGGACTAGATCCGGAAATAGCTGTGCATAAATTGGCGATATCTCCGGACGTCAAGCCAGTCAAACAAGCACCAAGAAGGATGCGGCTCGAACTTGAAATGAGCATCAACGCCGAGTTCAAAAATCTAATCGATTCCGGCTTCGTCCGAGAAGTTCAGTACCCTGACCGGATCGCCAACATTGTCCCAGTGATGAAGAAGAATGGGACAGTGCACATCTGCGTAGACTTTCGGGACATTAACAAAGCATGTCCGAAGGATGACTTTCCCATGCCGGTCACCGAGCTGATGATAGACAACACGTCCACTCACAAAGTCTTCTTCTTCATGGACGGCTCATCAGGGTACAATCAAATAAAGATGCATCCCGAAGATCAGAAGCATACCGCATTCCGGACTCCTCTGGGCATACTTTGCTACAAAGTAATGCCGTTCGGTCTGAAGAACGCCGACGCTACCTATCAGAGGGCCATGACGAAGATTTTCGAGGACCTCATACACGAAATCGTCGAATGCTATATCGACGAGCTCATAGTGAAAAGTAAATCGTACGAGGAACATTGGGAACATCTGAAGATCGTGTTTCAACGCCTTCGGAAATACAACTTGAAGATGAACCCTCTGAAATGCGCGTTCGGAGTTTCCTCCGGCAAATTCCTAGGACTCATCGTACGACACCGGGGCATCGAAATAGACCCATCAAAAATCAAGGCGATTATGGAAATGCCTCTGCCAAGGACTCTGAAACAACTGCGGTCTCTCCAAGGAAAGATCCCGTATATCCGACGGTTCATAGCCAACCTCTCCGGAAAATTCCGCCCCTACAGTCACCTAATGAAGAAGGGGAACCCGTTCGTCTGGGATCGCAAATGCCAGAGTGCACTCGACGAAATCAAGCAATACCTGCAGAATCCGCCGGTACTAACTGCTCCGGTCAAGGGGAAACCCCTCATCCTGTATACAACTGCTCTTGAAGGTTCCTTAGGCGCACTATGGGCACAGGAAAATGACTAAGGGAAAGAGAGAGCCCTCTAATATTTGAGTCGAGTTCTCATGGGGGCAGAAAACAACTATCCCCCATCGAAAAACACTGCCTGGCATTAATCTTCGCGATAACGAAGCTCAGACACTAAGCATTGGCGCATGGGGTCCATCTTATGTCAAAAGTGGATCCTCTCAAGTATTTGATGTAAAGAGCCATACTAACAAGACGGCTCGCTAAATGGGCCCTCCTCTTGATGGAGTTCTCGATAACATACCGACCCCTCAAGGCAGTAAAAGGCCAGGCTATCGCCGACTTCCTCGCTGAGCATCCGATACCTGCCGATTCACCCCTAAATTGCGAGTTGCCGGATGAGCACGCGTTTGACACGATTGATAGGGAAAGAGGAGGGAGTGATACCCGATGGGAACTCTACTTCGACAGGGCATCTTCTATGAAGAAGCGTCAACACAACACCCCTATGATCAAATCAGGGTTATGCCTTATCTTCGTGTCTCCACAAGGAGGGATAATGCGCTTTGCCTTTTCCTTAACAGAGCCGAGGACAAAAAATGAGGCAGAATATGAAGCTCTGATAGCTGGTCTTAAGATCACTGTCGACATGGGAATCGAAAACCTCCTTATATACGGAGACTCCCAACTAGTCGTTAGCCAAGTAAACGGTAACTATCAAACATGCAAACCAGAGTTGGTAAAGTACGGCGGGAGAGTACAGCAACCGCTGGCGCAAATTCCCTCCTACATTCTGGAAAGCATACTGCGTGCTGGAAATAGCAAGGTGGATGCATTAGCTAAGCTCACTAAAGAACTGGCTGACGAAAACCTCGATGACATAAGGATCGTTGTACAAAGCCGTCGAGTTCTTGCACCAGCGGAAATATCTCCGGAGTCGTCTAAAGAAAAGGAAGCGACCAAGCCAAAAGCCCTACAAATAGAGGACTAAGAAAGGACTAAGGATTGGAGGGAAATATTTATAGATTACTTCAAATCCCGTCGAACACCTGAAGATGCATCCTCAAGACATCGGTTCATGAAACGAGCTCCGTCCTTCGCCTTCGTCAATGACACGCTGTATAAGAGATCATTCGACTCTCTATGGCTAAGATGCCTAGGACCAAAAGAAGCAAAGAAGGTCATCCAAGAAACTCACGACGGGCTCTGTGGTTCTCATCAAGCCGGGCCGAAGATGAAGCTGAAGATCAAAAGGATGGGCTACTACTGACCCACGATGATTCAGGACTACCTCGAATATGCGAAGCAGTGCCACTCATGCTAGATTCACGGGTATTTCATCCACCAGCATCCAAACCCGCTACACCCAACGGTGGCTAGCTGGCCATTCAAAATGTAGGGAACTGACATAATTGGGCTCATCGAACCAGCACCTTCCAAAGGACATCGGTTCATATTGGCGACACCTGATTACTTCTCTAAGTGGGCAGAAGCAGTACCACTAAGAGAAGTGAAGACGGAGAATATTCTCCATTTCTTCAAGACACACGTCATTTATCGGTTCGGCACTCCGCGACGGATTATCTCCGATAACGGACCAGCCTACAGAAGTCATAGAATCAGCCGCTTCGCGTAGCAACATAATATAGACTGGAGATACTCTTCGGTCTATAATCCTCGAGCTAATGGTCTAGCTGAGGCTTTCAACAAGACCTTGACGAAGATCATAAAGAAGACGGTGTCCAGAAATAGAAGAGATTGGCACGAGATATTGCTTGAAGCTCTCTGGGCGTATCGGACTATGTTCAAAATGGCCACAAACACAACGCCGTATGCATTGGTATTCGGCGCTGAAGTAGTACTCCCCTTGGAGATAGAGCTACCCTCTCTACGAGTGGCAGTTCATTACGAACTGACAGGCGAAGAGAATGCTCATCTTCGGTTCGAGGAGCTCGACGCCCTCGATGAAACTCGACTCATTGCGCAGCAAAACTTGGAGGCTTACAAAGAGAAAATAACGTGCTCATATGAAAGATTGACTAGGCCGAGGACATTCCACCAAGGCGAACTCATGCTAGTGGTCAAGAGACTTATGATCCCCAATCGTGCAAAACGAGGGAAGTTCGAGCCAAACTATGAAGGCCCATACATCATAGACAAAGTCAGTAAGTCTACGGTAGCGCCCCGGCCGTCATTCTGAAGCCAAACGCGGAACAAAAACTTTTATAACTGGCGCTATCGCATACTATAACCCGGATCTTGCCATTAACGCTAAACTAACTAACTGTAAAGAGGTAGAAAGGCTATACCGAACGATCCGAGTCCTTCGGTCTTTAGCCATCATCCCACGCTCCTTTGCGGCATCTGTAATCTCGCTCGATCTCCGGTCTCCTCGTCCAGGTGGCACCACGTCAACGGATCTTTATACGGGCTCCCGCCTCTGAACCGAGGCAACTCGGACATGAATTTTGCTAGCCGACATGTCCAAGATTGATGTAGAGAATGAGTAGAATCCTTTGTCTCGTTTCATCCAAAACCATGGATGAACGATTAATGAAGTTGCCTTTTTGATTGATCAATTGAACTAGGAAATTTTATCAAAATGAATCATATCATTTTCCACCCCTTAGGCTTCCATAAGTGGCCGGCCATATATATGAGAGGAGGGGGTAAGTGTAGAAGCAAGGGGTGACCATTAGCAATGCTTATCACAGCTAAAATATCTTAAGCATTACAAAAGGCATTAATGGAATGAATGAGTCATATAACACCTCACAAAACCATTTAATGCAAACAATGAGTCATATAACCTAGTCATCAATTCTAGAAGCATCTTCATGACTCACCCTCATGACTCACCCAAAAGAAAAAGATAATTCCGCATTAAACCGAATGTTTAAGACGGATGATAGAAAACTAGCAACTTCGAAAAGCGATCCCGAAACGAATTTCAGGATAACCCCGTAACTGTACATACATACCCACATTTGTATTACGACCGAATACAAATGCAACTGAGACAAAGATATTATATCTACACAGTATAATACATGGATCCGGCTTAAACCAAAACCCACCAGTATTATCTGCCCAAAATATGACACGTGCATAAATGCACGTGCATTTTCCGAACCCTGCCATAAAACCATACGGCCTCTACAACGTTTCGTCCGAACTTGGGAAACTATCTATGGGGGACTCTAATGATTCATCAGTACCCTGGCAGTGGGTTTAACCACAAGCACGTTAGCGGCACGAGCAGTGCGTAACGGCTGCCCATGTACTGACCTCAAGAGAAGCCGATGAGCGAACTCATCCTGAAACCCTACTGAGCCTAACAGTGACAATATACATACAGTCCGGTCCGTTCTTCTATGAGTATCGCATATCGGGCCTAGGGGCTGGTAACGTCAGACCCCCAATAGCGGTATAAGTCGTGTCAGAGTGTAGCCCAGAACACCCTGAAATACTACTGGAGTACCTACCAGTAAATCTCCTGCCTCGGCCGAGGGCTTTGTGTAATGGCTCTCCTAGACACAGCGCGATCTCACCCCCAATACCGGGAGAGACGAATCCCCTGCCGATCCGCTCACTTGCCTCCATGTGGCTCGGGACTGTACCTCAAAAAAGACCTATTTGCACGACTCCTTTGAGCCGTTGTTGGGTAGAAATCAAAGCATAGTGGGAACTCACACGAGACAAATGACGACCTCAGGTCGATGAACTAACCTGTACACATGTCACCAGGGAACTGCTATCTGACGCTAGGTATAATACCAACTAGCAGGTTCCCGGCGAGTCCTGTCCGGTGTACTCATAACCCAATGAGCACCTGTATACATCTTAGGTGATCCAACTGACACCAGTGGCTTGTGAGACCGGCCACCGCCCCTCGTCGGGGTCTCGACTGTATACACTAGTCTATTCTGGAGTATCGATGCCCTGTCTCGAAACTCCCACGACTAGGGACCACTATTAAGGATGTGCTTATGGACTACCCAACTCTCACGTATATGATCGCCATCATACTGTTGGTAGTCAAGCAAGATCCTAAGGGCTCTATCAACATGTAATAGCGATCAGTCATCTGAACCTGTACACGACTGATAATGGCAAACCAGATAGCATACTATCATCTCGAGTAAGACTGTCCTACCGGTATAGGTCCTCCTCAATCATTGCAATCACGTACCTGCGATCCAATAATTGACTTTGAGGGCACTATATCCAACAAAGTCTACCAAGGTGGGGCTTACTTGCTCATGAATATGCATGGCAAAAGACCCTTCAGGCCAATAAACGGTCGGTTCCTGAAAAAATACTACGCCTGACCGAAACGTCTTTAACTAGTACAAACCGCAGCATCCTAGGGCTGACGCAAAAAAAAAAAGTATGTCCAGAAGAGAAATGGGCACGGATGAAAACTCGAAAGGGCTCCGTGAGTAAAAACAGCAGGGCTACCGGCGAGTTTGTGAAAACTCGAAAGGGCGCAATCTCGTTAAAAGACACTTGCAAGGTCCTCTCGACCTTGTAAGGAGAAAATACCTGCGTGAGATCCTTACGACTCACAAAGGAGCAACACACTTTGCGATCCCCACGACTCCTAAGGGGAAAATACACCTACGAGATCCTCACGACTCGTAGGGAGAAAAGTCTTTATGAGACCCTCACAGCTCATAGGGCTCAAAAGCCTTAAGCTACAGGGATCTGAACCTGTTCTTAAGCCATCACATTCCACAGATTGCCCTACAAGCGGTTCAATACTGACCCTTGTCTATAATCCAGGGGCACAAATAAACGTCTCCTCCACCCAGTTCCACCAATGGTGTGAAATTCTCCTATTTGGTGAACAACACTTGTAGGTCCTCTCGACTTGCAAGGAGAAAATGCTCTTGTGAGATCCTTACGACTCTCAAGAGAACACGCACTTAGAAGTTCTCACGACTTCTAAGAAGAACACACACCTACGAGATCCTCACGACTCGTGGGGGGAAACACCTTTATGAGACCCTTACGGCTCATGAAGTTAAAACCCTTAGTCGACAGGATCCTAACCCTGTTTGCTAAGCCACCTTTGTTCGAATCGATAGAAGGCAAATGATGATTCGCTCCTGACAATTTCTCGGTGGTAGCGACGCTGATACCTAAATCGGTATCAAATTCCAAGTCCTTTCACGGCAAATGATGATTCGCTCCTGGCAATATTCCAGTCGAAGTGAGGATGATGCTAAGATTGGCATCAGATTCCAAGTTCCGCACTCACAGCGAAAAGTCAGCGAGCCATAAATGCATATAAAATAGCCGAAATGATAAGGCAACTTGCAACAAAATTAGCAAGTAAAAGATATGCATACAAAAATAGCCGAAATGATTGGGCAGCTCGCAATAAAAAGCAGCGATTAAAAAGAAAAATAGCCGAAATGATTTGTAACATTTTAGAAAATTAAGAAGATTTAATTATAAATCATTATTATAAAATAATGAAATTGATATTTTTACGGAAGTGATATCGCTTATGAAATTTAGTATCGGAATCATATCCGAAAAAAGTAATTATTTTGATAAATGTAAATAAAAAGTGTGATATCATTTAAAAATGATATATTTAATTCATTTAACATGATATTGGATTTTTCATTAAGCTAATGACCTTTAAGTAATAGACCAACTATTAAATATCTTTTATTTCTTATCAACTAAATTATGACGTAAAGGTTTTCTTTCATTTTGAAATTCTATAATGGTAGAGTTTATGATAACCTAAGTTTAAACCCTCAACCTCAACATACCCTCACCCTTTCTCACATCTCTCCACCTCCTCCTTCTTCATTTTACACCTCCTTCTTCCAATCTAACACCTCCACCTTGCATGAATCCCTCATGCTTCATCAAGTAACACCACCTCCTTCCTCTCATGCCACCTCCATCTATCATCACACACCACATGCTTTCTCTACATATCTTCTCACTTCAATTACACATAACACTTAAAGAATTCAGTAGCAATTCCAACCGAAACCATACCTTCTTCATCTCCAAGCTAATAAAAAATTCTAAGTGTTCATACTAAAAGAGTGAGAGTAAGGAGTTTCTTCATCAAATTGTGCACACCATCATCTTAGAAGCCATTACAACTCTAGATGCTTCCACAAGCATGTCTTGAGCAGGATTTTCTTATACACAATCTTCATAGGTATAATTCCTTTCATCCTTAGAAGTTTAGTAAAGGTTTAAATCTGTTTTTTGTGCAATGTTAAAAAAACTGTATATTTATGATCATTATCCTACAGATATTGAATCTGCTTTAGTGTAGATGTAAATTAGAAAACCCAAACAGTGCCATAATCTTATAGACTAGACCTAGAATAACCCATAGGAAGACGAACCCATTCCCTCGGATTTTGGCCGGCGACATCAAGGCAAAATCCGAGCTCGCCGGTTTTGTGGGAGAGTTGGGTGTTGTACTTTTTAGGGTATCTCTCTGTAGGTGTTTTGGGTATATTTGGTATTGTTTAAATAAGTTAAATGTTCAGTAGGTTAAATCTGTAAGCTAATATCAGATTGGGGTAAAATTCTATATACGATACGTAGCATGTTTAGTTGTGCAGTATCTTAAACTAGGATTTTGTGATAATTTAACTACAGAAAGTGAATCTGGAACTAATAGATATAATCACTAGAAAAACTAGCAATACCAAAAGTATAATGAGCCAATTAGAAGCCCTCACTTAAAACCTAAGCCCCTAAGTCATTGTTTGATCCGGCAACACATAACCAAATTCCGGCGACGCCGGCCTCCTTGTGGGTTTCGGTGTTGGTTTTTCTCTTATAGTTTTGAGTTGGTATTTTACAAGTCTCTGTATTGTTTGTTTTATCTAAATAGTTATACAGTAAAATCTGGGAACGTTTTAGAAATGGTTTTATCAAATTTCAGATATTTACGTTACAGAGTTTTCGTATTTTGATGTTGTTGCTGAACCGTTGACGTTTATACGTTAACGACAGAATTTTGTTGTCATTTTGGGTTAAGTGTGCTGTAGGTTCTAACCTACGGGCGTTTAGCTTGTTGTTTTGGTTTTCGATATGATATTTACTTCTATGCGATTTAAATACGAATATAGGTATGATTCGAGGATTCCGAGACGGAGTGGGCGATGCAGCAGCGTGGATTCAGCGAGCTTCTAAGTTGGTGAGTAGATTTATATATACGGAGGAAGTCGGGTGGATGGCGTATTGCACCCCCGCAACCTTATAAATATTATTATGAAATCTAGTTAGTTAGTTTTTATTGAAGATATTAATATAGTATCGCATCTAGTATGTCCTTCAATTTCATATAGTTTTATGCATAGTTATAGATGAGATACAATGATACGATATGGACATGGTTTGGTGGATTTGTACGAGGGATCATGCCGTACTTAAGATGATATAAATATAGAGATATGATGAGATATAATACAAGAATTTATACGTATTGGAAATGATGAAATTTGTATGCCGAATAACGGCCAATTTATTCTTTGACTCGTAGAGTTTGGTTATATTCTGTTTTAGGATGTAATAGTTGTGTGAGCTATATTCTTTTAAAAACTATGATTAGTTTGTCTTTTAAATAAAATACTAGGAT
The DNA here is from genome assembly GCA_030015575.1 of Agapanthus africanus. Classification (NCBI taxonomy): domain Eukaryota; kingdom Viridiplantae; phylum Streptophyta; class Magnoliopsida; order Asparagales; family Amaryllidaceae; genus Agapanthus; species Agapanthus africanus. The sequence continues at coordinate 32,072,773 of CM057351.1, forward strand.
GCATGCCAGTTTCTAAAACGGATATCTATTTTAAATTTAGGGCAGCTTCCTTATTTCAAACTTAATTTTTCGATCATTTCTAAAGATAATGATATAGCTTATAGAAAGTAATTACAATAGTTACGATTACTTTACATGTTTGCATTATATTATCAATATTATACGTTTCTACGTTACGCACACTCTGATAGAACACCGCACAAATACTAATGAGTGCTATGCTGCACAAGCACGTGAATGTATGTTACAGTACACCTCATTGGTACTGCCATGTCACTGTAGAACCGTGCTGTTATATATGTATTAAAATAATTAGGTTGTTACACCGTAGAACACTTGCACAAATACTAATGATTGCCATGTTGCACGAGCACAGACGCGTATGCTACACTACACATCATTAGTAGTACCATGACACAGTAGAATTGAAATCTATAATTATGTGATATAATTACGTAGTTTTCTTTATTCCGGTTGTAAATTATGAATATTAGTACTATAAATGCTGTATTTGATTCTTATGGATTTTCTGGATATTTTACTCTTGATGATATATATCGGTGGTATGGGACACTGTTATATATGTATATATATAATATATCATCAATACAATCTATGCAAGTTTCTTATTCCTCACTTGATATTTTTATATGATGAGAAAATGTCCACCATGTGATTTGTGTTTTCTGATTTTGATATCCGAATCGAGTCGGGGGTCATACGGTTTCGGATTTGTATACTATCCAGACTGAGTCGGTGGGGATACAGTTGGATACATGGTGGACCCGGTCGAGACCAAGAGACAGGATAGCCGCATTATAGGCGCGGAGCCTAACGAGGCAACTCGATTCCGGAGATAGAAATGAGCACGGCAGATATCCAGGGGATACTGACCGGGGTTCGAATGAGCACGGCAGATATCCAGGCGATACTGACAGAGGTTCGATTGGGCACGGCGGATATCCACGGGATACTAATCGTAGCCAGGGATATCGGACGGTGATCATTTGTTGAGATGGTGTCGACGTATCTGCATTTACGTGTCGATGATGGACACGAGAGATTTCGGATTTCGATGTCGATGCTGGACATCTATATATATATTGATATGATCATTATCATGAGATACACAGTTAGATATTATTTAGTGGATTCAACTAGGACTGATCTGGAGGACAGTACCTGCATATATTTTTACGGACTTTCATATACAAAAAGGAATTCCAACACGAAATATAGATTCATGATTTTGAATTATATAACATGGAGATATTATACTTAGGATTGCATGAGAGTTAGTATTGCACATATGCATATCATATAGTATATTGGTACAGATTATGATAGGACTATATATATGACCTAGGTATCGTCATGCATTTTGATTTCTACGTTTAGATGTACTTTCATTCACTGAGTTGGCAACTCATCCCCATTGTGCCACAGTTTCTTGCAGGTTTTTACCGCTTGGATTTTCAGCGGCTTGAGCACACATTCTTTTCAAGGATTGATTGGTATGTGGGTTATTATTGTATCATACTCACTCTTGATTATTCATAGATTCTTGTATCTAGTGGAAACTCCATCAACTTAGAAGTGGTATATTATGGACTTAGTCGCAATACTTAAAACCCACCGTTGCCGGTCCCAAGTCCGGATGAGAAAGGGTGAGGGTTATGGTAGGCTTGTGACAGCCGATGTAAAACTTTGTCACATTCTATGATATGAACCATAATAAGAATATCGTTGGGGCGTCCCCTATTCGGAGACGCACTACATCGGATCCCGGGTGTAGTGTTAAGTATGCAAGGGCTTCTATGTCGTCATCCAGAAACGGCGCGCTACATCGGACCCCGGGTGTAGTGAAAAATAAGCAAGGGTCGTCGTCCAGAAACGACGTGCTACATCGGACCCCGGGTGTAGTGACAAATAAGCAAGGGTCTCATAGGATTCGTCTAGCTTCCTGGAACATAGGTTCCCTTACGGGTAGACTAATAGAATTAGTGGAGGTGATGATTAGGAGGAGAGTTGGTATTATGTGTTTGCAAGAAACTAAGTGGGTAGGTGAAAAGAGTAGAGTCATAGAGCCTTAGGGTTATAAGCTTTGGTATACGGGTAGAGATAAAAATCGTAATGGGGTAGGCATAATCATTGATAGACGGTTGCTTGAGGATGTAGTTGAGATTAGGAGAAAAGCTGATAGAATTTTACTGGTTAAGCTTATTCTAGGTGGAGAGATCCTTAATTTTATTAGTGCTTATGCACCACAGATAGGTCTTGATGACGCTAGTAAGCGTCTATTCTGGAAGGATTTAGATGAGATGGAGCAAAGTATACCTAGTGGAGAGAAGTTATTTATTGGTGGTGATCTTAATGGACATGCAGGTACTAGTCGTAGTGGGTTTGATACTATCCATAGAGGTTTTGGTTTTGGACAAAGGAATGAAGTAGGTGACTCGATTCTAGATTTTGCCTTATCTTATGACTTGATCTTAGCAAACACCTGGTTTAGGAAAAGAGAGTCCCACCTTATCACTTTTAGGAGCGGATCAAGTGCTCGTCAAATAGACTTTTTTCTCACGAGAAGAATAGATAGAGGTTGTTGTATCGACTGTAAGGTAGTGCCAGGTGAGAGTGTAATCACTCAACATAGACTTTTAGTTCTAGACTTTCGATTTAGAAGAGGATTTAGGAAGATTAGACGTAAGGTAGAGCCTAAAATTAAATGGTGGCGATTGAAAGAAGGTAACCAAAAGGCTTTTATAGATCGTGTAGTCCAAGAAGCGGATTGGCAGTCGGAAGATGATTCAGACAGAACATGGAACAAAATGGCTAGTTGTATTAAGAAGGTAGCTAGAGATCTACTTGGTGAGTCGAGAGGTGGTGCTCCACCATCTAAGGACACATCATGGTGGAATGAAGAAGCAAAGGCTGCTATTAAAATTAAAAGGGATTCTTATAAAGATTTAAAAAAAAGTAGAGATGTGGAGAGATTTGAGAAGTATAAAATTGCTAAAAAGGAAGTTAAGAAAGCTGTTCGGGAAGCTAAATCTAAGGTCTACAAGGAGGCATACGAGAAATTAGACACTAAAGAGGCTGAAAATGATATATACTGGATTGCTCGGATGCAGGAAAGGAAGACTAGAGACTTATGTGCGGTGAAGTATGTCAAAAATGAAAATCAGAAGGTATTAGTTCGAGATGAGGATATCAAGGAAAGATGGAGAGATTATTTTGATAAATTGTTCAATGAGAGTTTTACTAAGAATTTGGATGGACTTGTCATTCAATCTCAAGATATAAACCGTGATTTCATGTGTAAAATAAGACTACCTGAGATTAAAGAAGCTTTGAACAGAATGAGTTTAAGAAAAGCGGTTGGTCCCGACGGGATTCCTATCGAGATTTGGAGATGCTTAGGAGAAATAGGCGTTAAATGGATGACAGATCTATTTAATAAGATTTGGCAGACAAAAAAGATGCCAAATGAATGGAGGAAAAGTATCCTTGTACCTATCTATAAGAACAAGGGTGACATTCAAAGTTGCTCAAACTACCGTGGAATAAAACTTATGTGTCACACCATGAAACTTTGGGAGAGAGTGATTGAACACAGGCTAAGGAAGGATATTAAGATAACAGAGAACCAGTTTGGGTTCATGCCTGGACGATAGACGACAGAGGCTATTCATTTGCTTCGTCAACTTGTCGAGCGTTTTCGAGAGAGGAGAAAAGATTTGCATATGATATTTATTGATTTAGAAAAAGCGTACGACAAGGTACTTAGAGAGGTATTATGGGGGACAATGATGAAGAAGGGAGTTCCCGTCAAGTATATTGACATAATCAAGGATATGTACGACGGAGTAGTGGCAAATGTCAGAACCTGCGGCGGCCTAACGAGTGATTTTCCGATTACAATTGGTTTACATCAAGGATCTGCATTAAGTCCATTCCTGTTTACCATCGTGATGGATGAACTTACGAGAACTATCCAAGATGAGGTACCTTGGTGTATGCTATTCGCTGATGATATTGTTCTAGTAAATGAGACGAAAGAAGGGGTTAATGCCAAATTGGAATTATGGAGGCAAACATTAGAATCTCGGGGATTCAGATTGAGCAGGTCTAAGACAGCATATATGCATTGCAAATTTAGTTACAATAGAAGTCAAAACCATATTGGTATAACATTGGAAGGGCAAGAGATATCACCGAGCGACCGGTTTAGATATCTAGGTTCCATCATCCAAAGGAATGGGGAGATCGATAGTGATGTTAATCAAACGATCCAAGATGGTTGGTTGAAATGGAGGAGTGCAACAGGGATTTTATGTGATCGTAACTTTCCATTAAAATTGAAAGGGAAGTTTTATCGGAGCGCTATTCGGCCTGCCTTATTATATGGTACAGAATGCTGGGCTCCTAAAAAGCATCATACAAAGAAGATGCACGTAGCGAAGATGCGCATGCTTCGTTGGATGTGCGGTAACACTAGAAAAGATAAGGTGCGAAATGAGGATATTCGTGCAAAAGTTGGTGTAGCACCTGTAGAGGAGAAGATGTGGGAAAACCGGCTAAGATGGTTTGGTCATGTGCGACGCAGACCTATGGAAGCACCGGTTCGACGAATAGATACTCTCGATATGGGCAATGGGAAAAAGGCAAAATGGAGACCGAATAAAACATGGATGGAGGTGATACGAAATGATATGGTTGCCAAAGGACTCGATGAAAGTATATTGTTCGATAGGAGTGAGTGGAGGCGGAGGATTCATGTGCTGGACCCGGCGTGATTCTCATGTTGGTTCATGTAGCCTACCCCATATGCTTGGGATAAAAGGCTCAGTTGTTGTTGTAGTAGCAATACTTAGAGTTTAAGAGTGGTAATGTCGTACTCTTTGGAGTCGATTTCTGATTTAGATTGTTGGTTGCTCCATCGTTTGGACGTGGAGACTAGCTTCCGTTGGGATGCTATTTTTTTATGTTGTATCCGTTTTTTTATAAAATGCAAAGGAGGCGATGTTAAGTTTTTTTTCAAACGTCATAAATGTTTTCAATACACCTAGTTAAAATTAAATGCTATTTTTAAGATTGATTTCATCGGATGACTATTTTTAACTCACCTCCAATATTTTCAAAAAGGGTTTAGATTCCGGATTTCGGCTTACTTGAACCGCGTCGACATCTTCAGATGTCACGTGATTTAAGTGCCGGTCACGTGCCACATTTGGGTCGTGACAAAGTTGGTATCAGAGCGTTTGGTTTAACCTTTGTTCGAGTCTAGGTTGACTATATGGAGTCTGGGCATACATTTTGTTACCTGGGCTTGACCTTATAGGACTTAGACTTGACTTTGGGGGTCTTATATCCGAACTTTTGTTATATAGGATAACCTTTGTTGATAGAGTAGGTACTAAGTAGAGTGACGTACCGTACATATGTTCTGCGGCATATTTACGATATGATACTCCGCCTAAGATAGCTTAGGAATTATATCTTGAGATCTTCTTTCTATTCTTTCTGTTGATCTATCTTCGTCAGTGCATGATTGATTATTTTGATCACCATGTTTATGAAGGCCGAGAGGGCTGCAATTAGAGATACGGTCAGAGCAGACTTGTTTGGGACAAGGACTAACCGGGGTGACATTCCGATGATATAGAGACACGTCGTTTATTGATATTAATCGAGTCTAATATTAAAGCGAGTTTCTTCGGGATTTGCATAAGATGGTAGAGTCATTGATGAAGATTGGCCGGACTTGAGGCATGATGTTTTCTCCTCTTCAAAGATCATGGTGTCGCGTACAGTTCAGACAGCGGTACCAATCACTGCTGAAGTTATTGAGATGTTACTTCCAGAGTTCATGAAGTTAAAAGTAAACGATGTTTACAAGTGTAAATGGATCAAAAGGATTCGTAGCTGATCAGATGTGGGGTGGTTAGGACTTTTAATCCATTATGGCGCTCTGATACGAGATCGGTGAAAGTAATGTACATCTACAGATGGATCTTGCTTAGACCAGATACAAGTCGTTCAAGAAGGGGATCACGCAGTAAGTTTTTTCCTCCAACGAATTGAGATGAGTCATTGAAGGTGAGATTAGCCAGATTCCTCTATAGAGTTACGGAGATAACAGATTCGTGTTTCCGAATTGTAAGGCTCTGAGTTGGTCATAACTAGGTATGACTTGCAATTTGTGTGACTATGCAGATATGCTCCTTAAGTGATTGATATAGGGACTTTATGGAACAGGAAAATAGTGCGGAGTTTTACTAGACTGTTGTTCTTCACAGTTAATATTGAAAATTTGATGACGCGTACGACAACACTTTCAGGAGGGAATCAAAAAGGAATGACAGTGGTTACTAAATGAAAAAAGTGGATTCAGTAATGAGTACTAGTTCCGGGCAGGCTGTATCAATGTTTTTAGCAGAAGACTTGACGGATTCTCTTCCAGGAGTTATAATAAATAAGATTGGACTAGTATTAGTTGTTAGCGCATAAGAGAGGACAGAGATTTCCGTTATCAAACATGTTACGTTATAAAAGATTGGACTACTGGTCAAGAGGGTGTGAAGGGATGTATCCGCAATAAGACGAATGGTGTCGTTCCTCCTCACCAGATGATCGCATCAAGAAGCCATGATATCAGAGATCTGCAAGAAGAACCAGAATTCAGAGACAGAAGATGTTAGAACTGTTAGTGTATATGCCCTAGAGGCCATTACTGTATCATACTAGTTTGTATATTACTTAATGGAAGCTTGGGATATTCACCTTGTATAAACAATCTTGCTCAATATAGTAGTATGCTACTTGGTTTGTTTCTACTTCAATGTGTACATGTGTTTATTTTAGTATATATCACCTATACACATTAGTGGAGCCCTTAGGATCTTTGTTTGATTACCAGCGTTGTGATGGCAGTCACACTAGTGGGGGCTGGGTAATCTATAAGCACATCCTTATGCAGGTCCCTAGTCGCAGGACTGTCGAGACAGGGCATCGATACTCCGGAGTAGACTAGCGTATGCGCTTCTCATCCCAGTGTGGGAGATGGTCTGTCCCACAGCCATCAGTACGTCGTACTGGAGATAGTATGCGGGTGCTCGTTGGGTTACGAGTACACTGGACAGGACTCGTCGGGAACTGTTAGTTGGTACTATACCTATCGTCAGTTATCAGTTCCCAGGTGACATGAGTATAGCTTAGTCCGCTGACTTGACACTGTCACTTCGCCTCGAGTGTGTTCCCACTGTACTTAGATTACTACCCTACCACGGCTCAAAGGAGTCGTGCAAACAGGTAGTAGTTGGGTGCAGTCCCGAAGCACTTGGAGGCAGTGACGGTTAGACAGGATTCGTCTCTACCGGTATTGGGGGTTGACATCGCGCTGTGTCTAGGAGAGCCATTACACGAGTAGTCCCTGGCCAGGGCAAGCGAGATATACTGGTAGGTTTCCAGTGTTATCTCAGGGTGTTCTGGGCTTCACTCCGACACGACTTGTACCGCTATTGGGGGACTGACGTTTACCGCCCTCTAGGCCCGCCATGCGATGTATCAGATGAACAGACCGGACTGTATGGAGATTGTCACAGTCAGACTTAGTAGGAGTTCAGATGGGTTTCACCTCGTCAGTCTTCTTGTCGGCATCTACCTGGGGACCGTTACGCACAGCTAGTGCCACTTGCGGTCTGTGGTTAAACCCACTGCCAGCGTAGTGTCGAGTCTTTAGAGTCCCACACAGAAAGCTATTCGCCTTTAGGCAAAAGAGTAGAGGTCGCATGGTTTTGCGACAGGTCGCATGGTTTTGCGACAGGGTTCGGTCACATCCGTGCACTTGTGCACGTACAATGTCCGGACAGTTAACACTAGCGGGCTTTGGTTTAAACCAGATCCTAGTGTACGTTTTGGGATTGGTTTTATCTCGTTTGTATTCTTGTTCCTCGGAACGCGGATGCGGGTGTGTATGCACAGTTGACAGAGAGACAGAGGCGAGTATTCTCATTGGGGTTGTTGACTGTTGACTGTTGACAGTTGACTGTTGACCATTGACTTTTGCTTAACCCTAATGAGAATAATATATATGATTAACATTAATATTAATTAAGTATTATAGTGACATGGTTGTTGAGGGGTTGACTTTGTTGACTTGTTGACTTTGTTGACCGGTTGACTAGGTTGGACTAGTTGACCATCATTATGACAATGGCTATCATTCCATGGCAAAGACTTTTGCTTGCTTGTTTATTTATGCAAAATGAGTGCATGAAATGATATAGCCATTTTGACTTAAACCATTTACACAATACTTGATTACTATTTTTGTTATGATGGCTTTTGGATTATGAGAGGTGAGAATGAGAAGAGTATGGTTCATTCTATCATTTGCTTTCTCTCTCTTGAGCTCTCTCATTCTCAAGCTCTCCCTCTTCCTCTTTCTCTCTCTACCTCAAGGCAAACCATTCTCATGTGTTGAGACTCATTGCCTTAGAGATAAAAAGACACCAAAACATTCCTTTACTCATTCTAGTTCACAAGGCCTAGTAAGCCAAGTGATCTAGTTTCTTCAAAGTTCGAAGAAGAAGCCAAAGGTAGAAGCTTTCGGGTGGATCCATCTTCGGCGCAAGGAGACGACGAGGTGAGGCTGATCCGTACACCGGGAGGAGTCGAAGACGAAGGAGTTCAAGAAAGGTATAGCCCCCTAACCGAGTAGGTAAACTCTTGTTAGGTTGTTAGTTAGTAGTTTAACAAAGATCCTATTGGTAGTCCATGTTACCACCCTCTTGAAAATCGTTTTTCACCAATTTTACAACCCCGTAAGTACCGGGGAAAGGTAGCATGGACTTACAGTGGTATCAGAGCCTAGTTAAACACTACCTAACATGTTAGCATAGTAACTAGAAATTCGATCGGAGAAAAAGTCGCGAAAAACACCCGTAAAACCAACTTGCTGTCGAATTTTTCCACTGTTCAAAAATGATAAATCATGCTTTAAAATTCGACTCTGGGTTTTTAGAAGAAACTGCAAAAAAAATGGTCCACTGATCCGATCAAAGCGCCGCGGAAACGCGGCGGGAGCCTGCTCCCGCCGCGGTTCCGCGGCCGAGTTGACTCGGCCGGGGGGAATTTTGGTTGCAGTTTGTTCAGTGGGGTATTTTGGGATTTTTGGTATATGTTTTTTCAGCCCAGATTTTCCAGAATGAAAAATTTGTTTTTGGGGCTTTAAAAACCGTATTTTGATCGAGTTTCTAAAGACTAAGGCTAACGGGTTTATATCTGTGATGTGATATTTGTATTGAACGTCTGCTAATCGCTATATGTCGATTAGTGGGAGTTATACAAATCTGTGATCTGTAATGTTGATGGTATGTGTATATGAATTCATTGGATTGTCGCGGGTGAATAGCATGGGGTTGTGAGATGAGAGTTTTCTTTTCTTTCAATTCATGTAATATGTAAATTGATGTAATATTATTTTTGGCCGCACAACCGGGTCGGGGTTGTAGCCGTCATTGTATAATTTCTTTTTACTGTTTTTGCTCCTAGGATAGACCCAAGGTGGGGTGCACAAACTACCGGGTATCTTGAAGTGCCGAGTGGCCTACTCACGTCGTTGAGGGAGGTTGCTCCACTTCGGATATTTGGCGGGTAGTTTGCTGCATCCGTAGGGGTCTAGGGTGGGGTATTGGCTATTCATCGCGACCGTGTAATCTGCTTTTCGTTACAGGCTCGTACGAATTGCGGATTCCTAGTATATCCAATGTGTTCATCTGTGATCTGAAATGGCTATCATTGCAATATATCTATATATGATATTATTTAGGCGTTGCTTATGTTTTGCAGTCGCGCTAGCCCAGCCCCCGCTCTGTCGTTAGTTAAGTAACCTAACGGGTAATGACGGGGCCCCGTGGCGAATGCGAATGGCATAAGCATACGTCATATTTTGGTTGTTTTCTGCAATGGTAGGATTAAATGATGGGACGCATTAAAAGAACTAATGCAAGAAAAATACGCATTAAAAGAACTAATGCAAAGAAAAATAAACCAAGTAAAAGTCGTTGGAACACTTTCAAAAACCACTCGGTTTCTTTTCAAAATAACTTTTAAACGCGGAGCTTAAGCCACTCCTTTTAAAAGCTATCTCGTTCCATCGATTATATCAAGTTCACTACGTTCACGGTTTCGCCAAAACCATTCGTAGCCCTCCGTCGTTTCACATGGATGGTCAATAGTATTCAAGCTATGTTTGTTGACCAAAGTCAAGGCATAGTGATTGGTAGCTATTGGGTATTCATATGCAGCATAGATAGATGTGTTGGTTTGGGACAGTCGTTCTACCTTGTTGGCCAAAGTCAAGGGTATGTGCGGGTGGGCTCAAATTAACCTGGAGAATGACGGGTAGAACTTGACATGTGACTTATGATTTGTTGGCCAAAGTCAAGGTCATAAGAGCATGGGGCAAAAATCCACATCGGGAGTTTCAAAAGAACTGAAACTTGCTAGTGTTGCATACCATTTGGAGTGTGATGATTCTGGTAGGATTCCTTCAGTTTCGTCACGCAATGATATTTGGATCCCGATCCTACTGTGAGTATATGCTACTCCTCGGGAAATTTCTCACTTAACGATCAATGCAATAAACCAAGTAGGTGTCTAGAAAGGTGTTAGCGGGGCTACGCCCACAGGGAAAAGAGGTTACTTAATTAAGGAACTTCGTGAAAGCGTTGGAAAACCTCCCTCGAAGTACCGACACCAGCCTGGCCGAACGGTTAAGCAAGAATTGTACGGTGAGATTGATCCTGACTAATTCTTCCTTTTTGGTTTGAAGAGGGATTCGAGAGACGGTGGGAGCCATCCTGTTTAGACAAACTAAAAACCACTCTAAACTTGCAAGAGAATCATGCTGAGTGTTTCTTCTCTCTCCTAATTGCAGCGACCAATCGACATGACTGGACTTAAGTTACTTCTAGATAAAAACATACTGACAGGGCCAAACTACAAAGATTGGCTCAGGAATGTCAAAATGGCAATCACTTATGACAAGTTGGGGTATCTCCTTACCACCAAAGCTCCCCCTGTCCCAGGTCCCACCTCCAGCGTCGCGGATAAGGAAATCCGTAAGACTTGGGAGATCGATTGCGCGAAGGCCAGGTGCCTCGTGCTTGCCTCTATGGACAACGAACATCAGAGGAGGCACGAGAATATGGACCTCGAATCTATATTTCTCCATACAAAAGAACTGTATGGAGAGCAATCTCGTATCGCAAGATACGAAGTGTCGAAGAAGTTATTTTCGGCAAGGTTGGCCATCGGATCATCGGTAGCGGAACACGTGCTTAAGATGATTGGCTTCATTGAGGAGCTCGCAGAACTTGGGACCACGTTAGAGAACGAGCTCTATACGGACTTGATTCTCCAGTCTCTTCCTTCCACTTACGCCCAGTTTATCCTGAACTTCAACTTACAAGAAAAAGAAGTTGAACTGTCAGAACTCCTCGACATGCTGAGGAGTGCAGAGGGCACCCTACAGAAAGGTAGGGAAACATCCACTTTGTTTGTAGGAGGATCTTCATCTTCTAGGTCCAAGGCGAAAGCCAAGGGAAGGAAGAAGAAAGCCTCCGCCAAACCAATGGGTGGTGTTAGTAAAGTGGATACGAAGGGAAAAGCAAAAGCAACAAAGATAGCGGGGAAGCTTATTGGGAAGGAAGAGTGCTTTTTATGTCATAAGAGTGGTCACTGGAAGAAAGATTGCCGGGCTTAGAAAGCCAGGACACAGGAACTAAAGCAAGTTGCGACTTCAGCTTCAGGTGTGTATGTTATTGAAAACTGTCTATCAATAAACTCTACTTCCTGGGTATTGGATACCGGATCAGGATCTCATATCTGTAATTCTTTGCAGGCGTTGAGAAACCGTAGGGTTTTGAAGGCAGGTGACATGACCCTCAAAGTTGCAAACGGAGCTAGTATGGATGCTAAGGCCGTGGGGGACTATCACCTGGGAATGTCAGATGGACATGTTTTGGTTTTACGTAATTGCTTTTTTGTACCCAACGCAACTTGTAATATCATTTCTGTATCTTTGATTTCTAAAGAAGGTTATGAATTTGCATTTGTAAGTAATGTTGTAAACATTCACCTTAATCAAGTTCTGATTGGGTCAGGTACATTAAGCAATGGTATATATGTACTAAACCAACCACAAATTTTCAATGTCCAGAATACACACAAAAGAAAATCTCCGGAAATAAATCAGACTTTCTTATGGTATTGTAGACTGGGTCACATCAATGAGAGAAGGTTGACGAAGTTACATACAGAAGGATATGTGAATCCGTTCGAATATCAATCGTATGCCACTTGTCAATCCTGTCTCAAAGGAAAGATGACAAAGACTCCGTTCACTGGACACGGAGTAAGAGCGAGCGAGCTCTTGGGACTCGTACACAGCGACGTGTGCGGTCCAATGTCTACACATGCGTGAAGCGGTTATTCTTAATTCATTACTTTTACGGATGACTTTTCAAGGAACGGTTATGTCTTCTTAATGAAACATAAGTCCGAAGCCTTTGGAAAATTCCAGGAATATAAGAATGAAGTAGAAAAACAAACCGGCAAAAGTATCAAGATTCTAAGATCGGATCGAGGTGGTGAATACTTGAATGCCGAGTTCCTGGACTATTTAAAAGAGAACGGAATTCTCTCTCAGCTTACTCCTCCATACACTCCGCAACATAACGGTGTATCGGAGAGACGGAACCGAATCCTATTGGATATGGTACGGTCCATGATGAGTAACGCTGAGTTACCGCGATCATTCTGGGGATATGCACTAGAATCAGCTGCATACCTTTTGAACCGAGTTCCAACTAAGACTGTGCCTACTACACCATATGAGATGTGGTGTGGGAAGAGACCCTATCTTAATCACATTAAGACATGGGGACGTCCAGCTTTTGTCAAAAAGCAGCATGCGGACAAGCTCGAGGCACGCTCAGTTTAGTGCAAGTTTGTGGGATATCCAAACAACTCCAAGGGATATTTCTTCTATTGTGAAGAGGAACAAAAGATTTATGTTTCTCATCATGCCCACTTCTTGGAAACTGAATTTTTGGAAAATCAGATAAGTGGGAACGCAATAGAACTGGAAGAAATTCCAGAACCACGAGCTATTACTGAAAGCTTAGTATAACCAGAGGGTTCAAAAGATCAGGACATTCCTACGCCGCTCCGCAGAAGTAGTAGGCAGTCTCATCCGCCCGAGAGATACTACGGTTTTCTCATAGACGGGGATAGAGAGGATTGCATCATAGATTATGATGAGCCGACTAGCTTCCAGCAGGCCATTCAGAGCGTTGACTCGGTAAAATGGCTGGATGCAATGCGGACCGAAATGGAGTCCATGTACACCAACAAAGTATGGACGTTGGACGTTGCTCCAGATGGGGTAAAACCCGTAGGATGCAAGTGGATCTTCAAAAGGAAGATTGGTGTAGATGGACAGGTTGAGACCTATAAAGCTAGATTGGTTGCAAAGGGTTTTCGTCAAAGACCTGGTTTGGACTATGACGGGACCTTTTCTCCAGTATCTATGCTGAAATCCATTCGGATCCTTCTTGCCATTGCTGCCTTCCACGATTATGAGATTTGGCAGATGGACGTAAAGACCGCTTTTCTAAATGGAAATTTAGAGGAGTGTGTTTATATGGACCAGCCAGAGGGTTTCATTCAGAGTGGGAGCAGCGGAAAGGTGTGCAAGTTGCTTAAGTCCATCTATGGACTAAAGCAGGCATCGCGGAGTTAGAACATCTATTTTGATGAGACGGTCAAGGAATTTGGATTTATCAAAAATCCAGACGAACCATGCATCTATAGTAGATTTGTAGCGAGAACTGTAGTATTCCTCGTTTTATACGTGGATGACATTCTCTTAATAGGAAATAATGTTCCTATGCTACAATCTGTCAAGGGGTTCTTGTCACACAGGTTCTCGATGAAAGACCTGGGTGATGCCTCAAACATTCTGGGGATCCGGATCTATCGTGACAGATCCAAGAGGATACTGGGACTCTCACAGTCTAGGTACATCAACACCATACTGAAAAGATTCAGTATGGAAGATTCCAAGCGCGGTAATCTACCGGCTTGTCACGGGATCACCCTCTCCAAAGAGATGTCTCCCAAGACTGATTTGGAAAGGGATCGCATGTCTATTATACCCTACGCTTCTGCGGTAGGCTCTATAATGTATGCGATGTTGTGTACCAGACCAGATGTAGCTTATGCACTGAGTGTGGTAAGCCGGTATCAGTCAAACCCTGGGGAGAAACATTGGATAGCAGTAAAGAACATTCTCAAGTACCTGAGAAGGACTAAGGAGATGTTCTTGGTGTATGGCAGAAAAGACCTCCAGATCGAGGCCTTTGCTGACTCCAGCTTCCAAAGTGACAAGGATGATTCCAAGTCCATGTCGGGTTATGTCTTTACCCTCAATGGAGGGGCGGTGTGTTGGAAGAGTTCCAAACAGGAAACCGTTGCTGACTCGACGATGGAAGTGGAATATATCGCTGCTGCAGATGCCGCAAAAGAAGCTGTCTGGGTAAGGAAGTTCTTAACTGAACTTCAGGTGGTTCCGTCCATTGTTGATCCAATACTTCTGTATTACGACAACAACGGGGCTATAGCTTTAGCGAAGGAACCAAGGTCCCATCAGAAGTCCAGACACATCTTAAGGCGGTATCACCTGATCAGGGAGATCGTGGGTCGCCAAGAGATCGAGGTTCGGAGAGTTTCTACGGAAGATAACACTGCTGATCCACTCACAAAGGCCTTACCCCAGACTCAGTTCGAGCGGCTGATCGAGATGATAGGTCTTCGATACGCCAGTACATGGCCTTAGTGCAAGTGGGAGATTGTTAGTGTATATGCCCTAGAGGCCATTACTATATCATACTAGTTTGTATATTACTTAATGGAAGCTTGGGATATTCACCTTGTATAAACAATCTTGCTCAATATAGTAGTATGCTACTTGGTTTGTTTCTAGTTCAATGTGTACATGTGTTTATTTTAGTATATCACCTATACACATTAGTGGAGCCCTTAAGATCTTTGCTTGATTACCAGCGTTGTGATGGCAGTCACACTAGTGGGGGCTAGGTAATCTATAAGCACATCCTTATGCAGGTCCCTAGTCGCAGGACTATCGAGACAGGGCATCGATACTCCGGAGTAGACTAGCGTATGCGCTTCTCATCCCAGTGTGGGAGATGGTCTGTCCCACAGCCATCAGTACGTCGTACTGGAGATAGTATGCGGGTGCTCGTTGGGTTACGAGTACACTGGACAGGACTCGTCGGGAACTGTTGGTTGGTACTATACCTATCGTCAGTTATCAGTTCCCAGGTGACATGAGTATAGCTTAGTCCGCTGACTTGACACTGTCACTTCACCTCGAGTGTGTTCCCACTGTACTTAGATTACTACCCTACCACGGCTCAAAGGAGTCGTGCAAACAGGTAGTAGTTGGGTGCAGTCCCGAAGCACTTGGAGGCAGTGACGGTTAGACAGGATTTGTCTCTCCCGGTATTGGGGGTTGACATCGCGCTGTATCTAGGAGAGCCATTACACGAGTAGTCCCTGGCCAGGGCAAGCGAGATATACTGGTAGGTTTCCAGTGTTATCTCAGAGTGTTCTGGGCTTCACTCCGGTACGACTTGTACCGCTATTGGGGGACTGACGTTTACCGCCCTTAGGCCCGCCATGCGATGTATCAGACGAACAGACCGGACTGTATGGAGATTGTCACAGTCAGACTCAGTAGGAGTTCAGATGGGTTTCACCTCGTCAGTCTTCTTGTCGGCATCTACCTGGGGACCGTTACGCACAGCTAGTGCCGCTTGCGGTCTGTGGTTAAACCCACTGCCAGTGTAGTGTAGAGTCTTTAGAGTCCCACACAGAAAGCTATTCGCCTTTAGGCAAAAGAGTAGAGGTCACATGGTTTTGTGACAGGTCGCATGGTTTTGCGACAGGGTTCGGTCACATCCGTGCACTTGTGCACGTACAGTGTCCGGACAGTTAACACTAGCGGGCTTTGGTTTAAGCCAGATCCTAGTTTACGTTTTGGGATTGGTTTTATCTCGTTTGTATTCGTGTTCCTCGGAATGCGGATGCGGGTGTGTATGCACAGTTGACAGAGAGACAGAGGCAGAGTATTCTCATTGGGGTTGTTGACTGTTGACTGTTGACAGTTGACTGTTGACCATTGACTTTTGCTTAACCCTAATGAGAATAAGATATATGATTAACATTAATATTAATTAAGTATTATAGTGACATAGTTGTTGAGGGGTTGACTTTTTTGACTAGTTGACTTTGTTGACCGGTTGACTAGGTTGGACTAGTTGACCATCATCATGACAATGGCTATCATTCCATGGCAAAGACTTTTGCTTGCTTGTTTATTTATGCAAAATGAGTGCATGAAATGATATAGCCATTTTGACTTAAACCATTTACACAATACTTGATTACTATTTTTGTTATGATGGCTTTTGGATTATGAGAGGTGAGAATGAGAAGAGTATGGTTCATTCTATCATTTGCTTTCACTCTCTTGAGCTCTCTCATTCTCAAGCTCTCCCTCTTCCTCTTGCTCTCTCTACCTCAAGGCAAACCATTCTCATGTGTTGAGACTCATTGCCTTAGAGATAAAAAGACACCAAAACATTCCTCTACTCATTCTAGTTCACAAGGCCTAGCAAGTCAAGTGATCTAGTTTCTTCAAAGTTCAAAGAAGAAGCCAAAGGTAGAAGCTTTCGGGTGGATCCATCTTCGGCGCAAGGAGACGACGAGGTGAGGCCGATCCATACACCGGGAGGAGTCGAAGACGAAGGAGTTCAAGAAAGGTATAGCCCCCTAACCGAGTAGGTAAACTCTTGTTAGGTTGTTAGTTAGTAGTTTAACAAAGATCCGTATTGGTAGTCCATGTTACCACCCTCTTGAAAATCGTTTTTCACCAATTCCGCAACCCTGTAAGTACCGGGGAAGGGTAGCATGGACTTACAAGAACGTGGCAGACGGCAAGTAATAATTCTTGCTATGCCAATTCCGGTGGTATAAACACCTTCCAACATGGAAGAGAATATACTTCGATGTCCTTTAAGCTCGGTTTTTGTTTTTATAATTTAAAACGTTCATTTTCAAACGTTGGAGAAAGGACAACTCGATGTCCATGATTTTGATATATATATATTTTAAAGATTTGAGGATCAATTTATGTTTTGTGCACACCAGGTGCATTTGATGAGATTTTTTTGTACAGTAATTTCACTTTGACTTATGCTTTGTGCACACCGGGTGCACCTGTTGAGATTTTATTATGAGGTGACTGCACTCGATTGGAGTGTTGTGTACACCGGATGCACTACACTGAATTTCCGTGCACATCAGATGCACATGGTTAAGAATTTATATATATATATATACATGGTTAAGAATTTATATATATATATATATATATATTCTAGGTATACTTGGTTTGATTTTGTGCACACTAGTTGGTCGTTTTTGATTTTGTGCACTCTGATGCATTTGATTTTAGTTTTGTACACCCCGATGCACTTGAGATTTAAATTATGCACCCTGATGAACTTGGATTTGATTTTGTGCCCTCGATGCACTTGGTATTATTTTATATACTTTTATTCCATGCACAGTGGATATCGTTTCGTGCACGCCTGTTGCACTTAGCGCTGTTTTATTTTTGTGTACACCGTGAAGTGTGATTTGAGACTTACATGCAAACCCATAAGGGTTGATTTTGTTTTAATGATTTGCACTGGATAGGATATGTGATAGATTTGATTTTTCGCTTGGTCGGGTGTACAGATATTGCACTACGATCATGGCATTGATTATGTGTACTTAGGATGCACAACGGTTTTCGTATTTGGCACAATTTTTGTCATAACTGAAGTAATTCTCATAGCAACCGCTAGAGTTACAGTTATGAAAGATTATCTTTTGAGTTTCACGCACACTGTTGCGTTGTGATGCATTTTTAGCTCATATAGGACTTTGGAGTCTTGTTATATCGAGCAAATTTTATGTTTTAAAATTTGACCCCGGAAAATTGTTTTGAAATAAGTTGATTGGATTAAGAAATGTTTACGAAAGAGGTTTAATTTAAATTCGGGGACCGAATTTCTTTAAGGGGGGAGAGAATGTAACATTTTGGAAAATTAAGAAGATTTAATTATAAATCTTTATTATAAAATAATGAAATTGATATTTTTACGGAAGTGATATCGCTTATGAAATTTAGTATCGGAATCATATCCGAAAAATGTAATTATTTTGATAAATGTAAATAAAAAGTGTGATATCATTTAAAAATGATATATTTAATTGTTTTAACATGATATTGGATTTTTCATTAAGCTAATGACCTTTAAGTTATAGACCAACTATTATATATCTTTTATTTCTTATCAACTAAATTATGACGTGAAAGATTTTCTTTCATTTTGAAATTCTATAATGGTAGAGTTTATGATAACCTAAGTTTAAACCCTCAACCTCAACATTCCCTCACCCTTTCTCACATCTCTCCACCTCCTCCTTCTTCATTTTACACCTCCTTCTTCCAATCTAACATCTCCTCCTTGCCTGAATCCCTCATGCTTCATCAAGTAACACCACCTCCTTCCTCTCATGCCACCTCCATCTATCATCACACACCACATGATTTCTCTACATATCTTCTCACTTCAATTACACATAACACTTAAAGAATTCAGTAGCAATTCCAACTGAAACCATACCCTCCTCAGCTCCAAGCCAATAAAAAATTCTAAGTGTTCATACTAAAAGAGTGAGAGCAAGGAGTTTCTTCATCAAATTGTGCACACCATCATCTTAGAAGCCATTACAACTCTAGATGCTTCCACAAGCACGTCTTGAGCAGGATTTTCTTATGCACAATCTCCATAGGTATAATTCTTTTCATCCTTGGAAGTTTAGTAAAGGTTTAAATCTGTTTTCTGTGCAGTGTTATAAAAACTGTATATTTTTGATCATTAGCCTACAGATATTGAATCTGCTTTAGTGTAGATGTAAATTAGAAAACCCAAACAGTGCCATAATTTTATAGACTAAACCTAGAATAACCCATAGGAAGACGAACCCATCCCCTCGGATTTTGGCCGGCGACATCAAGGCAAAATCCGAGCTCGCCGGTTTTGTGGGAGAGTTGGGTGTTGTACTTTTTAGGGTATCTCTCTGTAGGTGTTTTGGGTATATTTGGTATTGTTTAAATAAGTTAAATGTTCAGTAGGTTAAATCTGTAAGCTAATGTCAGATTGGGGTAAAATTCTATATACGATACGTAGCATGTTTAGTTGTGCAGTATCTTAAACTAGGATTTTGTGATAATTTAACTACAGAAAGTGAATCTGGAACTAATAGGTATAATCACTAGAAAAACTAGCAAGACCAAAAGTATAATGAGCCAATTACAAGCCCTCACTTAAAACCTAAGCCCCTAAGTCATTGTTTGATCCGGCGACACATAACCAAATTCCGGCGACGCCGGCCCCCTTGTGGGTTTCAGTGTTGGTTTTTCACTTATAGCTTTGAGTTGGTATTTTACAAGTCTCTGTATTGTTTGTTTTACCTAAATAGTTATACAGTAAAATCTGGGCACGTTTTAGAAATGGTTTTATCAAATTTCAGATATTTACGATACAGAGTTTTCGTATTTTGATGTTGCAGCTGAACCGTTGACGTTTATACGTTAACGACAGAATTTTGTTGTCATTTTGGGTTAAGTGTGTTGTAGGTTCTAACCTACGGGCGTTTAGCTTGTTGTTTTAGTTTTCGATATGATATTTACTTCTATGCGATTAAAATATGAGTATAGGTACGATTTGAGAATTCCGAGACGGAGTGGGCGATATAGCAGCGTGGATTCAGCGAGCTTCTAAGTTGGTGAGTAGATTTATATCTACGGCGGAAGTCGGGTGGATGGCGTATAGCACCCCCACAACCTTATAAATATTATTATGAAATCTAGTTAGTTAGTTTTTACTCAAGATATTAATATTGTATCGCATCTAGTATGTCCTTCAATTTCATGTAGTTTCATGCATAGTTATAGATGAAATACAGTGATACGATATAGACATGGTTTGGTGGATTTATACGACAGATCATACCGTACTTAGGATGATACAGATATAGCAATATGATGAGATATAATACAAGGATTTATACGTATTGGAAATGATGAAATTTGTATGCCGAATAACGGCCAATTTATCCTTTGACTCGTAGAGTTTGGTTATATTCTGTTTTATGATGTAATACTTGTGTGAGCTATAGTCTTTTAAAAACTACGATTCATTTGTCTTTTAAATAAAATACTAGGATGCATGCCAGTTTCTAAAACAGATATCTATTTTAAATCTAGGGCAGCTTCCTTATTTCAAACTTAACGTTTCGATCATTTCTAAAGATAATGATATAGCTTATAGCAAGTAATTACAATAGTTACAATTACTTTACATGTTTGCATTATATTATCAATATTATACGTTTCTGTGTTACGCACACTCTGATAGAACACTGCACAAATACCAATGAGTATTATGCTGCATAAGCACGTGAATGTATGTTACACTACACCTCATTGGTACTGCCATGTCACTGTAGAACTGTGCTGTTATATATGTATTAAAATAATAATGTTGTTACACTGTAGAACACTTGCACAAATACTAATGATTGCCATGTTGAACGAGCACAGAAGCCTATGCTACACAACACATCATTAGTAGTACCATGACACAGTAGAATTGAAATCTATAATTATGTGATATAATTACATAGTCTTCTTTATTCCGGTTGTAAATTATAAATATTAGAACTATAAATGCTGTATTTGATTCTTATGGATTTTCTGGATATTTTACTCCTGATGATATATATCGATAGTATATGACACTGTTATATATGTATATATATAATATATCATCAATACAATCTATACAAGTTTCTTATTCCTCACTTGATATTTTTATATGATGAGAAAACGTCCACCATGAGATTTGTGTTTTCTGATTTTGATATCTGAACCGAGTTGGGGGTCATACAGTTTCGGATTTGTATACTATCCAGACTGAGTCGGTGGGGAAACAGTTGGATACATGGTGGACCCGGTCGAGACCGAGAGGTAGGATAGCCGCATTATAGGCGGGGAGCCTAACGAGGCAACTCGATTCCGGAGATAGAAATGAGCACGGCAGATATCCAGGGGATACTGACCGGGGTTCGAATGAGCACGGCCGATATCCAGGGGATACTGACCGAGATTCGAATGAGCACGACAGATATCCAGAGGATACTGAACGGGGTTCGATTGGGCACGGCGGATATCCAGGGGATACTAATCATAGCCAGGGATATCGGGCGGCGATCATCTGTTGAGATGGTGTCAACGTATCTGCATTTACGTGTCGATGATGGACACGAGAGATTTCGGATTTCGATGTCGATGCTGGACATCTATCTATATATATATTGATATGATCTTTATCATGAGGTACACAGTTAGATATTATTTAGTGGATTCAACCAGGACTGATTTGGAGGACAGTACCGGCATATATTTGTACAGACATTCATATACAAAAAGGAATTCCAACACGAAATATAGATTCATGATTTTGACTTATATGACATGGAGATATTATACTTGGGATTGCATGAGAGTTAGTATTGCACATATGCATATCATATAGTATATTGGTACAGATTATGATAGGACTATATATATGACCTAGGTATCGTCATGTATTTCGATTTCTACCTTTAGATGTACTTTTATTCACTGAGTTGGAAACTCATCCTCGTTGTGCCACAGTTTCTTGCAGGTTTTTACCGCTTGGATTTTCAGCGGCTTGAGCACACATTCTTTTCAAGGATTGATTGGTAAGTGGGTTATTATTGTATCATACTCACTCTTGATTATTCATAGATTTTTATATCTAGTGGAAACTCCATCAACTTAGAAGTGGTATATTATGAACTTAGTAGCAATACTTAGAGTTTAAGAGTGGTAATGTCGCACTCTTTGGAGTCGATTTCTGATTTAGATTGTTGGTTGCTCCATCGTTTGGACATGGAGACTAGCTTCCGTTGGGATGCTATTTTTTTATGTTGTATCCGTTTTTTTATAAAATGCAAAAGAGGTGATGTTAAGTTTTTTTTCAAACATCATAAATGTTTTTCAATACACCTAGTTAAAATTAAATGCTATTTTTAAGATTGATTTCATTGGATGACTATTTTTAACTCACCTCCAATATTTTCAAAAAAAGTTTAGATTCCGGGTTTCGGCTTACTTGAACCGCGTCGACGTCTTTAGATGTCACGTGATTTAAGTGCCGGTCATGTGCCACATTTGGGTCATGACGTGATTGGGCACTGTGAAAAAACAGCCGAAATGATTGGGCAATCGCGACTTTCGCGATATAAAAAACTGAAATGATAGAGCATCGCTGAAAGAAATAAAAAAAATGAAAGAATGAAACTTCTTCCCTGCAGGTGAGTCCATACCGACCCCAGTATACAATCCATGGGCATAAACGAAAAGGGAACCGCGTGTCCCAACAAACTCTGTCAAATGGAAAGTCAGATCTCGACAGCAACATCTGCGTCCCAGAATACCAATAACGGCGTTCCTCCTCACTCCAGCAGGATACAGACACGACATCTCCAATCGAAGCCACGGCAAAGTCCCCGGTTCCAAGACTCCACGGTTCATGGACAACCTAGAGTCAAGCCTGACACCGCAGAAAATGGAGCGAGTCAACCACGACACCGTAGAAAGCGGAAACACGTCAACAAGCGACCTCCGCCTCGGAAACACGTCATCCAATGACCCCGTCGTGGAGATACGTCATCCAATGACCCCGTCGCGGAAACACGTCAGCAAATAACCTCGTCTCGGAAATACGTCATCCAATGACCCCGTCGCGGAAACATGTCAGCAAATGACCCCGTCTCGGAAATACGTCATCCAATGACTGCGTCGCAGAAATACGTCAGCAAATTACCCCGTCACGGAAATACGTCATCCAATGACCCCGTCGCGGAAATACGTCAGCCAATGACCCCGTTGCGGAAATACGTCAGCCAATGAACCCGTCTCTGAAACACGTCATTCAATGACCCCGTGTCTGAAATACGTCATCCAAATGACCCCGTCGCGGAAACACATCAGCAAATGACCCCATCGAGGAAATACGTCAGCCAATGACCCCATCTCGGAAACACGTCATCCAATCACCCCGTCGAGGAAATACGTCATCCAATGAACGCGTCGCGGAAACATGTCATCCAATGACCCCGTCTCGGAAATACGTCATCCAATGACCCCGTCGCGGAAATACGTCATCCAATGACCCCGTCTCGGAAACACGTCAGCAAATGACCCCGTCGTGGAAACACGTCAGCAAATGACCCCGTCGTGGAAACACGTCAGCAAATGACCCTGTCGCAGAAATACGTCATCCAATGACCCCGTCGCGGAAATACATCAACCAATGACCTCCTCATTGGAGCAACGCTTCAATTTGGGAACAAGTCAACTCACCAGTCACTTACGAGTCCTCTCGACTTGTAAGAGAGAAAACTCTCTTGTGAGATCCTTATGACTCCTAAGAGGAAACACACTTAGGAATCCTCACGACTTCTAAGGAGAAAATACACCTACGAGATCCTCTCGATTCGTAAGAAGAAAAGTCTTTATGAGACCCTCACGGCTCATAAAGTTAGAAAGTCTTAGGCAACAGATCCTAACCTTGTTTCCTAAGCCATCGCTACCCTATAAAGAGTTCAAGATGGACAGCTATTTATTATCTACAAACCACACTTGCCAAAATTACATGCCATCGAAATCGAGGTGCTACTCAAAAGTACGTAAACTGCTTTGCGCCAAGTCAAAACAAAAAGGCATAACCCACGGACATCAATCACATATTATGCAAGGTAATAAGGAGAACATTTGATTTACATCCAATTGGGCGTCCGAAGCGTACCCACTCATGTATGTGCGAAAAGGATAAAATAAACGCATGGAAAGAAAAAATTTGCTATTCATACCTCAGAAAGTTCTTACATTGATGAAAATAGTAAACAAAAGTTTCATTAAAATGTTTACAATGGCAAAATATTGAGTCAGGGACACGTATTGAGAAACGAAAGTGAAGCCATCTAAAATATTTCTGGCCTCTCTGACCATTCTTGTGTGCATCCTCTCATGATCACAAGCGTCAGGATCTTCGCCGATATCCTCCGCCCTCTGATAAGCAGCGATTATCGTCGTCTGTTGGAAAGTTTGATGCAAAATATCAATGAGATTATCCCGCCGCTTCTTCGAAATCAGGCCTGTCAGATACACTGAGTGCCCCTTATCTTCAGCGTCATCCAGTGCATTAAGCGGCATGGCTTCATAAAATCCAGGAAGTGCTCCCCAAATTGCTCTCACTATAATCTTCAAGAGAGCGGAGCGACGAGAAAGTAGTTGACCGTTGTGTGCATTAAAACGATTCATAATTTCAGCGCATTGGGCGTTTGTAAACTCCTGGTTTTGACAACGGCCTTGTGCGCAAATGTCCTCATAAGAAATGATTTTGTCAAGACAGTACAGATGAGCGGCCATAGCGCATGAAAATGAAAATCAGTGAGAGTTTAGTGGATAGACTGATCAAGAAAATGCTTATTGAAACAGATACGGGGATTTAAATCAACTCTTGATATCCGCATGAAGAAAACAAGTGCTGATTAAGACACCCAACAAATTCAAATTTGTGCAATTAAGGAGGGAATCCTTAAAGGATTCTCATTTAATGAGGGCCCCTCGGGCTAAGGAGTTAAACTCCTCGAGAGCAATGCTCTGCAGATAGGAGTGACACCTGTCAACCCTAATCATGGGGGGATTAAAAATTCCCCAAGAATCCTGAAGAGCCATGCTCTGCGAAGAAGAGGGAATAATCCATCAAAAAACCCTAAAAGCAAATTTTTTTACAGAAATTAAAAACTTCAGGATCATTAAGATCTGTAAAGCTAACTCTAAGAGTTCTTCGTTAATGGGTTATAGGAACCCTAAAAAGGATTTCATTTTCTGATCCATGATCTAGAAAGAGCAAAGCTCTGGTTTTTAATTAACGGGTTGAGAAACCCTAAAAATCTTTAAGATTTGTGATCTAAGTAGAGCAAACCTCTGCTAATGGGTTCAAATCTTACAAAAAAATGTGACAGAATCTTAACTCAAAGAGAGTTTTCTGAGGCAGAGAGCTTGGCTCTAAAAGAGAATTAAATTCTCAAGAATAAGAAAACAAGAAGATGAACAAACAGATGTCTCAAGGGCCAAAGGCCCTATTTATAAGCACCGAGAGCCGTTTCAACTTCTAAGTTGATCTAACAGTAGAAAGGCTACCACCGCTGCACTCACGTGTAAGCCACGTGAGCGCAACGGTAGGGGGCATTTGTTTCCCCCAAGCAGAGCAAAGCACTGTTCAAATTTTGAAATTTGAAATGAAGCAGCGCTTCATAAAAGCGCTGGCGCCAAGAGCGCCATGCTAAGAGTCAAAGACTCTGAGGCAGCGCTCACGTGCAAAGCACGAGAGCGCTCGCGCCAAGAGCGCCAGCACTGAGAGTCAAAGACTCTAAGACAGCGCTCACGTGCAGAGCACGAGAGTGCCAGCACCAAGAGCGCCAGCGCTGAGAGTCAAAGACTCTGAGGCAGCGCTCACGTGCAAAGCACGAGTGCGCCAGCGCTAAGTGCGCCAGCGCTAAGAGTCAAAGACTCTGAAACAGCGCTCACGCGCAAGGCATGAGAGCGCCAAGTGCTAGAACTAAATGTTCCCCACCGTTGGATCAAAGATCCAACGGAGATGATTAAAAATCACCAAAGTAAAGAATTAAATTCTGTTGAGGGAATACTCCCCAGAATCTTTCCAAATAGGAAAGATTGTGCTCTGTAAATCAGAGCACCGTTGGATCAAAGATCCAATGGTGATTAAAAATCACCAAGATACAGAGTAATCTCTGTATAGGAAAATAATTTCCCAATCTTTTTAATAACAAGAATGATGTCTTCTATAAAATAGAAGCCCTAGGATCAAAGATCCAATGGTGGGGAAACATCCCCAAATCAATCAGAAAAATATTGCATTAACTGATCAGCCTCCACTATATAAAGGCCCCAAGACTTCAAGTCTTGCACAGAGGAACCCCCTACAAACTTTGAGAAATTTCAAAGAGAAGAGCAAGCTCTCGGAAGAAGAATTTCTTCAAGGTAAATAAAACAAAGAGATCAAAGCATCTCATCAAAAGAAGAAGAACCTAGTTCTTTTTCTAGATCATAGATCTATAAGACAGAGGTCTTTCACAAAAAGAGATCATAACATCTCATCATAAAAAGGAGGGGAGAAGAACATAGTTCTCTTTAGATCACAGATCTATAAGATAAAGACAAAGTCTTTTCACAAAAAAAATAAGAGATTGTAACATCTCCTTTTAAAATAAGAACCTTGTTCTCAGAGCCACGAGACAAAGTCTCTTATAAACGAGAACTTAATTCTCAGAGCACAAAATTGATCAAGAGCGTTCTGCACTCATTGGATGGGGCTCAGCGCCAAGCACGCCACGTGCTCCTCATATGGGCGCTACTTAATAAAGAGCGCTCTGCACTCATTGGCTGGTGCTCAGCGCCAAGCACGCCACATGCTCCTCACGTGGGCGCTACATCATAAGAAGTGCTCTGCATTCCTTGGCTGCCGCTCTGCGCCAAGCGCGGCACGTGCTCCTCACATGGGCACTACTTAATAAAGAGCACTCTGCACTCATTGGCCGGCGCTCAGCGCCAAGCGCGCCACGTGCTCCTCACGTGGGTGCTACTTAATAAAAAGCGCTCTGCACTCATTGGCCGGCGCTCAGCGCCAAGCGCGCCACGTGCTCCTCACATAGGCGCTACTTAATAAAGAGCGCTCTGCACTCATTGGCTGACGCTCAGCGCCAAGCGCGTCACGTGCTCCTCACGTATGCGCTATTTCATAAGAAGCGCTCTGCACTCATTGACTGGCACTCAGTGCCAAGCGCACCACGTGCTCCTCACGTGTACGCTATTTCACAAGAAGCACTCTGCACTCATTATCTGGCGCTCAGCGCCAAGCGCGCCACGTGCTCCTCACGTGGGTGCTGAGGGAACATAAACTGTTCTTTAAATAAAGCCCCAGAGCCATAAGGAGTGCTCAATACTCAAATTAATGCTCAGCATTATTGAACAAAAGAGGTTAAGCCCATACAAAAGTTCAACGCCCAAATAAATGTTCAACATTTTATTTAAACTGAGTAGGCTGAGCCCAAGTTGTCCACAAGTCCCAAGCTCAGACCAACCGAGCCCATGTACTCATAATTTCCCTAATTGGTCTTAGTCTTAAACATGACTACAAAACTCCCAACCAACATTGGTTCAAGGGTACATCTCTTCATACCTCTGATATATGTCGTTGTAATTCTTCAACGTCTTTAGAGAAATGGAGGGTCCCAATAACCAATAACTTTTGGCGCATCCCCAAACGGTCGAACCAAAACCACATAGACTATGACGTCTTTAAACTGGACTATGATGTTCTTAAACTTTATGGACTATGATGTCCTTAAACTCCGTGGACTATGATGTCCTTAAACTTATGGACGGCAATGTCCCTAAACTAAAACAATAGAGCCCAAATGCTCTTTTGTTGGATCTAAATGATCCTGTTAAGTAGAGCTTAGTCTAAAATTAGACTAATGTATCCTTAACAAACGTTTAAGTTGATCTTAGTCTCAAATGAGATTAACGATTCTTAAACCAAACCAAACCCAAATCTAAGAAAATACGGATTTGGACTAATCCACGCCCTACGGGCGACAACATAAATTAGTCTCCGTATACAATCAACGGGCAACCAAAAACAAAACAAACACACACGACACGAAGTGATCATCTGGAGAAGGAGAAAGTGGTTACCGTGATGCTGTAGCGTAATTAACTGCAGGGGCTTGCGCCTGTAGGGAAGAGCGTCCCCACAATCAAAAACCCCTCAACGAGAGAGAATCTGACGAAGTCTGCTCCTTCGGCCGCATCCGTTTAAACCTTCGATATATGGTGTCATAAATCAACTTGGTATCTTCGGAAAGGTGGACGGATAGCACCAAATAGTATCTTCCCCCAAAATTCAGGCCGGACGTCCCAACGTCCCGGTCGCGTCTTTCGGCGGAGAACACCATGCAATATGGATCATCGTAGTGAGACGGGGTGTTATGGAGAAATACAAAGGGAAAGTAGGAGTAGTAGGGATATTTGCGACTTTATTATGAATCACGACAATCCAAAGCCAACATGTGTAAGATAGTTCGGTTAACTTGGTTCATGAGTTTTAGTTTAAGGTAAGTCATGGGTCGCTATACCAGAGAGAGAAAAGAAACACTCAGTGTGCACTATATCAAGATTAGATTGGTTATCACTTTATCTAATCAGGATGGTTCTCACTGTTTTCTTGAATTCTCCTTCAAAACCTAAAAGGAGAACTAGTCGGGATCATATACACCTTACAAGTTCGCTAACCGTTTAGCCAGATCAGTGTTGGTACTCCGAAGGAGGTCCCTCGTGCTTTCTCATGGACCCAATTAATAACCCCATTTCCGCAAAGGCGTAACCTCGTTAACACATTCTAGACACCTAATAGGCTAGCTAATTGTGAAGTGAAAATCTCCCAAGGAGTAATACCTACTCATCAGTGGGGATCGGGACCCAACTATCATCGTGTGATAACCTGACGAAATCCACTCAAGTCATCACACTCCAGAAGGTATGCGCATGCCTGGAAAGTTTCTTTTATATTTGAAAATCTTAATATGGTTTTTGCCCCTAGGACCTATGATCTTGATGAATGATCAACAAATCAAAGGTCATAGTCAAGTTCAACCCGTCATTATCTTGATTGCGTTAAACCCATCTGCACGACCCTTGACGAATGATCAACAAAGTCGTACGAGTGTCTTAACCAATCCACATATCCTTGTGACTGAAAAGTATTATAGATCTGCCGCACACTACGCCTCGATGAATAGCAACGACAAACGTAGCACGAATACTAAGCAATACTAATATGAAATGACCGAGGGCTACGGCTGGTTTTTGGCGAAAAACGTTTAACGTAATGAACTTGATATCGTTGAAGGAACTCAAGTGGCTTTGAAATGGAGTGGTTTAAGATCTGCTTTTAAAACTAGTAACATAAACTTTTGCTTCAGAGCGAACTCCTCGTAAAGGGATCAAGGATCTTCCCTTATAGAATGAGGTGGAGGATATTACTAATCGAATACCTCTATACAAAGCAAAATAGTATGACAGTTGTTTTGAAGAAAACCGAGTAGTTTTAAAATTTGGTTCCGACAACATCAAATAGGTTTATGTTCTTTGCATTAAAGATATAATACAGTACCATCAAATCTAGTTTCTAAGCCACAACAGAAACAACCAAAATAGCATGCTTTTATATTCCATCCGCATTCGCCACGGGTCCTACGTCTTCACCGTAAGGTTACTTAACATACGGTAGGGCGGAGATAGGGCTAGCGTGGATGAAAAACATATAGAAGCATCTACTATATATATATATATATATATATATATCAACATCGCAGGCAGATAATAATCATCACAGGAATGCGAACAACAATATGGAATAGCGGATAAACTTAGAGCGCCGCGTTTCATCTGAGACATAAATGAAACGCGACGTTTCCCGATCGTATGGATAGCCCCTATAAAGTCGATCCTAGACCCCTATGAGTGTGGCAAGCCACATGCCAATTTTAGAAACTGGGTAACACGCCCTAAATGAAGTGAGTCGATCACCCGCCGCTTTCTAGAATCCGGTAACTTGTGCAACCCTCCGCGAGTCGAATCCTATAACCCATATAAGTGTGGCAAGCAACCCACCAATTCTAGAGCGAGGTGGCCCGGTCTCAACTCCATAAGATGGCCACCTGCTGCACTCTAGAACCCGGCTTCTCGAGCACTTCTCCCGAGTTAATCCTAGTACAGAAATGAAATATATATACAATGGTGATATCGACCGCATCCTGCTCGAGCCCCAATAAAAGAATATACATAATACAGAAACTGCAGCCACATGTTGGAGCTTGTCCCGAACAAATGAATACAACAAAGTAAATCAAAACTGTACAAGCAACACACGAGGGGCTATCCGACACGACAATCCGACTAAACTATAAACAAGATATATATCCACCGAAAAAAGTAACCGAAACAAGTGTGCAATCCCTTCTAATTGAGCGTATAGCAATTAGACGATATTCAACAACACATATACACTGATACGAAAACCCTGACCATAGAATTCATCACAAATGAAGCTCACAGTCGAAATTCCACTATCTTTTCTCTATTTTTCTAAGCTTAAGTGAGCTACCAAGAAGGAGGAGGAGGTGAAGAAGTGTAGCCATCAACAAAGAAAAATGGCTAAGTCTAAACTGTAGATGAAAAGATCAAGTGTAGAAAAGAATGGCTCATTTTTCCTTTTTCTCAACCATGAAAGAACAGTAAATCCAAATGACATATATCATATTTAAATCAAGCCATACCTCTCTACATACTTCTTTACACCTCATCCTCCACATCATTTTGGATTTTTATTAAAAGAAAAATCAAGAAATGAAGTGTCCATCTTCTGGAACAAATTCCGTATAAATACGAAATATAATCCGGTATACGTATCAAAATACATATACGCGTATTCGTATAAAAATATGAATAGCCAAGAGAGAAAATGAATAGTGAACAATAATACTAGAATATACATATTAAAAATATATTTATAAATTATTAAATCAAAACCTGATTTAATAATCCGGCTTAATCCAAAGCCGTTAGTATTATCAACCATCCAATTAAAGTCCGTGTAACCTGTATATGTATTTAATTGGAACCCTTGTTTATACTAACATACGTCATCTACATCATATCGCCTGAAACGGGAAAACTCTCAATGTGGGACTCTAAAGACTCGACAATACGCTGTCAGTGATTTACTGGATATATCCAAAAACCACAAGCACGTCTGCGGCACTAGTTGTACGTAACATACCCAGGTATTTGCCGAAAGGGAGGTCGACAATCAAGTCCGTCCGTACCCTACTGAGCCTGAATGTGACAATCTCCATACAGTCCAATCTCTTTATCTGAGAGTATCGCATACCGGGTCTAGAGGACAGAAACGTCAGACCCCTAATAACCCGATAAGTCATGTCGGAGTCAAGATCATCACCAACCGAGAAACTACTAAACTCGTATCAGTAAATCTCATCCACCGTGGCCACGGATTTAGGCTGATAGCCGACCAAACACGGCGCAACTTCGACTCTTAATACTAGGAGAGACGAATCCCTGACAATCGCTCATTGCCTCCATGTGGCTCGGGACTGTACCTAACTAAAACCTATTTGCATGACTTCTTTGAGCCGTGGTAGGGTAGTAATCAAAATACAGTGGGAACTCACACGAGAAAAATGACGATCTCATATCAAAAGACTAACCTATACTCATTCCACTCGAAAACTTTCATCTGACGATAGATATAATACCATTTAGAAGTTCTCGACGAGTCCGTCCTGTGTACCCACCTCCAGTGAGCACCTGTATACTATCTTAAATGACATAACACCAATGGCTTGTGAGACCGGCCACTGCCCCTTATCGGGGTCTCGAAACATTTACACTAGTCTACTCTGGAATATCGATACCCGGTCTCGATACTCCCACAACTAGGGACATATAATGATGCGCTTATGGACTACCCAGCTCTCACGTATATGATCTCCATTATAATGCCGGTAGTCAAGCAAGAATCCTACGAGCTTCATCATTATGTATTAGAGACATGTAATAATAAGTTAAACGTGTACACATCAATGATACTATAAGTCGATGTCGCGCACCCCCGCGGGTTCGCGGGGAGGCGGAATTTTCAAAAAACGATTTTAACGAGCTACGCAACACCGGCTAACTCCAGAATCTATACTAAAACCTTAACTAACTAAACTATCTAGAAGTTTTAGCTACTTGGTAAGAGTGGTATACCTCCTAGAACCGGTCCTTCGGGTCTTCTTGTACTCCTCTCCTTGGCTCCATGGTGAACAGATGAAGGTTGCATAATCGACCTCCTCGCGTCAAAGATAATCCACCCGAGAGTTTGTGCTTCAAGCTCCAACCTCTAAACTGAGGTAACTAGGGTAAATGGTTCGCTAATCTAAGTAGCTTAGGTGATGTAGATAATTTCTAATGGATTGTATTATCTCACTAAACCCTTTGTTTCATAACACATGTGAGTGTAAGGGTTTAGCTTGAGGAAGAAGGAGATGAAATGAAGAGAGAGAAGGAGAAAAGCAAAATGAACTAAGAGTGAAATGGCTAAGTGTAGAGAATGGCTAATATCTCATCTCACTTATTGAACCATGGAGATTTTTCACAATATAAAATCCTCCCATGCTTCAATAGTGATCCCAAACCAATATAATAATACAATAGCCATGCTTGACACCATACCACAAACTGTCTCCTCCATTTCCAGCTCATTAATCTATTTAAGAAAATTGATAATACCAAATAAAGAGGTGTCTCCTTCTAGAAGCATTCTTGAGAAAATTACAAGAATACCCCTCACCGTATATACATACCCGTATCCGTATACCAAAAAATACGAATACACTGAGACGATAACAATCCAATAATATAATACTAAGATCCGGCTTAAACCAAAGCATACTAGTATTGTCCTCCCGAACATCATCTATGTACAAGTACACATATGTGATCGTAGCCCTGCCGTAAAACCTTACAGCCTCTACATCTTTTGCCCGAAGTAGGGAAACTCTCTGTGTGGGACTCTAAAGACTCGACAGTACACTGGCAGTGGGTTTAACCACAAGCACGTCAGTGGTACTAGCTGCACGTAACGGTTACCCATGCATCTGTCGATAAGAAGGTCGATGAGCAAACTTATCCGAACTCCTACTGAACCTATCTGTGACAATCTCTGTACAGTCCGGTCTATTCGTCTAAGAAACTCACATATCGGGCCTAGGGGATGGTAAACGTCAGACCCCTAACAGCCTAATAAGTCGTGCTGGAGGAGAGCCCAATTCACCCTGAGAAACTACTGGAGTGCCTACCAGTATTTTTCGACTGCCCTGGCCCGGGACTTTGTGTAATGGCTTTCCGAACACTGCGCGATATCAACTCCCAATACCGGGAGAGACGAATCCTATCTGACCGCTACAGCCTCCAAGTGCTTCGGGACTACACCCAACTACTACCTGTTTGCATGACTCCTTTGAGCCGTGGTAGGGTAGTAATCTAAGTGCAGTGGGAACACACTCGAGATGAAATAGCGATGACAAGTCAACGGACTAACCTGTACTCATGTCACCTGGGAACTGCTTCTTGACGATGGGTATAATACCAACCAGCAGTTCCCATCGAGTCCTATCCAGTGTAACTCATAACATAATGAGCACCTATATACTATCTCCAGTACTTCATACTAATGGTTATGGGACAGACCATATCCCCTGCTGAGATGAGAAGCGTATACACTAGTCTACTCCGGAGTATCGATGCCCCGTCTTGATAATCGTGTGACTAGGGACATGTATAAAGATGCACTTATAGACTACCCAGCCCCTACTAGTGTGACTGCCATCACAACGCTGGTAGTCAAGCAAAGATCCTAAGGGCTCTATCAATATGTAAAAGCGATATGCTAAAAGAAACACATGCACATATTGAGATAGAATCAAACCAGGTAGCATACTACCATTTTGAGCAAGACTGTTATTATAACTGTGAATATCCCAAACTTCCAATATGTAATATACAATCCAGTATGATACAATAATGGTCTCTAGGGCATATATCACTAGCAATCTCCCACTTGCACTAAGGCCATGTATTGGCATATCGCAGACCTGTCATCTCGATTAGCCGCTCGAATCGTGTCTGAGGGATGGCATTTGTGAGTGGATCTGCAGTGTTGTTCTCTATCTCTACTCTCCGCACCTCGATCTCCCGGCGATCAATGATCTCCCTGATCAGGTGGAACCGCCTCAAGATGTGTCTGGACTTCTGATGGGACCTTGGTTCCTTTGCTAAAGCTATAGCGCCGTTGTTGTCATAATACAGAGGTATTGGATCAAAAATAGACGAAACCACCTGAAGTTCTTTTACGAACTACCTGATCCAGAATGCTTCTTTCACGGCGTCACATGTAGCGATATACTCTATTTCCATAGTCGAGTCAGCAACGGTGTCCTGCTTGGAGCACTTCCAACAGACCGCCCCTCCTTTAAGGGTAAATACATAACCCGACTAGACCTAGAGTCATCCTTGTCACTCTGGAAGTTGGAGTCGGAAAAGGCCTCGATCTGGAGGTCTTCTCTGCCATACACCAAGAACATCTCCTCGGTCCTTCTCAGGTACTTGAGAATGTTCTTCACTACTGTCCAGTTCTTCTCCCTTGGGTTCGACTGATACCTGCTTACAACGCTCAGGGCGTAAGCTACATTGGTATGGTACACAATATCACGTACATTATAGAGCATACCGCTGAAGCGTAGGGTATAATAGACATGCGATCCCTTTCCAAATCAGTCTTGGGAGACATCTCTTTGGAAATGGTGATTCCGTAAAAAGCCGGTAGATTACCGCGCTTTGAATCTTCCATACTGAATCTTCTCAGTATGGTGTCGATGTACCTTGACTGTGAAAGTCTTAACATACGTTACTTATCATGGAACGTACCATATCCAATAAGGTTCAGTTCCACCTTTCCAATACACCGTTCTGTTGAGGTGTGTATGGAGGAGTAAGCTAAGAGAGGTTTCCATTCTCTTTTAAGTAGTCCAGGAACTCGGCACTTAAGTATTCACCACTTTGATCAGATCTTAGTGTCTTGATACTTTTGCCGGTTTGTTTTTCCACTTCATTCTTATATTCCTGAAATTTCTCAAAGGCCTCGGATTTATGTTTCATCAAGAATAGATGTCCATACCTTGAGAAATTGTCCGTAAAAGTAATGATATAGGAATAACCACTTCTTTCATGTGTAAACATTAGACCATACACATCGCTGTGTATGAGTCCCAAGAGCTCGCTCGCTCTTTCTCCGTGTCCAGTGAACGAAGTCTTTGTCATCTTTCCTTTAGGACATGATTGACAAGTTGCATAGGACTGATATTCGAACGGATCCAAATATCTCTCTTTATGTAACTTCGTCAACCATGTTTCATTGATGTGACCCGGTCTACAATGCCATAAGAAATCTTAATTTAATTCCGGAGACTTTCTTTTAAGTGTGTTCTAGACGTTGAAAACATGAGCTTGGTTTAATACATATATGTCGTTATCTAATGTACCTGACCCAATAAAATTTTGATTAAGGTGGATATGTACCACATCGCTTACAAATGTAAAATCATATCCTTCTTTAGAAAGTAAAGATATAGATATGATATTACAAGCCAGACTAGGTACATACAAACAGTTACGCAAAATCAATATCTGTCCACTTATCAATCCTAGGTAATATTCCCCTACGGATACAGCGTCCACGCTCATTCCATTAGAAACCCTAAGAGTCATATCACCTGCCTTGATAACTCTGCAGTTTCTCTAAGCCTGTAATGAGTTACAGATATGAGATCCTGATCTGGTATCTAGTACCCAGGAAGTAGAGTTAATTGACATATAGTTTTCAATCATTAACACACCCGAAGCCGAAGCCACAACTTGCTTCGAATCATGGTTTCTGTCTTTCCAAACCCTGCAGTCCTTCTGACAATGCGCTTCCCATGACAATAGAAACATCCCTCTTTCCCTACTGTTAGCCCTGAAACTTTTGCCCTTTCCTTTCCCTCTACCTTACTGACACCGCCTATCGGCTTGGTGAAGGCCTTCTTCTTCTCTCCCTTGGCTTTCACCTTGGATCCAAAAGAGGAAAATTCTCCAATGAGCAGAGCAGCTGTCTCCCTGGATTCCTGCAAGGTGCCCTCTGAGCTCCTCAATATGTTGAGGAGTTCTGGATGTATAACTTCCTTCCTTTGAATATTGTAATTCAAGATAAACTGGGCGTAGATGGAGGGGAGCGACTGTAGAATCAAGTCAGTAAATAACTTGTTCTCCAATATGGTCCCATGGTCCGTGAGTTGTTCTGTCACGTCCCAAAAGTACGGAACATGACCGGCACTTAAACTACGAAACGTCTCGAGGCGTACGTATTCTAAGTGCCGGTCATGTTCCGTACTTTCGGGACGTGACAAAGTTGGTATCAAAGCGTTAGGTTTTACCTTCGGAGCGTAGGATGACTCTTAGTTGATGGAATAGGTGACTAAAGTAGAGTGACGTACCGTGGGTATGTTCCGCGGCATACTTACGATACGCTACTCCACTTAAGAAGCCTTAGGATGTACATTTCTTTGTTCAGTATTATATTCATTCTTGATCTAGCCTCATCGGTACCAGTTATGGTTTTGCTGCTACGATTACGGGCAGGGAGAGCTACGGCTAGAGTTGCAGTCAGCATGAGCTCGTCAAGAACGAGGACTGACCAGGGCATGATTCCGGCGACACACGATTGCAGAGATGTGTCTTTTCAGTGTATTTTCGCGCCATGAGCGTTGGGTGGATTGCTGTATGAGGTTACTCGGACGTGCCGATCAGTACCAGAAGATTGAGCCACTGACAGAGACCATCCAGATTTTGATGACCGTTGAGGTATTGCTTACTCCTAATGATTAAGGCACTGTTCAGTGTGCAGACGAGTGAGCCAGTCATTGCTGCGAATGACGAGATATTACCCCAGATGTTGGAGCTATTGCAGTACAGGTTGTACTAAGAGATGATAGAAGGTCGCTAGTCACCCGAGGATGAATGACTAGGACATGTGGTTCGTTCGCCTACCCGATGAGAGGTCATCAGATAGATTGATTCCAGCTAGAGACGACTTCACGCGGAGACGTTAGGAGTCGACAGAGACGATCGAATGTCAGAAACCTATTATTCCAAGTTTAAAGTATTCGGAAGGGCA
Source organism: Agapanthus africanus (assembly GCA_030015575.1). Lineage (NCBI taxonomy): Eukaryota > Viridiplantae > Streptophyta > Magnoliopsida > Asparagales > Amaryllidaceae > Agapanthus > Agapanthus africanus. Next base: position 32,109,996 of record CM057351.1, read on the forward strand.
TGCAGGCAATTCTATGGACACTCTAGAAGAATGAAACCCTAACTCGACTTAATGACCGTGTGAAAGCCTTTGAACCTTAAGGTTTGCGGCAGTTCCGCGGCGCCATTAGTGAGGCTTGGGTTTGCCCTTCTACGGCTGGACCATCGATGCTGTGGTACGTACTCGATACTATTAAACTATACCAAGGTGTTGAGCTCTTGGGGGATTATGAGGTTTTGACGAATCGATCGGATGGTTTGACTTCATTCGGATGCTAGGTGGTGAGATGCATTTCTTGGGAAACTCCAGATACGAGGATAGCCGTTGGAGCTCAGTCCATGCAGCCACGACGAGACGAGTCCGAAGCAGTCGACATTAGGGAAAAGTGGAGTAAGAGATTCGTACGAGATCTTGATGAGACGACGTTCCACTCCGCCGACATCAGAGATGCGATACGCATGCCGAGGCATTGTACTTGGATATACCTTCCAGAAGGAGTCGCGATGAGTATGCAGCCGTTCCGGAACGAGAACAGATCTAGTAAGGGACGATGACTTCCGGACAGTTCGACAGAGACGAGATTTAGGAGAGATTTCAACAGGACCTTTCTGGAATGATTTATGAGAAGACTTGGACCCAGGAGTGGTCATGTTACGCACACCAGCAGGCCAGAATTCAGGTTCGTCGATGAGACATACTATGAGTGACCACGACAGTTGGCCAGAGATTCTTGGAGGATGTGCTTGAGCGGGACTATTCCGCCATACTTGATTTTGGTATTTTAAGCGATCTATTCACATGATTTGGTTTTGATGGTTGAGTTTCATGATATCGTTTTCATGCGCCATGGTTGCACCTACTGAGTATTCACGATTTTTGCACAGTTGTTGCACTTGAGATAGTTTTCGTGCCTTGGTTTCTCATGTTTGTGAATATATGGATTTCATACAGTTGAGTTGATTTTGTGCGTATGTACGCACACGATTTGGTTTTTGCACTCGGTATAGTTCATATATGCTTGCAGTGCAGTGTTATGTATGTTGTGCATTTAGATGCACTGGACTTCGATTTCGATTGTGATGTTCGATATTTGTTTTGTGCACCTTGTGCACCTGATTGAATTTTGCGCATGTTCGGCGCTTGATATTGGATTTCATGATTTCGTGCATAATGAATGCACCTGGTTTTGATTTTCGTGCATGTTGAGCGCATGTTTTGAGAAGCGATTTCGGTGCACACCAGATGCACTAAATCGAGATTCTTCGTGCATGTCAGATGCACCTGATTTTACTGTCAGGCACCCACGTTGCCCATGACAGATGTTTCGTGCACACCCGATGCACTTAGATATTGTTTCTGTGCGCATGTATAGCACATATATGGATTTTGATTTCCGTGCGCACCAGACGCACGTAGTATTCATAGGCGTATTTTGGGATTGATTTCTTATAGAGCAGTACGTTTTTATGATATTTGCTATGTGTTTTCGTACTGAGCAGGACTAGTCAGAGGACAGTACCTGAATATATTTTGCATTCATTGATAGTTATTGAAGGGATTTCCAAAAGGCGAGCTATAGTCTCAGTATTTACCTACGTGTCTGATATGACACGAAATGTTTAAAACAAGGAGACCCTTCTAAATTGTTTCCAAAACGGCGGAACGTACATATTAAACAAAGGATATATATAGATATGTAGTTATTTTCTTACAATAGACGTCCGCCACAGTGCAGTGCTGCGAGCATCGCACAACGATTTGAAGAAGATTTAGCATGCATTGCTTCTAGATGTTTTAATGAGGTATATCATATTGATTTTCATTTTGGATTTAGACATTGTGTCTTCACCATGACTCCGATGATTGCGGGATGCTGGATGGAGTTTTGATTTTGAGTTACATGCTCATTTTTCATGCGCATGCGCTGCGCTATGATTTGTTATATGTAATTATGACCTCGGAGCCCCGACGACTTGATGGTTTTGCTTAAATGTTTTAGTATTTTGGGGGAGTTTTAATTTAAATTCGGGGACCGAATTTCTTTAAGGGGGGAAGATTGTAACGTTTTGAAAATTGTTTCGGTGAAATTTCGGAAAATCGGTAAAATAAGGGGGTTTTTGGTAAAAAGTCAAAATACAAATATCTTTATTATAAAATTAAATATAGATATTCTAGCTATGTAATTGCTAGTATTTAGTGTTTATTGAGCCACTGGTGAAATTTCAAATTTTCTGAAATTTTTTCCGAAATTAATTATTTTAATATTATTTTAAGCCGTCACTAATACATTTAATTAGGAAAAATTATAAATTGGAATGAGTTGAAACAAATTTTGTGCATCATAACACATTAAATAAAATTTTATCATGTGGTTTATGAAGTGAAATGGTTTGCCAAAACGGTTTAGAAAATATCAAAGAAAAGAGGCTTTTTTTTGGTGAATTTAGTGTTAACGTGAATTGGGGTAATACATTTATCTTTTTCCCTAACCCACACATCCACACCTCACCCTCTCTCCCTCTCCCCATATGGCCGGCCCCACCATGACAGCCCTCCCTCTCTCTCTCTCTCCAATCACCAAGAAAAGCAAAGAAAAGAAAAGAAAAGAATAGAAAATGATAGAAAAAGAGTGGACTTTGACTAGATGTTACTTTCTCCACCTCACTCTCTCTCCTCCCTCACCCATTCCCTCCCCATTTCTGGCTGAACCTGCACCCCAACAGCAGGCCCTTTCCCCTCTTCTACTCTCTTTGTTTCCATCAAAAAAATCATCCAAAATGCTTCAAAAATCCACAAAAATCAAGCTAAAATCCAAATCTAATCCCTACCCATTTATCATTAGCCCAACTTGCATGGATCTAGGGAACAAGTTAGCATTTTAGAGTCTTTGATTTTCATATTTGATCTCTTGATCATGAGGTATAATTCTAACCTTTTTGTTAAATTGTTGTTAATTGCTTTAGGTTAGCTTAATTAAATGTTTAATTAGGTTTTTAATTAGTTCTAAGTGCATGATTTAAAATTCAAGAGAGGGGTTTGAATTCAAATCGGTATTTTGTGTTGTGAGATTATGTTTATGTGATGTAATTGACATATTAATGTTATGCTAAAACTAATTTAGTTGCTAGTTGCAAAGGGTTAAATTTAAATTGTTGTAATTTTAAGAAATTGCAAACTAGGTTTTAGTGAAATTCATTTATAATTGAGATTAAAATGTAATTATGTTTTTATGACATCATTAACATTATTATGAGTGGTTTAATATCTTAGGTTATGCAAAACCAAGCTTAATTGTTGAATTGTGAATTTTTCTTTAAAAGGTGTTAAAAATTGATATTTTTGCAAACTAGGATTTTGGAATTTATGCAAATTGATGAGAATAAATTATAGGAATGGTTTATATGACTTTGTTATGATATTTAGTGGATATTGTGGCCTCTAGATTCGTTTATCAATTGAGTTTTGTACTAAAACGGTTAATTTTGCTTGCTAGATTTTCGGAAAAACGGCTTTTAAAGTGAGTTTGAGGTTTTTGTGAATTGCAACCTAATTCATATTATAATTAGTGTTGTGAATGTGTAAATGGGTGTGTTTGGGTTTTTCTCGATGGTTTGACGTTTGTACATCGACATGGAGGGTTGCTTTAGCTATTCTTGCATGCGTAGACGATAGGTTTTGACCTCTGCGTGATACGCGTGCCGAATTGGTTTTCGTATACCGTTTCGATTTCGGATTTGGTTTTTATGCGATACGATACGTTGTAATATGTAGGTACCCCCATGTGGACTTCGAGACGATAAGCAAGCGCGTGGCGACGTCGGCACCGGCGAGCGAGGACCAGGTGAGTAGATTTATATCTACGGGGAGAAGTCGGGTGGATGGCGTATAACACCCCCGCAGTTCGTGGTGATGTATACGAATACGTATACACACATATATATATTGTTTATATATTGTTTGAGTTATTGATGATAAATATGATTATGTGTTCATGGATTAGCTTTGGGTTAGTTGCGAAACCCTAGAGTAGTTGTTATACCCACATACGCACACACAGACTTGCATACATTACTTTCTTGTGCACAGATTGGGATGTGTGTATATATATATATATATGCGTGGGTATGTGACTATGCATATGTACATTCATATACACATGTATGGATGATGAGGATAGTACTTGGGATTTAAGATGAGTCGATGAGATTTGATTTGAGGCCGTGAGATCGGTGATATGGCAGGGTTCGTATTTGAGATACGACATGATGTTGTAGTGGGTCATTGACGTAGTGTTTCACACAAGTGCATGCATACATAGGCGGTATCAGTATTGTACTAGACGTAGATCAGTACCCCGATCATGATATTTGATAAAGAGGATACCGGATGAATAGTATGATGAATGTGATATTGACCCGTACCCAAATTTGGGATGCCGTACGACGGATTTACGTACGAGCTATATATTGATGATTGATCTGCACTCTTGACTTGGGATGTCTGATTATAGATATGGTATCGGATATGATATTATTGAGGCGGGATCACCGACTATACATATACAGGTATGTATATGTATCGACTCAGATGATAGGCGGTTTCCTTACCTGTAGTTCAGCTTGTTAGTTCAGCCGTATAGTTTAGTATAGTTGTTAGATTAGATTAGACTCCTACCTATTTCAAAAATAGAGGATCGTGGGTATTTTAAAAGACAGGTCAAGGGATCTACGGATATTTCAAAAGACGTATCCTTTCTTAAAACCACCGTAGCCCTTATTTTCAAAACCCCACGATTCGTGTTATTTCAAATGGCACCATTGTTTAATATTTAGCTCCCGCTCATTTTGGTTGCTCGCTCCGCATTGCATACTTACATTGTTGATTCATATCCTATTGTTGATATCATGCTGTTAGGACACCAGCACCATTACCGATGACGCGTATGTACCACGTACACTTACTTGCCGGCTCACACACATCTTCATCGGTAATTGCCATGTCACGAACACTTTAGAGAATACTATTTCATTTGACAAAGATTGTTAGCTAATAGTTTAGACATGATATTAGTATACTTGCCTTATATGCTAGTTTAGACATTGTAGTTATTACTTGCTACTTCATGCATACTATTATTCATCGCTATACCGCATTCATGGATTCTCATGCTTATATTCATGGTTTTACATACTATTGGTGATTTGGATTCGGGTTTCCATGAGATTTTCTGAATTTGGGGGAAAACCGCAAAAACATTTATCAACTTCTTTCTCTCTTTTTAAATAAAAAGCGCGGTTTTCCCATGATGTATGAGTCGTCCACCATGAGTTTGCTGATGGATTTCGAGACCCGATTCGAGGAGTTGGATGAACCGTTTCGGGTACATGGTGGACCCGGTAAGGTACCCCGGGGCAAGAAGGTCGTGTTGCTGACGTTGAACCTGGCAGGGGAGCACTACCTACCGGTGATATTACCCGACGCGTCGGATATCCGGAGGATACCGTCGTGGTCTTGAGATGGATGGTAGGGGCCGGTCTGGACTGACGGCGCCCTAGATATTGAGACATTGAGATTTCGAGATATTGAGGTACTAAGATTTGATGATACAGGCCAGTCCGGATAGCCGGAGCCTGAGATTTTGAGACATTGAGATTTACGTTTTGTGTCGATGCTAGACACGGTTGATGCTGATTTCATTTATGATACCTCATTTTAAAAATACAAAGGAAATCTCACTAAATTATGGAAACAGTTTCTTCATTTACATGTATTCTGTTTTCATGCATTCATACCTCATTCATATGATATATTGCTACCTGAGGCACTGACACGAGCACTTGGTATTACCGTTGCTTAGAGGTATACCCTAACCATTGTTATAGGCTGCATGTTATATATATATTTTAGGATATATTATGATCGTATGACCTAGGATTGCGTCATACATGCGCTTCTATTCGTAGATGTTTTTCTATTCATGAGTTGGCAACTCACCCCCGTTGTGCCACAGTTCTTGCAGGTTTCGCCGTACAGGTTTCATTACGGCTTTGCTGGCACTACTTCCATTTCCGGGTGATTTGCTAGTAGGTGAGTTTATTTGTATCGTACCCATCATTATACTTTATATACTATTATTCTGTTGTATCTAGAAGTTCCATCAACCAAACATGTATTTATTTTGAGATAGAGACCAGTGATGTTATTCTTTCGACGTTAGGGTCGCGCGTTGTATTTCTATGGATTTCTTGTTGTTTTGAGTTTCCTTTTGAGTTTTGATCCTCGCCCTTGGTGTTGTATATTATTTTGCTTGTGTGGTTGTGACCGTCGATTGACGAAGAGCTAGCTCCCGCTTGGGGATGCCTTTTTTTTGATTTCGTATACTATTCATGTGTATCCCGTTTGGGGGCCAGTTTTTACAAAGGAGACTCTGCCGAAATTTTCAGAAAATACTTGATGTTTTTAAACAAAACGCATAATTCGGCTTATGCTTTTAAAACTACTTGTTTTAAGTTGGTTTTCCTTCACTCTACTACTTTTCTTGGTTTGGATTTCTGGGTTTTCGGCTTACTTAGAATACGCACGCCTCGAGACGTTTCGTAGTTTAAGTGCCGGTCATGTTTCGTACTTTCGGGACATGACATGTTCAATATAGCTAATCATCATAAGGACGTGGTCCCCTACAGATGACCCAATAGCCAATCTCACCTGAAGCAATATCTTCGAGGTCTTATATCTTGCGATACGAGATTGCTCTCCATATAAAACTTTGGTATGGAGGAAGATGGAAGCTAAGTCCATCTTCTCATGCTGCCTCTGGTGTTTACTATCCATTGAGGCTAACACGAGGGACTTGGCTCTCGCACAATCCTTTTCCCATGCCTTACGGATATCAATATCCGCGACGGTGGAATCTGGACCTGGGACGGCGGAGGCTTTGGTAGTAAGGAGGTAGTCTAGCTTGTCATAGGTAAGTGCTATCTGGACATTCTTTAGCCAATCAATATAGTTTGGCCCGGTCAATTTATTATCTAATAACCTAAGTCCGGTCATTGTGGTCGCTGCAATTAAGAGAGAGAGAAGAAACACTCAGCATGATACTCTTGCAAATTTAGATTGGTTATTAATTTATCTAAACAGGATGGCTCCCACTGTTCCTCGAATCCTTCCTCAAACTATAAAAGAAAAATTAGTCAGGATTAATCCCACTCTTATAATTCTTGCTTAACCTTTCAGCCAAGCTGGTGTCGGTACTTCGAGTGAGGTTTTCCAACGCTTTCGCGAAATTCCTTAATTACATAACCTCTTTTACCTGGAGGCGTAGCCCTGCTAACACCGTTCTATACACCTACTTGGTTTATAGCATTGATTGTTTAGTGAAAAAATCTCCCGAAAAGTAGCAGATACTCACAGTAGGATCGGGATCCAAATATCATCGTGTGACAACTTTGAAGGAATCCTACCAAAATCATCACACTCCCAATGGTATGCAACACTAGCAAGTTTCAATTTCCTTATAAACTCCCGATGTGGATTTTTGCTCCATACTCTTATGACCTTGACGAAGGCCAACATATCATAAGTCACATGTCAAGTTCTACCCGTCATTGTCCAGGTTAATTTGAACCCACCTATACATACCCTTGATGAAGGCCAACATAGTAGTACGACTGTACCAAACCAACGCACCTATCTATGCTACATATAAATAATCAGCAGCTACTAATCACCATGCATTGGCGACAGTCAAAATACATAGCCTGAATACTACTGAATACCCATATGAAATGACGGAGGGCTATGAATGGTTTTGGCGAAACCGTGAACATAATGAACTTGATATAGTCGGAGGAACCATGATAGCTTTTTAAAAGGAGTGGTTTAGGCTCCGCATTTAAAATTTGCATTTTGAAGAAAACCGAATGGTTTTGAAACTGTTTCAACGATTAAGCTTTGGTTTGTTTTTCCTTGCATTAATCAATGTTAATGCGGTCCTATCATTTAACCCTAGCATTGCAGAAAAAGAAACGAAAATACAGCGTACACTTATGCCATCCGCATTCGCCACGGGACCCCGTCATGCACCGTTAGGTTACTTAACTACCTGCAGAGCAGAAGATGGACTAAAGCGGGTGCAAAACATAAGTAACGCATACTATATATCATATATACATCCATTCGTCTCACGCAAAAATAGGCATTCCAGATCACAGATGAATATATTGGATATACTTGGACTTCTGTATTTCGTTTAAACCTATAACGAATGACGGATTCCACAGTCATGATGAATAGCCAAACCCCTCCTAGACCCCTACGGGTGTAGCAAACTACCTGCCAAATTCCCAAAGTGAAGCAACCTCCCTCAATAAAATGAGTAGGCCACTCGGCACTTCAAGAACCTGGTAGTTTGTGCACCCCACCTTGGGTCTATCCTAGTGTAACATTTAAGAAAATATAAAATATTATTTTTGAAATTTAATATTAAAATAATATATTTCCCGAAAACTGCCCGATTTGCGAAATTGGGGTTTTCGAAAAAGGGTATAAATATATACTGATAACTGTGAAATAATTGGGAATTAAAATAAATTATTCATTTAGAAATATATTTAAAGGATTTGGCATTTTTAAAATTTATTATACGCAGTTTGGATAAAAACTCGATTAGTGCACTGCTAATCGCGATTAAACCAAATCCGTGTTTCTACAGTTTTCCGTGGCTAGTGCACCATGTCATGTTGCATTTGGTTACATGTTGTTGCATTTGTGTTGTTTTATGAGCATTATATGATTGGTTTTAAAAGAGAAAAGGAATGAAAAAGAGAATAGGGCAAAAGGGTAAATTAGTGAGAGAGTGGATGACAATAAAGAAGAGAGAGAGAGGGCAGCCACATTATCCCTCCACCATTATTCATTTTCTTCTCCTTCTTCATCTTCCTCTAACTTCACTTCCCTCCACTTCTAACCCTAGATCCATCTCCAAATAATCCCTAAAACCTTATACTCCCTTCATAAAAATTAATCCCCATCTCTTCCTCTATACATTGGACCAAGCAAAGTGGGATTTTGATGACATTGGGAAGCTAGGGCTGTATAGAGTGGCCTAAATGAGGTATAACTTCTTCCATTTAGTTAGTTTTAAGCTTCTTTCTATTCTAGTTTTAGTTTAGAATTGGTTTGAGCCTAGAATTGTGATGTTGGAAAATTCTAGAGAAGGGTTTAGGGTGATTGAGTGGAATTAGTGATGTGTAGTGGCTGTACAAGACCTTAGGGATTGAATTCAGGGGCTGGGATTTAGTATAGAAACCAAAATATGGATTTAGGAATTGATCCATGTCGGTTTTGCGACATTTAGCGTGCCTACAGGGAATTTGGGATGACCCGGGGGATTTCTGAGACAACCAAACAATTCCAGGGACCAAATTAGGGCACTAGGAGACCACTCTGACCAGACGAAGCCCAATGGAGTAGTGGGGGCCGAGCTTGCCGGATTTTAGGGCCTTGGGGCCGTCCATTTTGTGAGGGTATGGGTCTATGTTGGTCCAGTAGGTCGTATACACCCTAGACTTGTTTGTGCAACTCCTTTAGGCCTGAGTCAAAATCTGGGAGCACTTTGGTGTTGTTTTTGGTTATGTTTTCCATATTTTGAATGATGAGTTTTGATATTTGGATTTGTATTTTGTTGTTGAATGTTTGTACATCAACGACTAGGGGTAATTTGTTGGTTTTGCATACGTGGGCTATAGGTTCTGACCTATAGGTGATCCGTATGTCGTTTTGGTTTCTGGACTTGATGTTAATAGCGATTGTGATTATTTATTACTGTAGGTACCCTCGCGTGGATTCTGAGGCAACGGAGCATGGCGTCATCGAATTCGACAAGCAAGGATCAAGGTGAGTAGATCTATATCTACGGGGGAAGTCGGTGGATGGCGTATAGCACCCCCACACACTTTGATGGAAACCGATTTATAAACAGATTATGGTTAATGAAACATTTAATAGAAAACTATAGATGGAGTAAAAAGGTAGTTAGAGAACCATATTAGAAACTAAGGATAGTTAGAAGTGGTATAATACGACTAGCATGTGATGACGGGATTTGAGGATGATATTTGATAATATTGCCGTTTAGGGTACTATAAGACTAGATAGTCGACGTAGATGTGTCATCCGAACCATACCGATTTCCAAACTGAAGAATCATATGCATCTTTTAAACAAATACCTTGAGGGACGTTACGGATTTTCAAACGATATCTTTTCCTTAAAAACACTGTAACCCCTACTTTCAAAACTACGATTCGCACCTTTTAAAAACTGATTGTATGGTTCGGATGTGTATGTTAGATTAGATACTTATTCTTATAGTAAATGTAGAATGTATATGTAAACTTGACTTTATGTGAGATATAATTATGATGAAAAGAGAACACGATTTAATATGTGATATGATGATATGTTGGTATACAGATGTGAGTCGATTGAGATGATTGATACCTTGCCGGTCCCCTGATACGAGATTGTTATGGATGTGACCTGGGACATAGGTATATAGATATATATAGAATATCGTGAATCATGTGTGATATGTCGTACGAGACGTTGGTCTGTACCCCTCAATGTCGCAAAGGTTGATAGGATCCCTGATAGCTTAATGCCGTCGTACGATGATTTTCCGTACGTGATGAGTTTGACTTGAGGTTTGATTCATACCCTTGACTAGAGGATGTCGTACGATGGATTATACCTTACGTGATATTGTGTGGCTAGATGCCGATTGATAGATTCATCAACTCGGTCATGTTAGATACGTATACCCGTCAGCATTTGCATATGATTTACCTTATGCTGCATTCATATTATTCTCATTGCATTGCTTATACCTGTGCTAATACACCTGCACAATTATCGATGATGCGTATGTTACACTTACACAGATTTGTCGGCTCACACACTTCATCATCGATAATTGCCATGTCACTACACAGTAAGATTGCTGCATCCTGATATGACTCTTTGTATAAATTACTTGCGTACATACATATTGTACATCCATGCTTGCGTATATATCACTTGTACATCCATACTTGCGTACACACATATTGTACACCCATACTTGCGTACATACATATTGTACACCCATACTTGTGGACATACACATTTGTACGTCCATACTTGCGTACGTACACATATGCACCTTTATACGATATTGCATTCGATTTTGGAGATTTGGAAACCGCATGATATATTTTAAAAACTGGATTTATTTAAAAGAGCAGTTTTCCCTCGATATGTGCATATTACTATTCCATGTTGCATGATATACGGATATGCTTACATTTCTGTTATATATCGCATACATCATATTTTATGATTACACGCATTGAGATATGTAGTTTTCATGAGATTTCTGGATTTGAGAACCGTGGCTATTTCAAAAGAAAGCATGTAATGTTTTAAAAACCCGGTTTCTCTTGATATGATATTTCAGTGCGTCCACCATGCGTTTTCTCGGTTCTGAGATGACATGTGAAACCCGATTCGAGGAGCTGGATGAAGCTGATTGCGGGTACATGGTGGACCCGGTATGGTACCCCGAGGCGAGAACGGATTGCTGTGTAGTGGACGGTGAGCCTGGCAGAGGGACTACTACCTACCGGTGATAGTATTTAGGCTCGATGGATATCCGGAGGATACCGACTGGAGTCAAGAGATGATATGGGCCGATCCGGACTGACGGAGCCCGTGGGCCGATCCGGACTGACGGAGCCCGAGATATGAGGATTTACGTGTCGAAGTTGGACACGGGTTTCATGATGTTTTCGAGTGTCGATACTGGACACCCAGGTTCCATGATTTTGATGTGTCGCGAGGGACACACGTTGATTTATATCCTCATACTTCCATGCATATGCTTTTATGATATTTACATGCATGATGTTATTGTGTCATTGGTTGACACATGGACGGGATCCACTTGCATACATACATTGATGATATGGTTGGACGAGATCCACATGCATACATACATTGATTATATTGTTGGATGATATCCACATGCGGATAGACATTGATATTTGTGTTGGCACATATACAGATACGGTCACCCTAGATATCATAGTATTACCTTTATGATATAGTTGACGTAGGAGTCGTTATTTATTCGATTTCTACTTGTAGATGTTTTTCTATTCACGAGTTGGCAACTCACCCCCGTTGTGCCACAGTTTTAGCAGGTTGACCGCACGGATCAGTAGCGGCTTCGCTGGCACACAGTTGCATTCGGGTGTTTTGTTTTGGTAGGTGGGACATTTATATCGTACCCCCTCTTGTATTTACTATTTCATATTGTATCTAGTCAACTCCATCAGTCAAAACTAGTAATTGTATAAGTAATGAGACTTAGCAAGACTTGTAGTTGCGAGACTTGAGCGATGGGTTTATGTTTGCTTTGGGGGATTTATGTCTTGCTTTTCCTTATCTTTTGTGGTGATCTTCGCCGTTGGGCGTCGTATACTTATTTATACTGTCTTGTGTGGTTGTGATCCGCCGATTGGCAAAGAGCTAGCTCCCGCTTGGGGATGCCTTTATTTTATCATGTATTGTGGTTTTGGATCAAAAAATACAAAGGAGGTGCTGCCCAAATTTTTAAAGGACAAAACATGTTTCAAACTAGAAAAATTTCACTTGCATTATTTATGTCCCTTTTTCCATGCATTTAAGAAAACTTGATTTCATTATACCTTTATTTCAAAACTTCACCTCTTTCATTTTCTTAAAAAGGTTTAGATTTCTAGGTTTTAGCTTTCTTGAATTCCGGTACGCCTTTAGACGTTGCGTGATTCAAGTGCTGGTCACGAGCTAATATTTCGGGTCGTGACACCTTGGAGCAAAAACAGTAAAAGAAATAATACAACGATAGCTACAACCTCAACCCGGATGTGTCCTGCAAAATAATATTACATCACTTTTATAAATTACATGAATGAAAGAAAATAAAACACTCTTCTCACATTCCCCCGGCTATTCATCCACGACGATCCAATACTCCATATACACAAACCACAATAGCATCACAGATATGTGCAACCCCCACTAATCGACGTATAGCGATTAGCAGACGTTCAGCATCATATATCAAACACAGAAAACCAGATTAGCTAAGTAATCATAGAATTTCGATCGATTAACCAAAACCGTGTCTACCCTATGCATAATCCAGCACACAAACAATACTGGGTAGAAACTAAACATTCCCAAAATCACAATTCCAGAAAATAGACCCACAGAAGAAAATCGTGTCGACTCGGCCGCGGAACCGCATCGAAACGCACTATTTCGCCGCGCTTCCATAGCGGTCTTGGCGAGTTACGATCTCGTTTTTCTTGAGTGTTCTTAAAAAACCCTGATTGTATTTTTAAGGCCTCTGAAAAGATTTTTAGACCAGTTTTAAAAATTGACAAAAACATGGGTTTTAGAACGTGATTTTGGGATTATTCCGACGATCGAATTTCTAACTACTTGCTAACTAGCTAGTTAATGTTTTGTAGGATTTAATACCACTGTAAGCCGATGTCACGCACCCCGCGGGTTTGCGGGGAGGCGTAATTTTCAAAAAACGATTTTAGCGAACTACACAACACCGGCTAACTCCAGGATCTATACTAGAACCTTAACTAACTAAACTATTTAGGAGTTTTAGCTACTCGGTAAGAGTGTTATATCTCCTAGAACCAGTCCTTCGGGTCTTCTTGTCCTCCTCTCCTTGGCTCCTCGGTGAACGGATGAAGGTTGCATAATCGGCCTCCTCGCGTCAAAGATGATCCACCCGAGAGTCTGTGGTTCAAGATCCAACCTCTAAACTGAGGTAACTAGGGTAAATCGTTCGCTAATCCAAGTAGTCTAGGTGATGTAGAGAATGTATAATGGATTGTATTTTCTCACTAAACCCTTTGTTTCACAACACATATGAGTGTAAGGGTTTAGCTTGTGGAAGAAGGAGATGAAATGAAGAGAGAGAAGGAGAAAAACAAAATGAACTAAGAGTAAAATGGCTAAGTGTAAAGAATGGCTAATATCTCATTTCACTTATTGAACCATGGAGATTTTTCACAATATAAAATCCTTCCATGCTTCAATAGTGATCCCAAACCAATATAATAATGCAATAGCCATGCTTTACACCATACCACAAAATGTCTCCTCCATTTCCACCTCATTAATCCATTTAAGAAAATGGATAATACCAAATAATGAAGTGTCTCTTTCTAGAAGCATTCTTGAGAAAATTACAAGAATACCCCTCACCATATATATATACCCATATCCGTATTCCGAAAAATACGAATACACTGAGACGATAACAATCCAATAATACAATACTAAGATCCGGCTTAAACCAAAATCCACTAGTATTGTCCTCCCGAACATCATCCATGTATAAGTACATGTATGTGATCATAGCCCTGCCGTAAAACCATACGGCCTCTACATTTTTTGCCTGAAGCAGGAAAACCCTCTGTGTGGGACTCTAAAGACTCGACAGTACGCTGGCAGTGGGTTTAACCACAATCACGTCAGTGGTACTAGCTACACGTAACGGTTACCCAGGTATCTGTCGATGAGCAAACTCATCCGAACTCCTACTGAGCCTATCTGTGATAATCTCCGTACAGTCCGGTCTGTTCGTCTAAGATACTCGCATATCGGGCCTAGGGGATGGTAAACTTCAGACCACTAACAGCCCAATAAGTCATGCCTTAGGAGAGCCCAACACATCCTGAGAAACTACTGGAGTGCCTACCAGTATTTCTCTACTTCCCTGGCCAGGGACTTTATGTAATGGCTTTCCAAACACTGCGCGATATCAACCCCCAATACTGGGAGAGACGAATCCTATCTGACCGCTACTGCCTCTAAGTGTTTCGGTACTACACCCAACTACTACATGTTTGCACGATTCCTTTGAGCCATGGTAGGGTAGTAATCTAAGTGCAGTGGGAACACACTCGAGATGAAGTAGCGATGTCAAGTCAATGGACTAACCTGTACTTATGTCACCTGGGAACTGCTTCCTGACGATAAGTATAATACCAACCAGCAGTTCTCATCGAGTCATGTCCAGTGTAACTCATAACCTAATGAGCACCTTTATACTATCTCCAGTACGTCATACTAATGGCTGTAGGACAGACCATATCCCATGCTGGGATGAGAAGCATATACACTAGTCTACTCCGGAGTATCGATTCCCCGTCTTGATAATCCTGTGACTAGGGACCTGTATATGGATGCGCTTATTGACTACCTAACCCCCACTAGTGTGACTGCCATCACAACGTTGATAGTCAAGCGAAGATCCTAAGAGCTCTACCAATATGTATAAACGATATGCTAAAAGAAACACATTCACATATTGAGGTAGAATCAAACCAGGTAGCATACTACCATTTTGAGCAAGACTGTTATTATAACTGTGAATATCTCAAGCTTCCAATATGTAATATACAATTGTAATATACAATCCAGTATGATACAATAATGGCATCTAGGGCATATATCACTAACAAAAGAAAAACCAGATAGCATACTATCATTTCGAATAAGATTGTTCTACCTGTATAGGTCCTCCCTCAATTATCATAATCACGTGCCTGCAATTACAATAATTGCCTTGAGGGCACTATATCCAACAGGGAGTACTGTCTTATTCCTCATATGGTATGTGTATGACACACTCCTAATAGAAAGTGATGTTCCAATGCTACAATCGGTCAAACTATGGTTGTCACAGATGTTTCTCCATATAATAATTTGGCAATACATATCAATCGATCTGGAGATTAGATCTATATAGATAGATCTAGATGGATTCAGGGAGTGTCCCAATCCAGATACTATGATACCATTCTTAGGAGTTTAGAATGGACGATTCCTGGCGTGGTAATGTACCCGCATGAGGTGGAGTCATCCTCTCTAAAAAGATGTCTTCTAGACTGATGAGGATAGGGGCTCGCACGTATTGCAGTAACGTCAATCGTGCGATGTTAATTACCATTCTAGATGTAACTTATGCACTTACTGTAGTAAGAGGATATTAGTCCAATCCTAGAGAGATATTGGATAGCAGTGAAGAACATATGATGATGTTCTTGGTGTATGGTAATGACAGTCTCCTTTAGGAGGCGGTTACCGATTCCGGCTTCTAAGGTGACATGGACGACAGAAAGTCTGTAGCGAGTTATTAGTTTACTCTCTTCTGAGGAGCAGTATATTAGAAAGAGTTCCAAGCGGGATACTAGGATAGTCGTGGCGCTGGATTATTACTCGGCAAAGGATACATCCTAAGAAGTTGTTTGGATAAATACGCTCATTTATGAATATGGTCACATCCTCTGTCCAAACAGATTTCTAAGGTAGGTATCTCTTGATTCAGGAGATAGTTGATCTCCACAAGATTGAGATACAGAGAGATAAAGTTAAAGAAATTATAGCGGATCCACTCACTGAGGCTGTTTCTCGAACACAGTTTATGAAATTGTTAATAAAGACGTTGGGTATGTGATAGCACATGAGATGTGGGTATGCGATACCGCAATAATTGGCCTTAAGTGCAATTGGGAGATTATTGGATATATGTGCCCTCAAGACCATTATCGTAATTGTAGGAAGGTAATTACTGAATTCGTGGAGGGCTTATACGATAGAACAATCTTGCTCGAGATGATAGTATACTATCTGGTTTGTCTTTATCTTTCATATGTATATCGCTGATATATGATGATAAAGCCCATAAGATCTTTACTTGACTACCAGGATATGATAGGGATCATACTTGTGGGGCCTGGATAGTATATAAGAACATCCTTAAATGTCCCTAGTCGTAGGAGTATCGAGACTGGGCATCGTTACTCCAGTTTAGAATAGTATATACATTTCTTGACCCCGTACGGGGCGATGGTTGATCCCATAGCCATTGGTGTTTGACACCAAAGATTGTATATAGGAGCTCATTGGATGAGTTACACTTGACAGACTCACCGAAAACTCCTAGATGATGTTATACCTATTGTCAGATAGCAGTTCTCTGATGACATGAGTATAGGTTAGTCTGTAAACCTGAGATCTGTTGGCTATAGTGCTCTTAAGGCGATTATTGTAATCATGGGCATGCGATTATGATGATTGAGGGAGGACCTATATGGGTAGAACAGTCTTACTCGAGATGATAGTATGCTATCTGGTTAATTTTTATCATCATGTACATGTATTATGTGGTATTACGGATCGCTATTACATGTTGATAGAGCCCATAGGATTCATGCTTGACTACCATGGTTATTATAGCGATCACACTTATGAGACCTAGGTAGTCTATAAGCATATCCTTAAATTTCCCTAGTCGTGGGAATATCGAGACTGGGTATCGATATTCCAAAGTAGACTAGTGTATACGTTTCTTGATCCTGACGGGGGGCGATGGCCGGTCTTACAGCCATCGGTGTTAGTTATTCACCAAAGATAGTATACATGTGCTCATTGGATTATGAGTTACACTGGACAGACTCACCAGGAACATTCTAGATGGTATTATATGTATTGTCAGATAGCAGTTCTCTAGTGACATAAGTAGAGGTTAGTCTGTCGACCTGAGATCATCATTTGTCTCGTGTGGGTTCCCACTGTACTTTGATTAATACCCTACCACGGCTCTACTGAATCGTGCAAATAGGTTTTAATTGGGTACAGTCTTGAGCCACAAGGAGGCAGTGAGTGGATCGTCCGGGATTCTTCTCTCTCGGTATTAGGGATAGATGTCACGCAGTGCATGGATAGCCATCACCAAAAATCCTTAGCCAAGGTGGACGAGATTTACCGATTTGGATCAGTAGTTTCTTAGTGGGTGATGGACTTCACACCGACATAACTTATCGCGTTATTAGGGGTCTGACTTTATCCAGCCCATAAACCCAATATGCGATACTCTTAGATAAACAAACCGGACTGTATGGAGACTGTCATTTTCAGGCTCAGTAAGGATACGGACGAGTTTTCCTGTCAACCTTCCTTTCGTTCAATATCTGGGTAGCTTGTCGACCGTTACGGACGAGTTTGCTTATCGAACGCTACGTACAGCTAGTGCCGCTGATGTGCTTGTGGTTAAACCCACTGCCAGCATATTGTCGAGTCTTTAGAGTCCCATTCAGAGGGTTTCCCATCTCAGGCGAAACGATGTAGTGTATGTATTTTGATACGTACTTAGGTTCGATTAAAACACATGTTTTTGTACACGTACTTTTAATCAGACATTTTGTTAATACTAGCCGGTTTGAAAGATAACAACATTATCACATTTGGATAAAATGTGAGCTAGTATTATATATCTTTTTAGTATCTCTCTTTTCGGTATTTGTATTTTGACAGAATACGGTATTTATATGAATATGGGTATTTGTATAAATATGTGTATTTGTGTCTTGATACAAATATGGGTATTCGTATTTTATACGAATACGGTAGATACGAATACGTATGTATTTATTTGTATTATATACTTGAATGTGTATGTGTGTTTGTATATATGTACAATGAAATGACTTCTCTTTTCTTCTCATCTCTTCTTATGATGGTGAGAATGGTGTTGGCTTGTGACTCACCATGGTGAGTCACAAGTCAACCTATTATCACATTTAAAGAAAAGATGGAAAAACAAAAGAGAGCTTTTGATGATGAGTTTTTTTAAGCAGCCATGCTTCCTTACTTGCTTTTCACCTTTTGCTTCTTCTTCCTTCTCTCTTGATTTTTGAAAGATGAGAAAGGAAAAAGAAAAATGAGAGAACACTTAGAGATTAGCCATTAGTACATTCTAGTGATTGATTCTTAGCAAGTTTTCATCACTAGCTGCTTCACTTTGTATTTTGTGTGAAGCTAGAGCCTAGATTAGGGTTCCGTCATGTGGATCATCTTCGATGAGGAAGACCGACTCCCAAGCTCATTCCCGACGACCTAAGAGCTAAGGAAGTGGCAAAGAAGACGAAGGACGCGACTTCAAAGGTTGTAATCACTAACCGAGTAGCTAAACTCCTTCTAGTGTTTTCTAGTTTAGTGTTCGGATTCGATTCTAGGTCGTAAAATTCGTGCTCTTGTTTAGAAAATTTTCGTTTTGTATTCAGTATTGGCTGCAAGTTAGTGGCACGAGCATGAGCGTCTACCAACATGGTATCAGAACCATCCAAAAACTAGAACTAGTATTAGATGAAATTTATGTTTTGAAACTAAAAATTTTCATTTTTCGAAACCAATAAAATCAAGTTTCTGTCGAAATTTTTATAATCTCTAAAAAAATTTTAAACAAGTGCAGAGATCTTATCATGAGATATAATAACTTGGTAAGAAAAACGGGGACCCAAATCCTAAGAAAAACCGCCAGAATTCCCCAAATCCCCGACCTGGTTGGTTTTTGTGTGGCTTCTGATCTCCAGTTTTTCCCAGGTGTTTATACTCATGAAAATTTGGTTTTTAGTTATGTTTGTTTTGGCCCAGATTTCATATACCGTTATCTTTATATTCGGGCAACACAAAAAGTTTTAAATCAAAACTTTTGTGTTGTTTATATCTTTGTGTTTTGTATTTATGTTTGTATACATCGTCTAATTTCTATACGTTGATTAGACGGGGTTGCAAATACTTGCTTCCACTGTGATGATGTATATCTTGTGTTGGTTTAGTCAGATAGTCGTTGTGGATAGCCCCTCATCTTAGAATGTTTGTATATTCAATTAATCGGGACGAGCGATCGGATTGTGACCGTCTTTACAGCTTATTGTATATTCTTGTATTGGAACACGACCGGGTTGAGGTCGATATTATCATTGTATATCCATTCATTCTTTTATTAGGATAACCCATGTAGAAGTGCTCGAATAGCTGGATTCTAGAGTGTGCTAGGTGGTCGTTTCGTAGTTGCGAGTTCGATCCGCCTTCGTCTAGAGTTGGCGGGCTATTCGCCGCACTTATAGGAGTTTAGGATAGACTCACAGTGGAATGCTTAAGTTATTGGATTCCATGAAGAGGCGGGTGGCTCACTCATGTCATTGAGTGATGGTTGCCTCACTTCTAGAATTGATGGGTAGCTTACCGCGCTCGTAGAGATCTTTGCTTTAGGTGATGTTCGAGCTATCCACACGACCGGGAATGTTGGTTTTCATTTGCAGCTCAAACGAAACACGGAGCTCCCAGTTTATCTACTATTCTATCTTGTTTATCGCTTTCCTATGATGTTTATTACCTGTCAGTGATGATATATATAAATGTTGTATATGTTTTTGCGCCCGCGCTAGCCCTGCCCATGCACTACCGTAAGTTATGTAACCTTACGGTGAAGTCCCCGGACCCCGTGGTGAATGCGGGTGGCATATACGTACATTCTATTTTGATTATTTCTGTGATACATAGGAACTTAATTGATGGGATCACATTAAAGATTTAATGCAAGGAAAATAAACCTAAAAAGATGTTGTTGGAATCAAATTTCAAAACCACTCGGTTCTTTTCAAAACTACTCGGTTTTTCATAAAACCAAAAGTTTTCAAAATTGAGCTTAAACCAGTTGTTTCGAAATCACTAGTTTTCTTCAACGATATCAAGTTCATTATGTTAAAGGTTTTTCACCAAAAACCAGCCTAGCCCTCCGTCATTTCTGTTATTTATATATATGCCCTAGAGGCCATTGTTGTACATATGATGTATATTATAGTGGATGCTTGGATATATATACAGAGGACTTTCTTGCTCGATATGATAGTATGCTATCTGGTTGCTCTTTGTCTTAACATGTTGACTTGTATTGTGTTACTGTCTTGCTCTCACATGTTGATAAAGCCCTTAGGATGTGTACTTGACTACTAGGACTATGATGGAGATCATACTAGTGGGGCCAGGGTAGTCTACAAGTACATCCTATAATTGTTCCTAGTCGAGGGTGTATCGAGACAGGGCATCGATACTCCAGAGTAGACTAGCGTATACGCTTCTTAACCCATATGATGGGCGATGGATGATCCCACATCCATTGGTGTTTGACATCAAAGATGGTATACGGGTGCTCAGTGGAGACTGTGTACACTGAACGGACTCGCCGAGAACTCCTAGTTGGTATTATACCTATCGTCAACTAGCAGTTCTTGTAGGGTTACTTAGCGTGGCAGCAAGGTTCCAGGAGGCATCGTCCATGCCGTTTTCAAATTTTTGCAGTTCTAAAGAACCCTAACCTAGAATCTTTAACTAGAGATTTAAACAAACATCATGCAAACAACTTTGCAAGTAAAGTGAATGAGGAATACAATCTTTATAGACCGGACCTTCACTTATAAAGCTCCGTGTAGAAGTACCTTCGCTATGAGTAGTGATCTCCCGAACTCTAGTATGTGTTCCCTTGGAGAAATGAACAAGCTTACACGAAGTCTTCGAGGCCGAAGATGATCTACGTCGAGGAGACTCAAGCTCATGCTACCTCTTTACTAATATGTGAATTAGTGAAGCAAACATCCTAAACTAAATGGCTAATAGTAGAGGATGATGAAGTAGGAAATGAGCTCTCTTTAGTTTTCTTTTTCTCACAATATTTTCTCACCTTGAGAAAAGCTAGTGAGCTTTCTCAATGAGGAAGAAGAAGCTCAAGTGAAGAATGAGAGAATGAACTCAAGAGGTGAGAAAATGAACCATGGGTGAGTTAGTGTCATATACTAACTCATGTAGAGAGTTTACCATGGCTAACTATAATGGTTAGGTTAATAAATATCTACAAGTAAAACAAATGAGTGGACTTAGTCAATGGTTCCACAAGCTTCTACAAGATTGAACTATATGACTAATTACCATCTAATTTGATTAACTTTAGATAAATAAAACCCAACATTATATCAAGCATGGTGTGAGTCTCATACACCCATAAATCATGTGGCATCAAACATGACACAAAATAATGTACTTTAATATATATCACATATATACTAAGTGTACACAAGTGAGAAAAGAAATCTTAAGTGAGCTAATATTAGTTAATGTAAGATAATATATCAAATATATAATTATACATTAAATTATTAAATCAACTCTTGATTTAATAATCCGGCTATATCACATTCAACTAACTAATATCAAATGTAACAACTCATCGAATCAACACTTGATCCGATAACCCGGCTATATCTCATATAACCGACCGATATCACATATCACGAGAATAGAATGCGGTATCACATACGCGCATTAATCTCGGTCCCCGCACATATCACATATGTGCTCCTACTTCATTTCGCATGAACCAGGAAAGCTCTATGTAGGACTCTAAAGACTCGTCAATACGCCGGCAGTAGGTGATGATCATATCAAACACCCATAAGCCGCAAGCGGTCTGCTAAACGTAACGGCCACCCGGGTATTGAGCGATAAGAAGATCAACAAGCAAGCCTGCTCGTACTCCTGCGAATCCAATCAGTAACACTACCGTACAGTTCGGTCTCTTCGTCAGATATGTCGCATATCATAGCCTGGGGTGGTATAACGTCAGACCCCAATAGCCTGATAAGCCATGCCGATACAAGGTCCATAACGGTTCGAGAAACTACTGATAATACTTACCAGTAAATCTCAGCAACCCTGGCCAGGGATTTCATGTTATGGCTAATCGAGCATAGAGCAACATCAACTCCCAATACCGGGAGAGACGAATCCCCTCCTATAGCTCATTGCCTCCATGTGACTCGGGACTGTACCCAAAAACCACCTTTTTGCACGATCTCATGACCGTAGTATGATGGAAATCAAAGCACAGTGGGAATCACACAAGACTCTATGACGATCTCGGGTTGACAGACTAACATGTACCAGTGTCACCAGAGAACTGCTATCTGACGATAGGTATAATACCATCTAGGAGTTCTCGACGAGTCCGTTCAGTGTACCCAGTCTCCACTGAGCACCCGTATACCATCTTTGATGTCAAACACCAATGGATGTGGGATCATCCATAGCCCATCATATGGGTCAAGATGCGTATACGCTAGTCTACTCTGGAATATCGATGCCCTGTCTCGATACACCCTCGGCTAGGAACAATTATAGGGTGTACTTGTGGACTACCCTTGGCCCTACTAGTATGATCTTCATCATAGTCCTGGTAGTCAAGTACACATCCTAAGGGCTTTATCAACATGTGAGAGCAAGACAACATCACTTATACAAGTCAACATGTTAAGACAAAGAGCAACCAAATAGCATACTATCATATCGAGCAAGAAATTCCTCCCTATATATGTCTAAGCATCCACTACAATATACATCCTATGTACAGTAATGGCCTCTAGAGTATACATATAACTAATAGTTCTCTGGTGACACTGGTACAGGTTAGTCTGTAGACCCGAGATCGTCATAGAGTCTTGTGTGATTCCCACTGTGCTTTGATTTCCACCTTACCACGTTCATGAGAACGTGCAAAATGGTGGCTTTTAGGTACAGTCCCGAATCACATGGAGGCAATGAGCGATAGGAGGGGTTTCGTCTCTCCGGTATTGGGGGTTGATGTTGCGCTGTGCTCAATTGGCTATAACTGAAAGTCCCTGGCCCGGGCTGATATAGAGATCTACTGGTAAGTTTTATTAGTAGTTTCTCGACCCGTTATGAGCTTCACATCGGCACGACTTATCGGTTACTGGGGTCTGACGTTTACCACCCCTGGACTGGATATGCGACATATCAGATTAAGAGACCGGACAGTACGGTAGTGTTACTGATTGGATTCGCAGGAGTATGTACAGGCTTGCTTGTTGATCTTCTGATCACTCAATATCCGGGTGGCCGTTACGTTTAGCTGACCGCTTGCGGCTTATGGGTGTTTGATATGATCATCACCTACTGCCAGCGTATTGACGAGTCTTTAGAGTCCTACACAGAGGTTTCCTAGCTCAGGCGAAACGGTGTAGGAGAACATATGTGATATGTGCGAGACCGAGATTAATACGTGTATGTGATACCGTATTCTATTCTCGTGATATGTGATATCGGCCGGTTATATGTGATATATCCGGGTTATCGGATCAAGTGTTGATTCGATAAAATGATACATATTATATTAGTCGGTTATATGTAATATAGCCGGATTATTAAATCAAGTATTGATTTAATAATTTAATGTATAATTATATATTTGATATATTAAATTACATTAACTGATATTTGCTCACTTAATTGTTTCTTTTGCTCACAT
Organism: Agapanthus africanus; assembly: GCA_030015575.1. NCBI lineage: Eukaryota > Viridiplantae > Streptophyta > Magnoliopsida > Asparagales > Amaryllidaceae > Agapanthus > Agapanthus africanus. Next base: position 32,134,246 of record CM057351.1, read on the forward strand.
TTGTGTACACTTTACATATATGTGATATATATGATTGTGTCATGGTTATTGATACATGCAACATGGGTGTATGAGACTTATACCATGCCTTGGATAAGTTAGGGTTTTTCTTATTTAAAGTAATTCAAAATGAATTGGATTTTGTCATGGCAAAGAAGCTTGGAGAAGCTAGGGTTTGCCATTGACTTAGTCCACTCAATTTGGATTACTTAAGATATTTATTAACCTTACCATTTATCCTTGACCATTGTTTAATCTCTACAAGAGTTAGTATGAGATATTATCTCACCATGGTTGCTATTCTCACACAACTAATTCACTTGTTCATTTTCTCTCTTCATCTTCTTCCTCATCTCAAAAGCTTTCTAGGGTTTCATGAGGTGATAAATCCTAGTGAGAAAATAAATTCTAAAGTGAGCAAAATTCCTACTTCATCATCCTCTTCTATACTAGCCATATAGTTTAGGGTGTTAGCTTCACTAATTCCATATTAGTGAAGAAATAGCTTGAGTCCGTGTTTCCTCGAAGTAGATCATCTTGGATTTCGAAGACTATAAGCAAGCATGCATCATTCACCTTATGGAGCTTCTCAAAAGTCCGGGAGTTCGAAAATCGCAGCGAAGGGACCACAACAAGGAGCTATAGAAGTGAAGGAATGGACTACAAAAGTTGTAATCCCTACTCACTTAATTGTAAAGTTGTTTACTTTATGTTTCCGTATGATTCTCTAGTAAACGATCTAGGGTACGGTTCTTTTAAGCATAGCAAAATTTTAATTTGGCATGGACGATACCACCCGAAACCTTGCTGTTGTGCTTAGGAACCCTACAGTGGTATCGAAGCCTAGCTAGAGAATTAGACGGATTGTGTACGATTACGAAACTGAAACAACTCCGAAACACCCGAATTGAAACCCTAGTTTCTGTCGAAATTTTCTGAGAGTTAAAATTTTTTTGAAACAACTGCAGAATGTTCTATGTGATATGACATGAACAAAGAAGAAATTCGAGGCGGGTTGGCTGGTTTTTGGCCGAGCAGATAGGAAATTTTCCTGAGGTGACCGGTTCTACAGTGGAATTTGAGCTTCAAATTTTTCCTATGTTCCAGTCTCTGGGGGTTGGTATTTCAGGTGTTGTTTGTTTTTGCTAAATTTGCATGTGATGTTATCTTTGTGCATTTGCTATTCGGAGTGTTTCGTATTCATAATTCTAGTTTTTTTTGGGTTATTTAGACGGTGTTAAAAAGTTCGATCGGATATCAAATACCCATTTTAACCCTTGACGGAAAATTTTCAAGAGTTGGATTTTTTCATAGTTAAAGAACATTCAAATATCGTACAAGTGATGCGGTGGAACCTCTAGAAGAATGAAACCCTAACTCGGTTCTGTGACCATAAGAACCGCCGCTAAACCCTAAGGTTTGCAGTAGTTCCGCGGTGCCACAGGTGAGGCATTGGTTGACCCTTCTATGGCTGGTTCATTGGTACTGTGGCATGTACTGAGTATTTTTAAACTACGCTCATGTGTTGAGGTTTTTGGGAAATTTTGGGTGTTTGTTGATTCGATCGGAATATTTAACATCGTCTAGCTTTTTCTGGAATGTGATACAATATGTGGAATTCATATAGTTAGGCATGAAATGCGAAGTATGTGATATTTCGGGTTTATGATGTCTAAGGTGATTGTGGATTCCAAATGTTGTAGTTTGACATTTTCTTTTCTGCGACCGTAAGTGTAATATGTGGTGTATCGCCAGTTTCGGTGCTATATGTCAATGATAATTGTGATACGCATATTTACTTACGTTGATGACATGTGATGTTATGTGTTGCTGTAATATGTTATATTGGATCGTTGCTTTTGAATAACCAGGGATTTTATATGAGATGAGAGTTTTTTTATTTTCATTCATGTAAAATTCATTGTATGTAATATTCTTTTATTGGGGCACTCCCGAGTTGAGGATGATGTCACCATTGTTGTATATTATTTACTTTTCCGCATTAGGATAGACCCAAGGAGGGGAGCATAAGTAACTGGGTTCTAGAGTCCAGTGGGGGAGACCAACTCGAGGAGTCGAGTCCGGGTCTCCTAACTCTAGAATTGGTAAGGTTCCTTGCTGCTCTCGTAGGGGTCTAGGGATGTGGGTTTGGCTATTCATCGTGACCGTGGAATTCATGTTGTATACAGGCTCAAAATAAAATACAGACCTCCTAAAATATCCAATATTTCATATGTTATTTTCTGCTGCTGATATTCTGTGATGTGATCACTTTATATGCATGAGACAAATTCTTTATTATTGTATATATATAATATATAATAAACATTGTTTATGTTTTGCACCCGCGCTAGTCCCACCTCGCTATACCGTTAGTTAAGTAACCTAACGGTGCATAACGGGACACTGAGGCGAATGCGGATGGCATAAGCGTATGTTGTATTTTCGTTTCTTCTGTGATGCTTAGGAAGCATAAATGATGGGACTTCATTAATGAGATTAATGAAAGAAAAAGAAACCTAAAAGATGCTGTAGAATCAAATTTTCAAAAAGGGTAGCTCTAGTTTTTGCTTTGCATAGCGGTATTCCTTGTAGAATATCCAGCACCTTATTCGATAAGGAAAGAGCCGAGATCCCTTCACCAGGAGTGACCTCTTTAGAGAAACTAGCAGATGCTACAACTCACTCGGTTTTGTTTTTGATTGCTTCTATAGTTCTTGTTTTGCATGGCGGTATTTATGAAATATCCTTCACCTTATTCAATAAGGAAAGAGCCGAGATCCCTTCACCGGGAGTGACCTCTTTAGCGAAACTAGTAAAAGCCTCAAAAACACTCCTGTTCAAAAATCACCGATTTTTACAACGATATCAAGTTCATTACGCAAAAGGTTTTCATAAAAACCTGACGTAGCCCTCCGTCATTTCAGATAAGTAATATTTAGTATTCGTACTACGGTAGTTTGGCTTGCGTCAAGGCGTAGTGTACGGTAGCTGATTAGTACTTAAATGTAGTATGAGATGCGATTGGATTAGGGTATTCGTACGACGTTGTTTGGCCTGCGTCAAACGTCGTACGGGTGAGTTTAATTCAATCAGGAAATGTACGGGTTGAACTTGACTAGCGGACTATGGGTTGTTTGGCCTGCGTCAAGGTCATAGGGCGCTATGGGTAAAAAGTGTTATCGAGAATTTTAAGTGTTGAAATTTGCAATGAGATTGAATTCCTTCTATGAGATAGTTGGATCTCGATACCCACTGCGAGTAAGAGTTACTCCTGGGAGAGTTTTACACATGACAATTAGCCGATCAAGTAGGTGTCTAGAAAGGTGTTAACGGGGTTACGCCTCTGGAAAAATGAGGTTTATTCTAATTAGGTCCGTGCAAAAGTACGGGAAACCTCCCTCAGAGTACCAACACCGGCCTGGCTGAAAAATTGGCGAACTTGTAAGGTGTAATTAATCCCGGCTAGTCTTACTTTAGGGTTTGAAGGAAGATTTGATAAAAACAGTGGGAGCCATCCTGATTAGATAAGATAATAAACCAATCTAATCTTGCAAGAGCATACGCTAAAGTGTTTTCTTCTCTCTCTCCAGGTAGAGACCATGTCAGGCCTTAATCAAGATAATAATATGAATGTATTGACCGAACCCACTTGTTATACTGAGCAGGGGAACGTTGGTTCTGTTCTTTCTTATAATTGTTATAAGACTGAGCAGGAAATAGGGGAACGTCCGGATTCCCACGCCGCCCAAACGAAGAATAAGCATGTTGATGCATCTTCTTCGGGTGTGTTAGTTATCGAGAATTGTTTCTCAGTTCACTCTACGTCCTGGGTATTAGATACCGGATTTGGATCCCACATATGTAATATGTTGCATGGGCTAAGGAATGGTAGAGAACTGGGAGAGGGTGATCATTCCGTAAGAGTAGGGAATGGTGCAAATGTTGCAGCCAAAGCAGTTGGCGAACATCACCTTGTATTACCAAATGGTAATACATTGACTCTGAACGAATGCTATTACATTCCGACCCTGATATGCAATCTTATATCAGTTTCTTTATTAAGTAAAGAAGGATATAATTTGGTAGTAGAGGATAATGTTATGAACATCTTCCTGAATCAAAAGTTGATTGGATCAGGCTCGTTAAATAATGGCATATACGTTCTAAATCAAACCACAGTTCTTAATGTACAAAACACACACAAGAGGAAGAGTTCAGAAATGAACGAATCCTTCTTGTGGTATTGTAGGCTTGGTCATATCAATGCGACACGACTAGCTAAGTTACCTAAGGATGGATATTTGAATCCGTTCAAATTTTCATCTTATGACACTTGCCAGTCATGTCTCAAAGACAAAATGACCAAAACTCTGTTTAGTGGACACGGAGAAAGAGTTACTGAACTCTTGGGACTGATACATAGTGATGTATGCGGTCCCATGTCTACACATGCCAGGAATGGTTTCTCGTACTTCATTACATTCACTGACGATCTCTCAAGATACGGACATGTGTTCCTGTTGAAGCACAAGTCTGAAGCTTTTGAGAAATTCAAAGAATATAAGCACGAAATCGAGAACCAAACGGGTAAAAGTATTAAGATCCTTCGATCTGATCGAGGAGGAGAATACTTGAGCAATGAGTTCCGGGACTATCTAAAAGAGAATGGGATTCTCTCTTAGCTTACTCCTCCCTATACACCACAGCACAACGGTGTATCGGAATGGAGAAATCGCACCCTATTAGATATAGTGCGCTCTATGATGAGCACCGCTGAGTTACTTATTTCCTTTTGAGGATATGCACTGGAGACAGCTGCAGACCTATTGAATATGGTTCCCACCAAATCTGTGCCTACCACTCCATATGAGATATGGAAAGGAAAGAGACCATATCTTAATTATGTTAAGATATGGGGTTGTTCGGCATATGTGAAAACACAAAATCTGGACAAGCTCGAGGCAAGGTCAGTTCTGTGCAAGTTTATAGGATATCCCAAACATTCGCGAGGGTATATCTTCTACCACTCCGAGGAACAAAAGGTGTTTGTTTCTCGACATGCCACCTTCTTAGAAAAGGGTTTTCTTATGAAACAAATTAGTGGCAATGAGGTAGAACTGGAAGAAGTTCCAGTAGCACATGCTACAACTGACGATTTGGTCGAACCATAGGATTCGATAGCTTCCAACGAACCTCAGCCTTTCCGCCGATCTAGTAGGGTTCCTCATCCACCTGAGAGATACTACGGTTTTCTCGCAGATAATGGAAGCGAGGATTACATCATGGAAGATGATGACCCAACTAGCTTCGAGCAGGCTACCACGAGTGGTGACTCTATGAAATGGCTGGATGCAATGCGATCTGAGATGGATCCATATACACCAACAAAGTATGGACTTTAGAAGTTGCTTCTGAAGGTGTAAAACCCATTGGGAGCAAATGGATCTTTAAGAAGAAACTTGGTGTAGATGGAAAAGTTGAGACTTTCAAAGCTAGACTTGTTGCAAAAGGTTTTCGTCAACGACCAGGTATGGATTATGATGAATCCTTTTCTCCAGTGGCTATGCTTAAGTCCATCTGGATCCTAGTTGACATTGCTGCATACCATGACTACGAAATCTGGCAAATGGATGTTAAGACCGCCTTTCTAAATGGTGATTTAGAAAAGAGCGTGTACATGACTCAGCCAGAGGGCTTCGTAGACAGTGGGAGCAGCGGAAAGGTGTGCAAGCTGCTTAAATCCATCTACGGGTTAAAGCAGGCATCGCGGAGTTGGAACATCTGTTTTGATGTTGTAGTCAAAGAGTTTGACTTCATCAAGAACGTGGATGGACCTTCTATATACAAGAAGGTGGCAGAGAGTAAGGTTTTCTTCCTCGTATTGTACGTGGATGACATACTCTTGATAGGAAATGATATTCCTATGCTGCATTCGGTCAAGCTCTTCTTATCACAAAGATTCTCAATGAAAGATCTAGGTGATTCCTCCTACATCTTGGGGATTAAGATCTATAGAGATAGATCTAAATGGATACTGGGATTATCCCAATCCAGGTACATTGACACCATACTAAAGAGGTTTAGTATGGAAGAATCCAAGCATGGGAATTTACCCATGATCTCTGGACTCACTCTCTCCAAAGAGATGTTTCCCAAGACTGATTTAGAGAGATCTCGCATGCAAGGGATACCCTATGCTTCGGTAGTATGCTCTATCATGTACGTGATGCTATGTACCAGACCTGATGTAGCATACTCACTAAGTGTAGTGAGTTGGTATCAAGCAGATCCTGGAGAGAGTCACTGGACAGCTGTGAAGAACATTCTCAAGTATTTGAGAATGACTAAAGAGATGTTCTTGGTGTATGGTAACGGAGAACTCCAGGTTGAGTCCTTTACCGATTCGAGCTTCCAGAGTGATAAGGACGACTCTAAGTTGCACTCGGGATTTGTCTTTACCCTCAATGGAGGGGAGGTTTGTTGGAAGAGTTCCAAACAGGAAACCGTGGCAGACTCGACGATGGAGGCTGAATACATTGCTGCCAATGATGCTGCCATAGAGAATGTCTGAATGAAGAAGTTCATAACTGAACTTGGTGAGGTTCCGACCATTGAGCATCCAATACCTTTGTATTGCGATAACAATATAGCAGTGGCTTTGGCCAAGGAACCCAGGTCCCATCAGAGATCCAGGCATAATCTGAGGCGGTATCACCTGATCCGGAAGATAGTTGATCGCCGGGAGATCGAGGTCAGGAAAGTTGACACGAAGGAAAACACTGCGGATCCACTCACGAAGGCCATACCCCAGACATAATTTGAAAGACCCTTCGGGATGTTGGGTATGAGATACAGCTGGCCTTAGTGCAAGTGGGAGATTGTTAGTTATATATATGCCTTAGAGGCCATTGTTGTACATATGATGTATATTATAGTGGATGCTTGGATATATATAGAGAGGAATTTCTTGCTCAATATGATAGTATGGTATCTGGTTGCTCTTTGTCTTAACATGTTGACTTGTATTGTGTTACTGTCTTGCTCTCATATGTTGATAAAGCCCTTAAGATGTGTACTTGACTACTAGGACTATGATGGAGATCATACTAGTGGGGCCAGGGTAGTCCACAAGTATATCCTATAATTGTTCCTAGTCGAGGGTGTATCGAGACAGGGCATCGATACACCAGAGTAAACTAGCGTATACGCTTCTTGACCCATATGATGGGCGATGGATGATCCCACATCCATTGGTGTTTGACATCAAAGATGGTATACGGGTGCTCAGTGGAGACTGGGTACACTGAACGGAATCGCCGAGAACTCCTAGTTGGTATTATACCTATCGTCAGATAGCAGTTCTCTGGTAACATTGGTACAGGTTAGTCTGTAGACCCGAGATCGTCATAGAGTCTTGTGTGATTCCCACTGTGCTTTGATTTCCACCTTACCACGTTCATGAGAACGTACAAAATGGTGGCTTTTAGGTACAGTCCCGAATCACATGGAGGCAATGAGAGATAGGAGGGGTTTCTTCTATCCCGGTATTGGGGTTGATGTTGCGCTGTGCTCGATTGGCTATAACTGAAAGTCCCTGTCCAGGGCTGATATGGAGATCTACTGGTAAGTGTTATCATTAGTTTCTCAACCCGTTATGAGCCTCACATCGGCACGACTTATCGGTTACTGGGGTCTGACGTTTACCACCCCTAAAGTAGATATGCGACATATCAGACAAAGAGACCGGAATGTACGGTAGTGTTACTGATTGGATTGGCAGGAGTATGTACGTGCTTTCTTGTTGATCTTCTGATCGCTCAATACCCGGGTGGCCGTTACGTTTAGCTGACCACTTGCGGCTTATGGGTGTTTGATATGATCATCAGCTACTGCCGGCGTATTGACGAGTCTTTAAAGTCCTACACAGAGGTTTCCTGGCTCAGGCAAAACAGAGTAGGAGCATATATGTGATATGTGCGGGACCAAGATTAATACGTGTATGTGATACCATATTCTATTATCGCGATATGTGATATCAGCGGGTTATATGTGATATAGCCGGGTTATCGGATCAAGTGTTGATTCGATAAAATGATACATATTATATTAGATGGTTATATGTAATATAGCTGGATTATTAAATCAAGTATTGATTTAATAATTTAATGTATAATTATATATTTGATATATTAAATTACATTAACTAATATTTTCTCACTTAATTGTTTTTTTTCCTAACTTTTGTGTACACTTTACATATATGTGATATATGCGATTGTGTCATGGTTGTTGATACATGCAACATGGGTGTATGAGACTTACACCATGCCTTGGATAAATTAGGGTTTTGCTTATTTAAAGTAATTCAAAATGAATTGGATTTTGTCATGGAAAAGAAGCTTGGAGAAGCTAGGGTTTGCCATTGACTTAGTCCACTCAATTTGGATTACTTAAGATATTTATTAACCTTACCATTTATCCTTGACCATTGTTTAATCTCTACAAGAGTTAGTATAAGATATTATCTCACCATGGTTGCTATTCTCACACAACTAATTCACTTGTTCATTTTCTCTCTTCATCTTCTTCCTCATCTCAATAGCTTTCTAGGGTTTCATGAGGTGATAAATCCTAGTGAGAAAATAAATTCTAAAGTGAGCGAAATTCCTACTTCATCCTTCTATTCTATACTAGCCATATATTTTAGGGTGTTAGCTTCACTAATTCCATATTAGTGAAGAAATAGCTTAAGTATGTGTTTCCTCGAAGTAGATCATCTTGGATTTCGAAGACTACAAGAAAGCATGCATCATTCACCTTGTGGAGCTTCTCAAAAGTCCGGGAGTTCGAAGATCGCAGTGAAGGGACCACAACAAGGAGCTATAGAAGTGAAGGAACGGACTACAAAGGTTGTAATCCCTACTCACTTAGTTGTAAAGTTGTTTACTTTATGTTTCCGTATGATTCTCTAGTAAATGATCTAGGTTAGGGTTCTTTTAAGCATGGCAAAATTTTAATTTGGCATGGACGATGCCACCCGAAACCTTGCTGTTGTGCTTAGAAACCCTATAATTTCAGATAGGTAGCGCTTAGTATTCGTGGTATGTTTGTTGGCAAGCATCAAGGCATAGTGTATGGTGGCTAAGGGTTGCTTATCTGTTGCATAGAGATGCGATTGATCGAGACAGCCGCACAGCTTTGTTGGCAAGCGTCAAGGTTTGTTCGAGTGGGTTCGAGTTAATCAAGGATAATGACGGGTTGAACTTGACTAGCGGCCTATGATTTGTTGGCAAGCGTTAAGGTTATAGGTCATCAGGGGTAAGAACCATATCGGGAGTTTCAAACATAAAGGAAACTTGCCATGCACGCGCATACCTTTTGGAGTGTAGTGGATTAAGCGGCTTCCATCAGGTTATCACACAATAATAGTTAGGTCCCGATTCTAACTGTGAGTAGGTATTACTCTTCGGGAGATTTTTACTTCACAATTAGCTAACCTATTAGGTGTCTAAAAAGTGTTAACGAGATTACACCTCTGCAGAAATAGGGTTATTTAATTAGGTCTGTGCGAAAGCACGGGGAGCCTCCTTCGGAGTACCAACACTGGTCTAGCTAAACGGTTAGTGAACTTATAAAGTGTAAATGATCCTGATTAGTTCTCCTTTTAGGGTTTGAAGAAGAATTCGAGAACACAGTGGGAGCCATCCTGATTAGATAAAGTGATTAACCAATTTAATCTTAATAGAGTGCACGCTGAGTGTTTTTTTATCTCTCTCTTTGGCAGCGACCATGACCCGCCTTAAACTAAAACTCGTAAACCAAGTTGACCGAACCTTTTTTACAAACCTGACTTTGTTTTGTTACGACTCACGACAAAGTCTCATGTATCCATGCTACTCCTGCTTTACCTTTTGCTTTCTCCAGAACATTCCGTATCACTACGAAGATCCATATAGAATGGATAAAACCATCTTGTATAGTTACATACGAACTCGTAGAAATTTATTTCAGTTCGAGAATGGATTCCAGTTCCGGGGAAATTGAATAACATTATTCAGTTGTCTTTTCTCTTTACCTTCTCTCGAGTTATGATAGCTCCTAGTATTAGGAGAGTACACCTATTACGCTTATTGGTTAGTCTTCTTCCAAATCTTAGACTGGTGTCGAAAAGTAGGAAAAGAAGAAAACCAATTAGTCTAAGTATGGTGTACAGAAGGTAAGAAGTAAAGACAGATAAAGCGATCGGAATAAAAAAATGGAAATTGTAAATAATGTCATGAGTCTGGTATTGGAATAGGCATTACTGGAAATACCCGGCCACCCTCTTGGAACATTTTCATGTTTCAGTTTTACTGTGCGATATTAGTTGAAAACTGCTTTCCTAATTAGATTCTGACTCCAGAATATGTATTTACCAGACTTGATTCTCACAACCGTATGACGTTACAGATGCTGAGTGGAAGTAGAATATTCGGAATTGGGTGATTAGATTCTCAATATCAAAATTCTTTGTAATTGGTAATTTTGAGGAAATCACCTGGGTTTTACCTAACGTCAAATATTTGATTTTGAATATCCATTGTTATGCAACAATTTCAAACTGATATATCTGTACGTTTATTTTATAAAGTGAGATATAAATTTTTGAAATTATCTTTATAACATTTACCTTTATCAGTTGATGATTGGGGAAGGTGCATTCAATAACGGTGTAATTCTTTTTAACCATAATACAGTTTTCAACTTACGACACATAAGGTTTGAGTTATTGAATTCGGAGGACTAATACAAAGTATTGTATGTTGTCCAATATCCATTAGGACAAGGGGTTGGTGCTCGTACTATATTTCGTTTACTAATGACTTCTCTGGTTTTTAGACACATATTTCGTGGAAATACAAGATCCAAATTTTGATAAGTTATAGGTATAAGAATAAAGTAGAGAACCATACATTGGAAGTATCATGACTTTTCGAGGTGATCGAAGATGTTGATACTTATGCTAGGTATTTCTTCATAATTGATATAAAACTTGCTTCTCTCATAGATTACTCATCCGTGGGTGCACTCCTTGATGAGTAATATTGCATGGCCTTCTTCCATTTAGTCGATATGCACTGGAAAAAACTGCATAATTTTTGAATCCGGTACCGATTAAATTAGTGCTTTTGTTTCTATATTAGATATAGAATGAATTCATATCTTTACGATGTTAAGATATATAGAGTTGTCCAGCTTATGCTTAAAACCAGAATCCGGATAAACTCAAGGCACGTTTCAGTAATGACAGTTTATGGGTTATCCCGGGATTTGACGAAGGTTAACATTCTACCATTTGCAGGATCAATAGTTATATTGTTCTTGACTCGCCACCTTTTTATGAAATGAATTATTTTCAGAAAATATTATTAGGAGTATTGTAGAACTGGAAGTGATTCCAAAAACACAAACGGTTACTGAATATTTAGTAGAACCTAAGGATTCAAATATATTCGACAATCCATCACCCACTCCGCAGATTAAGTGGGTAACCTCAGCCACCCAAGAAGTACTTCGGTCTCCTCAAAGACGGTGACAGAGAGGTTTTGATGACCCATGCTTATCACTACTGCTGTCTTAGACTATGAGATCTGGCAGGTGGATGACTATAACATCATTCTAAATTGTATTTAGAAGTGCACGTGTATATGACTCTGCCAGAGGGTTGTTGTGGTCAGCAGTAGCAGCGGAAGCGTGGTGGGCCAGTAGCTTATGTCTATTTATAGACTAAAGAAAGGAGAGTGGAGATGAGTCATCTATTCTTGATGTGACAATCATAGTGTTCGACTTCATCAAAAATGACAGATAGACCTGGTAAAAAGGTTGAGTAGGGAGTATTATCCTGTTTTTTAGATAACATACTCCTAATAGGAAGTGATATTCTTATACTACGATCGATTAAACTGTGATTCTCACAGATGTTTCTTCATATAGAAACTGGATAAAATATCAGATATTTTGATGACTAGATTTATGGTTTTAGATTTAGAATTGGGAAGTGTCCCAATTCAAGTATTTTGATAATGTTCTAAAGTGTTTTAGAATAGACGACTCCTGACGTGGTGGTATACCCGCAGGAGATGGAGTCACCCTCTCTAAAGAGATGACTTTTAGATTGACGAGGAGAGAGATTTGTATGATTGACATATCACTTACTTAGGTAATTGAGTCAATCATGAGATGTCAAGTACCACACAAGATATTGCTTTTGAACTAGCTGCAATAAGAAGATATTAATCCAATCCTGGAGAAACATTGGGAAGCAGTTATGAATATGAGAGAATGTTCTTGATATATGGTAACGACAGCCTCCTTCAGGAGGTGGTTATCATTTCAGGCTTCTAAGGTGACTTGGATGACAGAGTGACTGTTAGAGTTAAGATATACCCTCTTCTGAGGTCTGTTGGATAGTGATCCAAGCGGATACTGAGATAAGTATGGTGCAGAATACTGATTAAATTCAGTGGAAGATACAGTCTAAGAAGTCTGTTGGATTTGAAGTTCATTTATGAACTTAGTCCCATCAGATATCCAGGAAAGTTCTAAGACATGTATCGCTCATTCGGGGAGATTATCGTTCTCCACGAAGTTGAGATATAGAGAGATAAAGATAGAAACATTGGAGCGAATCCACTGACTGAGGCCATTTCTCGAACGTGAAAGTTTCGCAAACATGATTTGCAAAACTAATTAGTAGAAAAGTTGGGTGTTCGATATCACACGGGATGTGAGTATGCGACACTGCAATAATTAGCCTTAAGTGAAAATAGGAAATTTTTGGCTATAGTGCTCTTAAGGCAATTATTGTAATCGCAGGAAGGCGATTATGATGATTGAGGAAGGACCTATACGGGTATAACGGTCTTACTCACGATAGTATGCTATCTAGTTCATCTCTATCATCATGTACATGTATCATATGGTATTACGGATAGCAATTATATGTTGATAGAGCCCATATGATTCATGCTTGACTACCAGGGTTATTGTGGCAATCACACTTGTGAGAACTAGGTAGTCTATAAGCATATCCTTAAATGTCCCTAGTCATGGGAATACCAAGACCGGGCATTGATATTCCATAGTAGACTAGTGTATACATTTCTTGACCCTGACGAGAGTCGATGGCCGGTCTTACAGCCATTGGTGTTAGTTGGTCACCATAGATAGTATACAGGTGCTCATTTGGTTATGAGTTACACTGGACGGATTCGCCAGGAACATGCTAGACGGTATTATACCTATTGTCAGATAACATTTCCTAGGTGACATGAGTACAGGTTAGTTTTTCGACCTGAGATCGTCATTTGTCTCATGTGAGTTCCCATTGTGTGCTCTACTACGGCTCTACCGAGTTGTGCAAACAGGTTTTAGTTGGGTACAATCCCAAGCCACATGGAGGCAGTGAGCGGATCGTCAGGGATTCATCTCTTCTGGTATTGGGGGTAGATGTCACACAGTGCACGGGTAGCCATCACCACAAATCCTTAGCCATGGTGGATGAGATTTACCGATTTGAATCAATAGTTTCTCAGTGGGTGATGGGCTTCACACCGACATGACTTATCACGTTATTAGGGGTCTAACTTTATCTACCCCCGACACCCGATATGAGATACTCGTAGACGAACAGACCGGACTATACGGAGACTGTCATTTTCAGGCTCGGTAAGGATACATACGAGTTTTCTTGTTGACCTTCCTTTCGTTTAATACCTGGGTAGCCGTTACGTACAGTTAGTGCCGCTAACGTGCTTCTGGTTAAACCCACTACCAGCTTATTGTCGAGTCTTTGGTGTCTCACACAGAGGGTTTTCCAGCTCGGGCGAAACGATGTAGCGTACATATTTTGATACGTACTTAAGTTCGATTAAAATATGTGTTTTTGTATACGCACTTTTAATCAGACATTTTGTTAATACTAGCTGATTTGAAAGATAACCATATTATCATATTTGGATAAAATGTGAGCTAGTATTATATATCTATTTTTAGTATCTTTCTTTTCGGTGTTCATATTTTGACAGAATACGGTATTTATACTAATACCGTATTTATATAAATATGTGTATTTGTGTCTTGATACAAATACGGCTATTCGTATTTTATACGAATACAGTATTTGTATTTTGATACGCATACGGGTATATGTATTTGTAGAATATATTTATATTAGGGTATGTGTATGTATGTGTGTGTATGTGTATGTGTACAATGAGGTGGCTTCTCTTTTCTTCTCATCTCTTCTTGTGATGGTGAGAGTGATGTAGGCTTGTGACTCACCATGGTAAGTCATAAGTCCACCCATTATCATATTTTTAAAAAAATGGAAAAAGAAAATAAAAAGCTTTTGATGATGAGTTTTTTTAGTAGACATGCTTCCTCACTTGCTCTTTACCTTTTGCTTCTTCTTCCTCCTCTCTCGATTTTTGAAAGATGAGAAAGGAAAAAGAAAAATGAGAGAACACTTAGAGATTAGCCACTACTGCATCCTAGTGATCAATTCTTAGAAAGTTTTGATCACTAGTTGCTTCACTTTGTATTTTATGTGAAGCTAGAGCCTAGGTTAGGGTTCCTTCAGGTGGATCATCTTCGACGAGGAAGACCGACTCCCAAGCTCGTTCCAGATGACCTATGAGCTAAAGAAGTGGAAAAAAGATGAAGGACACAACAACAAAGATTGTAATCACTAACCGTGTAGCTAAACTCCTTCTAGTGTTTTCTAGTTTAGTATTTGGATTCGATTCTAGGTCGTAGAGTTCATGCTCTTGTTTAGAAAATTTTCGTTTTGTATTCAGCATTGGTCGCAAGTTAGTGACACAAGCACGATCGTCTACTAACAAGATCTTCATAGTATCTTGTGTGGTTTCCATTGGGTTTTGATTACTATCCAACTATGGTTTTAAAGAGCCGTGTAAAAAGGTTTTAGTTGGGTACAGGCCTGAGCCATATGGAGGCAGTGAGCGATCGGAAGGGATTCGTCTCTCCCGGTATATTGAGTCGATGTCGTGCTGTGGATGATTGGATATAACCATAAGTCCTTGGCCAGGGAAGATAAGATTTACTGATAAGTATTATTGGTAGTTTCTTGGTTGGTTATGAGTTTGACATCGGCACGACTTATCGGGTTATTGGGAGTCTGGCAGTTTCCACCTCCCAGACCTGATATGCGACACTCTGTGACGAAAAGACCGGACTGTACGGTGAGTGTATCTGATATACTTTGTAGGATTCAGATGAACTTACTTGTCGACCTTCTTTTGATCAATACCCGGGTATCCGTTACGTACAGCTAGTACCACTGACATGCTTATAGGTTATGGATATGATTCTAAACTTACTGCCAACGTATTGTCGAGTTTTTAGAGTCCCATACAGAGGTTTCCCAGCTCAAACGTAATGATGGAGAGTGCGTGTGGCGATACACTTAGGAGCTAGATTAAATACGTTTCTTTGATACACGTACATTAATCGGGCGTTTTCATAATACTAGCCGACTCTTGTTGACGCCGGATTATTAAATCAAGTGTTGATTTAATAATTATATATATATATATATTCTATTATTATGCTGAATTTATTTATCTCTCATCTTGTATTTGTATTTGATGCAAATACTAGGATATGTATATGATACATACAATATATTATATATGATACACTTGATTGTTTCTAGAAGGACAACTCATTTTCTTTATTTAATAAAGATAGAAATGAGTCATAAAGAGAGAAGAGTGTAGATATTTTGAAAAGCCTTCTAGCATTTTCTTTTGGATAAATATTCCACTCTCTCTCTCTCTCTCTCCCCAGTTCTCTAGTTCATTCTCCTCCTCTATCTATCTCTCCTGAGATTTTTCTTTAGAGAAAAAGAAGAGAATACATGAGAGAAAAATTGTGAGCTCATTCTACATCTCTTGCTGCATATTCCTAGAAAGTTGATTCATCAAGATCTTGATCTAATGGAGCTAAAGCATGGATTGGAGAATCCTCAAGGTGGATCGTCTTTGGCTAGGAGATATTCTTGCAAGCTTGATCCAAACCAAGTGGATGATAGAAAGGGTCTTCGGCGATTAGGCGAACACGCTATAAAGGTTATAACCGCTTTAAACCCTTAGATTAGCTCTCTTTTTATGTTCAAGTTAATGTCTTTGGATAGATTCTAGGGTTTGGTTGTTATGAGCTCTCTAGTTTTTTAAAATATTGCTTTCGCTACGTTTATAACCCTACTAGACAAGTATATCATCCTAAGAGTTTGATAGTCTTCTTCCATTACTTAGGCTGAAGCTGAAAGGAAGGGAAAGAAGAAAACCAACCGGCCTAACTTGGTGTATAGAAGGTAAGATGAAGAATTAAAGGGGTTGCAGTTAAGGGAAAGAAGATTGCAATTACGATCTTGATTGCCCAATTTCACAACAAAATCACATATGTCGTTATCGTTCCTACTTTCCCTTTATTTTCTCTTGAACCCCTGTATCAGACACAGAGATCCATATTGCTTGGAAGGCCATCTCGTATAGTTACATACGAAATCAAAGAAATTGTTTCAATCCAAGGATGACCACTTGTTCTAAGAAGATGAATTGTATATTGATAGAATTCAATTGTCTCTTTTCTCTACCTTCTCTCAAGTTGAAAGCACCTTTAATTAGGAGAGTACACCAGTTACGTTTGTTGGATAGTCTTCTTCCAATCCTTGGAAGGAAGGGAAGAAGAAAACCAACCATCCTAAGCATGATGCACAGAAGGTAAGATGAAGAGACAAATAAAAGGGCTGCAGTTAAGGGAAAAGAGATTGCAACTAAGGTTATGAGTCTAGGCAGTGGAAGTGGCATTACTGGGAATACCCATTCACCCCCTTGAAGCATGATAATTCTTCATCCTCTGGTGTGTTTGTATTTGAAAACTTTTTATCAATGAACTCTGACTCCTGGGTATATAGATAATGGATTAGAATCCCACATCTGTAAGGTGTTACAGATACTGAGAAGAAGTAGAGTATTGGGAAATGGTGATTTGATCCTAAATGTCGGAATTCAGAGCAAAGGTTACTATTGGGGACTGTTGCCTGTTTTTGCCTAGCGGCAACCTTTTGGTTTTGAATTATCGTTGTTTTGCACCAACTTTTAAAATAATATATACGTCTCTTTATTTGATAAAGAAGGATATAAATTTTGAAAATAATGTTCTGATTATTTACCTTTATCAAACATTTATTGGGCAAGTACATAGAATAACGGTATAAATATTCTTAACCAAAATACAATTTTCAACTTATACCACATAGAGTAAGAGTTATAGAACACTTAAGACTTATACATAGCGATGTGTGTGATCCGATGTCTATACGGACTTGGGTTTGGTACTCATACTTCATTTTGTATACTCATGAGTTTTCTTGTTTTAGACACGCATTCTTGTTGAAATGTAAAGTCCAAAAATTATGAGAAGTTCATAGAGTATAAGTATAAAGTAGAGAACCAGACATTGGAAGTATCATGATTCTTCGATGTGATCAAGTATGTGGATACTTTAGCTCAGTATTCTGTAGTTTCCTATTAGAGAATGTGATTCTCTCTCAGATTACTCCTTCAAGTGTACCTTAGCACTATGGATTATCAGATAGGAGGATACGCGCCCTATGGGATATGGTGTTCTTCTATATTGAGTATTTCTAAGTTAGCTCATTTATTATAAGGGCATGCACTGGAAACAGCTGTGTACCAATTAAATATAGTTCTCTCTAATTATTGCATGTGATTCTATATGTGATATAGAATGAGAGAATATCTTAAAGTTGTTAAGATATGGAGTTATCCGACTTATGTTGAAAGTAAAATCCGGACAAACTCAAGGCACTTTTTCAGTAATGAGCAGTTTGAGGGTTATCCCAAGTATTTGCGAGGGTTTAACTTCCACCATTTTCATGATCAAAAGTTGCTTTGTTCTTGACACGCCATTTTAGAAAAGTAATTTCTTGCAAAAAAATTAATGGAAGTATGGTAGAACTGGAAGAGATTCCAGAACCATAAACGGTTACTGAAAATTTAGTAGAACCTGAAAATTCAATTGAACCCGATAAACTTTAGCCACTCCGCAGATTTAGTAGGTGACCTCAGGCACCTGAGAGATACTACAGTTTCCTAGTAGACAGTGACAAAGAGGCTTGAATCATGTGATGATGACCCTACTAGTTATCATCAGGCCAGAAGGAGTAATAACTTCCGACCGATGGCTAGATGCCAAGATATCCAAGTTGAACTCCATCCACTCCAAAAAAGTATAGACCTTGTTGGATGCTCCTAGAGGGGTAAAACCCATTAGGAGCATGTAGATCTTCCAAAAGAAGATCAGAGAGATGGAAAGCTAGTTACCTAATATAGCTGGACTTGTAGAAAAAGGCTTTCGTCAAATACCTGATGTGGATTGTGATGAAACCTTTTCTCCAGTGTCTGTGCTAAAGTCCATTCGGATACCACTTGCCATTGTTGTACTTCTAGACTATGAGATCTGGCAGGTGGATGACCATAACACCATTCTAAATGGGGATTTACAAGTGAGTGTGTATATGACTCTATCAGAGGTCTTCTATTGTCAGTGGGAGCAGTGAAAAGATGTGCAAGTGGCTTAAGTCCATTTATGGACTAAAGCAGGTATTGCAGAGATGGATCATTTGTTTTGATATGGCGTTCAAAGTGTTTGACTTCATCAAAATTGTAGATGAATCTAGTATTTGTAAGAAAGAAGTAAAGAGCAATGTCACATTTCTCATATCGTATGTGGATGACATCATCCTGATAGGAAGAGATGTTCCTATGCTACAATTCGGTTAAACTATTGTTGTCACAGATGTTTCTCTATATAGGATTTTGGTAATATATCATTTATTCTGGTGAATAGATCTATAGAGATAGATCTAGAAAGATTTTGGGATTGTCCCAATTCGGGTACTATGACACCATTCTAAAATAGTTTAGAATGGAAGACTCCTAGTGCGGTAGTGTACCCACATAAAATGGAGTTGCCCTCTCTAAAGAGATGTCTTCTAGACTGATGAGGAGAGCGACTCGCATGAATGACATTATGCATGTTATAGCAGTAAGGTCAATCATGCGATGTTATATACCAGACCAGATGTAGCTTATGCACTTTTTGTAATAAGCATATATTAATCCAATCCTGGAGAAACATAGGATAGGAGTGAAGAACATATGAGGATTTTCTTAGAGTGTGGTAATGGCGGCCTCCAAATAGAGGCGGTTACCGATTCCGGCTTCCAAGGTGACATAGATGACAGACTATCTGTCATGAGTTATAAGTTTACCCTGTTATGAGGAGCAGTATGTTGGAAGGGTTCCAAACGGGATACTGAGCTAGACATGACGCCGGTTGCTAAGTATGACTCAGCTGATGGATACAACTTAAGAAACTATTTGATTAAAAAGGTTCATTACTGAACCAGATCCCATCAGCTATCCAAATAAATTCTAAAGCAGGTATCGCTCGATTCAGGAGATAGCTGATCTCCTCGAGATTGAGATAAAGAGAGAAAAAGTTAGAAACATTGTAGCGGATCCACTCACTGAGGCTGTTTCTCAAATATGGTTTGTGAAACTGCTATTTGAGAAGTTGGGTATGCGATACTGCAATAATTGGCCTTAAGTGCAAGTGGAAGATTGTTGGATATAGGTGCCCTCAAGAAAATTATTGAAATTGTAGGAGGACCTATATGGATAGAAAAATCTTGCTCAAGATGATAGTATACTTTCTGGTTTGTCTTTATCATTCGTGTGTATACGTTTTACTTGCTATTACGTATCTCTAATACATGATGATAAAGCCCATAGGATCTTTGCTGGATTACCAGGATTATGATGGAGATCATAATAGTGTGGCCTGGATAATACATAAGCACATCCTTAAATTTTCCTAGTCGTATGAGTATCAAGACATGGCATCGATACTCCAGATTAGACTAGTGTATACGTTTCCTGACCCGGTTGGAGGGCGATAGCTGTTCCCACAGCTATTGGTGTTTGACACCGAGGATTGTGTACAGGTGCTCAATGGAGAATGAGTTTCACTGGATGAACTCACCGAGAACTCCTAGATGGTATTATACCTATTGTCAGATAGCGGTTCTTTAGTGACATGAGTACAAGGCAGTCTTTTGATCTGAGATTGCCATAGGTTCTTATGTGTGTTCCCACTGTACTTTGATCACTACCCTGCCACGGCCCTAAAGAGGCAAGTAAACAGGTTTTAGTTGGGTACAGTCCCAAAGTACATAGAGGCAGTGATCGGTCGAAGAAACTCATCTCTTCCGGATTAGGGAGTTGATGTCACACTGTGCTTGATTGACCATAACCAAAAGTCCTCGGCCGAGACGGTAGATAAAATGATAAGTTTTATTAGTTGTATCTTAGATGGTTATCAATTTGACATCAACATGACTTATCGGGTCATTGGGGGTTTGACAGTTTTCATCCCCCAAACCTGATATGCGACACTCTCTGACAAAAAAACTGGACTGTACGGTAACTGTCACTGATAAGCTCTGATTTTTCTCGGATGAGCTTGCTTGTCGGCCTTTTTTTATCAATACATGGGTAGCTGTTACGTACAGCTAGTGTCGCTGATGTGCTTGTGGGTTAACCTGTGAGGGGATTGATCTGAAAGTGTTTCAGATTAATCGGATGCGATCTTATGCTACAGCCAGAATATTGATTGAGTCTTTAGAGTCTCAGGCAGAGGTTTTTCCCACTCAAATGAAACGATATAGTATGCGTATGGAAATACGTACGGGAGTTCGATTAAATATGTGTATTTGATACATGTACTTTAATCGGGTGTTTGATAATACTAGCCAGTTTATTTTAAAGCCGGATTATTAAATCAAGTATTGATTTAATATATATATATATATATATATATTCTCTAGTATTATATTCACTTTATATTTCTCTCCAATTTTGTATTTGTATACGGTACAAATACACGTATATGTATACGATACATATATTTTGTGTATATGATACACATACTAGATGTTTAATTTATATAAACATCTAGAAGGATACACCTCATTTCTTTTATCATTATTAAAGAAAAGAGAAGAGTGTAGAGAGGTATGGCTTTAATACTTTATAGTTTTAACACTATTAAAATATGAAGCATACTCTCTCCTCTTCTTTATTGTTTCATGCCTCTTCTCTCTCCTCTTTTTCCTTTGAAGTGATGAGAGCTAAAAAGAGAAGAAACTGAGAGAAAAATATGTGTGAGCTTTCTACATCTCTTCCCTTCATACTTTAGCAAATCATGAAGTTCAAGTTTCTTCATAAGGATTATTCTTTTGGTGAAGATGAAGCTTAAGTTAGGGTTTTCTCGATGTGGATCATTTTCGGTAAGGAGGTCCGCTTGCAAGCTCGTTCCTACGATGACGGAGTCTAGTTCGGGTCTTCTACGATTGGGTGGACACGCTACAAAGATTGTAGCACCTTAAACTTAATTCTATGCTTAGTAGTTTCTTACAACTATATGTATTTGAATGATTTTAGGATTGATTTTTGGTGCTATACTCTTGAATTTTTTTTTTCATTATTCCTCCGTGATCCACAAGTGTTGCAACCCTAGCACTAAAACCCAACAACGAGATTATGGGAATATACGGAATTATGTGAATACGGGATTATAGGAATGTTTAGGAATGCTTAGGATTAGGATTGGTTGGATGAATCGTGATAAAGCGATCGATTCATATCCCTCTTGACCAATATACGATATCCGTTCACACTCATGAAAATGAGCACGAATCATCAAACTATCACAAAGGATCGTAAGAATGACTCGTCAAAAATAGTGAGTGATGAATGAATAGTAATTATGGTTCACTTAACCTTAATATTGTAATATGTGAAAATGGAAAGTATATCATATATGCTAAAGTAGAAGCTATATATGATATAAAACTTTATTTCAACAAATTCCAATCTTAGGGGTTAATGTTCTCTAAATGTGAAGTTGAAAGTATAGAACATATGCTATGAGGAGGATAAATCTTTCATACAAGCTACATGTTCTATCAAACATTATTTCAACATTTATCGGGCATATGCTTAAATTCAAGTCAAGCTTATAAAACAAAGATAATTAGAACGTTGTTCTTGCTAAAAGTATTGTTAGTGAGTATAGGGTATATGCTAAGGTCGATATGCACCCATCAAGAACAAAATACTGTATCAAGCAATTTATCAAGTACCTTGGCAAAAACAACCCTCTAATAATTAAATTAAGCTTCATGATCAAGAAGAGACGAGTGACACTTTAATCATTCATCTTCCATCCTCTCCTTCACCTAAACAAATGAAACAACTCAAAAATCATTATATAACATATCAAACACATTATTAGTGAAATATACATAAGAGAAAATAACAAGAATAATAGAACAAGATAATAGTACATAGATGGCTTGCCACTATGGACGAGAAAATCCGTAAGGGAAATTTTAGGTTGCCCCTACGGTTCCCACCATAGGGGCATATATACATAAAAAAAATGTAAAAGTTTAACATCTGCAATTGCCCCTACAATGCAGCAAGAGATGGCCATAAGATTATCACCATAGAGGCAAAGTCGGGCATTTAAAAAGAATAAAAACCAAATTTTTCCCTCTTCGTTCCTACAATATGACCTAATCCCCAAAATTATTTCCCCCTAAAACTTCCCCGCCCCCATCCTCGAGCTCCAGCGCCCTCATCGCCTCCACCGACTTCGTCGCCTCCTTTGAACTCCAACTGTTGCGCCACGGCAGCGCCCCGGCCGTCTATCCGAGGACAAAAAGTGGAATCAAAATTTTCTTAACTTTTAAACTGGCGCTACCGCGGACAATATACCCGGATCGTAACCATTAACCGATACTAGCTAACAAGAGAAAGGGTGAGAGATATACCGAGTGATCCGAGTCCTCCGGTCTTCTCGTCGTCGTCCCGATCTTCCGCGGAAACTCCGGTCGTCGCATCCTTGCCGGAAGGGCACCACATCGTCTGTATCTTTTACGGGCTCCCACCTCAATACCGAGGCAACTCGGGCGCGAAGTTGGCTAGCCGACACGCCCAAGATTTACTGTAGAATGTGTAGTGCTTAGTCTCTTTGGGGTTATGTTGCCTTGATGGAGGAATCAACAAGATATGAACTTGGGGATTTTTGTGGCAATGGAAAAATGATATGAATGATAATTTTTCCCACACCCTCACAAAATGAGAACTCTCTCATTTTTCTCTCCTCTCTCAAAAGAGTGGCCGGCCCCTTCCAAATGAGAATGGTGGAGGGATAGAATGTGTAGCATGAAGGGAGGTGATGGTAGGAGAAGAGAAGAGGTGACCACACCAAAAACACCATCATAACAAACTTACATCCAAACCATACCCTTTCTTATCTCAATTAATGCAAGTAATGGTGCAACAAAAGAAAAGATGGAAAAGGAATCTAAAGATGCTATCATAATCACCCATCTCACAAATAAACCCTCCACAAAATGTTATTTGCAAACTTGCAAATAACCCCCTCCATCGAAAAAGTCCGGCCGGGAAAGAACAAAGGAAAACCGGCCGGAACGGAATGCAAACTGGCAACTCCAGAAAACTGGTCCCGTAAAAAATTACACGAAAACCCCGATACTGTGCATACACACCCGCATCTGTATTCCGTCCGGATACAAATGCAAAGAGACAAAATCTACACTGTACTAAACTAGGATCCGGCTTAAACCAAAGCCGGCTAGTAATGTTCGCCCGATCCTGATCCGTGCAATACCGCACGAATCTGATCGAACCCTGCCATATAACTATACGGCCTCTAGTACAAACCGTCCGATCCTGATCCGTGCAATACCGCACGTATCTGATCGGACCCTGCCATATCTCCATACGGCCTCTACAGCGTTTCGCCCGAAAGCTTGAGTAACTGAAAGTGTGGTGGACTCTAAAGACTCGTCAATACTATGGCTGTGGATTTAACCACTAGCACGTCAGAGGTATTAGCCAATACGTGACGGGCCACCAGCTATTGACCAAAAGGGACGTCGATGAGCGAACTCATCCTGACACCCTACTGAGCCTGTCAGTGACAATATCCGTACAGTCTGGTCCGTTCGTCTATGAGCATCGCATGGCGGGCCTAGGGGGTTGGTAAAAGTCAGACCCCCAAAGGCGGTACAAGTCGTGTCGGAGTGTAGCCCAGAACGCCCTGAGATACTACTGGAATACCTACCAGTAAATCTCCTGCCTCGGCCGAGGGCTTTGCGTAATGGCTCTCCTAGACACAGCGCGACCTCACCCCCAATACCGGGAGAGACGAACCCCTGAAGATCCGCTCACTGCCTCCATGTGGCTCGGGACTGTACCCAACTAAAACCTGTTTGCACGACTCCTTTGAGCCGTGGTAGGGTAGTAATCAAAGTACAGTGGGAACTCACACGAGACAAATGACGATCTCAGGTCGATGAACTAACCTGTACACATGTCACCAGGGAACTGCTATCTGACGTCTGGTATAATCCCAACTAGCAGGTTCCCGGCGAGTCCTGTCCGGTGTATTCATAACCCAATGAGCACCTGTATACATCTTAGGTGAACCAACTGACACCAGTGGCTTGTGAGACCGGCCACCGCCCCTCGTCGGGGTCTCGACTGTATACACTAGTCTACTCTGGAGAATCGATGCCCTGTCTCGAAACTCCCACGACTAGGGACCTTTTAAGGATGTGCTTATAGACCACCAGCTCTCACGTATATGATCGCCCTCATACTGCTGGCAGTCAAGCAAGAATCCTAGGGGCTCTATCAGCGTGTAATAGCGACCTGTAAGGTCACCTGAAGCAGTACACGATGATAAAGGTAAACCAGATAGCATACTATCATCTCGAGTAAGACTGTCCTACCGGGATAGGTCCTCCCTCAATCATTGCAATCACGTGCCTGTGATCCAATAATTGACTCTGAGGGCACTATCTCCAACAATCTCCCACTTGCACTCAAGGCTAATTATTGCGATGTCGCATACTCACAGCCCGTGTGATACCGAACACCCAACTCCTCTACTAGTCAGTCTCACAAAGCTCGTTTGCGAAACTATTGCGTTTGAGGAATAGCCTCAGTGAGTGGATCCGCTGTGATGTTTCTTTCTATGTCTCTCTATATCTCAAGTTCGCAGAGAAAGACATCTCCCGAAATGAGCAATACCTGTCTTAGAGTATGTCTGGATATCTGATGGGACCTAGCTCATAAATGAACTCCAAATCCAAACTTCTTAGACTGTATCGATAACTGACCTTAATCAGTATCCAGCGCCATGCCTCCCTCAGTATTGCCTTGGACCACCTGTCCAAAATACTGCCCCTCGTCAGAAGGAGAAACTATAACTCTGACAATCAGCT
The DNA here is from genome assembly GCA_030015575.1 of Agapanthus africanus. Classification (NCBI taxonomy): domain Eukaryota; kingdom Viridiplantae; phylum Streptophyta; class Magnoliopsida; order Asparagales; family Amaryllidaceae; genus Agapanthus; species Agapanthus africanus. The sequence goes on from CM057351.1 coordinate 32,159,720, forward strand.
TGTCGTCCAGGTCACCTTGGAAGCCTGGAATGATAACTGCCTCCCGAATGAGGCTGTCGTTATCATATCCTTAGAACATCCACTTATGTTCCAAAACTGCTTCCGACTGTTCCTCCAGGATTGGATCAATATCAACTTATTGCATCTAGTGCAAGAACAGTATCTGGTGTGGTACTTGACATCTCATGATTGACTCAATTGCCTAAGCAAGTGATCTGCCAATCATGCACATCCCTCTCTACTTTAGTCTATAAGACACCTTTAGAGAGGGTGACTCCATCTCCTGCAGGTACACTACCGTGCCAGGAGTCATCCATTCTAAATACTCTTAGAATGCTGTCAAAGTACCCAGATTGGGAAACCACCCAAATCTAGATCTAAAAATCTAGTAACCAGTATGTCCGATATAATGTCCAAGTCCTTTGTGGAGAAACCACTGTGTGACGACCAAAGTATAACCGATCGTAGTATAGGAATATCACTTCCTACTCTGTGTATGTCATCCAAATACCATGACATCACACCCTACTACCTTCTCAACAGATCCATCCCCTATTCTGATGAAGTCAAACCTATGACTATCACATCAGAAATAGATGATCTATCTCCGCTGTATCTGCTTTAGTTTATAAATAGACATAAGCCACCTGTCCACCAATGCTTCCGCTGCTCCCACTGACTACGACAACCCTCTGGCAGAGTCATATAGACGTACACTTCTAAAGCTAGTTTAGAACGACGCTATACTCATCCTCCTGCCGGGTCTCACAGTCTGGAACAACAGCAATGGTAAGTCTGGGTAAACAAGAACCTCCCTGCCACCGTCGTTGAGCATACCGAAGTACCTCTCGAGTGCCTGAGGTTACCCACCATATCTGCGGAGTGGCTAATGGAATGTCAAATCAGATTGAATCTTTAGGTTCCTTATCAAATCTTCAGTAATCGTTTGCGGTTCTGGAATCGCTTCCAGTTCTACCATACTCCCACTTCTGTTTTCTGAAAATTAACCATTTCTTTTTAAAATGTGGCGAGTTAAGAACAATATCACTATTGATCTTCCAGATGGTAGAAAGTCAACCCTCTTCTTAGCCTGGGTCAACCCACAAACAGCCATTACAGAAACGTGCCTTGAGTTGTCCAGTGTCTGGTTTTAATCATAAGCCGGACAACTCCCCGTACCTTAACATCGTTAAGGTATGAACTGTTCTATATCCAATATAGGATATATAGAACCAGAGGCACTGATTTAAATGAACCAGATTCAAATCATGCAGCTATCTCCAGTGCATGTCAACTAAATGGAAGGAGGCCGATCAGCGTTACTCAACTTAGGAATGCTTCCAATTATGAGTAACCTGAAAGAGAAGCAAGTTCTCATTACTATCAACTGAATACCATACACAAGTATCTACATCTTCGATCACCTTGAAGAATCCCGATACTTGCAATACCTGGTTCTCTACTCTATTCTTATACCAATAACTCCTCAAAACTCAGACCCTGTGTTTCTACGAAACACATGTCTAAGAATTAGAGTAGTTAAAAGTAAACAGAATATAGTATGAGGACCAACCCCACTGTCCTAATGGACACTGGACAATATACAATACTCTGTATAAGTCCCTGAGTCTAACAACTCATTCACTGTGTGTCGTAGGTTGAAAACTGTACTATGGTTAAGAAGAATTACACCGCTGTTCAATGCTCCTTACCTAACCATCCACTGATATAGGTAAATGTCATAGACATAATTTCAAAAGGTATATCTCACTCTATAAAAATAGACGTACAGATATATCAATTTGAAATTGGTGCATAACAACGGATATTCAAAACCAAATATTTGCCGACCGGCAAACAGCCCAGGTGATCTCCTCAAATATCACCGATTACAACGAATCCCGATATAATGAGGATGATCACCCTATTCCCAATAACTTACTCCCACTCATCATCTGTAAAACCATACAGATGTGAGAATCAAACCTGGTAAATACATATACTGGAGCAAGTGTCTAATCAGGAAATTAGTTTTCTTTTAACAGTACACAGTTGAACTGAAACATGGAAATGTCTCGATGGGGTATCCTGGTATTCCTAGTAATGCCTCTACCATTATCCAGATTCACAACTATAACCGTATAATTCTATGCCACCTCTCCAAATCCCTTTATTTGTCTTTAGTCATTACCTTCTGCACACCCCTTAGGCCAATTGGTTTTCTTCCTTCCCTACCGTTCGGCACCAGCCTATGGTTTGGAAGAAGACTATCCAATAAGCATAATGGGTGTACTGTCCTAATCCTAGGAGCACTCGCAATGCGAAAGAAGGTGAAGATAAAAGACAACCGAATAAAGCTTATTCCTATTTCTCCTGAACCAGAATCCATCCCCGAACTGGAACAAGTTCCTTTCGAGTTCGTATATAACCATACGATGGAGTATCCAATAAACTGTGGATCTTCGTAGTGATACGGAGTGTCCTGGAGAAATACAAAGGTGATTTAGGATTGGCGAAGAAATACTCGGTTTGGTCGTGAATGACAGTTGCAATTTACTTTGCCCTCTTACTAATCCCTTTCTTTGTCTTAACTTAATACCTTCTGCACACCATCGTTATGCTAATTGGTTTTCTTCATTCCCCACCGTTCGGCACCAGCCTAAGGTTTGGAAGAAGACTATCCAATTTGCATAATAGGTGTACTATCTCCTAAACCAAGGAGTACTCGCAATGAGAGAAGGTGAAAAGAAAAGACAACTGAATAATCCTATTCGTTTTCTCCAGAACCAGAAACCATCCTCGAAGTCCTTCGAGTTCGTATATAACCATACGTTGGTTTTGTCCAATGGAAGTGGACGTTCGTAGTAATACGGGGTGTCCTGGAGAAAAGGGTAAAAGTAGGAGTGGCAATGAGGTTTGCAACTCTGACAATCCAAAAGCCAGTGTTAAGAAGGTTCAGTCAACTTGGACACTGAGTCATAGTCCAGGGTCGGGTCAATGGTCGCTGCCATAGAGAGAGAGAAAAGAAACACTCAGCGTGCACTCTAACCTAGATCAGAATGGTTATCACTTTATCTAATCTGGAAACCTCCCACTGTTACCTCAAATTCTTCCCCAAACCTGAAAGAAGAATTAGTCGGGATCACCCGAGGAGTAAACCAACTCATCAGTAGGAATCGGGATCCAACTATCATCGCATGATAACTTGACGGAATCCACTCAAGTCACCACACTCCAGAAGGTATGCGCATATCTGGCAAGTTTCAGTTCTTTTGAAACTCCCGATGTAGGTTTTTACCCCTAGGACCCAAGTGACCTTGACAATGCCAACAAATCAAAGAGTCCTAGTCAAGTTCTACCCGTCATTATCTTGATTGCGTTAAACCCACCCGTACGAGTCCTTGACAATGCCAACAAGACCGTACGACTGTCCTAACCAATCCACTTATCCATGTAACAGAAAAGCACTACATAGCTACCGAACACTACGCCTCGGCAATGCACGACAAACGCAGCACGAATACTAAGTAATACTAATCTGAAATGACGGAGGGCTACGACTGGTTTTTGGCGAAAAACCTTTAACGTAATGAACTTGATATCGTTGAAGGAACTGGATAACTTTTTAGAAAATATAGTGACGAAAACCTTTACTAAAGAGGTCACTCCCGGTGAAGGGATCTCGGCTCTTTCCCCGTAGAATGAGGTGCAGGATATTCCAACTGAATACCACGATGCATAGCAAAAGTAATCGGCTATAGTGAAGTTAATGCCCTGACGCAAACTTCTGTCCAAGGGGTCACTCCCGGTGAAGGGATCTCGGCCCTTGCCTCGTCGACTGAGGAGCAGGATATTCCAAATGAATACCATGATACAAAACAAAAGTGAACGTCCTTGCAATAACAGCTTTTTGAAAAATGTTCCAACAATATCAGAATAGGTTTGTTTAGCTTGCATTGATCCGAATCAACGCAGTCCCATCAATTGATCACACCACAAAGAACGAAAATATACCGATGTACGTATATGCCATCCGCATTCGCCACTGGGTCCCGTCATTACCCGTTAGGTTAGCTAACTAACGACAGAGCGGGGACTGGACTAGCGCGGATGTAAAACATATACAACATCTACTAATATATATACCAATATATTATATTCGCTCAAGGCGTGATAAAATGCAACATCACAGAAATGTACAGCATCACAGAACAATACAGATATCTGGAAGCCCCGGGTTTCACAGAGCCGCTGCTGAAACCCGACGTTCCCCTGGTCGTGTGGATAGCCTGTGCAATGAAATCCTAGACCCCTACGGGCGCGGCAAGTCACCCGCCAAAACCTGAAGCGAGGCAGCCCCCTTCAGCTCCGTGAATGGACCACCCAGCACTTCACGGAATCCGGTAACTTGGGCACCCCTCCTGGGTCAACCTGTACCCCCTACGAGTGCGGCGAATAGCCCGCCAATTCTAGAGTGAAGCCCCCTCCGTCTCAATGCCATGAGATGCGGGCCCGTTGCCCTCTAGAACCCGGCTATCCGTGCACCCCTCCGCGGGGTAATCCTAGTACAGAAAGTAAAATATACATACAACGGGTACATCGACCGCAACCAGGTCGTGCCCTAAAAGAATAATACAACCAGGCAGTGACGGCAGTCCACATGTCGGACGCTCGCCCCGCAATATCAAATGTACATATAAAACAAAACTGTACTAGCATTGCATCCAGGCTATCCCCCACGACCGATCCGCAACATCACAGCATAAACACAGAACATCAACGTGAAAGTCACGTTCGCTAATCCGTCTAACCGGGCTATAGCAGTTAGACCGGATTTACCGATCGAGTGACATTCACGGTTGCAGATATAATGTAAATACTGTGAAATAATGTGTTTAAAATATCCGATCGATCAAAAATTAACAAGTGGGCCCCCAAGCAATACTGTAGCACTCACAGAAAATATGGGCCCAATATTAATATTCCAAAACCCCTAAAATTAGCCCAGAAGCCCACTGGAGAAATTGGACACAGTGAGGACACCAATGTGCGGCGGAACAGCGGCCCAAGGGGGGGTTTGGCCGCGGTTCCGCGCTTCACTGATCGACTCACTGCGTCGAATTTTTACAGCAGTCTTAGAACTCCCTGCACATCATTCTGAGACAACCTGAAAAATTTTTAGAGCCAGAAAAAATTCGACAGAAGACTGATGTGAGTGAAAATGTAGATTTTGGAATTTTGGTCGATCGGAAATGCAAAACACATCAAACGAAGCTAGACGAAGTTAATGGCGAGGCTCTGATACCATGTTGCGCCACGGCAGCGCCCCGGCCGTCTATCCGAGGCCAAAAAGTGGAATCAAAATTTTCTTAACTTTTAAACTGGCGCTACCGCGGACAATATACCCGGATCGTAACCATTAACCGATACTAGCTAACAAGAGAAAGGGTGAGAGATATACCGAGTGATCCGAGTCCTCCGGTCTTCTCGTCGTCGTCCCGATCTCCCGCGGAAACTTCGGTCGTCGCATCCTTGCCGGAAGGGTACCACATCGTCTGTATCTTTTACGGGCTCCCACCTCAATACCGAGGCAACTCGGGCGTGAAGTTGGCTAGCCGACGCGCCCAAGATTTGCTGTAGAATGTGTAGTGCTTAGTCTCTTTGGGGTTATGTTGCCTTGATGGAGGAATCAACAAGATATGAACTTGGGGATTTTTGTGGCAATGGAAAAATGATATGAATGATAATTTTTCCCACACCCTCACAAAATGAGAACTCTCTCATTTTTCTCTCCTCTCTCAAAAGAGTGGCCGGCCCCTTCCAAATGAGAATGGTGGAGGGATAGAATGTGTAGCATGAAGGGAGGTGATGGTAGGAGAAGAGAAGAGGTGACCACACCAAAAACACCATCATAACAAACTTACATCCAAACCATACCCTTTCTTATCTCAATTAATGCAAGTAATGGTGCAACAAAAGAAAAGATGGAAAAGGAATCTAAAGATGCTATCATAATCACCCATCTCACAAATAAACCCTCCACAAAATGTTATTTGCAAATTTGCAAATAACCCCCTCCATCGGAAAAGTCCGGCCGGGAAAGAACAAAGGAAAACCGGCCGGAACGGAATGCAAACTGGCAACTCCAGAAAACTGGTCCCGTAATAAATTACAGGAAAACCCCGATACTGTGCATACACACCCGCATCTGTATTCCGTCCGGATACAAATGCAAAGAGACAAAATCTACACTGTACTAAACTAGGATCCGGCTTAAACCAAAGCCGGCTAGTAATGTTCGCCCGATCCTGATCTGTGCAATACCGCACGAATCTGATCGAACCCTGCCATATAACTATACGGCCTCTTGTACAAACCGTCCAATCCTGATCCGTGCAATACCGCACGTATCTGATCGGACCCTGACATATCTCCATACGGCCTCTACAGCGTTTCGCCCGAAAGCTTGAGTAACTGAAAGTGTGGTGGACTCTAAAGACTCGTCAATACTATGGCTGTGGATTTAACCACTAGCACGTCAGAGGTATTAGCCAATACGTGATGGGCCACCAGCTATTGACCAAAAGGGACGTCGATGAGCGAACTCATCCTGACACCCTACTGAGCCTGTCAGTGACAATATCCATACAGTCCGGTCCGTTCGTCTATGAGCATCGCATGGCGGGCCTAGGGGGTTGGTAAAAGTCAGACCGCCAAAGGCGGTACAAGTCGTGTCGGAGTGTAGCCCAGAACGCCCTGAGATACTACTGGAATACCTACCAGTAAATCTCCTGCCTCGGCCGAGGGCTTTGCGTAATGGCTCTCCTAGACACAGCGTGACCTCACCCCCAATACCGGGAGAGACGAACCCCTGAAGATCCGCTCACTGCCTCCATGTGGCTCGGGACTGTACCCAACTAAAACCTGTTTGCACGACTCCTTTGAGCCGTGGTAGGGTAATAATCAAAGCACAGTGGGAACTCACACGAGACAAATGACGATCTCAGGTCGATGAACTAACCTGTACACATGTCACCAGGGAACTGCTATCTGACGTCTGGTATAATCCCAACTAGCAGGTTCCCGGCGAGTCCTGTCCGGTGTACTCATAACCCAATGAGCACCTGTATACATCTTAGGTGAACCAACTGACACCAGTGGCTTGTGAGACCGGCCACCGCCCCTCGTCGGGGTCTCGACTGTATACACTAGTCTACTCTGGAGAATCGATGCCCTGTCTCGAAACTCCCACGACTAGGGACCTTTTAAGGATGTGCTTATAGACCACCAGCTCTCACGTATATGATCGCCCTCATACTGCTGGCAGTCAAGCAAGAATCCTAGGGGCTCTATCAGCGTGTAATAGCGACCTGTAAGGTCACCTGAAGCAGTACACGATGATAAAGGTAAACCAGATAGCATACTATCATCTCGAGTAAGACTGTCCTACCGGGATAGGTCCTCCCTCAATCATTGCAATCACGTGCCTGTAATCCAATAATTGACTCTGAGGGCACTATCTCCAACACCAGCGCCCTCGTCACTTCCACTGACCTTGTCGCCTCTTCCTATGTCGTCTCCTTCGACCTCCTCTGACCTCCAACATCGCCTCCAGCACCTCCTCCAACCTCCTCCTCATCCAAAGCCTCCCTCCTCTTCCAAAGCCCTCTCCTCTGATCCTCCAGTGGCTGATCCCCCTCCTCCAGTGGCCGAACCCTCTCCTCCGATCCTCTGCCGTCGAAGACTTCCTCCTCCTCCTTCCCGGCGTAGCCTCGTCAAGCAGGGGCTGTCGATTCTTCCACCGCCTCGTTGCAAGCCTCCACCTCCCGTCGATTACTCCACCGTCGCCTCCTAACCGTCGATTCCTCCACGGGTTAGTTAATTTATTCCATTTTGAATTTTAATTTTCCTAATTAATTTTGATTTTGATTTCTTTAATTATAAGAATTAATTTATTATTTGGTTGTTTTTGTTGTTAATGTTGTTGAATTTAGGGTTAAGGTTAATGGTATGGGGTCGGTTAGGGGCTGGGTTAGAGATTAATTAGGGTGATTAGGGTTAGGGTTAGTGTTAATTAGGGGGTTAGGGTTAGGGTTATGGTTAGGGATAGGGTTAGGGTTAAGATATTAGGGTTCGGGTTAAGGTTATGGTTAGGTTTAGGATTAGGGGTAGGGTTAGAGTTAATTAGGGTTATTGTTATGATTAGGGTTAATTAGGGATTAATGGTTAGGGTTATTGTTATGGGTTTAGGGTTAAACTTATTATCAATTAGGTTTAAGTTTTAGGGTTAGGGTAACATTTTAATGAATTGTTGTAGATAGTTTAGTGAAAATCAACCACAGTTTAGGGTATTTTAGTGAAAAATAACTACAGTTGTTAAGGGTATTTTAGTGTACAAAAATAAAACTCAGCGATGGGTTTTTTACTAAAAAATTTTAATGATAGTTTAGTAAATAACAACAAAAGTTAAGGGTATTTTAGTGAAATTTATGGTTATTTGGTTAATTTAAAAAGATGAATCGTTTAGTTAAATTTTTTAAGATAGTTTAGTAAAAAACCAACAATAGTTAAGGGTATTTTAGTGTAATTTAGTAAAACTGAAAAAATAGGTTGCTTAGAAAAAATTTTAAGGTAGTTTAGTGGAAAACAACAATAGCTAAGTGTATGATACTCGATGATAACGTAAACGTAAAACTTTACAGTAAACGTAAAAAACTTTACCCTAAAGTAAAAACTTCAAAACCGTGAATTGAAACATAAACTGTAAATCCAATTCAAATTAAATCTTACACTAAGTGTATATATGATGCTCGATGATAATATGAAATTTTCATATTCTCATCGATAGTCATATGTGAAAATCAAAGCGCGCCTTAGTCTCCGTCTATCGGTTAACATACGTTCGATGTTCGTTGTGACATAAAACTATACAAAAATTGTTAAATATTGAACGGTATTGTTTGATACTAACAACTGTCGTGTAGTGTACGTAATGAGAAGATTCGATCGTATGATAACCGATAGATTTTTCTAGTGTGGAAAAGTTAGGAATGTATAAAGCAAACACCTGCAGTCACTTGTATTTTCATTCGTTTCGAGTATTTTCGTCGGTACTGCTGGTTCTACGTGTACAAAGATAGATTAGATATTCATTTCAATATTGATTCACAGCATTGAAATGATTATCTTTTCTATTACAGTGTACTCGGAGAACAGCGGAGAGGTGCTGCCGAAATTTCCTCGAAACGGATGAAAACACAAGCGAATGGGTGTTTGCTCTATACATTCTTAATGGGATTGAAACCTTACCCCCGACAGCCGAAACACATACATACAACATGAATACACAACACACACACGTATATACACAAAGCACATACACATTAACAACCCTACACCCAAGAAAAATTATAAATTGAAACACAAATACACATAACACAACTCATACTTGGGTATATTCAAATATAACTTTGTTAATCGATGATTTATCTTTTTCAATGAAAAACATGCCCTTCCCATTATCTTCTTTACCAATAACCATCTAGTTCTTAGATTTCTCAATGTAGTCACCATAAAAAACCAATTAGCTCCACGGTCACCGATTCAAGCATCGATTCCATAACTTCAATACTTTCTTCCATTTGTGAAACTTACAATTTATGTGTTATACAGTCGAACATGGCCCATGAGTATATCGGAGTTAAAGACTGGATGTACGTGGATTGGCAACAATGCATGAACCCTAAGTTCATCACAGGATTTTATGCTTTCATCGGATTTGCATGCGAACATCATAAGGAAATCGGGAAGATCCTTTGTCCATGCACAGCTGTGGGAATAAGTATTGGTAGAAGACAGAACTGGTAGAGCTTCACATCGTTAAGCATGTTTTTACCAGATTTTATGCAACTTGGTTATATCACAAGGAAGAAGAAGAAGAATATAATGCGGCGGAAGAAGAAGAAGAGTATAACTTGTTGTATGTCGATGGCGTGCACCCCGCGGGTTCGCGGGGAGGCGGAGTTTGCAAAAAAACGATTTTTATATGCTTCGCAACACCGACTAAACTCCAGGATCGATACTAAATCCTAGCTAACAAAACAACTGTGAGGTTTAACTACTATGTAAGAAAGTTATACCTCAAGAATCAAGTCCTTCTTCTTGCACTCCTCCTCCTCTTCATGAGCTCCTTGAAGGTTGTACGGATCACGCCTCCTCATCGGCCTCCTCGAGTCAAAGAAGATCTACCCGAGAGTGTCTACTAAGAGCTCCTACCTCTAAGATGAGGTAACTAGGGTACCTAGTGTGCTAATCTAAGTAGCCTATAGGATGTAGAGAGTGATTATGGATAGATTAGTCTCAATAACCCTAGGTTTCTCAACAGATGAGACAATTAGGGTTTGAGGAAGAAGAAGAGAGAGCTTGAGGAGAGAGAGTATTTAAGATAATAATGAAATGAATATGGCTACTTGTGATGACTGTGATGCATGCCAAAATATCTTACAAAATATCTCACAAAATATCATAAAATATCTAAGTCCACCCTTGCCTCAATAGTCATCCATGAGTCACCAAGTACCCATGCTTCATTTATCATAAAATAACACCTCATACCTCTACCTCATTAATCATTTAACCTAAATGGTAATACAAGTAATGAGGTGTCTTCTTCTAGAAGTATTCTTGAACAAATTACAAGAATACCCCTCACCGTATATACATACCCATATCCGTATTCCAAAAAACACGAATACAATGAGATGAAACGAATCCAATAATCTAATACTAGGATTCGGCTTAAACCAAATCCCACTAGTATTATCCGTTCGAACATGATCCGTGCACAAGTACACGTATATGTTCGAACACTGTCGTAAAACCATACGACCTCTACATCGTTTCGCCCGAAGCAGGGAAACCCTCTGTGTGGGACTCTAAAAACTCGACTGTACGCTGGCGTGGGTTTAACTACAAGCACGTCAGCGGTACTAGCTACACGTAATGGCTACCCAGGTATCTGTCGATAAGAAGACCGATGAGCAAACTCATCCGAACTCCTACTGAGCCTATCTGTGACAATCTCCGTACAATCTGGTTTGTTCGTCTAAGAGTATCGCATATCGGGCCTAAGGGGCGGTAGCTGTCAGACCCCTAATAGCGCAATAAGTCATGCTGGAGTAGAGCCCAAAAACACCATGAGAAACTACTGGAGTACCTACCAGTAAATCTCGCTTGCCCTGACCAGAGACTTTGTGTAATGGATTTCCGAACACAACGCGACATCAAACCCCAATACCAGGAGAGACGAATCCTATCTAACTGTCACTGCCTCTAAGTGCTTCGGGACTGCACCCAACTACTACCTGTTTGGACGAATCATCAAAGTCGTGGTAGGGCAGTAATCTAAAAACAGTGGGAACACACCCGAGGCGAAGTAGCAGTGTTAAGTCAACGGACTACGCTGTACTCATGTCACCTGGGAACTACTACCTGACGATAGGTATGGTACCAACCAACAGTTCCCCACGAGTCCGTCCAGTGTAACTCATAACTCAATGAGCACCTGCATACTATCTCCAGTACGACGTACTAATAGCTGTGGGATAGCCCATCTCCCCTGCTGGGATGAGAAGCGTATACACTAGTCTACTTTGGAGTATCGATGCCCTGTCTCGATAATCCTATGACTAGGGACTTGTATAAGGATATGCTTATAGACTACCCAGCCCCCACTAGTGTGACTACCATCACAACACTGGTAGTCAAGCAAAGATCCTAAGGACTCTCCCAATATATATTAGCGATACGCTAAAAGAAACATAAACACATATTAAGATAGAAACAAACCATGTAGCATACTACCATATTGAGCAAGACCGTCATAAAATCCGTGTATATCTGGCACGTGACTGGCACTTGAATCATGTGAAGTCTATAGGACCCCACCTAATTCAAGTATGCCAAAGCCCAAAAATCTAATCCTTTTTAGGGAAATAATAGTGGTGAAGTTTTTAAAGTAAAGGTATGATACATAAAAGTGCAAGTGGATTATACTATAGTTGAAAACATTTTTCGTCATTAAAAATTCGGGAAGCTCCTCCCTAGTATATTTTGATCCAAAACCGCATACAAACAATATATATAGGAATCCTCAAGTGGGAGCTAGCTCTTCGCCAATTGGCGGAATCACAACCACGAAATAAACATATGTACGACGCCCAATGGCGAAGGTCAGCCCAGAAAGAAAAGATAAACAAAGCAAGACATCAAAACCTCAAAAGAAGCGAACATACACCTATAGCTCTAAGTCTCGCCAATACAAGTCTGACTAGGTCTACCAATATACAAATTTTGTTTCTGACTGATGGAGTTTATCTAGATACAACAGGAATAATAATACAAGAATAGGTACGATCCAATATGTCCCATCTACTCAAGCAAACACCCTGAAGGAACTGTGTGCCAGCGATACCGCTACTGATCCAAGCGGTCGGACCTGCAAGAAAACTGTAGTACAACGGGGGTGAGTTGCCAACTCGTGAGTAGAAAATATCAGAAGGTAGAAATCGAATAAACAACGATTCCTAGGTCATATTGTATCATGAAGGTAATACTATGATCTCTAGGGTGACCATGTATGCATATATGTCAACAATAGAGTCAAAACCAACGGCAAATACAAATAAACATCTGAAATCATATGCCTATATGCATGTAGATATCATCCACGTGTGTCCATCAACGACATAATAAATATCATGGAACCTCAGTGTCCAACATCGACACTCAAATCATCATGAAATCATATACCTGTATGTATGAGGATATCAACCAACGTGTGTCCATCAACGACACATCAAATCATGGAACCTGAGTGTCCAATATCAATACTCGAAACATCATGAAACCCGTGTCCAGCATCGACACGTAAATCCTCATATCTCGGGCTCCATCAGTCCGGATCGGCCCATGGGCTCCGTCAGTCCAGATCGGCCCATATACATCTTATGACTCCGGTCGGTATCCTCTGGATAACCGCTGGGTCCAAACTATCACCGGTAGGTAGTGCTTCCTCCTGTCAGGCTCAAAGTCATCCCCACGATCTTTTTGCTCCGGGGTAACTTACCGGGTCCACCATGTACCCGCAAACGGTTCGTCTAACTCCTCGAATCGGGTCTCGAAAACAAATCTCAGAAACGAGAAAACTCATGGTGGACGCATCGAAATCACATCACGAGAAACCGCATTTTTAAAACAATTTATAATTTCCTTTGAAATATATCCGCGGTTCTCAAATCCAGAAATCTCATGAAAACAGCATCGCAATGCATATAACCATAAGTACGATGTATACAAACATAGAACAGTAATATGAGCATATCAAGTATATCATGCAAGAATACCAAATGATAGTACTGAACAATGAATGTACTTTACGGTTATGAAAAATATCATGATATGGCAGTTCTACTATGTAAGTGGCATAGCAATTTACCGATGATGAATGTGTGAGCCGGCAAATCTGTGTAAGTGTAACATGCGCATCATCCATAATTGTGCAGGTGTACTAGCAGACGCTTGTTAGTTATATGTATGCCATAGAGGCCATTACTGTACATACGATGTATATTGTAGTGGATACTTGGACATATATAGGGAGGAATTTCTTGCTCGACATGATAGTATGCTATCTGGTTGCTCTTTATCTTAACATGTACACTGATTGTCTCTATGTTACATGTTGATAAAGCCCTTAGGATGTGTACTTGACTACCAAGATTATGATGCAGATCATACTAGTGGGGATAGAGTAGTCGCTAAGTACATCCTACAAATGTTCCTAGTCGTAGGTGTATCGAGACAGGGCATCGATATACCAGAGTAGACTAGCGTATAGTTTCTCGACCCATGAAGATGGGCGATGGATTATCCCATATCCATTGGTGCTTGACATCATAAATAATATACGGGTGCTCAGTGGAGACAGGGTACACTGGACGGACTCGCCGAGAAATCCCAGATGGTATTATACCTCATGTCAGATGGCAGTTCTCTGGTGACACTGGTACAGGTTAGTCTGTAGACCCGAGATCGTCATAGAGTCTTGTGCGATTCCCACTGTGCTTTGATTTCCACCTTACCATGTTCAAGAGAATGTGCAAAACGGTGGCTTTTGGGTACAGTCCCGAATCACATGGAGGCAATGAGCGATAGGAGGGGTTTCGTCTCTCCTGGTATTGGGAGTTGATGTTGCGCTGTGCTCGATTAGCTATAACAGGAAGTCCCTGGCCAGGGCTACTTCAGAGATATACTGGTAAGTGTTATCAATAGTTTCTCGACCCGTTATGAGCCTCATATCGACACGACTTATCGAGTTACTGGGGTCTGACGTTTACCACTCCTAGACGGATATGCGACATATCAGACGAAGAGACCGGACTGTACGGTAGTGTTACTGATTGGATTCGCAGGAGTATGAGCAGGCTTACTTGTTGATCTTCTGATCGCTCAATACCCGGATGGCCGTTACGTTTAGCAGACCGCTTGCAGCTTGTGGGTGTTTGATATGATCATCACCTACTGTCGGCGTATTGACGAGTCTTTAGAGTCCTACACAGAGGTTTCCTGGCTCAAGTGAAACGGAGTAGGAGCACATATGAGATATGTGCGGGACCGAGATTAATATGATATGAGATACCGTATTCTATTCTCGCGACATATGACATCGGTCGGTTATATGAGATATAGCCGGGTTATCGGATCAATGTTGATTCGATAAGTTGTTGCATTAGATATTAGTCGGTTATATGTGATATAGCCGGATTATTAAATCAAGTGTTAATTTAATGATTTAATGTATAGTTATATATTTGATATATTAATTTACATTAACTAGTATTTGCTCACTTATGATTTCTTTTCTCACTTAATGTGCACATTGTATATATGTGATATGTATATTTGTGTACATGATTGTGTCATGCTTGATGATTCATGCAACTTGGGTGTATGTATGACTTACACCATGCTAGAGATAATCCTAGAGTTTTTATTTATTTTGGTAATTACAAAATGGTTGGAAATTGTCAAGGCATGAAGCTTGTTGTTTGCATTGACCAAGTCCACTCTTTTGTTTTGCCTAAGATATTTATTAACCCAACCAATTAAACCTAGCCATGGTTAACTCTCTACAAGGGTTAGCATATGATACTTAACTCACCCATGGTTGCCATTTATCCTTTGGATAATTATTACTTGAGTTTTCTTCTTCTTCTTCCTCAAAGCTTTTTAGCTTCAATGGAAATGAGAGAAAAAATGTGAGAAAATCAAATCTAAAGTGAGCCCACTTCCTACTTCATCATCCTCTACTACTTGCCATTTAGTATAGGGTGTTTGCTTCACTAATTTCACAATTAGTGAAGAGATAGCTTGGGTTAGTGTCTCCTCGGCGTAGATCATCTTCGGCCTCGAAGACTTCGATGCAAGCATGTTCATTTCTTCATGGGAGCTTCCCTAGAGTCCGGGACATCATGGTCGCAGTGAAGAGACTACTACATGGACCTAATGAAGTAAAGGACTGGTCTACAAAGGTTGTATTCCTTGTTCACTTTACTTGCAAAGTAGTTTGCATTTCATTCCGTCGATTTTTCTAGTAGACGATTCTAGGGTTAGGGTTAGCTAGAACGGCAAAATCTGAAATTGGCATGTAAGATGCCTTTCGAAACCTTGTTACCGTCCTAGGGAACCCTGCAACGATATCATAGCAACTAATGAAAGTGCATGTGTGTGTGTGTGTGTGTATGTAATGCAATGAGGGTAAAATGAACGTAGCAGAAAGGTAACTAGTGACGCAACAAGCTAAGATATACCTCGATATACGAACCATACAATATCATATCTAAAATAGCACGAATCTTTAGTTTTTTGAAAAGTAGGGACTACGGTGTTTTTAAAGAAAAGCAATACGTTTGAAATCCGTAGCGTCTCTCGGTTTATCCTTTGAGACATACACGATTCGTTAGTTTTGAAAATAGGTATGACTCGAACCCTATTCTAATCATCTACTTAAGTAATTAAAAGACTAAAAAGCTAAACTAATCCCGAGTCAAAAGTACGGATCAATCATCATGTATATACCTCGTACGGTATAGTCCGTCGTATGGCCTCCTCAAAATCGAGGGTATGGTCAAATATCATATATCATAATTCGTACGGTATGATCCGTCGTACGATATCATAAATAAGGATACGGAACTAAGGTCACGTACAACATATCACACTTTATTCTCATATAAATATATATATACACACACACACATATAACTCAAGTCACATCTATATCAAACTCATATCATGTCTCACATCCGTATATCTACAAGGGCAACAGGAGACGTTCGTGCTTGCCGACTCGGCAATCACTCACTCGTCTTTCTGGACTTTGGGTCTCGGTCTTAGTGCCCCACTCGAGAGGTCTCTCCCTTCCTTTTTAAGTACGGGAGACCCCTTCGGATGGGCCCTAAGCCGAGCCCGAACAAGGGAACTAAAAAAGCTTCAAAGACAAAACCGATACTAGGGTATCGGGAGGTGAGGTAGAGAGGAACTCCAAATTCGGTTCCCAAACACTGTCTTCAACCGACGCTGGCTCCATACCGAGAGAAGACCCCGAGTTGACTTGACTTGACTTTCAGTTTCGTCAAGTTTTCTCGGGGCTCTCGGGAGGTGAAGCAGAGGGGCAGAGCCCCCCATCACGCGCGCGTGCGATAATAAGTATGCACGCATACGCGCATATGTGTATATGCTCGCGCATACAAGCCCAGTCATCTTATCTCATCACATTCTCTTTTCATCATAACAATATCTCACATCAAGTCATCTTGCATATACATCACATTCTCATTTGTATGTATATAGAATCTCCTATCATCTATTAGCGTACGAATATAACATGTACATAGCCTTGCATCCTCAAGCCAATATATCCACTAATGTCATCTTTTATCATATCATCTCATACTAAAACCTTTAATCATATCCGTAAGTTCGTAGCATATCTTTTCCCCAAATATAATTTATATATCGATTTTCCATATCAAAGGTTGCGAGGGTGCTATACGCCATCCACCCGACTTCCCCCATAGATATAAATCTACTCACCTGCTAAATCCTCGCTTAGTCGAAGTCGATGTACTTCGTCGTCTCGGAAGTCCACGCGAGGGTACCTACAAATCAACACATATTGTAACATTATGAAAACCAGGTCTGAAAACCAATACGGCACATGAATTGCTTATAGGTTAGAACCTATAGTTTACGCATGCAAAAACAACCAAATAACCCTCGTCGTTGACGTACAAACATCCAACGACCGAATTACATCAAGAAATTCATCAATCCAAGTTTCAAATATCGGAAAACATAATACGGCAACTAAGGAAATCACTCCCAGATTTTTGCTCAGATATATTGGGACCAAACTAACAATACAGTAGCTAGGTTATAAGGTAAGTGAGCTACAAGAAAAACCCCAACACCAGACACCTACACTGGCCCGGCGAGATACCCAAATTACCCGGCGTCGCCGGCCAAACCTAGGAATTGGTGTCTCGATCTTCAGCTGTAGTCTTCTAATGGTCTAACTAGGTTTAGGTACTTGTTTGATTTTCCTATAAACACTTCAAGTTTCTCCAGATACCCTGTAGTCCTCAAAGCTTCACAAAACCGACACGAGACAAATTCTAAGTTCGTGTATCGGGTTCTAGTCTCTGGTCTAAGACATTAAACATCACCAAAGTCAATTAAAACACTCACTACACCTCAAATACACCATCACAACTCAACTCAAACCCTAAACCTCATCTAGGAAATTCAAGGATCACTAAACCATATCGGTTTAACTCTAAACTAATACAGGACATAAAGAAAACTAATAACTAAAATAGAAGTGTGGGATTATACCTCCTTTGCAACTGAAGAAAATTCTTGAGTTGCCCAAAATGCTCAAAATCCAAACTTGGTTCCACTATGGGGTGTAGGATGAGGTGGGGATCAACTTTTGTGAAGGGAGACATAAGTTTGGAGGTGTTTTTTCATGGTGTTTGTGGGTGGTAGTAAGGTGGAGGGTTGAAGGAAGAAGAGGAAGAGAAGAAGAATGAAGAGGTGGATGAAGGATGAAGATATGAACCATGGTCAAAAGATTAACCCCCCCCCCCCTCATTTGCCCATACCCCTTTGTCCCCCCCCTGCCTCCATGTTTCTTCTTTCTTTTTCTTTTCTTTTTCTCATTTTCTTTTAAAACCAACATAAATATAAATGAAACCAACATGTAATCAAAATGCAACATGTCATGGTGCACTAACCATGGATATTAAATAAAAATACGGATTTGGCATAATCGTGATTAGTAGTGCACTAATCAAGTTTAATTTAAACCTGCATATAATAATTGCATAATTATTTATAAAATGCCCAAATCCAAATAAATACATTTTTAATAACTAAACCATACTCTAATAATTTTCCAAATATTGGTATATAATTATACCATTTTACGAAAACCCTAATTCGCAAATCGAATAGTTTTCGCGAAATATATTATTTTAATATTAAATTTTCAAAAATAATATTTTATATTTTTGAAATGTTACAATATCCCAAGCTTCCAAAATGTAATATACAAACTAGAACTATACAATAATGGTCTCTAGGGCATATATCACTAACAATCTCCCACTTGCACTAAGGCCATGTTTTGGCATATCGCAGACCTATCATCTCAAATAGCCTCTCGAACTGCGTCTTAGGGATGTCCTTTGTGAGTGGATCTGCAGTGTTGTTCTTCATATCAACTCTCCGTATCTCGATCTCCTAGGGATCCACGATCTCCTTGATCAGGTAATACCGCCTCAAGATATGTCTGGACTTCTGATGGGACCTGGGTTCTTTCGCTAAAGCTATAGCCCCGTTGTTTTCACAATATAGAGGTATTGGATCAACAATGGACGGAACCACCTAAAGTTCTGTTAAGAACTTTCTCATCCGGACTGCTTCTTTTGTGGTGTCACATGCGGCGATATACTCCTCTTCCATCGTCGAGTCAGCAACGGTGTCCTGCTTGGAGCTCTTCCAACAGACAGCCACTCCATTGAGGGTAAAGACATAACCCGACATGGACTTGGAGTCATCCTTATCACTCTGAAAGCTGGAGTCAGTAAAGGCCTCGATCTTGAGGTCTTTTACGCCGTACACCAAGAATATCTCCTTAGTCCTTCTAAGGTACTTGAGAATGTTCTTTACTGCTATCCGGTACTTCTCCCCAGGGTTTGACTGATACCGGCTTACCACACTTAGTGCATAAGAAACGTATGGTCTGGTACACAACATCACATTGGTACACAACATCACATACATTATAGAGCCTACGGCAGAAGCGTAGGGTATAGTTGACATGCGATCCCTTTCCAAATCAGTCTTGGGAGACATCTCTTTGGAGAGGGTGATTCTGTGACAAGCCAGTAGATTACTATGCTTTGAATCTTCCATACTGAATCTTTTCAGTATGGTGTCGATATAACTGTACTGTGAAAGTCCCAACATCCTCTTAGATCTATCACGATAGATCTAGATCCTTAGAATGTAGGAGGCATCACCCAGGTCTTTCATGGAGAACCTTTGTGACAAGAATCCTTTGACTGATTGTAGCATAGGAATGTCATTTCCTATCAAGAGAATGTCATCCACGTACAAGACGAGGAATACAACAGTTCTTGCTACAATCTTACTATAGATGCATGGTTCATCTGGATTTTTGATAAAGTCAAATTCTTTGACCGTCTCATCAAAACAGATGTTCCAACTTCGTGGTGCCTTCTTTAATCCATAAATGGATTTAAGCAACTTGCAAAATTTCTCGCTGCTCCCACTCTGAATGAAACCTTCTGGTTGATCCATATAGACACACTCTTCCAAATTTCCATTCAGAAAAGCGGTCTTTACGTCCATCTGCTAAATCTTATAATCATGGAAGGCAGCAATGGAAAGAAGGATCTGAATTGATTTGAACATAGCCACTGGAGAAAAGGTTTCATTATAGTCCAAACCAGTTCTTTAACGAAAACCTTTTGCAACAAGTCTAGCCTTATAGGTTTCAACCTGTCCATCTACACCAATTTTCTTTCTGAAGATCCATTTGCAGCCTACAGGTTTTACTCCTTCTGGAGCAATGGCCAAAGTCCATAATTTGTTGGTGTACATAGACTCCATCTCAGTCCACATTGCATCCAGCCATTTACCGAGTCTCCGCTCTGAATGGCTTGCTGGAAGCTAGTTGGCTCATCATTATCAATGATGCAATCCTCTCTATCCCTGTCTATGAGAAACCCGTAGTATCTCTCGGGTAGATGAGACAGCCTACTACTCCTGCGGAGTGGCGCGGGGATGTCCTGTTCTTTTGAATCTTCTGGTTCCACCATGCTTTCAGTAATAGCTTGTGGTTCTGGAATTTCTTCCAGTTCTGCTGCGCTCCCACTTATCTATTTTTCTAAAAATCGAGTTTCCAAGAAATGGGCATAACGAGAAACAAAAACCTTTTGTTCCTCTGCGTAATAGAAAAAATACCCCCTGGAGTTCTTTGGGTATCCCACAAAATTACACAGTACTGAGCGTGCCTCGAGCTTGTCCGCATGCTGCTTTTTAACAAAAGCTGGACATCCCATATCTTCAGATACTAATGATAGGGTTTCTTCCCACTCCACATCTGATATAGTGTGGTAGGCAAAGTCTTGGTAGGAACCTTGTTCAAAAGATATGCAGCTGATTCTAGTGCATAGCCCCAGAAGGATCGTGGTAATTCAGCGTTACTCATCATAGAACGTACCATATCCAATAAGGTTCGGTTCCGCCTTTCCGATACACCATTGTGTTGTGGTGTGTATGGAGAAGTAAGCTGAGAGAGAATTCAATTCTCTTTTAAGTAATCCAGGAACTCGGCACTTAAGTATTCACTACCTCGATCAGATCTCAGTGTCTTGATACTTTTACCGGTTTGTTTTTCCACTTCATTCTTATATTCTCGGAATTTCTCAAAGGCCTCGGATTTATGTTTCATCAAGAAGACATGCCCATACCTAGAGAAATCATCCGTAAAAGTAATGAAATAGAAATAACCACTTCTTGCATGTGTAGACATTGGACCACACACGTCGCTGTGTATGAGTCCCAAGAGCGAGCTCGCTCTTACTCCGTGTTCAGTGAACGGAGTCTTTGTCATTTTTCCTTTGAGACATGATTAATAAGTTACATAAGGCTGATATTCGAACGGATCCAAATATCCCTATTTATGTAACTTGGTCAACCGTGTTTCATTGATGTGACCCAGTCTACAATGCCACAAGAAAGCATGATTTAATTCTGGAGATTTTCTTTTGTGTGTGTTCTGGACGTTGAAAACTTGTAGTTGGTTTAATACGTATATACCGTTGTTTAGTGTACCCGACCCAATCAAACCTTGATTAAGGTGGATGTTTACAACATCGCTTACAAATGTAAAATCATAACCTTCTTTAGATAACAAAGATACAGAAATGATATTAAAAGTCAAACTAGGTACACAAAAACGGTTGCACAAAACCAAAATATGTCCACTTGTTAATCCTAAGTGATATTCCACTATGGACACAGCATCCACGCTCACTCCGTTAGCAACCCTGGGGGTCATATCACCCGCCTTCAAAACTCTACGGCTTCTCAGTGCCTGCAAAGAATTACAGATATGAGATCCTAATCCGGTATCCAATACCCAAGAAGTAGAGTTGATTGACAGACAGTTTTCAATCACAAACACACCTGAAGCCGAAACCAAAACCTGCTTCGTACCCTAGTTCTGGGATTTCCAGGCCCTGCAATCCTTCTTTCAATGGCCCTTCTTGTGACAGTAGAAACATTCTTCCTTTCCTACCGTCGACCCTCCAACTTTTTCCTTGCCCCTTCCCTCTACCTTACTAACACTGCCTTTCGAATTGATGGGGGCCTTCTTCTTCTTCCCCTTGGCTTTCGCCTTGGATCTAGAAGAGGAAGATCCCCCAACAAGCAGAGCGGGTGTCTTCCTGGACTTCAGCAAGGTGCCCTCAGCGCTCCTCAATAAGTTGAGGGGTTCTAGAAGTGTAACTTCCTTCCCTTGAATGTTAAAATTCAAGATGAACTGGGCATAGGTAGAGGGGAGGGACTGTAGAATCAAGTCTGTATATAGCTCGTTCGCCAATGTGGTCCCCAGGTCCGCGAGCTCTTCAATCAAGCTGATCATCTTAAGGACGTGGTCCCCTACAGATAACCCGATAACCAACCTCGCTTGAAATAATTTTTCGAGGTCTCGTATCTTGCGATACAAGATTGATCTCCATATAAATCTTTGGTATGGAGGAAGATGGATTAAAGATCCATCTTCTCGTGCCGCCTCTGGTGTTCATTATCCATAGAGGCTAGTATGAGGCACTTAGCTTTCGCACTGTCAATTTCCTATGTCTTACGGGTCTCTTTATCCGCGACGCTGGAATCTGGACCTGGGACAGCGGGGGCTTTAATAGTAAGAAGATAGCCCAGTTTGTCATATGTGATGGCCATCTGGACATTCCTGAGCCAATCTTTATAGTTTGGCCCCGTCAATATGTTTTTATCTAAAAGTAACTTAAGGCCGGTCATCTTGGTCGCTGCAATTAGAAGAGAGAGAAGAAACACTTTACCATGATGCTCTTGCAAGTTTAGATTGGTTTTTAGTTTATCTAAACAGGATGGCTCCCACTGTTTCTCGAATCCTTCCTCAAACCATAAAAGAAGAATTGGTCAGGATTAATCTCACCCTACAATACTTGCTTAACCTTTCAGCCAGGCTTGTGTTGGTACTTCGAGGGAGGTTTTCCAACGCTTTCGGAAGTTCCTTAATTACATAACCTCTTTTCCATGAAGGCGTAACCCCGCTAACACCGTTCTAGACACCTACTTGGTTTATAGCATTGATTGTTTAGTGAAAAAATCTCCCGAGGAGTAGCGGATACTCACAGTAGGATCGGGATCCAAATATCATTGTGTAATAACCTTGAAGGAATCCTACCAAAATTATCACACTCTAAATGGTATGCAATACTAGCAAGTTTCAGTTTCTTTAGAAACTCCCGATGTGGATTTTTGCCCAACCTCTTATGACCTTGATGAAGGCCAACATATCGTAAGTCGCAAGTCAAGTTCTACCCGTCATTATCCAGGTTAATTTGAACACACCCGTACATACCCTTGACGAAGGCCAAACTAGTAGTACGACTGTCCTAAACCAACGCATCTATCTATGCAACATATGAATATTCAGCAGCTACCAATCACTATGCCTTGGCGAAGGTCAAAATACATAGCTTGAATACTACTGAATATTCTTCTGAAATGACGGAGGGCTACGAATGGTTTTGGCTAAACCGTGAACGTAATGAACTTGATAAGATCGAAGGAATCATGATAGCTTTTTAAAGGAGTGGTTTAAGCTCCACATTTAAAAGTTGCTTTTTTGAAAAAACCGAGTGGTTTTTGAAATTGTTCCAACGATTCAGGTATGGTTTGTTTGCTTTGCATTAATCAATTAATGCAGTCCCATCATTTACACCTACCATTGCAGAAAGAAACGAAAATACCACGTACGCTTATAACATCCGCATTCGCTACTTGGCCCCGTCTTACACCGTTAGGTTACTTAACTAACGCCAGAGCGGGGGTTGGACTAGCGCGGGTGCAAAACATAAGCAACGTCTATTATATAACATATATAATATATCCATTCATCTTACACAATAATAAGCATTCCAGATCACAAATGAATATATTGGAAATACTAGAAATTCCGCGTTTCGTTTAAGCCTGTAACGAAAGACGGATTCTACGGTCGTGATGAATAGCCAAATCCCACCCTAGACCCCTACGGGTGCGGCAAACTACTCGCCAAATTTCCAAACTGAAGCAACCTCCCTCAGTAAAATGAGTAGGTCACTCGGAACTTCAAAGAACCAAGTAGTTTGTGTACCCCACCTTGGGTCTATCCTAGAAGCAAAAAACAGTAAATGAAATAATACAACGGTGGGTACAACCTCAACCCGGATGTGCTCCGCAAAATAATATTACATCAATATTACAATTTACATCGAATGAAAGAAAGAAAACTCTCTTCTCACATCCCTCGGCTATTCATCATCGACGATCCAATATTCTATATCCACAAACCAACAACAACAGCAACACAGATATGTGCACCCCCAACTAACCGACGTATAACAATTAGCGGAAGTTTACGAACACATATAACAACCTGAAACTATAAACGACATTAAAACCAAGACTCGAAATACTCCGTATTGCCATAACAGAAAGATAACAGTATATGCAATCTTGGCAAAATCAAACATAACCTAAAACCCTAATTCCAAGAGACTAGAACACAGAACAAAACACAACAAAAAAACCCCTCATGGGGCCGGCTAGGCCAGGAAAAATGGTACTTTGGCCGGCCAAAACATGGAGTCCTGGTCTCGTGTTCTGGTGGTGTTCAAGATATAAGTAATAGAGCACTCTGCAATTGTTTTAAAAAAATTAGAGTCTCTGAAAAAATTCGACAGAAACTTGGAATCAGGGTTTTTTGTTTCGGAGTTATTTCGGTTTCGTAGTTTTATCTATCGTATAAACTGTTAGTTAAGGTTTAGTTGGCTCTTATACCACTGTAAGTCGATGTCGTGCACCCCGCGGGTTCGCGGGGAGGCGGAGTTTGCAAAAAACGATTTTTATATGCTTTGCAACACCGACTAAACTCCAGGATCGATACTAAACCCTAGCTAACAAAACAACTATGAGGTTTAACTACCATGTAAGAAAGTTATACCTCAAGAATCAAGTCCTTCATCTTCTTGCACTCCTCCTCTTCGTGAGCTCCTTGAAGGGTATACAGATCGCGCCTCCTCGTCGGCCTCCTCGAGTCAAAGAAGATCCACCCGATAGTGTCTACTGAGAGCTTCTACCTCTAAGATGAGGTAACTAGGGTAACTAGTGTGCTAATCTAAGTAGCCTAGAGGATGTAGAGAGTGATTATGAATAGATTAGTCTCAATAAACCTAGGTTTCTCAACACATGAGACAATTAGGGTTTGAGGAAGAAGAAGAGAGAGCTTGGGGAGAGAGAGTGTTTAAGATAATAATGAAATGAATATGGCTATTTGTGATGACTATGAAACATGCCAAAATATCTCACAAAATATCACAAAATATCTAAGTCCACCCTTGCCTCAATAATCATCCATGAGTCACCAAGTAGCCATGCTTCATTTATCACAAAATAACACCTCATAACTCCACCTCATTAATCATTTAACCTAAATGGTAATACAAGTAATGAGGTGTCTTCTTCTAGAAGCATTCTTGAACAAATTACAAGAATACCCATCACCATATATACATACCTGTATCCGTATTCTGAAAAACACGAATACAATGAGACGAAACGAATCCAATAATCTAATACTAGGATCCGGCTTAAACCAAAACCCACTAGTATTATCCGTCCGAACATGATCCATACACAAGTACACGTATATGTTTGAACCCTGTCATAAAACCATACGACCCCTACATCGTTTCGCCTGAAGCAGGGAAACCCTATGTGTGGGACTCTAAAAACTCGACGGTACGCTGGAAGTGGGTTTAACCATATGCACGTCAGCAGTACTAGCTGCACGTAACATCTACCCAGGTATCTGTCGATAAGAAGGCCGATGAGCAAACTCATCCGAACTCTTACTGAGCCTATCTATGACAATCTTTGTACAGTCCGATCTGTTCATCTAAAAGTATTGCATATCAGGCCTAGGGGGCAGTAGCCGTCAGACCCCTAATAGCGCAATAAGTCGTGCCGGAGTAGAGCCCAAAAACACCCTGAGAAACTACTGGAGTACCTACTAGTAAATCTCGCTTGCCCTGGCCAGGGACTTTGTGTAATGGCTTTCCGAACACAGAGCGACATCAACCCTAATACTAAGAGAGATGAATCATATCTAACCGCCACTTCCTCCAAGCGCTTCAGGACTGCGCCCAACTACTACCTGTTTGCCCGACTCATCAGAGCCGTGGTAGGGTAGTAATCTAAGAATAGTGGGAACACACTCGAGGCGAAATAGCAGTGTCAAGTCAACGGACTACGCTGTACTCATGTCACCTGGGAACTGCTACCTGACGATAGGTATAGTACCAACCAACCGTTCCCCATGAGTCCGTCCAGTGTAACTCATAACCCAATGAGCACCTGCATAATATCTCCAGTACGACGTATTAATGGCTGTGGGATAGACCATCTCCTCTGCTGAGATGAGAAGCGTATACACTAGTCTACCCTAGAGTATCGATGCTTTGTCTCGATAATCCTACGACTACGAACTTGTATAAGGATGTGCTTATAGACTACCCAGCCCCCACTAGTGTGACTGCCATCACAACGCTGGTAGTCAAGCAAATATCCTAAGGGCTCTACCAATATGTATTAGTGATACGCTAAAAGAAACATATACACATATTAAGATAGAAACAAACCAAGTAGCATACTACCATATTGAGCAAGGCTGTCATAAAATCCGTGTATATCCCAAACTTCCAAAATGTAATATATAAACTAGTACTATACAATAATGGCCTCTAGGGCATATATCACTAACACTTGTTTCCAGGAGTGGAAATGGAGGATATGGTAGAGGCTACTCTCGTTGATAGTAATCCTACCGAAGAAGACATTCCTTCCGATCAAGGACAATGTGCAGATAAGTATGAGAAGTAGATGAATGATGCCAGGAGACTAATCTACGAGAATGCAAAGTATTCAACACTATCATGGTCCGTCCATATTTTCCAAATTAAGTGCCTAAATAGATGGAGTAACAAGTCATTCACGATACTTCTCAAGTTCCTAAAAGATTCTATACCCCCGGAAAATAACATGCCCGAGAGCTGATACGAAGCCCAGAAGATGATTTCTGATTTGGGTCTGAACTGTGAGAAGATTCATGCATGTCCCAATAATTGTTTGCTGTAACGGAACGAGAATTCAGATTTGAAAGAGTTTCCTACCTGCGGAGAGGACAGGTATGAGCCGAAAGAATCTGATAAGAAGATAGACATACATGTCAAGATAGCATGATATTTTCCCATAACACCAAGGCTGCAAAAGCTATTCAACTGTAAGAAGACAGTGGAGGCAATGATTTGGCATTACCGTGATGCTCCAAGCAAAGACGGAAGAATGAGTCATCCAAGAGATTCACGGGCATGGAAGGATTTCGATAGAAGGCTCCCAACATTCAGTAGTGATACTCGCAATATCAGGCTCGTACTGGCTAGTGATGACTTCTGCTCTTTCAACCATATGGGTGGAGACCACAGCACATGGCCCATTGTAATGATGGATTATAATCTATCATCATGGTTAGTTATGAATTAGTCCTACTTTATGATGCTTCTTCTTATTGACGTACCGAAATCACTGGGAAAAATATCAACGTCTACCTCTGACCACTGATTGATGAGTTAAACCCCTTATTCACTGATGGTTTGGAAACTTACGATGCAAACACAGATACTACCTTCATGAAGCGTGCGGCTTTAATGTGGAAAATTAAAAAAAAATTCTGCATATGAAATGCTATCATGTTGGTCCGTACATGCTTACAAAGTATGTCCTTACTGCCACCAAGATACAATATCGAGACGATTGATTTATAGCTAAAAGGTTTGTTATTGCGGTCATCGGCGTTTCCTGCCACTATACCATCCGTGGAGGTTTGATGGTGCTCACTTTGATGGTCATCAGGACCTTCATGGAACTCCAGCCCCATTGTCCGGAGAGGACTTGATTGCTCAGTGGAATGGTTAAGATAACGTGACCTTCGAGATAGATCCGGCAAGACAGGACACTCCACCTTACTAGAATAAGTTAAGCATTTTCTATGAGCTATTGTACTATTCAAAAATTTTAGTTCATCATTTTTAGGACGGCATACACATTGAGAAGGGAGTGTCTGAGCACTTACTTAACTTTCTTTTTTGTAAAAATAGAAAATCGAAAGACAACCTCCGTACTCGGATGGATCTTAAGGACTGGAAAATTAGAAGTGATTTGCATCCTAAACCGATAGCGGGTAAACCAAGCAAGTTTCTACTTCCCAATGCCATGTGTCATTTGTCACAACCGGAGAAAAAAAGGTTTTTATAAGTGTTACATGATTTGAATGTTCTCACAGGTTTCTCACGATCATTTAGTAAGAAAATAAAGATTGTGAAAGGCAAGATCGATGAGCTGAAAAGTCATGATCACCATATTATTATGGAGCATCTTCTTCCATCAGCCCTTCGGACTTCCCTTCTTGAATCAGTCGGTCTTGTACTCAACGATCTTTGCTGCTTCGTTAAGGATTTGTGCGCTAAAACATCAAGATTGTAGCACTGGAGAAGTTAGAAAATGCGATTCCCTTGATACTGTGCAAGCTTGAGCGGATTTTCCCTCCGTCATTCTTCGATATCATAATACATCTGACGGTTCATCTTACAACCGAGGCTAAGTTTGCCAGACCGGTACAATTTC
This sequence comes from Agapanthus africanus, assembly GCA_030015575.1. Taxonomy (NCBI): domain Eukaryota; kingdom Viridiplantae; phylum Streptophyta; class Magnoliopsida; order Asparagales; family Amaryllidaceae; genus Agapanthus; species Agapanthus africanus. Next base: position 32,188,361 of record CM057351.1, read on the forward strand.
GATGGATGTATCCCGTCGAAAGATACCTTGAATTTTTCAGTTCACGCATTTTATAAAATTTCTACTATTTTATATATATGCTTATATTTCTTTATTTAATATATATTTTTAGGTACCTCTATACTCTAAAAATATATATACGCAATAGAAATCGACCAGAGGTTCAATCATGCAAGGTTATCTTCTAAATGAAGTAACCACATTTTGTTCCCGTTATCTGGACGAAGAAATTGAGATGAAGCTTAACAGGCTTTGGAGAATTTAGGAAGGATCATACGGTAAAGCTGATTACAAGAGAGTAGAACCCATTCATATCAAAAAGATACATCAGTCTGTCCTCAATAGCGAATGTCTTGATGAAATTAGAGAGTAAGTCTGTTTTGCATTAATTGTTCTTTATATAAGTATATATATGAAATAATATAATGTTGACGTCAAAATTTAATGTTGATAACAGAATTCATAACAATGAAGTACGTGAGAGGCATCCTAATTGGACAGATGATCGATTGGATAAATATCATAGGGAAATTTTTTGCGACTAGTTTGCAGATCATGTAAGTTATTTGAATCTCATGTTTTTGCGACTAGTGTTAATCTAAACTTATATCGTTATGTATTTTCTGCATAATTTGTTTTTTCAGATCCAAGATCCGAACATGTTTATATCATTAGAAAGAGACTCAAGATGTCTAGCTCAGTATCCTAGCATAGAGGTTGCATACTACAAAGGATTCGATATCTTTGGATACAAATTTGAAATTACAGACATAGAAAAATCTCGAAGCATCCAGAATATTGGGGTTGCGACCGTAGGATCGGATAGTATCATGCCGCGCTTCCTAAAAGATGGGAACAGGAAACGTGACAAGGCCCGCGACGTATTTATTTCGAGAAGGTCATTTTCCCACAATAAATACGCTAAGCGTCTATAAGCAATGTAAAGTAACAAGAATAAACAAAAGAACAAAATCCAACTCTGATTTATTATATTCAAGATTCACAGTTGACAAAATATCTGAATACAAGATATGATAACATGAGAAGCCTTAACAAGAAGGCATACATAAATAAGCTGAAATGAAATAAAAGGCTGAATGGAACTAGACGTCCAGTTGTGATGCGAACCGGTTGTACTCCTTTTCGACCGCTTCTATCTTCTCTGTCTAAATGCTACCTGACAAGAATTCCAAGGATAGAAAGAAGTGGGTGGAATGCCCGTCAGCGAACTTTCGCTCGGTAAGTCCCCAAGAAAGATAGGATATGAATGTATATAAATGAATATGTAAGATGACATGCGATATAGTATGAAAAGAAATGAAACATAAACAAGTATAACATGGTAATGTTAATGACAATTATGTAAGTATAGCAATGTAACATGAGTATAGCAAACAAGTATAGAATGTCTGTGTAGTGTAGGTATAGTGAACATGAAGTAATGTAATGACAAGTAAAAAGTATGTGGAACTAAACATGGGTATATGTCCTATGGGTCTCTATATGGTCACTATGTTAACGTTAAGTTCCAAATGCGAATGTCAACGCAACCGTAGAAGTATTTACAAGCTCAAGAGTGGAGTCCCAGGAGTAAGGAAACACGAGCCCATTTCATGTGTTAGTATACTCCAAACTGTGGAGGAGTCGACCCGACTGAGATTCGAGTAAATAGAAAAATAAGGTTAATACGGGACTGCTAAAGCTCCGTTGGATTCACACAAGAAACTATCCCAAACACCCCGAGTATAATAGATTATAACTGTTGTATCGACTTTAGTTGATTTGATTAGTTGATTATAACATGTCTTGATCGAAATCATAGATTACAAAAGGTGAAGAATGAAGTCGAGTAAGTCAAGTAGAATACGAGTCATGTTAGTTGCAATTTTGGGTCGAGTCAAGTTAAATGTTCAAGTTCAAGATCAAGTTAATTCTAACATGTAATAGTTTAATCAAAAGTCATATACATAAAAATAAATAAGCAATCACAGAACATGATATGAGATAAGTATACAAGTAACTTCCAAAAACAATGTTGTAAATATGTGATATATACGACTAGTTAATCAAGTCAATTGAAGTCAAAATATATACGAAAACATAGCCTTAAGTGTTATGCACACGTGAGTTCCATTCTCGTCTAAATATGACTACGGGAGATATACATGTTTTCGTATCGTCGCGTAAAACAGATCAGAATCTGTTCAGCGCCATCACACATTTTGAAAACATAGTTTGGGTCAATTTCCTACAGGTTTCATGTTACAAAAATTATTAGAAAATTGTAGGTATTTTGGTGTATATATCCAAACAAATAAGTTTAGTGCAATTTGGACTTCTGAAACTCTAGTTATGATCATTTTAATATCAGCGTTTAAAACAGAAATTCAGATTTCTGAACAGCAACTATATGTTATATTGCAAAGCCTGTATCGGGTTGTTTCATGAATTTCTAAGTAATCGAATATACAGAAAATTATATTTATATCAATTTTGCATCTACACATCTAAGGTTTGTCACGAAAGGATATCGGGAGTTCGAGTTATGACATATTTAAAAATAGTGTACAAATCCAGACAGATTCTGTCTAGATCCGTCACTAAATATTGTAACCTCAGTTTTCTATATTTTACATCGGTTTACAGTAAAAATTTAAAACTAAGAAAATCTAGATATTTAAATGTAGATGTCCAAAACACCTGAGTTTACTCAATTTGGATATCGATAAACCAAGTTATGTGTCCTATAAATTGACCGATAAATACAGTTTTCTGTTTTTACGAACAGTGAATAAAAAACGATATAATTTTTAAACCGTTAAGCGATTCGATCTAAAAAATTTTACAACGTGTACACAAAAATATATTCTATCATAGATAAGTTTCTTGAAATTTGCAGAAGTAAAAATTAATTTCTAAAAAATATTTTAAAGGTAAAGGTATTGATATGTCATATGTGAGAATGAGAAAACCATGATATTTATTTATAACTTCATTTTCTTTTACAATATTTAAATAAAGTAATTTAAAATACAGCAACAAACAATGTATCCTAATTGGTCTCCGCAATCTTAACATATGAATTGCTATTAGCGACAAAACTGATACAATACTTATTTTCTTATATATGAATATATATCATGCCATATCATTTTCCTCTGGTTTTATTGTATTCTTAATTAGGGTAAATCTATATGCAAGATATGGAAGAAAGTTATAATATAATTAGACGACGACGTAACTTGAATAAGAGGCAATCACAAGTATAATCGAAATTATATAACTATATGTGTGTGTTTTGATGTGTTTCCAATATTTATATATGTAATAATATTTTTATTTATTTAGAAACTATGATATGATAAGGAAAGCAGTTTATGGCAATATGACAAGAGAAAAATGAAAAGAAAGAGATGGAGGTAGAGAAAGAGAGAAGGGACTTACGGGTTATGTGGGTCGGTATAACTACCGGCTCACCGATTCGATTTCTAGCGGCATAAACAAGTCTAGGTGACCTATGCTCGAGCAGTCAAGACAAGGATTAAGTTTGTTTCTAAAAGTATTCTCTATGGAGATTTTGAGAGGGAAGAAAAGAAAAATAAAACGACACTTACGAAGTTTGTGAATGGTACAATACTTCGGTCTTGAATTCCTAGGGACAAAATGTGCTCCGGTGACACCGAAACTTTGAGATCTCTAAACATGAAGATTTGAAAAAAAAAAATTGAAGGAGGATGAACAATGAAGGAGAGAACATATAAAAGAATAATAATATTGTCATTATAATAATTCATAATCATAACCATACTAATTATTATATGCATTCATTTTGATAGTTAAAAGGAAAATGAAATGAAATGTCTCATTTATAGGTTATGAGAGGGTCTTAAAAAATAGATAAAAATAATTGTAAGACCCGAGATTCAAACTTGTGGCCTATGGAATAATAACGTAAAGACTTAACCAATGAGCTACATAGTTGTTCATGCACATATTTAACAAGAATTAAATATATGACGTTTCTTGAAAAGAAAGTGGGCTGGCTCATAGTTTTATAAAAGAAAATGAAAACGAAATTGGATTTGGGTTATGAGCTGGGTTAGATCTTGTGTTTAATTTGAAATAGATTAAGATTTAGTTTAAAGAAATGGGTTTGGGAAAAATAGATAGAATAATAAAATAATAAATTAAATAGAAAACAAAATATACGGAAAATACTAAGAATAAATAAATACAATATTTACTAAATAAAGAAAACACAAAGGAATAGTAATATTGGGGTCGTTACAGATGGTGTGTTTATTATTGGTACTTAGATTGCATACTTAGTATCAAATATCCCGGACGATCAAAACCGTTTTATATATTTCAGTTTATTTGGTACGATATACGAACCGATACGAATAGGTGGAGAGACAACCTCGGGGCTTGGAAAGATGAATATAGATTGACTAGTGTAAACACATGTCGATTTTGCTATGAGGACGATCCGTTTATCTTTCCGCAACAAGCATTTCAAGTATACTGCTGAAAGTGCTTAAAGCATCTCGGATAGAGTGTTGTATGCCGATGGAAACCCAGAGATATTTATGATGTCCCAGAATTCGACGATCGCATGGACGACAGCTATGAGGAGGAAGAAGATAGAAGACTTAGACTGCTCCAACGGTCTTTCTCCGTAGATGGGTTATCTACGGCTGAGCGTGAAGTTACTTCGGTTAGGAATGATATTGATAATGAAATCCAAGTAAATATTCCTACGGCATCTAATATGTATACGAAACGAAAAATGTTATCATTAATACTATGTTATATCTTTACATTTTCTATGATCTATACATGTATTGTTATTATTTCTCTTACATACATGTATTGCATGCATATGTAATGATTGTACTTCTATCTTGTGCGAGTTTTAGGCGTCTGAGCGCAAGGTGAAACAGACCGCCCAAAATAAGGAGAATCGGAAGTCCGCAAAGAGGGTCGACTTATCTACACGGATGGGTCGAGAAACATTACTCATGCTACGGAGGCAAAGGTAAATTAAAATATATATCTTTTGATATAACGCAACATAAAAAGATATGTTATATATGTGTGTTTTTGGTGAATTGCTGAGAGCACAGACTGTGGCGGAAGGTGGTACACCGGATGTGTTGACGGATTATCTGTCCGTCCATGCCATATCGACAGATCCTGTCACGGACGAGTTTCGATATCTCGACACTGCTACTGACGAATATTGTGTAAGTGTTAATAAATGTTTTAATTCGAATGTGATTTTTTTGTTATAAGATTAAATTTAAATGGTTTACTTACGTTTGAATGCTTTACATGGTGTAAGCACTGGTGGTGCAGCATGTGGAGATATCAGGGATTGATTTCAGCGAAGAGACCGATCCGGCCGTGCTGACCCCTATCTTAGACGCCGTATACGGAGGGCACCACGGTGGTTGGGAGAGAGGACAGGGATCTGGTCCCAGCAGGGCTCAGCTGAAGTTGACCTCCTCTCCGGCGGTTACTTCTGGTACCCCCGCGAGCGACGTCTGGAGATGCAAATGGCCGCACTGAGCTCCTAAGTCGAGGAGTTGAAGGCGATGATGGTACATATGTTACTTCTGTTCGTTTATACTTATATCTTTATAGTTCTGGACTACATAGCATGGATTCAAATACGGATACAAGTAAGATACGGGGACATACACACACACACACACACACACACACACACTTATAAAAAAAATATAATATCATATCATTGCAACAATATATTCAACAAAAACCTTAGCTTTTCAATATTTTTGAGTGTATTTATCAAATTTCAGCAAAGAACTTAATTATTTTAGCACAACTTAGATAACACATCATTTCAAGTCGCAAGACTTTATTTCTAGATTTAGAATTTCACAACAAGACATATAGACTGAATCTGGTACACTTATTCTTTTATTATACAAACTTAAAAACTTTACAGATTAGGCAGACAACTCTTTTGGCTGTGGCTCCACAAGCCACTACTACAGCTCTGGCTCCGCAAGATTAGGCAGGCCACTTCTTCGAATCTGGCTCTGCATGCCACTCCTAGTCCTGCCCCATTAGTACTCGAGTTTTTGTCGTCCCAGTGCTGCACCGAGGAGCAGATGCGGCATATTTCTCAGATATTTCGAGGTGGAGCACCAGGACCGATCCAGTAGTGATTTATTTATATTTTTTTATTTTTATAGGACGACTGTACTTTATTTGATACATGTTGTATATTTTGGATATCGGTTGTTGTATACGTTGATTATGATCCTGATTTTAGATTGGTTTTGTATTATATTTGATTATTTCATTATATATTATTTTTGGGATGTTATTGATTAATATTTCTGTCTCGATATTGTTGTATATTTCTGTGTGATATTTATTATTGTGTACAAGGCGGAAAAAAAATAGGGAAAGTATTCTTAAATTTTTTTAATATATTTGTTGCCCCTACGGTTGTAACCGTAGGTGCAAACATATGCCCTATGTTTTAACCTTAAGGGAATAATGTCAGAAAAAATATGGCATTATGTGTTGGATGTGTATGCCCTTGAGGCCATTATTGCATATGTATACATGTGGATGCTGGAGATATATATGTACAAGACATTCTTGCTCAGTTATATAGTATCTTGTTTCAGTTGTCTTTTATCAGGATATGTGTATTTATTTTTATTGATGCTTTATCCATCTTGCACATATTGATAAAGACTTGATACAGTAGTATACTGTTATGGTTTGACTTTATCTTAACATGGCATATGTTATGCATATTTTTACATATTGCGGTTACATGTTGATAAAGCTCGTAGGATCTTGCTTGACTATCTGCGTTGTGATGGCGATCATACTTGTGGGAGCACGGTAGTCCATAAGCACATCCTTAAATGGTCCCTAGTCGCATAAGTGTCGAGACTGGGCATTAATACTCCAGAGTAGACTAGTGTTTACGTTTCTAGCCCCGACAAGGGGCAATGGTTGGTCCCGCAGCCATTGGTCAGATCCACCTAAGATCGTATACAGGTGCTCACTGGGTGTGAGTACACTGGACGGACTCGCGGAGAACTTCCAGATGGTACTATACCTATTGTCAGATGGAAGTTCTCAGGTGACATGTGTACAGATTAGTCTTCGGACCTGAGATCGTCATTTGTCTCGTGTGAGTTCCCACTGTGCTTTGATCACTACCCTACCACGGCTCTACTGAGTCGTGCAAACAGGTTTTGGTTGGGTACAGTCCCGAGCCACATGGAGGCAGTGAGCGATTGTTGGGGATTCATCTCTCCCGGTATTGGGAGTCGATATCGCACTGTGTTCGATTGGCCAGGACCATAAGACCTTGGCCAAGGCAGTTGGGATTTATTGATAGGTTGATCAGTAGTTTCCAGGATTGGTCCTGAGCCGCATCGGCACGTATTATCGGGTTATTAGGGCCTAACGTTTACCACCCTCTAGATTCGGTATGCGATACTCTTAGACGAAGAAACCGGACTGTGCGGATATTGTCACTGATAGGCTCAGTAGGGATCCAGATGAGTTTGCTCGTCGGCTTTCCTTTTCGACAGGTACCTGAGTAGCCGTTATGTATAGCTAGAGCCGCTGACGTGCTTATGGTTAAACACACTGCCAGCGTACTGTCGAGTCTTTAGGGTCCCACACAGAGGGTTTCCCTGCTTCGGGAGAAACGATGTAGATGCCGTATGGTTTTACGGCAGGGTTCGATCACATACGTGTACTTGTGCACGCATGATGTTTGGGCGAATAATACTAGCAGGCTTTGGTTTAAGTCATATCCTAGTATTATATTGTTGGATTATTTTTGTCTCTTTTGTATTCGTATTTTTCGGAATACGAATACGGATATATATATACGTTGAGGAGTATTCTTGTAATTTGTTGCGAGAGTGCTTTTAGAAGAAGAATCCTCATTATTTGTTTTAACCATTTAGTTAAATGGTTAATGAGGTGGAGATATGAGGTGTTGACTTTTCTTAAGTAAACCATGGCTACTTATTAACTCACTTGGTGAGTTATGTGTTACTATTGAGGTAAGGTGGCATCTAGATATTTTGCACAAAATATCTATATATTTTGTGATGGAAATAATTGTTTATGATTATCTTTAGATGCTTGCTTTATTAGTCACAAAATCTTAGCCATTCTTCACTTGAGTTTTTCTCATGTTTCTCTCTACAACTCTCCCATCTCTTCCAAGCTTCTCTTCTTCTACCTCAAGCCCCAATAGTCTCATGTATTGAAAAACCTAGGGTTCTTGAGACAAAACATTCCATCATCACTCTCTACATCACCTAGGTTACTTAGATTAGCAAACCTAGTTACCTTAGTTTAAAGGTAGGAGCCCAAAGTAGACACTTTAGGGTGGATCATCTTTGACGCAAGGAGCCGACGATCAAGCCCGATCATGGAGGCCACTAGGAGCACACTAAAGGAGAGGAGTGAAGACCCGAAAGACTTGAGCCTCTTGGTATAACTCTTTTCATAGTAGATAACTTCTTTATTACTAGTTAGGTTTATGGTAGATCCAGTTTAGGGTTAATCCAGCGCCAAGTTTTGATCGATTGAAAAAAATTTGTTCCACAATTGGCCATGGGAGTTGGCCGGGCTGCTAGCGTAACCTTTCATGGTATCAGAGCCAACCCATAAAATCTTAACTAGATAGTTCTAACGTGTTTAAAATATCGATCGACCAAATTTTTCAAAACCGCATTTCCGTCATCTTGCTTTCTGCCGATTTTTAAAAGTGGTCTAAATTTTTTTGTCAGTATATCATAAATTCGTGCAGGCTTTTTTAAGACCCCAGAAGAAATTTGAGAGCACGATCTTACCATAACGCCGCGGAACCACGGCATAACTAGCACGTTTCGCGGTTGCGCGGTGGTATTGGGGATTCTGTGCACAATTTTTCTTCTGGGTGTCTAATATATGGAATTGTGGTTTCTGGGATATTTGGTTCTAGGGCTCAGATTTTTTTGAGTACTGGATTATCACATGGGGCCTATTTGAAAAAGTTTAGTCGATCGAAATTTTAAAATACGTTTGATTATAGTACTTAGTTTAGCATCTGTGACCGTGAATGTCATTTGATCGGTATATCCCGTCTATCTGCTATATGTTCTTTTAGACGGATTTGCGAACATGATATTCACGTTGATGTTCTGTGGTTGTGTTGATATTGTGATTGGATTGTCGTGGTGGATAGACGGTGATGCAATGATAGTTGTACAGTTAAGATTCATTTGTATATTCATATTACAGGGCGAGCGTCCGACATGTGGACTGTCGTCTTTGCCAGGTTGTATATTATTTGTCTGGGCACGACCGGGTTGAGCTCGTTGTTACCATTGTACTTATTATTTTCTTTTACTGTACTAGGATTACCCTGCGGTAGAGTGCACGAATAGCCGGGTTCTAGAAGGCAACAAGCTCGCATCTCATGGCGTTGAGACGGAGGGGGCTTCATTCTAGAATTGGCAGGCTATTTGCCGCACTCGTAGGGGGTATAGGATGACCCAAGGAGGGGCGCTCAAGTTACCGGATTCAGTGGAGTGCTGGGTGGCCTATTCACTTTGTTAATTGGGGTTGCCTCACTTCTAGGATTAGCGGGTAACTTGCCGCGCTCGTTGGGGTCCAGGTTTTCATTGCACAGGCTATCCACATGACCGGGAACGTCGGGTTTTATTTATGGCTCAAATGAAACCCGGGGCTCCAAGATTATCCACCATTCTGTATTGTTGGCTGAGATTCTGTGATGCCTGAGATGAATGTTATATATATTTATATATATACTAGTAGATGTTGTATATGTTTTACACCCGTACTAGTCCAGCCCCCGCTCTATCGTTTAGTTAAGTTACCTAACGGGTGATGACGAGGCCCAGTGGCGAATACGAATGGCATATAAGTATATCATATTTTCGTTCTTTTCTGGTGTGATAGGTTAAATGATGGGACCGCATTAATTTTGATTAATGCAAGGAAAGAAAACTAAAATGATGTTGTTGGAAAAAATTTCGAAAACTATAGTTTTATTTTGCATAGTGGTATTCGGTTGTGAATATCCAGCACCTCATTCCATGAGGCCAGAGCCGAGATCCCTTCGCGGGGAGTGACCTCTTGAGAAAAAGTCTATACTGTAGATTGCTCGGTTTTTTTTTCAAAAACCAGAAGTTTTCAAAAGCGGAGCCTAAACCACTCCTTTTCAAAACTGTTCAGATTCCTTCAACGATATCAAGTTCATTACGTTAATGGGTTTTTGCCAAAAACCCAGCCGTAGCCCTCCGTCATTTCGGAGAAGTAGTACCTAGTATTCATGCTGCGTTTGTTGGCCTTTGTCAAGGCGCAGTGTATGGTAGCTAGATATTTCTTGTCTGTTGCATAAATAGATACGATTATCTAGGACAGTCATATAGCCTTGTTGGCCTTTGTCAAGGGTTTGTACCAGTAGGTCTAGATTAATCCAAGATAATGACAGGTTGAACTTGACTAGTGGTTTATGATTTGTTGGCCTTTGTCAAGGTTAGGAACCGCTAGGGGAAAAAACCACATCGGGAGTTTCAAACATACAGGAAACTTGCAGATTTAGCAAACCTTCTGGAGTGTGGTGACTAGAGTGGATTCCATCTAGATCATCACACAAAGATAGTTGGATCCTGATCCCACTGATGAGTAGGATTACTCTCGGGAGATTATCTCACTTAACAATCAATGCTATAAACCAAGTAGATTTCTAGAACGGTGTTAGCGGGGCTACGCCTCCAGGGAAAAGAGGTTACATAATTAAGGAACTTCGCGAAAGCGTTGGAAAACCTCCCTCGAAGTACCAATACTAGCCTGGCTGAAAGGTTAAGCAAGTATTGTGACGTGCGATTAATCGTGACTAGTTCTTCTTTTAAGGTTTGAAGAAGGATTCGAGGAAACAGTGGGAGCCATTCTGATTAGATAAATTAATAACCAATCTAATCTTACAAGAGCGCACGCTAAGTGTTTCTTTTCTCTCTCTTCAGGTAGCGACCATTTCACGCCCTAATCAAGATAATAAAATGTATCGCTTGACTGATCTGAATTCTTATTCGGGACTGGGGAACGTCGGTTTAGCTCTAACTTATGATGGCAGTCATGAGTATGAACTAGGGAAAGAGGATTGCATGAATTCCTTGATGACCCCATCAAAGAAGAAGCACATTGTTGCGTCTTCTTCAAGTGTTCTTGTTATTGAGAACTGTTTTTCGGTCAGTCCAACCTCCTGGGTACTAGATACCGGATCAGGATCTCATATATGTAATTTATTGCAGGAACTGAAAAAGTAGGATAGTTAGACCTGGTGATATGTCCCTCAGAGTAGGGAACGGAGCACAAGTTGATGTTGTAGCCATCGGTGAATATCACCTAGTGTTGCCAAAAGGCAATACTGTGATTTTGAACAATTTATACTATGTACCTTCCATGGTTTGCAATATCATATCAGTTTCTTTACTTGATAAGGATGGATATAAGTTTGTTCTTGATAGAAATATCATGAACATTTACATTAATCAGGTATTGGTTGTAGAAGGTACACTGTGTAATGGTATCTATGTTCTAAATCAAAACACAGTTCTCAATGTACAAAACACACGCAATAGGAAGAGTTCAGATACGAATGAATCCTACTTGTGCTATTATAGACTTGGTCATATCGGAGAGAAAAGACTAAGTTTCATAAATATGGATATTTGAATACATTCGAATTTTCATCTTATGAAACTTGTCAGTCTTGTCTCAAAGGAAAAATGACCAAATCTTCGTTCACCGGACACGGAGAAAGAGCAACAGAGCTCTTGGGACTCATACACTGTGATGTATATGGTCCAATGTCTATACATGCATGGGGTGGATTCTCGTACTTCATCATATTTACTGACGATCTCTCTAGATTCGGATATGTGTATCTTATGAAACACAAATCTGAAGCTTTTGAGAAATTCAAAGAATATAGAAGCGAAGTAGAGAACCAGATTGGCAAAAGTATCAAGATCCTCCAATCTGATAGAGGAGGGGAGTACATAAGTACGAAATTCCGGGACTTTCTAAAAGAGAATGGTATTCTCTCTCAGCTTACTCCTCCGTATACACCACATCACAACGGTGTATCAGAGCGGAGGAATCGTACCCTATTGGATATTGTTCGCTCTATGATGAGTAGTGCTGAGTTGCCTCTTTCATTCTGGGGACATGTGCTGCAAACAGTGACATACCTTTTGAATCAGGTTCCTTCCAAATCTGTGTCTAAGACTCCATATGAAATATGGAGTGGAAAGGGACCATGTCTTAAGGGTGTTAAGATATGGGGTTGTCCGGCCTATCTGTAAACACAGAAACCGGACAAACTAGAGGCACGGTCAGTTTTATGTAAGTTTGTAGGATATCCAATGCATTCGCATGGATATCTGTTCTATCACACTGAGGAACAGAAGGTGTTTGTTGCTCGCCATGCCGTCTTTTTAAAGAAGGAATTTCTTGCAAAAGAAATTAGTGGGAGCGCGGTAGAACTGGAAGAAATTCCAGAAGGACAAACTATAACTGAAGGTTTGGTAGAATCAGAAGATTCAATAATCCCAGATGAACCTCAGCCACTTCGCAGGTCTAGTAGGTTTTGTAGGGTTCCTAGGCACCCTAGTGAGGTCTCACAAGGCATCAACCATGCCAATTTCAAAAATACGGTGCCGAGAAACCCTAGACTATGGATCGTCGGCTAGATTTCTAGGCGAAACAATAAACTAGTTAACACTTAACTAAGAGATACGGAAATACAACCTTTGTAGATCCGGTTCTCCACCTCCATAGCTCCGCAATGAAGTCTCCTCGCTGTCCATAACAAGTCCCGGGCTCTAGCGTCGGCTTCATCGGAGAATGGACGGGCTAGGTCATCGATGTCCATGCCGAAGATGATCTACGTCGAGGCATCGCTAAATCAAGCTCCGACTTCACCAAGTCAAAAAACTTGTGAAGAAAACACACTCTACTACTTGGCAAGAGGTAGAGGATGAAGAAATAGAAGGTGGGTTCTCTTTAGAATTGGATTTCTCACTCTCAAGCTCAAGTTGCCATTGATGGCCTCAAGGTTTCAAACTTGAAGATGAAGAAGAAGAGCTAGAATTATGATAAGTCTATTTTAAAATGAAAAGAAAAACAATACTTATCATAATCAAACTAAGGTTAAGTGTAGAGAGCAAACCATGGTAAGTGGGAATAGTTAGGGTTTAACATGAAGACAAAATGGTCTTTGAGTCAAACCTTCATGAAGCTTCATCAAGCTTCATGACAAAAAGAAAACCATTTTGTTTTCATAAAATTATTTAAATAAAAAGGAATGGATAAATAAATGAGTGATTAAAACAAAACCCTAATTATCTACTTAACCATGGTTTTATTCTTTATACTTAACCATATAATCATGCATCATCAAATATGATACATACAAGTGCACAAAAGTATATCACATATACATCATGCACAATCCAAGTGAGAAAATCCATTTAAAGTGAACCATTACTAGTTAATGCAAAGTAATATATCAAATATATAATTATACATTAAATCATTAAATCAACACTTGATTCAATGATCCGGTCATGTCGCACACAACCGACTAGTATACAATGTATCGGCTTATCGAATCAACGCTTGAATCGATAACTAGGTTATATCGCATACAACCATTCGATACATTCATCGCGAGAATGGAATACGGTATCACATACACGCATTATTCTCGGTCCCGCACATATCTCATATGCGCTCCTATTTCGTTTTGCTTGAGCCAGGAAACCTCTGTGTAGGACTCTAAAGACTCGTCAATACACCGGCAGCAGATGATGATCATATCAAACACCCACAAGCCGCAAGCGGTCTGCTAAACGTAACGGCCACCCGGGTATTGAGCGATCAGAAGATCGACGAGCAAGCCCGCTCACACTCCAGTGAATCCAACCAGTAACACTACCGTACAGTCCGGTCTGATCGTCTGATATGTCGCATATCTCGCCTAGGGGTGGTAAACGTCAGACCCCAATAGCTCGATAAGTCGTGTCGATATGAGGTCTATAACAATTCGAGAAACTACTGGTAACACTTACCAGTAAATCTCAGCAACCCTGGCCAGGGATTTCCTGTTATAGCCAATCGAACACAGCGCAACATCAACCCCCTATACCGGGAGAGACGAATCCCCTCCTATCGCTCATTGCCTCCATGTGACTCGGGACTGTACCCAAAAACCACCGTTTTGCACGCCCTCTTGGACGTGGTAAGATGGAAATCAAAGCACAGTGGGAACCACACAAGACTCTATGACGATCTCGGGTCAACAGACTACTCTGTACCAGTGTCACCAGAGAACTGCCATCTGACGTGAGGTATAATACCATCTGGGAGTTCTCGGCGAGTCCGTCCAGTGTACCCAGTCTCCACTGAGCACCCGTATATCATCTCTGATGTCAAACACCAATGGATATGGGATCATCCATCGCCCATCTGTATGGGTCGAGAAGGTATACGCTAGTCTACTCTGGTATATCGATGCCCCGTCTCGATACACCCACGACTAGAGACTTTGAAGGATGTACTTATGGACTACCATGTCCCCACTAGTATGATCCGCATCATAGTCCAGGTAGTCAAGTACAGATCCTAAGGGCTTTACCAACATGTAACAGGGAGACAATCAGTGTACACGTTAAGGTAAAGATCAACCAGATAGCATACTATCATGTCGAGCAAGAAAGTCCTCCTTATATATGTCCCAGCATCCACTACAATATACATCCTATGTATAGTAATGGCCTCTAGGGCATACATATAACTAACAGGTTTCTCATCTGCCCAAGAGACACTACGGTTTTCTCATAGACGGGTATCGAGAGGATTGCATCTTGGAAGAAAATGATCCTACTGGTTTCAGGCAGGCCGTTATCAGTAAGGACTCTGATAAGTGGCTGGATGCTATGCGATCTGAAATGGATTCCATGTACACCAATAAAGTGTGGACCTTGGATATTTCTCCACCTGGGGTATAACTCGTTGGATGCAAATGGATTTACAAAAGGAAATTTGGTGTAGATGGGCAGGTGGAAACCTATAAGGCTAGACTCGTTGCAAAAAGGTTTTCGTCAAAGACCAGGTGTGGACTATGACGAAACCTTTTCTCCAGTGGCTATGCTTAAATCCATTCGGATCCTACTTGACATTGCTGCCTTCCATGACTATAAGATCTGGCACATGGACGTTAAAACGGCATTTCTAAATGGAAGTTTGGAAGAGTGCGTTTATATGGATCAGCCAGAAGGTTTTGTAGACAGTGGGAGCAGCGGGAAGGAGTGCAAGTTACTTAAATCCATTTATGGATTAAAACAGGCATCGCGGAGCTGGAACATCTGTTTTGATGAAACATTCAAGGAATTTGACTTCATCAAGAACGAGGATGAGCCATGTATTTATAAGAAGATTGTAGAATGAACTATCGTATTCCTAGTCTTGTACGTGGACGACATTCTTTTGATAGGAAATGACATTCCTATGCTACAATCGGTCAAGCTATTCTTGTCACAACGGTTCTCCATGAAGGACATGGGTGATGCCTCGTACATTCTGGGAATCAAGATCTGCAGAGATAGATTCAAGAGATTATTAGGACTTTCGCAGTCCAGGTACATAGAGACCGTACTAAAGAGATTTAGTATGGAAGATTCCAAGTGCAGTAACATACCGGCATTGTACGGAATCACCCTCTCCAAGGAGATGTTTTACAAGACTGACGAGAAGAGGGTTCACATGAGCACTATACCCTACGCTTCGGCGGTAGGATCTATAATGTATGTGATGCTATGTACAAGGCCAGATGTAGCTTACGCCCTAAGCATGATGAGCCGGTATCAGTCGAACCCAGGTGAGAATCACTGGACAGAAGTAAAGAACATTCTCAAGTACCTGAGAAGGACTAAGGAGATGTTCTTGGTTTTCGGTAATGAAGACCTCAGGTTCGAGTCCTTTATCGATTCCAGCTTTCAGAGTGACAAGGATGATAGCAAGTATGTCTCGGGTTTTGTATTTACCCTCAATGGAGGGGCGATGTGTTGGAGGATTTCCAAACAGGACACTGTCGCAGACTCGACGATGGAGGCTGAATACATTGCTGCAAGCAATGCCGCAAAAGAAGCGGTCTGGATGAAGAAGTTTATTGTTGAACTTTAGGTGGTTCCGTCCATTGTTGATCTGATACCTTTGTATTGTGATAACAATGGGGCTATAGCTTTAGCGAAGGAATCACGGTCCCATCAGAAATCCAGACACATCTTAAGGCGGTATCACCTGATCAGGGAGATCATTGATCGCCAGGAGATCGAGGTACGAAGAGTGGACACTAAAGAAACACGGCGGATCTATTTACAAAGTCTCTCCCTCAAGCGCAGTTCGAGCGACTTTTTGAGATGTTGGGTATGCGGTACGCCAGCAGCTGGTCTTAGTGCAGATGTTGGATATTCGATACACCAATTACTGGCCTTTAGTGCAGGTGGGAGATTGTTGGATATGTATGCCCAAGATGCCATTATTGTATATGTATACATGTGGATGCTGGGGATATGTATGTACAAGACATTCTTGCTCAGTTATATAATATCTTGTTTCAGTTGTCTTTTATCAGGATATGTGTATTTGTTTTTATTGATGCTTTATCCAGCTTGCACATATTGATAAAGACTTGATATAGTAGTATACTATTATGGTTGACTTTATCTTAATATGGCATATGGTATGCATATTATTACATATTGCGGTTACATGTTGATAAAGCCCGTAAGATCTTGCTTGACTACCTGCGTTGTGATGGCGATCGTACTTGTGGGAGCAGGGTAGTCTATAAGCACATCCTTTAATAGTCCCTAGTCGTGTGAGTATCGAGACTGGGCATTGATACTCCAGAGTAGACTAGTGTATACGTTTCTAGCCTCGATAAGGGGCAATGGTTGGTCCCACAGCCATTGGTCAGATGCACCTAAGATCGTATACAGGTGCTCACTGGGTGTGAGTACACTGGACGGACTCACGGAGAACTTCCAGATGGTACTATACCTATCGTCAAAATGAAGTTCTCAAGTGATATGTG
This sequence comes from Agapanthus africanus, assembly GCA_030015575.1. NCBI lineage: Eukaryota > Viridiplantae > Streptophyta > Magnoliopsida > Asparagales > Amaryllidaceae > Agapanthus > Agapanthus africanus. The sequence goes on from CM057351.1 coordinate 32,205,549, forward strand.
TACAGGTTATTCTTTGGACCTGAGATCGTCATTTGTCTCGTGTGAGTTCCCACTGTGCTTTGATCACTACCCTAACACGGCTCTACTGAGTCGTGCAAACAGGATTTGGTTGGGTACAGTCTGAGCCATATGTAGGCAGTGAGCGATTGTTGGAGATTCGTCTCTCCCGGTATTTGGATTCAATATCATACTGTGTTGGATTGGTCAGGACCATAAGACCTTGGCCAAGGCAGTTGGGATTTACTGATAGATTGATCAGTAGTTTCCCAGATTGGTCTTGAGGCATATCGGCACGTATTATCGGGTTATTAGGGTCTGAAGTTTACCACCCCCTATATCCGGTATGTGATACTCTTAGACGAAGAGACCTGATTGTACGGATATTGTCACGGATAGGCTCAGTAGGGATCCAGATGAGTTTGCTCGTCGGCTTTCCTTTTCGACAGGTACCTGGGTAGCCGTTAGTAGAGCTAGTGCCGCTGACGTGCTTGTGATTAAACCCACTGCCAGCGTACTGTCGAGTTTTTAGAGTCCCATACAGAGGGTTTCCCTGCTTCGGGCGAAACGATGTAGAGGCCGTATGGTTTTACAGCAGGGTTCGATCACATACATGTACTTGTGCACGCATGATGTTCGGGCGGGTAATACTAGCAGGTTTTGGTTTAAGCCGGATCCTAGTATTATATTGTAGGATTATTTTCGTCTCTTTTGTATTCGTATTTTTAGGAATACGAATACAGATATGTATATACGGTGAGGAGTATTCTTGTAATTTATTACAAAAGTCCTTTTAGAAGAAGAATCATCATTATTTGTTTTAACCATTTAGTTCAATGGTTAATGAGGTGGAGGTATGAGGTGTTGACATTTCTTAAGTGAACCATGACTACTTGTTAACTCACTCGGTGAGTTATGTATTACTATTGAGGCAATATGGCATCTAGATGTTTTGCACAAAATATCTAAATATTTTGTGATGGAAATAATTGTTTATGATTATGTTTAGATGCTTGCTTTATTAGTCACAAAATCTTAGCCATTCTTTACTTGAGTTTTTCTCATGTTGCTCTCTACAACTCTTTCATCTCCTCCAAGCTTCTTTTCTTCTACCTCAAGCCCTAATAGTCTCATGTGTTGAGAAACCTAGGGTTCTTGAAACAAAACGTTCCGTCATCACTCTCTACATCACATACGTTACTTAGATTAGTAAACCAAGTAACCTAGTTACCTTAGTTTTAAGGTAGGAGCCCAAAATAGACACTCTCGGATGGATCATCTTTGACGCAATGAGCCAACGATCAAGCTCGATCATGGAGGCCACTAGGAGCACACTAAAGAAGAGGAGTGAAGACCTAAAGGATTTGAGCCTCTTGGTATAACTCTTTTCATAGTAGATAGCTTCTTTATTACTAGTTAGGTTTATGGTAGATCCGGTTTAGGATTAATCTAGCGCCAAGTTTTGATCGATTGAAAAAATTTTGTTCCGCAATTGGCCACGGGAGTTGGCTGAGGCGCTAGCGTAACCTTTCGTTATACCCCTACGGTTTATTCCGTATGGACATCCAATAGCCCCCACGGTGATAATTGTAGGTGCAAAGAATATAAATATTCTTAAAAAAATATTAAAAATATTGAATTTTGACCCTTTTGCTTTAATCCTTAAGGACATAGAATTGCCCCTACAGGAGGGCCAAGATATTAGTATTTCTTTTAAATAAATTTTAAAAAAAATTACCCCTACGTTTAAAATCGGAGGATGAGTTTCCCCTACATCGTATACCGTATGGCAAAAGTTTCATCCGTAAGGACAAGGACATATACTCACGCCGTTTCGACCTACGATCGATATTTTTATCCCTACGGTGGGAACCGTAGCGGCAATGCTTTGCCCCTACGGTCCTAACCATAGGGGCATCCCCAGATTTTAGTAGTGAGAATTTAAAAAGGGGAATCGATACAAACACTTGGTCCAATGAACAAAGATTTATTAAATCTTGGAATCAAAGTACATTCAAACTTGGAACTCAAAATCTTCCACCCAATTGGAAGTTGCAAAATAGAGGAGAAGTAGAGAACTCAAGTTTCTCACTAAATATAATCTTGAACTAAACTAAACATATAAAATTTAACATCTTAAATACACCAGCTTTCTGCTATAAATAGGGAAATTTTTAGACAAGAATCATATTTCCAGCAACATGTGGGACCCACCATAGATGCACCCCCCTTTAGCCGTGATCAATTGGGCGCATTATGGCCGCAAATTTGTGGCCATTTTGATTTTGTTCTTGATGGCCGCAGATTTGCGGCCATCTTGAGGAATTAGGGCTCCAAATTCTTTGTGTGATCTTGTATTTTCATGTAGAGCTGCTCTTTAGAATCCTATATTTCAATAAAAACTCTCTCGGTTCCATAAAGTCAAATGTTACGACTTTTTCCCGTTTTTTTCTTCACATCACATCCACTTTCCTTAAATTAAGCAATGTGTTCTTTTTTCATATTTTGTGCTGCCTTCAGGTTGTCCAAAACATGAATGACTAGCACTTTTGGTTGTTCCCTGAAACCGTGCATCGCATGTGACGGATTTGAGTGGCCGTAATCCGTATTTTGATCACTCTATTCGTCCGTCGATAGTTCGAACCTGTAATTGCATAGAATGTGTGTGTTTTGCCTTGATTGTGATTCTTTCGCTTGAAAACATGTTTCATGTACTTATTAGCATATATCGGGTTAATAGCACTTGTTTATTCATAATATGACATAGAATGTGCAGTAATAAATGCAATAAAACATGTTGAACACAATCATATGTTGGAACAACAATTATTTAGAACGAAACACATATTTTTTATATTTCAATGTAGTTGGAACCATATGGAGATTAAATTACACCCAACCAAATAGCCCTAAACTCAAAGGCAATTACACACATTAAGATAGCACATGCAATAAATAACAAGTTGTTTTTTTTGAGAAGAATTATCATTTTGAGTTTAAGAGTTACATCAATATATCAAATTGGCCAATGTGGGATGGCCCCTGTAATAATTTGCTATTCTTATCAAACTTATTGTGTGAGTTGGACTTGGCATCCAGCCATTGTGATTAGACTCTCAACTCCATTGATTTGCATGCTGGTTCTCTCTAACTTGTGGTTTATATTAGCTTTAATTGATGAATGAATAATTTGCCTGTGCAATAATTTCGACTTTTTCCCCCTTTAAGAAATCAATAATAAATTCATTTTTAGTATGAGCCATAGAGTTTCTTTAATTTTTCTTTGTTGGTGGGAAAATTAGGTAGTTGGTGTTTTCTCGATGATGTGGAGTGCTAATAACTTGAGTTTTTTTTCCTTCTAAGAATTAATTCTTGAGTGTTGATAATGCCATCTTTAATTGGGTAGAAACAGAATGCTGGCGTAGCTTTGAGATGCTTACAGCCATGAGTTTGCTTAGGGCCAATAGAATTAGATTTTGGTCCATTTACGAGGTCCAGATAAAATCTCCCTCTCATAAATGCAGGAAACACCCCGTCACTTTTCCCCAAGAAGAAAGACACCCTCCTAAACTTGAAAAAAGTGTTCTTTGCCCCCCCCCCACCCCCCCAAAAAAAACCCTAATCGTGTTAGTTTCCATCTACGAGACTCTTTTATGTCAAAAATGCCCCTCTAATAAATTTAATTGACTAATCTAATATTCTCTTTTCTTTTTCATCATCTTTTTTAAATACACTCTTTTGAATATATGCACGATTTTTGGAGGATTAGGAAGATGGTAGGGTTAACTTTATGAATTAGAGTTTGGGAAAGAAATTATTCCAAAAAATGCTTGGAGAAGAAAATTATAAAGAAGAAAGAATTGTAGGACATTTTGGGAAATATACATCACAAACCGTGTTAAATCTACCGGATAAAGTGCATGTTTTTTAGGTTTAGGGGGTTTCTTTCGGACAAAAGTAAGACAGGTTTCCCGCATTTTAGCCATTTAAATTTGTTTGATTTCTTTGAAAAAATAAAAAGTCACGTCTTCAATCAATTTCAAAATTACACGACCCCTTTCCTTTTTGCCTTGTATATAATCGTAGAGATATAAAAAATATCTTTATATATAACTAATTTATAATCTTTATTGCATAACTTCATATCTGTCCTCTTGTTGCTGCAATTTGCGAGGAGTACACTCAGCGTTGAAAGATGCAAGGAATCCAAGAGATGATCATTCAGTGTTCAAGTTGTTGAGAGCGATGGATATGATGCCTGAGTCCAGAAGACTTTTCTATCTCTCTTTTCTTTTCTTTTCTTTTCTTTTTCTAGCCTTTTACAGTTGGTGTTCTGGTATGTATAACAACCGAAATCCTGGAGAGGCATAAGGCACCATATATAGGGTTTGGATGTGTGTGGAGTCTTTGAGCTTTTACTTTATTTTTAGGTTAGATTGCAAAAAATACACTAACTTTTGCCGCGGCTTTGTAAAACCTGCATTTTATCCGCCACACTCTTACTTTATTCGGTTTTGGGAATATTAAAGCTAAATTGGAAATAGTATCTTAAAATTTAAAATCTTTTATGGAGATTTGGACATAAAAATAAGGTCACGGTTTATGTTATTTGCTTTTCTTCTTTGGTTGCAGGTTAGATTACAATATTTTCTTTTTCTTTTTTGGAAATATGTGTTAAAGATTCTTGGTATCAAAATAATACCCAGAATAAGTTGCTAGGAACTCGTGAATATTCAAGTTTCAAGTTTACAAATCCCTACAAGATTCAATACTAGTTTTTCTATATGTGTAATTCAAAAATATACATATCATTCCTCTCTCTCTCTCCTCTCATGCATCTATATATATTCTCATGATAAACCCCCAACCTTGTAATTAACTCTCACTCCTCCATCTTTTTTTTTTCTAATATGGATGCATGTCTCTCCGTGGCTTCTTTTCTAAAACTCCATTTAACACTACTACAAATAAGAGTTGCCCCTACGGATTTATCCGTAGGAGCAAACCACTGTCCCTACGGATATGTCCGTAATGGCAAGAAAATACCCTGTAAGTGCAAACGCCATAGGTGCAAGTCGCAGCCTTGAACATGCCCCTACGGTCAAAAACTTGCCCCTACGGAGTAATGTGTAGGTCCAGTTGTCCCTACGGATTAGACTGTAGGGACAAAAAATTTATTTAATTTATGATTTTATAAAATAAATTAGGTGTCCCTGCGGACTTATCCGTAGGGCCAAGTAGTTGCCCCTATGGATAAGTGCGTAGGTATAAATCTGTAGGGACAAAATACCAGGTATCCTGATATTTTGTCCCTACGGATACCGGTGTAGGAGCATTTGTTTGCCCCTACGGATATATCCGTAGGGGCAAGCGTAACCCCTAATATTGAGATCATAGGGGCAAAATATCAGGTATCCTGATATTTTGTCCCTACGGATAAATCTGTAGGTATATTGTTGGGCCCTACGGATTAATCCGTAGGGGCAATGGTGGGCCATACGGTGAAATCCGTAGGTACATATTATCAGGTTTTTTTAAAAATAAGGGCTGTCTATTTTTTTCTCGCCCTGTGCACGATAATATATACATCATTTATAAAATTAATCATCACGCAGAACATATATCGCAGTATACATAATCACATCTCACGCATAATATACAAAAGAAATCAATAAGCAGAATATGATATCAATATAAACACGCAAACACCACCAATATCAATATCGTCCAAAATGCAGTACAATATGTATCATATAAATAAATACATGTTTAAAATATAAGAATCAAAATGCTACCCTAGCTCGGTCCAGCTCCACCTCTGATAAACGCCAGAATCTGGCGCGCCTGCTCCTCGGATATATCCTGAGTCAATAAATCATGCAATGAGAAGAGTGCGGGAGTCTGAGCGGGCCGTGGAGCTGTAGGAGTGGTCTGCGCAGCCGCCGTCGAGGTAGCGGCTTGCGGAGCCGTGTCTGCGGGAGTCTGAGCGGGCAGTGGAGCTATAGGAGCTGTCTGCGGAACCGCAGCCGACGTAGTGGCTTGCGGAGCCGCAGCCGAAAGAGATGCATGTGGAGGCTCGGCCGATATACCCTGTCGCGTCTGGACCTACGTGTGTAATAAGCGAGTAAGAACTGTGTATTATTCGAACTCGTATCATTATCAAGTTATTTCAAAATCCCGATCTATGTATACTTAGGGACATAGGCCTCGTTTGGATATCTAGTTTGGAAAACCGTAGTTTATTTTAATTAGATATATATGTATGATTAATCAAAACTAAGTCTACAACCAAATAAGCTCAGGCTGCATACTAATATTTGATATGTTGCAATCTATAATATGACATAATATTTTACTATTAAGTAGTATGCATACCAACATCTCCTTCAACTCCTGAACGGTGGCCTTCAAGCTCTCCAGTTCCTGCTGGAAACGTTGCTCACTGGAGACGGGGGAAGTAACCGCCGGGGTGGAGTCCAACCTCATATGGGCCCTGCTAGGGCCCAGTCCCCGACCTCTCTCCCAACCTTCGTGGTGCCCTCCGTGTGCGGCGTCCAGGACTGGGGTCAGCAACATCGGATCGTTCTGTCCAGTAAAATCGATCCCCGATGCCTCAGCCTGCTCAACCACCCGCTCCTACACCCACATTAACCAGTAAAATATAAGTATATCATTTAAATTTGAACCTTTCAAAACTAAAATTTCAAATAGGGGTTGAATAAATATTAACACTTACGCAATACTCCTGGGTAGCGGCGTCGGGGTATCGAAGCTCGCCCGTGGCGGGATCTGTCGAGGTGCCGTGGACGGCAAGATATGCGGACAGTACGCTCGGTGTACCACCTTGCGCCAGGGTCTGGGCTCTCTGCAATATTAGAAAATAACTCTTAATATTAGATATATTAGAAAATAACTCTTAATATTTCATTATATCACAAAGGCCGGTCTATTGTAATTTCCGATAACTCCATGGCACGAGTAATATTCCTCGAACCACCTGTATAAGTGGGGTGACCCCTCTTCGCCGACTTCTATTCTCTATATTTTGAGCGGCCTGTTTCTGCACAACACATTCACATTTAGATTTCTAATTAAGGAACACAAAAAAATAAATTATATACTAAATAATGAATTACATTTAAAATACATACATGTTTGCGTTGAGAGTCAAAATATTCGCACAATAGAGGCCATGTCTCTACGTCGACTCTCGCAAAGGCCGGAGTAGATAGGAGGGCCGCTCTCTTTGCCTCGGGGGTCGCCATCCACAGGGAGTAGCAGTCGGCCTTCAGCTCATTCCTGTTGTATCGGACCTTGGTCTGCATGTTCTTCATCAGGCCATTGTACAGAGCATGAAGATCGAGCACCCTCCCAGGGTGATCAGGGTCGGGTACAGGCTGAAAATCGTAATCCAACTGAAAATACAAAAAAAACATTGTTATTAGTTTGCAAGTGTTAATAATAAATATATTGGATAAATCAAATGAAAATATATATTAATACCCGAGCCTGATCTCAGAAGAGGGCGAATGAGCACCGGTGTTGGTCGTCCCACTCAACGTGAAGTGGATAGTTCTTCACGAGCCGGCTCTCATCCCCCATATACCGGCCGAACCTCTCGGCATGATCGCCGGTATAGCGATAATCAGGGGTAAAAAGGAGGGGGAATGCTGCCTCCCCCTAACTCTGTTAGGCCTCAGCCTGTGGGACTGATTCGGACCTCGAGTCCCCCTCTGGGGATGGGGAGGCCCTGCGTCTGCAAGAAATATCAAGACAATCAATATTAAGACAAAGTTGTATTAAGAAATCAAGGTTAAACGAAAATTGAAGTGTGATATATACCTCCGGTGACTAAAGCACGAGCCTGGGCCCGGGCAACAGCACGATTGGGACGATAGTTCCTCCGGTGAGGAACAGCCAGTGTCCCGGATGCGGACACATCCCCTCCAACTAGAAAATAAATATTGACGCTAAATTTCCATGAAATTCATATTTATTCTTTAGAGGATATGTAAAATGAATAAATATTTTATATTTATTCATACTAACCTACAGACTGAGCGGAGGGTACGGAAGTGGCTGGAGTGGCCCCTGCATCAGATGTGGACGCACCACCTATAATTAGACAATTAAAAATAGATTATATAAGTAATTGGAAAAAGAATGTGTAGATCAATAATATAACATTCTAAATCAATATGCATGCACTATAGGATATATAAACATACCCGCAGGTGCGGTGGTGGCACCACCTACAGCTGGACAATAAAAAAATGATTATCTAAGTAAGAGCAAAAGGAATGTATGTATATTTATGATATAGCATTCTAAATCAATATACATGCACTATATGATATAAACATACCTGGAGGTGCGGGAGTGGCCTCTGTCCCTGATGTTGACGCATCACCAACAGCTAGACAATCAAACATTGACAATATAAGTAATTTTGACATGAACAGGCATGAATATCTATAATATTGCATTCAAAATGGATATGCATGCACTATACCTGGAGGTGTGGCAAAGTTCACACGGAAGGAGGCATCCGAAGGGGTCTCCGATCTGGATGCAAGACCGGCCCTCTGAAGCTCCCTACGCAGCTCTCCGAGCGGTAGAACCGCTCTGCCTCTGCCTCTGCCTCTGCTGGTGCCGCGGCTGGAGCTCCTGCCTCCCCTCGCTGCTCCTGTCATCATCATCAAATCTAGATAAACGATTCGTGGACGTATTAGACAATATTACAAGTATTGACTATATATGTATAGATCGTAAAATGTGAAGTAATAATATAACATTACTGATAACCTTTTTCGTTTCGTGGGCGCATTAGACATATTTATTTGGATTTCATCATCGATATCATTTCTAACCCACGTAATTTTATGATCGGCCGAAGACAACCCGTCTTTCAAAACAGACGGTCGGAGCACTCTAAGCCTTCTTTCTTCTTCATCCTCATCGCTATTCTCGAATTCTGGGACATCGTAGACATCCCTGGGTTTCCAACGGCATACGACACTCTATCCCGGATGCTTCAAACACTGTGAGTAGTATACTTGGAACGCTTGGTTCGGAAAGATAAAAGGATCTTCCTGACCGTAAAATCGAAGTGTGTTCACACTGGTCAATCCATATTCATCTTTCCAAGTCCCAAGATTTCTTTTCCACTTATCCGTATCGGTTCGCGTATCGTATCAAGTACACTGGAATATATAAAAGGGTTCTGATCATCCGGGATAGTGGATGCCGAGTATACAATTTAAGTACCCATAATAAATCACACCGTCCGATCCTACTGTCGCAATCCCACTATTCTGAGTGGTTCTAGATGTTTCTATGTCCTTAACTTCGAATTTGTATCCAAGGACACCGAATCCTTTATAATATGCAACCTCCATACTAGAAAATTGAGCTAAACATCTTGAATCACTCTCAAATGATGCAGACAAGTTCGGATCGTAGATCTAACAAAACAAATTTTACGACAAATAAATAACGATATAAGTTTAGATTAAAACTGATAACAATAACATGTTATTCGAATAACTTACATGATCTATGACCCAATCGCAAAAATTATCCTGATGATATTTTTCCAATCATTCATCGTTCCAATCAGGATGCCCCTCACGTACCTCGTTAAAATGAATTCTGTTTTCGACAAATAAGGGTGACATTAATATTATATCATTTTATACACACACAAACACAGATATAACAATTAATCCAAAAAAACTTACTCTCTAATTTGTTCAATACATGCGCAATTTAGCAAGATAAACCGGTATATCTTGTTGATAAATATAGTGTCTACCCTCTTATAATCGGCTTTACCATATGGACCGTCTTGAATTCTTCGAGGCCGGTTAAGTCTCGTCTCAATGTTCTCGTCCAGATAGCAGGAACAAAATGTGGTTGCTTCATCAAGAAGATAATCTTGCATGATAGAACCCTCTGGTCGATTTCTATTGCGTATATACTTTTTAAGAGTGTAGAGGTACCTAAAGAAAATATGATGAATAAATAAATACGGGCATACAGGACAACAATAATTTTAAAAATTGCGCGAAACGAAAAATTCCATGTACCTCTCGACGGGATACATCCATCGATATTGTACCGGTCCAGCTAAGTTAGCCTCAGTTGCAAAATGAACCGTCAAGTGTATTATGATATCGAAGAATGACGGTGGGAAAATATGCTCAAACTTGCAAAATATCAACGCAATAGAATTTTCTAGTTTATCCAGCGTCACAACCTCCAGTGTTTTAGCACACAACTCTCTGAAAAAACAACATAGGTCGTTGATTACTAGACCAACCGATTCGGGGAGAAAAGTCCTGAGGGCTAATGGAAGAAGGTGCTCCACGATAACATGGTGATCATGACTTTTCAGCCCATCGATCTTGCCTTTCACAATTTTTATTTTCTTGCTGAATGATCGTGAGAAACCTGTGGGAACTTTCAAATCATGCAACACCTCCAGGAATCTTTTCTTCTCCGGTTGTGACATATGATAAGCGGCATTGGGAAGTACAAACTTGCCTGGTTTACCCGCTACCGGTCTAGGGTGCAATTCACTTGTTATTCCCCACTCCTGTAGATCCATCCGAGCATTCAGGTTGTCTTTCGATTTTCCGTCTTTACAAAGAAGCAAGTTGAGTATGTGCTCTGATACTCACTTCTCTATATGCATGACGTCCAGACAATGACGCACTAAATTTGTTGACCAGTACGGAAGCTCGAAGAAAATGCTTAACTTGTTCCAAAATGGTGGTTTGACCTATTTTGTCGAATCCATCCCGAAGGTCACATTATTGTAACCATCCCACTGAGCAGTCACGTCCTCTCCGGACAATGGGGCTGGAGGTCCAAGAAGCTTCTGATGACCATCAAAGTGAACGGTATCTAACCTGTAGGGGTGGTCTAGAGGCAGGAAACATCGATGGCCGCAATAACAAACCTTCCTGCTAAAATTCAAGAATTTCGATGTTGTGTGTTGATGGCAATGAGGACATGCTTTGTGACCATGTACGGACCAACCTGATAGCATTCCATATGCAGGAAAGTCATTAATTGTCCACATTAAAGCCGCACGCAGTATGAAGGTTGTATTTGTGTTTGCATCGTATAGTTCTATGTCACGACGAATATCGAACATATGTTAACCGATAGACGGGGACTAAGTGGCGCTTTTAGTTTCATATATGAGTATCGATGAGAATATGAAAGTTTCATATTATCATCGAGTATCATATATTGGTTTTAACTTGAACATCTTGAATCACTCTCTAATGATGCGTTTGTTGTGTATTCTTGTTGTATGTGTGTGTTTCGGCTGTCGGGGGTAAGGCTTCTATCCCATTAAGAATGTATAGAGCGAACACCTATTCGCTTGTGTTTTCAACCGTTTCGAGTAAATTTCGACAGCACCTCCCCGCTGTTCTCCGAGTACACTGTAATAGAATAGATAATCATTTCAAAGCTGTGAAACAACGTTAAAATGAACATCTAATCTATCTTTGTACACGGAGAACCAGCGGAAAGGTACCGACGAAATTTCTCGAAACGGATGAAAACACAAGTGAATGAAGGTGTTTTCTTTATACATTCCTAACTTGTCCACACGGGACAAATCTATCGGTTATCATACGATTGAATCTTCTCGTCACATAGACTATACGACGGTTGTTAGTATCGTGCTATACCGTCCGATATTTAACAACCTTCATATAGTTCTATGTCACGACGAATATCGAACGTATATTAACCGATAGACGGGGACTAAGTGGCGCTTTTAGTTTCATATATGAGCATCGATGAGAACATAAAAGTTTCATATTATTATCGAGTATCATATATTGGTTTTAACTTGAACATCTTGAATCACTCTGTAATGATGTGTTTGTTGTGTATTCTTGTTGTATGTGTGTGTTTCGGCTGTCGGGGGTAAGGCTTCTATCCTATTAAGAATGTATAGAGCGAATACCCATTCGCTTGTGCTTTCAACCGTTTCGAGTAAATTTCGGCAGCACCTCCCCGCTGTTCTCCGAGTACACTGTAATAGAATAGATTATCATTTCAAAGCTATGAAACAACGTTGAAATGAACATCTAATTTATCTTTGTACATGGAGAACCAGCGGAAAGGTACTGACGAAATATCTCGAAACGGATGAAAACACAAGTGAATGGAGGTGTTTGCTTTATACATTCCTAACTTGTCCACACGGGACAAATCTATCGGTTATCATACGATTGAATCTTCTCGTCACATAGGCTATACGACGGTTGTTAGTATCGAGCTATACCGTCCGATATTTAACAACCTTCGTATAGTTCTATGTCACGACGAATATCGAACGTATGTTAACGGATAGACGGGAACTAAGTGGCGCTTTTAGTTTCATATATGAGTATCGATGAGAATATAAAAGTTTCATATTATCATCGAGTATCATTTATTGGTTTTAACTTGAACATCTTGAATCACTCTCTAATGATGCGTTTGTTGTGTATTCTTGTTGTATGTGTGTGTTTCGGCTGTCGGGGGTAAGCCTTCTATCGGTTATCATACGATTGAATCTTCTCGTCACATAGACTATACGAAGTATTTAATTAAAATATAAAGTAACTGATATAACATGATTTTAAACTTATGAAATAATACTTGCTTAGTTACTTGCAAGTTGCAACTTGAGAATAAGATATATGAAGAATTGAGCATTAAAGAACTAAGATGTATTAGACTTGAGATTGAGATACATACCTTCAACATAGAAAAGAAATCAATAAACAAGATGAATATAATATAAATTCAAGTTGAAAGAATATATATCCTCTCTTCAAATGCAATTAAGTCTCGATGATGCTGAAGATGTTACCAGAAAAACAAAAAATAGGAGACAGAATCAAGTCTCGATGCTAAAATGAAAAAGTTTAAGGGTCAACAGAGCCCCAAATTTTTTTTTGAGGATTGTTAATTGATGAATACTTGTTTTTGGAATGTGAGAGGAATCGCTATGATATAGAAAAACAGAGAAGTTCAAATTTTCTGTATTATGGAGCCTATGGTGGACTTCTTAAAAGCAAAATATATTGCTCAATCTACAGGCTTTGCACAAATATGGGGGAATTTGTCTAATAAGATTTGGATTTTTGTTGAATCTACTGTTCAGGCTGATATTATGAAATCTTCAGATCAATGCCTTGCAATGGAAATTGTTCACAATAATATGTTTTGATGGAAAATTTTATATAACTGCTTGGGACATTATTCTTTTGATTGTCATGACCCTAACCCTAACCCCAGCCCCAGCCCCAGCCCCTAACCCTAACCATAACCATAACCCTAGCCCTAGCCCTAGCCCCAGCCCCAGCCGAACCCCAACCCCAACCCTAACCCCAACCCCAACCGCAACCTAGCCGAACCCCAACCCCAACCGGAACCCCAGCCCCAGACCCAACCGCAACCGCAACCCTAACCCTAACGCTAACCCCAACCGATGCCTAACCCTAACCCTCATCGGTACCCAAACCCTGAACCTTAGCCCTAAAATAATCAAAAATTTCTTTAATTGAAGATTTAATTACTAACCTGTGCGCGCGGTGGAGGAGACAATCGATGCAATCGGCGACGAGGAAGAACGGCGACGAGATCGGGAACGAGATCGGCGACGGAAGAGAGAGAACGGTGATGAGATCGGCGACGCGGCGACGAGATTTGGGGATTTGTGAGTTTCGCGCGCTTGAGAGAGGAGATAATCAGCGTAGGGAAATTATGTGCATTTTTTTATTAAATCCATATTTAGATGCCCCTACGGATTAGTCCGTAGGTCCTTAGTTTGCGGCTCCGTAGGGGAAAACAACAAATTACGATTTAATATTTTTAAATTAAATGTCTGGGACCGTAGGGGCAACCGTCTGGCCCTACGGATTAATCCGTAGGGCCAAAATAAATCTGCCCCTACGGATTTCATTATCCGTAGGGGCAACCCCCTATTTTAGTAGTGTTTTCCAATATTTTGATACTTTGCTCTTTTATTCATGCATAAAAAATGAAAAACTAAAGAACTTTTTAGAAAGATATTAAATTTTGTAGTTATAATGAAAACCATAAAGAATTTTCTTGATTAAATGGAAAGCACTTTCTAAAAAAAGTAAATCACTACTGTTGTGTATGGGTTTGGTCACGGTTTGAACCGTGACCAAAAACAATTATGGCCACGGTTAAAACCGTGACACAACCATTGTGAAAAACCCCGTTATCAGAAACCTGGTAACGATTAAAACCGTGACCATATCGTCTACCTTTACCAAATAAGGTCAGATAACCGAAACAGATCCGTGTGAGGTCCACATATATCATCACGGGTTAAACCATTCCCAGATATATGGTCACGGTTTTAACCGTGATTACATATATCTTATGGTCATGGTTACAACCGTGACCATATAGTCTACTGTTATGAAAGAATACCTGCTACTGATATATTTCATATATCAGTATCCTATGGTCACGGTTTTAACCGTGACCACATATCGTTTGGCAACTGTTACAGCCGTGACCAAAGGTATTATATATATTTTTTAAATCCGAAATCTCCGCGTCCCACGCATGCTGCTTTCATTTACAAGCAGCAATTGATAATAATAATATGACCAAATCCCATGCAATTATAATAATCGAGAAGTAATATGATTAGAATCGTACGCAATTATAAACAGAATATATATACCAAACAGTATAATCAATAAACCAACAAAACAAATGTTTTTTTCAACAAATCAATAAATCTATAGTCGTTGGGATGATCCATCCCCATCGTCGCGTGACCTGAACATACTCCTAAACTCCTTTCGTATGGCCTGCTGAATGGATTCTGTGTTCAACTTCCTCAACTCCTTGACTTGTTCCACAAGCATCAGCACCAGCTCATTCTGCTGCTCCGCCTGCTCGTATAGCCCGACGAATCTCCTCCTACAACGTAGCTGTCGCATCTGTCCGCATTTGGGCAACGGCATACTCGTGGACGGACGGACGCCTAGCAAAGTGTCGGTAGGCCTCAGGACCAACCCCACGGTCATACCCACCATGATGCCCGCCGAATATCGAATCCAGAATAGGGACAATGGCGTTAATCGGGTCTTTAAGATCAAGTCCTAAGGCGTCCTTCCTCGCCTGGAACTGGGTCTGTGAAGAAGATATGTGTGTGTGTTAACTTAAAATACATAATCAACTTGATTATATGACACTTACCATATACTCGTCCGTGCCTTTATGTACTGCGGACCACTCCTTGGCAGCAGTGTAATTGGCAGGGTCTTTCTTTTTCTGCCATAAAATTAGGATTTATTTTAATAAGTTATTTGCGATAAAGAAAACATATGTTCTTAAACGTAGAAATACTCACGAACTGGTGCTGAGCGCTAGCCTGCGGGCGCTTCCTTTGGATCAGGACAACGCGGACTCTAACGCTGTTGTTCTAGTTCTCCTTGTTGTGAACCGACGCTATCTTACAAATATAAAAAAGATAATATTATATATCATAGAATATGATTTCATGTTATATTATTATAATCTTAAAAATTAAATTTTTACCCGAACATCATCGCGCTCGTAATACCCGACCAGCAGCGGCCAATCTTCTTTCGGGACATCCTGAAAAATAGCGTCCATCATCGCCCTCCACTACTCTTCAATCGCCGCGTCCTAGGGAATGTAGTGATTCGTCTTTACTTCATATCATCATCTCCTGTTGATAGCCTAACACTCGGGTATGACCCAGTCTAGGGTGCGATGTGCATCGAACGGCACAGGCACGCCATCCTCACTGGTGACGCCGATGAATCTGTAATGTCCCTTGGTCTGAAATTAGTGGAAAATGAAAAAGAATCTTCATGGGTATATCACTCGAACGAGAGTTTTTCTTAGGCTTGAATCGATCCTTCTCACACACGGGGCAGTTTCTGAGCGTGGCATGTTCATTTCGGTACAAAACACAGTCATTCTCGCATGCATGGATATTCTCACACTTTAGGCCGATATTTTTTATTATCTTTAGCGCCTCGTACCAGTTCAGTAGCACTTCATTTCCGTCAGAAAAAGGTTCCTTCAGCAATTCTAGGAGATCGGTGAAAAACTAGTTGCTCCATCTGTTCTTGCATTTGATTTAGAAGAGACGTACGAAAAAGGAAAGTTTTGAAAACCCTGGGCAATTTGGATAAAGCGGAATTCTTGAGTCAGCCTTGTACTTCTCCAATAACGAGGGTCTAGTGCGTTCCGTATCAGCAGGAAGTCCCACGACATTTATAAGCCTATACATGTCATTGATCGGTATGAATACAGAATTATCTTCTTCGACGGCTTCGTCTTCTTCAAACTGCCATTCATCTTCCTCCTCTTCTTCTACTATCCCTTGCCACTCTTCGGTTTCTGTTTCAATGAATTCATTTTTCGTCTCTTGCACCTATGCCTCGTCTCGCGTTACAACGACTTCTTCTCCGTGAAGTTCCCATGTAGTGTAATCTCTAACGAAACCGTATCTCACGATGTGTAACTCAACTTTCAATTTCTTGAGCAATCGATTGTTCATACGCTTAGAGTAAGAACAATAGATTCCGTGCTCTCTCGGTAACAAAAAACGTGCGTAGGAAAAATCGGTGAAAAAATTAACACCGTTAACGAAAAAGTCATTGACTCTAAAGGGAACATCGATATATATCCAACTATAGTTGTGGAGGTACAAAAGTGCCATATTGGAATAGTCTGGACGAAGCAAGGTTCTTATAGACAAAATTCATGGAATTAAAATTTCTTGACAAATACACGATAGACGAATACCAAGAAGCGTTAGTGTTAGGTTTAATTGACGATTTGGTTAACTTTAGTTTCAATTGTTAATGGATATTGGGTTCTCCTTCAATTCATATTGAGAACTTTCTCCAACTACTATTGAAAACTTTCTCCTTCTAATCTCCTCCAACTCCTATTTAGAACTTTCTCCTTCTAATCTCAAAGCTCGAGAGTTGGATTCTTCTTCCAAGAAATATGATGATGGTATAAATGGTTCTATATTGGATGTCGAGGGTAGCGGCTGTCGGGGGTAAGGTACCTATCCTATTATGAATGTATAGAGCTACACCCATTCACTTGTGTTTTCATCCATTTCGAGAAAATTTCGGTAACACCTCCCCCTGTTCTCCGAGTACACTGTAATAGAAAAGATGATCATTTCAATACTATCAAACAACATTGTAACGAACATCTAATCTATTATTGTACACAGAGAACTAGCGGAAAAGTATTGATGAGATATCTCGAAATGAATAAAAACACAAGTGAATATAGGTGTCGGGTTTATACATTCCTAACTTGTCCACACAGGAAAAATCTATTGATTATCATACGATTGAATTTTCTCGTCACATAAACTACACGATGGTTGTTAGAACCGAACGATACTGTCCGATATTCATGTAAGTCGATGTCGCGCACCCCGCGGGTTCACGGGGAGGCGGAATTTACAAAAAACGATTTTTACAAGGCTCGCAACACCGACTAAACTCCAGGATCTTAACAGAAACCTTAACTAGCTATTTTACTAGGAGGTTCTAACTACTATGAGGAGTTTTATACATACTAGAACCAAGTCCTTCGGGTCTTCTCCTCCTCCTCTCCTTGAGCTCTTCGAAGATCCGGATCGAGCTTGCAACGTCGGCCTCCTCGCGTCAAAGACGATCCACCCAAGAGTATGTGCTTCAAGCTCCAACCTCTAAACCGAGGTAACTAGGGTACCTAGTTTGCTAAGCTAAGTAGCCTAGATGATGTAGAGTATCTAATAGAGTGTTTTATCTTATGAGACTCTATATTTCACAACTCATGTGAGGGTTAGAGTCTTAAGGAAGAAGGAGAGGGAAAATATGGAGAGAGGATGAGAAGTAACAAATGAGCTAGGGTTAGAAAGTGTAGAATGGCTCTCTCTCTCTCTCTTCATCCATTCAAGCATGGATTATTTTCACATAGAAAATATCAACCATGCTTGAATAGTGAATCCAAACAAATAAAGAAATATAAAGAGCCATGCTTCACCCATGCCAAGTATATCTCTAAATTTTCACCTCATTAATCTATTTCTCAAATTAGATAAAGCAAATAATGAAGTGTCCCCTTCTAGAAGCATGTCATGTAAAATTACAAGAATGCCCTCACCGTATATACATACCCGTATTCGTATTCTGAAAAATATGAATACAATGAGATGATAACAATCCAATAATATAATACTAGGATCCGGCTTAAACCAAAACCCACTAGTATTATCCGCCCGAAATGACATCCGTATAGCCAGTGCACGTATATGATCGGAACCCTGCCATAAAACCATACGGCCTCTATATCGTTTCGCCCGAAGCAGGGAAACCCTCTTTGTGGGACTCTAAAGACTCGACAGTACGCTTGTAGTGGGTTTAACCACAAGTCCGTCAGCGGTACTGGCTGCATATAACGGCTACCCGGTATGTGTCGATAAGAAGGCCGATGAGCAAACTAATCTAAACTCCTACTGAGCCTATCTGTGACAACCTCCGTACAGTCCGGTCTGTTCGTCTAAGATACTCGCATATCGGGCCTAGGGTTTGGTAACCGTCAGACCCCTAATAGCGCCATAAGTCGTACCGGTAGAGCCTAAAACACCCTGAGAAACTGCTGGAGTACCTACCAGTAAATCTCGCTTGCCCTGGCCAGGGACTTTGTGTAATGACATTCCAAACACAGTGTGATATCAATCCCCAATATCGGGAGAGACGAATCCTATCTAACCATTACTGCCTCCTTGTGCTTCGGGACTGCACCCAACCACTACCTGTTTGCACGACTCATTTGAGCCAAGGTAGAGTAGTGATCTAAGTATAGTGGGAACACACTTGAGACGAATAGTGATGTCAAGTCAATGGACTAAGCTGTACTCATGTCACCTGAGAACTGCTAACTGAGGACAGGTATAATACCAACCAGTAGTTCCCCTGCGAGTCCGTCCAGTGTAACTCATAACCCAATGAGCAAGTGTATATTATCTCCAGTACGACGTATTAATGGCTGTAGGACAGACCATCTCCCCTGCTGGGATGAGAAGCGTATACACTAGTCTACTATAGAGTATTGATGCCCCATCTCGATAATCCTACGACTAGGGACCTGTATAAGGATGTGCTTATAGACTACCCAGCCCCCACTAGTGTGACTACCATCACAACGCTGGTAGTCAAGAAAAGATTCTAAGGGCTCTACCAATATGTATAAACAATATGCTAAAAGAAACTTATACACATATTAAGATAGAATCAAACCAAGTAGCATACTACCATTTTGAGCAAGACTGTTATTATAACCTGTGAATATCTCAAGCTTCCAATATGTAATATACAATCCAGTATGATACAATAATGGCCGCTAGGTTATATATCACTAACAATCTCCCACTTGCACTAAGGCCATGTATTGGCATATCGCAAACCTATCGTCTCGATTAGCCTCTCGAACTGTGTCTAAGGGATGGCCTTTGTGAATGGATCTACAGTGTTGTTCTCCGTCTCTATTCTCCGCACATCGATCTCCCGACGATCAACGATCTTCCTGATCAGGTGGAACAGCTTCAAGATGTGTCTGGACTTCTGATGGGACCTTGGTTCCTTCGCTAAAGCTATAGCGCCGTTGTTGTCATAATACAACGGTATTGGATCAACAATGGACACAACCACCTGAAGCTCTGTTATGAACTTTCTTATCCGGACTGCTTCTTTTGCGGTGTCATATGCAGCTTATACTCCGCTTCCATCGTCGAGTCAGCAACGGTGTCCTGCTTGGAGCTCTTCCAACAGACCTCCCCTCCATTGTGGGTAAAGAAATAACCCGACATGGACCTAGAGTCATTCTTGTCACTCTGGAAGCTGGAGTCAGCGAAGGCCTCGACCTGGAGGTCTTCTCTGCCGTACACCAAGAATATCTCCTTAGTCCTTCTCAGATACTTGAGAATGTTCTTCACTGCTGTCCAGTGCTTCTCTCCTGGGTTTGACTAATACCTGCTTACAACGCTCGGTGCGTAAACTATATCTGGTCTAGTACACAACATCGCATATATTATAGAGCCTACAGCTGAAGCGTAGGGTATAATACTCATGCGATCCCTTTCCAAATCAGTCTTGGGAGACATCTCTTTGGAGAGGGTGATTCCATGACAAGCCGGTAGATTACCGCGCTTTGAATCTTCCATACTGAATCTTTTCAGTATGGTGTTGATGTACCTTGACTGTGAAAGTCCCAACATCCGTTTAGATCTATCACGATAAATCTGGATCCCCAGAATGTAGGAGGCATCATCCAGGTCCTTCATGGAGAACCTTTGTGACAAGAATCCTTTGAATGATTATAGCATAGGAATGTCATTTCCTATCAGGAGAATGCTATCCATGTACAAGAAGAGAAATACCATAGTTCTCGCTACAATCTTATTATAAATCCATGGTTCATCTAGATTTTTGATAAAGTCGAATTCTTTGACTGTCTTATCAAAACAGATGTTCCAACTCCATGATGCCTGCTTTAATCCATAAATGGACTTAAGTAACTTGCACACTCTTCCGCTGCTCCCACTCTCTATGAAACCCTCTGGCTGATCTATATAAACACACTCTTCCAAATTTCCATTCAGAAAAACGGTTTTTACGTCCATCGGCCAAATTTCATAATCGTGGAAGGCAGCAATGGAAAGAAGGATCCGAATGGATTTGAGCATAGCCACTGGAGAAAAGGTTTCATCATATTCTAAAGCAGGTCTTTGATGAAAACATTTTGCAACAAGTCTAGCTTTATAGGTTTCAACCTGTCCATCTACACCAATCTTCTTTCTGAATATCCATTTGCTTCCTACGGGTTTTACCCCTTATGGAGAAATGTCCAAAGTCCATACTTTGTTGGCGTACATGGACTCCATTTCGGTCCGCATTGCATCTAGTCATTTACCGAGTCTCTGCTCCGAATGGCTTGCTGGAAACTAGTTAGCTCATCATCGTTGATGAAGCAATCCTCTCTATCCTTGTCTATGAGAAAACCATAGTATCTCTCAGGCGGATGAGACTGCCTACTAGTCATGCGGAGTAGCCTAAGGATTTCGGTTCTTTCGAAACTTCTGGTTCCACCATGCTTTCATTAATAGCTTGTAGTTCTGGAATTTCTTCCAGTTCTATTGCGCTCCCACTTATTTCATTTTCAAGAAATTGAGTTTCCAAAAGTGGGCATGCTGAGAAACAAAAGACCTTTTGTTCCTCCACGTAATAGAAAAGATACCCCCTGGAGTTCTTTGGGTATCCCACAAACTTACACAGTACTGAGCGTGCCTCGAGCTTGTCCGCATGCTGCTTTTTTACAAAAGCTGGACATCCTCATATCTTTAGATACTTAAGATAGGGTTTCTTCCCACTCCACATCTGATATGGTGTGGTAGGCACTGACTTAGTAGGAATCTTGTTCAAAAGATATGCAGCTGATTCTAATACATAACCCTAGAAGCGGTAACTCAGCGTTACTCATCATGGAACGTACCATATCAAATAAGGTTCGGTTTCGCCTTTCCGATACACCGTTGTGTTGAGGTGTGTATGAAGGAGTAAGCTGAGAGAGAATTCCATTCTCTTTTAAATAACCCAGGAAATCGGCACTTAAGTATTTACCATCTCGATCAGATCTAAGTGTCTTGATACTCTTGCCTGTTTATTTTTCAACTTCATTCTTATATTCCTGGAATTTCTCAAAGGCCTCTAATTTATGTTTCATCAAGAATACATGTCCATACCTTGAGAAATCATCCGTAAAAGTAATGAAGTAGGAATAACCACTTCTTGCATGTGTAGACATTGGACCACACACATCGCTGTGTATGAGTTCCAAGAGTTTGCTCGCTCTTACCCCGTGTCCAGTGAACGGAGTCTTTGTCATCTTTACTTTGAGACATGATTGACAAGTTGCATAAGACTGATATTCGAACGGATCCAAATATCCCTCTTTATATAACTTCGTCAACCGTGTTTCATTGATGTGACCCAGTCTACAATGCCATGAGAAAGCCTGATTTAATTCTGGAAACTTTCTTTTAAGTGTGTGTAACACCCTAGTTCATTTATACCAATTCTAGTATTTCTTTATTTATGGTATTTTCCTGATTTACTGTGTTTTGGGTGCGAATAGTGTATTTGACATCTGTATTTGCATCCGACCTGACCCGCTTGCTTGAACCTGTCTTGATTCATGTTCATGATTTATCCTGACCTGTTACATGGACTCGTGCACTATCATTTATTTGTACATGGCATACTCGCATTTTATCTAGCATTTGCATTTTACAATATAACATTTTAAGGCACATAAAATATTTTAAAAATACATTGCATGGCCTGCATGATACCCCTAACCCTGTGGTAGCATCCGTGCATCTTATTCCTGTCCCGTTCAGTGAAACGGACTTGTTGGATGGCTACGCGCACGTACGTGCATCCGTTCTTGGGGGTATGCATTTTCATTACCTCGACATTCATTTTTAATTTTAGTCGTCGCATATATTTTTTATATTTTAAAACTGAATTTTTAGACCTAACCCAGGCGTATTTTGGACTAAATTTGTATTTACCTGAAAATCCAATTTTTAATTAATATAATACTTATATTTAAAATTTTATTTAACAATTTATATTAACCGAACAAATCTTTTTAAATTTAAAATCAAAACAATTTTACCAGCCCCAGTTCTCTCTCTCTCCCCTCTCGCGGTGAGGATGGATCCCGTCACCTCCCCGAGGCTTAGCCTCACCTCCCTCAACTTCCTCCTATATTTTCTCGTCGTCATCTTCCTATAAAACCCGAGCCCTCCTTCAACCCATCATCACAACTCCTCTGCATTCCTCAAACCCTAACCCTAAACTCCCCATTGCCTCCTCAACTCCATCACAGAGCCTCCTTCTTCCTCCTTTGCCATCTCCTTCCTTCTCCCTCACCAATAACCCTGCACACCCCAACAAACAAAACCGAGCCTAAACCCTAGCATAACCCTAACACCAAACCTAGCCTCACCGGAGCTCCGTCGACCTCGTCGTTACCCTCACACCTCCTCTCTGAAAACCACAGAGCACTTACAATCCCAGTAAGACAATCTCTCTTCCTTCTCCTTTCTTCTTCCTCTTCTTCCCTTCTTTTCTTTTTATTTTCTTTATTTCTTGGATCTGTATTTTCATAGATCGCCAGAGCCGTGACGTCGCTGCCGTTCCTGACGACCCAGACGACATACCCTACCTACGTGATCACCCTCGTGCGTTACTTGGACCCGTCCCGTGTGCCGTGCATGCGTCGCGGCATTTTGCCGATGTCGGACGTACCGTACATATCCGTTTCGTGATCCGTCTAGACAAGTTAATCTTGCAACATGCTATACTACTATATTCTATATCTATTTGCATTATAGTACTTCATAATGATTAGTTTTGCAATCCACATTATCAATTTTTAGTTTTATCGATTTATTCGACATCCGCATACATCCGTATATATCGTTTCAGATCTAGGGCATGAAAACATATCTTGTTACATACTATACTACTATATACTGCATCCAATTGAATATAACATTACATATTGTTTAAATTGTACATCCCGTATTTACCAGTTTTCATTCTACGGTTAAATGATATCCGTATGCATCAATATCATGATTTACACATCTAGTCGCATACTAAATCATTTTGCTACATGCTAGGTACAGTATTATGCATCCATGTGAATAAAATATTACCCGTTTATCAAAATATAGATCCATATTAAAGTTTTACAGTTTTGGATACCCGTTTGCATCCATATCATCTAGTATACATATAGCTGCATCTACAGATCACATTAATATATATTATTGTTATAGTGACACCCCATGCTAGATAATGTGCATCCTACATAGTCATGATATAACCCCTGATAAATATTTGTGCATCCATACTTTTATTTGTGCACCCGTACCTGTTACAGTTTTATTATGAGCATCCGCTTGATACCTCTGCACTACCTGACATAACCTGATATACTACTGTTTGACTTGATACCTGATCTTGTTACTAATGCCGACAATCTTGACCTATTGTCCCTACGGACATACCCTGTTGTCTATACAGACAAACCTGTACCTGCTTGATCCTGTGTTGGCATTAGCTCCAGATTATTCAATAGCTGACTTGAACACATAACTTGGGGGTATGGGGAAATCAAGAATGTAGCTGAACGTAACTCAAAGGGCTATTACATCATGTTACCGTGGTCCCGTGGGGTATGAACGGGACATAGACTCACAGTCTATCATATCTTGTTACCGTGGTCCCGTGGGGAATGAACGGGGTATAGATCGATGGGTTACGATGAAGATAACATTAATTGATTTCAATAACTTTAAAGTAGATAGCCCTATAGCACAGTTTAGACTAATCACTGCACTTTACCTGTAGATATCCTGTTCCCTGATCTATATTCATGTTACTGCTTATTTCCTAATAACTTGTTACTATTTATACTTCATGCCTCCATATTTTATTATATCCAGCTTGATTAGAATTATTGATATTGTGACGTACTGACGTCTGGGTTTTGTATGGCCCAGATCCATTATCCTTGTCGCAGGCAGTCCAAGAGCATTTTGATCAACAGGTCGAGCAGTGAAAACCTGTTATTAGTTTATTTTAGTTTTCCTTTCAGTATTTTTATTCCTGATGTGAGCCCGTATTTTAGGACGTACATTCCGGATTATTGTATTTGAATCTTTTGCTTCCGCATTATTTTATTTCATGACTCATTTATTCTGGCTTCTGGACATGTACTAGATAGTTTATTTATTTCTACTGTTCTTGATATCCTAGACAGCCGTAATGTGACTGTGGAAGGATCTTTCCTAGCCACAGGTAGCATGGTTGGCTCTGTCACATGCTAATCTTAGCGCACTCTAGGAAGCGGGGCGTGACAGGGTTTGTTTGGTATCAGAGCCATAGGATTTAGGTTAATCGGGTTTGATTCTTTTGTAGTTGGGTATTGGACCCAATACATGAATCCTAATGCTCGTAATTAGGAGCATGTCCTGCCACATTGTTATCGTGATTCTTTAATCATATCTTTCTCTTGACTCTTGTCTTGATGATATGCAAACAACTTTTCATCTCGGCTTGAAATCTTTTGGTTCCTTTTTGTTTATCCTTTCCTATTCCTTTGATTCTGACACTAGGATTTGGATGACTTGGACGGAGTTATGTGATTGTAACTATGAACTGCAGCATGGTTACAATGCGGTACTCTATTTAAGTAACTTGGAGTCCTGGTCTTGATTCATTTCCTTATTTTATAGTCGTTATATTACCTTACTTCTCTCGGTTTCATTGCTTACCAGTTCTTGTTTTATCGCAAGCTTGAATCTTGTTTACCGTGCTTATCTTCTTCAGTATCTTGGCTTCAGATGAAGTTGTTTCCGGTATCCTACTAATTCATGTTTTTCCTGCATTAGAATTATTCGATTCTGGTGCACCCCATTGTTTGATATTGTCTTGGAAATGGATTTTCTTGGCACTTTCCACGCTTACATTGATTGTAGGGAAAAGAAAGTGATTTTCTAAATTCCCGAACATCCAGAATTTATTTTTGCTGGAGGTAGCAGTTCCGTCGGGCCAGTCGAGTTTAGGGCTAGGCCGACACACATGTTATTTTGTCGATGGAAGTTGATAAGGAGGAAGCGCCAGTTGTAGTTCGAGAGTTCGTGGACGTGTTCGAGGACATCTCAAGTTTACCGCCAAAATGAGATGTGGAGTTCGCGATCGATCTAGTTCCTGGAGCAGTTCCAATCTCAAAGGCGTACTATCCAATGGCACCAGTGGAGTTGGAAGAAGTCAAGAAGCAGGTTACCGAATTACTTGAGAAGGGTTGGATTCGCAGCAGTAATTCACCTTAGGGAGCTCCAGTTCTTCTAGTCAAGAAGAAAGATGGCACAAGGAGGATGTGCATCGACTATCGAGAATTAAACCGGGTGACTATTAAGAACAAGTACCCGATCCCTCGCATTGGCGAATTGTTCGAGCAGCTTAATGGCGCGGGGGTATTTTCGAATCTGGATTTGCGATCCGGATAGCATCAGGTCCGAGTTAAATCAGAAGATATTTGCAAGACTACGTTCCGAACTCGGTATGGACATTACGAGTATTTAGTGATGCCATTCGGAGTCACGAATGCACCGGCGATATTTATGGACTTGATGAACCGAATCTTTTCACCGTTATTGGACCAGTTTATAGTGGTGTTCATCGATGATATTCTGGTCTACTCAAGGAGCCTTGAAGAGCATGCAGAACACTTGAAGATCGCACTGCAGACATTGAAGCAAGAAAGATTATATGCAAAGATGAGCAAGTGCGAGTTTTGGCTTGAAGAAGTTAAGTTTTTGGGGTATGTCATATCTGGAGATGGAATCGTCATTGATCCCGAGAAGATTGCAGCAGTTCGAGATTGGCCGATTCTGAGGAACGTAGCAGAGATCAAAAGTTTTCTTGGACTTGCCGGATATTATAGAAGGTTCGTGGAGAATTTTGCTCGTTTGGCTGAGCGTTTGACCAAGCTTACGTGTAAGGAAGTACCGTTCGTATGACGGATAAATGTGCGTTAGGTTTTGAGGCATTGAAGCAGAGATTGATAACCGCTCCTATTTTGACCGTACCAGACAGTTCCAGAGGATTGGTGATTCACAGCGACGAATCTGGGAAAGGTTTGGGATGTGTTTTGATGCAGCATGGGAAGGTTATAGCTTACGCATCGAGACAATTGAAGATCCATGAGAAGAATTACCCAACTCACGATTTGGAGCTAGCAGCTGTAATTTTTCGCTTTGAATATTTGGAGACACTACTTACTGGGCGAAAGGGTCGAAATATTCACCGATCACAAAAGCCTAAAGTATGTGTTCATGCAGAAAGAGCTTAACGTAAGGCAGCATAGATGGTTGGAGCTGATGGCTGACTATGATCTTGATCTTAAGTACCATCTGGGGAAAGTTAATATAGTGCCGGATGCGCTTAGTCGGTTGCCAACAATTCGAATATTGACTGCAGAGAAGGAGCTTATCGAAAATTTTCGGAGATTCGAGTTGGAGATCGTGTTACCGCATTCTTCGGGACAGTTGATGCAGCTGCAAGTACAGTCGTCATTGATCTAATATTAAAGCAGCGCAGTCGCAGGACCCAAAATTGCAAAAGTTTCGAGAACATGTTGAAACGGGACTTCGAACGGACTTGTTGATTCATGAAGACGGTTCGTTGCGATATGGTAGCCGTTTGTGTGTGCCAAAAGGAGATATTCGTGAAGAAGTTATGAAGGAGGCACACAGTTCCGCGTATTCCGTACATTTAGGAGGCATGAAGATGTACCGCGATCTATGACAGTATTTCTGGTGGGAAGGCATGAAAAGGGAGATTGCTCGCTTTGTAACAAAGTCCTTGGCGTGTCAGCAAGTTAAGGCTGAACATCAAAGGGTTGCTGGTTTACTGCAACCACTTCCGATTCCTCAATGGAAGTGGAAACATATAACCATAGATTTCGTGACAGCTTTACCGCAAAGTCCAAAGGGCAACAGTGCAGTTTGGGTGATTGTTGATCGATTGACCAAGGCAGCACATTTCATACCATTTCGAGTTGGTCAATCATTGGAAGCATTAGCAGAACGATACATGCAGGAGATTGTGAGATTGCATGGAGTACCCGTGAGCATCGTTTCTGATCGTGACACCCGATTCTTATAGCACTTCTGGAAGAGCTTACAGGAAAGTTTGGGGACGCGATTGAAGTTTAGCACAGCTTATCATCCCCAGACAGTGTTGGGTATAGTACCCTCAAAGTCAATTATTGGATCGCAAGCACGTGATTGCAATGATTGAGGGAGGACCTATGCCGGTAGGACAGTCTTACTCAAGATGATAGTATGCTATCTGGTTTATCTTTATCATCGTGTACATACTTTAGGTGATGTTACAGATCACTTTTGCACGTTGATAGAGCCCTTAGAATTCTTGCTTGACTACCAGCAGTATGATGGCGATCACGTGAGAGTTGGGTGGTCTATAAGCACATCCTTAAAGTGGTCCCTAGTCGTGGGAGTTTCGAGACTGGGCATCGACACTCCATTAGTAGACTAGTGTATACAGTTGAGACCCCGACGAGGGGCGGTGGCCGGTCTCACAAGCCATTGGTGTCAGCTGGATCACCTAAGATGTATACAGGTGCTCATTGGGTTATGAGTACACCGGACAGGACTAACCGGGAACATGCTGGTTGGTATTATACCTGACGTCAGATAGCAGTTCCTTGGTGACATGTGTACAGGTTAGTTCATCAACCTGAGATCGTCATTTGTCTCATATAAGTTTCCACTGTGCTTGGATTACTACCCTACCACGGCTCAAAGGAGTCGTGCAAACAGGTTTTAGTTGGGTACAGTCCCGAGCCACATGGAGGCAGTGAGCGGATCGGCAGAGGTTTCGTCTCTCCCGGTATTGGGGGTGAGATCGCGCTGTGTTAAGGAGAGCCATTACACGAAGTCCTTGGCTAAGGCAGGAGATTTACTGGTAGGTATTCCAGTAGTATCTCAGGGTGTTCGGGGCTACACTCTGACACGGCTTGTACCGCTTTAGGGGGTCTGACTTTTACCAACCCCCTAGGCCCGTCATGCGATGCTCATAGACGAACGGACCGGACTGTACGGATATTGTCAATGAAAGGCTCAGTAGGGTATCAGGATGAGTTCGCTCACCGGCCTCCCTTTTGGTCAATACCTGGTAGCCCGTTACGTACAGCTAGTACCACTGACGTGCTAGTGGTTAAATCCACAGCCAGTGTATTGACGAGTCTTTAGAGTCCCCCATAGACAGTTTCTCAAGTTTCGGGCGAAACGTTGTAGAGGCCGTATGATATTATGGCAGGGTTCGATCATATACGTGCAGTCGTGCACGGATCATGATCGGACGGATCATACTAGTGGGCTTTGGTTTAAGCCGGATCCTAGTATTAGATTTGTTGGATTACTTTAGTCTCATTACATTCACATTCAGTCGGAATGCGGATGCAGGTATGTATATACAGGTGAGGGGTATCCTTGTGATCCGTCACGAGTTTACTTTAGTAGATGCCATTCTCTTTTTATTGTTGCAAACATTTGGATTAATGTTTGCAAATGGAAATTGTGAGCTCAAAGTCATGATTAGGAGCATTAATTGTGACACATGCACAAGTGATGACTCATGGTCTCTTTATTTGTGCATATGTCACATTTTGGATTAATTTATGTGTTGAAATGATAAGAGGAGAGAGAGAGAGGGCAGCCATATGGCTTGAGATTTGCTCTTGTGTTGATTTTTTCTAGCTCACTCTCATTATCATTTTAATACATAAGAAAAAGAAAGAGCTCTTCTTCTTCTTCTTTCTTCTTGAGCTCACTATCTCCATTAATGGCATCATCTTCAACCTCCATCCATACACACTCATGCGTTGAGAATCAATGGATACTTGAGACAAAGTGATCACAAACATTCTCTACATCACCTTGGACACGTTGGCTAGCAAACTTCGTGTCCGAGTTGCTTCGGTTCGAAGTAGGAGCCCGTAAAAGGATTCATCGACGTGGTGCCCTTTCCGACGAGGAGCTTGGGACGGTGGCCAAAGACCGAAGGACACGGATCGATCGGTATAGCCACTCTCACTTCTTAGTAGTTAGCTAGTTTAGCGTTAATGGTTCGATCCGGGTGAAAGTCTGCGTTAGCGCCTATTTCAAGTTTATGAAAAGTTTTTTGTTTCCGCATTTTGGCCTCGGATCGACGGCCGGGGCGCGACCGTAGACTTACATGATATCAGAGCCACTCCATTAACCTTTACTAGCTTGTTCTAACATGTTTAAAACATCGATCGATCAAAATTTCCAAAACCGCATTTCAATTTTCTGAGTTTCTGTCGAAATTTTTTTGTGGTCGAAAAATTATTTTGGGTATGTCAGAAAATCAGGCAGGCTTTTTTAAGACCTCTGTAGAAATTTGGTAGCGTGAGTCCACAGTAACGCCGCGGAACCGCGGCAATACACACGTTTTGGCCGCGGTTCCGCCGCGGTTATGTGGCTTCAGTGCACCATTTTTCTTGTGCTGGTCTTTTGTGTGGAATTGCGGTTTCTGGATTATTTTGTTTGGGCCCTGATTTGTTATAGTACTGGATTTGTGCATGGGGCTCACTTCGGGAAATTTTGTCGATCGAAATTTAAATAAGTTAGTTCGCAGTACTTACATTACTATCTATGACCGTGAATGTCATTCGAGCGGTAAATCTTGTCTAATTGCTATAGCTCTTTTAGACGGATTTGCGAACGTGACATTCACGTTGATGTTGTGTGTTGTGTTGTGTTGTTGCGGATTTGTCGTGGTGGATAGCTTGGATGCAATGTTAGTGCAATTTAGTATTATTTATACATTTGATATTGCGGGGCGATCGTCCGACATGTGGACTGCCGTCACTGCCTGTTTGTATATTATTCTTTTGGGGCACGACCGGGTTGAGGTCGATGTACCCGTTGTACGTATTTTATTTTCTGTACTAGGAATACCCCGCGGTGGAGTGCACGGATAGCCGGGTTCTAGAGGGCAACGGGTCCGCATCTTATGGCTTTAAGACGGAAGGGGCTTCACTCTAGAATTGGCGGGCTATTCGCCGCACTCGTAGGGGATATAGGTTGACCCAAGGAGGGGTGCTCAAGTTACCGGATTCCATGAAGTGCTGGGTGGCCCATTCACTTTGTTGAAGGGGGCTGCCTCTCTTCTGGTTTTGGTGGGTAACTTGCCGCGCCTGTAGGGGTCTAGGATTTCATTACACAGGCTATCCACACGACCAGGGGAACGTCGGGTTTCAGTTGCGCTCAAAGGAAACCTGGGGCTCCCAGATTATCTGTATTGTTCTGTGATACTTATTACTTTTCTGTGATGTTGCATTTATCACGTCTGGAGCGATTATTATATATTGCTATATATATACTAGTAGATGTTGTATATATTTTACACCCGCGCTAGTCCAGTCCCCGCTCTGTCGTTAGTTAAGTAACCTAACGGGTGATGACGGGACCCAGTGGCGAATGCGGATGGCATATACGTACATCATATTTTCATTCTTTTGTGGTGTGATTAATTGATGGGACTGCGTTGATTCAGATCAATGCAAGGAAAACAAAACTATTCGATGTTGTTGGAACAATTTTCAAAAGGGCTGTTATTGCAAGGACGTTCTCTTTTGTTTTGCACAGTGGTATTCGGTTATGAATATCCAGCGCTTCATTCTACGAGGGAAGGGCCGAGATCCCTTCATCGGGAGTGACTACTTGGACAGAAGTTTGCGTCAGGGTAATAACTTCACTATAGTCGATTACTTTTTGCTTTGCATCGCGGTATTCAGTTGGAATATCCTGCACCTCATTCTACGGGGAAAGAGCCGAGATCCTTTCACCGGGATGACCTCTTTAGCAAAGGTTTTCGCCACTATATTTGTAAAAAGTTATCCGGTTCATTCAACGATATCAAGTTCATTACGTTAAAGGTTTTTCACCAAAAACCAGCCGTAGCCCTCCGTCATTTCAGATTAGTATTGCTTAGTATTCGCGCTACGTTTGTCATTGCTATTCGCCAAGACGTAGTGTGCAGTAGCTCTGTTGTGCTTTTCTGTCGCATGGATATATGGATTGGTTAGGACGGTCGTACGACTTTGTTGATTATTCGTCAAGGGTCGTGCGGGTGGGTTTAACGCAATCAAGATGATGACGGGCTGAACTTGACTATGACCTTTTGATTTGTTGATTATTCGTCAAGGTCGCTTGGGTCCTAGGGGTAAAAATCACATCGGGAGTTTCTAAAGAAACTGAAACTTGCCAGGCATGCGCATACCTTCTGGAGTGTGGTGACTTGAGTGGATTCCATCAAGTTATCATACGATGATAGTTGGATCCTAATTTCCACTGATGAGTTGGTTTACTCCTCGGGTGATCTCGACTAATTCTTCTTTCAGGTTTGGAGGAGAATTTGAGGATACAGTGGGAGACATCCTGATTAGATAAAGTGATTAACCATTCTAATCTAGGTTAGAGTGCACATTGATTGTTTCTTTTCTCTCTCTCTTTGACAGCGACCATGGCCCGACCCTGGACTATAAATCAGTGATCAAGTTAACCGAACTTTCTTAAAACACTGGCTTTTGGATTGTCTGGGTTGCATACAACATTGCCACTCCTTCTTTTACCCTTTTCTTTTCTCCATGACACCCCGTATTACTACGAACATCCACTTCCATTGGATAAATCCATCATATGGTTATATACGAACTCGAAGGAGCTTGTTCCAGATTTGAGGATGGATTCTGGTTCTGGAGAAAATGAATAGGACTATTCAGTTATCTTTTCCTTTTACCTTCTCTTAGGTTATGAGGGCTCCTAGGATTAGGAGAGGGTACACCTATTACGCTTATTGGATAGTCTTCTTCTAAACTATAGGCAGGTGCCGAAAGGTGGGGAATGAATAAAACCAATTAGCCTAAGTGTGGTGTACAGAAGGTATTAAGTAAAGACAAATAAAGGGATCAGAAATAGGGCAAAGTAAATTGCAACTGCTATCATTCATGACCAAACCACATATTTCATCCCCACTCCTACTTCACCTTGGTATTTCTCCAGAACACCCCATATCACTACGAAGATCCACAGTTATTGGATATTCCATCGTATGGTTATATACGAACTCGAAGGAACTTATTCCAGTTCGGGGATGGATTCTGGTTCAGGAGAAATAGGAATAAGGTTTTTTTCAGTTGTCTTTTATCTTCACCTTCTTTCAGGTTACGAGTACTCCGAGTATTAGGAGAGTACACCCATTATGCTTATTGGATAGTCTTCTTCCAAAACATAGGCTGGTGCCGAATGGTAGGGAGGGAAGAAAACCATTTAGCCTAAAGGAGTGTACATAAGGTAACAAGTAAAGACAAATAAAGGAATTTGGAGAGATGGCAAAGAAATATACGGTTACAGTTGTGAATCTGATAATGGAAGAGGTATTACTAGGAATACTCGGATACCCCTTCGAAACATTTTCATGTTTCAGTTTCACTGTGTATTGTTAAAAGAAAACTGATTTCTCAATTAGCCCTTACTCTAGGGTATGTATTTACCAGGTTTGATTCTCACATCTGTATGGTTTTATAGATGATGAGTGGGAGTAAGTTATTGGGAATTAGGTGATCATCCTTATTATATCGGGATTCGTTGTAATTGGTGATATTTGAGGAAATCACCTGGGTTTTTGCCGGACGGCAAATATTTGGTTTTGAATATCCGTTGTTATGCACCAATTTCAAATTGATTTATCTATACGTTTATTTTTATAAAGTGAGATATAACTTTTTGAAATTATGTCCATGACATTTACCTATATCAGTTGATGGTTAGGTAAGGAGCATTCAACAGCGGTGTAATTCTTCATAGCCATAGTATAGTTTTCAACCTACGACGCACAGGGTTTGAGTTATTAGACTCAGGGGACTTATACAGAGTATTGCATATTGTCCAGTGTCCATTAGGGCAGAGGGGTTGGTCCTCGTACTATATTCTATTTACTTATGACTTCTCTAGTTTTTAGACAAGTGTTTCATAGAAATACAAGGTCTAAGTTTTGAGAAGTTATAGGTATAAGAGTAAAGTAGAGAACCACGTGTTGCAAGTATCAGGATTCTTCAAGATAATCAAAGATGTAGATACTTGTGTATGGTATTCAATTGATTGTAATCGTTTTGAGAACTTGCTTCTCTTTCAGGTTACTCATATCTGGATGTATTCCTAAGTTGAGTAATACTGATTGGTCTCTCTCCATTTAGTTGACATGCACTGGAGACAGCTGCATGATTTGAATCTGGTTCCAATTAAACCAGTGCCTCTGTTTCTATATTGGATATAGAACAATTCATATCTTAACGATGTTAAGGTACGGGGAGTTGTCCGGCTTATGCTTAAAACCAGACTCTGGATAACTCAAGGCACGTTTTTGTAATGGCAGTTTGTGGGTTGACCCGGGCTATGACGAGGGTTGATTTTCTACCATCTGGAAGATCAATAGTGATATTGTTCTTGACTCGCCATAGTTTTAATAAAATAGACTTTTTCAGAAAACAGTAGTGGGAGTATGGTAGGACTGGAAGTGATTCCAGAACCGCAAACGATTACTGAAAGTTTAATAGGACCTAAAGATTCAATCAGGTTTGACATTCCATTAGCCACTCCGCAGATATGGTGGGTAACCTCATGCGCCCGAGAGGTACTTCGGTATTCTCAAAGACGGTGATAGGGAGGTTTTTGTTTACCCAGACTTGACACTACTGTTGTTCCAGGCTGTGAGACCTGGCAGGAGGATGAGTATAGCATCGTTCTAAACTAGTTTTAGAAGTGCACGTATATATATTATTCTGCCTGAGGGTTGTTGTAGTCAATGGGAGCAGCGGAAGCATAGTGGACAAGTAGCTTATGTCTATTTATAGACTAAAGCAGATATAGAGAAGATAGATCATCTATTTTTGATGTCACGGTCATAGGTTCTGACTTCATCAGAACAGGGGATGGATCTGTTAAGAAAGTAGTAGGGTGTGATGTCCTGGTATTTGGATGACATACACAGTGTAGGAAGTAAACTTCCTATCTACAATCAGTTATACTGTGATTGTCACACAGTGGTTTCTCCACATAGGATATGGATATTATATCAGATATTCAGGTTACTAAATCTATGGTTTTAGATCTAGATTTGGATAGTTTCCCAATCTAGGTATTTAGACAGCATTCTAAAGGTGTTTTAGAATGGACGACTCCTGGCACGGTAGTATACCTGCAGGTGATGGAGTCACCCTCTCTAAAGGTGTCTTGCAGACTAAAGGGGAGAGGGATGCGCATGATTGGCATATCACTTGCTTAGGCAATTGAGTCAATCATGAGATGTCAAGTACCACACCAGATGTTGTTTTTGCACTAGATGCAATAAGTTGATATTAATCCAATCCTGGAGAAGCGTTCGGAAGCAGTTTATGAACATAAGCGGATGTTCTTGGGATATGATAACGACAGCCTCCTTCGGGAGACGGTTATCATTCCAGGCTTCTAAGGTAACCTGGATGACAG
This sequence comes from Agapanthus africanus, assembly GCA_030015575.1. Taxonomy (NCBI): domain Eukaryota; kingdom Viridiplantae; phylum Streptophyta; class Magnoliopsida; order Asparagales; family Amaryllidaceae; genus Agapanthus; species Agapanthus africanus. The sequence continues at coordinate 32,240,827 of CM057351.1, forward strand.
AGTGACTGTCAGAGTTATAGTTTTCCCTCTGACGAGGGGCAGTATTTTGGACAGGAGGTCCAAGGGGATACTGAGGGAGGCACGGCACGGGATACTGATTAAATTTAGTTGACGATACAGTCTAAGAAGTTTGGATTTGGAATTCATTTATGAACTAGGTCCCATCAGATATCCAGATATATTCTAAGATAGGTATTTCTCATTTCGGGAGATGGTTTTCTCCGCGAACTTGAGATTAAGAGAGACATAGAAAGAAACATCGGGGCGGATCCACTCACTGAGGCTATTTCTCGAATGCAATAATTTTACAAACGATCTTGGTGAAACTAATTAGTAGAGGAGTTGGGTGTTCGGTATCTCACGGGCTGTGAGTATGCGACATCGCAATAATTAGCCTTGAGTGCAAGTGGGAGATTGTTGGGTATAGTTCCCTCAAAGTTAATTATTGGATCGCAGGCACGTGATTGCAATGATTGAGAGAGGACCTATGCCGGTAGGACAGTCTTACTCAAGATGATAATATGCTATCTGGTTTATCTTTATCATCGTGTACATGCTTTAGGTGATGTTACAGATCACTATTGTACGTTGATAGAGCCCTTAGGATTCTTGCTTGACTACCAGCAGTATGATGGCGATCATATACGTGAGAGTTGGGTGGTCTATAAGTACATCCTTAAAGTGGTCCCTAGTCGTGGGAGTTTCGAGACTGGGCATCGACACTCCATTAGTAGACTAGTGTATACAGTCGAGACCCCAACGAGGGACGGTGGCCGGTATCACAAGCCATTGGTGTCAGTTGGATCACCTAAGATGTATACAGGTGCTCATTGGGTTATGAGTACACCGGACAGGACTCGCCTGGAACATGCTGGTTGGTATTATACCTGACGTCAGATAGCAGTTCCCTAGTGACATGTGTACAGGTTAGTTCATCGACCTGAGATCGTCATTTGTCTCATGTGAGTTCCCACTGTGCTTTGATTACTATCCTACCACGGCTCAAAGGAGTCGTGCAAACAGGTTTTAGTTGGGTACAGTCCCGAGCCACATGGAGGCAGTGAGCGGATCGGCAGGGGTTTCGTCTCTCCCGGTAATGGGGGTGAGATCGCGCTATGTCTAGGAGAGCCATTACACAAAGTCCTTGGCCAAGGCAGGAGATTTACTGGTAAGTATTTCAGTAGTATCTCAGGGTGTTCTGGGCTACACTCCGACACGACTTGTACCGCTTTTGGGGGTCTGACTTTTACCAACCCCCTAGGCCCGACATGTGATGCTCATAGACGAACGGACCGGACTGTACGGATATTGTCACTGACAGGCTCAGTAGGGTGTCAGGATGAGTTCGCTCACCGGCTTCCCTTTTGGTCAATACCTGGTAGCCCGTTACGTACAGCTAGTACCACTGACGTGCTAGTGGTTAAATCCACAGCCAGTGTATTGACGAGTCTTTAGAGTCCCCCACAGACAATTTCTCAAGTTTCGAGCGAAACGTTGTAGAGACCGTATGATATTATGGCAGGGTTCGATCATATACGTGCAGTCATGCACGGATCATGATCGGACGGATCATACTAGTGGGCTTTGGTTTAAACCGGATACTAGTATTAGATTTGTTGGATTACTTTAGTCTCATTGCATTCGCATTCAGTCGGAATGCGGATGCAGGTATGTATATACAGGTGAGGGGTATCCTTGTGATCCGTCACGAGTTTACTTTAGTAGATGCCATTCTCTTTTTATTGTTGCAAACATTTGGATTAATATTTAGAAATGGAAATTGTGAGCTCAAAGTCATGATTAGGAGTATTAATTATGACACATGCACAAGTAATGACTCATGGTCTCTTTATTTGTGCATATGTCACATTTTGGATTGATTTATGTGTTGAAATGATAAGAGGAGAGAGAGAGAGCAGCCATATGGCTTGAGGTTTGCTCTTGTATTGATTTTTTATAGCTCACTCTCATTATCATTTTAACACATAAGAAAAAGAAAGAGCTCTTCTTCTTCTTTCTTCTTGAGCTCACCATCTCCATTAATGGCATCATCTTCAACCTCCATCCATACACTCTCATGCGTTGAGAATCAATGGATACTTGCGACAAAGTGATCACACACATTCTCTACATCACCTTGGACACGTCGGCTAGCAAACTTCATGTCCGAGTTGCTTCGGTTCGAAGCGGGAGCCCGTAAAAGGATTCATCGACGTAGTGCCCTTTCCGACGAGGAGCTTGGGACGGTGGCCAAAGACCGAAGGACACGGATCGATCGGTATAGCCACTCTCACTTCTTAGTAGTTAGCTAGTTTAGCGTTAATGGTTCGATCCGGGTGAAAGTCTTCTTTAGCGCCTGTTTCAAGTTTATGAAAAGTTTTCGTTTCCGTATTTTGGCCTCGGATCGACGGCCGGGGCGCTACCGTAGACTTACAGACAGATGGCCAGTCGGAGAGAACGATCCAAACTCTTGAAGACACGTTGAGAGCTTGCATGTTAGACTTCAAGGGTTCGTGGGAGGATCATCTACACTTGATGGAGTTTTCTTACAACAACAGCTTTCAGGCGACTATTCAGATGGCTCCATTCGAAGCGTTGTATGGTCGCAAGTGTCGCTCACCCGTTTGTTGGGATGATGTTGGAGAATGAATTTTGTTGGGACCGGATTTAATCGTACAAACAGTAGAAAAAGTTAATACTATCCGGAATCACATGAAGGCAGCACAAGATCGGCAAAAGAGTTGGGCCGATATATCGAGAAGACCTCTAGAGTTCACTGTTGGTGATCTGATGTTCTTAAAGATATCACCGACTAGAGGAGTGATTCGTTTTGGGAGTCGAGGCAAGCTTAGTCCTCGATTCGTCGGGCCTTTCAAGATTTTGGAGCGTGTTGGAGAAATGGCTTATCGATTGGCTTTACTGTTGCGCCACGGCAGCGCCCCGGCCGTCTATCCCGAGGCCAAATTGCGGAATCAAAATTTTTCCTTACTTGGAAACCGGCGCTACCGCGGACAATGAAAACCCGGATCGTTAACCATTAACCTATACTAGCTATCAAGAGATGGGAAGAGAAGTATACCGAGTGATCCGAGTCCTCCGGTCTTCTCGTCATCGTCCCGATCTCCCGCGGAAAGTCTTGCCTCCACATCGTCGCCTCCTCGCCGGAAGGGCACCACATCGCCTGCGTCTTTTACGGGCTCCCGCCTCGATACCGAGGCAACTCGGGCATGAAGCCGGCAACTCGACATGCTCAAGATATGCTGTAGAATGTGTAGTAGATCATGCTAGTCTCATTTGGGGTTTGTAGTTGCCTTGATGGAGGAATGGGGTTAGGAAAAATGGTGCTTTCATTTTTCCATAACAAGAAGAAGAAGGAGATGAAGAATTCCTCACAAAATAAAGATGAACTCTCTCATTCTTTTTCCTCTCTCTAATGTTCTACCATTTTTTTTCAAGTGAGAAGAATAAGGTGGAGGAATGAATATATGAAGCATGAAGGGAGGTGATTGTAGGATCAATCAAGAGGTGACCACAAACAAAAACTATCATAACAAAAGCACATCCTAACCATACCCTCTCAAATCATCATTAAAGCAAGTGATGGTGCAAGATAAGAATGGTATCAAAAAGATGCTTTCATAATATCTCATCTTACAAATAAACCCTCCACAAAATGTTATTTGCAAACTTGCAAATAACACCCTCCATCGGAAAAGTCCGGCCGGGAAAGAACAAAGGAAAACCGGCCGGGACGGAATGCAAACTGGCAACTCCAGAAAACTGGTCCCGTAATAAATTACAGGAAAACCCCGACACTGTGCATACACACCCGCATCTGTATTCCGACCGGATACAAATGCAATGAGACAAAATCTACACTGTACTAAACTAGGATCCGGCTTAAACCAAAGCCGGCTAGTAATGTCCGTTCGATCCTGATCCGTGCAATACCGCACGTATCTGATCGAACCCCGCCATATATCCATACGGCTTCTAGTACAAACCGTCCGATCCTGATGCGTGCAATACCGCACGTGTCTGATCGGACCCTGCCATATCTCCATACGGCCTCTACAGCATTTCGCCCGAAAGCTGAGTAACTGAAAGTGTGGTGGACTCTAAAGACTCGTCAATACTATGGCTGTGGATTTAACCACTAGCACGTCAGAGGTATTAGCCAATACGTGACGGGCCACCAGCTATTGACCAAAAGGGACGTCGATGAGCGAACTCATCCTGACACCCTACTGAGCCTGTCAGTGACAATATCCGTACAGTCCGGTCCGTTCGTCTATGAGGATCGCATGTCGGGCCTAGGGGGTTGGTAAAAGTCAGACCCCCAAAGGCGGTACAAGTCGTGTCGGAGTGTAGCCCAGAACGCCCTGAGATACTACTGGAATACCTACCAGTAAATCTCCTGCCTCGGCCGAGGGCTTTGCGTAATGGCTCTCCTAGACACAGCGCGACCTCACCCCCAATACCGGGAGAGACGAACCCCTGCAGATCCGCTCACTGCCTCCATGTGGCTCGGGACTGTACCTAACTAAAACCTGTTTGCACGACTCCTTTGAGCCGTGGTAGGGTAGTAATCAAAGCACAGTGGGAACTCACACAAGACAAATGATGATCTCAGGTCGATGAACTAACCTGTACACATGTCACCTGGGAACTGCTATCTGACGTCTGGTATAAGACCAACTAGCAGGTTCCCGGCGAGTCCTGTCCGGTATACTCATAACCCAATGAGCACCTGTATACATCTTAGGTGAACCAACAGACACCAGTGGCTTGTGAGACCGGCCACCGCCCCTCGTCGGGGTCTCGACTGTATACACTAGTCTACCAATGGAGTATCGATGCCCTGTCTCGAAACTCCTACGACTAGGGACCTTTTAAGGATGTGCTTATAGACCCCAGCTCCCACGTATATGATCTCCATCATACTGCCGGCAGTCAAGCAAGAATCCTAGGGGCTCTATCAGCGTGTAATAGCGACCTGTAAGGTCACCTGAAGCAGTACACGATGATAAAGGTAAACCAGATAGCATACTATCATCTCGAGTAAGACTGTCCTACCGGGATAGGTCCTCCCTCAATCATTGCAATCACGTGCCTGTGATCCAATAATTGACTCTGAGGGCACTATCTCCAACATTTACTACAATCTTTGGCGAATGTTCATGACGTGTTTCATGTATCGCAACTCCGTAAGTATATTCGAGATGAAACACACGTGCTGGATCATTCGGAGCTGACTGTAAGGGAGGATTTAACCTTCGATGAACGACCGATGTTGATTGTTGATCGAAGAGAAAAGGTCTTTAAGAACAAGGTTATCCCTCTCGTACTTGTTTCTTTGGGAAATCGCTCGCATGGAGAATCAACTTGGGAATGAGAAGATGAAATTCAACAGAAGTTTCCACACCTATTCTTGTAGATTCTTGGTTGTTTATCTTTCTTTTTTCTTGGAATTTCGAGGACGAAATTCTTTTTTGTAGTTGGGTATAATATAACACCCTAGTTCATTTATACCAATTCTAGTATTTCTTTATGGTATTTTCCTGATTTACTGTGTTTTGGGTGCGAATAGTGTATTTGACATCTGTATTTGCATCCAACCCGACCCGCTTGCTTGAACCTGTCTTGATTCATATTCATGAATTATCCTGACCTGTTACATGGACTCGTTTACTATCATTTATTTGTACATGGCATACTCGCATTTTATCTAGCATTTGCATTTTACAATATAACATTTTAAGGCACATAAAATATTTTTAAAATACATTGCATGGACTGCATGATACCCTTAACCCTGTGGTAGCATCCGCGCATCTTGTTCCTGTCCCGTTCAGTGAAACGGACTTGTTGGATGGCCACGCGCACGTATGTGCATCCGTTCTTGGGGGTATGTATTTTCGTTACCTGGACATTCATTTTTAATTTTGGTCGTCGCATATATTTTTCATATTTTAAAACTGAATTTTTAGACCTGACCCGGGCATATTTTGGACTAAATTTGTATTTACCTGAAAATCCAATTTTTAATTAATATAATACTTATATTTAAAATTTTATTTAACTGTTTATATTAACCGAACAAATCTTTTTAAATTTAAAATCAAAACAATTTTACCAACCCCAGTTCTCTCTCTCTCTCGCCTCTCGCGTTGAGGATGGATCCCGTCACCTCCCCGAGGCTTAGCCTCACCTCTCTCAACTTCCTCCTATATTTTCTCATCGTCGTCTTCCTATAAAACCCGATCCCTCCTTCAACCCATCATCACAACTCCTCTGCCTTCCTCAAACCCTAACCCTAAACTCCCATTGCCTCCTCAACTCCATCACAGAGCCTCCTTCTTCTTCCTCCGCCATCTCCTTCCTTCTCCCTCACCATTAACCCTGCAGACCCCAGCAAACAAAACCGAGCCTAAACCCTAGCATAACCCTAACACCAAACCTAGCCTCGCTGGAGCTCCGTCGACCTCGTCGTTACCCTCACACCTCCTCTCTGAAAACCACAGAGCACTTACAATCCCAGTAAGCCAATCCCTCTTCCTTCTCCTTTCTTCTTCCTCTTCTTCCCTTCTTTTCTTTTTCTTTTCTTTATTTCTTGGATCTGTATTTTCATAGATCGCCGGAGCCGTGACGTCGCTGTCGTTCCTGACGACCCAGATGGCGTACCTTACCTGCGTGATCACCCTCGTGCGTTACTTAGACCCGTCCCGTGTGCCGTGCGTACGTCGCGATATTTTGCCGACGTCGGACATACCGTACATATCCGTTTTGTGATCCGTCTAGGCAAGTTAACCTTGCTACATACTATACTACTATATTTTATATCTATTTGCATTATAATACTTCATAATGATTAGTTTTGCAATCCACATTATCAATTTTCAGTTTTATCGATTTATTCGACATCCGCATACATCCGTATATATCATTTCAGATCTAGGGCATGAAAACCTATCTTGTTACACACTATACTACCATATACTACATCCAATTGAATATAACATTACATATTGTTTACATTGTACATCCCGTATTTAACAGTTTTCATTCTATGGTTAAATGATATCCGTATGCATCAATATCATGATTTACACATCTAGTCGCATACTAAATCGTTTTGCTACATGCTAGGTACAGTATTATGCATCCATGTTAATAAAATGTTACCCGTTTATCAAAATATAGATCCATATTAAAGTTTTACAGTTTTGGATACCCGTTTGCATCCATATCATCTAGTATACATATAGCTGCATCTATAGATTACATTAATACATATTATTGTTATAGTGACACCCCATACTAGATAATGTGCATCCTACATAGTCATGATGTAACCCCTGATAAATATTTGTGCATCCATGCTTTTATTTGTGCGCCCATAGCTGTTACAGTTTTATTATGAGCATCCGCTTTATACCTGTGCACTACCTGACATGACCCGATATACTACTGCTTGACTTGATACCTGATCTTGTTACTAATGCCGACAATCTTGACCTGTTGTCTCTACGGACATATCCTGTTGTCTATACAGACAAACCTGTATCTGCTTGATCCTGTGTTGGCATTAGCTCCAGATTATTCAATACCTGACTTGAACACATAACTTGGGGGTATGAGGAAATCAAGAATGTAGCTGAACGTAACTCAAAGGGCTATTACATCATGTGTTACCGTGGTCCCGTAGGGTATGAACGGGACATAGACTCACAGTCTATCATATCTTGTTACCGTGGTCCCGTGGGGAATGAACGCGGCATAGACCGATGGGTTACGATGAAGATTACATTAATTGATTTCAATAACTTTAGTGTAGATAACCCTATAGCACAGTTTAGACTAATCACCGTACTTTACCTGTAGATATCCTTTTCACTGATCTATATTCATGTTACTGCTTATTTCCTAATAACTTGTTACTGTTTATACTTCATGTCTGCATATTTCATTATATCCTGCTTGATTAGAATTATTGATATTGTGACGCACTGACGACTGAGTTTTGCATAGCCCAGATCCATTATCCTTGTCGCAGGCAGTCCAAGAGTATTTTGATCAAAAGGCCGAGCAGTGAAGACCTATTATTAGGTTAGTTTAGTTTTCCTTTCAGTATTTTTATTCCTGATGTGAGCCCGTATTTTGGGACGTACATTCCAGATTATTGTATTTGAATCTTTTTCTTCCACATTATTTTATTTCATGACTCGTTTATTCTGGCTTATGGACATGTACTAGATAGTTTATTTTATTTCTACTGTTCTTGATATCTCTAGACTGCCGTAATGTGACTGTGGAAGGATCTTTCTTAGCCACAGGTAGCATGGTTAGCTCTGTCACGTGCCGATCTTAGCGCACTCTGGGAAGTGGGGCGTGACAGTGTGTTCCGGACGTTGAAAACCTGAGCGTGATTTAATACGTAAATACCGTTATCTAGTGTACCTGACCCAATCAAACCATGATTAAGATGGATGTGGACGACATCGCTTACAAATGTAAAATCATAACCTTCTTTAGATAGTAAAGATACAGAGATGATATTAAATGTCAAACTAGGTACACACAAACAGTTACGCAAAATTAAAATCTGCCCACTTGTCAATCCTAACTGATATTCCCCTACGGATACAGCATCCACGTTCATTCCGGTAGTAACCCTGAGAGTCATATCACCTACCTTGATAACTCTACGGTTTCTCAAAGCCTGCAATGAATTACAGATATGAGATCCTGATCAGATATCTAGTACCCAGGAAATAGAGCTAATTGACAGACAATTTTCAATCATAAACACACCTGAAGCCAAAACCACAACGTGTTTCGAATCCTGGTTTCTGGCTTTCCAAGCCCTGCAATCCTTCTTCCAATGGCCTTTCCTATGACAATAGAAACATTCTTCCTTCCCAACTGTCGGCCCCGAAACTTTTGCCATGCCCTTTCACTCTACCTTACTGACACCGCCTTTCGGCTTGGTGGAGGCCATGTTGGGAATTCACCCGCGCGCGCAAACGCGTATGTTTTGGAAATGTGATATCGTTTTTGGAAATAACGGATTGCGCATGCGAGATCGTTCTTATTTTACAATTTATAACCGCAAGTGCACGGCGCGTTGTAGAGAGCCGGCAAGCATGAGTCGATCCGCAGGGAATTGTGATTAGGTATTGTTGTTTAAGGTTAAACAAATTAATGAATTGGGTTGGTTGTCACAAAAATATAAAAGAATACGAAAACAAGAAAAGCAAGAAAAGAAGCAAGTAGGTTAAGGAAGAAGTTGGTCGTGGCCTTGGTTCAGAATTTCGAATCGCGACGTTTACCTCTACACTCCCTTGATCATGAGTTGTCCGGCCTTACCTTGATCCTGGCATGAAGCGCGCCTTGTCAATGCGGTTGCGGAGCACAAACTGTCAAATTCCGATATTCGCCGCAAAGCACGAAACGAGTCTTTTTGATCACTTACCGTTTGTATGTCCGCGCTTGGGGTATCAACACTAAACACAAGGGTTAGCAAGCATACCGCAACAACAAAAACACAAAGTGGTTAGTGATAGCAAATGATTTTGGTGTTGAGTTTGCTAAGTAGTTGTGATGGTATATCGTATATGAAATTAAGAGATTTGTCAAGTCCTTAATCACAAGATACGATATCCAAGCTTAGCAAACTTAACAATAAATGGATTTTAACTTAAACATTGGAAATGGGGAAAGTGAATGAATACGGTATATGAAGAGGTTACAAGTAACCATGTGTCAAAATACCGTATCATATCAATACATTAGCAATATTTAAGTTAGAATCATAAGTTAAGCATATTAAACATAATCAAGAGGTGGAGGAGGCAAAGCCTTTCATCTCACTTTCTCACCCACACCACAACCAAATAAAGATTAGTTAAGCATAATGAAAAGAAAGCAAGTAAGTAAAGAAAGCAAGTATAAAAAGAAAGCAACAATATATTATAAACATTTGAAGAAGAGATACAAGATCTATGGTAGCTTATTCAACCTCCTTAATGAAGCTCTCCAAAGAGAGCTTCAAGTGGGAAGAATAAGAAGAAACCAATATAAAGCACACTCACCCTCAAGCTAAACCAAAAATAAAAGACTATAATATGGTATGAGATATTTACATATGAATGAGAGAGGCCTCCCCTTGCCACTGATCTGCTATTTATAAGCTCAAAAGAAAATTAAAAAAACAATAAAAATAAGCCTACGTGGCAACAAGGGAGGCTCTGTAAAAAGATGGGTCCCATTGGACATTTTTAGGCCAAGCTCACCGGTTTTGGAGGGCATGTGCTCGGCCAAAATCCGAGCACTTGGTCTCGTGCTTGCAGTGGGGTCTTATGTGCACTCAGCAATCACTCTGGTGCTGTTTGCTTTATCTGTTATGACCTGGTTTGCCTTCAGAGTTTTGGAGGGAAACTTGGTGCAACATCTCACATCAACACTTTAAGCATTTATTGCACCATCAATGCACATCACACCAACACATGCCCACTTGCCAATTCATTATGCCATGGCAGCCCCCACTTGGTCCATGAGCCAAAGAGTTGTGTGTACACATGCATTGTGTTGGACCAAAATAATGTGCACACCTTTTATTTGCAAAATGAACTCTTTGGATATCGGTCGGTTTTCTGTTCTGTTTTGCAGTGTCGGCTCCCAAATGCTCTATCCGTGATATTGAGTGTGTTTTCAGTGTTGTATCACGAATACCTGTAAACTGTAATTACTGAGCAGACACTGTTAAAAGTACCGATATATAACAAAATAGATAATGAATGAGAGCTATTAAAATGTAGTTTTCTGTGGTGAACAAATACCCCCAAACTTATCTTTTGCTCGTCCCGAGCAAACAAAAAATTCTAGCCTCACTTTCGCAGGGAACGCGATTGCACTGAGCACGTGCAATAAGCCGTTAAATCTCTAGGTGTCCCTAGTAGGAAGAGTGTTGTCTCCTGAGGATTTTCAGCGGATTATACCCACAAAATCCCGTCAAGCTAGTTTCACAAGTTATTGTCGATTCTACTCCTACAGTTTAGTATCTAAGTTAGAAATTCTATCATCCTAAGTTAGAAATAGTCAACCCTAATGTTTCACACCTCCTGTCTATTTAACCTCAAATCCTATGCGTATTTACAGTTTAGAAAGATATTGGTATCTCCTGAGTTTTCCTTCTAAAAGCGTAGTCTCAAATTAGGAATTTTTATCAACTTTATGGAAAACATAAGTCTTATTCTTTATTCCTATCTTTTTTCCAAATATCGATTGTATACCCCTACGTGTGTGTAAAATTTTTACCCCTACACTTGAGAATTCAATTCAAGCTATAGTACCCTTGACTTAATACCTAATACTACTTCTTTTCATTAATGGATGGACGGTTTTGCTCACACGCATTTCATTCGATCATTAATACTTCTTGAGGCACTAACAGCCGATTACTGAATGTATGAGCTTAAAGCGTAAATAGTAGTTTCCAGGTCTTGACTTTATTTTATTTTTTTCTTTTATTTTTCTTTTTCTTTTCAAGACCGGATATATTTTTCAATGATGCTCTTTTTGGTGTTTAGCTTTAAATACAGATTTTTCTTTCATACTAGGCTTTCAGACAAGAGTATTTCTAGGTATCCTCTACTATCAAAGTTTCAAGGTACGTGTATGTGCAATTTATAGGGTATATACTTTCTAAATTTGGACTTAAGAATAGAAACTATTTTTCAGACTTATCCTTCAGTAAAACTTCAATACTTTCCCTTTATCTCGACTTAACAAAAGAAATGAACTCAAGATTACCTATTTCTCAAAAAAAACTGTAAGGACGTATAATTACCAAAGTTAAACAGAAAGAGAGTTATTTTTAGAGTTTTCAATTGCTAAGCCCAGAATTTAGTTTTTTATAACGTATCAACTAAACTTTCGGAATAAAAATCTAAGTTACCCTATTAGCTAACTTGACGACAAAGTTTTTATATTTTTCAGAAATTTTTTCATTTTTATGGGTTTTTAAATATGTACGCAATGCAGAATATACACATGATGCAGTGCTCACCCCCAAACCTGAGTTTTACGATGTCATCATCGTTTCCCCCGTCTCCGGTAGCTAGACTTAGACATCAGGGTGAGAATTTTATTAAAAGAAAAAGAAAAACCTAAGACTAATTACAACATGTACAAGTTAAAAGATTGGGTTAGTGCAGAAATTAAAACCGGCCATTCAAAAATTTTGTCAATATAGTGTCATGGCTGGCAAAAGAATAGGTATAATAAAAAGAAAAGAAGAATATACAAAGAATGGTTAGATGTTAGTAAAGGACATGGGCGTGTAAAAGTAGGGATAAGAAGACGCTGAAGGTCAAGATGAAATTTTGAGGAAGTCAAAGAATTTTTTTCTGGATGAATTGATTGTTCAATAAGCGTATGTTAATTTCCAAAGTCAAGTTCGTGTAAAAAGTGGAGTTCATCCGCAAAAAGTTTAGCAAAAGAAAAGTTTCTCGGATGTTCCCAAAATGATCCCGACTCCAACTCACCTAAAGTATCAAGTTCATCAGCAAAAAATTTCTCAAAACTCAACATGAAAGAATGTTCTTCAAGACCTCCTTCTTCCCTATGATTTTCTAAAATCTTACTCTCATTATTCACAAACTCTCCCAAAACAATTTCTCCCTCATCACATTCACAAATGGGTAGGTATATGCCATCTAAAAAAGTAGATTCCCACACTAACGTTTCTTCCGAAACAATATCAATAGGTGATACAAAAATTGTGGGGTCCTGATGATTGATATCTTCTAACAACCTATCCCAACCATACCCGTTAAATTCACAAGTTCCCTTATTTAAAATTGGAAAGCAAAATTCATTCGGTTCAAGAATTTCCTTGTCAAGTATTATTTCAGTTAAATCAATCTCTAAATCACAAGTGACAAGAGGTTCAGTGGATACCTGAAGGCTAGTGGTGGACTAACTTAGAGGGTTTGCTTGTGTCTCCTGGCAACACTCAGTCAATTCAATCATATCATCATCTATGAAATCATTAAAATTTAGTTGATAGTTTAACTCTCTCGGGTGACTTCCTAGATGACAAATATTGACACTATGGGGTTCCAATTGACTGTGTTCACTCCCTAGAATCTTCTCAGCTAAATATTTCAGTTATTCCTCTATGTTAGCCAATGATTGGGCTTGAGCAAGAAACAATTTCTCTGACTGTTGTATGAACAGGGCTAACGTAGATGCTGATTGATTCTCGACCGCAGTCATCACTTCAATACCTAACTCTAAAGCGGTCAACCTAGCATCCATCTCACTATCACTCCCTAAAGATGGTTCAATTGTTTCAGGTTGGAGGGGTTATGATGGTGGTGATGCAAAAGCAGTCATTCTGTCGACCTCTTTCTCTAAATCCTCAATCATTTGGTCTATGGTTGAAGTGGGACTGGGTTCAGGAGTGTTAGGTGGGTGACCGTTATAAACAATGTGGGACAGATGGTCACCCTCTAGAAAAGGACAATTATCATGAATGTGGGAAGAATTTTGGTAATTTGTACAAATCAATTGGGACTGAGTATAAACAAAAGAGTAAGAATCATGAAAAAATGAATTAAGTTGTGTGTCACCCATATTAACAAGAATACACAAATATCACAAAAGAATATCACACCCTTAGCAGTCTATGTTATGCTAAGTCAACTAGACCTGCTCAAGAACTTGATTGACGAAGTAAAACTGTGTCAAGAAATAGGCTAAAGATATACTGATCATGAAGCCAGGTAAGTGTAAGAGATAAAGGGAGGTTTTTCAACGCTTTCGCGAAGGTCCTTAATTAAATAACCCTTTCTTTTTGGCGGTTGCGCCGTTAACACTTGCCTAGACACCCCGTGAACGATATACCGTTAAGCAAAGTTCTAAACACAGTTAACTTCTCCTAATGAGCGCGAAGTCCTTAGAGTCAAAGTTATAATAGATTTTAAATTACCGAGGGTATGCAAGAATGCAGTTTTTTGATTTGTGGGCTACGGAGAAAAGGTGATGAAATCCTTTACCGTATCTTGTTTGGTCATTTTGCCCTTAATATCCGTATTAATATGCAATGCACAATCAATAAAAGAATTTAAGAAAATCAATCAATTAAAGCAATTATTTTTCAATTTTAGTTAAGCGTTGCAAAAAAAATACGGTTAGTTATCTTTACAATTGGCGGCAAAATTGTGTGAAGAATCCTGCAGAAGATAGAATATTGGAGTGCGTCGGATTCGAGCGGAGGTGTTAGGAAATACGTACCGATTTGATTTGGTTTAAAAAAAACCCTTTGAATTGATCAAAGTCGTTGATTGTTCGCTTGCGCGGGTCAAACTACCCGGATCTTTGGCACTATACTTCGCTAATGTCTTGAAATTTCATTTGATCCTCTCTCCGCACGATCGCTGGTCGTAATTCCGCGAAAAACCTAAAATGTCGGAAAATATGATATTTAGTGTCAAAAGCGATATATGTGCCCCAATTCATGCACACTCAAAATTAGAAAAATCAAACAATACCACTAGAATACACACACTTCTCTGGAGATCACACAAAAATAAAAAAACCAAAAATTCCCTAAAAGGGCCGAGGTCGCCGGAATTTCCCTTGCTGTCGCCGGTTAAATTCCGAGGAAATGGGGTGAAATTTTGTGTGGCTTCTCTAGGAAAGATAAGTATTCATATGGTATAACTTGATTTTTTTTAAATTCAGCTCAGGGTGATTGCAGGTTAGAAGAACAGAGAACAAAAGTCAGAAAAATCGTATTGTTAGTTCTTGAAAAAAAAATTAGTTAGAAGTTAGTTTTGTTAGTAAGAAACAGAAATAACAATACCTAATGACTACAACTCCCCAACAACGGCGCCAAAAACTTGTTGGGAATTCACCCGCGCACGCAAACGCGTATGTTTTGGAAATGTGATATCGGTTTTGGAAATAACGGATTGCGCACGCGAGATCGTTCTCGTTTTACTATTTATAACCGCAAGTGCACGGCGCGTTGTAGCGAGCCGGCAAGCACGGGTCGATCCGCAGGGAATTTTGATTTGGTATTGTTGTTTAAGGTTCAACAAATTAATGAATTGGGTTGATTGTCACAAAAATATAAAAGAATACGAAAACAAGAAAAGTAAGAAAAGAAGCAAGTAGGTTAAGAAAGAAGTTGGTCGTGGCCTTGGTTCGGAAGTTCGAATCGCGACGTTTATCTCTACACTCCCTTGATCATGAGTTGTCCGGCCTTACCTTGATCCCGGCATGAAGCACGCCGTATCAACGCGGTTGCGGAGCACAAACCGTCAAATTCCGATATTCGCCGCAAAGCACGAAACGAGTTCTTTTGATCACTTACCGTTTGTATGTCCGCGCTTGGGGTATCAATACTAAACACAAGGGTTAGCAAGCATACCGGAACAACAAAAACACAAAGTGGTTAGTGAGAGCAAATGATTTTAGTGTTGAGTTTGCTAAGTAGTTGTGATGGTATATCGTCTATGAAATTAAGAGATTTATCAATTCCTTAAACACAAGATACAATATCCAAGCTTAGAAAACTTAACACTAAATGGATTTTAACTTAAACATTAGAAATGGGGAAAGGGAATGAATACGGTATATGAAGAGGTTACAAGTAACCATGTGTCAAAATACCGTATCATATCAATACATTAGCAATATTTAAGTTAGAATCATAAGTTAAGCATATTAAACATAATCAAGAGGTGGAGGAGGAAAAGCCTTTCATCTCACTTCCTCACTCACACCACAACCAAATAAAGATTAGTTAAGCATAGTGAAAAGAAAGCAAGTAAGTAAAGAAAGCAAGTATAAAATGAAAGCAACAATATATTATAAACACTTGAAGAATAGATACAAGATCTATGGTAGGTTATTCAACCTCATTAATAAAGCTCTCTAAAGAGAGCTTCAAGTGGGAAGAAGAAGAATAAACCAATATAAAACACACTCACCCTCAAGCTAAACCAAAAATAAAAGACTATAAGATGGTATGAGATATTTACATATGAATGAGAGAGGCCTCCCCTTGCCACTGATCTGCTATTTATAGGCTCAAAAGAAAATTAAACAAACAATAAAAACAAGCCTACGTGGCAACAAGGGAGGCTCTGTAAAAAGATGGGTCCCATTGGACATTTCTAGGCCGAGCTCACCGGTTTTGGAGGGCTGCTCGGCCAAAATCCGAGCACTTGGTCTCGTGCTTGCAGTGGGGTCTTGTGTGCACTCAGCAATCACTCTGGTGCTGTTTGCTTTATCTGTTATGACCTGGTTTGCCTTCAGAGTTTTGGAGGGAAACTTGGTGCAACATCTCACATCAACACTTTAAGCATTTATTGCACCATCAATGCACATCACACCAACACATGCCCACTTGCCAATTCATCATGCCATGGCAGCCCCCACTTGGTCCATGAGCCAAAGAGTTGTGTGTACACATGCATTGTGTTGGACCAAAATAATGTGCACACCTTTTATTTGCAAAATGAACTCTTTGGATATCGATCGGTTGTCTGTTCTGTTTTGCAGTGTCGGCTCCCAAATACTCTATCCGTGATATTGAGTGTGTTTTTAGTGTTGTATCACGAATACCTGTAAACTGTAATTACTGAGCAGACACTATTAAAAGTACTAATATATAACAAAATTGATAATGAATGAGAGGTATTAAAATGCAATTTTCTGTGGTGAACAGGCCTTCTTCTTCTTCCCCTTGGCTTTTGCCTTAGATCTAGAAGAGGAAGATTCCCCAATAAGCAGAGCGGGTGTCTTCCTCGATTTCTACACGGTGCCTTCAGCGCTCCTCAATATGTTGAAAAGTTCTGGAAGTGAAACTTGCTTCCCTTGAATGTTGAAATTCAAGATAAACCGAGCGTAGGTAGAAGGGGGGACTGTAGAATCAAGTTAGTATATAACTCGTTCTCCAACGTGGTCCCAAGGTCCGCGAGCTCTTCAATCAAGCTGATCATCTTAAGGACGTGGTCCCCTATAGATGACCCGACAACTAATCTCACCTGAAATAATTTCCTTGAAGTCTCATATCGTGCGTTACGAGATTGCTTTCCACATAAATCTTTGGTATGGATGAAGATGGAAGCTAACTCCATCTTCTCGTGCCGCCTTTGGTGTTCATTATCCATTGAGGCCAACATGAGGCACTTGGCTCTCGCACTGTCAATTTGTCATGTCTTACGGATTTCAATATCCGCGACGGTGGAATCTGGACTTAGGACGGCGAGGGCTTTGGTAGTAAAGAGGTAGCGCAGCTTGTTATGGGTAATGGACATCTGGACATTCCTTAACCAATCTTTATAGTTTGGCACAGTCAATTTGTTTTTATCTAGCAGTAATTTAAGCCCCGTCATTTTCATCACTGCAGTCAAGAGAGAGAGGAGAAACACTCAGCATGATACTCTTGTAAGTTTAGATTGGTTATTAGTTTATCTAAACAGGATGGCTCCCACTATTTCTCGAATTCTCCTTCAAATCATAAAAGAAGAATTAGTCAGGATTAATCTCACCCTACAATTCCTTCTTAACCTTTCGGCCAGGCTAGTGTTGGTATTTCGAGGGAGGTTTTCCAACGCTTTCGCGAAGTTCCTTAATTAAATAACCTCTTTTCCCTGGAGGCGTAGCCCCGCTAACACCGTTCTAAGCACCTACTTGGTTTATAGCATTAATTGTTTCAGTGAAAAATCTCCCGAAGAGTAGAGGATACTCACAGTAGGATCGGGATCCAAATATCATCGTGTGATAACTTTGAAGGAATCCTACCAAAATCATCACACTCCAAATGGTATGCAACACTAGCAAGTTTCAATTTCCTTATAAACTCCCGATGTGGATTTTTGCTCTAAGCTCTTATGATCTTGACGAAGGCTAACATATCATAAGTCGCAAGTCAAGTTCTACCCGTTATTGTCCAGGTTAATTTGAACCCACCCGTACATACCATTGACGAAAGCAAAAATAGTAGTACGACTGTCCCAAATCAACGCATCTATCTATGCTACAGATGAATACCTAGCAGCTACCAATCACTATGCCTTGGCGAAGGTCAAAATACATAGCTTGAATACTACCGAATACCCATCTGAAATGACGGTGGGCTACGAATGGTTTTGGCGAAACAGTGAACGTAATGAACTTGATATAGTCGAAGGAACCATGATAGCTTTTCTTAAAAGGAGTGTTTTAGGCTTCGCATTTAAAAGTTGCTTTTCAAGAAAACCGAATGATTTTGAAATTGTTCCAACGATTTAAACTTTGGTTTGTTTTCTTTGCATTAATCAATATTAATGCAGTCCCATTATTTAACCCTATCATTGCAGAAAAGAAACGAAAATACAACGTACGTTTATGCTATCTGCATTCGCCACGGGGCCCGTCATGCACCGTTAGGTTACTTAACTAATGGCAGAGCGGGGGCTGGACTAGCGCGGGTGCAAAACATAAGCAACGTTTATTATATGTCATATATATATATCGATTCATCTTATGCAATAATAGGCATTCTAGATCACAGATCACAGCACAGATGAATATATTGGATACACTAGGAATTCCGTGTTTCGTTTTAGCTTAGAACGAAAGACGGATTCCACGGTCGTGATGAATAGCAAAACCCCACCCTTGACCCCTATGGGTGCGGCAAACTACCCGCCAAATTCCCAAAGTGAAGTAACCTCCCTTAATAAAATGAGTATACCACTCGGCACTTCAAGAACCCGGTAGTTTGTGCGCCCCATCTTGGGTCTATCCTTGGTGCAAGAAAAAGTAAATGAAATAATACAGCGGTGGTTACAACCTCAACCCGGATGTGCCCCGCAAAAAGATAATAATACATCACATTAAAAATTTACATGAATGAAAGAAAAGAAAACACTTTTCTCACATTCCTCCGGCTATTCATCCATGACGATCCAATACTTCATATACACAAACCATCACAAGATACAAATATGTGCAACCCCCACTAATCGACGTATAGCAATTAGCGGACATTTACCAACACATATACAAACTGAAACTTGTAAACGATGTTAAAACCGTGACTTCGAAATACTCCGTATTGCCCCAACAAAAAGATAACAGAATATGAAATCTGGGCAAAAACAAATATCACCTGAAACCCTAAATCCAAGTGTACATAATACCATCAAAAACTCAAGACCAAACCCTATAATAGAACCGGCCAGGCCGGGATATTTGAGCTTTTGGCCGGCTAGAACATGGAGTTTGGGCCTCGTTTTTTTGTGGTGTTCAAGTAACAACAAGAAGAGCACTGTACAATTGTTTAAAAAAATTTAGAGCATCTGTAAAAATCGACAGAAACTTGGACTTTGGTTTCGATGGTTCGGATTTATTTCGGTTTCGTAATTCTATACATCATCTAAACTGCTAGTTAAGGTTTAAGAGGCTCTTATACCACTGTAAGTCGATGCCGCGCACCCCGCGGGTTCGCGGGAGGTGGAATTTACAAAAAAATGATTTTTACAAGGCTCGCAACACCAACTAAACTTCAGGATCTTAACAGAAACCTTAACTAGCTATTCTATTAGGAGGTTCTAACTACTATGAAGAGTTTTATACCTCCTAGAACCAAGTCCTTCGGGTCTTATTCTCCTCCTCTCCTTGAGCTCTTCGAAGATCCGGATCGATCTTGAAACGTCGGCCTCCTCGCGTCAAAGACGATCCACCCGAGTGTATGTGCTTCAAGCTCCAACCTCTAAACCGAGATAACTAGGGTACCTAGTTTGCTAAGCTAAGTAATCTAGATGATGTAGAGTATTTAATGGAGTATTTTATCTCATGAGACTCTATATTTCACAACTCATGTGAGGGTTAGAGTCTTGAGGAAGAAGGAGAGCGAAAATATGGAAAGAGAATGAGAAGTAACAAATGAGCTAGGGTTAGCAAGTGTAGAATGGCTCTATCTCCCTTCACTCATTCAAGCATGGATTATTTTCACATAGAAAATATCAACCATGCTCGAATAGTGAGTCCAAACAAATAAAGAAATATAAAGAGCCATGCTTCACCCATGCCAGGAATGTCTCCAAATTTCTACCTCATTAATTTATTTCTCAAAATAGATAAAGCAAATAATGAGGTGTCCCCTTCTAGAAGCATGTTATGTAAAATTACAAGAATGCCCCCACCGTATATACATACCCATATTCGTATTCCAAAAAATATGAATACAATGAGATGATAACAATCCAATAATATAATTCTAGGATCCGGCTTAAACCAAAGCCCACTAGTATTATCCGCCCGAAACGACATCCGTATAGCCAGTACATGTATGTGATCGGAACCCTGTCGTAAAACCATACGGCATCTACATCTTTTCGCCGAAAGCAGGTAAACCCTCTGTGTGGGACTCTAAAGACTCGACAGTACACTGACAGTGGGTTTAACTACAAGTCTGTCAGCGGTACTAGCTGCACGTAACGTCTACCTAGATATCTGTCGATAAGAAGGCCGATGAGCAAACTCATCCGAACTCCTACTAAGCCTATCTGTGACAATCTCCGTATATTCTGGTCTGTTTGTCTAAGATACTCGCATATCGGGCCTAGGGGGTGGTAACCGTCAGACCCCTAATAGCTCAATAAGTCATGTCGGGGCAGAGCCCAAAACACCCTGAGAAACTACTGGAGTACCTACCAGTAAATGTCGCTTGCCCTGGCCAGAGACTTTCTGTAATGGATTTCCAAACACAACGTGATATCAACCTCTAATACCGGGAGAGACAGATCCTATCTAACTACTACAATGGGAACACACTCAAGATGAATAGTGATGTCAAGTCAACAGACAAAGTTGTACTCATGTCACCTGGGAACTGCTAACCGACGACAGGTATAATACCAACCAGTAGTTCCCCCGCGATTCCGTCCAGTGTAACTCATAACACAATGAGCACATGTATATTATCTCCAGTACGACATACTAATGGCTATAGGACATACCATCTCCCCTGCCGGGATGAGAAGCGTATACACAAGTCTACTCTGAAGTATCGATGCCCCGTCTCAATAATCCTACGACTAGGGACCTTTATAAGGATGTGCTTATAGACTACCCAGCCTCCACTAGTGTGACTGCCATCACAATGCTGGTAGTCAAGCAAAGATCCTAAAGGCTCTACCAATATGTATAAGCGATATGCTAAAAGAAACATATACACATATTAAGGTAGAATCAAACCAAGTAGCATACTACCATTTTGAGCAAGACTGTTATTATAAATGTGAATATCCCAAGCTTCCAATATGTAATATACAATCCAGTATGATACAATAATGGCCTCTAGGGCATATATCACTAACAGTTTAACAACATTCGTGTAGTTTTATGTCACGAAGAACATCGAACATATGTTAACCGATAGACGGGAACGAAGCCACGTTTTGATTTTCACGTATGATTATCGATGAGAATATAAAAATTTCATATTATCATCGAGTGTCATACACTTACTTTAAAATTTAATTTGGATTGGTTTTTCGTTTACGTTTCAATTTTAAGGGTTTGAAGTTTTTACTTTAGGGTAAAGTTCTTTAAAATTAAATGTTTTCTTAATCGAGTTTAAGATTTTGGATTAAGGATTGGTGGGATTTGAAAAGAGATCAATGTAGAGGAGAATGATGATGAATCAAGGTTTGTCCTTGTTTGTGTGTGTGTATATGTGTAACATTTCAGAAAATATAAAATATTATTTTTGGAATTTTATATTAAAATAGTATATTTCGCGAAAACTGCCCGATTTGCGAATTTGGGGTTTTCGTAAAATGGTATAAATATATAACAATATTTGTGAAATAATTGGAGATTAAAATGATTTATTCATTTAAAAATATATTTATTGGATTTGGCATTTTTATAATTAATTATATGCAGTTTAAATTAAACTCGATTAGTGCACTACTAATCACGATTAGGCCAAATTCCTATATTTTTCCATGGTTAGTGCACCATGACATGTTGCATTTGGTTGCATGTTGTTTCATTTGTTTTGTTTTATTGGTTTTATGTGTATTATTGTGAGAAAAGAAATAAGAAGAAAAGAGTGTATTATTGGAGAGAGAGAGAGTGTGACATGGCATGGGCTTGTGAGAGGGTGAGAATAAGAGAGAGAGAGGGGAGCTGCCTCATTTCCTCACCCCCATTGTTTTGCTTCATCTTCCTCATACTTCCTCCACCTCCTCTACCCTCGTATTTCATCTCCAATCCTTCACCAAAACCCTATATTCCCTTCATTAAAAAGATGCACAACTTCATCCTCAACACTTTGGACCTTTCAAAATTGGATTTTGAAGACTTTGAGCAACTCAAGAAAATTTCTGAGTTACCAAATGTGGTGTATTTCTAGACTTTAGTTAAGTTATTGTGTTTAGCTATCCTATTGTTAGTTTAGAGTTAAATCGATGTTGATTAGTGATGTTTGGAAATTCCTAGAGGGAGTTTGGGTGATTGTGTGGACTTATGATCTATAGCGGGTGTTTACATATACTTGTGCTAGTACACCTACACAATTATCGATGATGTGTATGTTACACTTATACAGATTGCCGGCTCACACACTTTCATCATCGATAATTTCTATGTCACTTACACGGTAGAATTGCTATATCATGCTATTACTCTTAATTGTTTAGTACTGTGACATGACTCTTTGGCATGATATACTTGCTATGCTCACATCATTATGCTATGTTGTATGATATACTTGCTATACTCACATCACTATACTATGTCGCATGATATACTTGATATACTTACATCTCTATTCTATGTTTGCATACATCATGCTTTATGATTATACGCATTGAGATGATATTTTCATGGGATTCTGGATTTGAGAACCGCGGTTATATTTCAAAAGAAAATATGTATTGTTTTAAAAACCCGGTTTCTCTTGATATGATATTTCGAGACGTCCACCATGAGTTTTTTTGGTTCTGAGATTGGTATGTGAAACCCGATTCGAGGAGCAGTAGGCACCGTCTGCGGGTACATGGTGGATCCAGTGAGGTACCCCGGGGCAAAAAGACTCGTATAGTTATGCGGTGAGCCTGGCAGGGGAGCACTACCTACCGGTGATAGTATTTGGACTCGGCGGTTATCCTGAGGATACCGACCGGAGTCGTGAGATGGATATGAGGGCCGACCAGTGTCTGCGGCGCCTGAGGGCTGATCTGAGGATGCGGCGCCTGAGATATGAAGATTTACGTATCGATGATGGACACGGGTTTCATGATGTTTCGAGTGTCGGTGTTGGAAACTCAGGTTCCATGATTTTGGTGTGTCGTTGATGGACACACGTTGGTTGATATCCTCATATTTACATGCATATGCTTTCATGATGTTTCGAGTGTCGATATTGGACACACAGGTTCCATGATGTTATTGTGTCATTGATGGACACGTAGATGATATCCACATGCATACGTGCATTGATTATATTGTTGGTATATATGCAGACACGGTCACCCTAGATATCATTGTATTACCTTTATGATATAGTTGACCTAGGAAATCGTTGTTTTATTCGCTTTCTACCTGCTGATGTTTTCTACTCACGAGTTGGCAACTTACCCCCGTTGTGCCACAGTTCTTGCAGGTTGACCGCCTGGATCAGTAGCGGTATCGCTGGCACACAGCTTGCTTTCGAGTGATTTGCTTTGGTAGATGGGACATATTAGATCGTGCCACTCTTGTATTTACTATTCCGTTGTATCTAGTTAACTCCATTAATCAGAAACTAGTATTTGTATAAGTAGTAAGACTTAGAAAGATTTGTGGTTGCAAGATTTAGAGCGATGGGTTATATGTTCGCTTGGTGGGTTTGATGTCTTGCTTTATTCATTATTCTTTTGTGTTGATCTTCGCCGTTGGGCGTCATATACTTATACTTCTGACTTGCGTGGTTGTGATTCCGCCGATTGGCGAAGAGCCGGCTCCCGCTTGGGGATGCCTTTTATATTATCATGTACATGTGGTTTTGGATCAAAATATACAAGAGAGGTGTTGCCCAAATTTTTAAAAGACGAAACATGTTTTTCAACTAGTAAAACCCATTTGCATTTTCATGTTCCATTATCTATGCATTTAAGAAAACATTTGATTTCATCATACCTTATTTTAAAACTTCACCTCTTTTATTTTCTTTAAAAGGTTTAGATTTCTGGGCTTCGGCTTACTTAATTTACGTTACGCCTTTAGACGTTGTGTGATTTAAGTGCCGGTCACGAACTAAATTTCGGGTCGTGACAAAGTTGGTATCAGAGCGTTAGGTTTAACCTTGGTTTGAGTCTAGGTTTGACTATGTGGAATCTGGGGCGTAATCTATTTCGGAACCTAGGCTTGACCTTATGGAACTTAGACTTGAAAAGGGGGGTATTAGACCCGAACTTTCATTACATAGGTTGATCCTGATTGATGGAGTAGGTAGCTCAACTAGAGTGACGTACCGTGTGTATGTTCCGCGGCATACTTACGATACGATACTCCGCTTAAGTGACCTTAGGATGTATATACTTGAGATCCTTGATTCTATTCGTTCCAATGATCATACTCTCATTGATCCTGTTCCTCCTTATGATCATGTATCCATTCTGGATCTGTTGATTCCTTTCGTCCCTTTGATTTATCTTTATCGATACATGTTTGAGGTTCCTGTCGCCATGGTTGGAGCGCAGATTGAGCTGCTGCTAGTGATGCGGTCAGGGCGAGTTCGTCATGGACGAGGACTGACCATCGTGTTTTCTAGTGACATGGGAATCTATCGATTTAGTGTTTGTGTTGTGACCTCTCATTTGAGGCGAGTGTTCGGTTTTGCACCCGATGATCGGGCCATTGTTAGAGGCTACCAGATTGAGATGACTGTTGATATACAGCCTATCTCTAGGATCGTGATGTCGTCTACCTTGCAGACAGATGACCCAGCTGTTGCTGAGATTGATAGGATGTCGCCTCCAGACCTTATGAGCTGAGATCGCTGAAGCTTTCAGGCAGAGATGCGACAGAAGATAGCTAGTCTATCTTGAGTTGAGTTGAGCAACTGAGATGATTCGTCTGATTTGATGCACCGACGCAGGCCGAATGGAGTTGAAGATTTCCAGTGTGGAGAATCATACTCAGATCTAGAATAGATCGATCCAGAGATGACGTTGTTTGTTGGATGATCCGATAGGAGATCAGTAAGTTGACCAGCTTTAGATAAAGGACCTCACCAGATGCGTTGTGAGTTGATCGAGAGCGGACGGATATGGAGTATTCCTCCGATGGTTGGGACGAGTTCCCGAGGACGTGTTCGGCTAGATGTCTTCTACAGAGTGATGAAGATACCGAGTTCGTAATTTCGAGTCCGTATGAGAGACTCCGTATTGAATGTAGCTGAGAACAATTGTAGTACGCAGATAGCCTGAAGTGACGTCGAAGTGGACGATAATAAAGACAAGTGGAACAAGAGATTCGTGCGAGATGTTAACGAGCTGTTGTTACTTCCCATTGAGATTAGAGATCAGATATGTATACAGAGGCATTGGGATACGACCAGTTCCCGAGGAATTGTTGTGCTGAGAACGCAAATGTCTAGAAAACAAGAAAAGATTATGTAAGAGTACCAGCCTCCGTATAGTTCGGCATAGGCGAGATTGGAAGAGACCTTGAGCAGGTTCCTTCCAGGACACTGCAGCGATAAGATTTGCACCCAGGATCAGCTGTGTCACGTGTGTTCAGAAGGCCAGAGGCCAACTCCAGTGACGTGCCGCTTTACGAGTGGTCATGCTAATTGGCCGATAGATGACCAGAGGAGTGCCAGAGCAGAATCGTTTCCATTAGCACACCCGACCGGGCTGATGAGCCGATGGATTTCGAGGTGGGTAATCCACAGAGAAAATGAGGACCCAGAGACAGAGGACGCTAGACTGTGAGCAGGAGGCAAGCGGATGTTCTTGCTCCGCCAGTTTTGGGCGCACCGACATATTTTTCGACATTGTAGGAGGTGTACCTCAATATCATTTATTGCGATTGTGTTTTGTGATCCGAGTATCACGTATATATGGCGGGGATTGAGTTTTGATGATTGAGTTTCATGATATTTTTTTTGTGCCTTGGCTACATGTGTTTATGATTTCGTGGATTTCAAACGGTTGATTTGATTTTGTGCATGTGGTACGCACTCGATTTGATTTTTGCACTCGGTATAGCTCACATATGCTTGCAGTGCATTGATACGTGTTTTGAGCACGCAGTTGCACACGTTTATGATTTTATACACCTTGGTACACTCGGTGTTGCTTTTATACGTATTTGAGTTATTGATGAGTATTCCGTGCATTTGTTGCACCAGTATGGTATTTCGTATATTGGTTGCACCCGATTTATGTTTTTGAGCACTTGTTTCACCAGATTTATGTTTTTGTGCACGTTTGCACTTGACGTTCGTTTTCGTGCATACTACTGCACTAGATGCTTTATACGGACCTAACGCGCTTGGGTTGGATTTTTGCGCATATTAGGCGCATGGTGCGGGATTTTGTGCACATTGGGTGCCCTTGATTTAGATTTTATTCATGCATGTTGAATGCACTTGATTTCGATTTCATTCGTGCATGACAGATGCACTTGATTTGGATTTTCGCGCATGTTTGGCGCAATATATGAGATGTGATTTTTGTGCACAACGGATGCACTCGATTGTGATTTCATTCGTGCATGTTAGTTGCACTGGGTTGAGATTTTCGTGCACTATAGATGCACTTGATATTATTGTCGTGCACATCCGTTGCACTGGACAGATGCTTTCATGCACACCCGTTGCACTTAGTTTGGTTTTGTGCACATTCGTAGCACTTGTATTTGGCATTGATTTCCGTGCGCACCAGACGCACGTGATTGTTGGATATGCCTTTCAAGGCTGATTTTGCTCTTGAGCACTTTGTTTTCATGATGGGCACTATATCATATAGTAGTCGAACATGACTGATCTGAGGACGGTACCTGAGTACTTTGCATGTATTAAAAGTTTAACAAGAGGTTTTCAAAAAGGAGCTATAGTCTCGCTTGTTTACCCTAATCAGAGCAAAGCTCTGTTCAAATTTCGAGGCGGGAGATAAAGCAACGCTTCATCTTCCCCCAATCAGAGCAAAGCTCTGCTTTGAAAATTTAAAAATTTAATAAATGAAGCAACGCTTCAGATTATTTGCGCTGCGCAACACGCCACGTGTCAGGCCCAGATGCATCAGCGCAGCGCCCAAGGCAGCACCCCCAATCAGAGCAAAGCTCTGCTTTGAAAATTTAAAAAATTAATAAATGAAGCAACGCTTCAGATTATTTGCGCTGCGCAACACGCCACGTGTCAGGCGCAGATGCATCAGCGCAGCGCCCAAGACAGCACACCCAATCAGAGCAAAGCTCTATTTAAAGAAAAATTAAATGAAGCAACGCTTCAGCTACGCAAGCACTGCGCTGCGCGACACGTGTCAGCGCAGATGCGCTAGCGCAGTTGCGCTGCGCGACACGTGTCAGCGCAGTTGCGCTGCGCGACACGTGTCACGCGCTGGGGCATCTGCGCCAAACAGAATTAAAATTTCAAGAAATCTCTTCTGTTCTTGTTAAAACAAGAAGATTTTCTTCTGCAAAGCAGAAGCCCTTGGATCAAAGATCCAACGGTGGGGAAAATTCCCCAAATCACTCAGAGAAAGATCTCTTTAACAAACTTAACTAATTTATGGGCACTATAAAAAGGACCCCAGACCTCAATTAAAAGGCATCAACATTTTCTAAAAAAGAGAGAGAGAAAGAGAACTCTGAAGAACTCCTCAAGAAAAAAAAAGGTAAAGACCTTCAAGAGAGGAAAGAAATCTCTTTTAATAAATCATTGATCTAAAAAACCAGATCAATGTTCTTCACATAAAAAACAGTGCTTTGCACTTCTCATGAACCTCTGGTTCTCTAAAAGACAAGAAAACAACAAAATAAAAATGGTGCTTTGCACCTTTATGAACCTCTGGTTCTTGAAACAAGAAAATTTTATTTTTCTTTGATCTAATTTAGATCAAGAGATCAAATAGTGCTTTGCACTTCTGTTCTTGAATCTAAAAGAATCTTAGTGCTCTGCACTTCCAAACTGCGCTGTTGCGCTCTTAAGAGAGCGCCACGTGTCAGCTATAGAACCACTTGCGCTACGCGCTCTCGAAAAAGAGTTTTGCTTTCTGGAATTGGCGCAACTCACCAGAGCGCGCCACGTGTCAGCAGCGCAACAGCGCAACGCACTAGCGCAGCGCACTGCGCTGTTGCGCTTGCGCTCACCAGAGCATGACACGTGTCCTCACCACAAGCGCTTGCGCTCAGTAATTGGCGCAAAGCGCCTGACAAATGTGTAAGTGCACGGCGGCGCCCCGGCCGTCAACCCGACGGCCAAATGCGGAAGCGGTGATAAACTTTAATTTTGCAGACTTAGCAAACCGGCACCACCGCGCACTAAACACCCGGATCGTGCCATTAAACTAGTCTAAGCTAACAAGAGGATGGGTTAGAGATATACCGACTGATCCGAGTCCTCCGGTCTTCTCGTCGTCGTCCCGATCTCCCGCGGAATGTCCGGTCTCCACCTCGTCGCCGGAAGGGCACCACGTAGCCGGATTCTTTTACGGGCTCCCACCTCTATACCGAGGCAACTCGGGCGCGAAGTTGGCTGGCCGACGCGTCCAAGATTTGCTGTAGAATGGTGTAGAATAGTTGTCTCTTTGGGGTTTATGATATAGTTGCCATGATGGAGGAATTTGTGCACTAGAATTTCATGGATACTTGATGGAAAAATTGAGCATGCAATGGAAATGAAATGGAGCATCCCTCAAAGATTGAGCTCGGCCACTACTGAAGGAAAAACTCACTGGGAAAGAAATGTGAAGAGTGAATATATGTGTAGTCCATTAATCAAAAACCATCAGCCATTTCTTATGCACTCAAATGTGAATATATATATTAATTTATCAACCCCCAAAAACCATTCCAGCACACTCATATTTTATTCATTCCTTACCAAGTAAATTAATCCACTATACAAATCAAAACCTCACCCCATTCCCCAAACAGTGGCCG
Source organism: Agapanthus africanus (assembly GCA_030015575.1). Lineage (NCBI taxonomy): Eukaryota > Viridiplantae > Streptophyta > Magnoliopsida > Asparagales > Amaryllidaceae > Agapanthus > Agapanthus africanus. The sequence continues at coordinate 32,269,993 of CM057351.1, forward strand.
GCCCCTCCCCCCAAACATATCCATCACAAATACACATCCAAAACCCATACCCATCCTTACCTTAATTAAATGCATGAATAGCAAAGAAGATATCATAATCAATCCTTTTGCAAGAAAACCCCTCCACAAATGTTATTTGCACAATTGCAAATAACCCCCTCCATCGGAAAAGTCCGGCCGGGAAAGAACAAAGAAAAACCGGCCGGAACGGAATGCAAAATGGCAACTCCAGAAAACTGATCCCATAATAAATTACAGGAAAACCCCGATACTGTGCATACACACCCGCATTTGTATTCCGACCGAAATACAAATGCAAAGAGACAAAACTACACTATCAAATACTAAGATCCGGCTTAAGCCAAAGCCGGCTAGTAAAAACCGTCCGATCACGATCCGTGCAATACCGCACGTATCTGATCGAACCCTGCCATATCTCCATACGGCCTCTACAGCGTTTCGCCCGAAAGCTGAGTAACTGAAAGTGTGGTGGACTCTAAAAACTCGTCAATACTATGGCTGTGGATTTAACCACTAGCACGTCAGAGGTATAAGCCAATACGTGACGGGCCACCAGCTATTGACTAAAAGGGACGTCGATGAGCGAACTCATCCTGACACCCTACTGAGCCTGTCAGTGACAATATCCGTACAGTCCGGTCCGTTCGTCTATGAGCATCGCATGTCGGGCCTAGGGGGTGGGTAAAAGTCAGACCCCCAAAAGCGGTACAAGTCGTGTCGGAGTGTAGCCCAGAACACCCTGAGATACTACTGGAATACCTACCAGTAAATCTCCTGCCTTGGCCAAGGACTTCGTGTAATGGCTCTCCTAGACACAGCGCGACCTCACCCCCAATACCGGGAGAGACGAAAACCCCCGAAGATCCGCTCACTGCCTCCATGTGGCTCGGGACTGTACCCAACTAAAACCTGTTTGCACGACTCCTTTGAGCCGTGGTAGGGTAGTAATCAAAGCACAGTGGGAACTCACACGAGACAAATGACGATCCCCAGGTCGATGAACTAACCTGTACACATGTCACCTGGGAACTGCTATCTGACGTCAGGTATAAGACCAACTAGCATGTTCCCGGCGAGTCCTGTCCGGTGTACTCATAACCCAATGAGCACCTGTATACATCTTAGGTGAACCAACTGACACCAGTGGCTTGCGAGACCGGCCACCGCCCCTCGTCGGGGTCTCGACTGTATACACTAGTCTACTCTGGAGAATCGATGCCCTGTCTCGAAACTCCTACGACTAGGGACCTTTTAAGGATGTGCTTATAGACTCCAGCTCTCACTTATATGATCGCCCTCATACTGCTGGCAGTCAAGCAAGAATCCTAGGGGCTCTATCAACGTGCAATAGCGGCCTGTCAGGTCACCTAAAGCAGTACACGATGATAAAGGTAAACCAGATAGCATACTATCATCTCGAGTAAGACTGTCGTACCGGGATAGGTCCTCCCTCAATCATTGCAATCACGTGCCTGTGATCCAATAATTGACTCTGAGGGCACTATCTCCAACAATCTTCCACTTGCACTCAAGGCTAATTATTGCGATGTCGCATACTCACAGCCCGTGTGATACCGAACACCCAACTCCTCTACTAGTCAGTCTCACAAAGCTCGTTTGCGAGACTATTGCGTTCGAGGAATAGCCTCAGCGAGTAGATCCGCTCTGATGTTTCTTTCTATGTCTCTCTCTATCTCAAGTTCGCGGAGAAAGCCATCTCCCGAAATGAGCAATACCTGTCTTAGAGTGTCTGGATGTCTGATGGGACCGAGCTCATAAATGAACTCCAAATCCAAACTTCTTAGACTGTATCGTCAACTGAACTTAATCAGTATCCTGCGCCATGCCACCCTCATTATTGCCTTGGACCACCTGTCCAGAATACTGCCCCTCGTCAGAAGGAAAAACTATAACTCTGACAACCTCCTTGTCGTCCATGTCACCTTGGAAGCCTGGAGTGATAACCGTCTCCTAAAGGAGGCAGTCGTTATCATATCCCTAGAACATCCACTTATGTTCTAAAACCGCTTCCGACTGTTTCTCCAGGATTGGGTCAATGTCAACTTATTGCATCTAGTGCAAGAACAACATCTGGTGTGGTACTTGACCTCTCATGATTGACTCAATTGCCTAAGCAAGTGATCTGCCAATCATGCGCATCCCTCTCTACTTTAGTCTATAAGACACCTTTAGAGAGGGTGACTCCATTACCTGCAGGTACACTACCATGCCAGGAGTCGTCCATTCTAAATACTCTTAGAATGCTGTCAAAGTAACCTGATTGGGAAACCACCCAAATCTAGATCTAAAACCATAGATCTAGTAACCAGTATGTCTGATATAATGTCCAAGTCCCATGTGGAGAAACCACTGTGTGACGACCAAAGTATAACCGATCGTAGTATAGGAATATCACTTCCTACTACCTTCTCAACAGATCCATTCCCTATTCTGATGACGTCAAACCTATGACTGTCACATCAGAAACAGATGATCTATCTCCGCTATATCTGCTTTAGTCTATGAATAGACATAAGCCTGATGTCCACCAATGCTTCCGCTGCTCCCACTGACTACGACAACCCTCTGGCAGAGTCATATAGGCGTGCACTTCTAAAGCTAGTTTAGAACGACGCTATACTCATCCTCCCACCGGGTCTCGCAGTCTGGAACAACAGCAATTGCAAGTGTAGGTAAACAAGAACTTCCCTGTCACCGTCCTTGAGGATACCGGAGTACCTCTCGGGTGCCTGAAGTTACCCACCTTATCTGCGGAGTGGCCAATGGAATGTCAAATCAGATTGAATCTTTAGGTTCCTTATCAAATCTTCAGTAATCGTTTGCGGTTCTGGAATCGCTTCCAGTTCTACCATACTCCCACTACTGTTTTATGAAAAATAACCATGTCTTTTAAAATGTGGCGAGTTAAGAACAATATCACTATTGATCTTTCTTATGGTAGAAAGTCAACCCTCGTCATAGCCTGGGTCAACCCACAAACAGCCATTACAGAAACGTGCCTTGAGTTGTCCAGTGTCTGGTTTTAATCATAAGCCGGACAACTCCCCATACCTTAACAATGTTAAGATATGAACTGTACTATATCCAATATAGAACCAAAGGCACTGATTTAATTGAACCAGATTCAAATCATGCAGCTATCTCCAGTGCATGTCAACTAAATGGAGAGATGCCGATCAGCGTTACTCAACTTAGGAATGCTTCCAATTATGAGTAACCTGAAAAGAGAAGCAATTTCTCTTTATCATTACTATCAACTGAATACCATACACAAGTATCTACATCTTCGATCACCTTGAAGAATCCCGATACTTGCTTCATCTGGTTCTCTACTCTATTCAAATACCTATAACTCCTCAAAACTTAGACCCTGTGTTTCTACGAAACACATGTCTAAGAACTAGAGAAGTTAAAAGTAAACAGAATATAGTAAGAGGACCAACCCCTCTGTCCTAATGGACACTGGACAACATACAATACTCTGTATAAGTCCCCTGAGTCTAACAACTCTTTCACTGTGTGTCGTAGGTTGAAAACTGTACTTATAGTTAAGAAGAATTACACCGCTGTTTAATACTCCTTACCTAACCATCCACTGATATAGGTAAATGTCATCGACATAATATCAAAAGGTATATCTCAATCTATGAAAATAGACGTACAGATGTATCAATTTGAAATTGGTGCATAAAAGCGGATATTCAAAACCAAATATTTGCCGACCGGCAAACAGCCCTGGTGATCTCCTCAAATATCACCGAATACAACGAACCCCGATATAATGAGGATGATTACCCTATTCCCAATAACTTACTCCCACTCATCATCTGTAAAACCATACAGATGTGAGAATCAAACCTGGTAAATACATACCCTGGAGCAAGTGTCCAATCGGGAAATCAGTTTTCTTTTAACAGTACACAGTTGAACTGAAACATTGAAATGTTTCGATGGGGTATCCTGGTATTCCTAGTAATGCCTCTACCATTATCCAGATTCACAACTATAACCGCATAATTCTTTGCCACCTCTCCAAATCCCTTTATATGTCTTTAGTCGTTGCCTTCTGCACAACCCTTATGCCAAATGGTTTTCTTCCTTCCCTACCGTTCGGCACCAGCCTATGGTTTGAAGAAGACTATCCAATAAGCATAATGGGTGTACTGTCCTAACCCTAGGAGCACTCGCAATGCGAGAGAAGGTGAAGATAAAAGACAACTGAATAAACCTTATTCCTATTTCTCCTGGACCAGAATCCATCCCCGAACTGGAACAAGTTCCTTTCGAGTTCGTATATAACCATACGATGGAGTATCCAATAAACTGTGGATCTTCGTAGTGATACGGAGTGTCCTGGAGAAATACAAAGGTGATTTAGGATTGGCGAAGAAATATTTGGTTTGGTCGTGAATATCAGTCGCAATTTACTTTGCCCTCTTACTAATCCCTTTATATGTCTTAATCTTAATACCTTCTGCACACCGTTTAGGCTAATTGGTTTTCTTCATTCCCTACCGGTCGGCACCAGCCTATGGTTTGGAAGAAGACTATCCAATTTGCATAATAGGTGTACTACCCCTAAACCAAGGAGTACTCGCAACCTGAGAGAAGATAGAAGGAAAAGACAACTGAATAATCCCATCCGTTTTCTCCAAAACCGGAAACCATCCTCGAATTCCTTCGAGTTCGTATCTAACCATACGATGGTTTTGTCCAATGGAAGTGGACGTCCGTAGTAATACGGGGTGTCATGGAGAAAAGGGTAAAAGTAGGAGTGGCAATGAGGTCTGCAACTCTGACAATCCAAAAGCCAGTGTTAAGAAGGTTCGGTCAACTTGGTCACTGAGTCATAGTCTTAGGGTCGGGTCAATGGTCGCTGCCAAAGAGAGAGAGAAAAGAAACACTCAGCGTGCACTCTATCCTAGATCAGAATGGTTACCAATTTATCTAATCTGGAAACCTCCCACTGTACCTCAAATTCTCCTCCAAACCTGAAAGAAGAATTAGTCGGGGTCACCCGAGGAGTAAACTAACTCATCAGTGGGAATCGGGATCCAACTATCATCGCATGATAACGTGACGGAATCCGCTCACGGTATAACACTCCATAAGGTATGCGCATATCTGGCAAGTTTCAGTTCTTTTGAAACTCCCGATGTGGATTTCTACCCCATGCTCTTATGACCTTGACTAAGGCCAACAAATCATAAGTCACATGTCAAGTTCTACCCGTCATTATCCAGGTTGATTTGAACCCACCCGTACAAGCCCTTGACTAGGGCCAACAAGGCTATACGACTGTCCCAAACCAACGCATCTATCTATGCTGCATATGAATAACCAACAGCTACCAAACACTGTGCCTTGACTATGGCCAACAAACACAGCTTGAATACTATTGACTATCCATATGAAACGACGGAGGGCTACGAATGGTTTCTGGCGAAAACCTTTAACGTAGTGAACTTGATATCGTTGAAGGAACGGATAGCTTTTTAGAAAATATAGTGACGAAAACCTTTACTAAAGAGGTCACTCCCGGTGAAGGGATCTCGGCTCTTTCCCCGTAGAATGGGGTGCAGGATATTCCAAATGAATACCACGATGCAAAGCAAAAGTAATCGGCTATAGTGAAGTCATTGCCTTGACGCAAACTGTTTGTCCAAGGGGTCACTCCCGGTGAAGGGATCTCGGCCCTTGCCTCGTCGACTGAGGAGCAGGATATTCTAAATGAATACCACGATGCAAAACAAAAGTGAACGTCCTTGCAATAACAGCTTTTTGAAAAGTGTTCCAACAACATCAGAATAGGTTTGTTTTAACTTGCATTGATCCGAATCAACGCAGTCCCATCAATTGATCACACCACAAAGAACGAAAATATACTGACGTACGTATATGCCATCCGCATTCGCCACTGGGTCCCGTCATCACCCGTTAGGTTAGCTAACTAACGGCAGAGCGGGGACTGGACTAGCGCGGATGAAAAACATATACAACATCTACTAATATATATACCAATATATAGTATTTCGCTCAAGGCGTGAATAAAATGCAACATCACAGAAATGTACAGCATCACAGAACAATACAGATATCTGGGATCCCCGGGTTTCACAGAGCCACTACTGAAACCCAACGTTCCCCTGGTCGTGTGGATAGCCTGTGCAATGAAATCCTAGACCCCTACGGGCGCGGCAAGTCTCCCGCCAAAACCTGAAGCGAGGCAGCCCCCTTCAGCACCGTGAATGGACCACCCAGCACTTCACGGAATCCGGTAACTTGGGCACCCCTCCTGGGTCAACCTGTACCCCCTACGAGTGCGGCGAATAGCCCGCCAATTCCAGACTGAAGCCCCCTCCGTCTCAATGCCCTGAGATGCAGGCCCGTTGCCCTCTAGAACCCGGCTATCCGTGCACCCCTCCGCGGGGTAACCCTAGTACAGAAAGTAAAATATACATACACCGGGTACATCGACCGCAACCAGGTCGTGCCCCAAAAGAATAATACAAACAGGCAGTGACGGCAGTCCACATGTCGGACGCTCGCCCCGCAATATCAAATGTACATAATACAACAAAACTGAACTAGCATTGCATCCAGGCTATCCCCCCCGACCGATCCGCAACATCACAGCATAAACATAGAACATCAACGTGAAAGTCACGTTCGCAAATCCGTCTAACCGGGCTATAGCAGTTAGACAGGATTTACCGATCGAGTGACATTCACGGTCGCAGATATAATGTAAATACTGTGAAAAAATGTGTTTAAAATATCCGATCGATCAAAAAATTAACAAGTGGGCCCCCAAGCAATACTGTAGCAGTCACAGAAAATCTGGGCCCAAATTCAATATCCCAAAACCCCCAAAATAAGCCCACAAGCCCACTGGAAAAATACGAGGCAGTGAAGACACTAGAGTGCGGCGGAACCGCGGCCCAAGTCGTCGACTGAAACTGTCGAATTTTTACAGAGGTCTTATAATATCTTGTACATCAATATTTTACAACCTGAAAAATTTTTTAGAGACCAAAAAATTTCAACAGAAAACTGATGTGAACTAAATTGTAGATTTTGGAATTTTGGTCGATCGGAAATGCAAAACACATCAAACGAAGCTAGACGAAGTTAATGGCGAGGCTCTGATACCACTGTAAGTGCACGGCGGCGCCCCGGCCGTCAACCCGACGGCCAAATGCGGAAGCGGTGATAAACTTTAATTTTGCGGACTTAGCAAACCGGCACCACCGCGCACTAAACACCCGGATCGTGCCATTAAACTAGTCTAAGCTAACAAGAGGATGGGTTAGAGATATACCGACTGATCCGAGTCCTCCGGTCTTCTCGTCGTCGTCCCGATCTCCCGCGGAATGTCCACTCTCCACCTCGTCGCCGGAAGGGCACCACGTAGCCGGATTCTTTTACGGGCTCCCACCTCTATACCGAGGCAACTCGGGCGCGAAGTTGGCTGGCCGACGCGTCCAAGATTTGCTGTAGAATGGTGTAGAATAGTTGTCTCTTTAGGGTTTATGATATAGTTGCCATGATGGAGGAATTTGTGCACTAGAATTTCATGGATACTTGATGGAAAAATTGAGCATGCAATGGAAATGAAATGGAGCATCCCTCAAAGATTGAGCTCGGCCACTACTGAAGGAAAAACTCACTGGGAAAGAAATGTGAAGAGTGAATATATGTGTAGTCCATTAATCAAAAACCATCAGCCATTTCTTATGCACTCAAATGTGAATATATATATTAATTTATCAACCCCCAAAAACCATTCCAGCACACTCATATTTTATTCATTCCTTACCAAGTAAATTAATCCACCATACAAATCAAAACCTCACCCCATTCCCCAAACAGTGGCCGGCCCCTCCCCCCAAACATATCCATCACAAATACACATCCAAAACCCATACCCATCCTTACCTTAATTAAATGCATGAATAGCAAAGAAGATATCATAATCAATCCTTTTGCAAGAAAACCCCTCCACAAATGTTATTTGCACAATTGCAAATAACCCCCTCCATCGGAAAAGTCCGGCCGGGAAAGAACAAAGAAAAACCGGCCGGAACGGAATGCAAAATGGCAACTCCAGAAAACTGATCCCATAATAAATTACAGGAAAACCCCAATACTGTGCATACACACCCGCATTTGTATTCCGACCGAAATACAAATGCAAAGAGACAAAACTACACTATCAAATACTAAGATCCGGCTTAAGCCAAAGCCGGCTAGTAAAAACCGTCCGATCACGATCCGTGCAATACCGCACGTATCTGATCGAACCCTGCCATATCTCCATACGGCCTCTACAGCGTTTCGCCCGAAAGCTGAGTAACTGAAAGTGTGGTGGACTCTAAAGACTCGTCAATACTATGGCTGTGGATTTAACCACTAGCACGTCAGAGGTATAAGCCAATACGTGACGGGCCACCAGCTATTGACTAAAAGGGACGTCGATGAGCGAACTCATCCTGACACCCTACTGAGCCTGTCAGTGACAATATCCGTACAGTCCGGTCCGTTCGTCTATGAGCATCGCATGTCGGGCCTAGGGGGTGGGTAAAAGTCAGACCCTCAAAAGCGGTACAAGTCGTGTCGGAGTGTAGCCCAGAACACCCTGAGATACTACTGGAATACCTACCAGTAAATCTCCTTCCTTGGCCAAGGACTTCGTGTAATGGCTCTCCTAGACACAGCGCGACCTCACCCCCAATACCGGGAGAGACGAAAACCCCCGAAGATCCGCTCACTGCCTCCATGTGGCTCGGGACTGTACCCAACTAAAACCTGTTTGCACGACTCCTTTGAGCCATGGTAGGGTAGTAATCAAAGCACAGTGGGAACTCACACGAGACAAATGACGATCCCCAGGTCGATGAACTAACCTGTACACATGTCACCTGGGAACTGCTATCTGACGTCAGGTATAAGACCAACTAGCATGTTCCCGGCGAGTCCTGTCCGGTGTACTCATAACCCAATGAGCACCTGTATACATCTTAGGTGAACCAACTGACACCAGTGGCTTGCGAGACCGGCCACCGCCCCTCGTCGGGGTCTCGACTGTATACACTAGTCTACTCTGGAGAATCGATGCCCTGTCTCGAAACTCCTACGACTAGGGACCTTTTAAGGATGTGCTTATAGACTCCAGCTCTCACTTATATGATCGCCCTCATACTGCTGGCAGTCAAGCAAGAATCCTAGGGGCTCTATCAACGTGCAATAGCGGCCTGTCAGGTCACCTAAAGCAGTACACGATGATAAAGGTAAACCAGATAGCATACTATCATCTTGAGTAAGACTGTCGTACCGGGATAGGTCCTCCCTCAATCATTGCAATCACGTGCCTGTGATCCAATAATTGACTCTGAGGGCACTATCTCCAACAAAATGCAATGCATTTCTTTCCTGAAGGGCCAGGCCCAATTAAAAGTCTAAACAGGCCTAATTAAATTGATGCTCTGCATCATTTATAAATGGGTAGAGCCCAAACGAAATAATAAAAATGCTATGCATTTATAAAGGGGGCAAAGCCCAGACAAAACAGATGCCTTGCATCATTTATAAATGAGCAGAGCCCAGGATAAACTGATGCTCTGCATTTTTATGGGCAAAGCCCAAACAAAAAAAAATGGAAGAAATGCAATGCTTAAAAATGTTGAACATTTCCAACTGGACTTAGCCCAATTCTGGCCGTAAGTCCTTAAATTAAATTGAACTGAGCACAAATGCCCCCTCAAATCAATTTATGTCCGGTTCGAGGGTACATCTCCGAACTCCTCTGACACTTCTCGTTGTAATCCTTCAACGACGTCAGAGAGGCGACGGGTCCCAACGACCACACATGAATATGGACTGCGGGGTCCTTAAACTCGTGGACCGGAACGTCCTTAAACTAATGTTGGACCGAAATGTCCTTAAACTAATATTGGACCGAAACGTGCTTAAACTAATATTGGACCGAAATGTCCTCAAACTAATATTGGACCGAAACGTCCTTAAACTAATATCGGACTGAAACGTCCTTAAACTAATGATGGACCACCACGTCCTTAAACTGGCGATGGACCGAAACGTCCTTAAACTAATGATGGACCACCACGTACCTAAACTGGAATATGGACCACTACGTCCCTAAACTGGAGCAATAGAGCCTCCAAATGCTCTTTTGCCGGATCTAAACGATCCCGTTTAAGTTGATCTTAGCCCCCAAACACGGCTAATGTATCCTTAAACATTCAAAAGGACTGTAAAAATCCAAATCAACTTTGGTTCAAGGGTACATCTCTGAACTCCTCTGACATCTGCCGTTGTAATCCTTCAACGACGTGGGGATGTCCAGCTTTTGTAAAAAAGCAGCATGCGGACAAGCTCGAGGCACATTCAGTACTGTGTAAGTTTGTGGGATACCCAAAGAACTCCAGGGGGTATCTTTTCTATTCCGCAGAGGAACAAAAGGTTTTTGTTTCTCAGCACGCCCACTTCTTGGAAACTGAATTTTTAGAAAATCAGATAAGTGGGAGCGCAATAGAACTGGAAGAAATTCCAGAACCACAAGCTATTACTGAAAGCTTGGAAGAACCAGAAGTCTCAAGAGAACCGGACATCCCAGCGCCACTCCGCAGGAGTAGTAGGCAGTCTCATCCGCCCGAGAGATACTACGGTTTTCTCATAGACAGGGATAGAGAGGATTGCACCATGGATTATGGTGAGCCTACTAGCTTCCAGCGAGCCATCCAGAGCGGCGACTCGGTAAAATGGCTGGATGCAATGCGGGCCGAGATGGAGTCCATGTACACCAACAAAGTTTGGACTTTGGACTTTGCTCCAGAAGGGGTAAAACCCGTAGGCTGCAAATGGATCTTCAGAAAGAAGATTGGTGTAGAAGGGCAGGTTGAGACCTATAAAGCTAGACTTGTTGCAAAGGGTTTTCGTCAAAGACCTGGCTTGGACTATGACGAGACCTTTTCTCCAGTGGCTATGCTGAAATCCATTCGGATCCTTCTTGCCATTGCTGCCTTCCACGATTATGAAATTTGGCAGATGGACGTAAAGACGGCTTTCCTAAATGGAAATTTGGAAGAGTGCGTCTATATGGATCAGCCGGAGGGATTCAATCAGAGTGGGAGCAGCGGTAGAGTGTGCAAGCTGCTCAAGTCCATTTATGGACTTAAGCAGGCATCGCGGAGTTGGAACATCTGCTTTGATTATACTGTCAAAGAATTCGACTTTATCAAAAATCCAGATGAACCATGCATTTACAGTAAGATTGTAGGGAGAACTGTGGTATTCCTCGTATTGTACGTGGATGACATTCTCCTAATAGGAAATGATATTCCTATGCTACAGTCAGTCAAAGGATTCTTGTCACAGAGGTTCTCCATGAAGGACCTGGGCGATGCCAACTACATTCTGGGGATCCAGATCTATCGTGATAGATCTAAGAGGATGTTGGGAATTTCACAGTCAAGGTACATCGACACCATACTAAAAAGATTTAGTATGGAAGATTCCAAGCGCGGTAATCTGCCGGCTTGTCACGGGATCACCCTCTCCAAAGAGATGTCTCCCAAGACTGATTTGGAGAGGGATCGCATGTCTATTATACCCTACGCTTCTGCGGTAGGCTCTATAATCTATGCGATGTTGTGTACCAGACCAGATGTAGCATACACATTGAGCGTTGTAAGCCAGTATCAGTCGAACCCAGGGGAGAAACACTGGATAGCGGTAAAGAACATTCTTAAGTACCTGAGAAGGACCAAGGAGATGTTCTTGGTGTATGGCGGAAAAGACCTCCAGCTTGAGGCCTTTGCTGACTCCAGCTTCCAGAGTGACAAGGATGACTCCAAGTCCATGTCGGGTTATGTCTTCACCCTCAATGGAGGGGCGGTTTGCTGGAAGAGTTCCAAGCAGGAGACCGTTGCTGACTCAACTATGGAAGCGGAGTACATAGCTGCTTGCGATGCCGCAAAGGAAGCTGTCTGGATGAAGAAGTTCCTCACGGAGCTTCAGGTGGCTCCTACCATTGTTGATCCAATACCGCTGTATTGCGACAACAACGGAGCTATAGCTTTAGCGAAGGAACCCAGGTCCCATCAGAAGTCCAGGCATATTTTGAGGCGGTATCACCTGATCAGGGAGATCGTAGATCGCCAGGAGATCGAGGTGAAGAGAGTAAATACGGAGAATAACACTGCAGATCCACTCACGAAGGCCCTATCCCAGACTCAGTTCGAGCGGCTGATCGAGATGATAGGTCTTCGATACGCCAGTACATGGCCTTAGTGCAAGTGGGAGATTGTTAGTGTATATGCCCTAGAGGCCATTACTGTATCATACTAGTTTGTATATTACTTGATGGAAGCTTGGGATATTCACAGTTGTATATACAATCTTGCTCGAAATGGTAGTATGCTACTTGGTTTGTCTCTGCTTTAATATGTGCATGTGTTTCTTTTAGCATATTGCTGATATATATATTAGTAGAGCCCTTAGGATCTTTGCTTGATTACCAGCGTTGTGATGGCGCTCACACTCGTGGGAGCTGGGTGATCTATAAGCACATCCTTATACAGGTCCCTGGTCGTTGGACTATCGAGACAGGGCATCGATACTCCGGAGTAGACTAGCGTATGCGCCTCTCATCCCAGTGTGGGAGACGGTCTGTCCCACAGCCGTCAGTACGTCGTACTTGAGATAGTATACGGGTGCTCGTTAGGTTACGAGTACACTGGACAGGACTCGTCGGGAACTGTTGGTTGGTAGTATACCTATCGTCAGTTATCAGTTCCCAGGTGACATGAGTACAGCTTAGTCCGTTGACTTGACACTGTCACTTCGCCTCGAGTGTGTTCCCACTGCACTTTGATTACTACCCTACCACGGCTCAAAGGAGTCGTGCAAACAGGTAGTTTTTGGGTGCAGTCCCGAAGCACTTGGAGGCAGTAACGGTTAGACAGGATTCGTCTCTCCCGGTATTGGGGGTTGACATCGCGCTGTGTCTATGAGAGCCATTACACGAGTAGTCCCTGGCCAGGGCAAGCGAGATATACTGGTAGGTTTCCAGTGTTATCTCAGGGTGTTCTGGGCTTCACTCCGACACGACTTGTACCGCTATTAGGGGACTGACGTTCACCGCCCCCCTAGGCCCGCCATGCGATGTATCAGACGAACAGACCGGACTGTACGGAGATTGTCACATACAGGCTCAGTAGGAGTTCAGATGGGGTTCACCTCGTCAGTCTTCTTATCGACATCTACCTGGGGACCGTTACGTACAGCTAGTGCCGCTTGCGGTCTGTGGTTAAACCCACTGCCAGCGTAGTGTCGAGTCTTTAGAGTCCCACACAGAGAGCTATTCGCCTTTAGGCAAAATGAGTAGAGGTCGCATGGTTTTGCGACAGGGTTCGTTCGCATCCGCGCACTTGTGCACGTTTGCTGTCCGGACAGTTTATACTAGCGGGCTTTGGTTTAAGCCGGATCCTAGTATATGATTTGGGATTGGTTTTTCTCTTTGTATTCATGTTCCTCGGATCACGAATGCGGGTGCGTATGCACAGTTGTTTGAGACCAAGGGAGAGGACCTTGATTAGGGTTAATGGCTATTGTCATTTTATTAACCCTAATGCTTATGTGTGTATTATAGTTAATTGATAATTAGTTTAATAATTGTGCATGGTTATGGTTGTTGACCTTTTGACCTCCTTGACTTGTTGACCTAGGTTGACACTTTGACCATCATCATTTCTTTTGGAAGATGCTTTTTGATCCTTGCAAATTGAAATGATAATGGTCATATCATGATTAACCATGACAATTATCTTACTAATTATCTAATTAAAATAATACACATATATTTATGAGAATGGTTGATTCTATTCTCATTCTATTTTTTCATTTCTCTCTCTTGTTCTTCCTCTCCCTCAAGCTCTCCCCTCTCATGTGTTGAGAAACACTTGAGCTTGAGAAAAACCCTCTCTTGATCATCTCTACTCTCATCTAGGGTTGAAGGACTAGCACTTCTTGAACCCTAGTTACTTCTAGCTTGGAGTTGAAGCCAAAGGTTGAGGCTTTCGGATGGATCTTTCTTTGACGGGAGAAGACGACAAGGTGACCTCCTTCCACTACTCCAAGGAGCAAGGAGAGAAGGACATAAAGACCAAAGGTATAACCTTTCTAGCACTTAGCTAGTTTCTAGTTAGCTTTAGCAAGTTTTTGTTTAGCAAAGATCCTTTAAAGTCTAGCCCATGTTGCCTAAGCTCATAAAAATCCGATTTTTATTCCGTTTTCCGCCTCCCCGCAAGTACCGGGGTGGGCAACGTGGACTTACAGTGGTATCAGAGCCTAACTAAACATAAACTAGCTAGGTAGTGAAGTGTAACGAAGTTCGAAACTGAAAAATCCAAAAAACGAGTTTTCAAAAACCCTAGTTTCTGTTAAAAAAAATTTCTGGTCAAAACAAAATTTGTTATACTCCAAAAATCGTCTCAGGGTTTTTTAAAGATAACCACCAAACCCGGTCCAGTGACTCGACCAAGGAGCCGCGGTTCCGCGGCAATAGCGAGCTATTGCCGCGCAACCGCGGCCAAGTTGGCTCTTCACTGGGTCGAGTTTGGTGCAGTGTATCTCTGGCTTGGTTTTAGGATTTTTAAGATATGTTATATGTGCCCAGATTTTCCAGAATAGAAATTTATTTTTGGGGGCCTATAAATCCGTATTTTTTCCGAACTTCACTACACTTTGACTATGACGGTTATATCTGTGATGTTTGTATGTATTGAACGTTGACTAATCGCTATATGTCGATTAGTCGGGGTTATACATATCTGTGATCTGTGTTTGATATTGGTATGTGTATATGAATGGGTTGGATTGTCGTGGGTGAATAGCCGGGGTGGATGTGAGATGAGTGTTGCCTTTTCTTTCATTCATTGTAATATGTAAATTGATGTAATATTATTATTTATTTGGCCGCACAACCGGGTCGGGGTTGTAGCCGTCATTGTATAATTCTTTTTACTATTTTTGCTCCTAGGATAGACCCATGGAGGGGGTGCACAAACTACCGGGTATCTCGAAGTGCCGAGTGGCCTACTCACGGTGTTGAGGGAGGTTGCTTCGCTTCGGGTACTTGGCGGGTAGTTTGCCGCACCCATAGGGGTCTTGGGTGGGGTATTTGGCTATTCACCGCGACCGTGTAATCCGCTTTTCGTTGCAGGCTCGAACGGATTGCGGATTCCTAGTATATCCAATGTATTCATCTGTGATCTGTAATGTCTATCATTGCTATATATTTATATATGATAACTATTTAGGCGTTGCTTATGTTTTACAGCCGCGCTAGCCCAGCCCCCGCTCTGTCATTAGTTAAGTAACCTAACGGGTGATGACGGGGCCCCGTGGCGAATGCGAATGGCATAAGCGTACGTCATATTTTGGTTGTTTTCTGCAATGGTAGGATTAAATGATGGGACGCATTAAAAGAACTAATGCAAGAAAATAAACCAAGTAAAAGTCGATTGGAACACTTTGAAAACCACTCGGTTCTTTTCAAAACTAAACTTTTAAACGCGGAGCTTGAACCACTCCTTTTAAAAGCTATCTCGTTCCATCGATTATATCAAGTTCACTACGTTTACGGTTTCGCCAAAACCATTCGTAGCCCTCCGTCGTTTCGTATGGATATTCAATAGTATTCAAGCTATGTTTGTTGACCTTCGTCAAGGCATAGTAATTGGTAGCTATTGGGTGTTCATATGTAGCATAGATAGATACGTTGGTTTGGGATAGTCGTACTACCTTGTTGACCTTCGTCAAGGGTATGTACGGGTGGGTTCAAATTAACCTGGATAATGACGGGTAGAACTTGACATGTGACTTATGATTTGTTGACCTTCGTCAAGGTCATAAGAGCATGGGGCAAAAATCCACATCGGGAGTTTCATAAGTACTGAAACTTGCTAGCGCTGCATACCATTTGGAGTGTGATGATTCTGGTAGGATTCCTTCGGTTTTATCATGCGATGATATTTGGATCCCGATCCTACTGTGAGTATATGCTACTCCTCGGGAAAACTCTCACTTAACGATCAATGCTATAAACTTAGTAGGTGTCTAGAAAGGTGTTAGCGGGGCTACGCCCATAGGGAAAAGATGTTATTTAATTAAGGAACTTCGCGAAAGCGTTGGAAAACCTCCCTCGAAGTACCGACACTGGCCTGGCTGAACGGTTAAGCAAGTATTGTACGGTGAGAAAGATCCTGACTAATTCTTCCTTTGTGGTTTGAGGAGGGCTTCGAGAGACAGTGGGAGCCATCCTGTTTAGAGAAATTAAAAACCAATCTAAACTTGCAAGAGAATCGTGCTAAGTGTTTTCTTCTCTCTCTCTTAATTGCAGCGACCCAGTGACCGCACCTAGGTTACATCTAGATAATAAAATGACTGAATCTGACTGTTTTGACTGGCAAGGGTCTGTCCAGATGTCCATTGCCCAGGACAAGCTGGGACACCTCTTGACTGATCCAACCCCTGCCGTCTCAGGTCCAGTTTCCCCTGTCACGGATATTGATATTCGTAGGACATCGGAAGAAGACTGTGCGAAAGCCAAGTGCCTCGTGTTAGCCTCAGTTGATGGTATATACCAGAGGCAGCACGAGAAGATGGACTCATCTTCTATCTTCCTCCATAACAAAGTTTTATATGGAGAGCAATCTCGTATCGCAAGATATGAGACCTCGAACGAATTGCTTCCAGCGAGGTTGGCTATCGGGTCATCTGTAGGGGACAACGTCCTTACAGAGACCAGTTCTTTTGAGCTCTCGGACCTGAAGACCACGTTGAAGAACGGGTCAGATGCTGACTTAGTTCAACAGTCTCTACCTACTACCCTGAAGAAAACCAGGGAAGTAGAAAGAAAGAGAAGGGAAGAAGTTTCGGGATTGGATGCAGTAAAAGAGGGATGTTCCTGTTGTTGCGGGAATGAACATGGACAGAAGGATTGCAGGGCTTGCAAAGCCAGTAGCCAGAATTTGAAGCATGTTGTGGATTTGGCTTCGGGTGTGTTTGTAATAGAGAACTGTATGTCAGTTAACCCTACTTCCTGGGTATTGGATACCGGATCAGGATCTCATATCTGTAATTCGTTACAGGCTCTGAGAAACCGTAGGGTTATCAGGAAAGGTGATATGACTCTCAGGGTTGCTAACGGAATGAGCATGTATGCTGAATCCGTAGGGGAATATCATCTAAGACTGACAACTGGGCAGATATTGATTCTGCGTAACTATTTTTATGTAGCAGGTGCGACTTGTAATATCATATCTGTATCCTTAATTTCTAAGGAAGGATATGATTTTACTTTTGTAAGCGATGTAGTTAACATCCACCTAAATCAAGTTCTGATTGGGTCAGGTACATTACAAAACGGGATATACGTGTTGAATCAAGCTCAGATCTTCAGTGTCCAGAACACACTTAAAAGAAAGTCTCCGGAAACAAATCAGGCTTTCTTATGGCATTGTAGACTGGGTCACATTAATGAAACACGGTTAACAAAGTTACATAAAGAGGGATACTTGAATCCGTTTGAGTATCAGTCTTATGCCACTTGTGAATCTTGTCTCATGGGAAAGATGACAAAGACTCCGTTCACTGGACACGGAGAAAGAGCAAGCGAGCTCTTGGGACTCGTACACAGTGACGTGTGCGGTACAATGTCTACACATGCGCGAAGTGGTTATTCATACTTCATTACTTTCACAGATGATTTCTCTAGGTATGGACATGTCTTCTTGATGAAGCACAAATCCGAGGCCTTTGAGAAATTTCATGAATACAAGAATGAAGTTGAAAAACAAACAGGCAAAAGTATCAAGACACTGAGATCTGATCGAGGTGGTGAATACTTAAGTGCCGAGTTTCTGGGCTACTTAAAAGAGAATGGAATTCTCACTCAGCTTACTCCTCCATACACACCACAACACAACGGTGTATCGGAAAGGCGGAATCGAACCCTATTGGATACGGTTCGTTCCATGATGAGTAAGGCTGAGTTGCCGCGATCTTTCTGGGGTTATGCGCTAGAAACAGCTGCATATCTCTTGAACAAGGCTCCAACCAAGACTGTGCCTACCACCCCATATCAGATGTGGAGTGGGAAGAAACCCTGTCTCAAGTACCTTAAGATATGGGGATGTCCAGCTTTTGTAAAAAAGCAGCATGCGGACAAGCTCGAGGCACGTTCAGTACTGTGTAAGTTTGTGGGATACCCAAAGAACTCCAGGGGGTATCTTTTCTATTCCGCAGAGGAACAAAAGGTTTTTGTTTCTCAGCATGCCCACTTCTTGGAAACTGAATTTTTAGAAAATCAGATAAGTGGGAGCGCAATAGAACTGGAAGAAATTCCAGAACCACAAGCTATTACTGAAAGCTTGGAAGAACCAGAAGTCTCAAGAGAACCGGACATCCCAGCGCCACTCCGCAGGAGTAGTAGGCAGTCTCATCCGCCCGAGAGATACTACGGTTTTCTCATAGACGGGGATAGAGAGGATTGCACCATGGATTATGGTGAGCCTACTAGCTTCCAGCAAGCCATCCAGAGCGGCGACTCGGTAAAATGGCTGGATGCAATGCGGGCCGAGATGGAGTCTATGTACACCAACAAAGTTTGGACTTTGGACTTTGCTCCAGAAGGGGTAAAACCCGTAGGCTGCAAATGGATCTTCAGAAAGAAGATTGGTGTAGATGGGCAGGTTGAGACCTATAAAGCTAGACTTGTTGCAAAGGGTTTTCGTCAAAGACCTGGCTTGGACTATGACGAGACCTTTTCTCCAGTGGCTATGCTGATATTCATTCGGATCCTTCTTGCCATTGCTGCCTTCCACGATTATGAAATCTGGCAGATGGACGTAAAGACGGCTTTCCTAAATGGAAATTTGGAAGAGTGCGTCTTTATGGATCAGCCGGAGGGATTCAATCAGAGTGGGAGCAGCGGTAGAGTGTGCAAGCTGCTCAAGTCCATTTATGGACTTAAGCAGGCATCGCGGAGTTGGAACATCTGCTTTGATGATACTGTCAAAGAATTCGACTTTATCAAAAATCCAGATGAACCATGCATTTACAGTAAGATTGTAGGGAGAACTGTGGTATTCCTCGTATTGTACGTGGATGACATTCTCCTAATAGGAAATGATATTCCTATGCTACAGTCAGTCAAAGGATTCTTGTCACAGAGGTTCTCCATGAAGGACTTGGGCGATGCCAACTACATTCTGGGGATCCAGATCTATCGTGATAGATCTAAGAGGATGTTGGGACTTTCACAGTCAAGGTACATCGACACCATACTAAAAAGATTTAGTATGGAAGATTCCAAGCGCGGTAATCTGCCGGCTTGTCACGGGATCACCCTCTCCAAAGAGATGTCTCCCAAGACTGATTTGGAGAGGGATCGCATGTCTATTATACCCTACGCTTCTGCGGTAGGCTCTATAATCTATGCGATGTTGTGTACCAGACCAGATGTAGCATACACATTGAGCGTTGTAAGCCAGTATCAGTCGAACCCAGGGGAGAAACACTGGATAGCGGTAAAGAACATTCTTAAGTACCTGAGAAGGACCAAGGAGATGTTCTTGGTGTATGGCGGAAAAGACCTCCAGCTTGAGGCCTTTGCTGACTCCAGCTTCCAGAGTGACAAGGATGACTCCAAGTCCATGTCGGGTTATGTCTTCACCCTCAATGGAGGGGCGGTTTGCTGGAAGAGTTCCAAGCAGGAGACCGTTGCTGACTCAACTATGGAAGCGGAGTACATAGCTGCTTGCGATGCCGCAAAGGAAGCTGTCTGGATGAAGAAGTTCCTCACGGAGCTTCAGGTGGCTCCTACCATTGTTGATCCAATACCGCTGTATTGCGACAACAACGGAGCTATAGCTTTAGCGAAGGAACCCAGGTCCCATCAGAAGTCCAGGCATATTTTGAGGCGGTATCACCTGATCAGGGAGATCGTAGATCGCCAGGAGATCGAGGTGAAGAGAGTAAATATGGAGAATAACACTGCAGATCCACTCACGAAGGCCCTACCCCAGACTCAGTTCGAGCGGCTGATCGAGATGATAGGTCTTCGATACGCCAGTACATGGCCTTAGTGCAAGTGGGAGATTGTTAGTGTATATGCCCTAGAGGCCATTACTGTATAATACTAGTTTGTATATTACTTGATGGAAGCTTGGGATATTCACAGTTGTATATACAATCTTGCTCGAAATGGTAGTATGCTACTTGGTTTGTCTCTGCTTTAATATGTGCATGTGTTTCTTTTAGCATATTGCTGATATACATATTAGTAGAGCCCTTAGGATCTTTGCTTGATTACCAGCGTTGTGATGGCGCTCACACACGTGGGAGCTGGGTGATCTATAAGCACATCCTTATACAGGTCCCTGGTCGTTGGACTATCGAGACAGGGCATCGATACTCCGGAGTAGACTAGCGTATGCGCCTCTCATCCCAGTGTGGGAGACGGTCTGTCCCACAGCCGTCAGTACGTCGTACTTGAGATAGTATACGGGTGCTCGTTAGGTTACGAGTACACTGGACAGGACTCGTCGGGAACTGTTGGTTGGTAGTATACCTATCGTCAGTTATCAGTTCCCAGGTGACATGAGTACAGCTTAGTCCGTTGACTTGACACTGTCACTTCGCCTCGAGTGTGTTCCCACTGCACTTTGATTACTACCCTACCACGGCTCAAAGGAGTCGTGCAAACAGGTAGTTTTTGGGTGCAGTCCCGAAGCACTTGGAGGCAGTAACGGTTAGACAGGATTTGTCTCTCCCGGTATTGGGGGTTGACATCGCGCTGTGTCTAGGAGAGCCATTACACGAGTAGTCCCTGGCCAGGGCAAGCGAGATATACTGGTAGGTTTCCAGTGTTATCTCAGGGTGTTCTGGGCTTCACTCCGACACGACTTGTACCGCTATTAGGGGACTGACGTTCACCGCCCCCCTAGGCCCGCCATGCGATGTATCAGACGAACAGACCGGACTGTACGGAGATTGTCACATACAGGCTCAGTAGGAGTTCAGATGGGGTTCACCTCGTCAGTCTTCTTATCGACATCTACCTGGGGACCGTTACGTACAGCTAGTGCCGCTTGCGGTATGTGGTTAAACCCACTGCCAGCGTAGTGTCGAGTCTTTAGAGTCCCACACAGAGAGCTATTCGCCTTTAGGCAAAATGAGTAGAGGTCGCATGGTTTTGCGACAGGGTTCGTTCGCATCCACGCACTTGTGCACGTTTGCTGTCCGGACAGTTTATACTAGCGGGCTTTGGTTTAAGCCGGATCCTAGTATATGATTTGGGATTGGATTTTCTCTTTCTATTCATGTTCCTCGGATCACGAATGCGGGTGCGTATGCACAGTTGTTTGAGACCGAGGGAGAGGACCTTGATCAGGGTTAATGGCTATTGTCATTTTATTAACCCTAATGCTTATGTGTGTATTATAGTTAATTGATAATTAGTTTAATAATTGTGCATGGTTATGGTTGTTGACCTTTTGACCTCCTTGACTTGTTGACCTAGGTTGACACTTTGACCATCATCATTTCTTTTGGAAGATGCTTTTTGATCCTTGCAAATTGAAATGATAATGGTCATATCATGATTAACCATGACAATTATCTTACTAATTATCTAATTAAAATAATACACATATATTTGTAAGAATGGTTGATTCTATTCTCATTCTATTTTTTCATTTCTCTCTCTTGTTCTTCCTCTCCCTCAAGCTCTCCCCTCTCATGTGTTGAGAAACACTTGAGCTTGAGAAAAACCCTCTCTTGATCATCTCTACTCTCATCTAGGGTTGAAGGACTAGCACTTCTTGAACCCTAGTTACTTCTAGCTTGGAGTTGAAGCCAAAGGTTGGGGCTTTCGGGTGGATCTTTCTTTGACGGGAGAAGAAGACAAGGTGACCTCCTTCCACTACTCCAAGGAGCAAGGAGAGAAGGACATAAAGACCAAAGGTATAACCTTTCTAGCACTTAGCTAGTTTCTGTTAGTTATATGTATGCCCTAGAGGCCATTACTGTACATTAGATGTATATTGTAGTGGATGCTGGGACATATATAGGGAGGACTTTCTTGCTCGACATGATAGTATGCTATCTGGTTGCTCTTTACCTTAACGTGTACACAGATTGTCTCTCTATTACATGTTGGTAAAGCCCTTAGGATGTGTACTTGACTACCTGGACTATGATGCTGATCATACTAGTGGGGACATGGTAGTCCATAAGTACATCCTTGAAAGTCCCTAGTCGTGGGTGTATCGAGATGGGGCATCGATATACCAGAGTAGACTAGCGTGTACCTTCTCGACCCATACAGATGGGCGATGGATGATCCCATATCCATTGGTGTTTGACATCAGAGATGATATACGGGTGCTCAGTAGAGACTGGGTACACTGGACGGACTCGCCGAGAACTCCCAGATGGTATTATACCTTACGTCAGATGGCAGTTCTCTGGTGACACTGGTACAGAGTAGTCTGTTGACCCAAGATCGTCATAGAGTCTTGTGTGGTTCCTACTGTGCTTTGATTTCCATCTTACCACGTCCAAGAGGGCGTGCAAAACGGTGGTTTTTGGGTACAGTCCCGAGTCACATGGAGGCAATGAGCGATAGGAGGGGATTCGTCTCTCCCGGTATAGGGGGTTGATGTTGCGCAGTGTTCGATTGGCTATAACAGGAAATCCCTGGCCAGGGTTGCTGAGATTTACTGGTAAGTGTTACCAGTAGTTTCTCGAATTGTTATGGACCTCATATCGACACGACTTATCGAGCTATTGGGGTCTGACGTTTACCACCCCTAGGCAAGATATGCGACATATCAGACGATCAGACCGGACTGTACGGTAGTGTTACTGGTTGGATTCACTGGAGTGTGAGCGGGCTTGCTCGTCGATCTTCTGATCGTTCAATACCCGGGTGGCCGTTACGTTTAGCAGACCGCTTGCGGCTTGTGGGTGTTTGATATGATCATCACCTGCTGCCGTCGTTTTGACGAGTCTTTAGAGTCCTACACAGAGGTTTCCTGGCTCAAGCGAAACGAAATAGGAGCGCATATGAGATATGTGCGGGACCGAGAATAATGCGTGTATGTGATACCGTATTTCATTCTCGCGATAAATGTATCGATTGGTTATATGCGATATAACCTAGTTATCGAATCAAGGATTGGTTCGATAAGCCGATACATAGGATACTAGTCGGTTATATGCGATATGACCGGATCGTTAAATCAAATGTTGATTTAATGTATAATTATATATTTGATATATTACTTTGCATTAACTAGTATTGGTTTACTTTAAATGGATTTTCTCACTCGGGTGTACACATTGTATATGTGATATGCTTTTGTGCACTCGATTGTATCATGTTTGATGATGCATGATAAATTGGTTTGTGTAAAGAATTAAACCTAGGTTAAGTAAATGGTTAAGGTTTCTATTTATTTGTCCATTCATTTATCTTTTTATTTTGTATGAAAATGAAATGACAAAAGAAAACAAAATGGTTTCATTCTTTCTTTCTTTCTTTCATGAAGCTTGATGAAGCTTCATGAAGCTTTGACCATATGACCATTTTGTCTTCAAGCTTAACCCTAACCATTCTTTTAACCTTAGTCAATTCTCTACACCTAACTATAGTTAATGTTATGATAAGTATTCTTTTTCTTTATTATTCTAATTAACTTATCATATCATTATTATCTTCTTCATCTTCTTCTTCCATGAAGAAAAGCTTGCTACTCTAATGGCAAGTGATGAAAAAGAGTGAGAAATCCAATTCTAAAGTGAACCCACTTCCTATTTCTTCATCCTCTACCTCTTGCCAAGTAGTAGAGTGTGTTTCCTTCACAAGTTTTCTAGACTTGGTGAAGTTGGAGCTTGATCTAGCGATGCCTCGACGTAGATCATCTTCGGCACGTCGTCGATGACCTAGCCCGCTCTTTCTCCGATGAAGCCGACGCTAGAGCCCGGGATTTGATTTGGACAGCGGAGAGGACTTCATCACGGAGCCGTGGAGGTGGAGGACCGGATCTACAAAGGTTGTATTTCCGTATTCTCTTAGTAAAGTAGTTTACTAGTTGCTTATTCGCCTAGATTTCTAGTTAACGATCTTGTTAGGGTTTCTCGGCACCGTTAAAATTTGAAATTGGCATGGTTGATGCCTTGTGAGACCTCTTGAGAGTGACTAGGAACCCTACAGTGGTATCAGAGCTACTAGGCATTGGATGTCGACCTATGGGGGGTTCTCACTGTGTGACAGTGTGGCGAAGCATAGGCTCTTACCCCCAGGGTGTCCCGAGACCGGAAGGTGTTCCGGCGGGTTGTAGTCCTCGCGAGGGGCATGCGCAAAAAGTAGCGGCTGAGGGACCCGTTGGTGCCACGGCAACCCCATTGGATGGGGTGGCTGCCTGACCTACAGTGGTATCAGAGCCTAGCTAGAGCCTTAGGCGAAGTCTAGACGGAGTTTGAAGTCCGATCGAACCCGAAACCCCACTTTTCCACGCTCTCTGGACTTTTTCTGAAAACGTGGATTTTTCCAAATTAAAAATTGCTAAAAAATTCAGCAGGGAAATATAAGAATTACGGCGCAAAACGTTTCTCATGAACAGTACAAAGTGCGGCGGAACCGCGGCAGAAGCTTGGCCTCTGCGGCGGTTCCGCGGCCATATGGTGACATCATCATTCCATGTTTGCACAGTAACTCTTATTTTATTATGCTGGATTTTCTGGGAATTTTTAATATTTATTCAAGAGTTGAATTTTTCTGGGTTGTTTTGGGGATTCGAATGTTCGATCGGATTATCAAATTTTGTCTGTGTGGCTTTCCGGATAAATTTTTGAATATGTTAAAAAGTTCGACCGGATATAAATACCCAACTTTTCCCCTGCCGGAAAATTTCCAAGTGTTGGATTTTTCCGAGGTTTAAAGACGTTCTAAGTAGTGCAAGTAACGTGATGGTCCCTCTAGAAGACAACAAACCTTAACTCGATTATGTGACCGTCTTGAACTGCCCTTTGAACCTTCGGGTTTGGGGCAGTACGGCGTGCCACATGTGAGGCGTTGGCTTGACCCTTCTACGGCTGGACCGTTTGTACTGAGGCATGAAGTGAATGTCTTTGAACTTATTTCATGTGTTGAGCTGTATCGGGAAAACTTGGGTATTCGATTGCTCGATCGGAAAGTTTAACATTTTCTATTTATCTGGAATGGGATACAATAATTGGAATTCACAAGTAGTTATGAGATAACTGAATGAATATTATAAACATAGCAGTTTAGTCTCACTTGATCGATTGCCACGGAATTTTGATGTGATCAAAAGTCCGTCGCAATCACGTAGCGTACGCGGATACTCGCCGGGTAAACTTAATAGACAGCCTCGCCCCATAGCCCCGACCAAGTGACTGTAGGAGAACCCCGTCGCCGAAAGCATCCGTTCGGGTGCTCGCGGTAGCGGTGTTCCGCCTTGGTGCACTTCGTCGACGGTATCGGGGGTGCGGCCGCCTACTAAAGTTTGCGACGAGTATTCGATCAGGATGTCGGGAATCTTGTTGAATTCCCCGACTTGGTATTGAAAAGAGTTTTCGATTTTGAGACTAAAATGCGGGGTTTATAATTGTTAAGCATACGATGTCTAAAGAATTCATTTGGTCAGGCATGCGATGTCTGAGGTGATTGCGGATTCCAACTGTTGTAGTTTTACACTTTCTTTTCTGTGAACGTAAGTGTAATATGTGATATCGCCGGTTTCGTTGCTATATGTCAACGACAATTGGGATACGCATGTTTACTTACGTTGATGACATGTGATGTTATGTGTTACTGGATATGTTATATTGGATCGTCGTGTTTGAGTAGCCGGGGGTTTTTATGTGAGATGAGTGTTTTTCATTTTCATTCATGTAAAAACTTGTATGTAATATTCTTTTATTGGGGCACTTCCAGGTTGCGGAAGTTGTCACCGTTTGTATATTATTTACTTTTCCGCACTAGGATAGACCCAAGGAGGGGAGCACAAGTAACCGGGTTCTGGAGTCCAGTGGGAGACCAACTCGAGGAGTCGAGTCCGGGTCTCCTAACTCTAGAATTGGTAGGGTTGCTTGCCGCTCTCGTAGGGGTCTAGGGGTATGGGTTTGGCTATTCATCGCGACCGTGGAATCCGTGTTTTATACTGGCTCGTATTGAAAACACGGACGTCCTAGTATATCCAATATTTCATATGTTTCTTCTGCTGCGATATCTGTGATGTGATCATGTGATGTTCTGTGATAGATACAGTATATAGTATATATGATATATTATATAGGCGTTACTTATGTTTTACACCCGCGCTAGCCCTGCCCTGCTCTGCCGTTAGTTACCTAACCTAACGGTGCATGAGGGGACATCGAGGCAAATGCGGATGGCATAAGTGTACGTCGTATTTATCTGTGATGTTTAGGTACTTAAATGATGGGACTTCATTAATATGATTAATGAAATAAAAGAAACCTAAGATGTTGTAGAATCGAATTTCAAAAATAAAACAGGTAGCTACAGTTCTTGCTTTGCACAGAGGTATATATGATATATCCTGCACCTTATTCGATAAGGAAAGGACCGAGATCCCTTCACCGGGAGTGACTCCTTTAGCAATAACTGGCCGATGCTACACACTCGGTTTGTCTTTTGATTACTTTTAAGAGTTTTTGCTTTGCACAGTGATATATATGATATATCCCGCACCTCATTCGATGAGGAAAGGACCGACGATCCCTTCACCGGGAGTGACTCCTTTAGCAAAACTAGAAAAGCCTCAAAAGCACTCCATTTTAAAATCATTTGATTCTACAACGATATCAAGTTCATTACGCAATAGGTTTTCAGAAAAACCTGTCGTAGCCCTCCGTCATTTCAGATAAGTCCTATTTAGTATTCGTGCTACGTTTGTTGACCTTCGTCAAGGCGTAGTGTGCGGTAGCTAACTAGTATTTATCTGTTTATGCATATGATGCAGATTGGATTAGGGTAGTCGTGCGGCCTTGTTGACCTCCGTCAAGGGTCGTGCGGGTGGGTTTAATTCGATCAAGAAATGACGGGTTGAACTTGACTAGTAGCCTATGGTTTGTTGACCTCCGTCAAGGTCATAGGGTGCTGGGGGTAAAATATTATCGGGAATTTCAAGTGTTGAAATTTGCAATGAGATTGCATACCCTCTATGTGATAGTTGGATCCTGATTGAAAAGAATTCTTGATGTGTAGTATGAAATTTTTTTTGTAAAGAAATCACAACCAAAAATTATTTGACCGCAATCAACTACGGTGTCGGATGTAGTTTGTATGTGAGTGCGGATCGTCCACAGGGAAAGTGTAATCGTTCGTCTTTTGATTTAGGTGAGTTGAAACTTTAAGGAAAAGAAAACAAACAATTCAAGATTTAAAGTTGAAGTTCAAGAATGAGAAAAATCTAGATCTAAGAAAGCATTAAAAGATAGAATCAAGAATTGATCATTTGTTGATTTTTCCAAACCAAATCTCAAGAATCGAAATGAGGCTCGTAGGAATCGATTGGATCTATAGATGTGATGTAATCTTACAATTACGTATTCTTATCCTTCGATGAATTGATACTAGATCGATGATGATCGATGAGAATTAGAGACTTCTTGTGAAACTAGGGTTTCATCTTATCTCTTGTTCTTTCATTGATATCATTCATATTCTAGCCTCTAGTAAATTCAAGAAACGATCGTAGATCCCTAATTTCGAGCGATCACAATCAAGAAAGCATCGCAACGAAACTAGGTCATCGATTCTTGAACTTGCTAGGGTTTACAAAACTCGTAGGACTTAAAAATCGTATTAAGATTTGTTACATCATCATTCTACAATCGTCTCGACTCCTTTACGAGCGGAGTTTTACTCACACATCACAACAAGAACAACAATTACAAATTGAGATCTAATCATGATGCAAGAATTAAAAGAAAGCAAGATAAAAGAATTTCACCTTTTATTTATATCAACAATTTCATTACATTCGCTCAAGAACTACAAGAGGAAGAATTCGATCGTCGACTTGGCTTCGCTCGTCTCCGTGGATCGCGGATCGGCTTGGATCACTTGCCCGATTGAAGATCGGCTCGGCTCCTAAAAGGTTGAAGGCTTCTCGCTTGATTTGGTACTCAAGATCTTGGATTTGGAGTGGAATTAGGGTTAGGGTTTCGCACAAGCCTTGTCACTAGACTTGTGGAAGAAAATGGTGTAGAATGAACCAATGGTTATTGATTATCCTTTAACCCTAGGTCTAGGTTCCTATTTATAGATAACTAACCCTAGATCTAGGATTTCAAATTCTAAGTTTCCCTCCTAAAGTTTGTTGAGGAAATTCAAATTTCCCTCCAAAAGTTAGTTAGGGGAGAAGCTTCTAGATGTGATTAGTTAGGAGGAGCTTCTAGAAGAGGATTAGTTAGGAGCTTAATTAGGATTAGCCTTCTTTAATTTTCATTGCTGATCTGGCAGTAGGTACGAGAGAATTATGGAATTTTAAGTATCAGAAAGGACTGTGGGCCCATAGAAAGGAATTATGCACTGAAGTTTTGGAGCTGAAGCTTTGGACCAACCGCGGATCCGCGGCCCAAGTAGTGTTCCTACCGCGGATCAGCGGCTACTTAGAGGCTTTGGGCTTCTATTCTTCTGGTACTTGTTTGGTATGTCTCATGGGCCTTCTTTTGATGTATAGAATTGTATAATTCCTTCTTAACTGCTACCAGATCTGAAATGATTTAGTTGGTGTATTTTTGATCAGCTCTTTTGGTTTTTCTTCCGTATTTTCCTGCACAGACTCAAGACAAGTGTTGCGCAAATACAGAAATGATGCGATGCCATGAAATGCGGTTAATTTCCTTTAAAGTGTCGGTTTGAAAGTCTAATACATGCAATCTCATATTTTGTGATAGATTTGCTAATATGTAGAATATGAATGCCGAACACTTCTAAATGTATGCAAATGTTAGGGAAATTGCCGGCTAAAATATACAATATTTTCGACTGATCAGATCCCGATACCCGCTGCGAGTAAGAGTTACTCCTGGGAGAGTTTTACACATTACAATTAGCCGATTAAGTAGGTGTCTAGAAAGATGTTAACGAGGTTACGCCTCTGGGAAAACGAGATTTACATTAATTAGGTTCGTGCGAAAGCACGGGGGACCTCCCTCAAAGTACCGACACTGGCCTGGCTGAAAGATTGGCGAACTTGTAGTGTGTAATTAATCCCGGCTAGTCTTTCCTTTTAGGGTTTGAAGGAAGATTTGATAAAAAGCAGTGGGAGCCATCCTGATTAGATAAAAAAATAATAATAACCAATCTATTCTTGCAAGAGCGCACGCTGAGTGTTTTCTTCTCTCTCTCTCCAGGTAGCGACCATATCACGCCTTAATCAAGATAATAATACGGATAATTGACCGAACCCGCTTGTTATACTGAGCTGGGGAACATTGGTCCCGCTCCAACTTATAATTGTTATAAGACAGAGCAGGAAATAGGGGATTACCAGAATTCCCGTGCCGCCCAAATGAGGAAAGTGCATATGATGCATCATCTTCGAGTGTGTTCGTTACAAAGAACTATTTCTCTGTATCCTCTACGTCCTGGGTATGTGATACCAGATCAGGATCCCAGATATGTAATCTGTTACATAGGGCTACAGATAGGTAGAGAACTGAGAACGGGTGATAAGTTTCATGAGGCAGAAAACGGGGCAAGTGTTGCAGCCAAGTCTGTTGGTCACTGTCACCCTGTATTACAAATACATTGATTCTGAACGAATGTTATTAGATACCGAACCTGATATACAAAATCATATCACTCTCTTTATTAGTAAAGAAATGATAAAATTTTGTATTGTTGGATAATGTTTTGAACATTTCCTATATCAAAAGTTGATCGGTTCAGGCACGTTATCTAAAAGCATTGATGTTCTAAATCAAAATACAGTTCTTAGTATACGGAACACACACAAGAGGAAGAGTTCAGAAATGAACAAATCCTTCTTGAGGTATTGTAGACTAGGTCATATCATGCGACCCGACTAGCTGAAGTTACATTTAGATGCATATTTAAATCAGTTTGAATTTACATCTTGTGAAACTTGTCAGTCATGTCACAAAGATTAGATGACCATAGCCCTGTTTATTGGAAACAGAGAAAGAGTTAGTATACTCTTGGGACTGATACATGATGATGTATGTAGGTCCCCAGTCTACACATGCCAAGACCGGTTCTTTGTACTTCATTACATTCTCTGATAATCTCTCGAGATTCAGACATATGTTCTTGTTGAAACACAAGTCCGAACCTTTTGAGATATTCACAGAATATGATTTAGAAGTAGAGAACCAAAATACGGGTAAAATTATTATGTCCTTTGATGAGATCAAGGAGGAGAATACTTGTGCATAGAATTTCTGGACTATTCTAAAGGAGAATGAGATTCTCTCTCAGCATTACTCCTCCGTATACACCATTGCACGATGGTATGTCGGGACGGAGCAGATACACCCTATTTGATATGGTGTGCTCTATGATGAGTACTACTGAGTTACCTTTTTCCTTAAGGGGTTATGCACTTGAGAAGTTGCATACCTATTGAATAGGGTTCCAATCAAATCAGTTACCTACCGCTTCATATGTGATATGGAAAGGGAAGAGCCCATGTCTTAAGCTAGTTAAGATTTGGGGTTGTCCGGCCTATGTCTAAAAGTAAAATCCGGACAAGCTCGAGGCAAGGTCTGTTATGTAAAACTGGAAATGTTCCAGCCATACAAACTGCAGCTGATGATTTGGTAGAACCAAAGGATTCAGTAGATACCAACGAACCTCAGCCTCTCCGCCGATCTAGTAGGGTTCCTCACCCACCTGAGAGATACTTCGGTTTCTCTATGACAGTGGGAGTGAGGATTGCATCATGAGATGATGACCCAACTAGTTTCGAGCTGGCCATCAAGAGTGGGACTCTGTAAGAATGGCTGGATGCTTAGCGATCTGAGATGGAATCCTTATACACCAACAAAGTATGGACTTTGGTTGCTATATCTGAAGGGTTAAATCCCCGTCAGGAGCAAGTATATCTTGAGAAGATTACTTGGTGTAGATGGAAAAGTTGAGACTTTCAAAGCTAGACTTGTTAAAGGTTTTCGTCATCAACCAGGCATAGATAATGATGGAACCTTTTCCAATACCTATGCTTAAGTCCATCCAGATCCTACTTGCCACGGCTACATACCATGACTATAAAATCTGGCGGTTGGGTGTCATGACTGCTTTTCTAAATGATATTTTAGAAGAGTGCGTCTATAAGTACACAGCCAGAGGGCCTCGTAGACAGTGGGAGCAGCGGAAACGTGTGCAAGATGCTTTATAGGATAAAGCAGGCATCGCGGAGTTGGAACATCTGTTTTGATGGATTAGTCAAAGAGTTTGACATCATCAAAATGGTAGATGAACCTTGTATAAACAAAAAGGTAGTAGGGAGTATGGTGGTGATCCTCGTAGAGTACGTGTATGACATACTCTTGATAAGAAAGGAGTTTCTTATGCTACGCTCGATCAATCTCCGTTTATCACAATGATTCTCCGTGTAGGATCAAAATGATACCTCCTAAATCCTGAGTTTTGGATCTATGAGATAGATTTAATTGGATGTTAGGATTCTCACTAGTTGTAGTGGGATGATATCAAACGATTCTGGGGAAAATCACTGGAAAGGTTCCAGGGGGATAAAGACGACTGAATGTCAGTCGCAGGCATTGTCTTTACCCTCAGTAAAGGGACGGTATGTTGGAAGAGTTCCAAGCTAGATACCGTGACATACTAGACGATAAAGGCAGGATACATCACTACTTAAGATGCTACCAAAGAGGCTGTTTGGGTGTATATTGGTTCATGAGATGAACTATGTTCCTCCCATTGTGTGACAATGGAGTTGTGGCTTATGCCAAGGAACGTCCGTCCCATCAGTGATCCAGACATATTCTAAGGCAGTGTCACCTGATCATGGAGATGCTTGATCTCCAAGGGATCGAGGTTAGGAGAGTAGACTCAGAGGACAACACAGCGGATCCACTCATAAAGGCCTGTTCCCAGAGAGAGATTTTTATGGGATGGTTGAGTATGAGATACTACAACCACTGCTAGCAGATGGCCCTAGTGCAAGTGGGAGATTGTTAGTTATATGTATGCCCTAGAGGCCATTACTGTACATTAGATGTATATTGTAGTGGATGCTGGGACATATATAGGGAGGACTTTCTTGCTCGACATGATAGTATGCTATCTGGTTGCTCTTTACCTTAACGTGTACACAGATTGTCTCTCTATTACATGTTGGTAAAGCCCTTAGGATGTGTACTTGACTACCTGGACTATGATGCGGATCATACTAGTGGGGACATGGTAGTCCATAAGTACATTCTTGAAAGTCCCTAGTCGTGGGTGTATCGAGATGGGGCATCGATATACCAGAGTAGACTAGCGTGTACCTTCTCGACCCATACAGATGGGCGATGGATGATCCCATATCCATTGGTGTTTGACATCAGAGATGATATACGGGTGCTCAGTAGAGACTGGGTACACTGGACGGACTCGCCGAAAACTCCCAGATGGTATTATACCTTACGTCAGATGGCAGTTCTCTGGTGACACTGGTACAGAGTAGTCTGTTGACCCGAGATCGTCATAGAGTCTTGTATGGTTCCCACTGTGCTTTGATTTCCATCTTACCACATCCAAGAGGGCGTGCAAAACGGTGGTTTTTGGGTACAGTCCCGAGTCACATGGAGGCAATGAGCGATAGGAGGGGATTCGTCTCTCCCGGTATAGGGGGTTGATGTTGCACAGTGTTCGATTGGCTATAACAGGAAATCCCTGGCCAGGGTTGCTGAGATTTACTGGTAAGTGTTACCAGTAGTTTCTCGAATTGTTATGGACCTCATATCGACACGACTTATCGAGCTATTGGGGTCTGACGTTTACCACCCCTAGGCAAGATATGCGACATATCAGACGATCAGACCGGACTGTACGGTAGTGTTACTGGTTGGATTCAATGGAGTGTGAGCGGGCTTGCTCGTCGATCTTCTGATCGCTCAATACCCGGGTGGCCGTTACGTTTAGCAGACCGCTTGCGGCTTGTGGGTGTTTGATATGATCATCACCTGCTGCCGGCGTATTGACGAGTCTTTAGAGTCCTACACAGAGGTTTCCTGGCTCAAGCGAAACGAAATAGGAGCGCATATGAGATATGTGCGGGACCGAGAATAATGCGTGTATGTGATACCGTATTCCATTCTCGCGATAAATGTATCGATTGGTTATATGCGATATAACCTAGTTATCGAATCAAGGATTGGTTCGATAAGCCGATACATAGGATACTAGTCGGTTATATGCGATATGACCGGATTGTTAAATCAAGTGTTGATTTAATGTATAATTATATATTTGATATATTACTTTGCATTAACTAGTATTGGTTTACTTTAAATGGATTTTCTCACTCGGGTGTACACATTGTATATGTGATATGCTTTTGTGCACTCGATTGTATCATGTTTGATGATGCATGATAAATTGGTTTGTGTAAAGAATTAAACCTAGGTTAAGTAAATGGTTAAGGTTTCTATTTATTTGTCCATTCATTTATCTTTTTATTTTGGATGAAAATGAAATGACAAAAGCAAACAAAATGGTTTCATTCTTTCTTTCTTTCTTTCATGAAGCTTGATGAAGCTTCATGAAGCTTTGACCATATGACCATTTTGTCTTCAAGCTTAACCCTAACCATTCTTTTAACCTTAGTCAATTCTCTACACCTAACTATAGTTAATGTTATGATAAGTATTCTTTTTCTTT
The DNA here is from genome assembly GCA_030015575.1 of Agapanthus africanus. Lineage (NCBI taxonomy): Eukaryota > Viridiplantae > Streptophyta > Magnoliopsida > Asparagales > Amaryllidaceae > Agapanthus > Agapanthus africanus. Next base: position 32,304,035 of record CM057351.1, read on the forward strand.
ATTATTCTAATTAACTTATCATATCATTATTATCTTCTTCATCTTCTTCTTCCATGAAGAAAAGCTTGCTACTCTAATGGCAAGTGATGAAAAAGAGTGAGACATCCAATTCTAAAGTGAACCCACTTCCTATTTCTTCATCCTCTGCCTCTTGCCAAGTAGTAGAGTGTGTTTCCTTCACAAGTTTTCTAGACTTGGTGAAGTTGGAGCTTGATCTAGCGATGCCTCGACGTAGATCATCTTCGGCACGTCGTCGATGACCTAGCCCGCTCTTTCTCCGATGAAGCCGACGCTAGAGCCCGGGATTTGATTTGGACAGCGGAGAGGACTTCATCACGGAGCCGTGGAGGTGGAGGACCGGATCTATAAAGGTTGTATTTCCGTATTCTCTTAGTAAAGTAGTTTACTAGTTGCTTATTCGCCTAGATTTCTAGTTAACGATCTTGTTAGGGTTTCTCGGCACCGTTAAAATTTGAAATTGGCATGGTTGATGCCTTGTGAGACCTCTTGAGAGTGACTAGGAACCCTACAGTTTCTAGTTAGCTTTAGCAAGTTTTTGTTTAGCAAAGATCCTTTAAAGTCTAGTCCATGTTGCCTAAGCTCATAAAAATCCGATTTTTATTCCGTTTTCCGCCTCCCCGCAAGTACCGGGGTGGGCAACGTGGACTTACAGCCATTACACGAAATCCCTGGCCAGGGTAATCGAGATATACTGGTAGGTATACCAGTAGAATCTCAGGGTGTTCTGGGCTGCTCTCTGACACGACTTATATCGCTGTTGGGGGTCTGACGTTTACCGGCCCCCTAGGCCGTATATGCGATACTTATAGACGAATGTTCCGGACTGTACATATATTGTCACTGTCAGGCTCAGTAGGGTTTATTGGATGAGTTCGCTCGTCAGTTTCCCTTCCAATCAATACATAGGCAAAACGTTACGTACAGTTAGTACCTCTGACGTGCTAGTGGTTATACCCAGTGCCAGTGTACTGATGAGTCATTAGAGTCCCCCACAGACACTTTCCCAAGTTCGGGCGAAACGTTGTAGATGCCGTATGGGTTTATGGCAAGGTTCGGAAAATGCACGTGTATTTTCGCACGTGTCAGTTTTCGGGCAGATAATACTGGTAGGCTTTGGTTTAAGCCGGAACCCAGTATTATACTGTGTAGATATAATATCTTTGTCTCAGTTGCATTTGTATTCGGTCGTAACACAAATGCGGGTATGTTTATACCGATACGGGGTTATCCTGAAATTCGTTTCGGGATGATTTTTGGAAGCTGCCAGTTTCCAGTTTTCTATCAGCCGTATTTGACATTCGGTTAAATAGGGATTTATCCTTTCGTCTTTTGGGTGAGTCATGGTTCTAGAAGATTCTAGAAATGGTGACTAGGATTAGTGACTCATCATTTGCATTAATTGTGAGGTGAGGTGTTAAGTGAGGTGGATTAATTCATTTAATGTGTTCATACCACTCATTCTTTGCATATGATAAATATCCTTGATATTTTTCCTTACACTCACTCTCCTTGCTCCTACACTCACTCTCCCTCTTCTTTATATATATGGCCGGCCCCTCTTGTGAGAGGATGATGGTTTTTCATTTGCTTGAGAGAAAAGATTATGATAGTTTAGGGTATGGAAATCTCATACAGTTCAATTTCCATTTACCCGATTCCAATTGGCGACTTCTTTTAACCGTTCGTCCATAGCCTTGGACGTAACGAGACAAAGTATTCTACTCATTCTCTACTTCATCTTGGTCGTCTCTTTTGGCAAACTTGACGATCGAGTTGCCTCGGTTCAGAGACGGGAGCCCGTTTAAAGATCCGTCGACATGGTGCCACCTGGACGACGAGACCGGAGATCGAGCAAGTTCGGATCAGTTGCAACATAGCGTGGGATGATGGTTAAAGACCGAAGGACTCAGATCATTTGGTATAACAATTCTACCCTCTTTACAATTTGTTAGTTTAGCTTTAATGGACGATCCGGGATAAAGTACGCGATAGCGCCAGTCGTAAAAGTTTTGTTCTGCATATTGGCGTCTGTTAGACGGCCGGGGCGCCGCCGCGTACTTACAGTGGTATCAGAGACTCACCATTAAGCTATACTAACTTGTGCTAACACGTTTAAAAGATCGATCGAACGGATTTCGCGAAATCACAATTTTCTGTACATGATGTTTCTGTCGATTTTCAAAATGTTCTAAAATTCATTTTGAGCATTTCAGAAAATCATGCAGGGTTATTGAAGAATACTGGTGAAATTTGGACACGTGATCCCACAAAACGACCGCGGATCCGCGGCCCAAACCATGGTTTAGCCGCTGATCCGCCGCTCTTTTGTGGGAACAGTGCGCCAAATTTTTTCAGTGGGTTTCTCATGGGATATGGTGGTTTTTGGTATATGTCTTTTGGACCAAAATTTTGTTACTGTACACCAGATGTATGTGGCGCCCACTTCGGGAAATTTAGTCGATCAAAATTTTAAACTTGTTAGTTTTTCAGTACTTTCATTATATCTCCGACCGGGAATGTCATTTGATCGGTAAACCGCGTCTGATTGCTATAGTTCTTTTAGACGGGTTTGCGAACGTGACATTCGCGTTGATGTTCTGTGTTGTGCTGTAATGTTGCGGATTTGTCGTGGTGGATAACAGGGTGCAATGATAGTGTTGTTTAAATTTATTTGTACATTTGATATTGCGGGACGAGCGTCCGACTTGTGGACTGCCGTCACTGCCTGTTTATATAATATTCTTTTGGGGCACGACCAGGTTGCGGTCGATGTACCTATTGTACTATTTTTATTTCTGTACTAGGTTTACCCCGCGGTGGGGTGCACGAATAGCCGGGTTCTGGAGGGCAACGGGTTCGTATCTCATGGCATTGAGAGGCAAATGGACCATACTCTAGAATTGGCAGACTATTCGTCGCACTCGTAGGGGGTACAGGTTGACCTAAGAAGGGGTGCTCAATTTACCGGATTCCGTGAAGTGCCGAGTATTCCATTCACTATGTTGTGGGGACTACCTCGCTTCAGGTTTTGGTGGGTAACTTGCCGCACCCGTAGGGGTCCAGGTTTCATTGCACAGGCTATCCACACGACCAGGGGAACGTCGAGTTTCAGCAGCGGCTCTATGAAACCCGGGGATCCCAGATTATCTGTATTGTTCTGTGATGCTTATTGCTTTTCTGTAATGTTGCATTTATCATGCCTGGAGGGATTATTGTATATTAGTATATATACTATTAGATGTTGTATATGTTTTACACCCGCGCTAGTCCAGTCCCCGCTCTGTCGTTAGTTAAGTAACCTAACGGGTGATGACGGGACACAGTGACGAATGCTGATGGCATATATGTACATTTTATTTTCGTTCTTTTCTGGTGTGATTGATTGATGGGAATGCATTGATTCTTTTCAATGCAAGGATAAAACAAACCTATATTTGATGTTGTTGGAACAAATTTTAAAATTATTACGAAGACGTTTCCTTTTGTTATGCATAGCGGTATTCAGTTGGAATATCCTACACCTCATTCCACGAGGAAAGAGCCGAGATCCCTTCACCGGGAGTGACTTCTTTAACAAAAGGTTTTCGCTACTATATATTTTTATAAAGCTATCAGGTTCCTTCAACGAGATCAAGTTCATTACGTTAAAGGTTTTTCGCCAAAAACCAGCCGTAATCCTCCGTCGTTTCTTATGGATGGTCAGTAGTATTCAAGCTATGTTTGTTGGCCTACGTCAAGACATAGTGTTTAGTAGCTGCTGGGTATTCATTTGTTGCATAGATAGATGCATTAGTTTAAGTCAGACGTACACCTTGTTGGCCTACGTCAAGGGCATGTACGATGACTTAAGTTGATCAGGACAACGACGGGTAGAACTTGACATGTTGCTTATGACTTGTTGGCCTACGTCAAGGTCATAAGAGCATGGGATAAAAAATTACATCGGGAGTTTCAAACATACAAGAAACTTGCCAGACTTGCGCATATCTTCTGGAGTGTGTTGACTTGAGTGGCTTCCATCAAGTTATCATGCGATGATAGTTGGATCCTGATTCTCACTAATGAGTTGGTTTACTCCACGGGTGACCCCGACTAATTCTTCTTTCAGGTTTGGAGGAGAATTTGAGAAAACAGTGGGAGGTTTCCTAATTAGATAAAATGATAACCATTCTGATTTAGGCTAGAGTGCACGCAGAGTGTTTCTTTTCTCTCTCTCTCTTATGGCAGCGACTTTTGACCGACCCTAGACTATAACTCAGTGACCAAAGTTGACCGAATCCTCTTAATATACTGGCTTTTGGATTGTCTATAGTTGCATAAGTCATTGCAGCTCCTTCTTTTACCCTTTGTATTTCTCAGAACAACCCGTATTACTACGGACATCCACTTCCATTGGATAGATCCATCGTATGGTTATATACGAACTCGGAGGGACTTCTTCGAGGATGGATCCAGGTTCAGGAGAAATAGAATTGGTTTATTCAGTTGTCTTTTATTATCACCTTCTCTCGGGTTGCGAGGGCTCCTTGGTTTAGGAGAGTACACCTATTACGCTTATTGGATAGTCTTATTCCAAACCATAGGCATGTGCCGAAAGGTAGGGAATGAAGAAAACCAATTAGCCTAAGTAGGGTGTGCAGAAGGTGACATGTGAAGACAACATAAAGAAATTAGAAAGAGGGCAAAGTAAATTGCGACTATTAACATTCACGACCAAACCACGTATTTTATCGCCATTCCTACTTCACCTTTTATTTCTCCAGAACAACCCGTATCACTACGAACATCCAATTCCATTGGATAAATCCATCATATGGTTATATACGAACTCGAAGGACATTTTTTCGAGGATGGATTCTGGTTCAGGAGAAAAAGGAATAAGGTTTATTCAGTTGTCTTTTATCATCACATTCTCTTAAGTTGCGAGTACTCCTAGGATTAGGAGAGTACACCTATTATGCTTACTGGATAGTCTTCTTCCAAACCATAGGCTGGTGCCGAACGGTAGGGAAGGAAGAAAACCATTTAGCCTAATGTAGGTGTACAGAAGGTAAAGACTAAAGACAAATTAAAGGGAATTGGAAAGATGGCAGGGAAATATACGGTTAAAGTCATGATATGGATTATGGAAAAGGCATTACTAAAGAATACCAGGATACCCCTACGAAACATATTTATGTTTCATATTCACTGTGCATTGTTAATTGAAAACTGATTTCCCGATTAGATACTTACTCCAGGGTATGTATTTACCAGGTATGATTCTCACATCTGTATGGTTTTACAGATGTTGAGTAGGAGTGAGTTATTGGAAATTAGGTGATCATCCTCATTATATCGGAATTCGTTGTAATTGGTGATATTTGAGGAAATCGTCTGGGAACAGTTTTCAACCTACGACGCACAGGTTTTGAGTTATTCAAACTCAGCGGACTTATACAGAGTATTGTATGTTGTCCAGTGTCCATCAGGACAAAGGGGTTGGTCCTCGTACTATATTCTATTTACTTGTGACTTCTCTAGTTTATAGACAAGTGTTTCGTAGAAATACAATGTCTAAGTATTGAGAAGTTGTGGGTATAGGAATAAAGTAGAGAACCATGTATTGCAAGTATCGGGATTCTTCAAAGAAATCGAAGATGTAGATTCTTGTGATTAGTATTCAGTTGATAGTAATGGTTTTGAGAAACTTGTTTCTCTTTCAGGTTACTCGTAATTGGATGGATTCCTAAGTTGAATAATGCTGATTAGCCTCTCTCCATTAAGTTGATATGCACTGGAGACAGCTGCATGATTAGAATTTGGTTCCAAATTAAAATAAGTGCCTATGTTTCTATATTGGATATAGATTGCTTCATATCTTAACGATGTTAAGGTAAGGGGAGTTGTCCAGCTTATGCTTTAAAACAGACACTGGAAAACTCAAGGCACGTTTCTGTAATGACAGTTTGTGGGTTGACCCTAGCTTTGACGAGGGTTGTTTTTCTACCATCTGGAAGATCAATAGTGATATTGTTCTTGACTCACCACAGTTTTATTAAAATGGATTTTTTCAGAAAACAGAAGTGGGAGTATGGTAGAACTGGAAGTGATTCCAGAACCGCAAACGGTTACGGAAAATTTAATAGGACCTATATATTTAATCAGGTTTGACATTCCATTAGCCACTCCGCAGATATGGTGGGTAACCTCAGACACCCGAGAGGTACTCCGGTAGCCTCAAGGATGGTGACAGGGAGGTTCTTGTTTACTCAAACTTGACACTACTGTTGTTCCAGACTATGAGACACGGCAGGAGGATATGTATAGCGCCCTCTAAACTAGTTTTAGAAATGTACGTATATATTATTCTGCCAAAGGGTTGTCGTAGTCAGTGGGAGCAGCAGAAGCATAGTGGGCAAGAAGCTAGTGTCTATTTATAGACTTGAGCAGAAATAGCGGAGATAGATCATCTAATTTTTGATGTGACAGTCATGGGTTTGACTTCATCAGCATAGAGGATGGATCTGTTAAGAAGGTAGTAGGGTGTGATGTCCTGATATATGGATGACATACACAGAGTAGGAAGTAAAATTCCTATATTACGATCGGTTGTACTGTGGTCGTCACACAGTTGTTTCTCCACAAAGGACATGGATATAATATCAAACATTCTGGTAACTAGATCTATGGTTTTAGATCTAGATTTGGGTAGTTTCCCAATTTGAGTACTTTGACTATATTCTAATAGTATTTTAGAATAGATGACTCATTGCATGGTGGTGTGCCTGCAGGTGATGGA